>JARKIP010000038.1:39017500-41920652 GCA_029990175.1 Petunia secreta
CATATATTACCGCCTTGATTAATCCAGTGTGTTATTATTGTTTTGTGTTTGTTCTGCAGGTCATTATAATTAAATTGGGCCACAAAACAGCATGAACCTTGTGATGTTCATGCTTTATTGCTTAAGCAAACATGAATGAAACGACTCCTCAACTGGAGTTATTAATCTGAGCTGGAAATTCAGTGAGCTCTTACGCCAAACAGACAACATACCAGTAGAGCAATCTTTGCTTTTTGGTAACACTTTTCTGCGACTGTTTGATAATTCCGGCTTCCATTTTTGATGATCCATAAAAATGACCTTGTTTATGATTCTTTGATGAAACACAAATGTATTTGCTTATAGTCAGTTACTCACTTTTGCCTACTTCCTGTAATTGTAAACAAAGGTAAAGGCTGCAAAGACAGATTTGCTGATTTTCACTTTTCATTTTTTATTTGCTCTCTGAAATTGAAAGTAAATGCAAAAGAGTTTTCTCTCAAGACTTTTACTTGTCATAGTTGAGAAACACCTTGTGTAAATCAGTTCCTTTTTATCTTAGGGATTACTTGGAAGTTCTATATGGGGTATTGGACTTTCAAATCTGGTAAACTGGCATGTGAGAACAAATCAGCTGGCTTGCTGAATCATGTTTTCTTTTTATTTTTGGTTCTTTTAGATCAACATGAGTTTACCCTAGTAAGCATCGTCATGTTATATTTATTTTTAGCTTTTAGATCCAGATGAGTTTACTATTGTTCCTTGAGATCAGGAAGAATCTCATCTTAGATGTTGAGATATCAAAAATGAAATTTGGCTGAAAACCTTAGTTGATGTACAATAGCATGCATTCTGAAAGGAAATAAAAAAGCTCTGAAAGTGAGCTGTATGTATATACAAAGATTAGTTCTAGCCTGTCTGTCTTGGCAATTTGGATTAAAAATATATATTGCAGGTTCTTGTAAAAGTTGCATATTTGTTTATTGTTCCTAAAGTAAAGAAAATCGATTTAGTTTATGAATTCTATATATAAGACTCTTAGAGTGTCTGTTACCTATCTCAACATTAAAAAAAAAAATACAAGACCCTAGGGTGATTCTGTCCTGGCCATAAATGCCTGATGAGCTTACTGCAGCTACCTGAATACCAATTTAATGTTGATTGCCTAGCAAACTATATAATAAGAGTCCTATCTTCTCCTTGGAATAATGTCAGATTCTTAAGTTAGAAAGAGTTACTCAAAAAATAGGGGGGCATTCCGAGAATCGAACTCGGGACCTCTCGCACCCAAAGCGAGAATCATACCACTAGACCAAATGCCCAGCTGTTGGTGGTCCCTCAAAAACAATCTTAATGATTGCTTGAAGTTTCACTTTTTTTTGTTCCCGAAAGAATCAACTGAATTCTTTCAGAAGGAAATATGAATCATCACATATTGTTATAGAGAGCAATAAAAATAACAGTAGTTACTAAAACTTGAGCGAGAAGCTGAGCTACCCATAGCTAAAGAAACTAGTCATGAGAAAGGTCATTGAATTGTCCCAAGCCTGGTTGTGTACTCGTTGCAGTTCATCTCCACTTCCTTTGACTTGGCAACAGGTGAACAGAGAAGTACTACTCTTTTTCCTAAAAAGCAGTTTGCGTGCTGAATGACCTTTTAAAATCACTTGGCATTGGGTGGAATTCTAGCTAGTCATCTTTTTCCTTTCAAAATGGCTTTCCTTCAGTTAGTGGTGATCATAGTCTAATGTCCCAAGACGTCCCCTCTTTGCAATAGGCAAGGTAGAAGGAAATTAATATGCTGTTGAATGTGTTTTAGTTGTAGTTGATATGGACGAAATTTGCCCATTATATCTGAGAGTAAACCAATTAGATGTGAAGGTGCACTTGGAGTTAAAATCATTTAAGAGCAAACTGATTGTTTTATCAAAATCTCAGGACACTCTGAGAATCAAGCTCTGGATCTCTGAAACCCAAGGCAAGGATGACACCGCCATGCCAGAGCAGATTTGTTAATAATGACATCTTTGAGTTTTGATCATTGAGCAATTTCTGATCGTCCATGTCATATCTTAGCTGCACACTATAGTTTCTACACCTCTTATTTCACTCCAGTTCATCTTCATTTACTTTCTTAAGCATTGCGTCATACTTTTGCTGTCACTGGCAGCCTCTTTGATTACTCTCTGATTCTATAGATGCTATCAGCTTTGGGTGTTACTGGTGCATGTTTTTGAAATTTTCTACAGTCAAATGTGTCCGAATAATGAAATCTGACTAGTGATGAGAACTGTTGATAGACTTGACCAGGTCATAAGCTGGCTTAATGTTTCATGTTTAGCACTATCTTTTAAGTTGAAGCTAAGTAAAAGAACAGTGCACTGGTTTGCGAGTAACCCATCAGTTATGCAACATATGGCTCTCTTATTGGTTCATAGTTGTTATGCAAGTTCTAGTGTGGTTGACTTTCATTTTGAGAGCTGTCATGGAACTTCTACATGAATAGTTGTATATCAAATTTGTGTAGTAGTAAACTTGAGAGGTTATGCATGATCTGCGACGTCGAAGCATTCATGATTTACTATTATTTTTGGCACATGAGATCATTGTCAGTAACTTCTTTTTCTTTTTCCTGGGCAAATGTAAACCAACTTCATGTGATGCTGACATTTGCTTTTTCTAATTTGAACAGGAAGAATCTTGGCCTGCAACATGTTATATTAATAAAGAAGGCAGTCGACAGAGCTCTCAGTTGACTAAAAGATCAGAAGCCCTACTGGCAACTGCAAGGGTGTAATAAAAAACTCTTTAAAGTCGAGCATTCAGTAAATGGATCTTGGTTCTGTTAAATTTAATTATCTGCACATGATTTTTAGGCCCTAAGATTAATGTCACAGACACAATGTCTGATGAACTTAGTGTAGTTTTAGAACAGCAATCTCAATGTGGAGTCTTGGCAAACTATTAAACAAGAATTCTGGCAAAATTGTCAGAGGGATCACCAGAGGTATTATTGATGAAAGGCAGGGAAACCAACTGAAAGACTATCCTCAGCTAAGTTTGTGTTCTAATCGGTTTTTTGAGTCTTGACTTTGGAACAGGGTGAAATGACAATATTTTGCTACTAGAATGTCTCACGGACAATCCAATTTTACTTATGCAGAAAATGCAAGATTGTTATTCGAGACGTGTATGATTAGTTTAACCCAAAGTGAACAAAGTGCTATCAATCTAAATGAAAAATGATGAAACTCAATATGAACAAAGTGCTATCAATTTAAATGAATTAAGGGGACATAATCAAGATTAAGGAAAAAAATGTTGTTCATCTGTAATCACCTAAAAAGTAGATCTGTTGGGCCATTCTTGTTAATTTGCTTGACGAGACCACTATGTTGTTCAGCTAAATAGAGTGATATTTCAATGGGAAATTTTGATGAATTGCTACTTTCTAGAGTGATAATCAACCCCAGCAAAAGCTTTTATAATTGTTGACCAATAGCCATGAATAAAGTTTTTGAGAAATAGCTATCAAAATAGAGCTCAATGCAATAAAACCATGGAGTTGCGAAAAGATCCTGTAGTTCAACTCAAATTCCGGAATTTTCTCGTTTTTAAATTGTCGCTCCTCTAAAAACTTGTTAACTCAACTTCTAAATTCCGGTATTTTCAACATTTTTGAGTTGTCACTCTTCTCTAGAAACTTGCTAACTCTGGCTAATAGCCCCTCCGAAAAGTGGCTATCAGTAAATTTCACAAGCAAAAATTATGGTGGTAAAAAAAAGGGGGATTTACAAAAATGTCCATCAAACCCTACTTATTTACATCTCCATACCCATTACATTTTTACCCACAAACTTATTTACACTGTATACCCATCCTTCTGTATACCTATCTAGTATACAGTATACTCCCATAGTATACTTGTTACACTATACTTTCAAATCCTTCTGTATACCTATGTAGTATACAATATACTCTCATGGTATACTTGTTACACTATACTCTCAAATCCATAAAAGAAGTATACTTAATTTGGTATACCAATATAATGCAATGGTATACATTTAAAATTGGGAGGGTGGGCACAGTGTAAATAAAACATGCTAGATGGGCACTTTTGTAAATAAAATAAGGTGCATGGGTATTCCATGTAAACTAATTTTTTTAGGGCACAAACACGTAAATAATTTATTTTTGTGGGCATGGAGCGTAAATTCCCCTAAAAAAAAAGGAGGGGCATTCGGAGAATCGAACTCCGGACCTCTCGCACCCAAAGCGAGAATCATACCACTAGACCAAATGCCCTCAATTATTCTTTTTTGCATCTGTTAGCAATTTTAACTAAAGTAGTTGAAGAAGAAAACGAGAACAGAGAAATCAACAATAAAATGGACACAGGGTCATGATGGATCCACAACAAAAAATTCAAAGGTTTTTGGAGCATCTTATCCTTTTCCATTTTTGGTTGTACGGATTCTTCTGGGTTGAAGGTTCAAATTTTCGTCGAAATTTCACAATATAATGAAGAGCCAGCTTTTACACATAAATATTTGGGTTTCTCTTCAAGTCTTTGTTAACACTTAAATAGTGAATCATGTAAATCTTTGAGGAAGATGAAGCAAAGCAGTTGGCAAAGCTAAGTCCAGTTAGCACATTACATAGCCAAAGACAATCTTTGAATAATGAGGAAAGATCACCAGATTTAACACTCTCGATTACTTCCAATGATATTGTTATGTATAGTTACTGATTATCCACTAGAAAACAACCGCGTGACTAAAAGATAAATACAGAATAACAAAAGGCACTACCAACTCGAACAAAGCAGTCGATACAAAATCTACTTTTCACCAATATATCAACCAATATTGTCTCTATCTCTTCAATATGTTCACTGAATGTATCCGAATCTGCATCAAAATGGAGCATCAAGAACTCTACCAGCTACCAGAAACTGCTCACCAGTCTTATTACAAAACCATCAATATGCTGAATAATCCAGTCTTGTCCAGGTGAAAAGGAGACACAAAAATTTGTTACCATCAGAAAGACCTCACTGCTGACAAAAAGCTGGATTATACGTTCTGATATGCGCTGGATTTACATTCCCACGAACTTTTTTACCATATCTACAAGCTAACAATAACAAGTGAGTTAGCTTAGCAAATAAAAATATCAAACTGGAAGAAAATCCAGCAATACTCCCACTCCCATATGCACGACCTCTAAAAGTTCAACCAAGCCCGGATCATCTACATTCTACACATTTTCAGGTAGAGTAACAACTGAAAGTGGGAACAAGAAACAAGTAGTGACTAGGCTTTGGTAAAACAAACCAGCGAGGATAAAGCATTTGATGTGTTGATGCACACAGTATGCTACATAGCTGAAATTCTATAAAGAAATGACAGAATTAGAAAATAGGTAGGTATCATAACCATCCTAATCAACTTAAAAGTCTGTCTACATTATACACCGGCAAGTACACACATCTAAAGAGAAAAATAAACAAATTATTAAACAATGCGTGCATGTGTACAGATACATATGATAATGCATTGAACTATGAAAACCAGAATCACATCATTCCAACTATTCAGCCGATAGACCTCTACCAAAACCTGTTGTAACCGCCAAAATTACCCACTAATGCTGGAAGATATGCTTCAGCAGACTACTCACACCTTATGCCTGACTTTACATTCTCTCATCCACATCCAACCCCCTCCCCCCAAAGAATACAAAAAAGGGTTCAGTATCGAAAGAGTGAGAGTTCTTGAGTTGGTGTGTGTCGTTGGAATGTGTCGTTCTTTCGCAGGGACCATGCTTACCAACTCTGCACCGTTCCAATTTTATCGGATGTTGGGAAAGGGAGAGTTCATAAATCTCATGTGCCAAATAAGTAGGAAGGTGGAATGCTAAAGTATCTGATGCCTATAGCTTCCAATTTTCACCAGGATACAGGTTATGTTGTTGAGATTGCATCTTTCAGAGCTACGTGCAGTAGTTTACATAAATTAAAAAGATGGTACATGATAACAGTAAATTGGTCAAGTTAGTGGGATTGAAAAAGAAATAAACATGGTCTTGAACTCTTGGAAGATTATTCCTGGTGATAAGATAGTTCCCAACTCTATTCCTTATGCTCAGGTGTATTTAGCACTACTTAGAAAACGAACTCAAGTAGCTATGCCTATCTTCAAATTAGTTAAAATCTCATGTCAAGTAAAGTTGAAGAGGAATTGAAAATCATACAATTGGATTGTCCCAAATGATGATTTCTAGACATTGAGCCAAAATGACTCCACGTACAAGGGAAAAGGAAAAGAAATAAAAGGAGATGCGGTTGAGGGAGTAGATGCAATTAGAAAAGACCAGGTAACTGACATTAATGATGTCTTACCATCCTTGGGATGCTTCTCCCTTCTAGTCTCTTCACTGCAGCATCCGAAAATGCTTGCACAGCTTCGGCATCAGCCTCAGGAGCCTCCTCCGCTTCTGCTATAGCTGTGTCTGCTTCTGCTTGTGCGGCAGCAGCTTCCTCTTGAGGTGACGTACTCATCGTTGTTACCAGACCTTGTAGTGTCTTCACTGCAGCATCTGCAAATGCTTGTGCAGCTTCAGCATCAGCCTCAGCAGGCTCCTCTGCTTCTGCTATAGTTGTGTCTGCTTCTGAAACTGCTTGTTCACTACTAGCTGCCTCTTGAGGTGACATACTCATCGTTGTCAACTGTAAATCTATCTGAGATCTACTGAGCACATTTATGTCATCCGGATCAACTTTACAACAGATCATCTGATCGTTATCCATGAGGGAAATGGACAGGTTTCTTCTTGTGTTGGAGAACGTCAATTTAGGAGCCATTCTATACTTCCGCTTCATCTGAAGAAAGGTTATTTTGCAAGTATTATGATCCAGCATGAAGAGAACAAGTAAATTCTGATCATTCAAAAACTTGGCTCCAATAGCTATATCTCACTGGCTTCACACTCTAAGCTTGGGCATAACAAGCAATAACTAGAAAATGCGACGAACACAACTGAGAATCACCTTTATGAGCTTTCCACTTGCAGTTAAATACTTTACCCTTGCCGACAGTAGCCTTTTAAAGTTGGGAGGTGCCCAATGTTCGTCCTACAAAAAAAAAAAAAAAAAAAAAAAGTATTGAGTAAATGAACTGACAGATCCAGCATCTGCCTTATTATTGTTAATAAGCAAATTTACCATAAATTTTATCTTATGGTAAGGGTGGACAAGCCAACAATTATCATGGGAAACCTGATTAGGAAGCCTCTTACTTTGGGGATTTGAGCTATCTCGTGATATAGGAAATCAAGATCATACCAAAAAAGTTAATAGAGCATATTAAGTACTATTAAGATTTATGGGACAAGGTGGGCAATGTACCATTCACTATATATTAATGTGGATATATATTCCAGAATTCCATCAGTGCATAACTTTTGCCGGTACACTTTCAAATGAAGTTGACGCTTTTGTTGTGATAACCTCCACATTAATAACGACACACTAATGAATAACGACACACTAAGGTTATGCTTAACTGACTCCAAGATTGAACTCAAGCAAATATGCAAGTCATCAATTCCAAATACCATTCAGAATGTAACAAATGGCAAAATAAGAAGCAAAACTCCAGAATCAAAGAACATGTTACAGGTCCTTGAAAATCAGTAAAACCGCGGTGCATGGTAATTAATGAAATACTCCTCTAACTTTTGTATCTTTACTTCTCCGAAATGAAGCTCAAATAAGAAGACAAGTACCTCCATGTACGTAGCAATGGTAGTCTTGTTGGAACCACCTGGCTCCTTCAAGTTGTTTATAGCCTCCATTATAAGATTATCCAACCTATAACAATAACAAATCAGTAGGGCTTAGAGAAGATCATTCTCCCAAAGTATATATGCAAAAATAAGAATAAATTGGTAATGTCACCAAGGCTAGTTTATAGTTGTCATACTGCTAATGATATCCATAAGCACAAGGACGTGCACAAGAATACAGCATGATAGTGGTGCTGTAACAACTAAGAATCACTGGAAAGGTATAACCTTCTGATAGATCTTCTTGAACCACCATTCTGCCAATAGCCACTAGAAGTTGTGGCTGGCCTTACTTCAGCAATTTCGTTATCACTTACAGCTATCGGGGTAACAGCCACAGGACTCTCATCCTGCTGAGGGGCCAGAATCATACTTTTGAGAGCCATCCTTTTGTTCTCTCGAGAACCCCAGCCATTTGCCATCACAGTCAAGTTTCTCCATTTGTCCTGTAAATCATCTCAAAGAGACATAATGTATTAAGACTTCAGCTTCAATAAGAAGCTACACAGAAATGAATATCACAGGACAACTATCATCTCAACTGAAGAATCTAAGCTTCCTTTCCACTGACTAAAATTAAATTATAAAAAAGGAAAAAAAATAAAGAGGAAATCTACCTTGAGATCTATATTTGAACGCTGATACAACACTCCACTAAATTCTGGATCCTTAAGAATTGTGAGCCATTTGCCAGGCCCGTATTTAATTATCCCAGCTTTAAGAGCAGCTTCCTCTTCGGAAGTCCACTTCTGCTTAGGTGCACCCATCAAACGATTGAAGGAAAAGAAGTTCCTAAACAACCTTATCAGAAAACCAAAAAATGTGTGTCAAACGAACATCCAAAGAAGCAATGGGACGACATATAAAACGATGGGTATTAAACATCTGGAAAGTTACAGACACTTGCATCATCAACACCAAGTAATTACAAAATGGTTTCGTTGAAGAAACAGCACAGAAATATGAAATTAATATTAACCTTATAAACATCATATTATGATAAGAAGTGCATTTTTCACTGAAACACAGAGAACAAAACTAGAAAACGACCATTAAACTACACGAATTAGTTTTAGAAAAAACGCATAGTACATTCGTTCATGTCTGCTAAACAAATATGAAGGATTTCCTGAATTCATGTACAAAGCAATCATCCACGAGCCATAAGCAGTACTAACTAACGCAGAAGGAAATGCAGATATGCAAACGCAAAAAGAACTCCATACAACAATTATCTGTCTTCTAAATCATGTCCCGATAATTTGTCAACGTTTATCTTTCAGTGTCGGTTATTACATATCTCTAAGCATCTCAATCTAACTCCAAAATATGTTTTTACAAAGCAAGACAAAATGGTTTCAAGATATAAATTTGAGCTAGCCATCATGCCTTTTCACATTACGAGTTCTGCTATTTTCCTCAAGTTTCAAACAGGCTAGACACATGAAAAGCAACAACAACAACAACAACGAGAACATACCCAGTGTAATTCCACAAGTGGGGTCTGAGAGGGTGAGATGTACGCAGACCTTACTCCCACCAAGGTGGATAGGCTGTTTCCGAGACACATGAAAAGCATGTAACAAAATTACAAGTCCAGAAATAAAAAACAGAACATATGGTTTTAAAACAACATATTCTGATTACACATCAAACCAAGGAATATTCAGTTCAAATTGAAAGACAACAGAGTTTTATACAATCAGACCAAATTGACTCTGAGTAGCTTAATTAAATCAGAAGCAAATTGTGCAAAGGCTTTCTAAATTTGCAATCTAAATATTTTTGATAAACCAAGTTATAATTTTATTAAAAAGTAACACATTTCTCCATTCTTTTATTTTTTAAAGACGATGGTGTCCGGGACAACTCGTCACGAACGTCGACGGCTCGACTATTCCATTTACCTCCCACCAGCACAGGTATCGCCGTATCGGGTAACTCTGTCTACCAATGCTTAGGCAAATGGGAAGAAAATATCTTGTTTTTTACTCTGCTAAAATTTGAACTCGAGACCTCATGATTCTCGTCTACTTCACTGACCACTAGGTCACATCCTTGACGCACATAATCTCAGTTTTCTTCACAAACACACAAAATATTCGCTATAATAGTTTAATTATACTAAACCTAAATCAAATCCAAACGGCACATGAACTACTAACCACAAGGGCAAAAATTCGAATAAAATTCAACAAAACCAGAAATAGAAAACCTAGTTTCGTTTCGTTTAATAAATGAAATTTTAACCAAATTCTAAAGAAAATTGCTCGAAGCAGAGCCTTGGAGCAATCGGTAAAATCCTACGTATCAGTGTAAAGATCAAGGATTACCAGTGTACAATACTATGTATTTCTCTATTATTTCAAGTATTACTCCTATTTATAGTGTTTGGTCAAGTTGGATGTGGCCTTTCTAAAAGCAGAAATACTCCCTCCGTTCCAAAATGATTGTCACAGTTCGGATTTCGAGAGTCAAACGAGTTTAGCTTTGACCGTAATATTTTTATATGCCTTTTAAATATTTTAAATTATTGATTATTGTGACTTATAGTACTTTTTATGTAGTTTCAAAATATATAAATATCGTTACAAAAAACTTAAAGATTATATGTTTAAATTCACGGTCAAAATGAACTTGTTTGACTCTCGAAATCCGAACTGTGACAATCATTTTGGAACAGAGGTAGTAATTTACTTTTATGAAATGATTTCCGACCATATAAATTTTCTTGTCTTATTTAAACGGTAAATTTTAAAAGTATTTTTTCTTTCTTAAATATTAATCAAAAACCGCCATATGAAATGATTGCTTTAAGTAGTATTCCTCTGTCCCAATTTATGTGGCACTATTTTTTATTTATTTTTTTGATATGTCCTGCTAAAAAATGCCATCTTTTTAAAATTAGTAATAATTTGTCTTTGTAAAATGATTTTCAGTCACACAAATTTCAAGACTTGTTTTAGATCACAAATTTAAAACGTCTTATTTCTTTCTTAAATATCGTGTCAAATCAAACACCGCTATATAAAATAAAATAAAAAATAGTTTTTTTGGCTTTTTTTTAAAGTAAACCTAGAGAGACAAAAAAAATGAATTTGGAAGAATAAAAAAATAGATTTTTTACATAAAAGTACAAGTTTTAGAGCTTAATTACCAAACATAGCAACATTTTAGTAAAATTACTCTATATAGAGGAAAACACAAGATAATTACAAATATTGCAAAAACATAGCAATATTTTCCCATAATATACCAAACCCTTAAATTCTTCCTTATATTTCCCCCACTATCACTTTTGCTCCTTCCATTCTCCCCTATTTCACTTTTCCTCCCACCATTTCCCCCCAATTTTACTTTTTATCTTCTCATTTTTCCCAATTTCACTTTTCCTCATCCATCCTCAATGTATCTCGTTGAATCTCACTATTTCTGCACCGTATCAACTATTTCTGCACCGTATCTAACTGTTTCTGTACCGTTTCAACTGTTTCTGCAGCACCGTATCTAACTGTTTCTGTACCGTTTCAACTGTTTCTGCAGCACCGTATATAACTGTTTCTCCACCGTTTCAACTATTTCTGCAGCACCGTATCTAACTGTTTCTGCACCGTTTCAACTGTTTCTGCAGCACCGTATCTAACTGTTTCTGCACCGTTTCAACTGTTTCTAACTATTTCTGCACCGTTTCAACTGTTTCTGCAGTACCGTATCTAACTGTTTCTGCACCGTTTCAACTGTTTCTAATTGTTTCTGCACCGTTTCAACTGTTTCTGCAGCACCATATCTAACTGTTTCTGCACCGTCAGGACTGTATCACCGCAAAAATTAAAAAAAAAAGAAGGAAGAAATTGGCTTAACAATGTTAAAGAATGAATGAACATAATGCAGAATCATTGAATTACCACCTAACAGCTTTACTACAAACTTCACCAACTTTCCATTTATGAAGCCCAGTATTTGACCACTATACCACACTGTCAACTTTTATATTTTTACTACTCACCCGTAATAAACTTCTAACTCCTACTCATTTTTGTTGCTTTTCAGTAGAGGGAAAAGCATAACAGTATGGCACCGTAGCTGCTTCTCTAGTCCCTCCTTTTTCTTCATTTTTTTCTTTTATATTTCTGCAACAAACTAAATAGGGATTGGAGGCGAGAAAACGAGATTTAAAATAGCCGGTGACGGATCTTTTGATGAGAGGTTTACGGCGTACAAGCCACCATCAGGGTTAATGTTTTGACTGTCTTTAAAAGTTCGTTCTACGCCAAACCAGTCAATTTTTGGGGAAACCAAGGCCATGAATGGACAGAGGAGGTCAAGAGGAGTCTACAGGTGTATTTTGATATTTTTCCGGTGGTGGCTGGCCGGCGACGTACGTTGGTAACGCGGTGGCACAGTGGCAGTTTTGGAGGTGGAGGTATTCAGATGTGGAGATGTTATTTTGGTAGTAAGGAAACTCAAGTTTGTATATTTGCGCTATGAAAAATATTTTTATGCCTTGTAATTTGCATAATGTTGCTATTTTTTTGTAATTTAGGGTTGATTGTTTGTATATATGTGTAAAAATCCCAAAAAATTGACAAGCTAATCTACACCTGCAAAATATGGTAACTAATGCTAGAAAATTAAGTACATTAGTTACACTCATTGAGGCATTTTTCAATAGATTGAGCTCTAATGGTGCTAACATATACTCCCTCCATCTCACTTTGTTTGTCATACTTTTCTTATTAGTATGTCCCAAAATGATTGTCATACTTCTAACAAATATCAATGGCTCATTTTAGACCACTTTCAAAAGTCTCAATTTTTTATTAAATTTTGTACCAAGTCAAACTACAACAAACAAAATGGGACTGAGACGTTGGGAGTATCACACAAAAAGTTAAAGAACAAATTTTGAGTAGTAGCTTAATTCTTTCATCTTCTTCTTCCTTTTTTTTTTCTTTTTTTTTTTTTTTTGTTTTGCTGAAAAAAGAAGTTGAAAAAAGTGATCGATCACCTCTTATTAGAAGTAAAATTGTTTTTTATTTTTTCAAGACAAACTATCATTAGTAAGAGTACTTAAAACTACACAACATGAGCAAATCTATGATCAAAATCTCGTAAACTATTTGTATCACATTTCTCATGATTCACATTCCCAATTGTTTTATGACACCGGAAAAAATGGCTAATTAAACGAAAGTGCACTATAGATAAATTGAACTCAAAATTCATATAATCCACATTAACAATATAGTGTCTCTTATAATGTACATAGCCTAGATAGCAAAATAGACACTTGAAAGCATTGCATTTTAATTAACCATCAAGGTGGTTTCTCAAATCGATCAAAGGTTCAATTCAATAATTTTCTATCAATGACAATACATGCACAAAAAGGAAAGCTAGATTCTCTGATCGATGATCCAGCACAACCCTAAAACTGGGCTATCACCTTTTGTTGCATGCATGCAGGTTGCTGGCCATTTACGCAAATCATTTCCTTTGTTACGTTGAACTTCACCCATCACTCAAAAGCATGCATCTAAGAGGCAGCAACAACACATAGCAGCCAAACTACGTACATATAAAATAAGAACCATTAGTCCTTTCTTTACTAATGAAAAAGCATAAAATTAAAAGGAAATTTTACATAAATAACCGTTCTACACAGTATGCATAAATTATGCACGTAACATGCAACATTATGCATAAAATCTACATCAATTATACAAAAAAATGACTATCTTTTGTTAAATTGATCTAGCATTGTTCATGCAACATAATTTTTTCAAATTAAAAACTACGAAAAGCATGGTGTCTCAGAGACGAGGCGGATTCAGGATTTAACTAAATTGATGGGTTCAATACTCATTACATGTTCTAATAATTTCCACTTAAACATTGTACTTTTAAAATTATGAGTTCAGACTATACGTACCATCCTCCCAAGAGACCATTAGTTGCTTGGTTTTGGTTTTGTTTTTGATGAGGATGTGGGGGTGCAGCATACTGAGGTGGTGGGGGGCAACCCTGAGGAGGGTAACCTTGTGGGTACCCCTGCATGGGAGGGTAACCTTGAGGTTGAGGAGGGTAATATCCTTGGGGAGGGTAACCTTGTGGGTATCCCTGCTGGGAAGGGTATACTGACGGAGGTGGCGCAGGATATATGCCATTTGGATAACCTTGTGGAGGGTAACCTATAATATAAACATGCAAAGCCAAGAAATGAAAACCCACATTCCATTAGGTTATCCAAAAAAGTAAAGCAAATGATTAAAGGATAAACAAAAGATTCAAATTATAATTACCTTGAGGGGGAGGGAGACTAACAGGAGGTTGTTGACTCATGATTTAATTGTCTATATATTGAAATGAAACTTGTCGAGAGGTTTTGTGTACCGAGCTGTCTTTTTTTCCTTTTATATTGAAATGAAACTACTAGTGTTGGTGTCAGAGGTTTGTGTTGTGTTGTGAAAGATGATTTATTTCTTTAAATCTTCTAAAAAGTGAGGGAATTTTGAACTTTTAATAGGGTTTGCCAAAAAAATGAAAACAAGGAGATATAAGGACCAAGGCAAGGAGACCAAGATAAATTGTGTTACGAGATTGTTATCTTTTTATACGTAATGGTAGAGCATTAGATGAGGTTTAAAGTTTTGCGCGTAGAAGACGAGTGCAAGAAACCCTTCAGTCTTGGAATTGAGAAAGGAAAATATTAGTGGTTCTGAGTTTCCCTAGCTCAGAAATTATAGGACTAGAATTGATGGTTCTTACAAGGTTACTTGGCCCTGTATAACATACTATCTTTTTATTAGTTTGTTTAAAAAGAATAATACCTTCTCCTTATATTCAATGCAAAAAAATATTATGATAAATATATTAAGATAACAAGTTATACAAAGGTTATTCCCACCGGTCCATTTTATTTGATCACTTTCCTTTTTTAAAAGTCAAATAATGTAAACTTTGACCAATATTTTGAGATATATTTCTTCACCATATTAATATGACAAGAATTGTAACTTGTAGTACTTTTCGTGTAGTTTTTTAATATCTAAATTATAATTTTAAAATATTGACTAAATCTAGTTCAATTTGAATCCGAAAATTGGTCAACTTGACTCTCGAAAAGTGAAAAACATCAAATAAAGTGGACCGGTGCGAGTAGTATTTTTCTTTCTTAAGCACATATCATGCCATGCTAGTACGTATACATCATCAAATTAATTACGAAAAAGGGCCAAAACGGCCCTTAGCGTTTGGGAAAAGGATCAAAATTGCCCCTACTGTTATTTTTTTTTTATTTTTTACCCCCATCGTTATCTGAGTGGCTCAACCCTACCCTCCCCACTAACGGACCAAATTTCATTTTTCGTTTCTTTCCATTTTAATTACGTGGCCCGCTTATATTTGGTCACGTCACCTAAACTAACTCACCCCTAACTAAATAACCAATGCCCTTAGTTAACCCAACCCCAACTTAATTAACCCGACCCACCTTTTCATTTCCCACCCTTTCATTTTCCCCTCTTAAATCCCTAAAAATAAATCAGATGGTTCATTTAACATATTTCAAATAACCCTAAAAACTATTTACTGAACGAACGATTTCTTCGATGATTTCCTCATATTTATCTGTGCATGTGTAAAGATTACACTCTTTATTCAAGTAAGTGATCTCACTTTCTAAAGAATTATTTTTCATTCTAGGGTTTAGTATTTACTGGAATCTGAACTTTTTCTTTGATTTGTTGTTTTTATCTGGTATGCGATGCCTTTTTATGTGTTTCATTAGTAATATCTTGAAGCAGGTCCCGTCTGTTTTTTGTTGTCTTCGATTTAGGGTTATTTAAGTGATGGTGGTCCGGGTATTTATTGAGGTTCGGTCCCATGTTTGCTGACTTTATTCATCTTTGTGTAGTTTATTTACTTCTTTAATAATAGATGTGGTCCATGCTTGCCCTGTTTTTGTTCCTTTTTGTGTTCTGCATGTGAGTTAGGATTTTTTGGACTGGTTAGATATTAATTTACTATTATTTTTATTTTTAATTATCTGATGTGTTCCTTTTTGTGGCTTGATTTCCAAGGATGGTTGAACAAGCCGAATTGGTATTTAACTATGGGGATCGGTGGGTATTGAAACCAAAACTGTCTTACCTTAAATTTAAGACTGAAGTGTGGCATGAATATGAAGAAGATTTTATATATTGAAATACGTTCTGAATTTACTGAAAGAATGGGGTTTAAGATGGTGAAACAAGTACTGATTTTAGGGCCTGATGGTAGGTATTACACAATGGTGGGTGATGAAGACATAAGGAAACTCCAATCCTTATTGTGTGAGAAGTTTAAAGTACCGCAATTATTTGCTTTAGATGATGGTGAGGTATTACTGCATGCTCCAAGTATAAATCAATTCATTGATACCCTATATCTTGATACCCTATCTCTTGATACCCCATCTGTTGAGAAACATATAGTAGATGTGGGGACTGATTGTGATTCAGCTGATGAAGAGGTAATTGAAGAGTTACATAGTGACTTTGATAATGAGGAATTAGAGCAGTTTAGGAAGGAGAGGAGCAGAGAAGTTACTGCAAAACTGGACAACTTCTTGGAGTTAGAACCTGGTATGTCTTTTACAGATTTGAATGAAGCTAAAAGGATTGTTGGTTATTATGTTGTAGCTAATAGGAGGGGATTTTGGGTACACAAAATTGATAAGGGTAGAGTAAGTTACAAATATCAAGCAGCCTGTCCATTTAGGTGTTACATATCAAAATGCAACAACAACCAAGGGTTTATGATCAAGACACTAAACAGTAATCACAACTGTGATTTAGTGTACAGTACTAGGAGAGCTACCCCCAACACTTTAGCACATTATTTCAAGAACAAGGTACAAGGTTGTCCTAAATATAAGGTGAAAGAGATGAGAGTGGACATGGAGCAGCAGTTTAAGCTTAATGAAAGTTATTCAAAGATGAAGAGGGTGAAGAAGTAGATTCTTGAAAAGTTGGAGGGTAGTTATATAGATGACTTCAACAGATTAGAGGCTTATGCTCAAGAGCTGAGGGAAAGCAACCCTGGGTCTGATATTGTGATTAACATCTCAAAGGATGCTGCAGCAGAAGGCAAAAGAAGATTCCTCAAAATGTATTTGTGTTTTAAAGCATTGAAACAAGGCTGGAAGGCAGGTTTGAGACCATTAATAGGTCTGGATGGCACTTTTCTTAAAGGAAAGTGCAAGGGGCAGTTACTGGTTGCTATGGCCCAAGATTCAAGCAATCATTTTTATCCCCTTGCATGGGCTGTTGTGGACAAGGAGACAGGTAGGACCTGGAAATGGTTTCTGGAACTTTTGAGAAGTTCCTTGGAGCTTGTAGAAGGTCAAAGTCTGACCATTATGTCAGACATGCAAATGGTATGACTTATCCTATTTTTGTTCACTTTTTGTTATTGTTTTCTTTAATGTAGAATATAACTATTAACTTACATGTATGTAGGGTTTATTGGATGCTGTTTCAACTATCCTTCCAAGTGCAAACCAAAGATTTTGTGCAAGGCATGTAGAAGCTAATTGGGGAAAGAGATGGAGAGGTAAGGAACTGAAGAAATTAATGTGGTGGTCTGCTTGGTCTACATATGAGGAAGAATTCAAGGATCAGCTGAAGAATATGGGGGTTGTATCCAAAGAAGCTGTTGAAGAGCTACTGGTATATCCACCTCAGCGTTGGTGTAGGGCATACTTTGACACCACTTGCAAGAACAACTTGGTGGACAACAACTTTACAGAATCCTTCAATGCATGGATTCTAGAAGCAAGGTTCAAACCAATAATCAGGATGCTTGAAGAGATTAGAGTGAAGGTATGTCTTCAGTTTTTTTCAGTTTTAATTTATCAACAACTTTCGGTCTTTTTGCAGTTTTTTCAGTTTTCAGTTTTTCAGTTCTTTTGTTTTTCTTGTCTTTCTAGGTTATGAAAATATTGCACACTCATGAAGTAAAATGTAGAGGATGGAAAGGGGAGTTCAACCCTTATGCTTCATCTATGTACAATGATATCAGAGAAATAGCTCAAGGGTGTTATGTGGACTTTAATGGAGATGATGGCTATGAAGTAACAGAGGGAGAGGATAGACACACTGTCAACCTTGACATGAAGAGCTGCATATGTAGGGCATGTGACTTGACTGGTATTCCATGCCCTCATGCCATCAAAGCATTGCTCCATAGTAAGGTTGATCCATTGAGTGAGGTGAACTGGTGGTATTCCAAGCAGTGCTATCTGATGGTTTATGAGCACAAGTTGAAACCTGTCAAAGGTGATAAATTCTGGAAAGTGAGACTCAGCATGCTATAGACCCACCACTGGTTACCAACAATGTTGGAAGACCTAGGGTTAAGAGAAAGAGGGAAAAAGATGAGGCTGAGTTGAGAGAAGGGCTATGGAAATACAATAGAAAAGGAGTGCTTCAGACATGTGGATACTGTTCAGCACCTGGACATAATATGAGAAAGTGTCCTTTGGTAAGTTCTTTAAATCTGCCTAGTTAATGTATAGTCAAGTATGTTTATCAATTTTAATTTGGAATATATTGTCTTGTAGGTTCATGGAAGGCACAAACACTTTTTTCAAGAACCAGAAAGCTCCCCAAATGTTTCAGCACCGAATGATAGCCTGCGATCAGAGTTTGTGTTCATGCCCACTCCTAGAATAAGCAAAGAAGTTGCTGCAGATTTATGTTCACAAACAGATGCAGTCACAAAGAGAGTTTCTACTACACAACTGTCCAGTCAACAATCTTCAAGTTTTAAAAGAATGTCCACTCAACCTTCTTCTAGCAAACAGGTACCACCACCCCCATTTGATGATGCAAGTGAATATTCTGAACCTGAGTTAAGGTCTATGGTCATTTCTGAGGCCAAGACTCGGCTGCAACAAAAAAAGCTGCAACAGAAGCCTACTGGAACAAGGAAGATTCCCTTTGTGGGAAATGGAAATGGTGGGGTGACTATGCCAAAGGATCCGCCCTTTGAAGCTAAGAAGATGACATGGAAAGGGAAAAAAGCAATGAGCACTAACCAATTGGTAGCTGAAAAGGAACAAAGAATTGGCAAGTTGAAGTGTAAGAGGGCTAAGAAGTAGGGAATTTTACTGTGGGGGTGTTGTGATCACCTTTGTTAAGACTTGTTAAATTTAGGTATATGGCTATTTTTGAAGTTGCTATGTAATAGCAAAACTGTAAGTATGATGCCTTTTGAGCATGCTGAATTTGCTATGTAATAGCACCATGTACTATGCATGTTTTTTGCTAGTCCTATTTTAATGTTTAAGTTGCTATGTAATAGCTACATAGCAAAACTTTAAGTAGGATGCCTTTTGGTAATGCTAAATTTGCTATGTAATAGCACCTTCACTAATTATTTATGGCAATGATGTTTGGACCTCGTTTATGTTAAGCAATGTCTATTTTGTTATTGTGATCACTCTCTTGTTTGCTGCACATGAAATGCAGTCGAGCCTTTTGTATGTGTGTTTGTTTAAGTTTGTCATATACCTTATGTTTAAGTCATATGCCTTATGTATAAGCATAGTTCATAACCTTTAGAACTTTTACAATACAAATAACAAATGACAACATTATATTCAAGCAATTTGATGAAAATATTAGATCCAAAACACCTTGTTTCCATTGATCAACAAAACATAAGAACATCAAGATAAACCAAATTTCAGCCAGCATAACTAAGTCCTACACATATTTGGCAGCTATGTAACCAATAAAAATTGCCCAAGAAACTAGACTAAACATCTTCCATCCAAGCAGTTGCAACTCCAATTCACCCACTTTTTTCTACAATCTTGGAACAATATTCACATTAGTAGTATTACTACCTTGTAATTCAGCAACTGTGTTCTGCAAATTCTTCCTTTCTTGAAGAACTTCATCCAACGATCTCTTAAGATTATTGATCACCATTATTGCAAGAGGTGGATATTCTTCATCACGCCATGCCCAAAAACCACATGAAGATACCTAATGTATATAAGAAACACATATTTGCAGTCAACAAATACATGAGACATAAAAATCAACAGAATAAAAGAGAGTACTAACAGCAGATCTAGGACATTTGTAGAATCGTCTTCCAGCATTCATAGGAGTCCACGGCGTGTATTGGTTAGCATTTAACCCGCAATGAAATTTACGTGATTGAGCTTGGTCACACGATGAAACTGAAGATTGAGACATTCTTCCAAAAAATAAATGAAATTGAAGAAAATATTGGAAGATATTTGATAGAACCAATAATAAGAGGTGGGTGTAAGGTTTTGAATGGGGAAGAAATATTTTATGTAGAAGAAAAGGTAATTTTTAGATATGGGTCGGGTTATGTTTGGTTAGGGGTGGGTTAACTAAGTGGAGTTAGGGATGAGTTAGTTTAGGTGACGTGGCCAAATATAAGCGGGCCACGTAATTAAAATGGAAAGAAATGAAAAATAAAATTTGGTCCGTTAGTGGGGAGGGCAGGGTTGAGCCGCTCAGATAACGGTGGGGCAAAAAACCCAAAAAAATAACGGTGGGGCAATTTTGATCCTTTTCCCAAATGCTAAGAGCAGTTTTGGCCCTTTTCCGAATTAATTATTACTCCTTCCATTTCATAAAAGATGAACCCATTTGACTTTGCACAGAGTTTAATAAAGAAGGAAGACTTTCGAAACTTGTGGTCTAAAATAAGTAATAGATGTTTGTGTGGCTACAAATCATCTCATTAAAGATAAAAGTGAGTTTATTTCCAAATTTAGAAAGAGGTCATTCTTTTCTAAACGGACTAAAAAAGAAATAGGTTCATCATTTTTGAAACGGACGGAGTATAACGGAGTACATTTTAGTTATTCATAGGCCTAATGTCTCCACACCATACTTTGTTTCCGACAAAGCATGGCAACATGTCTATTTTGATCGTACGCTACACAATGGAAATTTGTTGGAAACTTCATCTGCGGTAGGAAGCATGCTTTCACGAAAATGAAACACCAACTCACTGCTCATCACACCTCATAAGACCAATCTATTTAACAAGCTTGATGCACTTTGCCTTTGACCAGAAAAAAAAAAATCCACAATTGGCCCTCTTTCCATCTTCCACTAATGTGATATTTTTTAAACGGACTAATAAAGAGACTGTGTTATTTATTTTGTAACTAGAAGAATATGAGTATTAAATAGTAATTGGTTTTGGATTTCCGTTTTCATTCTTATTGTTTGAAGGATTGGAAACGACAAAGAGACTAATCTCCTATCTGATTTGTCTAGTCTATGGGGAAGATGTGATCACAAGACTCAGAATATTCACACCATTTGCATCTTCGTTAGGTTACATGACGCTAACAGTCTTTAACACCCTGCATTGGTTACTAAATAGTACTAATCCTATAATTAAATAATTCTATTATTTAATTAACATTGGTTGTGATAGAGGATAATCAATCAATCCATATCAGTTTGTAAGTTTCAACTACTCTCAAAGATTTGAGCCCTATCCATTTAAAAGGACCTACTGAATTTAAAGAATTCTTGGTTCATATCGAAATTATTATAGGGTATAGGTGAACTACCTTCTTTTAATTTGGTATATTTTTTGCCAATTATAACTTTTTTATGCTACTTGGTAGGTCATAGCTAGGTGCATCTTCCCCTAGTACCACACCTTCATTCGTTTGGCCGCTAGTCTAACGACAAATACCTTCATGAATCCGTAATCTTGAATTCGTTTTCCCGAACCCTGCATGAATATGAGATACTTTGTGTACGTGGCTGTCCTTTGATTACTGCTCTTTTCAAATTGTATAAGATGGACTTCATTTAAGAACCGTCTTTAGATCTCTTTGACCATGAGTTTCACAGATAAATACTCCCTCCGGTCCATATTATTTGTCCACTTTCCTTTTTTAAAAGTCAAATAATGTAAACTTTGACCAACATTTTGAGATATATTTCTTCATCATATTGATATGAAAAGAATTGCAACATGTAGTACATTTAGTGTAGTTTTTTAATATCTAAATTATAATTTTAAAATATTAAATAAATCTAGTTTAATTTAACTCCGAAGATTGGTCAACTTGACTCTCGAAAAACAAAACCTTGCAACTAAAATGGACCGGAGGGAAAATTACAAGTCGCAATGCCCTAATGAAATTTGTGGTTAAAAAATGCCTGTGATAGTCTTTAAACATGTACTAGTAATAGAATTCGAACCTATACATCCTTGTAAACAGTGGCGGACCTATGTACATTATTTGGGTGCACTGGAATCCGTTAATGTCGGCAAAATTTTTATATATGTAGGTATAAATACAATAAAAATTGGATATATATTACTTGGCATCTTGAATAATTGACATATTTAAGTTAAATTTAATGGTGCCCATGCACTGTGCCCAAATTCAGGGTCCGCCTCTGCTTGTAAACAAGTAACCAAGAAATGGAAATGGAGATGAGTAGTGGACACTGTGGAGAGCAAGACAAAAGTTCGTTGGCTAGTTTATAGTCTTAACGTCATTGCCTTACCATATCTTACTTTTTAATGCATGCAACATGTCTATTTTCCTCTCACTCCAAATTTTCAATTAGTTCGTATGTTTGTGGTAATGTAGAATCAGGGACGACCCGACGAATTTTGTGGTCTAAAGCCAAACTTTAACTAGGGGCCTTAACCTTTTTTAAGAAAAAAAATATATATAAAGTTGAAGTCTATTTTTTAACTTTTTGAGATGCAAGTGTTATTAATAAATTTTTTATAATCAATTTCTTCTAGCAAGTCTTTCTCAATTGATAATATAGCCAATCCATTTAATCCCTCTTGCGATATTGCATGATATTAGACTATGTAACTTTATTTTTTCACTTTAGATGACATCTTCTTGAACTTACATACTACCTCAGTCCCATTATAAGTATTCATTTTACTCTTTTTTTCCACGTCCATTAAAAAAAGCGTCAAATTTTCTTTTTAGTCAGTTACAAGAAGAATGACCTATTTCTAAACTTGGAAACAACTTAACCCCAAATTTACCACTGTGGTCTTAACAAAATGATTTATATCCGCACAAAGACTAATGACTTAGTTAAGACCACAAGTTTCAAAAGTCTTCATTTCTTTATTAAACATTATTGTGTCATGTCAAACAATTTATATAAGTCGAAACAGATGAAATGTATATTTTATTTTATCATATTGTACTGATTTACTAATCTCGAATACCAAACTTAAAAACAACTATTAATTTCTTACATCTTTAATTGCATGGTTAAGATTAGAAAACGAATAATTAAATTTGCATTGATTTTTTAGAAGCGACACTTATTTTGATAATTAACACTTATTCAGGAACAGAGGTAATATAACTTATTACTATGTCTAATAAAATATGGGGTCCTCACAAACGCAGGGCCTAAAGGGGTGGCTTTAGGGGAGGGCCGGCCCTGTGTAGTATACTTTTCATAATGATTATTTTGTATAAATACATAAAAGTTCTGAATTCTCGCTCTTTATGTGTACATAGTTTGAGTTGAAAACATTTGATGTGCTTTCACACGTTATTAAATATAAATTTTAGAAAGACTACAATTCACCCCCTCTTGTCGATATATTTATTATATCATGTAAATTTGAGCAACAACGAGTTCATTTGATAATATAAATGGTCGAGTTCCCTTGATATAAGAAAATATTCTAATGTAGTGGTATGCGTTTCAAAATTTGCTTGGATTACATATTAAATCTCAAGTGTGACACTCTAATATTTTTTGCATCCCTTATATAAATTTCTGGTTCCGTCACTCGAAAGGGAAAGCATACTTGCTTCCCACTGTACATAGTGGATGATAATTAACTCTTGCATGGTTGGTAAACATGCAAGTATTTTAGTAGCATATATGCATAGCAAGAAAGAAGAGCTGGGGAGCTTGAAGTTGTTAAATTGTGCTGTGTAATTTAGCTAACTCAGGTTACATAGAGAGAGCTAAGATAAAGAGAGAGTGATGGCACCAGCTGTGAAATCAGATGAATTGGTGCCACACCAAGTGAAGGATCAATTACCAGGAGTTGATTATTGTGTCAACAGCAACCCTTCATGGGGCACGTAATTTACATATAACACATTACATTTAATTGTTCTCAACTAGCTTAGTAGATTGATTACATGTATTTAGTTCTTCTTGTTTTTTCTTTATCTGGTTCTTGATTTGATTGCTGAACCTATCATTCAGTACTACTTCATTTGTTCATAGTTTGTGTGGCTTGTTTGTGATAAGTGATCAGCCTCCAACTTTCCTTATTGAGCTAGTAGAGCTTTCAGAGTCCTGTATTCCTTAACTTTCAATCATTTAATCTTGCGAGAATGTGACTTTGTTTCCATTTTCGTCTTGAAGCGCATCCATGAGTTAAACTTGATGAGTTCCTCCTTTGAGATTCTTTGTATGAATTCACTGTAGTTTTGAAGTTTTAGAGTATATATATTTCCATGTGGAAACACTGGATTCAGTTCAGCCTATTTGTCTCTCTTCACCTGTTCTATTGGCGGGATAACACTCTTGAAGATATGATTTAGTATATACAAGTCTGCTCTCTTTAACAGGTTAACCCCTACTGATATAGGATTACATATAGTTGATTGATTGATTGATTGACTAATTAATAGGATCAGATGTTTTGATTGGATCACTTGCATACAGATGACGCCTCATTAAGCCGTGGGTCCTTTCTTTGTTTAAATTCTCAAGCATATCTTTCAAACTTAAATGGAAAACCAATACAAAGTTTTATTTGTCGTCTTCGTGTGACCTGAAGATAGAATGCTAGCTGCTGACCGCCTACTTCTCTGAAAAATGCAGCCGAGGCCATAATTCTTGGTTTTCAGCACTACTTAGTTATGCTTGGGACTACTGTTCTTATCCCTACTATCATTGTTCCTCAGATGGGTGGTGGCAATGTAAGTATCTATAACTTGAAGTGTAATCCCTTCCCTGTTCTGTTTGACTGTTGAGAGCAATTCTCGGTTTATAAGCTGGGGTATAGGTAGTACTATGCACTTACGATGGTCGTTTCAAACTTATTTATTCCAGGAGGAGAAAGCTCAAGTAATTCAAACTTTGCTCTTTGTTTCTGGGGTTAACACTCTTTTGCAATCCTGGTTTGGAACCCGGCTTCCTGTGGTGATTGGTGGATCATTCAGATTCATAGTACCAACTGTTTTTGTTGCATTATCTAATAAATACAATGCATTTCTTGACCCTCATGAGGTTGGCATATTCCATCTTTTTGCAACCTTTTTTGTGTTTTTATGCTCAAGTTGGATTCTGATCTCCAAAGAGCAGTGGTTCTAACACCTTTGTTGGGTGATTTCTTAAGAGGTTTAAACACTCGATGAGAGGAATGCAAGGAGCTCTGATGATTTCATCCATACTTCCCATACTAGTTGGGTTTCTAGGACTCTGGAGAGTTGTTGTAAGGTGGTCATTTTTCAGGATTGCCATCTTTCTAGTATTTGTTTCTTTAAAGAGAAATGTCTGATTCCAGTTGTTTAACGATGTAGGTTCCTATCCCCTCTCTCTGCAGCTCCACTAGTGTTGCTCGTTGGCCTTGGCCTATATGAGCAAGGTTTTCCGCTTGTAAGAGCTCTAACTATCGACTCCTATCTTTTTTCAGCTTCGAAATGGTTTGAGAAACTATCATCCTAACTCTGTTAACCTAGGACTAATTTTTCTTAGGAGTAACTAAAATAAATCAAACTTTTGTAAGTCCATTTAGTCGCTTTTCTAAATGAGCTACATGCAGAAGCCCTGAAATCAGTTTGTTACATAAATCTACTTCCATGAAGCAGTATATCTCTGTTATCCCTTTTTCATCATTGGATTTACTGTGTTCTTTTTTGTTTCTGTTGATGGTTGCTGGCAGCTAGCAGAATGTGTTGAAATTGGACTTCCAGAGTTAATCCTTCTTATATTCTTGTCACAAGTAAGCCTTATGACAAAAATTATTACCAGGTTCAGTTAATATGCCAATCTCATATTGCACTTATTTCCTTCTACAATGATGCATATATAAATGGTTTTTATGTTTTGAATGTGAAATAAAGATGATGACAGGTCCTTGTTCTACTATATTTTGTTGTCTTTGAGAAAAGCAGCACAAACAAAACTGTTTATGTAAAATCAAGAGAATGCTATTAGTTATGAAAAGTTAATCGAAGGGTTTGCAGGATAACTTGTGGTTCTCTACTTGGAGACGGTTTAGGGTGAAGATCATTTGTAGTGAAATTGGCTTGTTTTGCCTTAAATAACAATTCTTCATGCTATATAAGGTTAATATTGTACTCATTTGAATGGATTCTGATGGTTATGCTAGTGTTTTAATGTGGGCAATAAATGTTTGTGCAGTACATTCCTCATATGTGGAAATTAAAGCGTCCGGTATTTGAGCGTTTTGCTGTCATATTATCAGTTGGGATAGTGTGGGCATATGCAGCTCTGCTCACTGTGACAGGTGCGTACAACAATAGATCCTCAAAGACTCAGTTCAGTTGCCGTGTTGATCGCTCTGGGCTCACTAGTGGAGCTTCATGGTATGCTATATAACATCAGTTTTTCAATCAATTCATATCCTTATTATTTTGGACAAAATATTACCTTGCAGTGATAGATTTGTTTAGCAACTATCTGCTCCAAATTTGATTTAGTATTAGCATGTTTCAAACTTAAATGATGCATTCTTACGAACCACTTCCCACTTTAATGATACCAAAACTTATTTATAAAGTTGCTGCTGTTTAGTGTCTTGAGGCAGTAGTGATCATGCTGGAGCAGTCTAGTTAGTTTTATTTTCACTTATCATAGGCCATCTGATAACTTTTCTGCTTAACAATAGCAGTAAGCTTATAGATAACGAAAAGTGTTCTCAAAATTCTTTGTCAATTCATGTTGTTTCACCTGTAGATATGTGAAGTGCAAGATCATAGATAACGATAGAAGCTTTGTTTCAAGGATTTATACTTATAAGTCCACTAAGATTTAATGTTGTGTATTAACTTCTTGGCTCATCTGATCTCCTTTCTAAAGGATTTGCAGATCTGAGATCCAATTTACGATTCGCGTTGATTTGCTTCTGCTATCACACTGACTTTTGAAAATGCAGGATAAGGTTTCCTTACCCATGGCAATGGGGTGTTCCCAAAGTTGATGCTGGAGAAGCCTTTGTGATGATGGCTGCAGCTTTGGTTTCTCTTGTCGAGGTCTGTATATACTTCTAACTTGGTTCAGGTTTCTCTCTTGGTAGTAGAAACTATCATGACAAAATTATTTTCTTTGAAGCAAAAACAGTTATCTTTGGATAGATAAATGAAGCTTATTAAATTTACTGAATCTTGGGAAGAAGTCAATTAACTTTGTGAATTACTAAACTCTGAAGTCCGTGACGATGTTGAGACTTCTTTCTAAAGAACAAGTTTCCATTAAATTTTCTTAGTTTCCTATATTAATTTGTTGTTTTTACAGTCTACTGGAGCATTTATTGCAGCTGCAAGATATGGCAGTGTAACACATACACCGAATTCAGTACTTAGCCGTGGTGCTGGTTGGCTGGTTGGTAGATGTTCCAGGATGATGTTCACACTTTCTGTCGAATCTTTCTTCCATTGTAAAATTTGCCTGCTGATCTCAATTTGCTTTTTGTGGCATCCAGGGTTTAGCCATTTTGCTGGATGGTCTATGGGGAACTGCAAGTGGATCTACTGTATCAGTGTAATACATCAACTCTGCATCATCTAGTTTCAAATATCATTCTAGAAGTTGCTTAAAATCGATCATTTCCTAAGTATCATACTACTGTTCTACTCAAGAGCAAATTCTTGGTCAGGAAAGATCACAAGTCTTATATTACTAAATGTTCCGGTCATGTTATAATCTCTATATACCTTCATGCTTACTGTCTCTATAAGAAAAAAGAACGAAGAATCTATAGACATATCACCACTGGGAGATTCATGAGAAGAACTTATCCCTTCTTGACTACATGAGCTAATAGTTCTATTTTGTGATCTATGTAGTGAAAATGTAGGTCTTTTGGCGTTGACGCGAGTTGGAAGCAGAAGAGTGATTCAAATCTCTGCATTATTTATGCTTTTCTTTTCAGTGTTAGGTGAGATACTCTAGTATAAAGTCCTAGTTGGGAGTGTTAGTCTCTCTTTGTAGCAATTTTAACATTTATCTTCGCGACTAATGGTAGCACCACTTTGTCTCTGAGCAGGAAAATTTGGAGCTGTTGTTGCTTCCATACCTCTGCCAATCATTGGAGCTTTGTACTGTGTCTTGTTTGCTCTCATGTGTATGTGATTTATCTTGCACTGCAAACATGCACTTTCTGCTTTCAATATCCATGTCTAAACTCTGGTGCAACTTCTGTATGAATGCCCCTCCAGTTTTCCTTGGTTTCATGATAATCTATTCTTTTGATAGACATCGGAATGTTCACGAGAAATCAGCATCGGAAACTAAAATCTGCAACAGAATTTGTGCAAAAAGAATGAAACTATACTTCAGCATTTGCATATGCTGTTTTTGCCTACATACACTGTGATTACTTATTTTGATTTTTGATTGATTAATGCAGCTTCTGCTGGTCTTGGTTTACTTCAGTTCTGCAATCTCAACAGCTTCAGGACTAAATTTATATTAGGTTTCTCTATCTATCTGGGACTCTCTGTGCCACAATACTTCAATGGTTATGTGATAACAACTGGTGATGGTCCAGTTCACTCTAGCTCTGCTTGGGTAAGAACATATATCAAATTCATTGTCTCTCTTCTATCGGCATTTTCCATACGATACAAGAAGTTTATATGTTACTGAATTGAATGACAATCATTTTTCTTTAAAACTACTTGCAGTTTAACAAAATTTTGCAAGTGATCTTCACGTCCCCGGCCACAGTGGCAGGAATTGTTGCATTGTTCTTGGATATCACTCTTGCTAGAAAGCATGCCACAACCAGGAAAGACAGTGGCAGGCATTGGTGGGAAAAGTTTTATTACTTTGACAAAGATCCTAGGAGTGAAGAATTCTATTCTCTTCCTTATGGCCTTTCCAAGTACTTTCCCTCGGTGTAAGACCGGTGTTACAACAACAACAACAACAACATACTCAGTCTATCCCACAAGTGGAGTTTAAGACCGGTGTTGTGTAGAAAATATGTACAACCATCTCAAGAGGAAGGTTTTACTAGCATTTTGAGAACTACACTACTAGAAAAAAACTCATAGAGATGTATTTCTATAGGAGAAAGAAAACCAAATATGTGTGTTGGTTAGGATCAACTTGCTAGTTAATATCAAGAGTTGAATTGCTATTAGTTGATGTCCTGTTACATTGATCTGAAGTACTATGCTGTTGTTGTAGATAGCAAATAATTGCTTATAATAAACTACAGTTATGATCATATCATCAGTATTTAATACTCCAATAAACATTGACTTGTCAATTTGGATAACTTTCACAAATAGTCACAAGGTAATTCTTAATTTGTACTGCCTCCGTTCTAATTTATTTGGCAGCATTTCCTTATTAGTCTGTTCCAAAAAGAATGATTATCTTTAAAAAATAATTTTGTTATTACTGAAATAATTTACAATCACACAAACATATATATCTTATTTTAGACCACAAGTTTCAAAAGTTTTTCTTTATTTCTTAAACTTCGTGCCGAGTCAAACTATGATACATAAATTGTAACAGAGCGAGTATATGCTAACTTAAGAAATTGAGTAATAAGATGTTATAACCAGCGAAATTACACAAAAAGTATAAACACTCTTCACCCGTTCATGACTCTCAGCAGATAATTTTAAGCGAACAACAACAACAACAAAACAACATACCCAGTGCAATCTCACTAGTGGGTTATTAGGAAGCTTAATCTATAATCTTTGTTGATTTGAAAACTTTGAATTTTGTTAAGAGTTTTTTGGGTTGTTTATTAGCTAAAATTCGACCAGAAAATAGGCTAGTTAATGATGCAATAGTAATACCATAAACTAGTACATGTCACCAATGTATACTCTTATTGAATAATACTGCACCAAGTACTAACTTATGAGATTCCAAAGCTTCAAGCTAGCACAAGACTAGAGATGGGGGCGGGGCGGGTTAAATCTTAACCCGCAAAAGTTAAACCCGCCCCGCATAACATTTTGCCACTTCTCAACCCGCCCCGCCCTGTTATATTATTTTTATTTTCTTTCTGTTAATTTTATGAACTAATTAACGACTTTCTCAAGTATTAATCACCCGCCCCACCATGCACCCACCCCACCTCGTTGCCATCCCTACACAAGACACCACACAACAGAAGAAATCAATATAATTGATCCTTTTTCTTGATATTAATAGAGTACATTGTGTTGCAGTCAATGTTTGCACTACTAGTATAAAACAACCATCTCATCTGGCCATTCTTAATTTTCAAATTAGCCTGTGCTTTGCTCTATTCCCTAAATCTTTCATGTGTCAACTTGTTCTTTGCTTTGAACTCTTTTTTCCTTTTCCCATCATGATTTTCATTGGTCACATCCTTGCTCACAGTAAATTATCAAGAATCTGATAAAATATACTTGATCCAAAAAAAAACATGTGTATTAATGTTAATGTTTTTTCTTGTTCTGTTTTCAGTCACTATTACTGCTTCCTCCGGTCCAAAATAGTTGGTCATTTTGGCTTATGCATAGTTATTAAGAAAATTGAAAAATTATACTTCTTGTAGTGTAATTTGACTATGTTGCCCTATTGGGAGTCGAAAATGTAAATGAAGTTGTTCATTGCCATTAACTATGACAAGAGTATTAAAGGAAAAAACAACATTAATTTCGTCTTATTTTCTTAAATGGCCAACTATTTTGGACTAAGTAAAATTGGCTGAATGACCAACTATTTTGGACCGGAGGGAGTACTAGTTAGGAGGGTTAAGGATGAGAAAGTACTTGTCCTGATCAGGCAAGCATTTTAATCTTTATAGCCACATATTAAAGTGATAAAAATTTATGTTTGTACAAGATACATATCTTGCATTTATTAGTTCGATGCAAATACTGAATACAGATAAGTTTTCTGAGTAGAGATGTTTTCAGTTTGAAAATGAAGAATGAGAATAAACAAGAAACTGTGACATTAGACAGGAATGAGTAATACAGATTACAAACAAGTTAATTAACAGTATATTAGACATGAAAAACAACTTGGGCAGGGAAGGAATTGGTAATAAACTTTAAGGTTGAAATGTGTGCACACGTGCATACATGTGTGTAAATCTGTTGGAAATTCTCAAGTAGCCATATTCACACATGCAAACATGTGTATGTGAATGTGTGTAAAAATGAAAATAAGATCATGTGAATTCATTAATCAAAAACAGTCAAATTTCAAGTAAATGACTATGGACTTTGTCACTACAGATTTAGAAGAGGTTTCTTGGAGACTTATGCGGGTATGAAAAAATCACTGGTAGGGAGCGCTTCCTCCCGGATGGGATCTTATGCGGCGAGAATCCAGATTAGTCGGGGCTTTAATAAAGTATCGGACACTGGGTGAAAACCAAAAACAAAAAAAACACAGTTCCATACTTTTTCTAGCAGATATATGTATAAATAATTAGCTACTAGAATTGGGTACATTCTAGCTTTGACTGGCTCACTGACTAAACTGACTGCCACGTTCTTGATCCTGTCTTTGTTCTGCCTAATACTCCTATTTAAATCTAGGAAAAACTGACTGGGATCCATATCTATATTCTCCCTTAAGTACGATTCAAAGGAATTACAACATATTTCCATATAAAAAGGCATTGAAATTTGGAAGCCTAACACATGCGGATTCAGTATTTGAACATTATAAATTCGTGTAGGATTAGATCATAATCTATATGATTTACTAAGTTTAAGATATATAATTTTGTCATTATTTCATAAATTTGTGACATATAATATAGAGTCGAGTTAAAAATGATGAGTTCAATTGAAATTAGACTTAAACATAATATATCCGTCCTTAAAAGCTAACCCTTTTTCTCTTAAGGGAATATGGCTTTATAGTCCCACCATGTATCAAAATCATATTCACTACAAAGGTTGGATCCAACCCTACTAAAAAAGAAATTCAATATAATAAACTTTTCACCGTTGAAGAACACATTTAAGAGTAATATGACCACCTTACAACATTGAGGAAACATGGATATTAGTAACATCAATCTTTGTGGTCACTCCACACCCCACGCCAAGAATTTGCTAACAACATAATTTCAAATAAACTGATAGGCCTCTTTTTGCGGTTGCATTATTGTTATGGTTAGATTTTGAACAGCCCAAGTAGGTGAGTTGAATAAGGCACAGTCTCTTTAGTGCATAGTACTCCCCCGTCCCACTTTGTGTGTCGTAATTCGGATTTCGAGGGTCAAATGAATTCATTTTTTACCGTAATCCTTATATATATATTTTTTATATATTTTGAGTTGTAATTTATTGTGACTTATAGTACTTTTCATGTACTTCAAATATGTAAATTTTATTTAAAAAAGTTAAAGATTTTATATTTTAATCTACTGTCAAATTTAAGAAGTTTGACTCTCGAAATAGTAACTATGACAAATAAAATGAGACAGAGGAAGCAGTGCAAAGTGGGATAGTGGAACAAATAGATTAGGTGTCGTAATACTAAGGAAGGGTAGTTGTACGTGTACCCTATTTTATCAAGAAACGTACACAGTGCCTGGCTGTCCAACATGTGATGGCCTTGTGGTTCCGTTCCCATCCTTCCAATCCATTAATTTCTCCATTTAGTTTCGCTTTAAGTATTTTGTGTTCACGTAGGGTTCAAGAAAGTGACGCACCTCAAAAGATGTGATTTACGCAATCTACCCTAAGACAAGTATTAGTAGTTGTTTCCGTAGTTCACACGGAGACAACTTTCTCCACTTCGTCTTTGTTAATTTTCTTATGAAGATGAATCTAACATTTATACTAGAATATACGTGTATGTATTCAAGTTGAAAAGATTGAATGTATCCGTACTAGCTGCATTAAAACGTACAACTGTTCCTATCAACCCAAAAAACCAACTGGCAAGTCCAGATTTATCCATAAAGATAGAGCAAATGGGAGTACTCCATCAGGACAAAAACAGGTCTACAAATTTAAGTCTTCATTCTCCCTTTGTCCTTAAATTTGCCCCACAAATGCCCACTTGGTTAAACACTCCCCTACTTAATAAAAAGACTAGTCATACACACACACACACACAAATACACACACACACACACACACACACACACAAATACACACTACACTATCATATACAGTAACACATTACACTCAACTTTTCTTGCACTATTAGCAAGAACAGATCATTTCACTTGTAGCAAAAACAAGATGGATTATGGAATTTATGCAGATACAGAATGTAGTAGTGGATGTGAGTCTGGATGGACTTTATACTTAGAAAATAATGGCATACCATCTCCTTTAGCTTCTGATGAAGAATATTCACATTTGTATGAATCTGAAAAGAGTGTAGAACAAGAACAAGAACAAGAAGAGGACTTGTCAATGGTTTCTGATGCATCTTCTGGACCTCCACATATTGTTGATGAAGAAGAAGAAGAAGAGTATGGTCATAACATTAATGGTTGCTTTTATCATACTCCTATTAATGTCACATTGCCTAAAACCAATACCAAAAGGCAAAAATCCAAGGAAAAACAACAACCTTCTGTGCTGGATGATACAGCTAGCTCTCATTTCTTTGACTTCTCCAATGTAAGTTTAAGTTTTTATGCACATTCATTACTAGCAGTCCCCTATACAAAATATCCCGCATGCAATAGCCATGCCTCAAGTGTGATGTATGCCGCCAATCCTGATGTGCATCAGTGGTTGTTTCCACGACTCGAACTCGTGACCGTCTATACATTCATTACTAGGATTAATGAAATATTGTGACTTTTTATTTGTGAAGTAATTTAGATGTTTCTACCTTGTTACAGAACAATTATACAATAACAAATGACAGAGCATCAGTGGATAATATAATGGACTTTTCACAAGGTTACTCTACTAATCACTTTCAGGTAACTATAATGCAATTTTTGTTGTACGTAATTATTACATCCGTTCCAAAAAGAATAGTACAATTCGAATTTTGAGTGTTAAATGAGTAATATTTTTATGTCTTTTAAATATTTTAAATTATTATTAATTATTGTAAATTAAAGGACTTTTGAAATGGTTTCCAAATCGATAAATTTTATTTTAAAAAACTTAATAGATTTTATATATGTATTTATGGTCAAAATTAAAAAGTTTGACACTCTGAAATCTGAATTTATGCCGTCTTTTGTGAAACAGATGGAGTAACATTTTATCATATAGTCTCCACATGTTATAACTTATGCACTTATCAGTTAATTTTATTTCATGCAGAGATCTCCATATGCATACCAAGAGCAATATGATTTCTTCCAGTCATCTCTGTTACCTCCAAACCAATTGCAAGGAAACCAGTTAAGTTCTTGTTTTTTTTATTTGAGATATCAAGTATTTAGTACAAAAGAACAAAGGTACGAAGTATCCTGCATTCACGCAGCGTCAAAATAATTATATTTTAATTTTATCTGATTTTGGTTTTCATTTGATTTTGATCAGGTGGTTTGAAGGGGAAAGATGGGCATAGCAGCTAATTAGTGAATGTTTAGAAATATAGAATGAGGTTTAAGTAAAAGGAATTGGATCTCAAAATGGATCTTATTCTTTTTTTTTTTTTTTTTTTTTTTTTTTTGGGGTCAATGCAGTGGGAATTAAAACAATTTGAATGAAGTTGGAATTCCTTTTCTTCTTTCTCACAATTAATGTTTGTTGCCAAGAAATAGTGGATACATATTAGTTTAGCACTCTCTTTTTTTTAATGATACTTTATAATTTTATATTTAGTAATCATATAATTTTAAACTTGTTATTTTAACTTAACTAACATGTTTTTATCATTATAGAAATATCATGTCATGTTTAATACAATAAATTTTAAGAATATTTTAATATTCACAGAAAGTCTTTTTTCTTAAACTCCTTGTTGACTGTCATTGTTAACCTTAACCTATAATTGATTGAACATGTCACGAATTCTCAATCCTGAAGACTTTTAAAGAGAGAAAGGGGACAAATTGTCCTGGTCAGTCAAGTCAAATACTATATTTCCCAAGTCTTTTCCATTGCTTTGCTTTTTACCAAAAAGAAAAAGAAAATGAAGGACAAGTGGCAAGTATCTATAATGTATGCATGTGATTTAATTTTATAGACATATAGGTTTTAGAGTAGTTTGCATAGACTCGTGAAGAATCGACAGGTTTTCACGAATATAATTAACCTGTTAGTTAGCGATTTAGGAAATCGAAAAGTAGAATCAATTGGAAAACTCAACTGAATTGTTTGCAGCTCTGACTCTGGACCGTTTCTCTTTTATTGATAACAACCCATAATTGCTCTCTATCACTTGACTTCATTACTTGCTTTTCATTATTGTTTGCTTAGTTAGTAAATTACAAATCATCATCGAAAAAATTTCTGAATAGTTTTTAGGAAATTGTTTGCTAGGATTCAGTCTGAATAATAGTCCTCGTGGGAACGATACTCATCTTATCATTTTATTATTTGTCGACCACGTATATTTGCGTGTGCGTTTGGGAGCAACAATAATACTTTATGGACTTGTCAAATTAAAAGGATAATTATTATCTCTTGGAATTTATTTTGAAAACAAAACTACTCAATGTAAGTTGAGCAAAATCTTCATAAGCTTGGTAATAATGTGGACACTTCAGTGTCTAGACAAGAACATCCTAATAATTCTTGTTCTTGTAATGAATCAAAAATCTTAGGTTAAGAGAAAAAATTAAAAGGTGTAACCGAATAATAATGAAAATGTAGTAAGGCTTAAAGAACTGCCAAAATTAATGTTGGAATATTTCATATGAAACTTCAAGAGACTTTTGTAATTGCAGAGATCCTGCCTGAGATCTTCCTGACCCATTGCTACATACCATTTGAATTAAGCATAATATATAGTGGCCTCTTTATATCATTCAATGTCCAAATAGTCTTTTATAAAGTCTTTTATAAATTATAAGGCATATTTAGGGTGAATTATGCAGTTCAATTGAACCTACTGCTTTCCGTACATACATAATATAAAATCACACTCATGTTAAACCACTAACTATCATGCATTAAAAATATATTAAGATCACACTCATTCTGAACCACTGACTTTAACTAACCGGTCTGTTTTATTTCCTTTTTCCATTTTCGTCAAGTTTCATATCTTATGAATGGGAGTCTTCCGCTTAGATGAGATAATTGATAGATGCTTATTGTAGATATTTAGAAAGTGTGAAATACCTTTGAACCAGTCATTCATGCCATTGCAATTAACAAATTATTTTGTATTTGTCTTTGACTTTAACAGAGCTCTAACGTAAACTGAGTAGATTCAACGTGTTAAAATACTTCGAGAAAAAGATGAATATACCCATCTACATTTAAGAATGGATTAAAATTACCATCCATTACATCAGTAGAGGAAACAATTTCCTATTTACAAGAATGTCAATGACAACAAAGCATAACGAAAGGTAAACTCTTTTTAACATAGTATTGTACAGTCTTGTTTTTTTACCCTTTTATCGTTAAACAAAGATAAAAGAAAAATGAGATGATTAGTAGTAGTATGTGGTTATTGACACTCTAATTATATGGTGTAGAGGAATCAAGAAGGTATGGGGCAAAACATCTTTGTCCTACCAACTACCATCAAAACAAAGCCTTGAATTGAATCCTCTTTGATTGCACTGTGGTCAGATTGATAATCACCTAAGCCTGTTTCCAGTTCTCATGACAACAGTGTTCACCTCCCAAGAAAACTGTACAGTGCATGGCTTCCAGTCCTTAGCTTTTTGCCATATTTCACTTTGTCAGGCCCACACGCATGTGTTACTTATCAGTAATAGTTCGAAGGAATATAAATACAGCGGAAGCAATTCTAGAATCATGAACTTACATGTAATCTAGACAAACTAGCAGGTTATTTAATTTTACAAAAATATAAAACGAAATACCTCTTGAAGCGTGACTTCAACCGCGCAACGAATCTTCAATCACGAGCAAGATCATCTACAGAATCGTTCTCCAGTTCTATGATCTTCTGTCGCGTGGCCCGAACAATAACCGGACTAAATCATATCGATGGTTTTGTCCAATTTCCATCTTAGATTGTGAACTTTACTTTATTATTTATAAGAACCGGTGATTAGCTTGGCTCTACACACTAAATCAACTACTATATAAATAATATGACACGCATGACACAATTGATCTAAATAAATAATAATTCATTATATTTAATAAATAAATAACGAATTGTTCAATTAGAAATAATCTAACTAAAACCGCATGGTTATTAGTATATCCCAACATAGTGAACATGCACAAAATTCTACGTGCAGTAACAGTGCATGGATCTAATCTCCTGCAAAAGCTTTACTGTTTTTTCTCAAGTTGCCCATGATTTTCCAGAGATCAGTGAAGTAAAAGGACAATGTACTTGATCCCAAAAGTAAGTGAACTGTGTTTTCTTGTTTGTTTGTTTTTTTACTACATTACAGATAGATGAGATGATTCAAGATTTTTCCAATTGTATTATTGGTGCATGCAGTATAGCAAGATGAACATGACAGAGCTGGAATTATACTAAAAAGAGAGAGATTCAGTATCCAATTTGAGACAGTCACAACTGGCATTACCATCATAAAGTTGAAGGCAATTAAGAGGTTCATGACACAAATCTATAGGACCACACAAAAAGATTGAAATATGATTCCAAGTTTCTGGAAAAATGAGTTGAAAGCCAACACATCACAATGCATTGCTGGACTGCCTTACCTCACTCTAGCCATTGCACCTCTTTTTGTAACATGCTTTGAGGTCACCAATTAAGAGTTTCATTAGACTCTACAATTGAGTGGCTATTGATAGATCCTTAATTTTCGTAACCAATTATTGACATTTGTATGACGACAGTCAACATAATAGGTGTCCCGCAAACGAATGTGTACATTTTTTTTTCTTTTGGCAAAACATGGCGACAATTTTTACTTAGAACGTCAAATGAGACAGTTACCTATTAGATATTCCAACAAATTCAACCAACATAGACCCACAAGTATAACTAGTCGATAAGTAATAAAATGATGAGATCAAGTATAGTTCCCATAAGGACTGTTAATTAATTATTAACTAAACAAACTAATATTCTATTGATACTTGTCATACAAACGAGCGTGAACTTTTTTTCTATTGAGAGCTGGTTTTGAAGTATGACAAACCGAAAGGACTCAGAGATTCCCACAAAGAACCTAGTCCTTGGATTGAAGGGCACGCTTGATCGAAAAGAATTACGGGTTGCAAATCCCTGCGGAACTAGGAGTAGTGGCGCGTGAATGAATATGCATCCTAGTCAGACTAAAAGAGGCGGTGCCCAGGCTGTATCTTCGAAGTGTGAAAAGGAGTTGGACTTCGACAAGGAAAAGAGTTACTAGAAATCCTGACTTACCATAATTAAAAGGATTACTTGTGGAACTCAACTAGGGTTTCAAGACCCGTATAAATACAAGTAGTGGAGACAGCCGTAAAGCAGTTATTCACAAACGGAGAGTTGAGAGCATACAAAGGCGATCTAGCATCTTTCTACGTGAGTAAACTGGAGAAGACAACTTGAGTGCATGCAGTGTATTGAGTCTAGATACTCTGTCTAGGTTCATCGAGTTGTAAGTTGTCGTCGTTTGAGCATTCATAGTTTTACCTATTGGCTTATTACAGAAGCGTATGTATTAGGTGAACTTTTTGTGTAATTACTGGAAAGCTAGAGTTTAGCTTTGAGTAGTGATTAGGGTCTAGAGTGTAGCCCCTTGGTTACAGAGTTTGTAATCAGAAATTTTGCTCTTGTGTTAGTGGATTCAGTTCTCAAATCCCAGAGTGTGGGTCGTGGTTTTTCTCCCTTGAGCAAGGAGTTTTCCACGTCAAATCCTTGTGTCTTCTGTGTGTGTTGTGGTGAGTTGCAGTGTTTGAAGTAGTACAAAAGCTAAGGTAAGAACTAGGTTCTACGTCAGAAGAACCAGATTTTTGTAACGAAAATCGGTAGACACTATTCAACCCCCCCTTCTAGTGTCTTTAGGAGGTGCATAGAGTATAACAAGTGGTATCAAAGCGGGTCTTCTTGTGAAAGGTTAACACCTTGAGAAGGATCAGAATCATGAGTGCACCACCTACCATCACTGAAGGACAGTCAGTTCAGAGACCCCTACAGTTTAATGGGCAATACTATGCATGGTGGAAGAACAGGATGGAGAATTACATATGTGCTGAAGACTATCAACTCTGGCTGATAGTCTCTGAAGGAAACCTGATCCCCACTAAAATAGTTGGTGAAGGAGCCACTGCCAAGCAAGAACCTAAACTGAATGAAGAGTTCAACGAGACGGACTATAAGATGATTGAAAAGAATCACAAAGCCAAACGTTTGGTCATATGTGGTCTTGGTCCTGAGGAGTTCAATAGAGTATCATCTTATAAGACGGCTAAGGAAATATGGGATGCTTTGCAGGTTGCACATGAAGGAACCACAGAAGTGAAGGACTCAAAAAGGAGAATGCTGAAGAGACAATTTGAACTTTTCACCATCGGTGAAAAAGAATCAATTCAGGATATGATGACCTGGCTGACCATCATCACAAATGAAATGAGATCTCTGGATATGGAATTGCCTGAAATAGAGATGGTTGAAAAAATCCTGAATGTGCTTCATGAAGCATGGAACCAAAGATGACTGCCATCATTGAATCCAAACCTCTGAGATCTATCAAACTTGAAGAATTGGTTGGAAGTTTGAAAACTCATGAGATGATGAAGGACTCAAAAGCTAAACCAGCTGTAAAGAAGGACAAGACCCTTGCCCTTGAAGCAACTGAAGAAACTGATGAATATGTTGATCTTCAATCAGTTGAAGCAGCAATGGTAAGTGCCTTAAGACAGAAACTTAATCTGGGAAGGTTCAAAGGATTCAAAAGAAGTGGCAAGGAGAGTTCTAGCAGGAAGAAATTCTTTTCGCTTGTTTGAAATTCTATATTATGTAGTTTCATTACTATTTTTCTTATTTGATTAAGTTACCATCAATAATCTCAAGTTAGTTTCTTAATCTTAATTGTTAAATTTTTATGAAAATATTTTGCAAAAAATAAAATTAAATAAATAAATAAATAAAAGAAAACTTTCAAATTTTCAATATATAAAAATTAATTCAAAATATTTACTAATAAAATTACTTATTTTCAAAAGCCAATAGATATTGCTCAAATTATTCTGCAATATGTTTTAGATAAACTATTGCATCATAAAAAACTATATAGATTAGGAATTTTTACACTCTATACCCATAAAATTTGAAGTATTTACAAGTCATACTCATTAAAAATTATACTAACCATAAAACTAAAAGTATTTACCCAATCTACTCATTTATTATTGTTATACTGCATAAATTATGGTATACAAGTCTGGAGGGCCATTTAACTATGTATACAAGTCTGGATGGGTAGTAAGGTTGTTCATTTTTCGATTTAAACCGATAAACCGAACCGATAAAAAGTTAATGGTTTATATATATTGAGTTATCGGGTTATCGGTTATTGAACGGTTTGCAAAAAAAAATTTATTGGGTTATCGGTTCGGTTGTCGGTTTTGTACATTTTCTTATTGGTTAAACCGATAACGCCAATAAGGTTTTCAAATTTACTATGTTGCGCTTATGTGCATAAAAATAGTATACTTAATTATTATTAGTTGGAACTTGGAAACCTCAAATCCTAGTCTTCTTTTACTTGTGTAGCTTTCAAGTCGCCTCATCCATTTCAACCACCGATTTACTATTTTATTCCTTGCCTCCTCCATTAGTTTATAGAATAATGAAGTATATTTGAATCTGTTGTTGGTTGTTTTTTTTATATGGCGAATGCTATAAGAGGCATTTGAATCGCTGTGAAAATAAAGCCGATTTTGTATTGGATGCAATCATTTAAGAGATTTTTTTTTACACTTGTTAGGCCTAAGTTTCTTAATGGTTAAACCGAAAACCGAACCGATAAGAACCTAAAATCGATAACCCGAAAATCGATAACCAATAGCTTATTGGTTCAGTTATTGGTTTAGCACTTTTAAAAACCGAAAATCGATAGTCCAAACCGATAAGGTGCAAAACCGAACCGAACCGACCGATAAATGGCCCAATCAAGATTACAGGTAAATAATTTAGCGGGTAGATAATAAAGTTCTTGATTGTGGCAAAATTAGTGGATAAATAATTTAGCGGGTAGATCGGGTAATATTTGAAAGTAGTGAGTAGTGACTGTAATTGTTTTAAATTTTGTGGGTAATTATTGCAAAAAGCAAATAAAGAAAAAACAATTAAAAAAAAGGAGAAGAAACAGCAAAAAGACGGAGAAATTAGGCAAATATAAGGGAAAGAAAAAAAAAAAGAAAAAGGGGCAAAGTAAAGGTAGAAAGGGGCTGGCTAAGGTGGGAGTCGAACGAGGGTAATCCTGTAGCAAGATAAAGTTCGTCTGCTCAACCAATGGCACCATGGGCACTTTGTTAGTTTGTCGACACGGGTGCCATTCTTTGTATTTGTATTATTTCTTATATATATATACAGAGTCTCTGCCGAAGCTAGTGGGCTACATACATAAATCCGCCCCTGCGTGTAAGTCGCCGCAAGGCTGGAACCTCAGCTGGCTTCTAGGTTTTTAGTTGGAAAATTTTGTTTCAAACTTGTACCTGAGCTGTCTTATGGTACTTGGACAATTTTGTATCGTACAGATATGTGTTATAGTATATCAGTAAGAGTAAACATGCACAAAATTGTACTTAAATTCAGCCTTGGAAAGTTCATATATATCTCATGAGTCATGACCATCAAGAAAATATAACTAGGTCAATATCGCTAGTAACAATCTTTTGAAACCTTTTTGGTTAACATGTCATTTGCCATGCACAATCAAGATTACAGAACACATAAGCTTAATATCAAATAAGTACATTTTATTGTGCAGGTTTGAAACTAAAGAGGGTAGTCGGAAAACCACCTATCGACCATGGCTAGGCATTGTTCCGGCTTGTATTCAGGAGCTGTATGACCCGCTCCCTAAGTAAACGAGGAAAAAAAGAGGAAGATCTGATCAAGATGTGCTTGTAATAACTCTTGGTTTTAAGAACTTTTCGCGATAGAGACTAGAAGAACTTACCTTGACAGTTGCATATGTCAACTCATAATCATTTTTTGAATACTTCATCTTGTATCTACATAAACAAATTAAGAGCACCATTGAAGAATTATTGGTACATGTTCAAGAACTAGAGAGTAAAAACGAAACATTAGAGACCGAGGAACCAACCCTGCAACTTGACCATTAACAAACCAAGGTTCCCAATCATCTACAATAGGCAGTTTCAAAGAGTCTATCCATTCTTCCGTGCTTGAATGAGGGACAACCATGTCATGATCACCACTGCCAAAGTAAAAATTTATCACACAGTTTCTTTGGAAACTTTATTCCAGTGATTACGCCAAGAACTAATAACAATGCTTTCTTGCTTAGTTTGCCTAAGCCAGCAGATCTAAGTGTGTAGTGTAACACAAAGTTGAGCTATGTACTACTTCCTTCATTGTGTCTTCTTATTTTTTCCCTCATCTAGTGAACCCACACATCAGCAAATTCATGTCACTAGGTTCGTTCGTTCATTGATGCACGAAACTAATGTTTAAGGATGGTTTTAAAACTTTAACCAAATACGAGAAGATTACATGAAACACAGAGGAAGATCTTTCTAAGATTACCGACTTATGTCTTAAGGTCACTTAGGAGAACAAGGAAACATGACGAAGAAAGCCATCTTGGTATCATACCTATAGATTAGAGCTCGGCAGGTTTTGCTGGTGAGATGCTGATGATTGTCAATGACACTTTGGACATCAAAAACATATGATTCAGTTCTCTTCATACCTCTATAATGCATGCTGTCGTTGCATCTCACCCACTCCAACGCTGTTCCCTGTTTTTTTAATCCATAATCATATATCCATTCAAAGTCTTCTCTTTTTTCCCACTTTCAATTGCTTTTCAGCTGGGGTTAAACCTGCTTCAGTTACTGCCACGGGAGGGGGGAGCATAGCTATGGACAACAGGAATTATAACTGTATTGACATACCTCACGCATGTTTAGTGCTTCCTGGACAGCTTTATCGTTTGCCCAAATATACGAGTATATGTAATTCTTTTCCTGGTTTTTTGGGGATAAAAAAGTTAGTTCTGCAGGCTCTTGTATGCTATACCAACAGAGATAACACAATACATGATGCTAAGGAGGTCCGGGTTGGGAGGGAGATTAAAAGAGAGACTTACTCGACACCACGGTCCTGCAATTGGAAATAGTGACTGGACATTTGTAGGAGTTTCTTGGAGAATGCTCGTAACAAATGGAAGGTCACAGAAAGGTTCTAAAATATGTGCCCGGCGAATGTTTTTGAGACACTACACAAGCAATAAAATAACACAGAATATTTAAGTCTAAGGGAACTTTGAAGATATAATAGTATTTGTAAGTGCAGAACTTGTTCCCTTACCCTTGTTACTTTCTGAAGATCATTTAGACATAATACATTATCCGGATCAACGTTCACGTAGTTTCCATTGCAATTTGCTTTAGCGGACTAAACAGTAACAGATAAGAATTAATTGCAGAATTCCAACAATTGAAATAATTGCTAGTTGAACTATACTCCAGAATCAAATCGTTTTAATTCAAAGAGTTCACCTTGTTTAATATAACTGTAATGGAAGGGGAGGGAGAGGAGGGCAGAAAAACTGATTATTCCTTTCTAGACTCACTATTCATTAATTAGCAGTTAGTTTCTTGAATGCTAGAGTACATAGCATATAAACTATTAGATACCTGATAGATTTTATCTGAAATAAGTCCCATATGATTAGCATATTTGACTCGACCATTTAAGTCGATGTATTCATCTGTTAGAGCGTTGCCTTGTATATATCCCTACATTCAATTCAAACACCTCATGTTTGACAGCAGAATATAAAATGAGAGGTATCAATAATGAGAAAGGCAGAAAGAGGTGTACAACTGAATGCATTGAAGTTCATACTTTGATATTCACTCGAGGCTTGTCACCCACTTCAATACCTGTAGAGAAAGTAGAAAGGTGGCAAAACATGATAACAAGAAGACTGATCCTTAACTCAGGTGCAAGATACAATACCATCATATATTTTACGGGTAAGCAGTGCGACAAAAATGCCTGAGTAGGAATCACCACTAACATATAGTGGATTCTTGAGATACTTGGGATGATCCGTAAGCCACTACAGCACAACAATTTCAGTCTCATGAATAAGCTTATAGAGTATCATGGCTTTTTGTTGTTACCTTATGCGTGAAAACAAATTTCTGACCAACATTGAGACATGAGACATGAGATGTGAGATGAATACATGCTGGAGAATAATATTCTAATGCAGTTTTGTCACTTTTTTCATCAGGTGTCAAATCATTAAGATACTTTTTCTTTTCAAGATTTAGAGTATGAATCAATAACGAATCATGAGTTTCCGATCTGTATTAGAAACTTTATTCACTTTATCTAGCAGATCTTGAATTTAGTCTTGCACATCTTCAGAAAACCATATGTAAACAATAAGAGGAACAACCATAACAATTCTTACTCCACCTAACATATAAAAGTAACATTTCCCTCTTTTATAGTGCCAGATAACAAAAAGATTTGAGCTCCATTAAGTCACATGATTAACAGCAATTTCTCTAACTGTAACAAATGAGTCAAAACAACAATAACAACAACAACATATCCAGTTTATCCCACTAGTGGGGTTAACAAATGAGTCAGAATGAGTGCTTTTGTTGGTAACAGACCAGTGTTAACAGATCACATTTTGTTTTTGTTTTCTGAAACATTAACATAAAATTTTATTAACAAATGTGCATTCTTCATTGGCTAGCTAGAGTTTGAATTATCGAAAAAGGGTAGATATCTAACTATGTCCATTGACATCACAAGAAGCAATTTCAGCTGCATAACAAAACCTCAATGAATGTGTAGATAGATATGCTTACTACAAATTTCTCTCACCTTTCTAAGGAACTCATAAGATTGTGTTACAGCCATGGTATCATTGCAGTTGTAAGCTTCCGAAGTCTTCGCATAGGAGTACCCTGAGCCAGCAGGTTGATCTATGAATATTATGTTGGCCACCTAGTAATTAAAACAAGATAATGCTTACTTAAATGTGCAATAGTGAAAATTCAAGCAAATGGTAAAAGGGTAAGCTTTCAAAACCTTGGTCCAAGAGTTTGAGTTCAGCTCCAATTTCGGAAAATTTCCAGTAGAATTTGCGTAATCAAAAGTTAAAGGGCCTGAAAGAAGCATCAAGCGTCATTTCTCAACTTATTAACTTTGGAGAAACAACAGTCCAGACGGAAAGCAAACACTTGTTCGGACCATTCTTATTTTTCATCTTACCCTACTGAATGGTTCTGTAACAAAATTCCATAGCTTGAGGAGAAAGATTAAGCATTGTGCAAAATTTAGTGCTACTTCAATGCAAACTTTTAACTCTTACACATGGAGAGCATCAATCAAAGAACTTTCAGGTATCCTTCAGGACCTTCACTAACAAAAATCAAAAGCATCTTCGTTGCCCTAGAAGTGTCCATCTCCAAACTTCAAAATTAGAACGATTCCAAATTATTTCTTTCTATTACAGAGTATCATCTCAACTTATTTACAAAGTGAAATGGCAAAGTCAAGACTTAAAAATCACCTCCACCTAATCAGGTGTAGTAGTTCCTGCGGAGGCAATAACTACTACATTTGATCTCAAGCAAGTTTTGGTCTATTGATATATCAGTCCATTTAAGCTCATCTCATACCAATATTCGACAACAAGATAAACAAAAATAACAGTATTAGAAATTCTCTATATTTGTACTGACAGCAGGATTAAAAATCCCAAGAAAATATAGGACCTAAAATAAACGTACTAACATGCCTAAATATATTCTCTTTTCTAATCCTATAGATTTATTTCTTCCACCGCGCGCTATTTTTCCCAGGCATGCATGGATGCCAAGAGATTGCAGGTCTTCCGTGACAACTTTCACATTATTGTAGGTCAATCTCGTCCCCTTTTAACACTTCCACTCACCACCATGGTTGGAGATTGTAATAATCTAATTTAACATAAAGAAAAATTTTGGAACAACTTTCTGATCCTTATTCATTTAAACGACGACTACAATGAAAGGAAAATAAAACCAATCTGACTAACGACTCCATTAAAGCAGCTTAGAACAATGAATATGAGGAGTGAATGAAGAAGAAGAGGGGAATCAGAGAGATTGAGAAACGGGGAAAGAAATTAGAGACGAGAAGAAAACCCTGAAGAGGTAAGAGAGAGATACTTTCCAAATTCTGCACTTTTTCTCCTGTTGCTTGATCTGCTGTATCTTGAGAAGAATGAGCATGTGCCCTCACGTGATAGTACTAAGTCAGGTGCATTATAATCCCTCCTACTGCAAATTGACCTTTCCTCAAGGTCATTCCTGATGCATTTGGCTGACAATGGTTGATACTTACTGGTTTGTTGCAGGTATGCACACCCACAGAACTACCAATGCCAATGGCCAAAATGCAAAAGAATGAGCTCTCCAGCTGAAGTATGCCCATGCTCTTAACCAGATTTGGAAACTCACTTATGTGCTTTTACGATAGCAGTATGTGTTTTTCCAAACATATAGCCCATATTCCAATAATACCTTATCCATTAAGGAAGATGAAAATCGACAATTCAGCAAAGCTCTATTATAGGTCTTTGCTGCTAGCTATTTTCCTGAGGACTGCGTCTTCTGTCACTCATTGTACACAAAACTATGTATTGATAAGGACAATCAATAGCTCCAGAGTAGTTTCCACCTTCAAACTGAAATTTGGCATAATGATATAATGCCTTGAATTGTTCAGGACCAATCTGATATGGCTCATGGAGCAACTCAAGGTCATATTGTTTGTCAGCTCTCGGATTTTCCACAGAATTTGGATTCTGCCAAAATGTAACCAATGGAACTGCTGCTTCTCCCGGCCTTGCTTCTATTTTGTTGAATGTCAATTTATTCCAGAATGAAAAAGGATTGTTGCGGTTACAGTTATATGTCTTCTCAATGCTACAAGCAGCATGAGGACCGGATGTAATGTGCCTTAATGCTGTCAAGCCATCTTTTGCAATCAGCTTAACAACAATATTTGTCGCGGAACATCTACAGAATTGAGCTGCTGAATGTAAAGCCAGAACATCATATATACTATCTAGAAATATTATGATCCTTCCACCAGTTTTCCCAAGCTTCCCCTGCTCGACATGAGGTGCTGGAACAGTCAATTTCCCAACATCTTATCTCCAATGAACTCTGTGAAACATAGTCCACTGGTCTCAAGATCTAATAACTTGGAACTACTGCCTAGATTTACCAACACAAAGTTGATCATCTCTAGTTCATCAATGTTAGATCTTATCAACACAACGGTACATCCAGACAATTAGGATAATCCTCAATAAACATCAGTGCTTCAATAGGACTTTTACCCTCAACAGTGGTGTCCTTTTCTTCAACCAAACTTTCAGACGCAAAGGAATGACACTGCTTTGGCATAGGCAAATCCATGTGGACTACGAAAACATATCAAACTGGATTTAGCTGAACGGCAGGTGTTTGGAATTACCTGCAACTCCGAGAATTCAGCTAACCAAAGATTTTCCTTATTAAAATCATCCCTCAGAAAAGCTTCCATAACATCTTCATTCCCACTTTTGTACAAAAAGTCTCAATAACCTTCTTCTTTCCGCTTAATATGAAAACTTTAATATCTGAACATAACTACTTGTAGAAGTTAATAAGTTTCATAATGTCCCAACTACACGTGTGGATAGTTTTTCAGAATAATTGTTAATCGACTCAACAGAACAAGGCAGTCCAGAGGACTTTCGCAGATTCTTACTTTGGACCAGTTTTGTGTTTTTAGTGTTAATGGCAGATTCCTTTTGCTCCTCCAGAATTTTGGAAATTCTATTATGTAAACTGAAAGAAAATACCAAAGTAGCTCACGAGATTACCTTGCAGGTTTCCCCCAACAGATTCAAATTGGCCAACGAAAACTCCTTTCAGAGGTTGTCTCGCACTTGCATCAACATTTAAGTTCTGTGGCACTACATGTGTTGTGCTCCCTACGATGACTTCCACAGAGTGAGATGACTGCAACTTTCAGACTATTTTCAGCACTTTGAGGAAATTTATGGGACACCTTCTGCTCTTTATTTTTAGTAATAATATCACCAGTGCATAATTCAAGTTCCAAAGCCCGGTTATGCATTTTGTCCGTCTCCACTTGCATTGCTTCTTCGATCACAACTACACTCTGCTCGTGTTAAACGTCATGTTCTTCGGCTAGAATTTTAGTAGTTGTTTTCACAGTTTCAACAAAACTTCCTACAAATCTATTTGCAGTTCTTTAAACTTTTCGAGGTACTCATCAACAGGTCCCTTTTGAACCACCTTGTTAAACTCCTCTTTATGCTGCAATGCTTCATCCTCAATTTAATTCCTGACTTCTTCACTATTTCCTTCAATTTATCCCACATATCTACCAACAAACTAGTCACAGTATCTAAGTTTGGATTCTTTGATCCATCCTTTCTTCAATTCACTATTCAAATTCATCGATCCTAGCTACTTTAATGGAGACATTAGTTCCATTGATTATTTTCTAGTTTATTTTCCTTCATTGTGATTGTTGTTCAAATTAATAAGAAATCGAAAAATTGTCCCAAAAGTTTCTTTTCTATTTGGAGATCATTGCCGAAGATGACCAAATCATCTCAAGCGGCGTTCTCTTATTTTATCCTTGATGGTGCTATACCCGCATCTTTTGTCGATGTTGTAATTTTTAATCTTATTTAATCTAGGATGACCGCACATCTATCTTCGGAATCTTCATGTTAGTGATACTCAACATGTGGATAAGTTAAGACATTTGCAGCCTAATCTAGTGTGACCGCACATTCAGAACATTGTACCATGAAATTAAATTTTTTAGTTCAAAACTTCAGGACGAATAACTATTGTATAAAACCTAAATACTTGCACTAAGGAGTAGCTAATCCTCCACTTCACCCATACTTTTTAAATAAACATATTCCTTAGATTGCGTCTACAAAGGCAATTTAATATTGGGGATTTATAAAAATGCCCATCAAACCCTACTTATTTACATCTCCATACCCATTACATTTTTACCCACAAACTTATTTAAACTGTATACCCATCTTTCTGTATACCTATCTAGTATACAGTATACTCTCAAGGTATACTTGTTACACTATACTCTCAAATCCTTCTGTATACCTATCTAGTATACAGTATACTCCCATCGTATACTTGTTACACTATACTCTTAAATCCATAAAAGAAGTATACTTAATTTGGTATACCAATATAATGCAATGTTATACAGTTAATATTGGGAGAGTGAGCACATGGTGTAAATAAAACAGGCTAGATGGGCATTTTTGTTAATAAAATGAGGTGCATGGGTATTCCATGTAAACTAATTTTTTTTTTGACACAAACACGTAAATAATTTATTTTTGTGGGCATGAAGTGTAAATTCCCCTTTAATATTTGGGATTTTTACACTATATACCCATAAAATTTAAAGTATTTACAAGTCATACTCATTAAAAATTACACTACCCATAAAACTAAAAGTATTTACTCAACCTACCTATTTATTATTGTATACCTTTGTTATGCCCTATAGGTGTATACCTTTAAGGTATACTGCATAAATATGGTATAAAAGTCTGGAGGGTCATTTATTACTGTATACCTTTGTTATACCTTATATGTATATACCTTTACGGTATACTGCATAAACTATAGTATACAAGTCTGGATGGGTAGAGTGGATAAATAATTTAGTGGGTAGGTTGGCTAATATTTGAAAGTAATGGGTAGTGGCTGTAATTATTTTTTATTTTGTGGGTATTTTTGTAAGTCCTCCACTCTTATATTTATGGAACAATGAGCTATAAACCACTTCCCTTGGTCCTTTTGTCATTACCATTTACTACCATCTAATTTTTTTTCTTTGGTCATCTGTCCTTTCAATAAAATATCTATTTTTCGACTAGGACGTGTCATCACTAAGAACAGGTGTATCATCATTATTTTATTCACCTACTAAAGTGACCCCTACTAGAATATGTTGTAACCTACAAGGTAAAATTAAACATGTGATATAATTAAAGCAATCTACTCCCTCCGTCCCATTTTAGTTGTCGCTTTAGGCTTTTGCACGCCCATTAAAAAATCAATAAATAGGGTATATCTTTTACTATTTTACCCCTAATAAATGAAATTGGATTGTCTTTTATAGGAAATACTCCTTTATTAAATATGGGCATAGTTGGAAAGAATTGGTAAAAAATGTCTTGAAATGCTAAAGCGACAACTAATTTGGGACAAATAAAACTTACTAAAGCGACAACTAAAATGGGACGGAGGGAGTAGTTAATAGTGCAGAAAGTTACTACTTATACCATCACACTGTCAATGCATAAAAGTTAAACTCGAGTATCGTCGTACCAATCTCATAGAAAAAGGAAGAAAGGCCAGAGCAACCAGGACCTCCAGTGAACCAAAGCATGAGAGGATCATATTCAGGGTCTCTTTCTGATTCTACAAAGTAGTAAAATAGCTGCACTTTTTCCTCTTCTCCTACACCTATATAACTGATCATAAAATACCATCACCAAGAAAATACAAGTCAGAAATATATATATAGAGAGAGTTAATATGCAAAATCAATATATATATATATATATATATATATATATATATATATATATATATATATATATATATATATATATATATAATATACTTGCCCAGTTTCTAGTTTGAATGGAAGTTTTCCATTGAAGCCTGGTAGAGTTTCAACAATGAAATGAGACAAGACAACATTTGAAAGTAGTAGTAGTAGTAGTGGAAAAACAATTACATGCAGCATATGTACCATATTTGGAGATATATAAAAATGGAGGGTTGGAATTCACAGGATGAGAAAAAATGGTAAAGTTTTTGGAAAAGTTAAGGTAAAGTTTTGCTGATTATTTGAAGCCATCACATATGTCTGAAAAAATCTTATATATAGGAGATGGTGATGGCACGTAGGTCCACCGTTATACTCCCTCCGTCTCAAATTAGTTGTCGCTTTTAGCTTCTTCACGCCCATTAAGAAAATCATTAAATAGAGTGTGTATTTTACTATGTTACCCCTATTTAATGTTTGACTATTAAATTTTGTTGAGAATTTTTTTAATTATTAAGGGTATAGTTGGAAAAGACTAACAATTTTTGTCTTGAAATCCTAAAGTGTCAACTAATTTGGGACACACCATTTTTCCTAAAGCGACAACTAATTTGGGATGGAGGGAGTACCTTATTTTTAAAGTTCTTTGGCAAGTGTAAGCTCGATTTATAAGACGTTTGTTACCCAAATTCAAGATTCAACCACAAGGTAATTAATATACCACTCCAGGGGCAGACCTACCTTGACATACTCTTTGGTCGAAAAATTACACGATACAGACACATCGTATGTTAATTGTTTATAGTTTGATACCCTTAATGAAAATCTTGGTTTTGCGATATGTACCACTCCATAGCATAAAATTTGGCACTAAAATCTTGTATTTTTGGCTAGAAAGCAAGAATTTCTTCAAAGAACCCTCTTCAAACTCAAACCTGGATATAAGACTCAAAAGGCTTTTTCTTGTATCTTAGAAACATACATTAGTATAATATAATGTTGTTGACAACTGAAAAATGAACTGAATTTTGGCAAGCAAATATCTCGTTATTATGACTAGCTCCTTCCAATAACCAAACAAAGTTGTTCTTCATAACCGGAGTTAGATGGACCGTAACATTTGATGGGTTCAGCTCGACCTCAAAATTTTAATCATGAAGTATAAGACAATGTGAAAATTTACTAAAACTGTAAACGTTGAACTTATCAAACTTAAATTCTAAATCTGTCTCTACTCACGAGAGCATAACTTCTCGATCTTGTGTAGAAAACCTTATTAACATCCAATTCTTTGAAATCACAAGGCTTGTTTTCATCAATTCTACCCAATCTTCCTACTCCAATGCTATAGCTTCTCAAAGTAGACTGATCAGTGATTTGCTTCTTCAACTCTCTTCTTATATTCATATTGATCTCCACCATAGCCTTGACATTCTTGGTTGACACTACTCGATGAAGACGCTTCGAATTTTCATCATCTTTACCATTTTTCATCGACACATTGTTGAAGCTTTTGGGCATTGTATTAGGTATTTGATAAGGAATAGTACATGGCATAACATTGCCTGCTTGACCAACTTGTTGAGCACAATCAAACATAGTTTTCATGTAAAATTCTCTAGCTTTGCCTAAGACCTTAAAGGGTGCCAAAATATATCTAACCAACTTGTTTTGCTTCTTCTTGCCCTTGGTTCTCATTTTAGAATGATAGAAGTACTAAATTTTTTTTAAAAAATTGGCAAATGGATTGTGGAGAGTTTGCTTATATGAGTGATATATAAATGAAGTGTTTGATGAGTACAAATTTGTATGTGTATATATGTTGAATTAGACGGCAAAGTGTTGAAGCAAGGACACTTTCAAACATGACTAGTTATGTACCATTGTTTTAACCGATTCATGAGAGTATTGACACCCATATTATGCCAAAGAAGAGGAGACAGATAGTCACACAAAACATACATCTACGTTCTTTACAACTGGAAAATTTTCCATTATAGTTTAACTAATATACACGGATGGTGTAAACTTTATTTTTATACTGTCGGCTAATTTAAAGCCTATTACAAGCAAATTTTTAAGTATTCTTATCGAAATAAGTTGCGTGTATTGATAAATTAAACGACTTTTTCATTCCACTATATACAGAGTCCTTATAATTCAAAAAACATAACATTCCACAATCCACATCTTACTTTTGGAACTGTAAGTTATAAAATTATTGTTGGAAAATACTACAAAATTTGATCATGGAATAATAGTTACCTTTAATGAAAAAGTGAGTCAAACATTTACAGCTGAACTCTAGTCCAATAAGTAACACACTACACATTTACACTGTATTCACTGTTAGTAATTAGCAATGTCTCAAAATCTTCTCTCATATGCAAGACTAATTTGTACGACATTACAACTAGCGCACACGCCCAATGGGCAAAAACATTTTCTCCCAACAAAGTATATTTTTAAGCTAAGGTCACTTTTTATATGAATTATGGCTAAAAGTTCAAAAGTACCCCTTGTGCTACACACCTCGCACAATATTTGAAGCTAGGACCCAAGCACAATTTTGATCAGTAGCCATTTTTGGACGCGCTCATTAGGGACTATCCAGCGTTTCAAAATTTATTGAAGAAGAGCCAAAAATTCGCGCACACACTTAAGCTCCATTAGCGTTGGAAAAATACCCCAGACTAGTCTCATAACAAAAAACTGGGGCTTTGGACAAAACTTGTTCAAAGCCCAAGTATTTTGTTATGGGACTGAAGAAGTACCATAACAAAATAATGGGACCTTGAACTAACATGTTCAAAGGTCTCATTATTTTGTTATGGGAATTTATCCCATAACAAAATAATGGGATTTATTCCCATAACAAAGGCTCATCAAAGGGATAAATCTCATTATTTTGTTATGGGACTGAAGCTTTATACAAAGTCCCATAACAAAATGTTGGGGCCTTGAACAGAACTTGTTCAAAGCCCCAGTATTTTATGCTGAGGTTAGTTTACTGAAGCTTCCCAGTATTTCAAAGCCCCAGTATTTATACTGAATTTGTCCGAAAATGACTATTTTTCAGCGAATTTATTTTTTAGACTACAAATCAATTAGCACGCGCCAAACAGGCCCCTACACGAAATTTTTACGCACATCTTTACTCAAAAGTACAAGGGAAATTTACAAAAATAGAATACTTCATGCAACTTGACGTAACTTTATCCCCGATAAGAGAAGTCTTACAAAACTAACCTTCATAAGGAAAATATGGCGATTTTCAGATCATTCCAGTTCGCCTGGTGATCACTAGGAACTTACTCTTGGTGATGCAAACAATTTTTACCTAAAAGGGGCTATTTTTGTAATATACTTCTTACATTATTCAAAATTGTGATGGATGTGCCAAAAGTGTCCATTTCGTACAAAAACTTGAAAGACCAATTGGGGTCCAAGTTGGCCTCACAATTGATGTTTTTGCGTAGAATAGACACTTCTGGTGCTATAATTTTAATCCTGATAAAAAAAGTCTTACAAAAATTAACTCATCGGGAAAATTATTGGCAATCCCAAAGGAAAACTCTGTTAAATTCCCAGGTATGTGAGGAGCTTTTTTAGAAGAATCGTTTTTGTAAAGAATGTCAAATCTCTAACGGTCAGTCAGAAAGTCCCCTATTTCTGTACTTTTTGCAGAAATAGACACCATAAGCAATGATTTGTTTTTTTTGCCCGCATTTAACAGAATTTTGTAAAAAAACCCCTGTCAAATTTAATGAAAAAATTCTTGACGAAAATACCCATATTAATTTTTTGGCACGGGTCAAGATTTGTCATTTGACCCCTCTCTATTTTCCAACTTGCTCTTGAATGTCTTGGTCATAAGTGTTAGCAAAAGGTAACACTTGCTACTTCCAATCTTTCCATGCATTCTCTCCATATAATTTGAAGTATTAGCAAGACAACACTTGTTCTTAACTTTTTGCCTAAGAGTCAGTACTTGCAAATTTGTGTTTTGAAGTTTTGATCTCATGCCAACATAAAGGTATTTTGCTAAAATATTGTTAAATGATGACAAACTTGTAATATCATTCCTGATGAATGACACCAGGCGAAATTTTTTGCAATTAATGTAGCAACGACATTGGGGTCGATTGGAGTGATCAGGATCAGGATAAGAATCTTATTTTGACTATCCAATTTCCATATAACCACTCATCTTGATCAATTTGTACATATTGCGTAACAATTATATCATGCAAGTGGACATGTATGAAATTCATCGTTATCAACTAATGAGGAAGCAACACGTCCTAACGGCGAATTTGCAAAAATATGACATCATAAGCAATTGTTTGTCTTTCTGCCCGCGTTAACAGATATTTTATAAAAATGTCCCCGTTAAGATTTAGTGAACAAAAATCCGGACGAAAACACCCCGGTCAAGTTTTTAGGTCGGGGGCAAGACTTGCCTTTATATCTCTCTGCTTTTCAACACTTATTCCTTTAAGTGTTGGCAAAAGACAATACTTGTCGCACTTGGTCGTAAGTCTTGGCAAAGGCTAAGATTTGCCTTTGACCCCTCTCTATTTGCCAACACATACCCTTAAAGTGTTGGCAAAAGATAACACTTGCTGCACTTGGTCGTAAGTCTTGGCAATTGCCAAAATTTGTCATCACTGAGCTATTCACTCGAGGATGTTTTTATAATATTTTACTAAGTATACAACTTTAAAGGGGGATTAACTTAATCATTTGCCAATTAGATGATAGCAATATAGTATTACTTTGAGACTTGACTTGTATACAAATGTCTCTTTCTTTGCTATTTTCCATGGTTGATTTGGCTATAAGAATAACTATAACCAGGGGAGGTATATATAATCCCTTGAGTTGCTCTAATATTTTTCCATTTGTTAATCTATTTTTAGGTAAAGAAAATGTAGCTTAAGTCTTCCCACGAATCATTAGTCAATAATAAACGTATACTAATTTCATACTAATAAGTTTATCAGCATCATATAAAATTATTTCTTTTCACACTCATATTCTTGTAATACAGAATTTGATAAACATATTCATCTTTGACTAATAGCATTCAAACTAATATTAGCAGATGGAATATTTTTGGTCGGTATCTCTATAATTTACATTTATTAAGTTAAGGTATGTCCAGGGGCGGACCCACCTTCAAGATTACGATGCTCGAGCACCTATTGAACTCAATTATTTTTAGCATGTACTCAGGGGCGGATCTAAGATTTTAAGATGATGAGTTCACTATTACTTTAGAGTGTAAGTGAATCATACAAACTTTTAGAGTATGAGTTCACAAACTTCATATTACACATATTATCGACAAATATATACATGATATATCTAATTTAACAAAATGAACCTGAGTTCACGTGAACAGCTGGTAAACATACACATCTGCCCCTGGCTATAGTAAATTCTCCATGGACCTTTGATCTCATATATGTCAACCTTTTCGTTTTTTATCAAAACATTTTTGGTGAAATAGACCCATGAAAGTGGAAAAAACGGAAGTAGAACAAATGAGTCTCTTTGATAAATTCATACTAGTATTTATGTCTGAGTATTTACTCCAATGCTATAAAAATTTATTTACAAAATTGAATTGTAACTAAGCTGTGTGAGTTTTGTCTATTATTTGAAAAAGTAATAACAAGATTGAAACACATTTGATAGAATGTGAAAAATATAATGGGAACTGCTTTAAACTCAAAGGCAAAAAGTGTCAAAGTTCAATTCATGATTATCATACCAAAAAAAAAAAAAAAGATTAATCACATAAGCATAATAATATATGTATAAAATAGTATCTTAAGTTAGCAAATACGTATGCTGTATGCATCAAGCATTCTTTTGTCGTTTGAAGTAAAACTTAAGATGTAAAGCTTGCATGAGGTGATGAGTAGCTATAGGTGTGAGCCTTTTTTTTTTTTTGGGTTATAATAATTAAAGATGCATTCATTCATTAATTAAAATTGAATAGAAATACATTGTCTAGAAGTGGTATCAAAGGAATAGGGTAATGTTAAGCAAATCATTAATAGAACAAAGCAATGTTTTAAAATTTTGGACTGTTCATGAGAGCTCCTCACTTTAGTCATATGGTTCCCCAGCTTGTTAGCCTCCCGATCGATAGAGGTGTCTAATTTAGGTGTGAGTTCACGAACTCTTGAGTAAATTCCATGGATGGTCATTTTTTTTCATGTTTGTTATCTTAAGGTTACTATATTTTCTTTTGTTATCCAAAAGTCATTCAATTTTTATCTAAGTTACGCAAAAACCGCCCTCTCCCTGATGCCTGAAGTTGTAAAACGTTGACTCAGATCACCCACTTTGTCTTATTCTGTTTCCCTTGTTTGTACACTTGATACGTTCATTTAATTTGCTTGAATTTCTGGTAAGACCTTTTTGATCAGGTTTTGTGGCTGACTTTTCATTGCAGGCTTCGTGCATGACTACTTTGTAGTAGTTTGTATGAGCTCTAATTTGACTAAATTAGCTTTGGATTTAATAACATTTGGACTACTGAAACACGTGAACTGACTTTCTACTGGTCCGTTTGAGTAAAATCTAAGCCATTTTCTTATCGAAATTAGCATGTTTTTTTTTTTTGGTTTCCACCTGGTGTCCGGTACCGTCATTGGAGCCTCAACTAATCCGGATTCGCGCCGCGTAGGGCTCTATTCGTGGGGAAGCGCTCCCTACCAGTGATTTTTCCATACTCAGGATTAGAACCCGAGACCTATGATTAAGGGAGGAGTAGTCCCATCTGCTACACCACATCACTGATGGTGGAATTAGCATGTTGTTGATAATGTGAAACAAGCCAAATGGAATGGTGAAAATAAAGCTCTATCAAGGACTTATTTCCCGCAGCCAAACAATTACCAAATTCATACTCTGCCAAACAAATAAATGAAAGAGGCTTTCACATTAGTTGGATTATTATAGCCAGGGAACTCAATTTACCATGATTCAGGAATTTACCATTTTTAGCCCCCGTTTGTTTATAGTTTTTGGGGATATTTTTCGGGAGTTTTTGGGAGAAAAGCTGTTTGTTTATGCTATTTCATCAAAAATTTTTCTAAAAAGTCCCAAAAATTCAAAAAGTGCTCAAAGGCTGTTTTTGGGAAATTTGAAAAACTACTCACAAAACTTCAACTATTTTTTCAAGTAAATTTTATGTCCAAACACAACTTCAAGTTCCAAAAATTATTTTTCAACTCAACTCCAAAAACTCAAATTCCGCAATTTCAGCCAAATCTATGTCCAAACACTAGCTTATGAACATTTTGGTTTTTTTAATTAACGTGACCTTTTGGCAACTAATACGGAGTATTATTTTCCTAATTTATATTATGACACTTTATTTTGGGAGGTCATAAAATATGAACTTTCTTATAATAGTATTATTTAGAATAGTAAACCCTAGAAAACTTGGGTAATATGATAGACTCCACATGTTTTCATGGTAAACACCCAGCCTTGTAATGAACCCTTATGGGGTCGTCTATTTACGAGGGTGTAAATAAAACAAATTTCGACATAAAATGTGTGATTATTTTAGTGTCCGGTATATAAAATTCAGGAATTATTATTATGTGATAAACAACCAAATGACAAAAGAAAATGGAATTTTTCAATCCGAGTATCTTTTTATGAAGATCAATGTTAAAATCGGAAATACAAATTTATCCAAATTTACATTATAAAAATATACATATATCTTTTATTAAATTTCGTACTCGTATTTAATCCAATGAATTAAACATCTATAAGAATGATATCTACTACTCCCCCATTTCCATTTTATGTGGCAGCATTTCCTTATTCGTCTGTTTCAAAAAGAATGACAGCATTCTAAATTTGGTAACAATTTAACTTCAAAATTACAGTTTTGTCATTACTAAAATGATTTACAATCACACAAACATTTTTGTCTCATTTTACACCACAAATTTCAAAAGTCTTCGTTTATTTCTTAAACTTTATGCCGAGTCAAACTATGACACATAAAGTGGAACGGATGGAGTAAATAATTTCCTTCCTTTTTTCATTCCATCCATGCCCCACCACCTCCCCCTCCCCCCCCCCCCCCCCCCCCACTTTTTTTTCTTTGGTTTATTGTTGTTTCGTTTTAAGGATGAGGAAGAAAAAGTCAAAAGGCAAAAACAAAATAGTTGAAAAAAGAAGGCAAAAGAATCCAAGTGAAACTCAAATATTATTAGGAACCGTGGCATAGCTCGTAATATTCGGAGGACAGAGGACCAATTCTTTAGGAGGAAGCTCCAGTCAATATGGGATATATAATCTCACACGCAAAGCAACAAACTACACTAAAAATAAGAGATTTTTTAGCCATAATAACTTATATAAATACACACATACTCTCAACGTTTCCCATTTTCAGTAACTGTGTTACCTACATTATATTCAAGCATCAATATTTTTCATCATTTCGAAATATAACAATCTTATGGGGATGCAGTTGGAGAATTTTGTGGAGTCGATAAAGTCTAAAGTAAGGAAGTTGAAGAAATCAAAGAAGCCATATATCAAGATGGATAAAAGTTCAAGTGTCAAGGTTGAGATACGCAGCAAGAAGGCTCGTAAACTCATCGAAAAAACTCTACAAGCTGCTGATCATCCTGGCAAACGTAGCCTTTCTTGAAACTATACTACTTCATATTCTCCCTAAGTAAAGAGACAACATGTCCCTCAAAGTTTCATACTTCAATTTGTGTATATGAAACAAAGGTGGGTGTAACATTTTAAGTTAGTGAGTATAAAGTGTTACTGCACCCGTTACAATTCTTCTTCTTCTTCTTCTTCTTCTTCAAATTAGACCAATAAGTATGGACTAATTAATATACATGTTATGCATGTTTTGCAGAATTGGAAATAGTCATCTCTGCACCCGCTCCCATCTTTTCTAAACCGTTTGGTATTAGGACTCATTTAAGGGGCACCTAACTAGCAATTTTTGCATTTGTGAGCTCGAACTAAGAAGTCTAGTCTGATTATGGGGAATAACATTCATCCTATCATATTCGTTGATGGTTGTATTCTCCATCACAAATTTGTATCTACAACTTGAGACGAGTCTAGAATACAAATTCATAAGGTTCAAAATGATTGTGATGGATTATATATATATTTTTTAATTCTTTCGTACGTATATATATGATTCGAGCTAAAAATATGAGTTTGATCGGTTTTTCCACCAGGATGAAATAAATGGAGAAAGCTGGCCTTTTTTATGATCCCGGGATATTTGATTCTTAGGCCAGTCTCTAGTTACCAATGGTTGTTTGTGGATTGGTGCATGACGTTTAAAGTTGGGAGACGTTACGGTCTTTTTGTATTCAGGTGACTGGGCAAAGTTGCAAAATCTTACAAATCTTCTTTACTGAATTTGTAACGTTATTCTTAGAAATTAGAGTCCATTGTAGTTTGTTTACGATAAAGGACAAGATTACAAGTATATTCATTTGTTTTTACATGAAATCTGGCGTTGTTGTGTGCTTTTGAGGATTGTAAGATGCTAGTAAATGACAACTGGATCAAAGATGTACAGTACTTGTTAACAATTAATTAACCACAATTATTTATTGTCTCATTCAATGTTAATTAATTACTACTAATACTGTTGTTAGTACATCTTTTAATATTCTATTGTCCTGCGTGTGGGTCGATATTAACGTTGTTGAGAAGACCTGATACAGCAGCTCAGCAATCGAATGATGGAATCAAATTAATTAGTTAGCCAGGTCAGCATTGATGAGCTGGAAGTTAGTTGTAAATATCTTAGTTAGTTAGTTGTCAGTTAGCTGAGTAAGTTAGTAGATTAAGTCGATTATGATTTGTGTATAAATAGGGTAGCTTAGAGGAGAAGCTAGTCAGTTATTCATTTCCATTCTTGTAACAATTTGAGCTAAGAAAATTTTCAGGAAATTCTCTCTCTAGCTTCCTTACTTCTTAAGCTTCCGGAGCTTCATTAGTGGAGTTTTAACATGGTATCAGAGCTTAGGCTCTTTGATCGAAGCTAGGTTACAGTTCTTAGGCTCATTTCAGTAGTAGAATTCAATTCCTTCTTATTCTACATTACTTGTTTCATACAGTGAATTTTTCGAAATGGTGAACCCTAATTCCTAAAATGCTTCAAGCGCTTCATCAGGAAGTCTCAATGAAATTGATCATCGTCATCCTGTTGTTAACCTCAGATACCCCTGGATTAGCTTCGATATCAGTTCAATTGATTGGAACTGAGAACTATGTAGTTTGGAGCAGAGCGATGAAGATTTCATTGCGAGCTAAGAAGAAACTGGGTTTTATTGATGGATCATGCACAAAAGATCAATACACTAGAGATTTACTGGAGGAATGGGAGCGTTGCAATGCAATTGTGCTTGCCTGGATCATGAATACTGTGACTAAAGAACTGTTGAATGGAATTGTTTATGCAAAAGATGCTCATGCAGTTTGGGTTGACCTTCAGGATCATTTTGATAAAGTGAATGGATCAAGGATCTATCATCTTCATAGAGAAATTTCTATAATTGCACAAGGTACTTCAAGTGTTTCTGTATATCACTCTAGACTACGTTTACTATGGGATGAGTACAACCTTAGTTCCACCTCCTAGTTGTCAATGTGAAAAATCAAAGGATTTCATTGAACATTTAGAACAACAAAAACTATTTCAGTTTTTAATGGGGTTAAATGAGACCTATAACAACAGTACGAGTCAGATCTTACTCATGTCACCAGTGCCATCTGTTAGCAAAGCTTTTGCAATGGTTATTCATGAGAAAAGTCAGAGGAAAGTGCTCAATATGCCACAGAACATAGTGAATGAACATGTTGATTCTGTTGTTTTAGCTGCTAATAGGAGATATCAACAAATACCAAAGAAGTATAATGATTTGTATTGTGATTACTGTAAGATTAAAGGTCACACTAGGGACTATTGCTGGAAGAATCCAGATAATAAAGGAAAGAAGAAACAGGGCTATAATGCTTCCAATGCAGCTACTGCAATCCCAAATGATGGATATTACCCGAAAGGAGATCAACATTCATATGATGATAATACTGGATCTGTTCTGAAGAATGATAGGGCAGACAATCAATTCACTGAAGCACAGATTGACCAAATCATGAACATGATCAATAGAATGAAGGACAAGGAACCTGCAGTTAATATGGCAGGTAAAGTCAGTTCCTATGTGATACAGTATGATAATGATTATTGGATTATTAATACAGGTGCTACAAATCATATGACATCTAGTTCCAACATGTTGAACAATATTTCTCACATACATGATCACCAAAGAGGCAACATACATTTACCAAATGGTAACACAGTTCCTGTAACAAACAAGGGCAGCTGCAACATTACAGATGATGATATGATAACTAATGTCTTATGTGCTCCAGAATTCAAGTGCAATATGTTATCAGTTTCAAAGTTGTCAAAGGAGAGAAACTGTGCAATAACTTTCTTTCCAACATGTTGTATATTACAGTACCTCTCTACTGGGAACGTGAAAAGGAGTTGGTGAAGAAAAGAATAGACTGTATTTGCTACATCATAAAGAAAGTCAAGATCATACACTAGTTCAAGTCAACTCTTGTTCAATAAAGGAGGGGAAGGCTGATTACTATACCTGGCATAAGAGGTTAGGACATGTACCAATAAGAGTCATGAAGCAGATAGGCCATTTGAAGAGCAGTAACTCTCAAGATTGTTCTTTCAATAACTGTACAGTATGCCTTTTGGCTAGACAAACTAGGAGGCCATTCCCTCACAATGTTACTAGGTCAAGTTCTATTTTCTAACTAGTGCATGTAGATATCTGGGGTCCTTACAAGGTCCCTACATATAGTGGATACAAGTATTTCCTTACCCTGGTTGATTATCATTCTAAGGTGATTTGGTTGTATCTGATGAGATTGAAAAGTGATGATGTTACATTGCTCAAATCCTTTATTAAAATGGTGCATGTACAATTTGGGACTCCAGTTAAAATGATAAGAACATATAATGGTGCTGAATTTTTTAGTTCTGATTTCAGCAGTTTTTAACTGAGCAAGGTATGATGTTACATCAAAGTAGTTGTCCACATACCCCCACAGCAGAATGGGGTGGTGGAGAGAAGACACAAGCATATTCTTGAGGTAGCTAGAGCCTTAAGGTTCCAGGGTAGCATTCCCATACACTACTGGGGGGATTGTGTGTTGTCTGCAGTATACTTGATAAATAGGTTGCCTTCATCTGTGTTATCAGGAAAGTCCTCTTATGAGGTATTCCACAAATCCAAGCCACAGTTGGATCATTTAAGAGTTCTTGGTTGCTTATGTTATGCAACAGTGACTGAGAGAATTGATAAGTTTGCATCCAGAGTTATTGCAGCTGTTCACATGGACTATTCAGGTTCACAAAAGGCTTATAGACTTTATGATCTTAAGTAGAAAAGGTTTTTTTTGTCAACAGGGATGTTCATTTCAAGGAAAATATATTTCCTTTCACTCTAGTGAGTTCGGACAAGCCATTTCCTATGTTTCTAGATTTACCTGTTGACTCAGCTACACCTGAGAATACTCTAGTGGTAGAATCCGCATTGCCTACTGTGCCAAATAACATTGGTCAAGGGGAGGAAGTTTCACTTCAAGAGGAGTCTAATGATGACACTGTTGTTGCTTCAGAGACTGTTGTCACTACTCCAGAACAACCTTTAAAGTGGTCAGTCAGAACCTCAAAGCCACCTATTTGGATGACAGATTATGTATGCCCCAGCAAGAAGGCCAATAGTGTTACTTCACTTTACCCCATTTCAGAGTTCATCAGCTACAGCTCCTTATCTCCTAAGTATCAATCATACCTTGCTAATGCCTCCTCTGAGGTTGAACCATCCAGTTATGCTGAAGCTGTTAAGGATCCCAGGTAGGTAGAGGCCATGAAAGCTGAGATTCAGGCCCTGGTGGATAACAACACATGGGAAATAGTTGATGTATCCAAAGGAAAGACTCTTATAGGCTGCAAATGGGTGTTTAAAATCAAGTACAAGTCAAATGGTGAAATAGAAAGGTTCAAGGCTCGATTAGTGGCCAAAGGATACAGCCAACAAGAGGGCCTTGATTACCAGGAGACATTTTCTCTTATTGTTAAGATGGTTACCATAAGAACAGTACTTGCACTGGCTGCTATACATCATTGGGATTTTTTTCCAAATGGATGTGTACAATATTTTTTTACAAGGTGATCTTGAAGAAGAGGTCTATATGCAGCTTCCACCTAGATTTTTCAGTCCAGGGGGAAACACAAAAGTTGTAGACTGATCAAATCCTTATATGGGCTCAAACAGGCCTCACGTCAGTGGAATCTGAAGCTCACTCAGGCACTTTTGGCTTCAGGCTTTACACGAAGCACACATGATCACTCTCTGTTCATATTGAGACAAGGCCATGCTCAGGTGTTTATACTTGTATATGTTGATGATCTTCTTATCACATGGAATGATTCAGTACTAATACAGAAAGCAAAAGGCATTCTACAAGGCGCTTTCAAGATCAAAGACTTGGGAGTCCTAAGATATTTTCTTAGGATAGAAGTATGCAGATCACAGGATAGAATTTTGCTATGTCAGAGAAAATATGCACTGGAGCTAATATCTGAGCTGGGATTATCTGGAGCTAAGCCTGCACTGGCCCCATTAGAGCAGAACATGAAGTTGACATCTTTAGAATTGGATCAGTATTGTGGACACAAGGAGATGATACTCTATCTAATGCGAGAGGGTATCAGAGGCTGATTGGAAAATTATTGTACTTAATCTTAACCAGGCTAGATATTTGATACAGTGTGCAGATCTTAAGCCAATTCATGCAAGCCTCTAAAAGGTCACATTTAGAGGCAGCATACAGGGCTGTTAGGTATGTAAAGAATCAACCTGGATTAGGGATTCCAATGAGTTCAAAGGGGGATCCAAATCTAAGTGCATTCTGTGATGCAGACTGAGCCAATTGTCCTAACACAAGAAGATCAATAACATGGTACATAGTTAGGTTTGGAAATTCATTGATATCATGAAAATCAAAGAAACAAAATACAATAGAAAGAAGTTCAGCTGAAGCTGAATATAGAAGCATGGCATTGGCAGTGTGTGAGTTAATCTGGATGCAAGGTTTGTTCAGGCATTTAGGTATCAGAGTAAGAATACCAGTACAATTGTTGAGTGATAGCAAATCAGCCATAGAAATTGCAAACAATCCAGTATTTCACGATAGAACAAAACATATAGAGAGGAGGTTCAGCTAGGACTGATTTTATCACTTCATGTGTCATCAAGTGAACAAGAAGCAGACATATTGACCAAAGCACTTGGAGGGCTCAACACTATCATTTGTTGTCCAAGCCAGGTGTGTTAAAGCTAGGTGTGTTAAATGTCTTCACACCACCTAGCTTGAAGAGGGTGTTGAGAAGACCTGATACAGCAGCTCAGTAGTCGACTGATGGAATCAAATTAGTTAGTTAGCCAGGTCAGCATTGATAAGCTGGAAGTTAGTTGTAAATATCTTAGTTAGTTAGCTGTCAGTTAGCTGGGTAAGTTAGTAGATTAAGTCGGTTATGATTTTGTGTATAAATAGGGTAGCTTAGAGTAGAAGCTAGCCAGTTATTCATTTCCATTCTTGTAACAATTTAAGCTAATAAAATTTCCAAAAAATTCCCTCTCTAGCTTCCTTAGTTCTTAAGCTTCCGGAGCTCCATTAATGGAGTTTTAACAAACGTTCCCTTTGGCTAATAAAGCTAGATAAAGAAATCTAAAATTAAAAGTTGCATGTTGGGTAGGAATGTAGAGCCATAAGTGGAATGTGAAGAACAGATAGGGAATATGGGGCACGAGATTAATGAAACACCATTTTTAATTAATGCACTAAAAATTTGTTCTTTTTGTCTAAGAAAGGTTAGGTGCATTGAAATCTTCCTTATATTTGTATTGTTGTTTACATAATAGCGCAATTATAATTTTACTGCTCCATAGTCGAGCTGAATGGATTTGTAATTGAGGTATAATTGACTGACATATAGCTATGTAAAAAGGGGTTTAATATTTTCTTGCATGACTGGTGTATAATTTTGTTTCAGTAAGGGCTAGATGGCATCGAAGATGTAATCTGATGTGTGGAAATTGGTTTAGCACTTCATTTGTAAGAGATAAATATTTAATAGATAGGTGTTTGGAAATTTTTCAATTGAAATAACATGATTTAAAATTGCAATTTCTCTCTTCTTCCTATGAAGAATCCAACAAGCAGGGGCGGAGGTTGAAAAATTACACTGTAATTAAGGTAAAATTTAGTATTTGTATTGTATATATAAACTATTGAACTCCCGATAAAAAATTCTAGTAAAATTGTTAGGAGGTTCAAAAATAGCTTTAAGTCATAGACATGCCATTAACCTGTGTAAATTCAACGAATTTGCTTTTCTTCCCCACACATCTTGAATCCTAAGTCGCATGGGGGTCCAAAAGTGTGATATGTTGAAGATTTGTCAAGACCATTTGTTTCAAATGGTTTGATTTTGACTACCAATTGCGTTCCTATGCCGTTATCCAACTTGTATTAATTAATTACATCAGCTAAAGGGTCCAAGGGAGAGAAAATAAAAACAACTTGTATATCATTGTATCCCATTTTAAGTAGATTTTACAAGGCCAAACTTAAAAGTGGCCACCTAAACTTGTCTAATTCTTTTACTTTGATATTGTAAGTTCAAACGTGTTTCTATTGAACAACTACACTACTTATAATTTGTACCTATTCGCTATTTTTTACTTAATTTTCAGCAAATATTTGGAGCATGTGCCTAGTAGTGTACAAATTTCAAGCACTTCTAGGTCTAACTTGAAGGCTATGCTTGTATAAGTGAGAATGCAAAGTGTTGCTGTGATGCCATTGAAGTCAATATATTATTTCCCATTTACTAATATTAAGTTGAATGATCATAAATAGAGCAGGGAATTGTCAATGGATAACTTCAAATTTAGTATATGATATGAATAGGTATGTAAAATCAACATAATTTAATATGATGCAGATGGACTTTGACTACAGATATCCATTGCTATTGCCTATTAAAAACACCTTTGACCTTCATCATTGTATATCATTTAGATGGATATATATTACTCCCTCCGTTCCAAAATAATTGTCACAGTTCGGATTTCGAGAGTCAAACGAATTTAGCTTTGACCGTAATATTTTTATATGTCTTTTAAATATTTTGAATTATTAGTTATTGTGACTTATAGTACTTTTATGTAGTTTCTAAATATATAAACATCGTTACAAAAAACTTAAAGATTATATGTTTAAATTCACGGTCAAAATGAACTCGTTTGACTCTCGAAATCCGAACTGTGACAATCATTTTGGAACAGAGGGAGTAATAAATGGTAAGGAAGAGACTCATTCATAGGAATAGACCTGTTCACATTCTTGTATACTTTCAAGGATTTAGATGCCTCAGTATCTACAATCATAGTTGGAAGTAATATAAAGTTCTAAGACATATGACAACATCCAGAAAAGTGGATTGATTTGGGTCAAATTACTTGACAGAAAATGGTAAAAACAAAGACAATTATGTGGACGGATTTGAATATAACACATCTTCCACCCCTTTTGATCCAAGAAAACTTTGAAATAGTTCATATCTTGTTCATTGTATCAACCTATACTAGCTGTTGATGTATTCTAAACTAAGCTTTTCTGACCTCTCCAGAAAAGAAATGGTCAAGCAATTTCTAAGTAAAGTACTAAGGGAGGAGGAGCCCAGATACATCAAAACAAGATCCTCCAACTGATCTTATTGTATTATTTGTGTGCTAAGTTGCATCAAACTCCTCCAACCAAATCCAGTTATCAGTTTGTTTTAGCTCTTGTAGTTGTTCAAACAGAACATTGGTTGATGATGTTTCAGAAACTGAGTCGCAACTTATCAGAGAAATCAGATAAAAGAACTTCAAATCACAGTCAATGCCAAGTAGACACAAAGTTACTCTTGTAATGGCCATTACACATTATGAACGAGCGGGTTTAATTGAATCGCCTTTATTGGAAAATCATACACAAATAGGCGGTAAAATAATTCTTTCCATTAATATATAAACTTTTGAATTTCCTAGTTAAAATTCTGATTCCGCCACTGAACAAGCTACATTTGTGGTTTAATCAAATTGATAACTTCTTTACCAAAGCTAACCACCCCAAAAATCCATACACTAAAGATGGACTACTCTTTTAAACAAAAACACAAACATCTAATATACAAAACTGCTCATCACCCGTTCTCCGAATCCTGCATGAACGCGGGATGTTTTAAGCGCAGAACGAGCCCTTTACTCATCACAATCTCCTTGATCATCACCATCACCCTCAAACCCACCACCCAATTCACAAATCTTATCCCAAAACCCCTTCTCCACAGGTACAACCGATAACCTCGGCTGCTTAAACAGCCCAAAGCCCTTCAACCCTTCATCCATTTTCATCACCGCCAAGTCCACACACCTCCTCATCATCCCAACTTCCTTCACATCCACCGCGCCACCGCCTTCCTCATCCGTATACCATTCACGCGCCACTGAAACTACTCCCACCACGCGCCGGGCTTTTGAACCTGAATGGTAGAAAAAACAAAGGTCCCCTATGTTCATTGACTTCATATACTTTTGGGCTTGCTTGTTTTTCACTCCATCCCAATTTGATACTCCTCCATTGGATTCTTGATCCTCCCATGACCATTCTCCTGGCTCTGTTTTTAGTAACCAGTACTGTGTTTTTTTGGTCATTTTTTAAACTATATACCCTTGAGCTTCCTATGCTTTATTTAGTCCTTTTTTATATTGTTTGATTGGGATGGTAAAACTTTTTTATTGGCGGGAGTCCAACAGCTTTGGCGCTAAATGTTTACTAATATATTCCCTCCATTTCTCCTCCGCGGTTTTTGACTATACACGGAGTTTAATAGATTAGCCATAAAAATACTTCATCTGTTCTAATTTATATGACGTTTTCATTTTTAGTTGGTTTCGAAAGAATTAGTTTATTTTCTATTTAAAAGAAAAATTAACTTAAATTTCACATTTACACAAATGGGACGAAGTGCACCAAAGGTCACTTTTGGAAGTGGTCTTTGATTTGAGCCTACTTTTTTTTATTGGTTTTATATGAGATGTCATTTTTTGGAACTTCAATTCTTTTAGGTTGAACTTCACACAAGTTCAGTATACAAGGATTGAAGTTCAACTTCAGCTTCACAAGGGTTGAAGTTTACGTATCTATACCTAAAAGTTCAGCCCTTACAGATTGAAGTTGAAACTTCATAATTTAGGAATGAAGTTCAACCCACAAGATTTGAACTTCAGCCCACAAAAATTGAAGTTCCAAAAAGTGATCTCTAATGTAAGACCAATAAAAAAAATGGCTTCAAACTAAATACCAGTAATAAAAGTGGCATGTGGGTGAAAATTTCACACACAAATGTGATTGAATGGGAAAATTTATATAAATAGGACACACGCATCACTTGCACATTATTGGTAAAAAAGCTGTTTAACTATTATCCCTCGTCACTAGAAATCTAGAATACACGAAGCAAGTTTTGGTGGGTCGCCAGGACTTCTGTAAGAGTACAATCCCAAAATTATCTTGGTAAATTTAGAAAATCACAAATTTTTTCGTGCTCTATAACAAGACTCGAAATTAAATAGTTCTGGTGTGGGGGCGAAAATTGTTAGAATGGCGCCATAAATGTACATTGAGCGCAATAAAACATGTTATAGAATTGAGGGCTAAGTGCACGAAAGGCCACTTTTGCCACTGGTCTTAGGGCACAGGCCACTAATATCAAAATATTTAGTTTGTGGCCACTTTTGCTTAAAGAGATTGAACTTCAGTCCAGAGGCCGGATTGAAGTTCAGTCCTTAAAAATTGAACTTCAATCCACGGCCATATGGACGGAAGTTCAGTCCAGTCCTTAAGATGGAACTTCAGTCCATGGAAGTTCAGTCCATGGCCATACCATGGACTGAAGTTCAGTCCATGGCCATATGGACTGAAAGTTCAGTCCTTAAGAGATGGAACTTCAGTCCAGGGGCCGTATGGACTGAAGTTCAGTCAACTATCAGAACTTAAGTCAACATTTATTTAGTAAAGGCCCAAAAGTGGCCTCTAGTGTAAGACCAAAGAAAATAGTGGCCTCAAACTAAATACCAGTGTTAAAAGTGGCTGCTGGGCGAAATTTTTACTAGAATTGATTAGGGAAATTTTGATACGTAGTCATTTTTGGACACGTTTAATGAGTTTTATTCACCGTTTCAAAATTAATTGAAAAATAGCCAAAAATTTGCGCGCATACTTACGCTCCATTAGCGTTGGAAAACACCACAGGCTAGTGTCGATATTTTATATTGGGACTTTGAACTAACATGTTCAAATGTCCCATTATTTTATACTGGACTGAAGTTTTATATATAAAGTCTCATAACAAAATGATGTGACATTTGAACATGATAGTTCAAAAAGTCCCATAATAAAATAATGGAACTTTGAACTAACATGTTTATAAGGTACCATTATTTTATATACTGGACTGAAGCTTTATATATAAAGTGTCGTAACAAAATAATGGGACCTTTGAACATGATAGTTCAAAGTTCCATTATTTTATACTGGACTGAAACTTTATATATAAAATCCAATAACAAAATAATGGGACTTTGAACTATCATGTTCAAAGGTCTCATTATTTTATACTGGGGTTAGTTTACCAAAGTTTTATATAATGTCCCATAATAAAATACTGGGACTTGTCCGGAGATGACTATTTCTAAGTGAATTTATTTTTGACGGCTACGGATCAGTTAGCGCGCTCCAAACGGGCATCTACGCGAAATTTTTATAATTGATTATGACCATAACTTTCAAAAATCTATGTTTCTTTAAATTTTGTATTTATTTAAACTTGACTCTTCCAAATGCCGATCCATAAAGTAGAGGTTTCATAAATCTTGAAACAAAATTAATTGAGGCTATTGTGATTTCAATAACTTATTTGTTTCTGCATATTCAAAAGAAATGAACTAATTAATCACACATGAATCTACGTCAGTTCTTCAGATTACTTTTTCCTTAAAGCTAGTACAAGGTCTATGTACACCCCATCTCTCTCCCGACCTCACTTATAAGACTATATTGGATACGTTGTTGTTAGTACAAAGAATCAGGTTTGGAATACCAAAAGTTTATAAACAAGTAGCAGTCACAAATCACAATCACACAATCAAATGGGATTCAAGAATTATAATACTACATGATCCAATTTGTATTAACTGATAAATGAACATAAGCTGTAAGATACTACTATCAAATAATGCCTTTCTTAGAGAACATTTCAATGAGGGAATACCAAGTACCAGAAACCCCAAAAAACACCCCTAAGGCTATTAATCCCAAATCCATAAGTGCTCTTCTCTTGTTCATATCTTCTTTGAATACTTGATAATGGAATAATGCTGGCAAAACAAATCCAAGAATACAACAAGTACTGCTACCAACCAATGACATAAAATCAGCAAAATTAGGAACCAATAAAGCCACCATTGTCACTCCTAAAACAAGTATCCATCTCATCCATACACAATAGTTTCCATCAGAAAATCTCCTCTCAAATACCTCAAAAGCTGGATTTAACATCAAAGGAAATGTAAAGAACAAATTAATGCAAAGACCAACTTTAACCAATGTGCTTACTAGTCCTTTTCCCATATTAGATAAGACTATATCCTTTGTAGTTGAACCAAAAGCAAAATACCCCATAACACCAAATGTTCCATACATTAAAGCAATCAAAAACATTGACAATGCCAATATTTTCCCATACTTTGACTTGTCTTTCATTTCTGCCTCTAAAGGTATAGCCATTCCAACACCTTCAAATGAATAAAGAGCCACACCTAATCCATAAAAGAAGGTGGATACTGTCCCGAAACCCTCAATATCCGAACGCCATTGGCTCGTGAAAGTTACCACATCCTCCACCATAACGACGCCCATTGCACCAATCTGTGCAATGTCCGCGAATATACTCAAAGGTGCTAGGAGTGTCAATGAGGGAATTGCAGTTAATCCAAGTTGAAATGGAAAACAACCCCATATGTACAAACTCTTGGCAGAGGAAAACAAAGGAATCCCATCAAAACCTTTTGACAAACTAATAAGATGAGACAATGTATTGCCAATAAAGATCAAATATCCAATGCAGAATCCAGCTTGTGAAAGAACAATCATAACATCAACAGCAAATCTACCAATTGGACCACAAACAACAAATCCAAGATCACCGAAAGACGATATCTTGGAATCACCAATTAATGAAAGATCAAGTCTTTTTCTTGTATGTATCAAAAGCATCATGCCATGATATGTTAATGCAGCAACAGAAAAAAGTGTAACAAGGCCAGTGATCCAACCAGTTCTCATAAATGTATAAGGCAATCCAAGAACACCAGCACCAACAATAGCAATAAAGAAATTTGCAAATGTCTTAGGCAAACAAGATTTTGAATTTTCAAGAAAAGGTGTATCATCTTCTTTAGGCAATAGTGGTCCTTTGGCAATGTCATGAGGGCCTAATGATAATGATGACTCGCCAATGGTAGCTTCCTCATTGCAGCCAAAGGCCATAATTTGCAATGATTTTAATGAAGTTGTAACCAATGCAACAATGAAATATGAATTGAATTTTGATCAAAATGGATTAGTTCTAATGGACAAAGGAAACCATTTATTTATTTAATTCATATGAGATCTACGCTATTTCTTGTTTATATCTAATTATTATGACACCTAGTTTGGAAAACATTTTAAGATATATCTTTAAGTTTAGCGGCAAGTCAATGGTTATTATGAAGCAATGTGTCGCATTGTTTATTGGATAACTTGTCCTACTCCTAAGGAGAATTTTGTGGCAATTTGAAATTTTAACATCTAATTCAAACAAAGTCTTATCTTACGAGTTTTACTTAGAGGTACGGTAAGCGCGAAATTGCATAATATTTCATTAAGGGTAAAGTAGTAGCTTCAATTTAAAAATATTTTCAAATTTAGAATTGTATCATTTTTTTTGGAACGGACTAATATCCATTTTGAACGGACTAATAAGAAAATAATGACATCTATTTTGGAACTGAAGGAGTAATAGGTTGTGGGGTGGTTAGTGGTGATAGTTGACGATAGTGAATTAGTGATCATGTTGTATAGTGGACAGGGGCAGATGTAGAGTAGGGGTATCGGGTTCGGCAGAACCCGGTAGGTTTTGCGCGAACAGTGTATTTGTGTTAAAAAATTATTAAATATGCACAAAAATCAAGTCGAGAACCCACTAACTTTCAGTTAAAATCGTTATACTAAAATTTAGAACCCATAAGGTTCAAATTCTAGATCCGTCTCTGATGGTGGATGTTGATGGTGATAATTGGATTATGATAGTGAGTAAAGTGGTGGTAATATTGTGCATTCACATAAATCTTCAAGTAAAATGTTTTAATGATCTTTTTTACTTTTAACAATGTCAGAATTAATTAGGCATATTCTGAGTATATTAGTAAGTGGTTATAAAAACTTCACAAAAGTGCACCTAATTGAGATAAGAACTATTCAAATATCTTTGTTAATTGGAAACGCATAAGGCCTCAATAACCTTAATCTAAGATTATTTTCTCAACTATCAATAATCTCGCTTATCACAATACTAATAGGAGAAGTTGGAGAGCATTTGAAAAAAAAAGAAAAAAAGAGTCAGTTCTTGTTCTTTAAGGACGTATGTCAAATTTTTTGACATGAATTCAATCTACTGGAATTATTACTTTGGATTGAAGAAAGTACTACTGTAATAATTTCCTACCACTTCCAAAAAGGTAAAAAAGCAATACATAGGGTGTATTTTGTACAAAAGAAAAAGTTTTCAATGAAAAATATTTTTTATAATAAATATTTTCTTGAAAAATAAATAAATTCTTACTTATTTTCTAGTGTTTGGTAGCAAAATAATAAAAACACTCAATTCATCGCCACCCAACCCCCTCAACCCCAACACACCCGTTCCACCAAAAACACCACCTCAAACCACTTCCTCCATTCACCTCCAGACCTTTCCCTACCGTTGGATTAGGGTTTTATCAACTTAGAGTAGAACATGGATATCCGGGTTTATTGTCGCCGTCATCGATGGTAGACAGTGATGCTAAAGAACAAATATTACTTAATTATATTTTGTAAGAAATATACTATATATAAAATAAAATACAAAATATTTATGGTAATCATTTGTACCATCAATATAATTTCTTTTTCACATTTATATCATAAAAATAATTATAAAAGAATTGTATCAAGTATGTATAGTTTCTCGGTACGGTATAACTAGTTATGGATTTATTAATAATGTATAAAAATCTTTGAGATTAAAATTAACATGTATTTTTTGCGTACTTTTCGATTATAACAGCCAAATGAGATGTAAACGTCGAACAAACAGCACCTCACTATAGCGGCCATGAAAGTTTCAGACAAACGCTGCCACTATAGCGAGGTTTGATTGTACTGAAATTCTCCGTGCTTCTTAAATGCGACTAGTCTTCTAAAAATTTTCAAAAGCTGGCTAAATCAGTATTTAACGTTTAGCCACAACACTATAATTTGGAGGCACTTCCTGATGGATCTCCGGGATTCTAGTTTAAAATATCCCCGAGGTACTTGGCGGATCCCAGTAAAAGACCCTTTTGCACAAATTTTTGGAAAATTTACACCAGTTGACAACCCTAATAGCTAAATTACAAAAAATAACGATGCATATACACATTACAAAATATACCAATACTTTTACAACATTTACAAAAAATACCATTTTTCATTTCCTACTCACCCCCAAACATAAAAACCCTAGATTCTTCTCTCTCCTTCTCTTCCCTCCCTTACCGACCCACACCACCCAGCCGCCGTCCCACTCCCCCATGCTGGAACCCGACCCGCCGCCGCCGCTATTCCTCCAGCGTAGTGGTCTGTTGCTCGTTTAGTTTTCATGACCGCTCCGCCACTAGAACGGCGACGCTGCTCCGTCACTGGAGTGGCGGCGGCTGCTCCGTCCTTCAACGTCGTGCTGCTCCAGGATCTGAGTTCCTGCTTCAACGCCGGAGCTGCTACCTCCGATCTGCTCCTCTATCTTTTTTTTTTTTTTTTTTGTATGTGTATGTTTTTTGTGCGTAAATTCACTAAATTTTTTTGAATATCTAATTATATTTTATTTGTATATTGTTGTATGTTTGTGTATATTTGTATTTTCAATTGTATGTTTAATATTTTTGGTTGTATTTGTATATTTTTGTATATACGCGTATTTAAGTGTATGTGTGTTTCTTATGTATGTGAATGTTTTTTGTATATCCAAACATTTATTTGTATCTCTTTGTATGTTGTGGATGTATATAAGTGTATGTTTTGTATATTTTAATTTAATGTATGTTTATGTATTTTCATTGGTTAAATATATTTTTCTTTAAAAGTATGAATGTGTATGTTTTACACATGTTTATATTGTTTTCCAAATAAAAAAAAAAAAAGATTTCGGCGATCTGCCGGCCATCGACGTCATTACTGAAACTGAAGCAGTGGGTTGGGAGGAGGAGTAAAAGCTTCATTTCCATGATTTTGTTGAAACTTGTATATATTTTGTAAAAAAACTATTGTTATGTTTTGTAAAATGAAAAAGTATTGGTATTTTTTGTATATACAGTGTATATTTTTGTAAATCTCCCTTTTTCCTATGGGATTACAAGACAAAATATACATTGGCCTATCTTAGGATGTTACCTTTTCGTTCCCCCGTTTGTTGAAGCTTTAGTGTTCGTAACTGTCGATATCAACTCAACCAATTTCCTTTCAAGAAAATATTTTGCTGTTTCTTAACATTATCCTTAATCTCTGTTTATGTAAATTCTATTCATGATTTATGGAAGATCTACAATTATGGTCACCTAATGACTCAAGTTATACCATCATAATTATTATCCAACTATAAGAATTTACTAGCTTGGCCTTAGGTTACAACTCCCTTCTGGAATAAATGATTTCTAATAAACGTTTTTCTCACTTATGCTACAATCATTTATTTTTGAGAGTTTGCTTACTCTCTTGATTATCATTGTTAGCCCCAGCTAGCCCATAATTAGGACCATTAATAAAGGGGCTGACATTGCAAAATGCAAACACTTCAAATACTGATTAAGGGATATTCCCTCCGTCCCAAATTAGTTGTCGCTTTAGAAGAAATGGTTTGTCCCAAATTAGTTGTCACTTTAGGATTTCAAGACTAAATTTACTAGTTCTTTCCAACTGTACCCTTAATAATTAAAATAATTCTCAAAGAAAGTTAATAGTCAAACATTAAATAAGGGTAACATAGTAAAATATACACCTTATTTAATGATTTCTTAATAGGCGTGAAAAAGCTGAAGGCGGCAACTAAAATGGGACGGAGGGAGTATATGGAATGAATTGTTGACTTTGATGATCAGGAATATTGATTTTTACTACTTAATTTGATAATGCCAACTAAGGTGCATTGAGTTTTGCGTTATCCATGCATTAAAACACTAAGATATTATAACTCCCAAATCAATACATGAATTATGTAAGAAAGACATAGTAGTAAAGCAGTTTAAAGATAATTAAGCTTGATAGTAAACTCTAATGCCCCTATAAATAGCACATGTTTATACTCTAAAAATGCAAATTCAATCCTTATACAACTAATCTCTTGCTTACTTTCTAAGAAGAATTTCGTTCATTTTAAAGTTTTATCCATGGCAAAGAAACCTAGTATGGGTCGACAAAGGATAAAAATTGCTAAAATAGAGATGAAGAATCACCTTCAAGTTACCTTCTCTAAACGTCGTTCTGGACTGTTTAAGAAAGCTAGTGAATTATGTACACTTTGTGGGGTTGAAATTGCCATTATAGTTTTCTCCCCAGCAAGAAAAGTATACTCTTTTGGCCACCCTAATGTTGAGTCTATTATTGATAGGTTCTTTTCAAGAAACCCTCATCCAATCTCCAATAGACTTCATATTGTTGAGGCTCATAGACATGCCAATGTCCTTGAGCTCAACTTGAAGATCACTCAAATTCTTGGTGAGCTTGAATTTGAGAAGAAAAAGGGAGAAACACTTGATCAAATGAGGAAAACTAATCAAAGCCAATATTGGTGGGAAGCCCCTATAGGTGAACTTGCCTTGCATGAACTTGAGCAATTAAAGGAGTCCATGGAAGACTTGAAAAAGAATGTGACAACTCAAGCAACCAAGCTTATGATTCATGAGAATAGTAATTCTTCCTCTTTCTTAGCTGTGAATGGTGTTGGAATATTTGATAATTATGATCTTAAGCCAGTCATTGCTGCTTCAAGTAATCCTCATAACCATACTTTTGGTTATGATCATGGATTCTTTTAAATCTGGCTTTTTGCTCGACGTAGATCGAGTGAATGTGAATTGGGCAACATTTGCCGAAGCTAAAAGGATTCAGTAGAGTCTTTCAGTGGCACGTTTCGGTCCTCTTTCTCCTTCATTTGGTTAAATTAATCTAGCCAGTACCTTACTGGCTGGCCTTTGGTCAAGCAACATCAAGAGTTTGGTTTCTCCATATAATGTTACATTAATCAACATTACTAGTGTGTAATCTTTCTTCCGTTTCTATTAAGTTATTATACATTAGACCAGTTTACGTCCATTTACTAACAACTAATGCAAAAAATTTTTGTACTATCTGGTCATTTAAAAGGTAACTACTATAGATAATTCTCAATTTAAATGGAATTAGAACCTCGGAAATAGGTTAACGTGCTACATCAGGTTAGTATAACAATATTCTTTACAGTACATTAATCATTTACCAGATATATCAGGATTTTTACCATGTAAAAAATGACTAGCTAGTCTGAGGGGACACCAGTACTGCATGTTCTTGTAAAGGAAACATATATATCAGAGGCGGATTTAGAGAAATTTAAAAGGATGGGTTCACCATTGCAAGGGGAGTTACAACGTCCCAAAAGTAACCGTAAAACAACCTTAAAAATTATACTGTGTATATAGGTTAAATATCATTTTATATGATGATCTATTAAAGAAAAAATATTAAATAACGTGTATACAGGTTAAATATTATTTTATACGATGCTATTTTAAAGAAAAAAAATTATTTAATGACATTTAAATGAGGATTGATCCCTACTATCGAGTGTAAGTGAACCATCATCTGATCAAGTGAACCATTTAAATTTTTAGAGCACAGGTTAACGAACATCATATTTGTCATATTTTAAAAAATATGTAATATACGTAGTGTCGTGGCTAGACCATGGATTCACGTGAACCACATTTAACGGTGTACATCCGCCCCCGGTATATATAGGTAACAAATAATTCCTTATTAAGATACCAATAGTAGAAAACCAACCGAGAAATAATATTGTTGCTATTATGTGCAGAGGCTGATCATCATATGAGTGGAATAATTAGCACATGATAATCCCAAATTTATTTTGATTTATAATCCACTAATTCTCTCCAATGACATTTAGAGGAATCATATGCGACAGGTTTGGAGTCTGTAAAACTCTAGAATTGATTTTATTAAGAGCTTAAATTTTAATAATCCACTGAGGGGATTTGGTTTTATAATCCTTTACAATTATGATTTTAGTTTATGAAATGAAATACCAAAATATTGATTTATATAGTAGTTTAACAAAACTCATATACAAAAACTTCAAAGCATGGGAACAGTTATATGTTAAGAATATAATTCGAGCAACTATAGTTTTCAATGTATTCATATTGTAATCTATTGGTAAGGTCTTTTTCAAACTAAAAAATGAAGAGGGTTATATAGTAGGTTAACAATACTCATATACAAAAGGCCATACGTTAGTATATAATTGAGCTTACTATAATTTTAAAATACTCCATCCGCTTTTATTTATATCAACCTTTTCGCCTTTTCAGAGTCAATTTTTGAATCTCACTCCGTCGCGTTTTAAGCGTTTCCGTTTGACTGGGCACAAAGTTTAAGAAAAATAAGAAATACTTTTAAATTCCGTGGTTTACATTTAAAGTTGTGTGTAACGTGGACTAATGTCTTTAAATCTTGTGGTCCTAAATAAATGTTGAAATTAAAGAGTTACAGTATAAAATATGAAAACAGACACTCTTTTTATTTTGGACGTACTAAAAAGGAAAGATAGATACTTAAAATGAGACGGAGAAAGTAATTTTTATATTCAGTGAGATTCAACAAGGAAAAGATATATAAAAATATAACATCTTTTTTCATGATTATAATAGAAAGTATGTCAAAATAAATTGGTACGGTGAGTATACTTAATTGTTTTAGCTAACAACTGAAGGTTACTTAGACGGTAAATACCCTCAACTTATATTAAATAGATTGTGGATTTGAGTCACCGTAATAATAAAAAGTGAAAGTACCACTATTTGTTCCTAAAAAGAAGAAGCGGTCGGGTTTATTTAAAAAAAAAAATTGCCTTAGCTTTCATTTTCTATGAGAGTGATATTGCTTCACATTTCAATTTTCTGTTGCCGCTAATCAATAAAGTCCCCCTTTTTATAGGTACACTTCACATCATTACCTACCTCCCCTGCATCTTTACTCTCTAATAAATTCGATTATTTTACAACTTGTTTGGATGGTTGTAACCCATGGTATGGTATTGTATTGTTACTATAAGTACGATGTTTGTTTTGTTTGTTTCTTTAATTAACATTGTATGGTATCGTTAAATCCATGGTTATGTAACCATGAAAACTGTCACTTTATATAACGATCGATTTGGCGGGATCGCGTCGTTACCTATTTTTCTTACCCATCATACCCCCACTTATTATTTGCTAATATTTTCATTTTATCTTTTACCTTATTTTCACTTATTAAACCATGGTAAACGATACAGTATATCCAAATATTGTACAATACAATACGATACAGTACCATACATACAATACAATACAACACCTTATGAAACGATAGGTAACAACCATCCAAACGGAGTGCTAATGATTTGTTTAGTCTATTTGGATCGATTTTTAACGAACACTTCTACTTACCTCCCCTACACCTGCACTGTCTAATAAGTCAAAAACAACCACTCCTCTTTCCACTTTTTAAAAAATGGCATCTGAGATCTCATTTGCCGGAATATTCTTAAGTAGTGCTTTTGCTGCTTGTTTCGCCGAGGTACATTTCCTTAATTTTAATTTTAAAGGTCTATTTATGCAAATTGTTCTAATTAATTGTACTGTTATGTTAAAAATTTGCAGTTTTGTACATTACCATTAGATACAGCTAAAGTAAGGCTACAATTGCAAAAGAGAACAGGAGGAGGATCATCAAGTGAAAAGTATAGGGGATTATTAGGTACTGTTGCTACAATTGCTAAAGAAGAAGGTTTATTTGCTCTTTGGAAAGGCATTATTCCTGGTTTACATCGTCAGTGTATATATGGAGGTCTACGGATCGGGTTATATGAGCCTGTATGTATTCGTTTTGTCAGTATCGTTTTGATTTAAAGTTTAAGTTATATACACTGTCGATGGTAAAAAAAAATATTAATTTACACCTTCGTGAGAAGTGGTAAAAATAAGACAGGTTACGTGTTAGAGTAGATAAAGATAGTTTAAAATTTTCGAAAGCTTGAAATAAGGTAGTTTACCTGCTATAACTGATAAAAAGTGACATGATAGTGCAAAACTGTAAGTGTTCGTTTTTCCGTATATTTGACTTGTTTAGGATTTGAGTTATATACGTAAAGAAAAAGTTACACTGTTAGGTCACTCAAAAGATATGTATAGGTAAGCCTTCGTGAAGAGTGACATTTGTAATTTTAAAAATAAGACAGGTTACGTGCTAGAGTAGATAAAAGATAGTTTACCTTCGAAAATACTGCCGGGTGCGTGTCAGATACTCCAAAAGTAATGCATTTTTGAAGGATCCGACACCGGTGTGGCGACATTTTGGAGGATCCGAGCAACTTAACTGGTGGGAGGTAGCAGGTACTTCGTGGATTTAGTGGAGGTGTGTCAGCTGGCCAGGACACCATGATTATTAAAAAGAAAAGGAAAAAAAAGAAGTTTAAAATTCCAGAAATCTTGAAATAAGGTAGTTTACCTGCTATAAGCCTACAACAGATAAAAGGTCAACAGATAAAAGGTGACATGATAGTGTAAAAATTATAAAAATCTTGAAATAAGGTAGTTTACCTGCTATAAGCCTACAACAGATAAAAGGTGACATGATAGTGTAAAAATTATAAAAATCTTGAAATAAGAGAGGTTACCTGCGAGGCTGTTACAACAGTAAAGGTGATATGATAGTGTAAAAATTCTAAAAAGCTTGAAATAAAGCCAGTTCCTTGCTACATTAGGTAAAGGTAAAGCCGTAAAGGTGACCTTATAGTGTAAAAAATATCAAAATCTTGAATAGGGTAGGTTGCCTGCTACAATGGTAAACTTGACCTGATCATGTAAAAGTTCAATCTGCTACGACAACGTCGACAAGTAAAGATGACCCTAGTAGTGTAAAAAATATTTACTCTTGAAATAAGGTATAGTACGTGCTACAATAGGTAAATGTGACCTTTTAGTGTAAAATTTCCAAATTCTTGAAATAGAGCAGGTTACCTGCTATGCTGGTACCCGATCGTGAAAAAACTCAACTTGCTAGAACAGATAAAGGTGACATGATAGTGTAAAACTGACAGTGTATATAACTTAAACTCGAAAATATATATGCTCAATATAACTTTTTGTGATTGATTACAATTTGGACAGGTGAAGGTGTTTCTTGTAGGTAGCAGTTATATTGGAGATGTTTCTTTATTCAGTAAAATTTTGGCTGCTCTTGTTACTGGTGAGAGAAAAAATTGATATTTTCTTGTAGATGATCAGCCTTTTAATAGTTGTATTGACATCTTATCTCTCCTTGTAAATAAAGGTGCAATAGCTATTGCTGTGGCTAATCCGACTGATCTTGTAAAAGTTCGACTCCAGGCTGAAGGTAAAGCTGGTACGCCTAGACGTTATGATGGTGCTTTCGATGCATACTATACAATAGTGAAACAGGTGATCGAGGAGGACCTAAGATGCGCAACTAGTCTATTGATGCTTAATTGTTAAAAATATTATAGTTGATGAAATTGTATAGGAAGGACTGGCGGCTTTGTGGACTGGTATTGTGCCAAACGTTGCACGAAATGCTATTATTAATGCTGCTGAACTAGCCAGTTATGATCATCTGAAAGAGGTAAAGCTAATGCTGTTGATTCGCTCACTTTTGGATGGAATGCCTCTACTACTATTAGCCATCATGAGATTATTTCTTAAGCTGCTTCTCTAAATTTTTCTATGCAGATAATCTTAAAACTTCCAGGATTTGCAGATAGTGTCTTAACTCATCTCCTAGCTGGTTTAGGTGCTGGATTCTTTGCAGTTTCTATTGGTTCTCCTGTTGATGTGGTAAATTCCCTGTTTCTGATATTAATAAAATTCCTTGTTTCGGAATTCTTTGCTTGTGCCTTGAAAAAAAGATTACAGATTGTCTACGTTTGCTACCTGCAGTCTTTCAGTTTTCATTTCTTTATCTGCTTTGACTTGTTTCTTTTGGCTAAGTTGTTCTCTAAAATTTATATGCAGATAATATTAGAACTCCTAGGATTTACAGAAAAGAGCTGATCTTGCATTAATTATGGGTCAGGGTGCTGCAAATTGATCTAATTAATCATCTATGCCCAATTCTTAACTAGTTAGGATCAATGTATGAATCCTTAATGTCGCTTTCGCTCAGTTGGGTCTTATATCGAGCTTGTTATTTAGAGGATTTCTCATAAATAAGCTGTATTTACGACGATGATCAACCTACTGTGACCCTCTTCTTTTATCCAGATATAGGACCAGCTATACTTTGCGAAGCTTTACACCGAGTTGGTTTAGACGCTAGGAATCCTAGTATCTGGTAGAATAGATGCAAGCATACTGTACTATAATGCCAAGCTGGAACTCGATACGTTTAATCTTTCAACCATGTGGTGATGTAGAAAAATGAAAGAACAATATAAGCTGTAGTGCAGGTTATGTACATCTTACTCTTTGGGCTTAAATATCTCTGTCATGCTTTGTTGCTAGTTCTAATTCCATTAGGATCTTGTTGTCCATACCAAAGTTGTAGTTTGAACAAAAAAGTGGATAGCCCCTCCCAATTAACTCAAAATCGCATCAAGCTTAGTTGCATGTTATTGTTGATTTTTAAGGTATTCTGACTTCCTGATAGAAAAATGAACTCTTTTGGTGAAATTTTTTGAATGGTTACTTATAAAAATGTGTTTGCTATGGGGTTGTTTCATTTGCAAACTGAAACTAGCGCTGTTTCTGCTACATAGTTTCTTATAAATAGATACGTGTATTTAGCACTCTCACATATAAACAAACACAACGATCCTACAAATCATGACCGGGGGAAGATATTCATGGCTTGATTGAGTTTTTGTCGGAAGTTTGGTGAATGGAAAACACAATGTTATTTTATGCCAGTGAAAAAGTCTTCTGCTTGATTTCTTTTAGGTCAAATCAAGGATGATGGGAGATTCAGTCTACAAGAACACCTTTGATTGTTTTTTCAAAACATTGAACAATGAGGTAAATTTGTTTGGTCATATTCTTGTTTCGGAATGCATTGTCATTTGGCTACATATCATACCTACTATAGATATAAAATAGCAACATTGTACTTGGGTTTTCTGTGACTAAAAAAATGTGCTTCATCTATAGCCTATAAGAATTGTTGCAAGTCTACCTTCTGGATTCACTGATTGTACTTAAAAAAGTAGTCACCCTTCCAAATTATTGATGCAACAATCATGCTACAAGATGACACTGAGAATTTTAAGTTGAATATCACACATAGGAGTGCTTTTATTTGTATTTGGAGAATACGGCAGTTGAAAGATGTTTCCGCATCAATGATCCCTAATTGTAATGCAGAAGCAAAAAAAAAAAAAAAGTGGTAAGAGTAGGTATCAAGATAGATAACTAAAAGCTGATGACTAGAGGATCTATTCTTGTCTAATTGCAAATTAATATATGAGGAATTCTGCTATAGAGGAATTATCTGTATAAAGTGGATAACGGACATACAATTGCAAGTATTTTATTGTGTTTCCATCCTCTCAGTTTGAGTTCCTCTTGTCTACTTATACCTATTAATCATTTGGAGTATCAATTGGTGTCACTGAGAGAGTTCAGAGACCCCCTTCAGTTAATCTGCTGACAAACTGCTGTCAACTGCTTCTGTTGTTCCTGTCTTCTTAGCTTCATTGCTTTGCATTAACTGATCTCAATTTTTATCCTGATAGTTGTCAGATTAGCAGATGCTAGCACGAAATGCTTATGTATCTTAAAATGTCTAATGCAGGGACCACTTGCTTTTTATAAGGGTTTCCTCCCCAATTTTGTTCGACTAGGATCGTGGAATGTTATAATGTTTTTGACTCTTGAACAAGTAAGTATAGCTTCGATTCGACATTAAAAGGGTGACTACAGATATTAGGCATAACATCTACATTTCAATGAACTATGATAATAAATGTTTCCATCACTGTTTATATATGTTATGCTAACTAAACTCTCATAAAACCAAAAATCCCTCCGTCCCACATACAGTCTCTTTTGACTGTGCAAAACAGTTGAGAGTTGAATTGTGCATTTTTCAGTATTTTTAAGGGAACAATCGGTTACTTGTTAATTTGTATGCTTTGGATAATAGAAGAAAGGACAATTTGTACCAAGAAGAGTGAAATAGTTTCCTGCATAATATTTTTTGTTATAAAAAATGAATAGAAGTTTCCTTAGGAAGGAAAGTGAACACTGTCTGCGGACTGTCTAAGGGTTGGATTAGGGAAACAGTTTCTTTTTTGTTCTGTTCCTAGGATGCTACCTGAGATTCAAATTTGTTCTTTTCCGAGAACTCTTTTTTCCAGGTATGGTTATAGCACACTTACACTGTACTCTGCTGATGGGTCCTCTGATTTTGTTCTATTGCAGCTGACGCACCACTCAGATTTATAATTTAGGATGAGTAACGTGGTCTCCCATCTAGTTTAATGAAACTAAGGAAGCTTCTCTTCCAGACTTCCACATTGAGAAATAACTAAGATATCCGACTAGTTTGATATGCCGTCACGTTGACCTCCACTGCTGTCTACCCCGTAAAACCATGACATCAGATTCAGTAAATAAGTTAATTTGCTCGCAAATTACTTCCAGTGAAACTGTATTTCCTAGACAAGTATTGGAGCATGATTTTCTACAACCTTGAGTTAGCTAACCAAATAAACATCCACATTTGATATTTATGATATCCCTGAGTGCCTCTTTAACTTGAGCTAGCTGGACCCCACGATGTGAAACTTTGATGGTAATGTAATCTCCATATCGACTGTTCTGCCCTGATCACTTCCATTGCCTCTCTCGTTCCCTAGACCTTCCTGTAAGCTCCCTTTCCCAGCCCGCTTTTCTGTCTGGCCACTTCCATTGCCTCTCTTGTTCCTTAGTTCATCCTGTGAGCTCCCTCCCCCTGACCGCTTTTGTCTCTGGCCTCCTCTCTTCGACTAGCCCCATCTTCTTCCCAAATCCCATCTTGGTAAAACTACCATTTCTTTTGTGTATTGTGTGCTGATCTGCAATCTGAACCTTGCAGAACCATGTTTTTTTATGAGGAAAATAAAAGCAAAAACATATTAGTGGTAAATGTGTATTATTATTACATGTACTAGATTATACTGCTTACATTCTTGTGTAATCTTTCTTTTCCCCGTGAAAAACAAAAGTGGCAATGAGTTAATTTCTGGATTAAAAGAGAATAATTGCCTGTTTGAACTAGTGTTAACTTTTTCTCGGATTGAGTATGTGGGGAGCTTTGTAAGATGAATATCTGGATTTATCTGAATGAATGAAGCCATTACCCATTGGGGAAAGTGAAAACCGAAGCTTCATTATTCCATGTCAATTAATGGCCGGTTATAATAGGCCTTGCCTGCTATCTCACAGACTATTTTACTTCTTTTAGCTGTGTAACTATAGGAACCCCTGTAATTTCCTTGGGTCATTATTGTGTGAGCTTCTCTTACTTATCAAGAAAGATAAAAAAGAGGAGGTGTTCTCTCTACAAGCAAATAAAGAGGTTTTCCTCAAACGACTCTCTGGACTAACGCTATCATTCTTATAACTAGTGCTCGGTCAGTCAGTTTCTTAACAAATTACCTTAGTTCTCTAAGGATTTGATGACTTTGTGGCTCTCTTCTAACCTAACCACATAATATCAAGTTGACGAAATTTAGTAGTCACTATTGACCATGATTTTCTAACCTTTTCTGTAATATTTCTGTGATAGGTCAAGAGATTCTTCTGATGATAAATTAATTTACAAGCTCATTGGGAGTTTTGCTAGCAGAAAGTGCTTTTAGCTTGGGATTGGATATGTGTATCAGTGTATCCGCTGATTGCTTTCTGAAGAGGAAGCAGCTGTTTCTCAGAATCAGTGTTGGTGTTTCCACTTGGGCATGCGATGTTTATTCTTTTAAACAGATATCACTAAAGTTACTGTGGAGGTCTACTTATTTATAGGGCCTGCAGGGAGATACACCTCTTCATGAGAAGGTTGCCTTGTTTTTTCCAGTTATATAAAATGTCTCTCTCAACTAGATGAAGAGGAACATAACAAATAAATGTAATCATACTATTTAGTCATCTATGCATACTTGTACCATTGTATATTTGACTGGCAGATCATCATACCGTTGAAGCCTAACGATTATTTTTGCTCTATTCCATCTAGGGACTTGCTTTGATCTATGACATTCCAACTTCTTTTATTGGGTTTGTGGCAAAAAGGGGAACATGCATAGGTTGGGGGGGGGGGGGGGGGGGGGGGGGCAGCATGCTTCAGTCATTTTTGAGAATTGGAACTTACAATTATGAAATACTGGTAGTTTCACAGCTCTAGTATGGTTGAAGATAGCTAGTTGTTTCATTACAAGGACATCATATGATTCATTTCGTCAGGAGCCCTTGACTTGCACGAGGATTTATTCAATCACATAGTTTGGGTTCCTAGAATATGGCGCTCTTGGGGCTTTCTATTTGATTGTATTGAAATGCCAATGAATTGGGATTTCCCTATTGGTCCAGGTCATTTCTGGGAGAACGGATCCTTTATGATGAAGAGGATTAGCTTCAAGAGAATGAGTTGGAGTTCTTACAGAGTGGAACTATGTAATACCAGACACGAGATAGATCCTCCAAGAAACAAGCCTTTTTTGTTGCCAACTTTTAACAGTGCCATAGTTAAGCAACAGTTTGTAGTTTAGGGACAAAATTTGAACTTTTTCTTTATACTATGTCTAAGAAAGCATAATGTCATAAGGAATCGTTAGCCACTTCAGAAAGGAAAATGTCAACAGAATAAGTAGAATAGAGCTCATTTTAGCTTTGGATTATTTTTGTGTAAGATCAAACAATTTTCTTGACAAAAATACAAAATTAAATTTGTAACATGCCATTAAAACGGATCTTGAATTGTAGTCTAATAGGAACTTCAAATCAATGTACATCAATCATCATTGAGGTGCACATATACCAATTTGTTAGTAGTACTTTCTTTGTCTTAATTTATAGAGAACCATTTTGTTCCCATTTTTGAATAATTTAATTTTGTATAATTGTACATGTTTTTAGAGTAAGAATTTATTTAAGTAATCAAAATTAAGTTTAATTAATATGATAATTTTCTTCTAAACCGATATTGCAACTATTGCATTATTTATTATCCACTACTTCCTATATAATATATAATATCAAGTTAAAAGGATTTAATTTATATATGTTGACATTAGAAACATTTTTTAGTTATACTATAATTTAATTTGTTGTGCCAATTGGGTGCCTTATTTTTGAGTTACTCCTATTTTAGCATATTAGTATTTAAATTTTGTGCCGACTAGCCAAATAAATACATCTAAGTTTACGATTGTGCATATACGGATTGTAATACAAGGATAAGTATATATGGATTAGTAATATATGAGTTATTTTTTATTAAATGTTTGGTTCATTATATTACAAATTAAATATATATAACACTTAAACTTATGTTTGGTTGAAAATCATATAACGACTATAAAAATTGATTGAAGAGACCCACAAGGATAGTTTTTGGCTTTTTGCATTACCACATTTATCTTGGTAAGAATAGTAGAATATTAGAATTGGTATATAAGTTATACATATATATTATATATCTTAGAAATTGAATTTAGTAACCAAACAATAGATAAAACTATACAAGTTTGTATACCGCGTAGGAACCACCAAGTGATGTGGTGTAGCGGATGGGGTTACTCATCCAGAGATCTCGGGTTCGAGCCCTGGGTATGGAAAAAATCACTGGTATGAAGCGCTTCCTCCCGAATGGGCCCTACGCGGCGCGAATCCGAATTAGTCGGGGCTCCAATGAGGGTACCGGCGCTTCCCACGAATGGGGCCCTATGCGGCGTGAATCCGAATTAGGCGTCCTCCAATGAGGACGGGTGGGAAACAATAAAAAAAAAATACAACATTGACCTTCTTGAAGATATGATTACAGAAGCCAGAACTAACAAGAAAATATTGTTCTCGGCTATAGAGGACTGAGACTAGTCACTATTCTGACTATTTGTTTAGGGATAGGGGAAGAAAGATGATTTGGAGAAGAATTCTTGGGTTTTTTACACAAATATACAAATTTTCACCCTTAATTACACAAAAATAGCAATATTTCTCTAATTACAATGCATAACATTATTTTTCTAACACATTTAACAATAAACTAACACATTTCACTTTCACTTCCCATTTTTCCTAAATTAAAAATTCTCTCACTTACTCTCTCTTTCTCCCATCACCCCACACCCACCCCTACCACCCCAACGCCATAACCCCCATCCTAACGCCATCACCACCACCCACCACCATTATCCCTGCCATCCCAGCGTCATCACCCCCTCCCCCTGCACTCATTCTTTGTTTCTCCTTTGTTCTCTATGACTCTTAGACCACAGATCAAAAGGAACGGGTCCCGATCTAAATCCTCTCTCTCAATTACCAGTGTATCTGGAATTGGTAATTTGGCATCTCAGTCACCAAGACACTTACCAAAATTTCTGAGAAACTGTTTGTCTATAATAAGAAGTACTATTGGCCCGTCAAATGCTACATTTTCATTTCTACAAGCAATATTAGGATTTCCATTGGTTCTTATGACATATCAGCATCTAATGATTGATAGCCAGACTGTGTGCAATGCAAGACAAACAATTGATGATAAGATAAGAATTTACACGTTTTACATAAAAAGTACTAATAAAATCTCCTTGGATTTTGAGTATACTAATTTTGTATTGCAGATTGAAACAATTGATGATTATGAGGAATATTGTCACTATGTAGCTGGGATTGCAGGGTTAGGCTTGTCAAAACTTTTCCATGCCTCTGGTAAAGAAGATTTAGCTCCAGATTTTCTTCCCAATGTTGTGGGTTTATTTCTTCAGGTACTAATCCTAATCTTTGCACGCCTAGGAGCTATTGTATCCATCTTTGAAATCTTTTTATTTAGAAGAGTAACAGCAACATATTTATTTCAGAAAACAAATATCATCAGAGATTACTTGGAGGACATAAATGAAGTACCCAAGTATTGTATGTATTGGCCTCGTCAAATTTGGAGTAAATATGTTAACGAACTTGAGGTTTGTTTTCTTCGTGCGCTAGCTTGATCAACATATTGTTTCTCATCCTATTTGTCTGCCGGCTTACTCAGTTCATCACTTTAAAAGAAATGCATTTTTTGCCGTAGAAACAATTGAAACGGTGCTGCAGAAACAGTTAGAAACGGTTGATACGGTGCAGAAACAGTTAGATACGGTGCTGCAGAAACAGTTGAAACGGTGCAGAAACAGTTGAAACGGTGCAGAAACAGTTGATACGGTGCTACAGAAACAGTTGAAACGCTGCAGAAACAGTTGATACGGTGCTGCAAAAACAGTTGAAACGGTGCAGAAACAGTTAGATACGGTGCTGCAGAAACAGTTGAAACGGAGCAGAAACAGTTTGATACGGTGCTGCAGAAACAGTTGATACGGTGCAGAAACAGTTAGAAACGGTGCTGCAGAAACAGTTGAAGCGGTGCAGAAACAGTTGAGATACGGTGAGATACAACGAGATACATCGAGGATGGGATGAGGAAAATTGAAATTGGGGGAAATGATAGGAATAAAAGTGAAATTGGGGGAAATGGTGGGAGGAAAATTGAAATAGAGAGAAATGGGAGGAGCAAAAGTGATAGTGGGGGAAATAGGAGGAAGAATGTAAGGGTTTGGTATGTTATGTGAAAATATTGCTATGTTTTTGCTATATTTGTAATTAACTTGTGTTTTCCTCTATATAGGGTTATTTTGCTAAAATGTTGCTATGTTTGGTAATTAAGTTCTAAAATTTGTACTTTTATGTAAAAAATTCAGAATTCTTTCCTCTCCAAGCAGTGAAGTGCCATATCCTAGAGAGAGGGCTTTACCGGTCGTTAAGATAGAGTCTGGTGTCGAAAAGAATTCCGTATTATAGTTCCACGTTATATATGTGTCCATTCTTTTTCCTACTGGCATAAGAACTCTCCATAATAGCTGTAGCCAATCAAACCTATATCTAACCTAAGAGATATCCAATAATTTCAAGACATTATTTAACCCAATAGAATCCTAGGAAATAAAAACAATACTAGGAAAGTGACAAAAGTTTAGCATACTAATGTGCTAATTGACAGTGAGACATAAAAGATAGAAACCCAATAGAATAGAATAACCTAAATAAAGAAACAAATAACTTAGAAAACGACAAGTTCTTGTACACCAAGTGATTATTAGTTAATAAATGACCAAAAAAAAAAAAAATGCTCTTTTGCTGGCATACACAGCTCATTCCGCACGTATGCCCATCCATTTATGTACTTAGGGGTCATTTGAATAGATGACAAGTTATGCTGAGTATTAATTATGCGGAAATTAATAATGTAAGTATTAGTTATGCAGTGATTCATTAATGCGAATATTAGTTATGCAGGTTTAGTTATACCAATATTAGTTGTGTGTTACTAATTATATAGAAATTAGTAATGTAAGAATTATAATACATATATTATTTTTTGTTAACCATTGATATTTTCAAATTCATAAACACTATATAATTTAGAAAATTTGTTTATTTTTCAAACAAATTAAAAAGAAATATTGTTACTATGATAATAGTTTTGTCATTTTAGGATTTTAATACGCATATGGCTACTGACCGCATTTTTATTCCACTTTCTATTCCCGCATTGTTATTCCACCTTATATCTCGTAGTATAATGTTAGAGTTTTATGTGACGAGCAATCGAGCATATTTAATTTCTATCTTTAGACATATTTAATTTCTATCTTTAGACCCTATTGCCAGCTGGTATATATATGTATAACTATATATAGATTCTTGAAGTGAATTCTCTTTTTCCCATAATTCCATCCTTAGAGTTCTTCTCTCCCTGAACAACAGTTGTTGCAACTAAAAGGACTAATGGATCCTTGTCCTTTTGTACGTATAGTTATTGCAAACTTAGCCTTAAAATATTCTGCTAAACACAAACTGTCCTCAAGTACACTTCTTGATTGTAAATTCAAGCTTAAAGGCTTCTCTACGCAAGTTTCAACTATCCCAACAGTGTTAGAGAATAGAATACATGCTGCATTCAATTTAAACAAGTTGGAGATTGACAAACTTGTCGAAAAATCGACGACAAAAGGAAAAACTTGTTGTTTAAAGATTGAAATATGTGCACGTAAGAGAGGGTATTTGAAAGGTGGTAAGTTATTAGGGAGTGTGTTAGTGCCATTGGATTTCAAGGGGTTGGAAAGAAATGGTAAAAAGGGAGTTGTGATTCAGAATGGATGGGTTTCGGTTGGTAGGTCTAGTAATGCAACGCAGTTGCACTTGAATGTTAAGGCAGAGGCGGACCCAAGATTTGTTTTCGAGTTTGATGGTGAACCTGAGTGTAGTCCTCAAGTTTTTCAAGTTAATGGCAATGTTAAACAACCTTATTTTACGTGCGAGTTCAGTTTCAGGAACTCTTGTCAGAATAACTTGAGATCCAGGTAATTGGTTTATCTTTTTCTAATTGAAGTTAGATTTGTCTGCATTGCTATAAATTTTTTGATACTTGTGTCTTTAGGTTCATTGTGTTTTTAACAATTATTTATTCGATGCTGTTATCAAGTACTCTCTTCGTCCCAAAATGAGTGTTTGGGTTTGACTGGGCACATAGTTTAAGAAAAAAATGAAGAATTTTAAATCATGTGGACCGAAACGAATCTTAGATTTAAAGAGTTGCCATAAAAGTAAAGAGGCACTCATTTTAGGACAAATATAAAAAAAAAAAGTAGACACTCATTTTGGGACGGAGGGAGTACTAGTCTTTGTTGATTCGATGTTGTTATAGAGTACTAGTCTTTGTTGATGTGATGGTGTTATTGAGTAGTATAGAGATATTGTTGCAAATTTGACAAAATTTTCTTGAACTTGCATCTAATTCTTGATTGTTATATTTTACAGATCATCACTATCAGAACCAAGCACATCAACAAGTTGCTTTAATTCTTGCACAGTTGATAAAGAGGCAGCCATGAAGGAGCGAAAGGGATGGTCTATCACAATCCATGATCTCTCAGGGTCACCCATTGCTGCAGCATCTATGGTGACACCATTTGTCCCATCACATGGTTCAAATAGTGTCAGCAGGTCTAATCCTGGAGCCTGGCTTATCCTACGTCCAGGCCGCGGTACTTGGAAGCCCTGGGGGCGCCTCGAAGCGTGGCTAGAGCGCAATGGTGAGCTCGGTTATCGCTTTGAAATCATCCCTGATGGTGCCACTGATGCCATAACAATGGTCAATTCAACTATCAGTACCAAGAATGGTGGCAAGTTCAGCATTGACATAACCAATGGTGCAACCCCACTGACTAGTCCAAACAGCAGCTTTGATTTAAGCTCGGGTTCTGGATCCGGATCAGATTTTGGGTCTGCAGCCGGATCCGGGTCATGGGCACAGGTCCTGTACCGTGGATTCGTGATGTCGTCCACGGTAGAGGGCCAAGGAAAATGCAGCAAGCCTGAGGTGGTTGTTGGGGAGCAGCATGTGAAATGTGCTGAGGATGCTGCAGCCTTTGTAGCATTGGCAGCTGCTATGGATCTTAGTATGGATGCTTGTAGGTCTTTTTCACATAAGCTCCGAAAAGAGTTGAGGCAGTCCATTCAAGAATGAAGTCTAATCGGGTCGGGTTACCATATTGTTAGGTAATGAGACTCCATTTTCAAACAGATGACATGAATTCATTGATTTAGTGCATACATTCGGTGTGAGTAAATTTTTACCGGTACTAAATGACAACACTTTTTAGCTGGTTTGTCATTTTTCTATTTTTTTTCACTTCTAGATAGAGTTGTACAGTGTTTGACAAAATTGTCTTGTTTTTGCTCTTACTTTGTTGCCTAGTTTGAATATATTTATTTATTAGTTGATTTTTGTAAAGTAGTAATGAATTTTGACAAAGTGATGGAGTTTTGGTATTGAGGAATGAAATTTTGGGATTGAAAATGTAATGTTGGTTGATTTTTTGTCTTCATCTTCTTGTAAGAATCCAAAGTCAATTGGTTTCTTAGTTGGCATACATGAGGCATCAGGTGTCATATCTCATGCAATTTTCATCATAGTGGACTTGTGAATGAAATTTGATTCATAAACAAAGACTGATTGTATAAGTGTCATCTTTTCCTTGGTCTGATCTTTAGATAATCTATACTCAATGTTTCTATTTCTGGTTGATTGGTTGTATTGATTTTTGGATGTAGAGGGGTTCCTCACACGAATGCATAATTAATAACTATGGACAATTACCAAATGTCAATGTTGTCATATGATATGAATGTACTTATTTATTAGGTGATTGAATTTTGACAAATAGATGGAGTTTTGGTTGAGGAATCAAATTTTGGCATTGAGAATACTATGTTGGTTAAGGAATCAAATTTTTGGACGCGCTCAATGAGTTTTATCAACCGTTTCAAAATTAATTTAGAAATAGCCAAAAGTTCGCACGTACCCCAGATTAGTCCCATAACAAAAAACAAAATAGTGGGACTTTGAACTAACATGTTCAAAGGTCCCATTATTTTGTTATGGAACTTTTATATATAGAAAGCTTCAGTCCCATAACAAAATAATGAGACCTTGAACTAACATGTTCAAAGGTCTCATTATTTTGTTATGAGACTTTATATATAAAGCTTCAGTCCCATAACAAAATAATGGGACCTTTGAACATGTTTATTTTGTATAAAGTCCCATAACAAAATAATGGGACTTAAATAAGATATTTAAAAGTAAACTTCGATTAATCCACTTTCATGTATTGAAAAGTGTAAAATAAAGATTCACGTATTTCTGTAAAAACTTATCCGCAAACATTTTTATGTTTGTATTTTCATATTTGTCCCAAACATTGCATTTTATATTAAAAATTAGTTACAAGACATATGTTCATTGAGTTAATGAGCACCCAATATGATAATAGTTATATTATCTATTTTTATTTAAAAAATTTATTACAATTAATTTCTTTTCATATCAGCCGTGCATCGGCGTGGGTATGATACTAGGACAATCTTAAAGGGAGAATAACCAATAGAAGTGGTATATAAGGAGTATGTAAAGTTTAAATTACAAAAATATATGGTGATACAAACGGTTAAACTTCTTAAATAATAATACACTAAAAAAAAACTATTTTCATTGATTCACTAATGTTTTTGGTAACATAGTGCGGGGTAAGGTACACTAGATATACTTTTCTTATGTTATCATAAAAGTTATATCAATAATTATTTAGCTATATATTTTTGGTTATATCAATAATTATTTAGCTATTACTCTATTTGATTACCATGTTAAGGGTATAGAAGTAATTATCTATGTAAGGTTTTTACTTTCTCAACAAATAGAAGTTATCTTATTGGGCCAAGCCATTGGCCCAATAATACTACGTGGTAACTGGTAACCAAGTAGTGATACTTGTATAAATAGTACTAAGTGCAGCAACTGTTCACACCCATTGTGATTTGTAGTTTAATCAAATATTTTAGCAATTTAATAACAATGCACGAGGGTTTAGAAATTAATGCTGCTATGCGTCTAGTTCTAGTCTTTTGGAGGACAGGTATATAGGAAAATTTCTGTACAAAATAGATACTGATACTGAACAAATAGCTCAAGTGAAACGAGACTTAAGCATGCATCAGGGTAAGTATAGGTATCTGTTGAATAATCGTCCTACTTATGAAGGTGGTGAGTACAGGGGAGGCCCTAAGGTAAGACAAGTAAAGCCATTGCCTTAGGCCCTCCATTTTAAGGGCCCTAAATTAGTAATGGATAAATATATATATTGCTCTATAAAATAATTATTCATTAAATGATTATAATTATATATTTTTTCTTAAGTTTCTTGAAATCGGTAAGTGTACTTTTTATATCTTATTAATTAGCCTCAAGTAGTTTCCTCTATAATTCAATTTCATCCGGTATGTTTTATTTGTTCAAAAAAGAGAAGCACAATTTTCCTCACGAAAATATTTGAAAAGGGTGGATTAAACTTTTATTATCAGACAAATGTTATAACATATTTAAGATTATAAGTTTTAGAAGCTTTATAACCACACAGGTATTATGACATATGTTGATAAAAATTTTAAAAGATTTCATTTCATTCCTAAACTTTTTGTCCAGTTAAACGATGCCATATAAATTGAAAAAATGGAGTATGTAAAACCATTCTTGTTTTTGGCGATGGTTTTACCATTTTAACTTAGGTCTTTTAAATACTTTATTTCGTTGTTTTGTTTAATTTATCTATATATAAATTAGAAAATTAGTTTTTAATGTCTTACCAATATATAAAATTCGTGAAACAAATATAACGCCTCTAAATATGATTTCACTTTAGGCCACAAATTCCATTGGGCTGTCCTGGGTGAGTATCTACACGCTTATGATAATATAATGGATGCATATTGGCTACAATTTTTCAAAATGACCAACGAGGTCTATCATTTGATAGACAATCCAGGGTACTGGTTTTTAAGAGATAATTTTTTTAATTTATTATTATTGTCATGAATTTTTCTATTATCCTTAAATAGTATTATTATGATTATTATTTTATTATTATGATTTATGAATATTATATTAATAAATAATATTCTCGTTAGTTCTCGAGGGACTTGGTGGGACAATATTTCTGAATGATGATGAGGGCATATCGGACAATTCCGATAAGACCGCCTAGGGTTTTTCAATATTTTTATACCTAATTACATAATAACGATAATGATTTGATATGAAAATTTTCTCGTAATTACGTTTGGAGCTTTTTTAACCTAAAAACCGAACTAATTTTGATTGTAAAATTTGGTGCAACTGCCCATCTCGAAGAAACTTGACCAAGGGCTTTCGCGAATACTTTGCTGATTGGATCTGAGAAAGCTAACTACCATATTTCTGAAGAATACTTCAAATATGATAATTTTACTATGTTGTTGAGTTAGTACCTACTATTTTTGGTTTTTGCTTATGTAGCAGAATAGAGTTGTTGAGCTTCGAATACTCTAGTGTTACCATGTTGTTGCTGAGATAGTACCTTCGATTTTTTATTTTTGAGCTTCGAATACTATAGTGTTACCGAGTTGTTCGTGAGTTAGTATCTCCGATTTCTGATTTTTGAGCTTCAAATGCTATGGTGTTACCGTGTTGTTCTTGAGTTAGTAGCTCCAATTTCTGATTTTTGAGCTTTGAATACTCTAGTGTTACTGTGTTGTTGTTAAGATAGTACCTTCAATTTCTGATTTTTGAGCTTCGAATGCTATAGTGTTACCGTGTTGTTCTTGAGTTAGTACCTTTGATTCTGATTTTTTATCTTCGAATGCTATAGTGTTACCGTGTTGTTCTTGAGTTAGTACCTCTAATTTTTTATTTTTGAGCTTCGAATGCTATAGTGTTACCGTGTTGTTCTTGAGTTAGTACCTCTGATTTCCGATTTTTGAGCTTCGAATGCTATAGTGTTACCGTGTTGTTCTTGAGTTAGTATCTCCAATTTTTTTATTTTTGAGCTTCGAATGCTATAGTGTTACCATGTTGTTCTTGAGTTAGTACCTCCAATTTAATGTTGTGGGAAGAACTACTGGAAGCGAAGGAAAGCTAAAGTGCTTTACCAGAAAAGAATGAAAACAAAACTGCATTTTCCCTTGTGACATGTCATGTTGCATTAGAGCTAACATTTAAGCATGTCTTATAGTTAAGGATCTAAGAGCCTGTAACTTCTGTAAATATGCAATACTCCTTGATCATATGCATTCATCTTTTAATTTGATGGATGTGGCAAATGTGGAGAAAAAAGTATCAGATATATACTTATTATAATTGTTATATCGTGAGAGGCAATGATCACAATTATAATCTGATTGGTGCCAATTGATGAATTGGATTCTGAGCTATTAGTGCCTTAAAAGAAGCTAGAAATAGTATAGTAATAGGAGATATGCCTGTATGTTTAGATTTATTTCATCATAATAAATATTTTTAGCGTGCTTTGGAGGCTTTGGTCTAGTGGCAGAAATGCAACTTATGATGTGTGGGCTAGGATTATGTCACTGACTCAAACCCTGTCATAAAGAAAGCATGGTATTTAGATGGAGAAGGGTAGAGGGGCGGGCCCATTACCTACCAAGTTTCAATTCGTGCGATGTTGGCACTCAAAAATTTCTTGGTTTTGAAAAAGGACAATGATGATATAAACAGCGTTAAGTGTTTCTAGCTGGGCATGTACAAAATTTTCTAGAAGCCAGTAGCCAACTTGTGCATCCTTGGATATGGATTTCATTATTCACAGAGATTTAGTAAAATAGTGTAGTATATGCCTGTATTTTGCTTGGACTTGGTAGCTATGTTTCTTTTATTGTCTTCTTTTTGTTTTGTTCAACTAAAAGTTGGGTTTCTTTTATTTTTGACGGCTACAAATCAATTAGCCCGAGCCAAATAGACCCCTACACGAAATTTTTACGAATTCGATAATAGGTGGCATATATTAACACATTTTAGCAGCACAAGTGTTGTGGCGTGATAATGGTGCACGTGTGAATGAAAGTTGACTAGTAATAATGTTGGTTCTAATATTTGACACTTTGTCCATCGTTTTATTTTGAGTTAAATAATGCTGAATCGATACTAAGAATTTATTGATTTCAAATAGTTTGAGATTGGATGAATATTAAAACAAATCAGTTTGAGATTTAGGATAATTGATCGTTGATTGATGACACTCTATATATTAACTTAATTTTGCCTATTTGGCTTTTCATTGGATATATTGCTCAACTGACAGCTAGTGTACAGTGATTGACAAATTGTCTTGTTTTTGCTCTTATTTTGTTTGTCGTTTGGAAAAATTTATTTATTACTCCCTCCGGTCTATTTTATTTGATCTGTTTTAATTTTCGAGAGTCAAGTTGACCAATTTTTGGATTTAAATTGAACTAGATTTAGTCAATATTTTAAAATTATAATTTAGATATTAAAAAACTGCACGAAAAATACTACAAATTGCAATTCTTATTATATTAATATGGTAAAGAAATATATTTCAAAATATTGGTCAAAGTTTATATTGTTTGACTTTTAAAAAAGGAAAGTGATCAAATAAAATGGACCGGAGAAAGTAGTTGATTTTTGTAATAGTGATTGAGTTTTGGTTTTGAGGAATGAAATTTTGGGATTGAGAATCTAATGTTGGTTGATTTTTTGTTGCTTCTTGGTAAGAATCCAAAGTCAATTGGCTTCTTAGTTGGCATACATGAGGCATCTGGTGTCATATATTAAGCAATTATCATTATACAATACTACCAATTTTTTATTTATGATATACTAGTGGACGTGTGAATGAAATTTTATTCATAAACAAAGACTGATTGTATAAGTGGCATCTTTTCCGTGGTCTGATCTTTAGATATCTATACTCAATCTTTCTATTTTTGGATAATTGGTTGGTTTGATATTTGGGTCTAGAGGGGCGGAAAAAATTTATCTACACCGGGTGTATACAATGAATCATAATATTTTAATACCCTGAAGTCACAAACCGCGGAAGCTTAAGCGGAAATGAAAGAGTAGGGTGAGGGAAGCTCCCTAAAGACTAAAAAAAGGGGAAAAAAGGGGGTCCGGAAACATCCAAGGAAGTTATGGGTATGTTGGAAAACCCGGATTTTGTTGGGTTAGCTTTTTGGTAGGAAAGACGCTTTCTAAGATCATCCTATATGAAAGATGTATGACATGTGTGGATAATGAAGTCAATCGTGAACTTTCCGACGCTAGCGGGAAATTGTGGTAAAGCCCTTCCTTTATTCCTCGGAATCGAGCGGGCAGTAGGTTAATATATACATGCATGACATGTGTTGGCATACATGCTTCTTTTTCTTAATCATAGTTAATTCACTCATATTTTCACCTTATTAAATTATTTATCCATAATTAATTAATTGATGTTGTTTGGTGTATGCACTTGATGTAAGTAATTTTTTTCGGAGTGGGGTTGCGTTACTCACGCGAATGCATAGTCATTGAATATCTATGGACAGTTACCAGATGTCAATGTTGTCATATTGACCAAGTCTTGCAATTGATAATAATAGGAATGTATTTATTAATGTATTTATTTATTAGGTGACTTGTAAAACAATGAACTTTGACAAATAGATGGAGTTTTGGTTAAGGAATCTAACTTTAGGGATTGAGAATAGTAAGAATACAATGTTGGTTGATTTTTGTCGCTTTGGGAAGAATCCAAAGTCAATTGGATTATTAGGTGGCATATATTAGCATTTTATTTTTAGTTAAATAATGCTGAATTAATGATAAGAATTTATCGATTTCAAATAGTTTGAGATTAGATAATTAAACAAATCAGTTGCTATTAATGTGGAAACTAACAAAGTGTTAGACATCTTTGCCAACTTTATGAAATAAATCAAATACACATAATGTGATGATTTAACTAGAATTTACATAGAATACATTAAATATTTGGAAATTACGTGTATAAAGTATTAATTAAAATATTAATATGGTGGTACTAACATGTTTAGCTCCAAAAAGTTGTTTAGAACTGAAACAAAGTAGTTGATGATAAATATTAATTTGGATCCCAACGGCAGTGCAACAACCAAGTCGTTGTAGTATAGTGGTAAGTATTCCCTCTTGTCATGCGGGTGACCCGGGTTTGATCCCCGGCCACGGTGCTGTTTCTTTAGAGCAATTTTTTTAAATTTTTTGTAAAATAAAGATTCACGTATTTCTGTAAAAACTTATCCGCAAACATTTTATGTTTGTATTTTTATATTTGTTCCAAACATTGCATTTTATATTAAAAATTAGTTACAACACATATGTTCATTGAGTTAATGAGCACCCAATATGATAATAGTTATATTATCTATTTTTAAATAAAAAATTTATTACGATTAATTTCTTTTCATATCAGCTGCGCATCGGCGTGGGTACTATAGCAGTACAATCTTAAAGAGAGAATAACCAGTAGAAGATGTATATAACAAGTATTTAAAGTTTAAACTACAAAAATATATAGTAATACGAACGGTTAAACTTCTTAAAGAGTAATATACTAAAAAAACTATTTTCATTGATTCACTAATGTTTTTAGTAACAATGCGGGGTAAGGTATAGTAGATATACTTTTCTTATGTTATCATAAAAGTTATAGCAATAATTATTTAGCTATATATTTTTAGTTATATCAATAATTATTTAGTTGCTATTTGGTTATCATGTTGAGGGTATTGAAGTAGTTATCTATGTAAGGTTTTCACTTGCTCAACAAGTAGAAGTTATCTTATTGGGCCAAGCCAGTAATACTACTTGGTAAACAAGTAGTGATACTTGTATAAATACTAAGGACCCGTTTATCAACAAAAAAAAAATTTGCTTTTTTATTTTTTAAAATTTTTTTGAAAAATATGTTTGTCCATGAAATCTTGCGACTTTTTCAACTCTTTTTTGAAAAATAGTTTTTGAAAAACAAAAAAGTAGTTTAGAGCACTTTTTCAAGTTTTTTCAAATTTTTTTTCCTCTGCTCACAAAAATCTACCTTTTTTTCAAGTGAAATGTGTGTCCAAACACAACTTCAACTTCCAAATACCATTTTTTAATTCAACTTCAAAAACTCTTTTTTCAAATTTATGGCCAAACGGCCACTAAGTATAGCAAGTGTTCACACCCATTGTGATTTGTAGTTTAATCAAATATTTTAACAATTTAATAACAATGCACGAGGATTTAGAAATTAATGTTGTTATGCATCTAGTTCTAGAGGACATGTATATTGGAATATTTCTATACAAAATGGATACTGATACTGAACAAATCGCTCAATTGAAACGAGACTTAAGCATGCATCAGGGTCATTATAGGTATCTGTTGAATAATCCTCCTACTTATGAAGGTGGTGAGTATAGGAGCGGCCATAAGGTAAGGCAAGTAAAGCCATTGCCTTAGGCCCTCCATTTTATGGGCCCCAAGTTAGTAATGGGTATATATATATATATATATATATATATATATATATATATATATATTGCTTTATAAAATAATTATTCATTAAATGATTATAATTATATATTTTTTCTCAAATTTTTTGGAATCGATAAGTCTATAAATTGTTGTAATTTTTTATATCTTATTAATTACCCTCAATTAGTTTCCTCTATAATTTAATTTCATCCTTTATGTTTAATTTGTTCAAAAAGAGAAGCACAATTTTCCTCATGAAAATATTTGAAAAAGGTTGATTAAGCTTTTATTATCAGACAAATATTATAACATGTTTAAGATCATAACTTTCAGAAACTTTACAACCACACAAGTATTATAACATATGTTGATTAAAAGTTTAGAAGTCTTCATATTATTCGTAAAATTTTTGCCCAGTTAAACAATGCCATATAAATTGAAAAGAATGGAATATGTACAACCATTCTTATTTTTGGCGATGGTTTTACAATTTTTACTTAAGTTTTTTAAATACTTTATTTCGTTGTCTTGTTTAATTTATATATATATAAATTAGAAAATTAGTTTTTAATGTCTTGCCAGCGTATGAAATTCGTGAAATAAATATAAGGCCTCTAAATATGATTTTATTTTAGGCCACAAATTCCATTGGGCCGTCTTGGGTGAGTATCTACAAGCTTATGATAATATAATGGATGCATATTGGCTACAACTTCTCAGAATGACCAATGAGGTCTATCATTTGATGACAATCCAGGCATACCTTCATGAACTGTCTTTTTTTGGTAATAAATTTTGATATGTTTGTTTTATTATTGTATATTATGATTATTTTGGGATGTTAATATGTTACATATTTTGTCACAGTGTTACATGGCCTAAGAGACATTATTTTTGCTCAGATTAATGATGATGAGGATCCGGTAAACAACGACTTCTTATTGATTTTTTGTACTTTATTATTATTGTTATTATGATTTTATCCTTAAATAGTTAGTATTTTTTAACAGATCAAGAGGGTCTGCATGACACTATTTTTGCTAACATAAATGATGTGTGTATCCTGGTAAGAGACAACATAAGTTAATTTTTGTAAAATATTCTTTCCGTTCCAAAATGGTTGTCATAGTTTGATTTGGAGCGGAGTTTAAGAAATGTGGTAAGATTTTTGGAACTTGTCGTCCAAAATAAGTCATACATAAATATGTGACTATAAAATATTTTATTAAGGTAAAGTAGTAGTTTCAACTAAAAAATATTTCCAAATTTAAAATTATGTCATTTTTTAGAACAGACTAGTAAGAAAACTATGACAACTATTTTTGGAACGGAGGTAGTAGTAATGAATTTTGACATAGTGATGGAGTTTTTTTTATATACTAGTGGACGTGTGAATGAAATTTGATTCATAAACAAAGACTGATTGTATAAGTGGCATCTTTTCCGTGGTCTGATCTTTAGATATCTATACTCAATCTTTCTATTTTTGGGTGATTGGTTGGTTTGATATTTGGGTTTGGAGGGGGCGAAAAAAACTTATCTACACTCGGGTATATACATCAAGTTAATACATGCTTCTTTCTCTTAATCATAATTAATTTACTCATCTTTTCACCTTATTAAATTATTTATCCATAATTAGTTGATGTGGTTTGATGTATACATTCGGTGTGAGTAAATTTTTTCCGAAGTGGGGTTGCGGTGCTCACACGAATGCATAATCATTGAATATCTATGGACAATTCCCAAATGTTAATGTTGTCATATTGATCAAGTCTTGCTATTGATAATAATATGAATGTATTTATTTATTAGGTGACTTGTAAAACAATGAATTTTGACAAATAGATGGAGTTTTGGTTAAGGAATCAACTTTTGGCATTGAGAATAGTCAGAATACAATGTTGGTTAATTTTTGTCGCTTTGGGAAGAATCCAAAGTCAATTGGATTATTAGGTGGCATATATTAGCATTTTATTTTTAGTTAAATAATGCTGAATTAATGTTAAGAATTTATCGATTTCAAATAGTTTGAGATTAGATGAATAAACAAATCAGTTTGAAATTTAGGATAATTTATCGTTCACTAATGAGTGTATAAGTAAACTTAATTTTGCCTATTTGGCTACTTTTGGGTGATTGGTTGGAGTGCTATTACAAATTAAAGTTTTTTTTTTTTTAAGGTTGGGAGGTGGAGCTTCTCAGGTTCTCATATAAGATGTTGCTAGGGTAATTAATCGTTCGATAATTCGCTTTAGATATATTTTGGTTTTTAAATTAATGATTTACAATTAAATTCCAAATCAAATAAGTTTAGATATGGTTCGAATTGTAGGACACATGTAATTATTGCATTAAGGGAAGTGAAAGAGTGAAGAGTAGTCGTGAAACTCAGATGCGCCACACTTGGAAAAGTCTTCAAATAGAGTAAACCTTGACCTTTACTATAAGTACAAAATAAAAAGTTGATATTAATACATTAAATATTTGGAAATTACGTGTATGAAGTATTAATTAGAAATATTAATATGGTGGTACTAACATGTTTAGCTCCAAAAAGTTGTTTAGAGCTGAAACAAAGTATAGTTGATAATAAATATCAGTTGGGATCCCAACTATAGCACAACAATCAAGTCGTTGTAGTATAGTGGTAAGTATTCCCGCCTGTCACGCGGGTGACCCGGGTTCGATCCCCGGCAACGGCGCCTTTTTTTTTTTATTTTTTTGTAAAAAAAACTTGATGTTGTTATATTTTTTTGATAAGGTAAGAGTTTATTAGTGTAACAAAGTAGTAGTATTGAAAAACTGAACAATATATACATCCAAAGATTACGAGCATTCAAAATAACTTGATGTTGTTATATTTTTTTGATAAGGTAAGAGTTTATTAGTATAATAAAATAGTAGTATTGAAAAACTGAACAATATATACATCCAAAGATTACGAGCATTACAGAGAATGTAATTCCAAAAGAAGGTCAAGCATGAACAATTTAGTTCGAGTTTTTTTAGAGAAGCAGATTTGTCTTTAACATGTTCTAGATGAATCCGTTACACAATTTAGGATTAAAATTAACACAAACTATAGTCCTAATGGTTATTGTAAATTGTGAGGCATAATGCTAAGTCTACTTTCAACATACCTTTGAGCGTTAGGGAGGAGTGTAAACTAGTGTAAATGAAATAAAATATTCTGAATATTTCAATATCTTTGTGTAAATAGAACGTGACATTGTAGTTGCATGTATAATAGAAATTATTCTGGACTTGGGGGTCGAGGAAGGAATTTGTAAGAGGAGGTTTAAGACTATTTAGTTCAAACGAAAATACTTGATGAATTTCTAAGGGAGCGGATGGCGAGATGCCCTTGTGCAAAATGCAAGTATATACCGTTGTTTACACGGACAAAAGTTAGAACTCCATCTTTGTAAGAAATTATCTGAGAAAAATTATTTTATATGGACTCAACACAATTGAGAGTTTGATGCTAGAGTTGGTAATATCTAATTTTCAAAAAAAAAAAAAAAACATTTGGTGGTGAGACTGAGAGTAGTCCATTTGTGGAGAACACTTTTGGTAATTTAACAACGAATTAAATGGTTAAAGATGCTTTCTTCCACTTATAAATACTTGGGAGTCCATCATATATAAGGGCTCAATGAATTCGACATTTTCAACTGCAGTTTTGTCAAGTAGTAAGTATTACAGTAGATTATAAGAAAAAGAATATACATGACTATTAGTTCACGCTAATATGCATTATTAATATATATATATATCATCATTCTTCCAAATATATTAAACATAAATTGAAAATACATCATTATGATACTATACACATATAGTTAAACTACACATCTAAATATACTTCTGGTTTTACGAGGATGGATTTAAAAAGGAAAAGAATCATTTTGAAAGTATAACTCTTTTAAACTTTCTAAAAAAACAAATAAATAAATAAACAAAGCCTAAGATTAGTATGAAACCAGATAAAAATTCCCTATGTTTAAGGCAATAAAACAGGCTGCATATTTTGCAGAATTGATCCGATCGTGATCTGCCACATTAGTAAATAAGATTCTGTTACCAAAATGTTGTTGATACTTTTTTGAAACTTAAATATTTATGAAAACCTCCCTTGTAAAAATTAATTTTTCCATTTAAAAATGCGAAATCTTTGTAGGTGGCATTAGGTTTTGGCAAAAAAAAAAGTACTTTTAGATAGAAGCAGAAGCAGCTTTTCTGCTGTTGGGGGAAGCTACAAATATATGTTTCTTCCAATAAGCAGAAGCAGAAACAGTTTATTAATTTTTTCAATACATAAATATACTTACTAAAAATTCATATTTACCAAATTATCCCTCATTAATTAACCATATGATCTCTCTCTAAATAAAATTGTATTTCTCTTTTTCCCATATTTTTCTTACTATATACTTTTATAAAGGGAGGTTTACAAATATATACAATCCTAACGCCAAAATTACAAAAATACCAACATTATTCCATTTTACAAAAAATACCAATATTTTTTTACACATTATATACAAAAATCAACAAAACTAATAAATTAGGGTTCCTCCTTCTTCCTACTGCACCCTCCCCCACTGCTACCACCCCAGGCCGTGGCGGCGCCTAGTCACCGCCGGCCGCCGCCATCCACCACCGGGATTTTTTTTTTATTTTTTTTTATTTTTGAATCTAAAAAATGAAATACACATATAAACATTGATTTTTTTTAAATTAAAGTTGGAAAATACATATAAATACACAAAAAAATTGTGTTATACATACACTAAACACACACATACATACACGAATCTACAGATCTACAAACGAAACATACAAATTTATGTGTGTGACATTTATTCTTGACATACACACAAAAATACATACCAAAAATACAAATAGATGCTCGGATATACACGTTCATACAGTGACATACACGTACATACACTTGTGTGCTGAAAATTATTACATGTATATACACGAGCATACATATACATACACTTGCAGATCAAAATTTGAATGTGTATATTCAAATGCAAAAAAGAAGAAAGAGAAGCAGATCTGAACTTGTATTAATAAAATACATATGTATACATAAAAATACACACATATACACGTGCAAAATGAAAAAAAGAAAGAAAAAAGAGGAGAAGATCGGAAAAGAGAGGAGCAGATCTGCTCCAATATGCCGCGGTAAAGCATGCAGCGGCGGCGGCCGGCGAGGGGGTGGGGAACGGCGGGAGGGTGGGGTGGGTGGGTGGAGGAGAGGAGAGAAAGAGAGAGGGAGAAGTTAGGATTTTGGGTAGAGAGGGAAGAAAGGAAATGAAAAATTGTATATTTTGTAAAATGTGAAAAAGTGTTGGTATATAGGGTAATTATTTAAAAGTCTCGGTATTTTTTGTGATTAAGTGGTTTAGTATGTCAATTAGCGTAAACATGTCTTTTTATAAATCTTCTTTCGCTTATGATTAGTTTTTATTTCTAGTTATTTCTATCAACCGTATATATGATATCCTATTCTATTAAATCATTTTTTAAAAGTAAGTAATTACTATAAATTTTTAATTCGGTTATCACTTCGATTTAACTATATTTTATGTTGTTCAATAGCTTAAATTTATGTATTTTACTTTATGTTTTATATTTAAACTAAATAATTTTTTTAATTAAAGTCTGCTATGATAAATATTTAAAATATTTCTTTGTTTATCTTAATCCAAATGTAAAATGAATTTGGATATCCTTTTCATAATTTGAAAAAAATATTTCTTTGTTTATCTTAATTCAAATGTAAAATGAATTTGAATGTCCTTTTTGTAATTTAACACTCAAAAGTACTTTTTGTAAAGATTAGTTAAACACAAATTATTTATCAAAAGTACTTCTCCAATGAGTTGTCCAAACACAAACTGTTTATTATCTAAAAGAACTTCTTTGAAAAGTACTTATACCAAAAGTACTTCTCAAATTAAGCAGTTTTTTTACAGCAATTCCAAACAGGCATAAAGCTTATAAATTGTAAATTAGAAGTTTGATTCGTAGCTACTTAGGATTAGGAAGTGGTTAATGGATTAGTTGATATATCTACCAAAATTTGATGGTTTGACTATAGTACAAGGATTTTTTTATTTCAAACAAGATATTTAAAAGTAAACTTCTAAATTAATCAATAGTCATTCACTCTCGATTAATCCACTTTCATGTATTGAAAAGTGTAAAATAAAGATTCATGTATTTCTGTAAAAACTTATCCAGTATTTTCATATTTGTTCCAAACATTGCATTTTATATTAAAAATTAGTTACAAGACATATGTTCATTGAGTTCATGAGCACCCAATACGATAATAGTTATATTATCTATTTTTATATAAAAAATTTATCACGATTAATTTCTTTTCATATCAGCCGCGTCGATGTACTATACTAGTACAATTTTAAAAGGAGAATAACCAGTAGAAGTGGTATATAACGAGTATTTAAAGTTTAAACTATAAAAATATATAGTGATACGAATGGTTAAACTTTTTAAATAGTAATACACTAAAAAAACTATTTTCATTGATTCACTAATGTTTTTAGTAACACCGCGCAGGGTAAGGTACACTATGTAATCACCTAATTTTGGCGCGACAATTCAAAATAGCTCGAAATAGCTCAAAACAGTCGAGCTAACTTTCCAGGATTTTCGCCGAGTTTTAGTCTTTATTTTAGTTAAAATTTGTCATTTAAATGATAACAATAAAAAAAAAAAAAATTAAAATTAAATTAAAAAATTAACAAAAATACTTGTTATGTGTTTAATTATGATTTCTTATTTTAGTTATAGTAGTGTTGTAATTTGTGTAGCTTTAAGTTTAGTCTATTGTTCATGCTTTAATTTGTTTGGAACTTTAGTGGCTATGTCGTGAGTAAAAACCAAGCAATCAGCTTAGTTGTGCAACCCAAATATCCCTTACGACCCGGCCCATTCCCGTGATATATAAACATTTTCTTTGCCATATTTGGCATTTGTCACAAAACACTCATCAAAGAGGGAAACTCTTGCCAAAATTCCCTCACACCACCGGAAATCGCCCCACCGAGTCTCCGCCGCAGTTCCACCGGCCGGCCACCGTCGACCACCGCCGGCCGGCCACCGGAAAAAGTACAAAATACATCTCCCGAACCGCTTTGAGCCCCTCTGTCCCGATCTGGTCTTGGTTTCCACAAAATGTCAAGGGATTCTTGTAAATCGGGTTTTGAAAGTCGGCACTCCGGCAACTTTTTCGCTTTTCCGGTGAGTTTTCTTTTCTTTTTCTTTTCGTCTCCACCCCGTTCACCCTCACATCCCCATTTTCCCAAACCCCATCCCCGTTTTTTCCCGTTTCCTTCCTTCCATTTTTCTGTTTCCATCGGCTTCTTCTTACTTTCTTTTCTTTTCTTTTAATAATGATGTTTGGAGGGACTGTGATGTTTGGCGTGGAGTGGAGGGACTGTGATGTTTGGCTTGGGTTGGAGGGGGGCTGTGATGGATCTTTTGGAGGGGTACTGTTCGCTGCTCGTTGGCGTCGTAGTAACAGATTGGGTGTCGTTTGTGTTGGTCGCGATAGTGATTTATTGAGGCAGCGGGGGTGGGACTGTATTGACGATGGTTCTTGATCATGGTACTATGAGGGCGTAGGGAAAGGGAAACAATACATAGTGATGATGGTGATGCTGTACCTATGGCTGCTGAAGTAGCGGAACCAAATCAAGGCCACGACTGTGAGTTAGTATTTGATCCGAGGGGACGATACAGCAGTGATGTCGCGAGCGATGCAGTGTGTTGTCGATTGGAGCTTCGACAAGGCAATAGCAGTGGTAGCGATGTTGGTGATGGTGTATAGCAGTTTGACGGGTTAGGCAGAAACTCTAAGTTCCTTCCCTTTATTTCTTTTTTTAATTAGGCATCATATTATGGGTTTCTGTTTGGTATAACTGCCTTGCTTTAGTCATGCATCATGTAAACCATTGAATATACATATTAGTTTCTCTTTATCAATCCTATGGTAGTATTCTGAGATAGTTTTTGTTGCTATGTTACTGGAAGCATGATGTAAAGCATGATTTGTTCAAGTATTGGTTGAAATTAAGCGTCCATTTCAGTCTTCATTGGTTTGCTTTGAGTGAATGATTTGTATGACTGGAAAATGAGAACTGAATTGAATTTGTCATTATCTCATGTTTGAAATGTCTTCAATCCGTATGTCTTAACATGTAGAGCATCTGTTTCATTCATGTCTGTTGATGTGTGTGTATGAGAATTAGCCCGGCCAGGTATGAGTATTGTCTAAGTTCGTCGTTTTGCTCTGTGTGGGGGTGTGAATTGCACGGGTAAGTCCGCTTGTTCATTTTCTTCATCAGGTTCTGGTTAAGTTTGTTTTAAAACATTGCTTAGTTTGAGTGGAAATGCTGGAAACTTAAACCGCCTAAGTTTTCCAGAAACCATCAGTACATAGTTTTGAAAACTATAACTCGCTGGAAAGTTTTTTTTTTTAGAATTGATTCTAGGTTGCTAGTTAGATTTAACGAGTTCATGGGATGATTTGAGGGGATAAGCATCCTGCCTTGTCCTGGTATGTTTATGTCAAGTTTTAAGTCATAATAGGGTTATTTGGGTTGTGTTTTAAGCTTAGCTTGAGGTCTGATTTAGGCTTTAGTTTTGGTGAGTTAAATAGTCAATTTAAGAGAGTTTGAGGGATTGAAATTTAAGTCTAGGATTCCTCTAAGTGAAATCTGATATAGGGAATAAGTTTATTAAATTTGGATGTCCAAGTTTGAATTTCAAGGAATATCTCCCTCATTAATGAGGCAGATATCAAGGAGCCAGAAATGGTAAAAAGAAATTGGCATGGCAGCCCCCTCCCTGTCATATTTCCCTATTTGAGTAAGGCTCCAAACAAGGCATTTATGGCTTGGCATGCTTGTCTGAATTTTGAGAAAAAGGGAGAGAAATTTGGGGCTTTGGACCCCCTTAGCTGTACCCAACAGCTGCCCCTCTTCTCTCCTATAAAAGAGGGTATTAACTCTCTCATTAAAGAGAGAGAACACATTGAATGCTGATATTTATTTCTTCTCAACTACTTTTTTTCAAAAAAATAGATCTGAAAGTAAGAAAAAATAGTAGGAAAAATACATTAAAAAGAAGAAGAAAGAGGGCTGTTCCTGGTGGATAGCAAGGGTTTATTTGGTGTTGGTTGTTGCTGAACACTTTGCTTGGGTTAGGCTATTTGGTTGATGGTCCTTCATTGCATTGCTAGGGAATATTTTCTTCACTAGGTACTTATTCACTTCTTATGTATCTACTTTTGGAATGTTTTATCATATTTAGATTTCAAATACATATGAATGATGTGTATCTAAATTCTTGTCAAGTATTTTTGCCACTTGCTATCTCTAGATCTGCCATATATGTGTCTTAAAGGAAAAAAGAAAAAATCAAATTTTACTCAAATAGCACCATTTTGAAACTTCTTAGTCAAATCTGAAACACAAGTAAGAAAGGTGACTGTTTGTGCAAGTGTTGTGTAATAACAGAATCAGTAGCGTTGTTGGTCCTTATCCTTGCAAAAATGTGCTCCAATCAGTATATGAGTTCTTTGATGTAATTTAATATGGAGTAAAAGGAAAAATGGATAAAATTAGGCAAGAATCTGATTTACAAAAACCTTGACAATTCCGGTCAGGTTTTAAAGCAAATAGGGAAAAATAGAACATCAATGCAAACGCTATGGAACAAATAAGTGGGTTAAATAACAATCAAATCTGCAATTTGGGCCAAATATTAAAACAAATAGGCAAAGGGACATCTGGCGCAATTCCTTTTAACAAAACGTAACAGACGTGGAGGTTGTGTAAATGGGCTGAACCCTTTGCAAATCTAACTTACTTAGTTGCAGTCTTTTAACCTTAAGGCCCAATGGTGTTTAAATTAAATTTAGCAACTTCTTTTTTTTAGATAAACGACAATCAAACTAGGTGAAGGATAAATGAATAAGCTAAGAGACATTAGTATCGGAAACCAAATAAATTGATTCAAGTGTAGTTTATTTAAATTGGAAGATCTCGAACGGGTGAAGTGCCTGCGCGACCATATCCGGTTTTAAAATAAATTACATTTGTAAATATTGAATTGAGCCGTGTTTAAATAAGATATAAAATGTGTCGAAAGTAAATACGACACGTATAATAAAAAATGAAGCTGAATTATGAGTTTCGAGTTTGACCAAAGATAATACAATAATAAAGAATAAATTTGGAGACTCAAATCAAGGTTGATAAGGTTTCGAACGGGTGAAGTGCCTGCGCGAAAATATTCGGCCGAGTCACTGAAACACAAAATAAAAAAAAATAAATAAATAAATTGAAATAAAATAATAAATCAAAGCGTAGCAAAAGGAAATAAATAAAGGCAGGTACAATAAATACTTCATATAGCCGGAATGCGTCAAATAAAAGCAACTGTGCTCGACACAGGACTCGAGGGTGCCTAATCCCTTCCCGAGAGTCAACCGAGATCCTTACCCGGAACTCTAACGCAGACCACTAACGAGTCATAGGTGTTCCAAGGTACCCTTTTGGGTGACTTGGCACACCTTAAACTTGTCAAGTGGCGACTCCGAATTTTAAATAAAACAATTCGTACCTTGAAACACCGTCACTTCCTTAAATGGAAACCCTAACTCGGGATAGCGCCAAATAATCATAAAATCCCATAAGCGCTTTCCCAAACACGAAACGCCCTCCCCAAAAGCGGGCGCGCGGAAAAAAGGGGCGTGACAGCCTTGGCGACTCCGCTGGGGAAAAAGTGAAAACTGAGAATCTCAGGCTTTATACTTTGTCGTTTTCGGCTTTTAAATATTGTTTGTACATGCTGCCTTGAATGTTACTGCTTTGATATGTTTGAACTGTATATACACAACTGTCTTCTCTCGTACACCTCTGAGTCTTCTGGAACACTGCACACATACACGCCAGTCTCGCTTCGGCGTCTGGAATTTCTGTCGTGTCTCAGGACACAAAAAAGTTAACCCTTTTTAGGAGGAGGTGCGTTGGGTTAGGCCGTTAGACGTTGTCGATCGGTACCCCCGAGGCACTTCCAAATTGCCGGAAACTATAGAACATGAACCCATTGAGTCACCTAGAGTTGAACCTGTGCTTTTGTCTAGGCCGATTTATTTGCATGTCATTAGACTTAGTGAGGTGCGGTACACCGGTACCGCACTTGTCTAGGCTGACCCTTTAGAGTCTAGATGGGGCCCACGCCCCGGAAAGACAGTAATGGCATCTTCTGTGTTGCATCTAGGGAGGCCGTTATGCTGACCGTTTATCGAGGGAAAGCGGGTTAGTTTGAAAAATGAAAAAAAAATGATGAAAAAAAAAAAAAAATGAAAAAAGAGAGAAGAGACGCTTTGTTAAGAGGGGCAATTTCAGATTTTCAAATATTAGCGTGTCAAATGTCCTTTTCCCGTTGTCGGCAAAGATTTTAAAGCCAATTTCACGCCGTTATAACGGCCAATTTTGAAAAAATAAAAAGAGAAAACAACGTCCATAGCCAAATTTGGTGGCGTTGTTATGTCAAATTCTGTTCAAAAATTAGAAAAATCAAAAAAAAAAAGGGGGAAAAATCAATCAAATAGAGTCGTCCTGTTCGGTAAAACATTGACAAGTTTTGTTTGTCTAGGCTAGTCAAATCATGTAAATATTTTATTTGAGTCGGCTTGTCCGTTTTAATGACAATAGTCAAATTTTGGTGTCGTTGTCATGCCAAATCTTGTTCGAAAATTAGAAAGTCAAAAATAGAGTCGTCGTGTTTTGTAAAACATTGACAAGTTTTATTTGTCTAGCCTAGTCAATCATGTAAAAAATTTCGTTTGAGTCGGCTTGTCCGTTTTAATGTCGTTTTACAAATTTTGTCCAAAGTTTTCTCGGTCCTAATACTTCATTCTAATAAATAGGTATCATGGCTGCATCATCATCTAGAGTAGGAAAAAGGAAGTTTCCTGAGGGATCTACTCCACCGCCTATTAAGATGGTCGATAAATGTCCTCCATTGTTGAGGAATTGGTGGTACCATTTGAGCGAAAAGCAGAAAGGGGTTGTGCATGCGAGAATTGGGGAAATGACACATTTTCTTAACCCTAAGTTTGCCCCACGTCGGGAACTAGTAAATGCTTTGATTCGGTATTGGGAACCGAGTCAAAATACCTTTGTGTTTGGTGATATTGAGATGACTCCCACTTTAGAAGAGATCTCGGGTTTGACTAATGGAGTGTTTAGGACAAAGAAGTGCATAGCACCTCGGTTTGTGAGAGTCGAGGAGTTCCTACGGGACATGAGTCTGCGTTCTGATACCCAGTTAGTGAGTTTGGCCTCAGGTTGGGTCAGTCTGGAGTATCTTTATGCTCTTTATGGGCGGGGAGATGGATACACAGAGCATCGGCCGAAATTCATCACCACATTAAGCCATGACCAATGGGATAAACTTAGGGAAAGAGCTTTCATTTTCGCCTTCCTTGGCCTCATGGTCTTCCCGATGGAGAATGGACAAATCTCTATCCATACCTCTTGGATCGTGAGAGCTTTATTTGGGGGAGTTCGAGATTCTACTGTGGTGCCGATGATCTTGGGCAGTATTTATCATGCTCTGACTCGATGCAAAGAGAAAGGGGCCCGGTTTTTCGAGGGTTGCAACTTGTTGTTGCAAGTATGGTTCGTTGAGCATTTGTTCGGCCGTTCTGACCCTACTCCACTACCCGATGCGCCTAAATGCCATTTGAACACCCATTATTATCGTACTCGACATCTTGATCTACCCGAGAGCTTTGATGGGTGGGCAAAGTATTTGAGCGAGCTCACTCTGGAGAATATCCGGTGGCAGGTTAGTTGGTACCCCTCGAAAGAGGGAATATATGGTAGTATGGACCGTCCTTTTCTAGTATTGATGGGTCATAAGGGAGCCGAGCCTTATTGCCCTACGCGGGTGCTCCGACAGCTTGGGCGCGTTCAGGGTGTACCTAGGGTAGAGGCCGTGGAAGAGTATCGCCTTGATCATATTAGCGGTGAGTTTCCCAGGCACACTCAGTGGTTCTCCATTTGGGATAATATGAGACCTTTGACCTCCAGCACACAGGTTATAGACCGATTCAGAGGCGAGGTCACTCCCGAGTATGTTTTCTGGTTCGGCCGACAGCCTGCTTTGGTAGCTATGCCAGCGAAAACGGTCAAGGGACCGTATGATGAGGCACTCAGGATTGACATGAAGATAGAGATGCATAGGGTAGAGACTGAGGAGAGATATGCGGGTCTAGTCTATCGTCTTCGTTCTGAGAGGGATGCCGCTCGAGCTGCTTTGGTTGAGAGTGAGGGTCTAGCGCATCAGCACCTAGACACAGTTAGACGACTTCGTGTTATGCACTCTGAGGCATTGACAGAGCGAGATGCCGACAGGGCAGCTTTGGTGGAGAGCAGGAGAAGGGAGGATTATCATCGTCAGGATGCCATGGATGCTCGAGCTCGACTCGACAGGGCACTGGAGCAAGAGGAGCAGCTCAGGGAGCTAGCACAGAGCCGACTTCAGGATATACAGGCTGCAGGACGGACTATCAGTGTAGTTTATCGGCAGGTTTATGACTCTGCTGTATATGTTGCACAGGCTATCCGTGACTATAGGAGGTTGTCCGCGGAGGACCTACTTCCACATGTGCTTCCCTTCGTCACTAGAGTTGCAGAAAATTTGGCTGGATTGCGCCGCACCTTGGTGGAAGGCCCACCAGCAGATCCCGAGGAGCCACCAGAGGAAGATCTCGACGAGCCATTTGAGTCAGATCCAGAGGAGCCAGATGAGGCAGGGCCCGGATCACCTTAGCAGATATATGCCAGTCCGAGATGATGCAGCTCATTACCTTTTGTTTGTCATTTAGCATCTTGGACAGATTGTGGCTTTTATTATGTATTGGTATTTCTATTTCGAACAAGTCGGTCTAGTTTGTTTATTTGAATTTGTAGGAGTACTACTATTGCCCCATGTTGTCGGCGGGCTTTTTTATATTGTACTGTTTCGGCATTATGAAAAGAAAATCAGAAAATCCAAAATTGTGTCTTTTATTATCTTAAATGCATTTTTCTTCCTTTTTCAATCTGATTTTGGACCCCTCTTACATTTGAAAGTTATATGATATGAAAAAAAAAATAATATGAAAAAGAGCGAAAGAAAGAGAGGAAAATGAAAAAAAAAAAAAAGAGAGAAAGAAAAAAAAAAGAAGGAAGGAAAAGAAGAGAGGACCCGCTTTGTCTTGATTCGGGATGATGCATGACGACTCTAGGCTCTTAGGCGCGCTCGGCTCATAAATATCATGTTTCCTAACCTGTTTTGTTTGCAGACAAGACTAGATTACCAGTGACTTGGTGCAGCGCTCTAGCATTACCCCACTCTCACACAATTAACTCAAGGGGACTTGAAATTCTATTTGGTAACATGGCCACTGAAGGAGACAAATCCGATGCCGGTTCCGAAGAAAATGACAGAACGACAGAAGAGGCCCTGATTCTGAAGCAATTTCTGGTGGACATGCATCATGCGATAACCACAGGACGGGTACCTCCTCCCATGCCGAACCTCTTGGATGGGCTTATGCCAACAGTTAGCCAGCGAGCACCAGGCACATCTACGGCGGTCGAGGATCCGACCTATCCCCCTGGTTTTGGCACTAGTCAGGGTCCAACAAAAGAAGCTGAAGTGCGCCCTCATGCACCGCCCCCACCACCTCCACCTCAAGGGCAATATGGACAACATCCACCACAGGGGCAGTATGGTCCACCCCCACCACAGGGACAGTATGGTCCACCTCCGCCACAGGGGCAGTATGGCCCACCTCTCCCACAGGTTCCAATTTTTCGGGGCCCAGCCAGGCCTGCTATGGCTAGGTCCAACAGCGAACCACATCTGGCTGGGGATCATCATTATGATCAGCACCATGAACCCAATTTCCGACACAGTGACTCATATGATCAGGGGTTCCATCGCGGGTCTCAAGTTGAGGTTGATCGATCAGGAAAGCTTGATGAGAGCGAGGTTCTAAGAAAGATGAGGGGCCTAGAGCAAGCAGTGAGGACCATTCAAGGATATGGAGATCATACTGACATCTCTTTCAAGGATCTTTGCCCCTACCCTGAATTGCAATTGCCAGATGGGTTCATAGTGCCAAAGTTTGATCTATACACCGGGCAAGGAGATCCAAGGGTTCATATGAAAACCTACTGCAACAAAATGAGAGGGGTCAAGAAAGACAAACTGTTGATAGCCTACTTTTCTGAAAGCTTGGAGGGGCGCAGCTGCCGAATGGTTCATGAGGCAGGATCTAACTAAATGGTTGTCATTTGAGGATATGGCACAGGCATTCTACGACCAGTACAAATACCACATTGAAGTTTTGCCAGATCGGTCCTCTTTGGATGCGATAAAAAAGAAGCCAAGCGAAAGTTTTAGGGAGTACGCCCTCAGATGGCGCGAGCAGGCCGCTCGAGTGAGCCCCGCAATCCCGGACGATGACATGGTCCGGTTGTTCATTGAGGCGCAGGATGAGGCGTTCTATGGTTCATTGATCGCCGCCTTTGGGAAACCGTTTAGTGAAGTCGTCAAAATGGGAGAAATGATTGAGAGAGGAGTCAAAGCTGGCAAGATTGTGAGCCAGACTGCACTAAAGGCGACCACACAGGCTGTGCAGACAGGGGCAGCAGGGTTCGGTAAGAAGAAGAAAGAAGATGTGGCCATGGTAGGGTCGGGTCCACGAAGGTGGAATGACGAGCGATACAGTCAAGCTAATTCATGCCAAGCTCCACAAGCACCCTATTTACAACACTATTACCCGCCACAAAATGCACAATACTCCATACCTCCACCCCAATACTCTGTACATGCTGCGCAGCCATATGCCCCAACGTCTTATCCGCAATGGCGCGCACCAGCCCCACAGCCTACATATCCCATCCACCAAGCTCCACATAATCACTATCAGGCTCCACCTAACCCTACTTACCGGCCAAGAGGTCCGGCAGGCTTTCGTCCGAGAGCTGAATTCAAGAAGGCACGAGAAGAGAAGAAGAGAGAATTCACGCCAATCGGAGAATCCTACACCAGTATCTTTGAGAAACTGCGGGCCTTGAACATGATAAAACCCATTCAAGGAAACATGAATCCTACTGGCAAAGTGGATCATTCTCGACATTGTGATTACCACTCGGGCGCACCAGGGCATGATACAGAAGATTGCTACTATCTCAAGAGAGTGGTGCAGGATTTGATCGACAACAACCAAATCGTGATTGAAGATGCAGAAACGCCAAACATTAATCGCAATCCTCTGCCAGTCCATGATGTACACATGGTATATGCATGCACAGGGGGATTTGAAAGCGAATCTGCAAGGCCAATAGTGTCAGTCGATGCAATAACTATTGGGGTGGAAAAGATGCATATCACTTCAAAGACAAGTCCTGTTGTGGTGTCCGGAGGAACAAAGCCATCTGTCCAGTTGGATAAGCCCGTGTTAACATTGAAACGAGCTGTCGAGAAAGGGGAAAGGTTGACTGAGAAGCCAAATTTGGTGATCGCAAGGGCCATCAGCAAGGAAGGGGAAGCGGATTCTGCTACCAAACCGAGGTTGGTTATAAAAAATACACCCCGGGGAGATGATTTGAACACAATGCGCGAGCCCATTGTCATAAAGAGGGCATCCCAGTTCCATGTGACAGATAGCAAGGCTGTCCCGTGGAACTATGCCCAGGCAGTGGTAACGTACATGGGAAAGGAGGTTGTAGCAGAAACGACACAAGTGGGCGGTATAACTCGTTCTGGGCGGTGCTTTACCCCGGAAGAGTTAAGAAAGGCAAGGCAAGCTAGGGAAAATCAGGGTCCAGTCAAGGAGCCTGTCACTGAGAAAGAGGCGGAAGAGTTTCTAAAGAAGATGAAAGTGCAAGATTACTCTATCGTGGAGCAGCTGAGGAAGACCCCTGCTCAAATTTCTTTGTTGTCCCTGCTGATGCATTCTGAGGCGCACCGTCATGCTCTTTTGAAAATCCTGAATGAAGCTCATGTATCTGATAAAATGACTGTTGGTAACTTGGAGGCTGTTGCTGCCCGTATCTTTGAAGTCAACAGGATCACTTTCACTGATGAAGAATTGCCTATGGAAGGCACAGGCCACAACAAAGCTCTGCATCTGACTGTTAAGTGTGACAACTCTTACGTCACAAGAGTGCTGGTTGACGGTGGGTCTGGTCTGAACATTTGTCCACTATCTACTTTGAAAAGATTGAAAATCAATGTGGATAGAATTCGAACCAATACTATGAGTATCCGTGCTTTTGATGGAGAAAAAAGACAGTCAATTGGTGAGATCGAGCTGACATTGACAATTGGGCCTGTGGACTTTGCTATTGATTTCCAAGTCCTCGATATGGATTCGTCTTATAATCTACTGTTGGGAAGGCCCTGGATTCATATGGCGGGCGCAGTACCGTCAACTTTGCACCAGACTGTGAAGTTTGAGTGGAACCGTGAGATGATCATGGTACACGGAGAGGGAGATCTGTCAATCTATAAGGACCCATCCATTCCAGTTATCGAGGTCACCAATGATAGCCCAACTCTGATGTACCAAGCCTTTGAAGCAGTCAATGTGGAAGAGGTTCCTGAAGGCAAACCTTTGCCCCAAGCAAGATTGTCAGAAGCGGCGGTCATGATGGCTACAGAAATGTTGAAGCACGGTTTTCAACCAGGAAAGGGTCTCGGGGCATCACTTCAAGGAATGTCGCATCCAATTAATCCACTTGGCATTCGAGGTACCTGGGGTCTGGGATACAAGCCCACAGCTGCAGACAGAGCAAGAGCTAGGAAGATGAAGAAACAAGAATGGTCCCTTGAGAAGCCTGTCCCTTGCCTCGCTCAGTCTTTCACGAGGTCCAACGGGGGCAAGTCTATTTCCAAGAATGCTGAGGAGACTGAAGAACAAAAGAAGCTCCTGGCCGATCTGAGGCACGTCTTTGGCATCAACATGGTGCAAACTGGCGAAGGATCTAGCAATGCAGAAATCCAGGACATTGGCCCTGATGTGAAGCTGAACAACTGGGAATCCATGCCTCTCCCCACTAGGAGGGGCTATTGGTAGCAAGTTTTGTTATCCTTTCTGTATACTTGGTTATTCTAAGGGTTGTAATCCAAGTGTATTTATTTTGCTCGTTATGATGTCAAACCCTTTTATCTTTCAAATTCAATGAAAAGCAAGACATGTTCTTGTCTCCTTATTCTATCTCTTTACTTTCCTGATTTTTATTTCTTATTTCTTTCTGTAGCTATGTTTCTGATGGCCTTAATAACATGACATGCATGCTGAAATCACGCCCTGATCTAAACACACAGTTTAACTTGGTCTCAATGAATCAACCAAAAATTGAGGAAATACATGTTGATGGGTGGAGTGATTATGAAGTAACAGTTGAGGAGGTAGATGATATGGAAAGGACGGATACCGATGAAATGTTTGAGAAAGAATATGATGAGGAGGGAGCTGAGAGTGAAATAAATGGGGAACCAGAACAGTTTGAGAACAAGCCTAAGCCCAATTTAGATGACACAGAAAATATAAATTTGGGAACCCCTGACGATGTTAGGGAAACCAAGATAAGCATGCACGCTGCGCCAAAAGTGAAAAATGACATAGTCCAAGTCTTATTTGACTATAGAGACGTGTTTGCTTGGTCATATGATGACATGCCCGGTTTGAGCACAGATTTGGTGGTTCACAAGTTGCCAATTAATCCTGGTTTCCCTCCGGTCAAGCAGCTACGGAGGAAATTCAAGACAGAAATGAGCAAGAAAATCCATGAGGAAATCATGAAGCAGCTATCTGCGAAGGTGATACAATCTCTTCAGTATTCCACTTGGTTGGCCAATGTTGTGCCGGTGCCGAAGAAAGATGGGAAGACAAGAATTTGTGTTGACTATCGAGATTTGAACAAGGCCAGTCCCAAGGATAATTTTCCTTTGCCTAATATTCACATTCTCATAGACAATTGTGCTAAACATGAGATCCAATCTTTTGTGGATTGCTATGCCGGATATCACCAGATCCTGATGGATGAGGATGACGCCGAGAAGACAGCATTCACCACGCCCTGGGGAACCTTTTGTTACAGGGTCATGCCGTTCGGCTTGAAGAACGCGGGGGCAACGTACATGAGAGCCATGACAACTGTCTTCCATGATATGATACACAAAGAAATTGAAGTGTATGTGGATGATGTGATAATCAAATCAAGAACGGTAGAGGATCATGTTAAAGACCTCAGGAAATTCTTTGAAAGACTCAGAAGGTACAATTTGAAGTTGAACCCGGCCAAATGTGCGTTCGGTGTTCCAGCTGGAAAGTTGTTGGGTTTCATTGTTAGCAGGCGGGGCATTGAATTGGATCCTTCAAAGATCAAGGCTATACAAGAGTTGCCTCCGCCAAAGAACAAGAAAGAAGTTATGAGTTTCCTCGGAAGATTGAACTACATCAGTAGGTTCATCGCTCAACTCACCACCACGTGTGAGCCAATCTTCAAGCTGCTAAAGAAAGATGCTGCAGTTAAGTGGACTGAGGAATGTCAAGCGGCCTTTGACCAAATCAAGCAGTACCTGTCGAATCCACCAGTGTTGGTCCCGCCGGAGCCAGGACGACCTTTGTTCCTCTATCTGTCGGTGATGGACAATTCATTTGGTTGCGTACTGGGGCAACATGATGCCACGGGGAAAAAAGAACAGGCAATCTACTACATGAGCAAGAAGTTCACGGATTACGAGGTCAAGTACACTTTGCTGGAAAGAACGTGTTGTGCCCTCACATGGGTAGCACAGAAGTTGAGGCATTATTTGTTGTCATACACTACTTACCTCATATCCCGGATGGATCCACTAAAGTATATTTTTTCAAAGCCTATGCCAACAGGAAGGCTTGCCAAGTGGCAAATGTTACTCACAGAGTTCGACATAGTTTATGTCACCAGAACTGCGATGAAAGCCCAGGCTTTGGCCGATCATTTGGCCGAAAATCCAGTGGATGATGAGTATGAACCTCTTAAGACATACTTTCCTGATGAGGAGGTAGGCACAATTGAGGAGTTGCCTTCTGAAGATGATCATTATTGGAAGCTCTATTTCGATGGGGCCTCTAACTCCAAGGGCGATGGTATTGGGGCTGTTCTCATATCCCCGACAGGTCACTATTATCCGGCGGCTGCGCAACTTCGTTTCTGGTGTACCAATAACACGGCAGAATATGAAGCTTGCATCATGGGTCTACGCATGGCGATAGATATGGACATCAAAGAACTGCTAGTGCTTGGAGATTCCGACCTACTAGTACATCAAATCAAGGGTGAATGGGAAACTCGAGACGTGAAACTCATCATGTATAAGCAGTATCTGGAAGAGCTTTGCCGAAGGTTTGATTCCATTGAATTCAGGCATATCCCAAGAATGCACAATGAGTTGGCAGACGCTTTGGCTACATTAGCGTCCATGCTTAGTCATCCTGACCAGACTCACATTGATCCTCTCGAGATTCAAGTTAGGGATCAACATGCTTATTGTAACATGGTTGAAGAAGAACTTGACGGCGAGCCATGGTACCTGGACATCAAAAACTACATCAAGAATGGAGAGTATCCAGCGCTGGCAGAGAGCAATCAGAAAAGAACCCTCCGCCGTCTTGCAAATGGTTTCTTTTTAAGTGGAGGGGTGTTGTACAAGAGAACCCCAGATCTGGGACTGTTGAGATGTGTGGACGCACAAGAAGCCTCAAGAATTCTCAACGAGGTGCATTCGGGAATCTGTGGGCCGCACATGAATGGCTATGTGTTAGCCAAGAAGATCTTAAGAGCAGGTTATTTTTGGCTCACCATGGAGCGAGATTGCATAGGGTTCGTGCGGAAATGCCACCAATGTCAAGTGCACGGCGACCTGATACATTCACCTCCCTTAGAGCTCCACACAATGTCCGCTCCTTGGCCTTTCGTAGCATGGGGGATGGATGTCATTGGCCCGATAGAACCAAAGGCATCGAATGGGCATAGATTCATTTTGGTCGCCATTGACTATTTTACTAAGTGGGTGGAAGCGGCGACATTCAAGTCAGTAACCAAGAAAGCTGTGGTCGACTTTGTTCATTCGAACATCATTTGCCGATTCGGTATTCCCAATACCATCATCACTGATAATGGGGCGAATTTGAACAGTCATTTGATGAGAGAGGTATGTGAAAGGTTCAAAATTGTGCATAGAAACTCCACACCATACCGGCCAAAAGCAAATGGCGCGGTCGAAGCTGCAAACAAAAACATCAAGAAGATCCTTCGAAAAATGGTGGAAGGATCTCGAGATTGGCATGAGAAGTTGCCATTTGCTCTTCTGGGTTATCGCACAACTGTGCGCACCTCAATAGGCACGACCCCATATGAACTGGTGTATGGGACTGAAGCGGTCATTCCGGCAGAAGTCGAAATACCATCCTTGAGAATCATTGTTGAAGCTGAGATCGAGGATACTGAATGGGTCAAATCCCGCTTGGAACAATTGGCTTTGATCGACGAGAAAAGGCTGAATGCAGTATGTTATGGTCAACTATATCAGAAAAGAATGGCCAAAGCATATAACAAGAAAGTGCGCCAGCGCAAATTCAGTGAAGGCCAGGTAGTCTTGAAGCGCATCTTTCCACATCAGGAAGAAGCGAAGGGCAAGTTTGCTCCAAATTGGCAAGGACCGTATGTGGTAAAGAAGGTGTTGCCCAATGGTGCTCTATTCTTGACAGACATCGAAGGCACGATGGCTGAAATGATTGTTAATGCTGATGCAGTGAAGAGGTACTACATTTGATGTCCTTGGATTGGGATGGTGAAAGTCTTTGTTTCCCTTATCCAGATGATGTATCCCTTTTGTTAGCCTTTGGCTTTGTATTGCTTTTGTGAACCCTTATTGGGAATCCTGTAATTGTAATGAAATTGAATGAATGAAAGAAAGATTCAAAACAACAAATTTTGGCATTAAGTTGCTAGAGCTACGTCTGACCTGATTCCTCTCAAAAGGATACGTAGGCAACCATTCAGGTGCGGTCATATCAGTGAAAGTTCTAAAGGTTCCCTAGCTTCATAACATGGGAAAGTTCATATTTTTTCCCTGTTCATATTGACGCAAAACTTGTCTCTAAGTTTGCGGCCAAATTCAAAGAAAATCCAAATCCGCAGTTGCTGCTAAACTGGGGCAGAAGTTTGTTTTTATTTTATTTGTCAATAAAATAAAAACAAACTTCTATTATGCTTACCATCTTTTCACATGTTCATGAGACGTTTGGAATTCTGGTCTCGAAGTCAGGAGAGGCTCAAAGCACCCAAGACATTATCATCAAAAGAAAAAAAAAAAGAGAGAAAAAGAAAAAAAAAAAAAAAGAAAGAAAAATGAAAAGAAAAGAAAATGAAGTCTTGCCGGTGAAAACCTGAAAGGGCGCCGCATGACAAACAGTGAGATAAAAGAACAATGAGAGAGGTTAGTTGGTGAAAACCCCAAATGGGGCACCATTAGCCGAATGAGAGATGTTATATTTGTCATCAAGCTGGGCTTGGCAAGTAGTCATTGCTGAATGTTTGAATGGAGGGAGAGGTCGAGGAAGAGCTGTTGTGAATGGATCAGGGTTCGAGGCCAAGATGCATGTCATGTCCATTGGGGTCATCGTCGTTTTTGCCTCCAGATAAGTTCATTTTCATCTCCTAAAGGACATCTCTCGTCCAAAGTCTTTTGTCCAGAATCTTTTCCATTTTTCGACTCTCAGTCAAAATAACATCAAAACGAGCAAAAGAAAGTTTCGCAAAAATTGTTTACCTGTTTTGCAGTTGTAGCAGAGCACAGTCAGGACCCGCCTGGATAATGGAAGCCAACATCACATCTCGATAGCAAGAACGACATCGAGAATTTGCACCATTGAAAGACCAATAAGGGAAGCCAAGGGGAATACACAGAAATGGAAAGAAAATAGGAAGAGAAAGGAAATAAGGAAAGTAGAATTAGGGAATTCATTTCAAGGAGCTCAAGGCGCCTACCTGAAGAATTAGGGAATTCATTTCAAGAAGCTCAAGGCGCCCACCTGAAGAATTAGGGAATTCATTTCAAAAGGGTCGAGGCACCCACCTGGAGAATGAGGGAGTAGTTGTGAAGAAGTCGAGGCACCCACCTGAAGAATGAGGGAGTAGTTTATTTAAAAGTCGAGGCACCCACCTGAAGAATGAGGGAGTAGTTTATTTAAAAGTCGAGGCACCCACCTGAAGAATGAGGGAGTAGTTGTAAAGAAGTCGAGGCACCCACCTGGAGAATGAGGGAGTAGTTGTTAAGAAGTCGAGGCACCCACCTGAAGAATGAGGGAGTAGTTGTGAAGAAGTCGAGGCACCCACCTGAAGAACGAGGGAATCCATGCTGTAAAGAGGGAAGACCCACTCGAGCCAAGATCGGGGGTTTATCTTTTCTACAAAGAGCAAAACCCACTTGAACCAAGAGCGGTGGTTTTATTTTTAACAAGTGAGGGGAGCAAGGACCAAGAAGCTCATCTCGGGAAGCATGAAGACTCAGAATAGGAATTGTAACTTTACATTTTCAATGTTGTATTTTCATTTTCCTTTGTAAAGCAGTGACCATCAGCCAGTTAGCCAGCAACCAGTGACAATGACCAGCAGCAACAACTCTAGTGTGTCAAAGGTGTCCTGTGTCAGTCCGGGTAAGTCTAGGAGCATCGAGTCAGTCCTAGTTAGTTCTGAAAGTGTTTAGAGTTAGTCTGTGTATGTCTAGAGTGCTTAGGGTTAGTCTAGAAGAGTCCAGTGTCTATTTAAATGCGGTAGTCCCAGCTACCGCACGTGAGGAACTACACTGACCTGATTCCTTAGTCCAGGGATATGTAGGTAGCCTTGTTCTTGGTTAGAACCGAAAGTCGAGGTACGGTCACCATCTTGCAAAGCACGCTCTCGGCTAGAACCGAAAAGCCAAAATTAGTTGTCGATTACTTCTTTGTCCGAAAACTCTTCGTGTTCCCGAACAAAGAGGGGCAGCTGTAATCACCTAATTTTGGCGCGACAATTCAAAATAGCTCGAAATAGCTCAAAACAGTCGAGCTAACTTTCCAGGATTTTCGCCGAGTTTTAGTCTTTATTTTAGTTAAAATTTGTCATTTAAATGATAACAATAAAAAAAAATAAAATTAAAATTAAATTAAAAAATTAACAAAAATACTTGTTATGTGTTTAATTATGATTTCTTATTTTAGTTATAGTAGTGTTGTAATTTGTGTAGCTTTAAGTTTAGTCTATTGTTCATGCTTTAATTTGTTTGGAACTTTAGTGGCTATGTCGTGAGTAAAAACCAAGCAATCAGCTTAGTTGTGCAACCCAAATATCCCTTACGACCCGGCCCATTCCCGTGATATATAAACATTTTCTTTGCCATATTTGGCATTTGTCACAAAACACTCATCAAAGAGGGAAACTCTTGCTAAAATTCCCTCACACCACCGGAAATCGCCCCACCGAGTCTCCGCCGCAGTTCCACCGGCCGGCCACCGTCGACCACCGCCGGCCGGCCACCGGAAAAAGTACAAAATACATCTCCCGAACCGCTTTGAGCCCCTCTGTCCCGATCTGGTCTTGGTTTCCACAAAATGTCAAGGGATTCTTGTAAATCGGGTTTTGAAAGTCGGCACTCCGGCAACTTTTTCGCTTTTCCGGTGAGTTTTCTTTTCTTTTTCTTTTCGTCTCCACCCCGTTCACCCTCACATCCCCATTTTCCCAAACCCCATCCCCGTTTTTTCCCGTTTCCTTCCTTCCATTTTTCTGTTTCCATCGGCTTCTTCTTACTTTCTTTTCTTTTCTTTTAATAATGATGTTTGGAGGGACTGTGATGTTTGGCGTGGAGTGGAGGGACTGTGATGTTTGGCTTGGGTTGGAGGGGGGCTGTGATGGATCTTTTGGAGGGGTACTGTTCGCTGCTCGTTGGCGTCGTAGTAACAGATTGGGTGTCGTTTGTGTTGGTCGCGATAGTGATTTATTGAGGCAGCGGGGGTGGGACTGTATTGACGATGGTTCTTGATCATGGTACTATGAGGGCGTAGGGAAAGGGAAACAATACATAGTGATGATGGTGATGCTGTACCTATGGCTGCTGAAGTAGCGGAACCAAATCAAGGCCACGACTGTGAGTTAGTATTTGATCCGAGGGGACGATACAGCAGTGATGTCGCGAGCGATGCAGTGTGTTGTCGATTGGAGCTTCGACAAGGCAATAGCAGTGGTAGCGATGTTGGTGATGGTGTATAGCAGTTTGACGGGTTAGGCAGAAACTCTAAGTTCCTTCCCTTTATTTCTTTTTTTAATTAGGCATCATATTATGGGTTTCTGTTTGGTATAACTGCCTTGCTTTAGTCATGCATCATGTAAACCATTGAATATACATATTAGTTTCTCTTTATCAATCCTATGGTAGTATTCTGAGATAGTTTTTGTTGCTATGTTACTGGAAGCATGATGTAAAGCATGATTTGTTCAAGTATTGGTTGAAATTAAGCGTCCATTTCAGTCTTCATTGGTTTGCTTTGAGTGAATGATTTGTATGACTGGAAAATGAGAACTGAATTGAATTTGTCATTATCTCATGTTTGAAATGTCTTCAATCCGTATGTCTTAACATGTAGAGCATCTGTTTCATTCATGTCTGTTGATGTGTGTGTATGAGAATTAGCCCGGCCAGGTATGAGTATTGTCTAAGTTCGTCGTTTTGCTCTGTGTGGGGGTGTGAATTGCACGGGTAAGTCCGCTTGTTCATTTTCTTCATCAGGTTCTGGTTAAGTTTGTTTTAAAACATTGCTTAGTTTGAGTGGAAATGCTGGAAACTTAAACCGCCTAAGTTTTCCAGAAACCATCAGTACATAGTTTTGAAAACTATAACTCGCTGGAAAGTTTTTTTTTTTAGAATTGATTCTAGGTTGCTAGTTAGATTTAACGAGTTCATGGGATGATTTGAGGGGATAAGCATCCTGCCTTGTCCTGGTATGTTTATGTCAAGTTTTAAGTCATAATAGGGTTATTTGGGTTGTGTTTTAAGCTTAGCTTGAGGTCTGATTTAGGCTTTAGTTTTGGTGAGTTAAATAGTCAATTTAAGAGAGTTTGAGGGATTGAAATTTAAGTCTAGGATTCCTCTAAGTGAAATCTGATATAGGGAATAAGTTTATTAAATTTGGATGTCCAAGTTTGAATTTCAAGGAATATCTCCCTCATTAATGAGGCAGATATCAAGGAGCCAGAAATGGTAAAAAGAAATTGGCATGGCAGCCCCCTCCCTGTCATATTTCCCTATTTGAGTAAGGCTCCAAACAAGGCATTTATGGCTTGGCATGCTTGTCTGAATTTTGAGAAAAAGGGAGAGAAATTTGGGGCTTTGGACCCCCTTAGCTGTACCCAACAGCTGCCCCTCTTCTCTCCTATAAAAGAGGGTATTAACTCTCTCATTAAAGAGAGAGAACACATTGAATGCTGATATTTATTTCTTCTCAACTACTTTTTTTCAAAAAAATAGATCTGAAAGTAAGAAAAAATAGTAGGAAAAATACATTAAAAAGAAGAAGAAAGAGGGCTGTTCCTGGTGGATAGCAAGGGTTTATTTGGTGTTGGTTGTTGCTGAACACTTTGCTTGGGTTAGGCTATTTGGTTGATGGTCCTTCATTGCATTGCTAGGGAATATTTTCTTCACTAGGTACTTATTCACTTCTTATGTATCTACTTTTGGAATGTTTTATCATATTTAGATTTCAAATACATATGAATGATGTGTATCTAAATTCTTGTCAAGTATTTTTGCCACTTGCTATCTCTAGATCTGCCATATATGTGTCTTAAAGGAAAAAAGAAAAAATCAAATTTTACTCAAATAGCACCATTTTGAAACTTCTTAGTCAAATCTGAAACACAAGTAAGAAAGGTGACTGTTTGTGCAAGTGTTGTGTAATAACAGAATCAGTAGCATTGTTGGTCCTTATCCTTGCAAAAATGTGCTCCAATCAGTATATGAGTTCTTTGATGTAATTTAATATGGAGTAAAAGGAAAAATGGATAAAATTAGGCAAGAATCTGATTTACAAAAACCTTGACAATTCCGGTCAGGTTTTAAAGCAAATAGGGAAAAATAGAACATCAATGCAAACGCTATGGAACAAATAAGTGGGTTAAATAACAATCAAATCTGCAATTTGGGCCAAATATTAAAACAAATAGGCAAAGGGACATCTGGCGCAATTCCTTTTAACAAAACGTAACAGACGTGGAGGTTGTGTAAATGGGCTGAACCCTTTGCAAATCTAACTTACTTAGTTGCAGTCTTTTAACCTTAAGGCCCAATGGTGTTTAAATTAAATTTAGCAACTTCTTTTTTTTAGATAAACGACAATCAAACTAGGTGAAGGATAAATGAATAAGCTAAGAGACATTAGTATCGGAAACCAAATAAATTGATTCAAGTGTAGTTTATTTAAATTGGAAGATCTCGAACGGGTGAAGTGCCTGCGCGACCATATCCGGTTTTAAAATAAATTACATTTGTAAATATTGAATTGAGCCGTGTTTAAATAAGATATAAAATGTGTCGAAAGTAAATACGACACGTATAATAAAAAATGAAGCTGAATTATGAGTTTCGAGTTTGACCAAAGATAATACAATAATAAAGAATAAATTTGGAGACTCAAATCAAGGTTGATAAGGTTTCGAACGGGTGAAGTGCCTGCGCGAAAATATTCGGCCGAGTCACTGAAACACAAAATAAAAAAAAATAAATAAATAAATTGAAATAAAATAATAAATCAAAGCGTAGCAAAAGGAAATAAATAAAGGCAGGTACAATAAATACTTCATATAGCCGGAATGCGTCAAATAAAAGCAACTGTGCTCGACACAGGACTCGAGGGTGCCTAATCCCTTCCCGAGAGTCAACCGAGATCCTTACCCGGAACTCTAACGCAGACCACTAACGAGTCATAGGTGTTCCAAGGTACCCTTTTGGGTGACTTGGCACACCTTAAACTTGTCAAGTGGCGACTCCGAATTTTAAATAAAACAATTCGTACCTTGAAACACCGTCACTTCCTTAAATGGAAACCCTAACTCGGGATAGCGCCAAATAATCATAAAATCCCATAAGCGCTTTCCCAAACACGAAACGCCCTCCCCAAAAGCGGGCGCGCGGAAAAAAGGGGCGTGACACACTAGATATACTTTTCTTATGTTATCATAAAAATTATATCAATAATTATTTAGCTATATATTTTTAATTATAACAACAATTATTTAGCTACTATTTGGTTACCATGTTGAGAGTATAGAAGAAAAAATCTACATAAGGTTATTAGTTGCTCAACAAGTAGAAGTTATCTTATTGGGACCAAGCCATTGGCCCAATAATACTACTTGGTAACCAAGTAGTGATACTTAAATACTAAGTGTAGCAAGTGTTTATACCCATTGTGATTTGTAGTTTAATCAAATATTTTAGCAATTTAATAACAATGTACGAGGGTTTAAAAATTAATGCTGCTATGCATCTAGTTCTAGAGGACAGGTATATTGGAAAATTTCTATACAAAATGGATATGATACTGAACAAATCGCTCAATAGAAACGAGACTTAAGGATGCATCAGGGTCAGTATAGGTATCTGTTGAATAATCCTCCTACTTATAAGGTGGTGAGCACAGGGCGGCCCTAAGGTAAGGCAAGTAAAGCCATTGCCTTAGGCCCTCCATTTTTAAGGGCCCCAAATTAGTAATGGGTAAATATATATATTGCTCAATAAAATAATTATTTATTAAATAATTATAATTATATTTTTTTCTTAAATTTCTCAGAATCGGTAAGTCTATAAATTGTTGTATTTTTTATATCTTATTAATTAGCCTCAATTAGTTTCCTCTATTATTCAATTTTATCTTGTATGTTTTATTTGCTCAAAAAAGAGAAGGACAATTTTCCTCATGAAAATATTTGAAAAAAGTTGATTAAACTTTTATTATCAAACAAATGTTACAACATGTTTCAGAAGCTTTATAACCACACAAGTAATATGACATATGTTGATAAATTTTTTAGAAGTCTTCATTTCATTCCTAAACTTTTTGCCCAGTTAAACGAAGCCATATAAATTGAAAAGAATGGAGTATGTAAAACCATTCTTGTTTTTTTGCGATGGTTTTACAATTTTAACTTAGGTTTTTTAAATACTTTATTTTTTTATTTTGTTTAATTTATCCATATATAAATTAAAAAGTTAGTTTTTAATGTCTTGCCAGTATATGAAATTCGTGAAACAAATATAAGGCCTCTAAATATGATTTTACTTTAGGTGACAAATATATTTGGCCGCCTTTGGTGAGTATCTACAAGCGTATGATAATATAATGGATGCATACTGGCTACAACTTCTCAAAATGACCAATGAGGTCTATCATTTGATGACAATCCATACATACATTATATGGATTATATTAACGATAATGATTTGATACAGAACTTTTCTCATAATTACGTTTGGAGCTTTTTTAACCTAAAAACCGAACTAATTTTGCTGCCCATCTCAAAGAAACTTGACAAAAGGCTTTCACGAATACTTTGCTGATTGGATTTGAGAATGATAACTACCATATTTCTGAATAATACTTTAAATATTATAGTGTTACTGTGTTGTTCTTGAGTTAGTACCTACTATTTCTGGTTTTTGCTTATGTAAGAGAACAAAGTTGTTGAGCTTCGAATATTCTAGTGTTACTGTGTTGTTGTTGAGATACTACCTTTGATTTCTGAGTTTTGAGCTTCGAATGCTGCAGTGTTACCGTGTTGTTCTTAAGTTAGTACCTCCGATTTCTGATTTTTGAGCTTCGAATGCTATAGTGTTACCGTGTTGTTCTGGACTTAGTACCTCCGATTTCTGATTTTCGAGCTTCGAATGCTATAGCGTTACCGTGTTGTTCTTGAGTTAGTACCTCCGATTTTTGATTTTCGAGCTTCGAATGCTATAGTGTTACCGTGTTTTTCTTGAGTTAGTACCTCCGATTTCTGATTTTTGAGTTTCGAATGCTATAGTGTTACCGTGTTGTTCTTGAGTTAGTACCTCCGATTTCTGATTTTGAGCTTCGAATGCTATAGTGTTACCGTGTTTTCTTGAGTTAGTACCTTCGATTTCTGATTTTTGAGCTTCGAATGCTATAGTCGTGGGGAGAATTAACTGGAAGCGAAGGAAAGCTAAACTGCTTTACCAAAAAAGAATGGAAACAAAAATGCATTTTCCCTTATGACATGTCATGTTGCATTAGAGCAACATTTAAGCATGTCTTACAGTTAAGGATCTAAGAGCCTGTAACTTCTGTAAATATGCAATACTCTTTGATCATATGCATTCATCTTTTAATTTGATGGATGTGGCAAATATGGAGAAAAAAGTGTCAGATATATACTTACTCCCTCCGTTTCAAAAAGGATGAACCTATTTCCTTTTTAGTCTGTTTCAAAAAGAATGACCTCTTTCTAAATTTGGAAAGAAATTTTCACTTTTTACTCATCCCTAGATGATTTGTAGCCACACAAATATCTATAACTTATTTTAGACCACAAGTTTCAAAAGTCTTCCCTTCTTTATTAAACTCTGTGTAAAGTTAAATGGGTTCATCTAAAGTGGAACGGAGGGAGTATTAGTAATTGTTATATCGTGATTAGAGGCAATGATCACAATTATAGTCTGATTGTTGTCAATTGATCAAATGGATTCTGAGCTATTAGTGCTTTAAAAGAAGCTAGAAATAGCATAGTAATAGGAGATATGCCTGTATATTTAGATTTATTTAATCATAATAAACATGTTTAGCGTGCTTTTGGGCGCTTTGGTCTAGTGGTAGGAGTGCAACTTGTGATGTGTGAGCTAGGATTATGTCACTGACTCAAACCCTGTCACAAAGAAAGCATGGTATTTAGGTGGAGAAGGGTAGAGGGGCGGGCCCATTACCTATCAAGTTTCAATTCGTGCGCTATTGACACTCAAAAATTTCTTGGTTATGCAGAAGGAGAATGATAATATAAACAGTGTTATTGTTTCTAGCTGGGCATGTACAAAATTTTCCAGAAGCCAATAGCCAACTTGTGCATCCTTAGATATGGATTTCATTCTTTACAGAGATTTAGTAAAATAGTGTAGTATATGCCTGTATTCTGCTTAGACCCGGTAACTATGTTTCTTTTATTGTCTTCTTTTTGTTTTGTTCAACGAAAAGCTGGGTTTGAAGTGTATTGAATCTTTAGTGAGTCTACAATTCAGATGAAAAACTGTGCATTTTGTTTAAGCATACATCTAGAGTGCTTTAATAGTGAGGCATTCAATGGCATGTTAGAGCTACCATATATAATCAACTTACTTGTGACTTTCTAGCATGCTGCTTCCCCTTGCCAAAACTAGCCAAAAAGAAGAAGTTGTTTAGTTTAAATCTCATTGTTCATCCCTGATGAAATGTGTGATCATCTCATTAAAAAGTTTTAACTGTTAAAGAGATAATTGTCATGTACTTCATTATTTGTTCACCACAACCCCTCACATGTGGCAAGGAGTTGGCTCTGAGGTCCGATAAAGTGTTGCCATCTTATTTTGTTTTGAAGAGGAAAAAGAAGTAAATCAAAAGAATCAGAGAAACAAAGTAATAGAAGTAGAAGTGTCGCAAACTAGATGATTGTGTCAATTTTCCGCTTTTCTTTAGGACTGCAATCCAAGGATTAATGATCATATCCTCTTCACCCACCCAACCCCACCTTCCCAAATATGATATATATGGTAAACCTGAATTAATGGATTCTACCAAATGGAACGATAGTTAGATAAACTTTTTCTGGTGCACCATGCAAGAAATGGCCAGTAACGGTTGAAAATAGATAAATTCTGATAGAAGTCACTATAGGAGCTTTCTTCTAACAATCCCTTATTTTGTATGTCACGAAATCATGAAGTGAATTCGTTCTATTCAATATCTATATGGGGGAAAGAAGATCGAAAGCCATTGAGCAGTGAGACTTTCTTTTCCAGAGTAGTCATAGAAAGAGAATCGAGGGGTCTGCAGGCATGAGTGCTCAGGTACGCCTAAAGTCTAAATTCCTAGCAGTCTTTTCAGTTGTATTTGTTTTAACGAAAAAAGAAAAAAGAAAGCCCCGAAGAGCGGAACGGCCGTCCAACTCCCCCAAATACAAAGGAGCGGGCACTGCTCTCAGCCTGTAAGCTCCCAATTTTGAGATCAATCCCTGCTTCGCAAATCTTTTGAGACAAGCTTCATTTCCATTTCAAGTAGCTTGAAGACATTAGCTGGTTTCCATTTTTACTTGAATGTTAGTAAATATCCAATCCTAACAGAAGTCAGCAGAGGAAGCTCCTAATTTTGAGAGTGAACCTGCTTCCGAGATCTTTTTGAAACAGACTTCATTACCATTTCAAACAACTTGGAGACGCTAGTCAGTTTTCTTTCTTTCATTAAAGGACATTTTAGTACATAACAACACACATCTTTAATTTAGAACCACAAGATTGAAAAGTCTCCTTATATTTCTTAAACTCCGTGCCCAGTCAAATTAAGATACTCATTTTGGGACGGAAGGAGTACATACTAAGGGAAACTTCTTTATGAAGTTGAGCCAAATTTAGTTGCGGTATGAAGTTGACCTTGACTTCAAACCTTATGGTGTAAAATTAAGTGGTTATATTTGTAAAATGCTAATAAAGTGATTGTGACTTTAATGATGTGTTGATAGGCTACTCTACAAAAACTTTATTAACATATATAGCAGCATGGATTAATATTACTTGGCTCTAGTTTATTTTTTTAAAAATTAAGATCTTTAAATCCTAATAGCATAATGATATTTTTATTAGAGAATATACTAATAATCATGCGGTTGTTAGTTAGATTATTTCTTGATAACAATTTTCCACAATTGGGCCTCTGAATATGTTAAGTGCTGTATTCTCCTTCTTAAATTGAAAAAGACAAAAAAGTGTACTGTGCGTTTTTAACTGGAAAGAAGTATACGCATAAGCTATATCTATATCAATAAAGAGTATAAGGATAAGCTATAGCTAAATCAATAAAGTGGGGCCCCTTTAAGTGTGAGGCCTAAAGCAGCCGCTTGTCGAGCTTTATCCCCAATAGTCAACACCGAATTACTTTGTATAACTATGTATTCTTTTGTATTTTTTATGTTTCTACAAGTGTATTTCTTAGATGTTAGAATATATAACTATGTATTTACTTTGTATTTCGATATATCTACAAGTGTATATCTTTGTATCTACATGTATTTTTTTGGTGATATTTTTCGGTGCAGCAAGTGACGGCGGCGGCAGAGAGGCAGAATAGTAGTGGTAGGGTTTGTAGGAAGAAGATGGAATGAATTCCAATTTAGTAAGATACCATAGTATTCTATAAAGTGTAAAAAAAAAAAGTATAGTAATATCATGTAAGCAAAATAATATAACTATTTTATGTAGCATAGGTAACTTATTGGGACAATTACAAAAATAAACAATCCTAACACCAAATTTACAAAAGATACCGATATTTTACCACTTTACAAAACATAGCAATAGTTTTTTTACATACCATATACAAGTTTCAACAAACACCTACAATTTAGGGTTTTATCTCCTCTTCCTACCACCTTCTCCACTCATCACTGCATTGGAGGGCTGCTGCCACCACTCACCGCCACCGGCAAGTCATCGTCACCGCTGGCCGCCGCCACCACCACCAGTTTTTTTTTTTAATATTCAAAATGGAACATACAAAAAGTATTGTTATTTTTTATAATTTAGCTATTAGAGTTGTGTTTTTGATGTAACTTTTCCTATCTAATATTGCCTTTGGTGTAAAAACCCCAAATTTCAATCGTTGTCTGTTCTCATTTAGCTGGGCATAGTGTATGAATAGCCACTGTTTCCTTAGTCGTGGCAAAATAGCCACTTTTTGGAACTTCAAATCTTATGGATTGAGACATTATGGTTGAACTTTGGGAAATTTACGCCCCATGAATGTTGACCAAGAATAATTACTTTTTCTGTACACCTTTTTTTGTTTCTTTCTTTCCATATACATTTTATCCTTTTTAAATATATTTTAAATATGTATTTAATATTTTAAATATGATTGATATATATTTAATATTTTAAATATATATATTGAATATATTAATATTATTGATATTTAATATATTTAATATTATTGATATTTCATATTTTAAATATATATTGAATATATTAATCTTGTTGATATTTAATATATTTAATATTATTGATTTATTTAATATTATTGATATTTCATATTTTAAATATATATATTTAATATATTTAACATTTTAAATATTATTGATATTTAAATATATATTATATATTTAAAATATTTTAATATTTAAAATATATATTATGTTGATAGGACTCTATCATTAAGCCTAAAATCGTGCAACTACCATATTTAATGGTAATCTAATTTTTTTACCATTGATTGTTTCATTTAATTAAGGGAGTTAAATATCATACTATTAAATATTAATATTAATATTAAGAATATATTTAATATGTATTAAATTTTTGGATACAAAAAGTTATGGACAAATTATTTTTTGATGGGCGGATATATATGTAAAGAGCCCTTGAACTTTTAGGCATAAAATACATAAAATTCAATTCTTGTGGGTTGAAGTTAAACTTCACCCCTTGCAGCACGAAGTTAATGTACAAGGATCGAAGTTCAAAAAAGACGAAATTTCCACCATTTAGCTCGCTACAAATTGGCCCAACCATCCGAACGACCCACAGATCAAATATCAATCATATTTTAGAGTTATTTTCATTCAAACAAGAAAGAAATTACACGACTGGGTTCTTGATCATCTTCTTCACGAGGTAAGGCCATTGCAAATGATGGATATGTTTTGATTGCCTGTCCATTATTTGATCACCTAGCTAGTCTTCTTTTATCAAATTCCATTATATATATGTGTGTATATATATATATGTATATATATTTATTTATTTATATAGCCATGCCATGAATGAATTTCCTTATTTTTCTTTTGAATTTTGATCGCTCGTAAAAGGTACAAGATCACAGGATATCTGATGAAATTAATAACCCTATACTTGAATATCTATTAACGTCAATTATTTTGCTTGGTTTTGATATCTTTTAAAAGGAAAAACATTTGTATAAGAATTCACGTACCAACTTTTTCTAACAGTGTGGTATTACTCTTTGTTTCAGGCTACTGAGATACTATCCCATTTTCTTGAACATGGAGGTTAGACTAAATACTCTTTGTTTAAATATCTAATCTTCCATGCGTTGGAATCTTCCCTTTTGCTTTAATTTGATGTGTTATTCTAAACAATCATGTTATGCTTGACGTTGTTTGCATGGGAGTTAAAAGGCTTAAAACCTCCCTAAATTATCACTTTTTTAATAGTTTCATACTTAAATTATCGCGTGTTTACAGTATCCCCTTGATATGCAAAAGTTATAGTTTAGGAGTACCGTAAACAAACGATAGTTTAGATATGAAACTACTTAAAAAAATGATAGTTTAGAGGCGTTTTAAACCGATTCTCTAAAAGAGAACTCCTCTCTCAGAGAAAACTTTTGCTTCTCGAGAGGGGGCCAGTCGGAAAAAAAGTGATTCGAATTGAACGTGTCATGTGCAACGTCCAAAAACCAGGGCTGGAGTCTTAGACTTCTTCTGCTTCGATAGAGGCGAAGCTTCTAGAAGGCCGACCACTACATAGAGAGATCCATATACCAGTCATGAGCTATCTCACATGCCTAGGCCGTTCACGGGGACTCAGTCCTTTTATTCAGACGCTCAGTTTGACGACGTTTCTTCCGGTCTAACTCTTTGCGTGACCTTGTATTGATTATGTGCCTATACTCATCTCTCTTTCACGTCTCTTAACAGGCTCACACTCCAGTCCTCTCTGCTGGCGATGTAGAAGCTCTTGGTACAGAGTTGGAACATTCAAAAGACTTCACTACGCTGTCCGAAGGAATTATAATGCTCTCAGATATTTCATCAACATCAGGGCCTATCAGTATCCAGGCATTCAGACATTTACTGACTTTTCCAATCCACCCTTTTCCAATGGTACCATGAATCATGCTGCACTAAAGAAATAGTAACATGCTATAACAAACTGGATATCTTCTCAACAATCGTTTTACCTGTTTCTGTAGATAAGGAAATGGAGTGCTCATATGATTTATTGGACGATCCGAAGAAATCGTACTCTCGTGCCAGGAGACAATTTACAAATAGCACTTGACATTATCCGTGGTACTTGGTGGCAAGGTGATGTTGAAGTAGCAAAACGGAAGAGATTAGAGCTATGTGCCCTGTGCAACCTGCAGTGATGAAAATGCATCAAGCACTCCACTTGTTGGATCAGCTGAGACTTAATTACCTTGCTTCAAACTTCCAGAAAGTATGTGCTTCCTGTGGTAATCGTTCAATAGTAGTAATAAGTTGGCAAATTGGGGATAAATGTCGAAAAAGTTTGCCTAGCCAGGTTGTTACCTTGAAGATTGATCAGCTAAGAATGGCAAGTCTTAGAATAGACCAAGGATGAGTCATTTTACAGTGGAGTACAAAATCTCGATAGTTAATTATATAATCAATATTTAACTTTTGAAGCTTACTATAGCATACACATCTTCTAGTAAAGCAAGTTAATGCTTATGCTAAATTGTAAGTTTGTAACACAAAGAGCTTTGGTTTGGGCCCCTTCATTGTACCAGCTTTATGTTAAATAAATATTTTCTCAAGGTTCCAGAATGGAACTTCAGGAACGAGTCAAATTCCTTGCGAATCTCTGGCATAAGAAAATTCCTTTTAAAGTATCTTTTCTTAACTGGAGAGTACTTAAGAAGAAGATCCCTCTGGATGATAACTTGGCTAGGTTTGGTCAGAATGTAGTGTCTAAATGTTTATGTTGTAGAACCCCTCAAATTGAAACTACTTATCATGTCTTCATATCTAGTGAAATGGCTAAGAGGGTGTGGAAGTTCTTTGCCGACTCAATAGGTGTGAAAATGTTTGATCAAGACATTAGAATTGCTTTATGGAGCTGGTGGAGTGCACAGAACCACAATTCACTTCAGACACTTATCCTCAAGATTTTGCCTGCCTTCATTAATTTTGAACTATGGAAGAGTAGATGTGCAACTAAGTATGGACAACAAAAGCTTTCATGCGATAGAGTAATTCATCAGATTTTATCCCATGTTAAGCTCTCTTTAGTTGGGGAATTCAGTCAGCTAAAATTGTCCTCTACGTGGAAAGAAATATGTGAAGTTGCGGACAGTTATAAAGTTACACTTACAAGCTTCCCAGTATGTTGGATAAGACCGCAGAGACATTGGCTCAAAGTCAACACAGATGGTAGCTCAATGATGAGAGAAAGCAAGGCTGGAGCAGGTGGTGTCATCAGAGATCACTCAGGCTCAATGGTACTGGCGTTCTCTTACTCGCTGGAGTTTTGCTCCAACAATTTAGCTGAAGCTCAAGCTGCACTTCAAGGATTGCAATGTTGCATTGACAAAGGTTTCCAACAGGTTGTTCTTGAGCTTGATTCTAAGCTTATAGTCGACATGATTCTGGAAAAGACTAAACCTCCATGGCAGATTCAACAACATATCAGAAGGATCCAACAGAATTTGACCAGACTTCAAGGAGAAGTAAGACACTGCTATAGAGAAGCTAACTCTGTCGCAGATGCCTTAGCTAAATATGCAGCTTTAAAGGGGAGATCATCAATTTGGAACACCATTCAAGAAATTCCTACACTTGCTAAAGGAGCTTTGAGGATGGACAAGAGCAGAATGCCTATCTTTAGGATTAGGAAAAAGAAGAAGGGAATTGGTTGAATTGCTCTGAACAGATTAGGAGTTCTATTTTTGTTGGACTCCATATCTGTTCATACTTTGAACTTTTGAGAGCTTATTGTTGGCCTGATTGTAAGTAGAGTATATACCCTATGGGCCTGTAACACTGATTATGGTCAGGTTCTGGAATTTGTCCAGACCTGGTTTGAACTCTTTGATGGTGTTATAAATCCACCCTTTACTTGGTGTTTAAACTTTAAAAAAAAAAAAAAAAAAAAAGGAACGAGTCAAATGATTTTTTTTTTTTTTTAAAGTTCAGTCTCAATATGGGGATGCAGCAGTTGCCTAAATGGATTTTCACCAAAAAATTTTCTCCATTTAGTCCCATTTTAAATAAATACATCAATAGATCAAGGCCAACTAGAGACAATATTCTTTCTCGTTAAAACTACACAATTTTGTTACTAATAAATATGTAACAACATACGCTGACCATACTAACTGTTACGGGGTTAATTTTTCGCACTTAAATCTGCAAGGCAACAACCCACACTGTTTCAGCCTACTCGTTTATTGTTTGCTTGGTTTTGGTTCAATGACTTAATTTAATTTTGAGACAAGTAAGAAATATAAGCATACACAGATTTACGGGCAAAACTCACGCCCAACTTTGTATTTATCACGTATACAAAGACACACAATATTCTGAACACTTAAGCAAAATCACAATTATCACTCACTTGTGTTTTTGCCTTTACTTGGCCATATAAATAGCCAGCCTTAGCCTAGGACACTTGGCAACAACGTTTTTAGCCAACACACTAGGGTAGTTTACATCCCAAACTGCATAGGCATCAATAATTATCCACATAATTAAAATACAAGACAAATTACACATAGGCATAACAGCCTACAACATAGGAACTAAAGGAACTGTTTGTAACCGCCATTCATGTGCCCAACACATGAGCTGATTTGCTTCAGCTGCGCCCAAACACTTAGCCATTCACCAAGTCTTGTTGCTGCATGACGTTGCATTGTGCCAACGTCGTCTTTAGCTGCTTGCATGCACAAGTCTAGCTGACTGCACCACGGTCACACTTAGCCAACGCCCACGTCTTAGCCGTTTCCCTCGTTCTAGTGCCTTGCTTTGCATGCCATGTCAAGGTCTTTGCCAAGTTCCAGCCATCAATTCTTCATGTCCACACGTGAGTAAGCAACGTAGCCCACGCACGCTGTCATCAAACCTAAGTCATGCCCACACATACTTAGCCGATACACGATGCCCACATTTAGGTTGAGCCAAGGGCCATCATGCAAATCCCTTGTCTCAACCATGCCATTTCCGAGCAACCAAATCAAGGGGCTAACACTAACCATACTAAAGTCTAGAACTTTAAGCATCTCTTCACCTTAAATCTGTGCGCTTACGCGTTCAAAATTTAAGCTAGCGCACACCCTAGTGAGAGCCAAACGCCAATGGCTTGTTCAAATTATATGATCCAAATTAAGAGCCAGCGGCCTTAGTTTTCGACTAAGTCAATCGTACGGCACTTGACAATTCATTGACGATCTTTCATGATCAAAAGTTGGATGTTTCTCATTTAGCTCGCTTCAAATTGGCCCAACCATTCGAACGGCCCACAGACCAAATTTCAATCATATCTTAGCCTTTTTTTCATTCTAACAAGAAAGAAATTACACGACTGGGTTCTTCATCTTTTTCACGAGGTAAGGCAAAGGCCATTGTGCATGATGGATATGTTTTGATTGCCTGTCCATTATTTGATCACCTAGCTAGTCTTCTTGTATCAAATTCCAATATATATGTGTGTGCGCGCGCGCGTGTGTGGGGTTAAGATCGGCCATGTCATGAATGAATGAATAAACTCCCTTTTATTTGCTAATTTACACAGCCGTATCCCCTATAATTTCCTTATTTTCTGTTGAATTTTGATGCTCGTAAGATCGGGGGATATCTGATGAAATTGAAAACCCTATACTTGATCACGATCTGCAAGATTAGTACACAAGATTATGTTAACAAAAAGTTGTAATACTTTTTTAAAACTTAGTAGTACAAATCCATTTTTCATACCATATCAACGAATATGTTTCTTCACGGGTTGTGGAGTGCTACTTTTTCTAACAGTGATGTATTACTCTTTGTTTCAGGCTACTGAGATACTATTCCATTTTCTTGAACATGGAGGTTAGCCTAAATACTCTTTGTTTAAATATCTAATCTTTCATACGTATGGAATCTGCCCTTTGCTTTGATGTGTTATTCTAAACAACCATGTTATGCTTGACATTGTTTGCATTGGGCGTGTATTGATAATGTGCCTATACTCGTTCTATTTCACATCTCTTAACAGGCTCACACTCCAGTCTTCTCTGCTGGCGATCTGAAAGCTTTTAGTACGGAGTTGAAACATTCAAAAGACTTTGATACGCTGTCTGAAGGAATTCTAACGCTCGGAGATATTTCATCAACATCAGGGCCCATCAGTATCCAGGCATTCAGATATTTATTGGGTTTTCTCAAACACCCTTCTCCAGTGGTACCATGAAGCATGCTGCACTAAAGAAATTTAAACAATAACAAACTGTGATATATATCTTCTCAATGATTGTTTTACCTGTTTCTGTAGTTAAGGAGAAGCAGTGCTGAGATGACTTTTAAGGCGCTCCGAAGAAATCGTACTCTCGTGCCAGGAGACAATTTACAAATAGCACTTGACATTGTCCGTGGTACTTGGTGGGAAGGTGATGTTAAAGTAGCAAAACAGAAGAGATTAGAGCTATGTGCCCTGTGCAACCTGCAGTGATGAAAGTGCATCAAGCACTCCACTTGTTGGATCAGCTAAGATTTAATTACCTCGCTTCAAACTTCCAGAAAGTATGTGCTTCCTGTGGTAATCGTTCAATAGTACTCCCTCTGTTCCACTTTATGTGTCATAGTTTGACTCGACACAAAGTTTAAGAAATAAAGGAATACTTTTGAATCTTGTGGTGTTAAATAAGTCAAAGATGTTTCTGTGGCTGTAAATCATTTCAGTAGTGACAAAACTGTAATTTTGAAGTTAAATTGTTAACAAATTTAGAATGCTGCCATTCTTTTTGAAACAGACGAATAAGGAAATGCTGCCACATAAATTGGAACGCATGGAGTAATAATTCGGCGGAAAGCATGACTGTATACTTTCTCAGTGTGTTTAAGATTCAGAAACTTGTACTGCTATCAGCGTTGGTTTTTAATTACTTATGCCTCCATCATCTTTCTTTTTTCCATTTAAGCATGTCTAATGATGCACTTATTTCATTAATGGTAACTTGATAGCACTGGCTGAAGTATATGCATAGATTGTCTTACAAGTTTTTATGATGGCACTTTGCAGTGGCATAGTTTCACCTTGTTAATTCTGTAAGCTTGTTTCTTTTGTTTGAAATTAAATGCATGTACTATTAAGATTTTGCTCATGTTATACAGTTACCCCATTTACCAACACATGATTTCTCAATAATACTTAAGATTTCATAATAGCCAGTCCATACAACTATAATGTATATAAAATACTTATAATTACCTAAGTCTCTTTCAGGCGCAATTGTTTAAGTTGTTGATACTCCCTCTGTCCCACTTTGTTTTTCATACTTTTCTTATTTGTCTGTCCTAAAAAGATTGTCATATTTCTAAATTTGGCAATAATTCAACTCTAAAGTTGCTTTTTGACTCATTTATAGCCACACAAATATCCATGACTTATTTTAGACCACAAGTTTCAAAAGTCTTCCTTACTTTATTAAACTTTGTGTCAAGTCAAACTACGACAAACAAATCGGGACGGAGGGAGTATATATCAAGCAGAAGTTTACAGAACAAGATGAAATGGACATCTCTTTAGTATGGACTTTGGCCTACAATATTACCTGGAGGATCATAGTTGCAAGAGACAACATATCCTCCATCATTGCATTCAACCCTAGCACATCCCAAACGAGTCGAGTTTCGCCAAACCACTTGAGTATAATGTCCACACTCTTGTCCCTCAGCACAAGAATTCAAGCCATGATTATAGTACTCTTTCTCATCAACCCACATTTGCACCGCCGTCACCGCTGTTAAATCGCGGCTTCCTTCAGCTAGGTTTTCACCATATGGACCTTGAGAATGGACAAGGTTGCAATCAGACAATTTGGCAACATAATGTTGTGCATAGGCTGCTACATTGTCGTCCCATGTTATTGGTCCAACTCCAACATTTGCACGAGCTTTATTGTGGGCATCCAAGTAGTCTTGTTGAGAATCTTGAGCATGACAAGGATTGGAAACTAACAAGAAGAAAAGTATTGAGACTAGAAGAAATGAAGGCATTGTTGAATATGCTTTTTGAATGAAAAAACAAGACTTGCTAACAAGGTATTTATAGAAGAAATCTTGAGTATGTCACGGCCATCATTTAGGTACTTACTAAATCTTTTTATAGTATAATCTCAATGTAATATATCATGTTATAATATCATGTTATAGCAAGTTATTTATCTTATTTTCTAGGTTACCATATCTTACTTACATATTTAAGTTACATAGAGTCTAGAGATCATCCAAAGGGCATTCACCTAAACTTTATTACAACAACAACATTACAACAACAACCACATATAGAGTCTAGAGAGGTTGTTTTCAATAGACCCTCGGCTAAAAGAAAATTTACATATACTTTATTACTCCGATTAAACAATGAAAATTTCTAATCTTGAAAAATAGTGCAAGTTACCTACTTCCTCTGTTCCAAAATGATTGTCATAGTTCGAATTTCGAGAGTCAAACGAGTTTAACTTTGACCGTAATATTTTCATATGTCTTTTAAATATTTTGAATTATTAATTATTGTGACTTATAGTACTTTTTATGTAGTTTCTAAATATATAAACATCGTTACAAAAAACTTAATTATATGTTTAAATTCACGGTCAAAATGAACTTGTTTGACTTTCGAAATCCGAATTATGACAACCATTTTGGAACGGAGGGAGTACTATATTTGGTGAAGATAAATAAACTTTACATCGATGATATATATAACTTAAAATCCTTACTTATTATGAACAATTTATTTTACCTGATGGACTAAAACAACTCGACATTGTTAATCCTAGAAAATGCATAGAAGTTAACCTCTTTTTGACCAAATTGAAGTGCTTTTTGTTAAAGTTGATCACTTTTCATGAGCGAATTGCGGACATTTAAATGTAAGTTGCTAATATTGAAACTGATACTGTTTAATGTTAATTAACTTGATTTTTTTCTCTAGTCAGCAACCTGACGCCAAATTTGCTTCCATATAATTAATCCTTTTCTATACTTTATTACTTCCCTTCGTTCCAAAATGGTTGTTATAGTTCGGATTTCGAGAGTTAAACGAGTTCATTTTGACCGTAAATTTAAACATATAATCTTTAAGTTTTTTGTAAGGATGTCTATATATTTAGAAACTATATAAAAAGTACTATAAGTCACAATAATTAATAATTCAAAATATTTAAAAGACATATAAAAATATTACAGTCAAAATTAAACTCATTTGACTCTTGAAATTCGAATTATGACAACCATTTTGGAACGGAGGGAGTATAATATTTACGCCCTTGACATCCTTTGTTGGAAATTGGATACGGGTTACCCATGTGGGTCAATCCGGATCCATATCCAATAATAAGTATATATAATTTGTTATATATATAATAATAAATAATAAAAAAAAAAGTGAAAAGACACAACCATTGTATATTGTTGAAAAGTTGTGTCAATTTGGAAAACAAAAGAAGTCCTATTAGTAGGAACTTCTAATCAGAAAAAGAACGCTTCTTTTTCTTTTCCTTTCCTCCCAACTTTCTTCTGAGACAATGAACAGAAGAAAACTCGCTTCTTCTATGTTGAAGAACTTCAATGAAAGATTCCTTTGAAGAACGGATGCGGTCTTCTACGTATTGGAACACCTTCTGTAACTAAGGTACGTTATAGACTGTGAACTTTTAGCGTAGTTCGTGTTCTTAATTACATGTGATTACTCTGTTGACTAGTGAAACAAATACGGTTAAACCCTGGACGAACTGTATTTTCATGAATTGTGTATAATCCTTCATCCTTATAGACTTGTAGTACCTTATAAAAGTTGTTGCCCCGAAACCTAGGTAAAGGTTGCGCCATCAGGGTCGCAAATTGTGCTTCACGACTTGACTATAAGATTCTAAAAGACAGAAAAACTAAAGTTACTTTACTCACTAATTTCTTCTATTTATACTAAAATTCAAATGCATGTCCTTGAGGTCTCCTTTTTCTTAATTATTCCAATAGAGTACTAATTAACTTTAATAATCTTTCAATTTTACATCCTTCTTTGGGTTACTTTGGTAATTTGAATTATATCTTCCAATGGTGAATTATTTGTAAATAGACGTCTTAAAATATGCTCTAATAAACTCGATATATAAGAACAATTTGAAAAGAATATTCCACCAGAAGAAAGATGATGAATGCCATAAATTTTTTGAAATATATACATAAAATAAAATTGCAGTCATCGTTTATTAGCCCCACCGACTCTATATATATTCTACAATTCACCTCAGTGTATTTTAATGGCGTAGAATTAACTAAGGTTCACGTGTAGAGGTCAAGAGTACTTTATTTTTCTGAGTTAGAGTTAGATATATTCAAAAGCACGAAGTGTTTTGTAAAATTTGCATGGCATTCACATGACATGCATGGTCCAGGCAGAGGCGGATCTAGGATTTGAACCTAATGAGTTCTAAATTTTTGAATAACGAAATAATGTGCAAGTAACAAAAATATATTATCTGTGCTAAATCTACTGCGATATACACTCTACATCCGCTACACTCTACATCCGCTACCGGGTCCAGGTAAAAGTTGCATGCACTATTAGCATCAAACATTGTGCTACAAGAGTTGACTCCAAGACAATGAATGAGAAAAACAAGTAGACAAAATTATACACATAATTCGATTCCCTCGTAATGACTGTTTCAATAAGAACTTTCTTCTCTGATTGTGTGGAAAAAAGAATTAGCAGACCATAATTTTGTCGTTTGTTTTGTAACTTTATACAACAACATATCCGGTATATCCCACAGATGGGATCTAGAGAGGGTGAAATGTACGCAGACCTTACCCCGACTTTGTTTTGTAACTTTATCAGCTCATAATATGAAAACACAAAGTTATACGTATACAATATCAGGGAATCTTATTTTCATCTTTCTGTTTTCTGAGTTTGTTCAACTTGAGATATTGGCCAGTTTACAAAGCCTGCCTCCAGATATACAATTCCAGAAAATTAAAACATAGAATGATCAGACCACATAGATCCGAATAAAATACACTATTCCACATGAAAATTGTATTGCAAGTGCCCAGATTTACCTCCATGAAGAAGGTTAAGCATGAACATATGAATAAGCAGTTATGTGAAAAAATAAATACAACATGATAAATGAATCATAAATTACTGTGTTTCTGTTACAATATATTCAATTACCAAATAATAAGTCTGGTCTGAAGACGATAAGTTGTGTGTTGCAGCAACAGCAACAAGAGATGTGATACAAATTGATTGAAAGCTCCAAGCCTAGGAGATATATATATATTTATGGTGGCTATCTTACAGAACCAACTTCTTCCAACTAAATTGCCAATTCATCGCTGGTTGATATTTCACAATTGGAACACCGGCATGATATGTGGCGAACAATAATTTAATACAGCTGCAGATGCTTCTATATCTATTTAAAAACATGAGAAAGTGTTCTCAAAGGAGTGGTTTGAGGTGGAAAATTTGGCAGGCTGGCTGATAAGACCTCTTGCTTGATTCTTGTTCAAATTTCTTGATTGCAACTTCATTCTCTTCTAAGCCGGATTGAATAAAAAATCTAATCCACCAGGATGAGCTCCGCAATTTGGCCTAGACAGACAAAGGTACGAAAATCTCAATATATCGAAGCAGAGAACACCTTTGAACAGCCGACCAAAATTATGCAACAAATGCTAGCTAGTAACAGATCAAAGGATATTAGTTTAGTGTTTCTTTTTCCTTATAGATCAAAAGTTCAGGTGCTTTCGCAAGTCAAGCCTCCCACATGTAAAAGGCCAAGTGGCACAAAGAGGATGTAAACCTTGGAGACCAGGGTTCAAATCCTGGTAGAAACAAAAAAACACTACGTGTTTCTTCCCATCATCCTAAGCCTTGACGGGCCGAGTTACTGGTAATTGTGCTGGTAGGAGGTAGCAGGTATCTAGTGAAATAGACAAGTACTTAAGTTGTGGCCTGGATACCACCTTTATCCCAAAAAGAAAAAGAAACAACACGAGGCCCTTGCCTACCTATTTGTCTATGTTGTCTACTATAGCTCTCTTACCTTGTTCATTTAGTCAAATTGTGGTCTATTACAAAGTATGCGCTTGAATGGTCATTCTTTTTTATAATTTCTCCCTGTTTTCAGATACTGTTTTCTGAGAATGATAACATCCCTATTTTTGGATACATACAACGATCAAACAGAAAAGAGATCAACATTCAAGCTAAGTCATATTGGGGAAAGCTAAGAGAGGGTTTAACGAAGGGCCAATCCAGCTCATGGTAATTAATTAACGACGGTATTCCACCCAGCTCCTTCACACCAAACTCTATATATTGATACATGGGTCCGGATCCCCTCCAGTAGATAAAGGTGCAGAACTTGTTAATACACATTATAATGCCATGTGTCCCATAAAAATTTAATGGCATGATTCATCCCTTTTCCTTCACCCTGTAAAACTCTCTCTCTTTCCAAACAAAAAAGTAAAGATGCAGAAAACCCAACATTTTAGATTCTTTTAGTCCAGATTCAGAATTTTAGATTTACTATAAAGACATCAAATTTGTTAATCTTACTTGAGCTCAACAGTTTTTTGACACGGGTAAAAGAAGCTTCATTGAATATAAAACTGACGGACAACTTTGGTTACGGATGTTATAGCAAAGAAAAAAAGATGTGTTCAGCTGCTCCGTATTCTACACTACAACTCTTTCTTTACAAAATCTGCTCCATAGAAGTGTGAAAACTTTGAAGTTCTCCGATAGAAAATAAGGTGGATATCGCTACAACCTCCATGTATTATGATGACTGGATATGATAAGAGTAAAAATTGGGTTCATTTCAAAGCAAAAATAAAACTCCTATTTCAAGCTAGAAATACAAAGGGTAGTGTACAAATTTGTTGGCAGAACATATCAACATTGGGTTTTTTGCATCTTCTTTCTCTGGTTAGAAAGAGAAAAAATAGTTTTAGAGGGTAAAGGAGAAGGGATGAAATCAGGCCATCAAATGGTTTAGGGACAAATGGCGTTAATCCAAATGTTTATTGACAAGAACTGGACCTTTATTTACTGGAGGGGATCCGGACCCTACACATAATTGGCTAAGAAATTTCCAAAGGAATAATGTGGAACGACAGCAGATCTGCAAACTTATATAAGCATCAATTCTTGCAACTATTAGTCAAGCTTTGGAAACTAATAGACAGTGCATCAGTAAAGATCCACGGTACCCAAAAATAATTGCTGGAATTTCGTTCAAACAGCAGATGCAATAAGAAGGATAGCTCTGCCTTAAATAGAAATGACCTACTTTTGCCAATCTTAAACAAATAAACAGATAACATACCATCTTCAGAAAATGAAGCTACAGAGCAAAGATCAATGACTTACTGGGCGGCCAAATTTCGAGAGTTCTGCCACCTTAGCCCTCTGCTGACCTGGATAACCTAAAAATGCAATCCATATTTTAGAAAAATGTATAATAGCTTTATTACACTCAACTATCACCCTAAAAATGAATGTCTCCTAACGCTAACAGCAACGATTATGCAGCATACCCTACCTCACATTTACATAGCCCAGTCAGATTATATATGTGAAATGTTTATTAGCTGAACTATTGAAGAAAATAGAAACGGGCAAGATTGTTCTTGAACTATACCAGAAAAAACAACTAAACCGTCAGTAGCCACTCTTGCCAATTCTGGAATAGTCTTGTTGAGATATCTTGGAGACAAGTAATCCACTGCATCCGACACTACGACAAGAGAGAATGAGTTGGAACGGTAGGGAAGAGGAAACTTGATATCAGCTACTCGCACAACTCCTTTGTAAACAAGACTCTTGCAAGTGCCATCAGTTTCATCTAACTCGTAGGGTTCAACACCCCATGCTTCAGTGCCCTCTTCTTTTAACAGCGTAGACACCACTGAACATGTCTCAGGGCCCACATGCAATACTTTCCGCATGCTGTCGCCGTAGGCTTTCTTCAGTATAGGCAATGCTCTGTGAAGTTCTGATGTGCACGAAACACCTGCAAAAGTTTTATTTTAACATTAACTCCAAGGTAAACCAAGGGCTGAAATTGCTCCTTTGGCCGCAGAGCAAAAACAGTTCATAGAAAAAATGAGGAATAGCAACACTAACAAATAGCATTGCTTTGAATGTTGTTCCGGAGTCAGCAACATTGACATTTGAAAGATCCTCAGTCTTATCAGTAATTACAATGTATATAGATGAGTATCTAGTGTTGTTTTAACATCACCATATTCTGTATCTCTTAGTAAAGAAAGACTTTAAATATTTAAGAGAAAAATACTTATATGGGATATTATTTGTCCCACTGAGACAGTACGCCTAATGGACTGAAGTAACAAAATCTTGATATACTGTTATATTATACCCTTTCACTTCACCTCCCTAGGAGCGAAGAAAATGCTCAAGTAACTAGGTCATACATCATGCTATACTAAGTAGTAATGCAACATATGATTCAGGTAGTATAGCTGGTTACCTTCAAGTCTATTGAAAGCATCAGCAGCTCCACCTAAACAGAATATAAAAAGAAATAATTCAGATGTCACAGAAACAAGATACAGAACCTGCAACCAATCTAAGAAAATGATGATAATAAGAAATACTCTCGCGCAAATTATGCCAATAGAAGATTAACAGAACAGAATAAAGTAGTGTAGCCAATACATAATCCTTAGAGAGAAATGTCTAACCTAGAAGACACAACACTAACCTGAACCATGATATAGATAACCAATAATCAACAATGCACCCTGAAAAATCATAATAAGTAAAACAATCAATGGCTAAGATTGCATTGGAATCATTTAAGATCCAGCAATAAGAACAAGAACAGGACAATTTGATTTGGCAACATTTCTCAAACTATTGAAAAGAGTAGCGCCATAAGAGCAAAGGAGATTATGAAAAATGTGCCCATCAGTGGATAGATAGATATATCAGTAAGTATGCAACGGAAGGCATTTATATGATGAGTATGTTTCAATATAGATATATGCCATCTTCCCATATACTGATGGATGCTGAGATTAAGAAAGGGTGGTTGACAAATTTATGGTATTTGAATAATCAAAATCAATGAGATGATTCTTGTACTTCTTCATGATCGTGCTTTACATCTAAAGAGGAAAACCAAGCCCTCATTTTCATTGGCTTCCCCCACCCTCTCTGCTTAAGCTTCTAAGTTTCGCCACAGAAAGTGTAACAGTCCCCTTTTTGTTATTATCAATGAAGTAAATCCCCTCATTGGTGACCAAATAGAAGCCTGATAGCTCTTTGTAGTTTTATTTTATGGTAAAAGTGGCATCTTATACACCAGGTGATGGTACAAGGAAGGGATAGACAATAAACTGAAACCTCCATTGCTGTCTGCATGATTTAGTTGCATGAAATCATGGGATTTCTGACACTTGAAAAATTGCTGTTATGGAAGTAAATTCTTGTGCACTGAAACTTAAATATTGCAGATTATGCAAAAAACCTTAACACATATACTAATACTTATTGTCACTTTCACATTTCAATTCAAACAATCATATCTAAGACACACTGTTTTCTTTGTTTTAACTTTATTTTCTCCAGAAACATATATTATTTTGACTTTTCTTTCAATCCAAGCACTTCATCATGAAAAGTATCAAACCTTTATAATAATAATATTGGGACGAATCCACAGATGGCAGGTAATGAAAAAAGAAATCGGTATTTACCACAACCACAAGTCCTATAGACAATAAAGGAGATGGACGTGATTTCTGGTGAAATGAGCCAACAAACGGAATGCTCCCAGCATCTCCAATGCGACGAGAGGTATTTGGCCTTCTTGACATTTTTATGGAGTTGCAACGACTGAAACATGTTCGGCATTAAATGCAAGTTAATAAGAGTATAACTGCAAAAACTTTTGAACATTATACATCAAATTCATAAGTACAATATCAGAGTGATGACGACCCTAAGTAACTTTAAGAGCTAACTGAGGCAAAGAATAATCTCTGATGCCCTCTGAGAAAAACTAAGTAGAATATGCATTTATACAACACAAAATAGCTTTACTTATAGCAAATACGAAGTAACACACTACTTCAAGAGTCAGACGGTGGACATTCAGTTGGTATACACCTATGCTAAGCTAATTTAATGATTTATCATTTATGAGGTGAAAGGATAGAGAGCTCGGTTCTTTGTATTAACGTATATATAAGCCAATGAAAACAAACTATAGCTGGATATCTTCTTCTCTCTATTACCCTTTTTGGTTTCAAAAGATTCAATGGCCATTTGTTTTATATGTAAACGGAAACAACTTCACAGTCAATCAACATCTATTTGATTCTAATCAGGAAATTATATTCACAAAAAGGAAAAAATAAAAAAGGAGGGATTCAAACTACATAATACATTAGTCCCACTTAAACACGCATTTCTTAGAATCATGTTAGATAAACTAAAGACTGGCATACCCTTCCATTAACATGGGTGTGGATCATCTTCTTTCATAACACCTCCTACATAACACCTCATTCCCACTTGATTCTTTTTTCTTTTATGACCGAGAAATCTTCTAAAACTAGTGGCGCACAGTTCAAAACTTGGTGGGTATTGGGTCTATCCATCTATCTTTCTTCACTTAAATACCGAGCTTTAAGGTTTGGTTCAACCATGTGACATGCCCATAGTACATACATCACGAGCTGAGCTCTTACCACTAGACCGAAGCCTTGGAAGAAAAAAGAACTCATTTTCAAATATAATATAGCCCTTTCCTGCATACTATAAGTAGTTACTCATATTTTGGTTTTCTATTATCGGATTTAACTATAATCTCAGCTCTATTTATTCGCTCTGAGCAATATAGGACTTACTGAAATTGAACATTTAATATGAAACCTACTGCCATTAGCTTGAACTATATATTATATAGTATAAAGAGCGCAATGCTGCCTACATCACACCCTTGGGGTGCAGCCCTCTCCCGGATCCTGCATGAATGCGGGATGCTTCGTGCACCGGGCTGCCTTTTTTTTAAAGAGAACAATGCTTAAAAGTATTCATTTTTAAACAAAAATTTCTCAAACATTTGCCAAGTTCTTCAAATTAAATGAATCTTTCAGATACCCAAAAAGGAAAAAGGATATAAATATAACTGAAGAGTCTCACATTACATACACTACAACAACATACTCAGTACGATCCCACAAGTAAAGTCTTTAATGGTGAGGTGTACACACACCTTACCGTACCTCGGGTGAGGTAGAAATGTTGTTGTTTTTGATAGACCTCGACTCAAGAAAACCATATTACATTTACTATGCAAGAATATATGTATGAAGAACAAAAAGACTTGAACTTTGGATTCTTGGTAGTAATAATAAAGTAGTTTAAGAAGTGGGGAGGTACCTGAGAGCAGAGAGGTAGATCTTTGAGTGTTGAAAGCTGGGATCTTGGATCTGTCCAGGAAAAATGAAAAAGAAATGGGGCAAAATAAAGTCTTAAGAGATACTATTATTGTATTTTATTATGTCTATCGGATCCGACCTTTCCACCTGGATGATGTAGAGTTTGCCTATATTTTACCGAATGAAAGGTTCAGAATTTGAAGTTTATAGGTTCGGAATTCGAACTTATTATAGGTTACTTGTTTCTATCGAACCCGTAATCATCTCTCGACATCTTACAATTGATCTCACCCTTCCCAGAGCTTATTTATAAGATAAGTAAATATTAGTTGTTGTAGCATGTTCATTTTTTTTTTAAATAGCATGTTCATTTGTTATGAATAAAATAAAACTATTTATTTCCTGGTCTTACCATTATTACCAAAAACTTTACTTCACATTTAATTTGATGCGTTTGGTATGGAGGATAATATGTTTCTTTTACAATAAAATTTATGAATTTAAAAGTTAACACAGACAATATAATATAATCATAGCACAAATGAGAGATGTTAAGAACAAGGTAACTATAATAATACTCCTTCTTTTCCAAAATAAATGTCACTATTTTCTTTTTAGTCTGTTCCAAAAAGAATGTCACAATTCTAAATTTGAAAATATTTTTGAGTTGAAACTATACTACTTTACCCTTATTGAAACGCTTTATAGCTCACATATTTATTTATAACTTATTTTGGACCACAAATTTTAAAAGTCGGGAGTACTACAAAAGTGCACGTTAATTGTAGAAATAAGCAATGTCACTACATATTGGTAGTTTATTTCTATAAGACAGTGGTCACACAAAATTATGAATAATTAATTTTATTTAATGAAATATCACACCAACTTATAAAAACTTTAATAGTTAAGTTATTTTATATATCAACCATTTGGATTTTTTTCTAACCGTTAATTTTCCCTCCTTTTTCTCCAAACTGCCATTCTTTTCCGTAAAACAAGAATAACATAACTTTTCATTTTTTCTTTTTCCTTTCTTTGAATTCATTTTCAAGAAAACTAATATTCAATCATTTCTGCTTCGAAATAATATTGTTAAACAAACATATATAATATATATACAATCATATATTAATAATTACTCATAATATATAAGAGTTACGAAGCAGCTTCAAGAATGGAGGTGATTGAATATTGGTTATCACTTTTTTGAAGTTGGTATATTTTAATTTGGTTAAAAAAAGTGTGAATTAATGGCTGTAGAATACAAATGTTGCGAGTCAGAGTTTTTTGTTCATATATTGATAATAATATTGTTGGTAGTATTTGCTGGTATGATGTCTGGACTTACATTAGGCCTCATGTCGTTAAGTCTTGTTGATCTTGAAGTTCTTGCCAAGTCTGGTACTCCTAATGATCGTAAAAATGCTGGTAACTTTTCACTTTCCTCATGCATATATTTTATATTAAGCTTTTAGATAAAATGGTATCAGTGCAGTTAGAGGTCTTGGTTCGATTCTGACTGTGATACATTATTATAATAAGGTGTGAGTTCGAGACATAACATACATAGGTACTAATTAATACTTCCTTTGTCTCACTTTGTTTGTTGTAGTTCGAATTTCGGAAGTCCAACGAGTTTATCAGTACTTTCATGTAGTTTTCAAATATGTAAATTTTATTTAAAAAAAGTTAAAGATTTTATATTCTAACGATTAAATTTAAGAAGTTTGACTCTCGAAACAGTAACTATGACAAACAAAATGGGACAAAGGGAGTACTACTATGTTCTCTCTGCAAAGGGGCATTGGCAAAGCTCTTGGATGTTTGCAATACTGAATGCCACTTTAAGAGCAGTAGTTTAGTTTCTTCTGCTGACATTTATTCTCTTATTGTGCTTCATTGAGAAGAAAGAAGGGTAAAAGTTACCCCGTTATAATCTTTATGGATGCTGGATTAGTGCCTAGTGCATGTAGTTTTCCTTAGTAAATGTGAAATGCAAAACTTGAATTCGAAAGTTTTTGAATCTTGCTGCTTTGATATGTCCCCGTTTACCTTTTGATACTTGGGAGTATTTAGAAACTTTGCTTTGTCTTTACAGCCAAGATCTTGCCTGTTGTTCAAAATCAACATTTATTGCTCTGCACCCTACTTATTTGCAATGCTGCTGCTATGGAGGTACACAACATTTTGATAGTCTAGCAGCACAGCTTTCTTGTACTAGTTGGATATCAGTTTAGTGACTGAGAATTGTCAAAATTCTTTCAGGCACTTCCCGTCTTTCTTGACAGCCTAATTACCGCTTGGGGTGCTATACTGATTTCTGTCACATTGATTCTTCTGTTTGGTGAGGTGAGAAACTGCTTTTAAGAGTAAAAATCAACTGTTTGCCTGTTGCTGTAGTTTTATGTTTTTGTTTACTGAGTAATCTGCACTTCTAATTGATGAACTCATCAAATGTTAAGTTTACTTGCATTGATTGGTTACTATTCTGTGGTTGAACAGATCATACCACAATCCCTTTGCTCTAGATATGGACTGGCCATTGGTGCAGCTATGGCCCCATTTGTCCGCGTTCTTGTTTGGATCTGCTTTCCTGTTGCATATCCAATAAGCAAGGTGAACTGCTTATATATGAATTTATTCAACTTCCCTTGGCTTATAAAAAATTCCGATGTATCGAACCAACTGCTGATTGTATTACATGTTTTTCGTCTAGTATTGGCCTTAAGCACCTTAGTTTCTATTATTTGCAGCTGTTGGACTATCTGCTAGGTCATGGAAACAGCGGCCTTTTCAGACGAGCTGAGTTGAAAACTTTGGTACATTTTCATGGAAATGAGGTAGGTTTTTAACACTACCAATCATTGTGCTGTAGATATAGTTTTAGTTGAAAACTTTGGTACATTTGTTGCATGCAAATTTTCGATCTTAGACCTTGATCTTATTTCCTATGATTTCGAGTCTCTTGCACGAGTACTTATGTCTCCCATTCCCTGGTCAACTTCTACAGGCTGGTAAAGGTGGAGAACTAACTAATGATGAGACAACTATTATTGCTGGTGCTCTGGAGCTTCACGATAAAACAGCCGGTGATGCTATGACCCCTATATCTGAAACCTTTGCTATTGATATTAACGGGAAGTTGGACAGGTTTGGCATACTCTGAAATGTCTATATAAAGGAATATTGCATGATTCCCAACCTACTGTTTCATACTCTATTGTTTCCCAGGGAGTTGAAAAACTTAATTTTGGCGAAAGGGCATAGCAGGATACCAGTCTACTATGAGCAACCTACAAACATAATTGGACTTCTTCTGGTACTACTACTCTTTTTTCCACAGTTCTGTAAAATATTGCCTTCCAACATAATTGAAACTCAGTCTATAGCACTTCATGGAACTGTCTGCACTTCCTAAGATACTAGGGAAATAGTCGTCTATCCCCTAAAGCAACTTTTTCTTATCTGTGGTTAACAGAATTGGCTAAATGAAGCCAAAGTCAGGCCTTGTGTGAGGCTAAAGACGATTTGAGGACTATTCTCTTTTCTGAAATTGTGGTTCTGTGTTAACTATCGCTCTTGTTTCATATATTTGCTTTATTTCCTCGAAGACAGAAACATGTGATGATACTAACACCTGCAATTTTACCAAATGATGTTTGTCTCACATGTACAAAAGCTACTATATCCTTAAAAAGTTCTGATCAATCAGCATATTCTGAAACAACGTAGTGCTAAAGTTCACGTAGTTAGTACTAGTAACTGAGCAAATTGGTAATATATCTGAAGTAGTTATAACAAACGCTGGCCAAATTTTATAACCTAAATAAATTCAGATCAATTAGCCGACTCCAAAATGACATCGATGGTGAAGACAATGTAGGAATGCTGAGGTAACTGATGTCATATTCTTAACTAATTGTGACAAGTAGTGGCTAATACAATAAGCCTTCAATTGAGATACTGTTTCTATGACCTTGTAGGTCAAGAACTTACTAACCGTCCATCCAGAAGATGAAACCCCTGTGAAAAATGTTACTATCCGAAAGATTCCAAGGTATACTTTGTATCTCTCATGTTAACATACTAAGCATGAATTTGGCTGCATGTTGTGCTATCATTGTATTGTGCTAGGATGTAGTTAACTTATTCAGGTTTATTTTCAGTCCTCCCTTTTGGTAAATTAGGTTGTCTTTGGCATAGTACTTTTCTCTTGTTTTGTTGTTTATCATCCTCATTCTATAAATATTGAGACTACGAAGCACGAAAATTAAAGAATATCCAAAGATCTAGTTGCTTCTCCCTGTCTATTCAGTTCCTCCTTTTACAAGATGAGATACACTTACGAGTCTTGACTATATCTTGTTGATCATTAGCAATCTTTAGTGCTTTTAGGTCTAAAATAATCAAGAAAGTGTTTGTCAGAATGATGTTAGGTTGGACTCTTGAAGGACAACACGATATTCAACTTGATGGAAGGAGTACCACTATTTGCTTCGCGTATCACCTATTTTAATAGTATGCAAAAGCTGGAGTATTTTGTGCATTCAAGTTTGGAGGCATAGTTTATTATCATGCATTTAAGGTTCTTTTTACTAATGAACTTGCCACCTTGTTTGTGTCTATGGTGCTATATTCATTTTGGTTCCAAATACTGTCTGTGACTGTTGAATTTATGCATTTGACATTATACATATCATGGTTTACCTCTTTTACGATGCAGGGTCCCGTATACAATGCGATTGGATGACATCTTGAATGAGTTTCAGAAAGGTCATAGTCATATGGCTGTGGTTATAAGACAATGCAACAAAGAGATGGATCAGCCTGCTATCCAGAGCGCCGCTGATAGTAAGCATCTGCTGTTTACTAGCTTCTATTACTTCTCACAAGCAAACTTTTATCCGATGTAAACGTTCCACTTTGTGTTTACCTATCTAGATCCTGATAAAGATGTGAGAGTAAACATTGATGTTGAAAAGCATCCCTTAGAGAGGAGCCTAAAGAAGAGATCATTGAAGAAGTGTAACAGTTTGCCAAATGGTGAAAACTCTTCATATAAGAGTAGAAGTAGAAGGTGGTCAAAAGATTTGCATTCAGACATTCTGCAGTTAGATGGAAATCCTCTACCAAAGATCCCTGAAGAGGAAGAGGTTGTTGGTATTATAACTATGGAAGATGTTATTGAAGAGCTTTTACAGGTAAAAATTCTAAGCTGCTCGGATCCTTCAAAATGCTGCCACACCCGTGTCGGATCCTCAAAAATGCACTACTTTTGGAGGATCCGACACGTACCCGGAAGCATTTCCAGAGGATCCGAGCAACATAGGGTAAAATCACTCGAGATTTGGATTTTATTAATGATTTCATGATCTTTTTAGTCCAAGATATTAAAATACTAGTTGTGTGTTTTGTGTAGGAGGAAATATATGATGAGACTGATCATCATGCAAAGGATATGTGACAGAAGATCTTTTGTTGTACATCACTCTTCCATGTTCTCTTGATTGCAAAGAACTTAGTATCCATAATTTGAACAATTTATGGTACCATAATGCATAGAAAGGACTTAAAAAAATGAACATGGTACCGTCTTAAGCGTTGGTCGGTAAAATTCTACCGTTTGTCAAACATTAAGGTGTGGTCTAGTGGTTAATAAAGTAAAATGATATTATGAAAGACTAGAGTTCAGACATCCGAAATGCCAACCAGTGATAATCATGATGTTGCCAACCGTTACATACTCTTTAGACTATTTTTATGCATTGTTAAAATATGAATTACTAAATTTTCTTGACATATACTAGCATCCACCAAAGAATCATAAACATTAATCTGATTTTATTAGGTGGTTTATTTATTCTGAGAATACGAGATTGGCGAAATTAGATTTTCATTGCAAATGTCAAGTTATTTATGATGTTTGTAAGAAAATAACAATATTAGAGACATTTTTATACACACTGATGTTTGCTAGTTGCTTATATTATTAGGCAGTGCAATATTTGTTCTAGCTTTTGTCGAGTTATTTGTAATTGCCGTGCTCAATGTTTGTGGATGGTATAATCTATAATTAAATCAAGCAAGATTCATTCATATTGCCTGCCCTTTAGAATAAAAAATTCCGGCTCGGCCCGGGAAACCACTGGCAACAACATAAAGGAAGGGTCCATGTAGCTGCTGTGTCCGCCCCCTTCTTAGTCAATGGGGCACAGCAGGTTCGATCCAAGTAAAGTATAAAGGAACAACTGATATGCTGCTTTGATCTTTCTTTATCTCGAACCCCATACCCCTATAATAATGGTAGAATCAGGAGTGGTTCCAAAGCGGAATTGACCGGTGGTGCTTGGTCGAAGTTATTATTGACTCTTCCAAGAAACAAATACGTTCAATAATTGAAAAAATTTACCAGATAAATCCCAAATAAACTACAAAATGATCGATAAAATGTAACATGTATATGTACACTAAAGTCTTATGAAAGAGTACTTATTTTATATAAAATGATGTTGGAACAAAGCAGAAAAACTAAGGACTTGTCTCACGACTCCATTCTATTACTAACACATATTGTGCTCGCACGAATTAAGCAGCTAAAACAAAATTGCGCCTCGTGTATGAATAAAAGATCTTTACGTTGTTGATGCTGAGAATGGGAATGCCGGTGGTGCGACATAGTTTCAGGCAAGCTACTGGTGCAGCTCATCTTTTGGCCAAAAAGGCAGCATTTAGTAGTATAAATTTAACTAGTCTAGTTACTTTACTCACTCCCCCATTTATCTTAATGACGTGTTATCATCAGATAGACAGGTAGTGTGTATTTTTTGCTAAAGAAATATCGGTAAATGTATGTAATGAGCTAGTCAAATATGGCAACTTAAATGCTCCGTGGAGCATGGACTGTACTACTTTTGAACTATTCTAGTATTAATATATTTCCGTATTGTTCAAAAAAAAAAAATCTTTACGTTTCAAAGTGTATGTATAACGTAAACTAATATACATAGATATTGCCAATTAGGAAAAAATAATTTGAAGTATATGACATAAAACATCTGTTGGTTCTCACGGAACTTGCCAAAAAGGCTTGTCTTTTCAATATTGCCTCCGTTCAATAAAGTTTGACTTGATCTGAGTTTAAAAAATAGAAGAAAATCTTGTGGTTCAAATTAAGCCCTACATAAATATGTGCCGATAAAATACTTCACAAAGAGTAAAGTGATAAATTAAAAGTTAAGTTATTTTTTAATTTAGAATTGTGTCATTCTTTTTTGAACGGAGAATTAAAAAAAAATCATGACATTCTTTACGGAACACTGAGTACATAAGTCAAATTAGAAAGCCAAGCTAGCTTACCATCCCTTCAGGAAACCTCTGTTTTTGTGAGGTGGAGGAGCAGCATATGTTGGGGGAGGCATCACAGGAGGATGACCCTGATAATAACCTGCCATCAATAGCTTAAAGAATGAATACAAGTAATTAATACTCCATCTGTCTGAATTTGTGTGAATGCATTTGATTAATCGAGAAATGAAGACTTTTAAAATTTGTGATTTAAAGCAAATTATATAAATTTGTGTAAGTTGGTTATGAATCATCTTATAAGTTAAATTGTTACTCCCTCCGTCCCAAAAAGTGATACGTTTCGAATTTCGCGAATCAAGCGAGTTCCTTTTGACCGTAAATTTGAACATATAATCTTTAAATTTTTTGGGACTATATTTATATATTTAAAAACTACATAAAAAGTACAATAAGTCACAATAATTAATAATTCAAAATATTTAAAAGACATATGAAAAATATTACAGTTAAAAATAAACTCATTTAACTCTCAAAATCCGAAACATATTCCATTATGGAACGGAGCATGGATGTAGTATATAAAGTACCTTGGGCGGGGTATGGAGTAGCATACTTTTGAGGCTTGTTCATGTTTGTTAATTTCACACTCTTATAATAGAGAACTAAGATAAAAGGAGAGAGCTAACTATAGCTGATACTACTAGATTTTTGGAAGAGTATTATTTGGGGTTGGTCCTTCGTATTTATAGATCCAAGAATTAATATAGCCGACTAAAATTCGACGAAAGAAGTATTCCTTCCGTTTTAAAATAAATGGCATGTTTTGAATTTCGACAGTAAAATAGTTTATTTTTTATCGTAATATTTGTATGTCTTTTAAATATTTTAAATTATTAATTATAAAATTATTAGCTTTAATAATATAAATATTAGTAATAAGAAAATTTAATAATATAAAAATTGTAATGAAAATATTATTTCTTGTGAATGTAAACACATGAATTTTATTGAATTTAATTCAATAAATGAATTGATTTAATTTAAGATTTATTAGTCCAAGGTCTCTGCCACGTGTCAAATGATGTGGCGCTAAGTCAAATCAAGGACCAATAAAATTATGACATGCGTATAAGTGATGTAGCATGCCTAGTCAAATTAATAGTCAATCAAAACCATCCAAGTGTCCAATATGACATGTCTTGACCAATTAAATTCATTCTTATCACATATCTTTTTTGATAGGCTTGATGACTCAAGTGGGCCAGTTAGATCAAAGTAAGTCCCTTCCCCTACAACTATAAATAGAGGCTTGAAAAAATATTTAGAAGTTGGTGAAAGCTCTCATCCACCAGTGGAGAAATCAAGGAGGAGATACATAGAAGTCTTCCATTCTGCCAGAGATCAAGAAGCATTTCATACATCAAGAAGACTTCCCTCCTGGCTATGACCAAGAAGTCTTCAATAAATCACAAAGTCTATCCCTCCTAGTTGTGATCAAGAAGTCTTTCCATGCATATTCTGCTGCCACGTTCGTGATCAAAGTCTGCTGTCACGTTCGTGATCAAATCAAATGCATACATTCCAGAACATGCTCCTTAGCCCTTGAATCAAGTCAAATCCATATATTCAAGAACAGGCCCTCAAGCCCTTGAATCAAGTCAAATCCCTCAAATTCAAAATCAAGCTCAAAGGCTCTTGAACTATATTAAATCCATCAAGTTCGAGACTAAGCTTATACGCCCTCGAATCAAATCCGTGAAGAGAAGAATCAGACGATTACATCTTAGATTTAAGATATTCTAGAGATTGTAACTCACATCACTTGATCAATCAATATATTACTTGTGGATACATTTTTGTCTTGATTATTTTCAGGCAACAAATTTATTGTCTACAAATTTGGCACACCCGGTGGGACAATCTCTACCTCTCATTTCTTCTCTTTGAAGTAAAACACATCGAGATGTCTCAAAAGACTATCAATGCCATTGATTTCAAAAATGAATTGGATACCGTCATGGAGATCATTCGCCAAATCAAATGGAGCAAAGCTGAAAAGTTGGGCCAACAAATACTTCAAGTGTCGTCCAATTCAACTAATGCTTCAAGTACATTACCTCCAAAAGTAGCGAGATCATCTTCTCTCATGCTTAAACGAAAGTCTAGCACAACTGAGGTGGTGGAAACAACTCTGGCTCAACTTAGCAAGTCCAAAATCTGTTCCATACAAAAGGATGATGATGTCTTCAATATTTGTATCTACTCTAGTCTCTCATCATGTCACACCTCCATCCGAGCTGTACCCAAGTGCTGATCAGTACCATTCTTCTTCCTCCTTGGTGCTTGCACAAGCAATGACGATTGAAACCTCAACCATAGAAGAAGAACTTGCAAAATTGACAAAAGCAGTTGATAGCCTAACAAAGTACATGAAAGATCAAGACACTCAAATTTCTAAGTTAGCAAGTAAGGTGGAGAGCATGGTGGAAGGAAAATCAAGCCAAGCACCTATAAGTCTTCCTGAAGCACAAGAGATGGGAGAGTCATCCAACCAGCAATTGGTCGCAACAAAAGTAATCCAAGTTTCTTCGGACGACCTGATTCCTGTCGATCAATTGAAAGACTTCATCACGGAGGCAATCCAAGACAACATTGAGCCTTCAACTAAATCTTCCTTCACATATACAAAGTCATACACGCAAAGGATTGAAAACTTGAAGATGCCTTTTTCCTATCAACCTCCTAAAGTTCAACAATTTGACGGTCACGGAAATCCCAAACAACATGTGGCGCATTTCATCGAGACATGCAACAATGCTGGTACTTATTGTGATCACTTTGTCAAGCAGTTTGTCCGATCTATCAAAGGAAATGCTTTCAACTGGTACACAGACCTCGAGCCTGAATCCATTGACAGTTGGGAACAGTTGGGGCACGAATTCCTTAACCGCTTCTATAGCACAAGGCGCATTGTTAATATGGTTGAACTTACAAATGCCTGCCAGTTGAAGGATGAAAAAGTCATCGACTTCATAAATCGTTGGAGGAGCCTAAATCTTAACTGCAAAGACCGCCTTAGCGAAACATCCAGCATCGAAATGTGCATCCAAGGCATGCACTGGGGACTCCACTATATCTTGCAAGGAATAAAGCAAACATTTGAAGAGCTGGCCACCCGTGCACATGACATGGAACTAAGCATGGTTGCGAGTGGAAACCAAGGGCCTCCTGTTTACAATCCTTGTAAAGTTGATGAAGACATACAGGAAACCAAAAGTGGGGGAAAGTTTGCATCCGATGATGAAATTGAATAATCCATGAATATCAACACTTCTCCCTTGAAAGTCACCGCAAAGACGAGTAGGAAGGAAAATGTTGAATCAACTTTCATGCGAGACAAAACAAGTCAAAATTTTACATTGAAAGAAATGCAAGCAAAGAAATATCCATTCCTCGACTCAGATGTTCCTGCCATCTTTCAAGAACTCCTTGAGTTAAAACTCATTCAGTTGCCTGAGATGAAGCGACCAAATAAAGCTGGGAAGACTGATAATCCAAATTACTGCAAGTACCATCGCCTGATTGGTCACCCCATTGAAAAGTGCTTCATCTTTAAAGAAAAGGTCATGGACTTGGCTCGTGAAGGAAAAATCTTGCTAGAAGAAGAAATGGCGAGCACGAATCAAGTGTCTTTATCCTTTTGTTTATTTAATCCTACAATTGAAATAATTGAAGAATATGAAGGCAAAGACATTTCAACTGCAGTGCTCCTCAAAGCACGAGCATAAACTGCAAGTCACAGTGCTCCTCGACACACGAGCTTAAACTATATGTTACTCATTTTGCATGAGTATAAACTGCATAAAAAGAAAATCACACTTCTTCGAATTACGTAATGACTTGATCCTCTTCACCGAGGTACGTAGGCAACTTAGATTTTCATTCCAAGTTCAGTCGCATAAAAAAAACTCAAATTCTCGAAGACCTCAAGGACATGCATAAAGTGAGAAAACAATACAATTTACGAAGAATTGTAAAAGATCAGTTTTATTGCATTAGAGCTTAAATTTCTTGATACATCAATGATGAAAAGGGGAAGAAAATAGCTACACATAGCTACATATTATCCTATACAAAGAACCTAAGTCATGAAACCAATTGAAGCCAAGGATTTACACCAGTTCGTCTTGGATGCTTCCGCCAAGCTTGCGTTATTTATTCAAAAAGGATGATGCCATTGCAAAAAATTTGGTAGGTGAATCCAGCATGAACTTTGCCACCTACTTCGGCATACTTGTAGCACTTGTGGTTCGGAAGGCCCTAGCCAAGATATGAAAATCTTGTCGAAAGTATGCAAATCTGGAAGTTTGATGCAGCTGCATCAACTCTGGAGAAATTAATGAGAAAAATGTTGAAAGAATTAAGCCTCGATATCTTCAAGAGTTGTTTTTTTTTTCTCTGAGTCCACTTTCCAGCAGTGCATACATCTCACAATTCGGACACACCTGCAAAGAGTCATGATTTGCTTTTATCAAGATACCCAAATCTGCAATAATATGAATGTCAAATTTAGTATAGGGTTAAAAAAAAAAACTATATTAATCTCGAAGGATTCAACAAGTTATTTTAACATATCTTGTAGTCTCAGAAGTCAGCTTTCCAACGGTTCAAACGACTTGTGATTTTCACATTCCTAGCTCAAGATATGGAGTTTTCCGTGAGGTCGTGCAGGTCTGTCAAAGTCAGCACGGCAAAAACTGCATCAATTTTAAAAATTTATTCTGGCTAATTGTGAAGGAGTTTGGCCTTAAAATTTTTATATGTCGTAGAAATTCGAGTTGCAATTCTACAGAATCAAGCGGCTCCTGATTTGCATACTTCTATTATGAGATGTGATTTCTTTAGCAGGACTATGCAGGATTACCAAATCAACAGGGAACACCTGCATCAATATCAGAAGTTAAGTTTGGCTAATCGTGATGGTGTTTGGCCTTGAATTTCATGTCTGTTGCACCTCTACGAGTCTTGATTCTGCAGAAATAAGTGGGCCGTGAGTTAAACCCTTCTATACAAAACTACCATAAATTTGGTAAAGTGTGAGAAGTTGAGTAATAAGACAAGGCAGATTCTGAGCAAAGTTTAGAAAATACATTGCTAAAAATTACTGTATTTTTGAACTTACTAGTTCATGTACCATGTCTTAGCTTAGAACGCTGGATAGGATCATGTGTTTTCAAATACTCCAAGTACTTCTGTCCTTCATTTGGCCGAAATGTCATTTTTATTGGTACTTCAAGTCTTGTCGTTATAATTCGACAAGTATACATGATACATGAATTTTATTGAATTTAATTCAATAAATGAATTGATTTAATTCAAGATTTATTAGTCCAAGGTCCCTGCCACGTGTCAAATGATGTGGCGCCAAATCAAATCAAGGACCAATAAAGTTATGACATGCGTATAAGTGATGTAGCATGCCTAGTCAAATTAATAGTCAATCAAAACCATCCAAGTGTCCAATATGACATGTCTTGACCAATTAAATTCATTCTTATCACATATCTTTTTTGATAGGCTTGATGACTCAAATGGGCCAGTTAGATCAAAGTAAGTCCCTTCCCCTACAACTATAAATAGAGGGGTTACATAACTCTTGAAAAAATATTTAGAAGTTGGTGAAAGCTCTCATCCACCAGTGGAGAAATCAAGGAGGAGATACATAGAAGTCTTCCATTCTGCCAGAGATCAAGAAGCATTCCATACATCAAGAAGACTTCCCTCCTGGCTATGACCAAGAAGTCTTCAATAAATCACAAAGCCTATCCCTCTTAGCTGTGATCAAGAAGTCTTTCCATGCATATTCTGCTGCCACGTTCGTGATCAAAGTCTGCTGCAACGTTCGTGATCAAATCAAATGCATACATTCCAGAACATGCTCCTTAGCCCTTGAATCAAGTCAAATCCATATATTCAAGAACAGGCCCTCAAGCCCTTGAATCAAGTCAAATCCATCAAATTCAAAATCAAGCTCAAAGGCTCTTGAACTAAATTAAATCCATCAAGTTCGAGACTAAGCTTATACGCCCTCGAATCAAATCCGTGAAGAGACGAATCAGAGGATTACATCTTAGATTTAAGATATTCTAGAGATTGTAACCCATATCACTTGATCAATCAATATATTACTTGTGGATATCTTTTTGTCTTGATTATATTCAGGCAACAAATTTATCGTCTACAGTGAATATGGCACATTACAAGTTAATATAATATTTAATTTAAAGTGTTGCTTATTCTTCAAAGAAATAAAAAGATCTTAGCATTATGAGGGCTCCTTTTGTCATTTAAAGTTTTAATAAATATTTTTGATAATATTTATATTCTTATTCTACATTATATCATGTATAAAATAAAGAGATTCTCGAATAGGTTATAGACATTAATTATGTGAAAATGAAAAATTGAATCAAAATGCTAAGTTATGTTGCGTAGAAAAATACAATAGAACTTGTAAAAAAAAATTAATTTATATGGCACTATTTTTTTTTTTCGTCTGTTCCAAAGTCATATTTATATAAGTAGAAACAGTTTGGTTTAGAGTAATGATTTTTCAATCATGCAAGTTTTTATGACTTATGTTAGATCACAAATTTTTAATTTTTTTTTTAAATTCCATGACGAGTCAAATACTATCACACAAATTGAAAGTAAAGTAGTATTCCCTCCGTTCCAGTTTATATGAACTTTTTCGTTTTTCGAAAGCCAAACTATTTAAGATGATATTTTTCTATCATATTGACTCTCGAAAAAATATATTGTGATTGGTGAAGCGTGGTAGTTGGATGATCATGCATTGAAATGGTCTCAAATGTAATAAACAAAACACTATACAAGTAGATAACTATATATCTTATCTTATTAATTAATGGGTTCTCAGATTCTCAAAGTCTCTACTTTTGCTACCCCATTCTTGAAATTATCAGCTAAAAGTGTATTATTCCCAATTTCCAACACCCAATTGAGGTTTCCATCAAGTAATAATAAGAGAGGTTTTAGAAGTGGGGTTGTTGTTGCCATGGCTCACAAGTCAGATGAGGAGTGGCGTGCTATTCTTTCCCCTGAACAGTTTCGTATTTTAAGACAGAAAGGCACTGAGTGAGTTTTCCTCTTTTCTTTTTTTGTTCCCACAACGCGAATCTGAATTAGTTGAGTAATACTGCCGGCCTGAACAGTAGCTAGACCACTTAAACAAAAAGAACTTTGTAATGTTTCCTCTTTTCTCTTTGTTAATTCTTGGCAGGGACCGCTTTCCCATTTAACGGATCCCATGATGTGAATCTAAATTAGTTGGGTCAGTGCATTTGGGATTCCAAATGGGATTTTCACATTGTGTGCCTGTTTTCATGTATACTATGTGTATAATATGTATATTTATGTATCCTGATTAGGCGAGCTACATGGATATAGATATCTTAACATTATTCTTTAAAATTTTCATTTTTATTTTGGGTTTAACCATCTTGGTATGGAGCACCCCACAAGGCGATTTGGATTAGTTGGGCAAGTGTATTAGGGATATCAAATGGGATTTTGGCACTGGCTGCCCGAACAGTGGGTAGACCGCTTAAATAAAATTTTATCATTTTTATGCAATTCATGTATAGTAAGTGTATAATCTATGTAAAGTTCCCATAGTAAACACAAACACACACACACACACACACAAAAGTTGGAAATTTAGAGAATAATTTTCAGAGAAGTATATATATTATAGGAGGTAACACCCATTAACTTTAAATCCTGCCATTTGTTAACCCTATGGATGTTTTAATTATGCATACAAGTGGTTGTTATGGTGTTACTGATTTTAGTATTATTGTGACTGTGCTTTCATTTTGTTGTTGTTACAAGCTTTATTGTTTCTGTGCTTAAGTTTATTGTTTCATGACAAGATTAGCAGATAGTGATATCAGCCGTGCTCATTGCTTATGATTAAATGTGCAGTGTTCAGCATGTTTAGGCCTAGGTTTACACTCTGTGAGTTGAGGGTTGCCAATGGTCATTTTAAGCATTTGAGACCAAATTCATGACCTTATTTAGTGATATTGAGTTTTGGTTTTTCCTTTGTTAGTGATTTGAGTTTTCGGGAGTGCTGTTCTTATTGGTTAAGAGCTTCTTAATATTTCAAATTTACTTTTTGGCCTGTAATCGGAGTGTTGATGAACCATTTTAGGCTTTTATACAGTCAAAAATTGTTCTGTTCTGAATTCCTAGACATTGATTAGCATTTCTATTTATGACTTCACTCAGTATTTCTGTAACTTCCACTCAACAACTTGAACTCAGATCTAACATTTGGTAAAGCCAGTGGAGAAAGTGTGTAACTTTATCAAGTTTGATGATGGATAAAATGCAAATTTATGATGTTACTTTCTGAATTCACTCAATCACCTGATGGAGGGGAAAGAAAACTCTGAAATGCCATAAAATTTAATGAGTCTTATATCGGAATGTCTATTTGAAATGTCAATTTGTCGTAAGAGTTCTTTTTTATTCAAAGAGCACAAGATAGATCCTGCTTATAATAGGAGTCGTGTAATCAAGCCCCGATGGCTTTTCATACAATGTTTGCTTTACCCCTGGTTATTCGTTCTGTCCTTTTCCCTTTTAAGTTTGGGTTGGGGGGAGGGTTGGGGAAGGGGTGAGTAATGGTGGCTACTACACTGCTTTTAGCTCCCTTTAGACGAGCATTGTAGAGGACTTGTGCACCAGTTTGTTGAGATGATTAACACAGAGTTTTGTGATGCTTAACATCTAAATTTGTCATTATTTCTTTTGAAGATAGAGTAGTAACATTTAACTCTTTCATATGATACTTTGAAATGGACACTGTTACATATTCTGGAGAGTGTCAATGTCTGACATGAGCACAGACCCAGAAAACTATGCACAAGGACGTGGCTTCTAGTTGCGGAAGGCTTGTTATTCAAGTTTATCACATCCAAGTGTCATATTAGATGCTAGGTGGCAGTTTCACATCTTTCTAGCTGGAGTGATGCAACATAAGAGCTTCTTCAAGTTCAAGGGGAGTTGCTTGAAATTATTCTCCACGTGCATGCTCAACATAGCTGTTTATGAAAACTCATCACCAAGCTTGTGGTTTAATATAGTTTTGTTTGTTCTTCTTTAATAACTCGAATACTTGACAAGGAAAAATTAATGTAGTTGAATGACCATGATGTTTATTAATTGCTTAATTGATAAAGGATTACTTACAGGTATCCTGGTACTGGGGAATATGACAAGTTTTTTGGTGAAGGAATCTATCAATGTGCTGGATGTGGCACTCCTCTCTACAAGTCCACAACAAAATTCAACTCAGGTTGTGGTTGGCCAGCTTTCTTTGATGGTCTTCCCGGAGCTATTAATCGCCATGTGAGCTTCCTTCTCTTCTCCTTGCAAGATCAATCTGGTTTTTTCATTATCTCAAATGCATAGATCATAATACTCATTATCCGGGGAGAGCGCTATTGTTTTTGGGGAGGGGTCATCGTTCCCCTAGGATAGAATGTACCTTCATTCCAGTTTATGTGGTCCTATATGTTTTTTAGTGTGTTTCAAAAAGAAAATTCCTTTATAAAATTGAAAAATAATTTCACTTAAAAGTTCCATTTTACCTATAGTGACAAGCTTTTATAGTCATATAAATGTTATGCTATATTTATGACCTTAAGTGTCAGGAGTTCCACTTGTGGGGAATATACTGGGTATGTTGTTATTGTTGTTGTTGTTGTTGTAAGTGTCAGGAGTTAGGTTCAAATGTTATGGCATAGTCAAGACTATAAAGTTTAAAAGTCTTCCATTCTTTCTTAAATTTGTGCCTAGTCCAACAGGAACACAGAAATATAAACCAAGGGGTAGAGTTTTTATATGAGGTTATGTTTAACTTAAATGCCTTCCCTGCATTTGGTACCAAGATTAGAGCCTAGCCTTAGATTTTGGGAGGTCTAGTTCCTGTAATTGGGAACTTCTTTTGACTTCCTTTTGTTATGTTCGATCGTTTCTTTTCTTCCTTTTGTTTCCAAGGGATGCTGAAGTAAGATGTGATGATAATCTGATTCCCATTCCCGAAGCTATTTAGCGGTCAATTTTTCGAGTGCGAGAAATGAAAGCACCAACCCCTTATAAAAATTTACAAAGTAAAGGCTCTACAAAATTTTAGTTCCTTTACTCTTTTCTAGTTTGAACCTTTTGCATTTATACTTGTTTGAATTCCACTCACCCCCTCCCCCAACACACAAATAAGAGACCAACTTGCTTAGTTTTCCTCGTCTTTCATGACGGATCTCACTTGCCGGAAACCTTGTAAAGAATATAAAGTAATACTGCCTATATTCATGCTAAAACCTCCTTGATGCTGTCAAAATGAGCATAAGATATCGGGATTCAATTCTATTTCTCTAATGGCTAACGGAAATAAGCTGACCACTCATCTAGTTATTTTATTTCTATCTAATCACGTCCTCAAATCATCCACAAATAAGAATTTATAAAATTTCCAGCACAACAAGCAAGAAATTAGAACTGTAAAACTTCAAATTTTTCTGCAACGTATGTCATTCTTAAATGAACAAATATAATAGATGACAGTACCTTAAGGAGCAGCACTTCAAGAAGGTGATACTGCAAACAATAATTAATAGAAATAATTATGCTTCAGTTTCAAGTTGTGAATGAAAATAATAACAATGATTGAGGAAGGCTAAGAAGGGAAAAAAACAGAAACAGGGTGACCCCGAAAGGGGTGACCTGAGAACATAACTGCATTTGGGATCCAGCCATTAACAAAAACCAAAATACACGTGTTCTCAGGCACACTCCCCTCGGGTGAACCATTGTTCATTAACCATAGTGATAAGAAACCAGCATAAGTTAGCTTCTTTTATAGTGTGGTTGTAAAGCCAATTGTGCAACAATGTGGTCATCCTATCAACACAAGCAGATAACTATGTGGTGGGCTTGTAAAGCCAATTGCAACATCATAATGTGGTCATCCTATCTACACAAGGAGAACACTATGTTGTCATGTCTCCGATATCATTGTAAAAACTTATGGGTCGTTTGGTTGCCCAAAATGAGGAAGCTATTACCCTTGTTGAGATCAAGATAACTTATACTACGTTTTCTCATCATCAAATTCAGCATAACTTTTAATACCATGTTTGGTTGCAATTTTGCATTTAAAGAAAAATTAGTACTCGCATAACTTATGTTTTTTTTTTTCTGTCAGAATTTATTTGTAATATATCAAGTAATCCCGCATTACATTCTCTACATTACTAGCACTCATATAACTAATCACCGCATTACTAATATATGCATTGCTAATCCTTGCAAGTTTTGTCCGACTCTTAGCAACTTATCTAGATTTTTGACATTGTGGCACTGTCTAATATGATTTAATTATTCAATTTTCAGCCCGACCCCGATGGCAGGAGGATCGAGATTACTTGTGCAGCTTGTGGTGGCCATCTTGGTCATGTTTTTAAGGGTGAGGGGTTTGGTACCCCAACTGATGAGCGCCACTGTGTCAATAGTGTTTCCCTCAAGTTTACGCCAGCAAATTCTGAATGACCGTGTTGTATGTGATGGTTTCTGTTTATAGCACTATCTTACAGAGATGCTACATTAGCTACTGATGACACTGTTGTGTTTTGGAAATAAAAGTTACTTTTAGACTAAAGTTTTGTGCAGCCCTTTTTGGACCAAAGTTTGGTCTGACCATTTGGACCAAATTTACTGTCAATCTAACTTCAAACTTCATAGAACACATTTTATTTTGCCATTATATTCCATGAAAGAAAGAGTATGACAAAAAAGACAAATTTCCTCGATGATGTTCAAATAAGCATAGTTTTTGATGTACTCAGCTTTTGATTTGAGTAATAATTGAGAAGGCACCTTTTCGTTTCGGGGATATGGTATTACAAGATGAATGAAAAAAATATTGATTGAGTGTATACACCAGCGATGAATTACGAACATAATATTCATCAAAAAAAATTATGACTAATCATAATTTGTACTATCATCATGACCATTAAGGCCTACAACCAATTTCAACCGCAGTTCGAGTTTGACATTCTCTGCACATTCTTGGCAATTGTCTTGCCCTTTTATTACCATCTCCTTCATTTCTTGCTTCACTACTTTCATCATTAGTCGAACCTGTTGTTGTTGTTGTCGTCGTCGTCGTCTCTTTATACTCTGTAACCTCCAAAATTTCTACCTCCTTTCCAATCTTCTTTATTTCTTTTACAAGAAACTCTGGACGTACTGTGCCAACCACCACTAATTTTCTCCGTTCAGTTTTAATGGTCACAGAATCTATACCTATTAACAAAACAATGATCACGAAAAATAAGCAACAAGTAACACATTTGAAGAGCAAGTAAATACGTAATTTGGTTGTGGAGGAGTGATAAGTACTCCTTCATTCTTAATCAAAGATCTCAAATTCGAGCCTTGACAATGAAATTATCTTAAGTAGACGCAGGTATAGCTTTACCTACTAAGTGGGACTTCCTAGCTAAGAGTGAAGTCGTCTTTAGTAGGGAGCAAGCGAGACTTGAGGCAAGAATCTGGATTAATCGACCTCAAAATGAATACTAGATACCGGGTAGAAACAAAAAAAGAAACAAACTGCATAAATGGGTGATAATTAAGCAAATAAGAAACCAATTATCTCTTTTTTATTTTTACATTTCTTGGTTATACATTACCTTCACGTCTTGCAATGGCTTGTAGAACTAACTTCTTGCACATCACGCAGTTGAAATTAACTTGCAGAATAGTAGTTCTAATCATAGCTATAGACGAATATATATATATATATATAGAGACAAATTTATCTTCAGTTATTTGGTTTGCATGGAAATTAATAAGGCATTTTCATGGACTTTGAAGAGATTGAAAATGGTGGTATCATTCATTATCTTGACATAAGTTATAAATCCCTTAATGTCGTTTTTAAATATGTTGTCAAAAGAGGACTTAGCATTAGAATGGACTATTAGATACTATATGGTTGGCCACTAAACGTATGTAGAATTTTCAAAAACTGATGAAAACCCTTTTTTGAAGTCTATATATGGTACTAATATGGTTTCATAGGCTAGACAATTTCAAAATATTCAAGTGTGAATACCTCCAATTCTGAAAGTGAAAGGAAAAGTCAATTATTTTGTTAATTTCTTTGCCACCATATGTATGACCTGGACAAGCATGACTGTTTGCTTACTCCAATATTTTTTAAAGTAAATTTATGCTTAAATTGTAGGACTTATTTAAATTAATTTGTAATATCTTGTAGAGGGAATGATGACCTCATTAAGATTAGTTTAAGGTGGCAATGTCCTTTTTCAATTGTCTTCTTCAAGTAGCCTTTAAATTCTGGGCTAAGTGCACGAAAGGCCATTTTTGCCACTGGTCTTTGGGCACAGGCCACTAATACCAAAATATTTAGTTTGTGGCCACTTTTGCTTAAAGAGATAGAACTTCAGTCCAGAGGCCGGATTGAAGTTCAGTCCTTAAAGATTGAACTTCAATCCACGGCCATATGGACTGAAGTTCAGTCCAGTCCTTAAGATAGAACATCAGTCCATGGCCATGGACTGAAGTTCAGTCCATAGCCATACCATGGACTTCAGTCCATGGCCATATGGACTGAAAGTTCAGTCCTTAAGAGATGTAACTTCAGTCCAGGGGCCGTATGGACTGAACTTCAGTCAACTATCAGAACTTAAGTCAACATTTATTTAGTAAAGGCCCAAAAGTGGCCTCTAGTGTAAGACCAAAGAAAATAGTGGTCTCAAACTAAATACCAGTGTTAAAAGTGGCTGCTGGGCGAAATTTTTACTTAAATTCTTTAAAGGAGTATAGTAGTACTTTTCTCTTCATCTCCGGATTAAAGTACTCTAAATGTTTGAGAAATAATGACAACTGTTATTGGACCAGTTGGTGCCATTTGGATGTTCTATTTATAAGTAAACTAGAGAAATTGTTCGTGCTTGTTTCAACACATGTATTTCATAACTTTTCCCACCAAGATTTAGATAAACGAAAAAAAAAAAAATCACTTCACTGATCACTTGGTCACATCCTTACGAAATACTTTTGATAGCCAAGAGAGTTACTGTATAACATTTTCAGCTATGTTTCACTTGACAAGATTTTCAGGACTCGGGGGTTCCGAACACAGAGAGTCCATGTATCTAACTTTTAGCCATATGTAGCACACTAGTCTATGCATAAGTAAACGTAAAATACTTGGAGCATCTTTTAGCAATCATATGTACACTACTAGAATTAAGTGTTATTCCGGAGAAGGAATTCCCCCTCCAAACATGTACTTTCAAATACGTATTACTTCCATGGAAGCAAACAGCAGTAGAGCTAAAAGCTGGCTACAAAAGTGGATCACATTTTCAAGAAAGAGTTTATCATCTTACATCCTCTAGCTCTTCATTAGTGGGTATTCAGATGCATTTTCCAGCTCTGAAAAGATCAGAGGCAACTCCACAGATCACGATGGATGAATCTCATTCATCGTCTGGATTCTTGGTAGAGTAGTCCCAGAAGTTATTGAACGATGTAACCATCATATTCAAGACTGCCAAACTAATGGAAAGAGGAACAAAGATATGCATTGATGCTTCTCGGTTTATGCAATTGGGGAACAAAGATCAAATGCGTGCATAAAGTACGGATGATAATCAGTTATCTCTTTGTACAGAGTGAATCCCACGAATATGAACTCATTTCCACCTCACTCATGAGGAGAGTAAAAAAAAAATCGCCACGGTTTCAGTGTTCACTTCAGTTTACGAGTAAAAAAAAAAAGTTCAAGCTTTATCGATCAGCATCTACACAAGTGAGAGCTCACCAGCTTGGATAGATCTCTTGACAAGCTTTGCCCAAGACTCGTTGGTTTCAGTAATAATCTTAAGTGCATAGTCCTGTGATGGCAAAGAAATAGATATTAGCAAGGACATGCAAAGCCATGAAGAAGAGGCTTTTCTAACTATGCGAAGTCAAGTGGCAAAGGATTGTCTACCTGGTAAAATATTTGTAATATCCTTCGGGGGAATGGGGGTGACGGGTGGGGGTGCGAGAAGAAATGTTTATGTAAATATAAATACCAGTATTCTTGACACATTCATGTTATTAGGTGCTATAATGGCTCACCCTCGAAACGAAAACCATGTAGATATTACAGTTACATAGTAAATCATTGCAGGAGAGGGATGAAAAGAATTATCTTCACTAACATTAAAGATTTAAGATTGGTCTCCTTCAATACATATAAGTAAAGAAATTAATAAATAAACAGAAACAAGCATCTTCAACAAATATGTTAACAAATTTGAGAAAAATTCTGCAGTATGAAGCAGTCCAACAGGTTACCTTGTTAGCTGGCTTGTTCCCTAGTCCGAACTTGTTAGCAGGTTTCCCGTCAGGGATCTTATAGTCTCTAAACCACTCCCTGATAGCTGTCAGAGTACCCTGAAATATTTACAATAATTAGTTTGACGAATACTAAAGAGTTAAAAATATTTAGTACAGAACTCACATAGTATATGATTAACAAAGTATTTTTTTAGCTCATTAATAGTTATCTTAGTCACGAGTCACGACTAATTTCAAACCTACAGCACCAATAACTGCTAAATGCTATAACAGGTTGGCTTTCTGAAAGGCACTGAAACAGAATAGGTTTGCCTCTTTAATACAGTTTACTTCAAGATCGTTTGCTCTCATCATTTGGTATAGCCCAGAAAAAATCAAGAAACCTTACTCGGCAGCTAAAGTGGAACTATTTTCAGAACTATTGTCCTAACGAACCACCACATACTTTTAGTAGCTCTTTAAATCAGAAGTACTACATTAATCCCACACCAAAATAGGCTAAAAGATGGGCACAAGACATGGATGTGGCTTAACCACATTTATACTTCCAATCTGACCAACTATCTATACAGCATCGACTTTGTTTAGTACCTTAGTAGAGAACCTCCAAAGTTTCATACCATCTAAGCTGATTTGAGCTATTAAGAATTTAACTTAATTGCAGATATTGATGCACTAAACATTGGAAGGAATACAATTCCAGTAATGGTCATCAAATGGTGTGGAAAACTAATATAAGAGGTTCAGGATCTGGGTAGAGGAAACAAGTATTACTTCAAGCAAGAAGGCAAAGCAGCCACATTTAAATGCTTCAAAACCCTGCAATTAACTATAGAGGAGCTGATACAAGGAAAGGATCTTGCTTCATGCAAAGTGAATGGATCATCAAAAGCAATGGAAAAGTTTTTGCATGACTGCTACAGACTTTGGATATAAAGCCGTGAGTATCTTGTTGTGGAGATTGAATGACAACACTTTTTCTGCCTAAATATAGGTTATGGGTACTTGGCATGCCTCTCTAATAGTTAATAAGGAGGCTTTAGCATACAATGGCCAGGAAGTAATAGAGGTAAGAGTTGGAGTCCATCTTCATGCTTCTCCAGTTTGTTCAAACTTACATGGTGCAACTTCACTCAAGGTACTCGTGATCTAAATTGGACCAACTAGTCCAGCTTCCAGCAAAGATTCATTTCGGAGCAGGAGCTGTATGGTTGAGATTTGCTACAAAGGGTTGGAGATTTGATGGTAAGGATTAGTCCACCAGCAGTTATAAAAGGAGTTTTTCCTGGATAACTTTGACCACTGTGTACTTGCTTTCATGTTCCACATCAACAAAGTGTGCAGCTAACTTCTAAAATCAGCAATATCACTCTTTTAACTTCTTCCTATTATTTCAATTTTGTTCCTACACAATGATCACTAGCCAACTTTTCAGAACTTCCACCCACTGGTTCCTCCAAAAGAAGTAAATTATGGATAATTCACAAACCAAAGAACTTGGAGTAAACATATAAATTTGAAATTAAGGATAAATATTTTAACCGAGTAAATAGCAAGAGTGTCAGAGAATGATGATGCATGAAAGTGTATAGTGATACGCAGTCTGAGAATAAAAGGAAAGTGAATAGCAGAAGAGCCTTATTTGACTCGAAGCATACCGGAAAATGTTTCTCCACATCATCAATATCATTGACAAGTGAAGCTCGGGGATCATCTAGAGAAATAGCAACTATTTTCCAGTCAAGTTCTCCTTCATCGATCATTGCCAAAGCAGCTAAAGGTTTGACCTTCAAGACCTGGCCAATTTTAGCACGGCTTTCCCCAATCTCAACAACATCAACTACAAACAAATTAGTCATCAAGAAAGTTAATAAGCTACACCACTCTAAATTCTTTGTTGTCTTTTTGATGGATGATTAGATCGAAGCTCGTTCAATAATTTAGAGGCGATGGGAACATACCAGGGTCATTATCTCCAAATGCCCCCTCAACTTCAGCATTTGCAAATGAAGGGTCTTCCCAGGTTTGAGGAAGCAATCCATAGTTCCAGTGAATATTATATCTGATAATAGTAGAGGACGTACATTAAATCATACAGAGAACCAACATGACATCATAAAATTAGCAACTTCATGCAGATATCACGACAGAATATGAGCGAAAAACTAATAGTCCTATCAGCCACAATCTTGTTCCCCTTTAACCTTCTTTTCCTACTTAGGGGGGAACTAATAGGTATTATAAATATTTCCTTAGTGCACATCAAAATAGTAATAGAGCTTATTAAATTAGTGACACAGAATAGTCTTACGGATAGTATCTAAGTTTTCCCTTCTTTGTGTCTTGTTTAATTGGTGTGTAAAGCTCATCTGTGGCAACTTCCATCTTTGCACTTGACTCTTTGGGAATTTCAGCAATAAAATTGAAAACACCATCACCTAAATGTAGTGGTATGTCATGCCAGGGGGACACCTGCAGATTATATGAAACAAAAATAACTTCAAAAGTATGATACATTCATATATTTTCTTAACAGGAAGCTTTGATAACCACTCATGTTAAGACATATTTAAGAGTACAAGTTTCAAAAGTTTTTTAGCCGCAGAAATGTTACGGCATATTTAAGATCACACGTTTCAAAAGTTTTTCATTCTTTATTAAACTTTGTGTCAAATCAAACTGAAGCTTCAAACTTTACACCAATAAAAATGACTAACTGAAGCTTGGAATTAGGCAGTCCATCCGTGAATTTCAAATCCCATTTCTACTCTCTCCAAGTCTCAACATTCTTTTGATAATCGAGAAATCCTAAAGAGCCAGTGGCACACGGTTACAGAACTCAATAGGTAATTAGCCCGCCTCTCTACCCTTCTCTACTTAAATACCACACCTTTTCTCAAAATTAATAGTCGAAAACAAGACACTAATTTTGAAATTATAAAATCCTCCTTTTTTCTGGAAATAAACTCGACATTACAGGATCAATAATATTCGAATGGAATGATACATTTATCCATTAGCTTATAAGCACTTTTTTTCTTATCTACGCGTTTGGCAAGCACTAGGAATTATAAGCCAAAATAAGCCATAATCCATTTCTTAACCCCCCCCCCCCCCCCAAACACCCTCTTTTTTCCATGTATGTAACTTTTAACATTTTAACGGAAAAACACTTAATTTTTAACACCTTTGTACCCAAAAAAAAAAAAAAAAAATACTCAACATTAGTTTCAGCACTTTTATTCAAACGCGCAACTCAGCTAATTGATTACACCCATTATGCCAAATTAAGTGTCTACCTTAGCTCTTTAATTCCAAGGTACTGGACCACGTTACACACTTTCAATTCAAAACGACAAGATTTAAAAGTCTTCCTTATTTTCTAAAACTCCATGCCGGAATGTATAACAAGTGCGGTAAGTACTAACCTTTTTGCCAGAATCATCAACGTAAAAGACACGATAATCCAAAGTTTCAGGTTGTCCATGTTCTTTGATATGTATCTGAGGATTATAAATTGCAGTGCAAGTGAACACCCTTTTCTTGTGTACATTTGGTAAACAAATATTGAAATTGTTGGGTTTTCGAAGAGCAACTTTTGAAACAAGAGAAGCAGTTATAGTATTGTTATTTGCTGATGATACCATCACTCTTACAGCCGCCATTTTTGTTAGTTATAAAGTGACGTACAGAACTGGAAAAGCAATTGTCAGTAGCTGCTGTTATAACCACAAACTACTCCCTCGTCCCGCTTTGTATTTCGGATTTCGAGGGTCAAATGAGTTTATTTTTTACCGTAATATTTATACATATCTTTTAAATATTTTGAGTTGTAGTTTATTGTGCCTTATAGTACTTTTCATGTAGTTTTCAAATATACAAATTTTATTTAAAAAAAATTAAACATTTTATATTCTAATCTACGGTCAAATTTAAGAAGTTTGACTCTCGAAATAGTAACTATGACAAATAAAATGGGACAACAGGAGTAATATATAGTCAGTTCTTTTACCGGACACCACGGAATTTAAGAAAAATTAAGAAGTTAGTGTAATGTGGACTAGTATCGTATCGTTATTAAATATGGAAAGAAATCATCTTTTTTGAACGGACTAAAAAAAATAAACACCTAAATTGGAACGCATAGAGTATATTTTTTGAATTTGAGTAGTATTTGAGCCAACTCGATACTATAATTATTTCTCAAGATATTTGGTTTCTTCCATCAATACATATATGTGACAAATTTGCTAACCAAAATTTATATAGTGGCAATCTTTACCTTTTGTAGCATTTCAAAATGTATGATATTATTTTTTATTTATGTACTTTCTCCATTTTAATTTATATAGCAATATTTATTTATTAGTCTGTTTTAAAATGAATGACAACATTTGAAGAGTTTGTTTGGCCAAATTTCTGGAGAGTCATAAGTGGTTATTTTTCTCAAAAAATACTTATTTTTAAAATTTTGGAGTGTGGCCAAACATCTAGAGAAAAATAAATGTTTTTGTGTGGCAGCAAAAGCTGTTTTTTAACTGTAGGTAAGAAGCTGAATAAAGTAGTTTCTTAAAAAATAAGTGCTTTTAATTATTTGGGACAAAAATACCCACTTCAAACTTTGCATATTTAAAATCAAATCAATTTTATTATATCCATTTTCGTAATTTGATAATTTTTTTAAATATTGGTCAAATACAAATTAATAACAAAAGCACATCTCTAAAATTTGGCAAAACACAAACTGCTTCTCTCACAAAGCACTTATTTGAAAAACACTTTTAATATAAAGCACTTCTGGAAATAAGCAGATTTTGGCAGTTTGGCCAAACATGCTCTAAATTTGGTAGTAATATTTTAACTTTAGATTACAGTTTTGACATTAATAAAATAAGTTATAACCACACAAACATCTGTATATTATTTTAGACTGCTAGTTTCAAAAGTCTTCCTTTATTTCATAAACACATGCCGAGTAAAACTATGACATATGAAGTGGAACAGATGGAGTATAATTGTCTCAAAGATTTTAATCTAGTTTATCTTATGAATTTTAATGTGATTTACTCCTTCCGTCCCATTTTAGTTGTCACTTTCACCTTTTGCACGCTCATTAAGAAATCAATAAATAGAGTATACATTTTACTATATTACCCCTATTTAATATATAATTATTAAATTTTTTTTTGAGAATACCTTCAATAATTAAAGGTATATTTGAAAACAATAATAAAAAAATGTCTTGAATTTCAAAGCGTCAACTAATTTGGAACAAATGAATTTTGTTAAAGCGTCAACTAATTTGGGACGGAGGGAGTATTTATTAAAATAGCTTTTAAAATCGACATTAATTTGTCTTCAGAATTAAAATTTATAATTACATGTCTCATCAAATAACATTATTATGTCACTTAAAATGCAAAAGAAAATTTTATCACTTCACTTCCCATATTCACATTTTAGTACGAATACCCTCTTTTAAAAGGTAAAGTGACGAGTACTTTTTTTGTCACTCCAATTTCGATCACATATTCCAAGTGATGTGGTGTAGCAGTTAGGGCTACTCCTTCCTTAATCAGAAGTCTCGGGTTCGAGTTTTGGGTATGGAAAAATCACTGGTAGGGAGCGCTTCCCCCGAATGAGATCCTACGTAGCGCGAATCCGAATTAATCGAGCTTCAATGAGAATACGAGACACCGAGTGATGCTGCCACTTTGTCTTTCTCATGTTTCGGTCTTTTGTCCTTTTCCTCTTTCGTTCATTTAATTTAATGCATAAATAAACAAAGTTAGTAGAAACAAATCATAAAGGATCAAGCAGAAAAGGAAAGAAATCATAAAGAAGACTTTTATAATAGTAGAAAAATGAAAGAGATACGAGTGGATTGAGAACTTTATAGAAATATCCACCCCAATCAAGATATTGATTTATGAGAATCCGAGCCAATGAGATGGAGTCTTGTCAATTTAATGTAGAATACATATTCCATCCGCTCCACTTTATGTATCATAGTTTGACTCGGCACAAAATTTAAAAAATAAAGAAGACTTTTGAAACTTGTGGTGTAAAATAAGATAAAGATGTTTGTGTGGTCGTAAACCATTTCAGTAATGACAAAACTGTAATTTTATAGTTAAATTGTTACCAAATTTAGAATGCTGCCATTTTTTTGGAACAGACTAATAAGGAAATATTGCCACGTAAATTGAAACGGATGGGGTACGTTACTTCAAAGTTTTGTTCTACAACAAATCATCATTGCTTAACCAACCAATTTTAACAAAAAAATCTTGCTATCTAACCCAATAACCAACTTATAAAATTCTTTTATATGTTACAATAGTATATGTTAAATATGTATATACTCCCTTCTTTGCCAACATTGTTAGGTTAACAAGACATATTAAATGTGAATACTTAAGAGTATACTAAGTATCAATTGGCCTTGGAAGCATATATGGAAAGTAAAGATACCTTATAAGGTTGCGTGCTTTGTTTGGTTGGTAGCAAAAGAGGCCTGCCTAGCTCATGATAATCTGATGAGAAGGGGGTTTCAATTGTGTTCAAGGTGTTATCTTTGCGGAAAGGAACAAGAAACAGTCAATCACCTTTTTTTTTGCATTGTGCAGTAACTGATCAACTTTGGAAGATGTTTCTGAACTTGAAGAACACTAGTTGGGTCATGCCGGGTAAAACTGTTGACCTGTTAGCTTTGCTGGAATAGAAATGGTGGCCAATCTAGACAAACTAACTATTGAAGAATGGTACCTGGTTGTATTTTGTGGACTATATGGAAAGAGAGAAACTCAAGATGCTTTGAAGACGAGTGTAGTTCAATCCATAGGATCAAGATGAATTGTCTTTTTTTATTTTATTTCTGGTGTAAAGGGGTCGTTGTAGAGAACATAAACTCTATTTCTGATTTCCTAGATTCCCTGTAAATTGAACAGGGACAGTTACTGATTTTTGTTGTTGTGCATATGATTAGTTTCTGATTTTTGTTGTTGTGCATATGATTTCCGGCACAATCTTTGTGCTGTGTATATATAAATTGCCGTTACCTTCTTCAAAAAAAAAAAAAAAAACAAGTTTCTACTCTATTTTCATATTAATCGTTCTCTGTTAGTGATTCAAATATGGACTTTAACACCTCTAATTGAATAGATCATTGTGACAGCATAATATGCAACTTTGACTGCAAATGAGCTAACTAAAGTTCTACCAACCTTTCTACTGGAATAGTCAGATTTGTAAATGGTTTCCATCCACTTAGGAATCTGTTCCTCAGCTTTAATTACAGGATGCTAGGAACAGAATAGCAAGTTCTTGAGAAAGAACATTTTCATTTCAACAAGAGGAGATGTGAAATATATCTCATGTGTCATCTTTAATGTTCCCCACAATCATTCTACTTCTTCACCTCCTCGTACTCGGCCTCAGGGGTTCCCCCTTGAGAACCTCCAGAGGCACCACCACCAGAACCACCACCAGACATATGCTGTCCAATCTTTGAAACAGCTTTGTTTGCTGCATCAAGCTTTGATTTGATGTCATCAATGTTGTCACCTCCCATTGCTGTTCTCAAGTCGGAAACAGCTGTTTCGATTTCTGTAACCACCTCCTTGGGGACCTTGTCCCTGTATTCATTCAGGCTCTTTTCAATGCTGTATATGGTAGTGTCTGCGGTGTTCCTGATATCAATCAGTGCCTTCCGTTCTTGATCCTTCTGGGAATGCATCTCGGCTTCCTTGACCATCTTGTCTATCTCATCTTCTGAGAGTCCACCAGACGACCGAATGGTAATCTGCTGTTCTTTGCTAGTTGCCTTGTCCTTGGCAGAAACGGTGACAATTCCATTTGCATCTATGTCGAATGTAACTTCTATCTGAGGCATGCCCCTTGGTGCAGGAGGAATACCAACAAGTTCAAACTCTCCGAGAAGCTTATTATCAGATGCCATCTCTCGCTCACCTTGCAAAACTTTAATGCCAACCTGTGTTTGGTTATCAGCAGCAGTAGAGAATACCTGGAATAACAAGATGCAGCAAAAGATTAGAAGTCGTGAGCATGGACAAACAAACCGGCCTTATACATATTTAGAATCCAGAGACAATACATTTGAAAATATTAAAAGACACTAGGTGAGAATCTACCAACTCACCTGACTTTTCTTTGTAGGTATGGTGGTATTCCTACTAATCAACCTGGTAAAGATACCTCCCAATGTCTCAATACCAAGAGACAATGGAGTGACATCCAAGAGCAGCAACTCTTTCACATCTCCACGGAGAATACCGCCTTGAATTGCAGCTCCCATGGCAACTGCTTCATCTGGATTAACACCTTTGCTTGGGCTCTTGCCAAATATCTCGGAAACAACGTCCTGCACCTTAGGGACACGGGTCATACCACCAACTAGAAGGACCTCATCCACATCTTTCATTGATACGCCAGCATCCTTCAAACAATTCTTGCAAGGATCCCTTGTCCTTTCAATTAAGTGGTTCACCAACGTCTCAAATTTGGATCTAGTTAGAGTGATATTAAGATGTTTCGCACCCGATGCATCAGCTGTGATAAAAGGCAAGTTAATCTCAGTCTGAGAGGTTGATGATAGCTCAATCTTAGCTTTCTCAGCTGCCTCTCGAAGTCTTTGCAGGGCAAGCCGGTCTTTTGACAGATCAATTCCCTCGTTCCTTTTGTACTCATTCACCAAAAATTCCAAGAGTGCATTGTCAAAGTCCTCTCCTCCCAAAAAGGTGTCCCCATTGGTTGCTTTGACCTGAGTGGCGGTTAGCAAGTGGGAGACAGTGAGTAGAAAACACAAGAGGATGAACACAAGAGATCACAAAAAGTTTCAGTTACCTCAAAAACACCATTTGATATTTCCAAAATAGAAATATCAAAGGTACCACCACCAAGATCAAAAACTGCAACAAGTCCTTCTTTGTTGTTCATACCATAAGAAAGTGCAGCTGCAGTAGGCTCATTAATAATCCTCTGCACATCAAGGCCTGCAATTCGCCCAGCATCCTTGGTTGCCTGCCGCTGAGCATCGTTGAAATAAGCTGGAACAGTGATGACGGCTTTATTTATAGACTTCCCTAGGTAGGCTTCTGCTGTTTCCTTCATCTTCGTTAAAATAAATGCTCCAATCTGACTTGGGGAATACTGCTGGCCGTTGGCTTCAACCCAAGCGTCTCCATTGGGAGCCCTAACTATCTTGTAAGGAACCATCTTCATTTCCTTCTGAGTCTGGGGATCATCAAATCGTCTACCAATTAGACGCTTGGTCCCAAATACGGTGTTGGTTGGATTGGTGACCGCCTGACGTTTGGCCGGAGTGCCAACAAGCAGTTCTCCCTTTTGGTTAAATGCAACCACTGATGGGGTGGTTCTAGATCCTTCAGCATTCTCGATCACTTTAGGATTCTGCATGAATAAAGCATCAAGCACGCTTAACATCCACTTAAACCAGCTCAGGCTCAGGAAGAACTAAAACCGCCCTACGAAAGCAGAAGATCCACCCTTCCCAATGAACAGACTCTTACCTTCCCCTCCATCACTGCAACACAGGAGTTTGTGGTACCCAAGTCTATCCCAATAATCTCATTTCCAGCAGGTTTAGAGCTGCACCATATGAAAGATGAGTTTAGTAGGAACATAAACATTATGATGTGACAAAATGGTGAAAGTGATGAAAACAAAAGTCATTTACCTAAATGGTCTAGCCAGACCAGCCCATTTACCATGTGTTGGACACCATGACGGCTTAGTATTTGAAGCAAACTGCACAGGCCATGCATAGCACCACAACCACAAGAAAAAATTAATATTTCAACAGCGAAGTTCTCATATTAGAAAACTACTAACTGCCAAAAAAAGTATCGCTTGAATGTCAACCAGTAACGAAAGCCAGCCTAAAGAACATACATGAAATCATCCCAACCCAACACACCTCACCAGTTGAACTAAAAAGGATGCCACTCAGCATTTATGTTCTAAAAAAATGACAGACTTCTTCCCGCTAAAGTAAAATAACAAACTCATCTCCCTCCCTTGATAGCAAGTTGGCCTTCGCCTATCAAGGGTGAAAATCGACCATGTGCCAAAAAACATACAGCATACAATTTCCATTACAGCAACAAAACTGCCACCCCTCTCCGCAATATATTCAATTAACCATCCCTCAATTCCAAACTAGCTAACGTCAACTATTCAGACCCAGCTATTAGGCCATTTTATTCCAAAATTTGATCATTTGTTTATAGGTAAACTATGACTTATCTAAAACTACAAGATGTTTCCCAAACCTCACACTTTATATCTAAACAAACATTCAATCACCGTTAAAGAACAAACGAAATGATCAACAACAAATACACACAAAATACAAGTAGGCCTTGTTTGCGCATAAATACTGTGCACCTCCACAAATTTCACTACGTACTTGTTACCTCCCACCACCTGCACAGGTACCACGTACCTCTGTCCACCAACCCTTAAACAGATGGGAAAAAATCACCTAGTGTTTCTGCCTTCGTTGGAATTTGAACCTGAGACCTCATTGTTCTTACTAGGCCACACCCTCGGGTGCTTAGTGTTCTTAAATATTTCAAGAAGAGTACAAATTGTCATTTACAAAATTTGATCTCTGAGCATAACTTCAAGTTCCATACTTTTATCAAATCCAACTTCAAATACTCTTTTTTTTTTTTTTTTTTCAATTTCAGAAAATAACACCAGAATTCAACACCCTTTTGGATATTAAGCTTAAAAAAAATGAAATCTTTACACTAATAACACAATAAATTAACATCAAAATTCAACACCCTTTTGGTTTTTAAACTGAGGAAAATCTTTACACATAAAGACAAGTGGGGTCCGAAGACGGGAGTTGTACACAGACCTCACTCCTACTAGACAAAATGAAATCTTTACATATAACAACAAAATATTTTAACATCAGAATTCAACACCCTTTTGTTAATTAAAGTGTTTAAGAAAGGAAAGACTTACAGTTTTATATGTAGAAAGAGAAGAAGTAGCTAAGTCACGGCGACGAAGAGATCTTAGCAATATAGCTGTAGCCATAGTAAGAAACAAACAAGCTTTGTAAATTATGGATTATTTAGGTACTTTTCTTGTATGTTTTAGCAGGGTTTATAGAGGGTTTTAGAGAAGAAACAAGAAAATGGTAGAACATGATTGTTCTAGGGTGGCGGTGTAGCATGAGAAAGTTCTAGTAGGTGTATGTATTATATCAACCAATGACTATATTTAGCATATACCGTCCCCTCTCCATTTTGTTTGTCATACTTCTAAATTTGAAAACAAATTTTTTTGAACACAAATATATACGACTTATTTTAGATCACAAGTTTCAAAAGTCTTATTTTTTTATGAAATTTCGTGTCAAGTTAAACTATCACAAATAAAGTGGGACAGATGGAGTATCTTTTATATAGTTTTATTACAATAATTTATCTTCTTACTTCAATTTATTTATCACTTCAATATGCGCGTGCTTGAGTGAGTTTGAAAGTGGCTTATAAAGCTCATTAATAATATTTGGTAACTTAAATTTATATAGGCTTATAAGCCTTTGTATGCTTTAAAAAAGCCAAAAGTGAGAAAATACTAAATTCTCAAAAAATGACTTATAAGTCACTTATAGCTTATAAGTTGCATAAAATATCTTTTTTACTTCCGATCTGTTATTCAGTTATAATAAGTTAATGTGATTTGATGTAATACTAACCACTTGTTTGGATCGTTGTTATAGTTTTTATATTGTATCGTATTGTTTGTTTTGATTGTTATTTTAAGTTTTATTGTATTGACTTGCATTGCTAAATTCATCTTTACGTGACGACAAATAGTAGCATTATATATAACAGATTAATTTAGTGTGACGACGAAAAATACCATTATACATAGCGGTTAATTTAGTGTGATCGTGTCATTACCTTGCGTAAAATAACATATGACGTTGTATGTAATTAATTTAGATTGTTATTTTAATTTTCATTATATTGCTTGTTATATATGTTGATATGGGACGATGAAAAGTACCATTATATATAGCGGTTAATTTAGTGTGATCGTGTCATTATCTCGCGTAAAACTAACATATGACATTGAATTTCCAATATGAGTACAAAAGAATTCTAAACTATGATTCTGGAGAGACATGACCTAGCTAGATCAAAGGGCATTTGAAAAACTAAACTATGATTCTGGAGAGACACTACAAATTGTTTCCTACATATTCTCAACTTAGTAGGAAGCGCTTCCCCGAATGGGGCTTTACGCGACGCGAATCCGGATTAGTCGGGACTCCGATGAAGATACCGGACACCGGGCGGGAAACCAAAAAAAACTCAGTACAACTGTTGGTAACTTGCCCTATCATTTCTTTCCCTACTATATGTAGTTCTACTAAAGTAGGATCTTTGGTTAAAATGCCAACTTCTATTCATGTCTCTTCTTCTATTCCAAGAAACTAGTGAACTATAACAAGCTGGGAAAAGGAAACATAACAGCACAAATAGTACTAGAGCTACACAAATCCACATAACATTGCAGAATCCCTCCTTTAGCTCAGGTTCATTTTGATTTGTCCAAGGAACTCCTCCCACATTCATCCCAAATACTGTCACAAACAAGACAATGTAAGTAATGGCGGAACCAGGAATTTCAACAAGATTTGTTATACTACTTGAACCTCCTTTAATACATGTAGCTGTTCCCTGCTAAAATTACTCAGACTCTTCAAAATTACCGCCGTACCCGTGTCGGATAGGATCCGTGTCGGATAGGACACGGGATTCACACCTGATGTGGTCAAATAAAAATGGATACTTTGACCAAAATCCACAGAAAATTGAAGATTTTCTTTTTGACAAATAGACTCTCAAGATAGACATTGGAAATGAGATACCTTCAAAATTATGCAGAAATTTATAGTCTTTTGTCTCTTTTTCATCTTTTGTCGACATTCTCGAATTTCTAATTTTATGTTTTGAGGGTAACTTTTGGAAAGACGACTTAATAGAGAAAAGCAGAGATATTGGGGAAGAGGTTCTCTAGGAAGAATCGAAATTAAGGATTATGTCTTTATTTTTAGAATTTTGAAAATTTTTAGACAGATCCCCGCACACGGATCCATACCCCCGAATCTCTAAATTTAGATTTTGCCGAATCCGACCTCTAGATCCGTACCCGTGTCGGATACCCGTACCCAAGTCCGAGTAACTTAGGTTCCCTGAACATGAGTGATCGACGATGCTGATTCGAACTGAAACATGATGTGAAATTTTGGCAAAAGTTGCTTAAGAATTTTTACCTCCAGTTACTACTGTCAAAGGGAGAAACATGACAGAGAGGAAAGAAAGGTAGTATAGTTTTGTAGTAATTTGCTCAGCCTGCCAGCTTTCAAGACCAGTCTGAATTCCATTAACTCGAGTGACTATAAAACCAACATTGTCTTTTAAACTTCTCAGTCGACCAATTAGCTCTTCAAGGGAGTTAATGTCATCACTGGCAAACCAATCTTGTGAACAACACTTCTCCTTCACTCGTGGAATTACTTGCTCCGCGTATGCTATTACCTGCAAGAAGAGTAACAACTATATAAAATGAAGTGCATGTCTGCTAAATAGATTCACTTGAATTGATCAATTTGTGTCACATTAAAAGGACTAAAGAACTACCTGGAGAAGACGTTGCGAATCAAGATGCACCTTTGGAAATCTTCTGTCATCTAACATTTGTTGCTTTAAAGCAAAACCACCTGCAACCAAAGAAGAATCTGCAACTAGAAGCCGAAGAGAAGAGACTTGTATAACACATGAGGCGAAAAGCAAGTACAATTAGTAGAAATAAAATGTACCTTTGTCCAATTCCAGTTCCACAGAATCCAACTCAATCTCTAGCTTTGTGACAACATCTTGAAGGTGATCCACATGAGTATCTACAATGTGAACAACAAGATTTGACACAGATTTAGGCACTGGATTGTCAGCCTCCTCGAAGTGATTCATCGTCAACAGAAAATCAAGAACATGTTCACTGATTACAGTTCCACCACTTTCCTTTTGTTCTAAAGCACTATAACTTGGACTTTCCACGATAGGTATCTCCGAGAGAAGAGACTCCTTTATCGGCGAGAAACCCAACCTCAGAACACGGCCTAATGACACAGTGATCACTAAATTCTCAGTAACTCTTGCAGCAATCCTAAATGTAAAGTTGTTGGATGCAGGGCCAGGTGAATTAACACGAAAAATAAGAGCACCATTTACATAACCACAAAATGGTCCATTGCTAACAAGTGATAGAATGTCTTGGAGATTCAAAGGAGGACAAAGTACATTTATAAGATACTGTGCAGAATGTGAAAGTTTCTGGTTCCACTTCGGAAGCTCAACGTGGTACCAACAAAATTCTTTTCCTCTACCATACGATAAATCCCATTCCTTATCAAAATAATTCCCTTCTCCATCAAATATATAGGCTTTTTGCCTTACACCACCAGAATAATGCAAGTGATTGTAAGTGTTGTCCTGCATATATGTGCCTGAGGTAACTTCTCTATCCATTTCCTCTCCCTTCACTTTCCATATCGTTCCCTCGATCCTCAACTAATTCTTGTAGAAGTACAACATATCATACAACAAAATTCAATCTCAACATATGTCTCAAAAAACAATCCCATCACCACAAATACCAACATTATTCCGCATTATCCAAAAGAATTCATGCAGCCTTGAAGGTGGTAGCAATATATATTCAAGAAAGACTAAGGAATTTCATTAACATGTTGATGCATGTGTTTATGCAAATGGATTTTACTAGCTCTTGTACATTCTTACGTGAGAGACTCAGTTAATTTGTTAGTAACAGTTTGTTTAAGGCAAAGTGTCGGGTCCTAATAAAGAAGCCTCACTTCCATTCATGTTATGTTTGTTAATGTTACAAAAACTTCGGAAATGCACTCATTGAATACAGATCAAACCTTTTTATAGCAGTCATCCTCTATAATCACATTTTATTAATTAAGACCAAGTTTTTTAGAATGGATTTTTTATATCATGTTATATCATGTATTGTCTATAACAATTACTATATTGTAGTACAAAAATATCTAGACAAAAGACACCATTATATAAAGGCCAAATCGACCATAATATATTACCACGGGCATATGTTATACTCCATTTTTCTTCTACTTTAGCCTCATAATAATGTGATGCTAGTGCGTGTTCCATTTTGATGTTGTGATTTAGGCTAAACAATTAGAGCCGTCAATATGGGCTTGGCCCGCTGGGCCGGCCCGGCCTGGCCCGTAATTTAATAGGGTTGGGCTAAGATTTTTTTAGCCCACGAAACACTGAGGCTTGTTAGCCCCGGCCCACGCAAGCCCACAACCCGTGAGGCTTGGACGAGGCCGGGCTGGGCCGGCCCGTGGGCTTAGTTAAATTAAATAATTTAAATAATAAAATAAGGACCAGTCTAAAAATAATGAAAACAGAGCTTCCAGTTTTGAATATTTTGTTGCAATTTTTCAGTACTTATATTTTGACAAATATTATATTATTTGTATCCTTTTTATGTTTTCGTTTTAATGTTATTTGGAATCCGGGTTCTTGGAGAATAACAATTTATCAAATGTGTGTGGTGACTTATCAAAAGTTTGTATTTTTTTTTCTGATTATCTTGTGTTAACAACAGTTAATGATATCTGAAATTGCTCCAGAAATTTTATGAAATTAAGATTCTGTTTTAACTAATGACAATTGAAATAAATTTTAAGTTCACATTAGATACTTTTTGACACCAAAGTTTGTACTATATTTTTGCTTGTTTACATTATCTCCTTTATAAGAATTTTTCAGTTGGATATCATGGTAATATTTGGTTTACTTCCAGTATATACTGTTATTAAAAATTCAAAAATCAAACTAACATTATTAAGAAATAATTAATAATAAATAATGGTGGGCTGGCCCGGCCCGGCCTGCAGCCCACTTAGGGCTGGACTGGGCTAATAATTTAATGGCCCGTGTGAATTGTGGGCCGGCCCGGCCTGGCCCGGCAAATTGCAAAGCCCACGTGGGCTGGGTCGGGCTGGGTCGGGCCGGCCCATTTTGACAGCACTATAAACAATAAACATAGCATCATATATTAGGGATTTAAATTATATGAACTAAACTTAAATAAGATACATACATTTAATGCGAGAATTTCTATGGACGTATTCTGCTAGAATGCAAGAATATATGTACTAGAATAAAGTTATATTTTTTCAATGATACCGCATTGTGTAACAATTCCACAACCAAATCCGCCAATTAGTAGGTAACAACGATTAGAGGCGGATCCACAATTTTAAAGTGGGTTCTATATCATGCTTCTTCTTACTTACTGGTTTCGAATAAATTATTCATATATTGTAAGGTATTTTTTAACATAAATACAGGGTATAGGCTGGGTTCCGCCGAACTCGTAGCTTAGCCACTAGATCCGCCACTGACAACTATCCAAACAATGTGTAGGTGTAGCTAGGGGTTGAGTCAGAAATTAAATATTTAAATATTACATTTAGAATTTGACGTCAAGCATATTTTTAAATATTTAAAGTATTTTTTCGTTTGATACTTCTGTTTGTCCAACCAAGTCTATCGAAAACAATCTCTCTACCTCACTCGAGATATGCAAGGTCTGTATACACCTCATCTTCTCCTGGCCTCACTTGTGGTAACAGAGTAGATCTTTTGTTGTTGTTGTTATTGTTGTTGTTGTTGTAGTAGTAGTACTTATGTTTGGCCTTTTATTGGCATATCATACTTGTAACATTATGTTTGCCTTAGTCTTGGACATTTGCATAAAATATGATCATTTGCTATGACTTATGAGTACTAAATTGGGAGGAAATTTTCCAAAGTTGAGTTGCTAGAGATTCTTAGGTGTTGGCATTGTGCTAAGTGATTGGAGTTGTTGCATTTTTACGAAAAAGCACTTGTTTGGTGAAAATTTTCCAGAGAAAGTCTTTTGTGTTGCCAAACATTCTTGTAAGTTGATAAACACAGAAAGAAAATTTGATTTTTTGCATAATTTACAACAACCATACACAAATATCACCTTAATGTGTTTTCATGTGCTTAGTTAGCCTTAGTTATGGGTGGATTTGATGCATTGCTGTAGGACTTTATTAATCCCCTTTTACCATAATAGAAAATTCTTATTAGGCATTCCAATTATTAGATGTGCTCTGAATGAACTTGAGTATTTGGTTGAGATGCCTAATCAATGTAGTGATCTTATTACCATGTAATATTTTCTGTTTGGCCTAGTTAGATAGCTAAGTTTAGTCACTCAATAGGGTCTTTGAAATTATCTAGTACTTGTGAAACACAAAAGAGAACATTGTGTTATCTCCTAATTATATGGTTTTAGGCAATCCTTAATTCCTTATCTAATGAGCTAGTTTTTCAGGCAGATTTAGGCCTAAAGTCCATTTTCTTAACATGGTATCTGAGTCAGACCCATTTTTATTCGTGGGTTATCCGATGTTGGCCCCCCATGTCATATTGTCCATGCACCATTCACCAATGTGCAGTCGTGGGTGTGTGGGTGAGTGGGGGTAGGGGGAGGTTAAGTGTCTGATGTTGGTTAGGCAATGGGCTATTGTCCCCTTATACAGTCTTGGACACTGCTAATCTTGTGAGCTAGCTTTCGGCTAAATTAGGCTAAACATCCATTTTCTTGACAACCTTTACTTAATGGTTTGTAAGCTAGCATATTGTAGCTGTTCTTGAAGTCTTCTTACTCTACAATCTTTGTATCACTTAAGTTATTTATGAGTCTTCACCCAAAAACATGTAAAAATCGTCATAAGAACGACATCTACATTTTCCTGAGAGCTTGGCTCTCAACATGGGCTTGTGTAGAGGTATCTGTTAAGCACAGAAGGTTTGCTGAGCTTTACGCTGTACCATGTATGGCCCATGGAATAATATCAACAGGAATCATGCTCATATAGGTACCAAAAGCAAGCATGTTCTCACTTAACAGTGTTAATATTTAGGAGCTACAACCCAGATAACTGTTATGATCACATTACAGCTTCTGAAACAAACCAGGATAGTTGCTATGATCCTATTCTTATTTTTAGTCTTACATTACTTTGGCATGTTTATAAAGATCGTAAAGCTATTCAATATATTGGCCGAGCATAATTTGATGCCTCTCATGCTTGATGAGCTCTTCTATCTTGTTTAAGGATGTCATTCGTATAAGCATCTCCTAGCTGTGGAGCTGGTTGAGGTAGACTAGAAAGCTGTCAATCTGCTTTGTAATGCAGTTGTAGTCTGTTGCAATGTAAAAAATTATAACAATGAGATTAGTGTCCCATTTTCTTTTTGTTTCTTCGAGGGTGGCGGTGGATCATGGGACTGGGCTAGGAGACTTGAAGTATGAATTCAATTCGCAACAGAATTTACCCAAGCTTTATTGCACTTGTTGATGTTTCATTCTTCTGTCCTTGCTGCTGGTTTAGCTGGAGACTGATAAAATCATATCCATTGCCGATTGCATGCATAGCAGGAGCATTCTTATTTGCTTCATTTCTGCCTCCAGGTCCAGAAAGCTGAAACCAATGTTTTGTTGCCTTTAGATTAAGCCCAAGCACATCTAAGCCTTGTGGTGAAAGTGAAACAAAAAATTATAGTCCTCGGTTCATATTTGTATAATAAAGAGGCAATGTTCTTAAGTTTGTACCTTTTTCTTCAATTCTGTATTCTCTTGATGGACGAGATTCACCTTCTCATATAGATCTATATTTTGTAGACGAATGAGATTGCCCTGCAGTAGGAACGTTAAAGACATCTCTATATCGAAACCTAAAACACTGGGGAGTTCTGATAGTTTTCTAGTAAGACCTTCTGATTCAGTTTATTGACTTCATCAGTTAAAATTTGTTCCTGCCAGAAAGATTATTATATTCAGGATCAGTATAAACTTGATAGAAGTGAATGCTCAATGATGGAAAAAGTGTAAATGGTGTAGATTTTACCTTTCTTGATCGGATACATTTCGAACTCATTTCAAGTTGGTTTTCCAGATATGTTAGATCCTTGATGCTGAGTCCAGAAAGTTTTTCACCCAAAAGTTGCCTGTGTTCAATAATACATAATGTTTCTATCCCACCCATCCACTCAATCTAGTTTGGTTTAATAAAAGTATTTATCTGTGTAGTAGGAGAAACTTCGCTGTCTATCAGTTCACTTGAACAACAAGCTGCTATATATCAATTCATCGTATGAGTTTATTCATGATGCACTCTTCTAGCTCTGAGTGGAATATATTGCACTCTCCATGCCACACATTATCAAAGTGAGCTTTAGATGATAGTCTATGGAGCTGATTTTCTTTTTCTAGATTTCACACAATGAAATGAAACGTCCATCTTTCTATACCTTCCATAATGTCCTTTATGGATGTATTGTCTAAAATGACAAGTTTTTTTATGACTAATACTTTAATCTGGGTGGAAAAAGTTGCAATATTGTTTGCTGTTTTACATATTTATTATACTTAAAACTTTTAGCTAACACTTCGAAGTCAAGGTGTGTACTACTGAATCATCATAATCTTTTGGAATGAGTGATCATGAGACCCTTTGTATGGATTACATTTGAGTTAGAAATACTAGTAGCATACTTGTCTATGCTACTTTTCCTAAGACCTGTTAGGACACACACTCAAAATTTGCACATTACTCTCAAAAGTTTGGCATGATTACAAGGCATTAAATTGTGTATGTCCAGATCTATATTTTATGGTCTTGAATAAAGAGGCTATTAGTGTTGATTTTGTTGGGAGGAAATTGATGGAGAAGTAATTCAGAAGAAACTTTCAAGACACCGAACTCCCGAGGGTAGCTCAACTGTTTGGACTTTTGGAAAATCTGGAGGATAGATTATCTTTTGCTTCTGACTCCTTGATCAGGAAGGGAGAGAAGAACCGGAGATGCACCGTAAAATCCAATTACTCATTTTCTGCTTAATACATTGTGAAGTGATGAAAATGCCCTTAGAATAATGGATAACATTTCTAGGGCATATTTAACTTAAGGCAATTTTCAAAAATACTTAGCATATGTCGCAAATATTTGTGTGAGAATTGGCCAGAATCACCAAGGCATTTATTTTCACTGTATATGGATGTGTGCATGTTTCTGAATTTGTTTGGTGTGTGCGGGTAACGCCTTAAACTTTAAAAGGAGCTGTCTGCAGTAGACAGGGGCAGAAGTGAAGGTAACATCACAAGCAGTTTCAATACTAATCAAGTGTGCATCTTTTGCAGGTGCTTTAAAGGAAGAGCTGTTGCAGTGCACTGAATCTTTAGTGCATCTATAATACAGATGCAGTGGTGGTAATAGTGAGGCATTCAGAGGCATGTTAGAGCTACCAAATTAATCAACTTACCTGTGACTTTCTTGCAAGTAATGTAGTTGTTGCCTCAAACGTGCTGCTTCCCCTTGCCAGAACTAGCCAAAAAGAAGAAGTTGTTTAGTTTAGCTAGTTTAACTTGACGACTCCTATGTGCATCCAATAAGACAAAGTTAGTAACAGAACTTAATTCTTTGACAGTCGTAAAGTCTATAAGCAAGATGATACAACTTCCATTCAGCTTCGCCTTAATGTCCTTATTGGATAGATATCCTTTTGAAACTTGTGAATTTTAATTAAAACTAATAAATGCATATCTTTGCTGTCGTGTTTCAACCAGCATTGGCAGGTCTTTTGCATATTTTCCAGCGGATGTGCTTGATGGAAAGGCTCAGGATTTCAAGTTTTTGAGGTATATACATCTTTGGAGCAATTTTTCATTCTCATCATCTTTAGGCACTGATGTTTATGATTCTAATTCTCAGTATGATTCTGATGCTTTGAGGTAAGATAAAAGTTGTCTTATTAAGTGCTCATACAAACAAATAGCGTTCAATACTTTGTTGAACAGATAAACTGTAAATAACTTTCTTCTTTCTTTCATTCAGTGGCACTGACATAAAGTGACATTGATGTTATTTTGGATCGAATCTACCCAGTGTCGTGTATGAAGATCTAAATCTTTGGTTGGTAATACCGTAGAATGCATGGAGTTCTAAAACTAATCCGCGTGAAGCTTTTATTTTTTGCTATGTTAAAAAGAGATCCTCAATTTGTAAGTTAAATGGAGACTCAACTGTTGAGCTGTAGTCCTAGAAAGTGGGAGGATCTGGGAAGAAATACCTGCTAGCTTAACTAAGTAAACCTATAGAATCCAGTCCAGATTAGATGTTAAGAGTTTGGCTTCTTAGAAACAACAAATTGCTTCATAATTGACAGCGAACATTCTTTATTATATGGTAGATGACAGGAAAAGAGTCTGTAGAACAAAGGAATTTTACAATTTAAGTGCTTGTTCAAGATGGAATCCAAAAAAATACTTGCACTATTCTTACCTTGTAAATGTAGGTTGGTGAAGATAGCTAATACTAAATTTCTAAAAAGGAATCTATAGCTATTTTTTCCCATTTTGTGTGTTTTTCCAACATCTGCTTGTTCTTCATAAAATGGTAATCCTCTGCAGGTTTCGGGAAAAGAAAGTATGCTAGCCCATGGTCTTTCTCTCATCAGCTTGGAATCACGGCGAGCCAAACCTTCTCACAGACAAAGTGCTAAAACCCACCTTGGGTTTTGATCTGCCTAGTTTCAGAGGTTAGTTATTAGTCATACTGCTTATACCAATCTTGAGTTTGGTTCCTAGAAATTGTATAACATGCCTCCCTTTCAGCTATCTTTCAATAAAATGTGCCATTAATACCCGTTGCTTGATTCCGTTTTCTGTCACTAGGAGGAATCTTCTCCTTTAACTGGATTGAGGTCCATTAGTATCTTGTCCGCAATCTATATTTGTCTCAGCGTTCATCTTTTGCTCCCATTTATACCATTTACATGCGAGGAGAATACTATGTGGACGAAGATGGCCAGTGTGAAGTATAGTTGCAATAAAAATGGATGGTTCCCATATAAGGTTACTTCATCCTATGGGACAAGTGTGTGGAAATTATGAAGGAAAAAGGGTTTCTTATTCAGTTGGGATGATAGTAGAATAAAGATTTTGGCTCGATGTTTGGTGCAGTAAAGTAAAAGATGATCTTTTCTCTGATATAAATGTTAGATTGCTGCAGTAGAGCGTTATAAAGAAGGAATGGAGATTCAGTATCCTGGAATGTTTAGTTCAGAATACTCTTACTAGATTGGGAATACGGAGAGGTGAAAACATTATTTAGAGGTTGTATAGTTACACATAACTTGGGGATATTGATAAACTGAATTGAAATGTGTCATTCTTGAAATGCTTTACAGTGAAAGGTTGCAAGAAATTGTGTACATCTAATGCGCTTGGTGTTAGAATGTAGAGTTTAGCACAAGCACATGTTAAAGAACAGTGTGTAGTATCTCATTATTCATCCTGGACGAAGTGTGTGATCATCTTATTTAAAAGTTTAAACTGTTAGAGAGATCACATTTCTATTTACTTAACTATTTATTCACCACACCCCCTCACATGTGGAAAGGAGTTGCCTTGGGGTCCCATAAAGGGTTGCCATCTTATTTTGTTTTGAAGAGGAAAAAGAAGTAAATCAAAAGAATCAGAGAAACAAAGTAGTAGCAGCAGAAGTGTCGCAAACTAGACAAGAAGGGCAATGACAACAGAGAGGAAGTTGGAGCGTAAGCTGAGCGGAGGAAGGTAACAGCGTGTTCTTTCCTCCTTTTCTCTTTGTTTTGTCATCTCTTAAAGTCAGTTTCAAATCAGTGGGTCCGGGGACTAATGGATGGAGGATGATTGTGTCAATTTTCCACTTATCTTTAGGACTGATCCAAGGGTTAATGATCATATCCTTTACGATTTATGTGGTCAAGCCTGAATTAATGGATTATACCAAATGGAACACTAGTTAGATAAACTTTGTCTGGTGCACAATCCATGAAATGGCCAGTAACTGTTGAAAATATTGAATGTCTGGAATCATTAAAATTTGGATTTAGCATTTAATTATGTTATGAGGGCGCTGACGATTTTGAGGAGCAAGAATAAAACTTTATATTGATTGCACAGCCTGGTTTAAGAGATAACCTCTTACCTCATATTTGGATCTTCATCCTTGTACTTCAGCACCTCAGACTTTTGGGATATCTGAATTTCAACCAAGCACTCTTTTAGGCCTGAATTCCTAGAACTCAAACTTTTATTAGGAAATACAACTCACTTTGCACCCATGATAGATTCCAATGGCAACAGATTATGCAGATGAAAGGCACAGTATTCCATCTTGGCATACCAAAGTTAAACAAAGCCTTAGAAGATGACATCTCAAGATAGCCTGCTCCCATCGATAGAAGTGACTTTCCCTTCAGGTCATTAGAATGCAAATAGCAAACCCTTTCCTATTCTGATGGATTCCCGAAGTAAGAATTAGGTCTTGGAAGAATAAAGAGAAGTACCTACCACAGGATCAATTATGAACTTTTGGTATACATGTTATGTATTTTTGCACCTGTTGTTCATGTGCTTTTACATTCAGGTTTTCTACTGAGGTGTCAGCTTGGGCTTTTTCCAACTGCAGTATTCAGGCTTGTTAGCATGTCACCGAGGATAATTATGAAGAGTTCCCCAGCTCCCATGCTTGTCACCACCTTGGAACAAAAGGAGCTAGGTGTCTGGGGGCCGAGCAAGCGTTAGCAAACCAAAGCTTGGTTCTTGTTAACATATATGATGTGCTTCACATGAATCTAAGTGTTTATAGTATTATGTATTTTAAGAGGCATTTCCTGAACTCATTTCTTTTCTCACTGTTTTTTTCTAAAATTGGACGCCTTAACTGCTATCCTCATCGGCGGTCAGTAGAAAGAAAGAAATGTGCCTGATCACCTCCATAGGTCCTGCTGATGGATAGGTTCATAATGAGATATACACACCAGAATGGATGCTCATCTGAGAGTGGAAGATCAGGACTTCCAGATCTGAGGTTTTGTTTCATCTATAGCTTTTAAGGACTGGAATATCACATGAATTTGGCCTCTGTGCTTATATGTCAACTGTAGCTGCTTGATATAGGAAAAAACTAGCTATCTTTGGATATAGGGCATCAATGCCATAAAATTACTTAATGGATTTCCTCAAGATTTTTAACTTTCAATCATTAAGCTTTTGAACATGTTATTCCAACTTAGTTGTTAATTATTGGTTTATTTACTTTTTGGTCCTTTGCTGAATGGCTAAGTGATATGGGGGACGTTTACATATTGCTTCATGATGCACCCTCTTTTCTAAATTCAGATATATGTACGCTACTTGCCTTTCATGACAGATCCTGAACTAATTTAGGTGTGGTTGAGACGTCCTCCATCCTCTTGTGGACTTTCCTTTCTACTGAAATCTGCAATGTCAAAGAATTCTGCGAGACAGACGATCTATCTTTTAATGGTATTGTATTGAGAATCTCGTCTCATCAGGACCTTCAACATGATAAGCAGATGACTCTTTGGAGTTCACTTCATTCGTCTGCAAATGCAAATAAAGAAGCATCAATGCAAGGGAGTAACATATTTCACTATTTTGGCTTATCCATCTCAACTGAAACAGATCTGTTTTATTTGTGAACCAGATAATCATGTCTTGCAGAATGTTTCCACCAGGTTATGTTCCATAGTATGTGAATATACAGGAATACAACTAAAGAACAAAGGTGAGCATTTCTGTTTTCTCATGCCACCTCATTCTGGCAATTCCAGATTCTTGTAAGCAGAACTGTTGCAGGGTCAAAGTATTGGTCTCAAACAAGTTTATGAACTGAACTTGTAGAAAAGGACTCTTTCAGTGGTTTATTTTGTTCTGAACACGGGACTAATTGAAGCGGCTGATGCTGCATCAAGCCTGCATCTTTAGCTGTCCTTTAGACAAGATGACCATAAGGATTAGTGATAAGTTAAGCTGTTGAAGTAGTTACCACTCGTTTCTGATACTTACAAAGAGATTTTGTACTTACTACTTACCATGGAGGTTTGGAAGAGATACTTTGAAACCTGCTAATTGTACACAGACAAAGCTAGGGAAAACCACCTAAGAAAAATCAGGTAAACTTACAGAGAGTGAAGTGTACAATTTATCCTTGGACACATGGAGGCAAATATAGGTTTAGATTTTGGGAAGAGATCAACATAGCTATAGTGCGCTAACTTATTCAGAAACCTTCAACAGGTAACTCTTCTGCCATAGAATAGCTTAGGAGTTGCAATTCCTAAGGTAATGCTGTAATGAGTCCCTTCTACAACTTGGATGTTACAAAGGATTGAATCCTGACAGACGTCAGTGAAGGGCTGTTGGGGTTGTTTTCTAACAAGGGCAAAAAAGGCAGCCCCGTGCATGAAGCATCCTGCGATCACACCGGGTCTGGGAAAGGGCCGCATCCCTAGAGGGGTGTAATGTAGGCAGTCTACCCTGGTGCAAGCATATTGAACTCGTGACCTATAGGTCACATAGAGATAACTTGGATGATACAGAAGATCAAATCCTGGCAGAAGTCAGTGAAGGAAGCTCCCAATTTTGATACCTGCTTCCCAAATCTTCTGACACAAGCTTCATTACCATTGCAAACAGTTCAGAGATGCTATCAGGTTTCCATTCCTACTTCAATGTTAGAAAAGATCAAATCTTGACATAAGACGGAAGGAAGCTCCTAATTTTAAGATCTTCCCTGATTTCGAAATCTGTTTTAAACAAGCTTCACCCATTTCAAACAGCTTGGAGATGCTAGTCTGTTACCCTTCCTTTAATGAAATCTACTTAGCCAACTGGATTGCAAGCGTCAAGTAGAATATTCCCTTCAAGATTTCAACTTAATTAGATTTCCGTTGCTTTCTTGATATCACCTTTAGGCTTTAGCTATTGATTGGCTGGACAACTAACAAGCTTGTAGCTACAATCTTTGATGGTTGAGGACGACATTGACCGAAAGTAGATAGGGCAGGTTTTACATGCTGGGTGGTGAGGAAGCCCTTAGTAAATGATCATCAGTCCCCTAATTAGTCGTAATTTCCTTTACAGCATTTGTAGAGTTTATTAGATAGGCAAGTTAGCATCTATTATCTAAACAGTCTCCAGCCTAAAAATGTCATAATCATTTGCATTTTTCGGTCATTGAGATATCATTTATGATCTATTACTTCTTCATATTCTTTCAGTTTCTTGTTTTTTCTCTGTGTTTCCCCTTAATTTCCAGTTTCTCTCTCTTTCCCTTTCAATTTCTTCTTTTAATTGGCCTGGTTTGGTGTCAGACCAACAATCTCGGCACATTGGAGGGTATCCAGTTTCCTTGCTCTTAAAACAAAAGATGGGCAGTGCTAGAATTGATCCTAAGGATGGAGAAGTTAATAATTTCCTTTACCAAGCTTCCGAAGCTGATTGGAGTCTTCTGTTTGCAGCAGCTCCTTTTCCTGCTCAAAGAGAATGGCATACTTCTCTTGGCGATTCTTATCAATTATCCTAGAGACATACTTCAACCGAGCAACAGTTGAATCATGATTTGACATATCCTGACATGAGATCTAGTAACGTAAACCATAGTGGCAGTACATAGGAGAGGAGTGAAGAGAAGATGAGTAGGAAAAAAGTGGATACTAAGGGAAAGCAGATGGTGCGTTTCATATGTTGACAAATCCTAGGCCATAAACAAGTGAAACCAACCATTTAAGCATGATTGGTTGAGGACCGAGGATGTGCTGCATCCGTGCAAATGTTCTCTCCCCTGCACATTACGGAGAGTGTTAGAGCCAGTATTTCTGTCAAACTTCCTCCACTCTAATATTCGATCGACCAGCTAGGAATTAAAGGATGGCTCAACCCACTTCTCTCCTGCCTCAAGTCACCCTTCAGGCCAAGCTAGATGTAATACTTCCAATGAAAGTGGTGATACCCTTTGGTTGAGCAGAAGCTTCGTCTGCACCATTTAATGTGCTTCGACTGGTTCCATCAAAAGTAGAAATCCTAGACATGTTAAGGGTCAGACCTTATCAGTTTGAACCTCTGAGCTGATCTGACAAAATCTGCCAACACCCACACTGACAGAATATGTAACAATAGCTTTTGTGCAGCCCTCAGAGGAGGTTCTTGACAAAATGAGAAATCAAATGAGAGGGAGTGCTCTACAGACTTCATTCTGGATCTTATCTGTCTCTAGTACTTGTTAGCTGAACATGTTGCTTATGTTGCAGAACTTACTGATCCTTACATATGGATGTGATCAACTTGGGTAATTTGTACATGAACTTGTTTTAGAAAGCTTATCTTGGTTCTATTCGAATATGGGGTGCCAACGAGTAACAAAGGGTGGTTTCAGATATCATGGCTTTTCGGAAATCCTATCGTTGAAGTTGGATTATCATATTGTTGAAGTCCTCAGGAAGGTACAATAATCCTAAATTTTCCAGTAGGACCTGCTATATATTTCTATGAGACAAAGCGACGATAACATGAGATTTTCCTGGTAGATTGAGAAAGGGAACTACTGGTTCCATGAACAACATCAAATCCTCTTTGCTGGAAGAGTACAAGAGCTATAAGGCCAAGTCTTTTAAGCTTTCTAAAATGTTAAGCTATGTTATGGTTCAAGTTCTTGGATGACTGATGTAAATGGAAATTTGTAATGTAGAAGTTCTGTGAACATGGAATGTCATTTCAGTGAAGGGACCTGTCAGTCTTCTTGTTGGATTTAGAAATGTTCTGAAGGCTTTTATATCAGCAATTCAGCATCCATTGCTTAAAAATAAGACAAGTTTTCCTAATATATAAGGGCAAGTGCACAAATAAGCTGCTTTTGCCATCGCTATTTTGGAACAATTATTTTTCAAACAGTTAAGTCTCAGCCACTTCACCAACTAATTTACTCCATCGGGGCTAAACTTCATCTAAGCTTAACTTTAGACCAAAATTCTAAGTTGAGGCCAACTTCAAACTTCTGTATGAAGCTGAGCCAAGTTTGTTGTGTAAACTTAAGTGGTTATATTTGTAAAGTTTTTATAAAGTGGTTGCGCCTTAAATGACATTGGGCAGATAGGCTACTCCACAAAAATTTTACCAACCTATAGCACCATGACATTTTAAGTTAGTCGCTAAATATGGGTAAAAATTTCGCTCAGAGGCCAGTTTTAACACTGGTATTTGGTTTGAGGCCACTATTTTCGTTGGTCTTACACTAGAGGCTACTTTGGGGCCTTTACTAAATAAACATTGACCTAAGTTCTGATCATTGACTGAAGTTCAGTCCATACGGCTCCTGGACTGAAGTTCCAACTTTAAGGACACTGAAGTTCCATCTTAAGTACTGAACTTTAGTCCATATGGCCCTGGACTGAAGTTCCATCTTTAAGGACTGAACTTCAGTCAACATGGCCCTGGACTGAAGTTCCATCTTTAAGGAGTGAACTTCAATCCATATGGTCCTGGACTGAAGTTCTATCTTTAAGGATTGAACTTCAATCCGGCCCCTGGACTGAAGTTCTACCTGTTAAGCAAGAGTGGCCACAAACTAAATGTTTTGATATTAGTGGTCTGTGCCTAAAGACCAGTGGCCTTTCGTGCACTTACCCCTAAACATGGACACTAGATATAACTAGTACTCCCCCGTCCCAATTTGAGTGTCTTAGTTTGACTTGTCACGGAGTTTAAGAAATATAGGGAGACTTTTCAATCTTGTGGTTCTAAACTAAAGATGAGTGTAATGTAATAAAATGTCCTTTGAATTTGTGGTTGTAAACTTGTCATGTATGATTTTTGAATTTTCAACTTACCAAATATAGAAATAGGCACTCATTTTGGGACAAACAAAAAAGGAAAAGTAGACACTAATTTTGGGACGGAGGGAGTACTATTTATTCTCACCATTTGAGTGTGTGTAATTTATCTTTAGTTAAAAGCAAATATAAATAAAATTCATACAAAAACAACATACTATATTATATCTACAAATATTAGAGAAGATATTAATTTGCATGATAAGAAAGAAGTTCTATTTGATCAAGTACACTCGAAAAGCTAGTGGTGGTGGCAACTAGGATAGTGGTGGCTGATGCAGATGGTTGTTAGGTGGTCTTGTTAATGATGGTTATGGATGGTGATGGTGGCAAGAGGTGATGATTATATGCAGTGGTGGCTGATAATAGTGAAGGTTGTACGGTGGAGACCGACGGTGGAGATGATTGGTTAGTTGTGATAGTTGGATGGTCGACACTGGTAGTGAAGGTGGCTGGTTGTGGTGGTTGGTGGAGAGCAGAGGCGAAGCCGGTATTTAAAGTTTAGGAGTTCGAAATTCTAGTCCGCTTAAATTACGGGTTCTAACTTAATAGGAGTAATTTGTAAAGATTATATGAATTTTTTAAAACAAATACAGAGTTTTGACCAAAGCTTTGGGGTTCGGCCGAAACCCACACCACTACACTCCCACCGCCCCTGGTGGAGAGGCTGGTCATAATGGTTGCATGGTCGTACGTAATGAATAAAGAAGTGGTAAAATGTCAAATACACCATTATCTCTAAATGAACATATTAATGATGTTAAAATTCTTTAATTTACAAGATCTAAATGAATCAAACTTCCATTAATTAGTAGAAACAAACGAATCCTTGAATTCACTGGATGGAAAATGCATTTGCTTAATTATTTGTGAAGTTAGTAGTCCAATATAAGCGCATTGCAAGTTGAAACAAAAGTAAAGTTTAAAGGCAAGATAAAATAAAAACAAATAGAAGGATATGGAATAATTTTGGTTGACAAATTAAAGAGCAATACCTTGAGCTCTGACAAAGGATTCATAAGGTGATGCTCCTCTTCCTTCACTTTGTTGTATCTCTCTATTACAGATCCCATGCTGGTATATAAAAGGAAAATTAAAGCACTGTCACATGTATACTTATTATTCGTACTGCAATTATAATGATGTTAATGCATTTGATAGTCCATATATAGGGCTGGAGCTTAATTATCTTAATTACTATCAAACAGAAGTATATTTACATAAGTCAAAACCTATTAAGTTACGAAGTCCAAAAGAAATTTCCACTTTTAAATGAATAAATAAATACAATTGTATAGAGGTGGTGTAGGGCTAATTGCAGATTTCTATTGCAGGTTTTTACAGATTTTCGACCGATTTTCGGTCGACAAGTTGGTCAAAATGTTTTACCAACATTTCGACCGGCTTTTGACCGACTTTCGGTCGAAGAACTCGTCATTTAAGAAAAAAATTACATGTTCTCCGACCGACTGTCGGTCGAAAGCCGGTCGATCTTTCGGCCGATGTCGGTCGACACTGCTTTTTCAACCATCATTTATTTGACCATCGCAATCAGTCGAAGATCGGTCGAAATATAGACCGTTCTCCGACCGATTTATTCGACCACGCATGGATTGCAATCCATGCATCAAACCAAGGTATTGTGTCTTGCATAGAGTCATAACATAGAATTTTTAGAAAACTGAAAAGGATCAGACACTGACGAGCTAGATTAACACAACATAATTTTCCATTATTGAATTTATATATTGACAATATCTTTTTGTCTTGCATAGATAGAGTAATATTTATGTCTCAATATTGTTCTTTAAAGCTGGTGCTCGTGTTTAATTTGGTGCACGAATTTTTGTACATTCATCTTATCCTTGCTAGCAAAGGAAAAATATTAAAGGTTTGCATGGGTTCTAATATCTTTATAATTCACAGTACACAGAAACTTCAGTAAGTATTTTACAGGTATCTTGTGATTTACCCTAGGCTTGTTTTAAGATGAACTGAAGATTCAATCCTATTGGAATTCGAAAAAATAACTTATGCACGATGACAAGACCACTAGTTTGGATGAACATTACCTAGGAAACCCTAGAGATCGACTTGACTCATCATCAACCATTTCTTTGTGTGTGGTATACGTATAATCTCGATATTCAGTAGTACCCATCGACCCAATTAATTTGAATTCGCCCTCATTGTATTCATAAGGGAAACTTTTTTTCTTTATACTATATGTTTTTTTCATTAAGGGGAATTAAGAATTTTCTACTAAGGGGTTTTCTTCATTTCGGACTCGAACTCGAACTCGAGACTTTTAATTTTGGTTGAGAGTGGAGGGATCATCCATCCAAATTAAAACCACACTCCTTGGTCGTAACCATTTTCTTTGTAATTTACCTTAGGGTTGTTTAAAGATAAATGAACGTTTCACTTGTTTGTTTTCAGTCAAATCAACTAGGAGAACTTTGGAGTTACTAATTTCCTAAACACACCACGGACTCGATGCATTAGTTGTAACAATTATATTTTGTGTTATTTTTTGTGTTCGAAAAAGACAAACAAAAGTAAAACCAAAACAAATTAAAGTACTCCCTCCGTCCCAATTTATGTGGCACCATTTCCTTTTTTGTTTGTCCCAAAATAAGTGACACCTTTCCTTATTTGACAACTATTTTATGCATCATCTCTATTTTACCCTTGTTGGACCTTACATACTTTTAAACCTATCAACAACTTTTTTATTATTCAAATCTTCTCTCTCTTACTTTTTCAAGGGTAAAATTGATACTTAACAAGGTCAACCTCTATTTTCTTAAACTTCGTGTCCGATCAAATGGTGCCACATAAATTGGGACGGAGGGAGTATTAGTTAAACGAAAATGATTCCGAGCCTACAAGTTACTTGTGTCTCCTTAAGGAATCTGATCTTCTCACTGTTGTCCAAGGTTCACGGATTAATTCCTCTCATGATAGAACATAATCGTCCAAACAGTTATCGACGAACTCAAAGGAACGGAGCAAATCACACGACTCTAACTTTTTGTTTTATAAAACAATGCAAAGAAGAGGGGAGAGATTTCAGATTTTTGTCTATCACAAAGTAAAGTTCAATCTCATGAAATGTGCATGTATTTATAGCCAACCAAGAAGAAAAGTGAAGAGGTTATTATCTCATGTATGGTAACCAAAATTAGTGAAGCATCTCATACATCATGACCAAATCACTAATACATGAAAGCTTAGCTAGCTTCAGAAATCTATATTATACTCTGAACAACCCTAAAATGACAAGAGGAAAAGCATTTAAAAAAATATATATCGAGAGTAAGATCTAGCTAGGAAACTCTCATCACCTAGTCTGTTCTCCGATCCTTTTCCTTTTCTCTTGGCAAACATATTAGTACTAAAATGGTATGCTATATGCAAAATGTAAACTAACTTTAATACTTTTCAGGTTCAAAAAGTCCTGTTAGTACTCCCTCCGTTCCATTTTATGTGGCAGCATTTCCTTTTTAGTCTGTTCCAAAAAGAATGGCAGCATTCTAAATTTGGCAACAATCTTACTTCAAAATTACAGTTTTGTCATTAATGAAATGATTTACAACCACACAAACATTTATGTCTCATTTTAGACCACAAGTTTTAAAAGTCTCCCTTTATTTTTTAAACTCCCTGCCGAGTCAAACTATGACACATAAAATAGAACGGATGGAGTAATTAGTTAAATTGTATTCCACTTGACAATTTTAAAACAAGAAGTACACAAAGCATATATCAAGAAATGTGCAAAACATATATGAATCCACCAAAAAGAAAAAATGAATCCAGAAAATCATGACAATAGATCGATAAACAATATAATCCCACATATCAATCCAAAATTACTAAGGAAACTTAATACTGATGCTTCAAACTAATACTAGCATTATATAATTAAGGATTATGATAATTTAGTTTATATAATTACCTTGTACTTGCAAAATCATAGAGTTTGCCTGTACTAGAGAAAATGATGAGTCCAACTTGAGCATCACATAGTATTGATAGCTCCTTAGCTTTCTTGAGCAAACCACTTCTTCTTTTTGAGAAAGTAACTTGCCTGCTTGTCAAATTATCAATCCTTCTAATCACAATCTTTCCTCGACCCATTGATCACTTTCTTAATTGTATCAATATCTAGGGTTTCTCCTCTTCTTTTCTTTGCCTATAAATCAAAGAATAGAAGTAACAAACAGATATATTTATTAGCTAGCCAAAAACTTGAAACAACATGAAGAAAAAGCAAAAGATCCAACATAAATTGTATATGACGAAATCAACGATAACTCGACTAACTTAATACTCCCTCCGTTCTAATTTATGTGACAGCATTTTCTTATTGGTCTGTTCCAAAAAGAATGGCAGCATTCTAAATTTGGTAACAATTTAACTTTAAAATTACAGTTTTGTCATTACTGAAATGATTTACAACCGCATAAACACCTTTGACTTATTTTACACCACAAATTTCAAAAGTCTTACTTTATTTCTTAAACTTTGTGTCGAGTCAAACTATGACACATAAAATGGAATGGAGGGAGTATAAAAAGTCTTTTAAGCAATAACATAGATCCAAAAAAATGGATATGCATCAGTATATAGGAATTACCAAAGGAAATGTAAAGACAGAAAAAGAAACAAAAGAAGAAGACTCAACAAGGAGCTAGCTTATTAACTAGAGCTTTCCACTGAAAACTAGAGAGAGGGGGTGGGGTTGTAAAGAAAGCTGCATCTTGAAGCAAGTCTAAAGCTTTATATAAAAGATGAAATTAAAGAGGAATTGTACAACTAACACTGCTTCGGTAATTACAATAAATTCCAAATAATCATACTCACAAGCGAGTATGGGCAATTAATTTGAGGTCGTTAGGTTAACTGATAGAAAAAAAAATCTTGGTAACAAAAAAAAAATCTTTATAATCACTAGTGTTCAACTTGCAACATTAATTAGATATGCTAATTAAGCATTGCCAATGTAATTTCTTCACAATTAAATAAGACCGTTTTTTCGTTACTAGTGTAAAACACTGCCTTTTAATTAGTAGTACACCATTTTTTCGATATTAAACTACTCCCTCCGGTCCAAAATAGTTGATCACTTGATTTAGAAAAAGTCAAACAATGTAAACTTTGACCAACATTTTAAAATATTGGTATGAAAAGAATTGCAACTTGTAGTACTTTTCGTGTAGTTTTTTACTCCCTCCGTTCCAATTTATGTGGCAGCATTTCCTTATTTGTCTGTTCCAAAAATAATGGCAGCATTCTATATTTGGTAATATTTAAATTGGAACGGATAGAGTAATATTTAAATTGTAATTTTATTATATTGAATAGATCTAGTTCAATTTAACTTCGAAGATTGGTCAACTTGACTCTCGATAACCGAAATTTATCAACTAAAATGGACCGGAGGGAGCATGTACTTACTTATAAGCTAAGAGTGCTTCTGTTAACAATACTTAAATGTACGTACGAATTAATGACGAATATGTCAGTAACATTTTCATATTCTTATTGATTGCATATTGTTTTACCTTATTAGTCGCGGTACTATAACATTTCTAAACAAATATTCGTAGATGGGATGTTTACTAGAGCAAGTGAGCATAAATGATACCTCGGAGTTTCAGAACGATTTTTTGATTGTAGAGTAATTTTAAAACTTTGAGGTCATTGTCTAACGTATAGATGACCGACAAATGTCGGGCAATTGGTGGTGATTTGGCCTAGGGTTTTGCCACTTTAGGGTTCCTCTGTCAACAAGTAGTACAAGTATATCTTTGTTGATTCCCAAATGTTTTCTCAAATTAACTAGTCAGTCCACTCTATAAGCTCTCGTTTGTTTATACGTTTTGATGAGATTTTTGAGAGAAAAAGTGTGTGTTTATAGTATTTGAAGCAAAAAGTCTCAAAACATAAAAAGAGCTCGCTCTTTTGAGCCAAAAAGTAACCGTTTGAAATTTTATCAATTTCAAAGATATACCCAAAGTTTTATTATTTATAAAAATACCTACCTTCATTTTGTTTATGGTGGTTGTCTAAAGTGTTAAACGAGCTATCGGGACAGTTTTGAATCTCCTTTTATGGAATTAATTAGAAACTTTATGTAGAAGGTTTTGGAGAATTAATCCATTTTTTTAGAACTTCCAATTTTTAGATTGGAAAAAGAGTCCAAGATCTGTTTCACATAGTTATAACATGACAAGAAATTCAGTCCGATATAATAGTTCTAGAAAGATTAGTTTTCTTGAGTTGGGTATTTTTAATGTTTTTAGAACTTATGGGTGTGATTTTCAAACCAAAACTAAAATTTGTTTTCAAAAGTATGTCCAAACACTTTTTCAATCTCAAATTAAATTTCACCCAAAAAATATTTTTCAAAAACTACGTACTTGGGAATCTATGTCCAAACGCTAGCTAAGTATCTTTTCCCATTTCTCACATTTTCACTATTTCCTCTGCGCTATCTAGCATGGTCAAAATGCTTTTTTTTTTTTTTCCTCTCTGTCTTTTTCCAACATATGTCCAATATTCATATAGGCTTTGATTAATTTGAAGTCACACCGCATAAAATCGACATCTGCGGAAAACGCTCCACAATAAGTTTTTCTCATTCTCATGACTCAAATTTGAGATCTCTATTAATGGAAGAAACATTTGATACCACCATCCTTGATGGCGTTCATAATGATTTCAATTGTTTCCCTTTTCCATCTCCTCCCTTTTGAAACTAAAATATGTATTCCTTCCGACACTTGACCTTTTGCTTGTGCATATTCCTTATAAAATGTAGTAAATTTAGGTAATTACAATTAATAAATAGACAATTTGGCTGGATTGTCCTTTATATCTCTTTAATTAAAAGAAATGCTATTGAGATAAGGAAAGGTAAGCTGGGAAAAAAGTAACTAATGCTTTCTTGATTTTGTAAATTGACGCTTATATTGGACTATTTTAAAAAGCTAAAGGTGACACTTAAATTGAACCGAAGAGAGTACAGTACCAGACTTAAAACAAATATTGTACTGGCACCACTAAAAAAAAAGTAATTGACAAAGAAGATCAACATATGAATTTGGTAAGAAGGATTATTTTTCAATTTTTCCATTGGTTGATCAAAAGTATTGGAAAACACTTTCTCATAGGAAACAAGTTGTAAGGAAAATGTCTCTATTAGGTGAGAGTAAAAAAAAAAGTTTCAATAGAATTTGTCTCCTCCCTACCCCATCCCCCTCACCCCAACCCGACCACCACCCCTTTATCTATACTCTACCCCACTTCCAACCCCCTTTATTTCGACCATGATCTCTCGTCTACCTGCCCTTGGCCCTCATCATAACCTCGAACTTTCGACCCTAACCCCCTAACCCTAACCGCATCCCCAATCCCACCACTACTTCACTCCAACCCAAACCTCAATCTCCTACCTCCCAAGCACACCACCACCCTTTTTACCCCTGACCCTACCCTATTCCCAACCTGTACATCCATCGCAACACGACCCTTCAACATCTCAGCCTTCCGACTGTAATCGCCATCCGCCATCTACAACCTTATTTACCACTAGCCCTCGACCACTGGGCCTTCAACCCTGACCCCCGTCCGACCTCTTACATTGACCCTATCAACAGTATTTGCCTAGATTATACACAAATATTTTTTGAATTTATGCTTACCGAATACCATAAAATAAGTAAGAAAATCATTTATTTTAAAAATTGGTATTTTTCATGAGAAATATTTTTCTTTATTCCAGAGACACCCTTTAAGAACTCTTGTTTGACTTCTTAAATGAAAAAAAAAAAAAAAGAGATGTCATTCATTGTAGTCGGTCTATTATAAAGAGTTGAATTAATTAGAGAAGTAATTATAAAGCAAAAACTGAAAAAGTGGAAGAGTTTAAGGAAAAAATCTTTTTATGCAAATCAAGAAAATAACCAAATTATTTATAATTTCTTAATGTACGTGAAAAGGTTAAAAAGTGACCGTTAAAATGAATAGAAGGAATATATATATACTAGTTCTGGTACGCTCGTGCCAGCACGGGCCCAATAGCACTTTACGTATAAGTATTTTTTTCTTTAAAATATTTACGTTGTCTGAATAACGTCTAGACCAATTAAACAAATGAATAATTATTTTATTACTATATTTTTCATGCATATTTCATGTATATTATGTGAATTATTATAAGTGTATATTCTATACATATTGACTATGACCGCTTTAATGACTTTGTTTTATATTTTTAGTTGCATTATGAAATTTAGTTCCGCTCAAAATTTCAGGACACTATATCCTAAAGTAAATTTTTTTAGGATAAATAATCATTGGTTAAAGTCTAGATACGTGCATTAAAGAATTGGCTAATCAAGAACTTCACCGTTTTTTTACGTACTCGATTGTCCAGTTTATGTCTCTCCACCTTAGTGGGGGTAAGGTCTACGTACCTCTCACCCTCCGCAGACTCCACTTGTGGAATAACACTGAGTATGATGTTGCTGATTGTCCAGTTTAGAAAAATTATTTTCTAATATTTATCCATTTTTCTTGATTTTAGGTCAGGGTCAAGCAAAGAATATATATTTTTGTTCCAAAACAACTACTACCACTACTGGCTACTTTTAAGAAGTGTCTGCATTTTTAATATTGGTGTTATCAAATATGTGGCAAACACAGGCTATTCGTTAATGAAAATCTAAATATCGTTTAATGAAGTGGCGCACAATTCAACATGAAACTTGGGATTACACAGTAATTGTAGGTTTTATTTAAGTTGCAACTTCCACATGAAACTTCTTGTATTTATCTATTTATTCATTCTCCGATCATTAATCGTCAAGTTGATCATTTTTCTTAACTAGTATAGTACCCGCGCGATGCGCGGAAAATAATATATTGTAATCTCTTTGTTCTTAGCACATTAAATAAATATTATTGCCTTAATAAAATTGCAAGTGTTAATCCTCTTTACAATATACCAGGGAACAAAAAGTTACATAAAGTTTAAAAAAAAAAACAATTATGTGATTAGGAAATCACATTTAGATGAAACAAAAACAGCATAAGTATATAGTTTATGATGTAAAAAATTTAATTATTTGACTCATACAATTTGTGATGCAAAAGTCTTAATAATAGAGTTAATGTGTAATAATATCTCAAGTTAAGTAAAAAGATAATCTCAAAAATATAATTAATCATGAGAAATAAGAAGCTAGCAAACTTCAACAGTATAAGCACCTATAAAGGAGAAAATAGAAGAATTAAATAACAAAAAACTTGATAAAAGGGGATTACCTAAGCAAGTGACGATTCCTCAATTTTATGCAGTTATATTCCTAATTTCAAAAAATAAAAAATATAAAAGAACTAAAAGACTATCCTGAAGTCCAAATTGAAATTAAGAGAAATCTCATGCCGTATTTCGATTTTTTCCTCTTCAAGCTAGTCAATTACCATTTGATCGTCTAATTTATACCTACTTGCTTTAAATGACATCTTTCAGTAAAGTTAAAGAAAAAGAGATCCTTGCGATCATTTTCTTCACAGAACTCATTCACTAAATTTTTTTGGAGTTGGGCAAGGATGCACTTGATGCTTAAAGTTTCCTTTACTCGAATACGTATGAGAAATACATCGCCTTAGCCCTCAAAAGGTCCAAAAGTGAAAATAAATCACAGCGTAAAAATTTATCCAATCAGTACTGAGATATGATCATTAAAATTAAAGGAAATAACTTACAATCTTGCTAGGGAAATATGTAAAGATAAAACCAAGTAATCCACAGCATGTAATTAATGTGAGACAAATTACAATAGTTAGTATCTTACGGACTACCACATGGTCTCTAAAACATAGAGATAACTCATGGATTAGGAGGAACCGATTACACCAAATATTAATATTTTCAATATATGTAACTTAAGAGGCCTATTGCTGATAGCGTACTCACCAATAGATTTTTACTATTTCAGCTATGATCACCCATAAAAAGAAGCCTATTTAATTTGATAAACATTATATAGTTTCGTTCTAAATCAGAATGCTAAAATTAAAAAAGTACTCCATCATCTCAAATTTGAGAACATAAATAGAATTCTTAGAACTTAGAAGAGTAAATTATTTTAGACATTCAAGATAAAACACAACTCCGATAAGTTGGGACAAATTCTTTACATATCCAAAACGTAAGTTAGGAAATTGTTAGTCTTTACCATCAAATATTCAAGATAATTTGGAGATGAAATTTCAATAGGCCTCTTGCATACTATCAGCCCACCTATATTTATACCTGAATCACTATACATAAAATCAAGAATAGTAGGTGAGTGCTTTTCCTAAAACAGTATAGATAATAATATAAGATATTTTTGAAAGTAGTATAAATACCTAGCAAACAATATAAGTAAGACACTTTTGAAAATGCAAATATCTAAAACACATAATGGCATTGGATAAACATTCTTTTTCTTCTCCTACAAAATATTTAATATATTATGAAAATAAATAAACAAAATACAAAACATGCCCCACGCTGCAGCCATGTAGGAAATCTGTGATGCCACAATTCTATCAGTCTTGCGTAAGATATATATAAGTAGTAAAGATTTTTTAAAAAGTTAAATTTAATTTACATACAAACACCTAACATAATCTACTGTGTAAATATCGCTTAATGTCGTCTTCCTAGTTTCTTTCTTTTCTCAAAGAAGTCATCAATAGGAAGCAAATAAAGTTTAAAATTTCATGTTTGCAGCAGACCGCTATGTTCATCGTAGATCTTCTTTATTTACACAAAACCCACTTGATTTATTTGTAGTTAATGCTTACATGTTTTAAAAGTATAAAGGACAAAACTTTGCTATTTTGCTTGTAATAAAATTATATTTAATTCCTTTCTTTCAATAGAACCAACTGCTCATTTCCTGCAATATGTTTCTTTCTACTATGTTTAACCTATAAAATCCTACTCAGTTCAGATCGTACTAACTTAACTATTTAGTTGAAATAAAATTTTAAAATAACACAAAAGGATAGAAGATAAAATCAAGAAACTAAATTAAAGACATTAAACATACCATGTACCAATAATTAATGATAAATGAGCTTTCCTTCTGTATAAACGATCTCATTTTTTTGTGGAATAAAAAATTAGTGATCCCTATATTAAATTGTTACTTGTATTCGTCAAATATGTGATACATTTCATAAAACAATAATGCAAGGTCATATTCAGAAGGGAGTATTTTTTTTTAAAAAGGAAAATGGTAAAAAATTAAAAACAAATTACTAATACTTACTATATTCGGTTTAATACATGATTAGCAATGTAAGCCCTGTCGCACCATTAAGTTGTGATCTAGAGAACCACAATCACAGATAATCATACCTCCCTGTAAACAACCACATTATAAAGATAAATATAATTAGAATACGAAATAAAAATAACTTTTATAAATTATTTATAAAAATTCAGTCATGACAGTTGAAGTATGAGATAACTTGTTACTTCCTATACCGTCAGTAGAGGGCTTTTCATTAGTTTTACTTGATATAATATCTATGCTTTATTGTGGAGTTGAAGTTCATCTATTCTTCATTTCAAAATTCTTTGTTGTAACTGGCACCAAATAAAGTATTTAGTTCATCAACTATATTAATGCAACAATCAAAATTGTGAAAACTTAAAGAGGAAATAAAAATATTAAGAAAAAAGTGCATACCTTCATTTGAATATTTGATGTCAGGCGAGGCCGTGGTATATCAAGCATTCTTGATGTTATACACGACATAGGGTATGGACAGTAGTACCACATCAATATAGTAAAAAGATCAACGTAAGATGAAGAGTTTTGGAGTGTGGTAAACTGACTAATAAGTAAATTACGAATTTAAATTGAACTTACACATATTAGATAGAGCCATTTCAGAATTTTTTTGAATAGATACCCATTCCTTGTTTCCTCTTCCCAATGCATTACCGTGTCCATATTAAATTTAATATGTGGAGTTGGATATTTTCAGTGAGAAATTAGGCAAAATACATTAAAATAGGATTTATTTCTATGGTTGTTGGTTATTAAAAATCAAAGAAATACGGGTAAATAGAGATCAAAGTAGCAGTTATGGCGAGTTTGTATAGGCTATGATTAAGTGACGTGGTTACTGAAACAATGAGAAGGAGTTATCTTAATTATTTTGGTAGTTATTTTCAAAAGTTAAGCCCCGCTAAGGAGGAAAAAACTGTCACGTTGGAGGGAAGTAGTAATCTTTATTTTTTTCCCTCGAGATACCCTCTTCTACTTCTAGATTCTGTAAATACCAAAAATATTAGTTAGTTTATATTTTCAAAATCAAAAGTTAACCACACAAATTTAAAATAGATAGTGTAGGTTTATGTTTATATTTTCTCATCAATTTTTAAAAACAAACAAAAGAAACAAACCTATGTTTGAGAACTTTTAGGAGGAGAAGGCTTTGGACTCCATCATGGAGCAAAATGGTTAATAGTGTAATTGAAGAGATTTGTTTTTCAATCCCAAAGTTACACAGTTAAAATGTGGAGATTTTTTTTTTTTTTTAAAAAAAACTACTTTACAACTCCCACGTCACCTATTTGAATGGCTTAAATTATGTTATTTATTAGCATTTTTTGTTATTAAAAAGATTTTCTAATACTTAAATTACATTCATTCAAAAATCATGCCAGAAAATAAAAATAGGATATGTTCTTTATCATTTAAAAATAAAGGTATACCTTTAAAGATAAGATCTATGATCCTCACCCTAAACGATCTATATAAACTTGTTACTTCGGAAATTATTTTTCGGCAAAATTCAATAAACAAATTTACAATATAGCTTTGCTGAGATATATAATCTTTGCTTCATAGAATCGTGTTGCCATGAGATTCCGTAAGTGGATTAGTTACCCTTTAATTTAATTTTATAATTTTTAAATTTTATATTTAAACACCAATTGTAATGGCTATTAAAATAACTACACATAATTAAATACTAAAATTAACCATATTTTAAATGTAGTAACTAATAACTAATTTTTATCTTAAAATTGCCATGTGTCCTTTTAACTTATTGCCACTTGGCTACTTGCCATTGGCTTACTACCCTCCTTTTAATAATATATAGATATAGATATAGATTATTGAAGGATAGAGATCAGTTTAATCCATTATAAATATTAATGTATGGCCATTTTAACAGAGGATATGTAGAGTAATACAAAAGATCATGAAAAAAACACATGAAATTAATATTGATATAATCATTTTATTTTTTTCAAGTTATAGTTGGTTATAAAAAATGACACACTCGAAGTTGATATGATCAATATCCCATCATACTAAGGAAAATCACTTTCTTTCTTCTTGTCTTTTTTTTTTTTTTTTTTTTTTCTATTGCGTAACGAGTAGAGCCTATTCATGATTTTGTAAGCCAGTGGTATCAATATTGTTTTCTTAAATCTCTCCGAACCGTTCCAAAATGATTGTCATAGTTTGATTTGGGACGGAGTTTAAGAAATGTGGTAAAACTTTTGGAACTCGTGGTCCAAAATAAGTCATACATAAATATTTGGCTATAAAGCATTTCATTAAGAATAAAGTAGTAGTTTCCACTCAAAAATGTTTCTAAATTTAAAATTGTGTCATTCTTTTTGGAACGGACTAATAAGAAAATAGTATTATCCATTTTGGAACGAAGGAAATATTATTTATCAAAAATATTATGGTGTATAAATCCGTGTAGCTTTATATATATAATACTATTTGATTTGTGGTATTAAAATCTCCTTAAGTTGTGCAGATTTTAATACCACAAACCAAATATTTGTATAACTATATGAATATAAGTTGTAGGGTAATGTATATATTATTTTATATACGATAAAATATTGAATAAGTAATGTCTATTATCAATATGTGCATAAGAGAATATGAGGATAAAAATATTTTACAATACGTAATTCCGAAAAAATAATCTAGTATTATACATTCCACGTATAAAAATTCTCCTACTATTTACTCTCTGCATAACAATCCTCATATATATTAATTCCAATTAAATGTTTCATGTACTATGATTCTTGGATAACTAAGCCATCAAACCAGACGACCCTTTAAGGGTTCGTTTGTTTTGCGGGACTAAAAAAATGGAATATTTCACAAATTTAGTATTGCAATAATTTCGGAATTAACAATTCCACCTCCTATATTATAGGATAATACAATGAACATGGTATAAAATTTGTCCCATTTTAAGATTCCCACCAACCAAATATAAAATTAAATATATAAATGACCTTAATGTGTCATTATGTCAAAGGTCAACTAAATACGCCTTTTTAATATCGTCAGGACTCAGGCGAGTAAATATAATGGACAATTTCTATATGTTCTGTCTTAGAATAAGTCAAAAAACCCTGATCTTGGCTACTTTTTCTTTTTTTGTTTCCAATATATTTTATGTAGTATTTTGACTTATAATAGTATAGTACTATTATAAACTTCCTCAATTAAATAGGATGATCTTTATCACCAAAACTTGCAGTGAGATCGTAAGTACCCCTTCATCTTTAATTGAAGTCTCGTGTTCAAGATTTGAATGTAGCTGTCTTTGGTAGGAAATATTTTACTCTCAAAGTGAGACTTCTTGCATGATTCCGCATCAGTCAGCCGCAAAGCGGTACCAATTCTAACTACTTTGTGAAAAAGGAAATTAAAAGGTTAAAAGAATGCTTCTTGCTTCTTCTAAGAAGCAACAACTGTTAAAATAAGGACCTTTTCAACTATCCCATGTATAATAAATTATTAATGTAATGAATTGTTGAACATGAAAGTATACATTTATTTTCTGTACCTAAAACTTGACCAAGTCATTAATCTATATGCTAGAAATGATAATAAAATATCAGGAAACTGCCATATGCATATAGATGATTATAGTTGTGTAACATTCTGAAGAACATTTTGTGCAACTATGGTTGTTTTAACCTCTTTATCTGCTTTCAACTACCTTGTTTTTATTCTTATCACAATCCCATTTGTCACTTCATTGTCCTTCAATTTTGATAGTTTTAATCCCAATGAACAGAATATAACATATGAGAGAGATGCTTATCCAGCAAATGGTGCAATTCAGCTCACCGCGAATCAGCTCGATCGTGGTTCAAATACTAGTATAGGTAGAGCCACATATTATAAAACACTGCATCTTTGGGACAAGGCATCAGGAAATCTCACAGATTTCAGCACACACTTCACTTTTAGCATCAATTCACAGGAAAGAACAAGATATGGTGATGGTCTTGCCTTTTTCCTCGCGCCTGCTGGTTCAAGAATTCCTGAGAATACAAATATAGGTGGCAGCCTTGGCCTTACAATTGATACTCAGCAACTGAATACATCAAATAATCATTTTGTTGCTGTGGAGTTTGACACCTTCAAGAACTGGTATGATCCACAAGGTGATCATGTAGGTATTGATATCAACTCTATGCAATCTGCTGTTAATGTGACTTGGCTTAGTAGCATTCTAAAGGGTAACAGAACTGATGTCTCGATTAGCTATAATTCGACCTCGAAAAATCTTACCGTAGTCTTCACTGGTTTCCGAGATAATTCCACTGTCACTTTCCTGCAGAGCCTGTCTTACAATCTTGATCTGAGGGAATATTTGCCAGAATTGGTCACTTTTGGTTTTACAGGTGCAACTGGAGGCCTCTTTGCATTACAAAGAATCTATTCTTGGAATTTTACTTCTTCTTTAGAAATTAAAAGCATAACAGATCCAGGGATAGGCTTACCTAACCCCAAACCAGAACCTGCTCCTAGCAAAAGTAGGTTAGGACTTGTGGTTGGATTGATTAGTGGTGGTTGTGTTTTGGTTCTAGCTTGTGTAGTATTGTTTGTATTTTGGAGAAGGAAGAAGTCGAGCGAAGATGAAGATGATGAAGTCTTTGATGATACCATGAGTGATGAATTTGAAAGAGGCACAGGACCAAAGAAGTTCATGTATAGTGAGTTGGCTAAATGTACAAGTAACTTTTCGCCGGAAGAGAAGCTTGGGGAGGGTGGATTTGGTGGTGTTTATAAAGGATATCTCAGGGAATTGAATTCATATGTTGCTGTTAAAAGGGTTTCAAGGGGGTCCAAGCAAGGATTAAAAGAATATGCATCAGAAGTGAGGATCATCAGCAGGTTAAGACATAGACATTTAGTGCAACTCATTGGCTGGTGCCATGAGAAAAGAGAACTTTTACTTGTCTATGAGTTTATGCCTAATAGCAGCTTGGATACACATCTTTTCAAGGGGAAAAGCCATTTGACATGGCCAGTGAGATACAAGATTGCTCAAGGCTTGGCCTCTGCGTTGCTATATCTACACGAAGAATGGGAACAATGTGTGGTGCATAGGGACATAAAGTCGAGCAATATTATGTTGGATTCCAATTTCAATGCCAAACTCGGGGATTTTGGTTTAGCTAGGCTGGTTGACCATGAAAAGGGATCACAAACAACGGTTTTGGCAGGAACAATGGGGTACATGGCCCCCGAATGTGCCACCACTGGCAAAGCTAGCAAGGAAACAGATGTCTACAGCTTTGGTATTGTCGCGTTAGAAATAGCTTCTGGAAGAAAACCAATTAATCCTAAAGCTAAAAATCATGAAGTATACATTGTTGATTGGGTTTGGAGCCTTTATGGGATGGGAAATCTTCAAGAAGCAGTTGATCCTAAAATCTCATCAGAGTTCAATCAAGAAGAGATGGAACACTTGCTTATTGTTGGCTTATGGTGTGCTCATCCAGATAACAATTCTAGGCCTTCTATTAGGCAAGCTATTCAAGTGCTCAATTTTGAAGCTCCATTACCTAGCCTCCCTCAAAACATGCCTGTGCCAACATATTGCAGTCCATCACAACATATGCCAGACACTGCATTGTCATCATCATATGCAACCTACAGGGACAACACTGATTCTTCAAACAATACAGCAGCTTCTGCAGCATCTTCACCTTCTGCATCACTTCTATACACGCGTTGATTTTGTATTATAAAGATTATTGGTCTGTTCTTTTCATACATTCAATATCTCGCTAGCAATGTCGATATTTTCCCCTTTACTCTTTAGTATTTGTCTTTCCGTGAAGGAGGTTAATGTACCAACATTTCCTGTTCAAAATTTTCTTTAAATATTAAACATACTCAAAGACGCGTCACATGAATCATTTGATCCTTCTTTTGAATTGATCCATTTTGGGAGAATTCTTTAAGCCAGCTCATACTGAAATACTGAGTATTGTTTCTGAATACTGAGAGGCTGAAAGTCTGGAGCAAGTTTGAGGATCCAAAACAAGAACTTTTTATTTGGCCTTTCAGTTCCTGAATAGACATGACTCAATCAGTAGACGAGCAACACAAATCAAATACTCCATTCGTCTTATTTTATATGACACTCTTTACTTTTTAGTTACTATAAAATATACGTAATAAGGAAAATTTATGAAGGAACTAAAATCAAGTTACCATTTACACGCCGTGTTCCTAAGCAGACATTTTACCAGTGTTATAGTAACCTGTCTATAATCTTGGTGTAAAGCTTGTACCTTCTACATGACAATTTTAGGAGCAAAGTACCATGGTATGAACTCCAGAAAAACCAAAAATGAAGCCAAGAACCAAACTTATATAATGCTCTTTCATTATTGACTTTTATGAAGATTTTCGTGACAAGTCCAATGAGAACTTTAGACCAAGTGTCTAAGGCTTCAAATTCACATTCTATAAGAAATTCATGATCAAACTTTAGATCATAGAGTAAAGTTGTAAAAGAATGAATGCTAGACGTGACGGTCTAAAGTAGTAAAAGAAACTGAATTATTCTCTATAGAAAAATTTATGACCATACTTTTGATCACAATATAGAGTTGTCCGGAAGGTTTTTGACCAAGTGGTCTAAAGTTTGAGAAGAAACAAACTATTTTATACAAAAATATAACAAACAAAACTAGTATTGTAATTTTTAATTTCCCTGATTGTCGAGCGCATGGGTTATGTTTGCAAAGAGAGACATAATATATATGGTGGCCACCCATTTGAGTTAATTAATCCAAAAATTTACACCTGGTACCCTTATAAAGTGGTTTTGCAAGATTACCCTAGTTTAACAATATTTTAGCAAAATACCCTTATGGACTTTAAGGGCAAGTGTTGTCTTGTGTATTGGATAAAAATCGACTCGGTCACGAGACACCTCAAGGGTTCGGTTCAGAGTATGCCGAACAATTATTTTGCGATTAAAGCCCGAGAGAAGCAACGAGAGTATCAAAATCATCAATCGAAGCCACGACCCATAAGATATCCCGGTGAATGATCACCTCGGTTGTATTAACAACAACATACTTCCCCGAGGCCAACAACTTGAGCCTCGGTGCATCGTCACGTCTTCGGCAGAATAGCTGCCCACGATCTCAGCCTACTAACTCCACTTCCAGATGAGGTGGGATGTGGGTGGGCTAATGGGCGAACGTGGGGAAAATGGCTTGTATCATTTATCTTTAAATAGCATTGCATTATATGTTGTATCATCCAGAAATATATATAAAAAAAAAAAAAAAAAAAAAAAAACTCTGCCAAATTTTGTACTCAACGCATATATTGAAATTTCTTTTCATTTGTTTACCAGCTTGTCCAATTTTATTACTTTATTTCAACACTGATAATTAGCATTGCTTGTAAACCCGTCCCAAATTCAATTTGATTGTCTAAACTGATTTACGCCAATACAAATTGGTGTCGTCTGTGGGGATTCAAGCAATTACGCTTTGATCCAAAGTTGAACCAAATCGTTTTCTTTCACGCGATGGCTAGCAATGGTGATAACACCAATGTGCACCAGTTACCTCCCGATGGACAAACTGGTACGTTCTTACCACCACTTCCAATGGAAGATACACTCATACCACCCCCACCTCCAACAGATACTTCTTCATCAAGATCAAGCGACCCCTTCCAAGCGTTTGTTATACGCTCTTTGAATATCCTCCAAGCGCACTTCGACTAGCAAGCAACCTTTAACGCTGAATTTGGTAGCTCCTTAGAGGCAATCTCACTGAGAATTCAAGCTACCCCCACTGATACTCCACCCGTAGCTCCAAATAGAGGCATCCTGAGCTTCGTTCCTGTGGGGGCGACAACAGGGGGACCTCAAAATGGAGCCACATATGGAGGCCCGGGGACTGCACCGAACATTAATCCACCATACGAGACAGTTCCCAACGTGGAAGAGACCAACTCCTTGGTAGACCTCGAAAAGTTGAAAAGAGAGATCGAGGCTCGAGTCGAGGCCAAAGTCGAAAACGACTTGAAAACGTCCCCGGGGTAAGGAAGACCCAAAAGGCGTTAGACATTGACCAGTGTAGGAAATTGCCTTACAAACCTGAGGCTGCCCCATCACCAATTCCCAAGCATTTTAAAATAGAAATCTTGAAGAAATATGATGGAACCACTGACCCAGTCGAATATGTGACCGAGTTCATGGCGATGGTGAAAGGGAATGACTTATTTGAAATTGAAAAGGAATCTATGTTCTTGAAAAATTCGGGGACACTTTAGAAAAGGGGGCGCTACGTTGGTATATACATTAGCCCTCGGAATCTATTTCAGATTTTAAAGAGTTGGCCGATGCGTTCATCAAGGCTCATACCGGGGCTCAAGAAATTCTTCAAAGGAAGGAGGATATCTTTGAAGTCAAGCAACAATATGGGGAGCCAATCAAAGACTTCCTCGAGCGATTCCAAGCTGAGATGATGGAGCTGCCCCCTATGGAAGATAATTTAGCCATCATGGCTTTTGAGAGAAACATCAATGTTTGGAACTCTGAAGCAGCAGTTGGACTAAGAAAAGAGCTTCAACAGTACCAAGCTCAAACGTGGAATGAGTTACACGAAAATGCTTAAACCAAGATAAGGTTGGAGGAAGCGAAATAGACAGCTATAGGCCGAAACAAACTATAGAAATCGCCTTGAGTCATTGCGACACGTCGAGGCACCGAGAGGGAACTCAAAGGGTCAATATGAGCTATATAATTCACAAAGGCAGCATGTAAGCCAAAGGCTCGATGGACCACCCATAAGCCAATGCTTCGGTAGTCGAGTAAATATAATGGTAATCAAAAGAACACCCCGGGGCCCTCTTTGGTGTCCAAAGATAAAGATCTACCTCAAATACCAAATTACAACTTCAATGTGTCAACCATCGAGCTGGTAAATGCCCTGAAGGGGATGACGGACAAAGAGGTGAGATTGCCCAAAGATATGAGGACAGCTCATGAGAAGAGAGATCAAAGTTTGCATTGCAATTTTCACGCTGACTATGGATATCGAGGACGAGGAGAAGACCTCGTTCATAACTGACCGAGGTACGTATTGCTATAAAGTAATGTCATTCGGACTCAAGAATTCCGGTGCAACGTACCAAAGTTTGGTGTGTCGAATGTTCAAAGATTACATCAGAAAGTCGATGGATGTATACATAGACGACATGCTAGTCAAATCAGTTAGGGTTGGGGATCATCTGAGTCACCTAAGGGAAGTCTTCGCTGTCCTAAGGCAATACAATATGAAGCTAAATCCTGAAAAATAGGCCTTCGGTGTAGGCTCGAGAAGTTTTTTAGGATTCATAGTCTCTGAACAGGGCATCGAGGCTAATCTAGAAAAAATTAGATCCATTGAAGAAATCCCCGACGAACTGTCCGGGATAAAAGAAGTTCAGCGCTTGACTAGCCGAGTCGCTGCCTTGAGTCGATTTATATCTAAATCCTCGGATCGATGCCACAAGTTCTTTTCAGTCTTAAGGAAGAACAATGCCTCCGAATGGACACTGGAGTGAAAAGAAGCATTAAGGGAGTTGAAGCAATACTTGGCTAACACGTCGCTGCTTGCCAAGCCGAAAGATGGAGAAACTTTATTGGTTTACCTAGTTATGTCCGAGGTATATGTGAGCGTTGTGTTGGTTCAGGAGGAAGATGGCAAGCAACAACCCATCTACTATGTGAGAAAAACACTCTTCGATGCTTAAACCAGGTACCCCCATCTAAAAAAGTTAGCCCTAGCCTTAGTTGTTACTGCTTGGAAATTACGGTCTTATTTTCAATGTCATCCAATAGCCATAGTCTCTACATTCCCCTTGAGAAGTATATTGCATAAATCAGAGTTATCAGGGAGATTATCCAAGTGGGCGGTAGAATTAAGTGAATATGACATTACCTACCAACCTCGGACCACAATAAAGTCACAAGTCTTAGGAGATTTCGTAGCTGACTTCAGTGTGGAATTCTTCCCGAGGCAGAAAAGGAGAATTTAATGTCCAGGGGGGGAACCTCAGAGATTTGGATACTTTATACTGATGGGGCGACAAATTCAAAGGGCTCAGGGTTTGGCATCGTCTTAGTAACTCCAACTGGAGAAATGATTAGGCATTCGGTCAGGTTCGGAAAGGTGACCAATAATGAAGCCGAATATGAGGTTGCTTTAGCAAGGTTGGAGTTGGCCAAAGAGATGGGAGTGGAAAAAGTTGAGTTGAAGTGCGATTCTCAACTGGTTGTCCTGGTTGTGAACCAGGTGCTCGGGGAATACTCGGCTCGCGAGCCCTGAATGCAGCAGTTTTTAGCCCGAGCACAACAAATCTTGGCTAAATTCCAAGAATGGAAGATCCAACAAATACCTCGGGAAGAAAACACCGAGGCTGATGCCTTAGCTAACTTAGGTTCGGTTGTTGAGGAAGAGCACTTGGGGACTAATTCCGTCGTTTGGTTTCTCTCATCTCAAATTAAAAATATGAAGCTGGAAGTTAACTCGGTGAATCATACTTGGGATTGGCGAACCAAGTTTATCTTTTATTTGGACTCGGGGACTCTCCCCACCAATAAGAGAGAGTCGAAGAAGTTGAGAACTCAAGAAGCTTCATACTCGTTGATTTTGGGAAAGCTGTATAGAAGGATATATTGCGGCCCGATGGCCAAATGTTTGGGCCCGGGAGAAGTTGAATACGTAATGAGGGAGGTTCACGAAGGCGAATGTGGCAACCATTCGGGAGGAAAAGCTTTAGTGCGCAAATTACTTCAGGCTGGATACTATTGGCCAACTATTAGTGCAGACGCCAAAGCCTTTGTGAAGAAGCGTGATAAGTGTCAACGATACGGCCGAATGATCCATCAACAGGCCGAACCTCTGCATTCGGTCGTTTCACCTTGGCCATTCATGAAATAGGGAATGGCTATAATAGGCCTTCTGCCAAAGGAGAAAGGAAGTGTCTGGTTTATACTTGTATTAACCGACTACTTTACCAAATGGGTGGAAGCAGGGGCCTTCACCAAAGTTAGACAGAAGGAGGTGATAGACTTTATTCGAAAAAAATATCATCTACAGGTTCGGTGTCCTAAGAGAAATTACTTGTGACAACGACTCTCAGTTCATGGGGTCGATGGTCACTCACTTTTTGAATCAATGCGGGCATAAAGAGGATAGTATGTATCATCCAAGTGCAAATGGTCAAGCTGAGTCCTCGAATAGAATTATCATTGAGAACATGAAGAAAAATCTTGAAGAAGCAAAAGGTCCATGGCGGGTGTTGTGGGCGATGCGAACCACAGAGAAAAACAGCACCGATGAAACTCCTTTTTCCCTTGCCTATAGGATGTATTCACTCATTCCCGTGGAGGTAGGTGAACCAAGCCTCCGGTACGCTCATGCTACCGAAGACGCAAACCAACAGACTATGCGCATAGAGCTGGATTTACTTGAAGAAAAAAAGGAACTAGCTTTGATTCGGTTGGAGGCTCAGAAGAGACAAATCGAGGCATATTTCAACATGAAGGCCAAACTTAAGGATTTCAAGGTTGGTGATTATGTGCTGAAGACTTCGAATCAATCAACTAAAGAGAAAAATGTTGGGAAACTCATCGCAAATTGGGAAGGACCTTACAAAGTCAAAGCTATCGTAAGAAAAGAATCTTATCAACGGGAGGACTTGAAGGGCAAGACCGAACCCTTAAATTGAAATATCTCCAATTTGAAGCGATATTATTTCTAACACTAAGGTATGATATCTCTAAATTGATAGAACTTCACCCACGACTACGAGACGGAAACACTCCGAAGCTTGGGTCGAATGACTCTCGCTAACCCCTCGTTTACTTTGCTTGATTTTTTCAGAGAGCGAAGGGAACAACACAGTACTCGGATCTTCATCAAGATTCACATCCGAACACTAGGGGGAAGGGAGAGATAGGGTGTGGTCAAGTTCGACTAGAGACCCTGATTCTAATTGGAGCACTTTATGGGTTTAATTCATGAGGTTTTTACACTATGTACCCTTGAAATACAAAGTATTTACAAGTCATACGCATTAAAAATTACACTACCCATGAAATTAAAAGTATTTACCCAACCTACCTATTTATTACTGTATACCTTTGTATACCTTATGACAGTATACCTTTATGATATAATACATAAATTATGGTATATAAGTCTGGATGAGTAGAGTGGGTAAATATTTATGAATAAGGCTGGTATATATAAAATTTATAGGTATGGGAGAAAAAGAGTTGATTGCCTCGATGGTCACTCAACTTTGGGTAATAAGCCACTATGGTCACTTATCTTTGTTTTGTCTTTCTATGATCACTCAACTTTGGGTAATAGACTACCATGGTCACTTATCTTTGTTTTGTCTTTCTATGATCACTCAACTTTATCCAGTCAACTCTCATGGTCATCCAACACAAAACTCTACAAACTTCTGTTAAGTATATGCTGACGTGACAACTAATTTTTTTATGCAAATTACAGAAAATGAAAAAAATTAAAATCATTTAGGACCAACCCACTTTAGACCCCACCCAGCTCCAATCCGAGTTAAACTTGGTTGTTTAACCTTGACGAGTTAGCTGCATTCATGCATTTTATAAGCAAATTTTTTTATTTAAGTGGCGTAGATTTTTAATTAATTATAAAGATATTTCATAGTTTGTTTAAGTAGTACTGCTTTTATTTATATACAAGTTTTTGATAGTTGATATTGATATCAATTTAGCATATATGATAATAGCTTCAAGTTGATGTTAAATGAATTGACTATAGCATATTGTTTTGCTGGTTAAAATGGTTATGCTCTCTTGGAAGAAAGAAGTCATAGACAGCTGTTTGATAGGATATATTGAAAAGAAGTTAATTATATGGTTACATTGGTTATGTTTTCTGTTGAAGAATTTAAATAATTTTACAATGTTTTGATGTCTTCATTTTGCTTTGGATAATATATGCTCCCTATTTGTTTGATGCTTTAGTTTATTCCTTTCATTTCGTAATGGTACGATAACTGTTACATATAATTTGTAGGATGAAATATGGAAAAGATAAAAGAAACAGAAAAAGAAAGGCAAGTTGTTCTGTAGCAAGGAGTTCTGCTAAATTCAATTCTTGGGTCGGTTTGGGGCTGGGTGAGGTCTAAAGTGGGTTGGTTTAGTTTTTTTTATTTTTTGTAATTTGCATAAAATATAAAGTTGTCATGTCAACATATACTTAACAGAAGTTTGTAGAGTTTTGTGTTGGATGACCATGAGAGTTAACTAGATAAAGTTGAGTGACCATAGAAAGACAAAACAAAGATAAGTGACCGTGGTAGCCTATTATCCAAAGTTGATTGACCATAGAAAGACAAAACAAAGATCTATGATCATGATGGCCTATTACGCAAAGTTGAGTGACCATAGAGACAATTAACTCGGGAGAAAGAAATATTTTGATTTTATAGGTTTTTTCCTAACCATTCGCAAAAAGTGTTCAAAAGAAGTAAAAGTAAAATTAATTTTGGGTTTGTTTGTACAGCCCTATACAATCAGTAGGGTATTTCTCTATTACTTGAAATTATTGTCAAAACTATTTCCTACTCTTGTCTTTTCCCACTGATCATAGAAAACAACTTCATTGAACTCCAGTTGACAAAATTGCACCAAAAAAAAAAAAAAAAAAAAAAGAGACGGTCCAGTGCACAGAACATTCCGATTCACGCAGAGTTGGAAGAAGAGCCGCACCCAAAAAATAAAAGAAAATTTTACCAAGATGGGTCTTCTCATATTTACATTTCAAATAATCAATTTCCTGGCTTGGTAACTTTATTCTCTTTCAATATTCTAGTTTTTTCTTAGTAAAAATTGAAACTTTGACATGCAAGTTTTGTAAAGCAGTAAAAAAGAAAATTTTAGCAATGTAGCTTGCAAGATTAATGCATGATTCTAATTATTCAAGTATGTGCAATGTTGTGTATTACTAAAATATACTCTTTGTTTTCTTGTTCTACTAAATTTTGCAGGCCTGTACTTGCTCTTGGCTATCCTCTGTAAGTCTTGGGAACTTCCCATTATATAAGAAACTTTTTCCTTATACAACATTTTTATTAGTAAAGTTGTTTCCATGTGACCTTGGAGTCGTGGAAACTGATGATTGCATTAGAGTAGGCTACGTATATCACACACCTTGGGTACGTGTGCACCGGACTGCCCTTTTATAGTTTTTTATATAGAAAATATTCTCCATAAGAAACATTTTTGTCCACGCCAAATGCACCCTAACCCGCCCCGGGGTGTTTGGTCTAGTGGTAAGAGCTCAACTTGTGATGTCTGAGTTAGTCGCACTGCACGTCATGGGTTCGAAACCCCCACAAATGAAAAGCCTGGTATTTAAGTGGAGAAGAGCAGGAGTAGAGTTTTGAACCATGCCCTCTGGAGCTCGGGGACTGTACAATTTTTGTTATCGGGTGTAGTATTTGTGCTTCTTTTACTAATAATGATCACCAATTCTTTATGCAGATGGGCCTCGATTCGAGCAATTGAGACTGGCTCCAAGTCTCATATGAGGAGGCTTGTCACTTATTGGACCATCTTTTCGTTTATCTCTTTGTACGAGCATGTCTTTGAGAAGCTTATTCAATGGTAATGTGGTGTGCTCTTAGCTTGCTATAGTAAAAGGGGCATAAATTTGTATCCTTTATCGTACGAGTTTTCCCTTACCTAACCTCTTTTTAATCTTATACAAATAGGAACTTGTTGTGTTGTTGACATTTATTAACTAGATTAACTTCCAGTAAGATCATTGAGCAATTTTTAGTAAGCATTTAGCTACCAAAACAAGAAGCATTTTGCAAATTCCTGTTCTTGCACCCTGCTTATGTAATTACGTCTTGTTTCTGGATCCGAACCCTCATATTGACTTATGGACCAAATCTTTTACTTTTAGGCCACCTCAAGTTCTTATAATGCACTTATTTCAGCCACTACTCTATATGGTGGCGAAGCGAAGAAGTTTCCAAGAGTGTTCAAGATATAAATGTATATGTATAAAAAATAATACTTGAGCTATATACACAGTATAGATTTCCAGCAAAAGTTCTTCAACTGACCACCATATATATGATCTTGTTTGTGTTTCTTAAATTCCCTTGGTGAGCAGTTGAGGATTTCAATATCTAGAGAGTTTGTTGAAGCATTAAGGAAAATTTCTGCAATATACATGGTTGAACGTGAGAATCTACTCGTGTTGCATATACTTATGTCATTCCATTTACTTTGGCAGGGTTCCTCTGTGGCAATATATTAAGTTAATTACCATATGTTGGTTGGTGATACCTCAGTTTGAAGGCGCGTGTTATTTTTATGAAAATCTTATTCATCCATGTTTGCTGGTGAACTTGCACGATGTTATCACTCAGTTTTATGGTTCTTGTTATGTTTACCAGCGCCTTCTATATTTGTGCTTGTCTGTCTACCTTCAAACTGTCACTGACTGGTCTAACAAGCCAATGGATGATCCATCTCTCAAGAATGAAATATTTCTAGCTATGGCAGAGAGGTATCTTCAAGAAAATGGATTTGATGCTCTGGAGAAACTTATTGCAAACAAGGTATGTCAGATGTTACTTCGTCAAGGAATAGCTATTTCATTACCAAAATGGATACAAACTTGTTTTGATGTAATCAGCTAGCCATATGAGAACTAAGATTGTTAATCCATTTCAGTCGCCAAAAGTTAGATTCTCACCTTTAACAGAAGCAAAGTTATAGGAGGACTAAGACTGTTAATCCATTTCAGTCGCCAAAAGTTAGATTTGTAGCAACTTCGGTCTTGACTGTTGATATTCTTCAACAAGCATTATCAGTATACTTACCATAATCTCTCATTCGCAGTTCAAGAATTATAGTTTGAATAATCCTGCAGAAGAGATCAAGACTACTGATACTAGTGATGAAGCAGGAATACTTACGCCCAACCAGGTGTTTCAGCATTTGTTCCCATCTCCCTGTTCTATGAAACAGTCTTTAACTTCTTTTGGTGCTGCTATATTGGTGGACTCATAATGACTTGGAAAGCTGCATTAGTAGTTGAGTACAAATTGAATGGTTTGCCTGTGTATGATATCATCCACTAGTTTTTGAGATTTGCTTATTTCCAGCAAGCTCATTAAGGCTTCGTTTCATAGATGCAGTGACCCTTCCAACCCTTAAATTATTGTATGTATATGAGGAGTTATGTGCACCATTATGCAGCTGTCTAACAGAACACGCTTTCTCTTGTTGACAACAGATTTTGTCCTGAAAATCGTTGTCTATTCACATTCTTTCATTCCTCAAAAGTCTGTAATGACAATCATAGTGCCCTAAAAACAATAGGAAAGCTTGACATTCCATGATAAAAGCTAATGAGTTGCTAGTAAATTTTAGTTTTGAAAAGTTAGGAAGAGTGTGAGATATACCTTATTATATATGAAGGCAAGCCATTAGACTCATCTATCAAGCTAAATGTGCAAGACGGCAATTGATAATGCACTAGAGTGCATTATCATTTAGACCAAGAAAAACTTCGTGCAGTTGGGGAGCAACCTGAAAACTGGTGCATTTTAGATAATTAATCCTTTTTGGAGTTTACATTAGATTCACAAATCTTAGCATGGTCTCGAGCCTCTGTTTATCCTCTAAATATATGAAGCCACTAAAAAAGTGTGAGTAATGCTCTTAAACTTTGTTAAATATCAGTACCACCTTAATCCTAACCTAGTATTTGTGTTTCTATAATCAAGCAAAACTTGTATGCCAGTAATTTAAGGTGTCCTGTGGAATTGCAGGTTAAAAGTGTGAAGGAAAATTTAATTCAGATTGAGAAGAAAACGACAGGAATGCAGGTCAAGGAAATGGTAGTTCCAGCAGAGGTTGAAGAGACTAAACTTCCAGAGGTTACTTCTTCAAAGCAAGTCCAGACAGACGGGAGTTGTGCACCATGCCAACTGACTACCACATCAGAATATAACTTGGAGTCCCATCTTAATGGATGGGAACATAAGGCAAACTATGAAGGGCTGAAAACTTTCAAGCAAACAGCCAAAAGCGAAGGAAGTTCACCGGTGACAACAAACTCGATTCATCTTAATCAGGAGCAAGTAAACCATGAAGCTGCAGCACCATCAGAGCACAATGCTATTGAAAAATCGAAAGAAGTGGTCCACCTGGCAGCTCAGCAAGAAAAGCCAAAGAAAAAAAAGAATGATGATGCTGCTGTTCACAATGCTACGCTGTGGTGTGATACTTGTAACGTGTGGTGCCCTAGCACCGTTATGGCTGCACATCTTAACGGAAGGAAGCACTTGGCCAAAATCAAAACAACAATGAGTTCTGCAGCTGTGGCAGAGAGGTACCTTGAAGAGAATGGCTCTGATGCTCTGGAGAAACTTATTGCAAACAAGGTAGGTGTGACGTTACTTCAGCAAGGAGTAGCCAATTCATTATCAAATTAATTCTTTTCAGCACTCATCATCAGTATACTTATCATGATCTCCTATTAGCAGTCCAAGGATTATAGTTTGAATCATCATGCAGTGGAGATCAAGACTTCTGAAACTAGTGTTAAAGCAGGAATACTCACCCCCAGCCAGGTGTCTCAGCTGTTGTTCCTAGCTCCTTGTTCAATATGCCACCATCGTCTTCTCTTATGTTGCTGCTTTATTGGCGTTTTCACTCCATAATAAATCTGAAACTCACATTAGCAGTTGCGTAATAATTGAATGGTTTGCATAATATAATGATATGTTCTAATTTATGAAATTTGCTTATTTCCAGCAAATGCATGAATTTTGTTCTGCATAGACAAAGTGTACCGTCCAAACATTATGCAGATAGTCTCAAATAAAGAGTTAAAATTATGAGTTAGACTTGGTTACAAGAAAACCCTTTCTTTTGCTAATTCATTTTAAAACAAAAGTTTGTTCACGTGCTTTCATCCCCTAAAAGTCCTGTAATAACAATCATAGTGCCCCTAAACAGGTAGATTCTGAAGCGGGTGGTCCTGTTCGAGATGATATCAAAATAATGGAGAACATGATAAAACATGAAGCAGCTGAGGAAAAAAAGGTTATATTTCTTAAACCTTGAATGTCCTTAGTTACTTTTTTGGAGTATATGTATGCACAAGTATTGCTCTGGTGCCTTATGATTATTGAGCAAAAAATACATGAAATGTTAAAGAAGCTGTTAATTGATGATTTATAAAATGAGAGCTTGATGTTCCCATGATAAAAGCTAATTATCTGTAATAATTCTCTTGGTGCCAAGCTAGGAAGGGGTGAGATAAAACTTAGTGCATTGAAAGCAAAAATTAGGCTCATCAATCAAGCTAAATGTGCAAGATGGCAATTGATAATGCACTGGTGCATTATCATTTAGAGCAAGAAGAAACTTCGTATATGCTAAAAAAATTGCCGAGTAACCTTAAAATTAAACTGGTACACATTGTAAAACTAATCCTTTTTGAAGTATGCATAAGATTCATTATCTTAGTATGGTTCCTATCCTCCGTTTCTGCTGTAAATATTTATGCAATTAAAAGAGAGATCTTAATTTTTTAAACATCCATACGACCTTTATTCTAGCCTACTACTTGATTTTCTATAATCATGCAAAACTAATCTGTATGGCAGTGATTAAGATGCCCTGTGGAACTGCAGGTTAAAAGCGTCAAGGAAAATCTAATTCAGATTGAGAAGAAAACAACAGAAATGCAGGTCAAGGAGATGCTATTTCCATCTGATGCTGTAGAGATTAAACTTCCAGAAGTTACTTCTTCAAAGCAAGTACAGACAGAGTTGACTTGTGCACTATGTCAAGAGACAACCACCTCAGAGCATAACTTGAAGTCCCATAATGGACAGAAACATGAGGCTAAGTGTGAAGAGCTGAACACGGCCAAAAGCGAAGAAGACCTACCTGTTACAACAAAGTCAATTCAGTTGAATCAGGAGCAATTAAACAATGAAGCTGCAGCACCATCAGAGCACATTGCTAATGAAAAATTCAAAGAAGTGGTTCACCTAGCGGCTCAGCAAGAAAAGCCAAAGCAACAAAAGAATGATGATGCTGCTGTTCACAATTCTACGCTGTGGTGTGGTACTTGTAACGTGTGGTGTCCTTGCGAGATTGTTATGGCTTCACATCTTAACGGGAAGAAGCACTTGGCCAAACTCAAAAAAACAATGAGTTCTGCAGCTGTGGCAGAGAGGCACCTTGAAGAGAATGGCTCTGATGCTCTGGAGAAACTTATTGCAAACAAGGTAGTCAAGTGTTACTTCAGCAAGGAATAGCCAATTCATTATCAAATTGTTTCTTTTCAATACTCATCATCGGTAATACTTATCATGATCCCCTATTTGCAGTCCAAAGATTATAATTTGAATCATCACGCCGAGGAGATCAAGACTTCGGACACTAGTGATAAAGCAGGAATGCTGACCCCCAGCCAGGTGCCTCAGCTGTTATTCCTTAGCTCCTTGTACTGAAATTACACTATCATCTTCTCTTTTGCTGCTGCTTCATTTGTGTTAATAAATCATAGTACCTCTGAACATTAGTAGTTGATTGCTTATTGAATGGTTTGCATAATATAATGATATCATGCACTAATTTATGAGTTTTATTCTGCTCGGACAAAGTGTACCTTCCATTTCCAACCATAAACTATTGTATCAAGGAATAGATTTCATTATGCAGCTAGTCTCCAATAAACCATCAGATTTATGAATTTTACTTAGTTACTCCAAAACCTATTCTTCTTCGTAGCGTCATTTCTTCTGTTCACATGCTTTCATTCCCTAAAAGTCCTGTAATAACAATCATACCAAAACAGATACAGCAGCATGTCCCTGTTCGGGAAGATATCAATGCAATGAGACTGATGGTAAAACATGACGCAGTTGGACCCAAACAGGTTGCAACTGCATTAAGTATGCTCATAAGTATTTAGAATATTATGTGTTCATAAGTATGCTCTGAATGCAATTATTCAGCAAACAATAGATGAAAACATAAAGCAAGCTGTTAAGAGATGTTCAATGAAAAGAGGACTTGATACTATTAGTGGCCAAATTAGGAAGAGTGCAACGAGAATCTTAATATGAAGGCAAACTTAAGCTCATCAATCAAGCTGAATGTGCAAGATGGCAATTGACAATGCATGACATCAAGTGCATTATCAGTTAGACCAAGAATAACCATTGTAAATGCTGAAGAATCGCCGAGCAACCTGAAAGTTATACTGGTGCACTTTGTAGAATTAATGTGTTTTGAATTCACATTGATTAATTTATCTTAGTATGGTCTCAAGCCTCTGTTTATCCTATGAGCATTTGAAGCCACCAAAAAAGGGAGAGAATTGAAGCTCTTAATTTAAACATATGTACCACATTTTGTAGTCTAGTACTTGTTTTATCTTATCGATCAGAAGTAATTGTAGGCCAGTGATCAAAATGTCCCTGGGAAACTGCAGGTTAGAAGTGTGAAGGAAAATCTAATTTGGGTTGAGAAGAAAACAACAGGTGTCCAGGTCAAGGAAACTGCACTTCCAGAATCTAGAGAAATGGTCCAACTAGGAGCTACTAAGAATGCTGGTGCTGGTACCCATGATTCAAAGTTGTGGTGTTATTTTTGCAACATATGGTGTTCTCACGAGATTGATCTTGCAGCACATCTTAACGGGATGAATCACTTGGTAAACTTTCAAGAAACAATGAATTCTACAACACGGGCTCTAGATTATGCTAATATGCAATTTTACCAGCGTATCATATGAAGTTGTTTGGTTTAATTTAGGGGATGTACAGTTAGAAGCAGCTTTGTTCATTTAACAGTACTGAAATTTAGTTGCTTAATCACTGGGAAGTGAAAAGAAGAAAAGTTTATGCCAAAATGTGAGATATACTAGTATCTTTTTTGTGTATAATAAGTTGGCATGATCATCAGAGCTCTTCTAGTGTACTTTGCTTTTTGTTTCTTCCTGTCTGATTGAATGGCTTTCGAAGTGTTTCTAGTTATGATGGCTGTTCATTGATTAGCACTACAAAACGTGGTTGTTCGTCAAAATTTCCTCATTTGCATTCGCTTCTACTGGAAATAAACATCCCACACCGATTAATCATTACATAATTATCCATTATTAATTGAAACAATTTATAGTGCCAACCTGTAACAACCCGGTACGCGGGGAAAACCTCCGTGCTGAATCTAGGCGAATCCCGGTACGCGGGGCAAACCTCAGCTAAGGGTTAAGTGTTCCACATCTGAGGTTAAGTGTTCCACATCAGCATTAACACATGAGTGATTCTGGGTATATAAGTTAACTGGCCTTAGACCCTAGTGACGCGTTTTAAAGCCGTGCAGGCCTAGGCCCAAAGCGGACAATATCACTAGCGGGCTTGGGTTGTTACACAACCACCACAAACTGGTATTAAACAGCCACCAGCAATGGTGTGCTCACAAATGTTAATTGTGCTAGCAGCGTGAGCTATGCGGCATATCAAAATGCCAATCCACCATGGGTTGGCAAAAACTTTTTCACCATTATTTTTTAATGACAATGATAATTATTTTTATTGATTATTCTAATGATGTTGCATGCTACATTTTTTTAAATCTTTTTTGGTAAGTAATATTAGTGCCAATTAAAATTATACTTTATTTACTATGCGTGTGGTAATTTGAAGGAAGAAAAAAAGTGTTTGATCACTATATTTTGTCAACTATTGTGTATAATAATTTTTTTTTTGGTAAAAAAAAAATTATTACCAAACTGAGCATTTATATACAAAGAAGATACCGACGGTTGGACAAGAAGCCCCAACTTCAAATACTATATAATCCAACCTCAACTACCTATCAGCTATTACCAGCCTAGCATTTACCTGTTACCAAACATCTAAGGATAAAAATTAAATTGCTCAAGCTTCCTAGCTAACCTTCTCTTCATTGTTCCTCTACAGACAACTTCTTGGATGATTTATTTAAGAATGAAATCTGGATCTTCTTATTTGTTCTGGAACACTCTTTAATTTCTCTCCTTCCAGATGTAATACACACAAGCAGCTAGAAACATTCTGTAAACCTCTGCTTCAACACTTCTACGTACATCTTGCATTTGCTTCAACCCATTGTATTTCTCCTTGCCAGTCCATTGCTAATCTGCTCATCCCTTGCCATCTCAGGAGCTTGTTCCACATGTATGCTGCCAACTCGCATTGAAAGAAAAGATATGTGATACTCTCATTTCCAGTGTTGCAGAGCGGGCAATTCAAAGTGACATCCATCCCATTGTGCCAATCTATCCTTTGTGTGTAATTTTCCATGTGCAGCTAGTCTCAAGATGAAGCTTGTTTGGGTGCAATATCCCACACTTGTCTCTCTTTCGCATAGTAGGTGTGTACCCACTTTATCCATAATTTATCTTTTTTACTACAGAGGTTCCATAGGAGTTTACTTATAGCAGCTTTGTTCCATGTTGCAATATCTAATATATTCAGACCACCTGCTGATTGAGGATAACATATTCTATCCCATGCTAGTAAGGCCCTTTTTGATAATTCAACCCCTCATGTCTGCAGAAACTTTCTACATGTAGCCTCAATCAGTTTAATCATTTTTGCAGGCAACACGTAGATTTGCGATCAAAATATTTGTATAGCAAATAGTACACTCTTTATTAATTGGACTCTTCCGGCATACGATAAGAATTTTGATTTCCAACTTTTAATTCTTTCCAGCATCTTGTCAAGTAAAGGTTGGCATTGCACTACTTAAAGCCTCTTTGTACTTAAAGGAACACCTTAATATCTTATAGGCAAAACACCCTTAGCAAAGCCTAGAGTGTCAATAATTTGTTGTTGAATTTCAAGTAACCCCCCCCCGAAAGATGGTTATTGGTTCAAGAACGTAAGGTGTCCCTGTTTTTTCAGGGTAAGAAGGGGTAGAGAAAATACCCCAAAGTAAATGGAATTTCAATTACAGAGTAGTGTTTTTTTAAAGATGATTATTTCTATGATTACCCAGAAATATATAACTAAGTTGATGTTGCATGTTACATTATTTTATCTTCTTTCATAATTATTATTAGTATTAATAAAATCATACTTTATTTACTACTATTCGCGTGATAAGTTAAAAAAGAAAAAAAGTACCATATATATTTAGTTAATATATTAATATCGTATATTAAAATCTATAATATCATCACATGTAATCTTTACCTCTTAATTAGGAGCTATAATTTTTCGATAAATCTGACTGAACCAACAGAAACATTATGTCAGGAAATCGCCATGATACAGGAATGAAGATATGAAAATTAAAGAGGCCATTGATCGTGCCAAAAAATTGTCTTTCCGGTGAATTTATCACATAGTTCAATAAATTTAATAGTAATACAAATAAGAAATTGTCACAGCCTCCATTTTTGTCTAGTAGTAAATGTGATGTGTGGGTTAGGCGCACATATCTCATATTCAAACTGTGTCTCGGTTAAAAGTAATGATTTTGTGGGTTATTGGCACATATCTGCTTTGCCACTTAAGTATTCACTTAGAAACATTGGCTGGCAGCTCCCCAATTACAGCATTGTAAAACTTCTGAATACGAGCACCACTTCTTGCTTGCATATATTTTATGGTTTCACCTTGTTGTTTGGTACTATCATCGAAAACTGTTCTGCTCCCGATTGCTGTCCAGGTACTCTCCGGGAAGAATCCAGACCAGCCACCTGCATCAGCCTCAGAAAGAAGTTCAGTAATTAACTGCTCAGCCTTTGCAATTTGATCTGGAGTACCGATGAGTTCAAATGCTCTATTTGGAAGAGTACGATCAGCACCCACGACTAAAGAAAAATGAATCTTGGCTCCAGATTGGAGTTGAAGATACTTCAAAGTCTCCCCACGTTTGCCTATAATTACACCAATTCTGTTAATTGGAATTTCCATCTTCTTGCTTTGCCCCGGATAACCATAAAACTGTTCTGCTCCCGATTGCTGTCCAGGTAACCTCTGGGAATCCAGACCAGAACCACCTGCATCAGCCTCGGAAAGAAGTTCAGTAATTAACTGCTCAGCCTTTGCAATTTGATCTGGAGTACCGACGAGTTCAAATGCTCTAGTTGGAAGATTACGATCAGCACCCATGACTATAGAAGCATGAATCTTGGCTCCAGATTGGAATTGAAGATACTTCAAAGTCTCCCCACGTTTGCCTATAATTACACCAATTCTACCAACTGGAATTTCAATCTTCTTGCTTCGCCCCGATTGCTGTCCAGGTAACCTCCCAGAAAGAACATCAGTAATTAACTGCTCAGCCTTTGCAATTTGATCTGGTGTACCCATGAGTTCAAAATCAGCATCCCTGTCTCTAGAAACATGAATCTTGGCTTCAGATTGTAGTTGAAGATACTTGAGAGTCTCCCCACCTTTGCCTATAATTACACCTACACCAACTCTGCCTTTTGGAACTTCAATCTTCTTGCTTTGCCCCGAATAACCATATGAACTTGTCACCGGAGGAGTAGCAATAGGCTTGTGTTCATACGAGTCGAATCCACTACCAGCACCAACACCGGAACCGTTATTATCAACCCTAGGTTTTTTAGCTTCAGCACTATTCAATAAGCTAGCAGCAATTTCCTGAGCTTTTTGTTTAGCTAATTGAAAATCATCCATAGGCGGCGGCACATTATTGTACGACGACGGCGGCGCGGTGCCTTCAGGCGGAGATAAATTTGAAAATCCAGTAGGTCTGCGTGGACCTGGAGACGGTGTCGTTTGATTCGATTCGTACTTTCTCTTGTTGTTACTGCCGGGTTCGGCGGCGTACTGTGGTTCTTCCGCCATTGAAAGGGCTGAGATTTGGGGAAAAAGGAGTGGCAGCGGCGGAAAGGGAAAAGGGTTTTTTTGAAACACTAATTTTTGTGGAGATGAGCAGACTATTCGTCTATTCGCGAAGACGATATCTCAATTATAAAACTATGAAGAGATGGACACTATTTATTTATAGCAAAATACCTAGTTACATACTCAAACTTGTCCCGAAAGTCTCCTAACACACCTTAACTTGACGAGCGACCTATCACCCCCTTAATATGTTTGAAGTGGAACTCATACCACCTAAATGATGACGTGGCAGAGAAAATATTTTTATCATCTTTATAGCGAGTGGAGAGCAAAATCACATGTTAAAACTAAATTAAATTATAAACGTGTCAATTTATAATTGGTCATAATATAACTAACATATCACTAATTATTTGTGGGACATCTATTCCTTTTTTACTTTTTCTTTTCGCTTTTTGTTTTCTTCTTATTCCATTTCCTCTCCAAACTTCTATCTCTCCTCCTGTTTCGATGCCCTCAACCCCAACAAGATGAGAAAATTCATCACTTGCAAGTTGCAATTACCAAAAGATTCAGCGCAAAAGCAGGTCCAATCGGTGAAGATTGTTAGGTGAAATTCTACACAATATATTTTTCAAAGTGTTTACTAAGTTGTGAATGTCTTGTTGGAATGGAAAGGATAAGGAAGCTGCAGACAATCAAGCAAAGTGCCACATAACTCAAATGACACTGGACGAATTAAAAGGGAAAATGGAATACATAGCAGAACAAGAAATGAAAGGGGAACAGAACTTGAAATTCAAATTAAAGCTTCTCAACAACAATCTGATTGTCCCCAATCATGGTCAATCAAACTTTAGTTCAAATCTTCAACTATTTTTCAAACCAATTTTTGTATTTTTAGTTTCCCTGATGTTCAAATTTTGGTCGGAGATTTGGCCACCGGCGGTGGAGAAGAGTGGGTGAAGAAAGAATGATAAGAATTGAAAGAAAAATAATTAGAAAAGGAAAAGAAACTGAAAAAGTGTGAAAAAAATAAGAGAACCGTAAAAAAAAAGGAAAAATAATTAAAATAAATATGTATTTGATATATTGCCACGTGGCAAATCCATGAGGCGAGTGTGTTCCACATTCCACTATGCAACTGGTTATATATTTTATGGTGGGTGTTAGTTCCGCTTCAAACATATTAAGGGGGTGATAGGTCGTCCGTAAAGTTAAGGTGTATCAGCGGGCTTTCGGGACAAGTTTAAGTGTGTAACTAAGTATTTTGCATTTATTTATCGGAAAAGAGCTACATCATACCATTTTGCCGTGCGTATTGCCGCATCAAATGTGGCCACCGTATGAAAAGACGGAAATATCCTTGAGTCCTATTTTGTCCGTATTAAGCGCGTGGCTTGCACACTCGAATCCTCTCACTCTCTCACTCAGCCGCTGCGGGCCCACGTTTAACTATTTTAGTTTAAATTATTGAAATCTTAATAGGGCACTCAGCCGCTGCGGGCCCACTTTTAACTATTTTAGTTTAAATTATTTAAATCTTAATAGGGCCTATATTCAAATATTTGTTTTAAATAATGTATTTATTTTCGAATACAATTTTAGAATTAGAGAAATCATTGAAAAATTGTATCAAAAATGTTTTTGTGGTGCCGTAATATTCAGAACATATATTATTTTTACTTTTCATTTATTTTTGTTATTAAACGATTCTTTCACTTTCTGATTTACTTTTGTTTTATTTTCGGTTACAATTTTATTTTTACTATGAAATTTGAGAAATCGTTGAAAAATTATATCAAAAATATTTTTGTGCTGCCATAATATTCAGAACATATTTTATTTTTACTTTTCATTTATTTTGTTATTAAATGGCTCTATAAAATTGGTGAAATCGTTGAAAATTTGTATTTAAAATTAAATATTGCCGGGTTATAGTATTCAATGAGAATATTTAGAACATATACCCAATTTTTGAATTGTACATTCAATCACGATAGACCGTTACGAGCTGGATATAAATAAAAAGATCACAAATACACTAGGAATTCATTTCAAATTTTCTTTAACACATATTGAATTTCCTTCTTTACCAGGCAGTTGCATTTTTAGGAGCATCCAATGTCTAAGTACTTTTAATAGTAGTTAACTATATGAGTTTTGATGAGGGGGAGTAGTATTCAATGAGAGTATTTAGAATATAAAATTATGTTTGTTTTTTAATTTAAATACGTCATTAATGATACGCGACTGCTCCCTTATTTATATTGAGTTGATTTCAAGTGAAACTTGTAATAGTACTTCTCCAAAAATATAGTTGCAGACCTCCATTTAGTCATTTGAGTTGACGTTTCACGTTCTAAAGCGGTAGTTGGCTTATTTAGTGCATCCAGTGTAGTTGGACTTTTAATGAGGGTAGTTAGGGTTGTAGTATTTATGTTTTGTGTATGGTTTCAATGCATCATCTATGAAGTTCAAGTGAAGCTTTTAAATACTTCTCACAAACCATATTGGGGTTTCAGTCCTCTATCTTGAAAAATTAATTGTTGTTCTCGTATACTTGTCGAAACGTGATGAAGCAAGAACCGTGTCTACTGGACCTTCTAGCAATAGTTGTAGAATCAATAATCCATAAATTTATGGAATCCGACCCTTCTGTTGCTGATATCTCAAATCTGACCTTAGTGTGAGTTCAAGAATGATTTGTTGATTCTTTAATGCACTTTTTTATATCTTAGTACTTGCCACGACGTTATTATGCATGCATTTTACAATTTCAGGTGCGACCTTACACGTAAGCTGGTGTTTACAGGGCAATTTCAACGATACCTTCCTTTGGAGAAGATCTTGGATAAACTGCAATGCTGCGACCGTGGAAATCTTGAATTTCTATATGGACTGAGCAACAAAAGAATTGATTATGCTACCCTACTTCTCGGGACTCATATGTTTTTTTGTTGCCGGTAACAAGGAGGGATTACACTATATGGCCCAAGTCGCTAATAATTCTTTAGTGAGGCCCAATTCGTTAATAATTCAGCTGTGGCCCAATTCGTTAATAATTCTGTTGTGGCCCAAGCAAAGTACAATTACGGGATTGCATTGTTGATGTTTGATAGGGAAGATGAAATTAGCATAAACTCGGGGATGGAAGTGCTGCTTAGTCTATTGAAGGAGCCCGACGGAAAAAATAAGACGATTGAATGCAGAAGACGTCTCAAAAGGATGATTGGTTCGACAAACTGCAGCAAAGTCGTAAAGACTGTGTGTTGTCACTTTCAGGGGCCGGGGCACTGGAACGGCTATATGACAGATATTTATGGCTGCCGTGAATTATTTGTCAATTGTGATCTATGTCTTATTGACGTTGAAACCACGAAATTAACCTTTCCGATGTTTGACTTTGAGATGGGAGCTCCTTGTCATTCAGATTTAAGTTCGGATGATGGTAGCTTTGGTTCTAGTCTGGATTATTAGGGATATATATATACTTTGTATCACCTTTTTGGGCTCAATATATGTAGTACTTACTTCATCGTGGACTGATCGTGCGCTTGTACTTGTCTAACGATTGTCCAGTCTGAAGTTGTAATGCACTTAATACTTAGTAGCAGTATTGACTTTCTCCTTTTTGTCCATGTAGAATACACCAAGTTTGCATACGCTGGGCTAATTTCGTGTATTCCCGTTATTTATATTGTTGTAAGGGCAAAGAACTTGTCTACTGACCAAAACAAGTTCTACCCATTTTGATTAATAAAGAAGTACCAGGGCATGTGATAACTGCTCAATATTAAAGAGTACCTAAAATTCGATTAAACAAATATCCTTTTTTTACACATGTCGTTGGCTAAATTTAAACGACAGCGAGCGTGGGAATGCTGAATTCCTATCAGGATTCATACGTGCAGGAATAGATTATGCGACCCAACTCCTGGGGACTCGCCGAAAACGTGTTGGAGGGCTTACCCTACATGGGCCGAGCACATGCCTTCATTGATGGTGCGGCCCAATTCGCTAATTAATCAGTTGTGGCCCACAAATAGTCCAATTATGGGTTTACATTGCTCATGTTGACAGAATGAAAAAATTAGAACTAATACGACAATGGTTTCGTTGCTTATCTTATTGGTTGAGGACGACGGTATACGTACGGTGGTTAAAAGCAGAGGACCTGCCATTAATGATGGTAACTGCAGCAAATTAACGGATTCTAAGTTCTGAGGCGAAGTCGGAGCAGGACACATGAATTTATAATGCAATTCATGGCAATATTGCACCCGTTAGTTAACAGTCATCTACGTGTTGTTGACATTGAAACTTTCGCATTAACTTATCCGTTCTTTGATGGTGTCAAGCAGAAGTCGTTGATTCAGACGAAACACCTACTTCTACTTTGGATGAATAGGTGTCTAGACAACGTACCTGCTCAATCCTGATGCAGTACTTATTAATTTGTGATTTTGATTTAGTTCGTGTCTAATGGACTGATTTCTTACTTCAATTGTATTCGTCAATGGTAATTGGAAATAAAAACAAAAATTTATTAATAACATATGACATTTGGGGGAACATAGACCGATATTAGTCAAGAGCGAAGTATTTAGAGGAACATCTGTGCACGGAATACTACACCAGATAATACTGTAACTAGACAAGTTTCCGGTACAAACAAGCGCAGCAAGAACAAAAAATCCATTCACAATGTTCAAATGTGAACCCGTTATTACTTTTGTAGCTCAGAGGATTTTGTGAGGTAAGGGCAGTTGGAGACGAAGACTGACTGTCGGCAGCGTTGAGGTTCCGACGACCTCTTTCATTCAGATCTGAACGGAAATCCATTCACAATGTTCAAATGTGACTGCAAAAAGATGATATGTCACACACTACCTCAGCTTTTGTGTATTTGCAATCCCACTCGCGCGACTGAAGGGCGAGCTAGAGTAAGTGAGGACATTTTCGTATTTTCACACGTAGGCCACGTAGGGTGCGGCAAATTTACTGGCAAAATGGAATGGTATGAATAACTACCCTTTATTTATTTGGATTTTATTCTACTTCATCTTTTCCAAATGTACTTTTTCTTATCTGTTTGATTAAAATTATAAGTTGTTTTTCATGTTTTGGTAGTATAAAATTTTTAAATCTTCATGAAGATGTTAGTTGTTCATTGCAAGATGTTAATTTTTTTGTTAGTGAACTATAAATTGTTGTACAGATAACAATACATTGCAAGATGTACTAGCACTCTAAAAAGTGGTTATTGGTCAAAATTTCTCCATTGTGTTACCTTCGCAAATTTGCTCCTAATGCTGGAAAGTATCCCACACCGCTTAATCATTAAGTAATTATTCAACTGTTAACACAATCACTTCAATGTGTTGATCACCACAATGTGGTATCTTGATACAGCCACCAGCGATGGTGTGCTTGTCATGAGCTTTGGTGAATGTCATGAGTTCACAAACACACCCGTCATGGGTGCGATAGCAGTCAAATTTGATCAATTATACCAGCCACCCAAGCCATGCGGCACAACCAAAATGCCCATCTACCATAGTTGGGTATAACTTTTTTATTAATTATTTTTTGATGACAATGATGATTATTTTGTATAGAATATTCTAAGAACTGATATAGCTAAGTTGATGTTGCATTTTACATTAATACATCATCCATCTAGCATAGGGCTACTTTCCATTTTCTTTTTTCCTCCATTTTTTCAAAGTTCTTATTGAGATGGATGACACGTGTACCCTTTGTACATTAAGGGGTATCAAAATTTAAAGAATTAAATATATAAATAAAATTAAGGGTACTCAATATTTAATATATCTACATAAAAATAATTTTTTTACCTACTTGCACAGTATAATTTTCCGGCGAAGGGGATATCAATTGATACCCCTTCGTACTAAGAACATCTGAGCAGTGTGCTTGGCGTGAATTACTTTTTCAATGGACTCATTGATTAAAACGTGAATGGTTGGATTGAAGTCGTATCAAACTACTATCACTCAGTTTTAACCAGCAATATGAAGGACTGATATCACAAAATTTAATAGTGTGTGTTTTTGGATCAAGCCGATAAAAATGTACACTATAATGTCTATTATCATGAATTACTACAATATCAGAAAGAAAAAGAGAACTTGTCTTTGCTCCTATGTTTGGTAGCTCGAAATTATTATGCCCATTTTCCCTTAATCTTAAAGTGTCCTGAACAACGTGGACATAGGTTATCAACATGTCAGCATTATTTCGTCAAGGTGAGACGAGCAAATCTCCTGTCCTATTATAAAGATACATTTTTCAAGTTCTCTATGAGTGACATGAGAGAGGACAACACGGTAAAACAATTACTATAACAAAGAGTTCTATGTATTGCAAATTTATATATTTGTGTCAATTAGCCCTGGGCATAGAGCTGAGCCGGCTCGGAGCTCGGCTCGGCTCGATTGTCTTTTAGCTCGGCTCGGCTCGGTTTCATTTAAAGTTTGGCTCATCTCGGTTCGGCTCGGCTCGGCTCGGTTAAAGCTCGATCAAGCTCGACTCGGTCAAAGTTCGGCTCGACTTGATTAGAAGTATACGTGATATTTAGTATTTTAGTGCAATAGTTAACAATTGATAAACTTGTACTTTTATTCTTATCTATGATTATAATCAAAAGAAAAATTTAAATATTATTTTTTATATTATTAAGTATGGGGACACATGAAAAAAGGTTGGCTCGGGCTCGGCTCGGACTCGGTCAAACTCTAACAAAGCTCGGTTGAGCTCGGCTCGGACTCGGCTCAATATGTATCAAGTTCAGTTTAGCTCGGGCTCGATTAGACTCGGCTCGAGCTCGGCTCGCTCGGTCGATGCGCAGGCTACTATCAATGAAACGTTTTGAACAAAAAGTCACTAAGTATTTCCTATGAGTTCTCTATGAGTACCATGGAAGTTTGTTTCTTCTATAATAAAAAGTATTTCCTGCTTCATTGCTATTTGGATTGTTATTCTAGTTTATCTTTTTTTTATTAGTTTGATTTTTATTGTTCGTCTTGGATTATATAATTTAATATTTTCTGTATCATCTAAATTTACAAATAAAGAAATGTTTGATTGCACTTTGCACGAGTTAAATAACTAGTACTCCTCCGGTCCATATTATTTGATTTTTTGGTTGTTTCACGTAGATTAAGAAATTTATCTTTTAGCATTAATTAAAAAGGTTACTTACGAAATTAACCTTTGTCTCTTTCAAATTATTTATAAAAATTTGTGAAGACTTTTAAAAAATATATTTAGATCATTTATTGACAAGAGTATATTCGGGAAGAACTATCTAAAAGCTTCTTGAACTTTGAACAAATCAATTATTTTGGACCAAGGATAAAAGGCCAAAAAATCAAGAGAAATTTTCAAAAATAGGCAGCCCACTACCCAAAATTACAAATAGGAGACCATATTTTTTTTTTCATGCATAGCACCCATCTCTAAAATTACAACTTTTAGCACTCCTTCATAAAAAACACCATAGCTATCAAATTTTCCCCTCCCCAGCCACTAAGCCACCGGCAAACACCTTCCCCCGCCAATGGTGTCATTACTTTTTTGTATTTTACTGAATTTATGTTGTTTATTGCGTCTAAATCATTGCTTTGGACAAGTTTATACACACAAATCTCCATCTAAAAATTAAATTATACATGAATATACATATATAAATATGTAGCAATGAGAGAAATACAAAAATATACATTAAAAAAGTAAAAAATCATATAAATATCCTTAATATACAGATTTATTCACTCGCATATACACACTTATACAAATTTATAAAATTTTATACACGTGTATAAATTTGTATAAACTTGTGGCAGACTGCTATTTCAGGAAAAGGGTGACAGCTCGGGTAAGATTCGAAAATATGAGCAATTTTTGGTAATTTTTGTCTTTTGCTTGTCTTTTAGTGTAATTATCCCAAAAATGGGGAAAAATAAAATAAAGTGGACCGGAGGGAGTATAACATAAATAGACGTATAGTTAATAATACATGAAAAACTTGAGATAACTGATATTTGGACAAGCTGTTCATTGATTGGCACTAGAAAAAGTGGTTATTCGTCAAAATTTCCTTGTTGCATTCGCTCCTACAGGAAATTAATATCCCACACCGGTTAATCATTACATAATTATCCAGTATTAATTGAAACAGTTTAGAGCACTAATCACCACAAACTGGTATTAAACAGCCACCAGCAATGGTGTGCTCACAAATGTTAAATGTGCTAGCACCAGCGTAGCTATGCTGCACAACCAAAATGCCAATCCACCATGGGTTGGCCAAAACTTTTTTTACCATATTTTTAATGATAATGGTGATTATTTTTATTGATTATTCTAAGTTGATGTTGCATGTTACATTATTTTATCTTTTTTTGGTAAGTATTATAAATGTTAATTAAATTATACTTTATCCACTACTATGCGTGTGATAATCTGAAAAAAGAAATTTGTTTAATCTTCTTTGGTAATTATTATTAGTTCTAATTAAATCATACTTTATCTACTACTATGCATGTCATAATTTAAAAAACAAAACACGTACCATATATATTTAGTCAATATATTAATATTGTATATTAAAATCCATAACATCATTGCATATATGGTAAAAGTTAATGTAGTTGACTTGGCTTTTCAAATTTCATGATTTATATTTTGTAAAGTCAAATGATTTTATAAAAAATAGGTTTTGTGACTTTCAAGTTATATATGAAGTAAAATTTAATGACTTTTCTTGTTACAAAAAATAGTATTGTGACTTTTTATGCTACAGAAAGTAAACTTTAGTAACCATATATGAAATTATCCCGAATTTATATCTATTGTTGAATGTTATCATTTAGTTTCTAGTGAACCCTTGTTTATTCGATTTTGAGAGCCAACTAATTCAGCTATTATGATCCTATATGTACATCTGGTTCAGATTGAAATACAAATATTATAACCAAAAACATTGTTATAATAGCCATTTGATTAACTTGATTCCTCACATGAACAATCGTGATAAGACCATGTGGGTACATCTTTTGTCGTTAAAATATCAGATAGTAGTTTTAATTGCTTATCTAAACTAGGAAATGTTGAATGCCATGTCTAGTTCTAATCCCTGTAATATTCAAATTGCGGACCTTCCTAATAGCCGCATGGACTCCTTATGAAACCCACCCTAATTTCTATCTAAGCAAATCTTGTTTAAATAAATAAATAAAAAAAATACATGGAAGGCTGTAATAACTGATATTTGGACTGACTGGCTATGGTTCAAATTTTTTTATATGGTTATTCCTCAACAGCTTTGCAAAATGTTAATTGTTCATTGATTAGCATTCCAAATGGTGGTTATTGGTCAAAATTTCTCCATTGTGTTACTGCAAATTTGCTCCTAATGCTGGAAAGTATACCACACCGCTTAATCATTAAGTAATATTCAACTATTAAGACAATCACTTCAATGTATTGGTCACCACAATGTGGTATCTTGATATAGCCACCATCAATGGTGTGCTTGCCATGAGCTTGGGTGAATGTCATGAATTCACAAACACACCCATCATGGGTGCGATAGCAGTCAAATTTGATCAACTATACGAGCCACCCAAGCCATGCGGCACAACCAAAATGCCCATCTACCATAGTTGGGCAAAACTTTTTTATTAATTATTTTTTTGATGACAATGATGATTATTTTCTATAGAATATTCTAAGAACTGATATAGCTAAGTTGATGTTGCGTTAGATCATGGGTTTGTAATCACACCCACAATGGGTGCGTTAGTAGTGAAATTGATTAACTTCGGCCACGAACTTGAGCCCATGGCGGCACACCCAAAATGCCCATCTACCATAGGTGGGCATAGCTTTTTTTAATTATAATGATAATGAATGATTATTTTCTTAGCGATTAGTAGGACTAAAGATATCTTAAAATTTTCTTTTACTAAGTAATTTAAGAATACGTTTAAAATTAATCTTTAAAGCCATCGTAAATTAAAAAAAAAATACATACTAATTGAGAACTATAGGCAAATGATGAAGAATCGAGAATATACTTCACGCAATATAGCTGTTAGCAGTTACTATGTAAATACCTTAAATAGAAATAAAAACTTTAACTGTTTGGACTAAATAAAAATAGTATTTCTTTTTTAAAACTAACTACAAAAGATGAAAAGGCAGATAAGAGAACATGAGCATACAAAGTGTTAAAAATTAACGATTAACAAATTAAAAGAATCGGAACAAAAGAACCCAAGGCAGAATTTTAAACTAACTGAAGCTAAGTGACTATAAAGATAAATTATTTCCTTCGAACTTATAAGAGAACACACAAAGTGAAACAATGTTATACCAAAAAGTAAAGATTTAAGTCACAAAAACATTGCTACAAACAAAGTTCAATCATAAGGTTACTGACATAACAAAAAATTGCATAAATGACCTATATCCTCCAAAACATTAAAACACAAAGCACCTTCGTCATTTCCTTCCTTCCTTCCCTTTAGGTGCTTTCTCAACCGGACAATTGTAATATGTATGTTATGATCGGAAGTAAGAGAACATCATATCCACATTTAGGTCATGCTAATCAAATAATAAAAAAATATTTCATTAGCCTATTACCTGGTGAGGGGATTTATGTGGCAAAGGCACTTGTGACACTAACAATGTGGGCAATAAGAATTGAGTTACATTCTTTTATACGTGGAGGAATACATTAAATGTCATAAACTTAAACATTTAACATTTTTGACGTTACCGGTCTTATGGACATGAACGGATGGGAGTTAAGGGTGTTATTAAAAATATAGGTAAGGGAGATAGAGATATAAAGAGGCGTGAGTTATTACCATTCATTTCTTAATGTTTTCATAAACTATTTTTTTTAATTAATTAATGTAAAGATCATTTGTTACATTGGTTTCTTAGACCATTGATTTTTATACATTTTGAAGTGAATGGTGGCCATAGAGCTATGTCACATCACTTGCCTATATTTCTTAATTAGAAGATATATAAATAGATATAGACTGTTGTACAGATAATAATACATGGTAAGCTGTAATAGCTGATATGTGGATTTTGGACTGATCCTGGCTGTTGTACAGATAATAATACATGGTAAGCTGTAATAGCTGATATGTGGATTTTGGACTGATCCTGGCTGTTGTTCAAAATTTTTTATATGATTATTCCTCAACAGCTTTGCAAAATGTTAATTGTTCATTGACTAGCACTCTAAAAGGTGGTTATTAGTCATATTTTCTCCATTGTGCTACCTTCGCTAATTCGCTCCTACTCCCACACCGCCTAATCATTAATTAATTGTTCAACTAATAAGTCAACCATTTCAATGTGTTGGTCACCACAATGTGGTATCTTGATACAGCCACCAGCAATGGTGTGTTTGTCATGAGCTTTGGTGAATGTCATGAATTCACAAACACACCCGTCATGGGTGCGATAGCAGTCAAATTTGATCAACTATACGAGCCACCCAAGCCATGCGGCACAACCAAAATGCCCATCTACCATAGTTGGGCATAACTTTTTTATTAATTATTCTTTTGATGACAATGATGATTATTTTCTGTAGAATATTCTAAGAACTGATATATAGCTAAGTTGATGTTGCATATTACATTAATACATCATCCATCTAGCATAGGGCTACTTTCCATTTTTTTTTCCTCCATTTTTTCAAAGTTCTTATTGAGATGGATGACACGTGTACCCTTTGTACATTAAGGAGATGTTTGGTTTGAGGGATTGGGTATATTTATCCATGTATTAAATTTAATCTCTTGTTTGATTGGTAGTTTGAAAGAGGTATAACTAATACATGCATTAAATAATACACCAATTGGTGTATTATTTTATCCCTCCACCAAGGTGGTATAACTAATACATGTATTAGTTATACATGGATAAAGGTTAGGGGTCGTTTGGTTTGATGCACTAGTTATACATGGATTGTAATACATGGATTAATAATACAGGGATTAATATTGCAGGGATTAATAATACGGGGATTAAATTTTATGCAGTGTTTGGTTCATTGGAGATAAAAGTTATCATTTAATATATTTGATTTATTTTTAAACTAAAAAGTAATGAATTTACAATTATATCCTTTAATGATTGACTTTTATTGGCTTCTAGGGAAATGAGAAGGATATTGTTATCCTTTTGTTCCTTTATCCATGTATAACTAATACATGTATTAGTTATACCACCTTGGTGGAGGGATAAAATAATACACCAATTGGTGTATTATTTAATACATGCATTAGTTATACCTCTTTCAAAATACAAACCAAACAAGGGATTAAATTTAATACATGGATTAATATACCCAATCCCTCAAACCAAACGTCACCTAAAAGGACAACAATATCCTTTTCATTTCCCTAGAAGCCAATAAAAATAAATCATCAAAGGATATAATTGTAAATTCATTACTACTTTTTAGTTTAAAAATAAATCAAATATATTAAATGATAACTTTTATCTACAATAAACCAAACACTGGATAAAATTTAATTCCCGTACTATTAATTCCTGCAATATTAATCCATGTATTATTAATCCCTGTATAACTAGTCCATCAAACCAAACGACCCCTAATAGCTTAGATTTGGTTAACTGAAATAGAGTTCTAATCATGGTTGAGATGAGTACTTTTAGTATTTGGACTGGTTATTTTAAAGTATTATATGGCTATTCGTCAATAAATATGCAAAATATTGGTTGTTCATTGAAATTCCCCACTGTGTTGCATGCGAACTCGCTCATACTTCTTAAAGATATCCCACACCGGCTAATCATTAATTAATTATTCAGTATTAATTTAAACATTTCAGTGTATTGATCACCACAATGTGGTATCTTGAAACAGCCACCAGCAATGGTGTGCTTGTCATGAGCTTCATGTTAGATCATGGGTTCATAATCAGTTAAGCACTTAGACACTCCAACTAAGATCATTCTCAGTTAAGCACTTGAACCTTTTTCGGTGTCCAAGTAGAATATAGTGTCAAGTTCAAGGGACTGGCAATGTATTTGACATTTTTTTGTGTAACTATTTGTGTCTAACCATATCTATTTAGTCAATTATTATTGTATATTTAGATCAATCACATTTTTCGGAGACACTCTCTCCATCTTGATGGGCTTAAAGTCTGGTACATCTCACTCTATCCAAATCCCACTTTGGTGAAATATCATTGGGTATACGATGTCGGTGATGCCCATTTAGATCAATCAAATGATGATTATTTCTAAAGATATATTATTCTAAGAAGTAAGATAACTAAGTTAATGTTGCATGTTACATAGTTTTATCTTCTTTGGTAAATATTATTAGTACTAATTAAAATCATACTTAATCCACTACTATGTGTGTTGCACTTTGGGGTGAAAAAAAAAGCAGCACGTACCATATATATTTTAGTCAATTAACATTGTATATTCAAACCAATAACATTGGACATATGAATAAGTACATGCAATTTACTTGTCTTTTCAAATTTTTATGCTTTAAAAATTAATGAGGATAAATTAGGCTGTTTCACTAATTAAGCAAGAAATTTAGGAAGTGAATGTGTAAACAAGTATAAATTCTTTGATAGCAAAGGAGAAGCAGACATTGCATAGTCCCATATGCAAGTATGTGACTATGTGCACCTGTAAAGACTCAACAGGTATGATCAGACATCAGTAAAGCTCATAAAACTCTTAACTTTTTATGGCAAACATGAATAAAGAAGCTAAGTTACTCTCCATGTACTTATGCACCAGTTATTGTACCCACCAAAATATGAAGTATTCCCCTTCTATACCTTCTGAGTTCCCTTCTGTTGCCATTTCATTAAATGTCCAACATATTTAGTTACATTCTCAATACCTATGCAAGAATCCACTTAAGTCAAATGCTGAGTTCCATCAATTATCTTTTTAAAGTATTGAAGAAGACACACTTCTGAAAAAGAGCAGTGGCCGTGTATTCTGCAAGAACCTTCGGTATTCATTAGTGCCTATAGCTAAAAGCTTGTTAAATATAGTAGGCATTTTGAAGATTCTGATCATTTTTGTTTCTTCCATGATTTTGAATGTGTTGTGAGTAATAGGTTATTCTTAGGTTGGTTGGTTGGTTGGTGGCTTCTGTTCTTTTCACCATGTTATAGCTTGTAGTGTATGTATTATAATGCATACATGCAATGATGCAAATGTAAAAACAAAAGAGACCCGGAAATGGTGCCAACTAATACGATAACTCACATGCATGGAAAAGAATTGAGGTTTTGCTCAATAAGTTGATTCATTTGGTTTCGGAATGACTAGAAACCAATTAATTAGGGATAGTTAAAAGGATTAATTTATACACTAATATAATTTCACTCATTATAGTTGTTTGTTTGTCGTATTTTTCAAATTACATATTATGGACAGTTACTACATAATATTATCTCTAGGTGATCTAAAGTTCCTTAGCCACGATCAATATACAAAAGTTAAAGTCTAACTAAATGTAGCGACAAGTCAAGCACTACTCATCCAATTTATGTAGTAATAGGTTAATTCATATTCCTCTTGATAAGACTTCTGATTTTAACTGCTACTCCTTTCGTTCCAAAATAATTGTCATAGTTCGGATTTCGAGAGTCAAGCGAGTTTAATTTTGACCGTAATATTTTGATATGTCTTTTAAATATTTTGAAATATTAATTATTGTGATTTATAGTACTTTTTATGTAGTTTTTAAATATATAAACATCGTTACAAAAAAACTTAAAGATTATATGTTTAAATTCACGGTCAAAATGAACTCGTTTGACTCTCGAAATCCGAACTATGACAACCATTTTGGAACGGAGGGAGTATATTTCTTGGATGGGATAAAAATTAAAATGTCAATGATACTGATTTGTTTAACTCTCCAACCCTAAGTGCAAACCCCATTTGTCCTTGCATTTTTCAGTCCAAAAGAAAGCTTCACTTTCAGTCGCATTTGCTAGCAGTCTTTTAAAGGAAAATTTAACTAGATGGAAATAATAATCGCAACTAGGAAACTGAACTAAATGGTTTAAAATTGCATCATACACGTAAAAAAGAAATTTTTGGATAGTATTATATATACATGCATTTTGAACCTATTCACTCTAAATTCTGATTCCACCTATGCTAGCAAGACGATATCAATTTTAAGAAAGTAATTTAATTTCCAAGCGTGCATTCACTAGGAAACTTCTTGAATTTTGAGTTCTTTGCGTGTATATATAACTTAAATCCTTTGTTTTAAAGTCACTTTGCTTTTGATAGTTTAGAAGGGATGCGGATGGTTTGGGTAATGAAGTGATTGATCAAGTAAATCATGATTCGAATGTTTACACCATGACTATAATCTGACATTAAATTGCTGGCGTAACAAATTTATAGGTTCATAAGTGGACCATCATACTAAAGGATGAGAAGAAAAGAGATAGATTAATGTTTCTTGATCCCTAAACTAAACTTAGTCATAACTTGCTTCCTTGAAATTACTAGCTATTAATTGCTGGTGGATCACCTAGCCTGAGCTCAAGGTCAATGTCCTCCATGGAACTTGTACTGATTCCCGATTTCTTTTGTGGGATATCACTGGGTATATTGTTGTTACTCAAACAATATTTATCACTCCAACAATATGGTTTATGGAGTAAAGGGAATGATGAAAACATGCTGCACTTTTGTCTCTTGGAATACTTAGAAGCTGCCATTGATATGCCTACTGAAAGATTCTCTTTCACATAATCATCATCATCCAAGAAAATAGCAATCTTTTCATCACCTCTTTTCAAATGTGAATGCCTTTTCTTGATTTCAGGAGAAGCTAGATGAGAGAAATTTGTAGGCTCACCCCAAGAAAGAGTTGATAAATTAGTTGTCAAAGCAACAGTTTTCGAATTGAGATCAGCAGGGGATTGTTTCTGAGACTTTGAAAGAGTTGTAGCCTTGCTTTGGCCTTTGGAAAGAGGTTCATCATGTGCTTGGCTTTGTGATTGATGCTTGAGTCTAGCTCTATCCTTTCTGTGGACATTCATATGACCACCAAGGGCTTGAGCAGACCTGAATTCTCTCTTACAAAAGCTACAGCAATAACATCTCGGAGGCCACACAAGCACTGCTTGTTCTTGCCATGATGAGTAATAATATTTGTTGAATAATGAAGAATTCAATGATGAATCAAGAATTGTTTGGCTTGAGTACTGTAATGAATATTGATCCATTAATCCAGTACTATAGTACTTCTCAACGGAAAAAAAGGATAAGATTGAAAGAAAGTTAACATTTCATAGGAAATAATTACTTGGAACGAACCCTACATATATACTACTCCTACTACAGTGGAGTAATTAAAGGGCCGGGGTGATGGTGAATATACAAGTTGGTATTGAATGCATCAAAGCTACTAATGGATCTCTTGTAGGATTGATTGTATTATTAGAAGAAAGAGTAAAATAGAGATGAAAAGCTTAAGCTAAAAAAAGACAAAAAGAAGATGTAGATTGTAGAGATGTCTTCTTAACTGGTAGTACAATTATATTTGGAAGGTTAAGTCTAGCTAATATCTAGCTATCTATTTTGTCCTTTCTAACTAGTGTGGTTACTTTATTAGAATTAGCCTTCTTTCTCGATATGCCTTGAGCGAACCTTGTTGATAAAATTAAATAATATAAGGCTAAGTGATGGAGAAAATGATTCAAAGTTGGAGAGGCACCCAAAGCTATATCGCCAGATAGAAGACTGGTTGTTCTTTTCTAATTTTGTGAAAAAATGGTTGGGAAACGCAGAAATATGTTTGTGGAGATAAGGGTAATTTGGATTTTTATTCTATGTATTGTTAATCATGGTATTAGGGAACTCCGCATTAGTTAGTTGAAATTGAGGGATAAGTTATCCAGTATTAGGTAATACTAAAAGTGAAATGGGCAACCAAACAATGTATAAGACTATCCCAACGTTCATACGAGGATTGTAGCCCCTAATATACAGCAAACCAAACGAGCACCAGTTAAGAAAGGACAACTTCTTAACTGATTTACTAATTCTGGCAATAATTTCGTAAAGGGGTTATTTGATGGTCAGTTCATGGGACCATCTATGTGTGTCAAACGGGTATACGGGTCCGGGTTCGGGTTGTAAAATTGTAACCTCGCAGGTTTCGGGTACAGGTCCAGGTACGGGTTTAAATTACGGGTTCTTAACGGGTCCGGGTTTTGGGTAGGAAAAAAAAACCCGTGCGGGTTCGGGTCTTAGCTGGTACGGGTACGGGTTCGGGTCTTAAAAAATCGGGTTTGATTTCGGGTTTTAATTTTTTTTAATAATATTATTTTAAATACTTAAAAAAAATGAATGATAGGAAAATCTGAAAGACTTACTTTATTTAAGATACTTGAACTATTAAAGTATTGAACATTAAACTTCTAAATTTGAAAAGTGCAACATCAAAACTAGATAATGAAAATTCAAATTACAAATTTAAATATGCCTATTTCTTTGTGTAATTTCTTCCATGTCATTTTCCTCATGCTCCAGTGTAGGTGCCATTGATACTGCTTGATCACTTAACAGAATTTCTTCAAGGTTATCATCTTGTTCTAGTGAATCTTGACTTCATTGGTTTCTTCGCTCCGATCTAATCCAGTCTCGTAAACAAACTAGAACATCCAAAGCATTATTACCCAAAAGAGTGACGGATATCACTTATTTGAGGTATAACGAAGTTAATAGTTGAAGTTCTATAACATATTTGAGTAATATATATTCAAATTGTTAATTTGTTAAGGAATATCAAGTTTCTTTTTTAATTAAATAGCTAAACTTGTTTCTCTTGAACATATTTCACTAGTAACAATATGGACACAAAACAAATTAAACCATGAGTGGAAAACTTGTGTATACCTTTCTCTACACATACAAGTTTTAACACTTAGTTTATTTTAACGGATACGGATACGGGTATATCCAGTAATACCCCATAATTTTGACGGGTCTTAACGGATACGGGTATTCGTTAAGGAAAAAAAACCCGTTTGGGTAGGGGTATTTTAGGGGGTTTACGGGTCCGGATCTGGATTTTTGCGGGTCCGGATGGGGTCGGGTTTTAATGAGTCCGGGTCCGGGTCCGGGTTTTGACGGGTAGACCCCTACCCGTTGACACCCATAGGACCATCGTACGTTTGGAGCTCATGCAGGATAAATAAGTAGTCCAACTCGAGAAAGCAAAAGAGTAGTGAAATAAGAAAAAGGAAATTACTTTATTTGTTTTACTAATCACTTAATTGTTTGTATTGGTCAAAATTAGACCAAACGCGCATTGCTAAGTGTCTGATAAAATTTGGAGACGAGTCATATACATGTAACCTGTAGACAAATATGATAAATTTTTTTACATCATAGTCATACAATTTTATGTAGATGCTCGACCATATGATATTTGCGTGGAGTGCTTTGAGCGAAAGAAAAAGAAAAGAGATAATGAAGGTTTAATTTCTCCATGCAGTTTGAAGAGGGAAAGAGGATGGTAGTGTCCAGATTTAGTGCTATATTTAATGAAGTGAGAAAAATGATAAGTGAGATTGTATATATCTCTTTACTTGAAATTAGGAGATAATTGATTGTTTGTGAATATTTAGTTAAATTCTAAAATTAATGAGGAGAGATAAACTCAATAAAAGCTGATGTTTAATGAAGAAGAGAATATAAGTAAAGAAAGAGAGAATATGAATATTACACCTACCTCCCTTATTTTAACTTTTTGGTAACATTCATTTTTTTTGTTTATTCATAATTCAGAAAAATAATTACTTGACTAATTTGCCCTCCCTAAGATTATGCTCTTTTAATATATTGATTTTATCAATATCTCATAACTAAATATATACTGATTTTATCAATATCTCATAACAAATATATTCAAAACAAAAATCCTAATACCCTAAGACGCCAAAGTACTCTTCAGTTATCTTTGCAGACTGCAGCAAAGTTGGTTCTTCCTCAATTCCTCTTCATCTGAAGATCTCCATCTATTCTGCAAAAACAATCATTCATAACCTAGTTATTTTTACAATAGAAAGGAATTCATCAGGTATTCACAGTAACCCATATTGCAAACGTTCATTTATTCATCCATTTGCCATTTAGTAATTTTTTCTATATTCTTGCACATTTTTCTATAGGATGCCACTTCCCTTATTTTTTCATGATATTATTTTTCACTACAAGAGCCATGAGAACAAGATATTTGGTGTGGATCCATCAAATTATTTATACTCTAATCTGCTGAGTGATGCACGTGAGTTTGCACTCCATGATGTTGATGAAAACTTGGGTAGTTTGATAACTATGAAGTGTGAAATTCCCGACACTTATTTTAGTATTGATGTGAATTGTGATGAAGATCTTAAGCATATGTTTAATATTTATGCAAATCAAAGTGTTATACATATTATTGTTGATAGTGAAGATATAATTCCTTCCCCTCAAGAAGTGCACAATGACTCAGACGGAAAACTTAGTAGTTTGGCTCCTAATATTGATGATGATAACTATGGAGCAGAACAAGCTAACATCTTTTTAGATGAAAATGATCAAGAAGTTGATGAATTTCCTGAGGTGGATGATAGAATAGAAGACGATTCTGATTTAGATGAGAGAAACCCTATGAGCATTTCCTTGAGGGGGAAAAAATTCACTTATGATCCTTCTCGGGAAATTAAATTTGAAAAAGGTGACTTGTTTACCTCAGTTGACGCATTTAGGGCAACATTAAAAGATTATGCTATTCAACAAGGAATAAAATTAAAGAGAATTAAGAATGAAAAAGCTAGATGCACAGTTTAGTGTGCACTCCCTGGATGTTCTTGGAGAATACATGCTTCTCCTCTCCCTGATGGAATCACATATAAGGTTAAGAGTGTAAATGAAGGACATGGTTGCATAAGAGATGGAAGTAGCAATGAGGCTAATTCTACTTGGATTGCAAAGAAGCTGGTTGACATTCTAAGAGAAGATACTGATATGAGTAAGAAGAGTATAATGGAAATTTTGAAGATCTATGGATTAAAACCTGATAAGATGCAACTTTGGAGAGCCAAATGCAAAGCATTAGAAGAGATTGAAGGATGTCATAAAGGGTCTTATGGAAAGCTTGCTAAATATGCTGAAATGTTTCGACAATCAAACTCAGGCAGCATTTTTAAGGTTCATTATGACAGGCCTGACTTTACAATTAGCCCTAAATTCCTAAGATGTTTCTTTTCATTTCCTGCTCTAAGGAATGGGTTATTAGGTGGTTGTAGACCCTTTATTGGTTTTGATGGTTGTCATCTTAAAGGGCCATATGGTGGAGGTTTGTTATCAGCAGTTGGGTTAGATGCAAATAATGGCCTATTTCCAGTTGCATTTGCTATTGTTGAAAGTGAACAGAATGAAACTTGGAGATGGTTTTTCTATTGGCTTAATGAATTTGTTGGCAGTTGGCCAAATAACAAGGCTTGGACATTTATGAGTGACAGACAAAAAATGAGTAAATTGTGCATGTCTCTTTTCATCTGTATAATTTTCTAAATGTTAATACAACTCAAATCTAATTTTTATTGTTAATTATTTCTTTGTTCAGGGACTTCATCAAGCATACGAAGAGATCATACCATCTGTGAGTGGACGATATTGTGCTAGGCATATATATGCCAACTTCAAGGCGCAATACCCAGGTTTGCTTCTAAGAAATTATTTTTGGCAAGCTGCCAAAAGTTATGAAGTTAAGTACTTCAATGAGGCAATGAACATGATAAAGCAAATTGATCCCAAGGCATGGGATTATTTATCTAAGATTGAAAAGACTGCTTGGGCAAGACATGCTTTTGACCCTAGGGTGAAGACTGATCACATCACAAATAACATTAGTGAGTCTTTTAATTCTTGGATAGACGATTTGAGGGGGAAACCCATTTTGACACTTGTAGATGGTATTAGGGCCAAGCTGATGACTAGGATCCATACAAGATACCAAAAAGGTCATGTTTGGGAAAGTAGAGTACCACCAACTATAGTTGACAAATTGAATAAGGCAAAAGAGCAATCAAGAAGATGCATTTTGCAAGTTGCTACTGATGATGAGTTTGAGGTTATGGAGAAGGAAAGAAGTTATATAGTCAATCTTGATACAAGAACATGTCAGTGTGGTGTATTTCAGATTTCTGGTTTACCATGTAAACATACAGCCCTTGGCATTGCCCACAAGAGAGATTTGATGGAGGCATATTGTGATCCAATGTTGAATACTGAATCTTACCTCAAATCATATGGTAAACGCATACATCCTGTTCCCGATGAATCTTTCTGGCCTCCTATGAATAATATTCTCCCTGCAACCATTCTCCCTCCAGATCATAGGAGGCGTCCTTGTAGACCAACAAAAAATAGAAAACGAGCTGCTGATGAAGGTTCTCAGACATCCCAATCGAAGAGATCATGCACATTAAAGTGTTCAAATTGCAAATATTTTGGGCATAACAAAAGAACTTGTCAAGGTGCTCCTGTTAAAACAAAAGGAAAAAAGGTAAGAAAGTTCATGCCTTGAAGTAAAATATATGCTGCTATGTCTCATATATATTATGCATATAAAAAGTATAATACTGATATGAAAATGAAGTATACTAATTAATTTTTCTAATGAGTAAAAGGGGAAGGGATTTGGCCAGAATAGGAGAGGCGGCCCTGGTTTAGCTACTGCTGGTTTAAGCGGAGCTGTTTTGTGGGTAAAGACTTTATTCAAACTTCTCTATGGTTTCTTCATCTGCTAAACTTTTATGTTTGCTAACAATCAAAATTTTCAAGAACATACTGCAGGAAACATTCATATTGTTGTCTCAACACAAGAAAGTCAGTCTAGTAACATTCCTTTATCAACAAATACCATAGCTCCTAATGGATCACTTAATGGAGATACTATTCCTCCAAGGCAACAAAAACAACTTGCCCCAGGAAGATCTGTTGCAAGTGGACAACCTAAGAAGGTTATTAGACACTTCTTTCTTCCTTTCTTAGTTCATAACATATTTGATTTGCTAATTCTAAAAATACAAACTTTTCACTTTTCAGAGAGGACGGCCTGTAAAGATGTCTACTACGGATGCTCCGCTAGGCCTTTGAAGCATCAAGAACAACGGATACCTAAGCTGTGCAGTGAAAGTGTGGATGATTTCGTGACTATGATACTGATTTCAATGGACAAAACTGTTTTTAGTATGATGTAATAAGATACAGACGACTTGTTTTGCACATTTCTTTCTCAATCTTATTTCTTTCAATAAATACTCTTTGCTATCACATACTCAAATAACAAACAGATCTAAAACAATTTCATGATAGAACAATTATTACAAGCGAACTAGTAGATACTTCATGTTCGTCAGCTAAGAACAAAAATTAAGCAATTAGTCGTATTAATTTTTCACACTTTGTCTTAAGTTTTCAAAGAAAAATATATGTGTGTATACAATGGAAGAAAATCAAAATAGAGTCGTACCAATGTTGTTGGCGTTAAAAGGAAACAGAAGGACAAGACTGAAATGCATAATTAATTCCTTGAATCTTCAGTGTAATGGTCAAATGACATCTATAGAGTGCTAAACAAAGATGATTTCGCTGGAAAATAGAAGTCTCCGGTGAAGGTTTTGGTAAAGAAAAGCTACTGGAAGGTGGAGGGATTCACTTAGCTAGCTAACATTGGAAAAAGGTGTTGGTAAAGTAAAGGCTACTGGTAAAGTTCTTGTGAGAACACGTGGCTAAATGCATTTAATCTCCAAGGAAAACAATATTTATTTAATATTTATATCAACTAGAAAAGTCAGTAAGCGATAATTTGGCTAATGAGTTGAGGACGTGACCACGTGATGGAAGGCTAAGTATATATTTAGTTATGAGATATTGATAAAATCAGTATATTAAAAGAGCATAATCTTAGGGAGGGCAAATTAGTCAAGTAATTATTTTCATGAATTATGAATAAACAAAAAAAATGAATGTTACCAAAAAGTTAAAACAAGGGAGGTAGGTGTAATATTGGAAATCACGGGGGAGGTCAGTGTTACCAAGGCAAACGTGAGGGGAGGTCTTTGAAATTTTTCCTTAATATTTAAGATATATCCGAAATTAATGAGCCTCAAACAAATCTGTTATCACCCATTATCTCATAAAAAGTAGGCTTATAATGTTAAGTGTCTCATTAAAGTGAATGACTATAAAAAAAATAGAATACCTAAGGTTAAATGTTTAGAAAGCATAATAAAGGAAGAATTGGTTTATTTTGTATTAATGACTTTTATGAATGTCTATACCAAGTAAATTATCCTTTTTATTTTCTATTTTAACTAGTTGAAGTATGCATATGCTAATTAAGCATAGACCCAATCTACTATTAGGTATCTATAACTATGCTTGCTTTTTAGTTCTTGATAATATTAATTATGAAACAATTATTTAGCATTTGTTAGTGACTTCTTAAATAATAAACTCATTAAGAGTATTTGAAAATTGAAAAAAAGTTGATTTTTTCTATTCTTTTAACTTCTACCTTAATCTTAAACAAATAGAAGATGCAAGATCTATAAGGAATGTTGTTTTTGGTTGTATCTTAATTTTATTAGAATATACGATTTCATTATTTTTGGAATTAATCGAAGCTTATCCAATAAAATTGCACAATCCTTTGATGTTAGGTAAAAAATCTCCATTAGAACAATATAGTCAAATTTCTCCTACAATAAATGTTGTATTCTTTTAAAGCTAGGCAGTACTTAAATTTGACCTATTTTGCCATTATTATTTTCGATTTGCTCCAAACTATTTTTCAAACTATAATATCGAAACTTCTTCTGTAAAAGCATTGATGTTGAACAATATAAAATATAATATTAATCACTGAAAACACTCTTGTGCTAATTCTATAACTTGAAAAAGAATAGTAGCCGAAATGTCAATGTATTGAAAAATTAATTAAGGTCTTACTTCTTGCTAGGCTTTCTCTCAGACACAAGGGTTCTTGATCATTTCTTCTATTGCCTACTCAATAGTTGTAGTTGATGTCTCACTTTCAACAGTAAATATACATAAGTGATATATACAAGAAATATGATCGACTTAACATAAAGAACCTCAGCAAATATATCAATGCATTAGTAAGTGTCTTATTGCAGCTAAAGCTTACAGCAAGAAGGATAACCAATTGCAAAGTAAAATCCCCAAATGGCTATTAAAAGTCAATCTACAACTTTATGATCTTATATACTATAAAGCAAAAACATTTGAAAGTAATTTTGATTAACTTTTCTTAGTTTTTTTCTTCATATTAGTCTCTGGTGATTAGTTATATTTCAAAATTTTATATATGTTACGATACTTCTAATAATAGTCACATCCATGAAAGAGTTAGCAACTAGTTTAGGCTCTGTTTTTTCTTGTATTTTTCTTGAATGGTACCAATTAATTATTTATTACGTATTCCACTTAAGTTCCAATCTTTAATGAAAAAAAGATGATTTTTGTTATTGAAAAGTTGCCACGTAAATTCAAGGAAGACCCAGATAAATTAGCTAGCGTTCTTAAAAAAATTTCATGTGATACTCTTTGAAAATTCCCATATATATTTATACAAGCAAAATAATAATAATTAATAATAATAATAATAATACTCGAGAATACTCTATTTGTGTGAGGTGTGAGATCATTGTTTTTTGTAAATAGTAGGAGGTGTCATAAGAATTACTACTGTAGGTAGAGTTCTGAGTAAATTCTAGGAGAAATATTAGATAGAAATATATATTTATATATATTGACGATACAGCAACAGCAGCAGCAGATACATATATTAATGTGTAGTTCCTAAACACACTAGTAATAGTAATTAATTACCCCACATGCACCCAGATAACTCCAATATTATTCCTACTAATCACACACATTCATAACTACTTATATATACTATAAGTACTATTTAGTGGTAATATATTTACAGGAGAGATATTTTTAAATTTTACTATCAAAGTACTCCAGTCAAATATTCTGTGTCAACATTAAGCCAGACCTGCTGCAATGCTCGATCGTCAATACTTATTATACACAAGAGGATGTTGGAGTAATTGCTCTGCTGTCCATCTTCTCTTAGGGTCTTTGATGAAACATTTGTGCATAAAATCTCTAGCAATTTGAGAAGAGTTACTTGGAATCTCAGGGGTTCCTTTCATAATTTTTCGTTGCAAACATCTAACATCGTGATGATTCCAAACGTGATCAATATGGCCAGCCAGCATCTCTGCCACAGTGCAACCTAGGGACCATATATCATAAGCTTTTACATGCAGACCACATGTCAAAGATTCTGGGGGTGCATAATGTAGGTCTCCTCGATTGCTCAATGGATCTCCAGTCTTATTTCCTTCATCAACATTCAAAGACACACCAAAGTCAGCTAACTTTAACTTGTGCATGCCATTGTCATTTCTACCGAAAAGTAGAATATTTGCAGGCTTAATATCACAATGAATCCACCCTTTGTTATGAACATCTCGAATACCCTTTAAGATCTGATAGACGTAGTAACCCATTTCAACTTCACTTAACGTTCCAATCTTTGATCGAATCAAGTCATGCAGTGACCCACCGCATGCATATTCCAAAACAAGATTGAAAGTGGCAACACCTTTCTCAGTGGTTACTTCTTTTCCATAGTACTTAACCACTTTTGAGGAACCTCTTAGAGTTTTCAAGACACGAGCTTCCCTTTGGAGAGAAGATGAACGCTGCAAATCAGCAGATTTTATAGCAGCAATTGAAGGACCTAACAAACTAAATCCTTTGCGCTTTGCATAATACACTTTGCCAAAATGGCCCTCACCAAGAACGTGTAGCTTTTTCCACTCCATGGTTCTAAGAAGGAAGGACGAAAGAGCAAGAAAAAGAAATGAAAGTGATGATATGAGGGTACTTTAAAATATATACACAAAAAGCATACGACTACTTTAAAATAAGCAATTAAAAGAAAAACTTTGACTCAGGGAATAATACAAAAACGTTTCAGATAAGTAACTCCATCGGTCCTTTTCACATGGTAATAATTCTTTTCCTAATTTTTATCAGAAACTTTTTATTTTGAACTCTTTAATTAAGCTTATAATTACAAAGAGGGTTTAGAATTTTTTCTATCGGGTTTTGGAAAAATAAAATTCAAGGATAGAAGGTTTTTTTTTTTTTTTTTTTTTTTCCAAAGTTTACTCGATCAGAACTTTTATAAATTTGATTTACGTTCACCTTAAAAAGGTCTCCTGTGTTCCCAAAATTATATTGGATTTTTTTTTTAAATATAAGATATTAAAGAATAGTTTTCATAAAATACATACTGATATTATTTGACTTAACAAAATATAGCAAGAATTTTAAACATAACATATAAAAACTTAACTACCGTGTATATATATTTTTTTTAATTACCAAACACCCTGGAAGGTCCCATCGGTGTTGGTTAGATTTTATTAATAACCGGAGCTTAACTACCGTGTATATACATGTATTGATATGTATACAACTTTGTATATCATTGTAGGTAGGCCTATATGTTATGCGTATGGTCGTATATTCACGGTGCATGTCATTGTATCATGTATACGCGTGACTATACGTCATTATATACGCGTGACAATACATATATATATATATATATATATATATATATACACACACACACACACACACACACACACACACATTGTATATACTTTGCTTAAAATATGGGAGGAATCAGAATTTAAAATTTATAGGTTCAAAATATAAGTTAACGGGTTCTAATATACTCATTGTATAATTTTTTTAAGATAAACATGGACCAAAATTACTAGGTTTCACTGGACCAAGGAACCACCCCTACCTACTTCTTGACTTAAAATGCTATCTTTTGTATGAAAATTCTTAGTAAAAATCTCTAAAATGTCTATTAGTAAAAATATCTTGGTGGGGACCGTCGCTCTACAGGCTTATTTTGAACAGAGATTCTCCACTTTTTTTTTTTTTTTAATCTGTATGTATTCATACTAATAGAAGTGTATACTATAGTTTCTTTAGTTTTTTTACTCAAAATATGAAAGCAACCACTGCCTTACAAAGCATTTCAGTAATCATGAATATTAGTTTTGAGCTCTTTAATTAAGCTTATAATTACAAAGAGGGTTTAGAATTTTTTCTACCGGGTTTTGGAAAAATAAAATACAAGGATGGAAGGTTTTTTTTTTTTTTTTTTTTCAAAGTTTCATTTATTACTAGGACGTACCATCTATATTTAAAATCCGGGAAATAAAGAACTTAAAACATAAAATTTTAAGGGATTTAATTTATTTTAAAAAGGGGTTTCATAAAATATCTTATGCCGTCACAACTTTAATCGAAACTTTTATATATAAATTTGATTTACGTTCACCTTAAAAAGGTCTCCTGTGTTCCCAAAATTATATTGAATTTTTTTTTTTTGAAAATATACAATATTAAAGAATAGTTTTCATAAAATACTGATATTATTTTACCTTACAAAATATAGCAAGAATTTTAAACATAATATATAAAAACTTAACAACCGGTATATATACATGTATTGATATGTATACAACTTTGTATATCAGTGTAGGTAAATATATGTCAGGTGTATGTTTGTATATTCACGGTGCATGTCATTGTAGTGTGTGTCATTATATACGCGTGACTATACATATATATATATATATATATATATATATATATATACAAATTGTATATATTTCGCTTAAAACATGTCAGAATTTAAAGTTTATAGGTTCAAAATATAAGTTATGGGTTCTATTATACTTATTATTAAATTTTTTAAAATAAACATAGATCAAAGTTACTAAGTTTCACTGAACCAACGAACCACCCGTCCTTACTTAAAATGTCTATTAGTAAAAATATTTTGGACCGAGCTATTCCGTTTTGGGGATTAGACCTGAGATTCTCCACCTTTTTTTAAAAAAAAAAATAAAAATATGTATATACTCATACTAATAGAAGTGTATACTATAGTTTCTTTAGTTTTTTTACTCAAAATATGAAAGCAACCACTGCCTTAAAAAGCATTTCAGTAATCATGAATATTCTTGGGCAACGTTTTTTAGAGAAAATTACTGTATAAATTTACTTAATTGAAGAATATTGTCGATTTCTTGGTGCGTTTTAACACCATACTTTGCTTAAAATATGGGCGGAATCAGAATTTAAAGTTTATAGGTTCAAAATATAAGTTAACAGGTTCTAATATACTTATTATATAAAAAATTTAAGATAAACATGGACCAAAATTACTAGGTAACCAAGGAACCACCCCTACCTACGTCTTGACTTAAAATGCTATCTTTTGTATGAAAATGGTATGTGGGGAGTAAAAATCTCTAAAATGTAACTCCATCGGTCCTTTTCACATAGTAATAATTCTTTTTCTAATTTATCAGAAATTTTTTATTTTGAATTTAGTGCAACCTTGAACTCTTTATTTACGTCTATATTCAGAGTTTCATTTACTACTAGGACATACCATCTATATTTACGTCGTTCAATTAAATTCCGGGAAATAAAGAACTTTAAACATAAAATTTTAAGGGATTTCATAAAATATATCTTATGCCGTCACAACTTTACTCTGAACTTTTCTAAATTTGATTTACGTTCACCTTAACAAGGTCTCCTGTGAAGCAATTTCAACTGTGAAGTTTGTTCCCAGAATTATATTGGATGTTTAATTTTTCGAAAATATACAATATTGAAGAATAGTTTTCATAAAATACATGATATTATCTGCCTTTACCAAATATAGCTAGATTTTTAGACATAACATATATAAACTTAACAACCGTGTATATACATATATTGATATGTATACAATTTTGTATCATTGTAGGTACCTATATGTTATGTGTATGATTGTATATTCACGGTGCATGTCATTATATTCATACTGTATGTCATTATATATGCGTGACTATACATATATATACAAATTATATAATACTTTGCTTAAAACATGGGCGGGGCCAGAATTTAAAGTTTATATGTTCAAAATATAAGTTAATGAATTCTATTATACTTATAATATAAATTTTTTAAGATAAACATGGACCAAAGTTACTAAGTTTCACTGAACCAAGGAACCACCCTTACCTAAAATGCTATCTTTTGTATGGAAATTCTTAGTAACGTAGGTATGTTGGAAGTAAAAATCTCTAAAATGTCTATTAGTAAAAATATTTTGGTGGGGACCGTCGCTCTACAGGCTTATTTTGGACCTGAGATTCTCCACTTTTTTTTTTCTTTTTTTTTAATCTGTATGTACTCATACTAATAGAAGTGTACTATTAGTTTTTTTACTCAAAATATGAAAGCAACCACTGCCTTACAAAGCATTTCAGTAATCATGAATATTCTTGGGCAACGTTTTTTAGAGAAAATTATAAATTACTTAATTGAAGAATATTGTCGATTTCATGGGCCGTTTTAACACCGTAAATCAACACGGAGAAGTTTTACCCATAAAATGGACATAAAGTACTTTGTTAATCTTTACCCATAAAAGGAAGAATAACTGTCTAATTATGTAATATAGTTTGACAAGGCAGAAGTTTTACTGCCTGTTAGAAAAGGATATCTCACCCAACAAAACTAAGGATGAGTTTTCAATTACTTAATATAGTTTGATCACGCATAAAGTTTAATAATATGAATAAAAATAATTTTTGAAATTTGTGGCCTTCACAAATTGTGTGATTATCTGGTTGTAAGACTTTTGAAATATGTGATCTTTAAACATATCATAATATTTATGTGGTTATAAAAACTTTTTATTTACTTATATTGTAATTAGAAGCAAATGGTAAAATTATTTTAATTTTAAGATTTATTCTTTTAGCATGTACTAATAATAAAATTATGTCACATAAATTTAAACAGATAAAATAGCAATACTTTGCAAAGTATAATTAACCAACTATTCATTGAACCTAGACAAGTTTAAATGGAAAAAAGAAGAACCAGAAGATGAGAATTTAATGGAGACCAACAAATAAAAATACTTTCATGTACATGTTGTTTAATCAGAGCAAAATATTACTATGTAATTTCTCATTTTAATGTTAAGCTGATAAGGCTATAGTATTGAGCTGCTAAGGCTAAATATTTTGTTTTGATGTAAACATTGGGAAGCATAAAACACAAAAAAGAAAAGTAGGTGAAATTACAAAAAATTTATAGAATATGTGAAATTTTTAGTTAGAATTGTTTAATCTCAACAAGTTCGCACAGCTTTTTTGAAAAATGAATTAAAAGTTTAAAACTAGGCCAAGAATAAAAAAGGCTTTAGTAGTTTGATTCTTAAGTTTTTCTTGTTACTTTTATTTTTGAGAATTTAATTACAAGTTGACCTTGAGATTAAAGACTTATTGAACAATTTTTATTTTTAATTTGTAAATTACTTTTATTTTAAAATTATTTTGATTCTTAATTAGCTAAATAGCTTGCATGCATGCAGGGGGGTCATTTCTTGCTCTATAAAAGGAAGGGGGTATGATGTCCATTATCCAACCACACAATAGTCATATACTAGTACTCATTTCCTATTCGAAAAAAGAAACAAGTTCCTAGCAATGGCTTCTTCGGATAACAACATGTGTTTCATGTGCAACATTCGCTTCTTTACCAAACAACAATTGCGCCAACACATTGCTCGAGCTCATCCTGTTTCTCGCACTTGCCCTCTCTGTGGCCTTCCCTGTGCTGATAGAACCCAACTTCACTATCACATAAGGGCTGCACACCCTCATGTGTATCACCAGTTCCGCCTCTAGCTTGGTATATCTCTTTCAATTCCTGTTATTATTAGGTTTGTTATATATTATCAACATAACCTAACATATGTATATCTCTTGTGTTCCATAGGTGTATATTGACGACTGATTGATTGGGCATGCATGCTGCAGTAGCGCTTATTGGAATTTGGAGGACTAGCCATATATATCCATTAAATACTTAAATAAAACGTTTAGATTTCTACAGTCTGTAAATACTAGTAGTATGTATATAGTGTGTGGGTTTGTACATAGCAAATAATACATAGGCTACTGCTTTACAACAACTGTATCAGTCGTCAAATGAAATGATATATATAAAAGCTATATTGTTGATATATTTTTGTCTTCAAGCGATCTCATGTCTTTGATTATTTATAATGCAACAATTTATGAGAATTTTCTTTTATCAAACTAATTGAAAACAATAACGTGATTCCAATTTGCAAAAAACAATTATCTAATGAGCATTCTCCCAATTGTATTGGGTAAAAATCATCGTCTTCGGTCAACACCTCGAGTTGGTAGATCGAAGAAAAAACGAGCTGGCGCTCCGAAGGGAAAATAATCGATCGTGGCTGAACCACCTAGGTCAACGCCCGAAGGCGCGACCGAAGAGAAATTAAGTCTTGAGCTTCGGGTTCACGGCACCCCATTCGGATAGTAAGGTCAGATGACCGAAGCCTTGTGGCAAGGCTTCGGTTATCACCTCGGTCCCAACGGCTTTGCAGCCCACTACTCTGCTCCACTAACTCATCCATGTTGCTGATCAGATCGTGGGAGAAGTGCAAGCTGGTGATGGAGAACGTGGGCAAGGTTCCTAGGCATATAAATAGAAGCTCACTTTGTATTATAAGGATCCAGAAATATATACCAAAACTCTGTCCAAAATTGTACTGAACATTCATATATTGAAAGCAAGTTGTGTTACGCATTTTTGTCTATTTCGCGCATTATTTATCGCTTTGATACAAAGATTTGCTTATATTCGAATCCAAATTCGATTTGTGTACCTAAAAACGATTTAGGCCCATACACCAATAAATCTCAAGGTCGAGCACTTAAAAGCAAAGCGCATGACTCAAATCAACTAAATGTTTGAGTTTTCTTTTAGCCTTTTTTACAATAAAGATGAACCTTTATTGGCCGCAGAAGAAAGTAATAAACTGAAATCAATAATTCTTCGGTGAGCAAGTAAATATAAACTACCATGTTTTGAAAAGTTTGTTTCCCTTTAAAAAACATGAACCTTTAGAACGCTGGATAAAAGAGGAGATGGTAGATAAAAGGTGACGCCACGTCGCCACCATATGATACAAAAGCAACGTGGATGTTGACATAATACTTTGATCTTTTTAAAAGTCCTTTAATTTCAGTGTTAAAATGTTGATATACATAATACGATGCCTACAGAATTGTAAAAATCTTTTCATTAATTCTAGTCCTCCTCGCCATCTGCATATATGGATCTTTTAAAATATAAAATTATTTCTGTTTAGCCCTCTAAGGGGAGTTAACACTGGAAGTATCAGTTCTGAAACAAAAATATACATAATTACTACTATATATTATGCCTTCATAGGTTTTGTGTAAATACAAAGTATGAATAACTTTAAAATTATTTTTAATCTAGAACATTATCTGTTAATGGTAGGAACTTTGAGTGTAGAAATTTAACCAAAAAGGTAATTGAGTGTAGAACTTGACCAGCTAAGTTAGCGCTACTATTGAGATAAGGTTTGGACACAATTACAGAAATTACAGATTTGCCTTTTGAAAGGTTTATTTTGAACTCTTCTCTGCCTTTAAAAGTTATGATATAAAGTATGTGGAGACATTGATCATTTTCAGCATATTAGTAGTATTTGTGTTGTTTTGCATATTAGTAGGATGTTTAATACTTGTAGTGTGTGGGTTAGTTCTGTTTTAATTAAATGCAGATCAGTGTTTAAGGAAAAAAAAAGTGAACGTGTACTTTTCTATTTATTTCTAGGACATATTAGTTAAAATCTGGTCCCCTATTTTAATATTTGTATTCCAATTTACGGCTCGGAATTTATTTGTTGCCTATAATTTTGGAGGTGTTCCACGGGAGACATGTTTAGGAACGCTTAGGTTTAAATCCCGAGCTGATACATTTTCATTTCTACTTTGTTAATTTAACAATAAAAATTAAAATTATATATTAAAGTGATAATATATATATAACACATCATTAAATGTAAGTTTGTTTATGATATGTAAAATCAAATAGTAATCGATAATTCAACAGCACAATAGGTTTAATGTGCTATTAGTGTCGAGTTATTGGATTATTGACAACGGTTTAATATTTTATTTATAATTAATTGTGTGGGACTCAATTTTCTAATCTTATATTTCTACTTCCTAATTCCTATTATATACCAAATTATATGGACACCCCATCTTACATTACATATGTTCAATGAACTTTAATAGCCCAATTATTTTTAAGTATCTGTAACGCTAGTTTTAATTAAGGCGAGGTCTGAATAGAGAGAATTGATTTGCCTTTACTTTTGAAAGGATTAACTTGAGCTCTTTCCTTTAATGATAATGTTTCTTTTAGTTCTTTCTATTAATGGAAACAAAACCAAAAACAATCTTAGCCTTTGAAATTTATATGGGCTACTGTCAGCAATATAATCCAGCCATTAGTGTTTGTTTCTCAATCTTAGCCGCTGTTTAACAATCAAATGTAAATGAAAGAAGATTTTTGTTATGTGTACTCCCTCTATCTTAATTTATGTGATCATATTTGATTTAATACGAAGTTTAAATCAAGTTAATACTTATAAAATTATTGTTCCTAAACAAGTTATAATTCTTTTAAAACATGTGGCATTAAATATATCATAATTTATGTGTAGTGATAAGATATTCTTGTTAAAGATAAAATAGATAATTCAAGTTAAATACTTTACAAATATTAGAAGTGGTCACTTTTTTCATGACATAATTGAAAACAAATATGATATGATCACATGAGCTAGAATCAGAGAGAGTATATGTTACGTGTTGATTCAATAGTTCTAGCTGACGCCATCTATACATTTTAAAATACAATTATAGATTTTGAACCAACTAAATTAATAGTGTTGTGATTGTATCCCAAACTCAAAAGTTTTAATGTTCGAATTTAGGTATTCGTCTACATGTACATGTACACCCATGTAGTAAAAGATCTTGCAGCAAAGATAAAAATAGTTTAACCAAATTCTTATCCACTTTCGTTGCTACGGTTGTCACTTTAGTTTATATCTTGTCCAACTTAGTTGTCTATTGATTCTATATAAAATTAATAAAATTTCAGAAAATTATAAAAATATGTGGAACATTCATATATAATCATTTTACCTCAACAACTTTGCCTTTTTTTTTTTTTTTTTTTTTTGAGTTATAGCTTGTAGAGAAAGAATAGACTCTAATTTCACTAGGTAAAACCACAGAGGACAGAGAATGGAATAAAGAGCTGAGAGAAAAAAAGATTTATTAGTTTTATTTATAAGTTTTTCTGTTATTTTGTATTTTTGAAAATTTAACAAGTTGATATTTGAGTGTTTTAAATTAAGGTCTAATTGAGCAATTTAGTTTATTTGGAACTTTTATTAAACTTATATCGCAAGACTCGCCTCGCTCAACTCTTTTAGAGTACTCCCCAATACGCCTCATATTGTGACAATTATGCATGTACCTTCACCTGCCCAAGTCGACCCGAGGTTATAATCCGTTCCCCAGAGTTCATCCTAGAAACACCTTTTAAAACACAATTTTAAATAGACGTGCACTATCCGTTAGAATAAAAAATGATGCATAATTAAAAGAAAAATTGTTTAAAGAAAAAAGAATGTGCACTTGCAGATAGAAATTAGAATCATAAAATGATGCATAAAAGAAAAAGAAAAAAAAAGAAAGAACAAGATGGATTAACTAAATATAGTAGCTTGCATGCACGGGGTGGGACATTTCTTTCTTTCTCTATATAAGGAAGGGTTGTGATGTCCATCCAGCCACTTATCTCAAACTATTTTCGTAGCAATGGCTTCTTCCAATAACAACAGATGTTTAATCTGCGCCAACATCAACTTCTATACCAAACATGAACTGCGCCAACATATTGCCCAATCTCATCCTGTTGCTCGCACTTGCCCTGTCTGTGGCACTGTGTGTTCTGATAGAACCCAGCTTCACTATCACATAAGGGCTGCACACCCTCATGTGTATCACCAGTTCCGCCTCTAGCTTGGTCAACTTCAATTTTCTTTTAATTTAATGTTCTTTCAATTCATGTTATGTACTAGTATTATTAGGTTTGTTATATATTAGCACAACTGTTTCTCTTTAACTCTTCTAATATATGTGTATCTCTTTTGTTCCATAGGTGTATATTGACGACCGATTGGGCATGCATGTTGCAGTAGCGCTTATTGGAATTTGGAGGACTAGCCATATATATATCCATTAAATACTTAAATAAAATGTTTAGATGTCTACCGTCTGTAAAATACTAGTAGTATATAGTTGTGGACTTATATAGCAATTGACTAATAATAATTAGGGTATGATGTACAACTGTATTGGTCGTCAAATAGTATAAATTTTATATAAATCATACTAGTTCAATCCGATTCAAGTTTTCCTCTTGTTGTTCCCTTTCAGTATATTATCTTTCTAATTGTCAATAAATCCTTCTCCCAATAAATCTCGAGGTTTACAGTTAAAGACCAAAGCATATGACTCAAATCAACTAAATGATTGAATTTTGAATTCTTCAGTGAGCAAGAAAATCTAGTTTACCAAATTGGCCACAGAAGAAATTGAAATCAATGAATTCATCAGAGAGCAAGAAAATGTAATGTACCATGTTTTGACAAGTTGTTTCACTTTAAAAATACGTCCATTTTCAAAACATGAAAGTAATATGAAACTTTCCATTACTGGATTAATTAAAGGTAACGCCATTTAATAATTTGAATAATAAATATCATATGCTACTCAATCACATTTGTCCAAATCTTAATCAATGTGGACGTTGACATATATATTTTGATCCTTCTATTCCAGTGTTAAAATGTTGATATACATAATACGGTGCCGACTGAATTTTAAAAATCATTTAATTAATTCTAGCCCACCTCGCCAACTGTGTGAGAGACAGAAATATCAAATTGTATACCTACACAAACTCTGTAAATATGAATCTTTTAAAGCATAAATTTTATAACATAAGTTTTAGAAAACTGCTTTACTTGTGTAAGTTTGTGACTTGGAAAAAAAATCATTAACATGCTATAATTGATTAAAAGATAAATTGTACACAAATGATACATATCATATTCGAATGCAGATAATTTTACATCTGCCAGCTAAATACTTTCACATGTGCTACTATTGTTCCCAAACTAAGTAATTTAACCATAATAATTAAAATTTTAAAGTGGTATAGGCATATCACGTAAATAAATATGCAGCACATTTCGTGTTTTCATAGGTAGAAACTTATTTGTTCTATCACCCAATAAATGTTTATTGTCATTTGTTTGCCCCTAACCAAATAATTTATCCTTAATAATTTAATACTAAAGCGATGATTTAAAGTATGTAGAAAATACATATATTATATATGCCTTCATATGTTTTGCGTAACTTCTAGTACGTTATCTATTAATGGTATGACTATGAGTGTAGAAATTTAACTAAAAGGTAGTTGAGTGTTGAATTTGCCCTACCAAGTTAGCGTTACTATTGGGAATTGGGATAAGGTTTGAACAAAATTACGGAATTTACAGATTTGCCTTTCGAAAGGTTCATTTGAACTCTTCTTTGAACATGTCCTTTTCTATTTCTTTCTATGACATACTATATTAGTTTAAATTCTGATTCCCTACTTTAATATTTGTACTCCAATTTATGGCTCGGAATTTAAGACATGCTTTTGCCAAGAATCGTACAAAATATAATGTAGCATTTAGTCGGCTAAGGGCCGAGCCGGGCTTCAACTTTTTAAAAAAAGACCGAACCCGAACCGGACCGCACTGGTACCGGGACCGATGAGCAGACTCTTAACGGGCCGGTCCTGGCCCGATTGACAGGTATAGATAGAACATGTAACTAAGACTGTTTAAATCGAACTGTAGTGGATAATCCAACTACATAATAGGTTTAATGTGTTATAAGTATCGGATAATTTGATTAGCGATTGGGTACCGATATAAAATATAACAAAATATATTGCTGGTGGTTTATGACATAATTTGATTTTTATTCTTCAGTTGTGGAGTGATACTATATGTGGAACAATAATGATTCTTTAGTCTGCTAATTGTGTTGTAATGGGAACTCCTCTACATTTTTGTTGTTGCTAATTCATAATTCCAATTTCCGTCAGTGAGGTTTTCAATATTTTTGATAGGACTATATATGACATAAACATAACCGATAAATTAACAAATAACGAATCAATAGTTGCAAAATCGATACTGAATTGAGCTGATATTTTATTGGTTAGCTAGGTTATTAGTGGTTTAGTACTTTTAAAAACTGATAATCGATAGGCCAATAAGAACAAATATCTAACACTACAATTGAATAGCCCTACTACATATGATGCATTCATTATCAAATTTTAGATGTTCCTCTACATACAGACTACATGTACCAATTTCTTACCCACGTATGTTGCATGTTGCAACGGTTGTCACTTTCATAGTTTATCTTTTGTCAAACTTAGTTATCCATTGATTTTCCATCACACGCTACATGCAAAAGTAAATTAATATTAATCTTATAAAATTCAAAAAAATTATAAATACGTGGAGATTTTATATAGAATTGTTTTATCTAAGATAGTTTACAACCCTTTTATTGAGTTATACTAGCTTGTAGAGAAATAATAGGCTCTTTATTTCACATAGAACGGCAGAAGAGAAAGGGAATGAATCAAAATTAAATGAGGGCTAAGAGTCAAAAAGGCTTTAGTAGTTTGTTTTATTTTTTTTTTCCAGCTCTTTTTTTTTTAAAAAAAAAAACTAACAATTTGACTTTTAAGTGTGGGTTTTAAATTAAGGATTTATTAAACAATTTACTTCTATTTGAAATTTTTTTAACCTTATGCCTCAAGACTCGTATCGTTCAACGCTTGAGCATACGTCCCAATACGGCTAATATTGTAGGAATTATGCCTATCGATACTTTCACCTCTCCAATTCTCCCCTGAGTTGTTTTTACAACGCCCCTCCCGGAGCTCGTCCTAGAAACACCTTTAAAACCCCACTTGTTGCTAGAATAAAAAATGATGCATAATTAAAAACAAAAATTGGTAAAAGAAAAAATGAATGTGCATTTGCAGTTAGAATCATAAAATGATTGCATAATAAAAAAGGAAAAAGATGGATTAACTAAAAAGCTTGCATGCACGGGGGGACATTTCTTCCTCTATAAAAGGAAGGGTGTGAAGTCCATTCAGCCACTCATCTCAAACCATTCTCAAATATTTCCTATTCGAGAACGAAAAAAAAGAACAAGTTGCTAGCAATGGCTTCAACATTCGGTTCTTTACGAAACAACAATTGCGGCAACACATTGCCCAAGCTCATCCTGTTTCTCGCACTTGCCCATCATTGCCCATCATTGTATATCTCTCGTGTTCCATAGGTGTATATTGACGACTGATTGGGCATGCATGCTGCAGTAGCGCTTATTGGAATTTGGACGACTAGCCATATATATATCCATTAAATACTTAAATAAAATGTTTAGATTTCTACCGTCTGTAAAATATATACTAGTAGTATATACCATATAGTGTGTTGGTTTGTAAATACGTAAATAATACATAAGCTACTGCTGTACAACAATTGTATTGGTCGTCAAATGAAATAAGAATTATGAAAGTTATAATAGTAATATTTTTTTGTTTTCGCACGATCGCATGTCTTTATTTATATTATTCTTTCACCAATGTACTTCAACCATTTAAGAGAATCTTCTCATATCAAACTGACAACAAGAAGGTCACTTCCTATTGCTAAAAACGATATCTAATGAGCTTTCTCCCTTTCTCCCAGTAAATCTCCAGGTTGAACATTTCAAAAGCAAATTGCATGATCCAAATTATCCAAATCAACTAAATGTTTTAGTTTTCTTTTTAGCCATATCAAGAATAAAGATGTGCCAGGAATTAAATTTGAATTTTGCAGTGAGCTAGAAATACATTTTACCAAATATGACGCAGAAGAAACTGAAATCGATGAGTTCTTCAGCGAGCAAGTAAATTATAATTTACCAAGTTTTGAAAAGTTGTTTCCCTTTATAAATACGTCGATTTTCAAAACATGAAAATTATATGAACCTTTCTAGTGATGGATAAAAGAGGGCATGATAGATTAAAGGTAACGCCATTTATTTTATCCGAATAATAAATTCCACATGCTACACAAGCTAGCCAATCACATGATGAAATATTCAACATTTGTCCAAATCATCATAAAGTGGACGTTGACATACTTGTTGATATACATAATACGATGCCTACATAATTGTAAAAATCTTTTCATTAATTCTAGCCCTACTCGCCACCTCGGAGGGAGGCAGAGAAATATCAAATTTTATACCTACGCTAACTCTGTAAATATGTATATTTTAAAATATATAATTACTGTAAACGAAGTCGTAGGGAACTCCTTTACTTATTTTAGTTGGTAAGTTGGGAAAAAGGGTCCATAACACACTATAATTGATTAAATGATAAATTGTGTATACAAATGATACATATCATATCATGTATTCATTCTGTTGGAAAATTGATTATGGACACCCATGTAGGTCAACCCGTATTCAAGTCTATATATATATAATTGTTATATATATATTAATAGAAAATAAAGAAGAGACATGACTATTGGAAAAAGAATCTGAAGAGGTGTCTTACTCCAAGTATAAAAGGGAAATCCTAAAATATTAGGGAAAATCTTTTTCCTGCATTTCTTTTCTGGGAGTAAACAGAAGAAACAACACTTCTCTCTTCTTTCCAATACCTAAATTAAGAACTCTCTTCTTCTATCATGGTAAAGAACTCCTTGGGGGATTTCTGATGAAGATCAACAATCTTCTCCCAATTGGAACACCTTCTGTAACAAGGTACGATATAGACTGTGAATTTATCTTTACAATTCGTGTGTTAATTACATGTGATTGTATTGTTGACTAGTGAAACAAATACGGTTAGACCCTGGGCAATTGTATGTTATTGGATTGTATATAATCCTTCACATTCGATGTTGTGTAAGTATCCGATGCAGAAAATTTTACCCCAGTCAACTAAATACTTGCACATATACCTGTCAATCGGGTCAGGACCGGATCGGACCCGCCCGTTAAGAGTCGGCTTACTGGTCCCGGTACCGGTCCGGTCCGAACCGGTCTTTTTTCCGTGTATTCATAGGTAGAAACTTTTTAGTCTGATCTGGTAATGAAAACTTATCATCATCCGTTGTTTGTACCAAATCAAGCAATTTATCCTTAATAATTTAATACTAAAGTGATGATATAAAGTATGTATAAAATACATATATTATGCCTTCATAGGTTTTGTGTAAATACAAGTACGAATAACTTTTAGGGCACATATTATTTTTAATCTAGTACATTATCTGTTAATGGTAGGACTATGAGTGTAGAAATTTAACCAAAAAGGTAGTTGAGTGTAGAATTTGCCCTACCAAGTTAAGACTACTATTGAGATAAGGTTTGAACATAATTACGGAAATTACAGATTTGTCTTTCGAAAAGTTCATTTGAACTCTTCTCTGGACTATTCCTTTGTAAGTAAACATGTCCTTTTCTATTTCATTCTATGACATACTAGTTCAAAATCTGATCCCCTATTTTTAAAATTTGTATTCCAATTGACGGCTCGAAATTTATTTGTTATTATAATTTTTAAGTTGTTCCAAGGGAGACATGTTTAGGAACGTTTATGTTTAAAACCAGAGAGTGTAAATTCCTTTAATAAAAATCAAATGGGATTACAATGAGTGAGAGTGGGTTTATATAGCAGGTGTTAAGCCTAATAATTCCCTAATGACTCATGTATGCATATGAAATTGTTACTAATGCCCGTTATTGATATGGTGATTCAATCATTGTACAGTAAATGTTGATAATGGCCACTCCTTCAATTTTGATGTCATTTATAGCTTCCGAGCAGATTTGTTACGACCACTTTTACTAGGTTATCTGATCGTCGCGATCGGATCTCCACTGTCATAACTAGTTCATTGCTTACAACTATTCGATACCCATAGTCTTCGCAACTCTTGGCCTTTTGGTACATATTTGTGTCACATGTCTGTATCGATTTGTTATGTGATTTTACTCAATAAAGATAGTCCCCTTCACTTCTAACAGACTTTACAAGTTATCGTTAGTGTAAATAAAATCATCTGGCGTAGATTATGGTCTAAAATTTAAGAACCTATATTTACCAAAGTTTTTCAGTAGCGCTAACGTTCAAAATGTTTTGGATCTCCTCCAAGCTACTACGACAACATTCTAGAGAAGAGAATTTTATATTATGTGATTAAATTTATCTCGTAAGAGCTCAGAGAATAAAGACAATTAGTGATTGATCAAGTGAAAAGTATTCTTGTTCGAACTTGCCATTAGAGTAAGATTTTTTGTGAAAAATAAATTAGAACATGAAGAGACTTTCGGACTGATTTTAGTCGGGTCCTATAATTTTAGATCGACGTGATAAATTAACTAATATATTTTGAAAGGAGTTCCAAGCACAAGATAAGTAGGTATAGGGACATAGGACAGCCTTTACTAATGCCTTTAGAGGGCGAGAATTTTTTTTTTTTTTTAACCGGCCATAATATTAACATAAAGCAAAGCTTAGTTCATACAAAAGGGGACTCTTCTTTCCCTAAGGAGGGAAGAAGTGTCTAATAGCATTTCATACATAACAAAAGGAGGAGCATAATCAAAAAACATAATATCTGCTAAGAAAGCATCTGTACAGCCATATTTGGCGAGAATATCAGCAACAAAATTTGCTTCCCGATATATATGCCTAATGCCATCCCTGCATAGATCAGCGAGCAATAACCTGCAATCATGAAGCAAATTGGCATAAGTTCCATTAGTTCCTTGTAACATTCTATCTGGAGAGGAACGAGGTTTTTTTTTCTTTTGCCAGGCTAAGACCATGAAGTAAGGCCTGAAGTTCAGAGTAAGTCATTGAGCTGTGGGGAATGTGCTTAGTAAAGCCTGCCTTTCAGGAACCAAGGTGATCCCTTATGACACCTCCAATACCTCCTGATTTATTAGTAGCACAATAAGCACTATCCGTATTAAGCTTGAACATATTAACATCGGGGGGATTCCATTTGAAATAGATGACTTTGGATATATGGATGGGTTTATTGGTAGCGTTGAGGAAAAAATACTCTGATGCATGAGTTCCATCTTTAAGGCCCTGGACTGCTATGGATTGAAGTTCCATCTTTAAGGACTGAACTTCAATCCAGGGCCCTGGACTGAAGTTCTATCTTTTAAGCGAAAGTGGCTACAAACTAAATATTTTGGTATTAGTGGCCTGTGCCCAAAGACCAGTGGCAAAAATGGCCTTTCGTGCACTTACCCGCTGATGTTGCATTTAAAGGATCGGGCTTTTATCCATTTCCTATTCTCTCTCATTTTTTCAAGTTCCTATCAAGATTTGTCCCACTTGTTTCATTTAAGTATCAAAGGTCTAGATTAATTTTACTAAACTATTGTGCTAACCATAATTAAATTCATAAATATAGTATCATTTTAATCTCTCTAAATTTAGTAAGAATATATCACTTTTCGAATTTTGATATCAAAAGAAATCAAATACTAATAGTTCGTCTCTGTAGTTTGTATAAATAGCGGATCTGCAAAGATTTCTTATTTTCAAACTTATAGAAAAATTATTTTCAGATCCAAACTATATAGAAAATACTTAACTCAAGCATCTTTTATTAGTGAAGTTTTGCCAAGTAACATATTAGTTTACTGTTCTTTTGATGTTGGAAAAAGAAAACGAAGATCTTTTGATTTTTATGAAAGAGTGATAATAACCATTTTTATTGTATTTATAATTTAGAAATTTTAATTTCATAATTTCTATCGCCCCTAGATGGTATGTGTATCTTTATGCTTTGACATTTTTTGTAACTTTACGTAAAACCAATTTATAATATATAATTTAGATGTGTAATTGTAGTCCATTTAATTTGATATCAATATTAAAGGAGATGGATATATGTTCTTACAAAATTTGGAGAGATTTAAATGGTATTATATTTTTGAATTTAATCATGGCTAGTATAATAGTTTAATAAAACAAATCTAGACCTTTGATACTCAAATGAGACAAATGACACGAATCTAGATAGAAACTTGATGAAATGGATAGTATAAGAAATGGAGAGGAGCTGGATCCGCATTTAATCATATTGTTAGAATGGAACATATACCAAGTTAAACAATATATTTTTTCAAAAAAACAAAAACAAAGAAAAAACTCAAGAGCTTAGTTCTCAAGTAATAAAGTATATATATTTTGCTCTGTATGCATTAGTTTATGTGGCTGCATCGCTTGTTTGTGTTTCTTTTATTACGCTCCAAGTCTTTATGTATTTGATTACCATCAATTAGAAAACGACTGTTGTAGCTACTCTCTTAATTTGCTACTTGGAAAAATGATCTTACACTACTAAAAAGTTTCATAGTTAGTAAAAGAGAAATTATTATTACCCCCTCGAGTGCACTAAATTAACAATTAGTCAAAGCTAGCTAATATAAGGAGTAAAATACTTAAAAGGTCACTCAACTTTGAGAAATGTGTGACCAAAGTCACTTTGCTTTGAATTGTACTAATAAAGTCACTCAACTTAAGGTAATTCTCACCAAAAGTCATTGTAACCGAATTTTGCACAATCATCTTACCGAAAATCTGACATGACATTTTTATTTTTAATTATATATACATGTGTCATACTTTATTTTCCATGTAGGATTGTATAATAAGTTGATTAACCCAACTCTTAATCCATAACCCATTTCTCTTCTACATATTTTCGGATCCATCTCCTTTTTCAAAATGAATGGTCTAGATTTAATGAAGTAAAACTAAATATTTGACCATGGTTAGAAAAATATATCTTCCTATTTTAAATTCAAAGCATCTATCCTATCTTATAATTTAGCAGCAAATTTCATCCCTCCTCCTAAATTATTTTTCGGTCTCCAAAATTTTCGTTTATTTATTGTTTTAATAAAACTTTGTTTTTGCTAATCCAATCTCAAACATATAACATAAAATCAAAAACAGTGTTAAACTATTTGCAAGTAACATCGTAATGAATAGAATTAACAAGACAAGATTTAATAATGTCAATTTACTCAAATAACAATATACTAAGAAATTCTTTTCACACAATCACATCAGTTAAAACTAGTTGCGAAGATAGTGCCTAATATTTTGCTCATAGTTATTCACATTTTATCTTGGAAAGAAACTTTCCAACCAATTCATAATACTTATAGAAATCACATAGATCTTCTGCACTTCTATATCTAAAATAAGATGAGTTTGTTTAACAATTAATGTAATTTTTATTTAAAATGATTCTTAATTTTTTGAGTGCACATTGTCGAACAATAATAAAAAATTACAAATTGAATTTGAAATAGAAAGATATTTTGTCCAAACCATAGTTAAATACCTTTATTTACCCTATTAAATCTAGAACATTGGTTTTAAGGAGGGCCAAGTGTTATTCATCCAAATAAGAAATTGAGAAAATGAAGACACTAGATAAAATATATATTTAACTAATCTACCTATTATCTATTATATAAAATATATATTTAACTAATAGATTTGAAAAAAATAATGATTCTAACCATAACTAATTAAAGAGTTAAGTACTTGAAAGAGTAGTAAAGCTAATATTTCGACTGTACCTGTAGAAATTTAGCAATGACACAATATTCTATTATTGTAATAATTTAAAAGAACACTTTCCAAATCCTTAGAAAATAATTCAACTTATTATAAAATCCTATATGGAAAATAAAGTATGCCACATGTATATATAATTAAAAATGAAAATGCCATGTCAGATTTTCGGTGAGATGATTGTGCAAAATCTGGTTACAATGACTTTTGGTGAGAATTACCTTAAGTGGAGTGACTTTATTAGTACAATTCAAAGTAAAGTGACTTTGGTCACACATTTCTCAAAGTTGGGTGACTTTGGTCACACATTTCAACAAGTTGGGTGACTTTATAAGGAGCATTTAATACTGAAGATGGTGAATATATAGTACACAAATAAAGCTACCATTTGATGTTATGTTTTTCTTTTATTTTTTTAGAACTTCTATCAGAGTTAACTTCGTTTTTTTTTTTGTTTTTAAACTTCTAGTATTACTACCTATATATATTTATTTATTTGTCAAGTATCTAACAGTTTATGTATCAAGTATATACTATATATATGCTAGCTGGAAATTCCCATCAGAACTCTCTGAAGCTCAAACCATCACTTGTTGCAGGATCAGACGTAGGACTCAGGTCCTCATACAAATCTAAAATGAAGGATTCATAGTCTTGTATCATCTGCTCATCACTGGACCTCACTGAAGTGGGTAAACCTATACCATTTTCATTTTGAGATTCCATTGCATCAATTTCATCAAAGAGATCCGATAGTGTCTGTTCAGGCAAATTGGTGAAGTTCATAAGTTCCGGATCAGTTGAATTGGTTCCGGAATCAAAAGCGATATCCAAGTTAAATGAACTCCCACTACTGGTTGACCCAAGATTTTGTCGAGAAGACTGGCCTACACAACTCTGATGAAGCTGGCAAGGTACCTCAGTCTCTGCTTCTTCAACTGGTTATTAAGCACTTGTTAAATCAACACACAAGATAACATTTAGCTTGCAACATGGATACTGGATATGAGCTTACCTTGAATCTTGTTTGATTCTCCCAAAGGAGTTTTAGCTTGAGTGAGTTCACTTAGTGTTAGTGACACCTTTTTTTTCAACTGGATCCAGTATACTTTGAAGAGATACTCCCAGTTCATTTCACTATCAAAATCTACAACCTGAAAGTCATTGTGTTACGTTTAGTTATATAAATTTTCCTTTTGATTAAAAATAAAATATTAGATAATTAAATAAATAATTATTTATTTTATGGAAACACTCACAATATCATTATGAAAACCCATAGCATCGTTTGCTTTTAACAAATTAAAAGTTTAATGAAGATCTCAACATATTATATAATCCGTAATAGAAATAGTAATAGATGAGTATAGTTGCATATCGATAGTTACTAGTTAGTACTTATTAACGATTAAATTGATAAGTTTTACCTTATAAACACAAAAGAAGAATTGTTAAGAAAAATGAGATTAAAAAGAGAAAAAATAGATAGAAAATTAAATAATGAAGATCTAGAAATAGTTAATTATATGAATAGTTTTTAGATAAAAGATTCTCATCATAATCTAATATCACTGTCATTTTTAGTGGTAACGTGCAATATAATTGAGACTATAATTATGATTTTTAATGTCTGCAACTTGTAGTATGTGATAGTGAAGAGTACTTAAAAAGAATCAATTATTTAATAAAGTGAATTTCAGAGTTTATAAGGCTAATTCATGAAGAACTATAGGGCAAGCTAAGGTTCGTGCTTTAAGTGTTCGGTGCGTCTGGGACGTAATTCCATACACTTGAGGCGTAAGTCTCACAAGGCAAGAGCTCCCACATAAGGCCAAGTGCGTTTTACAAGTGCGTTTTACAAGTGCCTCGTCTTGGGGCAAGCCTCAGACATATTCCAATTTTGCCTTTAATTAAAATAGAGATGGTGCATATGATGTACCTCTTTATTTGCTCCTTGGTCTTTCTTCTCAATCATCTCTATCGTTTCCATGCATAACTTGCATAAGCCCTTGTTTCCCCGAATAGAAAAATAAGCAGCAGTTTTTATACATCCATTGCACAACGCATATGTACAAGTATAGCACATATAGTGGGATGTCTGCTGACATACAATACAAATATGTTGACCTGAAATAGAAGGAATTATCTGAAGCTATAATATGCAACCTACTGGAGGTGGCGATGAGATCAATAAAAATGTAATGGTAGAGAAAGTTGGGAGACAATCCGTCGACAACTACTTTTCGATCCTAAACTAGTTGAGTCCACTAGTGGTGGCAAATAAGACTCATTTTAAAATAACCCTTCCGATCTACCAATTTTTAAAAGGGTGGGTGAATGATATTATGGTATCAGTGAAAAATAGGGTAAAATGTGTAATCGTTGCTCACTCGATTATAACCCATTCTTATACATTTTCTTCACTATAACCCGTTGGTTGCCCATGGTCATACTCACAACAAGCTTCTTCTCAATCTTCATGTCTATACCCTCTCTTTCCTGACCTTATAAGTTCCAAACTATCCACCAACATCTCCACCTATGGCTATGACAAATGCCCTACTTAATTCCCATTCATTTGTTTTTTCTTCCCCTTAATTCTCTCGCCAACGCTAACAAAACTCACAATATTACTAAGATTTATAAAGTGATGCTCAGGGGTTAATTTACACCTACAAGAGAACGGGTTATCTTCTTTGTGTGCAGGGGCAGATTTACATGCAATGGATCGGGTGCTACGGTACCAGCAAGCTTCAGCGGAACTTTGTATATTTATGTATATTAATCATCGAAATAGGTCATATATTAACTCTGGCACCTATAGTTCACAAAGTTGTGATGGTGCCAGTGGCCAAGAGTCCATGCCCTTACCCCATTGTTTGAGGTCCAATTCCAGATTATATTTCAGCATCTTCCTTTTTTTTTCTTGCAAAAAGTACGTACCAAGGTCCAAGGCACTAGACCACAGGTTGTATTTTGTACTAGCAGCATAGGCTTCTTATTCTTTCATTTCTTTTCTGCTTTTATCTTTCCCCTTTATTTTTTAGTAATTAATAATGTGTCTTCCTCTCTTCTTTTTTCTTTTTGTTGTTTTCTTTTTTAGTTTGTTTCTGCCTTTATTTCTTATTTCATAAGTAACTTCTTTTTGGTAAAATATTTAGATTTTTTAGATAAATATGTAGTTCTTCTTTTGATGATGTCACATTAATCTATACATTTTGAAAAATAATTTGACCAATATCTTCTAATGGCTTTTAAAAAATAAAGTCGTTTGAGTAAGAAATATTTTAAGTTAATTTTTATAGATTAAAAAAAAAATTGTTGTGCAAAGAATTTTCATAAAATGTGACAGTTAAAATGAAGAATTGTTGAAAACAAATTAATTTAATCGAAACACACACACACACACACACACACACACACATATATATATATATATATATATATATATATATATATATATATATATATATATATATATATATGTCAAAAATTAAGGTATTTTAAGTAAATTCTCGAATTGGGGCATTCTTTCAAGTATATAGCAATGTTCTTCTATAATGAAGAATTCAAAACAAATGTGAAAATAGTTTTAAGAAAAACTAACTTATTTTTTTATTGAGAAATAATGTGATTAATAAACCTTGAAGTAATAAAAAAAAATTTGACTCGGCCCGAACGTCCTATTTAGTCTTTGTTACTAAGAGTAATAAAAAGTGGCACCCGTAGCTTACGAATCCTGGATCCGCCCCGGTTTGTGATTGTTGCCAATGTTTTGTAGTTTTAATCTCACATAATGTTTTTTTTTTTTTTTGGTTTCCCACCCGGTGTCCGGTACCCTCATTGGAGCTCCAACTAATTCGGATTCGCGCCGCGTAGGGCCCCATTCGGGGGGAAGCGCTCCCTACCATTGATTTTTCCATACCCAAGGCTCGAACCCGAGACCTCTGGTTAAGGGAGGAGTAGCCCCATCCGCTACACCACATCACTTGGTGGTTAATCTCACATAATGTTACAACAAGAAACAAATACTAAAATGAGATGTTCAAATTATAAAATCTGTTTGGCAATGGCTTCCACCATTCTGATGATTTTCTTTATGTACCGGTTTAACCTAACCCATTTTCAAACAGTCCATAATTCAACATAACCCGATTTGCCATCCCTAGCGTTGACTGAATGGAGTTTCTACAATTCTTCTTCCCTATTGACGAGAAAAGTCGATGAACAAGAACAACTAAGATTCAATCTCAAACTAGTTGAATTTTCTTTTTTATTATTTTAACGTCAGAGCCCATAAAATGCTTTACTGCTTAAGCTAGGCCAAACTAGTTAGAATGGCCATATGAATTCATTGATGAAAACTCCCGTGAATTAAAATAAAATAAATAAACAAATGAAAAAAAACTAATGACACCAAAAAAAAAAAAAAGGTGGGAACGTACCACAATACCACTCTGCATTTGAGCGAAAAAATGCTTCATCCCGGTGAATACATGCTGGATGGTAAGCCTTCGGACAATCCCTAACCATTATGAAAACAATTGCAAGGAATTAGCGAATCTAACTAAGTACTAGTACAATTTATCAAGCATTACGTCTGGTTATAATACCATGTTTTATTTATCTATCTAATTTTGCTCCATTTGGATCTACCTCTGTTAATACAAAAGACTTCAAAATTTAACTTAAAAGCAAAATGAGAAACTGAAAACACATATTAACTTACTCGTGATCACAGAGCACGAGTGAACCACCATCCAAACATATGAAGCAAACATCTTCTTCCTCCTTATTCTGTCGTTGTTTCTTGGTTGGTGGAACCTTGGCTATCTTCCCACGAGGTGGCCGCCCTCGCTTCTTGCTCTTTATGTTACTGGCGGAAGTGCTTCCTTCTATAGTACCAGGACTAGAGATTTTCTCCTTAGTTGCTAGAGGGGCAGACTTCAATGATGATGCGAGTGCTTCAGTATGAGACTTTAATGATGAGCAAAGAACTTCCATTGTCGAATGCATGGCTGAGAGTTGCTTTGTAAATTCTGAAAGGTTGTCCACTATAGATAATAACGTTGCATGGAGATGTTGGATGGTGGAATCTGCCATGGTTGACGAGTAAATAAAGTCTCAGTTTAAGTAATAAAGAAAAAATAACAGGGAAATAGATTGTTCAACTACAATAGTAATAGCAGATCGCCAAACCTTTTATACAATTTATTTGATCCTATTAAGTATGCAATGATTATATTGGCCAAAATTTGGTCGGACGCCTATTGCCACGTGCCTGACGACATGGAGAACAAAGAATGGATCTCGAAGCCTATACACAATTGGCTCGACTTGTTCGATGGACCAGATTCAGTTGAGTATGTCCGGTTGGTCTCATCCGAACACTTAGCTACTGAAGAAGTGTCATCAGTTGAGTATGTCCGGTTGGTCTCATCCGAACACTTAGCTACTGAAGAAGTGTCAACCAGACGCTTGAACAGATAGGTTCGAAGCTCTAACTGACTCCATTATTTTCGGGGAGAAATCTCATCACATCCAACAACATTCTTCATCAACTAAGAGACGTGGGAGAAATGGTATCCACCTAGCTTTAGGACTCTGTACCTATAAGTACTCCCCCTTTCCCTCATTTGTAAACCCCTAGATTTTGGATAGACGCTCTCTTGTAATCCCAATACACTAAAAATTATATTTGGTTTCCGTTAGTGCTATTTTGCTCAACTGTTGCTATTGCTGGCTTGCGTCGTTGATCAGCACCATTGGAGCATCATCGATTTATCTCAATAAAATCTTTTATTGCTTTATTTTATTATTATTTTTTATTGTTCTTATTTTTATTATAAGACCAACCTTTACAGCTAATATCACCTAGTTCTTCGATTAATTGCGTAACTGTCACAATCTAGTTAAAAGGAATTCAAATTAAGACCACCTAATCTTGATATAAAAGGATGCTTGTGGCTTATCAAATATAAATTCAATTGTTAAATCGGAACACAAGTTTTAGGGAATACAATTTGGTACCTACCATGGCCCCATGCAATCTATTTATTTCAAGGTTTACAGTTTCTAATTTAAGCCTATTCACTTTTGTTTGATTCGTGTGCAATGGCAGATGACCCGAACAGAGCCGACTTCTAGTCATCACTGTCGAAGGTGGACCTCCAGCCATCACTACTGATGGTGGTATAATTCCAACAATTGAAGAGACAATTGGTGAAACCCAAAATAGAGAACTACGTCAGACTCTGGACCACACTCCGGTCGGTTCAAGTCAGAACTCGCCAAGGGGCCGGCAGTGACCGATACTGCATCCAGCGATATGAATTTGATTTTGATGGATTTTCTTAAGAAGCAACAGGAAGAGCATAAGAAACAACGTAAATAACATATGATGTTTTTTTGCTAAATAGGCGACTATCGATGAAAGGGTAAGTTCACAGTTGGTGGCTCCAACTCTACAAGTCAAATACTGCCTGTCTTCCCGCTGGCACTTCCTATATGCACTACGACCTCAGTTCCTTATGCGATAGTAGGGGGACTTACAGTGAGAGTCAGATTCGGAGGATCGGATACGGCCGTCGTGGCTTTAGGAGCTCTAGCCGTCGTGGTGGTAGAGTCTAGCGAAATAGCTTCACTTAACGCTACGCTTAAGGATTGATGGATAATAACTTCAATTAAATGGCAGCATTCATGAAAAACCTTCCGAGGGCACCAAAGTTATCAGAGATAGTGGACATCAGAGATGTTACAAATATGTCGTACAAGGTAAGTGCCGCTCTATTGCCTATACCAAAGAAATTCAAGTTGCCAGATAATGTACCAAAATATGATGGAACGATCGATCCCACAGATTATATCGCCACGTTTTCACGGTGGTGCAAGGAAATGATCTTACAGATGAGGAAATCAATTCGGTGTTTGAAGAAGTTTGCAGAAATGCTCACCAAAAAGACACTGATTCGGTATACTTTACTGCCCGAGTAAATGGCGACGAAGTTTATTAAAGCACATACGGGAGCTTGAAAAGTAGAAAGAAGAGCAGAGGAAATTCTTAACATTAAACAACGACAGAATGAGACTATCAAAGAATTATACCGGATACAAAAGGAGCGAATGACTTTTTTTTTTGTCGATGAGAGATAGGTGTGCTTGGAATTTGCTATCAACTTAAACATTAATGCATCGGAAGCTTACAAAAGTTGAGGAAAATGTTGCAAGAGTTTACTCCGCATACATGGGATGACCTTCACCGTAAGTGTAATTCAAAAATAAGGATTAAGGTAGAAGAGCAAGTGTTGGAGAACTATAACTGGTGCAGCAGTAGCTCGGAGTCTTCACGGAGAGTCAACATTGACAGGCAAAACCCTAGGGCTCAATTTGTGTCTTACGGCTTTCCATGTTAGATAGGTCGAAGGCATGATAACCGAAGCTTTAGAAGTCCGGCTAAGGGAGAGATGTTGGGTCCATATTTAGTGGCAAAGGATCCACTACCTCCCAAGATATTAGAATATAAATCTCACTGTATCAACGTCTGAATTGATTAATATCTTGAGATCGGTAGGTGATAAAGCAGTAAAATTTCCAAAAGGGCATGAAAACCAATCAGTACAAGATAGATTCAGATCTATGCTGTGAATTTCATCACAATCATGATCATGCAACGGAAGATTGCAAAAGCATTCATTACGGTGTGTCTTATTTACTCGAAAACGGAGAATTACAAGATTTATTAACTAAAAGAGTTGGGCAGAACTTTAACAAGTAAATGGATGAGCCGCAGCCTCCGAAGCCCTTTAACCCGAGGAGGACAATAAATGTTATTTCTGGAGAATCTAAAGTTAACTGGTAACTTACACCTCCGCTAAAAAATATGTTAAAGTATCAATAACGCATGATAAAGGACACGAGGTGACATTGGAGAAGACATTTTGTTTGGGGAATTTGATATCGACAAGAGATAATTTCCTCACCATGATGCCTTAGTGATCACGATGAGAGTTGACGATTTGGATATCAGACAACTATTAGTTAACCCAGAAGTTCGGTCAATATTATTCAATCTAGAGTGGTAAAGCAGATGCAGTTGTCTGATAAAGTGGTACCAAAATCTACTGTGCTTTCGAGATTTAATAATTTGAGTGAAAAGACTTTGAGGGAAATTATGTTGAAAACGTATGTTGAAGGGTAGAAAGAGAGACAATTTTTAAGTTTTGGGTGGAGACATGGCCTACAATGTCATATTGGGTAGGCCATAGATACATTCAATAAGTGCAGCGCCGTCTACCCTACACCAGGTGGTTAAGCTTCCGACTCCATGGTAAGTGTGCGAGATTAGAGGAGAGCAGCAGATTGCTCGTGAATGCTATTCGGTGGCTCTCAAGAGCGAAGTTGTCCAAACGCCTCCGAATAGCTATCACAACAACCAGAACTTTTGGCAGAGCAAGTTGATGAGATTACAGTGCCGATCGAAAAGGAGTTCACTAAGATTCTGGCTTACATCAGAGAATCAAATAAGCTAAAGGCCGAATAATCTACTATAGAGGACTTGGAGACAGTTGTGTTGCTTGAAGATTTACCAGATCCAAAAGTGTATGTTGGCTCGGAGTCTTCTCTCGAGTTGAAAGCAAAAGTTGTTTCGTTTATAAAGGAGAATTCAGATTGTTTCGATTGGTCCTACGCAGACATGGTCGGAATAGACTCAGAATCACGACTCATAAGTTGAAGGTTGACCAATACCCGATGATGAGACAGAAAAACTGATAGAATGCGTGTTTTGAAATAAAAAGTTATTGATGATGAAGTTACAAAGTTGCTGAATAATGGATTTATTCAAGAAGTAAAATATCCAGAGTGGTAGGCTAACATGATCATAGTTCCAAAGAAGAATGGTAAATGGAGAGTATGTGTGGACTACACCAATTTGAATAAATCTTGTCCAAAGGACTCTTTCTCGCTTCCACATATCAGTGGATTGATGGATTCGACGGAGGGTCACGAGTTGTTGGTTTTTTAGATGTGTATTCGGGGTATAATCAAATTTTGATGGAACCAAGTGATCAGGAGAAAACTTCATTTATCACAGACCGGTAAACTCACTGTTATAAGGTCATGTCTTTCGGTCAAAAAAATGCTGGGGCAACTTATCAACGATTGGTCACTCGAATGTCTAAGGATTTGATCGGGAAGACGATGGAAGTTTATATCGATGATATGTTAGTAAAGTCATTGAAAGCAAGGGATCGTTTAGATCATCTGAGGGAAACATTTGCAACCCTTCAACAGTTCAATATGAAGCTGAATCCAGAGCAACATGTGTCCGAGGTCGAATCAGACATATTTTTGATGTGCTGAAGAAAGTCAAGAACGTCTAGAGGCTGACCGATTTAGTAGCCTATCTCAGCAGGTTCATCTTGAGGCCATCCGAGTGATGCCACAAGTTTTCATCCGTCCTGAAGAAGAAAACATACTTCAAATGTATGCCGGCGTGTCAGCATGCTTTGAAGGAGTTGAAACATTACCTATAAAACCCTTCACTTCTTTCAAAACCGGTGGATAGGGAGGTTTTTCTTTTTTATGTTGTCGTTTCAGATGTTGACGTGAGTGCACTCCTCGTTTGGGAGGAGAAAGATAAATAACACCCCATCTATTATGTTAGTTAAACTTTACTTGACGCATAAACTAGATATCCACATTTAAAAAAAACTCGCACTTGTAGTTGTTGGACGTAAACTAAGGCCTTATTTTCAATGTCACTCTATTTTTGTGATCGCTACTTTCCCTCTTTGAAATATTTTGCACAGGGCTGGATTTTTCTGTGAGGCTAGCGAAATGGGCGGTCAAGCCGAGTGAATACGATATCAGCTACCAGCCTCACACCGCCATCAAATCACAATTATTAGCTGACTTCGTGGGTGATTTTAGTGCAAAGATTTTACTGGAGGCAAAGAGGGAAGAAATCCTGATGAATCTCCTAGACCCTAAAGTTTGGAGCTACACGGACGATGCCTCCAATGAAGGGGGTTGGACTTAGTATCGTGCTCGTGGCCGCGATAGGTGAGAAACTAAGGCATCTAGTTAAATTACATATTTCTACTAACAATGAGGCCGAATATGAGGCCGTAGTTGCAGGTCTCGAGTTGGCTAAAGAGCTGAAGGTCGAAACACTTGAACTCAAAAGCGACTCACATCTGCTAGCAAATCAGATCAAATGCGACTTAACCACCTAATAGCCAAGAATGCAGTTATTCTTTGCAAAGGTAAAAAACCTTTTAACTAGTTTTGAGGAGTGGAAGTTAATGCAAATCCGAAGAGAAGAGAATATCGAAGCTGATGCCCTGGACGACCGGTTGTTTACTTGTTCGATTTATCCACTGATCAAATTCGAAATGAGGTAAACACAGTTAAAAATACTAGGGATTGGTGAAACAAGTTTGTTTCTTACTTTCAGTAAGGTACTCTTCTCGGAGATAGGCTGGTCACCCGAAAGCTTAAGTTTCAAGCTACTCGCTAGTGCCTTGTGGATAACAAACTCTATAGGCGAATGTTTAGTGACCCGTTAGGCAAATGCTTGGGTCATGAACAAGTCGATTATGCTATAAGGGAAGTTCACAAAGGCGAGTATGGAAATCATTCTGGAAGCAAGTCTTTGGTTCGGAAGGTAATTAGAGTCGGGTACTATTAGCCGGATATCAAGAGGATGTCAAGACCTTCCTCCAATAATGCGACAAGTGTCAGCGCCACAGAAACCTGCTCCATAAACAATCTGAACCACTTTATTCGGTCACCTCACCATGGTCGTTTATGAAGTAGGGGTGGATTTAGTGGGGCCACTATAAAGAGAAAATAGAACTTAAACTAACCATCCGGAAATATTTCTTGTGGTCTGTATGAAGTTAAGCACTATGAAAATGAAGGACGAGGAAGATGTTCAAAGAAAAAATCTCTTCCATGTGAGGTGTTGAATGAGGGGAAAGGTGTTGATTCGGGCAGTTGTTCTAATGTGGTGAGCCAAATCTTGGTTTTCAAAAATAGGACTGCCTACGAAAAAACATCCCCGACCCTACAGATTACATTAGTTGAATGAATATGGATAGTTAAGGGTAGCGAAGCAAGTGTTGATCAAATTTAGAGTTGGGCATAATAGGATGAATTGATGTTTAATGTGGTCCCGATGCAAGCTCCCCATTTTCTTCTTGGGAAACCGTGGCAATATAATAGGACCGTCGTTCATGACTGCAGGGCCAACACTTACACTGCTAAGCTCGAAGGCACGAGTTTCATACTCAAACCTTTGTCTCCAAAACAATTCAGTGAGGACTATAAACAAATGAGGGAGCTAAAAGAGGTGGCCAAAGTTAAGTCTCTCGTGGGACACAAATTGTGGCTGAAGATAATGAAGTGACATCGCCTGTGGCAGGTAATATGTGTGCAATCATGCAGCCGGGTGAGTATCAACGAGGCAATGACAACAATCAGCTAATGATTTGCCTTGTGCACAAGGGTATCCTTCTGAACTCTAATGATGATTTCACTATCTTTTGCCTAGTGGTATTCAAAGTGTTTTGCATGAATTCGGGGACATGTTTCCTGATGAAATGCCAGCTAGATTGCCTCTGTTGCAAGGAATTAAGCACCAAATTGACTTCGTCCCGGGGTCTCAAATCCCGAACAAGTCAGCCTACATGTGTAATCCCGAAGACACCAAAGAGCTCCAACAGCAGGTGGACGAATTGCTGAACAAAGGACTGGTTCGAGAGAGCTTGAGTCTGTGCGTCGTTCCGGTCATACTTGTGCCAAATAAAGATAGAACGTGGCGAATGTGTGTTGATTGCTGAGTAATGAACAAGATAATTGTGAAGTATCGTCATCATATCCCTTGATTAGATGACATGCTTGATGAACTAAGTAGTTCGAGTTGCTTTTCAAAGATTGATCTCAGGTCTGGATACCTCAAATCCGTATGAAACTGGCTGATGATTGGAAGACTGCAATAAAGACCAAATTCGAACTGTATGAATGGTTAGTTATGCCTTTTGGCCTTTCTAACGCCCCAAGTACATTCATGAAATTGATGAACCATGTGCTCAATCTATTTATGTTTACTTCAGTGACGTACTTTATTATAGTAAATCTGTTGATGAGCATGTCGAATACTTAAGGTTTGTGCTTGATGTTTTGAGAAATAAAAATCGGTATTTTAACTTCCAAAAGTGTGCCTTTTGTGTCGAGGCAAATAGGTTTCGAGAGCATAAAGTTGATGTACAAGCATGACCCTAAGTAAAAGAGTGTCTGTGACGCTATGGTGGGTGGCCAGAGGGTGGAGAAATATCAGTGGCACGATGGCCATCTCTTTAAAAAAGGGAGACTGTGTGTGCCTGTGTCATGTTAGAGAAAGCTGTTGGTCCGAGAAGCTCACTCCGGGGGCTTGATGGGTCACTTCAGAGTGGATAAAACTCTTGGTATCTTTACCGAGCAATTTCACTGGCCGAAGATGCGACGAGATGTGGAAAAGCTTGGCAATGCTTGTTTAGATTGCAAGAGAGCTAAGTCGAGGTCCAACCCTCATAGTGTGTATACTCCATTACATGTTCCTAATAGCCTATGGGTCGATATATTCATGGATTTTGTGATAGGGTTACCACAGTCGAGGGGTGGACATGATAACATCTTTTTCGTGGTGGATCATTTTTTTCAAAATGGTTCACTTCATCCCGTGCAAGGAATGTGATGATGCACAATATATAGCTACATTGTTTGTTCGTGTCTTGAAATTACATGGTGTGCCTCGTACTATTGTGAATGACCGAGACTCTAAATTCTTGAGTCATATTTGGAAGTGCTTGAGGGGTGCCCTTAGCACCAAATTGCTATTCTCGATGTTTCACTATCCTCAGACTGAAGGACAGACCGGGGTAGTCAACCCAACCTTTGGAGCCCTGGTTCGAGCGATGACCAAAGATAAGGCCGGGAACAGGTCTGATCATTTGCACGTGATAGAATTTGCGTACAACTGTACTATGCACAGAATGATTGGAATGACTCTGTTTGAGTGTGTGTATGGCTTTAACCCTTTAATTTCGCTTAATTTAACTCTGTTGCCTCGAGATGTTGCTGTTGATTTTGAAGGTACATACTGAGCTACTGGTTTGCTAGAGCTCCATGCCAAAGTGAGGAAAATTTTTGAGTAGGCTTATGCCAATATGGCATCAAAGAAGAACAAGGGGCACAACTAGTTAGAATTAAAGAAGGGAGATTGGGTTTGGGTTCACTTCCGAAAGGAGAGGTTCCCGAACCAAAGAAAAGGAAAGTTGGCTTAGAGAGGAGATGGTCCGTTGTAAGTGCTAAACAAGATCAACGATAATTCTTATGTGATCGACCTCCATAGTGAGTATAATATGTCCAACACCTTTAATGTTGCTGACTTGACTCCTTGTGTCGCAAGAAAAGTACTGGAGACTGAATATGGCGCGACTTCGAGTATGAAATATTCTAAAAAAAGGGAGGATGATGCAGCCCGTGTCCGTACTAATCAAGCTGTGTTTGTGCTATCGAGACCGGTCACACAAAGTCAAGCCAAGATTCTGCACGATGTGCATGTTCATCTAGCATGGGTGGGAGGAAGCAACAATTGAAAGAATGAGTCACCGGGTGCCAGATGTGGAAGCTATACATTTAAGCTCGAGCCCTAGACAGAAAGCATTTGAACCCTGAAGATTGGCACCGACTAGTGAGCGACCGAAGGGATACACTTGCGCCTGAGGCAAAAGAGCGTCTGAGCCAGAATACTTAGTTTCGGCCCTACGTGGCCTTGTTTAATAGACCGACTTGTGGCCGTATTTATGACTTTATCCTTGGGACTTCCTATATAAACCCCTTAGTAGTTCATTTGTTAGGCAGTTGATTATTGATATTGAAATAGCCTATGAGCTTGAACTCTTGCGAGAGAAACCCCGAGGGGACCTCTGTTGTCGGAACTTGTGTCTTTTGGTGGAAACTTGTTGAAAATTTTCCTCTTTGATCATTTGGTTTGTAAGAATCAGTGTGTTCTTGAGGATCGTTGCATAGTATATGTGCCTATTCACTTTCTTATCGAAAGATATCAAGATTAGTTCCTTGATATTGTTCGGCCAAAGTTGAGTTTGTGTCTTGCTTCTATCTTTACTTTTCCATTTTACTTCTGCGTGTGTACATTCGTTGCATCATCTCATTTGATTTTCATCACTTGAAGGCAACGCTTGCCAAATGCAAGTAGAAAGGTACGACTATTGAGAACTATTACAGAAAGCTAATGACTCTCTAGGAAGATCTCACGTGTTCGTGTGGAAGTGTATGTGCAGTCTCACTCTTTCAAAGAAAGAAGATGAAAAAGTGCATCTTTTTCTATTGAGTTTAGATAAGAATCTCTATAAACTGTTTGTTCTAATTTGTTGGCACAAGATCAATTGCCATCTTTGAACAAGGTCTATCAAAAGCTAGTGCAAGATGAACGTGTAAAAGGAGTAGCTAGGGGACATGAGGAGCAAAGGGAAGCTATGAATTTTGCTTCACAAGGAGCATTCATCCCCCAAAAAAAAAATAGGCAGTGTCACCTTTGTAGCCGTTTATGGAACACCCTAAAGCGCTGTTATGAAGTTATAGGGTATCCGGATTGGTAGATCTATTCTCCTAAACCTTAAAAAAAGTCGGGTGGATAAGATAAGGTAAGAACGAGAATGATGTAAGTGGTCGTAGTCGTGGACAACAGCCAGCGAGGTAGAATGGGCCATATACTGGACACATATATGGTGCTACTTGTGCTAATATGGCTCAATTAGAGCCCGAATTAGAAACAGATTTTGGACAACCCAGTGTCCTCGACCTAAGCAATGAGCAGATAGATTTGATTTGATTGATGAATAAAGAAAAGCGGGGCAAAAGTGTAGGATTGAATAGTAAGATAGTTCTTTTTCTGTAGATAATTGACATAGGAGCCTTAGATAACATGACTGGTTAGTTGAATTTTTTGGGAGACCTACTGAAATTCCTTAGTATTCTGTGGGTCTGCCCAACGGGAGTAGTTCTATAACCACCAAAGAAGGGTTAATTAAACTCAATGAAGATAATACCCTCCGAGAAGTTCTTTATGAGTTCAGAATGACATGTTACTTGATTTCTGTGTCTCAATTATTGATATTCAACTTAGTTGTAATGTACAATTCACTAATGACTTTTCTGTTATGCAGGACAGGGCAACGGGGACATTAATTGATTTGAGTGAACGAAATGATAGACTTTACTATTTATAGACTGTACCTCCCACGGAGGCATTGAAATTAGATATGTTATATTTGTGGCATCAAAATTAAGAACACCTATCAGTTCAAGAAAAAAATCTCTTCTTGTTCAAGAAGTTAGGAATAGTAGTAGTAGTTTTAATGAAAAAGCATGTGATGTAAGCCATCAACCAAATCAAACAAAGAATCTATTTCTTTTGAGTGATAATGAAGCCTCCGAAAATTTTGAGTTGATATAACGTGATTTATGGGGTCTCTAAAGAATTGAATCTTCTTATGGTGCTTCTTATTTTTTAACGATTATTTATGATTGTTTATGGGTTATATGAGCATTTTAGTTAATAAATAACAACATTAAAAATTTTCTTTGTTATAGTGAAATGATAATTTAATAAAAAGTCAAAATTGTCAAAAATGATAATGGAACTGAAGTTACGAGTATGAAACTTATTTCCTTGAATAGGAAATCCTTTTTCAAACATCATGTGTCAGGACACCACAATAAAATAATATAGTTGAAATAAAATATCGATACATCTTGAATGCAGCAAGTGCACTTAGATTTCAAGCTTACTTTCTGATTGATTTTTTTTGGAGAGTGTGTCTTGTTAGCTTATTGCTTGATTAATCGTACTCCCTCTACGGTATTGCATGGGAAGACCCCGTATGATCTATTATTTGGTATGCGAACAAGTTATGATCATTTGAGAGTGTATGGATGTTTTTGCTATGCTCACAAGCAAGGACGAAGAGGAGACAACTTTTCAAGTACGAGTCGTCGGTGTATTTTTCTTAGCCATTTGAATATGAAAAAGGCGAGGTTGCTGTATGATTTGGACACTTAGAGAATTTTTGGTGTGAAGAGATGTCACTTTTATGAGACAGATTTTTTCTTTAACAGAAGAATGGTGTAAGCGAGTCGCCGAATCTAGATATTGCCACAGATGTCTGTGTGGCTGGAGATTAGGATAATATTAAAGTAGGGGGGCTATTAGACTCCTTTGGAGTAGACTACGTATGAGGATAGGGTGCGCGAGACTCAATTGGACGAAGAAATGAATTCGGGCACTAATGGGTAGGAACAAGAAAATTCGGAAGCAAAAAATCCTCTCAGAAACTTGGGAGCAGGGGTGGTGGAGATATGCGAACTTAGAAGGACAATGATCTTGTACGTGATTTTTTTTTCAAATACGGTCCGGCAGCTTAATAACCGGGTAATAAGTGCTGTCTAAAATCTGATCGTTCTCTCGAGTCTCAACGAATCTTAGGTACGCCCAATATTTTTGTACACTATGTTATATTTTTTCTCTGTGACATGTCATTTCCTTGCAGATATCACTGCAAACCATGAGCCAAACTCATTCTTTGAAGAAAGATGTAGAGAACTTATGCATTGCAAGCATTGGTAACTAATGGAACATGGGTGATTGTACATCTTCCTCTACGAAAGCATTCGTATATAGATGGTTGTACAAGATTAAATTCACTTTAGATGGTACCATATAGTGGTACAAGGCGAGGTTGGTGAACTTCGATGATCAAATAGAAAGAATCGAATCCGGGTATTTTTGGCAGTAGCTGCTGCAAAAAATTAAGAATTTCATCAAATGGATATCCTCAATTTATTTCGTTCATGGTGATCTTCATAAAAATATTTATATGAAGTTGCCTCTGGGTTATCAGAATGATGGCTCTAGGAATATATTCCAACTCCAGGATGTTTGGCGTCTTCGAAAATTATTTTATACTTTGAAAATTTCCGTCTCCGAGATGTTGGTTTGCTAAGTTACGAGCAGCAATAAAGAACTATAGTTTTTGCAAATCATATTCTTATTTTTATCTTTTTACATTCAAGAAAGGAATGATATAGTTAAGTATGCTTGTTTGTATGGGTGATTTTATTTTATTGGACAGTAATTTTCGAGTTATTCAAATTTTTAAAACGTATTTCTTCCATTGTTTTCACATGAAGGATTGGGATGTTCACAATTTTTTTTTTTTTTTTTTTTTTTTGAGTTGAAGTAGTGAGAGGTCCTACATGGATTTTTCTTTGGCAAAGAAAGTATGCCTTGGTTATTATCTCTAAGTCGTTTTCTTAGGTGACCGACCAGTCACCGTTTGGTTCTTACTAGTGGCTATTGAAGATTCAAAATGTTAATGAAGATTAGCCGAGCTCTGATTTAACTTTGTTTCATGCCTCCGGACTTGTATTACAGTATTGATGTGTTGTCTCAATTTATGCAACAATGACGGATTGAGTATTAGGATGCCGCTCTTCGGGTGGTACGTTATTTGAAAGGTAGTTCGGGATAAGGAATCGTGATTATTTCTAAATGCGATCTTCGTTTATATGAATGGTGTGATTCCGATTGGGCTGGATCTAACTTGTTGTCGCTCATTGGGCGGTATATTTCTCGGCGACACTTTAATCTCTTACGGGCTAAAATGCAACATGCTATGTCCAGATCATCAACGGAAGCTGAAAATTTATTGATGGATTTGACCGTATGTGAATTGAAATATTTAAAATGAGTGTGAGGTCCTAGGGTAAAACTTCAGTCTCCGGTACAGCAGAGTTGTGATAGTCTAGTAGCTTTGTACATAGCGCAAAACCCACTATTTCATGAAAAAATAAAGCATATTAAAGTTGTTTGTCACTGTCCGTGATGTATTGGAGAAGTGATATGCCCCCAATACGTGCCCACAGACACTCAGTTGGCTGATATTTTCAGAAGGATCTAGGGAAAGCACAGTTCGAATTTTTACTTGGCATGTTGGGCATTCAGAATACTCATGCTCCAACTTGAGAGGGAATAATGACATATAATGTAAATACATATATGTAATTAGAGTGGGTTTATAGGGTATTTGTGTAATTAGTAAAATAGAAATTTAGTTTTATTGTTTTATTTTTTTTATTTATTTGCTTGGGCACCAAGTTTTAGGTGAGGACATTTGTATAAATACCCCATTTATTACCGAGAAAAGGTGGGAATTTTACTCCAAAAGCTCTTGTTTGATTTTGTCAATTATCTTGCAAGTGACCTGATTGTGAATATGTTTACACAATCTGTTTACTGATTAATTAAGTTTTATTATAGAGATTTATCTATAATTATTTTACAAATGACTTGATTTTGTATATATTTACATCAACAGTATTAGACTTATTTACTGACCTTAACAAATTCTTAAGTATTTGAGTTATGTGCATTGACAATGTAAATAAATGTTAAATTACTCGTTCATATCTACTAATTGGAGCAACCTATTATTTTCTGTAATTTCAATTTTATGGATGACTATGAATATGTTTTGGTTGACGTAATGACATACAAAATTGGGTACACTAACCGCTCCGAAATGAAAATAAAGTGCAAACTCAGCTCCTTATTATCTATCATGCAATAATCATATCATATTACTATAAAAGCATGTCCTTCATAAAGATGAAAGTCAGATTACCAAATTGTCCCTCTGGATAACCTAAATACCTTATTAAAAAATGGAAAAGAAACGCACCTATTAGCCAACCTTCACATCTTCCTTAACAATCACAACCCTTAAAAATGTTAAAACGTTACAAACAAACTCCAACGCTTCATTTTTTTGTTACTGAGTCGTGAGTACCAAGAGGACAATTTATATTTTTTGTGAGGGAAAGATAGGTTTACTTGAATATTCAGAGGAGAGTATATCCTAATGAATGGATGTGCCGGTCTTCCAAAAGAACGTGGATCTACATCCTCATGGTTGATGAGAAGCTTGAACCTTCTACCCCTAATTAATTCATTCTAAAAGAAAGTGTTAGATGCATTAAACAGGTTCCACTTTTAAACTTTTATTTAAGTCGAGATTTTTATGGTTCAATATCTTTCGATTTCTTCTACTAATTCAGGAAAAAAAGAGACATTGATTAATATATTCTTAGCCGTGTAGATCTACACTTGCAAATAATACTTTGACACAACTATGCAGCTATTTGACACTTTAGTATCAAAAATAACAAAGGTATTTTTACTCATTCTAAAGCACTTCTAACTTTGTAATTTGACTTTATAATTATTTTTCTTTTTGTATTATCGGTTTCTTCCATTAAACAATAACATGCTTATTTGCTCCGAAACTTATTTGATCAATTTCATGCAGACACTGCAATTCATAATCTACAATATTTTGAATATTACTTGACGCTTGTGATGGATAACAATGTAACCATGTTATGTAATTTTATGCTGCACAATATTTAATAGGTTGCACTATCACAAAATACATTCAATCAACCTGTTAGAAAGCTACAATTGTTTGTTTAGTTATTTATTAATTGTTTGGAAGGGAAGACAAGTTGAATAAGTCTTTCTGAGTTAAACATAGATTGAGTTCGATATGATGCATCAAGAAATTTTAAAAGAAAAACAAACCACGAAATACAACCGCCAGAACCTGGCAACACACAGGGTACGCCAATAATGTTGCTCTCCGTAAAGAGTTGCCACCTTCAAACTTTAGGAAGAATCGCAACCATTTAGTTTTATTTCTTTCAAAGTTAATTGTTACATTCATATTTCTCTTCACTCTTGGATCTTCATCAGTTTCTTCTTCTACCATCCTTGCGCCTTTAATTTTCTTTTCTTTAGAAGATGATTGATTGCATGCAATACAAGAGATTTACTGTATTTTATGATCAACTTGAGGCCAGACTCAAAATATTTATTTCTTTTTTACCTGTAATTTTAGTTCCCTAAAGATTTTGTTATTATAGAAAAACTTACTAAAACTTTAAATTTCATTTACTATTATACTTTGTTTACTTTTTCGGTGGAAGTCATGGTATTTACAAACATGCGAACATTTGTTTGTCCATGCACATGTATGGTAGTTTCTGAAAGTGCAGAAAGGGTTTTGGATCTTGGGATGGTTTGTATTGGAAAGATGCGATGGAAATTTAATGCTTAAAGCTGAAAATCTAAGAAGTGCAAATCTGGATAAATTGTTACGACCTGAACTGTTAATATTGTTTGAAGACCGTTTGAAAATCAAATTAGTCGTCTAGGGGTGGGATGAGGATGAAAATAACTACGAATATAGTAGGATTATATTAGGAACATATAGAAGAACTGTCAGATGCACGTTGGCTTCGAATGCCACTATTTCTATTATTTGATTATATATATATATATATATATATATATATATATATATATATATATATATATATATATATATATAACTTCACTATGATTATAAGTGAAGAATGTAATTGGTCGATCATACATATATATATATATATATATATATATATATATATATATATATATATATATATATATATATATATATATATATATATATATATATATATATATATATATATATATATATGTATGATCGACCAATTACATTCTTCACTTATAATCATAGTGAAGTTATATATATATATATATATATATATATATATATATGTATGATCGACCAATTACATTCTTCACTTATAATCATAGTGAAGTTATTTAATTATTTGGCAAATTGATTGAACTTTGGTTTGGCTATCAAACAAGCGAATCTGAAGGTTTGAAAGTTTAGGTATCACTATAATATTGATTTTCGAGATTATCTTTTAGTTAGTTTTTTTATTTGTAGATAATGCTTAAGGCTTGAAGTTTGAAATAGAGAATTACTTTTTGATGTAGCAAAGTGTTTATACATTCAACCAACATCTGAGAAGGTCAGAACATTGTTTGTTTGCAGTTTTAGTGTATTAAGTAAAAATTTGAATGCTGTTTTCATCAAAGGAAGACAGATTGGATCCTTCGCGGATTACTTAAATACACAACATAGTACTCCCTCTGTCCGAATTTATGTGGCACTTTTCGCTTTTCGAGATTCAAACTGTATGAATTTTGACCGACAATTCAAGATATATTTTTTCACCAAAATGATATGTGAAAAGTTACAACTTAAAGTATGTTTCAAGTAGTTTTCAAATATATAAATTTTAATGTCAAAATATTGAGATAACCTAATCCAATTTAGCTTCAAAGTTTAGTCAAATTGATTCTCGAAAAACGAAAAGTGCCACATAAATTGGGACGGAGGGAGTATTACAAGATTTGGCATTCACGTGCAACGCACGTGTCGAGACACTAGTAAACATATAAATAGGGCAGTATCACTATATATCCTATATCACTATCAACTCAACCGTCAATATCATCCCCCCCCCCCCCAACACACACACACACACACACACAAGGTCTAAAATATTTGCATTTGTGGTTCTTTTCTGTACATTTATTGCATGATAAACGAAATTGTGTAAATTTAACTTACCTTCCATTTGTAACCGTTATCTCCGATCTCCTACTATGCCCTTCTCCAATAAGTTGCTTCCCTGCTACAAAACATGCAAACTAAATCTGATAAGGTATATATGAGAATTAAATAACATGCAAACTACATCTGAAAAGGTATGAGAATTAAAGTAGTGATAAGCTAAGTAGAAAGTAAATTTCCAAAAGTAAAGAATCACTAAAGACTGACAAAAGGAGACATGCATGTCTACTAGTCTACTATTATCTCATCCCTAATAAACTCTACCACTGCGTGGTCATTTTTTTTTTTTAAAAAGAGAAGTCTCTTATGTAACACATATGTTTTACACATACACACACAAAAAATGTAAGCCATATTGTTTCATAATAGTACCAGATAGTAATTCTTCACTTGAAACTGCTAAAGTTAGGCAAGTATCCAAATCAAATTTCATATGGTTAAACTTTAACTCCCATTTTAAGTAACCTGAAGTCCTGAACTGTTAATAATGCAGTTTAATGGAAAACAAAGGCCTCATCATCCAAGTCAGAGTAAGATAATTAAAACCAACGGAAACCGGAAAAAACGTCAAAATATATTGGTCCTTATAGCATTTAGAATCCTTTTATTTTATTTAGTGTTGTGTTTTACATTCATGCATTAGGTTACTAAAACAGCATCAATGTAAATTTCATAAGGTAACACAGAAATTTTCTAGAGTATATTCCCAGAATTTTTGTATTTTACTTTAAAACTATGCATATTTTGTACTTGAAAAAATCTCCTTGTCGATCGAATAAGATAAATATTAGCATTCCTCATGTATTAGCACCAGCACAAACACTTCAAAGCCAGTAGATTAAAATTTGCTACACAAAAAGTGGCAGATTGATTAAGGCTGTTAGAAGTAACTACCTGCGGCAGTTTTAAGTTCTTTCAATCCAAATAGGAGAACAAAGAAGTCGTAGGCCAGGGATAACAGCAATTTTGGTCATTTTTGCAACCACTATAACAAAGTAATCAAAAGAATTTAAAACATAAGAAAAGTTACTTAAAGAATGAAAAACTTATAAAGTTTCAATCCTTTTGAAGAAACTTAAAATAGAATTTTAAGAACTATAAATTTTTAGAAACTTTTATAAACATCACATTTAACAAATATTAGGATTCTAATTGAATTAGAAAACATAACAATTTAGAAGAATTTACTAAGCTTCAAATAAATTAGAGATCTCATAAGTACTAAAATTAAAAGTTAAAATTATAGAAAATTACTATGACATGTAAATGATTTTTTTTTTTCAGGTTTAACGAACCTTTAGTGAAATACTCCCAGTCCCAAGTTTAGGTTGTATAATTCAACTTTTTAACTGTTGTATCTCTATTTTAATGTGTTATTCGTGTTACAGATGGAACTTGTTGGGAAACCTAAAAAAAAACATAAAAGAAGTACACTCTGCAACAGTATTACAAATACAATAATCTTTTCTACTTCTTTGTCTCATTAAGTCTCATTAGCAACTCTTTTTCTCATTCTTTTAACCAAAAAACAAAAAAAAAAAAGTTAAAGACCTCTAATTCTGATCAGGAAGGTGTGTTCTTCTTCTTTTTCAGAAATTAAAAGTCACTGATTGTATATATGAAATGGTCTTTAATTCAATCACTGATTCCTGGAAGAAAAGTTCTATGGTTTTTTATGGCATCTCTTCTTCTAACAAAAAGAATAATTATAAAGGAAGGAGTGTACTTTGGGAAAGGAAAAAAACTTTATACTAAGGACCAACTGTAACGGAAAGAAATCATGATCAGCAAGGAGAGACATTGTTATTTTTATTTATTAACAGAAGTACAAACCGAATAAATTGACTGAAGATATAACATACCTATTTAATTTTCTTGAAAGAAAGACAGCAGCCGAAAAGAAGCGATGTGGTTTAGTTTGGAGTTTTTATGAATTTGATGTTTTGAGAAGGAGTAATTAAGTGCATGTTTCAGATGTTAGCTGAAGAAGAAATGCCTATGGGTATGGTTGTTTATGGAGTATATATTATTATAAGCAGGGGATTTTTAGGTTTTTGAAGTGCATTGTCACTATCGTAAGTCACCATCTATCCATCCCCTTACTGCTGCTTAAGCGTGTGATGGGAAAATGAATATCAACAACTAAATGGGATAAGTGAATTATGTATTAGCAAAAGCAAAAGAATGAAAATGTAGGTGAGTTTCCATGGAGTAATATAATTACAACTAAAGAATAAAAATCAATTTATGTAAACTCCGAGCTGTAAACTGGAGTAGAAAAATTAAAAATAGGGGGATCAGATTTTATCTAATATGTAGAAAGAGATGGAAAATGACATATTAACTTACAAAGGAATAAAAGAGTTCAACTGGCGAGTCAAATTCTGCACTCCTCCTTTCTCAAGTCTTACCATTAATAGATACTGTACTCGATTAAAAGGCTATTACAACTTTAACATTAGCTTATAAAGGTTAAATTGTTGGTTTGGGGAAAATAGCGCATGTGTGAATATTAAATGTGCAAAATTATATATATCTGCACTTATTGTTTATAAAAAATAAATAAATATATTATATGTATCTTTTGCACACACAAGTTATCATTTAACCAATTATATTATGTTGTGGAGTTTTTATTCCAAGTTACCAACCTACACAAGTAAAAGCAGTTTCCCCCGACTTCCTTTAAGATAATTTTATATTTTAAAATATACATATACAGAGTTAGTGTAGGTACAAAATTAGATATTTTAAGGTATAATGATTCGATTTTTACAATTTTGTAGGCGTCGTATTACGTATATCTAACATATTTACACTAAAAAAAAGATGTTTAGAAAGATCAAAAGAGATATATGTCAACGTCCACGTAGATGAAGATTTGGACAAACGTAAAATACTTTATTCAGAATTATATATATGACATTACCTTTAAGCTATCGATCTACTCTTTTATCCTGCTAGGGAAAGGATCATATAATTTTCATGTTTTTAGAAATGGACGTATTTGTAAAATAAAAACCACTTTTCAAAATTTTCCCGCTTGTCATCTTCTTAAAATATCATCCTTTTTTTCTACTTTTACTTCTCTCCTCCTCCCCTCTTCCTCTTAGCATTTACACAAGGCTAATATAGATATTTTAATACATATATTTACTTAATGTTTTTGTCAAATCAAACAATATAATCTTAGAAGCTATATATAAAAATTAAGAATACAATGGTACTTAGCCATTGCTTATGTTTATATTGAAGCAAACAATTTAATCTTACAACAATAACATACTCATTGTTATCCCACAAGTGGGGTCTGGAGAGCGTAGAATATACGTTAACCTTACCCTTACCTTAGGAAAGATAGAGATTGTTTCCAATAAACCCTCGGCTCAAAGAAGTATTACAAAAGGAATTTGAGAAAATATTAAAGTGTAGACGGTACGAAAGCGTAAAAGGGCATAAACTAAGGATAACCAAATAAACTGAACATAATAGCAATAAAGACGAGTAATAATATAGAAATAGTATGAAAAAAAATAAAACTACTGCTAATATTTTGAATATCTAGCTAACCTTCTACCCTAAATCTCGAAATCCAAGCTCTCCTTCTAGGGTCAAGCTATCGGTGATGTGAAGATGAGTCATGGCAATCTAATCACCTCGCCCCAATTTTTAGTTGTCCTACCTCTGTCTCTCCGTAGACCCAACAGTACCAACCCCTTGCACCTCCTAGTTGGGGTGTCTGTGCTCCTCCTCTTCACATGTCCATACCATCTCAATCTCGGTTCTCCCATCTTGTCCACCGCTGAAGTCACACGTACCTTATCCTGAATCATATCCATCCTAGTATGCGCACACATCAATTTAAAAATTCTCATTTCTGGTACTTTCGTCTCCTAAATGTGTATTTTTGTTTGGCCAACACTCTGACCCATACAATAAAGCTGGTCTAACGACCATTCTATAGGACTTACTTTTAAGTTTTGGTAGCACATTCTTATCGCATAAAACACCAGATGTGAGGCTCCATTTCATCCACCCTAGGTGTGACATCATCGTCGATCTCTCTATTTCATTGGGTTATAGATCCAAGATACTTGAAGCTTTTCCTATTGGGGATGACTTGTGTATCCAACTTCTCTTCCCCATCTACCTCATGTGATGCATCGCTAAACTTGCATTCCATGTACTCTGTCCTAGTCTACTCAACCTTAAACCTTTAGACTCAAGAATCTGCCTCTAGACCTCTAGCCTATCGTTAACTCCGTCCCTTGTCTCATTTATCAGCACTTTTCCATCTACATATATTGTACCTCCCCTTGAAGATATCGTGCACGAAGGCAAATAACAATGAGCTAAAAGCTGACCCCTGATGTAGCTCCATCTAGGTAAGGAAGCAACCTGAATTCCCTCCTACAGTCCCCGTTCGTGTCTTGTCTTCATCATACATGTTCATGATTGCTCTAATATAAGACATATGTACCCTTAGACTCCACGCATCTCCGTAATACCTCCTCTTAGGATTTTTTCATACATCATTTCAAAGTCAATGAACGCCATATGTAGGCCCCTTTTCATTTCCCTATACTGCTCAATAATCTCCTTAAAAGATGGATGACTTCCACAGTTGATTGTCGGAGCGTAAATCTGAATTGATTTTCAAAAATAGACACCTCTCTCCCCATCCTCATCGCCACAACCCTCTCCCACACCATGTGGTTTAGCAGTTTCACGCCCTTATAATTGTTGCAATTCTAAATTCCACCCTTGTTTCTGGACAACAAAATCTCTATACTTCACCTCCATTCTTTATGAATTTTGGCAGTCCTAAACATGACATATTAAAAAACTAGCTGGTCAATCAATTCTTGCCTACTTTTCCTGCGCTCTTCAAAAATTTCACGGGGCCGGGATCTTATCTGGCCCCGTCGCTCTTTTCCCTCGCATCCTACGAACGATGCAGCATTATGCAAATTGCTATGGGCTCTAAGTACAAAGAAAGACACATTTTGTCTTTATTTATCCGTAGAATTTTATGTAACGGGTGAAGATCAGATCATAATGCAAACTCCACGTCAAGCATGTTGGCTTATAAGGAAGATTTTTTATATTAAAAAGTGGATGCTGCAATGGATACTCTTGCTAATCTAGTAAATATTGCGGCAAAGGAAGTTTAGTATCAAGAAGATATATATATCTCTTCCCTACTAAAAAAACAAAAAGTTATATGGAAATCCTTAATGTTTAACATTAATGCAATGCCCAAGCTAAGCATCAGTTTATACTCTTGGCTGCTCTACACCAAAAGCTTGATGCAGTGGACCTATTGAAACGATGGGGTATTTCAGTACCAGGTGAATGTGTTTTACGCAGAAGAAACACCAAGGAAACAATGACTCATCTCTATTTTTATTGCAGTTACTCCAGAACCATATGGATCACACTACTTGATGGACGGGAGAAAAGCATCAAATTAGTTGTTGGAATGATGAAGTCGAGTGGTTATCAAAGAGAACCAAGAATGATAGACCTCGAACAAGTATTTTGCTTTCCTTTGTATGCTGCAACATTCTGCCACACTTGTATTGAACGAAACAAGCACATATTCAGGTGCACAACACAATATGCACTTAGAAAGCAATAAATTCCTTATCTGTATTTGTAAAGCTTAATTGTTAAGAAGTAGATTAGAGAAGCCTAGAGAATATATAGTTGAAACTTGAAAATGATTATTGTACATGACTAGCTCTATACTTGAATGGACAAAATTTTTCATATTTGACTAAAAAAAAAATAACATACGCACATTTCTGTAGTTCACGAAACAGATAACACGTCTTTTTCGATCACTAGCAATTAGCATAAATTCAACACATCACAATATTTATAATTTAAACAACGTTGCAAATATCACTACTTCCGAGCCGTAAATTGGAATACAAATATTAAAAATAGGGGATCAGATTCTAACTAATTTGTCGTAGAATGAAATAGAAAGGGACCTGTTAACTTAACTTATATAGTTAATACAAGAGTTCAGATAAACCTTTCAAATGGCAAATCTGTAATATCGATCTGTTCAAACCTTTTCCCAATACTTGCGTTAAATTGGCAGATCAAATTCTACACTCAACTACTTTCTCAAGGCATACCATTAATAGATAATGTACTAGATTAAAATAAATAATTTCCGTTTTTAAAGTTATTCATGCTTTAGATTTATACCAAAACTTATGAAAGGCATAATTATGTAATTTTTACATACTCTATCACTTAACTAGTGATATATATATACCATCACTCTAATATAAAATTATTAAGAATATTAATAATTTCTACACCTCAAGGCGGATTTAATATTAAAAATTCCTTTTTGGCTACCTTTTTGGTTAAATTTCTACACTCAAAATTCCTACCATTAACAGATAATGTACTAGATTAAAAATAATTTTTTCTCGTTAAAGTTATTCGTACTTTGTATTTACACAAAACCTATGAAGGCATAATATATGTATTTTATACATACTTTATATCATAACTTTAGTCTTATTTAGTAAGAAAAAATTGTTTGATTTGGCGCAAATAATGAAATCACAATAAATATTCATTACCTGATAGCTAGGACTTATAAAAAGATTCTACCTACGAGTACACGAAATGTGCCCTACATTTGCATTAAAAAAAATGTGGCCTACATATTTATTTACGTGATATGACTATAACACTTCAAAATTTAATTATTAAGGCTAAATTACTTAGTTTGGGAACAATAATACATGCCTATTTAACTGACAGGTGTAAACTTAATTATCTGCATCCAATACTCACACAAAATCAAATGAATACATGATATCATATGTATCATTTGCATACACAATTTATCATTTAATGAATTATACTACTATGTTATGGGCTTTTTGACCAAATTACCAACTTACACAAGTAAAAGCAGTTCCCTACAGGCTACAACTTCCTTCAAAATAATTTTGTATATTTTTTTTTCTAGAACTGATGGTTTGGGTGTAGTTCTCCCTTAGAGGGTTAGACAGAAATAATTTTATATTTTAGACAGAATTAATGAAAAGATTTTTACAATTCTGTAGGAATCGTATTATGTATATCAACATTTTAACACTCAAATTAAAGGACTTTTAAAAAGATCAAAGTATATGTCAACATCCACGTTGCTTTTGTAGCATATGGTTATCTACCATCTCCTCTTTTATCCAGCGTTCTAAAGGTTCATATAATTTTCATGTTTTGTAAAATGAATGTATTTTTAAAGGGAAACAACTTTTCAAAACATGGTAGATTATACGGAAAAGGGCCAAATTTGCCCCTCTATTATGGCAAATCGGACCAGTTTACTCCCGTTAAGTTTTTGGATCTACCACACCCTTGCCGTTACCAAAGTACACCATTTTGCCCTTAAAACTGACGGCCCTCCAGCGTGTCAACAACGTGGCTGCCACCTCACTGCCATGTAGATCCAAACCATAGTAGAGGGGCAAATTTGGCCCTTTTCCGTTTTTTCCAAAGTCGTTTCTGGACTAAGTTTCAATACTTAGAGAAGAAGTTTCGATGCTTAGAGAAGTTATTATAAGAGAGAAAAATGTGCTAAGAATGGTAGATAAGATATTTTGCGAGAAATATGGAATTAAAATGATACTCCCTTCAGTTTGGTTCCACAAGAAAGATATACTTTTGAATTTTGTGACCAAAATTATCTTTATTAAAGATGAGATAAAAGTTTAAAAATAAAATTATTTCTAAATAAATATATATGTTCTTTTTAAAAAGACTAAAAGGTAAAATATGCTACTCCTATTAAAGTGGATGAACAGTTCTTTCCGGTGTTTCAATTTAAAAGATATTTTTAATTTATCACAAAAAGTGACTTTTGCTATATATTGACTTATTAACTTTAGTTTAATTAGTTTTCCTTTAATGGCATACTTTTTGTAACAGTAGAAAAAAATATAAGATTTTATGTATTAAAAATAATATTCTATTATATTTTTTCCTTTAATGCATACTAGAATTTGTGATTTTAAACATAATACTTTATTATATTTTTTCTATTGTTACAAAAAGTATGACATTAAAGAAAAAGACATTAAACTAAAGTTAATAAGTTAATATGTAGCAAAAATCACTTTTTGTGATAAATTTAAAAATATTTTTTAAATTGAAACACTGGAAAGAACTGTTCATCCACTTTAATAGGAGTAACACATTTTACCTTTTAGTCTTTTTAAAAAGAACATATATATTTATTTAGAAATAATTTTATTTTTAAACTTAAATAAAATCCTTAATTTAAAACCCACACTTAAAAGTCAAAATGTTAGTTTTTTTTTTTTTTTCAGAAAACAAAAAAGAGCTGGAAAAAAACATAAAACAAACTACTAAAGCCTTTTTCACTCTTAGCCCTCGTTTGATTTTGATTCATTCCATTTCTATTCTGCCGTTCTATGTGAAATAAAGAGTCTATTATTTCTCTACAAGCTAGTATAACTCAATAAAAGGGTTGCAAACTATCTTAGATAAAACAATTCTATATAAAATCTCCACGTATTTATAATTTTTTTTTTAATTTTATAAGATTAATATTAATTTTTCCTATTTTTGGGTTTAATGTTTTAAAATGTTTATTTCAATTATATTATTATATAAAAAAGTAAAATCTTAAAAGTTTCATGGGGTTAACGCCTAGCGTCTTAAGGCTTAGACCTCGTCTCAGGTAAATGCTTATGTCCTTTACAACACTAAGTGTAACACTAGCCATACAATTACTGGTGATTTGCATGCAAGAATTGAACTTTACTTTTGCATGTAGCGTGTGATGGAAAATCAATGGATAACTAAGTTTGACAAAAGATAAACTATGAAAGTGACAACCGTTGCAACATACGTGGGTAAGAAATTGGTACATGTAGTCTGTATGTAGAGGAACATCTAAAATTTGATAATGAATGCATCATATGTAGTAGGGCTATTCAATTGTAGTGTTAGATATTTGTTCTTATTGGCCTATCGATTATCAGTTTTTAAAAGTACTAAACCACTAATAACCTAGCTAACCAATAAAATATCAGCTCAATTCAGTATCCATTTTGCAACTATTGATTCGTTATTTGTTAATTTATCGGTTATGTTTATGTCATATATAGTTCCTATCAAAAATATTGAAAACCTCACTGACGGAAATTGGAATTATGAATTAGCAACAACAAAAGAATAAAAATGTAGAGGAGTTCCTATTACAACACAATTAGCAGACTAAAGAATCATTATTGTTCCACATATAGTATCACTCCACAACTGAAGAATAAAAATCAAATTATGTGACTCATAGACCACCAGCAATATATTTTTGCTATATTACTATTTTATTAGCAGCAAAATGAAACTATATCTCTGTCTTCTTGAATCTTTACTTGAACGGAATAGGAATTAGAAGGTAAGAAATTAAGATTAGAAGATTGAGCAAACCGTGCCCCGTATGGTTAAATCGTTAATTGTAATATTTATATCGGTACCCGATCGTTAATCAAATTATCCGATACATATAACACATTAAACCTATTCTGTAGTTGGATTATCTATTACAGCTCGATTTAAACAGTCTTAGTTACATGCGCCTATCTTACACAAATTTATCGTCCAATAATATGATATAATATATTACGTTAATATTTTAATTTTTAAGGTTAAAATTAACAAAGGAGACGGGAAATACATCAGCTCTGGTTTAAACGTTCCTAAACATGTCTCCCTTGGAGCACCTCCAAAATTACAGCAACAAATAAATTCCGAGCCGTAAATTGGAGTACAAATATTAAAAGTAGGGAATCAGAATTTAAATTAATATGTCATAGAAAGTACTCCCTCCGTTCCAAAAAGATTGTCATAGTTCAGATTTCGAAAGTAAAACGAGTTCATTTTGACCGTGAATTTAAACATATAATCTTTAAGTTTTTTATATGATGTTTATATATTTAGAAACTACATAAAAAGTACTATAAGTCACAATAATTAATAATTCAAAATATTTAAAAGACATATGAAAATATTACGGACAAAGTTAAACTCGTTTGACTATCGAAATACGAACTATGATAACTATTTTCGAACGGAGGAAGTAATAGAAAAGGACATGCTCAAAGAAGAGTTCAAATGAACCTTTCGAAAGGAAAATCTGTAAATTCCGTAATTTTGTTCAAACCTTATCCCAATAGTAGCGTTAACTTAGTAGGGCAAATTCAACACTCAATTACCTTTTAGTTAAATTTCTACACTCATAGTCCTACCATTAATAGATAACGTACTAGAGTAAAAATAAGTTTTGACGTTGAAGTTATTCGTACTTTGTATTTACGCAAAAGTTATGAAGGTATAATATATATGTATTTTCTACATGCTTTAAATCATCGCTCTAGTATTAAATTATTAAAAAATAAATTATTTGGTTTGGGGCCCGCCAAATGATAAATATATAGGACAAAAAAAGTTTCTACCTATGAATACACGAAATGTGCTACATACTGTATTTATTTACGTGATATTCCTATACCACTTTAAAATTAATTATTATGGTTAAATTACTTAGTTTGGGAACAATAATAGCACATGTGCAAGTATTTAGCTGGCAGTTGTAAAATTATGCATCCGAATATGATATGTATCAGTATCATTTGTATACAAATTCATATCTTTTAATCAATTATAGCATGTTAATGATTTTTCAATAACCAATTATAGGATGTTAATGATTTTTCAATAACCAATTAATATTCGCATGGTTCTATTTAAAAGTTTCCTTCTTACAAAAACAAATTTTCAATTCTTGAATAATATAAGTTTTGAAAAGCTTTCTTTACAATAAAAGAATAAAAAGGAGAAGTGTAGGAAAAAACAACAAAGGGAAGAAATAAATCGAGGGAATGCACATTAACACAATTCTTCGCCACACCTCGTCACATCCATGATGTTAATAAATTTTAGAGACTCACTGAATCATTAGTATGTATATCTTATTCAAAGTGAAGGTAATGTATATGTACCTCACCCTCTTCATAACCCACTTATAAAATTATACTTTGATTTATGCATGCTTCCAGTATGATTCTTAATAAAATTCTGATAAATAGTCGCAGTACTTTGGTAAAGGAAGAATATAATCAAAGACACAAGATCGTGCAAAGACAAAAAATATCAGTAATAATGTAACTTTTATAACTATTATTTCATTTGACGACCGATACAGTTACGTTGTACACAGCAGTAGCATATGTATCATTTACTATGTACAAACCTTCCACAACTATATAATACTCCCTCTGTTCCAAAATGATTGTCACAGTTCGGATTTCGAGAGTCAAACGAGTTCATTTTGACCGTGAATTTAAACATATAATCTTTAAGTTTTTTGTAACGATGTTTATATATTTAGAAACTACATAAAAAGTACTATAAGTCACAATAATTAATAATTCAAAATATTTAAAAGACATATAAAAATATTACGGTCAAAGCTAAACTCGTTTGACTCTCGAAAATCTAAACATTTTAATTAACTATATACATATATGCCTCCAAATTCCAATAAGCGCGCGCTACTGCAGCATGCATGCCCAATCGGTCGTCAATATACACCTATGGAACAAAAGAGATGCACATATATTAGGAGAGTTAAAGAGAAACAGTTGTGTTAATATATAACAAACCTAATAATAATACATAACATTAATTGAATGAAATAATATAAAAAGAAATAAGAAACGGAAATTATTAAGAGAATTGAAGTTCACCAAGTTAGAGGCGGAAGTGGTGATAGACATGAGGGTGTGCAGCCCTTATGTGATAGTGAAGTTGGGTTCTATCAGCACACACAGTGCCACATACAGGGCATGTAGTGCGAGCAACAGGATGAGATTGGGCAATATGTTGGCGCAGTTGGTGTTTGGTATAGAAGTTGATGTTGGCGCAGATTAAACATTTGTTGTTATTGGAAGAAGCCATTGCTAGGAAGTTCTTGAATAGGAAAATAGTTTGAGATAAGTGGCTGGATGGACATCACAACCCTTCCTTATATAGAGAAAGAAAGAAATGTCCCACCCCGTGCATGCAAGCTATATTTAGTTAATCCATCTTTTTTTTTTTCTTTTTTTTTTATGCATCATTTTATGATTCTATATGCAAGTGCACGTTCTTTTTTCTTTTACCAATAGATTTTCCGGAGAAAGAAAAAAAGAGATGTCTCCTAGGTTACCCATAATATGTGGAAGTATCATTATTTTTTTTATTCTAACGGCTAGTGCACGTCTATTTAATCAACACGTAATATATACTCTCTCGATTCCAGCTCATGTGATCATATTTGTTTTTTTAGTATGTCATGAAAAAAGTGACCACTTCTAATATTTATAAAGTTTTTAACTTTAATTTCCTATTTTATTTTTAACAAGAATATCTTATCACTACACATAAATTATGATATAATTAATGCCACATGTTTTAAACGAATTATAACTTGTTTAGGAACAATAATTTCATAAGTATTAATTTCTTTCTTAAATTTCGTATTAAATCAAATATGAACACGTAAATTAAGATAGAGGCAGTGTACACATAACAAAAATCTTCTTTCATTTACATTTGGTTGTTAAACAGCGGGATTGCACGAATAATAGCCGCGTGATCAACTATTTGACATAATTGAGAAACAAACACTAATGCCTGGATTAATTCTGACAGTTGCCCTTATAAATTTCAAAGGCTAAGATTGTTTTTGGTTTTGTTTCCATTAATAGAAAGAACTAAAAGAAATATTATCTTTAAAGAGCTCAAGTTAATCCTTTCAAAAGTAAAGGCAAATCAATTCTCTCTATTCAGACCTCGCCTTAATTAAAACTAGCGTTACAGATACTTAAAAATAATTGGGCTATTAAAGTTCATTGAACATATGTAATGTAAGATGGGGTGTCCATATAATTTGGTATATAATAGGAATTAGGAAGTAGAAATATAAGATTAGAAAATTGGGTCCCACACAATTAATTATAAATAAAATATTAAACCGTTGTCAATAATCCAATAACTCGACACTAATAACACATTAAACCTATTGTGCTGTTGAATTATCGATTACTATTTGATTTTACATATCATAAACAAACTTACATTTAATGATGTGTTATATATATATTATCACTTTAATATATAATTTTAATTTTTATTGTTAAATTAACAAAGTAGAAATGAAAATGTATCAGCTCGGGATTTAAACCTAAGCGTTCCTAAACATGTCTCCCGTGGAACACCTCTAAAATTATACTACAACAAATAAATTCCGAGCCGTAAATTGGAATACAAATATTAAGTAGAAAAGTGCATTTAATTAAAACAGAACTAACCCACACAGGAAAAGTACTGGTCTTTGGGACTTTATTTACAAGCATAGAATAAAATTAACTAACTTATAATTACAAGTATTAAACATCCTACTAATATGCACAACAATACAAATACTACATCATCCAAATAATGCTGAAAATGATCAATGTCTCCACATACTTTATATCATAACATAGAGACGGTGAAAAGGACATGTTAACTTAACTTTTAAAGGAGTAGTCCAGAGAAGAGTTCAAAATAAAACTTTCAAAAGGCAAATCTGTAATTTCTGTAATTCTGTCCAAACCTTATCTCAATAGTAGCGCTAACTTAGCTGGTCAAGTTCTACACTCAATTACCTTTTTGGTTAAATTTCTACACTCAAAGTTCCTACCATTAACAGATAATGTACTAGATTAAAAATAATTTTAAAGTAATTCATACTTTGTTTGATTTAGCGCAAATAATGAAATCACAATAAATATTCATTACCTGATAGCTAGGACTAAAAGGACGAGTACACGAAATGTGCCCTACATTTGCATTAAAAAAAATGTGGCCTACATATTTATTTACGTGATATGGCTATACCACTTCAAAATTTAATAATTAAGGCTAAATTACATAGTTTGGAACAATAATACATGCGTATTTAACTGACAGGTGTAAACTTATCTGCATCCAATACTCACACAAAATCAAATGTATCATTTGTATACACAATTTATCATTTAATCAATTATACTACTATGTTATGGACTTTTTGACCAAATTACCAAGTTACACAAGTAAAAGCAGTTCCCTACAGGCTACAACTTCCTTTAAAATAGTAATTATGTATATTTTTTTTTCAGAACTGATACTTCTAGTGTTAACTTCCCTTAGAGGGCTAGACAGAAATAATTTTATATTTTAAAAGATCCATATATGCAGATGGCGAGGAGGACTAGAATTAATGAAAAGATTTTTAGAATTCTGTAGGCATCGTATTATGTATATCAACATTTTAACACTGAAATTAAAGGACTTTTAAAAAGATCAAAGTATATGTCAACATCCACGTTGCTTTTGTAGCATATGGTTATCTACCATCTCCTCTTTTATCCAGCGTTCTAAAGGTTCATATAATTTTCATGTTTTTTAAAATGAACGTATTTTTAAAGGGAAACAACTTTCAAAACATGGTAGATTATATTTACTTGCTCACCGAAGAATTATTGATTTCAGTTTCTTACTTTCTTCTGCGCTTTGATTTTAAGTGCTCGACCTTGAGATTTATTGGGAGAATGCTCATTAGATAATTGTTTTTTGCAAATTGGAATCACGTTATTGTTTTCAATTAGTTTGATATAAGAAAATTCTCATAAATTGTTGCAGTACATTGGAGACGAAGATAATCAAAAGACACGAGATCGCTCGAAGACAAAAGTATATCAATAATATAGCTTTTATATATATCATTTCATTTGACGACTGATACAGTTGTTGTAAAGCAGTAGCCTATGTATTATTTGCTATGTACAAACCCACACACTATATACATACTACTAGTATTTACAGACTGTAGAAATCTAAACGTTTTATTTAAGTATTTTAATGGATATATTATATATGGCTAGTCCTCCAAATTCCAATAAGCGCTACTGCAGCATGCATGCCCAATCAATCAGTCGTCAATATACACCTATGGAACACAAGAGATATACATATGTTAGGTTATGTTGATAATATATAACAAACCTAATAATAACAGGAATTGAAAGAGATATACCAAGCTAGAGGCGGAACTGGTGATACACATGAGGGTGTGCAGCCCTTATGTGATAGTGAAGTTGGGTTCTATCAGCACAGGGAAGGCCACAGAGAGGGCAAGTGCGAGAAACAGGATGAGCTCGAGCAATGTGTTGGCGCAATTGTTGTTTGGTAAAGAAGCGAATGTTGCACATGAAACACATGTTGTTATCGGAAGAAGCCATTGCTAGGAACTTGTTTCTTTTTTCGAATAGGAAATGAGTACTAGTATATGACTATTGTGTGGTTGGATAATGGACATCATACCCCTTCCTTTTATAGAGCAAGAAATGACCCCCCCTTGCATGCATGCAAGCTATTTAGCTAATTAAGAATCAAAATAATTTTAAAATAAAAGTAATTTACAAATGAAAAATAAAAAATTGTTCAATAAGTCTTTAATCTCAAGGTCAACTTGAAATTAAATTCTCAAAAATAAAAGTAACAAGAAAAACTTAAGATCAAACTACTAAATCCGTTTTTATTCTTGGCCTAGTTTTAAACTTTTAATTCATTTTTCAAAAAACTGTGCGAACTTGTTGAGATAAAACAATTCTAACTAAAAATTTTACATATTCTATAAATTTCTTGTATTTTCTAAAATTTATGTGTAATTTCACCTACTTTTCTTTTTTGTGTTTTATGCTTTTTACATCCCAACGTTTACATCAAAACAAAATTTTTAGCCTTAGCAGCTTAATACTGTAGCCTTATCAGCTTAACATTAAAATGAGAAATTACATAGTAATATTTTGCTCTGATTAAACAACATGTACATGAAAGTATTTTTATTTGTTGGTCTCCATTAAATTCTCATCTTCTCGTTCTTCTTTCTTCCATTTAAACTTGTCTAGGTTCAATGAATAGTTGGTTAATTATACTTTGCAAAGTATTGCTATTTTATCTGTTTAAATTTATGTGACATAATTTTATTATTAGTACATGCTAAAAGAATAAATCTTAAAATTTAAAATAATTTTACCATTTGCTTCTAATTACAATATAAGTAAATAAAAAATTTTTATAACCACATAAATATTATGATATGTTTAAAGATCACATATTTCAAAAGTCTTACAACCAGATAATCACACAATTTGTGAAGGCCACAAATTTCAAAAATTATTTTTATTCATATTATTAAACTTTATGCGTGATCAAACTATATTAAGTAATTGAAAACTCATCCTTAGTTTTGTTGGGTGAGATATCCTTTTCTAACAGGCAGTAAAACTTCTGCCTTGTCAAACTATATTACATAATTAGACAGTTATTCTTCCTTTTATGGGTAAAGATTAACAAAGTACTTTATGTCCATTTTATGGGTAAAACTTCTCCGTGTTGATTTACGGTGTTAAAACGCGCCATGAAATCGACAATATTCTTCAATTAAGTAATTTATAATTTTCTCTAAAAAACGTTGCCCAAGAATATTCATGATTACTGAAATGCTTTGTAAGGCAGTGGTTGCTTTCATATTTTGAGTAAAAAAACTAATAGTACACTTCTATTAGTATGAGTACATACAGATTAAAAAAAAAGAAAAAAAAAAGTGGAGAATCTCAGGTCCAAAATAAGCCTGTAGAGCGACGGTCCCCACCAAAATATTTTTACTAATAGACATTTTAGAGATTTTTACTTCCAACATACCTACGTTACTAAGAATTTCCATACAAAAGATAGCATTTTAGGTAAGGGTGGTTCCTTGGTTCAGTGAAACTTAGTAACTTTGGTCCATGTTTATCTTAAAAAATTTATATTATAAGTATAATAGAATTCATTAACTTATATTTTGAACCTATAAACTTTAAATTCTGGCTCCGACCATATTTTAAGCAAAGTATTATATAATTTGTATATATATGTATAGTCACGCATATATAATGACATACACTATGAATATAATGACATGCACCGTGAATATACAATCATACACATAACATATAGGTACCTACAATGATACAAAATTGTATACATATCAATACATGTATATACACGGTTGTTAAGTTTATATATGTTATGTCTAAAAATCTAGCTATATTTGGTAAAGGCAGATAATATCATGTATTTTATGAAAACTATTCTTCAATATTGTATATTTTCGAAAAATTAAACATCCAATATAATTCTGGGAACAAACTTCACAGTTGAAATTGCTTCACAGGAGACCTTGTTAAGGTGAACGTAAATCAAATTTAGAAAAGTTCAGAGTAAAGTTGTGACGGCATAAGATATATTTTATGAAATCCCTTAAAATTTTATGTTTAAAGTTCTTTATTTCCCGGAATTTAATTGAACAGACGTAAATATAGATGGTATGTCCTAGTAGTAAATGAAACTCTGAAAAAAAAAATCTAAACCCTCTTTGTAATTATAAGCTTAATTAAAGAGTTCAAGGTTGCACTAAATTCAAAATAAAAAATTTCTGATAAATTAGAAAAAGAATTATTACTATGTGAAAAGGACCGATGGAGTTACATTTTAGAGATTTTTACTCCCCACATACCATTTTCATACAAAAGATAGCATTTTAAGTCAAGACGTAGGTAGGGGTGGTTCCTTGGTTACCTAGTAATTTTGGTCCATGTTTATCTTAAAATTTTTATATAATAAGTATATTAGAACCTGTTAACTTATATTTTGAACCTATAAACTTTAAATTCTGATTCCGCCCATATTTTAAGCAAAGTATGGTGTCAAAACGCACCAAGAAATCGACAATATTCTTCAATTAAGTAAATTTATACAGTAATTTTCTCTAAAAAACGTTGCCCAAGAATATTCATGATTACTGAAATGCTTTTTAAGGCAGTGGTTGCTTTCATATTTTGAGTAAAAAAACTAAAGAAACTATAGTATACACTTCTATTAGTATGAGTATATACAGATTTAAAAAAACAAAAAAAAAACAAAAAAAAAAAAAAAAAAGGCGCAGAATCTCAGGTCTAATCCCCAAAACGGAATAGCTCGGTCCAAAATATTTTAATAATAGACATTTTAAGCAAGGACGGGTGGTTCCTTGGTTCAGTGAAACTTAGTAACTTTGATCTATGTTTATTTTAAGAAATTTAATAATAAGTATAATAGAACCCATAACTTATATTTTGAACCTATAAACTTTAAATTCTGACATGTTTTAAACGAAATATATACAATTTGTATATATATATGTATAGTCACGCGTATATAATGACACACACCATGATACAATGACATGCACCGTGAATATACAAACATACACCTGACATATATTTACCTACACTGATATACAAAGTTGTATACATATCAATACATGTATATATACACTGTTGTTAAGTTTTTATATGTTATGTTTAAAATTCTTGCTATATTTTGTAAGGTAAAATAATATCAGTATTTTATGAAAACTATTCTTTAATATTGTATATTTTCAAAAAAAAAAAAAATCCAATATAATTTTGGGAACACAGGAGACCTTTTTAAGGTGAACGTAAATCAAATTTATATATAAAAGTTTCGATTAAAGTTGTGACGGCATAAGATATTTTATGAAACCCCTTTTTAAAATAAATTAAATCCCTTAAAATTTTATGTTTTAAGTTCTTTATTTCCCGGATTTTAAAATAGATGGTACGTCCTAGTAATAAATGAAACTTTGAAAAAAAAAAAAAAAAAAAAAAAAAAAAAAAAAAAAAAACCTTCCATCCTTGTATTTTATTTTTCCAAAACCCGGTAGAAAAAATTCTAAACCCTCTTTGTAATTATAAGCTTAATTAAAGAGCTCAAAACTAATATTCATGATTACTGAAATGCTTTGTAAGGCAGTGGTTGCTTTCATATTTTGAGTAAAAAAACTAAAGAAACTATAGTATACACTTCTATTAGTATGAATACATACAGATTAAAAAAAAAAAAAAAAGTGGAGAATCTCTGTCCAAAATAAGCCTGTAGAGCGACGGTCCCCACCAAGATATTTTTACTAATAGACATTTTAGAGATTTTTACTAAGAATTTTCATACAAAAGATAGCATTTTAAGTCAAGACGTAGGTAGGGGTGGTTCCTTGGTCCAGTGAAACCTAGTAATTTTGGTCCATGTTTATCTTAAAAAATTTATACAATGAGTATATTAGAACCCGTTAACTTATATTTTGAACCTATAAATTTTAAATTCTGGTTCCGCCCATATTTTAAGCAAAGTATATACAATTTGTGTGTGTGTGTGTGTATATATATATATATGTATTGTCACGCGTATATAATGACGTATAGTCACGCGTATACATGATACAATGACATGCACCGTGAATATACGACCATACGCATAACATATAGGCCTACCTACAATGATATACAAAGTTGTATACATATCAATACATGTATATACACGGTAGTTAAGCTCCGATTATTAATAAAATCTAACCAACACCGATGGGACCTTCCAGGGTGTTTGGTAATTAAAAAAAATATATATACACGGTAATTAAGTTTTTATATGTTATGTTTAAAATTCTTGCTATATTTTGTTAAGTCAAATAATATCAGTATGTATTTTATGAAAACTATTCTTTAATATCGTATATTTAAAAAAAAAATCCAATATAATTTTGGGAACACAGGAGACCTTTTTAAGGTGAACGTAAAACAAATTTATAAAAGTTCTGATCGAGTAAAGTTGTGACGGCATAAGATATTTTATGAAACCCCTTTTTTAAAAAAATTAAATCTGTAAAACCGAACACACTCACACGAGAGAAATAATATTTGGGTGAAAACTCTTGCTTTCATTGATGAGGAGAGTCCCCTATTTATACAAAAGAAACCTAACCCTAAACCTAACTTAGGGACCAAGTAAACCTAACGGGCTTGGCCCATTATACAATTTACATAACTAATCTATTTACAATAATCTATTTACATTTACAATACCCCCCCCCCTCAAGTTGGAGCGTGAGGGTTCCTTACGCCCAACTTGTTAAGGAAGAATTCGAACTGGGTGCGTCCCAGCGCCTTCGTAAAAATATCAGCAAGTTGCGTGGTCGTAGGCACATAGCTGGGACGAATGACTCCTCCGATGATTTCATTCCTAACAAAATGACAGTCGACTTCGATATGTTTAGTGCGTTCGTGAAAGACTGGATTCCGAGCAATATGTAACGCAGCTTGACTGTCACACTTCAAATTCATCGGAGAATCGTGATCAATTCCAAGATTCCATAAAATCCCTTTCAACCACTTCAATTCACACACAGTCATCGCCATCGATCTATATTCTGCCTCAGCGGAGGACCTCGACACGATCTGTTGCTTCTTCGTTCTCCAAGATATCGGTGAGTCCCCTAATGACACATACCAACCTGTTAACGATCGACGTGTCAACGGACAGCCTGCCCAATCAGAGTCACACCACCCGTGCAATCTCAGATCACACTGAGAATGAAATACAATGCCTTGTCCCGGACAACCTTTCAAATATCGAACAACCCTGAGTGCCGCTTCCATATGTTCAATACGGGGACTCTGCATGAATTGCGACAACACATGCACACTATAGGACAAATCCGGTCGTGTAAAACACAAGTAAATCAATCTTCCAACCAGTCGCCGATAACGTTCAGGATCTTTGATAAAACGACCAGACGCAAGTGCCAAGCGATGGTTTTGTTCTATCGGCGTACCAACCGGTTTTGCCCCCAACAAGCCTGTTTCCGATATGATATCCAATGCATACTTCCTCTGACACAGGAAGATTCCTTTCGGAGCCCTAGCCACTTCAACTCCCAAGAAGTATTTCAAGGCACCTAAATCCTTCATATGGAAACATTTCGAGAGATATAACTTAAAACTTCGAATTGCCTTCGAATCATTACCAGATATAATCAGATCATCCACATAAACAAGCACATTTAAATGCACATTTCCCTTCTTCATCGTAAACAATGAGTAATCCGAATATGATTGTCGAAACCCATATTGCTTAAGTGCAGCAGACAACTTCGCAAACCAACATCGGGGAGCTTGTTTTAAACCATACAATGATTTTCGAAGGCGACACACAGCTCCTCTCCCCGTCATGCGATGTCCCGGAGGCAATTTCATATATACTTCCTCGTGAAGATCACCATGTAAAAATGCATTGTGCACATCCATCTGATGCAATTCCCAATTTTTGGCAGCTGCTACGGCCAGAAAAACTCGGAATGTCACCATCTTTGCAACCGGTGCAAACGTCTCCGTATAATCAACCCCTTCGATTTGATGATTTCCAAAAATCACCAACCTTGCTTTGTACCTTTCAATAGTTCCATCCGAGTTGTACTTTATCTTGTACACCCATCGACATCCGAGGGCCTTCTTCCCGGTAGGCAAGGGAACTATCTCCCAGGTTCTGTTCGCTTCCAATGCCTTCAATTCTTCCCCCATGGCTGTTCTCCATTTGTCACTTTTTACCGCCTCCGAATAGGAGGTAGGCTCATGTCCTTGCGTTATAGCTGCAAGAAAACTCACACGTTTCGAAGAGAAATTATCACAATTGACATAGTGTGCTAGAGGATAGGGCTTACCAGAGGGTTGTTGAGAAACAGATGAACAAGCAGACTTTCGAACGCAGGACGATACCCGGTGACTCATCTTTTGGACCGTATTAGTAACAAAGTCTCTCAGCAAGGTATTCTCTTTCTTAGTTCGTTTTCCCCGACCCAACTCTTCTGGTTCAACGTCGGGGACAACCGCAGGTTCAGCTTCCGGAGTCACCTCTTCGGGTTCACTCACCGGAGTTACGACTTCGGGTTCAACACTCACCGGAGTCACGACTTCGGGTTCAACACCCCCCCTTCCTTGCACACTCTCCTCTGCCTCCTCCAATGCAACGGTGACAGAAGTCGTATCTTGTGTCCGTTTTTCGGCATCAGTCTCCTTGGAGGCGAATGGAAATTCCTTTTCGTAAAACACCACATCCCTCGAGAACACAAACTCCTTTGTCTCCAAATCATACATTTTCCATGCTTTCTTCCCATTTGGATAACCCAAAAACACACATCGACGACTCCTACTTTCAAACTTGTCACTTGTTCGTCCTTGATTGCGAGCATAACATAAGCAACCGAACACCCTCAAATGATCATAATTCGGTGTCACACCTATCAAGATATCGTAAGGTGTCTTCCCATTCAACAACTTAGTGGGTGTCCGGTTAATCAAATAACATGCCGTCATCACACATTCTCCCCAGAAGTCAATTGGTAAATTAGCTTGAAAACGCAGCGCCCGTGCCACGTTTAAGATATGTCTATGTTTCCGTTCAACTCTACCGTTTTGCTGGGGTGTCCCCACACACGAAGTTTGGAACAAGATCCCTTGTTCGAGAAAATACCCTTTCAGACTTACAAATTCGGTTCCATTATCACTCCGAACGCACTTAACCCGTTTATTGAATTGTCTCTCCACCATTGCAAAGAAACCCTTCAATTTTTGTCCGACCTCTTTCTTATCAATTAACAGGAAAACCCATACTCCTCGCGAACAATCATCAACAACAGTCAAAAAATATGATGCACCACACGAAGACTCAGTTCTATAAGGACCCCACAAGTCACAATGAACTAAATCAAAAGGTTCAGCAGCTTTATTATTACTCGAAGGAAATACATTTTTAGTTTGTTTTGCCCTAAGGCATACATCACATGCTTTTTCTTCTAAGCTACCTTTCCCACTATCTTCTACGACTGAAAGAGATTTCGTTACTTGCATCGAAGGATGTCCCAACCTTTGATGCCATAAGTCCACCACATCGACCTTCACAGCTTTCACCACGGGTATCGTCCGAAAGTAGTAGAGTCCGTTCTTTTGTTCACCCGCTCCAATCAACTTCCCCGTAGCCCGGTCCTGCATAACACACAAATCATTAGTGAAATTTACATTGCAACCAACTTGATTAATTAATTGAGACACAGAAATCAAGTTGCAAGTCATTTCGGGCACATATAACACTCCGTGAAGAACCATGTCTTCGTTAAATCTGATGGATCCTTCCTGAGTCGCCATCGTACTGCTTCCGTTCGGTAGACCTACCGGACACTTTGGTATTGTTCGTAAATTCTCCAAAATACTTATCTGACCGGTCATGTGATTTGACGCCCCCGTGTCAATAATCCATGAAGGATGAGTTTTCTTACCGATCGAAGGTTCACTTGTGCTTGCCTTTTCCTTTTTCAGCAAATCGAACAGCATCTGCAACTGATCACCTGTTATTCCGGACAGGTTAGCCTGTCCGGGCACACTCATGTGTCCGTTTTCTCCATTCTCGAGCTCAGCTTGAGCAGCATTTGCTCGATTATTGCCACGTCCCCGACCAGTATTTGAACCAAACTGTTGATGTCCACGACCTCTTCCACCTTTGTTGCCTTCAGCTTTTCCTCTACCACGTCCTCCATTCGAAGTGCCTTGCTTCGGATAATGCACCCACCCCTTCGGATAGCCAATGACTTCATAGCAGCGTTCCGGAGGATGTCCTCCTCGATCACACAAGTGACACTCCTTATAGCCTGTCTTCGGCGGCTGTGATCGTTGTGCAGCAAACGCCGTTACCTCCCCTCGTTCTTCCTGAATTCGTGCCATCCCTTTGACCCGTTCATCTTGGATTACCTTTTGGTAGACTTGATTCATCGATGGCAACGGCTCCTGAGCCAAGAGATTGGAACGGACAGTTCCATAAAGGCTTTCATCCAGGCCCATAAGGAATAAGTGAACCCTATCTTCTTCCTTTTTTTTTTCTCCAGTGCAACCGTTAGATTGCACGTGCAGTTTCCACACGAGCAAGTTGGGAACTTATCACAATTTCTTAGTTCTTCCCACAACATAGCCAGTTTTCCATAGTAAGCAGCAACAGTTAATCCCTTTTGCTTACAACCGGCCAAAGCCGCTTTTAATTCCTGAATCCGAGGTCCGTTTCCCACGGAGAAACGTTCTCGGATACTCTCCCACAGATCTTTCGCTACTTCCATGTGCGATATGGTGGTCCGAAGAGTAGGCTCGATCGAATTCCTAATCCACGACACCAGAAGAGAATTGATAGTCCACCAATCCTCATAATCGATCGACTTTTCATCGGGCATCTTGATCGATCCGTCAACAAAACCAAACTTCTTCCTTGCACGCAGCGCCGTTCTAACCGACCGCGCCCATTCCTCATAGTTTTCACTGGTCAACTGGACCTGTGTGATAATCAAACCAGGATTATCATTCGAAGTGATATCGTACGGCGAGATTGTCTTCCGTACGGCTGCAACATCACCTTTTGGAGCCTCCATTACTTTTCTACTTGAAGAGTTTCACGATGGCTCTGATACCATGTAAAACCGAACACACTCACACGAGAGAAATAATATTTGGGTGAAAATTCTTGCTTTCATTGATGAGGGGAGTCCCCTATTTATACAAAAGAAACCTAACCCTAAACCTAACTTAGGGACCAAGTAAACCTAACGGGCTTGGCCCATTATACAATTTACATAACTAATCTATTTACAATAATCTATTTACATTTACAATAAAATCCCTTAAAATTTTATGTTTTAAGTTCTTTATTTCCCGGAATTTAATTGAACATACATAAATATAGATGGTATGTCCTAGTAGTAAATAAAACTTTGGAAAAAAAAAAAAAAAAAAACCTTCTATCCTTGAATTTTATTTTTCCAAAACCCGATAGAAAAAATTCTAAACCCTCTTTGTAATTATAAGCTTATTTAAAGAGTTCAAAATAAAAAGTTTCTGACAAAAATTAGGAAAAAAATTATTACTATGTGAAAAGGACCGATGGAGTTACTTATCTGAAACGTTTTTGTATTATTCCCTTAGTCAAAGATTTTCTTTTAATTGCTTATTTTAAAAGTAGTCCTATGCTTTTTGTGTATATATACTTGTGACTGCTGCAGTATCATATCATCACTTTCATTTCTTTTTCTTGCTCTTTCGTCCTTCCTTCTTAGAACCATGGAGTGGAAAAAGCTACACGTTCTTGGTGAGGGCCATTTTGGCAAAGTGTATTATGCAAAGCGCAAAGGATTTAGTTTGTTAGGTCCTTCAATTGCTGCTATAAAATCTGCTGATTTGCAGCGTTCATCTTCTCTCCAAAGGGAAGCACGTGTCTTGAAAACTCTAAGAGGTTCCTCAAAAGTGGTTAAGTACTATGGAAAAGAAGTAACCACTGAGAAAGGTGTTGCCACTTTCAATCTTGTTTTGGAATATGCATGCGGTGGGTCACTGCATGACTTGATTCGATCAAAGATTGGAACGTTAAGTGAAGTTGAAATGGGTTACTACGTATATCAGATCTTAAAGGGTATTCGAGATGTTCATAACAAAGGGTGGATTCATTGTGATATTAAGCCTGCAAATATTCTACTTTTCGGTAGAAATGACAATGGCATGCACAAGTTGAAGTTAGCTGACTTTGGTGTGTCTTTGAGTGTTGATGAAGGAAATAAGACTGGAAATCCATTGAGCAATCGTGGAGACCTACACTATGCACCCCCAGAATCTTTGACATGTGGTCTGCATGTAAAAGCTTATGATATATGGTCCCTAGGTTGCACTGTGGCAGAGATGTTGTCTGGCCATATTGATCACGTTTGGAATCATCACGATGTTAGATGTTTGCAACGAAAAATTATGAAAGGAAACCCTGAGATTCCAAGTAACTCTTCTCAAATTGCTAGAGATTTTATGCACAAATGTTTCATCAAAGACCCTAAGAGAAGATGGACAGCAGAGCAACTACTCCAACATCCTCTTGTGTATAATAAGTATTGACGATCGAGCATTGCAGCAGGTCTGGCTTCATGTTGACACAGAATATTTGACTGGAGTACTTTGATAGTAAAATTTAAAGATATCTCTCCTGTAAATATATTACCACTTAGTAGTTATGAATGTGTGTGATTAGTAAGGAATAATATTGGAGTTATCTGGGTGTGGGGTAGTTAATTACTATTACTAGAGTGTTTAGGAACTACACATTAATATATATCTGCTGCTGCTGTTGCTGTATCGTCAATATATATAAATATTTTTTTGCTTTTATAACTATATGGGAATTTTCAAAGAGTAATCACATGAAATTTTTTGAAGTAAACGCTAGCTAATTTATCTGGTCTTCCTTGAATTTATGTGGCTAAGTATCAATGACAAAAGTCATCTTTTTCTCATTATAGATTGGAACTTAAGTGGAATACGTAATAAATAATTAGTTGGTAACATTCAAGAAAAATACAAGAAAAAACAGAGCCTAAACTAGTTGCTAACTCTTTCATGGCTGTGACTATTATTACAAGTAACATATATAAAATTTTGAAATATAACTGATCACCAGAGACAAATATGAAGAAAAAAAAGTAACACACGATTTTATATTTAATATATCACACTTTAATTTGCGATGTTGGGGAAAAGAAAAGAAAAAGAAGACAAAGTTCATGGAGTTGAATCATTTACCGGAAACAAGAGTTTCAACCAAAGCTATATAAAAAGGCTTTCCTTACAACTGTTCAATTTTGTTCAAACTCTTGAGGACACAGCGGCGGCATATCAAGAGTCACACCAGCTTGGATTGTTCCCCAACCAATAAGGCGCCAATGCTTCTCAATACGCCTACTCAATGCAATCTTCTCCCCTTGGCTGGTGCATACTGGACTAGACAGTATCAGCTTTGCCATATCATTTCTAACAGCTGCTACGCGAGCACCTGCAGACATGGAACCAATGTTCAACATCAAGATCTCTCCCTTCACTAGCTTGGCAACCCTTCCTTGCTTTTCTGACCCCTTGGTGCGTACACCTACAAGCCTCCATAGAAGGAAGAAATTGACCTGAAACATAGAAAAGAGTAAGCTTCAGTAAATCTAAGAAATCAACAAATTTGGTAGCAGGTTAATCATATCTTACCTCCAGTTCAGTATATACTTCAGGAAGTGTTCCAACTGCGCCAAGAACTTGGCCAACAAGCCTATCAGAGCGTGTCAGGGTTGGATCCATAGTTGTGCCAACCCCGATGAGACCGCCTGGTACTGCAAATTGCAGCTCATTTTGCTCAGCAAACAGGGAAACTACCCTTGTATAAATTGGCGTACATATGATATTTCCAACGTCATCTCTTGCAACAATACCAGGTCTTATTTCTACGATCTGGTTCAACTTTAGGACTCCCTGAAATAAAATAAATCTCTTAGTTCCATGTTGGTGTATTATGATGAGAAAAATCAGGCAGATTTTTTCCAATGACCGCGAAGCTACTCTATGATGCAGAATGGACATACCTGAAGAATACTTCCACCAGCAACACCACCTTTTATTTCCTCAACCTCGGAACCAGGCTTGTTGACATCAAATGATCGGATAATAATCATTTTTGGTGGTGAAATGAAATCTCTAACTGGGACTGGTATTTTTTTGACAATGTACTCGCACAACACATCAATGTTATACCCCAATTGAGCAGAAATAGGTACCACTGGTGCACCTTCTGCAACAGTTTTCTGCAAGGAAGCTTCCGAATCAGAATAAATACCATGAAACTTTTGGTATAATGGAATTGTTCATAAGATTAGAATGTTACAAACCTGTACAAATTTTTGAATTGCTTCATGTTGATTGATGGCAATGCTTTGTTGAACCAAATCAATTTTGTTTTGAACAATGATAATGTTTTTCAGGCCTATGATTTCAATGGCTACCAGATGCTCAGCAGTTTGAGGCTGGGGACAGCTCTCGTTCGCAGCTATCAGAAGCAGTGCGCCATCCATTATAGCAGCTCCATTTAGCATGGTAGCCATCAGAATATCATGCCCCTGTACAAAATAAAGGCAAGAGAAAGGAAATAAATGTAACATAGTAATCTTAAAATGTACATTCTTGAATCATTCAGGTCTATAAGATCCACATGATCTGTTTATGAATCAAATTCTGCCTATTGCCCCAGGGAACTAATTAGTCAAGCAGCGAATCGAAGCAGAACTAAGCAATGTTTTGTGCCCAGAAATAAACCAAATATGCAGTTGTTATAAAGCCCACTCAAATATCACTAGCCCACGAAGGCCCCTTGTATTTAAGGGCTCCTTATATCAATTATGTTATCCTAATTGGACTAATACTTTTCAGGATTCTGCACTAAGAAGTCAGGTTTTCTCAGTAAGGGAAACCTTTTCATAAGGAGAACCATGTATCCAGGTTTATCGTTTAGCTCTTCTCTGATTTGACAAATGTAAGAATTACCTTATAACCATGAAATCTCTCTCTCACACGCACAGGCCGATTATATACCCTTCATCTATGTTTTACAGTCCAACCTCATGTTACAGATGTACTTGGAACATTTTGCACTTAACTCATGAAAAGAGATATAGCAAGTTAAACTGAAAGGGATAATTACAATCACGACTTGACTCATTCAGATGACGGAGAAGGTGAGAAATACAGCCAACTATTTATCGCTACTGGGAGTTTATTAAAAGAGAAGCATCAAGTTTTTACTTTTGGCAACATAAAAGGATTAGTATGAGTTAACAGAGATCCTCAACTTACAGGGCAGTCAACAAAGGAAACATGTCTTAGTAACTTCATCTTGCAGTTCTCAAATCCGGGTACATCACACAAAGGAGTATCCTCTTTTCCACTTCCATAAGCCCTGCATAAAGTGCTTAAAGTTACATCATGATTCCAAAAAGGAGTCACTATATGAAACACAAAAGAATGTTGGATCAGTCTTCACATACTGGTAGCAAAACGGACGAGGGCACTTTTCATCTTCACATTTATATATCTTGGCGTTGGCATATCCAAGCTTAATCGTGATGTTGCGTTCTAATTCATTCTTGAAACGAACAGTCTGCAGATTCATGTGGGAAATATGTTACTACACAACACAGAGGAGACGGTTTCAAATTCAAAACCTGAAACGATTTTGTGATTCTTGTTCATATCTTCAGTAATTTATATGCAAATGTACAAGAGCTAATGCTGAATCATTACATATTTGTTATTCCTCTAGCCTTCCTTATTAATACTAACAGTGATCATTCTTTTACTATGTAAACACCTAAGTATTCTTGCTATATTCAATTAAACGTATAGATCATCTATACTACAAAAAGACCAAAACAGTATTCAATAAGTCCCACCTGAACTCCAGATATGGCTTTAACCACAGTAGATTTTCCATGTGCGACGTGACCAATAGTTCCTGGGAAGACACAGATATATAGATCAAATCATGTCTTTGTTGATGTAAAATTTTCTCAGAGCTAGGTTAGTTTAGGCTAAGTTGCTCGGACATCGGTACGGGGGTCCGACATGGGTGCGGATCTAGAGGTCGGATCCTTCAAGATCTAATTCTAAGATTCGGGGATACGGATCCTATTACGGATACGGGTGCGGGGATTCGGCTAAAAATAATTCAAAAAATTAAAAATAGAGTTTTAATCCGATCCTACACTTTTTGTTGGCCTTAAGAAACATTTTCCCTTTTGATTTTCTGTTGAGGTACGGTAGGAAGACATCATTAGAGAGGTAATTACTACAAAATTACCCTAGCTTTGGTTTCACTTTGGGGAATCAAATTGTATCTTGTCTAGAACTTTTCCGCCGCCCGTGGTCAAAGTACCCATAAACGTTTGACCATATCCGACACGGATCCCACACCCACACACATACTAGTGTCGTGTCGACACAGGTGCGGCACCAAAAGTGCCGTGTCCGAGCAACTTAGAGTTTAGGCCTCAAGTCACTTTTTTTCAAAAAAATTTCGAAAAACATGTTTCAGAAATGGTTTTTTAAAACTCATGTCGGAACACAATTTCAACTTCCAAATACAATTTTTCTAACTCAACTTCAAAAATATTTTTTCGAAAAGTGTTTGGTATCTATGGCCAAACAGCTAGTAAGGGCCCAACAACTTTTTCCACTACAATTACCCCTTTCTTTTTTTAACAATTCAATAAAGGGCAGGGCAGCCCGCAACACAAAACATCCCGCTCACACAGGGTCCGGGGAAAAGCAATTCAATAAAAAAGCAAAATTGTTTATACCAATGTTAATGGTGGCCTGACGAGAAATAACTTCAGGAGAAAGGGGATGCAATTTTGTAATGTCCAGTTGATCCAAGTCCTGCTTCATTAGCCCAGCTTGTCGTGACATCTTTTCTTCTACAAATATTATACATTGATTTAGTAAAAAGTAAAAATCTAAATATTCAAAAACTATACAAAAAAGTAATATACATTGCAACTTTTATCATGTTAATATGATAGAAAAAAGAATCTTAAATTATTAATCAAAGTTCTACCGTTTGATTCTTGAAAAGCGAAAAAGTTCACATAAACTGAAACGAGTATATGTTTGCAAGCCTGAATTACTTTGGAAGAGAAGACGAAACTTAAAACTCACAAAACAATATTGTAATAATGGAGTATATGAGTGTAGATTCAGTGGTTATGGTAGAAAATATTAATACTGTAATAGAATATATGTTTCCTTTCAGGCGGGAGATTTTCCTTATATGGAAATATTACTACTGTTATAAAATATACTCCCTCCGTTCCAATTTATGTGACAGCATTTCCTTATTCGTCTGTTCCAAAAAGAATGACAGCATTCTAAATTTGGTAATAATTTAACTTCAAAATTACAGTTTTTCCATTACTGAAATGATTTACAACCACACAAACATCTTTGGTTTATTTTACACCACAAGTTTCAAAAGTCTTCCGTTATTTCTTAAACTTTGTGTCAAGTCAAACTATGACACATAAAATGGAACGGAGGGAGTATATAATAATTCGCCAAGTCCATTTACTTCTCTGAAACACGTTATAACTTTATAATTTGGTAAGTTTTTATTCCTACAAACGTCACCACTCAGCTTTGTTTGGTAACTCCTAATTGCAATCTCTATTTTCTTAATTATGATTGGGTATGGACTGTGGAGTAGTATTTTGTTACTTTATTTTATTTGAAAACTTTTTCTAGCATGATATTTTGATTAGTTATTCTTTTTTCATATTTAGTAGTATTAACCTATAACTAAAATAGTGTCAAATTTAATACAAAATTTTAAGTTTCTTTTTTGTAACACAATGTTCAATTTACAATATTTAGTACTCCCTCCGGTCCACTTTATTTGATGTTTTTCACTTTTCGAGAGTCAAGTTGACCAATTTTCGGATTCAAATTGAACTAGATTTAGTCAATATTTTAAAATTATAATTTAGATATTAAAAAACTACACGAAAAATACTACAAGTTGCAATTCTTGTCATATTAATATGGTGAAGAAATATATCTCAAAATATTGGTCAAAGTTTACATTATTTGATTTTTAAAAAAGGAAAGTGATCAGGAGGGAGTAATATTCTTGATCATTACCTTTAGGAGCTCTAATTATCCGATAAATCTGACTGAGCCATAACAGAAACATTGTGGTCAAAGAAATATAAAGAGGCCACTGATGGTGTCAGTAGTTTGACTTTCAGGTGAATTTATCACATAGTTCACTTAAGTTTAATGATAGAAGTAATAATTTTGTGACAACCTCCATTTTTGTTCAGTCGTAAGAGTGTAACTTGTGACATGTGGTTAGACGTATGTCATGGTTCGAATCGATCATAGATAAAAGCTAGTACTTAAGTGGAGCCATTATTCATCAAGTTTTCAAACCACGTGACATTAGCCCTCGAGGAATTCTCGGTTATGATTTTTTTCCTGTGACACTATATATAGTTTAGTGATCATATGTGAAATTAACCCTCATTATGAAACGGTTATACCATTTGATGCAATAGGAATTTAAGAGAGGAGTCTAACAATGTAGCTGTTAATGAGTTTGTTTTCAGTTACTGATTTTCTTGTATTGATAAGCATATCAAAGTCTGCTTTAATTAGTAACTCTTTTATAACTCTATGACCAGAACCTTGTGTTCCAAGAAGTTAACTATCTTGATTCTTGTATGTTACTACTACATTTTCTTTGCTAATTTCTAGATTCTGATAAAACCAATTGGATTTTAAAATTGAATCATTCATGAGAAGTGTACAAGAAATATTGATCTATTAGAAGAGAAACAACAAAGAGTAACAAGGGAAAAAGATGGGCACTGCTAGAGAAAAATGCTGGGAAATAATAGAGCAATATCTTTGTACGAAACATTAGCGTGCATATAGAAGTGCTACTGAAGGTGAAGATGCTGCAGAAGCTGTTGTGTTATAAGAAAAATCACTGCTGTCTCCGTTCACCGAGTGCTGCATTCGACTGAGGGTGATCTCGGAACTGTAGGTGTCATATGATGATGACAATGAAGCAGTCGGTACATTGTGTTGGCTGAAACATGTAGGCACAGGCATGATTGGAGGGAGGGTGGGCAATGGAGCTTCAAAACTAAGCACATTAATTGCTTGCCCTATAGAAGGCCTACAATTACTCTCTGGATGAGCACACCATAAGCCAACAATGAGCAAGTGCTCCATCTCCTTTTCATTGAACTCTGTTGAGAGTTTAGGATCACCTGCTTCAAGAAGATTTCCCATCCCATATAGTTTCCAAGCCCACTTAACAATGTTTGCTTGATAATATTCAGCTTGAGGATCAATAGCTCTTCTTCCACAAGCTATTTCTAATGCGACAATACCAAAGCTATAGACGTCTGTTTCTTTGCTAGATTTGCTAGTGACTTGATATTCAGGGGCCATGTACCCCATTGTACCTGCCAAGGTTGTTGTTTGGGATTCCTTTTCATGGTCAACCATCCGAGCTAAACCAAAATCCCCAAGTTTGGCATTGAAATCGGTATCCAACATGATATTGCTAGACTTTATGTCCCTATGCACCACACATTGGTCCATGTCTTCGTGTAGATATCTTAGCGCCGACGCTAAACCTTGAGCAATCCTGTATCTTATTGGCCATGTTAAGTGGCTTTTTCCCTTGAAAAGATGGGAATCTAAACTTCCATTAGGCATAAACTCATAGACAAGTAGAAGTTCCCTTTTCTCATGGCACCAGCCAATGAGTTTCACCAAATGTTTGTGTCTTAACCGGCTGATGATCTGCACTTCTGCTTTATACTCTTTTATTCCTTGCTTGGACTCACTTGAAACTCTCTTAACTGCAACATATGAATTCAATCCCCCGAGATATCCTTTATAAACACCCCCAAATCCACCCTCCCCAAGCTTCTCTTCCAGCGCAAAGTTATTTGTACATCTAGCCAACTCACTATAGAGGAACTTCTTTGGTCCTGTGCTTCTTTCAAATTCATCACTCATGGAACCATCAAAGGTATCATTATTTTTGTTTTTGCTCATCTTCCTCTTTCTCCATAATGCAAGCAACATCAGAACACATACTGCAACAAAACCACAAACACCAGAAACCAATTGAACCACAAATACTAACCTTTTTTTGCTCGGAGCACGTTTCAGCTTGGGGTTTGGTAAGGCTGCCCCTGGATCTGTTATGTTGTGTAAGACTGCCCCTGGATCTGTTATATTGACATTATCCGCTAAAGAAGATGTAAAGTTCCAAGAATAGATGCTATGTAATGCAAACGAGGCTCCTGCTCCACCTGTGAAGCCAAAAGTTACCTTTTCAGGCAAGTATTCCCTCAGATCAAGTTTGTAAGAAAGGCTCTGCTGGACAGTGACAGTGATATTCCCTTCGTGTTCGAATCCAGTGAAGACAACACTAAGATTTTTTGAAGTCGAATTATAGATAATCCAGGCTTCACTTCTCGTACCATCTGGAATTCTACTAAACCATGGCACACTAACAACAGACTGCAAAGAGTTGATATTAATACCTACATGATCACCCACGGGGTCATAAAAGTTCTTATATGTATCAAACTCAACAGCAACAAAGTGATTTCTCAATGTATTCAGTCGTTGATCATCACTTGCAAGGCCAAGGCTACCACCTCCAGATGTGTTCTCAGGAATTTGTGAACCTTCAGGTGCAAGAAAGAAGGCAAAACCATCACCATAATTTGTGTTGCCCTGTGAATTGATGCTAAAGGAGAAATGAGTACTGAAATCTGTGAGATCTTCAGAGGCCTTGTTCCAAAGATGCAGGAGTTTGGAATATGTGGCTCGACCTATGCTAGCATTTACGTCACGATTGTTGAGGTTTGTGGTGAGTTGAACTGCACCATTTGCTGGATAAGCATCTCTTTCATATGTTACATTGCGATTGTCCGGATTAAAACTATCAAAACTGAAGGACAGTGAAGCTACATAGGGGATTACTATAATGTGAAAAACAAGGAATTGGAGAGCAAACAAATAGGCTAAAACACCCATAGTTGGACAGATGTTCATAGGATTGTTAGCTGGGAATGTAGTAATCTATAGGCCTATGAAGACATTCTCTTATCTCTCCAAGAGCAGTCTCAAGTCTTGGACAACTTTTACATATAAAATAATTGAGAGATATTTAATGTCCAAACAGTCTACTTAAAATTGACTTAACTCCCTCCCCCCGGGGGGGGGGGTTCTAGTCCTTCAGACTATTCAACAATCAGATTCTATAATGTGGTATTTTTTGTTTTTCGAGATTCAAACTGCATGAATATTGACCAACATATCAAGATGTATGTTTTCACCAAAATGACATGAAAAAAGTTGCAACTTAAAGTACGTTTCAAGTAGTTTTTGGTATAGTACTCCTAGTAGATATGCATAATTTATATCCGTAATGGACCCTATATCCCACAAGTAAGCAAAACAGTCAAGAAGTTATCACATTAGTTGTCAAAAACGAGTAATCCCCAGCACCTCTACAAAGTTATAGTACTACAATTTGCACGTCCATTTCATTGAATATTTGACGTATTAATTACTCTGGTCATCTTAAAGTAAAGAAAATGACACCATTTATTATTTAAAAGCTACCAGACTCAAGTTGATTGTAAGCTTTTATAACGATATTATTATGCATGTGCTCAAGTTGATAAAAGCATGTAATGATTTTGATTCATTTTTGCAAAATGATGAACCATATGTCTATTATCAAACTGAATATCAACTGATCTGGATCTCAAATTTGACACACTTTAAGATGAACGAAGAGCAGGAGGTCAGCCGTGTGCACAAAGCATCCCGCATTCATGCAGGGTCGGGGGAAGGGCCGCATTTCAAGGGGGTATGATGTACGCAGCCTATCCTGATGCAAGTATCAGTGGCTGTTTCCACAGCTTGAACCCTGTGAGCAGGAGGGGCAAGAAGAAAGAGAAAAAGGTGAAAGTTTCGAACAACTCGTTTTCAAATCTAAGAAGTTCAATAACAATATACTTTAGTATCATTAGATGTATTCTTGTGTGAGGAGATAAATGATACTGGACAAAAGTAGACAAATCAAATTCCTTGTCCTGTTCAGATTGCAGTTAAACTACTAATCATGTCTATCAACATTTTAAAGACAGAAAGTTAATGAGTGATTTCTTCTCCCCTTAAGTTCAAAATCTAATCCAAAATGGACTAATTATTGAATCATTCATGAGGTGTATCCTTAAAAGCAGACTATTTACACTGCTTAATGTATAAATTGAAAGTGCAAAAACAACAACATACCCAGTGTAATCCCATAAGTGGGGTCTGGGAAGGGTGAGATGTATGCAGACCTTACCCTCACCAATGTGGAGAGGCTCTTTCCGATAGACCCTCGGCTCAAGTATAAATTGAATGTGCAGGAAATGTTAATTCATTAAATTCTCTTCTTTAAAAGACAAACAACAATGAGTTAGAAGGAAAAAGGAAGGGCACTACTAGTGAAAGCCGGAATGCAGGGAAATAACAAACAATATCTTTGTAAGACTCTTAACGTGTGAACTGAAGTGACACTGAAGGCGAAGATGCTGCAGAAGCTGCTTTGTTGTATGAAGTATGAGTGTTGATTCTTTTCATTGAGTACTGGATGTGGTTGAAGAAATGATCTCAGGACCATTGGTATCATAAGGTGATGAAAATAAAGCATCTGGTAGATGTAGCGACGGACTGCAATATGTTGGTACAGGCATGTTTATAGGGAGCGCGGGCAATGGAGCTTCAAAATTAAGCACTTGAATTGCTTGCCTAATAGAAGGCCTACAACTATTATCTGGATGAGCACACCATAAGCCAACAATTAGCAAGTGATTACCTTTATTCTTGTATTAAATTGAGTATTCACCATAGTCAAGAAATTTTTGATAGCAACAATGACATCAAATTTCAGTTTAAGCAGATAAATCCAGGTGATCCTTGAATGATCATCTACAATTGTCAAGAAGTATTTGTTTCCATCATAAGTAGGAACCTTATAGGGTCCCCATACATCCATATGCATCAGTTCAAAACAGCTCTAGATCTTGTGTTACTAGCAGGAAAAGGTAATTTTGTTTGTTTAGCTAATGGACACACAGAGCATTTATTCACTATATTTTTACAATTTTCTTCACTGTAATTCGGGAGAAGAGAATGTATTTATTGATGTCTTAACCGGTATATATACTGTTACAATAGAGTCTAACTATGGTAGGAGACCTAATACAATAAGGACTAGAAATAAGAGAATGTTCTAGAATTACTATAATTCCTATTCTACTTATTTACAATTCTACAACACTCCCCTCAAGTTGAAGCATAGATATTGATCATGCCCAACTTGCCACAAAGATAATCAACTCGAGCTCCATTCAACGCCTTTGTGAGTAAATCGGCTGGCTGCTCTCCTGTCTTAACATAACCAGTGGAAATCAAGTTCTCCTCAATCTTTTCACGAATAAAATGACAATCGACCTCGATATGCTTGGTTCTCTCATGATACACTGGATTCGAGGCGATATGCAAAGCAGCTTGATTGTCACACCAAAGCTTTGCCGGCATATAATGTTGTAAACCAATTTCTATCAAAAGATGATGTATCCACATGATCTCACACGTGGATTGTACCATAGCTCTGTATTCGGACTCTGCACTTGATCGAGATACAACATGTTGTTTCTTGCTCCTCCATGATACCAAATTTCCACCAAAGAAGACACAGTATCCTGTAGTAGATCTTCGATCAACTTTAGATTCAGCCCAATTGGCATCCGCAAAACTCTCTATGCGAGAATGTCCATTGTTGCCATATAACACGCCACGTCCTGGTGCTCCTTTTAAGTAACACAAGATTTGCTCTAGAGCTGCCCAATGGTTAACCGTTGGTGCAGACATGAACTGACTAACTACACTAACTGCGAAAGCAATATCTGGACGGGCCACAGTGAGATAGTTTAATTTTCCAACTAATCTCCTATACCTCTCTGGATTATCAAATGGATCACCATCAACACTCGTGAGATGCACATTGGGAACCATTGGAGTACTGCATAGCTTGGCTGCCAACTTCCCAGTTTCTGCAAGTAGATCAAGAACATATTTTCTCTGAGATAGAAAAATCCCTTTCCTGCTCCGACAAACTTCTATACCCAAGAAATATTTTAGCTGGCCCAAGTCTTTCGTGTGAAACCGCTTATGTATGAACCGCTTGAGTGAGGAAATCCCTGCATAGTCACTTCCTGTAATGATAATGTCATCAACATATACAACAAGAAGTATAACGCCAGCTAATGATCGCCTATAGAAGACCGAGTGATCACATCTACTTTTCCGCAGCCCAAACTCTCGAACAATCGCGCTAAACTTGCCAAACCAAGCCCGAGGACTCTGCTTCAAGCAATACAATGACTTCTTCAAATGACAGACTTTCCCATACTCCCCCCGAGCAACAAACCCAGGTAGTTGCTCCATATAGACTTCTTCAAAGAGATCACCATGAAGAAAGGCATTCTTGATATCCAGCTGATGCAAAGGCCAACACTTAGAAGCAGCGAGAGAGATAAACAAGCGGACAGAGGTGAGTTTGGCCACCAGAGAAAAGGTTTCAGAGTAATCCACCCCATAAGTTTGAGCATAGCTTTTAGCCACCAGTCTGGCCTTAAGTCTAGCCACAGAACCATCTGGATTGACTTTTACTGTAAAGACCCATTTGCAACCCACTACCTTCCTTCCTCTCGGTAAGTGCACCAAATCCCAAGTGCGATTTTCCTCAAGTGCATGTATCTCCTCAAGCATTGCATCACGCCATCCAGGATGAGATAAAGCTGCCTGGATTGTCTTAGGTACAGAGACAGAGTCTAGAGAAGCAATAAATGAACTAGTCCCAGGGGACAAGTGGTCATATGAGATAAATTTTGCAATAGAATATAAAGAGTCACATTGACGTTTACCATTTTGAAGAGCAATGGGAATGTCAAGGTCGTCTGGAGGGAGATTGACTGGAGGGGGATCTGATGACGAAGGAGTTGGCGCAGGACATGTATCAATGGTCTTTGATCGTCTGGAGTAAACTTGGACAATAGGTGGCTGTGGTCGAGCATCAATCTGGTCAACTGGAGGAACAAGAGGAGCAGTGGAAGACACAGTTTTAGTCGACTGTTCTTCGGGAGAAGCAGTAAGGACCCAGCCTTATCCGGTGTCTCAACTGAACTTGATGATGTGACCTTATAGATGAGCCAATCTTCGTCCTCCCCCTGAGTGGGAGAAGTGTGAGAAGTGGATAAGAATGGTGTTGCCTCGGAAAACACCACATCTATCGATACCAGATACTTATTAAGGGTTGGAGAGTAGCACCTATAACCCTTCTAACGCTGAGAATATCCCAAAAAGACACACTTCACATCTTTTGGATTCAATTTAGTAATATGAGGTCTAACATCACGAACATAACATGTACTTCCAAACACTTTTGGCTCTAGAGAAAATAATGGCCTATTGGGAAATAATATAGTATGGGGAATATCACCAGTAAGCACACTAGATGGCATGCGGTTAATCAGAAAGCAAGCTGTGGAAACCGCTTCCGCCCAAAATTGCTTAGGGACTTGCATTTGGAACATCAAAGCACGTGCTGTCTCGAGCAAATGTCTATTCTTTCTTTCAGCCACACCATTTTGTGAGGGTGTATCTACACAAGATGATTGATGTAGAATACCATGTTGACTCGTGTAATTCTGAAACGAGGCTGACATGTACTCCTTGGCATTATCACTCCTTAAGATATGCACAGAAACATTAAACTGTGTCTTGATTTCAGCACAAAAGTTAGAAAAATAGGAGAACACCTCAGAACGAGTTTTCATAAAATAAATCCATGTCATTCGAGAAAAATCATCAACAAATATAATAAAGTATCTGAACCCAGTTTTAGAGACAACATGACAAGGTCCCCAAACATCTGAATGAACTAACTGGAAAGCAAAATCAGCTCGTTTATTAATCCGAGGACTTAACGAGCTTCTATGATGTTTAGCAAAATGACAAGAATCACACTCTATCGAAGATACATTATTAAACTGCGGACACAACTTCTTCAAAGATGGAAGGGAAAGATGTCCCAGTTGACAATGAGCTTAAAATGGTGAGAAGACACTAGAACAAGCAACTGATTGAGGCACCCATGGATCCAGAATGTAGAGACCATTAGATACATGTCCTTTACCAATTATCTCCTTCGTCACGAGATCCTGAAAAAGACAGTGATCAGGAAAGAATGAGATACAACAATTGAGGTCCTTAGTAAGTTTGCTCACAGAAATCAGATTAAAGGCAAGACTAGGCAGATCTAGTACTGAAGACAGGTAATAGATGAAGTTGGTTTAACAGACCCAAGCCCCCCAATGTTGTAACTAGACCCATCAGCTATAGTAACAGAAGATGGTGCTTTGTGTGACCGAAAATCAGAGAGTAATTTTGAATTACCTATCATGTGATCGGTGGCACTAGATAAAATCTGAGATTTAGCGGTCTCAAACTCAGCTGGGAGTCCAGCTAGAAAGCTCATTACTGCCATCTGTTCCGTCTGGGCTTGTTGCTTCTTAATATCAATACTGAACGGCATAAGCATATTGAGCTCCTCATAATTTTTCTTAAACTCCATGAAATAGGTGGTAAGTGACTTAGCTTCCTTTTCAGAACGGTAAAAAGCCTTACAAACTTCATACATGCGAGAAACATTGCCTTTTCCAGAATATAAGAACTCCAAATACTCCATTAATTCCTTCACATACTCACAATGATTAACTAGACCAACTACATCATTATCAATTGAGTTTGTAATTTGCAAAAGTAATCGAGCATCATCTCGCAACCAAGTCTTTAAAGTAGCATCTTTTGGAGGTTCCTCAGTAAGGTGATCATGTTTTTCAACACTACGCAAATAAACCCTGATCTTCCTACTCCAATCTAAGTAATTAGAGCCATTTAATTTATACTCCGTTATTTTTGACATTGCCGGTAAAATCTCAGTAATGTGAGCCTTATCCTCAGCCATGAGTGTAATAAACAGCTACATGGACCTTAAATCCCAGAGATGCAGGCCAAATAATCACTGGAAGCACACAAACACCAGAACCAAAACCAAAACAGGAACAACAGCAAAACCCTGAACAACAGATCTGAAATCAAAGGCTGCCTTCGAATCAAAGCTGTAAAATCAGAAACAAAAGGTACCAAAGTGCCGGAAATAATGAGACGAGGAGAAGGGTGCAAGTCGCGATCGATTCCGAGGCCACATGCGCCCACCGGCGCGTGGGATACAGTGGCGGGATGGTGGAGGCGCGTGAGAGCTACTCGTCGTCCACCCAGATGCTGGAGTTGGTGATTTCGGCCGAAAATTCAGTGCGCACCTCTGCTATGGTGGAGGTGAGACAAATACTTACTCCTTGGATTAGGCCAAAATCAACCGAGTCCTTTTCTTCAACCAAGAAAAGACTCGAAAATTGTTTTGAATAATTCTTGAGCCCTATGCTCTGATACCATGTAATTCGGGAGAAGAGAATGTGTTTATTGATGTCTTAACCGGTATATATACTATTACAATAGAGTCTAACTACGGCAGGAGACCTAATACAATAAGGACTAGAAATAAGAGAATGTTCTAGAATTACTATAATTCATATTCTACTTATTTACAATTCTACAACATTCACTAACATTTAACATGTGACTCATTGTTCTTAAAGCTGGATGTCCAACTCTTCCATGCCACAGCTGCAGTTCTTTCTGATCCAATGCCATGCTACTAAAAACCACATTCCCCCTTCTGGAAGTGCTAGAAGATAGTAAGTAGAGTCCATTGACTTGCCTACCAATCTCTTTCACCCTCCCAGTGTAGAGGTCCTGGAAAATGCAAAAGTCAGGAAAGAAGGTCACTGCACACTTGAGTTCTTTAGTTAATCTGCACACAGACAGTAAATTGTACTGGAATTCTGGTATGCACATCACATTTTTTAACTTCATCACTAGCATTCAACTTGCAATCACCAATGTGTGTCACTGACACCTGCTCTCCATTGGGCAAGTGTACCTTGCCCCCTTCACTATTCAACCTAGTAGGAACTCTTGTTACATTAAGCATTGCATCTAAATTAGATGTCATTTGGTTAGTAGCCCTGTGTCTATTATCCATCCCTTTAGTGAATTTGAACTGTGTTTTAAGTGACTTGCAGAGCATGAAATACTATCCACTAAGCAAGGGGTATCATAGTTGATACCTGCCATATTAGCTGCTTCAGCTTGTACTTCTTCCTTGCTCAGCATTCTGAGAATTTGTGCATATTGTTCTTGAGTCAGTACAGGTCCTAGTTGTTGTCCTGAAGCGCTAGGCTTCATCACACTAGCAGGATTGCAGCATGTGTCTTTCAAGGACATAGACATAGTAGGACTCTCAACCATAGCATTGTTTGCATTATACTTGCCTTCCCTGTTGTTATAGGTGTTTCCCTTCTTCTTGGCTTATAGTCCTCAGGGTAGCCATGTTGCTTCCAGCAACCAGCATCATTGATAAGTCGGTATTTTACCGACTTTGAGCCTTCCTTTATAGGAACTTTGTGTGTTTTTAAGCTAATTTCACGACCAATTCTTATGTAATGTTGCGTGATTCCAGGTGCTACTTAGTTTAAACGCTCGAGGCCGGAAACTGAGCGAAAAGAACACAAAAGAAGGCCGAGTCGAGTCGAAGTTGGAGTCGTGCGAAATGGAACAAGTTTTCAAGGACTTGTGCGGCTCATCACAATATTGTGCGATAGCACAATGCTTAGCACAATGCTGAAAAAGACCCAATTGTGTGGTCACCACAATATTGTGCGGTCAGCACAATTGCTTAGCACAATATTGTGCGGTCAGCACAATGCTTAGCACAATAATGAAAAAACAAGCAGCAACTACCTCAAGTCTTCAAGGAATTGTGCGGCCAGCACAATCAGCCAGCACAATATTGTGCGGTCAGCACAATTGGGACGGAAGAAGATTTTTGTGTAATTTTTTTTAGGAGTATAAATAGGAAAGTGAGGGTTTTATTACAGAACACTTACATTACGATTTACTCTATATTTTGAGGCGATTTTGGGAGCAAAGTTGGAGACTTAACATCATTTTGTAAGCTTCTAATCTTGTAACTTTGAATCTTGATTCCATATATCAATTCAAACTTATGTCCAACATGATTTCATCTTTTCATTACATCTTTATTACTATGATTCAAACCCTAGTTATGAGTAGCTAAACTCATAACTAGGGGTGCAATTATGCTATTGTGATAGAAAATTAATGGGTGTTGTTCTATTTCACTAACTATAACACAAGTAACAATTATCCAACTCCCCATTACAATAACATCAAAATCCCAAAATCCATGATATTTGGGATTTCTTGTCTACATTGCTAGTTAAAGACTCGGAAGAGATTAACTAGTGTAGAATAGTGGAGTTGGCGAGGATTTGAGTTGATAGGCTATTCATATAGACTAACTCATCTAAAAGGAGCTACGCTCGGAAGAGGTCTCCTTTCCTCGGGTCATTGAGTAGTGCTTCAAGCATTCAACTAAGGCTTTGACGAGCGGGTTGTGAAAGATCTCTCCTAGGCCGGAAGGATTCTAGAGATCACGATTGGAATGCTCGACCATAATTATACTTGTGTTGGGAAAGTGAAGTAAAGACACCCGTTGGTTGGGAATCATTATTAGTTGGTTGCACCCCTAGTCTAGTAATATCGAACAACTTACTCGTTTAATTGCTTACACTTTAGAATTAATCATAGTTTTCATCAAACAAATCATACTTCTAGGACTCAATACTAAACCTCATTTGAATCTCTATTTGCAACTCTCTCACTTGACGTGCTAGTTCCCTTGGGAAATCGACCCCGACTCATATCGGGTATTATATTTTGACGACCGCCCTTCACCATTAATGGTGTAAGATTGAGCGTGGATCAATCATTATGACCTCTCTCATCTTGCAGAATTCACAATATAGATCATTTTTTCTAGACCTAGAATTTGTATCATTCTTCCTTCCTTTATACTATCCTCTCCCAGCAGTAAACAAGGCAGTGTTTTCAGTTAGGTCTTGATTTCCAAAGGTTCCAGATGTTATTCTTTCACTTTCAGCTTGAATCATCATGCTATATGCTTGGTTAACTATGGGAATTGGCACCATGAGCAAGATCTGAGCTCGTGCCTGACTGTATGAGTCGTTTAATCTCATGAGAAACTGCATTAGCTTCAATTGAAGCATGTGCGCAATAAAGTCTTTGGACTTTTCACAATTGCATTCAGGTGGGGGTGCTAACGCCTCATACTCATCCCAAAGTGTTCGCAGTTTCGAAAAATAGACAGAAATGGAACTTGTACCTTGGTTAATCCTGGAAATTTCCTTATAGACATGGAAGATTCTTGATCCATTGATTTTGTCAAACCGCTCCCTCATATCACTCCAAACTTCACTAGCATCAGTCGTGTAGACTACAATTCCCAGCAATTTTGGTCTAACTGTGTTCATGATCCAGGAAATCACTATCGCGTTACATCGTTCCCACTGCTCGTCCAGCTCTGGTGCATAGGTATTCTTTGTGCAGGTTCCATCTACGAGCCTTAGTTTATGCTTTACTCGCAGAGCAATCTTCATAGATCTGCTCCATATCGCGTAGTTTTCAGCACCTGAGAGCTTAACTGAAACAAGCACTGATCCCTGAGTGTCAGAAGGGTGGATATACAGCGGGTGACGGTGGTCGATGATGATGTCATCTCCGGTGACTGCCAGAATTTCTCCATTGTTAGCCATTGTAAAATCAAACAGTGATCAAAGGTGAATCGATTAGTGGATTCACAGCTCTGATACCATGATAAAATCTATGAACTCAACAATGTGAAGAACAACAATCAAAATCTAGAGAGAGAATTTCTTACTCATGGAGCTAAGAATATGATTGTGTACAAACTAAGCTCAGCTAAGAAGGGGAAATAACAACTAACTATATCCTAACTAAAATTAGTTACTAACTTCCACTAATTACATTTACACCCTCACACTTTCTTAACTTAACTAATCTACCTACTAACTTGTTAACCACTATAACTAACTATCCTGCCACATTATTGTCACTAGTCTCAATACTTCTCAAACTTTAGACCACTTGGTCAAAACCTTCCGGACAACTCTATATTGTGATCAAAAGTATGGTCATAAATTTTTCTATAGAGAATAATTCAGTTTCTTTTACTACCTTAGCATTCATGGTGAACTTGGGTGAAATCTTAGGGACAACTTTTACTCTATTATCTAAAGTTTGATCATGACTTTCTTATAGAAAGTGCATTTTGAAGCCTTAGACACTTGGTCTAAAGTGCTCATTGGACTTGTCACGAAAATCTTCATAAAAGTGGAGTGTTAACACGACCTCTTATTTTGTCTGTTCGTATTCCAATTTATACTTTGAACATTGCTATAGTTGGTATTATGTTTATAAGGTCCGAAATCAAAGGATATTATGATCAAGTCAATAATGAAGAGCATTATATAGGTTTGGTTCTTGGCTTCATTTTTGGATTTTCTGGAGTCCATAGCATGGTACTTTGCTCCTAAAATTTTCATGGAGGAGGTACAAGCTTTACACCAAGATTATAGTCAGGTTACTATAACACTGGTAAAATGTCTGCTTAGGAACACGGCGTGTAAATGGTAACTTGATTTTAGTTCCTTCATAAATTTTCCTTATTATGTATAATTTGTAGTAACTAAAAAGTAAAGAGTGTCGTATAAAATAAGACGAATGGAGTATTTGATTTGTGTTGCTCGTCTACTGAATCAGTCGTGTCTACTCAGGAACTGAGAGGCTAGATAAACAGTGCTTGTTTTGGATCCTCAAACTTGCTCCAGACTTTCAGCCTTTGTTTCCATCAATTCTCATAACATAGCAAAAAATATAGAAGAGACAGATACATTACTCACAGCTGTGCAACTTTATCTGAAGCCAACCAGATATTAAACATAATACTAGCCTGTTGATTAAAGCAGGTTTGTCGAGGAAATAAGTGATACAGGACACAAATAGACAAATCAAGTTTCTTGTCCTAACCAGATTGCAATTAGTCTACTGATCATGTCTAGCAACATTTGAGAAACAATACACAGTAGTTCAATATGAGCTGGCTTAAAGAATTCTTCCAAAATGGATCATTTCAAAAGAAGGATTATTTGATCCTTCAAATTCAACTTCTACTCTAAGTTCGAACAAGGATCAAATGATTCATGTGCCGCGTCTTTGAGTATGTTTAATATTTAAAGAAAATTTTGAACAGGAAATGTTGGTACATTAACCTCCTTCACGGAAAGACAAACACTAAAGAGTAAAGGGAAAAATATCGACATAGCTAGCGACAGACTGAATGTATGGAAATAACAGACCAATAATCTTTATAATACAAAATCAACGTGTGTACAGAAGTGATGCAGAAGGTGAAGGTGCTGCAGAAGCTGCTGTATTGTTTGAAGAATCAGTGTTGTCCCTGTAGGTTGCGTATGATGATGACAATGAAGTGTCTGGCAGATGTTGCGATGGACTGCAATATGTTGGCACAGGCATGTTTAGAGGGAGAGCAGGTAATGGAGCTTCAAAATTAAGCACTTGAATTGCCTGCCTAATAGAAGGCCTACAACTATTATCTGGATGAGCACACCATAAGCCAACAATTAGCAAGTGCTCCATCTCTTTTTCATTGAAGTCCGATGAGAGTTTAGAATCAACTGCTTCATGAAGATTTCCCATCCCATAATGTATCCAAACCCATTCAACAATGTGTACTGGATTTTCAGCTTGAGGATCAATAGGTCTTCTTCCACAAGCTATTTCTAAAGCGACAACACCAAAGCTATAAACATCTTTTTCCTTGCTAGCTCTATCGGAGTTGAAACATTCGGGGGCCATGTAGCCCTTTGTACCTGCCATGACTGTTGTTTGGGATCCCTTTTCATGGTCAATCAGCCTAGCTAACCCAAAATCTCCAAGTTTGGCATTGAAACTACTATCCAACATGATATTGCTCGACTTTATGTCCCTATGCACCACACATTGATCCATTTCATCGTGTAGATATCGCAAGGCAAAGGCCAAGCCTTGAGCAATCTTGTATCTTATTGGCCATGTCAAATGGCTTTTACCCTTGAAAAGATGGGAATCTAAGCTTCCATTAGGCATAAACTCATAGACAAGTAGTAGTTCTTTTTTCTCATGGCACCAACCGATGAGTTTCACCAAATGTTTGTGTCTTAACCGGCTGATGATCCTCACTTCTGATTTATACTCTTTTATTCCTTGCTTGGAATCCCTTGAAACCTTCTTAACTGCAACATATGAATTCACTTCCTTGAGATATCCTTTATAAACACCCCCAAATCCTCCCTGCCCAAGCTTCTCTTGCGGCGCAAAGTTATTTGTACACTTAGCCAACTCATTATACATGAACTTCTTTGGTCCTGTGCCTCTTTCAAATTCACCACTCATGGTATCATCATGAACATCATCATCTTCATTTTCTCTCACCTCCTTCTTTCTCCAAAATACAATCAGCATCAAAACACACAGTGCAACCAAAGCACAACCACCAGAAACCAATCCAACCACAAGTCCTGACCTGTTTTTGCTCGGAGAATTCTCTGGCTTTAGGTCTGGTAAGTGGCCCGATGGAGCTGTTACGTTGGGTAAGCGGCCCCATGAATCTGTTATGATTTCATTACCATCTAAAGAAGAAGTAAAATTCCAAGAATAGATGCTTTGTAATGCGAAGGCTTTTCCTGCTCCACCTGTGAAGCCAAAAGTGACCCATTCAGGCAAGTATTCCCTCAGGTCAAGATTGTAAACTAGGCTCTGCAGGACAATGACAGTGGAACCATCCTCTTGGAGTTGGAAACCAGTGAAGTCAACACTAAGATTTTTCGAGGTCGAATTATAGCTAATCCAGGCGTCAGTTCTCCTACCATCTGGAATGCTACTAAGCCAGGTTACATTGACAACGGATTGCATAGAGTTGATATCAATACCTACATGATCCCGCATTGGATCATATCCATTGTGGTAGGTGTCAAACTCCACAGCGATAAAATGATTCATCGATGTATTCCGTCGCGCGTTATCACTTGTAAGGCCAAGGCTGCCACCTTTAGTTGTGTTTTCAGGAATTCTTGAACCAGCAGGCTCGAGAAAAAAGGCAAAACCATCACCATAAGTTGTTCTACCCTGTGAATTGATGCTAAAAGTGAAGTGTGTGCTGAAATCTGTGAGATTTCCAGAGGCCTTGTCCCAAAGATGCAGGGGCTTGGAATATGTGGCTCGGCCTATAGTAGCATTTACTCGACGATTGAGCAGGTTTGTGATGAGTTGAATTGCACCATTTGCTGGATAAGCATCTCTCTCATATGTTACATTCTGATCATTAGGATTAAAACTATTAAAATTGAAGTTTAGTGAAGTGACAAAAGGGGTTACTATAATGTGAAAAACAAGGAATTTGAGAGCAAATAAGGAGGTAAAAACACCCATAATTGGACAGATGTTCACTGGATTGTTAGATGTTTGAATATAGTAATCTTTAGGCCTATGGCAGACAACATTCTCTTATCTTTCCAACACCAGTCTAAAGTCTTGGTCAACTTTGACTGTTATGTCTGTATATAAAATTATTGAGAGATTTTTAGGTCCAAACATTCTAGAATTGACTTGACTTCACTACCTCCCCCTCTTGCACTTGGAATTGACATAACCCCTCCACTTGGAATTAAATAATAATTAGGTTGTTATTTAAAGGGAACTAAAATTAGTTGAAATTCAATTTGAAGAATATACTACTCCCTCCGTTCCAAAATAAGTATCTGAGTTTGATTTGGTACGGAGATTAAGAAATTAGGGAAGACTTTTGAATCATGTGGTTTAAAATTAAAGTTGTGTGTAATATGGGTCATAGTTTTTAAATCTTGTAGTCCAAAGCAAATCTTGGAATTAAAGAGTTATCAAATATTAAAAGAGGCACTCTTTTTGGGACAAATTTAAAAGGAAAGGTTGACACTTATTTTGGGACGGAGGGAGTAGTTCATTTTGTTTTAGCGTTTTAGTTGCACCTACAATATCTGCAAAAAATGTACTCCCTCCGTCCATTTTATGTGATCGAGTTTGACTTGGCGGATACTTTTAAAAATAAGAAATAATTTTGAAATTTGTGGTCTAAAACATGCCATAAAATTTGTGTGACTAGAAATTGTTTCTACCCATAGAAATTTGACATTCTCTTTGGAACAAATTTAGCTAGGTTTGGACATATATTTGGTTGAAACTTGAAAATTTGAATTTTTGAAGTTGAGTTGAAATATAATTTTTATAACTTGAAGTTTTATTTGGACTGTAATGGCTAGGGTTCAATCAACACTCACAATCAACAAATGAACTTTTATTAATGAACAACGATTACAACAATTCAAGAACACTGATGAATCTTCCACTAAACTAATACATAACAATTCAGGCCTTGAACTTATTTTAAATGCATAAGATCCTAGCCCTCCATGTGTCAAGTTTTGTTATGTTTAAACTAGTTCTCCTCCCGCTCACACCTATCAAATCCTAGCAGCTACATTATTATGAATCCATTCATAACATCCATGCCTTCAAATTATCCTTGACCTCAAGGATGGACATCAAAATTAGGGAACTGGGACTGTACGATAGCTACTTGTTTAACTATGAATTGCCCATCCTCACTAGTTTCACTAGTTTGAGTAAATCTTATGTTTATCTCTATGTTTCAGGTTTACAAAGAATATCATTGTACAAAGTCAAAAGGAATGAAAAAAATAACAAAAACAAGTGAACTTTGGCTACATTTTGAAGAACAGGGAGAATAGGCCGCAGCTTGATCGGCTACCCGCCGAATCGCCTACCAAAGGAGGAGAAAGTTCACGAGCTCATTAAGACCCTGCGAAGCTAAGAGGCGAACCGCCGAAACAAATGCTGAAGACGCTCTGCGATCCCGCATAAGCTTGTGCAGCTCCACCAACCATATCAGTGAGCTCAGAGGAAATCTGCGAGTGTGGGAGCTATCCGCCGTTGCTCCTGCGCCCCACCGAACCTGCACCGCAGAATAAGAAAATATTGGAGTTAGAATCGCCTTCGACATTCGTGCAACTCAATCGGTGGCCCGCCGAATGACCGGCGGTTTAACGTAAAACAAGGCAAAATGGCAATTTTGTAAATATTATCCTAATTTTTAAATCTATGCCTATAAATAAGTTGTTATGCCTCCGAGAAACAAGACTCTTTTTCAACTTAGAATATATTTTAACATACTAATATTCTTGGCGGCAAAGGAAGGGCTATACTTTGAATCTTTTGTAAGAATTTCTTTTATTAATCTAATTCTTCATATGATTCTTGTCATATCATCTCTTACTATGTGTGTGTTAGACCCTAGTATGAGTAGCCAAATTCATACTAGGGGTTTATTCATGAAGATTTGATGATCTTTACTTAAAACTTATTTTTAATTTTGTGTAATCTATTGGTAAAGATGAATCTAGTTCTCTTTCATACTTTCATTTACTAGGGTTTGAGGCACGGCTGTACTTGAACCTAACCCTACTTTTTTTTTATCACTCTGATGGGGTTGAAGGTGTAGGTTAATGGAAACTTGCGAGAATTTGGATTACATTGGCTACGACCTACCCCATCTAAAGGGAAAGACCTCAAAAAGGTCTTTCTCGCTTGGGTCTTTGGATTAGGGTTTCTTGCACCCCCATTATTGACCTTAACGGGCTTGGTGTGGTAAAATCTTCTCTATCCCTAATGAGTTTTAAGGAACACATTCGATGTCCGACCATTTGTACTACCCATATGATTTACAGGGTTAAGGCAAGGGTTTGAGTGAAAAGAATCTAGTTGGAATGAGTAAACCCCTAGCTCATTCTCCATATTTAAATCCATTTTAAGGTGTCGAGTTATTACATGCTTTTAGTGTTAACCTTTAGTAGTAATTGTAGTTAATTCAATCTTATTCAATCTTTACTTAGGAATCAATAAACAATTCATAGAACCCATCATTATTCAATGTAAGATTAATATATTACAAGCTAGCTCCCTAAGGAAATCGACCTCGACTCTAGTTGGGTACTACTTCTCATAGATTGACTTACCCTAGTGCTTTGGTGCCAACACTTTACTGAATTAAGCAATTGGCCTAGTTCCTTACATCAGCACTGCACTAATTCCTGCATGGCAGACATCATTTTCTACAATGAAATCATGGTTAAAGTCGGGAAGAGCAAGCACATGAGTTGTTGCCATAGCCTGCTTAAGAGCTTCAATTGCAGTTTCAGCTTCTGTAGTCCAGTGAAAGACATTCTTTTTAATAAGTTCAGTCAGTGCTTTGCTTATCCTGCCATAGTTAGCCACATATTTCCTATAGTAACATGTCAAGCCTAGGAAACCCCTGAATGTCTTCACGTTAGTGGGTATTTCTAGTCTAGCATAGCTTGAACTTTAGAAGGTTCATTTGATACACCTTCAGCTGATATGATGTGTCCAAGGTACTCCACTGTAGACTCACTAAAGGAACCTTTTGACTTCTTTGCCTAAAGGGTATTCTTCCTCAATGTTTGGAACACTGCCTCTAAATATTGCACACGATCTTCCAAATTCTTGCTAAATATCAGAATATCATCAAAAGATACCAACACAAATCTTCTCAGAGATGGCCGGAAAACTTGATTCATGAGTGCTTGAAATGTAGGTGGTGCATTTATGAGGCTAAACGGAATCCCCATGAATTCATAATGGCATATATGAGTTCTGAAAGCTATCTTGTACATATCTTCTGCTTTCATTCTAATCTGATGATATCCAGCTGTAAGGTCTATTTTTGAGAAAAATGTTGATCCATAGAGCACATCTAACAAACTATCTACAATAGGGGGTTACTTGTCCTTGATGATGAAATTATTTAAGCCTCTATAGTCCACACAGAATCTCCATGCCCCATCCTTCTTTTTCACCAATAGTGTTAGAGAAGAGAATGATGATTGATTGTGTTGTATTATGCCTTGCTGCAACATAGTTGTAACCTATTTCTCCATCTCATCTTTCTTGAAGTGGTTGTATCTGTAAGGTCTTAGGCTGACAGGAGTTGCACCAGGTACTAAAGGAATAACATGATCAAAAGACCTGATAGGAGGTAGTGTCCTAGATTCTTCAGATATATTTTCATAAGTTTTCAGCAAGGTTTCAATAGTTTCACAATGATTGATCTCCTCAAATTCAGTAGTACTAATCATGAACAAGTGTGCCATAAGAGCTTGGCCTTTCCTCAGTAATCTTGGTGCAAGCAAACCCGAAGGAAAATGCTAAACACGAACACGAAAGAAAACACAAGAAAGTAAAAGATAGAAGCAAGACAAATCTTGCTTCGATTCAAAAGAACAATGAGGAACCTGTCTCAAAGCTCGATTGAAGGGAAATCAAGACGCACCTATACTATGCAACAATCCTCAAGAAAGACCCGCTTCTTGCAAATTGAATGATCAAGAAGAAATTGTTCAAACGAATCACACAGGTTGACACAAGTTCTTTAAAAGCCCACGTTGGGGTTCGGCTCCATCGGAGACTCACAATAGCACTTGCTATGTTTTTCATATACTAAAAACTGGATCCCCACATTGAAATGGAAATGGACTATTTATAGGCTATACTAAGGATAAAATAGTAAATAGTTACAAGTGACTAATAAAAACAAGCCACGCAGGACTGAGCTAAATTGTGTGTTCGGCAGCCTTGACTTCGGTGCGTCGGTCACTTTGTCTTCGGGCTTAAATCTGAAGATAACGCCTTCGGTTTTTTAGCCCGGCCACTCAGCTTCGGAGCAATTGCTTTCCTTCGGCCAGGCTAAGTGAATGTGCACATCATGCAGCAGCTTGGCTTGACTTCGTGTCATCGGTCTCCTCGGTGGATCGAACACTTGATCAACACGTGTTCGGGCTGCATCAAATCTTCCCATAGCACTACCACTTATCATACTGATTTCTGCATTCTCCTTCAATCCATGCAACACAACCTTTCTTCCTGCTTAATACACAGTAACCTTTTTTTTGACAAAGTCAAAAGTCACAAGATTATGACTCTTCATCCAGTCAGCTCCCAAAATCATGGCACAACCCCCTAGTTTAGTGATTTTTATATCATCATTAAACTTGATACCCTACATTACCCATGAAAATCCAGCACAATAAGAGTTACTACACATATAGTTTCCATCAGCAACTATAACTCTAATGAGGAAACAATAGTATGTATTATATCCAACCTCTTTAACAGTATGAAACTGTGTGTGCTACCAGTATCAATCAGTATTGTGAGATCTTTCCTTTTAAATGTTCCCTTAACCATGATTGTGTTTACACCATTGTTACTACCCAGTAGTGCATTCAGACAAACAACTTTTTCTATCTCTTCATCACATACATCCTCCACTTCTGGTGCTTCATGTAATTCCTCAATTTCCTCCTACTCATCCACCCATTGCCCCCTACAATGTAATTAATTTGCTTCAACCTGCGTTGATGGGCAGGTGTGTATTTTACCCTACACTTGTAACATTAGTGATTTTCCTTCATATAATCATAGGTTTCTTGTCTTAATCTGAGGGTTTTGCTTAGTCAACTGAGTTGGAACTCTCTTAAGCCCTTGAATCACCAATTTTATTATTGTAAGGGACTCTAACCACCTCATTTTCCTTAGCTGCTTCAGTGGCTCTCTCTTACATTCTAGCATGTTCCCCAACATCTTTCAAGGTAAGAGGTTTGAACAGTTTCACTGAATACTTGATTTGGTGTTTACGGCCTCTAATGAAGTGAGACAAAAAATGAGCTTCATTTAAAGCTGGGTTCCTAATTATCATTTCAGCTTTCATGTCTTCAAACTTGATCAAATAAGTCTCTACAGTACCAGTCTGTTTCGAGTTCTGAAATTCTTCTACAATGTCTTCTAAGGTATTTTTCCCAAATCTTTCACATATTTCATATTTAAATTTTTCCCAAGACACTACACCAGTACTTAATAGAAAAGAATGGTTCCAAGATTCTGCTCTACTATACAAATGAAGGACAACAACTTCTAATTTTTTTAGTATCCACAAACTTATATAATTGAAAATACCTCTCACTTTCTAATCCACACTTTAGGGTCTTTACCGTCAAAACTAGAAAATTCAAATTTAGGAGGCAACAGCTGCAAACCTGGGTTTCTTTGATTTTCAATCTCTTGTATTGGGGTAAGAAGTAACCCAATACCATTAGTGGTTTCAGCATTGGTCATAGAATTCTGATTTTGTTCCAGCATTGCCAGTTTACCCACTATTTATTCCAAGGTTCCTTGAATCCCTACCAAAACTTCATCGTGCTTTGCTAATTTCTCATCCATTGACTTCATCCTTGTACTTTCTGCAACTATTTCTTCCCACAGGTAGTCACGAAGGCTCTGATACCAATTGTAATGGCTAGGGTTCGATCAACAGTCACAATCAACAAATGAACTTTTATTAATGAACAGTGATTACGACAATTCAAGAACACTGATGAATCTTCCACTAAACTAACGCCGAAACTTAGGGTTCAGAATGGAAAGGAGGGGAGAAGATAGGGGTAGAACAGAGGAGAAAGGAGAAGGACCAAGAGAGAAAGGAAAAAGAAGAAAGAGGAATCAAATTTGTTATGCTTCTTCTCTTTCCTATCCAGTTAGTTAAGCTAACTACCTAACCGCGACGACTAATCTCAGCCCTTGAACTTCATTATTCTACATGAGTTCCTAGCTCTCCATGTGTCAAGTTTTGTTCTGTTTAAACTAGTGCTTTTCCCGCTCACACATATCGAGTCCTGGCAGCTACATTATTATATACATCCATTCATAACATGGACATACATTTTACTTGAAAAAAAGTTGAAGTTTTGTAAGTAGAAAAATTATGTTTCCCCAAACCTCCTAGATGCTACTCTCAACTAAATTTGAAGTTTTAGGTTTCAAATTTTGCACAAATCCTATGAACAAACACAAATTTGAAATAAAATTTTAAATACTATTCCCAAATTCTATGAACAAAAAAAATTGTGCCCCATAAATTGAAACAGAGAAGTAGCTATTTGTGATGGTTGCAAAAGAGGGTGGTTAGTTGTAATTTCATTTTTTAAATCTCTATTCATGATTCAAACATATCACTTGAATGTGCTTTATGTCGTTTTGGAAATAAATTTTTTATTGATATGATCATATGGGTACATGCCCAATTTGCGCGTACCCAAGCAGAGACTAGTTTAATTTGAATACGTACTTGTGACTTTAAAGCCAAATTATGTAAACAGTTTCTTGCACCAAAAAGTTCTATAAATTAGCCATAAGACCAGCTATATTGTATGGAGCTGAGTGTTGTATTAAAGTCTAAGTGCTACCTAGACTTAAAGGAAACTTCTATAAAGTTACCGTAAGACCAACTATATTGTATGGAGTTGAGTGTTGGCCAGTCAGGAACGCACAAATTCAGAAGATGAGTGTAATAGAGATGAGAATGCTTAGATGGATGTGTGGGCATACTAGGATGGATAAGATTAAGAACGAGGTTATATGTGACAAGGTAGGAGTGGCATCAGTGGTGGACAAGATGCGAGAAGCGAGACTGTGATTGTTCGGACATGTGAAGAAAAAGAGCACAGATGCTCCAGTAAGGAGGTGCGAGAGGTTGGCAGTGATTACTCTACGAAGAGGTAGAGGTAGACCAAAGAAGAATTGGAGTGAGGTGATTAGACATGACATGGCTTACCTCCAGATATCCGAAGACATGACTGTAGATAGAAAAGCGTGGAGGTCAAGGATTCAGGTAGAAAGTTAGATAGTTCTCACGCGATTTCTAGGCTTATTAGCATTAGTATTGTCCGTATATCTGCTACTTGTATTTCACTTTTCGCCTTTATTAGTTTTGGTGTTTTGTGTTTGCTTTAGTTGTCTTTAAATCTTATGTTATTTTCTTTGTACTTATATTCTCGTTGTGTTTTTCTTTTCTAGCATATTTACGTAATTGTATTTTCTTTTAGTCAAGGATCTATCAGAAACAACCTCTCTATTTTGCACTGCACTTGTGAAATAATACCGGGTATGTTGTTGTTTTAGCTTCTTGCACCGGAAGTGAATAAATCTTTTACACCTATTCACAAATCATAATTCATTTTCGACGAAGTAGTAGATAACTAGATATGTATACATAGTTTCATATTTATATTCCAAGTTGAAATGCCTAAACAGTCACTCCACTTATACTAATTGGTAATCACATTTCCATATTCCTAATACCACATATCTAAATAAATAAACTCAGCTACAAAGTGAAACAGTCAAAAAGATTGGTTAACTAGAACGAGTGATTCCCACAGCATCTCTACGAAGTTGCACTACAATTTTCATATCCATTTCATTCGTTTCATTGAATATTCAACGTTAATATTCAAAGCTAGCAGACTCAAGTTGACCTTATTAATCTTTATTTACCATTTTGCAACATTAATTGTATAAGCATGTGCTCAAGGATTATAAACATGTAATAATTTCGAGTGAGATCTCGAATTTATGAAAAAATTATTTACCAATGTGGGCAAATTCTATTTCTTGATGGAAGATCAACTGATTTGGCTATCGATCGTATGACACACTTTGGGACGAGTGAAGAACATGAGGTGCAAGAATAAAGAGAAAAAGGAGCAAGAAGTTCGAACAACTCATTTTCAAATATAAAAAGTTGAATAACAACTAAAAAAGTGATTTACGGTGACAATTTATATTCCCAGTTCGACGTTATATATGTCTCAAGTCTAACAAAAAGAAGCTGTTATAAAATGATTACATAACTCAATAAAGAGAACACACAAAAATATGCAATGAGGAAGGATACGGAAAAGGGCCAAAAATGCCCTCGAACTATTAGAATTAGATTAAAAATATCCTTCATTTCAAAACGGCAAGTCTATGTGGCAGCTATGTCATCATACTTCCATTTTTCTTGCATTTTTTAATGCTTTCATGGATTTTCCGTTAAGTAGAAGGGCATTTGTGGCCGAATGGATGGATGTTAGGGGTATTTTCGCTACCATTTTGAAACATATGGCATTTTTTGTCTAATTCTGATAGTTCGAGGGCATATTTGGCCCAAACGGTTTTGATGAGTCCTTTATACGTATGGGAGAAGCAAATGTGAAGAAGCTTGGAAATTACTTGACAAAAGCTCAATGTTGTGAGTCCTAGTTTCTTGATTGTTACACTCTTAACTAGAGCTGTGGTTGTTGACTTTTGGCTTGCTGAACATTATGAAATGGAGAACATCATCTACCTTGTTCTCATTAATTTGAGCTTTGACATTAATTAGCTGTTTAATTTTAGTTTAATTGGTTGGGCTTACATAGTTGAACTTGAAAGGTTCAATAAGACTTGTTCCATATAAAAACGCGCAAGTATAAAAAAAGGACACTGCTAGTGAAAGACCAAATGCAGGGAAATAACAGAGAAATATCATTGTAAGAAAACATTAACATGTGTAAAGAAGTGATGCTGAAGCTGTTGCATTGTTTGAAGAACGATTGTTGTTTCTGTTCACTAAAGACTTGACTTGGGCGAGGGCGATCTCAGGACCATTGGTGTCACATGGTAGATGTTCTGGTGGAGTGCAATATGTTGGCACAGGCATAATTAGAGGGAGGGTGGGCAATGGAGCTTCAAAATTAAGCACATGAATTGCTTGCCCAATAGAAGGCCTACAATTGCTCTCTGGATGAGCACACCATAAGCCAAGAATGAGCAAGTTCTCCATCTCCTTTTCATTGAAATCTGTTGAGAGTGTGGGATCAACTGCTTCATGAAGATTTCCAATCCCATATAGTCTCCAAACCCACTTGACTATGTTGGCTTGATAATATTCAGCTTCGCGCTTAGTAGGTCTTCTTCCACAAGCTATTTCTAATGCGACAACACCAAAGCTATAGACGTCTGTTTCTTTGCTAGCTTTGCTAGTGACTTGATATTCAGGGGCCATGTAACCCTTTGTACCTGCCATGACTGTTGTTTGGGATCCCTTTTCATGATCAATCAGCCTAGCTAATCCAAAATCTCCAAGTTTGGCATTGAAACTGCTATCCAACATGATATTGCTCGACTTTATGTCCCTATGCACCACACATTGGTCCATTTCTTCATGTAGATATCGTAGGGCCGAGGCTAAACCTTGAGCAATCTTGTATCTTATTGGCCATGTTAAGTGGCTTTTTCCCTTGAAAAGATGGGAATCCAAACTTCCATTAAGCATGAACTCATAGACAAGTAGAAGTTCTCTTTTCTCATGGCACCAGCCAATGAGTTTCACCAAATGTTTGTGTCTTAACCGGCTGATGATCTGCACTTCTGATTTATACTCTTTTATTCCTTGCTTGGACTCACTTGAAACTCTCTTAACTGCAACATATGAATTCAATTCCCTGAGATATCCCTTATAAACACCACCAAACCCACCCTCCCCAAGCTTCTCTTCCGGCGCAAAGTTATTTGTACATCTAACCAACTCACTGTACAGAAACTTCTTTGGTCCCCTGCTTCTTTCAAATTCATCACTCATGGAACCATCAAGGATATCATCTTTCCTCACCTTCCTCTTTCTGCAAAATGCCAACAACACTAAAACACATACTACAACGAAAGCGCAACCACCAACTACCGATCCAATCACCAGTCCTATCCTATTTTTGGTTGGAGCATTCTGTGGCTTGGGGCTTGGTAAGGGTACCCCTGGATTTGTTATATTGTCATTAATTTCTAAAGAAGAAGTAAAATTCCAAGAATAGATGCTTTGTATTTGATAGTAGTCTCCTGTTGCACCTGTGAAGCCAACTGTGACCCATTCTGGCAAATATTCTTTCAGATCAAGTTTGTAAGATAGGTGCTGCAAGACAATGGAAGTGGAATCATATTTGAAACCACTAAAGACTACACTAAGATTTTTCGATGTCGAACTATAGCTAATCGAGACATCAGTTTTATTACCATATGGAATGCTACTAAGCCAGGACACACTAACAGCAGATTTTATAGAGTTGATATCTATACCTACATGATCACCTTGTGGATCATACCAGTTCTGAAAGGTGTCAAACTCCACAGCAACAAAAGATTTACTTGATGTAAGACCAAGTTCGCCACCCCTATCGTTATATCCGGCATCAAGAACTGAACGTTCAGGTGAGAGGAAGAATGCAAGACCATCAGCATATGGTGTTTTGTTCTGTGAATCAATGATAAAAGAGAAATGAGTACTGAAATCTGTGACATTTCCGGAGGCTTTGTCCCAAAGATGCAATGGTTTGGAATATGTGGCTCGACCTAAGCTATAATACATATTACCATTGAGCATGTTTGTAGTGAGCTGAATTGCACCACCTGCTGCATAAGCATCTCCTTCATATGTAATATTTGGTTCATTGGAACCAAAATGATCATAACTGAAGGTCAATGAAGTGGCTAAAGGGATTACTATTACTATAAAGGGAAAAACAAGGAGTTGGAGAGCTAATGAAACACCCATATTTTGACAGATGTTCATCAGATTGTTAGAATATAATCTATAGGCCTATGGAGGACATTGTTTTATCTTTCCAACAGCAGTCTAAAGTCTTCGTCAACTTAAACTTATGGGTTGTAAACTTAGAAGAGGTTGGCAATACATACTCCCTCCGTCCCAAAATAAGTGTCTGGATTTGACTGGGCATAGAGTTTAAGAAAATGAGGAAGATTTTTAAATTCTGTGGTTTAAAATGAAAGGTGTGTGTACTGTGGACCAGTGTCTTTAAATCCTGTGGTCGAAAACAAATCTTAAATTTAAAGAATTGTCATAAAAGGTAAGAGACACTCATTTTGGGACAAACAAAAAATGTAAGGTAGACACTCATTTTGGGACGGAGGGAGTGAATACTTTTAGGTCCAAAAATTCTAGAATTGTACCTCCCCCTCTTGCACTTGGAATTGACATAACCCCCTCCACCACGGTCTATTCCAGACTAGCTAGTCCAAAATTAGATTATTTCTCAAGGGGAAATTAAACTATTTGAAATTCAACTTGAGGAATATACCATAGTACATTTTCTTTTAGCAGCACCTACAATTTTTGTGTTGAACTTCTAATATGTTGGATTCTCTCATTAAGAGTATTCTAAAGATGAATTAACATAAAATAATTATGGTACTCTCTCCAATCTAATTCCCACCTGAACTATACAATTAATGCAGCAATCATCCTTGTTCTTTCTGTTTCAAGAACACCACAAGAAAGGGAAAAAAGAGTTCAAGGAAATTTTAGGAAGGCTTGTACAAATTTGTGAGGTCATTAGGATGTACGGCACTTCAATTTAAGTGAGTTGCACAGAAGGCTTGTACAGGTTTCTTTAATATGGCTTTGGCCTTTGAGAGAACTTAGATAATTGACCTCTTATTTGAGTTTGTATTCACCTAACGAGAGGGCATATTCAATCTTATAAGGATACCAAGAATTACGATCAACCTTTAAAGCAGACTAATTTCACTTAAAAAAACAATGGAAGTGCAAGAAATGTTAATCCATTAAATTCTCTTCATTAGAAGAGAAACAAGGAATAAGAAGGAAAAAGGATGGGCACTACTAGTGAAAGACTGAATGCAGGGAAATAACTGAGCAATATGTTTGTAAGAATAAACGAGTGAACTGAAGTGACGCTGAAGGCGAAGATGCTGCAGAAGCTTGCTTACATGAAGTATCATAGTTGTCTCTTTCAGTGAATACTAGATGTGGTTAAAGAAATGATCTCAGCACCATTGGTGTCATATGGTGATGAAAATGAAGCAGTTGGTAGATGTTGTGATGGACTGTAATATGTTGGCACAGGCATGTTTAATTAGAGGGAGGGTGGGTGATGGAGCTTCAAAATTAAGCACATGCTGGCCTAATAGAAGGCCTGCAACTTTTATCTGGATGAGCACACCATAAGCTATAAACATCTTTTTCCTTGCTAGCTCTATCGGAGTTGAAACATTCGGGGGCCATGTAGCCCTTTGTACCTGCCATGACTGTTGTTTGGGATCCCTTTTCATGGTCAATCAGCCTAGCTAACCCAAAATCTCCAAGTTTGGCATTGAAACTACTATCCAACATGATATTGCTCGACTTTATGTCCCTATGCACCACACATTGTTCCCATTCTTTGTATGGATATAGCAACGCAGAGGCCAAACCTTGAGCAATCTTGTATCTTATGGGCCATGTCAAATGGCTTTGTCCTTTAAAAAGATGGAAATCCAAGCTTCCATTAGGCATAAACTCATAGACAAGTAGAAGTTCTCTCTTCTCGTGGCACCAGCCAAGGAGTTTCACCAAATGTTTGTGTCTTAACTGGCTGATGATCCTCACTTTTGATGCATACCTTTTTAATCCTTGCTTTGACTCCCTTGAAATCCTCTTAACGGCAACATAGCGCTCAGCGTCCTCGCTGAGGTTTGCCCCGCGTACCCGGAATTTGCCTAGACTCAGCACTGAACTTTGACACACAACGACAAAACTGACATGCAGTGGCTCTGATACCATCTGTAACAACCCTCATAAGGAATCAAGCCTCATATCGTCAAAAAGATAATATTCCAGTATTTACAAATTCTTGAATTTCGATATGAAACTGACTATAAACAAAATCATATCACCTTTTAACATAGACTTTTCCTCTTTTCTTTCCTAGTGATTAAGCAAGAGTTGATGGCTAAAATAGTCACTCAACTTTGAGTAATTGGCCATCAAAGTCATCTTTGACTAAAAAATGACATGATATGTTTTTTCCTATTTTTTTAACCATTTAAATATTAAATTAAATATCCTAAACAATATAATATCCAACATCCAAATACAAATATACAATCTTACCTAAACCCCACCCACTTAAATAACCACAGCTTTTTATTTATAAAAAATGAACTAAACATGGTTTCTTTCACTATTCACATAATCGTAACATACTTAGCATATTTTTGAAGATAGTTTTTCAGTCACTACATAAAAAATAGTTCTTGAGAATAGTTAGCATAAAAAATAGTTCTTGAGAATAGTGAATTTTATTTGTTTGGATACCACAATGTCATTTAATAAACGAGCAATAACTACTAGTGACTATTTTATATGATCCAAACCATTTTATATGATCCAAACCACAAAAATTTACTTGCTGCATTTTATAAAATACTATTTATCCTCTACCGGGTATGTTAATTATATGGAAAAACACTAAGACAGCGGTCGTGGAAACCAAGATCATTGATTATCTTCTGAAGGAAAATACTACATTAAGATGACTGATTTTGGAGAGTGAATTTTTTTTTAATGGAGCTAAGCGTGAAAATAGAGAGAGAAAACCATTGATTAGTTCATTTTAATAATAAAATAAAAGCTCCATTTTTTTATATGTAAACCACTTGAAGTGGGTGGAGTTTGGATAAGGTTATGTTTGGATGTAGGATATTATATCATTTAGGATGTTTAATTTAAAAGGTTAAAAAATAAGAAAAAAACATGACATGTCATTTTTAGATAACCTTTTGAGCCAATTACCTAAAGTTAAATGACTTTTGAACGACAAATAAAAGAAAGATGACTTTAATGACCAATTACTCAAAGTCGAGTTACAATTTGATCCATCAACAGCAGGCAACTAAATTTCAGTATTGCTAGTCAGCAAAAAGTTGCTTCAACAATACATCCCCTACATTAAACAAAACAGCTTCAGATACCCTGGTAAAGTTGCGTATTCGAATAATCCACAGCTCATGTTCCACCAGTGGAACTCATTGTTTCTTGAATATTTGCCATGTGCTTCCTCCCGTTAAGATGTGCAGCCATAGCGATCTCGTCCGGGCACCTAATGTTACATAAACTACACCACAGCTTAGGATTATGGGTAGCAGCACCAGCATTCTTCAGTTGCTTCTGCTTTTCATTTCTTTGTGCAGCAAGTGCATGTTTTACTTGCTCCTGCTTAAGTTGGTCAGGCATATTTCTTTCGGATTTGGCCGTTTTCTTGTAACTTTTCAGCTCTTCACACTTCTCCCTATGTCTCATCCCATGAAGATGGCACTTCAAGTCATGCTCTGATGTGGTTGTCACTTGACATACCGCGCAAGTCCACTCTGTCTGAACTTTCTTCTTAGTCTCTGGAAGTTTGACCTGCACACCTGTTGTTTTCTTCTCAATCTGAATTAGATTTTTCTTCACACTTTTATCCTGCAGTTCCACAGATGACATATTAATCACTCCCAAACGGATCTTTTGCATGATTATAGGAAAACAGATAGTACTACGCTAGAATAAAGGCTAGACTGACGTTTTTAAAAAAAGAAGATGTTCACACTCCTTTTTTTAAAGGCTTCAAATGTTCACAGGAGAAACAGTGGCTCGAGTAACTTCAAATGGATAATTTTTACAAAAGCGCACAAGTTCAACTCCAGCTAATTATTTTAGCACATACGAAGTTTCTACATAGTCTGAAAAGATAATGCACTTGATCTCAGTGTGCATTTTCAGTTGAATCTTGCAATTTAGCTTCATCTTGGATTCTCCCGAAATTGGCCGCCAATAGTATCAGTAGCAGCAACTTAGCTTTTTCTCATGAGAACATCACTTGTCATCAATCATCACTTAACAGCTCACTTAACGTCTTCATCTATTTTTTGCTCAATAATTGCATCCCAAAGCAATACTTGTGAACAGATAATATTTTCCAAAAAACGACCAAGGAAGTTGTAGGGTTAAAATCAAGAACCTGTTTGGGAGCTGGTTCATTAGTACTGTTCTCTGATCGTGCTGCAGCTGCATGTTTTACTAGCTCCTGGTTAAGCTGAATTGACTTTGTTGTAACAAGTGGGCATCCTTCAACTTTGACCGTTTGCTCGCATAGTTTCAGCCCTCTATACCTAGCATTGTGTCTCCTTCCGTTGAGATGGACCTTCATGGTATGTTCCGATGTGGTTGTCACTTGGCATAGCACACAAGTCCACTCTGTCAGAACTTCCTTTGAAGAAGTAATCTCGGGAAGTTTAATCTCTTCAGAATCTGCTGGAGCTAACATTTCCTTGACCTGCATTCCCGTCGTCTTCTTCTCAATCTGAAATAGATTTTCCTTCACACTTTTTACCTGCAGTTCCATAGGACATCTTAATCACAGGCTGAAAAGATTAGTTTTCCTAGATTGTAGGATAACAAATACCAGGCTAGAATAAGGTTGTACTGATGTTTAAAGAGCGCTAGTTCTTTCCCTTTTTAATTGCTTCAAATATTTACAGGAGAAAAAGAGCCTCGAGACCTACTAAGATAATGAAATCTAATGCATACTTCAGAAAGGATTAAATTAATATTGTATACCAGTTTAACTTTACGGTTAATAAGATGTTGCACTCTCAGTTTCCATCTAACACATTCAGCTTCTATTGATGAGCCAAATTTTTTGTCTTCATATACAATAAGCGTGTCTCGACCCTTCCTAAATTTGGCATCAATAAAATTACTAGCACCTAATTAGCATCTATCATGGGAACATCAAGCTCTCCTCTTGTTATCAATCATCAATAAACAGCTTGTTTACTCAATAATCACAAGGCATCCAGATTCCAGAGCAATACTTGTGAACACATAATATCCAAAAAAGTAATTAAGGGAAGTCAAGAATTAAGAAATATAACCTGTTTGGTCTCAGCTGCTTCATTTTTTGTCGTGTGCTCCATCACTTTGATATCATCCCAAACAGGACCATATGCTTCGAACACTGTCTGTATAGGGGCACTATGATTGTTACTTGGGGGATCTTAAGGAATGAAAGCATGTGAACAGACAAAAATTATGTTCGCTACAAAAGCAAGCGGGAAAAAATATCTCTGTTCTTAACAAAGGAAACATCTTCTCTTTGATGCATTATTCGAGAAAAGTGATAGCTGCATAACCTATTCCTCATGTACATACAACAATAGTTCATGGTTTTGAAACATTCATGACTTAGCCAGAAATAAGCAAATCTCAAGAACTAGTAGGAGTGCATGATATCATCTAAAAACAAACGATTCATTTTTTACTCAACTGATAGTGCGACTTTCCAACATATTATGGAGTGAAAATGCCAATAAAGCAGCAGAAAAGGAAGTTAAAACGGTTTCATACAGTACAGGTAGCTGGGACACAGCTGAGGCACCTGGTTGGGGGTTAGCATTCCTGCTTTATCACTACCATCAGTAGTCTCGATCTCTTTTGCGTGATGATTCAAACTATAATCCTTGGACTACAAATAGGAGATCATGATAAGTAGCCTTATATAATTCTTGGCAATTGAAATGGATTAGCAGTCTCAATTCTCACATAATTAGCTGTTATACATCAAAACAAGTGAGCGACCATTTTGGTAATGAATTGGCTGGCACATGATAAAGTAAAACTAGACGTACCTTGTTTGCAATAAGTTTCTCCAGAGAATCAGATCCATTTTCATCAAGAAACCTCTCTGCCACATCCAGAAAGGTTTCATTCTTGGGAGATGGATCCTCGATTGGCTTGTTAAACCAGTCAGTTACAGTTTGAAGGTTGACAGACAAGCACAAATTTAGAAGGCGTTGATAAACATAGCAAGGACCATAAAACTGAGTGATAGCACTGTCAAGTTTCACCAGCAAATACGGATGAACTAGATATTGATAAAAATGACATGCGCCGTTAAACTGAGGTATTACCAACAAACATATGGCAATTAATTTTATATAGGGCCACAAAGGAACCCTGCAAAAGTAAATGGAAAGACATTAGCTTATGCAACAGGAGTAGTTTCTCATGTTTAACCATGCAAATTGCACAAATATTCTCTCAAAATGCTTCATAAAACTACCAACACAGAAGAGTAACAGTAATAGGTGCATTATAAGAGTTCGAGGTTCACGATTCCATCATAATTCAGTTCACTGATTCTATATGAGGCATGTATCCAAAACATAAGTGTAATTATATGAACAGGCTACAACCATGAGAAATTGCATATTTATATATACTTATTCTCCTGGTGTAGTATCAAGTAGATATCTGCCTAACAAAGTGAGGCCACAAACTGAGGATATCATAAGCATGTTAATCATTAATGGCTTTGTGTTTGCCTTTGTTTTTCAACAAGATACAAAAACCTTTTGCCTAATGATCTCACTGGAAGTTAATCTAATAAATTATGACACAACAAGTTCCTATATCCATATATATGATACAAAGAAGGTTAGCAAAGGAACACTTGTAGACCAAACATATAAACTTTTGCCCCTTACATTAGAACCAGCTAAAGAGTGCACCACATTACCATTCAATAAGTTTCTCAAATGCGTGCTCGAACAGAGAAATAAAGGAAAATATAGTCCAATATATGACTAGCTTCCTCATGTGATACTTGGAGCCAGTCTCAATCGCTCGGATTGAAGCACATCTGCAGTTCCACAAAAGAATTGGTGGACATTACTAGTAAAAAAAGCACAAGACAATACTTGAAACTTCGCTCAGTGTGCATTTGTCATGGAGAAAAATGCATCATTTGGAAAATTTTATACAGAAAAATACTCTACAAAAAATGCCTCCTTGCTAAAATGTTTTCTATGGGGAAGTCAATCACCAGCTGATTATTTATTTGGTTGGGTATAAGTGGTTGACATATCATAGTGGTAAAAGTTCTTTTTGGTTTTCCACCCGGTTTACGGTACCCACTATGAGACCCGACTAATCCGGATTTGCACCATAAAGTGCCATTGTGCTGTTAAGCACACCTACCAAAGGCGAGAGGACCTATGGTTAAGGATGGACGGGTACTTATCACCGACCACAACCTTTGATGGTATAACTGTAAAAGTGGACAAACATACTCCCTCCATCCCATTTTAGTTGTCGTTTTAGCCCAAATGAATTGTCCCAAAATACTTGTCACTTCAAGAACTCAAGACTAAACTTGTTAATTGTTTTCAACTATACCCTTAATATTTATAAGTAATAGGAGCAATTCTTCTTAATACTACTCAATTTTAAAAAAGTATGAAATAGGGGTAACTTAGTAAACTATACCATGTATTTATATTTTCTTAATGAGAGTAAAAGAGCTAAAGCGACAATTAAAATGGAATTGTAAATGGAACAAGAAATGAGTTTCACACACTTACAGTGGATATCCTAAAGCAAGTACAGGCCTGCAAGTTTTAAGTAGAGCAAGAAAATAAGAATACTGATACACAAACTTGTAAATACATGCAAAATACGTACGTACGTACGTACTAGAATACGTAGAATCATGCAATTATGTATAATGGTATAAAAAAATAATCAGCACAAATCTGCTAGCTACAATGCTAATTCTTGTTCATTTATACATTCTTGCTTACTACTACTTTACAAGAACTTCATGACAAGAATGTAGTAGAAAGTTAATGGAAATTTACCAAGCCAAGGAATCGATCAACTGAAGAGCAATTCTGAGAAAACCCATTTTGGAAAGTTTCCTTTTTCGTTTCCTTAACTGGAGTTCTCTATGAAGTTCTTGATCACACAAGAGGGAACAAGTACAAGAGAAGACTTTTTTGAAGATGAAAAGAAAACAGTTTTCAAAATAATCTATTTTTTCCTATTAATAACAGAAATACCCCATTGATGTGGAAGTTAGTAAAGTGAAAACAGGTAAATACTTACTCGTATCATTATCCGTACGAGGTGTTTACACTAAATTATATAGCTAAAAGATTTATTAATGTAACAATAATAATATATTCAGTGATATATCATAAGTGGAGTTTAGCGGATGGAATTATATTTTCAAACAAATAATATACTACTCCCTCCGAACCAAATTAGTTGACGCTTCAGCAATAACCATTTGTCCCAAATTAGTTGACACTTTAGGATTTCAAGACTAAAATTGCTAGTCTTTTCCAACTATACCCTTAATAATTAAAAGAATTCTCAACAAAATTTAATAGACAAGCATTAAATAGGGGTAACATAGTAAAATACACATCTTATTTAATGGTTTTCTTAATGGACGTGAAAAAGCTGAAGGCGACAACTAATTTGGGACGGAGGGAGTACATCCGTTTCAATTTATGTGACAGCATTTCCTTTTTAGTTTGTTTCAAAAAGAACGATAGCATTCTAAATTCGGTAACAATCTAACTTTAAAATTACAGTTTTGCAATTAATAAAATGATTTACAACTACACAAATATTTATGTGTCATTTTAGACTACAAATTTTAAAAGTCTTACTTTATTTTTTAATCTTTAAGCGGAATCAAATTAGGATACATAAAATGGAACGGATGAAGTAAATTTATTGATTGAATGCAAACTTCTGAAGTGAGTAAGTTTTTAATATGAAAAGGCTAGGCCAATTGACACGATTTTATATGTTTCTCATTCAATAAAAGAATTTCAGTTTCATTTCATCTCCTAATTTCAACAATTGTAATTAACACCCTAATTAATGAAAAGTTCAAGTCACCATGCATGTATATGGTCCTTTAATTTCAACTACTTATATCATTTTCTCCTTTAATGTTGTTCTTTTTTTTCATCTTTTTCTTTTCACATTTGTACTTATGATGACTTTCCAGTTGCTCCACCTCGATCTCAAATCCTTAATAATGAAGGAACTTATTACTATTAATTGTCCCTTCTAGTTCTTATTTTTGTCTTGTACTATATTTGTTCATTTATCACTTTGTTTTGAGCGTATATTTTTCTAAGGAGATGAAATTAAAATAAAAAAGATTTCATGTGGGAGGAAAAGGTAAAGGGAGTCTAAAATGTTACTTTAAATTTTATGCAATTATAGATTGTAATTCATGAGCAATCTAACATAAAATGTTATCAATTAATTTAAAACACATGAAACTTAATGGTCTTTATATAAACTCAATTAATAGTCTTTCGGCATATGCGTTACACATGAATATCACGTCTTGTAGTTGTTTTGTAGTTTATGTTTTTCTTTCGGAAAAAGGTAGTCTTGTGTGTAAGTACAACAATGAACTACGGCGAACCATCATATGACCTGTCTAAGATTAGGGGAAAAACTAATAAGACGTCATTAGAGGAACCATAATCATGGAGAAAACTTTTCTCATTTCAGAAATATCAAGTGCTGTGAATCTATAAACTTGTAGTGCCTTCACATTGTCAAACCTTTGAGCAATCATGTTCCACCTTTTCAGTTTAATTTATTGCTTTGTACAACCATAAACTCGTAAGTATGAATTTGAAAACCCCTACAAATGTTGGGAATAATTATTTTAGTTGTCAAAGATAATTCATGAGAAATAAATGCAAGTCTTAGTGTAAAGCGTTTGGATATAGATTCCCAAATAATTTTTGGGAAACACTTTTTGGGTGAAGTTTGATATGAAAATGAAAAAGTGTTTGGACATATTTTTTGGAAACAAATTTTTTGGCTCAAAAGGAGCCTTTGAACTCTTTTTGAATTTTTGGGAATTTTTGGGAGAAGTTTTGCTCAAATAACATAAACAAACAGTTCTTCTCCCAAAAACTATAAACAAACGGGGATTTTTGTCTATAATAAGTTATAAAGATGCAAAGGCATTACCCTTCTCTTAAGCACAATAACATAGTAATTATATTAAAAAAGCTACTAATTGTGCTATTTTTTCTTTTTCAACCGAGGAAAGCATTCATCCAGAAATACGTACATTAATTATTCTAATTTAGAAAATGACTTCAGAATAAAGAATTTTAGGCACAACCCCAAAATATTCTCAAACATTAAGATAGTAACGTGTGAAAAAAAGTAAACTTAATTGAGAAAGGAGAAAGAGTTGTTGCTTTTCTCTCAATTATCAAAAGCATTGTCTTCTTTTAATAGAACAAGAGATTTATCAGTAGTTGGGAGCATTCTTGCACAAGTTTCAATGATCTTTGGTACTTTTAGTGTTGAGATAAGTAGTTTTAATGTTGTACCTAATACAAAATCGCATGAATATTAAGCTTATGTTTGGTTCCTTAACTACATTATATGGTTAATTATTTGACCATTTGAAGTATTCTAAATCATCAAGACTTTATGTACTATTCCTTAACGTAATACTCCCTCCGTCCCAAATTAGTTGTCGCCTTTAGCTTCTTTACGCCCATTAAGAAAATCATTAAATAGAGTGTGTGTTTTACTATGTTACCCCTATTTAATGTTTGACTATTAAATTTTGTTGAGATTTTTTTTAATTATTAAGGGTATAGTTGGAAAAGACTAACAATTTTTGTCTTGAAATCCTAAAGTGTCAACTAATTTGGGACACACCATTCTTCCTAAAGCGATAACTAATTTGGGACGGAGGGAGTACCTAATACAAAATCGCATGAATATTAATCTTATGTTTGGTTCATTAACTACATTATATGGTTAATTATTTGACCATTTGAAGTATTCTAAATCATCAAGACTATATGTACCATTCCTTAACGTACTAATTTGGCCATTAGTTATTGCATATTTGGAGTTATTATGTAAGATTCGTTAATTATCCGTCATCACAGTGGTCAAATTTTTATTAAAATTAATTTTAAAATAATGATTAAACATATATTGAGTAATACCCATAAATTTGATGCTTATAAATGATATAATACTTATGAGTAATTAAAATTCATAGTTATAACGCATTTATGAATAGCTCAAAAGTTGATCTTTTGTTCTTATAATATCCAAATATTAAAGAGTTAATTATATGTGTTGTTAATTATATCGAGTAACCACCGACTCCCCTACTAAATATTACACCCAATGAAAGGAGGTTTTTTGTCTTGGACCTTTTACTTCATAAAATATCATTGGAAAGTGAATAAAATATCTTGTGATAGATAATTAAGTAAATTAACTTTAATCACATATATTATAGTCAGAATATATAGTACTTTAATTAGCATGATTAGAAGACACATGTCCCTTTTTAATTGGTTTAAGAAGTTTCACAGAAACAACCTCAATTAAGTCAGTATTTAGTACTCCCTCCGTCCCAAATTAGTTGACATTTTAGCATGATTCATTTGTCCCAATTTAGTTGACGCTTTAGGATTTCAAGACAAAATATATTAGTTCTTTCCAACTATACCCTTAATAATTACAAAAATTCTCAAAAAAAACTAATTGTCAAACATTAAATAGGGGTAACAGAGTAAAATATACACCAAATTTAATAATTTTCTTAATGGACGTGAAAAAACTAAAAGCGACAACTAATTTGGGACGGAGGGAGTAAATCTTTCTGTTTAAAGAAAAAAATGAATCTTTCCCTTTTCCTTTTTCTTTTAATCTTTATATAAATTATGACAAAAATACAATTAGTAAACCAATAAGAAAAGAACAAATCTTCTAAGCCAATCAAAATAATCATTTTCCTCAAGTCCACTAGTTTATAAACACCTCTTTTCATTTCATTTGTCAACCCATTGTCAAAAGATTTTAAAAAAAAAATCACTACATACTCTTTTTTTTTTTTTTTTTTTTTTGAAAGTCCATAATGGGAGGGAAGAAATTTGCAGTTCTTTTATGTGCAGAAGATTCAGATTATGTGAAGACTAATTATGGTGGTTACTTTGGTGTTTTTGTAAAAATGCTAGAGGAGGAAGGTGAAACATGGCATGTTTTCAAGGTGGCTAATAGTGAATTTCCTGATCAGATTGGAGGCTATGATGGTTTTGTGATCACTGGAAGTTGCAATGATGCTCATGGAAATGATTTATGGATTTGTAAATTATTGAATTTGATCAATAAGTTGCATGCTTTGGAGAAGAAACTTCTTGGTGTTTGTTTTGGTCATCAGGTGAATAAGAATCTTAATGCTATCAAATCACTTAAAAGTTAACTATTGATGATTATCCACGACAAATAATATATCTAACTTAAAAAATAAGATAAACAAATTACAAACCTACTAGTCCCTCCGTTATACTTTATGTGTCATAGTTTGACCTGATACGGAGATTAAAAAGTAAATAAAAACTTTTGAAACTTGTGGTTTGAAATGAGACATAAATATTTGTATGGTTGTAAATCATTTCATTAATGGCAGAATTGTAATTTTGAAATTAGATTGTTACCAAATTTAAAATACTGATATTATTTTTGAACAAACTAAAAAGAAAATGGTGTCATATAAATTGAAACGGATGGAGTATATGACAAATTAAAAATATACTGACAATGTAAAAGAAAGTTATTACAAAGGCCAGGATATAAATATTCATAGTAATTCTTTTAATTAATGTTTATTTTTATATGAATTCAATTTTAAAAAAAATTAAATCGAGCACAATTGAAGTGGAAAAGTGGTTCTTTTTGAATGGCCAAAGTACTTTTGAGTACCATAGATATATATATATATATATATATATATATATATATATATATATATATATATATATATATATATATATATATATATAATTCATCTCCCCTTAATTTATTCTTATTTTCATTCTTTTTCGGTTTTCTGGTTTGCAATTTAGTTTAGAGTTCATCTACATACAGCTGTTATTATCTTTTAATTTAATATGTACGTGTAAATAGATGCTCACCCAACCGTTTAAATAAAAATAGCTGTATAATCTATGTATAATTATGTACAAATTATTTGAATTTACGTATACCAGTCAAATGATGTAAGCAGTGAATCCAGTACTCGAACAATTTAGGATACATGCACAATTCAAAATGGTATTAACACTAATATTTTTAAAGTTATGCAACCCTTTTCATAGTAGTTCAATAGATATTAAAACACATTATCTATGAGATCATCTCCTCATATGTGGATGCTATTCATTACTCCCTCCGTCCCAAAAAGAAGGTTTCTTTTCGTTTTTCGAGAGTCAAACTACATAAACTTTGACCAATATTTTAAGATGTATTTTTTCACCAAAATGATATGAGAAAAGTTGTCACTTATAGTACGTTTCAAGTAGTTTTCAAATATATAAATTTTATTGTTACAATATTAAGTTAATCTAATCCATTTTAACTTCAAAGTTTCGTCAAATTGACTCTCGAAAAACGAAAAGATACAGTCTTTTTGGGACAGATGGAGTATTGTAGAAATTAAAAGGTGTGTATTAATTTCCCAAACCGGCTGACATGTAAGGACTGGAATACGTCATTCAAAATTATCCCAACTAAAAACTATTTTCATGCCTTTTGTTATCATGAATTTCGTACGTGCTTAGAATAGTTATGACTTTTATACGTTGACAGGGGATGAAAGGGTGTCGACTGAACCCCTTTGTCGAAATATTATACTGTGCAGATAATCTAAAAATTAGTTTTTTTGGTTATACACACACTATTGAACCTCCTTGACACAAGAAAAGATGTTAATGTAGTGATAAATGGTTTAACTATTGTTCTAACTCACAAGTTCAAACTGTGACAATCTAACTTTTTTTTAACCCCTCCCGTTAGTTTCTGGCTCCACTCCTACATTGATAGTGTCACACTTTGTGATAGATGGACAATTTGCCTTTCCCCATGTTTTTCTCACCTTATTTTGAAATCTGGTTTGATTTTAGATATTAGGAAGAGCATTAGGGGGGACTATAGGAAGAGCCACTGCTGGATGGGACATTGGTGTTACAACTGTTACTCTCAAACCTTCAAAAAATTTCACCTCTCAACATACCTACATCTCTACAAATCATTGAGTGTCATCAAGATGAGGTAATTGGTCCCAAACACTATGAAATTCCCTTTATTTCTTTGTATTTTTTTTCTTGTTGCTTTGCTTTCTTTAACTTAGTTTTAATCTAATGTGACTGAAATTAGATTCTAGAGCTTCCACCAAAAGCTGAAGTGATGGCATGGTCCAACAAAACTGGAATTGAAATGTTTAAGTATGGTGACCATATCATGGGCATTCAAGGTCACCCAGAATACACCAAGGACATTGTTCAACTCATTGATCGTCTTTTGCAACGCAATCTCATTGAGGTAATAACTTGCAACCAGTGGCGGAGTCAGAAATTTTAACAAGAGCATTCAAACAAAATAGAGGATTCAACGAGTTATAGAAATATTACCTATATACGCTGTACAATTTTCCGACAAAGGGGGTTCACTTGATCCCTTCACCGTACAAAGCTCTACCACTGCCTATGTAGTACTATTAAGTCCAAAAAAGATACTTTAACAACACCTTGTGCTTACACCAAACTGCATTAGTTTGGTTAGGTCATAATATAAGGCATGAACACATACAACTTAACCATTGCTAAGAGACAAAAGTGTATGTAAAGACACGTGTCATGTATTCATTGTTTGGTGTAAATACCGGAAGTTCAGTAAGTTCTTTCCGTATTAGTTCTACTGTTATTTATGTTCATTTTTAATGTTTATAGGATAACTTAGCTGATGTTGCCAAGGCAAAGGTGGAAGAACAGGAACCAGATCAAGAGGCATGGAAGAAATTATGCATCAACTTTCTCAAGGCTTGATTGTGATTTGAACAGTATTTATCCAAGAAACTGAATTTGTCTGAGGATTCTTAAGGCCTTTTTTGTGTTATCAAGTACCAACAAAACTATGATTTAATATTTGTATTGTTAAGATTAATGGGATGATGAGATTCACAATTGTGAATCACTGCAACTCACTCTACACAAGACTTTATCCTTTCTTTAATTCAAAAGGGCACCGAAATTCTAATAGAGAGATATATAGTGAATTGTACTGAAGATAACAATTTGCAACCATCAAGTGATGTGGTGTAACGGATGGGGCTACTCCTCCCTTAACCAGAGGTCTCGAGGTATGGAAAAATCACTGGTAGGGAGCGCTTCCCCCCGAATAGGGCCCTAAGCGGCGCGAATCCGGATTAGTCGGGCTCCAATGAGGGTACCGGACACCGTGTGGGAAACCAAAAAAAAAAAAACACAGTTTGCAATTAGAGGAGATCTTCATTCACAGACAATATTAGAAGACAGCACAGTGAAGCCAAAACCCAGCAATCTTCTCCCTATTGATTCCTAGGCTACTCTTTTGAACAAAATGTGTTATGCATCTTTAGTTAATTCATCATTTAAACTACCAACCACTCAAAACGAAAGAATACAAGTCAAGATCTCCTCATTCCTTTACTGCTTAAAATGACCAATGTCCCCTTTTTTTGTTTCCTTGCCCCGTGCCTATCTGGAGCTCGACTAATCCAAATTTGCACAAAAAAGTCTCGGTGCAACACTGCCTACTAAAAGACTACAGATAGGACTGTCTGCTTGAGAAAAAAATCCATGGAGTGGTCAAGCACATGGTTTTCATGTCTTTCTAACCAAATGAACCATATAATTCTAAATTATAGGTTGATTGATAATTTAAGCAATTCTTAGAGTTAAACAGAACTAGATAGATTCTCTCCTGTACAGGGAAAAACATTACTTGCATCACTGACATATTTTAAAATCATATTCGAAATGAAACTGAAAGAGAACCACCTCCTCATTACATTAAAACTAGTTTGAAAATAGAAATAAGCTGAATTAACATGGTAAGCATTGTGTTGGGGGGTTGGGAAGGAGGGGGGGGGGGGGGTTACAAGAAATATCCTATCAAAATCCATAATATTCAAATGGTATATAGAGGAACCGAGGTGGCTACATACTGCTCAGAACCCAAGGTAGCAGCAACGAACGTCACAAGGATAAAAGGCATGCACATCATAGCATAAAAAGCAAAGCCACAGAAATATCACAAAGAAGTCTATAAAGTCTATTATTTCATCATAAACTTAATGGAGACGGAGTATATCAAGAACCAGATTTACTTGCTCCATCAATGCTTAATCACAATTCCAACACTGTGTTCAAGTATGGAATAAAAATGAGTTTAAAGTTGATAAAATAACACCCAACAAGCTTAGGCATTCAGCATTGAGTTCCTCTTACACTCGGACAACATGTCCATGTAGAACTGACACTTGCCAATGTCACTTCCAGAGCTATTGATGCACTGCAAGTTGAACCACAAACAATGGTACTATCAGTATCTTCTGGTGAAAATAACACAGGTCTCAAAGTTGCAAATTGAAAGGCATAAAAGGTTTGAAGTTAGCACTTACGTCTTGAAACGCTTTACTGTGAATGCTGCAAGCATCATAACTTGCACCACTGGTGGGGGCTGGAGCAGCAGCAGCTGCCTCAGAAACGACTGATTCATGTTGAATAGTGCGTGGACCCACGACAGCATCTACAGCCCTGTGCGCCACAGCACTTCCAGTACCAAAGGCCATCCCTATAAAACATAGTAGTAAAACAGACGAGACATTTAAAAGCCACTTCGTAGAAGAAGATAATCGATGAACTATGATGCAAGTTTTCTACATACAGCAGGATATACCCATACCTTGAGCTATGGTAGAACCAATACCACTAAGCATGGATCCACCGCCACCGCTACTTTGCATAGGAGCTGGTGGAGGAGCACGGTGTACTGCAAAAAATGAGATAGAATATGAACTTGCACAAGCAAAGGAAGGAAGATTATATCACATCCACCAAAAGACAGCCATCCAAACGACATGATTAAGTTGCCAAGAGGTACATAACCAACCTGGGGCTGGAGCAGGACGAGGAGCAGCTCGAGGAGCAGCACGAGGAGCAGGTCTTCCTGCACAACATAACAAGGAAAATCGAAAATCATCAACCATAATAAAGGGAGGAAAGAAATGATAAATTACAACAGAAGCATCAGAAGATAAATGATCAAAGAGCAGTTAAGTGAGCGACCCAGGCAACAATAATAGTACATACATAACTGGGTTGCAACCGTTAAGAAAAACAAGCGGAGAAATAGTTACTACCTCAATCCTATACAACAAACAAAACACATATACTTGCCCTACAAAGCACATATACGAACAGCCACTCGCCAGTTTTCATTTAGAAATGTAAGAAATCCTGAATCCTGAATCCTGAATCTCTTTTAACAATTGTTGCAACTAGGTTTTTCAATTGAAGCATATTTCCTTCTCGGCCCACAAAGCCACTAATACAATCAACCTTAGCAAAAAGGATTTACACCAAACTTGAGCTCAATTGAGACTATTTAACTAACACACCTGATTAAGCCGATAAAAAAGAACTACAAATAATTGGGAAATAAAGTCCGATTAAGGTACCAAATGTCGCATCAATACTAAAACCTTCTACAGTCTTCTTCATTAGCTAAGCATACTAATTGTTTTTTTGAAATGTTAATTTGCTTCCCTGGTCAATCAAACTGACAACCTTAAGCATACTTGCAAGTTCTAAGACAAGAAAAACAATTAATCCCATCACGAAACAAGTATGAGGGGATTCGATGTACTACCTAAAACGTGTTTTATTAACAAATAAGCAACATATTTGGATTAAATATGCAAAAGATTCTTATATTCTGAAACAAATCATAGTCAAAGGAAACACCTTTTGAGTTTCCAAACAGTAATACTGTCATTCGTTCAGGGACATAGAGAACATTTCTTGTTGTTGTAAAAGCACAAATTTTTATTATAAACTCAAACAGAACGAAAAAAATCAAAACTTTATGATCAATCAGCTGCCTCAAAATATAAAAAATCCATAGATTTCACTGAAAAGAAAACCTAGAAAACTAAAAATACTCTCTCCGTCCCAATTTATGTGAAGTTCCGCTTTCAAAAGTCACGCTTTTTTATACTGACCGTGAATTCGAACATAGATTTTTGTTTTACAATATTACAAACTACATAAAAATTAGTCCCTCCATTCCAAAAAAAGGATGGCACTATTTCCTAATTAGTCAGTTCCACGAAAAAAGGCACACATTTAACTATGGTTTATTATAAACCATAAGTCCAAAGGTCTTATTCAATTTCTTAAACTCCGATCCAAGTCAAACTATATCATTAAGTAGTTAAAAATTTAAAAAGATATAAGAAAATATCCGGATCAAAGAATAACTCGTTTAACTCTCGAAAAGCAAAAAGTATTACACAAATAAGGACGTAGTGATATAAGCATAGTACCAGAGCTTCGGCGAGGCATGATTTGTTGATAGTTGCGACGAAACCCTAGAGAGAGAATTTTATTAGTATTGGAGAAAATTTTTGTAAATGCTTGTAATTAATATTTACGTGTAGTTAAGAGGAAAATAAAATATTGGCGGTGGTGATTGAGTTTCCTGAAACTTCTACGTGGCATTTTCTTGATTGTTAATATGAAAAAATGTCATATTGATTGCACTAATCTTTAGTTCCATATTTCTCATGAGTTTTTTTTTTAATCTTAATTCTTATTAATATTAGCTTTATTTTAATAGTATAGCTTGGTGTCGGATATTTGCTCTGACTGTTGTAGTTTTTATATAGGTATTTGAGCTATCATGATGTTCCTCTCTTGTTTGTTTTCGAACGTATTTTCGAAATGCTTTTCTAGTCGAGGGTCTATCGCAAACAGACTCTTCACCTCGGTAGTGGTAAAGTCGGCATATATCTCACCCTCCACAGACTCTATATATCGTATGTTTACTCTGATTGTTGTAGTTTTTATATGGGTATTTCAGCTATCATGATGTTCTTTCCTCGTTTGTTTTCGAACGTATTTTCGAAATGCTTTTCTAGCTGAGGTCTACCGCAAACAGCCTCTCTATTTCGGTAGTGGTAAAGTCGGCATACATCTCACCCTCTACAGACTCTACATATGAAATATCACCTAGTAAGTTGTTGTTATTGTTGATTTATCTTAATGGACAACTTATTTACTTTAGATGTGAAATGGACTACTATAAATTAGACTAAAAACAAATAGGCGTAACTGAACTAGCCACTTTGGATTAAAGCGCAAGTGATATTAGGGGACTATTGCCATTTGTAAATTTCAGGTAAATTACACCATATATTTGTTTACCAATGACATAATCATTTTATAATGGGAAATTTTATTATAATTTTTCATTTCATTTTTATTGCTTTGGTTCTCCATCTATTCTACCGCATTCATCTTACTTGATTTCGGTGTTTGAAATAATGAAATTTGGTCACCATATCATTGTTGATATCATTTTGGTACATTATGTTGAAAAACTAACATGGAGGAATTTGTGGTGAAAAACTTCAATAGCTGAATTTGCACAAATTCCTTTTTGAGTTTTTGCAAACACCAACTTTTTTGCAAAAAACAATTCAAACAAACATAATTTGAAAAAAGTCAGAAGAAATCTTTAGGTCCAAACACAGTTTTGGAACAGCAATATGATGCATCAAAGAGAGACTGCTTTAAAAAGCATTCTTGCTTAGTTAAGTGTGTATGGATACACATTCCAAGTAAATTACATCTTAACAGCAAACTATAGACGCAAATGCCTAAAATCTCAGCAACAAGGTCCTGTATGTATTTGCCTAGGGTTAAAGTATTCTTATGAGTTATGTACAATCTAAGCAAATTTGACAGATATTAGAGACATAAATTTCAGCTCTTTCACCTTGATTCAGCACTAATTGCTATCAGAGGTAACCGCAAAGAAGAGAACCCTATCAATGTTCAGGAGTCAGCACTGTGTTTTCACCATCCGAAGTGATGATACCAGCAGCAGCCATAGCTTCAGAGCCATTAACTTCACCGTTGCTCTAGCAGGGGAAATATCAAACAAAGACAAATTTAAGTTCCAAACTTAAACTACAAAACAACGGGCGCTTGTTACCCAACACACACATACACAGAGAGAGGCAGGGAGAGAGAGAGAGATGCACCTGATCAGCACCTTTGAAAGAATGTTCCTGAACTGTAACTGTTGAAACTTTAGAAAGATCTCTTAGAATCCCCTGCAGAATCAGAATACATAATAAGGGGATCAAAGTAACATCACTGATTCAAAAAAAGTTGCCTGATTGGAAATGATGAGATTTGGCTACTTAATGCTGATTGAGACTTTCCTCTTGACTTCTCCTTCAAGTAAGATGAGCATATGCGTATTATGAAGGCGTTTGGAAGTTAATAATTATTAATATTTAAACCACAGATTGAGCTAGCCCTAAAATGAGTGATCTTGACATTAAAGAGTTAAAGGAGGAAGATGACGAATAGTGATTTGGAACTTGGGAATGAGTTGAATAATGACTAATGATTCCTTTGGGATAAAGCAAGACTTCTAATGAAATTTTTGTCTCGATTAATGGGCGTAAGGAGTAAGTGTTTCTTGACAGCTTGAGCCAGAATGTGAACCAAATCGGTTATTATGGATTCCTAAGGACATATTTGATGAGATTGAGTTATCAATATTGTTGATATACATCAAAAGTGTTGGACGTCATTGGAAGGCAAAGGCGAGGCAAGTTAACATGCACCTACCTCTAGGGTGATTTTTGACAATCATCCATATTTCCAAGACGTAAAATGTAGAACATTAATTTGAATTCGTGGGGGCAACCGGACTATACAATCTATAGTTTGAATTATGTGGGTGCTATGTAGAAGCAATACCAGCATAGAATAATTTAGTACCAAAAACAGTAGCATCCACCCAACGCGATAGGATCATCATGAGTAGCAAAAGAGGAAGGACCAGCACAAGCATCAGTCAAGTCACTCAAAGGACAAGAAGAAGATTTCATTGCTATGGATGGAATATCAACAAGCTCTTCCTTTTCCAAGACTTCAGGTCCCCTTTGTAGTGATCCATCCAGTTTTTGATAGAACCATGTTGTCCTTTCCTTTGACTTACCATGTTTCCTTTTTCTTTTTGAAATGAAAATTTCACCTAGACCCAATTGGAAATCGAACATTTTGTAGTCATAGTACCACGATCGGTTAGCACACAATAAATTGAACGTTCTACCACGATCGGTTAGCTCACTCATGGAATAACCACACCTCCTGCCTAATCCAGTTCCACGTCAAAAAATAATGCCCTCCAAAATGTGGTCAAAGGACTCATTAGAGCCTGTTTGGGTAAGCTTAAAAGCAGCTTAAAAGCACATATATGATTTTTTGAGTGTTTGGTAACTCAAAAAGCAATGAGCTTATAAGCACTTTTGTGCTTAAAATAAGCCAAAAGTGAGAAGTTAAGAAATCCTAACTTCTCAAAAGTGGCTTATAAGCAACTTATGGCGTATAAGCTACTTATAATAAGCTCACCCAAACGGGCTCGTAGTTATTCCTCAATCAAAGAAAAAGAGAATGGGTGGTATTAACATGCTCACAACATTACTCCACAAAAAGAGGCTTGTATACATGGACCAAAATGCCAGACAATTATAAGTTAATGCAACAAAAAGACTAACAACACGTCAACACCTAAGGTAAGTCAAGTCTTCCTACTCAATACTAACCTTATTGGCCCATGTAAGTCCACATGCATTACAGAGAGACCTTGGGCCATCTGGTCCACGACGCATCATAGGAGTGGATTTTGAACTAATTCCACAATGTCTACATCTGCAAGAGAAATAAAAGGCTTCAGATGCTGCACCCTTTAACTTATCAGTTCAACAGTGCAAAGCCACATACAGTTTGATCTTCTGGTATACACCAGATGGACAAGCTACTATCTGACTTATTTAAGGAACAGAAACACAAACAACTAGAGAAGTCTGACACTCACGATGATTCCTGCTCTTCTTGGCTAGAGCCAGCATTTCCCTCTGCAGAAGAAGAACCTGCTTCATCAGATACTGACTTGGAAGATGTAAACTGACCCTTCTTACGCTGCATCCTGACAAGTGACAACAGAACACAGGTCCGTGAGATGCAATAGACCGTGGCAATGAATTTTGACCAAAATTACTTTTTTTTTTTTTTTTTGATAAGGTAAAAATTTTATTGAAGCAACAGTATCAAGATGATACTTTGAAAAACCAGCTGGAACTGCTTACACTAAACGCCTAGACCAAAATTACTTTAAAGAGCCTCTAAATAGACCTGCTTGGTAAAGAATAGGTCTAGACTGAACTTTAGAGATTCAAATAAGGAAAAGAACACAGTAATCACACCCTACAAGAATATGGGAAAGAAAAAGGAAAAAGAAAAAAATTGGATTCTTTTTTAATGAAAAAAAAAAAAAAGAGATTCACCAAAAGAAAGAAATAGCCCGACACTCAGATGCCTTTACAGTTCAGATTGTCACAAACTCAACTGGATGTCATTATAAACATCAGTTAGCAATAGGTTTAAACTACTCTTTTGTTAATTTATTCTAGTTTCCCAGCCGACTGAATTCTCCACAAACAATGAGCATGTCCTGATCCGCCTGCACAGCACACACACTGATATATGTCCGAACAAAGGAATGGAACATGACTACATGAGAGATAAGTCAAGCTGCCAGTGGATCATTCCATTCACTACCATCATTATCCTACATATTACCGCGACTAGCTCGGCAACCAGAATGTACCGAGCGAAGTATCAACAACATACCCAGTGTGATCCCACAAGTGAGGTGATAAAGTGTACGCAAATTTTACCCCTACCTTGTGTAAGGTAGAGAAGTTGTTTCAGAAGACCCTCAGCTAAAGAACTGTAGAACAAGTCATTCATAAAATACCCCAAACATGGAATTAATCCAACAAAAAGTCAGACTTTTATGATAAGATGATCATATTGATTGTAAAAGATTAATTAGCTAAAATAAAAAACTTGTACCCACCGATGTAACATGTGCCAAAATCTATCAGATGAATATGTGGTTCAATCCTACTAGCTCTAAGACTCACCACCATCTTAAAAACTTGAAAAGATATGTGTTGCAATAGCCTGATGACATTAGGCTCCTTCATAATCCCCTCAAATGATCATGCCACTGACTTACTGAAAGTGTATATCATGGCATTGCATTGATGACTCCCCTTAAGGTGGTCACGGACTCGGGGCATTAAGCATTGTCATGTTCACATGTCAAGCGATGCCTTATCCTCTGTCGTAGTCAACTTTAAAATCTTCAGTTCACATGCACTTCTGCTAAATACATCCATTTTTTCCTTAAGGAAAGCATGTCCATAAATTTATTCATATACCCAGTCACTTATGACACTCTTTGTTCCGCCGTGTAAGACTAGTACTTTGGCCAAAACATTTACAATACCGATCCCTTTCTAGTGGAACTGAGTGAAACATGTCATGTTCTGAAACTTTCTTGAATAGCAAAGTTTGATAGTGTTCTAACCTTTCAAATGTACTTAAAAGTAACTGATTATGTTTATCAACTCTGCGGGCATCAATACATTCTCCAAAAGTTTTTGGAGTTCATGCAGTCCTGTTTATAAGACAGTCCACTTCACACAAGAGACTCATAGTTTAGTACCCAATGTACAATGGAAAGAAACCTCCAACCAATTTATGTAAATTTCTCACCCCAACTTAATAGAAGGAGACATGAACTCATTTATACCTAACCATTAGCTGTGCGGCTACGGTAGAAAATTACAATGTTAGGTAAAAATGATACCACGAAGGTACCAACAATATGCCTTACAACGAGCAAGTTGTCACTTTACTTCTATAAAGTGGATATTCATAGATGAAGATGTTGCGTAGAGTCCATGGAAACAGTTCACTAATGTAGAAGGAGAGTCTTTGTAGTCACACATCTATTGGCAATTTGGCATCTAGACCAAGATGAATATAAAGAGCTAAGTAAATGTTTTTATTTTTTACCACTAGAATTCCAACTAAATTAGAAGACAAGCTCAATTAGCAACAGAATGAAATTTGGTACACATGACTTGTCATTAGTCATGTACATCATCATGGAAGAATATGCCTCTAACACTTCCAGACGTGATTTCCTCCAAGGACATAAATAATGATGTATTACCTAAGTGCAACTTCCTTTCGAACAGTATAACGAATCTTTTTGTCAAAACACCGTTCTTTCCTTTTCTCCCTAAAACGATTCAAGGAAGCTTCCCGTTGCGGTTGATTCAATCTTCCAGGAACTTCACCTGGCGCCTATGGAAATTGCAGAAGCACGGTAATCAATCGCAAACCAGCATAACAACAGAATATTACAGGTTAGAAATAAAGATTGTATACCCTCTGACTTTGAGTAGCCACATTGACAGTAGGGATGCCAGTAGGGACTTCGTATCCCCCCAACAGCAGCAGCACTGCCTGAACCTGAAAACAACCCAAAAAGAAATAGTCCTCATCACAATGCTTGCCTTGAAAGACAAACTATTTGGTAATCAAATGAAATGGACCTAATTAGAGCGGAATGGATGAAGATTATTAATGTACCTGACCCAACTAATGGGAAATAATGCATAGTTAAGTAATTCATCAGGATGCAAGCATACAGTAACTGAAACAAACAAACCAATCAAAGTCGACTACAGCCAACCATTTCCATAAAGTTTTTTTTGATTTTTGGGCAACCAACATTCTCATAATGACTTCAAGTATAATATACAAAGTTCGCCATTTTACCCCCTTTATTATGAGACATAATAGAGCTTCAAGGATGGGTGTTTGGCAAGTGGACCTTAGCTCCATGTCTTTTCCCAGCCACAATTCCGCATTGGATATAAAACAAAAACCAGAAAATTTTGGACCTCTGGGTCCTCTCCAAAAGAATCCAAAGTAACAGAAACAAAATTATTACTGTAGTTTTTGATGAAGATAATTAAAGAAAGTCACTGGAGTTCATAAGCTAAGCTGCAGATTCCTTGGCAATCTTCTCTGCCTTGGCAATGACCTCATCGATTCCACCAACCATATAGAACGACTGTTCTGAAGATTTGATAGTTAAAGAGTCACTCCTACATTAAAAGAGCCAGAACCTTTCATGACCTCTTTGCTTTACGAGCAATCAATACTCATACCAACTCATCCTTCACATACAACCTAATCTAAGGAATTACCAATTCCTGAATTTGAATCATCTCAATTACAAAACTAATAACTACCAGTGTTTTGAAAAGCACGAAGCGCAGCTGAGGCGCAGTATCTGCGCTTTTTACGAGTGAAGCGAAGCGGGGGAAAAAGCGCGCGCTTTTTTCAGTAAAGCGCACGCTTTGTTGCACCTTTTTTTTTTAATTAAAGTTAAAATCTGATTTGTTTTAAAGGAAAAAAATATGTAAAGCTAAATTTTTGAGTTTTTGACACAAAGTAAAAGAAAAAACGCAGCTTCTCTCATCAGCCTCTCATCGCGCAGACCAAGTAATTTCTCCTCTTCTTTCTTCTTCCTTTCTTCTTTCTTTCTTCCTTCTTCTTCTTCTTTCTTTTTCTGTTAACAAGCAGACTCTTTTTTTTCTTCTTCCTTTCTTCCTCCAATCTCCTCTTCTTCTTTCTATGCTCTGTTTCACTTTCCTTCCTGCTCTGTTTCACCGCCTTTCTTTAAGCTCTGTTTTTCTTTATATTTTGGATTTTAGTTTTATTATGCTTGTCCTATGGAGGATTATTTGCTCTTTCCTTTAGTGTTTGGATTGAAACACTTGCTTATTTATCTTATTTTTAATGTGTTCGTGGCTTCTTGCTTATTTACTTCTATTTATTTGTGAAAAAAAATATTTTTTTTTTTTAAATTGCGCTTCATGTATAAAAAGCGCGCGCTTTGAAGCTCCAGGGCCCTCATCGCTTCATTGCGCTTCTCGCTCACCAAAATACTGATAACTACACAACTACTCCTAAGCTTCAAACTTAAGCTAGTTGGGATCGGCCATATGGGTCCTCTATATCCATTCCTCCTTCTGGACCTTCTCATTCCACAAACGGAGATGTTTGCCTCAATTTTCATGCTCTAAAGCTTCCTAAAAAAACACGAACTTTCTCAATCCTTTCTATTTTTATTTTTGATAACCAAGAAACCCCCAAGGGCCAACAACGCACGGATAGAAAATCTGATGGATAAGAGGCCCGCCCCTGTATCCTGTGACAGGGTTTGAACTTCTAACGTGCGCCTAACTCATACATCAAACCGGTAAGGTGCGCCTAACTCACACATCACAAGTTGAACTATTACCACTAGACTAAAGCCCTTGTAGAAACAAATTAGTGTTATCCATTAATATATACTAATCAAAAAGCCTTATTTACGTTCCGGTACTCGGTAGGCTTCCTTACAAAAACCTAGCTTGTATAATGCTTGTGAAAATCAAGTAATCCACAACATAAACACTAAGCATAAAAGCGTCATGATAAATTAAAAAAAAAAAAAAAGGCCCGGTGCACAAAGCATCCGCATTCAGTAAAGAGAGTACCTTTTCAGGGGAAACAGCATCAAAGACATAAACTTGACCACGAAACGACAGCGTAAGCTGATCAGAACCACCACCACCACCGTGAACAACGATATCGGAACCAGGTACATAGAGCGCGTGATTCGAAACGCCGCCGTCTACAGCAGCCTCCTCCTCCATGTTGTTATTGTGGAGCGCGTGAGGATGCGCGTGGTGGTAGTCGTAACGAATGTGATGAGAAGGAGGATTGTCTATGGATTCTCCTCCGCCACCACCGGTGATTTCGTCGGTGTCGACGTCGTCTTCGCCGCCGTCGACGACGGCGAAATGATGATGTCTATCTGACGTCATTTTGTCTCTCGTGTACATCTCGTATGGATTTGGACTATGTCGTCACCTCTCTCCGTCAAACTGAATATATGATGTAAAAAGTTACTAATACTATATAGTCCCCCGTCTCGTTTTATTTGTGCCCTTATTATAAATAGTCTTCTCAAATTATTTATTTATTTAAAAAAACCAAAATAAATTTAGTTTTTTTTTTTATTTTACCCGCAGTAATAATTATTCTTAAATACCATATTTGTCTCAATTATAATTTAATATTATAACTGTTCAAATACTGATGGAGACATAAACAGAGGTAAATAAAACGGAACGGTGGGAGTACCGAATACTAGACTACTAGTAGTACTTAGAACTTTAATTGTACCTTAGTATATAAACTATAATTCTTGAGCTAAGAGTCTATCGGAACCGTCTCTTTGTTTAGAGGCCACACATGTCTTACCACTCTCCTATATTTTATTCCGTAGTAAAGACTCCTCCATTTTCTCATTTTTATCTTAGTGTACTTGTTTATCCTTGTACTTCATAATTTTTAAAGGAGTTTAAGATAAACAGAAAATGATCATATCTACCCGTTTACTATCGGATATTAGTTAAAAGTCACCTTCGTATACTATTTCAAAATTTTTAAAAGCAAACATCCAAAATTTCAACAAGAAGAAAATCGAATGCATAAATTTAGGAAATGCAAGAACTTAAAAATTCACAGGAATTAATCATTGTACAAAGTTCACAATTTACTGCAAATCCATAGCATAGGTTCCCTGTACATTTCATGGGCATTATTAATGAAACTTTACAGATTGTCTCAAAAGCAACTTTACTATTTGCTTCCAATGACCAAGCCAGAACTTAAGCATTCTTATATAACAAGGGATCAGAAACGACTTGTGGCTCGAAATCAGGTTTTACATAACGAGCGAGCAGATCAGCATAGACTTCATAACGAGCAGTCATTCGAAATCCCCATTTCTCCTTAATCTGCCTGCAAAGGTTGAGATCCATGTCCGATATCAACAACCCATCCTTGTGGCGGGATAGAGATGGTGTACATGAAGCGTCTGGTGCAGAAAAATGACTGGAACCGTAGAAATGTCCAAAATCTGCATGCTGTGGCTTCCCATCCCCTGAAGTGAAGGCATTGGGGAAAACTTCTGTTCCCACACGGTTAATTGAACCAACAAAGTAACTATTTGCAATCGCTGCATTGCGTGCCTGATTCAATAACAAACAAAATATCAAGAAACTACCAATGCTGTTTGCCAATGGCTTCGTCAAAGAGTGATGTAACTTCTGAAAGTTAGTGAAAGACTGATATCCGTTAATCATTTTCTTTTTCTTCCAAGATTATTAGCTGATGATTGATAGCGGTGTCATACAAACTTGGAATAAGTACATGCATGTGACAGGGATCTCCAAGGCAAAATACTAAAAGAATACACTTGAAGATAATAGATAAAGGAAATGGTACCTCGATGGGCCACATCGGTTCACTAAGTTCACCAACAGTAGCTGATGGGTTAAAAACAATCTCTGCACCATTTAAACCAAAAGCTAACCAGTTCAGAGGATGGTGCCTCCCGTAACATATATTAACAGCAATCTTGCCAAATGCTGTCTCAAACACAGGATGGCCAGTGTTTCCTTCCATATAATATGTACTCTCGTTGAAGTCCCCAACTCTAGGTATATGATTCTGCAAACTTTAAAGCATTAGTTACAAGAGAAAATACAAAATGATATAAATGGTTATCGGGGTTTACCTTTCGATGTTTCCCTATTATGTTACCATGATTTCCAATTATTACTGCTGTGTTCCAGAGGGTTTCTCCATGGTTCACATCCCTCTCAAGAATTGGACTAACAATAACCATGTTATATTTTCGTGCAAATTCCTGAAGAAATTGTGTTGATTCTCCATCAATTGGCTCAGCAAATTCACACCAGTTTTTCTCACGAGTGCAAAATGCAAATGGCATCGTCCATGCCTCCTGCCCAGAGTTAAAAGGAAATAATAAATGATCAAACTCTGGAAAGACCAATAGGTTCATCAGAAACTTCAACAACTATGTTCAAACTCACTTGCAAGCATAGAACATTGACTCCTGAAGAACCTGCAGCATCAATGATGGGAGTCAACTTTTGGAAGATAGCCTTCTTTTGGTCCAGGAAAGGCGCAGTTGTAGGTAGAGCAATAGAATTCTGAATGAGACCAACCCTCACAATCCGAGGTCCTCGCAATGACTCTTTGTTGGCAGAAAAGTTAAAAGCCTGCATTTACGTGAAGAAAATTGATGCCTAGAACGATCTGTAGATAAAAATAATTGCGAGAACCGAGAAAATGATGTCATGGGCCGGAGTGGTGGTTTTGTCCCCTCCCAGGCAGTTGTCCTGTCTGCCTCGTGCATAACACAATAGAAAAAGTTGATTTTCATTCTACATGACTACAACTTGCATTAACAAAACACAAATCTTCATTCTTTCCCATTGATGTCTACCACAGTTTGTACTTTGTAGGAATAAGGAAGTGTGCAAATACCAGAATTCATTGCACTGGTTTATTTTTAACCATAAATGATCGCATTACGTCCATCATCCACCTTTAACTTTTTCTTCTGAAAATCAGCAGAAGAATCATAGCCTATCTTTTCATTTATGTTAATTCTGAAAATCATGGAGAAAAAAAATCCCATTTTCCGAACTCTTATCAAGAAGATAATGCTTCTCCGGGTTGACAAGTTTCCCATTGACGTCTACCACCTCATTCTAGCCATCAGATACATGAGATAAAAAATAGAACCATCTCAGCTATTACATTCTAGACAGCACACCGTCTCTAATCCTAATGAACATTCAGAAAAGAGAGTGCAGTAAATCGGGTCAAATTCAGCATCAACATCAAATTCACCCTGCTTTTCTTCCTAGGAAGCTAGCTGCGTTGGGTGTCCAAATTTCCTACTATAGCAGAATTTGATAAAACCTAAATACCAGCTTTCCCCCTTTCTGGGTAAACCATTTGGTTAAATTAACACTATTTCCTTAAGCAGACGATGAGAAACTCACCTGAAGATCAAAATCATGTTCAGAGGAGAGAGCTTTGACAGGCTTTGGAAGAGCAATAGGCTCAACTGCTTTTCCACAATTTAGCCCAAGAAGAACGCGACTGACTTCCTGCAAAGCAAAACTTATTCTCTCAGCATAACCAGAGAAATGCTCAAAGCTTACGACCTCACCTCTACAACCTTTGCCTTTGTACCGTCTCATATCAAGGTTGATGATTCCCTATCCCTAGACAAATATCCAAAGTACGACATATGGACCTTTCCATTACTGTACTCACTAGTAAATAGGCCAATACTTATTCATGAACCTCCACATCCATTATATATAATAAAGAATAAAAGAACAAGTTTTTGCATAGAAGATGAACATATTCACTATTTCATACAATCTATATATAAGTTTTCAATAATCCTCATCACCACGCACATATTACAATAAACTCATACCAAAAAGGACCATCTTGACCAATCAATCTTAAATAACAAAACCTAGTTCACCATTCAAAAATAAGCTTATCTATCGACCCCATTAATATACCAAGTCCCAAGCTTGTATTAACAATTTAGAGGGTAAAAGATTTGAAAACTCCGCAGTAGAATTCCTCGTTTATTCATGACACCAAAACAAACATAAAAGTAAAGCACTGAAATACAGAACCATTTTCCTACTTTGAATTCATTACTAGGCAAATCAATCCGATCAAATGACTACACCTCAATGCCCACTAGTTCTAGACTAAATGAAACTTCATATCCATCCCCCTACCCCCACCCCCACCACCTCATCGAACCCGTTTCTTTCTAATACTCAATCATTTGACTTTTAAGTAACGAATTTGATGCAAATTCTTACCCCCCCCCCCCCCCCCCCTTCTACCGGTATGCCAATTTATCACAAATTTCTTAAGGCATCATTTTCCAGACACGGAGGCGGATTCAAGATTTTAAGTGACTGCATGTGGGACCCAACTACACACTAGCTTGTAACAATTGACACAAAATTAACATAAATATAAATTTTTTGAAATTTTCAATTTGTTTTACCCCACCCTTCCTCCTCTCTCGGAAACAAATAGTGGCCCTCTGATTTTTTGAGCCTACTGTGGCTCATGCTTACCATCTAAACAACCCTCATTTATCAAATTTTTCAAGTGTATACATAGTTCGAGCTGAAAACTACACAATATGAATCATCCTCATGCAAAAAAATAGGATCTTGAAAAATTATACAACGCAAGTAGGCTAAAACCGAGTTCTTTTTGTTATATACACACTATTGAACCACCTTAATACAACGAATGAAAGATGCTAGTGAAATGGTAAAAAGGGGTTCAAACGTTACTTTAGATCACAAGTTCAAATCTCAAAGTATAACATTCTAATATTTTTTTAACCCCTCCCGTTAATTTCTGGCTCCGCCCATGAATACAATACCCAACTACACCCACTAGTTTGTATATTTTCTAAAACTTTCAAGTATATACATAGTTTGAGCTGAAAATTTCACATAATGGATCCATTAAATGCATAAAAATAGAATCTTGAAATAAAAAAAAGTTGAGATTTTTTTTTTTTTTGGGTAACCTGATAAAGTTGGGGAGTGAGAGAAGCTTGAAGGAGATGATGAAGAGAGTCAAATCCACAAATTGAACCATCTTTTGAGTTTTCTTGGGTTGTTTCTTGTTTTCCATTTTCAGCAAGAACTGTTTCTTTTTCTTCTTTCTTCTCCATTTCAGCTATTTTCTTGAGTTTTCTTGTAATGAATACAATGATTGATTGTATAATGGGTTATTGGAATCAAATTATACAGATATGTACCTAATTATTTAATGGAGTGTTTGAATATTTTAACTCACGCATACGATACAGTATAATATGATACAATGTTGGTGTTAGACAAACTATTAATTGTAGCTTGTTTGGAGTGGTATGTTATAGACTTATAGTATTACTCTAAATATAATATTTATTTGATGTTATTTTAAAATTTTATTATATCATATTAATAAATTACTGTTATTACATATGTAAAGAGTATTTTATTTAATACTGATTTGGTATGTTTGAGTCATTATTATTATTTTTTTCTCTTTTCCTCTCTTAATAATCTCTTTTAGTAATTTTGTCTCACAGTAATATATAATATTACGAAATAATTAAAAGTATTATAAATTATCTAAACATTGTACTCATACAAATAATAGTTACAATTGAATACTAAATTACGACATACTCCATCCGTTTCAAGCATTTTTCTATTCGTCGTTCGAAAAAGAATGACAACATTCTAAATTTGGTGACAATTTAACTTTAAAATTACAATTTTGACATTACTAAAATAATTTACAATACAAATATTTTTATCTTATTTTACACAATAAATTTCAAAAGTCTTTCCTTTATGAAACGGGTGGAGTAATGTGTAACAACCATCTAAACAAGCTGTCATCTTATGAATCCTACATAAATATTTCACTCCACGAGCTGCGTTTTTGGCATCATCACATGCTCCACCGCCAATGCCTGGTGCACCTTCAAGGAATCAAGTTTATTTTTTTAATATCTCCTTTCTAATTTTTTTTTTTTAAATGTTAGAATTATTATGTACAATAATGGGTGTGCGTGGTATAGATTAAGATCGAAAAGGCAAATCTTAAAAAATACTCAAGTAGTTGTCTTAGTCTTAAATAATTTTATCTTTATTAGTAGTAGGTGTTAAATTTCAATTTTACGTACTTTTATATAGTGAAAAAATCGCAATAAATATGACATGCACAAATATCTCATGCATGCTCCATAAATAAGTTAATTTTGCAATCAGTCACATTTGTACATGTTTGAAAGGATCATCATAAATAATTAAATTGTATCGTTCACAGTACGTAAATATTCAGCTAGAATTGTTTGAGTTGTGGTGATCTGATCAAATCAAAATCAACAGATTCACGTAAAATGCATAACTTATTTTCACCGTACTGCTTGCTTGAGTCTGTTACCAGTTAGCGGAAATATGTGTTTTTAATAAACAAGTACTTATCCCTAATATGCGTCAATTTTCCTAATTAAAAGATACGAGAGCACCGCTTCTCCCGAGGTCATTTTGCCCAGTTTCTTTGACATAATTCTCTCTAGCGACCTAGTATACTCTACTTGTTCAGCCATGTTAGTTTGGGTATAATGGCGCGGACATCCTCGGCATGGGTGGCTTAAGGGTAAGGCCACTAAAACTTTCGCTTTAGGCCCCGAGCATTAGAGTCCCCAAAATTTTACTATAGTTTATTTATATTAATAAGGTTTATTTGAAATGCACAATATGCTAGTCATTTGTTTCAATACACTACACTAATTTTAGTTGTCAAAAATCTTATTAACATATCTACATTTAATTTGGAGTTCTAAAATATTCGACAATTTTTTCATGAAAAATTTGAATTTTTTTAGAAAGAAAAACAAAAAACAATGCTAAATAAAACTTGGAAAGAATAATTCCACATTACCAATGCCATGATTGTGTCTATTTATTCATATTAAAAATAGAATTGAAAAAAAAAACTAATTAAAAAATTGGTTTATAAATTTGCATTTCTAAAGAATTCGGAAAAGTGAACTTTGAATTAAAATGTATATATATGTTAGTAAAAACATTATAACACCATATTAAGTTTGGTTTTAGGCTCTCATATTGTTGAGCCACCCTTGATCCTCGGCTCACAAATGAATATCGTTTTCACTCATTGATATCTAGAGGCTCACCAAAAATAAATTATAAGGAGAGAACGCCTAACTCGTGCATCAACCCATATATCCAACGTGGTGGTATATATTTCTTCCGTCTCAAATTATTTGTCCTTCTTTTTAAAAGTAGTCGTCTCAAAATATTTGTCAAGTTAGGTTTTCAAGGTAAAATTGTTTATTTTACTCGTAGTAAATATCTTGAAGACCACAAAGATCTTAGTTATTGGTTAATATTATAATTGTTTAAATACCAATAAAGATTAAATAAGGATAAAATAGTCAATGATTCCCCTCAATAATGATTTCTTAAGGTGTTGTAAAAGTGAAGAGGACAAATAATTTGAGACGGAGATAGTATATAACAATGTGGGGTCGTTCGGTTTGGCTTTTCTTTTACGCGGGTATTAACTATTAATGCGGGTATTACTAATGTGGTATTAATAATGTGGATATTGATAATGGGGGTATTAGTTATGTAGGGTTTAATAATGTGGGTATTAGCCACGCATATATTATAACCTAGGTTGAATCACTGATATATTACAAATTAACAAAAAATATTATTATTTAAAATATTTATTTACTCCTTAAATAAAATTTTAAAATATCCTTATTATTATGAGGGTTAATTTTGTCATTTTAAATTTTAATACCTGCATTATTAATACCCACATTATTAATACCACCTTATACCCGCATAAAATAATACATAGATTTCCGCATTAATAATGCGGAATATACAAAAACGCAACCAAACGTTGCACTAATTTTATGCGGATATTAAAATTTCACAAAAACCAATCGAACATGAATAGTGCAAGGGAAATGAGTGAAAAAATGCTGAAAAGTGCAATGCAACGGGTGAGACTAGTGGCAAATGGAAGGCAGCATTTGACAAGTCTAAGTGAACAAGGGAATAAACCCCATGGCTGTTTTATTTGTGATGGGCCACATAGGACAGCGAACTGTCCAAAACGTGCAACGCTAAATGCTCTTCTTACTAATGATAGTGATGAGTCTAAGAAAATAAATGAAGAAGAGTATGTGGATGCTGCATTTTATAGTCCATTGGTTGTGAATAAAGCTGAAATTGGTTCGACGAGGGCGTCGAATTCAACAAGTGGGGGTGGTTTGTTAGCCCCTTAGACTTGTCGGATTATGACATGGCATGGCTATGACGGGATTTAGGGTATTACTTCTAGTTATGGCTAAATGCAAGTACATGCTGACTTATTGTTTTGTCAAGTGTGAGCTAAGATTGGCTAGAACGGTTCAAGAAAAATGTGGGCTGATTGACAAGCAATATTGGTGCAAGGGCTAGGCAGCCTTGTGCCTTTGTGGGTGTTAAGATGACAAACGGGCAGCTTATGGTAGCAGGTTAGCTCGGCAGGGGGCGAATGACTTTGTGGGCAACGGGGTGTCAAGACTTGGTGTCTTGATGCCAAGGCAAGGCAATGGTGTGGCGTGGCTAAGTGTTAGTGCATGGCTCTTGGCCAAGATTGGGGCAAAGTATGCTGAAAGTAGACTAAGGCAGCAGTTGGACGACTTGAGCTGAGCGGCTGGCAAAAGCACATCCTTGGCCGCATGTGGCACATGAGCGGAAGTTGCGCGCCGAACATGGGCCAGAACGTGGGCAAAAGTGGCCTAAATGGGCACTGATGTGGCCAAAACGTGGCTGACTTAGCCTGCTTAGTAGGAAAAACGTCCCCTTCCACTTGTACAAGCCTTTGGCTGATCCCCCATTGTATTTAAAGTCATTATATGTTATTTTTTAACACTTAGACATAAATTTGCAAGTTTTCTTAGGAAAAAAACGAGTTGGTCTTGGTTGCTTCCTTTGTATTTTGTGTGATAAATATAAAGGTTGGGTTTTCCCATATTTTGCTGTCTCGTTTTACTTGTGCCTTTACGTTTCAGTATAGTGTGTGATTTTTACTATAAATACATTCAATCATCTGCCTAAAACACAATTATGTTGCTGCCTATTTTGAATTCTAAGACAAACAATCCTAAAAATATTTTAAGTGTGGGAAACGACTGAAGCTTTGCGGGCGGGCTGTTTGACTGTCGCACGGGGCAAACTTCGGTGGGTTTGATTGCTTAAAATCGCTCATGTGACACTAACCATTATGCCAAACAAAGCATTTTGTGTCATTAGTCCATCCACATTCACCGTTACTTTTAAACATAGTCGCCCATTACCCAATATTTAGATGTGAACGTTTTATTCTTAATAAAAACAATAAGGCCCAAATTCGAAAAGACAAATCATAAGTTAACTACAAATAATTGTTGAGTCATAGGTATATAATTTAACATTGAAACTATAGAAGTTCTGGTTTTATAATTTTGTTAAATTGTAGAAATATTTTACCTTCATTGGATAAGTGTAAAATCTTAAGTTTCAACTTTGCACACTTTGTTGTTCAATATGGCACAACAAAGAAAATAATGCAGAGTAAAACAAAGAAAATACAACCTACAATATACTACTATTGGACACAAAAGTATGATTAATGAAACATCAAAAGTATCCTTGTGCACGAAGTAGTAAGTACTAAAGTACTAAATTGGAATGCCAAGACTTACAACTATACTCGTGATTTACTTTCATAGTTACCAATGTGCTTTTTCAGTGACCAGTTGATCATTATAAAGTGTCATGATTCATAGTCTATGTACCAGTACTACCTATTTGGTTGCAGATGTAGACTTGTATAGTACATATAAGTTGTAGTAGTACTATATTTTCTATGCACAACTGAGCTGCAGCAATATTCTTAAACCAACCTTCATCTTGATCTAGTTCCCTATCTTGCTTATTTGTTTCTTTACAAAGTAGTTGTATTATACTACTAACATGGCATGTAAAACTTCAGAGGCTGCTGATGAGGCTCGAGCTCAGTTACAGAAAGCAGTTCAACCCCTTGTCTCTTTGAATTGTGACACTTCCCTATTCACTCCCATTGCTGTGAACAGATTAGGCCTAACTGTTAAGAACTTCATTGTTAGAACAAAAGTGTTGTTGAGCATTTCTGATCCTACCATGCTAGAGGAGATAGTTCATGCCGCTATTCGTGTTGGCGTATGTGATTGTTTTACACCTTGTGGACTGTCTCTGGCTGATGTTTTCAATATATCAAAATGGATGAGATCAACTGAGGGTGTTTGCTACGTGCGCAGAATCTGCAAGAAGCAGAAGATAGAGAAGAAATCTGTGAATGAAGATGTACTAGTTCAGGTTCTGTCGAAACAATTTCAAGAATATAAAACAACGATGAAGGAGACAAAGAGTCGATATGATGAAGAGATTAATCGTTTACGTCTTGAGATGCAACGGTTAGTAAGGGAAAAAGCCGGTGAATTGAAACAGCTGAATGTATCATTCTTTCCTTCATGTTACATCAAGGAGCCAACCACAGATGTACTTGGGAAAGAGTCGTATGATATGTATGTTAAAGAGGCTGTCAAGAGTGGTAAGGCGCCAATGCCTTTATCGGATCGTGCTATAGAAATGGCGATTGAGATGTATGGCGCAGAGGTGCGCAAACAGAAGATGGTAGAGTTTATCCGACAGAATCGAGTTGCGGGCAATGTGCTTCAGGATTATCTTGAAAAGCGCATTGTTAAGTTAGCTGAGGCAGGAGAGCTTTGCCAAATCCAAAAACTTCGGAGTGACTTGGCTGCAATTGGTGGAGAAACACACGCGGCCGATGCTGCTATCAAGGCAGCAGTCCGTCGCGTATTCAACAAGCATCAGTCCACAGCAGAGACTGCAGTGGCTCAGTAGTAGACAGTTACTTGTAGTTATCTTTTACACGGTCAGTAGGTAGAAGGTAATCGCGTTTTTTGGTTATTGATGATTATAGCGCATAGGTACTTCTAAGTTGGTCTGTCTCGTAGTAAGCTGTCTCTACAGATTACGAAACTTAAGTATCAGGCACATTAGCAATGTATGGAAAGGGACAAGCAGAAAGGACTTTTGCATTTTGTATCGCATCATGATAGCAAACTATAGAACTGACATTCAGCATCAGGGAATACTTTTGTATCCTCCTCTTGTATTCTATGATATTTTGGTAATGAATTTCTTAGGATTGACGCTCCGATGGAAATCAATGTATTGTCATTTTAGTACATATAATATGTTTCCTATGAAGCTAAAAACTAATATGATTGCTTTGCTTGGTATGTTGCAAGTTCTGTTAGTTGCTCTCCACAATGCAATGTTGGAATGCTTTATCAGGATAGCTTCTTCTTTTCCAAGGATAAGTATTTGGTTTGGTTTGCTCATGCATTCCTATTTTGTGTGCTGAATTTTGGTCAAGCTAATTTATTTCTTTGATATTTTGGAACCGGCCTGAAGTGGTTTTCGTTCAAGTTGTTGAAGCTTTATAATTTGTTTTATAAGTTTCATGAGTTTAGTTTTAAAAAATTTAGGAAAATTCATCGAAAACCAGTTTGATTGAGGACACACCAGGATAACTACAAGCCTAATTGTCATTTCGCTAGTGCAACTATATGATTAAGGCAGGAAAACCTCTAATAACTTCAAGTTAAGGTCTGCCTCGATGAACTGCTTACCTTTGGTAATATAAGCGGAGTGTATATTTAGAAGTCTGGCCTTTGTATTCTACCTTTTCCTCTCAAATTTGAGAAATGGATTCAGTATATACTTTGGCATGTTTTCCTGCTTGAACTTGGTTTGTCACAATCTGCATCTACTTCTGTTAATCTGTCAGTCTCCAGACATGAAATGCCGTTATGCTTCATCATCCATAAGGCATTACATGTCTTAAATGTTGCTATTACCTCAAGATCAAGGACATTAGATATAGCAAAGACTTCTGTTAAAAACTGATAACAGAATGCAGCCAAGAGACATTGTGGGAATTCAAACGTATGTCTCACCTTTCTTCTCTAGCTAACAAAGTCACAATGCTTCTCTTTGGCAATACCTTTGTTCAGCATTCAAATCATTCTTTCACTGTGGATCTTACCATCTTCCATGTCGTTTTGACTTCTTGTGTAGCCCCCCTCACCATGGCTTCAAAAAGGGAGAATAAGGAACACAATTATGTGAAGTTTATGTGTTTGCCTTTTGATATGATCTGTTGATGCTTTAGCCACCTGAAATGAGAGATGTACCACTTCCATCTATGAAATCCATATCTCTCATCTAAAACACTTTATGTTGGCGTCCTGACACTTGACAGCATTTTACTAACATCTATTATCTAGATTTATAAAAGTTGCGAAGGACTGCAAAATTGATTGTGGTTAAGGCCTAACTTCTTGTCCGAGAGTGGAGTCTTTTCTAGTTCCCTTTTTTTTGGTTCAATACTCTTGCAACACGTTCTTGAATATACTGATCACTCACTGGGGGGCGAGAATTGCCATCTCTACAATGCTAGCGCACAATAAAATTCCTGATAATAATAGTCGACCTGTCATATGTTACTATGATAGTACTGTGTAATCGACTAAACCGCTGTCATCAACCTTTCTTCTACAATATAAAACTTACCTTACTCCATACCGTGCTGATCAGTGTTCGCCTCTTATAGCATTTAGCTCTTGCTATTATTACACAGATGTGTATGAGATGACTCTCTGGTGACTGATTCAGGGCCAAACTTCTCAGCCAATGCTGTAGCATGGTTTTAAACTCCTTCAACAATCGAAGTGCACTTTCATCTTAAATAATCTTTTTGATATCATGTACTTAGTTGTTCATGTTTCTTACAAGACATCATTGGTATATACTCCGTAGCATTTAGTTTTTACATCTTTGTTTGGTTAGTACATGATAAATTCCTGATCTGACGAATTATCCTGCCACAGGTTTATCTCATATTCCCATTGTGTTGGATAAAGTTTCTGAAAGATACGTAGCTGTGAACTTCCAATAGATGGAACTTTAGTTTTATGTTATTGCAGTGGTATATTTAATCTTGGTATACAACTGTATATTATCTTCGTACTTACATAACTAGTCAAGTATGTTAAGTGGAAAAAGTATAAGTAGACAAGTAATGCATATTCGATCTATTTTGAGATGAATCTATGTTGAAAAAGTCATGATTTCGATCGGATGGTACTCTCCTACAATTCTATTATGGAATGACCATCATATCAAGGGCGGACTTACATATAGTGAAGGGCATCAATTGATACATCTGTATTCACACCCGATGCTGTTTGCTCTGTGTTTCTGTAACCCAAACAATATATACGCCATACGAGGGTGTTCTTGAGCATTTCTGACCCTGCTGTGATGAAGGAAACCGCACTGGCTGCTGCCCGTGCTGGTGTTTGTGATCTATCCTCCAATCACCCTGTGGCTGATGGCGCTTGGAAGTTAGGCCCAGCGGGTTCGTTCAACTTATAATAAGACTGCTAGATAGTCTGAAATTAAATGCTTATACATGTTGTAGGTTACTGCTCCTTCTGTTTCAATTTATGTGGCAGCATTTTCTTATTCGTTTGTTCCAAAAAGAATGACAGTATTCTAAATTTGGTAACAATTTAACTTCAAAAGTCATCTTTTATTTTTTAAATTTTGTGCAGAGTCAAACTATGACACATAAAGTGGAACGGGGAAGCAGTTATATTAATGTAATGAACTAGTACTATGTAAAAGCTATATGCACACATGACTGTGTTTCTTAATATATTATTTGTACTAAGGTCCTTTTACTTGTGGGGTGAAAATCTTGGATTCATTTTTTGTAGATGTTTTTAAGATTTCCAAATGGATGAAATCGGCTGAAGGAGGTGACTGCATGCGCCTTATCTACAAGAAGCGGAAACTTGAGAGGAAGCTGGAGAAGAAGAAGCTATATGGATCAGTGACACGACGCGAATATAAAGCTGAAAGAAAGGAGATAGAAAGTAGCTATGACAAAGAAATAGATCTCTTACTTTGTGAGACACAAAGGTCAAAAGCTGTCAAGTCCAGTGAATGTTTGAAACGAAAGAGAGAATCACAGTAATAAAATCTGATGGTTACAGGAGGAGCTGTGTTTTGATAATGAGAAATGGAAAACATATGCAGATAGGTGTTATAGTCTCTTTGTAGTCTATTCCTTCATCTTTACTTGTTGGCTACATATGATTCTGAAGTAGTTGTCTCACTTGGTACCTATGCTGTATGGAATGATTCACTAGTATATCCGAAAAATATATCTCTGATAGTCTTTTTTTCATTAGTGATGCATGTAGTTGAGTATATATCCCAATACTGATGACTTATATTGTTCTCGTTCGGTATGGATATATATAACAAGGCAAATCAAGAATCTATGGTGACATATCTTAGGACAATGTTATTATTCTATCTCTAAGTTTCCAAATGGGAATCGGGGGCAGGCATGTTGCAATTTTGGCAGTGAAGAAGGTATGTACGTCTTGAGGATCCGAGGCAAGAGTGCAGTAAAGTATAATTTGGCTTTAATGAAGAAGAACAAGTAGAGCTGGCTTAAGTTTTTTGCAAATGACACTTGGATCTGAGGGTATGAACTTTCATCATAAATAATTAACTGTGTGGAGACATCAAGCAACAGTGTAACACATCCTAGGAATGAAGTGGTATTTAGTCTAATCCAGGATGACGATGTTTAGCATGCTCATTGAGTTCTTTGGCATTGCTTGGAATATATGATCAACAATCTTGTGTAGTTTAAAATAAATTTGTATACATCAATACATAGGGTGACACTTTTAATACAATATCAAGTCATGCATATTCTAACTGTTTTGAGATGTACCAATGTGTTAAAAAACATGATTTTGATTGTGTATGGAACTCTCCTAAAATCTGATTATGGAATGAGCAGTATATCTATATCAAAGAAATTGATCTTTATCGTATGTAGAATCGAAATCTGTAAGATTGTAGTAGGACTAGAACAGGGTCTTGTTAGCATATAACCTGCTCATTTTACTTGAGTATTATTCCAACTATCCTGGAAACTGGTACTTTGATCTATCAACAAAGATGGCGTAGGAAATTTGAATTTCTTTGTCTGCACTAAGGCTGTCTAATAGCCCGGTTTGGGCCGGGCCGAACCGGACCGGACCGGAAATCGGTCCGGACCGGCTCAAATCGGGCCAAATATAAAAAAAAAAAAATCGACCCGGTTTCGATCCGGCACGTCCAAAATGGACCGGACGAACCGGACCAAAATGGACCGGAACCGGACCGGACCAGACCGGAACCGGACCGGACCGGCTGACCTGATGGCTTGCGAACGGCTATTTCACTTTTGGCCGTTGCCCCAACGGCCAAAAATGGCTATTTTGGCCCCCCCACCCCCCTAGGGCGCCCCCATACCCCCCCTATCTATTTTTTCTATAAATACCATCATTTTTCATCAATTTATTCACAATTTCTCTAATATTCTCTCTAAATCTCTATCAATCTCTCTTATTTCTACAAAAGGCTATTTGCTAAATTGCATACTAAAAAAATATTTGGAGTAAAGTGGAAATATTGTTCGGTGCGGTTCCGGTCAAGTTTCAACTTTCACTTCCTAAGTTCTACATTCTAAGTTCACGATATCAAGTAAACTCGTTCTTACTTTTTATTATCTATTTTATTTTTGTGCAATATTATTGTTTGTAGCATATTTTAGTAATTTGTTTGAAGCATATTTTAGTAATTATAAAAATGTCTGGAATTTGGAGATCAATTACTGGGCGTACGGGTAGCGGTCGTAGATCAAGTGCTTCTAACCGGGGGGGGGGGGGGGGATGATAGACGTAGTCGTGCTTTAGGTAAAAGACCAGTTGGTACTTCTAGCGCTCCTTCTCTTCTAGATGATTTTACTCAGGAAGATGACTCGCAATTTTTGCATGATATAAATGTTGGTGCACCACTAGATAATGATATGTTAGAGACACAATATGAAGAGTTTACCGAAGGGGCTAATTTAGATGAAACACCCACTAGTCAATTTCAAGGTGAAGAACATGAAGAAACTGAATTACCACCTATGCCTCCTAGTAGAGAACGATATGCACGACCCGAAAGATCGGATGTGTGGAAATTTATGACTAAAGATATTCCGGCTCAGAAAGCTAAATGTAATATTTGTAAAAAAGTTTGGGAATTTAAAACCGGCAGCCATAATAGTGGGACGGGAAAGTTGAGAACACACTTAGAAAACCATCATAAGGAAAAATGGGAAGCAAGGGCGGGTGGCCCTCGTTCAGGGAATAGAATGGCTCCATCGCAAGGTAGTGGAATCCAACAGGAAATTAACCCAGTGACGGGGGGCTTTTGCATTATGATAAAAAGAAAGATAGGGAACAAATGGCAAAAATGATTGCGGTAGAGTGCTTACCTTTTACATTTGCTTCTTGTCAAGGTTTTATTCGTTATATTCAAACCGTATATAATCCATCTTTTCAAGGTTTTCCAAAAACTACGGTTAGAACTGATATTATAAAATTTAAAAATGAATATAGACAATATTTACGATATATATTTTATCACTTTGATTGTAGAGTTTGTCTTACTTCTGATTTGGGTCGTGGTGTTAATGGGTATGAGTATTTAACAGTTACTTGTCATTGGATAGATCTTAACTGGGTAATGCAAAAAAGAATTTTAGCATATTCTGCTGTCGATGAACCACACACGGGAAATTTTATTAAGGGAGAAGTTTCGGATATTTGTAAGGCGTATTATCTTAGTGATAAAATTTTAAGTATAACTCTTGATAATGCAACTAACAATGATTATGCTATTACTAAGTTAAGTACCCGCATTGCATCCCCCTTTTGAAGAATTGTTTCATGTTAGATGTGCATGTCATATATATAATTTAGTTGTAAAAGATGGCCTTAAGTTATTTGATCCTACTATTATGAAGGTTAAACTCGCAATTAGTTATATTTTTAAATCTAAAAAACCGGATAGATGGAGGGACTTTCAAGTAGATTGTCTGAAAGAAGGTATAGCTCCTAGAAAAGTTCCAAAGGAAGTTTCAACTAGGTGGAACACTGTATATGACTCTTTGAATGTTGCTTACATTTTACGAGTGCCTATTACTAATTATTTTAATCGCAAAGTAGCTGACGTGTATCACCTAGAAGAAACAGATTGGCAAGATGTTGAGCGTCTTCTTCAATTTTTAGCAAAGTTTTTTTATGCTACTAAAGAATTTTTCGGTCAATATTATCCTACAATCACTACCATGTTGTATTTTATAGCTGGAATAGCAGAATTACTTAACGATTATAGAGTAGTGCCTGGTTATGAAGTTGCGGTAGAAGCAATGCTTGAAAAATTTAAAAAATATTTTTTTCCGATTCCACCACTTTATTACATTGCATCTGTATTACATCCATGTTTTAAACGTTTTAATACGGAAATGCTCATTAGAGAAATTTATCGGAATTTGAGAATTACTGATGAAGAAACACCAAGTGTAGAAACAGTTTGTGCGCAGGTAATTGTAGATTGCCAACGGATTTATGAAAGGTATAGGAGTGCAGCTGATAATGTTGTTCCAAGTGTTCCAAGTGGAGCTGGATCAAGTTCAACGCAGGCTCCCAAAAGACCTGCAACCGGATTGGGAAGTTTTTCCAGCCTTAATCAAAGGCTTTCTAGCAGGCAGTCGAGTAGCAGCGGAGGGTTCAACGAGCTGGATGTTTATTTACTTCATGGTTGCAAGGAAATTGAGTATTTTGGAAGCGATCAACTACTGCCATTTTGGAAGGATCAACAAGCACAGTTTCCAGTTTTAGCAAAAATGGCGCGGGATATTCTAACTATTCAAGCATCATCTGTTGCTTCAGAAAGCGCGTTTAGCCAAGGAAGATTACAAATTGGAGATCATAGACATTCATTGAAGGAAGAAGCAATGGAGACGGCCGTATTATTCAGAGATTGGATTAGGTCGGAGCGAAGAAATTTTGGATTTGCAGAAGATCAAGTAGCCGATTCAGAAGCATCATCAGAAATTTTATCAGGCGATGGAAGTTTGGACAATGAAACTGAATATGAACAAGATGACTCTTTGCCACCGGTTTCTCCAGAGGTGCCAGACGAAATTATTCAGAAAATGAGAAGTTTTTTTATTAATATGTAGTTTTTGCAATTTAATATCTATGTACTTTGCAAAAAATCAACCATTATCCATTATTCAATAAAATGCGTTACGCCTTGCTATTAAGTAAATCCTTTGTTATATTCTCAAGTATCCTTTGCTATTAAGTTACCTCTTTGCAATTCAATACTAAAATACTAAATACTAAAATACTAAAATACTAAATACTAAAATACTAAATACTAAAATACTAAAAACTAAAAACTAAAAACTAAATACTAAATACTAAAAACTAAAATACTAAAATACTAAATACTATTATACTACTAACTTAGTATTAAGTTTGAAAAAATAATAATTTATTAAGTTATACTAGATTACTAAGTTTTATAAAAAACTACTCAATTATACTTTTATAATACTAAAATACTACATTACATAATAGTTAATATTTTAATACTAGATTACTAGTATTATATAAAAGTTATTAAATAAAACTAAAATTTAAACAAAACAAATAACCAAAAAACAAAAAACAAAAAAAAAAAATAAAGAAACCGACAAAACCGGGCCGGACCGGACCGGACCGGAACCGGACCGGACCGGCCCACTTCAAATTTATGTCCAAATCCGCTCCATTTTGAAAAATAGCCGTTGGCAACGGCCATAAACGGCTATTTTTCCCACCCCCACACCCATAAACGCCCCTACAACCCTCCCCTACCTATTTTGCCTATAAATACTCCCATATTTCATCAAATTAATAACAATTCAATATTTTCTATTCATTTCTCTTAAAAAAAAGGCTATTTTATTAAATTTTCTATCAACATGGCTGCAAATGCAAATAATGCAAATCAAGTTCAAGGTGCTACTAACGTAGGTCCGTCTGCTGCTCCAAAAAGAACTAAACGATCCGAAGTTTGGGAATTTATCACAAAAAATAATGATACCGGCAAAGCTCAATGTACTCTTTGTCAGAAGTTTGGAATTGGGAAGATGGAACAAATACTGGAGGGACAATGAGGTTTAAGACCCACTTGGAAAACCATCATGACCCCGAATGGGCAGCTCGTGCTGGTGGCAAATATCTGCAACCACGTGATGACTGATGATTGAGTTGAGTCAGTGTTGAGTCGATGAACTTGAAAATTTATGTATTTTTCTAATTTCTAGTCTATTTTCATGTTTTTATTTTCTAATTATGCATTTTCATTTTCCAACATAATGTAATGTGTGTATTGTTGAATAATATATGTGTTTTGTGTTGTTTATTTAGATTTTAGTATTTTAAAAAATAAAAAATTTAATTTAAAACAAAAAAAATAATAATTAACGAACCGAACCGAACCGGATCAAACCGGACCGGGACCGGGACCGGTACAATATCCGGCTGCCGGTTCCGGTTCCGATCCGGCATTGGTGCAATTGCACCGGTGCACCGGTCCGGAACCGGGCCGGTGACGGATTTTTTTTCCAACAAAACACCGGACCGGACAAGCCGAACCGGGACCGGACCGGACCGGGTCAATAGACACCCTTAGTCTGCACTTTGGGTACTAGGCCTTTTCTTTTTTAAGGTATGCATATTACAACTACTTGACATCATGAGGCATGGTTTCATTTTTAGCCCTGCTAAACTCAGTTAAGCCAACTTTGTAAATGCTTTGTGGCTTACAAAAGACGTATCGAGTTGGATGGACAAGACAGTACACCTTCAGAAATTTTTTAGAAGGAACCTGAGGTGCCTATAAAATCTCCCTTCAGTCCACAATATATGATGTTTTGGCCTATTTTTTTTGGTCCATAATATTTGATCTTTACACAAATCAAGAAGGTTTTTTTCCATATCACCATTTCTAAAATGACTTAAAGCAAAACTTTATGTGATAATAGCTTGTAGAAGGGCTAATATGGTCAATTACATTGTTAATTAATGCTAAAAAAGTGATTTCCTTAATATGTGTGAAAACACCCAAAGCATCATATAAAATGGACCGAAGGAAGTAGTTATTTTGATAATACCAAGGTTGATAATGCAGCTTTGTCACTAGGATTTCTTAGTTACTCAAGGTAACATTTAATCATAAGGAACTTGCAGTTCCTCATCTGGCTAGGTAGTCAAGTTGGAATGTACTCCCTCCGTCTTAATTTACGTGGCACAATTTGATCGGGCACGAAGTTTAAGAGAATAGAGGTTGACCTTGTTAAATATTAATTTTACCCTTGAAAAAGTAAAAGAGAGAAGATTTAAGTAATAAAAAAGTTGTTGGTAGGTTTAAAAGTAGGGAAAATTTCATATCTAACCAAATATATACCATGACCCTACATTCAAATAGCCATTGAATATCTTCACATATACTAGCTAAAATTTACCCAATATAAATATGTCTAAGTTGATTCTATTTCTAAAAAGTAGTTAAGAAAAGGAGAAAATTAAGGAGCTCAACTCCCACCCAATAAGTAGAAAATTAAGGAGCTCAACTCCCACCCAATATCCTCTTTTTATTCATAAAATTTTCTGTTTTAATTCATACCTCGTGGAGTTACTGATTTACATTATTATCTCATTCTCTATATTATTAATTTCATTCATAGGATATATCAATAATATGCATCTGATATACAATCCACACATAGTGAACATATATACCAATTACTTCTTTCTTTATTATACAAAAGTTATACATATGTTGTATATCTTTCCAATATACATCACTCCAATGCGTTATATTCATATAATATGTATTGAATATACATTCATATAAATATTTGAATATTTCACTGGTATTGCATATATATATATATATATATATATATATATTCATATTCAGAAAATATCAATGATACACAAATACATTGATATACTCAAAACATATCAATAAGATATATCAATAAACACAAATAAACTAGCAATATACAAATAATATGCACTAATCTAACATCAAATATGCATTATCTTAAATAAAATATTACAGAAATATGCAACGAATATACAATGTAGATACACCTAGTATACATCTTTATGTTACGCCCTTTTCAATCACCATTGCACCTTCATTTTTACATCAGTCATAAAAAAACTTTGTAGATTCTCCGTGATATTAGCCTCCATTGAATACTTTGAGCGAAAAAGAAAAAGAGAATAGAGGATGAAGGTTTTTTCCATGGAGTTTGAAGAGGGAAAGAGGATGGTACTGACCAGATTTAGTGCTTCGTAGATATTTAGATCGGAGATGAAAAAATTTGCTAGACTAGAAAAATATTCAGGATAGATTTTAAAATAAAAAGAATAAGAAAAGGAGAATGAGAAGATTAATGTGTGTTGTCTTTGCTTGAAATTAGGAGATAATTGAGATTGTAAGAAATATTTAGTCAATAGTCAACATTAATGAGGAGAGAGATACTCAAAAAAACTGTCATGATCTATTATTTCCTCTAAAATAGGCATTTAATTGGGTAAGAATTTCATTTAGAGGAATGGCTACAAAAAGTGGTATACATAAGGTTAAAGGTCTATATATCATAAAAAAGTAACAATGTGTTTATTTTGTGTTAATGACATTTCTAAATGTTTATGCCATGTAAATTTTCCTTAAAAGTATGTAGGGCCCAACAAGGGTAAAATAGAGATGATGTATTAAATAGTTGCCAAATAAAAAAAAGTGCCACTTATTTTGGGACAAACAAAAAAGCAAATAGTGCCACATAAATTGGGACGGAGGAAGTAGTATTTACACTTTGCTTTGGTGATATCAATAAAAAGTTGGACCTACCAATCCAAGTCTGAAACAAAGTGTTTGATTTTTTCCAAAAAGAAGCTTAAATCCCAAGTTGATGGTGGTTTCCAAAGTGACATTCCAATGCCCAAGAAATTATCATCTAGTGTGAGGTGTTCAATAAATTGGAAGCATTAACTAGTACCTATTTATTAGTGGTTGATGGTTGATATTTCCCAGTTCTAAAGTGACATTTCAGTGACCAGGAGGTGACTTTAATATGGTGTTCCTCAAATCTGCTCTATATATTCAATGCTTCCATATCAGTCTTGGTTCCCAGTAGGATACTCCATCTTTCCTTTTGATCTTACCTCTTTTTTCTTTGTTTTCTTACAAACCATAATGGCAGGTGACACTTCAAGAGTCTCTCAGGACCAGCTCCCCATTGGCACCAAGGCTGTGGCGCCACTTGTGTATTTTGGTGTGAAAACAAATGCTGAACTTCTAGCTGACTTACAGGAGGCAGTTCGTCCCCTTGTCCATCTGAAGTGTGACACATCCATATTCACACCTATTGCTGTGAACTCTATGTGGCTGACTGTTAAACTATACATCCGCCTAACGAGGGTGTTCTTGAGCATTTCGGACCCTGCAGTGATGAAGGAGATCGTTCTGGCCGCCTCGAGAGCTGGGACATGTCATCTGTCTGTGGCTGATGGCGCCTTATATACAAGAAGCGGAAGCTAGAGAGGAAGCTAGAGAAGAAGGTGCAGCATAGATCAGCAGCGAAACAACTCCACGAGTATGAAGCTGAGAGAAAGGAGATAGAAAGCAGCTATGAAAAGGAGATAGATTGCTTACTGCGTGAGACACAAAGGTCAAGAGCTGTTGAGTCCCGTGAATGTTTGAAAAGAAAGCGAGAGCACTGTCCTGAGGAACACATACTCGTCCCCGGAATAGAAGTGTGCCATCCTGGCGAAGATTCAACTCCTTCTGTGTCATCAAGTACCTGTAATAAAATCTGAATGTTACCGTAAGTCATGAATCTTGGTAAAATGTCAACTATTTTGGGATGGAGGGAGTATATCCGAAAATGAATCTCTAACGAGTGTGATACAGTCTTTTGTTCATTTTATATCTATTTTAAGAATTTGAACTATCCAGACGACCATATGCATCTTGGCAAATGCAAACTTTAGGACAATGTTATTACTCTCTCCGTTCCAAAATGGTTGTCATAGTTTCCTTATTAGTCCGTTCTAAAAAGAATGGTACAATTCTAAATTTGAAAATATTTTTGAGTTGAAACTACTACTTTATCCTTAATGAAATGCTTTATAGCCACATATTTATGTATGATTTATTTTTTACCACAAGTTTCAAAAGGTCTTATCACATTTGTTAAACTCGGCTTCAAGTCAAACTATAACAACTATTTTGGAACGGAGGGAATATTATATCTTCTTGGTCTCCAAATGGGCACTGGGGACAAGCATGTTGGCAGTGGATGGAGTAAATCTTGCAGATCTTAAGGATGGACTCTCATACTTTGTGCAGAATTTTGCTTTATTGAAAAAGTTTAAGCAGAGTTGGTTGAGTGGGGACATTAAGTAACACAGCCTACGAATATAGTGATACTCCCTCCGTTCCAATTTATGTGGCATCATTTCCTTATTTGTCTGTTCCAAAACTGTCAACCTCTCGCACCTCTTCTCTGGAACGTCCGTGCTCCTTCTTCTCACATGTCCAAACCATCATCAGTTTCCGCATTTTATTCACCACTGAGGCCACTCGTTCTTTTCCAATAATCGTAGGTTGTAACCAAAAAAAAAGACAAAAAGAAAATGAATACTACTATTTGACTTTTCAAAATAAGTAAAGGTTGAATTAAAATATTATTCCTTTATAACATTTTGACTTTTCAATTTGTACCAAGTCTTTTGAAGTGGCGTTAAATAGTTGGTCAAAACTGAAACAAAGAAAAATCAGCAGCCTATTTGCGCAATCCAAAATTATCGTAAGATGGGAGATGAGGGGGTGAAAAATGAAGCATTAGAGATTATGAAAGTTTTCCAAGTACTCCCTCGTCTCGTTGTCTTTGATCTTGATTACACACTCTGGCCTTTTTATTGGTACCTTTTTAATCTCTTAGCCCAATTTTTCTTTTTTCTCTTTCATTCTCATTACTAATGTTTTATATTATAAGTTTTTTTTGGCTATTATTCTGTAAGTTGATTGCTAACCATGTCCTTTTATTATTGGTAGTTTAAAAAGTGGTTTCTCTAATGTTAATTAAGTCAATACAAATGTAGCATGTAAGGTAGAAAGTCATGGAGCACCCGAAGGTGTGGCGTAGTGGTCAGTGAAGTAGGTTAAGAACCATGAGGTCTCGGGTTCAAATCCCAACATAGTGATTTCTTCCCATCTGCCACTTTTTAGGGAGAGTTACCCGGTAGAATAGTCGAGCTATGCGCCTACGCTGGCCCCGATACCACCATGATAAAGAAAAGGTAGAAAGACACTACGCTGGCCCGGACACCACCATGTTGAAGAAAAGGTAGAAAGACATGTTTTGGAGCCCTCTCATATGCTATACAAGATGGAATAGTTTGAGGGCATTGAGAAATACAGGTTAAAGTAGGTGGTTTTTGTACTTAAATAACAATCTTAACCATATTACAGCAATGGGAATTTGAGAAGTAAAAGATGATTGAGATGAGGAAATTGTTGAATGGCGAGGCTGCCGATAAGTAATGGCTTCTGACAATGAACCTTGTTGCTGTAGGAGCTGCTTGTCAGCATTGAATTGACAGAAGGTGGACACTTACGGGTCGTTTGGTTGAGATAGAGTTTACGCGGATATTAACAATGTACGTATTGTGGACACTTACGGGTCGTTTGGTTGAGATAGAGTTTACGCGGATATTAACAATGTTATAATGCGGGTAATTAGTAATGCGGGTATTAATAATGTGGGTATTAGTAATATATGTATTAGCTATGCATATATTATAACGTAGGGATTATTTCTTGAATCACTAATATATTACAAATTAATATACAATGTTATAATTTAAAATATTTAATTAGTCCTTAAATATAATTTAAAAATATTCTTACTATTATGAGGGTTAATTTTGTCATTTTAAATTTTAATACCTGCATTATTAATACCACCTTCTACCCCGCATAAAATAATACATAGATTCCCGCATTAATAATGCATGTATTAGCTATGCGGAAAAGGAAATTGTGAACCAAACATTGTATTAGTAATGCTATGTTTTATGTGGAAAAGGAAAAGACCAACCAAACATGGTATTATAATGCTATATTTTGTGCAACTATCAAAGAGGAAACCAAACAATGTATTAGTAATACCAAGACTTTATGAGGGTATTAAATTAGTGCTAGTGCAAACCAAACGACCCCTTAGGGCGTAGTTCATACCTTACGATACTCGTTACTGTTAAACTTGGATATTTTCCTTGACCTCTCTCTAGGCCTAGACGACGTTTTCATTCCTGGGCTGCAGTAAGTAGATCGAGAGGTTGTTCCACTTGAGTTCCGCGGTCTAGCTTTACTAACTGTGTTCCTGGAAGCTTTACCCATTATGTCTATTCTTAACATTGCATGTTTTTAACAATTATGTCTAAACTTTGTCTTCTGGTGATGTACTTATGTTATCTTTCAGTGAATGCGTACAAATGCCACATTTGTTCCCTCATGCCCAAGGCATCTTATATGCCCTCAAGGACAAAGGAGTTAGTATTGCTATTGCCTCGAGATCACCAACGCCTGACATAGCAAACACTTTTCTTGATAAGTTGGGGCTATCGTCAATGTTTGTAGCCAAGGTGAGATGGTGGAAGTTTTTACACAGTTCTCATCTTACTTTTTAAGGTGCAATCACACTAGATTTTGTTTTCCTTTTGGCACTTTGTATGTACTTCCTTTTTAGTAAATGCTTTTAGAAAGCAAAATACAGTAGGAGCAGAAAATGTAGAAAAACAGATGAGAACTTCTGATGCTGAGCATCCAATTGTGTCTCATGAATTAAGAGTTCTAGTGCTGTATGATGCATGGACCGGTTTGCTAGTTCGTATCTAATAAGGATGCGTATATATGTATTATGGGCATGCCTAGTATGTTTCATTCTTTAGTGCATTTTAAAAATATGCATGGAGTAGCCACACTCATATATTGCCTGTTTGACATAGGCACCAAGCAAAATGAAGGATCCATATGACATAGGTGGCACTCATATATGTTGTAAAGCATATAGTGCAAATGCTTGAAGAGTTGCTAGGCATATAGACAGTATTTGGTTGGAGTTGAAATAAAGTATATTTAAAACTATAGTTGGAATTTTCTGTATAAGTAGAAGTTGTGTTTGGACATATCAACGTTATTTGGAGAAAATGTTGAAACTTTGTAAGTGAATCATTATATTTAACAAACAAGTTCTTCAGTGTTTCACCAATATTGCAAATATTGAAGTTCAGTATTTAATGGCTGAATCCGTATTTGCAACTATTGAAGTTCAATATCTGTGAATAATGAAAGACTTACTATTTATCGCCAAACTGGCCCTTGGTCTGAGGGATTGTAGCTTAGATCTTCTACAAGGAACATGAAAGGCACGACTTTGAAGTAATGTGTAGGTCTACAAGAATGGAGACAAGAAAAACTATAAAGGAATGCTCCTACAGCAACTAGGGTCCAAATGCATCTTGCATACAACCAAGTTCTTATGACAAAAAGAGGGGGGCAAAAGTAAAAGGGGAAGTGCTAATAATCTTAGGGTGGTTTACTTGCAATAGTATAGCTATGTTTGAAACGCGAAAACCAGAAAAACCTCCTACAGGGGAATAGTTTGTTTAAGCCTAGAGCCGAGAATGAAACTCTAAAATCACTGTCAAATTTTTGTTTAATTAGTTATTACTACAGCATTGGAAGCATATGCATTTATAGAACGAACATTTTGAAGTTTGAAACACTATTATTTTGTCAACCAAAGCTAACTCTTTTGAAGGGAAGAATAAAAATGTGTCCTGAACCTAATGTGAAGTCAGTTTTAAAGCACTGTTACATACAATGTTGCCACTACACTTTGCTAACTGTATGCACTACAGTGTTTGTATAAGGTTGGGAAGCTCTACTTTGAGAATTCTGTTTGCAACAGGCTTTTTAAAGCAAAAACATCATATGATTGAGGCTAGATTATTATTTTTTTGGGACATAAAATTGGTGAATCTGAAATGCTTAGAGTTGCAGGAGATATTTTCCAGTTGGACACACAAGACCGAGCACTTTCAGAAGATCAATAGGAGGACAGGGGTGCCTTACAAGGATATGCTGTTTTTTGATGATGAGGATCGTAATATAGATTCGGTAAATATCCCTTCCTTTTGAAGTTTGCTTAGGAGAAAAAAACTCTCCTATTCTAATCAAACGATGCTATGCTGTTGATCAAACTATCAATTTCCCACTTGTTGATCGTATATCAAACGTAGTACTTTCAAATAATTCAGGATACTCACTAAGGGGTACATGGTTGTTTTATCTTTTAGGTATCAAAGATGGGTGTGACAAGCATATTGGTGGACGATGGGGTAAATCTCGGGGCTTTGAGGCAAGGGCTCTCAGAGTTTGCTCAAAATTCAACTTCAGGCAAAAGAATCAAAGAAACACAGCTGCCAGACTCATCAAACAGAGATGAGCTACAGTAATCCAACTGTACAAGATCCCTGGTTGAACTTAGGGGTCATATAGCTGTTTGAATATTCCCATTATTATACAACTATGAAAATTTGTATGTTAATATGGAATTATTTGTACAATTGGAGGCATCAAAATAGGTTATTTCTGGTTCATGTATTACAAGCAATTCGAATGCTATGAATTTGATATATCCATTTTTGTTAACAATAATACTACTGTAGTTGTAGTTAAGTTGAGACAAGTTGTGCTGCTATTATACCAGGCCTGTTCCTAATTATTATTCCTACATATCTTTTTAATGTTTATATTTATGGCTATTATACTTCCAATGTAAATAACCATGTACCCAAATTTATGTAACATGAATATTTTGCATGATAGTCTAACCAAGAATGGTGATTGTAATATGACTTTCTTTCCACAAGTTTAAATTTACAACCTACAGGACCTGCAAATTCCTTAAACTGTAGAAAAGGAACCACAGGTTAGTCACCAATGCATGAACCAATATACAGTTTCCATATTTCTTTTAGCAACAAATGAAGAATCTTTGATTACATTGCAAAATGAATATTATCCAAGTACCATACATACAAGATAAACATTAGATTTAGGATAATAATTAATGTGCCCGCTTAAATAATTTTGCATAATAATATATTCAACTGCAGTGATCCAAAGTAACATGTCCTTGGATCTGTTCCTTAGTCATCAGTCAAAACTCAAGCTTATCCAAGCTAATATTTCCCCCTTTTTGATGATGACAAACTCATAGACATAACCTCATGTCTTTAATGTCCTGAACCACAACTTGAAACTTAAAAGCAACATTAGTAGAAACTTATTTCATCATTAAGGATCAGGTTCTCAATCAGGTTATAAATATCACAAGCAAAATCAGACTTACTCTTCCCCCTTTTGGCATCATTGAAAAGGTTGCATAAGTTAGAATTTATCAAGCAAAAAAAACAAGCAGCTCATAGCCATTGAGGCAACTCAAAATGCAAGAATAATTCAACATAAATCAACTGCAATAAAATGACATTAGCCATCGAAGATAATTCATCATTAACAAAAAGATTTCAACCAGGGGATACAAGCAGATACTACTAAACTATTCAAAAAACTAGAAAAATGAAAAGACTAAGGTACTAGAACTAGTCTAAATCCCACTGGACAAAAGATGACATTTGGTTAAGGTTATTAAGTTGTGGAAGGACCAGGTCCCTGAGACTTTTCCTTCAGCAACTTAAACATCTTTTTGAGCATCCCTTCATTTGTCTCTTTAGCTTTGATAGCCTCAGCTTTCCAATAGTCCATTTCTTGCTCCAACCTAGTTACTTCAGCAGCTTGAATGGTAACTTGTTGCCTTATAGCCCCCACCTTGTTATTCAGAGGCTGTTTACCAACTCTAGCCATCGGAGGATCGGCTTGGACTGTGAGACCACAGCTGATCAAAGTGGCTCTACCAAACCTCTCCTTCTTAGTAGCATTTACCACACCCTCCAAAGGGATCCCTAGTTTAGCAAATAGATCAGTCAAGATAAAGCCATATGGAAATTAATGCTTTTTCTTTCTAGTAACAACCCTCTTAATTAGGTGAATCATAAACCAGGGCCAATTTATCTGCATATCACTATCCAACAGTTCCATAAGGACCAGGTCCATAAAACTGGCTATCCCCCTCTTCTCCTGTCTTGGCATCATTATCTTATTCACAAACTCAAACAACAGTTGGTGCTGAGGATGCATTTCACTATTTTGCACAGCCCTGGGCTTCTCCTCCTCAGGAGTTTAAGCAAATTTTCTGGTGATTTCCAGACTCAATGGGAAGGTTTGTCATATCTGGCCAAACCTTATTGATGTAGCTTTCATACCCCACAGAAGGAATACCAAGCATTTCACCCAACTTCTTTGTGTCAAAGGTTATTTCTTTGTCATGGACAGAAGTAGCGACCCTGTCCCTCTTGATGGAGCAGTTATTATAAAATTCCTGAACCATAACCTTTGCACACCTTCCAGCTTTGCACCTGCAACTTTTGCAACAACTAGAGCATACCCTCTTCCTCAACATCAGAGAGCACTCTACCTTTCAGAACTCTTCTTGTCATAGTATCATCATGCACACAGTGTTGAACCTCATCTCCCTCATCCTCACTTTCACTATCCTCTCATTCAGAAGACTCTTCAGAACTAGAATCAGAACTTTCATCGACTAAAGTCCTCTTTGAGGACCTGGTTCTTCTGGAAGATTTGGCAGCAATGGCTTTGAAAGAACTTCTTGTCACTCGCCCTTGAGCAATTTTCCTTTTCTTAGGCTGAGGAACAACTTTCTCCACATCCTCCATCACATCATCTTGTTCATCATCAACCTCTATTTCTTTCTCCAAAGATTCAGTTTCTTCTTCAACAACAGGATCAACAACCTTCTTGCCTTTCCCTTTCCTACTTCTTTCTAATGCAGCAGCCAGTCTTTCATTAGCAGCTTTAACAGAACCCCTAGTTCTTCTAACCCCACTAGCAGGAGTAGAAGCAGAAGGAACAGTTCTTTTTGCCTTGGAATAACTCTCACCCTATTTTTTCTTAAGACCTGGCTTATAGCTATCACCAATTTTCTTCAACTTTGCATTAATATCAGCAGCTAACTTAACATCAATTGGACCTTTTCTAGCTAATTTTCTCCTCATACTTCTAATGTATATAAGATCAATTATTGGTCGATCACTGTCACTTTAAACATCATCATCTACATCCACCACATTCTCATCCTCCATGGGTGCTCTAAAAGCAACCTCTGGAGATCCTGGAGACTCATGCATGGGAGCCTCCAAACGCCTCAATCATCCTTGTCACCTTCCCCCTCAGGAACAGACCCAAACCCCTCTACCATTTCCCCTTCGTCATCAAATACATTCAGAGGTGCAGCATAGTTTACCTGAAATTGGTATACAATCATGGCCCTTGACAAGTCCTCTACTTGTTCTAAAATAGATTCTGCAGTGGGAACTGGTCCTTCCCCCTGAATTTCAGGCTCAATGCTTTGTGGAATTGGATTTTCAGGCTCGGAGCTTTGTGGAATTAGGTTTTCAGGATTTGGTGCTGTTGTATCCATGGGTGAAGGTGGGTTGAGGATTGGTGGTTGATCAGAAGTGGGGTTGGATGAGGTGTTTTCAGGTGAAAGAGACATGGCAAGTATACGTAATTCCCTATTTTTTCTGAAATATTGGAAAAATTCGAAGAGAGCAAAGTGAAAAAGAGTTGGTGATTGTGTGAGTTTATATAGAGTGAATTAGGTAACTGATTCACTTACCTCATTGATTGAATTTCACACATTAAAAGACTCTTGAAAGTCTCCCAAAAAGAGTCGTTATGATTTGAGAATCCTGTAGGGATTGGGAACTGTTTCTTCGATGGACTCTTATGCAGAACGGATAAGTTCAAGTTATCTAGTGAGATTTATCCTGAATTCAAATTACCTATAGCCCTTAACCTTTAATATAATATGAATAATAAAGAGTACATACCTGAATATTATCACCAAAACAGTGTCCATCCCAATTTAATCAAAATTGTTCAATCTAAAATTCTAAGAACATAAGGGTATCATCATTAAACTTTAGCAAACTTTTGTAGAAATCATGACATATAAGTGTACAATTAAGTATGTACCTGAACTGAAACTTCAATTTGACTTTGATAGAATTCATTTTTAGACCAAATTTGAAGTAAAGCATAAGTATACTTAGGTGAATTTAATCATCGCTAATTCTAACATGTTCCTTTCAAAATGATCTCTACTTAAGGCCTTTGTAAAAATGTTAGCAATTTATTTATCATTAGGACAAAAGGCTATAGTAATCAAACATTTCTCATAATTGTCTCTCAAGAAGTGATGTCTTACGTCAATGTGTTTAGTCATTTTGTAATGCACTGGATTTTTTGTCATGTTAATTGCACTAGTATTATCACAATAGATAGGAACAGTTCCTACATCGACACCAAAATCTTGTAATTGCTGTTTAATCCACAACAATTGTGAACAACATGGGGCGGCTGTACATACTCATCTTCTGCAGTGGAAAGTGCCACTGAATTTTGTTTCTTGATTCCCATGAAACCAAACACTCACCAAGAGAGTGTGCCATACCTGAGATACTCTTTCTATCAACAAGAAAACATGCTTAGTCAATTAGTATACCCAACAACATTAAAATTACCACCTTTTGGATACCAAAGTCCCAAGGAACCTATTCATTTTAAATATCTCAATATTCTTTTAAACAGCTTTCAAATGAGATTCCTTAGGATCTGACTGAAATCTAGCACCTAAGCCAGCACTAAACACAATGTCAGGTCTACTAGCAGTTAATTAAAGCAAGGAACCAATCATGCCCCTATACAATTTTTGATCAACTGAAATTCCATGTTCATCAAGATCTAATTTTGTGGAAATTGCAATGGGTGTATCAATTTAGTCTAGCATTATCCATGTCAAACCTTTTAAGAAATTCCTTAACATATTTTTGTTGGTGGATCATAATTCCATTTGAAGTTTGCTTGATTTGTAAACCCCAAAAAGAAATTGAGTTTACCCATCATGCTCATCTCAAACTCACTCCCCATCAAATTTGCAAATTCATTACTCAAATTTTCACAAGTAGTACCAAAAATTATATCATCTACATAAATTTGAACAATTAAGAGATATTTACCTTTTTCTTTCAAAAACAACGTGCTATCAATTTTACCTCTTTTATATCCACGCTAAAGTAGAAGTTTTGATAGACGTTCATACCAAGCTCTTAGTGCCTGGTTGAGTCCATACAAGGCCTTGTCTAACTTGTACACATGTTCAGGAAACTGTTCATTCTCAAAACCTGGAGGTTGTCTGACATAGACTTCTTCCTTTAAGTAGCCATTCAGAAAAGCACTCTTAACATCCATTTGATGTAGAGTAAATTCCATGTAAGTAGCAAAGGCTATAAGAAATCTTATTGCTTCCAATTGTGCAACTAGAGCAAAAGTCTCATCATAGTCAATGCCCTACTCTTGGCTATACCCCTGAGCGACCAATCTGGCTTTATTCCTGGTTACAATATCATCCTCATCAAGTTTATTTCTGAAAACCCATTTTGTTCCTATAATGGACTTGTTCCTTGGCTTGGGTTCCAGATGCCAAACTTGACTTCTTTGAAATTGATTCAACTCCTTCTGCATAGCATTGATCCAATCTGCATCCTTCAGTGCCTCTACTATATTTTTGGGCTCAACACGAGATAAGAAGGCACTAAAGGCACACAAATTGTGATTCTTGACTGCTGATCTAGTTTGAATTCCAGCAGCCTTGTTCGAGATTATTTGATCCACAGGATGTGAACCTTGATACTTGTAAGGCTTGTGTACCAGTCTATCCTCAGAAGCACTTTGCTGAGGAATAGTTTGTAGTAGCACTATATGTTTGAGTGGTAGAACCAACATTTGTTCCCCCTGTTTCCGTGCTACATTCTACAGATCTATCTTGAGGAACAGTTCCTTGTGCTTCACTTCTCACAACATTCTCATCCAATATCTACATTTGCTGAGGACCAGGTTCATCATACCTCAACATTCCAGTTTTCTCATCTTCTTATACCTGTTCTTGAGATAAATTGTCAGATTCATCAAACTTAACATGCATGCTTTCTTCAATTTTCATAGTTTTTTAATTAAACACCCTGTATGACTTGCTATTTAAAGAGTAGCCAACAAAGATTTCCTCATTACTTCTAGGATCAAATTTCCCTAATGCATCTTTTCCATTATTATGAATGAAACACTTACAGCCAAAAGGTCTAAGATGTGAAACATTAGGCTTTCTTCCTTTGAGTAACTCATAGGGGTCTTTTCCAAAAAAAAAAAGTCTAGTCATGCATCTATTAATATTTAGCAAGCAGTGTTTATAGCTTCAGCCTAAAAACTTTGTAGAAGATTTCCAGATAACAACATAGTCCTAGCCATTTCTTCCAAGGTCCTATTTTTCCTTTCAACTACTCCATTTTGTTGTGGAGTTCTAGGTGAAGAGAAATTGTAATTAATGCCATTTTCATTACAAAAATTGAAAAACATATGATTTTCAAATTTAGTTCCATGATCTGACCTAATGGCAACAATATGAATATCTAGAGTCCTTTGAGCTTTCTTAGCAAAAATTGAAAATGCATTAAATGCTTCTTCCTTAGATGCAAGAAATATAGTCCATGTAAATCTAGAATAATCATCAACTAACACCATAACATATTTCTTACCACCACGGCTCATTGTTCTCATTTGTCCATAAAGATTCATATGGACCAGTTCCAAAGGTTTGGTAGTACATACATGTTTCTTTGGTTTAATGGAAGATTTTATCTGCTTCCCCCGGCACAAGCTTCACAAACTTTTTCATCCTTGAACTTGATGTTGGGAAGACCTATCACCAAGTCTTTGGAAACCAGTTTATTTAATTATGAAAGACTAGCATGACCAAGTCTTTTGTGTGAATAGTTTGGGTTCCTTTCCTTGAGAAAAAGGATGAATCAGATCTCTCTTAGCCCAGAATGGTAATGATTTCTTTGTGTGAATAGTTTTCTTTGCCACAGAGTTTTGAACAGGTTTATAGGACCTGTTCCTTTGTGCAGCCATTTCCAGAGATTGGAAATTTCTTTTCAAGTGACCCGTGTTCCCACAAAGTGTGCATAACCAATTTTCAGGAATAGTTAGATACTTACTTTTTGGATCCCATTTGGGCAATGACTGAGATTTCATAAACCCAAAACCCTTCCTATTACTACTATGATTTTCCTCTAACCATTCGAGCGCTTCAAAGAACTTGTTCCATTTTACAGTTTTTCCTAACTCTATTTTTGTTTTGACTAAGTCATCTTCCAAAGATCTTATCTTTTCATCTTTCTTACACAGTTCATCAACTGTGACTTTCAATTTCTCTTCAGCAATGAGCTGATGAGAATTAGCAATGCCCTTACCATTTTCAACTGTTTTGACTTTCAGTTTCTCATTTTCTAGTTCCTTAACAGTTGATTCAAGTGTGAGGACCTGTTCCTCTAGCATGCTAATTTTTCTTTTCAGAGTATCATTTTTAACTACCACATTTTTGTATTCTCTTTCTAAACTTTCAATTTCATCATGCAGTTGATCTTTACCATCCCTTAGAGATTTAAACTCATTTAGCATCGGGTGAAACACCTTAACTGATTTCTCTCTAGGCATGTTTTTCATATCTTCTTTAAGTTTAGAGACAAATACTTCAACATCTTCTTTTTTATCTGAATCTTCAAGAGCCATTAGTGCAAGCTCATAATCCAGATCATCATCAGATTGCTCGTCTTCACTATCTTTCCAACCAACAACCATGGCTTTGGGATTTCCACTTTTCTTTCGGACCTGTTCCCTAGCCCTTCTTCTTTCCTCAACATATCTCTTTCTTCATTCTCCTTCCATAACTGGATATTTGCTGATGTAGTGCTCCATGCTTCCACATCTGAAGCATTCTCCAGCCTGTTTCATGTTAGAAGACCTACCCTGTCCACTAGCCCCCTTTTTCTTATTCAAGTATCTTTGAACACTCTTAGCTATAAGGACCAGTTCCTTATCATCAACAGACTTATCAGCAGTAGTTAAGGTTAGGTTAGATTCAATTTTAGCTGGTTCACCTATGTTCTTAACTTTTTTCCTTAGTTTATAAGTTTTCAAATTACCTATAAGCTCATCTAAGGATAGCGTGGATCCTTACTTTCTATAATGGCACAAGCCTTAATTTCCCAAGAGTCTGGAAGAACTCTAGTTAGGATTTTTTCGACTCTATCTTCAATAGTTAAAACCTTTCCCAAAGAAATAAGTTCAGATGAAATAGCATTAAACCTAGTGTATATTTCAGAAATTGATTCTCCTTCTTTTATTTTAAAACTTTCATATTCAGCAAAAAGAAGTGTACCTCTAGATCTTTTAACTTGACTTGTTCCTCATGAGCAACCTGTAGAGCATCCCAAATTTCTTTGGCAGTGGTATACCCTCTAATCCTAGTGCACTCATCAGGACTGAGTCCACAGACAAGCCACTTTCTAGCTTTGACATTCTTTTTCCATTGCCTTAAGTCTTCAGCATTACATACCCTTCTAGTTTTGGAAACATCATTTCCCTTAGCATCTTTCTTCATTGGAATCATGAGACCTTCAGTGACTATGTCCCACAGCTCATAGTCCTCGGCTTGAAGATGATCTCTCATCATTTCTTTTCACTATGAGTAGTATTTTTCATTGAACAAAGGTGCCCTAACAGTAGACCGACCTTCACCATTTTGTTGTGATGTACTCATTCTAATATAAGTGTTAGCCTCTTTAAGGATAACCCGCTCTGATACCAATTGATATTTTCCAAGACACACCACTTATTACTTAAGGATCAGTTTCAATGTGTTCTTTTACTTTGTTGAATGCAGAATTAAATAAACTGTAGGTAAATGAACACTTGATGTTAGCGTTAAAAAACTCCGTTAACTTGGGATAAAAAAACCACGACCTGCTCTTCCAAGTAGGATTTCAACTTCACTATTTGAAAGATTCACTTGGTTACAAGACTACCTTCTTACTAACCTAGGACTAACTTTAATCCTATAGTGGCCCCTTTCACAATTAGTAAAGTTTCTCCAAGTTCAAGACTTGAATCCAATGATACAACTCGATAGTACCTACTATAGATGAACTAAGACTGAACTTTAACACGACTCAGTCTAAGGAACATATTCTTTACTTAGTTCCCTGTAGTTTAATAATTACACAAATATAATGAAGACTTTTTCAATGTTATACCTCGATTCTATCTGTATTTGTGCACCTACAACAGCTGAAATGCTTCTCCATTTATAGCTCTAGAAATCTGAGAAGCCTTGAACAATTAGAACTCCAAAGCCTCCAAGAGTTTGAGTTCTAATTGGACTCCTTGTTAGGTTAATCGAAATCTTTTAGCTCTTATTCAATCTTATGCGATCTTTTCTTATCTCGTGCAGCCCTGCATAATTATCAAGATAAACATTAGATTTAGGATAATAATTAATGTGTCCGCTTAAATGATTTTGCATAATAACATATTCAACTGCAGTGATCCAAAGAAACATGTCCTTGGATCGGTTCCTTAGTCATCAGTCAAAACTCAAGCTTATCCAAGCTAACAATAACTCGTCCTAATTCCTCTTCGGTCTACCTCTACCTCTCTGTGGACCCAAAACTGGCAACCTCTCGTACCTCCTCATGGTGCACTCGTGCTCCTCCTCCTCACATCTTCAAACCATCGCAACCTCGATTCCCCCAACTTATCCACCACCGAAACCACTCGTTCTTTTCCAATATTCGTAGGTTGTTAAAAAAAAAAGACAAAAAGAAAAAGAATACTACTATTTGACTTTTCAAAATAAGTCAAGGTTGAATTAAAATATTATTCTTTTATAACATTTTTCTTTGGATAACTGTGGTGTCTGTGGCAGCTTACCCGCACCTCGATTAATTCTACCGGATACCTGACACCTTCCACAAGCAACGGTTACCAGGTAACATTTTGCCTTTGCTGGGACCTTTATAACATTTTGACTTTTCAATTTATACCAAGTCTTTTAAAAGGGGCGTTAAATAGTCGGTCGAAAAAGAAAGAAAAATCAGCTGCCTATTTGTCCAATCCAATTCATAGAGATGGGAGATGAGGGGGTGAAAAATGAAGCATTAGAGATTATGAAACTGTTCCAAGTACTCCCTCGTCTCGTTGTCTTTGATCTTGATTACACTCTCTGGCCTTTTTATTGGTACCTTTTTCATCTCTTAGCCCAATTTTCTTTTTTCTCTCTCATTACTACTATTTTTTATTGTTAGTTTAAAAAGTGATTTCTCCTTTATAATAAGTCAATACTTGTGAAAGCCCGGCACATCCAGAGTGTGGTTTAGTGGTCAATAAGGAAGGCCTATATGATGTCTCGGGTTCAAATCCTAATATAGTAATTTCTTCCCATCTCTCAAAGCTTTAGTTTAGAGAGTTACCGTGTATTTGTATGTAGTACCTAGTAAAATAGTCGAGGTATGCACGAGCTGGCCTGGATACCACTGTCATTGAGAAAAATAGAAAGGCTTTTTTTTTTTTAGCCTCTCGCATGCTATACAAGACGGAATCTGAGGGCATTGAGAAATACAGGGTGGTCTAGTAGTCAATGAATTTGGGGAACCATGAGGTCTCGGGTTCAAATTACTCATAGTGATTTCTTCCCATTGGTCAAAGCTTTGGTTGAGAGAGTTATCCGGTACTTGTACATAGGTACCTAGTACAATAGTCGAGGTGTGCACGAGCTGGCCTGGATACCACCGTCATCGGAAAAAATAGAAAGGCTTGGTTTGTAGCCTCTCACTGAGGGTATTGAGAAATACAGGTTGTTAAATTAGGTGGCTTTTGTACTTAACTAACAATTCTAATCATAGTACAGCAATGGGAATTTGAGATGTATGAGGTGATTGTGATGAGGAAATTGTTGAATGGCGAGGCTGCCGATAAGTAATGGCTTCTGATAATGAACCTTGTAGGTGTAGCAGCTGCTTGTCAGTGTTGAATTGAGAAAAGGTGGACTCTTAGGGCGTAATTCATACCTTACGATACTCGTTACTGTTGAACTTGGATATTTTCCTTGACCTCTCTCTAGGCCTAGACGACGTTTTTATTCCTGGGCTGCAGTAAGTAGATCGAGAGGTTGTTCCACTTGAGTTCCGCCTTCTAGCTTTACCATCTGTATTCCTGGAAGCTTTACCCATTATGCCTATTCTTGACATTGCATGTTTTTAACAATTATGTCTAAACTTGGTCCTCTGGTGATGTACTTACGTTATCTTTCAGTGAATGCCGCTCGAAACAGCAAATGCCACATTTGTACCCTCATGCCCAAGGCATCTTATATGCCCTCAAGGACAAGGGAGTTAGTATTGCTATTGCCTCGAGATCACCAACGCCTGATATAGCAAACACTTTCCTTGATAAGTTGGGGCTGTCGTCAATGTTTGTAGCCAAGGTGAAATGGTGAAAGTTTTTACTCAATTTTCATCTTACTTTTTGAGGTGCAAGCACACTAGATTTTGTTTTCCTTATTGCACTTTGTATGTACTTCCTTTTTAGTAGGTTTTAATTTTGCCAGGTCCTCTCTATGCTTTTAGAAAGCAGAATACAGTAGAAGCAGAAAATGTAGAAAAACAGATGAAAAGAGAACTTCTTTATTAGTGAGGGTTAATGTGGTTATGCTGAAGCTTAGCATCCAATTGTGTCACTTGAATTAAGAATTCAAGTGCTGTGTGATACATGGACCCGTTTGCTAGTACGTGTCTAATAGGGATGCGTGTATATATATATATATATGTATGTATGTATGTATTATGGACATGCCTGGTTACAATTTTTAGTGCATTTAAAAATATGCATGAAGTATCCACACTCATATTGCCCCTTTGACATAAGCACCAAGCCAAATGAAGGATCTATATAACATAGGTAGCACCCATATTTGTGGTAAAGCATGTAGCGCAAATGCTAGAAGACTTAGTAGGCATTGGGACAATATTTATTGAAGTTGAAATAAATAGTATTTGAAACTGAAGTTGGAAGTTTCCGTAGAAGTAGAAGTTGTGTTTGGACTTTAATGTTATCTGGAGAAAATGTTGAGGATTTGTATGTGAATCATTTATTTTAAATACTTATAAACAAGTTCTTCAATGTTTCACCAATACTTCAAATATTGAGGTTCAGTAATTAATGGCTGAATCTCTATTTGCAACTATTGAAGCTGAATTTTTGCGAATTATGAAATACTTATTATTTATCGCCAAACTGGCCCTTTGTCTTGGAGGGGTAGTAGCTCAGATCTTCTACAAGGAACATGGAAGGCACAACTTTGAAGTAGTGGGCAGGTCTACTAGAATGGAGACGAGAAAAACTATAAAGGAATGCTCCTACAGCAACTAGGGTCCAAATGCATCTTGCATACAACCAAGTTCTTATGACAAAAAGAGGGGGGCAAAAGTAAAGGGGAAGTGCTAATAATCTTATGGTGGTTTACCTGCAATAGTATAGCTATGTTTGAAACGCGAAAACCAGAAAAAAACCTCCTACAGGGGAATAGAAACTCTAAAATCACTGTCAGAATTTTGTTTAATTAGTCATTACTGCAGCATTGGAAGCATATACATTTATAGAACGAACATTTTGAAGTGTGAAACACTCATATTTTTTCAAACCAAAGCTCACTTTTTTGAAGGAAAGAATAAAAATGTGTCCTGAACCTAATGGAAGTTAAATAAATGACCTGAGATTGTGAAGTCAGTTTTAAAGCACTGCTACATACAGTGTTGCCGCTACACTTTGCTAACTGTATGCACTACAGCGTTTGCATAAAGTTGGGGAGCACTACTTTGAGAACTCTATTTGCAGCTGGCTTTTTAAAGCAAAAACATCATGATTGTGGCTAGATTATTATTTTTTTTGGGACATAAACTTGGTGAATCTGAAATGCTTAGAGTTGCAGGAGATATTTTCCAGTTGGACACACAAGACCGAACACTTTCAGAAGATCAATAGGAGGACAGGGGTGCCTTACAAGGACATGCTGTTTTTTGATGATGAGGATCGAAACATAGAGTCGGTAAATATCCTTTTGAAGTTTGCTTAGGAGAAAAAGCCTCTCTTCTATTCTAATCAACCGATGCTATGCTGTTGATCATTCTATCAATTTCCCACTTGTTGCCTGGTGAATACCAAATGTAATAATTCACGATACTCACTAAGGGGTACATGGTTGTTTATCTTTTAGGTATCAAAGATGGGTGTGACAAGCATATTGGTGGACGATGGGGTAAATCTCGGGGCTCTGAGGCAAGGGCTCTCAGAGTTTGCTCAAAATTCAACTTCAGGCAAAAGAAACAAAGAAAAACAGCTGCCAGACTCATCAAAAAGAGATGAGCTACAGTAATCCAACTGTACAAGATCCCTGGTTGAACTTAGGGGTCATAGTTTGAACATTCCCATTATTATACAACTATGAGAATTTGTATGTTAATATGGAATTGTTTGTACAATTATAGGCATCAAAATAGGTTATTTCTGGTTCATGTACTACAAGCAATTCGAATGCTATGAATTTGATATATCCATTTTTGTTAACAATAATACTACTGTAATTGTAGTTAAGTTGAGACAAGTTGTGCTGCCATTGTACAAGGCCTGTTCCTAATTATTCTTCCTACATATCTTTTTAATGTTATATTTATGATGTTGCAGTATGTCAAATACACTAAAAATGTAAATAACCATGTAACCAAATTTATGTAACATGAATACTTTGCATGATAGTCTAACCAAGAATGGTGATTGTAACATGACTTTCTTTCCACAAATTTAAAGTTACAACTTACAGGACCTGCATATTCCCTAAACTGTAGAAAAGGAACCACAGGTTAGTCACCAATGCATGAACCAATATACAGTTTCCATATTTCTTTTAGCAACAAATGAAGAATCTTTGCTTACATTGGAAAAAGAATATTAGCAAAGTACCATACATACAACAAAATGCAGAAAGTTCCAAAATCCTTGAGTCTCTTCAAAGTAATGTTTTCCTCGTCTACAGAAGTTTCTTTTTTGGTGTTTGGAGTGTAGAAGTGCTCTCCATTAGATAAACAGCCTTAACAGTTGAGCTCAACCAATGGAGTTCTTTCATCAATTTCTATTTTGGCAGTTGAAAAAGGAGTCCTAGCGTTGTGGCCTCTCCCCAAATTACTATGTCGCCGCTCATTTCCTTCCTTAGGATTCTCCAATAGTTTCTGCAACTGTCTATCAAGTTCAACATCTCCACAGCAAACTTCACTAATTCTTTCATGAATTCCTTCCATTTGTACTAGTAATACCTCCCTATCAACTGAGAGTTTCTTACTTTCTTCAAGCAAAACACTTTTCTGGGACTCAAGCTCCTGAATTCGGGCCTCCGAGTTCATCAATTCATTACCAAACTCAACTTTCAGCTCTTTCAATTCCTTGTTACTTGCTTGCAACAATGTTTCCAGCTGCCCCTCCTTCTGTCTTGAATCAGACAAGGAATTATTTAGAAATTCCAATTTCTGATGAGTGTCACCCAGTTTCTTTTCTAACTCAGCAATCATCTTGTTTTTCTCTTTAATCTCGAGCATTTTTAAACTCTCAGCCATCTCCAGAGCTGTAAAAGCAATTTCTTTACATGTTACATCTTCCTCCAAAACTTTGGCCTGTTCCATCAGAAATTGTAATTCCCTTTCCTTCTCTTTCACAATCAGCAACAGGCTTTCCTTCTCCTTATCAAAAGCCCTTTGGGCATCTGATTGGGCGTGCTCATTTTGAAGTTGTTTATCAGCCAACTCTTGCTCCAAGCCAGAAATCTTAGTTTGAAGAATTTCTATGGTACTATCCTTGACTTCTGCAACTCGAAAGTATTGTAACTTCTCCTGATTTAAAGCTTCCACTGCCTCTGTTCTTTCAACAATTTTAGACTCGAGTTCCATAATCTGTTGTTGCAGCTCATTTATCTTGGTTTCTCTCTCCTTCAAAATACCATGTAACCTCTCTTTCTCCTGCTTTTCGGCAAATTGGTTCTCTTCAAGGCTGTCTTTCAGATTTCTTGCTTCAGTTTTCCATTTTTCTTGTTCAAGCTTGCTCTCTGCGACTTCCGCCCTTGCTTTGGCCAGGTTGGTGTTGGCTTCTTCTGAAGCAGCAGAAGCCTCTTTTAGAGAATTACCCAATTGTAGGACTTGTTCACTAAGGTGAAATTGGCAGTCAGATGACTCCTCAAGCATCCTTTTATACTCGTTCAGTTCAGCCTCTAAAAGGGTTTCTTGTTCACATTTCTGATGTAGATCAGCAGAAATTTTAAGTAGTTCGCGATTTTTTGACTCCAACTGCTCTTTAAGAATAACGTTCTCTTCATTCTTCTTACTATTGGGTTCTAGTTCCACCTTTTCTCTAAAAGGCTCCTTGCTAGCGGCATGAAACTCCGATTTTAAGACCGTGGTTAACACAGATATCTCTCCATTAAGAACATCATATGCATCACGGCAATCTTCCAGGTCCTTTTCTAGCTCTTCTATGTAGGTCTCTTTACCTTTTAATTCAGACATGCATCTTTTCATTTCTTCTGTAACTTTTCCTACTTGAGAGCTCCATTCAGCTTCCTTTTCTTTGAGGTTTAAGGAACACTTTCTGTGTAACTGCTTCAAATCCTGCAAATTGGTTCGAAGTTTCTTCAGCACAGAAGTGGAAGAAGCCTCCTGGAGTTGAGCCTGTTGAAGGTCTTTAAGAGATCCCCGTAACTCTTGATTTTCCTGTTCAAACTGCATACTTCTGCATTTTATATCATTGAACAGCGTCTCTTTCGTTCGGAGTAAGTTTCTTAACTCCCCGATTTCTTCATCCCTCTTGATGGTCAAGTTCTCAAGCTTTGAGTTTGCTTCTTGGCACTCTAGAGAGATATCATGGAACCGAGATTTGAACTCAGACACTTCAATTTCAAGAATTCTTCTTCTGCTTTCTTGATGAGCTAAAGCTTGGTTGCACATGCTCAATTGGCTTTGGAAACCTTCTGATATTCGAGTCTGAGAATCCAACCTTGCTTGCAATGCAGAAATCTCTTCAAGCATTGCTTCTTTTTCTTGTCCCCACTCCACCTTACTGGTCTTGAACTGATCGCGCATCCTTTCATGAGCTTCTTGAAGGTGTTTAAACTGCTCACTCTTCCATTTCAGCTGCTCTGTTGCAATCCTATTTTCTTCCTCAAGTTTTTGGATAGTGTCATCTCCATTTTTCAGATTTTTGGATGCCCGTGCCTTTAACTCTGATTCAACGGAGATTTCCTGCCTAACTGACATGAGTTGCTTAAGAGCATTGATTTCTTTATTACTTGCAAAAATCTGCATTTCCAAATCTTCAATCCTGGACGATGCTTCATCCAAAGCCAACACCATATCCTTGTTTTGCACCTCCAACCTTCCAATTTTCTCCCCGTAATCTAGGTGCAGCTTGTCATGAGCAGAGCTAAGGTTCTGGAGACGCGATTCTTTCTCATGTAGATTACACTTGAGGTCATCATACAGTTTCTTGACTTCAAATATTTCCTCAGACTTGACAAATAGTTCACTTGCCTGTCTTCCAATCTCCAACCTAGCTTCTTGAAGGTTTGCTAATTGATCAATGTGGGCTTTCCTCAAACTCTCTGTCAGCTCCGTTTTGGTCTGGCATTCTTCTCTCAGTTTTTCCACCTCTCCTTTAACATCATCCAACTCCTCAAAAACTTTTTCCATTTGCATACCTTCTTATGTTGATGATGAGTTTTCTGATACACAAACACAATAACACAAACTTATTAACAAATACTCCATGAATCTTTTTATTTTTCCCTTTCATATTAAAGCTTTAGCTGAAAAGGATAAACGGTAATAGTATAATTTTCTCTTCCAAAATGAATCATCAAAGTACAAAGACTATCAAACAACATACTAAGCTATTTTACCATCTATGAACACTTCAATTATCAATCACTAAAGAAAATCAATCCTTAAGGGAAAGTAGAAACTGAGCTTCGTTGAACTACTAAACATAGTTGGATTAATTGTGATGCAGATTACACCAGATATAGAGTATGGACAAACAAAGACATAAGTCACTATCCTCCATCTATCTAAATAATCACTACATTATCGATTCTCTACCAACTACACCTCAATTCCAAACTAGTTGGCTATATAAACCATCTGTAACCATTTCTCTCTATATAGGTCAATCATTTTAACGCGTGTCTAAGTGAACAATCCCAACAAAATCAGGAAAATTCATCATGTTTTGACTATCTTTTACTGTGGCCGTCAAGCTTGGGCAATCCTCCTCCTTTATCTGGGCTTTCGACAAGTTTCACGAAACTCGCATAAATTGTCTAAATAGTCACTAGTCTAACAAAAATCAATCTAGCTTTTTTCATTTTCATTATCCTTCATTAATAACAACTATGCTTACTTTACCTTGGTATTTCCATTTTAGCATTTTATTCTTGTATTTTTCTTTCATAACCTTTTCCAAACCCGTTTTGAAAACTGCATTGTTGAGTCGAGGGTCTTCAAACCGCCTCTCTACCTCACTCGAGGTAGGGGTCTGCGTACACCTCATCCTCCCCAGATCCCACTTATGGGATCATACTAGGTTTACTGAGTATGTTGTTGTTGTTCATTAATAACAAGTACCATTATATAGATCAAGGAATAAAGATTGAATAATCAAGAAAATCTTGAGGGTAAGAAAAGGGCAGACCGGTGCACAAAGCAACCCGCGTTCACGCAGGGTCCGAGGAAGAGCCGCACCTCAAGAATGTGATGTATGCAGCCTAACCTAATGCAAACCATAATTGGGCTTGAACCCGCGATGGGTCACACGAAAACAACTTTACCGGCTTCCGTCCAAGAAAATCTTGGGGTTTAACATAATTACATAGAAAACCACGAATCAATTGACCAATCAAGAAAAGGGTCAGTATAAAATTGAAAATACAGAAAACCAATAAGATATTTCTACAGCAATTGATAATATAGCATTTCACGGATAAAATGATACAAAAATAATAAAGTGTTAACTAGTAGTAACAGACACATACCAGAGTAAGTATAATTAGATGCCTTTATAAAAAAAACTAGGGTCTTTTTGGGCACTAATAGAAGGAGAATGGGAATTGTAGAAATGGAAATAGAGAGCGCATTGAAGCGGGAACTTGTTTTAAAGGTATATATTTTGAAAATATTCTGACCCAATTTTTCTAAGGAATTTTTACGCAAAATACAATTTTTAGAACTTAATTACCAAGCATAGCAACATTTTAGTAAAATTACACTATATAGAATAAAATACAAGTTAATTACAAATATAGCAACAACATAGCAATATTTTCCCTAACATACCAAACCCTTACATTCTTCCTCCTATTTCCCATTTTCACTTTTGCTCAGTGTTTCAATGCCGTTTCAGACTGTATCAGACTGGTTTAAACTATATCAACTCCCGTTTCGGACAGTATCAGACTATTTTAAACTGTATCAACTCTCGTTTTAGATTGTATCATAGTGTTTCAATGCCGTTTCAGACTGTTTTAAACTGTATCAAGTCCCGTTTCAGACTGTATCATACTGTTTTAAACTGTATCAACTCCCGTTTTAGATCGTATCAGACTGTTTCAACAATTATTTCAGATTGTTTCAACGTCGTTTCAGAACGTATCATACTGTTTCAACATCGTTTCAGACTGTATCAAACTGTTGCAACAGATGTTTCAATGTTTCAACGATGTTTCAAACTGTATCAAGCCCCGTTTCAGACTGTATCAGATTGTTTTAAACTGTATCAAGTCCCGTTTCAGACTGTATCATACTGTTTTAAACTGTATCAACTCTCATTTCATATCGTATCAGACTGTTACAACAGTTATTTCGGATTGTTTCAATATCGTTTCAGACTGTATCATACTGTTTCAACAGCTATTTCAGATTAATTCTGGTTCTAGTCAATTTTTAGATCCAATTTTAGAAACAGAAACTTAAAACACGATCTCCAATTTAGACATGCTTGCAAATTGAAAGAAAGTACACAATCTCCAATTCACTACAATATCTGAAGCAATAGAACCCAGAAACTAAAATAAAGTACACAAGCTAAAGTGTGATCAGAACAAAGAAATCTGCATTCAATTGAGAAGGCTTTAGCAAAATATGAAATATGCCTAACAAAAATGGAGCAACAGGATGAGTAAGGAGAAACGAATTCGCCGGCGATATTACATAGATCAAAACCATAGTCAATAGACGAGGAGTAGCGACAGCATCTCTATTTTTCGGTGAGGGATGCAGCGGCATCACTGTGACACTAGATCCACCGGTTCAAAAATATTTTCCCTGCCGACACCAGATCAGACTCCTCCTCGCCGATTTCAACTTTTTCGGTGACGAAGACGATGACGAAACTTTGAAACTACGATGAATTCTCAGTCCCCATCGGAATTTGAAAACGAATAGTATGGGGAAGAAGATTTGCGTCTCTGTAGATCTAGTCGTTCTGTGCTTGCACAGGGTGGGGGTGATGGCGCTGGGGTGGTGGGTGTAATGGTGGTGGCGCGGGTGTGACGACGTTGGGGTGGGGGATTATGGTGTTGGGGTGATGGGGGTGGGAGTGAGGTGATGGGAGATAGAGTAAGTGAGAGAATTTTTAATTTGAGGAAAATGAGAAGTGAAAGTGAAATGTGTGAATTATTGTTAAATATGTTAGGAAAAATAATGCTATGTATAGTAATTCGAGAAATATTGCTATTTTTTTGTAATATAAGGTCTAAATTTGTATATATGTGTAAAAAGCCCTTTTTCTAAATTGCAATGTTTATTACCCTCTCCGTTCCACTTTATGTGTCATAGTTTGACTCGGCACAAAGTCTAAGAAATAAATGAAGACTTTTGAAACTTGTAGTGTAAAATAAGACAAAGATGTTTGTGTGGTTGTAAATCATTTATGTAATGGCAAAACTGTAATTTTAAAGTTAAATTATTACCAAATTTAGAATGCTGACATTCTTTTTGGAACAAACAAATTGCCACATAAATTGGAACAGAGGGAGTAGTATATTGAATACATCACTTATTTGTTCAATCATAACTAGATGATATGAATTTATATTTTATATTTTAACTATCAGAGTTAAATTGCATGATTTGGTATAAATCCGATCGCAGATGAGTATTTATGCCTATTCAGAAGATCCAATTCTTTTCTTTTCTTTTTTCAAATAAAAGCATTGGTAACAAAATCATTTGAGTGGGTCATTTTATGTTGGTATATAATTTATGTTTGTATGCATTTAGGATGCGTACCTATAACTTGCCGGAGTCATGACTCTAGATAAGAGAGCATGGAGCTCGAACATTAGGTTAGAAGGTTAATAGATATTCAAGTGTGTTCTCCCTTCTATATAGTAGAGCATGATTTTATTAATTTTCCCAATTTTTATCCTCATATATGTTATTGGCTATTCTTGAAGTAAAAATGACAAAATGATTACTTATATTTGTTCCCTTATTTAAGCGTGGTGCATTTTAGGCTATTTTCTAAATACATACCTCAATTTTGACTACTTGCACAATTTATTATCTACACTAGTACATTATTTAATTATTTATGGCTAAATATACAAAATTGTTATTTTTTACACATAATTAGAATTACTTAAATTAAATTATAATCACTTGCATTTTATAAGTTTTCATATTTTATGGCATTTTTATTCAAATAAATAGTCAATTACACTCCTTAATTCCACATTTATCATATTCTTATCAAAATTACCAAATGAATTAATTGGATTCAAACTAGCCATACCGAGGAGTAAGTCCGTACTCACAGCATCAAAATGATTATTAAGCTCTGTAATCACCTAATTTTGGCACAAAATATTAAAACTACATAAAGTTTGTGGTAATTTTCATGTGATTTTTGTCTTATTATTTAGTCATTTTTTAGTAATTAATTAGGAAGAAATATTGAAAAGATTTCAAAAAAAAAAAAAGAAAAAGAAAAAAAAAGAAAGAAAGATGTGACATGGGATTGATGATGTCAAAGGTTATGATGTCAAAGTAGTAGTACAACTTTTACATGAGTATGGTACTTTTTTTTAAAAAAAAAAAAAGAAGAAGAAAGCACATGGGTATTTTTTATCTACCTATTTACTCCACTCTCTTTTTTTTTAGGGGGGAGAAACACACAAAATTGAAAAACACACATATTCAATATCTTATAAGGATTTCCCAACTACCTTTCAACAAAAGAGACAAAAAAAAAAATATATATATATAGAGGAGAGAGCTTTGAATCAGTAGAAAAAAAAAAATATAGTAACGTTGTTAGAGGTTTTTCTTAGAGACCTTTGTTAAGTCTTTGAGTACAAAAACCCATAAGTTTTGAAGTCCTAAGAAAAAAGGTTTAGGTGCGGGCACTGGATAGTTGATGTTGTTTGTTTTGGTGTTGGATCACTGCTGCGTTTTCTATTTTGGGCTTTGGGTGTGATTGTCTTGTTGATTGGTAGTTGGATTTTTCTTGCCCCCCAGGTAAACGCTCCTCATCTTGTATCCACTTTGAAACAATGTTGTCATATATGTATGAAGGGGCTTAAATCAGGCCCAGAAAAATTTTATTTCAATTTTTTTATCCATGTTTCATACACATTGATCTCAACTTGAACTCAAGATCTGGTAAAAAAAAAAAAAATAGCTTATGGGCCACATTAAATTCTCACAACCGCTATGTGATTTATTTAGAGTTAGCACATATTACGCCTTGTTTAAATATTAGCTGTATAAGTATATAACTAGATTTATAAAAAAAAATTGTGAGTCACAAGAGTAAACTGGTCAAATCTGCGATGCGTAGATAGGATAGGATATGGATGCAAATTATTGTTAAAATTACTGAAAATGAGACTAGCTGAACAAAGTAAGCAAAGGTGGGACATTAAGCGCAAACTACTTTGAAGAAAAGGAATTGACGTGCTAATCTGGCTCAACTTAGTTGATTGAATGAAAACGGGCATAACGAAAACTTTGGCAGAGTTCAACCCGGTTTTAATCTTTAGCCTTTGTGTTTAGGGCCACAGTTAATGTTTAGCAAAATAGGGGAAGCTATTATCTAGAAGGTTATCAGAAGTAAGCTAAGAGGATATCTACAACGCAATAATTAATTGACTCAAATATAGTTTATTTAAATCAAGAGATTTCGAACGGGTGAAGTGCCTGCGCGATTTAACTGATTTACGTCGGAAGATTTCGAACGAGTGAAGTGCTTGCGCGATTATATCCTGATTTGAGTTTCATTTGAACACGAAAAATTAAATAATAAATCAAACGGTAGCACAAATCAAGGCAAAATATAACAAAATAATTTCAAAGAGTCGAAATGCGTCAGTAAAAGCAACTGTGCTTGGCACTGGACTCGAGGGTGCCTAACACCTTCCCGCGAGTCAACCGAGATCCTTACCCGGAACTCTGACGCAGACCACTAAAACGAGTCATAGGTGTTGTGAGGTACACCATTTGGTGACTTGGCACACCTTTAACTTGTCAAGTGGCGACTCCGAAAATCTTTTAATATTTGTGTACCTTTGAACACCAGTCACAGACCTTTTAAAACTATAATAGTTTTTTCTTTTTTAAGTTGAAAAAGGGTCGTGACAAGCTCTTGAAGCTGTAAATCAACAACAGCAGTAAAAAGGTCAAACCGTAAATGATGAGAATATGTGATATCAAGGGCATTACATTTTGATTTCCCAGTACCTCACTTCCATATCCGGGATTGTTATATCATGTTTACCACAAAAAACTTTGACATCTTTCATTAAAGAATCAAATTCACTATCCCTCATCTTTCATAAACTTTGCTTTGTAACATCCAAAAATCCCATAGCGTTGACAATATCTTGATCCATCCTTTGTAATGAGAAGTTCAACTCATTTATCATCTTTAGGACTTTGAACATCAAGTGCAACAAAAGGAAAAATCATATCCCTTAAGCTTAGTCACAAGAGTTTCAACATCAAGACGATATGAAGAATTTGGAGACTTCCATGCTGTAAATTCAAGCACATAAATAATTGATGGAAACTGAACAATGAGGTTATCTAATGTTCTATAATGAGAACCCCAACGAGTATCACCTGGTCGTTGAAGGCCACGTTCTTGATTTAATCCTCGCCCTGTATGAACTTCACATGATATGAGCAACTCTTTTAACTTTTCAGCATGATGTTGTCTAAGAAAATCTCTGCGCTTAAAAGATGCTCCAACAATATTTAACACTTTAGTAACATAAGAAAAAAAATCATCTACCTTTGGATGTTTCTTTGAAAGAGCCACAAGTGTTAACTGCAATTGATGAGCAAAACAGTGGATACAATATGCTGATGGAGTCTCATTCAAAATCAAAGTTTTAAGACCATTTATCTCACCTTGCATGTTACCAGCTCTATTCTAACCTTGTCCACGTATTTGAGATGGACTTAATGAGTGAGTTAAAAGAAAAGAGCAGATTGCCTCCTTCAATGATAGAGCAGATGTATCACTTACATGAACAATACCAACAAATTGCTCTATGACTTCACCTTCTTTATTAACATATCTCAGAACAAGTGTCATTTTATGTGATATATCTTTTGATTCATCAACTAGTATTCCGAAATAATCCACATCCAAGTCTTCAATGATAGCTTTGATTGTTTCTTTTGCACAAGCATCAACAATATCTTTTTGAATACTTGGAGAACACATCATTTCATTTCTTGGAGCATTTTTTAATATTATGCTTCCAACATCTCGGTCAATATTTCCATACCATTGTAAAAGTTCAAGAAATATGTCTTTATTTGTAGAAAATTCACTCTCATCATGACCACGGAATGGCAATCCTAACCTCAAAAGGAACCTTGTCTCGTCAGTTGAAGCACTTAAGCGCTGCCGAGATTCTCTCTTTTCTTTCTCAGAACGCTTATCAAAAGAAGTGCGAATTGACTGTGATTGATTCATTAAATCAAGCATTCTGTTGAAACACTTGTTGTGGATGCTATTTACATCTCCAACATGAGCTTTAAATCTTTCAGTAGCATGGTTCCAACCTTTAAAGCCGGTTTTCGTAGAAGAATCCCACTTACTTCCATGGGCTTCATGCTCGTTCCTGAACAAATAGCAACACTAATAATATGCAGCATCTTTTGTAATACTATACTCCAACCACTTGCAATGTTGACTATTGAACCAACCAGGATGAAACTGGCACATTTCTTTCCCAAATTTAGTTTTGGGAAAATCATGATTCACAGGCTGGCAATGGCCTTTTTTAATATAATATCTTCTGACTTCGTCGCGTATATTAAAATCAAATTCTACAATAGGCTTTCGATCTCTTGGGTCAGCTTTGAGAGATTCCAAATCAAGTCTTGAAGCAATAGTATCCCTTTGAATTTCTTGAGAGATAGAGGAACCCGATGATGGTTGAGTCGAGCTAGCACTTTGTTGCACAATTTTTGATAAACTAGATTTAAGAATTTTCTATCTTAAGCAACAAAAAGTTGTATCAATTCATATAGTAATAGTGTATTATGAATAAATAAGAATTTAAACTTGAAAAGTTTGAAAGATACTTGCAAAAATAATCTTATTACCTTGTATAAAAATATAGAAGTCTTTTGCATGGTGAAGCGTGTGTTTTGTATTCAAAAGGTTTTTTTTTTTTTTTTTTTTTTTTTTTTTTTTTTTTTTTTTTAAAGGTAGATTTTGTTTATATATTTACACCTAATAAATAAAGTAAAAAAAAAAAGTAGTAAATAGTACTATTTGGGCAAAATTTTAGCTATATTATGCTCACAAATTAATGCTAGCTTCAGTTAAGGAGCTTGAGTCTAGCACCCATTGCTTAACCAAAGCACCTATAGGGTCTTTTGTTTCATGAGTGCTCCTTTTATATATATGTAGGTTTTCTACATACTGTCTATGTACATATACATATTCCGCGTCGAGTTCAATGGGTGCTCGAGAACCGGATCAGACCATGTGGTTCCGCCCCTGTATATATATCTCCTCCAATCCTATTATAGATGATTTCCTTGTACGTACGTAGCCAAAGACCGTGCACGTACAAAGTCAAACGCAAAATTGTAGAGAATCACATTGCGGCGATGATAATGCATTGTCAGGAATTCAATTTCAGCCTCTTTTAGAAAATTTCTTGTGGCATTTTCTTGTGTATATGGGATTTTCTAGTATAGCAAGCTCAAGAATTGATTATCTTGAGTAGAATACTTTCTGGACTTTGTACATTTTATGAGCTAGAATATGACTACCTACAATACCACGTACACGTCCACCAAAGTTCTTTATTGTTGCATTTCTCCTTCGTTATCGAACTCCTAAAAATAAGCCTTGATACTTGCGACCAAGAATAATGCCTTCTCCACATTCACCTGCAAATATTTTCTTTCAATAACGACCTGTCATCAAATTCTTCTTATTCGTCTGAGGATCTTATGATGGCCTCTCATCACTTTGAAAGGACGTTTTATGATATATACTTTCTAGTTATAATTACCGGCTCCTCTCCATTACACCTCCCCTCCATTTCGTCAAGTGCACAATTGGATGACGAAATAGAAGGAAAGTGTAATGGAGAGGAGCCAAATACCCACTTTATTAATTTAACCAGTACTCTAACCATGATTAAGTTTCTACTTTTGGTAAGAAAAAGATATTCCCCACTAGTTTTGATAACCATTATATCCTTAATTAATTATACTCCATATGTTATATCCAATACTAAAATCATTATTCATTGAATAAGTTAAGATTTGGAAAAGAAAAAAAAAAGACACAGCTTTTTACAGTATGATCAAAATTATCATTTCAAGGTTCCGCAAATACTAGCGAGTAGTTGTTTTCGATATAAAATAAAATGATCATATCATATATAAAAAGTACTAAAGTTTCGTTGAAAAAATATAAAGGGAAATAGGAGTGTACGTTTTTTAAAGTAATGAAACTTTTGATCAAGAATGTGCCAGTAAATTTATATAATATATAAAATGTAATATTTTCATGGTTTTGAAAGATCCCTTAATGATAAATAAATAAAATAAGAATTTGCAAAGTCATATGAGATAAAAAAAATTAATTCATATATAAATTAAACTAATAATACAGTTTTTATGAAATTAAAAGGATAAGACAAAATGAGTGACTTATTTGTGATTGTTCGTCATCTCAATTACTGGAAACGACTCTAAAACTTTTGGCTATAAAAATATTATAACAAAATTAACGATATTAATTGGTATTTATCAAAATTTGTGTAGAATATCTTTTTCTTGCCAGAAATAATGATTGTTTTTTCAAACTTATCAACTTAACCATGGCTAGAATAATGATTAAGTTAATGTAATCTAGACCTTTAAAAATTAATCAAGACACATATCACTCATCTAATACTGCACTCGACAAAATGGAAGGAAGGTGTAATGGAGAGGAGCCAAATCGCCCGCTTTGTGGTGGTACACGAATAAGTTGACATTAATTAGCTAGGTTCTAACCTACAAGTCAACTGTTACCCTCTTTTTATGTGTATATATATGTACTACATCTGTTACGTATTTCAACATAGTATTCATTAACTCATTATGGAGTCCACACTTCAAGAAACTCCTCATTCCCAAGCCCCTGAAATGTCAACCGATAGGCAATCAGCAACCAACCCTCCATCAAATTTCATGGGAAAGTTGAAGGAGAATCTGATATTCAAATCAAAATGGGCTGAACTAAATGGTGCAATGGGGGATTTAGGCACGTATATACCTATAGTCTTGGCTTTAACACTAGCCAGTGACTTAAATCTTGGTACAACATTGATATTTACTGGTGTTTACAATTTTGTCACTGGTGCTATATATGGTGTACCAATGCCAGTTCAGCCTATGAAATCTATTGCAGCTGTTGCTATTAGTAATCCTGAATTTGGTATACCAGAAGTTATGGCTGCAGGAATTTGTACAGCTGGTATTTTATTTGTTTTAGGTGTTACTGGATTAATGCAACTTGTGTACAGGTTAATACCTATTTCTATTGTTAGAGGAATTCAATTAGCACAAGGACTATCATTTGCTATGACTGCTGTAAAATACATAAAAAATGTTCAAGATTTTGCAAAATCAAAGTCTAAAGGGGAGAGGGATTGGTTAGGATTGGATGGATTGTTATTGGCTTTAATATGTGCTATTTTTATTATAATTGTGAATGGTGCTGGTGAAAATCAGAATGAGAATCAAGAAGGCAATTATGAAACTGAACAAGGGTGGGGTAGGAGGAAAAGGGTGCTAAAGAAAATAATCTTTTCTCTTCCTTCAGCATTTCTCATATTTTTGTTAGGTGTTATTTTGGCTATTATAAGAGGGCCTAAAGCAGTGAAGGGGTTCAAATTTGGACCATCATCTATTGAAATTGTGAAAATATCTAGGCATGCTTGGAAACAAGGATTTATAAAGGGTACAATTCCTCAACTCCCTTTATCCATATTAAATTCTGTCATTGCTGTGTGTAAATTATCAACAGATCTTTTTCCACAAAGAGAAATCACAGCTACCTCAGTATCGGTGACGGTCGGGTTAATGAACCTAGTAGGATGTTGGTTTGGTGCCATGCCTTGTTGCCATGGTGCTGGTGGACTAGCAGGACAATACAAGTTTGGTGGTAGAAGTGGAGGGTGTGTGGCACTTCTTGGTGTAGCCAAATTGGTATTGGGATTGGTTTTAGGGAGTTCAATGGTGAAGGTTTTGACGCAATTTCCTGTTGGGGTATTAGGAGTTCTTTTGTTGTTTGCAGGAATTGAACTAGCTATGTGTTCGAGAGACATGAATTCTAAAGAAGAGTCTTTTGTGGTGCTTGTTTGCACAGCAGTTTCACTAGTTGGATCAAGTGCAGCATTGGGTTTCTTGTGTGGGATTGTGGTTCATTTGGTTCTTAAGATGAGGAATATGGGTGATGGTCATGACTCTTGTTCTATGGTTTGGTTTCGTAGAAACCCATAAAAGCTTACAAGCTTTTGTTGGGAATTGGCCATCCTCTTGTAACTAACATTTTGTTTGGATCATTGTTTCTTATTATTTCATAATGTATTATTTTGTATTGTATTGTATTGTATTGTATTGCAAGATGAAAAAAAAAAATAGTCAATTATCTTCACATGTTCAATATTGCAAATATTTTACGACAAAAAAGAGTTCCATACATTATTGAATGAAACTTTACTTTCAATACTACAAATTATATTAAGCATTTTAGTAAAGATATCAAGATAAAGGGATGGTCTCCAAAGCCACAAAATAATGAAAAGTCAATAGTCAATATGCCAGCAAAAAAAACTTCCAAAGAAGAGCTCAAGATGAGATTGCAAAAGGTAGCAGAATTATTAGATACAACTTCGTCCAACAATGACAATAGTGATATGCAAAGTCCATGAGGATTAGCTCAGACATACCTATTAGAATATTGAAGCAATAAAGTCAACAATTATACAATTATTCATCAGAATGTGCAATATGATAACAAGAATGAAGAGACATCAAGATAGGGTCATTGAATGCAAGAAGACAACTAGTTGTCTCATATATTCAAGGTAGAGAAATCAAATTTCTGCAAAGAAGAAAAGACTACTATGTATCAATAGTATCCAAGATCCTGTCCTCAATGGTATCAGAGCCCGTAGAGTTAGTATGAGTCACTAAATTTTTTGTTACACTATATTCTTTTTTATTTGATGTTTTAATTTAATATCTGTACACAGACCAAATCCCGTAATATTGATAAAATTTATAAGATCACCATATGTTAATGTGTCATAGGGTATTTCTTTATTGTATTTGTCTCTTAACTTATTCCTAACTTTTTCTGCAAATAATCTTGGTAATACGCTTATAGTTTTTTTTTTCCAATAAAAATGGTTACTGTCTTCTCGTAACATAACTTTGTTAAGGAATATATCCTTATACCACCTAAAGTCATGTAATTTTGGACAATATAAATTATTTAATATTTCTGTACTTCTATCTTGAAAGACTTTTCGATCTCCTATGAAATGTTTGATAATACATTTCGATAATGACATTTTAAGAATGCTCTTGATTGAATTCTCCTGAATATTCAAACCATTTGAAGAATTCAATATGACTCTTTTTTTATATCCTTGCACCATTTATCTCTAAATTTCTTCTTTTTTCTAGAGTGAATATTTTGGTATACCATGATCTTATGGTTATTATGTGGTTGAGTCCACATTGTTTTTAGATATTCTGTATTTATTTCTAATTCTTCGTCAGAAGAAATCGTTGTTAAAAAATCTCTAATTTCTGTTTGTTGTATCTCACTAAGAGTGGGGCTTCTGAAATTTATGGTTACTGTGGTTATTGGCTCATATTTTGTTTTTTGGGATTACTTCTGTAAAATCAACACATAGGATATTTTTAGAAGTGAATATCCTTCTTAGTAGCAGTGTCCGGGGAAAGAATAGGAAAGGTTATTTCACTATATTTCTGACTAGGGACAGGACCCACCACAAGAATCTTTTTTTTTTTATTGGGGCGATAGCTCTGAAAAGATAAATTGCCAATCTTATTCAAGAGTTCTCCTCCCTAACGGCACACTGTATATAATCTCTCTAGATGGCCAATGTGAACAGTTCAATCAAACTTGTATGTGTGAAGCATTTTGAAAGAAGGAGAAACCAGCTCGTCAGGGGGTGGATGACCAAGCACAACAGAGTCGGTGTCGGTATAGTAACACTTATTATTACGGATAATGTGGTCCATATGCATCCTAGCGTAGGCAGCAGCCGCTGCCGCCATTTGGACTGCATCGTTCCTCGGGGGCGCCATTTTTCTATAGTCGGCCAGTGTAGCTAGGGTAGGTAGCGAGGTTGGTGTTTTCCTTAAGCTCTACATCGTGCAGGAACTCCTCATGGGAGTGAATCAATTCTTTCCAGCGTGCATTATCGCAGATCCACCCCTCCTGGCAAAGAAAGAAAGAAAGGTTCAGGCGATTGATCAAAAAAAGATTTCCTTCCCTTTCTATATGACATTTTTGAAGTAGTAGGTCTTGAATAGGACATTCTACCACTACTTGAGGATGGTGTCATAGACAGAGACCTAGAAAATTTTAATTCTATGGTCCAATCTTCTAATTCTATAATTTGTTCAATTTGAGATGATTCTTCTAAATTTTTAGGAGTTGTTATATTTTTGAAAGTCCATGTATTATTATTAAGTATTTCTTCCTAACTTAGCATACGAGGAACAAAAGTATTACTATGTTGTAGATTTGCTTCTAGCAGCATAGTTGTTACTAGTTTGCTATTATTTATAGCTTTAGGAGCTAAAGTTGTTTTCATTAATTTATAATATATTCTATAAATTAATGCTATGAATTTTGATCATTGTTCAAATTCTAGATTTTTAGTTTGAATATCTACGGTTAGAGTTTTTAATATGTGTGGATCATGAAGATCTACTACAAAATTTGGATAACAGTTGAAATAAATTGGTCCATTAGTCAAATTCGATTGTAGCACTAGTTTTGAATTGTTGAATTTTTTATGTCTATTATCTCTTAACAATAAACATATTGGGGAATCTAAACCTAACCTATATAGAGGTTTAACAGTTACTTGGATTAATCTTATATGAAGATATCTATAATTTTTCTTATGCATCGTGACACCTTGTTGGGACAATAGCTTTATTGAACCAAATGATATATATGTCTATAGACTTTGTCAAGAAGAGCAAAATAAGTGGCTACAATAAGAATGTACCTATGCCACTTTTGTCACTGGTATTTAGTTTGAAGCTACTTTTTTTATTGGTCTTATATGAGATGCCACTTTTCGGAACTTTAATTTTTGTGAGCTGAAGTTCAAACCTTGTGGGTTGAACTTCATGCCTAAATTATAAAATTTCAACTTCAATTTGTAAGGGCTGAACTTTAAGGTATAGATGCGTAAACTTCAACCCTTGTGAGCTGAAGTTGAACTTCAATCCTTGTGGGATGAACTTGTGTGAAGTTCAACCCAAAAAAATTGAAGTTTCAAAAAATGGCCTCTCATATAAAACTAATAAAAAAAGTGGCCTCAAACCAAAGACCACCGCCAAAAGTGGCCTTTGGTGCACTTCGCCCTCTAAGAATGTATGAGAAAAGAGAGTGCTAAATGCTAATCCGAATAACAAGTAAAAATTTCGCCCAGCAGCCACTTTTAACACTGGTATTTAGTTTGAGGCCACTATTTCTTTGGTCTTACACTAGAGGCCACTTTTGGGCCTTTACTAAATAAATGTTGACTTAAGTTCTGATAGTTGACTGAAGTTCAGTCCATACGGCCCCTGGACTGAAGTTCCATCTCTTAAGGACTGAACTTTCAGTCCATATGGCCATGGACTGAACTTCAGTCCATGGTATGGCTATGGATACCATGGACTGAACTTCAGTCCATGGCCATATGGACTGAAGTTCTATCTTAAGGACTGGACTGAACTTTAGTCCATATGGCCGTGGATTGAAGTTCAATCTTTAAGGACTGAACTTCAATCCGGCCTCTGGACTGAAGTTCTATCTCTTTAAGCAAAAGTGACCACAAACTAAATGTTTTGGTATTAGTGGCCTGTGCCCAAAGACCAGTGGCAAAAGTGGCCTTTCGTGCACTTAGCCCGAATAACAATAACAACAAAGCCTCCACACGGGACACATAACTAATTCTCATCCAAAGAATTTTGAGATGAGTAATACTCCATATGTAATATGGACCTTGGTCTAACTGAATCCCAAAGTTAGTTTAACGCGAAATTGTCCAAGACCATATAGTTCAAAATCTTTTATAGTAACTATAGTTAAAATATATAGCAGAAAGTGTTTTATTTAAATACCATTACAAAATATTTGTCAAGTTAAGTATAGCATTCATTAGATTCTTTTGTGTTAATGTCATAGTTTAAGAGGTAAGCAAACTGCATGTTAATGAAACTATGCGACAAATCACTTCACCTTTGAATGTAAATCAAACTTTAATGATACAATGATCACAAAAAACTCAAACACCAAAAACTTAAAAGTAAATAATGAAAAGAAAGAAACCTTTTGACTACTGTTGAATAAAGGAAATGAGCATTTCAAGCACAAGGGAAACCAGAATTGGATTGTAGAAGTATTATGTATCCTGTAGCCTTTTCATTTATAATATTTGGATTCAGGAAATGGAATTTCTCCATCTTTTAGGGGTCTTCCTGGTATGTTGTTCATTTGGGACCTGAGAACCTTGTTCATGGGAATCTAAGTTTGTCATCTTGGTGAGCTTGCCTAACTTTTTCCACCCTGCAGTCCATGCTGAGGCTTGCTTTGGCTTTGTGATCTTATCAAACTGTCTTTGTAAGTTGTCCATGTCATGTTGGAGTTCTAGGTACTTAGTTTTCACTGTTTCGAGTTCAAACTTGAGAGTATTGATGTCTTTCTTGGCTGTAGTCCATCCCTCTTGAAATGATTGTGGTGTTGCTTCGAGCAATGATTTGCGGTTTGATACCAAAGGTTGATAATGTGAATCTCCTGCATCTTTCAAAGAGTTGTTGGCTATTGCACTGCTGATCTTTACCTGCTCAGAAAAGAGGACTTGCACCACAATTCTTAGCGGGAGCCTTTCGTTTTGAGCAGCGTGCATACAAGCATCAATCGAGAGTTTCTGGCAATCCATCACCCTGCAGATCCGCTTTCTTTCATGTTCTGAGAGAGTTGGATGGGCCTGTAATGTTGGATGCATAATAAGTTTGATATACATGCAGGCTTATTTTGTGATATGCATTAACTTTAGACTAGAACAATGATGAGAAATAACACTAGCAGAAGCTATAGGCTCAACAACGATGACTTCAAGAAATAATGATTCGTGAACATAAATTTTTGAATTGCATTACCTTAAGATAGGAATCAATTGCTCGATACAGTCCATCATCGCAAGTTCTTGCTGATTCTGGCAAAGCCTCTGCCAAGACCTGAAATTTTGTCAGGGAAAGATTTCTATCTCTGGATACTTCTGTGAGGTAACTGTCTACAAGCCTTGCTACTCTCATCTTGGCATTGAGATTGGTACCCATTTGATTTCCGAGATGCATATGTTTATCAGAGAATGTATTTCTACTGGGGCTTGAACTTTCAGTCTGCTCTTGAACTAAGAAATGTTCCAAAAGCCTCTGAACAAGATCAACATCATACAAGGTCTCGGTTTTATTATAGGATGGTATGAGAAGATCAGCCAATGTAGCCTGCTCAAATTGCATCCCAACTCGTTTCTCCAATTCTGTTACAAGAGCAGGAGCCACTTTCAGCAGGTTTGCCATTCTCAAAAGACGAAGAAGGAAGCTACACGAAACACTGTCCTTCTGTTGTGGGATTATGCTAATTAGGCTTTCGATGATCATTCGTTGATCTTTGGCCTGAGCACTTGGTACTTCATCTCTAGATCCTGACACTATCATGTGAAGACCCCCTTTCCAAGTACTGCTGTTACTGCCATCACTATGGCTGCTATTGCTTCCTTCATCCAATGAACCTGATCCTTCTTTAATCAGCCCTGGGAGCCATTTAGCAGCGTAGTGCATAACGACAGCACCAATCAGTTCATGTCTCATACCCTTTACCTTAATAGCAGTAATCACTCTGACAAAGTGATCAATCCTGAGAATAGTGACATCTTCAAACCACCAATCAGAGGGTACTTGCTGGTTTCTGCTCGGGCTGGAATCCTTCATTTCATTCCATTTCGGGCTGGAAACATTCGGGGGTTTTCCAGTGTATTGCCATTTTATTCCTTTAGGATTTGCACAGGCTTTCCATGCAATGGACTCACTGCATCTTCGAACGATTTGGAGGTTTTCAGCCCATGGTGATAACTTTTCACAATTCTTCAATACCAGTATGGAATCTCTCCATGATGATAAAACCACATAACTGAGAAAAGCTTCAGTCTTGAATATAAGGTTTCCTTCTTCCAAGTCCTCAGTCATTTCTAGGTACTCTGCAGCACATCGTAAACCGGAGATATTGGTTGCTGTGAGATCAACAGCAATTCCATAGCAGAACTTTGCAGCTAACTCAAATGCCTCAGGTCCACCAGGTAAGTCATCTAAAGTTAATTTGCTCAAATCTTCATCCCTCGAGTCATATATGATCCTGTTCATCTTTCCACTTCTTGAAAGCAAAGGATACTATATTTAACAAAAAGGATTAGTTAGTCATCTAATTATCTAAGCCAAAGGTTTGAAACATAAACTAAACAGTTTGAGCAAAGGGTATACATCTACCTTGTGTAAGTGGAAGCTAACATCTCCAATTTGAACTAAAAGGTCACTGGGGATATCAGATGCTACATACCTATATGCAGGATAAGCCATTAAGCATTTTAATCATTTAGCTTTAAGACAGTAATAGCAGTTAACATGATGGCAACAACATCAACAACAACAGCAACATGCTCAGTATAATCCCACAAGTGCGGTGTGGGGAGGGTGAGATGTACGCAGACCTTACTCTACCTTGAGAAAAGGTAGAGAGGCTGTTTTCGATAAATTCTCGGAACAAGAAGTAGTTAAAGTGGTTGTTACATACCAAGACTGTTCTTTTTGCTCAAAACCATCAGTCTTGACTCCACCTTTGTTACTGCAAAGAACTCCATTTCCATAGTCTCTTCCACTAACAGACTCAGTCTCTGATTCCCACATGATGAGAAGCTAGAAAACTAGAAAAACAACTTAGAGCACCACAGCAGAGTTTTCTCAGGAAAGTAACACTAAGTGTTTAATAAGATTGCAAAGAATAAGAGCAAGAATAAAGCAGAATAAGAAGATAAGCTAGAGACATGTAAAAAGGAAGAATCCCACATGGGAATACTTGGATTTATCTCAAATTATTGGCTTCTCAAAAACTTTCAAGGCCCTCTACAAGCTGTGAAGTAATGGGCATACTATTGATACTACTGTGCTGTTTCTTTGGGATCACTTGACTAATAATTCCATTTTTCTACTAATTCTTTAAAATCAAATACTTCCTATTATTGTAAGTTTTGTAAATGGTATAGTAAATTAAATCTTCAGTTTCTCATTAAGTGTTACATTTCACCTCTATATATTTAGTGACCTGCATGGATTTGTTGCAATCACAAAACATTCTTTCTGAAAAGAGAAAAAAACAAAACAATTAAAGGAGTTGGTGCACTGTATGTTTCTACAAAAGAATAGTACATCAAAGCTATTCCCTCCATCACATTTTGTTTGTCATAGTTAGGGGCGGATGTTCCTTGAAATACGGTTCACGTGAACCCATGTTGTCCCAACGAAACTAGATATTTTATGTACAAATATTTTAAAATATGTCTAATATGATGTCCGGGAACTCATGCTCTAAACGTGAAAATGGTTTACTTGGCTAAACAATAGTTCACTTATACTTAGAAGTAGGGAACAATCGACATTTAAATGCCCTTTAATATTATTTTACTTAAGATATCATCAAATAATATTTTACTTATATATAAAATAAAAAAATTCGACGGAGATGGTTCGCCTGCTATTCTTGGGATGCGATAACTCCGCCCCTAATATTGGTGAATTCATCCTCTTAGAATCCTAGATCCGCCTCTGGTCATATTTTGACTTGACACAAAATTTAATAAAGGAAGAAAGACGTTTTGAAATTTATGATTTTAAATACTAAGTCATAAATATTTGTGTGCCTTTAAATCGGTAAAACAAGAATGTTAGAGTCGAATTGCTTTCAAATTTATAAGTATCTCAATCTTTTTAGGACGAACTAATAAGAAAAGTACGACAAATAAAGTGGGACAAATGTCTCTACAATTTTCATTTCATACTGAAGTGTAATTTATTTTCTGCATAAAACATTCCTGGTAACTTTAGGAGAGGTCGGCTTGTACATATATATGTAGCACCTTTTAGATTAATGATTGTGCAATTTTTTTTATCTTCTTGTCGTATTCTTTTGATTGATGGTCTTGGGAATGGACACCTTATAAGAGGTGGTGAAAATGGCACTATCAAGCCATTAGTTTAGGAGAGAGATTGCAGTTCCCCAGGCCCCAACATATACAACTGAGGGATTCATGTCCATGCCTTTGGACAGACTTTCTTGTTATAGTGGGGTCCACTTGGATGCGACCCAAGATTTAAAATAAACACGTTTGACTCTCTAAATTCGAAACATGCTTATTTGTTTTTGGAGCCGAGGGAGTATCTCATCAAATTAAGGTTCCTCTTATCATGTCTTTGTGTTCCTCTGAATGGGTGGTTGTTACCCGTCGTTTCATAATGCGTTGTATCGTATGGTACTGTATCGTATTGTGTTGTACAATGTTTGGATAGACTGTATTGTTTACCGTAGTTTAATAATTTAAAATAACGTAAATGGTAAAATAGAAATATTAAATAATAAGTGAGAGCATGATGGGTAAGAAAAATAGGTAACGACGCAATCCCACCAAATCGATCGTTACATAAAGTGACAGTTTTCATGGTTACATAACCATGGATTTAATGATACCATACAATATTAATTAAAGAAACAACCAAAACAAACGTCGTACCCATGGTAATAATACAATACCATACCATGAGTTATAACCATCCAAACAAGTTCTTAGTATACACTATGACCATGTTTAGCAACTCAATCTTATAGATAAAAAATTAGCAGAAAAGGAATACAGCAAACAACTTTAGCCAAGAATTGATTAGAGTTGAACGAGGTATTAGATTTATGACAAAATATTTTATATGTCAATCAAAATCATCATATATAACCATTGATTTAAGTCAAAATTGGAATTCAAATGATAAATCCATAATCACTTCACTACCTCTAACTTATTTTAACTCATCACAACATTTGCACATTATGCATTTGACACCTATACTGAAGACTAAGCACCACCACCAAGTGATGTGGTGTAGCGGATGGGGCTACTCCTCCCTTAACCAGAGGTCTCGGGTTCGAGCCCTGGGTATGGAAAAATCATTGATAGGGAGCGGTTCCCCCCGAATGGGGCCCTACGCGGTGCGAATCCGGATTAGTCGCGGCTCCAATGACGGTACCGGACACCGGGTAGGAAACCAAAAAAAAAAAGACTAAGCACCAAGAAAGAGAATTGGCAATAATAAAGCATATCTTTGGAACAAAGAAGATTTGGGAATAGAGATGGATAATTGAAGTGATGGGTAGGTCACATTGGATGAGCTATTGCACGTTATAATCTACAAAGAATGTTGGAGACTGCATAGTGTGACAAGAGATGTTAAGGAAAAGGAGCCCACTAGCTAGAGTAATATAAATATGATAGTGATACCAATTGCCAGCTCCAAGTCTTCAAAATCTTTTCAATTATATGAAAATGGATAGTGTTGGCGACCAGCCACCAGAGGCAGATCCAGAATTTTATATTCATGGGTGTACCGTATTACATGTTGTTAACAAAGAGTTCACCCTACACCCAAAGCATGTCTCAATTTACCTCGAAAATAGTATAATTTTTCTATAAAAAAACTGGTCTGGTCCACCGATAGACCAAAGACCGGTCTTTTACTGGTCCGAGCTAATCGGTCTTTTTTCTTAAGTCGGTCCTGCCCACAACCCGCTTCCTCCTTGTCCCGGTCTAGTTTGATCCGGTCCGGTACCGGACTAGCCCGGCCCGATTGACAGGTATACATTTAAGCTACACCATTTCTATTAGTAGTATATTTCATACTTGACAACAGTGCATGCAAAATGATAGGAGTATATAATACTCTAGTAGTAAAAGTTAGCACTACAAAGGAAAAGAGGAAAAAACAAGTTAACTACAGTGACAACTAATAGGAGTAACACTTGAACTATTCTTTGAATTAGCTAACTCTTCCTTCTTCCTTAATCTCACTTGACTAAGAACACCTTTACTCCATTCAGAAAAATAAGTCTCATTGTATCCAATTTTGCCACCTTTATAAATGGACATACAACGTTTATCATCATCTGGGTAAGGACAGTGATCTCCATTAGGGTCACGCCATGCTCCTTCATGTTTCATCCCTGACCAACTAGCTATCCAGTGATACACAAATTGGCCTACTCCTGCAACTTTGAGCCAGCCTTTGGGAAAAAACTCTAAGACACTGCTGTTTTTGTCCATCAAGAACATGTTTGTTAATTGTGCACCATGTGGAGATATCAGTATATCTGTTAAACTCATCAGCTTCACCTATATTAACAAAATTTAGCTTTTATATTCTCATAGTGTTAAACATATTTTAATTATGAGAACATCTAAAACAAACCTATAAGTAATTATCTACAAGAAAGTGGAAATTATTGGGGGAAATTAAGGACGCGACATGCTATAACATGATAAATTATATTTCCTCTATTACACAAAGGATGACATAGTTCAGGTTATGAGAGCTGAACTTTTTATTTTTGACTATGAATTTTGATAAAAATCTTTAACTTTTCGAAATAAAATTTATGTATTTGGAAGCTACATAAAAAGTATTTTAAGTCGTAATAATTAATAATTTAAATATTAAAAAAATATATAAATATATTGCGGTCAAAGAAAAATTTGTTAGACTCTTGGAATCGAGTTATGACATCTTTTATTGAACTGATGAGGGAGTATTTGATAGTTCTTTGTATTTATTGTAGTTTTGGACATTTGTAAAGACTGTAATCTGTTGAAGGGCCAAAAGTGTATTCACACTAACAATTTAAGTTATATATAGACGTGTACACAAATAGTTTAATTTTTTTTCAACACTATGAATACGTACAATTTAAGCTATCTTATGGAATAGAAAAATTCGGTTGTGGAAATGCTTTCCAATGTATTTCACAGGTTATTGATCTATTTTTAATTTGGTTAGCAAATTATGAAGCTTTTATGGCAGGTCAATTTAACTAGATTATCTACAAATTAAAATTCTATGCATCATTAGTGCTCAAAACTTAAACTATAACACTAAATATGTAAACATTTAAAACTAGCAATATGTAGATAGCTTAAGTTCTTGAATATTAGAGTGGACTGGATTATCTCATAAATTGGAGTAACTATAATTAGCAAGTAGGAAAAAAAAGGATAACAATAATGCAATTGTAATTTGTAAGTTATATATACTGACAGTATAAATAATATTTATGTTAAGTTCGAGATTATCTGTTCACAAAAAATATTCCATCCGTTCCAATTTATGTGGCAGCATTTCCTTATTCGTCTGTTCCAAAAAGAATGACAGCATTCTAAATTTGGTAACAATTTAACTTTAAAATTACAGTTTTGTCATTACTGAAATGATTTACAACCACACAAATATCTTTACTTTATTTTACACTACAAGTTTCAAAAGACTTCTTTTATTTCTTAAACTTTGTGCCGAGTCAAACTATGACACATAAAATGGAACGGAAGGAGTAATATGTTAAGTCCGAGATTACCTGTTCACAGAAAGAGAGATTATTGGAGTAAGCAACACTGAATCGGCAGCCTTCAACATTGTGACATTCCTTCTCAAAAATTCTAATGACAATAGATTCATTCTTGAATGATCTTGGTCCAGTCCTCATGAACATTGTCATTCCAATCACTGGCAATCCCTTCTCGTTTAGCTTCAACAATCTACCTTCTATACTCACATTACAATAAATTCTTGCTTTGCACCTTAACAAATCATATACTTCAATTCTTTTTTCTCTAGACATGCCACCTTCATTATGTCTCATTACCACAGCATCCTCAAAACAAGAAACACCATCATTTCCAATTTTTTCAAAAGTTTCAATGTGAAGTGTTTCACCAAATGTAGCTTCCATTAAAGTTTCCAACCAAAGTGTTCCAATTTTAATCCTAAGTTCACCCCAATAGTACAAAATCCATCTACTTGGATTAATTGTACATTGGTTTTTAATATGCCATGCTATAAATGGTACCATAGCTGACAAGCCATGCCATATGTTGTCATAGGTGTAATGGTTGTAAGATACAAACGTGAGACCTTTTTTAAATGTGGAATTATAAGGCAAGAATTCAGGCCATGCTAATGCATATGAATTCCATGCACCATCATGAGTGTCATTACCTTTAAGACATAAAACTCTACCTTTTGATGCATTTGAAGGGAACCTTTGGTATTGAACTTCACCTTCTTCATGTGTGTCATACATTGAACTCATGAACCATGTGTGACCTTGCTGAGCTGTGGAGGAGTAACGTAAGTCTTTAAGGGGAAGAAATGTAACCGATTCGCGGAGTTTCATGGCCATTGATTTGGTGAGATTATCTTGATCATTGTTACATATCTTGGCCATTGATTTGCTTGTAGTTGTATTCATGATGTATTGTTTCCATTGATTTAAAAAAGACAATGATGGTAAAGGAGAATTATTTGAGGAAGGAGAAGAAGATGGACTTTCTAAAGATAGGTTTTGGAAAATAATGAAAAGAATGGCACAAGTGATTAGGAGGTAGATGAAGAATTTTGGTGAGTAGAAACAAGTACTACTTGTCTTGGGATGTTGTTTAGGATGGTGAGGCATGGTTCTTTCTATTGAGTTGATCATTTTTGGCTTAGTATAGGAAATGGGGTATGAAGTTTTAGTGAAGATATGTTGATGATAATGGAGTCACCTTAATAAAGACACTAAGATGGAAGTGCATATATGTATGTACTACTCCCTCCGTCCCACTTTGTTTGTCGTAGTTCGGATTTCGAGAGTCAAACGAGTTTATCTTTGACCGTAATTTTTATATATACTATCTTTTATATATTTTGAGTTGTAATTTATTGTGACTTATACTCCCTCCGTTCCAAAATGATTGTCATAGTTCGGATTTCAAGAATCAAACGAGTCCATTTTGACCGTGAATTTAAATATATAATTTTTAAATTTTTTGTAACGATGTTTATATATTTAGAAACTACATAAAAAGTACTATAAGTCACAATAATTAATAATTCAATATATTTTAAATTCATATCAAAATATTACGCTCAAAGTTAAACTCGTTTGACTCTCGAAATCAGCGGATATGACAACCATTTTGGAACGGAGGGATTAGTATTTTTCATATATACAAATTTTATTTAAGAAAAGTTAAGATTTTATATCTTAATCTACGATCAAATTTAAGAAGTTTGACTCTCTAAACAGTAACTATGACAAACAAAATGGGACAGAGCGAGTACTATTTTGCATGAGAAATTGTGACAGAAACTACATATGTATCTGGCTAACAAAAGGAAAAACAAAGAAGTTGAATATAAGTGGAAGTTACAAGTTGAAAACATATTTCATGTGAAAAAAGTAAAGGACAAGCAAAGAAATGATGGCTGGAAAGTCAAGTTTGTATTGATAAAATTTCACAATTACCAATTCACTTTTTCATGTGGAAGTTAACCCAATTCTTTCAAAAAGTTCTACTTTCATTAAAGCTTTCTTCAGGTTGAATGAAGCTAGAAAAAACCCACAGCCCCACACTGCATGTCTGCTGATGCATCCTAACAGTCAACAGATTGAAATTAAATTAACAAATTTAAAAGAATGAATCTAACTAAGATTGATGTTGTCCACAAAGATAGTATCTAAGTTGATTAAAAAAACTTGATATCTAAGTAACAACTCTTCCTTTTTCTCAGTTTTTTTATCTTTTCTTTTGATTTTGTCTGCTTCCTCTCTTTGCAAGGAAGTTCTACAAGAGCATACTTGTTGAAGTTTTTCTTTTCACATAATTTACAAGAGAATAGAGAGGCTGCAATATCATGAGATTAGTGTCTTTTCTTTTTCCTTTAAGTAATGGTGTCTAATCAGCTTACGTGCACCTAGAATATTTTACGGGATACCTGCTATATCCACCTACCAATATCATGAGATTAGCGTCTTTTCTTTTTCCTTTCTTTAAGTAACGGTGTCTAATCAGCTTACGTGCACCTAAAATATTTTACGGGATACCTGCTATATCCGCCTACCCTTAATGCCAAACATTCTAGTCCTTAAGGCTTTCAAATAGACATGATAATGAATAGTTTCAACAATATGACCAAAGGAAGTCATGTTAGTAATTGTATTGACTTTAAGACCTAAGCAAATTACACAATCACTTGGGGTTGATGAATGGTAGGAAAGATACCATCACTTATTCCTTATAAATATTCGTAAGCCCAGCTAAATAAGCTAAACATGCCAAAAATTATTGCAGAACTTATATAAACGAGTTTCGGGTATAGGCACAAACCAACAGCAAATAGTCTACTAGAACTGTCAATTTATCAGAAGCAAAATTTAGTATAGGAAACAATTACAACTCTTTCAGCAATGATTATTACTCTATCTCTCTATTCTGCTGCATACTATGCTGAGGCATTTTCATATTAATATGTTCGATCTCATGTTCTTACTACTGTTTCATCTACGATGTCACAGCCTTTCTGAATTAGAAGCATTCGGAAAGCCACAGCTCTCTCTTCAAACCCAACTTCTCTGTACGCCTTTAGAAGTCTATTGCAGCTGGAACTATCAAAATCCGTTGCTGCAGATAACTTCCACTGATCGATAATTTCTCCAACTTCCTTCATATGCCCAAGCATGAGATATGATGAGAGTATGCAGACATAATTTCTGCTAGTCATTTTCTGATTAGTCATTCGTAAGGATTTCCAAATTTGATCAAGCTTGTCTTTATTTCCCAGTGCACCATAGAGAATAATAAGGAAGTCATATGATATCCATTCTCTTTGTGTGATACCCTTCTCAGATTCAACTAAAGTGTTTAACCCTGAGTTTACAAGGTTACCTGAGGTGACATATATGTTAACAAGATCCACGTATCTAATCCACTGTTCATCAGAGTCGGAGCCAAGACTTATTTCACCAAGAATCCGTCTCACTTCATCAATGTTTAGAGCCGCGGCACATGAACTTATCCACAGATTGTAAGTGAAGAGGTCTGGCGCAACCTTTTGAACTTTCATCTCCTCAACAACAAGCGGTACTTTCTCTAGCTGTCCAACAGACATGTATAAAGTCATCATTTCATTATAAGTGACGGTATTCAGGGAAAGATTTGCTTCTTTCATTCTCTCATAGAGGTCCTCAGCTTTCTCAGTTAGTCTTAAACTAGCATAGGAGTGGAGCAGAGCAGTATATGTTTCAGTAGTTTTTGCAGTGGCAGGCAGCCCTTCAAAATAGCGTTCAGCAGAATCAATTCCAAAAACTTTAGTCATCAAATCGATGCGGGTGGCATAGTCGGAGTCCAATACTTCATCCTGGTTGTGGTAAACCAGCCATTCTGAGATCTGCAATGCTATAGGATGCAAATAAGTACTTGTGCAGCAATTACGGAAAAATATTTAAACTAGCAATCCTCATACAGTGTCTCGATTCTGCACTGGATAAAAGTCGATTGAGAAATATTACTTGGGTTAATTTTCTAGAGCATGGGACTGGATGGTGGATGGGAGTGTAATTCCCCTTTTAATAAAATAGAAGTTATGGGTGATGCATCTAGAACATCCTTCTTCTTTATTTATTTATTTATTTTTTGGATCAAGGGACAATAATCCCCTTAGAATGAAATAAAAGTTATGGCATGCACAAACGGGGTAGTTACCCCCATATCATATCTCCCTCTTCCTCTTCAAACAACACGCACTAACCAGATCTTCCCATCAACCCTCGCTGTGATCACAAGCCATTGCTTGCTCTACCAGTTTCCGAATGTCTCCAACTTTAAAGAAAAAAAATTAGTTTGCAATCCAAACAACAATCTTAGGGAGTTGATCAGTTTGAAGCAAATAATATAGATTACAGTTAATGAATATGGCATGTATGGATGAAGAAAGTTGATCCGCCACGTTCTCAAGTTTGCTTAATTACAGGCTCGCACAGAGGGAATTTCATGATAGCTTCGATTAACAATCCATCCGGCCAGTGAAGGAGATGCAGGTGGGATAAGGGTATTGTCAAGTGTAATTCTACCCGTTCTTCTGCAATTTCTGGGATCTAGATCTATAAACGAGCTAAAATAAGCATATAAAGCTTAAACCAGAGGTAAAGTCACATCCCTCATAGGCTCATCTTAAACCAAATGTAAACTACCAGTCTCTGTATCTCATCTACAATAATCGTTCCTATAAATTCCTCAAGTAATAGTCCTGATACCTAATCCAGTTACACTATAAAATTATTCCTAATTCAATGGAACTTCAACCCTACCTAATCCAATGGGAGAACCAAATATACCTAAGGTATGTATATTTCTTGGAAGTGGTTTAGTTTTACAGACACGTCAAAGAGTATACAGAACATTAGGTAGAATTTGACTTTCAGGTAGAGTGTGCAGCTAAAGATGTAATTACTTTCAGTAGCTAAACAGTGAATGATTGCAAAGGTGAAACTTAAATTTCTCCATCTTGTGGCCAACTAGAGACTTACCTTGGAAACTTCCTGAAAGTTGACTAAACAGAATTGCATAATGACGATAGCGTAAAACTAAAACTTCACATAGCATAGGTTTTTCTTCTAGGGGTACATGACCGTAAGTCGGAAAGGAAAAAAAGGAGGAAAACGTCTGAACTAGCTTGGACTTTCAAACATCAGAACATAAGCAAAGAGAGTAGACAGTAAGGAAAAGAAAATGAAGATATGGCCTGCACATATCAAACAATTTAAAATCAAAATTACAAAACTTAGAACTAGCGTTGACAGTTCTTTAGTGACCAAATTTGACTCTACTTAAACATCTGGTCTTAAAGCTGGATGTGAACTAGCACAGCAAGTATAAGAAACTCACTGATGATCCATCATTGCTATCCACTGGCTTATAGACTAATCTGACTTTTATTTTAACTAAAGCCAGAAAGCTGTATCAGTCCTCGACCAAAGTAGTTTTTCATTGCTTCAATGAATTCATTGCAATTGATTATCAACTAACTGTCGATCCCAAACTAGTCGCGTCGGCTATATTATCCTCTCCACATATTCCGCTCTATATCCATTTCATTCTGATATGAGATTCTTTATCTTGGAAAACACAGAAACTATATAACCGTAGCAACAACAGCAAAACCTTAATCACAACTAATTGATATTGCCCATACGGGTCATTTGCTTCATTTGGTGTCCTATTATAGCTAAGTCTGCATATTTTGTGAGAGAATCCAGGTCTTTCCAAGTAACCTCCCTCCATTTTTTGGGTGATGATGATGGTGTTAGGTTAGTTTGCACGCATTTTTAACTATTCAACTGGATATTCATATTCTTCCACCGGTACAGGTACTGTAACTCTGCCTACTAAGGTTTAGGAGGACAGAAAGCAACCACCTAACTTTTTTGCCTGCCTCTACTGGAACATGAAACTACACCCTCAGATGCTTCCTTTCATGTTATTTCAGGTCCACTTTGTTCACTGTAATCACCTTTGATCAAGATATTATCACATTTACGAGTTGGCGTATATAATGGTCCAAGTGGAACATGACAAAACTATTCCTACATCATTTAACTTAATGGGTTTCTTATATAATGCTAATCGCGTTTCACAAAACCTTTAGCTGAAATAACCTCACTACTCCGTCCATCTCAATCTATATAGCATAATTTGACTCCGACACAAATTTTAAGGAAAAAATGAAGACTTTTGAAACTTATGATTTAAAATAGTCAGGTTGTGTGGTTATAAAGCTACATGTGCATATAAAAACTTCTGATTAAGGGTAAAAACGGAAGTTCAAGTCAAATGATTTCCAGATATATAAAAATGTAACATTCTTTTTCGAACAGACTAATAATCAAATTACGAGGGCAGGAATAAAGAACCTCGAGGGCGTGCTTGAATCTGCGCGACTTGCGAAGCTCTTTAGAAATACAACGAAGGTCAAAAATGGAAACTTGTTTGCCTTCACTGATCCATCTTTGAAGCACATTAGTTGCACTTCTTTTAGGTAATCTAAGACTAAAGATTCTGCTCCTTAAATCATCTTGGGTTTCAATCTTTTCTTCAGAATCTTCATAAACAACTTCATTTGTTGTTGATGAAGTAAAGGATCTAAATAGACTCCTTTCTTTGCCACGACCATTTCTGTAAAAAGAGCTAATTACGCTCAACGTAGAGATATATGGATATAGAAAGAGGGTGGTGGGTAATACCTTGAGATAGTGAATAAAATGGAGCGAGCAGCCATGGAAACTATGCTTCTTCAGTTCTTTGTGCCCTTTTTGTGAGAGTGGACTCTAATTTGGAGCATAGATGAAGAGGAGTAAAATTTGGAAGTCATATATACATACATTTTAAGTAGTACTCTTTCCGTACCATTTTGTTTGTTATACTTTCTTTATCGGTCTGTTTAAAAAAGATTGTCATATTTTTAAATTTGATAACAATTCAAATCCAAAATTACTTTTTGACTCATTTATAGCGATACAAATATCCATGGCTTATTATAGTCCACAAGTTTCAAAAGTTTTATTTCTTTATTAAACTTTATGCCAAGTCAAACTATGACAAACAAATTGGGACGGAGGGAGTACTATTTAAAAGAGATCATAAAAATGCTCCTCGTGCGAATGTGGCTCACACGAAGACCGAAGAGAGTAATGCTTCCGGTTAATCAAGTGTCCCCGGGTTGAGCAGTGAGCAATGTCAGATGTTGGTTGGATTGCTGAATCAAGCAAAACCGGGCACTAGTAACCGAGTTAATGGTAAGATTATTCGATCCCCGTGGATAATTGACACTGGGGCATCAAATCATATGACCAGAGAGTTGACTAGTTTGGGAGGCCTAAAGAGAATTTCAGTTTGTCTGGTGGGTCTGCCTAATGGAAGTAGTTCTTTTGCTACAGGAAAGAGATCAGTTAAAATTGATGAGCATTTGACTCTCCGAGATGTTCTTTATGTGCCCGGGATGACGTACAATTTGATTTATGTTTCTCACTTAATTGATTAATTTGATTGTAATATGAAGTTCACTAATAACTTGTGTGCTATATAGGACCAGACCACGGGGACGTTGATTGGAGTGGGTGACTGAAAGGACGGAGTCTATTACTTTCGGACAATACCTCGTGTTAAAGCTTTGAAAGTGGACGTGTTGGATATGTGGCACCATATGTTAGGGTACCCCTCGGTTCAAGTAAGAAAATCTCTTCTAGTTCAAGACATTAGGAATAGTAGGAGTAATTTGAATGAAAAAGCCTGTGATGTATGCCATCGTGCAAAGAAAACATAGAGTGTTTTTTCCTTTAAGTGATAATAAAGCTTCCGCAGTTTTTGACTTAATACATTGTGACTTGTGGTAATTGAGTCCTCTCGTGGTGGTTCTTATTTTTTTTTTTACTATTGTTGATGAATACTCCCAAGCAGTATGGGTGTTTTTGTTAATTAACAAGAAAGAAGTGAATCATATGTTGAAAATTTTCTTTTATATGGTAGAACGATAATTTAATAAAAGGGTTAAAGTTGTCCCGAGTGACAATGAAACTTGAATTCACAAGTATGAGAACTTATTTTGATGAGCACGACATTATTTTTCAAACTTCTTGTGCTGGAACACCACAACAGAACAGGAGAGCTGAGCGGAAACATAGACATATCTTGAATGTTGCTCGTGCACTTAGGTTTCAAGCACATTTTCCAATTGAGTTTTGGGGTGAGTGTGTTTTTACGGCGTGTTATTTGATCAATCGAACCCCATCATTGGTGTTGCACGGTAAAACGCCTTATGATATCTTGTTTTGGTGTAACACTGAACTACGAGCATTTGAAAGTGTTCGGATGTCTATGTTATGCTCACAAGCACAGACACTTGGGAGATAAGTTTGACAGTAGGAGTCACCGGTGCATTTTTATTAGATACCCATATAGGAAGAAAACGTGGAAGTTATATGATTTGGACACCAAAGAATATTTTGTGTCGCGGGATGTTACTTTCTATGAGACCGAGTTTCCTTTTGCACCTAGTACTGAAGGCCCTAAGCATCCGAACCCGATGTTAGTTCAGCCTCTAAGAGTGATTGAAGATGAAGACGGTGTTGAAGTGAGGGGAGGGGGGTAGTAACACTATTTTGACGCAGACACCGATTGAGGAGAGGACACAACCCGAGGACGTGATAAGTGACACTCCAATTTTGACTACGGAAACTGATGTCACGGAAGTAGAAAACCCGGTCGCTGGTGTTGTGTCCGATAGCTTGAACTCTGAAGCTGTGGGAGAAGAGTTGGGTCGAGAAAAATGTGTTAAGAAAGAGAATGTAATACTTCGTGATTTTGTCACCGAGTCTGTCCGGAAGGTTAGTCACAAGGTTTCAACTTTTGTCCACACGTTTGATTGCTCACTCGTAACACAACGAGCCTCAGGTACGCTTTATTCTCATACACACTATGTTAATTATGACCTTTTTCCTCGAGACATGTGAGTTTTCTTGCAACTATTACGGAGGGTCGTGAACCAACCTCTTTCTCTGAGGTCGTAAAGAACAAAAAATGGAGAAAGGTCATGCAACATGAGTTGCAGGAGTTGGAAGATAATAAAACGTGGGTTGTTGGTTACTTGCCATCTGGGAAGAAAGAGCTCGGATGTCGGTAGGTGTATAAGATCAAATATAATTTTGATAGATCAGTGGAACAATATAAGGCTCGCTTGGTTATTTTTGGCAATTATCAGGTCGAAGGCATTGATTATACGGAGACATTTGCTCCAGTTACTAAAATAGTGACAGTGAGGACATTTCTTGCGGTCGCTGCAGCTAAGAATTGGGAGTTGCATCAAATGGATATTCATAATGCATTTTTGCATAGTGATCTTCATGAAGAAGTCTATATGAAGCTGCCGCCAGGGTACCAGACACACGGTTACGGTAATGTTTGCCAGCTCGAAAGTCATTGTATGGTTTGAAACAGACGCCAAAATGTTGGTTTGCAAAGTTATCGGCCGCTTTGAAGACTTATGGCTTTAGACAATCTTATTCTGATTACTCCCTATTTACACTTCGCATAGGGTCCGTCACCTTAAGTGTGCTGGTATACGTGGATGATTTGATTATTGGGGGCAATGATTCAGAAGCTATTCGTCTCTTTAAGTTGTATATCTCCACTTGCTTTCATATGAAAGATTTGGGCATTCTAAAATATTTTGTAGGAGTTGAAGTGGCTAGAGGACCTAAATGTATTTTTCTATGTTAATGAAAATATGCCTTGGATATTATACAGAGTGATGTTTGGGCAAAATGCCACACATTACCTTCTATTTACTTGAGCTCTGTTGTGTATTATTGATTAAATAAGCGCACTTATCATGTTTTAGTTGCATATTGCAGGATATTGGAGCTGCTGTGATGAATAGATGGAAGCAAGTCAAAACAAGACAAACTGGGAAGTTTCTATTTCTGGACTAGAAAACTAATCAACGCGATTGCGCAGAAACACACGCGATCGCGCAGAAGGAAAAGTCAAGCCAACGCAAAGGCGCAATCTAAACTCTATTGCGATGCTTCATAAGTTCATTCACCGCGATAGAGCTCTCAACTACGCGATCGCGTAGATCATAAAAGAGATCCAGTGGGATAGCGTCCATTTTCACGTGATCGCGCAAGAGCTCGTCTGGACTGAAGTAGACAATTTTTAAATTTCGCACCAACTGAAGTGGGAACACATAAATAGGCCCTAGAACGATTTAGGGCTTTTGGCCAATTCTCAAATCTTGGGAGTCAAGATCCATCAACCAAACACCTAGAGAGTGAAGATTTGGAGCAACCCATTGAGAATTTCTTGACCCTTTGTACTCATTTCTTTATTTCCTTGCTTTGTATTGCATTTTATTTGGTGTTGTTGATATTGTTCAAGACTTGATTTTGTGAATATATTTCATGACTATTTGTATTATTAATTGGTATGATTTTGGACATGAATATATGAATGAAGCATGACTAGGATTTTATATTTATGGGTTTTGATTATCTAGCTTCTATTGTTGTGATTGCTTGACTTTTGTGTTCATGACACTAAAGTTACATGTCTACTTTGCTAATTAAAGACTCGGGATGGATTAGTTAGCGTAGAATAGTGAAGCTAGCGAGGATTTAGGTTGATAGACTATTTCATTCTTCTTTCCTCGGGTAATGGGTAGTGGTTTATAAGATCAACCATGTCTTTTGACGAGCTCCGTTGAGGCAAATCCCTTCTAGGCCAGAAGGATTCTAGAGATTACATTAAAACGACTCGGCCATAATATATAAACCTCGTGCTATAATTGTATCCTAGGCTAAAAAATTGTCTTCCTTGGTTGTGAGAAGACCATTGATCACACTTTTACTTGCTTTCCTAGTGTAATTTATAGTTGTTAATATCATTCTATCACCTTGTTATCCTACTTTGGCTTAGTCAAATAGGTTTAGTTCCTCCACTACTTTGATCGCATCACTTTGTTCCTTGTGGATTCGATCCCGACTCCTAGTTGGGTAAATTGTATATATTGTGATGACCGTTCATACCTCAAGCCGAGGTATGTGTTGAGCGTTGACACAGACGTTGGATTATTGGGAGCTAAGCCGGTTTGTACTCCTATGGAGCAGAATCATTATTTGGCTTTGGCAAGTGGCCCATATATCGATGACCCCGAACGCTATCGCCGCCTGGTTAGCCGTTCGATTTATTTATGCTTTACGCGTCCGAATTTATCGTATAGTGTTCATGTGTTGTCTCAGTTTATACAGCAACCATGGGTCGAGCACTGGGATGCAGCTCTCCGGGTTGTCTGTTATTTGAAAAGGTGTCCGGGACAGGGTATTGCAATGAGTTCGAACTGTGATCTTCATTTGCATGGTTGGTGTGATTCTGATTAGGCTGGATGTCTTTTGATACACCGGACATGTGCCAACGAGCTGATATCTTTACAAAAGCGCTAGTCCGAGCATAGCTTGATTATTTTTTGAGCAAGTTGGGTATTTGGAACCCTCATGCTCCAACTTGAGGGGGATGGGGAGGGGAGGATGATGAGGGTTATTTGGTGTAAATTATGTAAGGCTAAGTGTGTAATATTGTATGAACTTGACCCAATAGCTTTTCTAATAGGTTGAGTTAGGTTATTATTCTTCTACTTGTATATAAACCCCTCTAAGTTCAATGAAAGAGTCAAAGAAAGTTTACCTCCACAAATCACATTGCTCTCTTGAATTTGGCAAAGATAACTCTATACTACCACGAACAAATGTGATTGGCTCACCTTAACTAAAAGCGAAAATGGCCATGAGAAGGATTAAGTGCGTCCATACAATGCCATTAGATGAAGGATCTGCAAAGAGAGTGAGCAGACCGCCTAGTAAAATCATCAACAAGACACTCCATCATACCCTCAGAGCAAGTCTTAAAATATGATGAACGTCATGGATGTAATAATCACATATCTCAATCAAAAAAACATGTATAAATAAAACAAACATATATAAAAGTGCCTCGCTAGTTGCACGGGAATTCCCTCCCCAGTGTGCTCTACGAGACATCTTTTGGCGAGGACCGTGCAGCAAGAGAAGTCCCTCACTATGGCACGTTTAGCGAGGGATTTTCCTCGCCAATCTCCCTAACTAACAATGTGTTTTCTAGTAGTGAATGAACATGTCATGTCAAACAGTGGCACCTACTCGTTTCACCATACCTTTTATGGTGTACTTTTCTTGGAGGCGGACTATGAGTTGCAATAAACTGTCTAAAACCAACACTTTCCTTATAACAAGTCAGATCGACGGTGCGTATCATCAAACATACATAGTTAGTCATGATGCTAGCACCATCTCATCTTATCAGTCATAAGTGTGCAACAACTATAGTGTATCTCAACATTATTAGAAATTGCATACAATGTTTTCCTAATCACTTCGATAACTTGCATATGGTGCATCTTATATAAACAAACTAATTCATCATGCTCGTTTTATCAAATCAGATCAATATCACGCTGTAATATCCCAGCAATATCGTATCAAGGCTATAAAAGCTTACAATATAGTTTCATAGAGCAAATATATAGAAAACATATATGTTATTAATAGAAAAATATTTATATAGTAGATAAAAGGGTGAATTAGTAAAAATATTATGCTTATTTATGATTTGATTTCTTAAAGGGTGTGCAAAGTCAAATCTTACACTAAAATAGACCGGAGGGAGTATACTAACCCATTCAATTAGCCTAGTTGGACATCAACTCCCAATTAAAGTCAATGTCAAAAGTCAACCTCTAACCAATTTTCTCGCATTTCAAAATAAAATTCAAAATCCAATTACACATTCATCCACGAGTCCAAGTATATGAATGATTTCATGATTAAAGTCCATTTACCGTTTCAAAACAATGTCTAAAACCTCAATTTTAGCTTTTCAATCTCATGATTCCACAATTCAAATCCAACCAAAATAAGGCTCATTTGAATTATTATAAGAAAAAAACATAGTGTGGATACGACCATGCATGTAACTGAAATCTTAACTGATAAAATCAGAAAGAAAAAATAAAATAATTAAATCACAATTTACTAAAGATGGCAATTTCGATTTTCGATTAGAGATAAATATAGCAAATAAAAAAATACTAAAAGAGTTTATTGATAAATTTAAACATTGAAAGAATCTCATTAAATAATTATTACTATGTGTTAGTACGTATAATTTGTTTTTAATCAGTCAATTCAGATTGTTTGCATCACAAATAATATTGTAAATAGAGTTTGGTAAATAGATTAGTAATGTAAATTGTATAGTGGGCCAAGCCCGTTAGGTTTACTTGGTCCCTAAGTTAGGTTTAGGGTTAGGTTTTCTCTAGGTTTCTTTTGTATAAATAGGGGACTCCCCTCATCAATGAAAGCAAGAGTTTTCACCAAAATATTATTTCTCTCGTGTGAGTGTGTTCGGTTTTACATGGTATCAGAGCCATCGTGAAACTCTTCAAGTAGAAAAGTAATGGAGGCTCCAAAAGGTGATGTTGCAGCCACACGGAAGACAATCTCACCGTACGATATCACTTCGAATGATAATCCTGGTTTGATTATCACACAGGTCCAGTTGACCAGTGAAAACTATGAGGAATGGGCGCGGTCGGTTAGAACGGCGCTGCGTGCAAGGAAGAAGTTTGGTTTTGTTGACGGATCGATCAAGATGCCCGATGAAAAGTCGATCGATTATGAGGATTGGTGGACTATCAATTCTCTTCTGGTGTCGTGGATTAGGAATTCGATCGAGCCTACTCTTCGGACCACCATATCGCACATGGAAGTAGCGAAAGATCTGTGGGAGAGTATTCGAGAACGTTTCTCCGTGGGAAACGGACCTCGGATTCAGGAATTAAAAGCGGCTTTGGCCGGTTGTAAGCAAAAGGGATTAACTGTTGCTGCTTACTATGGAAAACTGGCTATGTTGTGGGAAGAACTAGGAAATTGTGATAAATTTCCAACTTGCTCGTGTGGAAACTGCACTTGCAACCTAACGGTTGCACTGGAGAAGAAAAGGAAAGAAGATAGGGTTCACTTATTCCTTATGGGCCTGGATGAAAGCCTTTATGGAACTGTCTGTTCCAATCTCTTGGCTCAGGAGCCGTTGCCATCGATGAATCAAGTCTACCAAAAGGTAATCCAAGATGAACGGGTCAAAGGGATGGCACGAACTTAGGAAGAACGAGGGGAGGTGACGGCGTTTGCTGCACAACGATCACAACCGCCGAAGACAGGCTATAAGGAGTGTCACTTGTGTGATCGAGGAGGACATCCTCCGGAACGCTGCTATGAAGTCATTGGCTATCCGGAGGGGGTGGGTGCATTATCCGAAGCAAGGCACTTCGAATGGAGGACGTGGTAGAGGAAGAGCTGAAGGTAACAAAGGTAGAAGAGGTCGTGGACATCAACAGTTTGGTTCAAATGCTGGTCGGGGACGTGGCAATAATCGAGCAAATGCTGCTCAAGCTGAGCTCGAGAATGGAGAAAACGGACACATGAGTGTGCCCGGACAGACTAACCTGTCCGGAATAACAGGTGATCAGTTGCAGATGCTGTTCGATTTGTTGAAAAAGGAGAAGGCAAGCACAAGTGAACCATCGATCGGTAAGAAAACTCATCCTTCATGGATTATTGACACGGGGGCGTCAAATCACATGACCGGTCAGATAAGTATTTTGGAGAATTTACGAACAATACCAAAGTGTCCGGTAGGTTTACCGAACGGAAGCAGTACGATGGCGACTCAGGAAGGATCCATCAGATTTAACGAAGACATGGTTCTTCACGGAGTGTTATACGTGCCCGAAATGACTTGCAACTTGATTTCTGTGTCTCAATTAATCAATCAAGTTGGTTGTAATGTAAATTTCACTAATGATTTGTGTGTTATGCAGGACCGGGCTACGGGGAAGTTGATTGGAGCGGGTGAACAAAAGAACGGACTCTACTACTTTCGGACGATACCCGTGGTGAAAGCTGTGAAGGTCGATGTGGTAGACTTATGGCATCAAAGGTTGGGACATCCTTCGATGCAAATAACAAAATCTCTTTCAGTCTTAGAAGATAGTGGGAAAGGTAGCTTAGAAGAAAAAGCATGTGATGTATGCCTTAGGGCAAAACAAACTAAAAATGTATTTCCTTCGAGTAATAATAAAGCTGCTGAACCTTTTGATTTAGTTCACTGTGACTTGTGGGGTCCTTATAGAACTGAGTCTTCGTGTGGTGCATCATATTTTTTGACTGTTGTTGATGATTGTTCACGAGGAGTATGGGTGTTCCTATTAGTTGATAAGAAAGAGGTCGGACAAAAATTGAAGGGTTTCTTTGCCATGGTGGAGAGACAATTCAATAAACGGGTTAAGTGCGTTCGAAGTGATAATGGAACCGAATTTGTAAGTCTGAAAGGGTATTTTCTCGAACAAGGAATCTTGTTCCAAACTTCGTGTGTGGGGACACCCCAGCAAAACGGTAGAGTTGAACGGAAACATAGACATATCTTAAACGTGGCACGGGCGCTACTTTTTCAAGCTAATTTACCGATTGACTTCTGGGGAGAATGTGTGATGACGGCCTGTTATTTGATTAACCGGACACCCACTAAGTTGTTGAATGGGAAGACACATTACGATATCTTGATGGGTGTGACACCGAATTATGATCATTTGAGGGTGTTCGGTTGCTTATGTTATGCTCGTAATCAAGGACGAACAAGTGACAAGTTTGAAAGTAGGAGTCGTCGATGTGTGTTTTTGGGTTATCCAAATGGGAAGAAAGCGTGGAAAATGTATGATTTGGAGACAAAGGAGTTTGTGTTCTCGAGGGATGTGGTGTTTTACGAAAAGGAATTTCCATTCGCCTCCAAGGAGACTGATGCCGAAAAACGGACACAAGATACGGCTTCTGTCACCGTTGCATTGGAGGAGAAAGAGGAGAGTGTGCAAGGAAGGGGGGGTGTTGAACCCGAAGTCGTGACTCCGGTGATTGAACCCGAAGAGGTGACTCCGGAAGCTGAACCTGAGGTTGTTCCCGAAGTTGAACCCGAAGAGTTGGGTCGGGGAAAACGAACTAAGAAAGAGAATATCTTACTGAGAGACTTTGTTACTAATACTGTCCAAAAGATGAGTCACCGGGTATCGTCCTGTGTTCGAAAGTCTGCTTGTTCATCTGTTTCTCAACAACCCTCTGGTAAGCCCTATCCTCTAGCACACTATGTCAATTGTGATAATTTCTCTTCGAAACATGTGAGTTTTCTTGCAGCTATAACGCAAGGACATGAGCCTACCTCCTATTCGGAGGCGGTGAAAAGTGACAAATGGAGAACAGCCATGGGGGAAGAATTGAAGGCATTGGAAGCGAACAGAACCTGGGAGATAGTTCGCTTGCCTACCGGGAAGAAGGCCCTCGGGTGTCGATGGGTATACAAGATAAAGTATAACTCCGATGGAACTATAGAAAGGTACAAAGCAAGATTGGTGATTTTTGGAAATCACCAAATCGAAGGGGTTGATTATACGGAGACATTTGCACCGGTTGCAAAGATGGTGACTGTCCGAGTTTTTCTGGCCGTAGCAGCTGCCAAAAATTGGGAATTGCATCAGATGGATGTGCACAATGCATTTTTGCATGGTGATCTTCACGAGGAAGTATATATGAAATTGCCTCCGGGACATCGCATGACGGGGAGAGGAGCTGTGTGTCGCCTTCGAAAATCATTGTATGGATTAAAACAAGCTCCCCGATGTTGGTTTGCGAAGTTGTCTGCTGCACTTAAGCGATATGGATTTCGACAATCATATTCGGATTACTCATTATTTACGATGAAGAAGGGAAATGTGCATTTAAATGTGCTTGTCTATGTGGATGATCTGATTATATCTGGTAATGATTCGAAGGCAATTCGAATTTTTAAGTTATATCTCTCGAAATGTTTCCATATGAAGGATTTAGGTGCCTTGAAATACTTCTTGGGAGTTGAAGTGGCAAGGGCTCCGAAAGGAATCTTCCTGTGTCAGAGGAAGTATGCATTGGATATCATATCCGAAACAGGCTTGTTGGGGGCAAAACCGGTTGGTACACCGATAGAACAAAACCATCGCTTGGCACTTGCGACTGGTCGTTTTATCAAAGATCCTGAACGCTATCGGCGACTGGTTGGAAGATTAATTTACTTGTGTTTTACACGACCAGATTTGTCCTATAGTGTGCATGTGTTGTCGCAATTCATGCAGAGTCCCCGTATTGAGCATATGGAAGCGGCACTCAGGGTTGTTCGCTATTTGAAAGGCTGTCCGGGACAAGGCATTGTATTTCATTCTCAGTGTGATCTGAGGTTGCACGGTTGGTGTGATTCTGATTGGGCAGGCTGTCCGTTGACACGTCGATCGTTGACAGGTTGGTATGTGTCATTAGGGGACTCACCGATATCTTGGAGAACGAAGAAGCAACAGATCGTGTCGAGGTCCTCCGCTGAGGCAGAATATAGATCGATGGCGATGACTGTGTGTGAATTGAAGTGGTTGAAAGGGATTTTATGGAACCTTGGAATTGATCACGATTCTCCGATGAATTTGAAGTGTGACAGTCAAGCTGCGTTACATATTGCCCGGAATCCAGTCTTTCACGAACGCACTAAACATATCGAGGTCGACTGTCATTTTGTTCGGAATGAAATCATCGGAGGAGTCATTCGTCCCAGCTATGTGCCTACGACCACGCAACTTGCTGATATTTTTACGAAAGCGCTGGGACGCGCCCAGTTCGAATTCTTCCTTAACAAGTTGGGCATAAGGAACCCTCACGCTCCAACTTGAGGGGGGTATTGTAAATAGAGTTTGGTAAATAGATTAGTAATGTAAATTGTATAGTGGGCCAAGCCCGTTAGGTTTACTTGGTCCCTAAGTTAGGTTTAGGGTTAGGTTTTCTCTAGGTTTCTTTTGTATAAATAGGGGACTCCCCTCATCAATGAAAGCAATTTAGGGTTAGGTTTTCTCTAGGTTTCTTTTGTATAAATAGGGGACTCCCCTCATCAATGAAAGCAAGAGTTTTCACCAAAATATTATTTCTCTCGTGTGAGTGTGTTCGGTTTTACAAATAATATCATTATTTATGTTTCATATTGTTAAAATCGTATGGTGGTAAGTTAACATATTTTTAAGTTCAAGGAAATTAATAAAAGAAAAGTTCAAGGAAGAAATATTTAAATATGTGATACTAAATCATTTAAAGACGTCGAGACATGATAATAAGCTTGACCTTGCACATAAGCTCGATCATAACTTACTCACTAAACAAGGCCAAAAATCAAGAAAATGTCATTTCTTAGATGACATTTCATTGTTTTATGTTCTTATGGTATGCTTTTGATTACTAGAGTCCGATAAATTTTTTTAAGCAAAAGATTATCTATTTTCTTGATAGTATTTAATCTGTTAAGATCAAAGTCCCCAACTGCCCTGGTGCTGAAGTATTTAATAGTTGGCCCAATTATGATAATAACAAGATCATAAAGTCAAATAAACAGTTGTGTGGTTCACTTAATTAGATATACTGTACATGACATATCCAAAAGAATATTAACCTCAAAATTAGTCGAACATATTCTTGAAAGTCTTGGTCAAGATTGTCATGCCCAACATCAAAGATCAATGGATTAAACACCCTTATAAAGCATATCAAACGCCCTCTAAGGGGTCGTTCGGTACATGGGATTAGCATTAACAATCCAGAAATAAAATGTAGGATTAAGTTATCCCATGTTTGGTAGGAAGTTTAAAACTGGAATTATTAATCCCTGGATTGCTTATACCACAATTGTGGTATTATTTCTATCCCATACCTCATGTGGGATTGCTAATCCCGGGATTACTAATCCCGGGATTAAGTACCAAAAGACACATTTGTCCTTCTTCTAAGCTCTTCTTCCAATGGTTTTTAAGAAAGTCAAGGTTAAATATGAAAATAAATGTTTATCCCACTTTATATCCCATTATTATTCCAATGAACCAAATATTTACCCATAAAAGTATATCCACTAAATAATCCCGTCATTATTAATCCCGATATTATAATCCCATCATTATTAATTCCGGAATAATCCTTTGTTGAACCGAACGACCCCTAAGAGTTTAAGTTATAGACATTGATGGTGTAGATTATTTTATTGTATAGCCAATGCATCGAACATAAACTCTATCATTGTTAATTTATATGAGGAATTGAACTTCAGTTTTAGGACGGTTTGTCCTTGCTAGAAATAGTATCCTTGTGACAGTTATTATAAGCTGAATCCTCTAACAAGTATGGAGGTTCAAGTTCTTGCAAAGAAGATAATAACACCATCCAAACCAACCCCACTTCATCTTCAGAACCTCAAGTTGTCATTGTTCGATCAACTGAGTCCACCATTCTATGTCCACATACTTTTCTACTACTCATTCAATGGTGAGAAAAATGAAGCCAAAAGCACTGAAAAGTTCAATCTCTTGGAAAAATCATTATCCAAGTCCTTAACCAACTTCTACCCATTAGCAGGCAGGTTCTCGAACGATGAACTCTTGATCACTTGCAATGATCAAGGGGTCGAGTTCGTAGAAGCTAAAGTCGAGAAAGATCTTGCCGAATTTCTGAATGAAGGACCCGAGATTGAGCTTTTAAATAAGTTCTTCGCATGGGATGTTCCACCATCAGCACTGCTGGCAACAAGTCCAATGTTGGCGATCCAAGTGAATATGTTTTCGTGTGGCGGACTGGTAATTGGAATACAATGTTCACACCTGGTAGCAGATGGTTTTACATTGGAAAAGTTCATTAATCATTGGGCTCGGATTAGTAGAACATGGGAGGAAGAAATGTCTTGCTCAAGTAAGTTTGGTAATTTGTCTTCGTTCTTTCCAACTAGAATATTATCAGGACCTCAGCATCCACCAGCGAGCATGAGCAACTCTAATAAAATTGTCACGAGAAGGTTCGTGTTTGATGCCAAGGCGATTGCGAATCTGAAAGAGCGAATCCTTTCAAAGGATCCTACCATTGAACCAACACGAGTGGTCACAGTAACAGCTCTTCTATGGAAGGCTCTAGTTGGCGTTTCTCTCGCCAAAAATGGCCACTTAAAAACCTACGTGTTGTACCCAACAATGAACTTGAGGGAGAGAACAGTTTTACCAATACCACAACAATCTTTGGGCAACTTCTGGATGTGTGGGATGGCTCTTTTTGAGGCAAACAAGAATGGAACAGAATTGCATGACTTTGTAAAGCTTATTACTAATGCAATAAGAGGGACAACCATGAACATTGCAAAGTTAAGTGTCGATGAAATCTCTGATTTGATCATCAACATTTACAAAGAGAGAGTTGACAAGAATTTCAGCAACGAAACTCATGTTTGCGCGCTTACAAGTTGGTGCAGATTTCCTTGGTATGAGGCTGATTTTGGTTGGGGAAAACCAATTTGGGTAAGCAATAAAGGTATAGCTTTTGAGGGAATAAGTCTGATTGACACAAAAAATGGTGATGGAATAGAAGCCTGGGTGAGCTTGAAGGAAGAAGTCATGATGGAGGTTGAACAAGATCCCGACATTCTGCCCTTGGCAGTTTGAGTTTGATATCCAAGATAACCTCTTCTACATGTTACTAAGTTGGAGGATAAAGTGACTAGTCTAGTCCATCATTGACTTATAAAATGGATCTGTAATTAAATAATCTCTTCCATGTACAATCTTGTATTTGTAATCTCAATCCGCTGGTATGTTATGTTTTAGAATTCAGACTCTTCACTCTTCTATATATCAATGGTTTATTCCTAAAAATAGAGACTATAATGAATGAAAATGGCCATGAAACCTCAATGGAGGACAGCAAATTAATATGTAACCCGAGTTAGGAGCATCTGAGGCATCAACTTGTTGATAGGTAAATAGCAGTAGAGGATTGGTAAAATTAAGTTGGCAATTCGTGTAATTCTGTTGCTATTAGTCTAGTTCCTTTTCTCTTCTAGTGTAGTTCTGTTGCTAGTAGTCTAGTTCCTTAATTAGAGTTTTTATTTGTTCGGTTTATTAGTGGAAAAATTTACAATTCGCGTTGCACGGATCTAACTGGTTTTGCTTGGGTTGGTAATAACTGTTACATTGGTGCTTTCATTGCTCGTACTCCATAGTTTACAGTTGTCTCCAATCTCATACCATGCTGGACACTCAACACCATCTTCGACTTGCTGATGGCGATGCTGTTAGGGTTTTGCCCTGAATTTGATACCTTTTAGGACTGTTTTCTTGAAGAAAGAGAATTCTAATTGAAACATATCTCCTTCATATGACTTATTCTTTACTTAGAGGAGTGACAACGCGCAACACACACCTCGAATAGAGATATGAACGGTCGTCGCAATACAATTTACCCAACAAGGAGTCGGGGTCGAATCCACAAGGAACAAAGTGATGCGATCAAAGTAGTGGAGGAACTAAACCTATTTGACTAAGCCAAACTAGGATAACAAGGTGGTGGAATGATTTTAACAACTACAAACTACACTAGGAAAGCAAGTAAAAGTGATCAATGGCTTTCTCACAATCAAGGAAGACAAGTTTTGAGCCTAGGATACAATTATAGCACGGGGTTTATATATTATGGCCGAGTCGTTCTAATGTAATCCCTAAAATCCTTCCGGCCTAGAAGGGATTTACCTCAACGGCGCTCGTCAAAGCCATGGTTGAGCTTATAAAGCACTACCCATTACCCGAGGAAAGAAGACCTCTTCCGAGCGTAACTTCTTTTAGATGAGTTAGTCTATGAAATAGCCTATCAACCCAAATCCTCGCTAGCTTCACTATTCTACGCTAACTAATCTCTCCCGAGTCTTTAATTAGCAAAGTAGACGGGCAACTCAAGTGTCGCGAGCACAAGAGTCGAGCAATCAAAACAATGGAAGCTAGATAATCAAACCCAACAATATAAATTCCTAGTCATGACTCATTCATATATTCATGTCCAAAATCATATCAATCAACAATACAATTAGCCATGAAATATATTCACAAAATCAATTCTTCAATAACATCAACAACACCAAATATATTCAATACAAAGCATGAAAGTAAAGAAAGGAGTACTAAAGGTTGAGAATTTCTCAATGGGTTGCTCCAAATCTTCACCCTCTTGGTGTTCTTGTTGATGGATCCTTGCTCCAAGATTGGAAAAATGGCCAAAAGATGAGCCCTAGGTCGCGCAAGGGCTGAATATATGTTCCCCATTTAGGCTGCTGTGAAATTACAACACTGTCCACTGCAGTCCAGACGCGCATCTTCGCTATCGCGTTCTTCCTAGCGCTATCGCGCTTCACTTCTTTTTCCTTCTGCGCGATCGCGTGAGACACTGGCGCTATCGCGATGAATTGTTTCACTCTTCTACGCGATCGCGTGAGGCTCTTGCGCGATCGCGATTCATTGTTTTTCAGCCAGAAACAGAAACTTCACAGATTGCCTTGTTTTGACTTGTTTTCATCCATTCATCACCACAGCTTCAATATCCTGTAATATGCAACTAAAACATGATAAGTGCGCGTATTTAATCGATAATGCACAACAAAAGTCAAGTATCGAAGGTAATGTGTGGCATTTTGCCCACACATCAAGGAGAAGTAATAGACAACTATAAATAGAGTATCTTTTCTCACAATAACACAACCAAAAACTCCACAATGTAGTCATTAAAGAAAATCATGTTTAGGGGGAGACTTTTTATTTTAGTATTTTTATTAGTAGTTTTTAATCTCCTCCCTATGTAGGTCACTTTATGACCAAATCAATAAATAGTTTTAAACCCTTTTGATATTTGATTTATTGTCATCCAATGTTTGATATGTTAGGTTCCGCATGCACCATGTTGTTTCGATCCCAACAAGTGGTATCAGAGCCAAGTTCAGCCAATGGTTCGATGAACCAGGTTAACAGATTGAAGACAGGTTCAAGGCGGGTCAGTTCTAGCCACAATCAATATGTCGATGATGAAGATCAGTAAAAAAAAAGAAGAAGAAAGAAGTAAGTGATGATACATGTGGAGAAAATTTTCAACCATAGCTTCAAAAATTATGCTGCTACATCTTCAAAAATAAACTTTTTTTTTTAACTCATGTTTGTGCCACTTTCAACCCATGTCAACTTGTAACACATGGGCTCCAATGCCAGTTTTAGCTCATGCTTATTTTTAAGAGAAAAAAACATATCTAGACAAAAACAAGCCTAGCCCTACATTAAAATAGACACTAGATTTGATTAACAAAGTCTAGACAAAAATCACGCCTAAAAAATATGGCTAGAGAGATATTTTACCTAAACTCAACGTGTGTATCGCTTAATCTCTAACTGTTTATGCGTGTAAATAGGAATCCTATAATTAATAGTAATTCTCATTTTTCCCTATTATATAGACCATAATCCCATATAAGTAGGAACCTAAAACAGGCGTATCCCATCATACCATATAAGTAGGAATGCGTATACGGTTAAAGCAGTACTCTCCATAAACGTCTGAAGTTAATCTTCAACAGAAGAACGTTGCATATTATTCAGATATTATTGAATATTTCTACTTAAACTTCTTAACAGGTATGTCTCCAATTAAGGTTTTGCTTCAATATGGTGGTGAATGGGTTGATGATTTCAAATTCATCAATTATAAGGCTGATGGTATTCTTCTCAAGGAAGACTGTTGTTACGTGGACTTTTTGGGTGTAATTGTGAAACAGCTAGGGGTTGACACATCTAAATATTCGTTGGATATCAAGTATCAAATTGAAGAAGGGTACCAAAATGTTTTAGAGAAGCCTATGGAATATAGGATGGTATGTGTGTAGTTTCGGACAGTCACGAAAGCATTGCTCGGGCAGCAAGAAAGGTGTATCCATAAATTCCTCTTTGTGTATGCATCTTTCATTTGTGGACAAACATTAAGCTCAAATTCAAGAAGAGTCAGAAAAAGCTGAAAGATGTTTATTTCAGTGCGGCAATGGCGTACACAATTGAAGACTTTGATACTGCGATGAAAGAAATTGTGTGTATTGATAGTAGAGTGAAGGATTACTTATTCAAAATTGGTTATCACAGGTGGTCAATAGCTCACGCAATGACAAAGAGTACATTTTTATGACATCAAACATTGCCGAATCAGTTAATGCAGCAAATAAGCAAGCTAGGAGACTCCCAATTTTGGCACTGCTTGAGTATATGACTGATATGTTCCAAATGTGGACTGCAAAGAATAGGAAATTTGGTATGGAGACGTTCACACCATTGGGGGAGAAATTTCAAGAAATCCTAAATGACAACATTGTTGTTTCACAAAAATGGACTGTAAGTTTTATATATATTCAGTTATTTTACGTGCATACTTGTTACATACTGCCTGCATATTGTAGATACTGGCTGCATATAATTAATTATTTATTTTAAATTGCAAATATGCAACAAGTACAGACCTTTATTGTAAAATATATGTAGGTTATTCCTTCTACTGGATTGTTGTACGCTGTTACCAATGGCGCAATGAAGCACATAGTTGATCTTCAACAAATAACGTGCACGTGTGGAAGGTTTCAGCTAGATGAATTAACTTGTCAACATACCATCGCAGCGTTGTATTATATGCATATTAAACCAGCTGAATATTGTGCTGAATACTATAAAAAGGAATCAGCAGTAAAGACATATGACGTACCAGTATTTCCTATTCAAGGTGAGAATGCCTGGAAGGTGCCGGAGGAGATATCAAAAGAAATAATTTTGCAACCACATGGCAAGAAACAACCAGGCAGACCAAAAACATCAAGAATACAGTCTTCTTGGGAGAGGCCACTTAAGAGGGCTCGAATAACATGTTTCCGTTGTGGACACCAAGGGCACAACCGCAAGACCTGCAAAAATGCGCCAATGAGATTTTAAATTAATATTTGTTTAGTGACTAATCTCTTCCATGAATTTATGTTATTTCTATTTTTAATTACATTTTATTGTTTATTAAATTAAACCTCATTTTTTAGAATGATATTGCACTTCTTAATTATGCCGATATGTCTTTATTTCACTATGGACATTGTGTTGAAGAATAAAACATGAAACGACATGGCAAAAAACAAAGTTAAAATTTAAGTAATAAAATTTTCAGTTTCATGAATCATATTTTCTTAGGCTTGATAAGATCTGATTAATGTTACATTACATATTGCGTGCATATTACTTGAATATGTTATAGTAAAAGGTCTTCAATAACATAATATGTACCTGATATGCATCTATAATACATAAAAATTGCCTTTGTAAGTCTTTGTTATGCAACAGATATTTAAATATATTACGCAAATTAATATACTGTAAATATGCAACAGATATGCAACATATCAATCAAAGAATTTTTCAGATTTAATATGTTTTTTGGTTGACTGTTTGCACTATAGTTATACAGATGTAATAGTTTATATGAACCTTAACATATTTCTCCTACTTGCATATTATCCAGGTAGTAATTGTAGATAGTTGATGAACATATAGCTTCATGATTAATGCATCTGTGATGCACATCTAAAATTGTAAATGAAGTAAAAAAATAGGCAAATTAAGCAAAATATGACCAACTTTAATAGCATCAACCTTGTAATACCAAAATGAAATCCATACTATTAATAAATTGTACTTTGTCATGGCTACCAAAAACACAGAAAAAATTAAATATCAGTTAAATGTATACTGATATTAACAGTCATGTATACTAACAAACAGACACCATCACCCAAAAACTATTTCTACTGTTTAATAAAACAAAACAGACATATCAGCAGCTTCTCAATTGTCCTCATCACTAACTGCCCCGGCCAAGTGTTTGTACTTCCCATAATGCCACAAGTACATTGCGTAACGACCACGCACACCAGAAAGATCATCGTCAACAGAAGGCATGCGCTGGTACTGGATATAATACTCCGCGAATGCAGCCGCATACACACCATAATCACTGAAACAAAAAGAAAGGTAGAATTGAAAACTATAGATGACATTTAAAACATTGTCCAGTATAGCATTATTGAAATGCAAGTTACCTTTTCATCAGTGATGGGACATTTATACTAAAGTCCAACATAAAAAGATCAGCCATAGATTTATCCTCATAAGGAGATCCCTTGTAGAACAACTCAGGTCTTCTTAAAAAAATCTGTGTTAGTAAGAAAGAGTGGAAGCATTGTTGCATATCGCTCCATAGCCTGAATTATTTCTTCATTGTATGCAGGTAAATGAGGCCTGGAGTCATACACGTAAATACGCCGGTCCTTAAAGGACAATCTAGCCAATATCCAATGCCAATCGTGAACAACCATTACAGGAAACAATATATCATCAACAAGTGCCCACGGTGTATTGCATCTCAAAGCACGGCCACATATATATTCATTAATCAATGTCGCCGAATCGACAACACTCATCTTTTTGCCAGTCCTTATGAATTCATTATACACCTCCTTGATGGTGGCATCAAACAAACAATCTGTGGTGGTGAATCTAACGGCAATGTCACGATCATACTTAGCCTTCTTACGGAGATAGTAAAACAAAACATCCATATGCTATAGAAATAACGCACATAGTTAGTAGACTAGTACAGCTGAAATGGCTCATAAAACAATGTAATCTACATTTCTATATTGAAAAGGGGTGATGGGTTATATATATAATGTGGAATCAAGATTTTGATATATCAGTTGCATAACAGATGCATATTTACAGTATATAATTACATAAATGCCTCTAAAACATCAGTTGCATATCACAGACATACCAATAAAATATTTAGGTGATATGCACAATATAATTATCTTTATACAGGATGAATATCTGGTAAATACCAAGCAAATATTCAAGGATATAACAAAAATGCAAAGAGTAATAAAAGGGATATACCGTGGTGCGTATTGTTTTCGAACCATAATTGAGTATATGGAACCACTCTTTCTTGTCGACCACATGTACCCCAAAATTAAATCTTGGAAAAAGATTATTCTCACAAGCTGGATACAGATTACCTACCCTACAAACCAAAAACAGGCAGCTCAAAGAAATGATAAAAACCGAATTAAAAATAAACCATTTGTCAAGAAAAATGATATAGTCTTACTTGCTTTTGGCAATTGCTTTATAATAAATCCAAGAACACCATTCATTTATAATTTTGGTATCAGGCTCGATTCGTATCTCCTCAAACAGCGGATGAATCAGCCGGAAGGTCTGTCTCTTTGCGAGTTGGGAGTTTGTTGTGTCAGATTCAGAATCATTCACAACAGGTGAACTTGTTTCACCAGACCAAAATCATTAACAAAAGGTGATCTATTAAATTTTGTCGGCTTTCTTGTACGAACTAAAATCCGAGGGGTCACATCTGGTGCATTGGGAGGTAACTCCACACCACCCACTGTACTACCATGTCCACTAAAATCAGCGTGATCCATATTTTGAGCATCTATATTTGGTTGGACCGGTTCCACAGGTGGTACACGACTTGAAATCTCTTCTCGAGCCTTAGCAGTAAGTTCATGCCATTGGGATTCATTCAACTGAGTTAGTACCCCATCCGTACACGATCCATCATCTGTTTTAGCAGTCTGATCCTCAGTATCTTGAATGCTAATAGTGGTGGGAACTAATAGAAAAAAGTATAAATAAAATGGCCAGCATTTAGTATTATTGCAACCACTCTGAATGACTATGAGCCTCAATTAACTTTATGCATATTCAAGGTATACTTTGCATATACCAATGAATACCTTTTGATTTTTCAGAAGGCGCGGCATCTATTTTAGGGGCCTGATCCTCAGTCTCTTCAGGGCTTACAATGGTGGGAACTATTTAAAAATGAAGTGCCAAAAACAGAAATGCAGTTAGTATTACTGCGACGCCTCTGATTGTCTATACTTCTTCATCAAAACTCATGCATATTCCAAGAATATTTTGGAAATACTTGTGAATACCTTTATCATCGGAAGGCGGGGCATCTGTTTGAGCAGCCTGACCTTCATTCTCTTGTTGGCTATCAGTGGGTTGAACTTAAAAAAAAAAAATTTAGGACACAACAAGTCTGCATGAAATTATAACTGAAATTTTAAATTATTTAGTATAACTGCATTACCTTTCTGCTCATTAAATTTTCCTTGACCATGGCAATGCAAATCAGGGGCATAAGCCCCGACATCAACTGAAATCCCAGGAATGATTACATTAGCTTCAAAAGGCATAGAATTGACACCTGTAGTAATACCTCCAACTACACTGGCATCTAATGGAGCACCAGTCTGAGGGACCACATTTGGATTGGTGAACTCAATATCACCCAATCAAAAAGCATCTCGTATATCATATCCATCATCAATCAGCATATCAGCCTTTCTTGCTTCATGGCCACCTGTGTATCAGTAAGATAGGCACAATTCTATCACAAACAGTTGATAGGCATATTGCATAAATATGGAAATATATTTGATGAATACCTTTAGATTTACCCAATGACGACCCAACTATTTTAGACACTAGGTCTGGATTCTGTGGAGACCCTTCATGGCTGTGACCTGAACAACATATTTAAAGTACATATATAAGTGCGACTAGTAGAATCATTAGCTGTGGTATGACAACACATTTATCAACCAACATACCAACAATTTTATCCGTAGCGTCAACATACACGGTCTTTGCAGCAGCCACATTGGGATTTCTGAATTCAATGTCATCAAATCTCAATTCATCGCAGATATCATTCTCTAATTCCACAAACATATCTTGATTGTCATTTTGTTTGAAAACTGTAGTAAATAAATTAAAAACCAGTAATTACACTAAATTAATGGATGCATGACATAGTATATTTGGAGTATATTGTAAGGATACCAGGTGAAGTTTCTATTTGCAATCCATCAGACTTGGATCCCTGGTCAAGATTTATTCCTTGTCCATCTGCATCATGTCCTAACCACCAAATAAATTATTGAATAAAGAGATAATACATGAAAAAATAAACGGTTTCATAAAATGAAAGCATACTATTGAATTGAGAAGGAAAACTCCCTTCATCCATATCATCATGAACATTTTGATATCGATCACGATCATCATCAGGAACCTTGAAAAGCAAACAAATTAAATAACAAACATTAGCAGCAACAAGAAAAGTAATAGAAGAAATACTTATGAACAAAAAATCATACAACATTAAACCCAATTGGTTCATCAGTATCATCAGGATCAATATTAAGCTTCATGAAAATTTTTTCAAAGCAAGCAACCATATTAAGCTTCATCCCGGACATTTCATCTTGCATAACTTTCTGTTGATCAAACAAACGCTGCATATCTCTTGATGGAATATGTTTCGAACGAGAAGAAGATACATCTTGTTCAGCTACATCCGATACATCTTGACGACCATCAACAGGCTGATCCGAAGAACAATCAACTCTGATCTCAGGATCAGGGACCGCTGCTGTTGACTGTGCAGTTTTAGTGAAGATAGTTCTGCTTCGGACGGTACAATCTTCGTAAAAATGAGCTTCAATAAAATAAACACAATCAGACACCAAAAATAGTAAAAAAAATTAAAATAAACGAGTATTGAATATATACGCAAAATTCTAAATATAAGTTTACCTGGTGGCGTCTTAAACTGAAAAAGCCTTTCTGCAATTCCTCAAAACCATGAGTCCTCTTAACATTCCAATTAAGAATTCGTGGAGAGGTGGTTGCGACCCTATATGCAATCTTATCATTCACAGTTGGACATATTTCATAAAACCATGCCTGCAAGGCATACTGCAAGCTCCAAATCGATAACACTGATTAAAAGGTCGCAGCTTGTCATCCATTGATGTTATTGTAGCAAGAAACACCTTTGTACCCCACGAAAATGTCTGCCATGCACCACACTCAACAATATTGAATTCCTTCTCAACAATCAAGGTATCATGATTGGCTGAATTCTTTGTGGAAAACAGGAATGTATGAATGAAAAACAAAACTGCTAGCTTAATTGCATCGTCATCACTTTGCCACTTCTTGCTAACAAAACACTATACTAATGCACTCTTTATAACCTTTTTAGCACCACCAAAGTACAATTGAAGGAGTCGATTAGGCTCATTGAAATGGTACTCCTTTAAATGATCACCAATGCAGCTCAAACCAGTTATCAACCCAAACTCCAAAAGACCAAACCTCAACTTATTACCATTAAAATTGAACAACAAAGAATCAAGATCATCTGTTGGCGGGCAAATCTCTCGCATCAACAGCACATTTAGAAATTTGTTACAGGTTACAAATTGAGGTATATCAAGGAAATATCCAAAACAAGTATTCCTAAAAACTTCAAGCAATCTGTCATCAAGAAGGTTCTTAATAGCTGGGATAGTTTCAACAGATGTATGCGTGCAAATGCTACGGCTTCGGTGTTGGTCTGGACGAAAGTACAGTTCCAAAGGCTAATACAAAAATATAAATGAAAATTTAGTTAATGTCACCTTTTTGAACGACTTAAGAAACAACAAACTATTTTACAGGTGTCATGTAAAAAAGTCAGAGATAAATTATGAAATAAAGAGTGCATATTTGTTTTTTGCAATAGAGCATACTAAAAGAATTACTGACTGCATATTTTTAAAAAATAAGCTACATTAAGTTAAATTAGATCCCAAATATATTATAGAAAAAATAGAATGTCAAATATATATAAATAAATGAGTGCATATTTTATGCATATTGACTGCATATTAAACACAGATATTAACATGGAATATATAGTACACCAACTATATACATAGAAGAGTGCATATTAAATGAATACTGGGGGGATATTTAAAAAAAAAACAAGTTTATATAAATTCAATGCATATTATGTAAGTACAATATTGACTGTGAAGTTGATACTTAAAATATGCAAATCACACCACCAATAGAGCAAAATCGACAATGAAACAGATCAAAAATATATAAAACAACAGTAATATGCATGTGATATAACAGCTGTATGTGTCGAATATTTCACATGTAATAAAACAAACTGAAAAATATTAAAAAAACATGTGCGGAGTATAAACAGATGATACCTCGACATCAACACAAGGAAAGTCATCTTTAGCAGAAATAACTGCTTTCTTCTTCATTTTGACATCAAATAACTTCTTCTTAAGGGTACATGAAGAGGGACCACTAGACAACTTCTTCTTCTTCTTAACTGGAGAGTCGCTGTCCGAATCATCAGAGGAAGAATCAATTCTTACAGATTTACCCTTATCAACAGAAATATTCTTCTTCTTTTGCTTAACCACGACATTTTTCCGAGGCCTCTTATTTTTAACAGAAATAACTTTTGATCTAGTATTGTGACTTGGAGAATTCTCTTGACTATCAACACAATTTTTAGTGGATTGCTTCCTAGGAGATTTTCTCGAATTAATCTTGGCAGAACCTACATCAAAGTCCTCAAAATCATCATCATCGGTGCCATGCATGACTTTTGAGACACTGTTACCCCCCGTTTAACCATTATAAAGTCTGAAACAGCATACAAAATAAATTGCTTCAAATCGACTAAGAGGAAAAAATTAATTTAAGTGCAGAACAGGGAAAAAGAAACGGAGAAGAAGAAATGTTGAGACAAAATGATGTTTTTAACTTCCCAATAAAGAAGACGATCGGAGAAGAAGAAAGGTTAAGCGAAAATGGAGTTTTTAACTTCCCAATAAAGAGAGAGAGTGAGATTACTGACTTCTGATGAATATTCACCTTGTATTCCCAATTTTTACACGCAGTTAATTTTTTGACTTTTAGAATACCGCCAAGTGAATTGTATATCTTAAACTAAGGAGATAATTCAATTATTTGATATCAATTTGAAATATTTAATAAATATTTTTAATTAATAGAACTAACCTGATCTTTCACATCCCCTAAAAAATAGGCATTAAATAGGGAAAAGAATCAGCAAAATAAAAATGTCTATAATAAGTAACATACATATTGTTAAATGTCTATAAAACATAATAAAAGTAAAATAGGTTTATTTTTTGTTAAGCAGTCCTCTGAATGTCTATACAACGTAAATTTCTCTATTTTTAACGCATGAGCTCTTATTTTAACCTATTGTTGGGCTCCTTTTAACCAAACATGCAACAATCATATGTTGAAGATCATGCAAAGAAGAAGTTAAAGATCAAGTTTACTTTGCCAGAAAATTCAGGCCAAGGGGAGAATTGTTAGGGTTTTGTCCTGAATTTGATACCTTTTAGGACTGTTTTCTTGACAAAAGAGAATTCTAATTGAAACATATCTCCTTCATAGGACTTATTTTTTTACTTAGAGGAGAAGTAATAGGCAACTATAAATAGAGTATCTTCTTTTCACAATAACACAACCAAAAACTCCACAATGTAGTCATTAAAGAAAATCATGTTTAGGGGGAGACTTTTTATTTTAGTATTTTTATTAGTAGTTTTTAATCTTCTCCCTATGTAGGTCACTTTGTGACCAAATCAATAAATAATTTTAAACCCTTTTGATATTTGATTTATTGTCATCCAATGTTTGGTGTGTTAGCTTCCGCATGCACCATGTTGTTTCGATCCCAACAGATGCAAGCGATTACTATGTTATGTCCAGGCACCAGCACCTTGAAAATGCAATATCTTTTCTCTCCATATTCTCAGCATCTCAGTCTTGTTTTGATCTTCTGCCTGTGCGAAACAACAGATGGACGGAACAATGATAGAGGAATATGCAATTTCTTTCTAGTACTTGATGGGAGACAAGCCCATGTGAAGGAAAAGAAAGAAGTAAGAGAAAGAGAAAAATAAAGAAAAAAAAGACAAAATGAATTAAATGCAAGAAGAGAGAAGAATGAAAATGTCTGTGCAGCAAAATGAACAGAAGAATAGCAGGCGCCCACAATTGAAAAGTAGGTGCCATATATGCAGAGAAAAAATGGGCACTTTCACATTTGTGAAATTTGTCTATAAATACGCAGAATACTCGGCATTATAAATCATCCCTTCTCAACCTTCTTCTTTCTCTCTAAAGAAATAATACATTCTCTGTGTGGCTATAGACATAGGCAAAAATTGTCTAACCACGTAAATCTTGTGTCTTGTCTTGTGAATTTTATTATTTTACTCATTTAAATATTTTACCTTTCCATTAGCCTAGCGCGCTTCCCAACGACTGGTATCAGAGCACAAACAATGTATTTCTGGTTGAGAAGACTGTGTTGGCATAGTACTATTCACGTTTTTACTATTCACAATTTTTTTTTTTGGAAAATATGGCTATGAATGAATGGAAAGTTAAGATTGACAAGTTCGACGGCAAAGATTTTGGTTTCTGAAAAATACAGATAGAGGACTATCTGTACTAGAAAAATTGCATTTACCTCTGACAGGGGTAAAACTAGAGAGTACGGCCAAGGCAGATTGGGATCTATTAGATCGCCAAACTCTTGGTGTGATTAGGCTGACGCTGACACGGAATGTGGCTTTCAATATTATTAATGAAACGACCGCCTCAAGCTTGATGACAATGCTATCAAATATGTATGAGAAGCCATCGGCTTCGAACAAAGTATATTTGATGCGCCGCTTGTTCAACTTAAAGATGACAGTAGATGCATCTGTCACGGAATATATCAATGAGTTTAATATAATTTTAACTCAGTTGAGTTATGTCACTATCACATTTGATGACGAAATCAAGATACTGATTTTACTATCATCCCTACCGGAGAGTTGGAATGCAACTGTAACTGCAGTCATTAGTTCATCGAGAAATTCCAAGCTCAAATTTGATGATATTCGGGACTTGATTCTAAGCGAAGATATTCGCCGGAGAGAATCAAGTGATTCCCCAGGATATGCTTTAAACACCGAAACCAGAGGGAGAAGCAGCCAAAGAGGACAAAGTCAAGGACGTGCAGATCAAAGTCGTGGAGAAGAGGTCAATCCAAAAATCACAAAGACATTAATTGTTGGAATTGCGATAAGAAAGACCATTATAGCATTCAGTGCAGAGAACCGAAGAAGAAGAAAGATCATCAAAAGGATGATGGTTCAGCAAATGTTAGTGCTGAACAAGTTGGTGATGCGCTAATTTGTTGCGTAGACAGTTTAGTTGAATCTTGGATTCTAGACTCGGGTGCATCTTTTCATTCTACCCCATGCAAAGAATTATTGCATAATTATGTTGCTGGAAAATTTAGCAAGGTTTATCTTGCAGATGATGAACCTTTCAATATTGTGGGGAAATGTGAAGTTCATATCAAGACTGCACAAGGGATGCTGTGGAAATTGCAAAATATGAGACATGTTCCGGGTCTCAAGAAGAATTTAGTATCCATGGGTCAGATTGACAGTGAAGGATATACAACAGTGTTCGGTAATGGATCATGGAAGATAACCAAAGGAAATTTAGTTATAGCACGAGGGTCCAAGAAAGAAACACTGTATGCAACTGCAGTGCAGAGGGACATTGTAGCAGCTGTTGACAGTGATCACAACTCAGCAATGTGGCACCGAAGGCTTGGGCACATGAGTGAGAAGGGAATGAAGCTGCTATCATCCAAGGAAAAGTTACCAAACCTCAAGCATGTTGAACTAGGTTTGTGCGATGATTGGGTCTATGGGAAACAAAAAAGAGTTAGGTTCTCAAAGGCAGGAAGGACACCAAAGAAAGAGAAGCTAGAACTAGTGCACACTGATGTGTAGGGACCAGCTCTTGTAAATTCTCTTGGAGGCTCACGCTATTATGTCACCTTCATTGACGATTCCACAAGAAAGATATGAATTTATTTTCTGAAAAATAAATCCGACGTATTTGTTTCCTTTAAAAGGTGGAAAGCTGAAGTTGAAAATCAGACGGGGCTAAAGCTAAAATGTCTGAGGTCAGACAATAGATTTGCTTTGAGAATGTGATTAGAATGATCAAGACAGTTCCTGGAACACCAGAACAAAATGGAGTAGCGGAAAGGATGAACAGAACCCTGAATGAATGAGCAAGGAGTATGAGAATACATTCAGGCTTGCCAAAATGCTTTTGGGCAAAAGTTGTTCACACGACAGCTTACCTGTTAAATTAGGGACCCTTAGTACCGCTGGACTTCAAAATTCCTGAGGAGGTATATGGACAGGAAATGAGGTAAATTTCTCGCATCTGAGAATCTTTGGTTGTGTTTCTTATGTACATATAATATCCAATGATAGAGATAAGCTTGATCCTAAAGCCAAAAAATATTTCTTTATTGGCTATGGTGATGATAATTTTGGTTATAGATTTTGGGATGACCAGAATAGAAAGATCATAAGATACAAGGACGTCACTTTCAATGAAAATGTGATGTACAAGGACATGCTTAGAGTAAAATTGGCTAACACCAGGAGACCAACAAGTGAAACAGCTGAGTCGGAAGGAATATCAGAGAATGAAGTGGTTGGAAAGGACGAAGCTGATTCTGAAATTAAAGATGCAGAACCAGAAGCTGGATCAGGAATAGAATCAGAACCAGAGGAATCAGAATCGGAATCTGATTTGGAGCCAGAACTTGAACTAAATTCTGGATCAGTTACTCCGGAGCCTATATTAAGGAGATCTAAAAGAGTTTTTAAAGCTCCTGATAGGCTTTCTCTATATTTCCATTACTTAGTTTTAGCTGATGCAGGAGAACCTAGGCATTTTAATGAAGCAATGCAGGTGAAGAACTCTGACAAGTGGAAGTTGGCCATGAAAGATGATCCACGTTCAATCCTACACCTTTAATGGTGAGGGGCGGTCGTCAATGCAAGAAGAGAGAAGAATGAAAATGTCTGTGACAGTTATAAGCTGAATCCTCTAACAAGTATGGAGGTTCAAATCCTTGCAAAGAAGATCATAAAACCGTCCAAACCAACCCCACTTCACCTTCAGAACCTCAAGCTGTCATTGTTCGATCAGTTGGCTCCGCCATCCTATGTGACCACACTTTTCTACTACTTATCCAATGGTGAGAATAATGAAGCCAAAAGCACTGAAAAGTTCACTCTCTTGGAAAAATCATTATCCAAGGCCTTAACCACTTTCTACCCATTAGCAGGCAGGTTCTCGAATAATGACCTATTGCAATGATCAAGGAGTTGAGTTCGTAGAAGCCCAAGTCGAGAAAGATCTTGCTGAATTTATGAATGAGGGACCCAAGATTGAGCTTCTTAGTCGATTCTTGGTTTGGGATGTTCCACCATCAACATTGTTGGCAACAAGTCCAATGTTGGCAATCCAAGTGAATATGTTTTCGTGTGGCGGACTAGTAATTGGAATACAAAATTCACACCTAGTAGCAGATGGTTTTACACGGCAAAAGTTCATTAATCATTGGGCATGCATTACTAGAACGGGACGGGGGAGAAAGAAATGTCTTGCACAAGTAATTTTGGTAATTTGGCTTCTCTCTTTCCAACTAGAATGTTATCAGGACCTCAGCATCCTCCAGCGAGCATGAGCAACTGTAATAAGATTATCACGAGAAGGTTGATATTTGGCTATTTTAATTATATTTTAAGGGCGTTTTTACCATATTCTAATAGTAAATTTAAGAGATTATATGCAAAACTATCAAGATTTGATACTAATTGACTTGTTTGGTGTTGTAGGAATTGAACATGGTGAATTGATAAAAAAGTGCAAGTTTTCGATTTAAAAGTGAAGATATTAAAGATTTCAAGTGCTCCATGTGCCACTTGAGTAACACGCGAAGAAATAGATTTTTTGCGTAGAAGTGAAGAAAAATATCAACGCATTTAGGCCTAATAGGCGAGCATCACGCTAGCTGAATTGTCGGAAGAAATTGAGTCCGCGTGCCACAGCCGAAATTCTGGGCGAAAATCTCAGGGCTTTTTGGACTATTTGCTTATTTTCCTACAGGTTATAAAAGCTTTTCTTGCTTCATTTATGAACTTTTAACCTGAAAAGAAGCAAAAGAAGGCTAGACCTTTGGAGACTTCAAGAACAAAAGAGTTTTTCTTAAGTTCTTTCTTTCTTCTTGTAATTTATTTATTCATGAATTACCTTGACATGATTGTTAAGAACATGAGTGGCTAAGTTACCCATTCTAGGGTTGATTGAACCACTTCAATACTTATGTGTTACGGATATTTATTTTAATTAATGAAACTTGTTAATTCTTCCTATCTAAGTGTTTATGTTTTGCTTGTTATTGATATGAAGGGTCCCCAGTAGTCAAGACTAGAGAAGTCGATGTACCTTTGACTGATTGTCCCCTTTATTCTTGTGTGTCTAGGGATTGATTCATAAGTTAGGGTTAAACACTTAACAATATTTCAACCTAAAACCAAGAGATTACTTAGGTTGTCAAAAGGTTGATTTGGGACCATTGATCCCGATTCTGAACAATACTTGTAGTCCTATATTTCTTCGTTAATTAATTGGAAAATTGGTTAGTGAAAGTTACAATTATTATATGGGAGTGAATGGTTGTGAATTTGGAGCAAGTGTTCAATAGGAAGAGCCAAGTTGAATTCGTTAAAGCATTGTTCTAATACATAGGTAGGAGTTGGGTAGATAAATCCTAGGTTTTCCATCTCTTGAATTAATTATTTTCTCTACTAATTGTGATTTATTTACTTGTTAATTATTGTTATTTAGTTGATACTATAATCCCAAACTAAGATAAAACCACCTAGAAGTTAATCGATAAATAAATTAGTTAGAATAACAACTAGATTTCGGGTGTTCTTTGTGGGATTTAGCCTCGGGACTTTAAGTAACGGGCTATATTTGATGTGACCGTTTAGTCCCTTTTTATAGGGCGTAGTTTAATGTGATCAATTATCATACTAAATATAAACATTTAATGAACAACGACAGTTTGTGTTTGGACAACTCATTGGAGAAGTACTTTTGATAAATAATTTGTGTTTAGCTAACTCATTGGAGAAGTACTTTTGATAAATAATTTGTGTTTGACTAATCTTTACGAAAAGTACTTTTGAGTGTTAAATTATGAAAAGGACATCCAAATTCATTTTATTGGACTAAGAAAAACAAAAAAATAATTTTAAATATGTATCATAAAAGACTTTAATTAAAAAAATTATTTAGTTAAAATGTAAAACATAAAGTAAAATATATAATTTAAGCTATTGAACAACATAAAATATAGTTAAATCGAAGTAATAACCAAATTAAAAATTTCTAGTAATTACTTGCTTTTAAAAAATAATTTAAAGAATAGAGGATTCTATATACGGTTGATAGAAATAATTAGAGATAAAAACTAGTCGTAAGAGGAAGAAGATTTATAAAGTATATAGTAGGAAAAAAATGGGAAAAAGAGAAATACAATTTTATTTAGAGAGAGATATGGTTAATTAATGAGGGATAATTTGATAAATATGAATTTTTAGTAAGGATATTTTTGTCTTGAAAAAATTAATAAACTGCTTCTGCTTCAGATATTTGTAGCTTCTCCCCAACAGCAGAAAAACTGCTTCTGCTTCTTCCTAAAATACTTTTTTTTTTGTTGCCAAACACCTCAAAATTCTTAAAAAATTACTTTTTTTTTGAAAAAAACACTTTTAGCTCTGAAGAAGCAATGCCAAACAGACTATTAATCACTATCTATTAATCACGTTTGGTAACGCAGACCTAATTGAGAAGAACAAGCAAGTGGGATCTAAAGGTTGACAATGTTGGCTGTACTTGCATCACAAATTTAAAGGATTTTCTAATCAAAAGTCAACTTGCTACTGCACGTTAATACCTAACAATTTGATAGTGGCACAAAAAATAAGGCTCATTGATTAGTACACATACAAATCACTAACAGATAATCTTTCTCATTTCCAAGACACTTGAAGCTGAACTTCATGGCGTTGACCTTCTCTTCCACTGCTAAAAGGTATGTTTATCTTTCCATTAACAATTGTTTGTAATTGTCCAGCTGCCTGCCTTTCCAAAAAATGTATATGTTTTTCAATTGTTTCGCGTATGTATGCATAATTATGTTAAATGTGTATCAGGCTAGAGGGGAAAGTTGCCATCATAACAGGTGGTGCTAGCGGAATTGGTGAAGCCACAACAAGACTTTTTGTCAAACATGGTGCCAAAGTAGTGATTGCAGATGTCCAAGACAAACTTGGTGAATCCATCAGTGAAGAAATTTGCAAAAGTGGAGGAGATTCCGTTTCCTACATCCACTGTGATGTGAAAGTTGAAAAGGATGTCGAAAATGCAGTTGACATGGCAATTTCCAAGTATGGAAAGCTTGATATTATGTTCAGCAATGCTGCAATTCCAGGGGGATCTGATTCCACAATCTTGAAATCCGACTATGAAAATTTCAAAAATGTATTTGATGTGAACGTTTTTGGGGGATTCATGTGTGCCAAACACGCGGCCCGTGTGATGATTCCAGCCAAGAAAGGCAGCATTATTTTCACATCCAGTGTTGCCTCTGTCACTTTTGGTGATATCCCTCACACATATTTGACATCAAAGAGTGCTGTTGTGGGGCTTGCCAAGAATTTGGGTGTGGAATTGGGAAAGCATGGAATTAGGGTGAACTGTGTTTCTCCATTTGGTGTGCCAACTCCAATGTTGATGAATGCTATAGGAATTAAGGAGAAGGAAAAGACTGAGGAATTTGTGTCTGAAATTGCAAACCTGAAAGGAACAAATGTGGAGGCTGAGGATGTAGCAGAAGCAGTATTGTATCTTGCTAGCGATGAATCCAAGTATATAAGTGGGATGAATCTTGTGATTGATGGTGGATATAGCACTACCAATATTGCTCTCAAACAAGGCATTTCGAGGTTGATTCTTGAATAAGTAATGAATCAAGAATCTTTGGGACGTTTTATGTTTAACCTGTTTGAACATGAAAATAATAAGTACTAATATAGAAAAAATTTAATTTTATAAACAAGCAAAAGGGAGAATTCCTCCTTTTAAAAAAAAATAAATTGTATTTTAATTATTTTCGAACCATTGTGTAAGTTTTATTATGAATAAAGTTACCTCCATTTTCTCATCTATATATATATTAAAAGGAATGTCCTAGCCAATAAAAATTAGCCAAGTGGCAACGTAGTAGGAAGCCACTTGGAAAGTTTAGGTAAATAAGTTATTTTTTAGTTAGGTGTAGTTATTTTAGTTATTTTTGAAATTTGAATTGAAATTTTGAGAATAATTGTTAGAAAAAAAATGAAAATTAAATTTGTCATAGTGGGGGTAGTTTTTACAGTAGTGGCTGCCTAAATAACTGTACGGTAACTATATGAAATCTAAAAGATAAGTCCATTCAAATTTGAAAATTAATTTTTAATTTATATTTAAAAAATTAAAATAAAATGATGACTAAAAGATAAAGTTTTAAACTGTAAATCACGTTCCCCAAAAATAGGCCCTTGCCCTCGGTTGGTTTCTAATTTCTATTATCTATTTTAAAATTTAAAAATTAAAATCGAATTTTAAAATCAAAATTCAGAAAGTGCACACGTTCAAGTTAAAGAATTCCTGCTTTGATTCTTTTAGGAAGCACGTTCAAAAGATTCAAACACACGTATTATTTTTCCACCACCTATTTGGCTATTTCAAAAGGTTCAAGCACACTTTTACTTTCTTTTTGCAATTACTTTTCCAAAAAATACAGCCCATTAATGTTAACTTTATCTTCAATTTAAGAGAAGTTGAACATGCAACGGTTTCATACTTCTCCTAAAAATTCTCATACGTGAAGATCTAGAAACATATATCAAAGTTGTCGGATTGCCTGTCCGGCCTTTCTTTTGCAGAGCAATTCTTTCCAAAGTAAATGCCATGTCAATCTGGAAAATGGATCTATTCCTGTTTGTTTTCTCTTTGCATTTGTGCGATAAAACTTAATTTGTATTGTTCCTATCTTTTTCCTCCTAATTACTAACTTTGTAGGAGTATCATAGAGTAGAACTTTGAGATGAATTCAACATTGCCAGTGGTTTTGTTGGCAGGCGGCAGTGAAGGGATGATTCCTCTAAAACAAAATGCCAACGCTCTTGGACAAAGATTTATTGAATTTGTTGAACCTCTTGCCAATTTTTGATTGTGAGATTTTTAATTCATTGTCTTTCTTTTGTACTGCACTAATTTTTTGGGTCTTGATTTGAGGTTCTTGATATAAAAATTGGATTTTGTCTCTGCACTAAAGTCTTTCTAATGAGTTTGTTGATTCATTTATGTTCGTGAATTCCCCTTTGCAAACCTGTTTTGGTGATAACAAAAATATGTTGCATATTTGGCTATATACAGATAGATGTCTATCTTTATATTCTTTCGCTAATCCGTAGATATCTATTGTAGTATTTATAATCAATTAGTAATACTGTTTTTCCACCAGTTATATATGATGGTTGAAGTACTTCACATGTTTGGTGCTCATGAAAATTTTGATCTTGGATCTGTTACAGTGAAATGTGCTTGGAATCTGCTAGGAGTATTCTTCATTATTTCTCTTGGTATGTGGTTTCGTTCTAGAAGTTGCATTCATTTTGCTGTCATCTACTGGATTATATTAGTCCTTCCAGTTGTTTATGTTAGATATGCTAAGCCTATGAAACAGTAACTTTACAAAATTTTGAAGTTTTATGAAACCTAAAAGAGCAATTTTGTTCAATAAACAATGACTTTAAGACTGGTGTTAATAAGCATCGTTCAACGAGCGCACGTAATCATCTAATAATCAACGCTTAGAATGAAGTATGAATAATAGAAATGCCTTTGAATATGAAGGTCTTTGGGGACAGGAATAACTGATCTTATATTTTTCATTTTCCAAATTTGTTGAAACCAAAATACTTGCATCTACTGTTTTTGTATCACTTTAAAAGTAATAACTAACATTATTTCTTTAAGATTAATTGTTTTTACTCGGATTTAAGCTTGCTTTGCACTCTTGAATTCACTTCATATTTTATTCTTTTTAATCAAGCTCCTTTTTCTTTTATTTTTTTTTCAGATTTCCAAGGGGTTAAATATGGTCCATAAAGAGTTCTTGGTGCACCAATTACTAAGATTGATCCTTGGGGTTTCAATTATCCATAAGTCGTAATTTTAATTTAGTATTTAACCTATTTAAAGAATAAGAAAATAAAACTAATAGAAGAAGGGGAAGATTAACATGCGCAAAGTAGTAAACAGAATTTTTTTTTATATGAATCAACTGTAGACTTTACACTACTCTTTTTGTTGTTCCTCAATAGTTTCCATATACTTATCAAGTTTCTCATGACGAAGAACTATAAATACCAACTTCTCATGATGAAAGAACTATTAAGTACTATCAAAAGTAGGATTCTTTTATGTGGCTCTATTCACAATATATATATACCCTATTAATTTATTTAATTTTGAGTTGTTTTATTCTATTTTCTTTTATCTTCTCTCGGATACTAAACCTTATAGCTCTAATGATTGCGACTGTTATACTGTAGGCCCTTGCTTAGAGGCATATGAAATATCTACTGTCTCGATTAGTAATTCGTCCATTGGATACATGTCTACATTGGGTTTGGTATTGTTGTGGGTCATTTTGATATTTGAAAGTTTTTAACTATATGGAATATCTTTCAACTGTCACTACTTGGTTTAATCATTTTCTTTCAAAGTCTACTCATTTCTTTAATTAGTATTTTTTATTATGTGTTTTGAATCTATGGAACATTTGCTTTGCTGGTAATTTATGTTTAATCCTTTTGCAGACCCTGTAAGTTTAATATCATTTTTTATGTGGATTTTAATCTTTTAGAATATTTTGTTTGATAGGTAATGTGTTTTTTTAATCTTTTTGTTGACTTGCAAACTCAGATAATTTTTTTTGGATATTTTTCTTAATCTGATCAGTTTAATTTTGACTTGATTAGTATATTCGGGTAAGCATTCAAGATCATATAGGTGATTATGCTTAGAGCTTTGGTTGTTTTCCACTGCTAGAGTAGCTGATGCTTAAACATAAATTTAACATGGTCTGCTAATGAGACTTGCTGCCAATCTACCAGTTTTGAGAAAGTTGGAAGTATTAAGTATTGTTTTTTGGGTGCAACGAAGTACTCAGTACTTAAAAAGAGTACTAAGCACTTCGGAAGAGTCATTTGTTAAACAACAAGGCCAAAGAGGTTATGCTGAAATATGAGTTTTGATTCTACGCGTATGAGTAGGTATATCTACCTGGAGAAGTCCATACAACATGACTCTATTTAAGTTCTATATATACTTGCCCTATTTTATGGATGAATAGGAACGTAGGAAAGAGTAGTTTTTTCCAAGAGTATCCAGCCTCAAAAGAAACTGTCCCATGGAAGAGGAGGGAAATCTCACGTGTAGAGAGAGGAAAACCCACATTGTTTATAGATCAATTTAATGCTTTGCATGTATGTACAATATTTAGGTTTTGTAAGTAACTGCAAAATTACTTTAACAATAAATTCTTGGAAGTCATTCAATTAATCTAGATCCTGAGAAGTTATAGACAGTGCTTTCGATTCATTCGACTATGGATAAGATACTTAAATCAACTTCCTATTACTCATTGGATTTATGCCTTGAAATAATATGTTTATAGACAATTGGTTGCTCATCATATAGTCATCTTTTTTGCGATGTTGTGGATTTGCTGGTGCTGAAATTTTGGGAAAAAATATTAGGAAAGTTCAATCTTGGGTTGCGAAATTTGGACAAAGTCAATATAAGGATGGCGATTGAGTTGAAAAAGATGCAAATATAATCTGGAGATGACAGCAAGCTCCTGAAGGAATCTACAAGTTCCCTCATGCTACCAAGGACCACGTTGATTAAGTAGCGAGGACCTACGAAGTTTTTCATCATGAAGAAAGTAGAAACAATTCCTTTTGAAAAGAGAAGAAGCTCCAGTGTTAATATGACATTCTGGACCATGCCCTTCTTCTTTGATAAATTATACTTTAGCAAGGTTTCCACGGAGAGTGATGGTCTATAAGTGGCAGATTGATGTTCTTGATAATAGTTTAAAACTACTTTCCACGGAGAGTGATGGTCTATAAGTGGCAGATTGATGTTCTTGATAATAGTTTAAAACTACTGTCATTCATAAGCAAGCATATATATGTTTTTGTACAATCTCATCTCTTCATTTAACTGGACTTTTATAGATAAGGAAGACCCTATGATGAATGCAGAAGTGTTGGTCCAACCATGAAACATTGCTTCCTTTTTTACGACTTCTTGGTTAAAAAAAAGAGATCAGTGAGGCCATTACAAAAGAATTTGGTCAGACACCTGCTACTTATGTTATGCACAATCTGTTAGAGTGCTTTTTGCAGAGTATGCTTATTCCAACTTTTTGTGCTCGACTTCTTTCATGTTTTATGATGTGTAAATACAACTCATATTGCATTTCATTTACCCTGTTAGCACAATTCGTTAAAATTAGAAATGGCACGGTTAATACTCTGTTAGGTGCAAGATTATTTGTTACCTACCTAATCGTCCTTATATTAAGTTATTATCATAGTTCTATTAATGGATTAGCTCTCACAAATTGTTCGATTCAATTGATTGCACAGTTGTTGGAAACAGTGTGAATGTGATGGTCTAGAGGAATATTCATATGACTGATACTGCAATACAAAGGTTGCTTCTAATTATGTTCTTTCTATACATGTTTAATCTCAAAAAAGTATCAAAAATATCAAAAATTCATTATAAAGGGCAGATGTTTACACAAAATAAAGCGATTTATAAAGTAAATTAAAGGAACTCATCATATAATTAAATATATGTGTTGTTTTAGTGCAATGGTCATAAAAGCTAACAAGAGTTATATATATATAGTATCTAACAACAGACATTTGCTTGGCATTTTGTCCTTTCTTAAATTATCTTCATTCTTTTTGCCGTTTGAAGCAAACACAAAAGAACTGAAGTTTCGACAAGATGGTTCAGCAAAAGTTGAATGTATAATCACATTACTTTTTCAATTCTCTTTCCCAAAAGAGATGTTTTTCATCTCAACTAAATAACATCTTTATTATAATTTTCATTTAAATATTACTCCATGTGTTATTATATGATAGTTTATTTAATCAATTCATATTATTTATATCCGAAACTATGTGATCATGAAATAATTTGTATAAAAAACTGTGCGATTATTTTGTGTTTTCAAAATTTATACTTTTTGAATGAATGCATCATTATTTAATTTCATATTTTCTTATTGCAGTATCATACAACAACAACAAAACTCATTATATTCTCATATATGCGTATGGGAAGGGTGAGATATACCCATAACTCATCCCTACCTCACTCTTATTGCAGTATCATGTGACAATTATATATTAGCTACTCAATACATAAAACTTGCCATGATTAATTTCTGTTGGTATCGACCGCGCATCGCGCGGGTACTATACTAGTTTTTCTAATGGGAGTGGAGCAAGGAGTTTGCCATCTCCTTTTGGTTTAGTCCTGCCAACTGTGCAATTACACTATATACTCATGGAATTCAAAGTATTTATAAGTTCTACCCATTAAAAATTAAACTATTCATGAAATTAAAAGTATTTACCCAACCTACTCATTTATTACTAGGCAGAATACATGTTTTACCCACTGAACTTTACACGAAATCCCGCTGACACACTTATTCTTTGCGGGCAAACTATGACACACTAAAGTTTTAAAATGTGTAACCATTACACACTACTTTGACCCAGCCTCATTAAATAAAGAAGCTGTGATCCACACGCGTTAAAAACCCGACCCATCAGCTCTTTTGACGTTTAATTTCCTACCCGACTCTAAAACTACCCGACCCCTCATTTCATATCCCATACCCGATCTAAAAAATTACCCCTCCTTCCCTTTATCGTAATTAACCAACATAAACAAAAACTATTTCTACCCTAAAATTCTTTGATTCTACTGCATAGATTAAAGGCCGTTATGTTCCCGCAGTGAAATTCAAAGGCAACTTTTAAGGTAAGTCAATTTTGTTACCCGTTTCTCTTTGTTATCGGGTGGGTGGGTTGATTTAGGGTTTTTGTAAATCAAATGAATTTTTTGAATGTTTGTGGTAAATTCCTTAATCAACATAACTTTATTGTATGTAAAGTACGAATCTTTTACTTTTATGTCTTGGGCCTTGTTAAATATTGTATTGTCTTCATCTAGGGCTACAAATCAATTGAAAATAGTTGTTGTGTTGTTATTGTCGACTGCATGTGACAGTGGTCCCCTTAGTGTTTAATATTTTTTTGGCAATAAGTGACTGAAAAATAGTAGAAAATAGTTTGGCATCTTTGTGTTTGTTAAAGCTACATTTGGTTAATCTGCCTTAATTAATCTTCCCTAATTATCTGAAATAAATATAAATTAGGCAGAATATGTGTTGTCATTTTCCTTAAATTAGGCAGAATTATTAATTTGTGTTGTCATTTTCCTTACAGATAATATGGCTTTTACTTTGATATGTTTGAAATGGTATCATGATGGTGAATATGTTCCTGGTCCATTTGCTCAATATGTGGGTGGTAGACAGACTGTTGTAACTGATGTGGATGTAGATAAAATGTCTTTTTTTGAGCTTATGGACTATACTAGGGAAATAGGTCTTAACAATGTGGCTGAGTTATATGTATATCCAAATGATAGGTTAGATAAGATAGTAAATATAGTAACTGACAAGGACTTATTAGACATTTGTAATGACTTAATAGATGGGGATACCCTACATATATATGTGACTCATGCTGCCCCTTTATGTGTGGATGATAGTACATTTAAGACTAGGAAACAGGCAGATTTTTCTGAGGTCATTGACATAGGTGAAGGTGGAGATAATTCTGATGAGGGTGAGGATGATGGTGAGTCTGACAAAGATTATGACTTTAGTTCTAGTGATGAGAGTGAGGGTGTTGATGTAGAAGGGCCTGATGATAAAGAATATCAGTCAGATGTCCATGAGGAATTTGCAGAAGTTAGAGAGGAATTGAGAAAGTATAAGAGAAGGAGGAGGTGTGAAAGGCCAAAAGACAAGGGAGACATAAATTTAGGTGAGGCTGGTGTTGATATAGGCTTTAATGAGTTGAGGACAGGCAGTAAAACAAACAGGTATGCTGGATTGGTTGGTGCAGATGATCCTTACTATGGCTCTTCAGATGCTGAAAGCTTTGACTCAGACATAGAGGATGAATTTAGTGAAGAATACAAGAAGAGGCAGGCTGAAAAGATGAAGAAAAAGGCATTAATATTTGACCCTACAGTCCAGAAGATAACATGGGAGTTGGGTTTGATATTTGAGAGTGTGAAGCATTTTAGAGATGCTGTTACAACTTATGCAATTCAAAGTAGAGTTCAAATTGAAAAATAGATTAATGAACCAAAAAGAGTGTGGGTGAGATGCAAGGAAACTTGTCCATGGCAGCTGGTAGCAAGTACTGATGGCAGGAGCAACAATTTTAAGGTTAAAAGGTACTTGACTTTTCTGCTAGCCCATTCTATCTTATATTAGTCTTTTAGATCACAGTAGATAAGCTAATTTTCTGTTGTTTTCTGTTTTTTTTTTTTTTTTGCAAGGTACAATCCTGTTCACACATGTTACAGGACAAACAAAAATGTATTGTGCAACTCAAGGTGGCTAGCAAAGCATTACAGGAAGACCATAGTTGGACAGCCTAACATAAAAGTGTGGGAGCTGAAGAAGAAGATAAAAGATGACCTTGATCTGTATGTTGGCAGATCTGTGGTCCATAGTGCTAGGGCCAAAATTTTGAAAGAGATAATAGGTGATGTTCATGCTGAGTTCAAGAGGATTTATGACTATAGAGACATGATACTACAGACCAACCCAGGAAGTAGTTGTGTTGTGAAGGCAGTAGATAGGGGTGAAGGAAAACTGGTGTTCCAAAGTTTTTATGTGTGTTTCCATGCCATGAAGAAAGGGTGGCTTGAAGGATGTAGAAGAATAATAGGTCTGGATGGGTGTTTTTTAAAGGGTATGTGCAAAGGGCAGTTACTTGTGGCAGTGTCCAAGGATGGGAACAATCAAATGTTCCCAATAGCTTGGGCCATTGTGGAGGTTGAAAATACACATAACTGGGAGTGGTTTCTAAGATGTATCATCCAAGATTTGAATTTGGGAGATGGGCAACAGCTGACCATGATGTCTGACATGCAGAAGGTTAGTTTTCTGTTAATTACTATTTAATTCAGTTTACTAGTTTAATTTAATTCAGTTTACTAGTTTATTAAGTTTATCACTAGTTTATTAAGTCCGTTACTACTGTTTAAGTCAGTTTATCACTAATACTGTTTAAGTCAGTTTATTACTGTTTATTAAGTCAGTTTATCACTAGTTTAATTTAATTCAGTTTACTACTTAATTACATACTGAAGTTTGTTGCAGTTTTTGGACTTCTGTTAAGTTAGTTTTATACTATCTTAGTTGTCTATTGATCACTGTTTTTGTACTCACTTTAGGGGCTGACTATAGCTGTTAAAAACCTGCTACCTGAAGCTGAACATAGGATGTGTGCTAGACATGTCTTAGCTAATTGGTCAAAGAATTGGAGGGGGTTGGAAAGAAGGAATTGTTTTTGGAAGATTGCTAGGTCTTCTTGTATTGCTGTAATGAACAAAAACATGGCAGAACTAGATCAACTAGGATATAAAATATGTGAAAGCCTATTGTGTTATAGAAAAGAAGGCTGGTGTAGAGCCTACTTTAATGCTGGGGTAGAGTGTGATGTCATTGACAACAACATTTGTGAAACATTCAATGCCTGGATACTTGAAGCCAGGCACAAGACTGTGATCACAATGTTGGAAGAGATAAGGGTGAAAATGATGGAAAGGGTGAGTAAATTGAGGGAGTTTGGACTGGGTTGGAAAGAAGACATATCCCCTATTGCAATGAAAGTGCTTGGGGATAATACTGAACATTCAATGAAGTGTGACTTGAGGTGGAATGGGGATAAAGGATATGAGGTGGTAGATGACAAGTTCACCCACACTGTCAACTTTACTGACTTGACTTGCAGTTGTAGATCATGGAACTTGAAGGGCATTCCCTGTGCCCATGCAATTACTGCAATGCACCACAGGAATGAAGACCCAAAAGTGTATGTCTCTAAGTGGTATAGAAGGGATACCTACTTGAAGGCTTACTCAACCTTTATCCAGCTTATGAACAATATGGCCATGTGGCCATCCATTAATAAGAAAGATGCCTGGTAGGCCTCAAAAGAAAAGAAGAAGAGAGGAGACTGAGCATCCTAAATCTGGGAAACTGTCTAGGAAGGGGCAGGAAGTGTCATGCTCTAACTGTAAAGAATATGGGCACAACAAAAGAGGTTGTCCTACAGTCCCTAGAACTGATACTGCAACTAGTGTACCAAGCAGTTCTAATGGAAGAGGCAGGGGTGCTGGAAGGGGTTCTGGTAGGGGTACAAATGATAGTGAAGGAGGCAGGGGTGCTGGAAGAGGTGCTGGCAGGGGAAGAAATGGCATTGGACTTTTCCAAGCAAGCAATGGTTTCACTTCTTTTGCTGTAAGTGATAACTGTTTTTGCACTAATGGTTCTTTATGTGTTTAAAGTTTTTTTGTGTATGACTAACTGTTAATTTTGCAGAGTGGTTCTGGTAATGCTAGAGTGATTGATACTGGTTGCTTGACATCATCTGATTCAGTCAAGGAGTGTGCATTCAAACCAGAAAAGAGGGGCTTGAGGTGGAATGGAAGTCCAGCTATCACTAGGGAAGCACTATAAAGAGCTGCTTCATCACAACCAAGTCAAGGAAGTTCTACTTAAGTATTTTAGGTTATCCTTTATGGTTGTTAGTGACTGGTTAATATGAACAGATAGTGGTTTCATCCACTTAGACTTATTTGGTAATATTTGGTGTCTTTGTATGAACACCATTTTTTGTTAATCTTGGTGCTGCCTACAACAGCATTCTTGTTAAGTTATTTAGGGTCTATGAACACCCTTGTTTTGTTAGGTTCATTGGTGACATTTATGTATGAACACCTCTTTTGAAACTCTCCTCCATTGTCTGACCTCAGACATTTTAGCTTTAGCCCCGTCTGATTTTCAACTTCAGCTTTCCACCTTTTAAAGTTAACAAATACGTCAGATTTATTTTTCAGAAAATAAACCCATACCTTTCTTGTGGAATCGTCAATGAAGGTGACATAATAGCGTGAGCCTCCAAGAGAATTTACAGGAGCTGGTCCCCACACATCAGTGTGTACTAGTTCCAGCTTTTCCTTCTTTGGTGTCCTTCCTGCCTTTGAGAAACTAACTCTTTTTTGTTTCCCATAGACGCAATCTTCGCACAAACCTAGTTCAACATGCTTGAGGTTTGGCAACTTTTCCTTGGATGCTAGCAGTTTCATTCCCTTCTCACTCATGTGCCCGAGCCTTCGGTGCCACATTGCTGAGTTGCGATCACTATCAACAGCTGCTACAATGTCCCTCTGTACTGCAGTTGCATATAGTGTTCCTTTCTTGGAGCCTCGTGCTATAATCAAATTTCCTTTGGTTATCTTCCATGATCCGTTACCGAATACTGTTGTATATCCTTCACTGTCAATTTGACCCATGGATATCAGGTTCTTCTTCAGACCCAGAACATGTCTCACAATTTGCAATTTCAACAACATCCCTTGTGCAGTCTTTATATGAACTTCACCTTTCCCCACAATATCCAAAGGTTCATCATCTGCGAGATAAACCTTGCCGAATTTTCCAGCAACATAATTATGCAATAATTCTTTGCATGGGGTAGAGTGAAAAGATGCACCTGAGTCCAGAATCCAAGATTCAACTGGACTGTCTACGCAACAAATTAGCGCATCACCAACTTGTTCAGCACTAACATTTGCTGAACCATCATCCTTTTGATGATCTTTCTTCTTCGGTTCTCTGCACTGATTGCTGTAATGGCCCTTCTTCTCGCAATTCCAACAATTAATGTCTTTGCGATTTTTGGATTGACCCCTTCTCCTCGACTTTGATCTGCCACGTCCTTGACTTTGTCCTTTCTGGCTGCTTCTCCCCCTGCTTTTGGTGTTTAAAGCAGATCCTGGGGAATCACTAGATTCTCTCCGGCGAATATCTTCGCTTAGAATCAAGTCCCGAATATCATCCAATTTGAGCTTGGAATTTCTCGACGAACTGCTGACTGCAGTTAAAGTTGAATTCCAACTTTTCGGTAAGGATGATAGTAAAATCAGCGCCTTGACTTCGTCATCAAATGTGATAGTGACAGAACTCAATTGAGTTAAAATTGTATTAAACTCATTGATATGTTCCGTGACAGATGCACTTTCTGCCATCTTTAAGTTGAACAAGCGGCGCATCAAATATACTTTGTTTGAAGCCGATGGCTTCTCATACATATTTGATAGCGCTGTCATCAAGCCTGAGGTGGTCGTTTCATTAATAACATTGAAAGCCACATTCCGTGTCAGCGTCAGCCTAATCACACCAAGAGCTTGGCGATCTAATATATCCCAATCTGCCTTGGCTATACTCTCTGGTTTTACCCCGGTCAGAGATAAATGCAATTTTTTCTGGTACAGATAATCCTCTATCTGCATTTTCCAGAAACCAAAATCTTTGCCATTGAATTTGTCAATCTTAACTTTCCCTTCATCCATAGCCATAATTTCACAATATATATATATATATATATATATATATATATATATATATATATATATATATATATATATATATATTTTGTGAATAGTGACTGTGAATAGTAAAAATGTGAATAGTACTATGCCAACACAGTCTGCTCTACCAGAAATACACTGTCTGTACTCTGATACCAGTTGTTGGGAAGCGTGCTAGGCTAGTGGAAAGGGAAAATATTTAAATGATAAAAATAATAAAATTTTCAAGACAAGACAAGACACAAGATTTACGTGGTTCGGCAATTTTTGCCTACGTCCACAGCCACACAGAGAATGTATTATTTCTTTAGAGAGAAAGAAGAAAGTTGTGAGGGATAAATTTACAAAGCTGAGAGTTATGCCTATTTATAGGCAAAACAACGAAATGTGAATACGCTGAATTCATTTTCTGCGCCGAAGTGCAATGCCTAATTTGCACGTTTTCTTTCTTTCACATTTTTGTCAAAGTTACTATTCTGCAGCTTTTGTCTCTTTGTCTTTTTTCTTTTTCTTCTTTCTTTGACTTTTCACTCTTTTCCTACAGCTTTCTTTTTCTTTCTTTATTACATGTGGGTTGTATTTTCCCATCAGTAAAGTAGTTCTACTTCAATTTCAGGATAGCTTTTCATTCCTTGAGCAGCATCCTTGTGAAAGTTATAAGCAGAATCCTCTAACAAGTATGGAGGTTCAAATCCTTGCGAAGAAGATCATAAAACCGTCCAAACCAACCCCACTTCACCTTCAGAACCTCAAGTTGTCGTTGTTCGATCAGTTTGCTCCGCCATACTATGTCTCCACACTTTTCTACTACTCATCCAATGGTGAGAAAAAGGAAGCCAAAAACACTGAAAAGTTCACTCTCTTGGAAAAATCATTATCCAAGGCCTTAACCACTTTCTACCCATTAGCAGGCAGGTTCTCGAATGATGACCTCTTGATCAATTGCAATGATCAAGGAGTTGAGTTCGTAGAAGCCCAAGTCGAGAAAGATTTTGCTGAATTTATGAATGAAGGACCCAAGATTGAGCTTCTGAGTCGATTCTTGGTATGGGATGTTCCACCATCAACATTGCTTGCAACAAGTCCAATGTTGGCAATCCAAGTGAATAAGTTTTCATGTGGCGGACTAGTAATTGGAATACAAAATTCACACCTGGTGGCAGATGGTTTTACGCGGGAGAAGTTCATTAATCATTGGGCTCGCATTAGTAGAACGGGGGAGAAAGAAATGTCTAGCACAAGTAGTTTTGGTAATTTAGCTTCTCTCTTTCCAACTAGAATATTATCAGGACCTCAACATCCACCACCGAGCATGAAAAACTCTAATAAGATTGTTACGAGAAGGTTCATATTTGATGCCAAGGCGATTGCAAATCTGAAAGAGAGAGTCCTTTCAAAGGATCCTACCATTGAACCAACACGAGTGGTCACAGTAACAGCCCTTCTATGGAAGGCTCTAGTTGGCTCTTCTCTTGCCAAAAATGGCCACTTGAAAAACTACATGTTAATCCCAACAATGAACTTGAGGGAGAGAATAGTTTTACCAATACCACAACACACTTTGGGCAACTTCTGGATGTGTGGGATGGCTCTTTTTCAGGCAAACAAGAATGGAATAGAATTGCATGACTTTCTAAAGCTCATCACTAATGCAATAAGAGAGACAACCATGAACATTGCAAAGGCAAGCAGCGACGAAATATCCGATTTGCTCATCAACAATTACAAAGAGATAGTTGACAAGAGTGTCATCAATGAAAATCATGTTTGTGCATTTACAAGTTGGTGCAGATTTCCCTGGTATGAGGCTGACTTTGGTTGGGGAAAACCAATTTGCCAAAAACTTGTTGCTCCCAAACGCACACGCAAGTATACGTGGTCGACAAGTAATAAAGTGATAAGTAGAGTATCGTTCCCACGAGGACTATTCAGACTGAATTCTAGCAAACAATTTCCTAAGAACTATTCAGGGATCTTTTTCCAATGGTTGAGATTTTACTAACTAAAACAATAATTAAAACAATTAACTGAAGTCAAGTAATAGAGCAATTTATGGGTTGTTATCAATAATGGAGAAACGGTCCAGGGTCAGAGTTACAAACAATCCAGTTGAGTTTTCCAGTTGAATCTACTTCTTGATTTCCTAGATTGCTAACTAACAGGTTGATTGTACCCGTGAAAACCTTTCGATTCTTCACGGTCTATGCAGGCTACTCCAATCCCTATATGTCTATGGGTTGAATCACGTGCACGCATTAACGATCCTGTAATGGGTTAAACTAGGCAAGCAAGTATATGTCTATCCTACCCGCGAATTGGTTCCCCGATGCCCGGGTTCACAAACTAGTTCTATTCTTTCTTATTTGCGTTCATAAATTCCCTCTGTCGAGTTCAATCTAAGAACCGTAGATAGTGTTCAATTATACGGCCGTTATAATCAAACAATTATGATCAAGAAAGAATAAACAATCCGTAATGGTAAATCAATAGGAAGAAATCAACTTTCAAACATCAACCTTCATGTATTTACTCTAACCCTAGAACGAACAAACTATAGAATTAAAGAGAAGAATGAGAGAAAGAGAGAAAGAACTTGTGTAGAAGACATCTAGGGCTCCTCCCCTCTCCTCCAAAACTTGCTCCAAAGTCTCAACTCCTATGAAAAACTAAGTAAAAGAGTATTTATAGAGTTTACAAACACCTAGTAATAAGTTAGACCCAATCCTAGACGAAATAGGACGTAAAAACGCGCACAAGGGGCGCTATAACGGGCGCCCCGCGCCCACGATCGCGCTGACACAACCAGTGACCGTCGAAACTCACACGCCTTGGCTCCGCGGCGCATGGGAAACCGCACCAGCCAGGGCGCGCGGTAAGGGGCGCGGCGCGGAGCCCACGGCGCCCAGCCATTTTTCTGTTTTCTTGCTCCTTCGCTCGCTCGTGTCGTGCCTTCGTGTGCTCGATCCAATCCTCAATCAAAATCCAATCTTTTCTTGCTCAATCATGCTCTTAAAAGCTCCAATTACACTGCGTAACAACCTACACACGCACGACATAAAATCAGTGTAAAACTACATTCATAAACTATAAAACGAGCGAATAAGGTACTAAAACGTGAGGAAATATTAAGGAAATATAGGCATAAAATGCCAAACATCACCACCCCACACTTGGACCTTTGCTCGTCCTCGAGCAATCACAAATAACTTCCCACCTAGGTAAAACAGGTCTGCCTATGACTATGGTTGATACCGACCATTGAACCAATGCACACATGACTACTATGGATCCACAAACATGCCAACAATTTACCAAAACCAAAAATATGAGAACAACCACCCCAAAATAGCTCAAATGCACCAACTCAACTTAATGCAACCATGCTCCCACAAAATCACACCTATCTACTCAACCAAGAACCATCAACTTCACCTAATTCATGCAAACCACGCGCCCTCACCAATATGAAGCAAGAGAGTGCCCCCCAAAAATCACACACAAAACCAATATCATGACTAGAACGGGGGCAATACAAATGAATTCACTCATTCTCATGAAAATCTCACATGTCACACACAATGTACCATAGGCTTGCCCGTAGTGTAGGACTCCACTAATGTAAGCTCACTCCAATCGGGATTAACTAGGACTTTAGAAAGGTCGTAATGTAGGCTAAGGGGCGGGTAGGATACATATGGTAATAGTGACTACCTCCCTATGCACTTTAATACATCACATTCAAATTAATCATCAATCTCATCAAGCCACCCAAATCAACAACTTCTACACATACACCTTCACACAAGTAGCAATTTTTTTCTTTTAAGCACACACTAGCAAGGAATGGATATCTTTTTCTCTTTATTTCTTTTTCCACAATTTTTTCTTTCTTTCAACTTTGCTATATTTTTTTCAATCTTCAATTTCATCCAACCTTGCCAATGCTTTTCACTACTTCACAATTTTACCATTATTCCCCTTCATTAGTTCCACTCAAAAACCTCCCAATATCCAACCACAACTCCAATCATCTACACAATATCAATAAAGTGCTTAAGGAGTAAAGGGCCAAAAGAGTCAATTAAGAACAAATGGGTAGGCTCGGGGTGTGGGTACCAATAGAAAGGATCAAAGAAATCACAACAACAATTTTTTTCAAGGTATATATGTAAGGGTAGGCTAACAAAAAGAAGGCCTTGTATCATTTCCCGACTAGAGCCAACCTAGGATTTCGCTTTGCACACACACGGGGCAAGTTCTAGACATTGATATGCAAACATGGAGCAATTAAGAACATGCCTCACAACACACATTGCACATGGTCCACCCAAAAAGGTTCCATCAACAACTCTCAATCAAGCATCTAGAGTGCAACTTGTGGAAATTTAAGCACTAATGCACAAAGGATAGCAATCAAGTCAAGCAAGCGGACTCAAGCATCTCAAGGGGGTCGTTCCACTTTTTCTCTAGGCATACATCAAAATTAAAACTCAAGGACACCACAAATAGTACATGCAATCAAGTCCAAGTCCACCGGTATCAAACAAATCAAAGGCACCTAGCATTCTACCTATTCCTTTCGTCTAGGGTCACCTATACTAACTATCCTAATCCTAAAAAATAAAAATACTACCCGGTTCAAAGGCCTCCCCGTGGAAAAGAACCGAGGCCATAAGAAAAACCATGGGGTGGATGACATGTACCACTAATAAAACTAAAAGGAAAATCTTTTTGGAATTTTTCATTGTTTTTCTAATTTTTTTTAAATTTTTTCTCATATATTAAAGCAAGAAACAAATCAAAATAAAGTCAAGTGACAAAGGAAAATCCTACGGTACATGCATCCATAACCTCAAAAATAGATAAAGGGTAGTTCCCCACCCCACACTTAAACTCAGCACTGTCCTCAGTGCTAAAAATAAGAGAGTGCAAGGTAAAGAAAACTTCCCTGAAGATTCTAGTCCTTGGTGCTAGCATCCTCCAAGCTTCCATATCGTATGAGGTACTCAGACTTCCCTCATCAGGTCATCAATATTAGGCAAGGGTGAGGACACCCCACACTTAGACTCGCCATTACATGAACCTGCAATCCAAAGAATCACCCAAAGTAATATACAACCATAAAAATAATAGTAAAATAAATAAAAGTAAAGCAAACAAATTGGGTTGCCTCCCAAGAAGCGCTTGATTTAACGTCGCGGCACGACGAGGACAACTTCATCACTTTTTCCTCCACCTTGAACTAATGAATTGAATCCCCAACTTTGCCTCAAGTTTACAACTATGGTATTGGGGTGGTGGTAAAAATATAAAAGGACCAAGTAACCATTGTCGCATTTTGCACTTCTTGGCCTTTAAATGAGGGATGTCATTTTGTCTCCTCGGCATCACAAACTCTAAAATATAGGCACCTTGTTCCTCCTCCCTTGGTTTCTTCATAGGCTCGGGTGGCTCAATTTTCATGTCACCATCCAAACACAATGTTGAAAAATGATTGGAATGAGGTCCAATGCGCTTCAATTCTAAAGTTGCATTACTTTTGACACCCTCGCTTGCACAAACACTAGAGTCCTCAAATATGATGTTTTCTATTTCTTCACTTGACTCTAATGTAATTTCCTCAACCTTGGCATCATCAACTGCTATTGGGTCGAATGGTAGGAATTCCACTTTTTGCTCCTCAAATTGGCTTCTAAGCTCTTCTATCTCAAATCTACTAAGCACGACAACTGATAATTGAGCTTCAGACACCTCAACCATATCACTCAAATTCTCCTCCAAGTCGTGAATAGTCAAGCCAAATTCGTCGATCTCTTGCCCGAGCACAACCCTTTCTTCCATAAATTGCCTCGTCATATTTGTAAGTTCACTCCTGAAATCCCCATAAGCTTCTAAGAGTTTGGCTTGCTCCATTAGCCAAGTTTCGCTAACAACCTGCACTTTATCGCTCCTGTCAAACTCACAAACATCATTAGAATCATCACAAAAATTATTGGGGGAAGGAGCATGACACTTAGGACAATCATTCCACCGACCACCACACAATTTACAATAATTCCAATCAAAGGTGGTAGAAAATTCACATAACCAGTCTCGCAGGGTTGAAAGACTCGGACAATTTTCCCATAAGTGATGTCCTCCACAAAGTAGACAAGAATCAATAAAATTTGAGCAACCATCATTCAACCCACTTTCATTAAAATATGCCATGTAAACTAGTAATACAATAATAAACTAAAAATAAAATAAAAAAAATTAAACCTGAATAGAAAATAATAAATTGTTCAAAAAGAAAACAGTCAGTTTAGTCCCCGGCAACGGCGCCAAAAACTTGTTGCTCCCAAACGCACACGCAAGTATACGTGGTCGACAAGTAATAAAGTGATAAGTAGAGTATCGTTCCCACGAGGACTATTCAGACTGAATTCTAGCAAACAATTTCCTAAGAACTATTCAGGGATCTTTTTCCAATGGTTGAGATTTTACTAACTAAAACAATAATTAAAACAATTAACTGAAGTCAAGTAATAGAGCAATTTATGGGTTGTTATCAATAATGGAGAAACGGTCCAGGGTCAGAGTTACAAACAATCCAGTTGAGTTTTCCAGTTGAATCTACTTCTTGATTTCCTAGATTGCTAACTAACAGGTTGATTGTACCCGTGAAAACCTTTCGATTCTTCACGGTCTATGCAGGCTACTCCAATCCCTATATGTCTATGGGTTGAATCACGTGCACGCATTAACGATCCTGTAATGGGTTAAACTAGGCAAGCAAGTATATGTCTATCCTACCCGCGAATTGGTTCCCCGATGCCCGGGTTCACAAACTAGTTCTATTCTTTCTTATTTGCGTTCATAAATTCCCTCTGTCGAGTTCAATCTAAGAACCGTAGATAGTGTTCAATTATACGGCCGTTATAATCAAACAATTATGATCAAGAAAGAATAAACAATCCGTAATGGTAAATCAATAGGAAGAAATCAACTTTCAAACATCAACCTTCATGTATTTACTCTAACCCTAGAACGAACAAACTATAGAATTAAAGAGAAGAATGAGAGAAAGAGAGAAAGAACTTGTGTAGAAGACATCTAGGGCTCCTCCCCTCTCCTCCAAAACTTGCTCCAAAGTCTCAACTCCTATGAAAAACTAAGTAAAAGAGTATTTATAGAGTTTACAAACACCTAGTAATAAGTTAGACCCAATCCTAGACGAAATAGGACGTAAAAACGCGCACAAGGGGCGCTATAACGGGCGCCCCGCGCCCACGATCGCGCTGACACAACCAGTGACCGTCGAAACTCACACGCCTTGGCTCCGCGGCGCATGGGAAACCGCGCCAGCCAGGGCGCGCGGTAAGGGGCGCGGCGCGGAGCCCACGGCGCCCAGCCATTTTTCTGTTTTCTTGCTCCTTCGCTCGCTCGTGTCGTGCCTTCGTGTGCTCGATCCAATCCTCAATCAAAATCCAATCTTTTCTTGCTCAATCATGCTCTTAAAAGCTCCAATTACACTGCGTAACAACCTACACACGCACGACATAAAATCAGTGTAAAACTACATTCATAAACTATAAAACGAGCGAATAAGGTACTAAAACGTGAGGAAATATTAAGGAAATATAGGCATAAAATGCCAAACATCAGTGAGCGGTAAAAGTAGAGCTTTTGAGGGAATAAGTTTGATTGACACAAAAAATGGTGATGGAATAGAAGCCTGGGTGAGCTTGAAGGAAGAAGTCATGATGGAGTTTGAACAAGATCCCGACATTCTGCCTTTGGCAATTTGACATCCTTTGTCACTAAGTTGGAGGATGAAGTGACCAGTCTAGTCCATCATTGACTTATAAAATGGATCTTCAATTTAATAATTTCCTCCATTTACAATCTTGTATATGTAATTCAATCCTATGTTGTAAGTTCTTATTGCGCTGGTTGATCATGTATTAGAATTCACAAACCTTTTACTGCTGTATCAATGGTTTATTCCTAAATATAGAGACTACCATGAATGAAAATGGCCATTAGACCACAGTGGAGAACAACAAATTAATATGGAACCCGGTTAGGAGCATGTGAGGCTTGAATTGGTTGATAGCTGTTGGAGGGAGCTGTTGTCATACATTGGTTGGGGAACGAGATGGTTGTTTGTATATATGGACTTGCACAATCCTCCCCCTTGAGCTAGCTTTTGGGGTTGGGTTAGGTCCAAGGTCCATTTCCTTGACAATAGGAAATAGGAAACTAGTTAAATTGTTGTAGGATAGGTAAAATTAAGTAGGCAATTCGTGTAGTTTTGTTACTACCAGTCTAGTTTCTTTTCTCTTCTAGTGCAATTCTGTTGCTACTAGTCTAATTCCTTAATTAGAGTTTTTATTTGTTCTGTTCATTAGTGGAAAGATATACAATTCTTGTGTGCTTTCATTGCTCGTACTCCACAGTTTACGGTTGTCTCCAATCTCATACCATGGTGGATACTCAACACCATCTTCGACTTGCTGATGGCGATGCTAGTGATTACCCTGTTATGTCCAGCAACTAGAAAATGCAATGTCTTTTCTCTCCATATTCTTGTTTCTTGGATCTCGATTGGTTCCCTTACCTAAAACTACAACTCGATTGGTTCCCTTCAAATATTTTGATCCATACTATCTTGATCAGAAAAGGAGTAGGTCAAGGAAAAGAAATTTTTCTTGGTTTAAGATGGTGTTAGTCCATGGTACGGAATGACATGGCAAGCACATAAGCTCGATCAGGACTTACTCACTCAACAAGGCCAAAAATAGGGAAAATTTCGCGATAATTTTGATGAGGAATTCAACTTTGATTGCATGATAACTTCCCATTTCTTAGATGTTCAATCATTGTTTTATGTACTTATGGCCAGTAATGGTATGCTTTCTGTGGATAGTTAAGGAAATCTATGGATTCGAATATTCGATATTAGTGCTTGATTAAGTTCTCAAATTATGTACATATTGTTAAAATCATGTATTAGTGTAGGAACTTCAAGACCTATTTAGGATTTATGTTTGGAAACTCTCTCAACAAAGAGCCACATGAAAATTGTTACAAGAGATAAGACAGAGAAAATGAAATTGTTACAGGTTCGTGTTTGATGCCAAGGCAATAACAAATATGAAGGAGAAAATCCTTTCGAAGGATCATACCGCTAAACCAACACGAGTGGTCACAGTATTTGCTCTTCTATGGAAGGCTCTAGTTGGTGCTTCTCTCGCCAAAAATGGCTATTTGAAAAACGTATTGTTGTGTCCATCAATAAACTTAAGGGAAAGAACAGATTTACCAATTCCACAACACACTTTGGGCAACTTCTGGATGCGTGGATTGGCTCTTTTTCAGGCCAACAAGAACGGAACTGAATTGCATGACTTTGTAAAGCTCATGACTAATACAATAAGAGAGACAACCATGAACATTGCCAAGGCAAGCAGTGATGAAATATCCGATTTGCTCATCAACAATAAGAAAGAGATAGTTGAAAAGCTTGCGATCACAAATGAGAATGATGTTTGCTCGTTAACAAGTTGGTGTAATTTTTCTTGGTATGAGACTGATTTTGGTTGGGGAAAACCAACTTGGGTGAGCAGTAGAAGTAGACCTTTTGAAGTGATAAGTCTGATTGACACCAAAAATGGTGATGGAATAGAAGCCTTGGTGAGCTTAGAGGAAGAAGTCATGCTTAACTTTGAACAAGATCCAGACATTCTGACTTTTGCTGTTTCACCTCCAAAATGACATCTACATGCCTACTAAGTTGGAGGATAAAGTGACTAGTCTTGTCCTTTTGTTCATTTACTTCTCTGTTTATTTGTCTATCTCTTCTAGTGTAATTCTGTTGCTACTAGTCTATTTCCGAATGAGTGTTTGTATTTGTTCAGTTCATTAGTGGAAGGATTTACAATTTGTGTGGCCCAATATTGTTCATTACTTCTACGTGAATATTAACTGGTTTTGTTTGGGTAACCATTGTTACATTGGTGGTTTCATTTTGCTCGTACTCCATAGCTTAAGGTCGTCTCGAGTCTCCTACTGTCAGACCCTCGATTTAGCGGGATTCGGCCATGGCACGAGTTTGGGCATGTTGGCTCGGCCATGGGCAAAAACGGGTGAAACACAACATGATTGATGAACGTTTAGACAAGTGCGGGCTGAAATGTGCTTGATGGGGTCAAGAACATGTGTGGGCTGATTTCGGGAAAAATCAGTTTGGTTGCTCAATTTTTGAGCATGGCAATGTGTTGGGCTTGCAAAACTGAAGGAGACAAGATGAACAAATGGGAGAAACGTGTTGAATTTGTTGTGCACGAATTGGGGCTGCATTGGGAACGAATTTGACACTAGACTCAATGTTGTTGGCTTGTGATTTCTTTGCAAGTAGCGGACACATTTGGGCTGTTTGTGATGAACGGCTTGGAGGGCTTAACAAGGTGCTGTAACAACATAAAAACGTGCAAGGGAAACGGGCAAAGGCATGGGAAAATCGCTGCACATGGTGGAAAATGTAGCAAACGGTTTTTGTGACTTTTGTGGTGTTTCATTGCATTTGTGGGGTGTTGTTGAATCTGTTCGACGAGGGCGTCGAATTCAGGTGGTGCGGGTGGTTTGTCAGACCCTCGATTTAGCGGGATTCGGCCATGGCACGAGTTTGGGCATGTTGGCTCGGCCATGGGCAAAAACGGGTGAAACACAACATGATTGATGAACGTTTAGACAAGTGCGGGCTGAAATGTGCTTGATGGGGTCAAGAACATGTGTGGGCTGATTTTCTAACGTTTGGTGGCACAACGACTAGGCAGCCTTGTGTCTTGTGTGTCTAAGTGTGGGCATTGAATTGAACGACTTCGGTTGTCGGGTGGCAAACGAACGGGGCAGCGAGCAAACGACGTTGTGGGCAACGGGGTGTCATGACATGGTGTTGTGATGTCAAGGCAAGCATTGGCTTGGCTAAGTGTGGTGCGTGGCACTTGGCCAAATTTGGGACGTAATGTGCTGAACGACAAGGCAGAACCGGCTGAACGATGAGCTGAGTCGGCTGGACAAAGGCTGAATGCTGAAGGCATGTGCAGGGCACATGAGCGGGCGGTTGGGCGCTGAAGCATGGCTAAAAACGTGGCTGACATGGCTGAAATCATGGGAAAGTGGGCTGCCAAGTGTCTTATTTCGTCCCTATCCTTTTGTAATGCCTTTGTGGCTGATCCCCTTTGTATATAAGATTGTTTTATTCATTGTAAACAACTGAGACAGAAAATAATGTGGACAACACTTAGAATAAACGTCCTCCTTAGGGAAGGAGACGTTTTGGCCATGGCTGGCCGTTCCTTTGTATTTTCGGGTTAATATAAAGGTTGGAAATTGGTTTCCCGTATATCGTTGTGTTCCTACTCTACTTATCTTGCTGTTACAACTTGTGCTAAGTGCTAAAACGAAATCAAATGACCCTATTATATAAACAAAGCGTTGGGAAGGCTGGGCTTCGCAAGGGTGCGTTGCCGCCGCACGGGGCAAACCTCGGCAGGTTCAAGTGATCAAAAATCACCCCTGTGACACCTACCATGGTGGACACTCAACTTAACACCATCTTTGTCTGCAACCTGTTATGTCCGGGCACCTCGAAAATGCAACGTCTTTCTCCATGTGCTCAGCATTTCAGACTCGTTTTGATCTTGTGAGGAGCAATCAGATGCAAAGAGTTTAATCTCTATCAAACTCCCAGTTCTGTCTACATATAAATATACAAAGCATAGTAATGACTCAGCTAAGTTGAAATAAGCTAAGTCAAATGAGGAGTATTCTAAATGATATGATTTATAACTGCACAAATTTCGCTATATATTTGTTGGGGTTTTTTGAATAGTTGTGAATGGGAAAAGGCACCATAAGCACCTCTTTGTTGAAAAGGTATCACACCTTTTCATTACACCCATTCTTGGTCTATAAATAGTGAGACTCTTCCTCATTTTAGATATACACAACAAAAAAATAATTCTCCTCTCTTCTAGAGTCGTGTGATTTGCTACCGTATTTGCGTTCGCTGTTTACTGTGATTTGAATTACCGCTATCACAGTAAGGGTAATTCCGTTCTATCCTGGGAGAAATTAATCCACAACCTTGGGTAACTGTGAGGGGATTAGATTTCTTAAGGACAGGCAGTGTATACTGTTGGCACAGAATTTTTCTACTTCATCTTATTTCTGTTTTGGTCATTATCGAAAGTGCAGACAAATAACAATCTTAAGAAATCTAATTTTTTTTGTTCTGCTAATCGATAATAAATTGATTATGGAGATTGAATATTGAGCAGATGGTAGTCAAAGGAAAACAATGACAATGAATTATGCAGCGTCATATTGTTTTTGGTAATTTTGGTTTTGGAGTAAAAATATTTCTGTTTTGATTAGGTCTTCAATATAAGGTGGTAGATCAACCCATCTCTCTGAAATCGCAAGAAGTAAAAGATAACCTCTTCTGGACCTAGAGAATGAACTTTTACAAAGTTCATGACGTTATTAGTTGTATGATTGTATACAACGTAATTACCAGTTGCATAAGGCTGCATGTTCTCTTCTAAAAGAAAGATGGGTAACATATGAGAGCAAAGGTCTTGAAAAGACACATTGAATAATTATGACGATTGAGATCAACTCTGGTCTCTGGACAAACTATTTATTACAAATAGTATCTTTGTTTCTCCTATTTCTTTACTACATAGCACGTAAGACGTCTCCAAGTGAGTCATACGTCATGACTTATCTCATTTTGCTATATGACTTCTAAGAAATGAGAGCACAAGTTGCCTAGATCTTGATTGAGGAGTGGAGCACTATTGATTGGCAAATTTGTAGAAATGTACTTCACATTTGGCAGTAAAGGAAGCCAACATAGGCAATGATGATGGGTTGCATCTCCATAACAGTGGAATTCCACCCACTTAGCGAACAAGAATCAGAAACAACATGTTGAAATTTTCAATTTAATTTGGCTATACTAATTAATCTCTTTAGTATATCTTTGCAGGAAATATATTAAGAAGGTTGTTTCTTTTTCATGAAGACTGAGCCACGTCTGCCTCTTTATACGACTTGAGTTGGTGCTATGCAGATGCATCAAAGTAATTTCTCTGCAGAGAGGCGAGAACATTGTCTTGGAGATTAAAATCCTTGTGATTTTTATTCTTGTTGGGAGATTAAAATCTTCATGATTTTCTACTCCTATTTAGTATTCGGTTTGAAGATTAAAAACTTCGCCGGTGTATTATACGGTTTGAAGAATAAGAACTTCACCGTTATATTAAACTGGTTTGAAGATTAAAAACTTCACCTCTATATTTAAACGGTTTGAAGATTAAAAACTTCACCGTTGTATTGGATTGACTTTGAAGATTAAAAACTTCGCCTTTATATTGAATCGGCTTAGAAGATTAAAAACTTCGCCATTAGTGAATATATATGGTTGTGTCATATTCCAATAAAGGAAAAAAAAATTGGAGTGAAATTTTGATCGCTGTCTCTTGCAAAGAGAAAGTAAGAAACAAAGAGATAAATTGACAAAGAGGAAAGCATGCAAGCCGTTAAATTATATTGAAATATTGTGCTTCCAGAAATGTTCATTTGATGAAGCCAATAGGTTTAAACGGTTTTTTATCATTGATGTGTTGATCGAAGACTCCCATTCGATTTCACTGCGCAATGGTTAAAAGAAAGGAAACTTAAATGAAATCAGTGCTTGTAAAGTGAGTGGACAGAGGTTGTGAATCCAATGGGATTTTCAAACTGAAATTGTCTGTTGCAATTAACTTTGTGGTTTTCTAACAGTTTCATCCAGTGAATTTGTTATAATCATTTGGAGATATGATATTTTTGTTGGAAAAACAAATGGGAAAAAAAAATGTATATCCTATATTTGGTTTCATACAGAATGATACAAACAATATCACAATGGATTAGTCTTTGAAAGTTGTAAAGTGAACGGGCAGAAACCATGTTGTGATTACATGATCTTGTGATGCCGATTAACCACGTTGTGGAGGATGTCGGCTAGTCTATTTGATCAGGCATCAGTTGCTAATTCTAAAGCACCAAAGGTTCCTTTGATATCCTTTTGTTGCCTTGAGATATTAAGAAAATAATATTTTATTTGGATATTATTTTGGTTTCACTAATATCTATAAATTGATATTATATCTTATGAGAAACGTATTATGAGGCTTTCATACTCTATCTCGACAACAAAATAGAATAGTCACATGAAATATTATGAAATGTGGGGGCGTGTGGCTATACATAATAAAAGCCAATAATAGACTTAATGTCTATATTATATGACTTTGGACCCCATGAATTTTTTTTTGGATATTAACGTGGTAATTAATGATTCACGATTATTCGATCTTTGTGATGATTAGATAAGACTACCAATTCGGTGGTTGGTTACGCACTTTTATAGAAATGTAGTTGTGTTCTATAGCGAAAATGTGCTACTTAAAATGTTAGTATGTTCTTTCATGGAAAAGTGTCACTTGAAAAGTTGTGACTGTTCATGAAAAAGATATGTTAGTTGAAAGATTACTTCTGTATAGACATGACCTCCATGAACGGATGTATAGATTCATCGGTCTATAAAGAAGTAAATTAACTGACGATGTTAGTTGATAAAATCCATATCAAGTTGGATTTTAAGCGGTGAACCAACCAATAATAATTATAAAATCCATATTGATTTGGATTTGTATAAAAGGTTCTATAATTTAGGCATCGAGTAAATAGCAACACGGAAATGGTTGGAAAATATATTAAATATTAAAAGGTTGTGGCCACAACTGATGCAACCATTCCAGCTATTGATAGTGATGCTAGATTAAACAGTGGAAAAATTGAAGGGCTCCAAAATTTTGGAAGATATTCAATTCTGGCTCTAGCCGTTGACAGAGGTTTGCATACATTGCAATAGTCAAGCGTCAATAGGAAGGGTTGGGAGCAATATGTATAACGAAAAATCGTTACATACAACGAAGACATAAAACCGTTTGACAACTACTCTCTAGGGGATTATCAATATTGACATTGTAAGGTCAAGTGATAATGTGTCGGATCCGCTAACAAAAGGCTAACTAGAGAGGTAGTAGATGTCATCGAAGAGAATGGGACTATGGCCGAGGACAAGTCGTCATGGCGGTAACTCTACCTAGAAGACTGGAGATCCCAAGATCTAGGTTCAAGGAGCTCAAACAAAGTTATGTACGACCGCTCCAACATTGTCAAACAACTTAACACATTCTTTTAATAAGACAATGTTCAGTACCAAGGATAAAACGTTAAAGACGTTTTTTAATGATTATCTAAGTTTGATACGTGAATCATCAAATAGTGTACATCTACGGGATTACACGTTTAGAAATCACCTATGTGAGTGTGAAGTGGAAGCCGCTTCAAGGAGAATTCTGTAAGGCCAATTCTCTACGCACTCATGAACCAGGCGATGTTCATGGCTGAAACGAACACAACAATGAGAACCAAAGACGGCCAAGGGCTAATTGTGTGACATATATTGTCTAGGTATACACCAAAGCTCGACGGTTCAAAGATATCAAATCTACCGATTGACCGAGTATATCCGATATATGTTCACTACGGAAAGTTCAAAGGGAAACCCACTTATCCAGATGCAATTAGTTCTTACTTGCAAATCACACAAGTTTCTGCACATTTTCACTATAGAGCCATTCCCCATTCATGTGGGAGATTGTTGGGGTTTTTTGAATAGTTGTGAATGGGAAAAGGCACCATAAGCACCTCTTTGTTGAAAAGGTATCACACCTTTTCATTACACCCATTCTTGGTCTATAAATAGTGAGACTCTTCCTCATTTTAGATATACACAACAAAAAAATAATTCTCCTCTCTTCTAGAGTCGTGTGATTTGCTACCGTATTTGCGTTCGCTGTTTACTGTGATTTGAATTACCGCTATCACAGTAAGGGTAATTCCGTTCTATCCTGGGAGAAATTAATCCACAATCTTGGGTAACTGTGAGGGGATTAGATTTCTTAAGGACAGGCAGTGTATACTGTTGGCTCGGAATTTTTCTACTTCATCTTATTTCTGTTTTGGTCATTATCGAAAATGCAGACAAATAACAATATCTAGATTAAAAATTTCAAAATTATGTTTTCCCTATTAGACTCCATGCTTGTTAAACACCTTTGCATTACATGAAAGGTAGTAGATTAGTAATCAGAAAAATTAAGTAGATGCTGTACTGGAAATATGTTGTTAATGCATTGATAACATAAACAAACTTACATGTATATAAGTTAACTTCTTTAACACATTAACTGGTTGCCTGTTATTGTATTAAACGTAAAATGTGTTTTTAAAAAAAAAATTGTTTTTAACACATTGAGAGAGTGAAGAAAATAGAGCGAGCAGCCATGGGAAACTATACTTCTTCATGGGAAAATAAGCTTGGCTGGATGGTTGTTAGTTGTTACACATTGTATTGCATGGACCGACCCCTTTATGTTTTATTGTATTGTTAAACATGACGATGAAAATAAATATTTTATGTTATGATTAATTTGATGTAATAGTGTGGTTAGGGGTTTGGCCATATAAAATGCTTTGATATTTTTGGAAAAGATTTTCAAGAACATACTTGTCTATGAAAACTTGCAAGTTTTTAGATATTTTTTAAAGATGGATTGTCAAAATTAAAACTTGATGTGATCACTTTTTTAGGCCATATAAAACTTGTAAATTTGATGTTTATCATTTTTTTAGGTTTTTCGGGAAAAAAAGTTTTCCTTTACTCCGCAAATTTTAATTTTCTTTCCAGTAAAATGCATGTCCAAATATAATTTCATCATCGAAATATAATTTTTCGACTCAATGCAAAAATCTTTTTCCAATTATTTTTATATCTATGCCCAAATGCCTACTAACTATATCCCATAACCTACTTTAATTTTTCAATATTGTAAGTTCATTATTCAAATTGCTAGTGTGTGATATTATGAAACGGCGAAAAATGATACTTCCTCCGTTTCAAAATGGTTGGCATAGTTTTCTTATTAGTCCGTTCCAAAAAGAATGACACAATTCTAAATTTAGAAATATTTTTGAGTTGAAACTACTACTTTACCCTTAATGAAATGCTTTACAACCACATATTTATGTATGACTTATTTTAGACCACAAATTCCAAAAGTCTTACAACATTTCTTAAACTCCGCTCTAAGTCAAACTATGACAACCATTTTGGAACAGAGAGAGTAATACTTATCCAAAGATTCAACTGAAAACAACAATTCAGTATGATACAATACATATGATTTGATAGATTATGAAAGGATATGTAATAACCATCCAAACAAGTTGGAACAGATGAAGTACTAAGAGGAGAAATTTAACTCGGATATTTTATAGTTAGGCATAATAACTCATTACTACCTAAACTTGACACGTTTTATTTAGTCATTTTTAAATTATTTATAGTGCAAAATGCAAATTATCCCCTTGAACTTGGCTATTTAATGCTTTCACCTCCATAAATGCTGACATGGCAAAGTGTCTGGACACTTTTTTTAGGCATGTGAGACTGAAGAAAAATAAAAAATATAAAATCAAACAGGGTATTTTTCAATCGTTAATTGCTACACAATCATATACAATGACTTATTTGTCCCAACTATACGTATTTCTATTAATTTCATTTTATATACAATGTGTCTTTCATGCCAACTTTGTATTTTTAAAAAATTATTCTTTAGATAAAGTAACTATTTATTTCAACATTATATATATTGTTTTGGACCAAATCAATAAATAAAACTTGGTAAGAGCTCTAATATTTTATCTAAATAAATTAATTTAAGCAAAATATGAAGTTCTATGCAATATTCAACAATTTAGTACTCCATCCGTCCCAATTTATGTGGCACCATTTCCTTTTTTGTTTGTCCCAAAATAAGTGGCACATTTCCTTATTTGACAACTATTTAATGCATTATCTCTATTTTACCCTTGTTGGGCCCTACATACTTTTAAATCTACCAACAACTTTTTTATTACTCAAATCTTCTCTCTTACTTTTTCAGGGTAAAATTGATACTTAACAAGATCAACCTCTATTTTCTTAAACTCCGTACCGGGTCAAATGGTGCCACATAAATTGGGACGGAGGGAGTACTACTTTGTTTCAAAAGCAATGCAGCATTCTAAATTTGGTAATAATTTAACTTCAAAATTACAGTTCTGCCATTAATAAAAGACCAAATACACTGTCAACCCCTTGAATTTGACACTATATTCCACATAGACTCTCCAACTAAGGTCCTTTCCAGTTGAGCACTTGAACCTTTTTTTATAAGTATCCATCTAGACACTTTCCACCCACTATGTTGAAAAACTCATGCACGCGAGCCTTACGTGGATAAGTGCCCGTTTATATTCTACCACGTGTATAATTGGACACATCATATCACTCACAATACATCCGGATGATGAATTAATGACCTGACCCGCTTCAAAAGATGACCCAATCTCCTAATAAGGGTAACCCACAATCCATTTCCCCAGAACTCTCATAATTCAACCCGTGAATTGGACTTTGACAATCAAAAGCTTACAATTCTTCTTCCTCTCAAATCGACTCTACTAAGAAACACTAACAAAGTCTCTATATCATCAATCAAACCTACTTCTTAAAGGGCTATAAATGAATCACTTATACACGCAAGACTCGTGTACAAACACACACATGGATTTTTCAACAGAGTGGGTGGAAAATGTCTAGATGGACACTTTTGAAAAAAATTCAAGTGCTCAACTGGAAATGGCCTTAGTTGAAGTATCTAAGTAGAATATAGTGTTAAGTTCAGGAGGCTGGCGATGTATTTGGCCTTAACAAAATGAATTACAACCACACATACATCTATGTCTTATTTTAACCACAATTTTCAAAAGTCTTCATTTATTTCTTAAGCTCCCTAACGAGTCAAAGTATGACATATAAAACGGAACGGAGGGAGTACAATAGATCATCAAGATTCTAGTAAAGGCCTATACTGGTCTTGTTTCTCTTCAGCCTCATTAGATAACTTACTTCTCCTATCATTAACAGATTCATAAAACCGGCAGACGCCAAGAAAATAGAAGAAGTTTACTAAACTCAAAACAGTAAGTAGCCAGTAATAGTAATCCAAACGACCCCTATTAATGTTGCTCGAAAGCCAGCTTGTTTTACCTTGGGTTGACGAAAGCCAATCGACCATACTCACAATAAGACATTGAACCAAACTTGAGGCAGCAGTCCCTATGGTATACAAAGCTGATGCAATGCTGGACATGCTTTTGGGTAAAAAAGAGTAGAAAAACTCAATCTGTCCAACGGCATGAGCAGCCTCAGCCACTCCGAGTAGTGCGTACTGTGGTAAGAGCCACATAGCAGACATGTTCACTAAAGCACTTGGGTCATCCTCAAGCCCTTGCTCTATTGCCCTTTGTCGTCTTATGCTTTCTGTTATTGCTGACAGTGCCATAGCCACACAGGAGACTATTAAGCCAATCCCCATCCGAGTGACAGGACTTAGTCCTCTTGGCAGTCCAGCATATTTTGATAGCAAAGGGACCAGAACACGATCGTAGAAGGTAACCCAAATTGTTAAAGCAATAACCATGAAACCATTAAATGATGCTGCTGGTACTTCGAATTGACGGAAGATACGTCTATCCATTGTCTTTAATTGAAGTACAAAAAACGCGAGTTGGCTCATGGTAACAAAGATCATAACACCGCTGGACCACATTGGAAGTACTGTAGGAAGAGCCTTCAATGTTTCCACTTGTTCCACACTACAGAGATTCCATGGATTTGAAGCTGATCCATTTGGCTTCAAATCTATTTGAGGATCTTGAATCATGCAAGCTCTGTTTAAACACCTATAATATACAATGAAATCTTATACAAGTGAACTGCAATATCATGAAGCACTGAGGAAAAAAGACATAGTTGATTGTTGTACACAAAGTGCACTGAAAAGTTGAGAAATATTGACAACTGCAATATCATTGAGGAAAACATGGATGACTTACCTGAATTCATTTGACGGCACCAAGAGCTCTGATTCAAGTGAGGGATTATAGAAGTTATCACAATCAGTTAATGGAAGTTTGGTATGTCTTTTTTTAAAAGCTGCTACCACTACTTGAAGCAATCCTATGAACAAGCTCTCTTTAGCTTTCACTTTGATATAAAGTGGAGAACCAATTAGGAACATCAAGAAAGAGAACAACATGAGGACAGCAGGGATACCAAAGCCAACTTGCCAACCATAACGATCTTGAATATAAGTGATAATGGTAACTGCAAAAATACTTGAAATCCCTATGCTAGCATAGTACCAGTTGAAATAGCTACCAATAAGCCTTTGTTTCTCGGATTTCTCTTTTTCCACAAATTGATCAGCACCAAATATTATAGAACAAGGTCTAACAAAACCAGCTCCAAGGGACATAAACACAAAAGATGAAAGTATAACAAGAAGTTGGACTGCTGTTGTTCCATTACAATACTGATCAGAGCAGAATGAAGGCCTGAGTTGTGGAATTGTGGCTGTAAGCCAAAGTATAATCATTCCCTGTAGAAAAGAAAGTTAAACTCTCTAGTTCTATTAGTCTTATATGAGAAAGAAACCAAAGAGAAGTTAAGGACGCATTGTCGTCCTGAAGTTTTGAACTGAAAAACTGAATTTCAGTACATAGTGCCTTGAAGTTTTGAACGAACTGAAAGAAACATAAAGAAAAAGTATCCTAAAGTTTGAAACAAAAAAACTTGAACTCCAGGCATAGTATCTTGAAGTTTCTGGCCATTTTTTAAGTTGTGATTAAATTTAAATATACTGTAAATTCTGGCTATTAGAATGACTACCAAGTGTCATTTCCACCTTTCTTTAACATGGCATGTGGGTTTTTCAGGAGGAGATAATCAAAACAAAAAGGAAACAAAACTAAAGAAATAAGAAGAAATGACTATAAAAAGGACATTGAACACATAACTACGTAAGTATAACGGTAAATACTTGCGTGCATCCGGTGTTTACACTGAACCAAGCAATTTAACCTTTATACTTGTAAGTATAAGAGGAAACGCACATCATTTAACCATGGTTAAGGCATAAGTGCATGTATACAAATACATTTGTCTTGCTATCATTGGTTTGGTGTAAACACCGGATGCGGTTAAGGACAGAATCCAAGAGAGGGGACTCGTAAAGTCTTACCCAAGGAAGCGAGCTAAGGACATCTTGTGCCCCTCATAATTGACCAGTGCATCTACTAAATGTGTATGTAAACCAGTGCCAAGTAAGATATATGGTCGGGTCGATACATATAAAAACTTTTTACGATGTTATCAGGGGTCGATGACCCCTAAATATAAATTCACCTATGTACTCGGTTATAGTCGAGGTGAGCAAACGTTGGATGGGAATATGACTTTTTATTTCCATGGATTGTATCTTGATCACCATTAGCAAAATTTCTAGTCTGGCACTTGTCCAAATACCACTGTTGTGTGAAAAAGGAAATATATAGAAAAAAAAGAAAAGAAGATTTACATAACATGTATTGTCTTGAAATATAGCAATCTTAAATAAGAATAATCAACTTACAATAAGGGAGGAGAAGGATCCAATGGCAACAACCCTGAACCGACCCAAGTAAGAATCAGAAACAATAGCCCCTACAATAGCCAAAGCATTTGAAAGTGCAGCCCATATTCCAATAATGCTAACTCCAGTAGCAGCACTCATGTTATAAAACGTCATCAAGTAGACTATCATGTTTGGTTGTGAACCATAACTTGCCAGTCTCTCAAATGATTCATTCACTTAATTTGAATAAGAAAAAAAAAACCAACGTAAGGAAAGTATGCAAGCAATTTAAAGGAAAAAAATTTGAAAGAGAATTAATTATACCGATGATGAAAGGCATAGCTCTAAGACCACCCTTTCGGGGTTTCTCTTCTGTGTCTTTGGACATTTTCACTACCAATCTTTGTTTTCTGCTACAGTTCAGTACTCTTGACTAACTAATATGAACAAATTGTGATCTAGATATAGAATGCAAACGTTAAATTAACCCCACGTTATCGCATTAATATCATGTCCCATACTTCCAAGTTACAATTAAATACTTCTAGTAGTAGTAATTATTTAGTGAATTATTTCTCTCTATAAATCAGTTATTACTAAGAGAACGTGCATGAGATATTCTATCACTTCCAATCAAAGAAATCTCATGAATCTCAAACAATCTTAAAAAATATGTAGTAAATCACTTTATCAAGTAATGATGCAAACGTGCGACATGAGAAAGAGCAGTATGTAAGAGTCTCTACATCACTTTGCCTATATAGTCACTCAACTTTGGCTAATAGTCCATCATGGTCACTTATTTTTATTTTGTCTTTTTTTGTGGTCACTCAATTTTGGGTAATAGGCCTTCATGATTACTTATCTTTGTTTTGTCTTTCTATGGTCACTCAACTTTGCCCAGTTAATTAACTCTCTAGATGGTTTAGCTAATTTTGAACACCCTTCACCAATGGATTAACACTATCAGTTGCGTCAAGAGTGTTCAAAACGTAATATTTAGCCATAATAGTTAAATTTAACCTATTTCCGCGGTATAATTGGTCGGCAAAGGGTGGTCGCCTGACCACCCTTCCTTCAATGTGGCTTTGCCACTGTGACATGGCAACTTTATTTTTATGCAAATTACAGAAAATGAAAAAAACTACACCAACCCACTTTAGACCTCACGTAGCCCCAAACCGATCCAAGAATTGAATTTAGCTGAACTTTCTTACTGCAAAACAACTTGCTTTTCTTTTTTATGTTTCTTTTATCTTTTCCATATTTCATCCTACAAATTATATGTAACAGTTATCGTCCATTACGAAGTGAAAGGAATAAAATAAAACATCAAACAAAGAGGGAGCATATATTATCCAAAGAAAAATGAAGACATCATGATCCACGCTCAATCTTACATCATTAATGGTGAAGGGCGAAGGGCGGTCGTCAAAGTATAATACCCGATGTGAGTCGAGGTCGATTTTCCAAGGGAATTAGCACGTCAAGTGAGAGAGTTGCAAATAGATATACAAATGAGGTTTAGTATTGAGTCCTAGAAGTATGATTTGTTCTATGAAAACTATGATTAATTCTAAATTGTAAGCAATTAAACGAGTAAGTTGTTCAATATTACTAGACTAGGGGTGTAAACGACTATTAGTCACTTCCTATCAACGGGTGTTCCCACTTCACTTTCTCAACACAAGTATAATTATGGTCGAGCATTCCGATCGTGATCGTGATCTCTAGAATTCTTCCGGCCTAGAAGAGATCTTTCACAACCCCCTCGTCAAAGCCTTAGTTGAATGCTTAAAGCACTACTCAATGACCCAAGGAAAGGAGACCTCTTCCGAGCGTAACCCCTTTTAGATGAGTTAGTCTATAAAGATAGCCTATCAACTAAAATCCTTGCCAACTCCACTATTCTACACTAGTTAATCTCTTCCGAGTCTTTAACTAGCAATGTAGACAATAAATCCCAAATATCATAGATTTTGGAATTTTGATGTTATTGTAATGAGGAGTTGGATAATTGTTGTTTGTGTTATGTTGAGTGAAATGAAACAACGCCCATTGATTTTCTATCACTATAGCATATTTACACCCCTAGTTATGAGTTCAGCTACTCATAACTAGGGTTTGAATCATAGCAATAAAGATGCAATGAAAAGATGAAATCATGTTGGACATAAGTTTGAATTGATACATGGAATTAAGATTCCAAGTTATAGGATTAGAAGCTTAAAAATCGGTGTTAAAACCTCTTCTTAGCTCCCAAAGTCGCCCAAAAATATATAGTAAAATGTAATGTAAGAGTTTTTGTAATAAAACCCTCACTTTCCTATTTATACTCCTAAGAAAAATTACACAAAAAATCTTCTTCCGTCCCAATTGTGCTATCGCACAATATTGTGCTGACCGCACAATTGGGTCTTTTTCAGCATTGTGCTGACTTCAATTCTCTCAGCTAGGGTAATTGTGCTGCCGCACAAATTCTTGAAAACTTGAAGTAGTTACTACTTCATTTTGCATTCTTGTGCGGACCATTGTGCGGAGCATTGTGCTGTGTTGCACAAATTTGTGCGGTCCGCACAATATTGTGCGGCCCAGCACTTTGGCTTGACACTTGTTCCATTTCGCACGACTCCAACTTCGACTCCACTCGGCCATCTTTTGTGTTCTTTCCGCTCAGTTACTGGCCTTGAGCGTTTAAACTAAGTAGCACCTGGTGTTGAACCCCAAATATTATCCCGAAAATGATAAATTCCGGAATATCGATAGGATGGACTAACTCTTTTGGAGTTTTTGGAGTCGCCACCCAATTTAAGGAAAACAGGGAACCAAATTAGCAAATGCGTACAAAAACTCCATTTTTATAAAAAGACGGTCTTTCTTTCAGAGATTCTAAAGGTAAGAGGTTTTATTAATTTCGGAAGAAGGTTTTTAAGGCACTTCCGAAATTCCGTAAAATACGGTTAATCCGACAGGTTTCCAAAACATTTGCAAAATATGCTTTTCTAGAAAATTTATCTAAAAATAATTAATTGAAATAAAACTTATTTAAAAAAATATTTAATTTGCAAGTATTTTGCTAAATGGCCTCAGTTTGCAATGAATTAAATAACGACTTTAAAATAAAAGGCAATGAACATAAAGTAAAGCAATCAATCAAATAATCATATATAATCAAAGGTTCATTTTACAAATAAATTGTACAAATTCTATCAAGTCTAACTACATAAATAATGAGATTAAGATCAAAAGGTAGAACCCGGGAGCGACATATTCATTAAATCAAAGGTACCTTGCAAAACAAACAAAATGAAATTGGATTAGTACAATAATAAAACGTAATAACCAATGAAAATAAAATACTAATAATAAATTAATAAAGTAATAATAATAATAGTAATAATAATAATAATAATAATAATATATAATGGTAGTAATAAAAAAAAATAATAATAATAGTAAAGGGGGGGGGGGGTTTGTTTTGCAAAATTTAGGCTCAGGTTTGTATGGCGCGTCATGTAGAGGCTCGGGATATTGATACGGCTGCAAACACGGAGCCCGGGCCGGTTGCCATGCCAAGTACCAAATCCACCACTCTATTCAACTTGTTTTGCGTTAAAGTGCATACATTCATCATCGCCTATTTACTTTAGGGACACGAGGACGGGACGGTTCAAGTGCAGTATCATGTTCAAATCACTCCCGAGGCCTCAATACATGTATTTTTTCATTGGCCAGCAACACGGTATAGTATCCGTTCAAAATCAGTGGTACACCCCAAGATGTAGTATTTTCATAGGCGATATCAATGCTTAACACCCAAATAGTATCTGTCCAGTATCAGCAAGATCCAATTAAGGATTTTAGCAAAATGCATTCTCATATCTGACGCTTAACAAACATTTTCACAGCATCTTATCGTGAGACTGTCCAGCAGCAAACAATGTCAAGAAATCGTATGATTCTCAGAAACACCCAATTCTTAAACAACCAAAACCAATGGTGAGAACGAGTACACATTAGGACCAACAACAAGAGTCATGATTTTAGCCCAAAATCGGTGGTAGTCAGCAGCAGTAGAGAATTCCAAAAAAAAAAAAAAAACAAATCAAGGATTAGTATAAGTGCAGCATTATCACATAATTAGTCAACATAACAACCACTCATAATTTAATAAAGCAGCAAAACCATAAGCGGAGCAAAATCGAACACAAATAATGGAAACACCAGCCGGTCAATACTCCAACGAGTAGAGCCACCCAAATACAGTAGAGGAGGAGCGACTGAATCAGAGGAGGAGCGACTGAATCAGAGGAGGGAGCGACGCCGACTCGATTTCCAGTGGCGTCGCTGCAACCCAAACCCCCTTTAAATTTTCACATACAGCAACAGACGAAAAGAAACAGAGAGACCCGAGTTTGCTGGAGGAGAGTATTTCCGGCGACAACGATGTTCCATTTCCCTTTGGACCTGAAACTAAGCAATCCATGGAATCAATTACACTAAATGTAGCCTTTGGACTCAAAAGCAAAAGTTTAAAGTAGTCTTTAAGTTGGTAAAATACCGACTTATCACAAAGCAAGCCCACTAAGACATGAGTGCTAAAGGACTTAGATGGTACACTAGCACATCAACCACGACCGCTAAACAGGAACAGTCACAGAGCCGATAGACATACTTCTACTGTTCAACCGTTTTAGTGTTAGCTTAACTCCTAGTTAGGGTAAACTTTGGGCAACTGCTTCCTATGATGGGCCCCAGGCCAATAGTAGATGTACTATACCATAATTAGAATTGGGGTAAACCCATGTAAATAACACATTGAGATTCAATGAAAACCCTTCTTCTTTCTTCACATATATTATCTATTTATTCATTTTTCTTCGATATTTATTATTGTTTGTAGCCTTTTTATAAATTTAATTATTTTACCTAGCGTGCAAATTTTAGACATAAACACTTTGACGCTCACCATGGGATCCATTCAATTTCTAGTTATTCCGAAGAAATGAATCCAACCATGTTGCAATACAACAAATGAGTCTCGTGTGACACCGCCTTAGCAAAAGATGAGGTAGGCAAAGACCCCAACAAAAATGAAGCTGATCTAGCCAGGAACGCGGTGGATCTGGATGCAGAAGGAGATCATAGCGATCCAGAGTCGCAATTGCATGAATGAGATTCTGCTCAATAGAAAAGCTCAGGCAAAGCCAAAGACAGGTTCTAAAGGGTGTTCGACAAGTATATCAAGCGCAACACCTAAAACATTGCTAATGGCCTATACCCTGCCTAAAGGCATGGAGAAAGCCCTCGAGTAGATAGCACCACAGCCAGAATCCCTACGAGGATCAAGGCCCACGAGAAACACATTGGGATTCGTGGCGCGATGAGTGAACCTCAACACAGCTTTAGGAAGTTCCAACGCCAACGTCCCAGTGACACCATGGACACCCTTCGAGGAGGAGATACTCCACCAATAGAATGAGCAACACGAACAGATATATCAAATACCGAAGGTTCTCCCAGTGCTAAAGAAGGCCGACGAGGACAAATAAGCCCAATAACCTTACAAGCCAAGCACCACGCTGCTCTTAGTTTCGAATCAATTCCGCCCGCCCACCATACCCAAGTATGATGGCACCATGAATCCCAGTAAACATGAGGTTGCCTATGTCACGACAGTCAAGAACAATAACTTAATAAATGAGGAAATCCAGTCGGTGCTAGTGATGAAGTTCCGTTCCACCTTGGCCAAAGGTGCATTCACCTGGTACACACAGCTATCTGAAGGGTCGATCGAGTCATTCGCCTAAATGCAGGATCAGTTCCTAAAGGCGCACTCTGGCGCCCAAAAATGGGAGAAGATGATAGAAGCTATTTTCGAGCTCAAGCAGGAAGAAGGCGAGCTAGTAAAAGGATTACCTGGAGAGGTTCCAGTAGGAGCACATGTCACTTCCAAAATGCCTGAAAATATTGCAACCGGGGCTTTACCAAAAGTATGAGCCCTAAAGGCTCGGCACCCACGTCACTGCAAAAGAGTCTACAATAGCACCCGACCAAGATGCGGAACGAGCTTCACCACCGTTATAGTCAAAAGCTTAGGGTCGAAACAGATTCAATCAGGGGATCCGAGAGGGGCGACAACAGGATCCGGAATCGTGATTACTTTAAAGATGACAAGTTCGATAACTATAGGGCAAAAGGCAGAAGAGGGTATCATTAGAAAGCTCAGGATCTATGATGAGGCGCGGTTGCACTTAGATGTCCGCTTCTCGAGGATAGGAACATTAGACATGTTTAAACTGTTTTAATAATGACAAACAATTAAGTAAACGACTAAATAATGACAAAATATAATAATTTCGACAATTGAAGAATGAAGATGTGTGATGTTTGGCATTTTATGGCAATGTTTCCTTAATATTTCCGCATGTTTGAGCTTGTTATTCACCCGTTTTATAGTTTATGAATGTGGTTTTGCACTGATTTTATGTCGTGCGTATGTAGGTTGTTATGCAGTGCATTTGGAGCTTTTAGGAGCGTGATTGAGCAAGGAATGATTGGAAATTGATTGAGGATTGGATTGAGCAAACGAGGGCACGACACGAGGCGAGTTGCGGAGCAAGGAGGAGCTGATTTTTGCTTGGCGCTGAGGGCACGTGGCGCGCCACCCATAGCGCTGCACTGCCTGGCACGATTTCCCATGCGGCGCGGGTCAAAAGCGCCCAAGTTTCGACGTCCACTGGTTGACTAGGTGCGGTCGTGGGCGCGGGGCGCCCGTTATAGCGTCCCTGGAGCGTATTTTGACGTCCTATTTCGTCTAGGCCTAGGTCTAACTTATTACCAGGCCTTTGTAAATCTTATAAATACTATTTTTACTTAGTTTTTGAGAGGAGTTCTTACTTTGGAGCAATTTGAGAGCACCATACTTCATTGAACAAGGGTTTATTCCTAATCTTTCATCTATTACATTTTTTACATCATTATTTCATCAATTCATTGCCTTGTGATTATGAATATGCATGGCTAAATATTACATTCTAGGGTTAGAGTATTACATGAAAGTTGATTGTTTGAAGATTGATTCCCATTAATTGAATCCCATAACGGGTTGCTTATTCTTTCTTGATTTCACTTGTGTAATTATTAGAGCTCGATAATTATGCATTATCTATGGTTTTTAGATTGAACTCGAAAGAGGAAATTTAATTACGTAATAAGAAAGAATAGAACTAGTTTATGAACCCGGACATCAGAGAACCAATTTGTAAGTAGGATAGACATATACTTGCTCGCCTAGTTTAACTCATTACAGAATTCGTTAATGTAGGGATTGAAGTAGCCTGCATAGACTGTGAAGAACTGAAAGGTTTTCACAGTTACATTTACTCTGTCATTTAGTAACCCGGATTTAAGAAGTGGAATCAATTGGAAAACTCAACTGGATTGTTCGTAACTCTGACCCTGGACCGTCCTCTTAATATTGTTAACAACTAAAGTTTGCACCATTGTTTGACTACAGTTCCAGCATTTTAATTACTGCTTTTTAGTTACTAAAACTCTCACCATCAAAGAAAAAGATCCCTGAATAGTTTGTTTAGAAATTGTTTGTTAAGTATTAGTCTGCATAGTCCTCGTGGGAACGATACTCGATTTATCACTTTATTACTTGTCGACCGCGTATACTTGCGTGTGCGTTTGAGAGTAACAATGTGAAAGCAAGTGATACAAAGGGCAACTCCGGATGAAAGTGTCTAAGCTAACTATGGAAAGTTAGTTAAAAGAAGAATTCTCACAATTAAGGGTAGCAAACTGGTCAACATGAACACGTTTGAGCTATAAATTCTAAGAATCTTTTTGAGGATCAATTTCCTGGGGCAATACTATCTCTCTTGGGCAATAAGGAATATTGCTAGCAATTCAATATGAAAGTATCTCAAGAAAATTTTTGATATAAATCAATCACCATGCTGATTTTGAGGAATCTGGCAAATCGTGAAATCAAATCAAATTACAAGATTGGAAGACAGTGATTGATGACATCTCACAGATCTTACTTCAAGTTAATTGCACAATTGAGCATTGTTTTAGAGAGGCCAACCAAGTAGCAGATGGATTAGCTAAATATGCAACGAAGATAGAAGAGGAAGAATTGTTTCTTGACTGGAAGCAACTACCTAGAGACTCTCTAGGTCCTTTCCAGCTTGACAAAAGACAGCTCCCAGGTGTGAGGATGAAGTATGACAAAGCAATTTTTTTTGTAAGTTAATGTATAATTCTAACTTGTAGCAGTAGGCAACTAGTACGTATGCTCAGCATATGTGTAAGTTAGACCTGCAAACTGATGTAACCTCTTTTGTGAAGCTATATGATATCCACCCTCCAATATGGGTGGTCTTCAGTTTTTTTTTTTAAAAAAAAAAAAAAATCAAATTACAAGATCGAAGTTAAGGAAACTGCATCTTATCATATAGACCAAGGATTGTTTTGTGATGGGCTATTAATAGTGAAAGACTACAATGACTACAATCACCAAGGCCTATCTATATATTGAAGACCTATGTGAAGAAGATGAGACTTATGCTTCTACTTGTTGTCTACAATCTCTCGAGCTTTTACTTTATAATATCAATCTTTTACTTTATAATATCACTATTTCCTTGAAAGTTTAATTTATTCGAAAAAGAAAAGAAAGAGAAGAGCAAGGTAGAGGTAATAGTTGTATCAAGGAAGTTTGGTCTGATCAGCTATAAATCAGACACATTTGTTGTTGGTGAGCGAGTTATAAAAATCAACTGTCGTGACGTCTGCCGTGAATGATAAACCATAAGTGTGTACTTGGATCTAAAAGAGCTAGAAGTGATACTCTCTCTTGTGACTCAATGGGATTGGATTAGGAACCACATTGTTTTTTAGCCAGTATAAAAATTACAGTGTCCATTCTTTACTTTCAACACTTTGACTCTGCACTTTATTTTATTACTAGATTTAGTCAACTGTGAATCCTCCTAAGTCTACTAATAATACTTAAACGAATAATTCACTCCCCTCTTGTACTTTCAAGACAAACCCGAACACAAACTTCACTTACAAAGAAGTTCATACGTAATATCTTCCGAGCACCAAAGTTTCTTCACTGATAGAAACTAACCTGAAAAATTTGACTGCTAGACAAGTACAATAAAAAATCAACTGTATTTATGACAACTTCCTCAAGACAACTCCGAAGAAAATAGACAAGATATAAGATAGAAAAAGGAATACAATTGGCCTCGGACAACATTGATGAAGAAGAATAAACGAAGGTGCAAATGAGATCTCATTTCCTAAACAAATACGTATTCAAACGTGCAACAAATCATTAGGCATACAGACTTTCTCACTATACCAAAGAAGATGATCGTGCTAACATTGAGTGAAATATTACGTATCGATTACTCCCATCTGGCAACATGCATTACCATAATATTTGCTGCTTTCCTTGTTTCTTGGATCTGGATTTGCTCCGTTTTCGAATATTACAACTTGCATATTGCCTACTATATTGAGACAACCTCTTAAGATAAAATATTTTGATTCATACAACTGAATGATGAAGAATGATACATTTTCATTCTGAATCGAAATAGAAAATATCACGGTATTCTGTCACAACCAGGCCTTGTGAAGCAGTTGACAAAATGTAGAGTTGGCACTACTTTGCCACTTCGGTGTTCATTTATCTTTGCATAATTTTTAATTTTTATCATGATCCTTTTAATTTTGTTGAGGAGTTCAACTTCAAAATTCATGACAGCTTCCCATTTTCCAGATGACAATCATTATTTTATGCTCTAATGGCCAGTAACGGTATCCTTTTCTATGGATAGGTTACTTGACGAACTATAATGGATTCAAGTATTCAACATTTTGCTTGATCAAGTTCTCAAATTATTTAGTACATTGTGTGAAAATCATGTACTTTTAGGAACTTCAAGACATCTTTAGATGAGTTACGGAACATGTTTAGGCCAATAATGATAATACCAAGATCACAAAGAGCCAAAAGAAAAATAAAATTGTGGTACAATGAATTAGATGACCTACGTAACAAGTCCAAAGTATAAGCAGAAAAAATTAAGTTAGAGAAAACTCAAATTGGCAAAAAAAGCAAAAGAGCATTTCCAAAATACTACTCTCAAAGTATTATGAGAACTCTCTCAACAAAGAGCCCGTAAATTGATACAAGAGTTAGGATACATAAAATATAAAGTTGACTTAATGAAGATGGGATCGTGATCTCATCTCGTGAAGAAAATCTTGTTTTTTTTTTTGTTCCAGTGGCCAAACTGGCCACATGCATTAATTAACAATGTTTTTCCTGATATCCTTGTTTCTTGGATCTGAGTTGTCTTATGTTATCTTTCAGTAGTAGTATAAATCCCTTTTAAAAGTATACTACTTCATTAAAACATAGCCTATAAATAAGCACCTTTGACAGTTACAACTTATAAGCTGAATTAATCCTGTATCAAGTATGGAGGTTCAAGTTCTAGCTAGAAAGATAATAAAACCATCCAAACCAACCCCACTTCATCTTCAGAACCTCAAGCTTTCATTGTTCGATCAACTGACTCCTCCACTCTATGTCTCCATACTTTTCTACTACTCATCCAATAGTGAGGAAAATGCAGCTAAAAGCAGTGATGAAAAGTTCACTCTCTTGGAAGAATCATTATCCAAGGCCTTAACCACCTTCTATCCACTTGCAGGCAGGTTTTCAAATGATGACCTCTCTATCAATTGCAATGATCAAGGGGTCGACTTCGTGGAAACCCAAGTCAAGAAAGATCTTGCTGAATTTCTGAATGAAGGACCCAAGCTTGAGCTTTTGCATCAATTTTTTGCATGGGATAATCCACCATCAAGTTTGCTGGCAACAAGTCCGCAGTTGGCAATCCAAGTGAATATGTTCTCATGTGGCGGACTAGTAATTGGAGTACAAAGTTCACACCTGGTGGGAGATGCTTTTACAAGGGATAAGTTCATCAATCATTGGGCTTGCATTAGTAGAGGGGAGAAAGAAATGTCTAGTAGCTCAAGTACCTTTGGTAATTTGGCTTCGCTCTTTCCAACTAGAACATTTCCCAAACCTCAGCTTCCACCACAACGCACGAGAAACACTAGCAAGATCATCACAAGAAGGTTCATTTTTGATGCCAAGGCAATAGCTAATCTGAAAGAGAGAATTGTTTCAAAGGATACTTCCATTGAACGACTTTCACGAGTGGTGGCAGTAATAGCTCTTATATATAAGGCTCTGGCTGGCGCTACTCTAGCCACGAATGGCCATTTGAAAGACTTCTTATTGCGCCCAGCAATGAACTTGAGGGGGAGAACAGTTCTACCAGTACCACAACATACTTTGGGCAACTTCGTTATATGTGGGATGGCTCCTTTTCAGGCAAACAAGAATGGAATAGAATTGCATGACTTTGCAAAGCTCATGTCAGATGCAATAAGAGAGACAACCATGAAAATGGCAAAGGCAAGCAACGATGAAATCTCTGATTTGCTCATAAAAAATTACGAAGCGATTGTTGCCAAGCTTGTCAGCAATGAGAAAGATGTTCCCGCATTTACAAGTTGGTCCAGATTTTCTTGGTATGAGGCCGATTTTGGCTGGGGAAAACCAATTTGGGTTAGCTGTAAAAGTCCATCTTTTGAAATAATAAGCCTGTTTGACACCAAAAACGGTGATGGAATAGAAGCATGGGTGAGCTTGAGGGAAGAGGTCATGGTTGAGTTTGAACAAGATCCAGACATTCTGTCTTTGGCTGTTTGTCCTCCAAAATGACATCTTCTGCCCGTTAGTAAGTTGGAGGATAAAGTGATCGGTCCAGTCCAATATTTGTTCATTGACTAATAAACATTGATTTGCAATTCATAATTTCTTTCGTCCATGTACGATTTTGTATTTGTAATCTCAATTCAAAGCTGTGAGCAACTTAATCGTTAAGGGTGTGTGTTATGAATTCCAATTTTCTTATGTTTTGTTCGATTAAATGTTTTACAAAACATTTTCCATTTTCCATAACCGCTTATTTTCTTTTAATTGGGGGTAAATACTTTTCATCATGAAAATAGCGAAGCATTTTCCAAATATAACAATACGCACTCATTGTTTCCTTATACCACCCACTCCCACCTCCTACCGTACCCCCACCCACCCATCTCCACTCCAACCCACCTCCTACTCTACCCCCAACCCACCCACACCCACCCACCTCTACCCCATCCCTATCCACCCAATCCCCACCCCTTGCACCTACCACTCTCGCCCTACCCATACTCCTTAATAGATGGTTAGGAATTGTTTTATTTTTAGCAACCAAACATCGAAAAATAAGTATAAAAATCACTTATTATTTTTAAAAAAAATATTTTCGTTCATACCAAACACTCCTTAATTTGTAGATTATATTATAGCATCCACAAACCAGAATACATAAACTATAATTGTTCGACCCAAACTCGACGATAGCGATCCAGGCACCCGATGAGCCTGACACCCCCTAAGCGAATATATTTTATTCCATTCTTTCCACATTTTATGTCATAGTTTGAATCAGCAATGAGTTTAAGAAATGTAAAAAAAAAAAAAAAATAATTGAAACTTGTGGTCTAAGGAGTTTAAGCGAATATATTTTATTCCATTCTTTCCACTTTTTATGTCTCTGCTATACTCATCTTCCGGATGTGTGTGGTCTTGACTGGCAAACACTCTGCGCCGTACAATATAGCTGGTCTAACGACGGTTTTGTAGAAGTTACCTTTAAGTCTAGGAACCACTTTCTTATCGCATAAGATGCCGGCCGCGACTCTCTACTTCATCCAGCCTGCCCCTATACGGTGAGTGACATTATCGTCAATTTCTCCATTGCCTTTGATGATCGAACCAATGTACTTGAAGCTTCTCTTTTTGGGTATGGCCTGAGAATCAAGCATCACTACCACCTCTGACTCATGAGATGCATCACTAAACTCGCACTCCATGTATTCTGTCTTCGTTCTGCTCATTCTAAAACCTTTAGACTCTAGATCTGATATCAATTAATGTAAAACGCGGAATGAAAGATATACAATTTCATGGAAATTAAGATAGAAGAGAAATGGAGGGAGAAAAGAGAAGAAAATGAAATCACAAAATCAATCTTTACATGATATCACCTAGAACTAGGGGTGTGCAAAACTGAACTGGTACCGATAACCGAACTGCTACCGCTACCGCTACCGGTAAGCATAATGGTGTCGGTATAAAGGTATATTGGTTCGGTAATGGTATTGATTTCTAATACCGATAAGATATTTGTATGATATCGGTATCTATATATCATTACAGTTACCGTACTGATAACCGATAATATTTTTTATAATTTTTATATATTTTTATTTTATTTGTTATTAATATATTAAGCCTTTTAAGTTTTAATTTACAACTTTGATTTATAGGTTAAACTTAAACTACTATTGTTATTGGTGGCTATTAGTTATTACATTTTAATTATAAAGCCTGCTCATTTTATAATTGATTTTGCTTTCCGGCTCGGGTCATACATCAGACTCTCTTGTTACTTCAGTAGTTGCCCTTATTTAATTAGTTTGGTTTGTTACTTTAGTAGTTGTTGTGGGCGTGTATTAAACATTTCAACTTGCATTTTTTGACATTCATTGTACAATTAGTTTTTAGTTTTCATATTTAGAAGTGAGAATAGTAACTAGAGCTTGAAGGTAAGTACCAATAGTTAATATCACAACATCGAGTCTTCATGTGCATTTGTTAATGCTCAATTACAGTGCATATTTTCATTAGAGATAACTTATAGTAGTTCCTAGTAATGAGAACCGTTAATACCGCTTACTGAACAGTGAACTACCGAACTGTTAACTACCGATAACCGATAGCTTATCGGTACGGTACTAATTTTATATAATTAGATACCGTTAACCGATATACCGCTACTGATAAGGTAAAATTCGAACCGTACCTCCAATGAACACCCCTACCTAAAACTTTAAGAAAATGAAAGCACAAAATCGACCGAGAAGAAAAGTAATTGATGTACGCACCGCTTTTAATTTCTGATTTGCTTGTATATTTATTTATAGAAACACCGAGGCACATCGTATTAATCATGTGATAAATGTAAACACCTCACTTTGTGTACACATATCAACCAGACAGATAAAATGTTGGGTTTAGTGGAAGAATGTGAATGGGAAATGGGTGGAAAGGTGAAAAGGTTCCCTTTTGTAGGGAAATACACTTTCTCCCACATTGGTAGAGGAAAAGGCTTTTGTTGGGTTTAAATAAAAATTTACTTCTCTTAGCTCTTAAAAGGGTTGAGAAGAAGGGAAGCCTCGCGCCGTCGTCGCTCGCTCGTCTCGGCTTCGGCTTCGGATTCGGATTCGGTCAATTGATATGATTGATTGACTTAACTTTTTGGACTAACAAAACTAACTAAAATATTTAGATATTAATCTTAATCCGTTTTTGTAACGGGCAGCTGAAGTGAGTTCAGTACCGGGCAGCTGAAGTGACATCAGCAGATTAATTCCCTCCACGTTTTCACATTAAAGTCAGTCATTAGTGGAAGATTAATTCCTCCACATTAAAGTTAGTCATTAGTGGTAGATTAATTCCTCCACATTAAAGTCAGTCATTAGTGGTAGATTAATTCCCCCCACGTTTTCTCATTAAATGCAGCTGTGTCTCTTCGTCTGCCCTTGGATGGCTATATAAGCTGGTCATTTTTCAGTCCTTGGAACACACACTCAAACTCGGACTGATAGAGACGCAACCTCGGACAGAGGATAGAAAACCTCGGGCAGAGGATAGAAACACTCGGGCAGAGAAAAACACTGACAGAAAACATATCTTACTGCATCCCCTCTCTTTCTGCATATTAAGTGAGTCGTGTGATTTGCTCCATTCCTTTGTATTCGCAGTGTTCTACCGTTTGAAGTGCCGCTACGGTAGAACTGTTATCCCGTTCCATCCTGGGAGAAATTAACCCGTGAACCTTGGGCATCGTGAGGGGGTTAGATTTCTTAAGGAGACACAAGTAACTTGTGGGCTCGGGATCGTCTTATACTAACAGATTATATACTGCTGGTTTTTGTATCTTCTAATTTATTTGAACGCAGGAACAACATAAAACATTTAAGGCATGTTATGAAAACTAAGTCACGTTATAGGAAAAGGATTTAAACCAAGGCGAAAACTACTCTTTCTGCCCTAGCAATCAAATGAACTATCCTTTGATTAATTATGGCTGCCATTCCACCTTCTAGTTAACATGGTCATATTTAATCTTATCTAGTATGATATGGTCATTTTTAATCTTACTAGTTTCATCAACTTAACGGTTTGAAGAAGCCCCAAAATATTTTACTATTCTTCCTCAATCACAGTAACGTAACATTAAACAAAACATATATTGCTAGAAGTATAAGATACAACTTTTTTACTATATAATTAGACACACCAACAAACACACACACACACATGTAAATGCATGCTTTGTAATGATATAATTTCTCACAAGGAAGGGTATAAGCCCTTAGATAATCGTGGCTTCGCTCGAGCAAAAAGTGGCTTTGCACAGAAGTGATCACATTTCGACTCGACTAATAAGCCATTAATCCCAAGTGATTTGTGCGGTAAGCTCCAAGTAAACCCTTGAAGAAGCCTAGCAAGTAGCATAACAGTAACTGTAGTACCAAGTTCCACAGCAGGGCAGCCTCGTCGTCCAATACTAAATGACAACAAACGTAATTCTGAATCAGTAATAACTACTTCACCATCTTTCTCTCCGAGATGGCGCTCAGGCTTAAACTTCATGGGCTCTTTCCAAACTCTAGGGTTTCGACCAAGTCCAAGACGACTTAATAGCACTACACTCCCTTTGGGAATGAAGTATTGACCAATATTTGCATCAGAAATAGACATGTGAGGAACGTTAAAAGGAGAAATAGGGTAGAGTCGAAAGGCCTCTTTTATGCAAGCTTTGAGATAATTTAGTCGTGGCAAGTCTGATTCTTGAACCAATCTATTGCTCCCGACAACAGTGCCAAGCTCATCTAAGGCTCGTTGCATTAATTCTGGTTGGTCCAACATTTCTGCAAGTGTCCATTCAACTGCATTTGAGGGATTATCTACCATTGCCAACATGAGTTCCTGATTATTGTTTATAAATAATTAATTGATATGCCACCAAGTAACTATGATCTTAAAAATGACACATAAGATTTATTTTGGCTACAAAAGTTTTTCATTAAGCATAAGATGAGAAATTTAAAGTTAAATTATTTTTAATATAGAAATGCATCATTCTTTTTTTAAAGACTCAAAATAAGAAGGAGTTGTTGGCTCAATTAGTCACCCAACTTGTGGTAATTGGCTATCAAAGATCTTTCTTTAGTTTGTCTTATAAAAGTCATCTAACTTTATCCACTTCATCTATATGGTCATCTTTCTTTGGTTTGTGCTACAAAGTTCATCTAACTTTACTCACTTCACCTTTGTGGTCATGTTCTTTGATTTTGGTATTTTAAGTCAAAAAATTATGATGTGACAAACTTATTTTTAAAATAAATTTTTTTATCAAATACAAAATTCATATCCAACATCATTTAGGACCGGGTGTATTCAGATCCGACTAAACATTTTTTCATTCCCCCAATATGAACCCTTTATTCATATATTAAATCTATGTAATAATTATTACATGATTTGAAGTTTTTTTCTTCTTTTCTTCAAATTAAACTCTCATAAGTGTAAAATCGAAGGTAAATTCCTTCATTTAGACATTATAGAATATTTAATATTTAAATTTCATCGAAAAGCTATCCAATATTCTAAAATTATATATTATAACCTTTTAATATTTTTTTAAAAAAAATGCTTTTCTCTCAACAAACAAAAACTAGATATCATAGTTCTTAAAAGAAACATTTTCTCAAAGATAGTTGTATTTTATTAAAAAAAGAATGTTATCTTAATTTGATCGGTTATATTTTTCTTTTTTATAAATTTTTCCACCAATCAAATTCTATGGTGATTCCTCAAAGAAAATTATCTTTACTGAATCGGGTTTATTTAGTATCCGCGTCTTAATGAGTAAGCTTTAAATTTAATATTTTCATATATTTAACCTTAAACCACTTAATAATTTTTTACATGAAATATCAAAATAGAAAATGATGACCATAGAAGTGAAGTGAGTAAAGTTTGATGAGTTTTGTGAAACAAACTAAAGAAAGATGATTTTGATGACCAGTTACCACAAATTGGATGACCATTTGAGCAATCAACTCTTTATTATGATGTTGTTCATAGATCGGAGGGATCTGAGTAAACTTACAAGGACTTGTGCTTTAATTGTTTTAACATTCATCAATGGATTTCCATCAGTATCTTTGAGCATGATAAGAACATCTAGGATGTCTTCTTGCTCAGTTTTGCTGCTATTTCTCCCAATCTGAATCCTCTGGTCAATTTCAAGATGAATGTATTTTGTTGCTGCGGCAAAGGCTTTCTTGATAGTTGCCTTGTGACCATCCAAATCAAACACACTTAACCATGGTAAGTAATCTGAGATACCAAAACTAAGTAAGTATTCAAGTAGTGTGAAAAGTGCATCAATTTGCTCTTCTTCTTCTTGTTCTACACATGGTCCTCCATTTTCCATTCTTTTTTCTAATAACCTCTTGCTGAAGATCATATTACTAATAACATTCCAACAATAATATCTTGTCACATTCCTCAGGTTAATAGCAGGTTGTTTGCATTGATTGTAAACTAATCGAAGAAGGTGATCAGCTGCTTCGTCCCTTTTATGATGAAGCCATTGAAAAGATTTTCGTGAGATCACATGAGAAGCCAGAATTTTTCTCATTTTCATCCATTGATCACCCATGGGAAGAAAAACTGAGGTCAAGTATCCATTGCTAATGAGGTTAGAAGACATGCAAGTAACCCTAGATGAGAAAACCAAGTCTTGCTTCTTCAAGATCTCACAAGCAAGCTCAGGAGAAGTGATAGGAATAACATGGACACTCCCCAGACGTATACAAGAAATTTCAGTGTCCATTTCCTTCATAAGTTTGTGTATCCAATGATAAGTTGGCCTATTTAGGAGCATTTCAGGAAAGCTGCCAATTATAGGCCAAGGTTTTGGACCTGGAGGGAGTGGCATGGTTTTCTTGTTTGTTACACCCCATTTGCTTGTGATAAACGAAATAAAAATTCTCCATAGATAAGTACTAATAGAGATACAAAATGTGTAGACCAAAATGGAGAGTATAGCAAGGTTTGGTATTTTAAAGTTTCTGATCATTTTAACACTGAAATAAGCTGATCAGGTTCAAAAAGCACGTAGCATGCTATCTACTATTTATACAAATACCATTGCAATATATTTTGTTTCTAAAATATAGTAAAACTTAATGGTTTGTGTTCACATACTTAGCCAATTAGGTTTTTGTTTGTTGAGATCGCGGTCTTAGCCAATTAATTAAAGACATCATCCTATGTGATGTGTTGTCCACTCGGTGTACGCTAATAGTATCGGCCAATAATATTGATTTACATAAAAATTAGGGGAATTTTCAAAAATAGGCAGCCCACTACCCAAAATTACAAACAGGAGGCCATATTTTTTTTTCATGCATAGCACCCATCCCTAAAATTACAACTCCTTCATAAAAAACACTCTAGCTACCAAATTTTACCTTCCCCAGCCACTAAGCCACCGGCAAACACCGTCCCCGCCAATGGTGTCATTACTTTTTTTTGTATTTTACTGAATTTATGTTGTTTATTGCGTCTAAATCATTGCTTTGGACAAGTTTATACATACAAATCTCCCTCTAAAAATTAGATTATATATGAATATACATATATAAATATGTAGCAATGAGAGAAATACAAAAATATACACAAAAAAGTAAAAAATCATATAAACATCCTTAATATACAGATTTATTCACTCGCATATACACACTTATACAAATTTATATAATTTTATATACGTGTATAAAATTGTATAAGCTTGCGGCGACCCCTATCTCGGGAAAAGGGTGACAGCTCGGGTAAGATTAAAAAATATGGGCCATTTTTGGTAATTTTCGTCTTTTGCTTGTCTTTTAGTATAATTCAGCTCGCATATACACACTTTTGCTTGTCTTTTGCTATCCACTATTTATACAAATACCATTGCAAAGTATTTGTTTTCTAAAATAAAACTTTGCGTTCACATTCTTAGCCAATTAGGTTTTTATTTGTTGAGATGGCGTTCTTAGCCAATTAAAGACATCATCCTATGTGATGTGTATGCTAATAGTATCGGCCAGTATCGATTTACATAAATATTATCTCTTCAGTATTATGTCTTCGCAAACGGGTTTAAGTTATACTGTAGAATTATCACATACTCCTGTTGTTTTAATTTCTAGGTTATCAAATCATGTTTGTTATAATTAATGTATAAACAGATAACTTGTTAATACAATTAATTTAACTTGATACTTTAATACTATGGAATTTTTACATAAAAGTAAATTGTTAGAAGTTATTCACAAAATATAGCAATATTTTAGCAAATTACCCAATATAGAGGAAAGGAAAAGCTATTTACAAAACATATAAAAATATAGTACAACATAGCAAAATTTGACATTCTTCCTCCCGTTACCCCCAATTTCACTTTTCCATCTCCAATTCCCAACTACCTCATATCTCGCTATATTTCAATATTTCTCAACTACCAACCACCTTGTATCTCGCTGTAGCTCGTTGTATCTCAACTACCAGCCACCTCGTATTTCATTGTATCTCAGCTTACAACATTACCAACCACCTCGTATCTCGTTGTATCTATACTGTTTTTCAACCATATCTAATTGTATCTCGCTGTATCTCATTACCAACCACTTTGTATCTCACTGTATCTGCAGTATTTTTACACCGTATCTAACTGTATCTCGCTATATCTGCACTATTTTTGCATCGTATCTAATTGTATCTCGTTGTATCAAGTACTTGAACAATTGAAGACAAAGTACTTTCAGCTGCTTCAAGTCCTTGACGAACAACTTTAGCTAGTTTTTGACACGTGTCCTTTCAAATACACGAGTCTGATTTGTTTGATGTAACTTTATATTAAACTACAATGCATTCAAATTAAAGTAAAATAAATTGATTCTATATTACGAGACTGGGAGTGTAAATGGCTAATAACAATTTCCAATCAACGGGTGTAATTACTTCACATTCACAACACAAGTGTAGTTATGATTGAGTCTTTCTATTATGACCTCTAGAATCCTTCCGGCCTAAAAGAGATCTATCTCAACCCACTCGTTAAAGCCTTAGTTGAATGCTCAAAGCACTACTCAAGGACCCGAGGAAAGGAGACCTCTTCTGAGCGTAACTCCTTTTAGATGGGTTAGTCTATAAAAATATTATGTCAACCCAAATCCTCGCCAATTCCACTATTCTACACTAACTAATCTCTCCCGAGTCTTTAATTAGCAAAGTAGACAAGAAATCCCAAATACCATGGATATTAAAATTTTGATGTTATTGAATGGGGAATTGGATAGTCGATACTTGTATTATGGGTAAAGAAATAGAACGACACCCATTTATTTTCTATCACTATAGCATGTTTATACTCCCAGTTATGAGTTTAGCTACTCATAACTGGGGTTTGAATCAAAGCAATCAAAATATAATGAAATGATTTCAAACATAGATCTTGAATTGATATATAAATAAGTTACAAGTTAAGAAGCTTACAAATTGATGTTAAGACTCCTACTTGGCGCCCAAAATCACCTAAAAACGAGTAGAAGATATAATATGGAATGTGTTGTTCAAACCCTAGCTTTTGTTATTTATACAAAGGGGAAAATTTGCATATACAGAGAAGTAGGCGGTCCGCTTGGTAAAGTAGGCGGTGCACCACTTGCTGGGCCAAAATTCTTGAATTCTCTGAAGTTAAAGCGCCTCTATAAAATAGGCGGGGTGCCTCTTCCTGAAGCCAAATGTTCTACTCTCTGTATCTTGACTAGGCGCTCCGCCTCTATAAAACATGCAGGGCGCCTATTCCCGGTGTCATCATTTTTATACTTTGTCTCCAAATCTTGCTCTTTAGCTTCAATTCAATCTTCAACTAATGTTCATGCAAATTCATTACAACCTGAAACTAAGCAATTCACGACATCAATAACACTAAATATTGCTTTTGGATTCAAAAACGAAAGCCTAAAATAGTCTTTAAGTTGGTAAAATACCAACTTATCGGTTCTCTCTCTTATTGCATTAGTCATGAGCTTATTACAAAGTCATGCAATTCTGTTTCATTCTCTTTTGCCTGAAAAAGAGCCACCCCGCATATCCTGAAGTTGCCCAAAGCATGGTGTGGAATTAGTAAAATTGTTCTCTCCCTTAAGTTTATTGTTGGACACAACAAGGAGTTTTTCAAGTAGCCATTTTTGGCAAGAGAAGCGCCAACAAGAGCCTTCCATAGAAGAGCTATTACTGTTACCACTCGTGTGGGTTCAACGGCATTATCCTTTGAAAGGATTCTCTGTTTCAGATTTGCTATTGCCTTGGCATCAAACACGAATCTTCTCAACAATTTTATTAGAGTTTCTTGTTCTTGGTGGTGGAAGCGGTAATATTTGATGTTTGGCGGTATTCGCCTAATTTACCTTAATATTTCCTTGCTTTTTGGTACTTTATTCGTCTATTATATGTGATAACTGTGACTCTTGTGCTCACTTATCGTATTTATAATTTTAGGAATGGTTTAGATGAATTTGAGACAAGAACAAATAAACTGGACCCAAATATGTAGAAAACAAGGCTTGGACCCAACTGATACACCAGAAGTTGTTTTGAAGGCAAAGCCTTGATGATTCGAAAGCTATTTTTTTCTGAATATTGATTTACCACTTCAAATTGTTTATTCTTTCTTGAGCCTAATTGTTTGGTTATTACGGCTCGATAATTTAACAATATTTACGGTTTACACTACTAGAAAAATACGATTTAGGGACGGACGATACGGACGGGTAGCCGTCCCTAAATGCGATTTACGGACGGGCTATGCGACGGCATCGTCCGTCCGTAAATCGCTCAACGCTAAAGTCATAGGGACGGGTAGCCGTCCGAGATACAGACGGCTAGCCCTCCCTACGCAGTGAAACTGAAATATAATTTTTTGTTTAGGGAGGGGTGGCCATCCCTATTTTTACGTTTTTCACTGACTAACTATCCCTACATATTGAAATCTGATTTTTTTTAAGGGAGGGATGCCCGTCCCTATTTTTAGGTTTTTAGTTTAGTAGAGACGGCTAGCCGTCGCTACTTGTGATAAACCTGCACAATAAAATATCAAAAAATAGATACCTTCCTGCCAACAACCAATGCACATCCATATATAACACAGCTAGCCAACAGATAATTAAACTAGAATACACAAACATTTTAATAATAAGTCTACTAAATCTTCCATACATTTACTTTAAATCCTAAGCATAAAGGTACATAACACTTATGCTAAATCCAACTCCAAATATAAAGTTTCACAACTAACAATTAAAGACAAATGCAACATAAAATCTTAACAAAAGGACATTAATAGTGGTGTGGAAGAAATATGTCCAAAACTTTTTGTATTGATTTCTTCTTTTTTTTTTCAACTTCTTCGTCCAAGTCCGATTCCAGCAATTCAACTTTTTCATCCAAGTCCAATTCCGGCAAATCAACATAGTGGGAAAGAAAAATATTTATCATTGTAATATCCAAAACTTTTTGTTTTGATTTCTTTCTTTTTTCAACTTCTTCATCCAAGTCCAATTCCGGCAAATCAACATCTTCATCCAAGTCCGATTCTTGTACCATATCAATTGAATCTATGATCGTATCTTGAACGATTACAATTGAGTCTTCGATCATATTTTGAGCAATATCAATTGAGTCTTTGACATTGATATCCATGATAGATCTTGACGGAAGAGATAATAAAATCACTTAAAAATGATTCTAACACAACAAATCTATATTCATAAATACTACTAATTCATCAATTTTATCACATAATATTAAGGCAACTTAACTAATTCAATTAGCCAAATGTAAAATTAAAATAATAAATGTAGCACACACCTAGATAATCTTCCTTTTAGATTAAAAATGATTTTTTTCAAGGACCACAACTTAACTATAGAGGCAAGAAGCTTGAGAAATAACTAATGTCTGAAAAAATACCCGTTGATGCGCAGATCCGGTGGCGGCGCTGCACAGATCCGGTGGCGCTGCACATTTTAAAAAAAATTAAACATGTTTTGGTTTATGTTTTACCGAGAAAAAAGAATAAAAAATGAAAAAGCTTACCAAGTAGATAAATGAAGAAGGTGAGTTGTTTGATTTATGTTTTAGAGGTGTTTGAAGAAAGAAAATGGGTTTGTGGCTGCTTCAAAATCGGGAGAGAGGTTTTTTAGGGGGAAGATGAGTTTTTTGTGTGGCTGCTCGTGTGTTTTATTTCTGATATGCTGGAATTTAACGGAAGGGGTAGGAACGGCTAGCCATCTCTAAGAACATAGGGACGGCTGGCCGTCTCTAACTTTTTTAATTTTTTAAATTGTATTTTCTTGTAGGGCATAGTGTATGAATTGTTTCTGATTTTTTTGAATTTAATGCAGTTACTTAAGGACGGCGAGCCGTCTCTAAAGGGACGGTTGGCCGTCTTTAGCTTGTTTACTTTTTAGAATTGTCAGAAGCGTAGGGACGGCTACCCGTCTCTACGCAAATACGGACGGCTACCCGTCTCTATGCATCCGTCCCTAAAATGCGTTTTTCTAGTAGTGTTATAAGTTGAATTCGATAGAGGGAATTTATGAACGCACATAAGAAAGAATAGGGTTTGATTGTGAACCTGGGCATCATGGAATCGATTTGCAAATAGGATATTCATATACCTATTCATCTTGCTTAGCTAAATACAATGTACTTTAATGCATGCATGTGATTTAATTCTATAGAGATATAGGCGTTAGAGTAGCTTGCATAGAAATATAGAAGATTCAGTTTTGTCAAAAGGATACTACTCCAGAAAGGAAAAACTGTCCTAAAATTGAAGTTGAATACCTCGCAAAATTAACAGTAGAGTTTATGTTCGATGCACTGGCAGTGTATAAGTACTTTACACCATCGGTGTTTTATAACCTAAATAAACTCTTAGCAATAAGAGCATTGAACATCCAAGTGGTTATTTAGTGCCTCGCAGACATTTAGTCAATTGCTTCACCTATCCTGGTTGTGACAGAATAGCTTTAATGGTATTTTCTATTCCCAATCAGGATCACATGGATCGTTTAATTTATTTCGGAATATTCAGTCGTGCCGTGTCATGCAATCCATCACTGGCTATACGAAACCAAGTATAAGTTGTAATTTTAGTAAAGGGGAACCAACTCAGATCCAAGAAACAAGAAAATCAGTCATGTGGCCAATACTTTAATAAAACAAAACACGACTTTTTCCAGGTAGTGAGATCTCCAGTGTCATTTGTTCTACTTCATCAATCAAGTCAGAAGTCAACTTTTTATTGGTCTTATACTCTTGTACTATCAATTTTCTTGGGGCGCTTTGTTCAGAGAGTTGTCATAATTAGTACTGCGAGAGAATTTAGTATTCCGGAAATAGCCTATCAACCCAAATCCTTGCCAATTACACTATTTTACACTAAGTAATCTCTCTCGAGTTTTTAATTAGCAAAGTAGACAAGAAATCTCAAATAACATGGATATTGAAATTTTGATGTTATTGTAATGGGAAATTGGATAATCGATATTTGTGTTATGGGTAATTGAATGGAACGACGCCCATTGATTTTCTATCAGTATAGCATGTTTACACCCCTAGTTATGAGTTTATGTTGAGAGCTGGTTTTGAAGTATGACAAACAGGAAGGACACTGAGGTTCATGAGAAGAACCTAGTCCTTGAGTTGAAGGGCACGCTTGATCGAAAAGATTACGGGTTGCAAATCCCTGTGGAACTAGGAGTAGAGGCGCGTGGTTGAAGACATATCCTAGTCAGACTAAAAGAGGCGGTGTCCAGGCTGTGTCTTTGGAGTGTGAACAAGAGTTATACCTCAACATGGAAAAGAGTTACTGCGAATCTTCTAATACCATAATTAAAGAGGATTCCCAGTAGGACTCAACTAGGGTTGCAAACCTCGTATAAAAGCAAGTAGAAGACATAGCCGAAGGGGGTTTTTTCACACAGAGAGTTGAGAGCATATAAAGGCGATCTGAAGAACTGTCTACGTGGGAAAAAACTGAAGAAGACAACTGATTTGCATGCAGAGTATTTGAGTCTAGAACTCTTGTCTAGGCTTATCGAGTTGTAAGTTGTCTCAGTTACAAGTATTCTTTGTTTTGTCTATTAGCTTGTCTCAGAAGCATATGTATTAGGCAAACTACTTTGTGATTACTAGTAAAAGCCAGAGTTTGGCTTTGTTTAGTGATTAGGGTCTAGAGTGTAGCCCCTTGGTTACAGAGTTTGTAATCAGAAACGTTGCTCTTGTGTTAGTGGATTCGGTGTTAAAATCCCAGAGTGTGGGTCGTGGTTTTTCTCCCTTGAGCAAGGAGTTTTCCACGTAAAAATTCTTGTGTCTTTTGGTGAATGTTTGGAGGTGTGTTCTAAGGTAGAAGGCTGCATAACAACGAACTGAAGAACCCTGTTCTACTACTGAAGAACAAGGTTCTTGCAACGAAAATCGGAGGACACTATTCAACCCCCCCTTCTAGTGTCTCTAGGAGGTGCATAAAGTGTAACAAGTGGTATCAGAGCGGGTCTTCTCTTGTAAGGCTAACACCTTGAGAAGGATCAAAATGAGTGCACCACCTACTATTACTGAAGGACAGTCGGTTCTGAGGCCTCCACAGTTCAATGGGCAATACTACGCATGGTGGAAGAATAGGATGGAGAATTACATATGTGCTGAAGATTATCAACTCTGGCTGATAGTCTCAGAAGGAAATCTGATTCCCACCAAAATAGTTGGTGAAGGAACCACGGCTACAAAAGAACCTAAACTGAAAGAAGAGTTCGATGAGACGGATTATAAGATGATCGAAAAGAATCACAAGGCCAAGCGGTTGGTCATATGTGGTCTTGGTCCAGAAGAGTTCAATCGGGTATCATCGTATAAGACGGCTAAGGAGATATGGGATGCCTTTCAGGTTGCACACGAAGGAACCACAGAAGTAAAAGACTCAAAAAGAAGAATGCTGAAAAGGCAATTTGAATTGTTTACAATGGGTGAAAGGGAATCAATTCAGGATATGATGACCAGACTGACCATGATTACAAACGAAATGAGATCGTTGGAGATGGAATTACCTGAAGTAGAGATGGTTGACAAAATCCTAAATGTGCTGCCTGAAGCATGGGAACCAAAAATGACAGCCATCATTGAATCAAAGCCCTTGAAATCTATTAAGCTTGAAGAACTGGTTGGAAGTCTGAAGACGCATGAGATGATGAAAGACTCAAAGGCTAAACCTGTAGCAAAGAAGGAAAAGACCCTTGCACTGGAAGCAACAGAAGAAACTGATGACTATGTTGATCTTCAATCAGTGGAAGCTGCAATGGTAAGTGCATTAAGACAAAAACTCAATCTGGGAAGGTTTAAAGGGTTCAAACGAGGAAACAAGGAGAGCTCTAGTAGGAAGAACATAGTTGACAGTCCTGACTACTCTGGATGCTTCAAATGCTTCAAGAAAGACCATGCTGTCATGGACTGCCCGATGTGGGAAATAGAATGGAAGAAGAACAGAGCTGCTAAGGAAAAGGAAAAGGAAATCACTAAGGAATATGATACAGACAAAAGGAAGACAAGACGGCCCCCAAACTTCAGAGCAGAGCGAAGGAAAAAGAAGGAAGCTTTCTATGCTACATGGGGACCAACTGATAGTGAGTCTGATCATGAAAAAGAGGCTGAGGATGACTCACCACTAGCACTAGCAGGTATGACAGATGTCAGCTGTGATGAAGAAGATCCTCGAGAATTTAGAGGAGGAAGAGATCTATCAAAACCACCAGTGTTTAATGGGACTCATTACAATCACTGGAAGAAGCAGATGAAAAATTATCTACAAGCAACTGATTACAGCTTGTGGCTGATTGTGAAAAGAGGACCTCATGTTCCGTTGAAGAGAGCTGTAAATGGTGTCCTAGTGCCAAAGAAAGTGGAAGAACTAGACCCTCAAGATCTGGACTGGTTACAAGCAAACTCCAAGGCTGTGGGGTATCTAAGAAGAGGACTCACTGAGGATGTGCATGCACGGATACTGGAGTGCAAATCTGCCAAGGAAATATGGAGGAAACTGAAGGAATTGTACATTGCTGACAACATCAAAAAGGACTCTGCTCTTATGGCAACTGATGGAGAGGAAACAGGAAATTCAGCTGAGGTATGTCTATCTGATCTAAAAGAAACTTTACATACATACTCTCCTGAAAATTTAATTCTAATCACAGCCACCCTGATTGAAGGGTATGAAAAAGAAAAACTTGAAAAGGATAACTTAACTGAAGAACTGAGTAATCTTAGAACTAAACACAAGAGTCTCCTGGAACAAAATATTGAACTTGAAGAAACTAATGTTATCTTGAAAGGGCAGACTCTTGTGTCAAACTCTAAAATTACTGAGCTTGAATTGGAATGTAATCAGTTGAGGGAGAGTAAGAATGGTAAGCAAGTTATGAGTGAAGTTCAAACCTTTCTGGAAAATGAATTGAAAAGGACAAATGAGATTTTGTATCAAGAAATTGAGAAAAACAGGATGTTAAATCAAAAGGTTGAAAACTCAAAACTTGAACTCACCAGACTTACAAAATGGAATAAATCTTCAGAGGCAATGAATTGGGTCTTTGAAAATCAAAACAAAGGAAAACAAGGTTTAGGATTCAAGAAGCCCCTGCCCTCATATAATCCTAAAAGCAAATATGTAGGATTACCTTGCAACATGTTATGCACTTTTTGTGGTAAAACTGGTCATACTAAACAAGAGTGTATTAATATTGTCAAGGCAAGAGCCAAAAATAAGAAATGTGTTTTACCCAAATAGACCAAACAAGATTTGATTTATCCATTCTCTCATAAGAAGGGACCCAAGCTTGTCTGGGTTCCTAAGGCTAACCTCTAATTGTCTTGCAGGCTGGAGTGAGGGAGAACAACTCAAGCTGGATTCTTGATAGCGGTTGTTCCAGGCACATGACAGGAGATAGAAGAAATTTTCTCTCACTCGCAGCATTCCAAGGAGGCAGTGTTGCCTTCGGAGGAGGAAAAAGTGGTCAGATAGTAGGCATTGGGAAGATTGGGAGATCTCTGGAACATGCAATTGAAAATGTTTATTCTGTGGATGGTCTTAGACACAATTTACTAAGCATCTCTCAACTATGTGACAGAGGAAACGAAGTGAGCTTCTCCTCTTTAGGGTGCATCGTGAAGAACCTACAGAGTGGAGAAGTGGTGATGGAAGGAAAAAGAGTGAACAACGTGTACAAGGCATCACTGAAGTCCTTACCTGAAAACAATCTGACATGCTTGAATGTGCAAGATAGTGACTCTCAGCTGTGGCACAAAAGACTGGGCCATGCAAGTCTCACTCAATTAAACAAGCTGGCCTCAAAGGAACTAGTTCGTGGATTGCCAAGAAAGAAGTTTGAAAACATAAAAATGTGCGATGCCTGTGTAAAGGGAAAGCATGTAAGAACGTCATTCAAGTCAAAGAAAGTGGTCAGCACATCTAAGCCACTGGAGCTGGTACATATGGATTTGTGTGGCCTATGAGAGTAAAAAGCAGAGGAGGAAAGAGGTTTGTGTTCGTGATTGTTGACGACTACTCAAGGTATACATGGACCTTGTTCTTGGCCTCTAAGGATGAAGCTTTTGAGAACTTTAAAGACTGGGCTGGTGTGGTTCAGAAAAGGCTAAGTCTTGAACTCATCAGTATTCGATCAGATCATGGAACTGAGTTTGAAAACTCAAAATTTTCTGAGTACTGTGCAGGGAAAAACATAGATCACAACTTTTCTGCACCAAGAACTCCCCAACAAAACGGGGTGGTCGAGAGGAAGAACAGGTCGTTGGAGGATATGGCTAGAACCATGCTGCTGTCAAGTGGACTAGCAAGAAACTTCTGGGCTGAAGCTGTAAACACTGCATGTTACTTGCTAAATAGGTGTTCCATCAGAGCCATCCTTGACAAAACTCCATATGAGTTACTCAGAGGTAGAAAGCCAAGCATTGCCCACCTAAGGCCTTTTGGATGCAAATGTTTTGTTCACAACAATGGCAAGGAACCCTTGGGAAAGTTTGATGCTAGGAGTGATGAGGCAATATTCTTGGGATACTCCACTCAAAGTAAGGCATACAAGGTACTCAACAGAAGGACACAAGTAGTAGAAGAAAGTATGCATGTTGTGTTCGATGAATCAGATAAGGAAATAGGAGAAGATGATGCAGAGGATCAGGTGATTGGCTTAAGAAGAGAAGAAAGCATAGATGAACTGGAGGACTCGGATGAAAAGAAGAGCAAAGTTATGTCAGATGAAGGAGTCAACTTGACAGGGGGAACCTCTGATGAAGCTGAAGATCAAGAGAGTCAAGAAGAATCTACTCAAGACGATGCTGCAGGTTCTTCTAATCAGATTCAGATCAAGCCATGGAAACACCAAAGTTCTCACCCTTTGGAGAACGTCCTATCTGAACTGGATACAGGAATTATGACCAGGTCAGCATTAAAGAACTTTTGTGCATTCTTTGCTTTCCTCTCAGCCTTGGAACCAAAAAATGTCAAAGAAGCACTAGAAGATCCAGATTGGATTATAGCTATGCAGGAGGAACTTCATCAATTTGAAAGAAGCAAGGTGTGGCACCTAGTTCCTAAGCCAAAGGACAGATCCATAATTGGAACTAAATGGGTGTTCAGAAATAAGCTGGATGAACATGGCATAGTTACAAGAAACAAGGCAAGGTTGGTTGTTCAGGGCTACAGTCAAGAAGAAGGAATAGATTATGATGAAACCTTTGCACCAGTGGCACGAATGGAAGCCATTAGAATGCTGATTGCTTTTGCTACATACATGGAATTCACACTGTATCAGATGGATGTGAAGAGTGCCTTCTTGAATGGGTACCTGAATGAAGAAGTTTATGTAGTACAGCCTCCAGGTTTTGTGAGCAATGAATTCCCTGATCATGTGTACAAACTGGACAAGGCTCTGTATGGTTTGAAGCAAGCTCCTAGAGCCTGGTATGAAAGACTCTCAGGATTCTTGATGAAAAATGGTTTTTCAAGAGGTAAAATTGACAACACACTATTTCTCAAGAAGCAAGGAAAGGATCTACTGGTAGTTCAAGTGTATGTCGATGATATCATCTTTGGAGCCACTGATGAGGAGCTGAGCAAAGGTTTTGCTGACCTGATGGGAAGTGAGTTTGAGATGAGCATGATGGGTGAATTGAATTTCTTCCTTGGGTTGCAGATAAAGCAGACACCGGAAGGAACTATGATACACCAGCAAAAATATGTCAAGGAATTGTTGAAGAAGTTTAACATGGAAGGAGCTAAGGAGATGACTACTCCTATTGCTCCTGGAACAAAGCTCGATATGGATGAACTTGGTCCTTCGACAAATGAGACCAAGTATAGAGGAATCATTGGCTCACTTCTTTATCTCACAGCAAGTCGACCTGACATAGTCTACAGCATAGGACTGTGTGCCAGATTTCAGTCAAAACCTAAGGAATCGCACTTGACAGCTGTGAAGAGAATCCTGAGATACTTGAAAGGGACTCAGGATCTATGCCTTTGGTATCCCAGAGGTGGAACTTTTGAACTAATTGGTTTTGCTGATGCAGATTATGCAGGTCATTTGGTTGATAGGAAAAGCACTTCGGGGATGGCACACTTCTTAGGTCCTTGCTTGGTGTCATGGGCTACAAAGAAACAAAACTCTGTTGCCTTGTCAACTGCTGAAGCTGAGTATGTTGCAGCTGCTTCATGCTGCTCACAATTGCTATGGATCAAGCAGCAACTGGAGGATTTTGGCATCAAGTGTGGGGCAGTGCCCATCTTCTGTGACAACACTAGTGCTGTGAACATTGCCAAGAACCCAGTCCAACACAAAAGGACCAAACACATTGATATTAGACATCATTTTCTGAGAGACAATGTAGAAAAGGGTCTAATCACTATGAATTCATGCAGGACTGAAGACCAAATTGCTGACATATTTACCAAAGCTTTGAACAAGGTGCAGTTCGAGAGGAACAGGTTGGAGTTAGGGATGACCAAAATACACGGATGACCCAGCAGGTAATCCCCTGGTGATTGGCTAGTTTAGTAGTAAAAGTGTCTGTTAGGAATTTGTCATTACTATCTAGACTAAATTTGTACTTGAGTAAGTACACTCGTTTTTAGTGTTTTGAGCATTAGGTACAAATAATGTGATCCCATCAAGAACCTACTGTGTACTGAGGAGGAACCAGTCTTAACGTGAGGAATCGTGTCCAGGTACAGTCAACCTACTCTATTTGTTAGTTGTCACAACTGGAATTAAAATTGTCTATTGTACGTGCATCATGGGAGATTCTCCATATTCTCATAACTGTCCAAAATTATAGGAACACATTCCTTTTTAGGATAGAACTCCTTTTAAATTGCTTGGACCCCACTTCTTGAAAAGGATATATTTAAATTAAGTTCATAACCGTCAAATCTCTTAACTTCTCCCGGTTCTCAAAAAGTTCAAAAAGCTGCCCTTCTTTATACTCATTATTTTTTTTTGCCTTCCCTAGACATTGTCACTTCACCGAACCCCCTTCTCTTTCTACAGCACTCCTTCAATCTCTCATGATCTCATCCACCACTTCCAATTGAACATCAAAATTCTCTCAAGCCCTAAAATAGACAAACCGTCAACAAACTCAGAAATCCTTACAAAATTCTTCAAGATGTCTGAAAGACCACCTCCATCCACTCTTGCTGAAAGAATTGCTAGGGCTCGCCTAAAATTTCTCAAAAAGGGGGACAAGAAACTGGTCAAGAAGTTAAAATCAAGAGCCGTTCCTTCGACACCCACTACTCAAAGTTCATCTCAACCGTTACCTGAGGTAATTCCTGATCCTATTCCATCTACACCTGTTGGTTCAGTTGATATAGCCAGTCCTGGCATTGTAGAAACTGAAACCCTAGTTGCTGAATTAGATAAAATAGTAGATGTTGAGCAGAGGGACAACATAGATAGGGGAACCCACGTGAGGAGGAACAAGAAACTAAAGAGAATGAACCTAGAGAAGATGTGCAAGGTGTTGTAGACGGTGTGTCTAGAGGCGAGTTAAATATAGCCGAAAAAATAGAAGAACAGTTGAGGGAACTAGATAATGATGAATCTCTGGGAAAAGATGTTGGTGAGTCAAGTAAAGATGTGAGTGGAACAGGGGTGTGTTTAGAGGATTCTGTGCCTAAAGGTCCGGAATGTGTTGGACCTGCTACTGCTGAAGCTTCTGGGGGTGTGGGACAAGAGCCAGTTGCTTGTCAAAACCCCACTGGAGCTGAGGATGCAGAATTTAGCTGGACAGAATTTGATGAGGAAGGGAACAAGGAAGTTGTTGTTGAAAAGCAAGAGGGTGACAAGAAAGAAGAAAAATCAAGAAGAAAAAGAAAGTTTGGGGCAGAGGATGAGAAGTTGACTGGTGAGGAAGAAGAAGATGAGGTGGTGTTTGTAAAAGAAAATAGAATAGAGCCTGAAAAAAGAAGAAGGTTGGTGAGAGATGGTAAGCCTGTGTTGAAAACTAGGGTGGTAGATGAAGATAGTGAAGAAGGAGGTGATAAAGAGGCTAGGGAGCCTGTTGTTAGAAGAATGGGTACTAGGTCTGCTTTGAAGACACAGATGGAGAAGGTTGAAAAGCTGGGAAGGACAATAACTAATGTGAAGATAAGGGAAGAAGAGAAGAAGAAAGAAGAAGAGGAGAAGGGTGCCAGGGAAGAAGAGCAGGAGAGTGAGGCTGGGAGTTATGTGGAACCCAGTGATTCTGACACTGACAGTGAGCTTGAGAGTAAGAAGAAAATAAAAGAAGTGGATAGGGAAGCCTTTTTCTCTAAACATCAGGTGCTGCCAGGCAGCATTCTGGATGATGAAAAGGAGTTTCATATGAAACCCTTGTTGAGGATGATAGGAAATCAGGGTTGGCTGAGTGTGTTTGTCAACAAAGACAGGAAGCTGTTTGTGGATGAAGTCAGGGAGTTTTATACAAATTGCAGGGTGGTAGCCAGGAGGGTGTTTACCACTGTGAAAGGAGTGGAGATTGAATTTGGGAGACCTGAATTGGGAGAAATTCTGGATGTACCTGCGGAAGGGTATTGCAGGTATGTCAAGCTAAAATGGCCAAAGAGAACAGATAGAGTTACTCCCTTAGATGTTGTGAGAAAGTTCTTAGGGAAACCCAGATTAAGGAAGGAGAGGAAGGTTGAGAAGAAGGAGATGGAGCCTGCACATCAGCTGTTGTTTGAATTTGTGCATAGGTTTCTTCTACCTAGGGGAGAAAGGAATTGTGAGGCTAGTGCTCTTGACCTGACATATATGGATCTGATGGACAGAGGGGTGAAAATTAATTTGCCTGGGCTCATTATTAGGCACATTAAGATAATTTGTGATACTGATCAGAAGCCACATTCTCTTGTGCACTCTTACATCATCCATCAGATTCTTTAGCGTTTTGGAGTGCCCTTAGAAGCAGGAAAGAGGCCTACCATCCATCAGAAGTTTGGGGTTAATGTGCTGAGAAACTGTGACTTCTTTCAAGAAAGCAGGGTTTCCAAAAGGCCAATGCAGGTTAAGCAGGAGCAGTCAGAGGACAGTGAAGACTATGGACCTGATGAGGCCATTGGTGCTGTGCAGGAACTGGAGAAAATGGTGCTTGAAGTTAATGAAGAAAATGCAGAACTGCACAGACAGTTGAAGGTGAAGGATCAAGAAATTGATCGCTTGAAGATTGATTGCCACAAGTATGAGGCCGAGCTGGTGATGGAGAGGGCCAAGAATACTAAGCAACTTGAGGCACTCGTTAAGCACTTCAACCTTCAGCTGTGATTCTTCCAGTCCTGTCCTCCTATCTTTATCTCTTCCTACCCCACCTGATCTTTACCCTTTCCTACTCTCCCTTGTTTGCATGATTTGGATGTTTAAGACAATTTCTATTTTGTTGTGTAACTAAATAGAGTGGTGCTGCTGTCACCCTCTGGATGTTGATTTTAAATTTCTTATGTTTGCGACTGTTTCTTGTTTCAGTACTTGATTCCTTGTTGGGCCCTTATTTTGATATACCTATGTTCTTGACACTGATGAGTTGCCTTGTGCTCTAGACTAGATTAATCTGACAGGTTCCTGCAGGTCTTTGAATCTTTTCGATGATGCCAAAAGGGGGAAGAAAGAGTGTTGGGGTGTTTGTGACCTAACTCATCTGTTTTTATTGTTCTGTTAGTTTTGTTTTTTTCTTGGTTTATGTCTATTTAGGTTCTTGAGCAACATTTGTTTGTCATCATCAAAAAGGGGGAATTTGTTGAGAGCTGGTTTTGAAGTATGACAAACAGGAAGGACACTGAGGTTCATGAGAAGAACCTAGTCCTTGAGTTGAAGGGCACGCTTGATCGAAAAGATTACGGGTTGCAAATCCCTGTGGAACTAGGAGTAGAGGCGCGTGGTTGAAGACATATCCTAGTCAGACTAAAAGAGGCGGTGTCCAGGCTGTGTCTTTGGAGTGTGAACAAGAGTTATACCTCAACATGGAAAAGAGTTACTGCGAATCTTCTAATACCATAATTAAAGAGGATTCCCAGTATGACTCAACTAGGGTTGCAAACCTCGTATAAAAGCAAGTAGAAGACATAGCCGAAGGGGGTTTTTTCACACAGAGAGTTGAGAGCATATAAAGGCGATCTGAAGAACTGTCTACGTGGGAAAAAACTGAAGAAGACAACTGATTTGCATGCAGAGTATTTGAGTCTAGAACTCTTGTCTAGGCTTATCGAGTTGTAAGTTGTCTCAGTTACAAGTATTCTTTGTTTTGTCTATTAGCTTGTCTCAGAAGCATATGTATTAGGCAAACTACTTTGTGATTACTAGTAAAAGCCAGAGTTTGGCTTTGTTTAGTGATTAGGGTCTAGAGTGTAGCCCCTTGGTTACAGAGTTTGTAATCAGAAACGTTGCTCTTGTGTTAGTGGATTCGGTGTTAAAATCCCAGAGTGTGGGTCGTGGTTTTTCTCCCTTGAGCAAGGAGTTTTCCACATAAAAATCCTTGTGTCTTTTGGTGAATGTTTGGAGGTGTGTTCTAAGGTAGAAGGCTGCATAACAACGAACTGAAGAACCCTGTTCTACTACTGAAGAACAAGGTTCTTGCAACGAAAATCGGAGGACACTATTCAACTCCCCCTTCTAGTGTCTCTAGGAGGTGCATAAAGTGTAACAGTTTAGCTACTCATAATTAGGTTTTGAATCAAAGCAATCAAAATATAATGAAATGATGAAATGATTATAAACATAGATCTTGAATTGATATATGAATCAAGATTCGAAGTTACAAGTTAATAAGCTTACAAATTGATGTTAAGACTCCGACTTGACTCCCAAAATCACATAAAAAAATACAGAGAAGTAGGCGGTCCACGTGGTAAAGTAAGTCTAAAGAAGTCTTTAACCTTTTCATACCAACTTATCAATAACCTTTTCATTTTTGGTGAACCTCAATGAGTTCAGAAAGAAAACCAAAGATAAACAACAAATGGAAAGCTACTTCAAAGCTGATGGCTCCATTTCGACTCTATTAGACCAAAATATAAAGACAAACCAAACCACATGGAAATCTCAAACCAAATACGATCACACATTAGATTAAATTGGCACATTAAATTACTGAGACAACTATGAACTATCGCTTAGTTATCTTTGTTAACGTATCCATTTTTGTCTGGAAAAACTAATTACCCTAGAATGTTGCTAACAAAAAATATATAAAATTCAGTGTTTAATAGATTTTAGAATTGCTAAAGGATTTTGACAAAAGATGCACTTAGTGAACCATGATAAAATGGGCTTTTACATGCATAGGCTAGCTATTTTTCGAAACAGGTCGACAAAAATTTTCCATACATAATTTGAGCTTGAGAAACTCCAATCAATTACCACTAGAAAGAGAAGTAGATCAGTGACTACAATTGTGCCAACAATTCCACCAAGTATAGCAGCAGGATCAGAGGTGGATTCAGGATTCGAATTTTATGGGTTCTAAAGTTTCGAATAACGATTTTGAGTGCAAGTGACTGGATTCTCGACTTGATTTTTGTACATATTTAATGATTTTTTAATACAAATATACTGTCTGCGCCGAACCTAGTGGGTTCTGCGGAACCCATCATGGCCTCTCTACATCCGCCACTGAGCAGGACCTGTTAGCGAACCCATCCTCGATGCATTATCTTGAATATATATTACTTATTCAAGTAATGCAAATAATATGGCATATGTACGTTAAAGATGACTCGACTCGACAACCCATAATTACAACCCACATATGCTTGTTTACAAAGCAAGTAGAGCCCAAACGTGTGACGGGAGGAGCCAAGACGGATCTTTTGTAACTTACTACATGATTGCACGTTATTGCTCAGGGATAGCATATAAAACATATATATTGGGAAGCAAATTTTGTGGAGGATCTGCTCGCCAAGTATGGCTGTTTAGATGCTTCCTTAGCGGATATTATGTACTTTGATTATGCTCCATCTTTTGTTACTTATGAACTGCTATTAGACACTTCTTCTTACCTTAAGGAAACAAGGGTCTCCTTTGTATAAACCAACAGTCTTGATATATATATATATCATATTACTTTAAAAGCATGTCCTCAAACTAATCAAAAGTCATATTACCAAATAGCCCTTCTATATCAAAAAGTCCCTCATTAGAAATTGGAACCAAACAACCAAAAAAAAAAAAGTCTTACGCCTGCAAGCAGTCCCAACCCAACAGTCACAATCATTTACACCTACAAGCAGTCCCAACCCAACAGTCACAACTATTTAGAAAGCCAGGTAGTACACATAGGCAAAACATATTTAGGTAGCAAATAATCACATCTCATTTTACAAAAATTACTTCACGGGTCAAGATACCACTTTAAAAGCAACACATGAATAATCATATGCTTCAAGTTTCCTTCCTATTGTTGAAGTTCCAAACGCAAACCAATCTCACATGAACAAGAATACTCTAGAGCACCTTTTCATGTTCCACCATATGAACAATTACGTTGCCTAATTGCTTCATTACGCACACACCAAATATTTGTCTTCAATGTGTAAGTTAGTTTCGTCCATGATATCTATCTTATGATCCTACCAAAAAAAATTCATATAGAGGCTTCGGAGCTTGAAAATTGTTTCCAAACAATGTCTCAAAAGGTGCAAACTAAAGACTCTACTTTCCTTTGTTTTCATGATCAACGTAACAATTAATGGTGTGAGGATTCTGGACCAAGGATGCTAGACATGCCATTACACAAACTATCGATCGTCATTGAAGTCGGGAAGTGTTTTATGCCTTTATCCAATTTTGAGATTAACCGTGCAAAGTATGAATTATCTATGCAGAACACTTCTTATCCAAATTTGTTAATCACATACTATGCAGAATATGTCGTAGCCCAATCATGGCATAGTGGAATGATATTAATGAATTTGACAGAGCAGCTTTGAGGTTCTCTTATTTGGTTAAATACGTTAATACGCTAATGTTACTGATTGTTTTGTTCGTGTAAAATAACGGTGCAAAGAAGAAAAGGATACATACATCAATACATGCAATTGACTCTTTTTTAAGTATGCTATATTTGCATATTTCGAGACGTTGCTATCTTAGTACTTAAAATTCTTGAATTAGAAAAGTTGTCGCATTTTGAGATGGATGATTTTCTTGGTTCTTTATAGTCTAAAAATCATAGAAACTTTGAACTTTCTTCTTTAATGTATTATTATTATTAAAAATTTTGTTTATATAATATTGATATCATTTTACGGGTACTAAAAAACTTGAAAACCACGTGCAACGTGGTTCTTTATATATATATATATATATATGCAATGTATCAAAAATGACTTCACCAACTAATCCATCAATTTAGCCTACAGAAACATTTGAAAATATCAGTTTTTTGCACCATATCTAATGTAATGTATCTAGCTTTCATTTTTGGTGAACTTATTGGTATATAACCTTTTCATTTTTGGTGAACTCATTGGTATATAACCTTTTCATTTTTGGTGAACTCGTCATAAGTAGGAAGCTGGAAACGGCCAATTCCCACGTCTAGCCTTTGGTATATAAACTTTTCATTTTTGGTGAACCTGAATGAGTTCAGAAAGAAAACCAAAGATAAACAACAAATGGAAAGCTACTTCAAAGCTGATGGCTCAATTTCGACTCTATTAGACCAAAATATAAAGACAAACCAAACCACATGGAAATCTCAAACCAAATACAATCACACACAACTATTATGTCTCTTTTGTTTGTATGTGCCTTCACCTGCTCCATGCTTTACGGTTTAAAAAATTTTCTATCGCCAGTGTTTACGTCAACCGAAACAATTGAACCTTATCAGTTAAAATTAGATTAAATTTACATATTAAATTACTGAGACAACTATGAACTATCGCTTAGTTATCTTTGTTAACGTGAAAGGAATTACTACAAAGAATATCTTTTACTTTACGAAAGGAATAAATATTGAAAAATTATCAATCTTGAGATTTCATTTTATAAAAAAATATTAAGTATTCTTGCTATACAAGTTTGGTAAAAGTTTTATATGGAAGAAATACATTGGGAAGGAAAGATTTATTATAATATTGTGGGATGATATCTTCAATATGTTTGTGGGACAACCTATGGTTGGAAAATATTTGAGCGCAAAGAAGTGAACAATATTTTTAAAGTAGAAGCGGAAGTTGATGAGCAGATCAATAAATGGCATGAGAAGAAAGTCCAAGACTTGGTCATATAAGGAAAGATTTCATTTATTAAATGTATGATTATATTGTCTGCTCCAAAAAAGGAAAAGAACATGGAGACATTAAAGGAATCAAATTTGTCCAATGGGAAGAAGGGCTTTGGCACGAGAAACAAGGAATATACAAATATACATTAGCATTTCAATTTGTGGAAGGACAATTTGTGGAAGGAATAGCAAAGAGATATTGATGCAGCTTCACGTAGACTATCAAGATCAAATTTGGAGTATACTAAAATAAGGGGATATTTTATATTCTCAATGGCTATAATTGTACAATGGCTGAAGGCTATACACGAAGCAGCAAAGAGATTATTAATTCAAGAAGGATGATTTCCAGAATCAAGCAACGGTCAAGAAAATATATTTATTAGCTCTAACATTATTTTCAAAGAGATCTCAATATTTTTAAGGATCAATTCTTTTGGGTTGATTATCTCTCAGTCACAATAATGACTCTACTAATTCAACGCCTATTATGGAAACAATATCAAAGAGCAATCAAGAAGCACAAGGAAAGTCTCAACAACTATTTCAAGATTGACAACTATATATTCAAGAAGTCACGAGTTGAGAAGACACGCTTCTATTGACTTTCTACATTCTCTCTAAGCTTTTACTTATTATCACTATATTCTTGAGAGTCTACTTGTATACGAAAAGAAAATAAATAGAGTCGTGTTAGAGATAATAGTTGTGTCAAGAATAGTTTCTTTGGTTAGCTAGAAAACCAAAGCCCGTTGTTGGTGAGCAAGTGAAAACCATTATTGCATTGTTGGTGAGTATGTGAAAACCAATTCTTGATCATTTGTTGATGAGCCAGTGAAACCAATTTTGTAGAACGTTGGTGGTGAACGAGGAAAACCACAAATATTGTAACCGAGATCTAAGAGCTAAAGAGATAACACCTTTGCAACCCCAGGAGACTGGATTAGGATACCACATTAATTTCAAACCAGTATAAAATATCGATGTGTCAATTTTATATTCTACAATTTAATTACTGCACAGTTTATTGCGTATCTTTATTCTGCTACATTATTAGTTGTATGTCTTGGTAAAGCAGTCGACTGAGGAAATTTTAAGAGAAAATACTATGCACCCTCTCTTGTACTTTCAATTGGTATTATAGCCACATCTCACATCTCACATCTTTATTTTTGCTTAACAACAAGTGAGTAAAGATCTATGGCAGATTATCAAATCATGGGGGAGATCTTTCAAGAAGGACATTCATCCAATATGCCACCATACTTCAATGGAAAAGAATACGGATATTGGAAGTCAAGAACAAAAATCAAAAATCTATGTGCAATCTTTTGACTACCAAGCTTGGCTAGTCATCCAAGATGGACCACTACCCATTCCAAACGGTGGAGGAAAGAAATCTAAAGGTAATAAATCCAATTCTACAACTAGGTATACAAAGGAACAACTTGATGTTATGCAAACTAATGTTAGAGCAATTAACTTGCTCTATTGTGCTATGAGTGGAAAAGAATATGACGAGATCTCAAGTTGTAAAACGGTAAAGGAGATATGAGTAAGTTCGAAATGAATTATGAAGGGACTGACAATGAAAATGAGGAGAATGCAGTCAAGTCAACTCTTAACAAATCTGGAGATGAAACCGATCAAGAAACCGCTAACATTTGTTTCATGGCCAATAATGAAACTACTGAGACAAGTTCTTTTGAATGTGATAATTGTCTCGACCTTCAAGAAGACTCAGACAATGTTCTAGATGATGTAGAAAAATTTTTCAAAGAACTTAAAAAGATGAAAAGAGAAAAAAAATACTTGGATATTCGGCTTGAAGAATTTCAGATTGAAAATAAGTTACTTCAAGAAGAGGAGAAAGACAAGAACATTCGGCTTGAAGGGTATCAGATTAAAAATAAATTTCTTCTAGAAGAAAAAGAAAGATTTGGAAATTTATCTTCAAGAATATGAGAGTAAAAGTGCCTTACTTCATGAAAAAAATTCTAAGCTACGCAAACAAATCAACAAATTACAAAAATCATCTGGCCACTACCGTATTTGATCAGATAAGTCGACTCAGTTCCATAACAGCTCCAAGTCAACTAAGAAAGGATCTACTAGCAGACACCTCACAACATGTTGAACCCCAAAAATTACCCCGAAAAGGATAAATTCCGGAATATCGACAGGATGGACTAACTCTTTTGGAGTTTTTGGAGTCGCCACCCAATTTAAGGAAAACAGGGAACCAAATTAACAAATGCGTGCAAAAAACTTCATTTTTATAAAAAGACGGTCTTTCTTTCAGAGATTCTAAAGGTAAGAGGTTTTATTAATTTCGGAAGAAGGTTTTTAAGGCACTTCCGAAATTCCGTAAAATACGGATAATCCGACAGGTTTCCAAATATTTACAAGTGCGCTTTTCTTTCAAAAGAATTATTTGAATAATAGTAGTAGTAATAATAATAATAATAATAATAATAATAATAATAATAATAATAAATTAAAAATAAAAGCTTATTTACAAAAAATATATATTTTTTACTTGCACGCATTGGCTAAGATGGCCCCAATTTGCAATAAATTAAATAACGACTTCACAATAGAAGGCAATGAACATACAGTAAGGCAATATACAAACAATCACATATTATTGATAAATTAAATATTTTACACATTTATTTGCATAAATGTCCAAGGAAAAGTAATGCAAAGTTAAAGATAGAATCGGGAAATTGATCAACTCGCGGGATTCTTGAATTTTCTAAAATTCCTAAGTCTTATTTCTGAATGCTCGGGTCCAAGTCAATGTATATCCATTTACAAGTTAATCCACGAATTATTCGTACCAAAATGTTCCTCGCAAAAAAATGAAAATAAAATTGGATTAGTACAATAATAAGGTATAATAATTAATAAAATAAAATAACAATAATAAAGTAACAATAATAAAAAAATATATATAATAATAATAGTAATAAAAATAATAATATAATAGTAAAGGGGGTTGTTTTTGCAAAATTTTAGGCTCAGGTTTGTATGGCGCGTCATGTAGAGGTTCGGAATTTGGTACGGTTGCAAACACGAAGCCCGGGCCGTGTTGCCATGCCAAGTACCAAACCCACCACTCTATTTGACTTGCTTTGCATTAATTTCATACATTCATCATCGCCTTTTGCTTTAGGGACACGGGAACGGGACGGTTCAAGTGTAGTATCATGTTCAAATCGATCCCGAGGCCTCAATACATGTATATATATTTTTTCATTGGCCATTAGCATAGTATTTGTTCAAATCAGTTCAATATTTCATAATGGATAAATTTATCCAAAATGGATCCCTGCACTCAGAAAATCCAGTCAATGCATAAGCCAGTCCAATCGTGTAAAAGGGTCAGACCAATAATTCAACCGGGTTAAACCACATGAATCAAGTAACGGTCAAATGCAAACACCAAGTAATGGGTCAAGCAAACAGGGAAATGCTTCAAGAACATCAGAAACCCATCTAAGCAGTGATAATGGTCCAAGACAAAAAAATCCCAGTAACAAGGAACCACGAGTCAACAATCGTAGAGAAACAAATAGACCCAGAACAATTTTGTCACAAACGAAGCAGCATAAATCATAGAAACAGAGAGATAAACATCCAGCAGCTGCAGTGGAGAAAAAATACAGTGGAACAACACCACCAACGCAGGGAGGAGCGACACCTACTGCCTTGGCATCGCTGCAACTCCACCAGCATCCCCTATCAATTTCAGTCACGAATCACCCAGTGAGAACCCAGAAACATTTAACGATTCCAATTAAAAAAACCAAATAAGTGGAATCACAGAAAAACCAATCTAATGGAACAAACGACGACAACATTGAACGAAACAATGTCCAAACAAAAACCCAACGAGACGGAGGAGGAAGGAGCAACATCATGTGGCATCGCTGCCACTTCCCCCACTCCCCTTTTCAGTTTCCAATAACAGATCGGGACAGAGGAAAGCACGCTAAAGATCAACGGCGTAGGGAATTTTTCGATCAGGACCCAACGGTGGATATGTTTTTTGCTTAGAGTTGGGTGTGCGAAGTATGTATCGGCTGGTGAATGGAAATCACAAAGGAGAAAGGGGCACGGCTGGTGTAGTGTCCCATGGGTGTAGGGTTTTTGGGATGAACTTAAAGGGGAATCATGGGTAAGTGGGCCGGGTTTAGAGGTTTTTTATTGCGAAAAATAGAACAGATTTTGTGCATTTGTGTGTGTATATATGTAGTTTTGCATAAATAAGGTGGAATTTAAAGGAGCGATTTTGACTCCAATTTAGGATTTAAATGAGAAAATCGGGTGATTGCACGGGTAGGATAGAAATTAGGCTATGCATTGCAAAATTTGACCCTTTTACTCAGAAATTAATCAATTATATTTGATTTTCAAAATTATCCTTTGATTAAATAATTAGATATTTAATTAAAATTTTCGGGACAAAATTGGGTGTCAACAGCTGCCCCTCTTTACCCGAAAAGGTTGAAAGAGTTTTCAGGATAAAGAAAGTTGACATGAAACCCATTTTGTCACGATAAAGCCAAGTACTTTGATTCCAAGGACCAAAGTGCGAGGCCTATAGACATTGTCGAACTCCGGTTTCCGAGTTGCCTACATATCTCAGGCTGAAAGAGAATCAGGCCATATGTAGTTCGACGTGATTTGAAAATCAAAGACAAGATAGTAGCGACTACTCAAGAGCGGGAAAAGAGGCTTGTGATTACCCAAGTTATGAAAATGTGGTCGACGACACACCCATAAAGAGGGATTTACACGGACATAGCTTCCATTGCACCTCGATAACCGAGCCATCTTGTTTTCAATCTCAAACCTTAGACTCAGGGTTAACAAGAGACTTACCTCTAGGGTGGATGACTTATGCGGGTGCAATTCTTCAGGTCTTCGTTGACAAGTCTAGCTCATATCAACGATTGCCCCGGTGTGTTGCTAAGAAAAGCTCCATGCTCCAAACGCTGCTGTGGTGCTGCTAAAAATCCTGTAATAAACTCGGCAAACGGTAAGCGTGTAACTGCAAATAAGGCTTAATAAATAGAGTAAAAGAATTTGTAGATGCTGGTTTCAATATCAATGACAAGCTCGTCTCCAATCAACTAGAAGAAATCCGTCTTTGTGAGGCAAGATGACTTCAGGGCCGTTGGTAGACTTCAATTGTTTGCGATGGGCTTCATAAAAGGCCTCCAATTGTTTATGGTAGGCTTCAAATGATAATGACGTCTTCGATTGTTTACGATAGACTTCATAATAAGGCCCCCGATTGTTTACGGTATGCTTCAATGACAATAGCGCCTTCAATTGCTTATGATAGGCTTCAAAATAAGGCCTCCAATTGCTTATGGTAGGCTTCAATGCTAATGAAGTCTTCGCTTGCTCACGATAGACTTGATAATAAGACCCCCGATTGCTTACGGTAGGATCAATAATAAAAGAGCCTTCAATTGCTTATGATAGGCTTCAAAATAAGGCCTCCAATTGCTTATGGTAGGCTTCAATGCTAATGAAGTCTTCGCTTGCTCACGATAGACTTGATAATAAGGCCCCCGATTGCTTACGGTAGGCATGACGTAATTTGTAAGTGCAAGCTGCAATATCTTTGATAAATTGTCTTCCCATCCACTGGTGAAGCAATAAAGCAAATGCGAAGGCATAGTGCAAAGCATTTTCAATAATCTTGACAAGTCAACTGGCAAGCCGGACGGGCATGAAGCAAGGAGGGTCTTGGGGTTGATTGTCGAACAAATCAGCTGGCGAACCGGTCCGGCAAGAAGCAAGGAGGATCTCAGGACTAACCTGTTAACCTGAAAAGTAAAACAAGACGTAATACAAAGAAAATGCGAATGCATAATTTAAAGCAAGTGCGAAGCAATTCGAACAATCTTGAAAAATCAATTGGCAAGCCGGTCGGGCACGTAGTAAGGAGGCTCTTGGGGTTGATTGTCGACAAATCAGCTGGCAATCCGGTCCGGCACAAAGCAAGGAGGGTCTCGGGGTTGACCTGTTAACCTTAAAAGTAAAACAAAATGTAATACAAAAAATATGCGAATGCATAATTTAAAGCAAGTGCGAAGCAATTCGAACAATCCTGACAAATCAATTGGCAAGCCGATCGGGCATGCAGCAAGGAGGGTCTTGGAATTGATTGTCTACAAATCAGCTGGTGATCCGATCCGGCACAAAGCAAGGAGGGTCTCAGGGCTGACCTGTTAACCTGTTAAACTAAAAGTAAAGCAAGTCATAATATAAAGCAAGTGCGAAGTCATAATTTAAAGCAAGTGAAAAGCAATTTAGCGTGAAATATAAAGCAACGCAAAAGCGATTTAACGAATCAATAGGCGTGAAAGTCCAACAAGGGAGAAGCCCCGCCAGGTGGTCAACCTAAAAAATGTAAAGCAAGGCATCAATTTTAAAGCAAGTGCGACGATATAATTTAAAGCAAGTGCAAAGAAAAGCAGTGTGGGAATGTAGAGCAATGCAAGAGCCATTTGACGAATCAATAGGCGAGATAGTCCAACAAAGGGAATCCTCGTAGCCGATGGTCAACCTCATGACAAAGCATAATGCTTTAAGTTATGAGGAGTCAATTTGAATGCAATCTCGGATTGTAATACGTCCGGAATATTCACATTATCTTGCATGTCTTAACAAACTTATTAGCAATGTAAGGCTATAAAGATATGTATAGAAAATGTTTGCTCAAGAAAGTGTGCTAATATTAAACGTCTATCGAGACCATAAAAGATTACTCCTTAGAGCAATTTAAATAATTAACACCGTCGAGGTGACAGAAATACGCCTCCGGGGCAACAAAATTACGCCTTAGAGGCATTCAAATAACTAACACCTTCGAGGTGACATAAATACGCCTTCGGGGCAATAAAATTACGCCTTAGAGGCATTCAAATAACTAACACCTTCGAGGTGAAATAAATACGCCTCCGGGGCAACCAAAATTACGCCTTAGAAGCATTCAAATAACTAACACCTTTGAGGTGACATAAATACACCTCCGGGGCAACAAAATTAACGCCTTAGAGGCATTCAAATAACTAACACATTCGAGGTGACATAAATACGCTTATCGAAAGCGTAAACATAAAGACGCTTACCGGAAGCGTGAAAACATAAAGACGCTTACCGGAAGCGTGAAAATACAAAGACGCTTATCGAAAGTGTGAGATATAACGACGCTTCTCGAAAGCATGAATACATGATACTCTTTGAACTCTTCCACGGAGGAATGGTCTTGACTACAAAATAAAGTAAGCCCCCAGGATTGGCAATATCTGTAAAAGAAATGGAACGTTAGTAAGTGGTCTCATAAAGGGAAAGGAAATGAAATAGACATTCTTGATAATTTGCAAGAGTTATGGGAAATTGAAATGCCGCCTTTCGGCAAATTTGAAAAAAGCGTCGGGTCATGAAGCACGAGCTTTATCCAAATATCATTACAATCCTAGCGATGAGAATCTTGGAGATTGACTTGCTAAGATGTATATCTTCAGTTGCGAGTCTTAATGTCCCTGCTCTCAAAGCAAAGTTGTTAGTTTTGAGAAGGGAGGGGAAAACGTTTGATTTGTGCAGACTTCATCCTGATTTTGCTGCTTCTGCTGCTTCCTGGTCTTCATTGGACTTGGATTTGCAAATTGCTTTCAGAAACTTGGCTAATGAACTCAAATAGCATAAACTTTGAAAAATAGAGGCAAGATAAAATATTTTAATGCAATATAGCGAGTGAAATAAGCATGCAAATGAAGTCAAAGATGTATTTTGAAAATTTTGCCTTGACTTAAACTTGTAACATATTTTAAAACAAAACTGAACATCCTTTGTCTTAGACTTTGCACTGTTCGCTTAGCCAATTATAGAGTTCTTGCCAACTCATCTTTAATAACCAACGCCGCTTCTTGCAAAATTCTGCCCCAGTTATAATCTTCCGCATCCCTAACTCGTTTTGCAAAAATTGCCCCAGTTGTCCTTCTTGAGGGAAAATAATAATTTAAATGCTAAAGGGTCGAGCCCGATGGGGGAGCCTACGTATCCCTCCTTGGGAATCAAACCGTGCGTAGTTCTGCAACACTGCTTCAACGCCATATACCAACAAATAAAGCTGGCCCAGTTGAAGTTCTAACAGATAGTGTGATATCCAAAGAGCGCGGACAATAATTTCAGTGCATCGCTTTAAATTGTTCAGTTGTTTTGCCATACGTTACAAGCAAAGCTTTGGCAGGTTTATCAATTTTAATTTTGAAATGGAAACAAATGCAAGCGTAAATAATATAATAAGAATGAGATGCATTTTATTTCAACTTTCATAAATTCAAAATGAGTTGATTCAGATTAACATAAGCTTTAAAGTACAATGCAATTCAGGGCCTCAATTTGAATTAAAATTGAAAATAATGCTACTAAGTTCAATTGCCAAGTTCTTTTAAAAAAAATGCCATTAACTTCTGGTGCTGCATCGTTCACGAGCTAGAGCGTCTACCATCAATCAGATCTTGAATCTTGCGTGATTTGCATAGTCAACCACCTTACAAATCAAACTTCTGCTAGAGAAATAAACAAAACAAAGAAACCTCAAAGGGTAACTAAGATAGTTTGCATGTCATTCATAGGATTGCACACAAGCAAGCAACACCTAGTATTTAACGCAATTTGAGCAAATAAAGCAAGGCCAACAATTAACATGTGACAATCACAAGTAGTTGAGCGTAAATAAATATGCAAACGCGTCCTACCCTGTAAGGTGCCTCTTTGTGCTAGAGGTGGGCCTAAGACGCGCAAACAAGTGGTAACAAAAAATAGTTCATGCCAGTTTTGAGCAATTCAGACTTAGAGTAAGCAACAAATAATAACAATAATCGATAACAATCATCTCTCTGCCTTGACACTGCAATTCCGTTATCCCAACTAACTTCCAAAAGTAGTTGTCAATTCGAAATTTTAACACAGCTCATGCTCTCCACAGCATCTGCACAAAACTCTAAACCATAATGCCTAAAACCCGAAACAATCCTCCATAACTTTTGCAAACATACACACTCCTCCAAGCACAACTCCCAATTGTTTTACAACATCCAGGGAGAAATTTCCAACTGCCTCCGCAATACCAGACTGCAAATCACGAAAGGCGCCAATTGGCCTTTCAAAATAAAACCTCACTGGTCCTCGGCTTTAGACAAGCCTCTCAGCTTCCTAGGTTTTGCAAGGCTCACAGACCTTGTTCATAGGGCTCCTCACTTGTCCTCAGCTTTAATCAAGCCTCTCAGTTTCCTAGATAGCCAAGACAGCACTGGTCTTCAAGGAGGGACCCCATTGGTCGTTTATAGACATAGGGGCTTCGCTCTCCTAGTATGCGACAAGCATACTTCAATTTTATAAAGTTGGAGCTGGATAATCAATATAGGTCCGCACACACGCAAAGCCATTCACGAGAGGGACCCCACTGATCCTTTTAAAGACACCAGAGGCTTCGCCTCTTAGATCTCACTACACCAGGCCATCTCCAAAACACAAACCAACCAAATCTGCCGAACTTTCCCCAGACTGCAATTCTGTCTATGATCTCAATTCTGCTAAATTCTTCCATTTTCTGACCTAAAAGACAACATAAGAGACAAAATTCCAAATCTGATTTTGCTCAAAACATGGTTAGGACTGAGGATTCGTTATCACACATCACATAATATACATTGTCGTTGGGTTTCAAGAACCCGTTGACGTAAGGGCGGTTTCCTAACTATGGAGGCGGTACCAAGGACCAGGTCCAGACTAAGGTGTAAATGCATGCATGCTCCTAAAGCTCTGTCTAAGAGTGGGTTAACGGTTGAGGCTAACAGGTGAGTGGCAAGCGGCCTCGCAGTCGAATTACTCCCACGACAACCGCCGGTGTACCAACTTGTCACAGGGTTCTTTAGTGGAAGAAAGTGCGGGTACGCATGAGTGTACCTCACGGATATTTGGGGTGAAAATGCAAGAGGTTCCCAGGAGTGGGGAAAGTATGAACGGAATGCCAGTTTATATGTGCACAAATAAGAGTGTAGTGACATGCTTTTCGTGGCACACAAACAAACAGATATAATAAAGCAAAATAAATTAAGCATGCTAGTTGCAAATAATTGGAAACCTTTATGGTCAAAACCTTTATTGCTCCCAGCGGATTCGCCATGCTGTTGAACCCCAAAAATTACCCCGAAAATGATAAATTCTGAAATATCGACAGGATGGACTAACTCTTTTGGAGTTTTTAGAGCCGCTACCCAATTTAAGGAAAACAGGGAACCAAATTAACAAATGCGTGCAAAAACTCAGTTTTTATAAAAAGACGGTCTTTCTTTCAGAGATTCTAAAGGGAAGAGGTTTTATTAATTTCGGAAGAAGGTTTTTAAGGCACTTCCGAAATTCCGTAAAATACGGTTAATCCGACAGGTTTCCAAATATTTACAAGTGCGCTTTTCTTTCAAAATAATTATTTGAATAACAGTAATAATAATAATAATAATAATAATAATAATAATAATAATAATAATAATAATAAATTAAATAAAAGCTTATTTGCAAAAAATATATATTTTTTACTTGCACGCATTTGCTAAGATGGCCCCAATTTGCAATAAATTAAATAACGACTTCACAATAGAAGGCAATGAACATACAGTAAGGAAATATACAAACAATCGCATATTATTGATAAATTAAATATTTTACACATTTATTTGCATAAATATCCAAGGAAAAGTAATGCAAAGTTAAAGATAGAACCGGGAAATTGATCAGCTCGCGGGAGTCTTGAATTTTCTAAAATTCCTAAGTCTTATTTCTGAATGCTCGGGTCCAAGTCAATGTATATCCATTTGCAAGTTAGTCTACGAATTATTCGTACCAAAATGTTCCTCACAAAAAAATAAAAATAAAATTGGATTAGTACAATAATAAGGTATAATAATTAATAAAATAAAATAACAATAATAAAGTAACAATAATAAAAAAAAATATAATAATAATAGTAATAAAAATAATAATATAATAGTAAAGGGGGTTGTTTTTGCAAAATTTTAGGCTCAGGTTTGTATGGCGCGTCATGTAGAGGCTCGGAATTTGGTACGGTTGCAAACACAAAGCCCGGGCCGTGTTGCCATGCCAAGTACCAAACCCACCACTCTATTTGACTTGCTTTGCATTAATTTCATACATTCATCATCGCCTTTTGCTTTAGGGACACGGGAACGGGACGGTTCAAGTGTAGTATCATGTTCAAATCGATCCTGAGGCCTCAATACATGTATATATATTTTTTCATTGGCCATTAGCATAGTATTTGTTCAAATCAGTTCAATATTTCATAATGGATAAATTTATCCAAAATGGATCCCTGCACTCAGAAAATCCAGTCAATGCATAAGCCAGTCCAATCGTGTAAAAGGGTCAGACCAATAATTCAACCGGGTTAAACCACATGAATCAAGTAACGGTCAAATGCAAACACCAAGTAATGGGTCAAGCAAACAGGGAAATGCTTCAAGAACATCAGAAACCCATCTAAGCAGTGATAATGGTCCAAGACAAAAAAATCCCAGTAACAAGGAACCACGAGTCAACAATCGTAGAGAAACAAATAGACCCAGAACAATTTTGTCACAAACGAAGCAGCATAAATCATAGAAACAGAGAGATAAACATCTAGCAGCTGCAGTGGAGAAAAAATACAGTGGAACAACACCACCAACGCAGGGAGGAGCGACACCTACTGCCTTGGCATCGCTGCAACTCCACCAGCATCCCCTATCAATTTCAGTCACGAGTCACCCAGTGAGAACCCAGAAACATTTAACGATTCCAATTAAAAAAACCAAATAAGTGGAATCACAGAAAACCCAATCTAATGGAACAAACGACGACAACATTGAACGAAACAAAGACCAAACAAAAACCCAACGAGACGGAGGAGGAAGGAGCAACATCATGTGGCGTCGTTGCCACTTCCCCCACTCCCCTTTTCAGTTTCCAATAACAGATCGGGACAGAGGAAAGCACGCTAAAGATCAACAGCGTTGGGAATTTTCCGATCAGGACCCAACGGTGGATCTGTTTTTTTGCTTAGAGTTGGGTGTGTGAAGTATGTATCGGCTGATGAATGGAAATCCCAAAGGAGAAGGGAGCACGGCTGGTGTAGTGTCCCATGGGTGTAGGGTTTTTGGGATGAACTTAAAGGGGAATCATGGGTAAGTGGGCCGGGTTTAGAGGTTTTTTATTGCGAAAAATAGAACAGATTTTGTGCATTTGTGTGTGTATATATGTAGTTTTGCATAAATAAACTGGAATTTAAATGAAGGAGCGATTTTGACTCCAATTTAGGATTTAAATGAGAAAATCGGGTGATTGCATGGGTAGGATAGAAATTAGGCTATGCATTGCAAAATTTGACCCTTTTACTCAGAAATTAATCAATTATATTTGATTTTCAAAACTATCATTTGATTAAATAATTAGACATTTAATTAAAATTTTCGGGACAAAATTGGGTGTCAACACAACAGATAAGTCGACTCAAAACTATCTCAAGTAGACTAACTCGGCATCCATACGTAAACACTCTGCTTCTTATATTACATGTTATTATTGTTGTAATTCTGGGAATAAAGCATTTGCATGCAATTATTCTAGAGATTATATAATATCGAAATATGTTTGGAGACCCAAACAAATTCATGCACCATTCCCTACACATGTTACTAACCATGAAGGACCCCAAAAGAACTGGGTACCAAAAATAACTAATCTATTTTACAGGAACTCCTTGAGTCCGGCCTTAAGGAGAATAAATTGTAAGTGCATAGAGGCTGATCAAGGTCATTTAAGTTTTTCTTACTGTACTAAAAATGGACATCTCAATTGGTTTAAGTACAGTCGACTAACTATGTTTGAGTCAACTCTCTGCTCTTATTAGTAATCTGATTGGTATGAATAAAAATGTCAATATCTATATTTTAGATGTTTTATATACAAATATTACGTCTTGCATCTTTAACATGAATAAACATGTCATATTAGTTAAGGAAGCATGCCAACTTATTTTGATATCATACATACTTGATTCATAGATTTATGCATAAGATAATTTTTGAATTGAATATCTTGTGATACATACTTTCTTGGTTAGAATATTAATATTTTATTCAAGTGCAAGAAAGTTATTTATCTTTGAGAACATTCTGCACATTATATTTTTGGCTATCCTAAAGACTAAAATGCTTGGAAATAAAGGGATGTGCTTCTAGAATTGACACTTATCTATGCCTTATTTGAATTATATGCTTTGATCAGTTTATGTAACTAGTCTTAGTATACGTGCGTCGCACGTGTATATAGCGTGAAATAATAAAAAGTTATTTACCAAAAATTAGAAGATTATACTATTTTGAGAATCATAAGCCACAAATCCTTCCCCATTGTCAATTTCGGTAAACATGAGCTTATTTTTCTTGAAAAAAAAAATTATTTTTATGATATTTAGATCTTTCGAAAATATTTCGCCTGCTTATATATGATATTCTCAAAGCCCATTTGTTAAACTAAATAATTAAAAATAGCATGTGATGCACCTTATCAACCATATAGGAAGTTGTATTTATAGAAAAGAATGAAACTTTAAGCGTTTCTCACCTGGAATAAATATCATTTATAAGTATTATCAGTGAAATCAAAAAATTTACCTTAAGACATTTTGATTTTCTTTGTGCTGGTCCTATCAAAGTCGAATCTTTCTCTTCCCCTTTGTTGAGTTTTAGTTATAAAAGACATAATATTACATCTTGATCTTGTCAAGTTTGACTTTCACAAGTTGTTTGTTAGTTGCACTTTCAACATTTCAATCTTTTGAGTTTGTGAATCAACAAATGATATATATATATATATATATATATATATATATATATATATATATATATATATATATATATATATATATATATATATATATATATATATATATTCAGTACCAATGCATAACGACCAATAATATCATGAGCAACTTCACACGTTTGGATTCTTCATGCCATACTAATATAATATAAAAATTTTGTAAACTATGTTACCAAAACTACTTGGAAAACATGGAAATCTACTAAACTAATTCTAGAATAAAAAGTTGTACTAAAATTCTAGAAAGTCATGCATGTTATGAATACGTTATATTGTGGATGTCCATTACTCACATAACTTCCTGAAGAAGTTTGATCTACAAGTAGCTTGCAAGCAGTTTACAAGTAGCTTACAAGCAGATAGCTTGCAAGTAGCTTATGCAGGCAGCTAGCAAGCAGCTCTATGAAAAGTCTTGCAGCAGCTTGAAGAGGCTTGCAATCAAGCAGACAGCTTACAAGTAGCTCATGCAGACAGCTTGCCAGCCGCTCCTGAAAAGCCTAGCAACAGCTTCTTGAAAAGCTTTGTAGCTGCCTCTTTTCTTCTATAAATAGGAAGTTAATTCAGTTTATTTTGTACATCAGTTTGAAATGAAATAATATATCAATCTCTCTCTATATAGTTTTTCTGTTTTATTTACTTTACAATTTTTTATTTCATAACACGTTATTGAAATTATGCAGAGAAAATATCACTGATAGTGGCATGCTTAGGAAAATTTTCTCCACTTTTCATGCCTCGAATGTGCTCTTGCAGCAGCAATATCGAGAGATGAAATTTAGTAAATATTTTGAGCTAATTTCACATCTAATTGTTGCTGAACAACATAACGGTGTATTAATAAAAAATTATGAAAGTCGACCCCACTGGTTCTACTCCATTCCCAGAAGTGAATGAGATGAATTTCCACCAAAAGCGTGGAAAGTGGCGTAGCCCCAGTCGTGGCCATGGTCGTGGTCGAGGAAGAAACTCTTATCATGATGATCGTTATGCACCAAAATCCCCTCACCATCAACCATGGAAAAGGAAGGATAAAAGCATGAAGCGGTGCAAATAAAAAATTCAAAGAATGGTTGCTACAATTGTAGAGCAAAAGGACATTGGTCACGTACCTGTCATACGCCACCTAGTTGATCTCTATCAAGGGATAAGTTCATCAATCAATGGGCTTGCATTAGTAGAACACGAGAGAAAGAAATGTCTAGCTCAAGTACCTTTGGTAATTTGGCTTCACTCTTTCCCACTAGAACATTTCCCAAACCTCAACTTCCACCACAACGCACGAGAAACTCTAGCAAGATCATCACAAGAAGGTTCAATTTTGATGCCAAGGCAATAGCTAATCTGAAAGAGAGAATCCTTTCAAAGGATACTTCCATTGAATGAATTTCACGAGTGGTGGCAGTAATAGCTCTTATAAATAAGGCTCTGGCTGGCGCTACTCTAGCCACGAATGGCCATTTGAAAGACTTCTTATTCCGCCCAGCAATGAACTTGAGGGGGAGAACAGTTCTACCAGTACCACAACATACTTTGGGCAACTTCGTTATATGTGGGATGGCTCCTTTTCAGGCAAACAAGAATGGAATAGAATTGCATGACTTTGCAAAGCTCATGTCAGATGCAATAAGAGAGACAACCATGAAAATGGCAAAGGCAAACAACGATGAAATCTCTGATTTGCTCATAAAAAATTACGAAGCGATTGTTGCCAAGCTTGTCAGCAATGAGAAAGATGTTCCCGCATTTACAAGTTGGTCCAGATTTTCTTGGTATGAGGCTGATTTTGGCTGGGGAAAACCAGTTTGGGTTAGCTGTAAAAGTCCATCTTTTGAAATAATAAGCCTGTTTGACACCAAAAACGGTGATGGAATAGAAGCATGGGTGAGCTTGAGGGAAGAGGTCATGGTTGAGTTTGAACAAGATCCAGACATTCTGTCTTTGGCGGTATGTCCTCCAAAATGAAATCTTCTATCCGTTACTAAGTTGGAGGATAAAGTGATCAATCCAGTTCATTTGTACTACTTGCATTTGTAATCTCAATTCAAAGCTGTGAGCGACTTATTCGGTTAAAGGTGTGTTTGTTATAAATTCCAATTTTCTTATGTTTGGTGGACTTAAAACATTTTTTAAAGCTACTATTTTCCTTTAATTTGAAGAAAATATTAATCCTTGCGAAAGTCGGGAAACATTTTCCAAATATGACAATTCATACTCATGGTCTTCTTACGGAAAAAACTTACCCACACCGGGTGTATACATCAAATCAATACATGCATGACATGTGTTGGTATACATGCTTCTCTCTCTTAACCATAGTTAATTAGTACATATTTTCACTTCATTAAATCATTTACCCATAATTTAGTTTGGTATAAACATCCGGTGTGGGTAAGTATTTACCCTCTCGTTACACCATCCAACCCCACATCCTATTCTACCGCCACCCCCACCGACCCCTACTCCACTCACCTACCCCAATCCCACCCCCGCACCCCCACCACTCTCGCCTCAACCCTATCCAACCCCTTATTGGATGGTTACGAAATTATTTTATTCTTTGCCAATGAAAAATAAGTATGAAAATAACTTATTTTACAAAAGAATATGAAAAAAATACTTTACTTCATACCAAACACACCCTAATTGGTAGATTACATTATAGCATCCACAAAGCCGAAAATGGAGACTATAATTGTCATGACCCAAACTAGGGGATCGCGACAGGTACTCGATGATCCTGACACCCCTAAGTGAATACTTCTACTCTCTTTATTCCATTTTGTGTGTCATAGTTTGAATCAACACGGAGTTTAAGAAATAAAAAAAATACTTACGAAGCTTGTGGTCTAAAATAAGGTATATTTTTTTGTGATTGTAAATCATTTTATTGAAGGTAAAATAGTAATTTTGATGTTATTGTTACCAAATTTAGACAGCTGCAACTCTTTTTGAAATAAACTAATAAGAAAACTATTGTCATATAAACTGGAACAGAAGGAATACTAATTAATCCGAGAAAGAAGACAATCAGATAACTTCATCAATTGGAGCCAATGCCAAAATTACAATAAGGAGTTCAACAATTTATGTGGGCCATGATTTCTTTATTATTGAGTTATCTTAATAAGATTAACATTTCATCATCTCGGAAATTTATACTATTTTTTCTTTGATTTTTATTTTATAACTCAAACATAAAAAGGCCAATTTGGTGCACAAATCATTTTACATTCACACAAGGTCTGAGGAAGGACTGCACCGTAAGGGGTGTGATGCACGCAATCTACCATGATGCAAGCATTCATGACTTCTTTTACGGGTTGAACATGCGACCTTTAGCTCCTACGGAAACGAGTTTACCAGCTGCACCAAAGCTTCACTTCTTATAACTCAAACATATCGAGTATAATTTTTATGTTATCTTTTAAAATTAAGCCGCATTAATTTGGAGTAATGCACAAAGCACATATCTAAAAACTAGTTACTAAAACATAATTAGTTAGAATCAGTGTCCTAGCAGATGACTGCTCGACAAAACAAACCAACAATAATAAGGACTAGACTTCAAATAAGAATTATGCGGCTCGATTGATTAAACTTGCATGACATGCCAAGGGGAAAAAAAGGCAACATAATCATGCAAAGCGTAGAAGATGGAGTATTAAGTTTGAATAAAAAGTTCAAATAATCCCAACAAAAAAGGTAATCTCATAAATTAATTTCACTGAAAATGAAGTTGTTTGACTTGGCTATATTTATTTTCAAATTTAGAAATTGATCATTCTTTTTTGGGACAATTACATGGAGAGACACACTACTTATGAAAATTACCAAAAAAGACCCCTATTTTCCTTCTTTACCCGACCTAGCACCCCCTACTTTTTTTATTTTTTTTTTCACTCCATAGCACCCCCTATTTAAAGAAAAAAAAAAAACCCTACCCCCATTTTTTCCCCTCTTCTCCTTCTCTCCTTCCCATTTTCTCTCTTCTCTTCCCCATTAACCCTAATGCAGCCGCCACCCCCCCTAACCCTTCCACCACTGCCCCACCGTCATCCCCTCCCCTCCAAGCCACTGACGACGTCGCCGCCATGGTCACCACCACCACCACCACCGCCGCTGCTTCTTCTTCTTCTTTTCATTTTTTTTTTTAATTTTTTGCTTTTTGAATAGCAATGTTGATTTTCGTTTTGTATTGCGATCCAAACTCCGGTGAGGAGTTTATTTATCAAGTTTCTTCTTTTTCTTCACTTTTATCATAAAAATTCATTGAGATCTACTAGTTTTTTATTAAAACTTTTGTTTAATGTTTAGATCTAGTGTTTTTCTTGTATAAAACTGTATAGATCTGGGATGTTTGTTAAGTTTTTGTGTAAAAGCTGCCCGAAGCACTGTTTAAAGTCAGATTTGCGAGTTTATATACTTTTATACATTTTTATACAAGTTTATACAATTCTGTAAACGTGTATAAAAATGTATAAATCTGTATAAGTACGTATTGACAGTGTATAAAACACATTCTATGTATTGTAAAATTTGTATAAAGTTGTATATGCGTGTATGAATAATGAATAAAATTGTATAAATTTCAGATTTGTGCACTTTTTATGGATGTTTTGTATAAAATTTATATTTTTGTGTATATTTTTGTATTTTTCTTCTTGCATCCACAATTTTCTATGTATTTACATGTATAATTTATTATTTTGAAAGATTTAGTTGTATAAAATTATCAAAAAATAATTATTTAAACAAATCTACAAATAAAATAAGCAAATCCGGTGAATTTTTGGTTTTCCGGCCACCTGCCACCGCCGGCCGGCGGCGGCAGCGGTGGCGGCTCAGTTTATGGTGGCGGGGCAGTGGTGGTGGAGGGTGAGGGAGTGGCTCCTAGGGTTTTTAGTTTAAATGGGTGCTATGTTATGTAATTTTGAAAATAAAGGGGTGCTATGTTGTGTAATGTAAAAATAAAGGGGTGCTATGGATCAAATGTGGCCCCTCATTTGTAATTTTATGTTGTGGGGTGCCTAGTTTTGAAAATTCCCATTCTTTTTTAAACATACTAAAAAAATAGGTTCACATAAATGTATTTTTTAAAGGAATAATTACCAAAACAGTCATTCAACTCCCCCTCTTACTTTTGACTAGTCCTTACTTTTTTGTAGCTAGTATATATATACAAAACGAATACACAGTGTTTACAAACAATAGCAAGTATATAAACGGTCTCTGCATGTATACATAGTAGTTAAACCAAAATTTACTGACGTATATAGTCGGATCTATCAGTATACTGAATGTATATACCCACATTTTTTTTTGTTATTTTTAGTGTATACATATTTTTTTACAGTATACACATTTAAATAAAATAAAAAATTTTTAACATTCATATATACCCAAAAAAAAAAAAAAGGAAACAGGCTGGAGTAGCACCTCCTCTTCGTCGAAGCTCCGGTGAGCTGTTGATGTAGTTCCACCGCAGCAGATTTGTAGCGCTGGAGCAGCAGCAGATCTACTGCGACTCGCTGGAGCAGCGGCGATGGTTCACCGAAAAACTGAAGCGCTATCAGCGATGCTCTATCGGGGGGGAGGAAGACTGGCTGGAGGGGGGAAGGACGGCGATGGCGGGAAACCCTAAAAAGAAGGGAAAGAGAAGGGAAGTACGAGATTTAGAAACCTTAAGGGGTGGCTACAAAAAGATATAAGGTGTGGTTAGTTGTTTGTTTGTTTAGGGTAATGAAAAGGAGTAGCTAAAAAAATACTATATAATGGTGACTTTTTGTTCTCCTAGTGTAAATTTTTCCTTTTCTAAATACTTTTCTTTAGTCGATAGGGTCTATCGAAATATTCTCTTTACCTTGGTAGGGTTAAGGTCAGTGTATATCTCACCCTTCTCAAACCCCACTTGTAGGATAAAATTGGGTATGTTGTTGTATTGAACTCAAAATGAAGAATTTGATAGGTAGAACAAGTACCAAAGGAAATCAACAGTAATTATCACAACTCTCTCGACACAACTCCAGAACAAAATTGATAAAAGATGAGATATATAGAAAACGAATACAACTGTCTATGACTTGATTGATGAAGAGGAACAAATGAAGGTGCAATTAAGTTTTCATTCCTAATTCTTTATTAGTCTGTGCAAAATTAGGCCAAAGCATTAACATAATATATCCTACTTTCCTTCTCCAATCTGGCCACATGCATTAACATAGTATTTCCTGCTTTCCTTGTTTCTTGGATCTGGATTAATTCCATTTTCCTAATATTAAAACTTAATATAATTCTGATACCAAAAGCCCCTTTAAATATGTTGATCCTTGCTATCTTAATCAACAAAACAGAAGGTCACCGATAAACAATTCTTCTTGGTTCAAGATGGTGTTTGAGGGTGGGATTGCATGATATGGCACGACACGGATTGCATGATATGGCACGACATGTTTAGGACTTATATTTGGATTATAAAAGATTACTGTCTAAAGTAGACTAAGCAAGACAACAATGATAATGACAAGATCAACAAAGAGAGAAAATTTTGGTTCAATCAACTAGACCTACGCAACATATCCTAAGTGTACGTAGAGATAATTAAGTTGGAGTCAAAACTCAAACTAGCACAAAACCAAACGAATTTTAACCTCACAAAATTCACCTAAAAGAAGTTCACACAGAGTATTTCCTGAATACGAATTCTCTCAAAGTATTATGACAGCTCACTCAACAAAGAGCCCGGAAATTGTAAAGTTGACTTCTGACTTCATTGATTAAGAAGTATAAATGAAGATGGGATGGTGATCTCATCTCGTGAAGAAAATCTTCATGCATTAATTAACAATGTTTTTCCTGATGTCTTTGTTTCTTGGATCTAATTAGCTGTCTTATGTTATCTTTCAGTAGCAGTATAAATCCCTTTTAAGAGTAGACTACTTTATCAAAACATAGCGTATAAATAAGTACCTTTGATAGTTAATAACTTATAAGCTGAATTAATCCTGTATCAAGTATGGAGGTTCAAGTTCTATCTAGAAAGATAATAAAACCAATCAAACCAACCCCACTTCATCTTCAGAACCTCAAGCTTTCATTGTTCGATCAACTATCCCCTCCAGTCTATATCTCCCTACTTTTCTACTACTCATCCAATGGTGAGGAAAATGCAGCCAAAAGCTCTGAAAAGTTTACTCTCTTAGAACAATCATTATCCAAGGCCTTAACCAGCTTCTACCCATTAGCAGGCAGGTTCTTGAACGATGACCTTTTGATCAATTGCAGTGATCAAGGGGTTGAGTTCGTAGAAGCCCAAGTCGAGAAAGATCTAGCTGAATTTCTGAATGAAGGACCCCAGATTGAGCTTCTGAATCAGTTCATGGCATGGGATGTTCCACCATCAACATTGTTGGCCACAAGCCCATTGTTGGCAATCCAAGTGAATATGTTCTCGTGTGGCGGACTAGTAATTGGAATACAATGTTCTCACCAGGTAGCAGATGCTTTTACACTGGAAAAGTTCATTAACCAATGGTCTTGCATTAGTAGAACAGGGGAGAAGGAAATGTCTTGCTCAAGTAGCTTTGGTAATTTGGCTTCGCTCTTTCCAGCTAGAACATTACCTGGACCTCAGCTTCCACCACCGCGCATGAGAAACTCTAGCAAGATCGTCACGAGAAGGTTCGTGTTTGATGCCAAGGCAATTGCTGATCTGAAAGAGAGAATCATTTCAAAGGATACTAGCATTGCGCCATCACGAGTGGTCACAGTGATAGCTCTTCTATGGAAGGCTCTAGTTGGCGCTTCTCTAGCCAAGAATGGCTACTTGAAAAACTTCGAATTGCGCCCAACAATGAACTTGAGGGAGAGAACAGTTTTACCAATACCGCAACAAACTTTGGGAAATTTTTGGATACATGGGATAGTTCATTTTGAGGCAAACAAGAATGGAATGGAATTGCATGACTTTGCAAAGCTAATGAAAAATGCAATAAGAGAGACAACCATGAATATTGCTAAGGCAAGCATTGAAGAAATCTCTGCTATGCTCATTAACGATTACAAAGAGATAGTTGACAAGATTGCCAACAATGAGAAAGATCCTGCGTTTACAACTTGGTGCAGATATTCTTGGTATGAGGCTGATTTTGGCTGGGGAAAACCAATTTGGGTAAGTGGTATAGGTATACCTTTTGAAGTAATAGGTCTAATTGACACAAAAAATGGTGATGGAATAGAAGCATGGGTAAGCTTGAAGGAAGAAGTCATGGTTGTGTTTGAACAAGATCCAGACATTCTATCTTTGGCTGTTTCACCTCCAAAATGACATCTTCTACATATTACTACTAAGTTTTGGAATATAATCTGTTTGTTCATTTACTAATAAACCTGGATCTGCAATCAATAATATTCTCCATGCAAAATCTTATATTTCTATTCTCAATCCAAACGTTGTAAGTGCTTAATTTTGCTTGTGGATTACTCTCCCATCCCAATGTATGTGACACTCTTTTAATTTTATTCAGTCTCAAAAATAATGACAAATTTATAGTATTTTGTAAAAATTTAACTTTGTGGAATGATTCACAGCCACATAAATTCCTATAATATGTACTAAAAGTTTTAAAAGTTTTCTTTATTTCTTAAACTCTTTACTCAGTCAAACGTATTCATATTGTAGACATTGAAATTTTATCAAAATTAAGATTTCTACAAGTGAGCCCATTAGGGTTACTTGGAAGCTACTCCACCAAACCCGAGTTCACTCCTATAAAAAAGGATTCATATTCTCCAGAAAAGGCATCTCAAAAATATCAAGAGATCTCAAAAAAAGACACCAAATATGTCTTTCGAGCCTCTTCTTGATCATCAAATACATCAAGGAGATACAAATCATCCTATGTTCGAGAAACACGCCGCTAAGGCCCTCGAATTACGGATAACAAATCGGACGGAGGGAAGAATCAAGGGAATACACAGAATTGTACTCACATATTTTTTCAATAAAAGTACTTTTCTTTATGTTGTTTGTAATGGCTAAATTTTAATTGGCACGTCCGGTGGGACCAATTCTGCCTTTCATCTCTTCAATCACGAGCAAAAACTACGTCTTCAACAATGGAGGCCAAATGTGAGCCCATTAGGGTTACTTGGAGGTTACTCCACCTAAAATCCTAGATCACACCTATAAAAAGGGGTCACATATTCCCTTAGATGACATCTAAAAAATTTGAAAAGATCACCTCAAATCTCATACGTCCGGGATATTCACAACAAGAAAGACATGAAATACATCTTTCTTAATATGTAGCAACATGTTGCCCAGATCATCTTAATTTAATAAATATTCTGTTTATGCCCTCGAATCATGGAAAAACCTTGAGATAAGAATCAAGGGATCAACAGAATTATACTTGCAATTTTGATAAATAAAATCGTTTGTTTCTGTTATTATCTTGTGATTGCAGTTTATTTTCTATGTATTGAAAATTTGTTGCAAATAAACTGGCATGCCCAATGGGACAAGTTCTGCCCTTCCTCTCTTCTCTCACAAGCAAAAAAGGTGTCTTCAACAGTAGATGCCAAATCTGAGGGTAAGATCTTAAATACTTCAAATCTTTTTTTCGCATCTCCAACTCAAACAAGACTTGAAGTGGGGGGCATTTGTAGATGCTGAAATTTTATCAAAATTAGGGCTTCTACAACGTGAACCGACTAGAATTACTTGGAGGCTACTCCACCAAACCCTAGCTCACTCCTATAAAAAAGGATTCATATTGGGTTTTTTTACACAAATATATAAATTTGCACCTCAAGTTACAAAAAAATAGCAATATAAAATTACACTACATAGCAATATTTTTCATATCACATTTCATTTTTCATCCCTTTGTTCAACAAACATTTCAATTCATTTTTCCTCCTGCCTAAACTCCCAGACCCGACTCGACCGGACCCTTTTGTTTCCCCTTCACAATTTTGAAAATTTCGGCGACTCTCCAGCGTATCCGTCACTGCAAATGATGATCGCCACGCTCAATCCTTCATTCCCCCTCCCACCATATAGAACATCAGTACCCCTATCACAAATTCAGTTTCTTTCCCTGTTGATTCATCTCCCCCAAACGTCCTCTACCTTTCCTTCAGACGACGATGACGATTCTCAACGACGTCGCCTCCTATACTTCCGCGGAGGACCGATTTGACAAATTTCGCCGCTAACGACATCAGATCTGTCCCTCTCCGCCTGAAAGCATAAACTTAAAGTATGTCTCTGGGAACAAAGTGTTAACTTAGTTACTTGAAACAGAGAAGAAAATATTAGCTCTTCGTCAAGAGAACATCAATTAAAATGGTGAATTTCAATTAGAATAATAGACTATCTCTGTTGCTTAAGGCTTCTACCGATTATTATACTTCACCAGTTTACGGGCCTTCATCGGGCTTTAATTTGGGCTTGGTTTATGTTTTGGATGGGCTGCATAGGATGAATGTGAATATTGGAGAAGAGGATACATCTAGTGAAGGAAATATATGGGAAGATCGTGTTAGCATTTTTTAGTATTATGATTGTTGTATCCTCTTTAAATTTGTACCGTTTGAAACGACGTTGAAATAATATGAAACAGTTATTGAAACAGCCTGATACAGTCTGAAAATGCTATTGAAACAACCTGATACACTCTGAAAATGACGTTGAAATAGTATGATATAGTCTATAAATAGTTAGATACGATAAAAAATAGTTGAAACGGTGCAGTAACAGTTAGATACAGTGCTGAAATGAACCGAAATGGTGCAGAAACAGTTGAAACAGTGCAGAAACAGTTAGATACAGTGCTGCAGAAACAGTTAGATACAGTGCTGAAATGAACCGAAATGGTGCAGAAACAGTTGAAATGGTGCAGAAACAGTTAGACACAGTGCTGCAGAAACAATTGAAATGGTGCAGAAACAGTTAGATACAGTGCTGCAGAAACAGTTACATACAGTGCTGAAATGAACCGAAACGGTGCAGAAACAGTTGAAACGGTGCAGAAATAGTTGAAACGGTGCAGAAACAGTTAGACACGGTGCTGCAGAAACAGTTGAAACGGTGCAGAAATAGTTAGATACAGTGCTGCAGAAACAGTTAGATACAGTGCTGAAATGAACCGAAACGGTGCAGAAACAGTTGAAACGGTGCAGAAACAGTTAGACACAATGCTGCAGAAACAGTTAGATACAATGCTGAAATGAACCGAAATGGTGCAGAAACAGTTCAGATACAATGCTGCAGAAACAGTTGATATGGTGCAGAAATAGTTGATACGGTGCAGAAATAGTGAGATTCAATGAGATACATTGAGGATGGATGAGGAAAAGTGAAATTGGGGAAAATGAAAGGAGTAAAAGTGAAATTGGGGGGGAATGGTGAGAGGAAAAGTGAAATAGGGGGAAATGGGAGGAGCAAAAGTGATAGTGGGGGAAATAGAAGGAAGAATGTAAGGGTTTGGTATGTTATGGGAAAATATTGCTATGTTTTTGCTATGTTTGTAATTATCTTGTGTTTTCCTCTATATAGGGTAAATTTACTAAAATGTTGCTAAGTTTGGTAATTAAGCTCTAAAACTTGTACTTTTATGTAAAAAATCCATTCATATTCTTTAGAAAAGGCATCTCAAAAATATCAACAGATCTCAAAAAAAAAAAGACACCAAATATGTCTTTCTAGCATCTTCTTGATTATCACATACATCAAGGAGATGCAAACCATCCTATGTTCGAGAAACACGCCGCAAAGGTCCTCGAATTACGGACTCAGACGGAGAGAAGAATCAAGGGAATACACAGAATTGTACTCACATATTTTTTCAATAAAAGCACTTTACTATATGTTGTTTGTAATGGCAAAATTTTATTGCAAAACACATACAAATTAAAACCGAGAGTGTATATTTTAGTATCCACATACCCTTTACTTCTTTTAATGGTTGATTCCTGAAATCGAAGACTGTTACGAATGAAAACGGTCAAGAGACCATGTAAGGCATGAATTAGTTGAATGGAAAATAGTTAAATAGAAAGATAGGAAGGGGGCATTAGAGCAACGATAATAGTTGTCTTGGTATGATGTAAAGTGTACGAGTTCAAGCCGTGATTCAGCCACTAATATTTATATCAGAATAGACTTATAATATATTCACTTAAGAGGTGTGGACCTTCTCTGACCATATTCACTTATAAATGAAACGTTGACTTTTGACTTGATTCATGAAGAAGAATAAATGACGCTGGGATTGAGATCTCATTTCCTGAAGAAAATCATGTTCTTTATTCCAGCATTGGCCACATGACTGACTTCCTTGTTTCTTGGATCTCTTTTGGTTCCCTTTCATCTACAACTTATATATGGACAATTTGATAAGTAATAAAATAACGGAAATATTTTAATCTTCTTGGTTTTGAATAGTGTGTCATGGATTGCACGGCACCGCACGACTGAATCATTTAGAAATCAAGAAAATCGATCCATGTGAACCAGGATGGGTGAAGCCGTTGACTAAATCACTACTAGAAATTGCGTGTTTTATGATGGAACAACTGGCGAGGGAATTTTCTCTCCAAAAAATGCTTTCACTCGCCATATGTAATAAAAATAAAAATTACTTGTTTGGCTAGAGAATTTCCTCGCCAGTTAAAAAAACATGAGGGACCTTATTAGAGAGGGAATTCCCTCGCCAATTATTTCTTTAAATGTGTCAGGATACCGGCGAGAGAATTTTCTAGTAGTGTAAAAAAAACTCCTCCCTCTTTTACCCATTAACAAAAACAGACCAGCTATTTTCCTAAGTCTAAAAAAAATTCTCCCTGCTTTGGAAAAAAAAAACCCTAAGCCGCTTTTCCAATTTCAACTATCTTCCCAACAATCTTCCCGGCCAACAATTTCCTTCTCATCAAGGTAAGTCTATTTCAGCAGTATCATTTAATTTTCGAATTGGGCGTGCTTTACCTGTTCTTTTTTGGAATTTGGGTTTTTGTAGTAACTTTCGAATTGGGCATGCTTTACCTGTTCTTTTTTGGGATTTTTGGAATTTGGGTTTTTGTAGTAATTTTTGAATTGAAATTTTTGGAATTTGCACAAACTGCTTTAGAAAATTTAATTACAAATATTGCATCGTTGACCAGTAGCTACAGATGTATGGAGTATATCTTGAGGATGTTGTAATTCGTATTGAGTATATCCTAATTTATGGAGTTTGTTTCTGTTGTACTACCTCTGTCCCAATTTATGTGTCACACTTTTCTTTTTGGTCTGTCCCAAAAAGAATGTCATATTTTCTTATTTGTCAACTATTTAATGTACTATCTCTATTTTACCCCTATTGGGCCCTACTTCTTTTAAAAGCCACAAACAACTTTTTGATTACTACAATCTTCTCTCTCTTACTTTTTGAATGGTAAATTTGAACATTTACAAAGTCAACTTCTATTTCTTAAACTCTGTGTCAAGTCAAACACCGCCACATAAATTGGGACGGAGGGAGTACCTTTTTGCATGTATAGTGTAATTCATTTTATAGATTCCATTGGTGGAAGCCGAATATGATACAAGTTTAAATTAGGAGCACCAGACAGGTCATTTATCCAATAACAGACTAAAATGAGTTGCTGATATCTATATATTTGCTTCCATTGTTAATCGGGATTATAACATATATAGTCATCCCAGTAGTGAGGCTTACATCAAGGGATTGAGTAGCACTTAGTAAACTGTTATGCATTTTTTAAGGCTAAAATACAAACAAAAGCTTCTCATTAGTTATCTAAAGAGGATTCATATACAACTATTGCATCGTTGCCCAGGAAATTCCCATGGTTTGCGGGGGAATTCTCTCTCCAAACGCCAAAAAAAAAATATTAAATTTAATGGTTTGCGATGGAATTTTTTTCCTCGCCAATAAGTAAAAATAAAAATTTGATTACATTCCCCCGCCAAATAATACTGACACACTTTTACAAAAGGCCTACCTAACTGTTGGCTAGGTAATTTCCTCGCCAAAAAAGCTTTTCTACGAAGCTTTTTGCGAGGCGCGTGCAGCGAGGGAGTTCCCTTTCTAACGCGCGTTTGGAGAGGGAATTCCCTCGCCAAATTCCCTCGTAAAACGCACAATTTCTAGTAGTGAATGTAGATTAGGCACCACTTAACCACTTGGGTGTTCAACGCTCTTATTGTTAAAAAGTTTAAGTTATATACATTGATGGTGTAAAGTATTTTTATATCGTTAGTGCAGCGAACATAGACTCTATCGTTAATTTTTGCTGAGGAATTCAACTTTCAATTTTAAGACAGCTTGTCCTTGCTGGAGAGTAGTACACTTGTGGAAGTTATTGTTGGTATTTAGGTACTGATAAAAAGTAATGTCAAGTCACAGTCTTTTCTAGTGGGTTCAATTTTTTTAATCTTTTGTGCATGACAAAAGTTTCACATCGGTAGAACTAAGTCATGTTATATACAATCTCAATTCTTATGAGTTTAGTTGTGTTGAGACATGAAGACCACACATGCCGCCGCCGTTGCCATCGTCCGGCTTATGACGTGGTGTGCTGCTACTTTGTCATGGCTTCATTGATTTTCTGACAGTTTTTTGGTTGTTGATATATCTTCAGAATTAATTTTGTAACAACTGATTTATATTCTTAATAGATGTTTTAATTCTGTAACAGCTATTTTCATTCTCTTAACAGTCAGATTATTGGCCTATAAAAGCTAATCTTTGGTTCAAGAACAATTACACAAAAAACATATTTCCTTTTCTTATTCTTCAATCTGAAATCTGTTCTAAAAAATTGTTTCTACGAGTTCCAAACATCTGACCATGAGTGCACGTGTTCAGGGTTACTGTGGAAATCCTTGGGGAGCAACCAGCTGCGGACGATTTGCACCGAAGTCGGGCCGAATTTTCTTTCAAGATAGTGACTTTGCCATTACATAGTTGTGACGATAAGTTATTCTTCCTTGTTAATTTATAATTCGTTGTTACTATTTTGTTCAATATTGTATTATTGTTCCTACAATTTGAAAGCGAATTATTCATACAATATTGAACAATGGTTGTAACTTTGAGCAAAACGCTTTTGATGATGTGGGAGTATTTGGCTAAAGTTGGTTTTCCTGATTGCATACAAGTAAATGTGAAGTCTAAGACTTTTGATGATGTTTTTATAAGTTATGCGCAAAACAATGCTGCTTATAGATTTATGTCTTTGAATGATTATTCTATTTGTGATAAAGCTTATTCATCCTCTACGCATGTCAATCTTTTGGCTTGGTGTTAGTTGTGTTTGTTTCTTGCTTGCTCTTGGAGTTTAGCTCTTTAGGTAAATTTTCAAGAGTTTATCTATTTTTTCATTTGTGTAATAACAGCTCATGTAGTCTTAGATGTGATCAATAGAAGTGATTCAAGGCTTGGTCCAGCCTTTGGTGTTATGGACCAAGCCAAAAGAATTGTTTTAAAATTAAAGATGACAAGTTAGAGGAGTTAAGCTATTGTATTTCCTAAAAATGTATTTCAGATTTTACAATTAAATTTGTATTTAGTTGAGTCTAAGGCGACCGTTTGTATCTTAATTTGACCGATCGATATACAATTTACGTTGACAAGTGATCGATTTTACTGAAGATTGCTTCGAAAACAATATGAGCAGCTAATTAAAATAGAGCATGCAACAGTAAATTCAGTATGACAAATTCAAATCGAGGACAAATGTTATCGAATAAACGAAGATAAGCAATAAATTCACAGGCTATGATGACGCGATCGAATAATCACAAGAGATCGATTATATATGATTCTGAACAAGTTATGAAAGAAGTAAACAATTATGATTCTACCGAACACGATTTGAATATTAGATTTGCTCGATGTTAGATGAACGATTGAATAAAGTTCGATGAAGAAGGGAGTAGCAAAATTACGATGACAACGTTAGATATGAAAAATTATGCGTATTAGCTGATAACAGGTTTAATGAAAATGACAAAGGCTACAGTTAATGAACTGAAGATAATTCTATTGGATTGATGTTACGATCAGGATGACAATATTTAGTTAGTGTGATCGATGATAATGAACAGTTATGCCAAACAATGAGCTAACAATATGATCAAGATAATGACAATTCGTTAACGTGATCAATGGCGATACACAAATATGTTAAACAATGGAATAGTCAGGCAAACAACGAGATAAGTAATAATTGATAACAAAAAGCAATAAATTTTATTGTATTGATCGATCGAAGTCTGGTGTCCTGTTGAAAGGGATGAATAATCCTCCTTCAGACTTGAACCAACCTGCGACTTGTATGTTTGATACAATAGTTGAGATTATAAAAGTAATGGAAGATTTATATAACAACAATGGCGTAATTGATCACAGTGCAGCTGATGAATAAAGGGGAGTGCTTTTTTTCTGATGAACGTAAGTCACAAATGGGAAAATGGGGGCCTATTTATAGATTAGCTAAAGCATGAAGTTCCCAACCCTAGAAGAACTCCACTCCTCCACGTCTCTTCAGCAGTTATCCACGTTCCATAAATTGCGCTACATTAGTTTCGATAAAAGTGGGATAAGATCAGCCAAAGTAATCTGCTAGAACAGTTGTCTTCGAAACATTCCGATCTCAATACAACATAATCGATCACACCAGTGACCGAGGCTGTTTCCACTTCGATCTCGCTTCGTAATGTCTTCGAAATCTCTTATAACTTCGCCACGTAGTCGAACACGTCATTTGCGCGATCGAACAGAAATCGACCAATACAACTATTTTGGGCTTGTCCACCAGATTGGATTGCGTTCAAAATCTATTTGGAGGAACTTTGGATCTTTGGGGGTTTGAAATTTGAATTCACTTTAGTTCTGTTCCTCATGGTCTTTTCCTTCATTATTTTTGAACGATTAATGCACATTAGGTAGATTTAGGGTCCACGTCAGAATGTAAAATCAGCTTTGCATGACAATAATACAATAACAACAATAACATACCCAATGATATATCTCACAAGTGTATGACAATAGCACAAATTAATAAAATCTAGACCACTTTCTTTAATAAACAAAATAAGCCAAGATATGTTGCCATCGATGAACCAAGTCTACCAAAAGGTGATTCAAGATGAACGGGTAAAGGGGATGGCAGGGACTCAGGAAGAACGAGGGGAGGTGATAGCGTTTGCTGGGACAACGATCACCTCCACCGAAGAAAGGGTATAAGGAGTCACTTGTGTGATCGAGGTGGACATCCTCCGGAACGTTGCTATGAAGTTATTGGTTATCCAGAGGGATGGGTGCATTATCCGAACCAAGGTTCTCCGAGTGGGGGACGTGGCAGAGGAAGAGCTGAAGGTAATAGAGGCGGAAGAGGTCGTGGATATCAACAGTATGGTTCTAATACTGGCCGAGGACGTGGTAATAATCGAGAAAATGCTGCTCAAGCTGAGTCTGAAAGTGGAGAGATTGGACACATGACTGTGCCCGGACAAACCAACTTGTCCGGTATAACAAGTGATCAGTTGCAGATGCTGTTCGATTTGCTGAACAAGGAGAAGACAAGCACAAGTGAACCATCGATTAGTAAGAAAATTCATCTTCCATGGATTATTGACATGGGAGCATCGAATCATATGACCGGTCAAATAAGAGTTTTGGAGAATTTACGGACAATACCAAAGTGTTCGGTCGGTTTACCAAATGGAAGTAGTACGATGGCGACGCAAGAAGGATCCATCAGATTTAACGAAGATATGGTTCTTCACAGAGTGTTATATGTGCCAGAAATGACTTGCAATTTGATTTCTATGTCTCAATTAATTAATCAAGTTGGTTGCAATGTAAATTTCACTAATGATTTGTGTGTTATGCAGGACCGGGCTGCGGGGAAGTTGATTGGAGCGGGTGAACAAAAGAACGAACTCTACTACTTTCGGGCGATACCCCTGGTGAAGGCTATGAAGGTTGATGTGATAGATTTATGGCATCAAAGGTTAGGGCATCCTTCGATGCAAGTAACAAAATCTCTTTCAGTTGTAGAAGATAATGGGAAAGGTAGCTTAGAAGGAAAAGCATGTGTTGTATGCCTTAGGACAAAACAACTAAAAATGTATTCCCTTCAAGTAATAATAAAGCTGCCAAACCTTTTGATTTAATTCATTGTGATTTGTGGGGTCCTTATAGAACTGAATATTCATGTAGAGCATCATATTTTTTTACTATTATAGTGATAGGCAGGAAGTTGAAGTGATAGGCGTGGTTTTGAAATACTTGGCATACGTTCAGCCACGTTATTCTCCCGCTCAAATTCATTTCACTCCTCGGTTAGACTGACACTTGCCCGAGGAGTGGGGGGGCTATCTGTATTGAGTTAAAATTGGCTCATGCTAAGTGACACCTCATATGTACGACCAGAGGTCTACCGGACAAACGTTCATAAGCCAAGGTTTGGGGCAGACAGTAAGGTCGTTGAAGTAAGCAACTGAGGGTATGATTGGGCCATGTCTCGGTGGATCTTAAACTCGGTTAATCAGAGAGCTGACAGCTGCGAGGCAGAAGACTTTAGCCTCGGTGAACCGCCCCACTTTCAGCGAGAAAGCAGTCTCACGATCTCGCACCATCAAACCCACTTTCAGAGATGCAGAATGTGGGAAAATGTGGAAAACATGGGGAAATGGGATGTAAGTATTTGTCAATAAATAGCAATTCATTTGATGTATTAGGCATTGAGAAATATATACATAAACTCTGCCAAAATTTGTACTCAAAGCATATATTGAAATCCTATTCTATTTTTGTTCACTAGTTTGTTCAATTTCATCGCTTATTTCGACGATGATATTTAGCATTGCTTGTAAGCCCATTCCAAATTCAATTTGTTGTCCTAAATCAATTTAGGCCAATACAGATAGTTTCGCCCCTGACTGCTTGCTTTGCTTTTTTATCATATTCATATTATATTGCGAAGTTATTGGCATTTTGCCTATTTTTAGAGCCTCTAACAAATTCTGTAACTAAAGCAATTAGTGAAGCTTTCAGAAGCTTTTTATAATTTCTGAATTACATAAAATATTTCAATAGCTATGTACTAAATGGTATAAAGAGTACCACAACAAAATCCACGAAGCCACATGGACATATTGCAAACTTTCTATAATTAGACAAGTGCTTCAATCTCTCCATATATTTAGAATGCTTCAAAATAACAAAAATTGAATCATATTTAAACAATTAAGAAAATCATACTAGGTCTAGGACTTCCTCTCGTAATGAAAGGCAAAAGGTACTCGAATGAAACTTTACAGTATAATGTATTTGCCAGCAATAGTCCATTTATCATAGAAAAATACTTTAAAATAGCGAACACATATGTAGATGTTTCACATACACAAATTGGTATTCGCCTGGCACAGATGTTCTAAATCCTCCCCGAAGCTCCCTCTAAATAATGAAAGCTGAATAGATAATAAACGCATAACAAATATTGTTGAACTTTTCAACAATGCACTCCATGTGCCAAAGGAAAAGCATGTCCAGTGTGTGTGCGTGTGCGTGTGTGTGTGTATATATATATATATATATATATATCATTGTCTAACAATACATGTTAAATGTAATTTCACCCAATCAATTAAAACCAAGTCGGCAATAAACATAATCCAACAAATTGTTTTATTTCTCATATGAAAGGAGGAGTATATATATAAAAAACATACTCAAATGAGAATTCAGATTGTATTCTTGTTCCGTCATATTTGTAGCATATATCGTCCGTAGACCGTAAATAAAAACCTGTCATAATATCTACACTTTAATTGACGGTTTGTATTTTCAATTTTCACCATTAATTTAGCATTAAACTTTTCTATTTTGAAGTAAAATGTCATATACAATAAAATATTTACTTATGTGGCTTTTTTGTAGTTATTTTGTCATTGCTTTAAATGTTTCGAACATGACGTGCACCTCTTTATATCAATGGTTGGCTCCTTAAAGTATACTCCTTCTGTTCTACTTTATGTGTCATAGTTTGATTCGACACGAAGTTTAAGAAATAAAAGAACACTTTTGAAACTTATGGTCTAAAATAAGACATAGATGTTTGTGTGGTTGTAAATCATTTCATTAAGGGCAAAGCAGTAATTTTGAAGTGAAATTTTTACCAAATTTAGAATGTTGTCATTCTTTTTAGAACATGCTAAAAAGGAAATGTTGTCACATAAACTGGAACGGAAGGAATAAAAATGAGTAAGGATTGCTTCAATCACTAGTTCCAGAATCCTTCCACTACAGATAATGCGATTTGGCTATTTGGGCGTACTCTTCTTTCAAACCGCTGTCAATAATTCTTAAAATAAGTATATTATAGTCATGGTTTGCTAAAGCAAATTTCAAGACCTCAAAAAAGTATGAGGAGTTGGTCTTTCAGTTATACCTGTCAATTGGGCCAGGATCGATCCGGACCGGCCCGTTAAGAGTCGGCTCACCGGTTCTGGTACCGGTCCGGTCCAAACCGGTCTTTTTTTAAAAAAATTGAAGTCCGGCTCGGCCCTTAGCCCATTAAGCACCGGTCCAGTCCGGGTTTTTTTTTCTTCTTTTTTCTTTTTCATATTTTAGCTAAGCCTATCACTTTGTACTTGCAATTGGAAGGACATATAATCCTATATAAAAAGAGAAGGAAGGTGAAAGCAGGAAAGAAAAAATCAAACATTTTGAGAATCATATACTTTGACTCATTGATGGAAACCAAGTTTAATCACTATGTTAATTTGATGCACTACTCATGAAGTAAAAGATCACTGTTATTATTTTAAGTAAGTACTATCTCATCATTACTATAGTACGCTTAGTCAAATAGATACAACTTTAATACTACAACTCAAGGGTGAGAAATTGAGATTATCAAATTCTCTTACAACCAAGAAGATAAGTTGTATAAAATAGTTAATTAATATATATTCTTGATTAGCAATGAAAAAATAGTAAATGAATATGTTCATTTGTTGTACTTAACAAAGCTAAAAATATCTTTGATACTATTGCATATTGAGGGATTCTAAAAGGGATTAAATGCTACATTATATTTTATATGATTCTTGGCAAAAGCATGTCTCAATTTCCCTCGATATATATTATAATTTTGGGACAATTACATTGAGAGACACCCCACTCATGAAAATTACCAAAAACGACCCCTATTTTGTTACCTTACCTAACATAGCACCCCCACTCCCTTTTTTAAAAATTTTCTTTCACATTATAGCACCCCCTATTTAAAGAAAAAAAATCCTAGCCCCCATTTTTCCTCTCTTCTCCTTCTCTCCTTCACATTTTTCTCTCTTCTCTCCCCCATCAAACCTAACGCCGCCGCCGCCACCCCCCAACCCTTCCACCACTGCCCCACCATCATCTCCTCTCCTCCAAACCACTGACGTCGTGGTCACCACCACCACCACCGCTGCTGCTTCTTCTTCGTCTCGTTTTCTTTTTGTTCTTTTTTTTTTTTTTTTTGTATAACAATGTCGATTTTCATTGTATATCTCGGTTAAAACTTCGGTGAGTTTGTTTAAAAAAGTTGTTTATCATATTTCTTCTTCTTTTTTCACAATTTTCATAAGTATCCGTTGAGATCTACTAGTTTTTTTTAAAAAAATTTTAGATCCAGTGTTTTTCTTGTATAAAACTGTATATATCTGGGATGTTTGTTAAGCTTTTGTGTAAAAGCTGCCCGAAGCACTGTTTAAAGTCAATTTTGCGAGTTTATACACTTTTATACAAGTTTATACAATTCTGTAAACGTGTATAAAAATGTATAAATCTGTATAAGTACGTATTGACAATGTATAAAACACATTCTATGTATTGTAAAATTTGTACAAAGATGTATATGCGTGTATGAACAATGAATAAAATTGTATAAATTTCAGATTTGTGCACTTTTTATGGATGTTTTGTATAAAATTATGTTTTTTGTGTATATTTTTGTATTTTTCTTATTGCATACACAATTTTCTATGTATTTACATTTTACATGTATAATTTATTATTTTGAAAGATTAGGTGTATAAAATTATCAAAAAATAATTATTTAAACAAATCCACAAATAAAATAAGCAAATCCGATGAATTTCTGGTATTCCGGCCACCGGCCGGCAGCGGCAGCGGTGGCGGCTCAGTTTCTGGTGGCGGGGCAGTGGTGGGGGAGGGTGAGGGAGTGGCTCCTAGGGTTTTTAGTTTAAATGGGTGCTATGTTATTTTGAAAATAAGGGGGTGCTATGTTGTGTAATGTAAAAATAAAAGGGGTGCTATGGATGAAATGTGGCCCCTCATTTGTAATTTTGTGTTGTGGGGTGCCTAGTTTTGAAAATAATTTTTAAAAGTAGGCATCCCACTACCCAAAATTACAAACAAGAGACCATAATTTTTTTCATGCATAGCACCCACCCTTAAAATTACAAATTTTAGCACTCCTTCATAAAAAAAACCTTAGCAACAAAATCTCCCCCTCCCCAGCCACTAAGTCGCCGGTAGACACCCTCTCCCACCAGTGGTGTCATTACTTTTTTGTATTTTACTGAATTTATGTTGTTTATTGCGTTTAAATCATTGCATTGGACAAGTTTATACACACAAATATTCCCCCAAAAAATAAAGTATACATGAATATACATAGATAAATGCGTAGCAATGATAGAAATACAAAAATATACACAAAAAAATAAAAATTTATATAAACATCCTTAATATACAGATTTATTCACTCGCATATACACACTTATACAAATTTATACAATTTTATACAGTTTATAAAATAGTATAAAATTGTATAAACTTGTATAAACTTGCGGCGACTGCTATCTCGGGAAAAGGGTGACAGCTCGGGTAAGATTCGAAAATATGGGTCATTTTTGGTAATTTTCGTCTTTGGCTTGTCTTGTAGTGTAATTATCTCCTATAATTTTTCTATGAAAAAATCGGTCCGGTCCGGTCCGCCGGTGGGCCAAAGACCGGTCTTTTACCGGTCCGAGCTAACCGATCTTTTTTCTTAAGCCCGGCTCGATCCGCAACCCGCTTCTTCCTTGTCCCGGACCGCTTATAGTGAACCGGTTCGGTCCGGCCCGGTCTGGTACCGGATTAGCCCGGCCCGATTGCAGGTATACTTTTAGTACGTGCATTGTAGAGAATCTTTTTAAAATAACATAAAAGTCTTAAGTCCCAAATACTGCAATATATAAGAGTGATATAATCAAACAATCCATAATGAATTTATTCTGAGCTTGGGGTTTTCCAAATTCCTTGAGCCGCTATTTGTGGAACTATAATGGATTTTTTACATAAAATTACAAATTTTAGAGCTTAATTACCAAACATAGCAACATTTTAGTAAAATTACCCTATATAGAGGAAAACACAAGATAATTACAAACATAGCAAAAACAAAGCAATATTTTACCATAACATACCAAACCCTTACATTCTTCCTTCTATTTCCCCACCCCCCCCCCCCCCAATCACTTTTGCTCCTCCAATTTCCCCATTTTTCACTTTTCCTCCTATCATTTCCCTCCAATTTTAGTTTTACTCCTCTCATTTTTCTCAATTTCACTTTTCTTCATCCATCCTCAATGTATCTCGTTGAATCTCACTATTTCTGCACCGTATCAACTATTTCTGCACCGTATCTAACTGTTTCTGCACCGTTTCAACTGTTTCTGCAGCACCGTATCTAACTGTTTATGCACCGTTTCAACTGTTTCTGCACTGTTTCAAATTATTTTAGCACTGTTTCAGACCGTATCATACTGTTTCAATGTCGTTTTAGACCGTATCAGACTGTTTCAATAGTTGTTTCAGATTGTTTCAACACCGTATCATACTGTTTCAACATCATTTTAGACTGTATCAAACTGTTTTAAACTGTATCAACTCCCATTTCAGACTGTATCAAGTCCGTTTCAGACTGTATCATAGTGTTTCAATGTCGTTACAAACTGTTTTAAACTGTATCAACTCCGTTTCAGACCGTTTTAAACTGTATCAACTCTCATTTCAGACTATATTAACTCCGTTTCAAACCGTATCATACTGTTTCAACATCGTTTCAGACTGTATCAAACTGTTGCAACAACTGTTTCAATGTTTCAAACCGTATCATATTGTTTCAACGCCATTTTCAAACTGTAGCATACCGTTTCAATAATAAATAGAAAACAAGAGTTTAAATTTATTAAACCACTATAACAAATCTGTACAAACAGAAACAGAAATGAAACAAATATGAAGAAACATGAATAGAAACGGAACATAAACGAAATCTGAACAATTTTGAAGAAACAGAAACGGAACAAAAATGAAACAAATCTAAAGAAACAGAAACAGTTGAGAGCAAATTCCCAAACATTTTGCCAATTGATATCTCCATATATTCGTTTTCCGTCGTCTCCACCACTGCCGGTGGTGGCAGTGTCTAAGCCATTTCCCCTTTGTTACTATTCTCGAGCATCCAAAATTATCATTACGAACACTCAAAGGTGAAAACTTCAGGTTATTCGATGAAACATAGTAGTATGTAATAGAAAATATTTGAACATAATGGAAAATCTATGGTTCATAATCGTCTTCAAATAGATCCAGTCTTCAGTTGCTGCCTTTTGTTGTTCCGTTGCCATTCTAATTTAAGAGACATGGTGAAAATTGAAGAACAATTATTTGGATACTGTTGTTAACCTCCTGCTCGCATTTCCCCTTTCCCTCTACTCCCTTTTACTGGTATGAATTGAGATAGGGGATTTGGATCGGGACCCCGTCCCTTTTGATCTGTGGTTTGGGAGTCAAAGAGAACAAAGGAGAAACAAGGAATGGGTTTCTTCGAAGATGGGTATTTTTCCGGTGGAGATTTCGGCGGCGGTGGTGGCTCTGTTTGTGTTTGGGTCTGTGGTTGTGGTGGTGGAGTTGTATGGGTGGCGGCTGATTTGATTTGGGGAAAGTGAAGAAAATACTTTAGGGTTTTTAGGTGAGTGGGGTGCAAATGTAGTTAAAATGTGATAAAAAAAAATATTGCTATGTCTGGTAATTTTAAAAATGTTGCTATTTTTGTGTAATTAGGGGTGTATATTTGTATATATGTGTAAAAAACCCAACTATAATTACCATGTTGTTGTTGTTTGGGCTTTTCCAAAACTCCGTTTTGATATTCTGAAGAATTTATTTTTAAAATATTTTCTAATCCTTAGCTTCCCCCCGAATTCATCATGGCAGGTTTACCAAAGACTTCGAAGAATACAAGAGGTAATTTACACCTTCTTAGTTTTATGATGATCGATGCCGCTTTGCTTACTATATTTAATGTGATTTAAGCACTAGGTCATGGTAGGACCATTTAGTTAATTAAAGTTGCTTATAAGAAAACTAGGAAATTATAGTAGAAGAAGACATGAATCTTGGTTTTGTGGAATTTAGTGTCTTTTTTTTCTTCCTTCCTTTGTAAGATTGTGGAATATAGTATGTGTACGTGAGAGAATTGTATTTGTAAAGGGATTTTTTTTTTTTTTTAAGGTTCGTTACATTGGCACTAGGGATGATAATCATGGTATAAGACTCTACATTGTTTAATCCCTTGTTCAGATAAACCATGGATTAGCAATCCTTGTATTACTTATATTGGGATTATCTATAGACTAAATGACCAAAAATTTATGACAAACGAAACCGGTAATATAATTTTAAGTATTTCTCTGATTGTCGCGCGCATGGGTTATGTTTGCAAAAATTCTAAAAAAGGAGACATAATATAAATGGTGGACACGAAAAACAAAAAATTTCACTACATGTACCCCTTGAACCTTGGTTATGGTTTTTTGTTCCCACAAAAGAATGGTTTAGCAAAATGGCCTCCGTAGGCAACACTTCACGTTATAAATTTTCAAGTGTTCCCTCGGGGGAAACACTTCAAGTGTAAATTGCAAATGTTGTCTGCAAGGCAGCACTTCAAGTTATCTGGAGATAACTATGACAGTGATAAAAGGTCAAGTGCTGCCACGGGGCAACACTTGCAGCACTTGTTATTCTATACTTGAAGTGTTGCCCCCGTGGGTGCACTTTATACTTGAAGTGCTGTCCCCGTGGATGCACTTGTCAAGTTATAACTTGAAGTGTTGCCCCCGAGGGAGCACTTACTTAAAATTAGTGAGGCCATTTTTTTAAAACCACTTTAAGCGAGGTCAATAAGGCAAACAATTGCCTAAGGTGTCATAGTTTTGTAAATTACCCCACGAAAAAGGCCATTTAAGTTAATTAATTTGTGCAGCAAGAAAATTTCGTTTGATAGCCCTGTCAATCTTAATGTTTTAACTTTTAGCTTCGACAAAGAAGTGCTTAATTCATAGCATTTTATGGCTAAACAGCTAAAAGTTAAATAGTTTTCCAAAGACACTAACGCTAAACTATGGGTTTATTTGGACAGACCTCAGTAGTGTGTTTCTGTTATTACTCCCTCCGTTCCAATTTAAGTGTCGACATATTTTTAGGTGAAAATCCTGTCCATTACTATTTTGTGCAATATTATGCGATAGTGGTGTAGATTGACATCATATGTCCACCTACTTAATTCATGGTTGAGATCATTACTATTAAACAACCAATTATAGTAGTGTAATTTAAAACAAAAAATTTAAAAAACAAAAAAAAAAAATAACATCACCTAACGACAACCTTTAACCTTATGTCTCTGACATTTTTAACTAACCAACAACGGCCACACCATGTGAATCAATGAAACACGTAGAAAAAGACGTATGAAAAGTTAGTTAAACAAAAGAGAGTAATCAACTCATAACTTTTCAAATTACAAATAATCTGATTAAAAGAACCATTTTCAATAAAATGAAGAAAACAAAAGTTAGCGAAATTTAAATTGAGGTTGGCTGTTTGTTGTTTAACACTATAAGACAGGGTTATTCCTCAAAACTTTCCCGAAATACCACATTGAGCCCAACCCAACTAAAACCCATCAAAACCAATCAGACCCTTTCCCAAATCATTTACCTAGCTCTCATTCATCTTATGACCAGCTAATACAATTTGATCGATTCAATCAATAAAAGGTAAACTTAATTCCCTAATCAAGTTAATTTCATTTCCTATAGTTAATTAAAAACAGCTTGATTGATTAAGTATCATGTTTGAGATGTTATGGCTTATGATTAAGTATTTTTTAACTTTTGAACCCTTATTGAAAATCCTGCCTCCGCTCCTGAGTCCAGAAGAACATAAAGGCATACAAGAACAAGAATGTTAGCAATTTGTTTGAACATACTATATTGGTTCGAGTTTCCAAAAATCTTATTCATAAATATGAGTTTTATTTAGAATTTCAAAATATTACGCAATTTTCTTTTTTCTTTTTCTGAATATCAGGCAATTTTCTACTATAAAAATCTTGGTTTTTTTTTTTTTGTGTAAGAGTTTAAGAGGTTAAGGAGGAAACTCGTACGGTAAAAGGTGGACGAGCAATCGGGCACGACGATATTCCAATGGAATTTTGAAAGAGTGCAGGCATAGTAGGTATAGAGTGACTAACTGATGCAGGATCAATCCTACACCATTAATAGTGAGGGGCGGTCGTCAAAGATATTACCCCGATATGAGTTGGGGTCGATTTCCCAAGAGAACTAGCTCGTTCAAGTATGAGAGTCACAAATAGATATTCAGCTGTTGTTAGTTAAGAATCGTAAAAGTAGAGTTGTTTGTTGTAAATCTATATTAAACTACAAAACAAATAAATGAAAGCAAGTCATTGATTCTATATATGAAAGCTAAGGGCGTAAACGGCTAATAGTAATGTCCAATCAATGGGTAAAGTAATTCACCTACCTAACACGAGCATGAATGTGGTCGAGTCATTCTATGGTAACCCCTGGAATCCGCCAGGCCTAAAAGGGGTCTACCTCACTACGCTCACCAAAGCCATAGTTAGACGCATAAAGATCGAGTAATTTTGATGCATAGCTATTTTGGACGCGCTCAATGAGTTTTATCCACCGTTTTCAAATTAATTGAGGAATAGCCAAAGATCCGCGCGCGCACTTATATTTTATTAGTGTTGGCAAACACCCCAGACGAGTCTCAGTATTTTATACTGATACTTTGAACTAATATGTTCAAAGTCCCATTATTTTATACTTGGATTCATGTACCTGGAGCTTTATAAGTTCTAGTATTTTATACTGGGACTTTGAACTAACATGCTCAAAGACCCAGTATTTTATACTGTGATTGAACATAAACACTAGTCCAAGTATTTTATGCTGGGACTTTGAACTAACATGCTCAAAGTCCCGATATTTTATACTGGGACTAGTGTTTAAGTGATCCCAGTGTTTTATACTGGGACTTTGAACTAACATATTCAAAGTCCCAATATTTATACTGGGACTTGTCCGGAGGTGGCTATTTCTCAGCGAATTTATTTTTAATGGCTACAGATCAATTAGCGCGCGCCAAACAGGCCCCTAAGCGAAATGTTTACATAAAGATCTAACTCATGGATCCAAGGAAAGAGGACTTCTTCCGAGTGTAACCTCTTTTAGATGGGTTAGGTTAAGTTTTATCCAACAAAACCCAAATCCTTGCTAACTCCATTAATCTACACTAGTCAATCTCTCCCGAGTCTTTAACTTGCAAAGTAGAGATGAAATCCTAACGTCATGTTCATTTAAGATTTTGATGTTATTGTTATAGGAGCTAGATAATCATTGCTCATGTTATGTTTGTTGAATTTAAGCAACGCTCATTGATTTTCTATCACTTATAGCATGTTTACACCTCTATTATGAGTTTAGCTACTCATACTAGGGGTTTGGATTAAACACAAAATCATGTAATAAAATGATGGAATAGATTCAAACATGGAATATGTATTGATATATGATTAAGGATCTAAAATTACAAGGTATAGAGCTTACAAATCAATGAAAACCTTGAATCTTGTCTCTTAAACATTGTCTCTAAGAGTAGTATTTGAAATATGGAATAGAATAGTGTTAAAACTCTAACTTGTTCTATTTATACAATAGTGAAATTTAATTGGGATTTTTACACTCTATACCCATAAAATTTAAAGTATTTACAAGCCATACCCATTACAAATTATACTACCCATAAAACTAAAAGTATTTACCCAGCCTACCCATTTATTATTGTATACATTTGTTATGTCTTATACGTGTATACCTTTAAAGTATACGGCATAAATTATGGTATACAAGTCTGGAAGGATATTTATTACTGTATACCTTTGTTATGCCTTATAGGTATATACCTTTATGGTATACTGCATAAACTATGGTATACAAGTCTGGGTGGGTAGAGTGGGTAATAATTTAGTGGGTAAGTTCGGTAATATTTGAAAGTAATGGGTAGTGGCTGTAATTATTTTAGGTTTTGTGGGTATTTTTGTAAGTGTCCCAATTTAATTACAGAATTACCATGGGCGGCCCATCTAAGGATAAGGGGTGGTCTACCCTCTATATGACTTGGCTGATTGGCACTTCATTTTGCAGGCAAGGGCGGAACGCCCATTTCTTGAGGCCGGGCGCCCTCTGTAGCTTCAAGATTTCAAGCTCTCTATATCTCGGGAGGCAGTCAGCCTCGACTGCAGAGTGGGGTGCCCATCTTTATCTCAGACTTGGCAGCTCTAAGGATTTCCTTAGGCGGTCCGGCTAAACATTAGGGCAGAGCGCCCATCGTGCCTCTAGATTTGGCACTTCTCTGTATCTCAGGAGGCGGCTCGCCTTCTGATCAGGGCGGGGCGCCCTCATCTACAACTGCTGCATTCTTAATACTTTGGCTCCAATTCTTGTAGCTTCAATCTTTAGTCTGCGACTCTTTTAAACTCATTGTAACCTGAAACTAAGCAATTCATGACATTAATAACACCTAATGTTGCTTTTGGATTCAAAAATAAAAGTCTAAAACCGTCTTTAAGTTGGTAATTTTCCAACTTATCACTAACTGGTTGTAATGTCATCCTTAGGATGGGTAAGATGCTCGAGGAATAAAGGTGGAGTCCTATGATACCGTCGTATACTGATTATGACGGTTATTTATGTAAAGTCCTCCTAATTATTATATGAAGGATTTAAAAGTGTATAGTGATAGTATATGATTCCAGTTTATGAGTCGGCATTTACTTATTAGTTATTTTCAAAAAGAATTGCGACATTCTAAATTTAGTAAGTACTTAACTTCAAAAATACTATTTTTGTCCCTTATTGAAATAATTTACAACCACACAAACAACTATGTTTTATTTTAAACCACAAATTTTTAGAGTCTTTTTATTTTTTTAAACTCCGTTTTAAATCAAACTATGATACATAAAGTGAAATAGAGGGAATATCTAAAAGTAAGTAATTTTAGAAGTGTGTTCATAATCTACCCATTATTCTGTCTATGGTTGAGAGTAATAGACATCCCTTAAAATGAGAACATGCTAAGGACAATTTTATACTCCCTCGATTCCAAAAAGGATAACATAGTTTGATTTTGATCAGAATTTAACTAAAAAAATACTAATGACTATTAAAATTTGTGGTATAAAATAAGCTATAGATATTAGTGTGGCTATAAACGTCACATTCATGATAAGTTTAAAATTAAATTATTTTCAAATTTTGAATTATATCACTTGTTGGACTGACTAATGAAAATCATATCACTCTTTTTGGGAACGAGGGAGTACACATTAGTTATTATCAAAGGAAATAAGAGTATGTAAGATTTCTATAATATATGGGTGTCACGTGTTTGGTGTAGATATACAAGCTAGGAATGTGTATAAAAGTAATAGTAGTAAGTGATGCTCCTCGTCCCGAAGTAATAGTAGTATGTAAGATTTCTATAATATATGGGTGTCACGTGTTTGGTGTAGATATACAAGTTAGGAATGTGTATAAAAGTAATAGTAGTAAGTGATGCTTCTCGTCCCAATTTATATGACACAAATTCTTTTTAAATGTTCCAGATGTTATAAATTCATTTATTTGTGTGGATGACCACTACTCACCGTTATTCAATTGTAACATATGGTTTACTACCCCACTTTTTCCTACTTAATTCCTCTCCACTAAGTGACCACTAATTTCTTATTAAGTCACAACTTAATTCTTGTAACTTTTGGGTTGATTTGTAACCTATGTATTTGTATCCTATAAATAGAGCACATTTGGCTCTATGGAAGACACACTTGAAACACTTTGAGAATAATACAAGTTCTTCCTTCTCCTCTCATATATTTTATCTTGTTCTTGCACTATTTTACTATTAGTTTTACAACACGTTATCAGCACGAGTCTCTATTTTACTACACGATTTAGAAGAAATGAACAGCAAATTATGATGCAATTGATAGAATCCAACATTCTGGTTGCTAACACAAGATAAGTTTTTTTTTAATTTCTAAATTCCTTCATATTATGGTTTTTGTTAATCTCAAAATTAATAGTACCCTATTTTCATTTTGTTTTATACCACTTTAAATTGTGGAAACCTTTCGCTGACTACAACTTTTGTCTATTCTTCCATTGTTTGGTTGATTTTGTAGCTATCCTTTGACAACAATTTAAGGGTGCATGGCCTAGCAACATGATATTGTAGATCAGTTCTACTCATGTTTCAAGGTAAACTGCTTGTGAGAGCAAACATGGATTATGTAGTATGGTTAATATTTTACTCTCACATGGATATATGGAATGAAACAAATATGGTAACTTTTAAAGAATGCTTCTTTGATTTATAGTTGGGCATACATTTTTATACTCTTAGTAAGTGGAGACCGGATAAATAATGCTTATTTTTTTTGTTATGATCTTTACCCGATATATTAGTGTTATATCATTGATAAATGATTATAGTACTATGTTTCAATTACACGAAGCATGAGTACTTTTGAGTATTGTACTTCAAATCGCATCATATGTACACACTTTGGCCTATTATGCCATTAGTTAAGGGTAAGACATCATATTCAACTCCCAATGCATTATGGCTTAACACGCTTTTGTGATAATAAGATATTGATGGCATGATGATGATTGAGGCAAACTAAAGTATTATAAAAAAATAAAGTATTTTTGATAAAAATCATGAAGCCCGCCCACTAAATAGGCTCCATTCATAGAGGTGAATGTGGGAGCAATATATGCTCCATTCCCTAAGATGAATGTGGGAGCAAGACAAGCTCCATTCCATAAGGTGAATGTGGGAGCAGAATATAATAGCAATACATAATATGCCTGAAAGAAGGCAAATTATCATTATGTCTGAAAAAAGACACAACATAATATGCTTGAAAGAAGGCAAAATATCTTTATGTCTGAAAGAAGACACAATATTTCATGTCTGAAAGAGGACAAGTAATTTTATGTCCGAATATGATAAAATAGTTACCACAGTAGAGATTATGGTCGTAGACATGGCAAGGGATGAAAAAATAATTATCATTGTGAAATAAATAAGTGAACAATAAGGGTTACTCAAAAAGTAACCGTTCAAACGGTAAATATAATAATGCCTTCAATGTATCATATGAGCATGAGGCAAGTTCAGATGATTATGGTCCATTCCTTTCAGTGAATGAGACATTTCATAAAAAAAAAATTATGAATATAGACCCATTCACCGAAGTGAATGTGGCAATACATGATAAAACATCAAAACTCGCCTCCAGAAGAGGTTCGAGAAAGATGAATATGGACGTGCCCATGCATGGTTGATAAAGTACCACAACTCATCACTAGAAAAGGTTCGACTATATAATTCTATTATTTATTGTGGCATAAATGATCATTGCTCTCGTACAGAACGTACGTCATAATTATGTATTATTATGAATTACATAAGAGCAAGTGAAGCGAGAAATTGATCTTGTCTATAATGATTTATCATGAGAAAAATAATATGATTTTCTCCTTGAAAGGAGATATTCACCATATGGTTGGTGTAATAAAATATATGGTAGTACAAAGCTATTTGAGTGCTCCGGAAGAGCCAAAATATTACTACCTGGAGGAATGAGATTGATAAAATATTTATTGTAGTATGTCTCGAAAGAAACTTGTTAAGTTTCAAATACATTTGCCAAAAAGGCTAAGAGACTAAATTTGATGGAATGATATGAATATCTTTATATTACTACAAAATGTGGGGTGAGATATATGTGCTTGAAATGCTCCCCCGCCTCTTCCTCGAGTATGTACTACTCAAAATATAAGTGTGGTAAAATTATATGTGCATGCCACAATAAACTTTTAGTTTATTGTTACAATAACCATGCTATAGTAAACTAAAAGTTTACTAGATGAATAAATTTATAAGTTGGCATGACCGGTTTGACCATCCTGGTTCAAATATGATGCACAAAGTATATAAATAAGAATTCGCATGGGTATATACTGAAGAATCAGGACTCTTGAAGAATTCTCTTTGAGCTGCTTGTTCTCAAGATAAATGAATTATTAGACCAACTAAATTGGGATCAGGATCCCCGCACTTCTGGAATGTATAAAAGGTAAATATGGGCCCGTTCACCTGCAATGTGGACCATATAATTATTATATGATTGATGCATCTATGAGAAGGTCACATGTGCATTATTACAAACCCGCAATGGTACTTGCGAGGTTGAGTATTTGCTCAAATAAATTTTATTATGAGCAGATTTCCAGATTATGCAATCAAGACAAGTTATCTTGATAATGTTGGCAGACAGGTTTAGCAGATTCATATATTGAAAGCCTCCAATTGCTAAACCATGCATATGAGAACAATGCTACCTAAATCAGGTATGAGATATAGTATATTCATAAAGCAGCACTTGTGCGTGACATGCCACCAAATGAATTCCCCTCATAATTGGTTCATGGTCAGGAACCAAATGTTATCCATCTAATAATTATAATGTGCGATTTGTTATCAATTGCTCTACCACAACGCACAAAGATGGATCCCATATAAGGTTGGGAACGAATGTTAGTTTGGCTAACATTAGGGGGAGAAATTAAAGCAGCTGAGGAATAAATAAATTAAATTATCATTTAATTATGATCCTCATATAAAGATAATGCAAGTCACTGTCAGACGCATTACTGACCCAAAGAAAAATAATATATTCCAGCTGCTAATGTTCCTGATGTCCCAGTGAGACAATCTATTTATGTAAATGAGTTTAAGGTACGCCTGAAGCGTGGTAGACCATTCGGTTTCAAAGGTAAAAGTCCTTGAAAAAGGAATGAGCAAATATTTGAGATAGTCAAATAAGGAGGCGGGCTCTAGAAGAGTCCACGACATAACACTTCATAAAACCTCCTCATGAGAGGTTCAGGTACTTGAAAATTTATGAATGTGAAGAGATCTCAATATGTTATGTCGGATTGGGAACCTAGATATGAAATTATCGTCGACGATATCTTACATATATTATAAAGCTTAATATTTATATGATTATGAGGATCTTGAGCTTAAGTCTGTTAGGAATACAGAGATGAAATTATTGGCAAAAAATAGCAAAACGCATTCAAGCAAAAATTGGCTTCACTCGAGTGACGTGAAGTTTTTGGACTTATAGTCCAAACACCTGAAGGTGCAAAGCCAGTGGTGTACAAAGATATTTTTGTGCAAAAATAAATAAGTCGTTAAATATAAAGTACGACTTGAGGCACAAAGATCTGACATTGATAATATGGAGCTATATTCTCCTTTTTGGTGGATGCAATCACCTTCAGGTGTGTTTTATGTCTGGCAGTGCATGAAAGACTTGATATGCGTATGAATGTTGTAACAACCTTTTATATGGCTCATTGAGCAATAATATATTTATCCTTGAAGGATTCAAAATCCTTGAAGCATGTAAAGGTTCCCGGGAAACCTATTCAATGAAGCTTCATAAATATTTATATGGATTAAAATAATCCGGCCACATGTGGTAAAATTGTGTTTGCGAGCTTCTTGATATTGAATATTATATTTTAATGCAATTGGTGCGTTGAAGTATCTTACTAAATATACTCCACTGGTTATAACTTTTGTTATAAGCTTATTGGTAAGATACAGTTCTTCCTCAATGCGAAGACATCAGAAGAATACATGGTATCTACTTGATCCACAAAGCCCGAGATCAACTTGGTATTTATTTGTTGTGGTATAATACCTATATTGTGGCATTTTATAAAATCAATTGTTGTTGCTACATCTTCAATTTATGAAGAGATAATTGTCATGCTTGAAGCTATGCAACAATATTGGTGACTGAGATCAAGGACTCAACATATTCAGCAACAATGTGGTATTTCTTTGAAGGCGAGGATCTCAGTAATATTATATGAAATATTGCATGGATAGTTCAGCTAAAAGGAAGATACAACTAAGGAGACAAATATTCAACAAGATTCCTTTTCAGTCGTGATCTTCAAAATAATGATGAAGTTAATGCTGAAGAATTCACTCCAGTGATAATTTGGCGGATCTGTCTACTAAATCATTGCCAATCTCAACATTTGAGAAGCTGATTTACAAGATTGGAATGTGTCGTCTTCAAGATATTGAATGATGTTTTCATCAGGGGGAGTAAAGTACGCGCTGCACTATTTTTCCCTTAACAAGGTTTTATCCCACTTGGGTTTTACTTGTAAGGTTTTTAATGAGGCAACTCTAAAGGCATATTACAGGATGTGTGTACTCTTTTTCCTTCACTAGGCTTTTTTCCATCGGGTTTTCCTAGTAAGGTTTTAACGAGGCACATTATCTTCTAAATGGTCATCCAAGGGGGAGTGATAAATTCATTTATTTGTGTGGATGACCACTACTCACCATTATTCAATTGTAACATATGGTTTACTACCCCACTTTCTCCTACTTAATTCCTCCCCACTAAGTGACCACTAATTCCTTATTAAGTCAGTACTTAATTCTTGTAACTTTTGGGTTGATTTATAACATATGTATTTGTATCCTATAAATAGAGCACATTTGGCTCTATGGAAGACGTACTTGAAACACTTTGAGAATAATACAAGTTCTTCCTTCTCCTCTCATATATTTTATCTTGTTCTTGCACTATTTTACTATTAGTTTTACAACACCAGAAATAATGATGCACTTTCTTTTTTGGCAACAGTAAAAACTTACCCGCACCGGGTGTTTACATCCGAACAACGAACAAACGACACATGTCACTTTATTTAACTACAACTATTAGTGCTTAACCATAGTTGAGTATCACTTGTTTTGCACATGATTATAATTAATGATATAAAAATACTTAATTTTAACCCCAATAACAGCCAGTGTAAAAAAAAAAAAGTCGTTATTACCCGCACTCCCCCCCCCCCCCCCCCTCCCAAAAAAAAACCAAATTAACACATAACAACACACCCAAATCTCTGTAAAATCTCATTCAAATCCTTTACAAATTTCTAGGGTTTTCAATTATTTACACAAAATGTAATACATATACACAATTTACTTAATTGATTTTAAAAATTGTATGTAATTGATTTTCAAATATGGATAGAGAGAGTAATAGTGGGGGATTAACATCAATGGATTCAATTGAATCACGATGGGTATTTCAAGATGATTCGGATATCGATAGTGATGGTGATCGCGATATTGTGGACGGTGATGGTGGTTCCACGCCTGGAAATGTGTTGGATTTGGATTCAGAAGAGGATGATGATCATAATAGTATTGTGGCGGTTAGGAAACTGTCCGTACTGGACCGAGAATTGACTCGTTTGATGTCGAAGCACTTGAAGTACCCGGTGCTCAAAAGAACGATTTCGATGTGAGTTTAGTTTGTTCTAGTTATGCATTTGTTTGAATTGTGTGATTGCAAATATTTGTCTATTGGAACCAGCTCACCCTCCCCAGACCCCACTCGTGGATCCACACTGAATATGTTGTTGTTGTTGTTGTGTTGTGATCGCAACATTTATTTACTTAGTTATTTGTTCGACATAATTATGCAACACAGATAATTTTTACACTGCCTGAACAGTGACTTCGCCACTTAAACAAAAAATAGTCCTTACTGGCCCAAAAATTGATTCGTTTGATGTTGAAGCTCTTGAAGTACCCGGTGCTCAGAAGAACGATTTGGACGTGAGTTTAATCTTCTGTAGTTATGCATTTGTTTAAATTGTGTGATTTCAAACATTTGTCTTGAGTTGAGGGTCTATCAGTACCAGCTCACCCTCCCCAGACCTCACTCGTGGGATAACACTAGCTATATTGTTGTTGTTGTTGATGTGTTGTGATTGCAACATTTATTTACTTAGTTATGCGTTCGACATATTTATTGTGGTGAATTATTGTGGAGTCATGTTTTTCTTGGGAACTTTACAGAAATAGCCGTCATAGTCAAGATACATAGATTATATATGCTTTATACATGGAATATACGAAAAGGGCTATTTTTTGTTTAAGCAGCCTATCCACTGCTCAGGCAGTGCAATAATTCATTTTTTTTGTTGCCAACCTTAACTAATACATAATGGTAACCTAAAGAATGGTAACCTACTGATGAACAGAAAGGAGAAAAAACAAAGAGGAGTTAGAGGTTAATCAAGGTTAGAAGAAAGGAAATTCTGAGGGTACCCTAGAATTGTTAGAAGGCGGCAGCGGTGGCGGCTCAGTTTCTGGTGGCGGGGCAGTGGTGGGGGAAGGTGAGGGAGTGGCTCCTAGGGTTTTTAGTTTAAATGGGTGCTATGTTATGTAATTTTGAAAATAAGGGGGTGCTATGTTGTGTAATGTAAAAATAAATGGGTGCTATGGATGAAATGTGGCCCCTCATTTGTAATTTTGTGTTGTGGGGTGCCTAGTTTTGAAAATAATTTTCACAAGTAGGCATCCCACTACCCAAAATTACAAACAAGAGGCCATTTTTTTTTTCATGCATAGCACCCGCCTTTAAAATTACAAATTTTAGCACTCCTTCATAAAAAATACCCTAGCAACCAAATCTCCCCCTCCCCAGCCACTAAGTCGCCGGTAGACACCCTCTCCCACCAGTGGTGTCAGTACTTTTTTGTATTTTACTAAATTTATGTTGTTTATTGTATTTAAATCATTGCATTGGACAAGTTTATACACACAAATCTCCCCCAAAAAATAAATTATACATGAATATACATAGATAAATACGTAGCAATGATAGAAATACAAAAATATACACAAAAAAGTAAAAATTCATATAAACATCCTTAATATACAGATTTATTCACTCGCATATACACACTTATACAAATTTATACAATTTTATACAGTGTATAATATTGTATAAAATTGTATAAACTTGTATAAACTTGCGGCGACTGCTATCTCGGGAAAAGGGTGACAGCTCGGGTAAGATTCGAAAATATGGGTCATTTTTGGTAATTTTCGTCTTTGGCTTGTCTTGTAGTGTAATTATCCCCTATAATTTTTCTATGAAAAAATCGGTCCGGTCCGGTCCGCCGGTGGGCCAAAGACCGGTCTTTTACCGGTCCGAGCTAACCGATCTTTTTTCTTAAGCCCGGCTCGATCCGCAACCCGCTTCTTCCTTGTCCCGGACCGCTTATAGTGAACCGGTTCGGTCCGGCCCGGTCTGGTACCGGATTAGCCCGGCCCGATTGACAGGTATACTTTTAGTACGTGCATGGTAGAGAATCTTTTTAAAATAACATAAAAGTCTTAAGTCCCAATTATTGCAATATATAAGAGTGATATAATCAAACAATCCATAATGAATTTATTCTGAGTTTGGGGTTTTCCAAATTCCTTGAGCCGAAACTCTATTTGTGGAACTATAATTACCACGTTGTTGTTTGGGCTTTTCCAAAACTCCGTTTTGATATTCTAAAGAATTTATTTTTAAAATATTTTCTAATCCTTAGCTTCCCCCCGAATTCATCATGGCAGGTTTACCAAAGACTTCGAAGAATACAAGAGGTAATTTACACCTTCTTAGTTTTATGATGATCGATGCCGCTTTACTTACTATATTTAATGTGATTTAAGCACTGGGTCATGGTAGGACCATTTAGTTAAAGTTGCTTATAAGAAAACTAATAAATTATAGTAGAAGAAGACATGAATCTTGGTTTTGTGGAATTTAGTGTCTTTTTTTTCTTCCTTCCTTTGTAAGATTGTGGAATGTAGTATGTGTACGTGAGAGAATTGTATTTGTAAAGGGAATTTTTTCTCTGATTGTCGCGCGCATGAGTTATGTTTGCAAAAATTCTAAAATAAGAGACATAATATAAATGGTAGCCACGAAAAAGGCCATTTTAAGTTAATTAATCTGTGCAACCAGAAAATTTCGTTCGATAGCCCTGTCAATCTTAATGTTTTTAACTTTTAGCTTCGACAAAGAAGTGCTTAATTCATAGCACTTTATGGCCATCCCCAGGATCCATCATGAACATTTGAATTATAAGATCCTAACCATTCGCAAGAAGTGCTCTAAAAAGCTAAAAGTTAAATGGTTTTCCAATGACACTAACGCTAAACTTTGAGTTTATTTGGACAGACCTCAGTAGTGTGTTTCTGTTATTATTCTCTCCGTTCTAAGTGTCTATAAATTTTTAGGTCAGGATCCTGTCCACTACTATTTTATATAATATTATGCAATAGTGGTGTAGATTGGTGTCATGTGTCCCCACCTACTTAATTCATGAATGAGATCATTTTACTGTTAAATAACTAATTATGGCAGTGTAAATTCTAACAAAAAATTTAAGAAAAAAAATAACATCACCTAACGACAACCTTTATCCTTAATGTATCTGACATTTTTAACTAACAAACGACAGCTCCACCATGTGATTCACTGAACCACTTAAAAAAGATGTATGAAAATTAGTTAAACAAAAGAGATCATTTGAAAGACAAAGTAATTCACTCATAACTTTTAAAATTAAAAATAATCTGATTAAAAGATCATTAACAATAAAATGATAAGGGAGGTTAGCATAATATTGCAAATACATAAGTTGACGTTACTCAATTTAAATTTCGTAGCGGTCTCAACAATTATCAGTATAAGATAACATGAAATATCAATTTGAAAAAATTTACCGTGAAATAAAATATCGTAACAAAAGAGGACTCTTATAAAAACCTCTCATTGTATTTACAAGGGGAAAAAAGGGCTGCTCTTATGAGATTCAGGAAATCACTTGGTGGAGGTGACATTGGTTAGTTAACAATGTCAGAGACATAATGGTTAAGAATGTCGTTAGGTGATGTTATCTTTTTTTGTTTCTTTTTAATTTTTAGTTTAAAATTACAATTGTACCAAAGAGCATTGGATAGGATCCTAGTCGCAATCTATAGTTAATATTGGACCAAATCGTAACGGACAGGATCGCAGTCAATTAAAAACGGCGACCCAGTGCAACATTTGGACTGTTGTTTTATAATCTTTTTCATATTAGTTTAATTTTATTGTTCGTGTATTTGGATTATATAATTATATAGTCTATCAAATAAATTTTGAAAATCTTGTGATTACTATTATTTGGACTGGTTATCCATAATATTTACATACGGCTACACGTCTAAAAATTTACAAATGTTCCTTGTTCTTTGAATATAGCTACAAGAAATGGTTATTCGTCTAAAAGTACCCCAAAAACTGAAATTAAGCCCAACCCAACAAAAAACCTAACACAGCTTATAAATAATCTTACCCTATCCAAAAGAAATTAGGAAATTTCTAAAACATTAATCTTGGAATTTCTATTGATCATCAATCGAATCTAAGCTAAAGCTAAAAAGATAAACTCATAGCCTAATTTCGTAATCTCTTAGATTCAGTATTTTGTATCGTGTGACATGTGTGAGTAAACTTTGTTATAGACACCATAATATTGTCGATATAATGGTAATGTGATTGATGTAGACAATTTATTTAAGGTTGCAATTGAGATACTCTCTAATGGCAAAGAAAAATCATGCTGATAAGGTGGTGAAAGTGGCACCACCAGAAAACAAAAAACAAAGAAAGGAGAAATACAAGTGCGGGTAAAATTGATTTGTTTATATATACACTCTATATGCTGAACCCCCTTGACACAAGTCTAAGCTTTATTTTTTAAATTTTGAACTCCTTATTGAAAATCCTGCCTCCGCTCCTGAGTCCAGAAGAACATAAAGGCATACAAGAACAAGAATGTTAGCAATTTGTTTGAACATACTATATTGGTTCGAGTTTCCAAAAATCTTATTCATAAATATGAGTTTTATTTAGAGTTTCAAAATATTACGCAATTTTCTTTTTTTTTCTTCTGAATATCATGCAATTTTCTACTATAAAAATTTTGGTTTTTTTTTTTTTTTTTGGTGTAAGAGTTTAAGAGGTTAAGGAGGAAACTCGTATGGTAAAAGGTGGACGAGCAACCGGGCACGACGAATTAGCATGTTGTTGTTTGGGCTATTCCAAATCTCCGTTTTGATATTCTAAAGAATTTATTTTTAAAATTGTATTGGGTAAAAATCGTCACCTTCGGTCAGCACCTCGAGATGGTAGACCGAAGGCAAAACGAGCTGATGCTCCGAAAAGAGGATTGTCGGTCTCGTGGTCAAACCACCGAAGCCGACGCCCTGTGACACGACCGAAGGCAAGTTAGACCTTAAGCTTCGGCGATGAGCCATCTTACTCGAACAGCAAGGTCGAACGACCGAAGTCTTGTGACAAGGCTTCGGTCACCACCTCGGTTCCAGCGGCTTTGCAGTCCACTACTTCACCCCACTAACTCAGCCACTACTCAGCATTTACCCACCAAGATCGTGGAAGAGACATTGGCGGATGTGGAGAACGTGGGTCTGGCCCTTAGGCCTATAAATAGAAGTTCATTTTGTGTTGTATGCATCCAGAAATACATACCGAAACTCTGTCCAAATTTGTATTGAACATCTATATATTGAAAGCAAGTTGTTTATCTGTCCAAATTTGTATTGAACATCTATATATTGAAAGCAAGTTGTTTACGTATTTTCGTCTATTCCGTGTATTATTTACCGCTTTGATACAAAGATTTGCTTATATTCGAATCCAAATTCGATTTGTGTACCTAAAAACGATTTAGGCCCATACAAATTGGCGCCGTCTGTGGGGATATAAGCAATAACGCTTTGTTCTAAAGTTCGAAATCTGTTTTTCATCAAGAAATTTGTGATCTAACGCTATGGCTGATAACAACAATGGTGGTAATGGTGATCGGGTTGACGTTCCGACGAACCAACAATCCTTCACCCCGAAGAATTTCAAATGTATGTTGTCACCACACTAAGAGCTCTCCAAAATAAGCAGGATGAGCAGGCTAGTATCAACGCCGAGTTTCGCGCTTCACTAGAAGTGCGAAACAGCGCCGCCCCAAACGGCACCCAGCCCTCGGCTCCTGGTGGAGGCACCCCGCCTTTCGTTCCTCAGGGCGCGACAACAGGGGGACCTCACAACGGAGCCGCATCTGGGGGGTCGGGGAGTAATCCATCTTCCATGCCACACTTCGGGACGGTTCCCTCCGTGGCAGAAACAACGTCATCGGTTGACGTTGAAAAAATGAGTAGAGAGATCGAGGCACGCATCGAGGCGCGCTTCGAAAAACGCCTCGAGCGCGTACCGGGGATAAGCAAGGAGGAAGATGACCTCGACATCGAGCAATATAGGGAGCAGCCCTATAAGCCCGAAGCAGCACCAGCTCCAACTCCCGTGGGTTTTAAACTCACATTCCTCAAAAAGTACGATGGGACAACTGATCCCAAGGAGCATGTCAGGGAGTACATGTCCATGGTAAAAAGCAACGACTTGACGTCCACACAGCTCGAATCCATGTTCTTAAAAAAGTTTGGTAGTTCGCTAGAAAAAGGTGCCCTTCGGTGGTATTTGTGCTTGCCACCGGGGTCAATCTCCTCGTTCAAAGAGCTATCCAGCGCCTTCGTCAAGGCGCACACCGGCGCACAAAAGATCCTCCAGAGGAAGGAGGATATATGTGAAGTAAAACAATGGTCTGGCGAGCCACTTAAAGAATTCCTCGAGCGATTTCACGTTGAACGCATGGAGTTGCCTCGAATGGATGATACCTTGGCTATCATGGCCTTCGAAAAAGGTATCAACAGTCGCAATTCAAGTGCTGCTGCTGAATTGCGAAAAGAGTTGCAACAGTATCAGGTCCTGACGTGGGAGGATCTACATAGAAGAGCTTACTCCAAAATCAGATTGGAGGAGGCGGAGTTCAAAAACCGAGGTTACCAAAACCGAGGTGATATTTCAAATCGCGCCGAGGCGCCACGAAATAATTCGAAAGGGAGGTATGAACCTTATACTTCGCCAAGGCAACATGTTACTCAAAGGCTGGGGAACAGCCCCGGTAACTCATACCCGACATCTCACATAAGCCAAAGGCTTGGAGGGAAGGTTCAAACCAATATGAACCAAAGGAACCCCTCGAGCTCCGCTTCGATTCCCAAAAAGGATCCTCCCCGGATCCAAGATTATAATTTCAACATATCGACCTCGGAGCTGGTCGACGTCGTCAAGGGGACAGCCGGGGTAAGAATTCCCAAAGATATGAGAACCCCGGCGGACAAAAGGGATCAGAATTTGCATTGCAAGTTTCATGCAGATTATGGTCACAAGACCGAGGACTGCAAAGCTTTGCGCCTCGAGGTGGCTCACCTACTGAAAAAAGGAGTCTTGGCTCAATTCCTCACTGACAAGGGGAAAGATAATTTTTCAAAGAACCGAGGCGGTGGGCAACCACCTCGGGCTCCACCTCCGGAGAGAGCAGTTAACGTCATCACCGGGGGGTCAGAAGTAAACGGCGTGAACTTCGCCGCAGCTAAAAAATTTGCTAAGCTCTCCATCACCATGGAGAAGAGGACCCGAGTTGGAGGCTCGAGCAAGGACATCGCGTTCGATGAGGATGACTGTGATGGGATGATGTTCCCCCATCACGATGCTCTAGTCATCATGCTAAGAATTAACAACGCTGACATCAAGAGAGTCTTGATTGACCCCGGTAGTTCGGTAAATATCATCAGCTACGGGGCGGTGAAGCAGATGTGGCTAAAAGGGGAAATTGTTCCCAAATCAACAGTGTTGGCTGGTTTTAACAACTCAACAGAGAAGACGTTGGGTGAAATCACGCTGAAGACATTCGCTGAGGGTGTCACCAAGGAGACACTGTTTCAAGTGATGCCCGAGGACCTGGCCTATAATGTAATCCTCGGGCGGCCATGGATCCACTCCATGGAAGCTGTTCCTTCCACTTTACACCAAGTGATCAAATTCCCAACGCCTTGGGGGGTTCGGTCAATTAAGGGGGAGCAGCGAGTAGCGAGGGAATGCTACTCGGTTGCACTGAAGAGTGGAGTCGCCCCGAGCGGGCCCAAAAAATAGCAACCAACGCAACCGGGGTCCAGCGAGGCGAGCCTCCAAAGTGAAATTGAAAAGATCCCGGCATGCGTCCAAGAGCCTCGGAAACAGAAGGCCGAGGACTCCACTGTCGAAGAGCTGGATTCTTTCACTCTCATAAAAGAGTTCCCAGAGAGGAAAGTACACATCGGCTCGGAGTTGGACCCGAAGTCGAAGGAAGCAATTATGGAAGTTTTAAGGTCCAACCATGACTGCTTTGCTTGGACTCATTCAGACATGACGGGTATCGATCCGGAGATCATGACCCACAAGCTGAATGTAGATCCAAAATTCACCCCGGTGAAGTAAAAGAAGAGACCTCACGCCGGGGTGAAAAGGAATGCGATCGAAGATGAGACCACGAAGTTGCAAGAAAATGGTTTCATAAGGGAGGTCAAATATCCCGAATGGCTGGCGAATGTGGTAGTTGTGCCGAAGAAGAATGGCAAGTGGAGAATGTGTGTAGACTACACCGATCTGAACAAAGCTTGCCCCAAAGATTCTTATCCATTGCCGCAAATCGACAGGTTAATAGACTCCACGGCTGGACACAAACTATTAACTTTCTTGGATGCGTATTCGGGCTACAATCAAATCCTCATGGACCCCGAGGACGAAGAAAAGACCTCGTTCATCACTGACCGAGGTACCTTTTGCTACAAAGTGATGCCCTTCGGTTTGAAGAACACCGGGGCGACCTACCAAAGGTTGGTATGTCGCATGTTCAAGGAATACATCGGGAAGTCTATGGAAGTCTACATAGACGACATGCTGATCAAATCGATCCGAATGGAGGATCATTTGAGTCATCTGAGGGAAGCTTTTGCTATGCTAAGACAATACGGCATGAAATTGAACCCCGAGAAATGCGCCTTCGGCGTAGGATCGGGCAAGTTTTTGGGATTCATTGTCTCCGAGCGGGGAATCGAAGCTAACCCAGATAAAATCAGAGCAATTGAGGAAATCCCCGAAGAGCTTACCGGGGTGAAAGAAGTTCAACGCTTGACTGGACGAATCGCTGCCTTGAGTCGCTTTATCTCAAAGTCCTCAGAGCGATGTCACAAATTCTTCTCCGTCTTGAGAAAAAACAACCACTTCGAATGGACACCGGAGTGCAAACAAGCGTTGAAAGACTTGAAACAATATTTGGCTAACGCACCGTTGCTTGCTAAGCCAAAAGAAGGGGAGACATTGCTTGTCTATTTGGCAGTGTCCGAGGTGTCGGTGAGTGCTGTGTTGGTTCGGGAAGAAGACGGCAAGCAGCAGCCCATCTATTATGTGAGCAAGACGCTCCTTGATGCTGAAACCAGGTACCCACACTTGGAAAAACTAGCACTCGCTTTGCTCATTACTGCTCGGAAACTACGGCCCTATTTTCAATGTCACCCAATAGCGGTAGTTTCAACCTTCCCCTTAAGAAATATATTGCATAAGCCTGAGTTATCGGGGAGGTTGTCCAAATGGGCGGTTGAGCTAAGTGAGTATGACATCACTTATCAACCTCGAACTGCCATCAAATCTCAAGTCTTGGCAGACTTCGTGGCTGATTTCAGCATTGGGATACTGCCCGAAGCGGAAAAGGAAAGCTCTGAGGCGAAGGGATCCCCTTCGGGGCTGTGGGTACTGCACACCGATGGGGCAACGAATTCAAAAAGCTCGGGTTTAGGCATTGTGTTGAGAACACCCACCGGGGAGAAGATTAGGCATTCTATTCGATTCAAAAAGGTCACCAACAACGAGGCAGAATACGAAGCGGCTCTAGCTGGCCTAGAGCTGGCCAAAGAAATGGGGGTTGATAGAATCGAATTAAGATGTGATTCACAATTGGTGGTCAACCAGATCCTCGGTGATTACACGGCTCGAGAGCCCAGAATGCAGCTTTACTTGGATCGGGCACAGACGGTCCTGGCCCAAATCCAAGAATGGAGTGTCAAACAAGTACCTCGGGAAGAAAATTCCGAGGCAGACGCCTTGGCAAATCTTGGTTCGGCAATTGACGAAGCTCACTCGGGGACTGACTCGGTAGTTCGGTTGCTGTCCGCCAAAATGAGAGAGATGAAGTTGCAAGTCAATTCGGTTGACAATCGATGGGATTGGCGAAGCAAGTTCATCTCCTACTTCGACTCGGGGACTGTTCCCCAAGATAAGAAAGAAGCGGAAAAGCTAAGGACCCAAGCGGCCTCGTATCACATGATCGAAGGCAATCTATACAAGAGGTTGTACTGCGGCCCGATGGCCAAATGCTTGGGCCCCGACGAGGCGAGGTACGTGATGGCCGAAGTACACGAAGGCGAGTGTGGAAATCACTCGGGGAGGAAATCGTTGGTGCGTAAATTGTTAAGAGCTGGGTATTATTGGCCCACCATTAGCGCCGATGTGAAAGCCTTCGTGCAAAAGTGTGAAAAGTGCCAACGCCATGGGCAAATGATCCATCAACAGGCCGAGCCTCTACACTCGGTGGTATCACCATGGCCCTTCATGAAATGGGGAATGGACGTTGTTGGACCACTACCCAAAGGAAAAGGTGGTGTTCGGTTCATCTTGGTGTTGACTGATTACTTCACAAAATGGGTGGAAGCCGCAACGCTCACCGAGGTAAAACAGAAGCAGGTAATCGACTTCATCAAAAAGAATATCATCTACCGGTTCGGCGTCCCAAAAGAAATCGCATGCGACAATGGCAAACAATTCATGGGGGCGGCTATCACTTACTTTTTTAAACAATGGGGAATCAAAAGGATAGCCTCGACTCCTTACCATCCAAGTGCTAATGGCCAGGCCGAATCTTCAAACAGGATCATAATTGAGAATTTGAAGAAGCGACTCGATGAGAAGAACGGCCCTTGGCCCGAGGAGTTGCCCGGGGTTCTGTGGGCCATGCGAACAACGGAGAAGAACAGCACCGGTGAAACCCCTTTTTCATTAGCCTACGGCATGGATTCTCTCATCCCAGTGGAAGTGGGCGAACCAAGTCTTCGGTATGCTCACACAACCGAAGATGCCAACCAAGAGGCGATGCGCATCGAGCTAGACTTGCTCGAAGAGAAGAGGGAATTAGCTTTGGTTCGGCTTGTTGCCCAAAAAAGACAGATCGAAGCGTACCTCAACAGGAAAGCTAGATTTAGAGACTTCAAGGTGGGAGATTATGTGTTGAAAACCGTGAATCAATCAACAAAGGAGGACAACGGGGGAAAGCTTATCGCAAATTGGGAAGGGCCCTACAGGGTCAAAGCAATCGTTGGAAAAGGCTCTTATAAAATCGAGTCTCTTAAAGGCGAACCCGAACCGCTGAACTGGAACATTTCTCATCTAAAGCGCTACTACTTTTAGCCGAGGTAAATAACCTTCAAATCTATCAATTAAACAGCCCCGAGCCGAACAACGCTCCCATGGCATCGACAAACAATGTACTAACTCACTCCTCGTTCCACCTTTTTTGCTCAACCTTTTCAGGAAGCAAACTGAACCGATTCCAGTGCTCGGATCCTCATCGAGATTCATAACCGAACACTGGGGGGGAGTGAGAAGGGTTGACACCGAGGTAGACATCGTGCCTCCCAACCGATGCTTATCTAGCCGACAACCGGGGATTGCTGCCCGAGGACTAGATTTAGTACATTGTAAATTAGCCCGATAGCGGCATGTTTTAGTTTGAAATTATGTTTTAGGTTAAAGTTCATTAATTCGTTTCTTACCCAAGGTCCGTCCCGACTTGGTTTTATGTACATAGCCTTTTGGCTCGTTGATATTAACAAAGTGACTTCGGGTATTCTCATTCTATCCATGTGTTATTACTTGAGCCGCGCATTGCATCGACTCGAGGACGAGACGTCGTCCTAAGTTCGCACCGGTCAAATTTTGCTTAAAGTCTTACAAGCATATCATTTACTTTCAAAAGTGTTCGATACACATGAAAAATAAACACGCAAAATTCACAAAGCGATCTTTCATTAAAAGCCCGAAGGCTGAAGCTATATACATCCGAAAATGACCCGAAGGTCAAACATAAATACAAAGGCCCGAAGGCCAACATCCAAAAAAGGCACGAGGGCCTCAAAAAATGAAAGACATCAAAAGTTTACTAAGGCAAGGCCCCATCAGCATCTCCGCTGCCCTCTTCGGCACTATCGCTTTCATCATCTGATCCTTCGCTTGAGGGAAGTTCGTCCACAATTCTTTGGGTCTCGGCAGCAGCCTCCCTCGCTTTAACGATCTCGTCCTCAAGCACGATCTGCCCGGCCTGAACCTGCTCGAGGACACCGAGCCTAGTCTTGACCACAACCCATGTTTCTTCAAATTTGGCCCTTGTTGATCTGACCTCGGCCCGCTCGTTAAGGTGGGCAACTCGCCTTTCAAGCCTGGATACTTTGGCCCGAAGGGCTGGCACTTCGTCCACTTGGCGTTGCAGCTCAAGAAGTTTGGCATTGTATTCCCCGAGCTTGCCACGATACCTCTCCCCCGCCTCAAGAACTTCGGTCTTTGCCCTGAACAATTCAGCTTCGAGGCGGGCGTTCTCAAGACTGAGCCTCGAGCGTTCAGCAGTAAACTCATCCGTCGCGGCTCGAACACGAGCCTCGGAGGATTCTGCAACCGCCCGAAGTTCATCCTCGGCTTTTGCCGCCGCCTCGTTGGCACGCTCCAGCTCGCTGTTCAAAATTGCGAACCGAGCTTCCAACTCGGCGACCTGCCCTTTGAGGACCTTTTTCTGACCATCCCAAGCGGTAGCAGCTGCTTGAAGTTCTTGGGCTCGATCCCGTTCGAGGTGAACAGCTCGCAGCGCTAGGACAAAGCTCTGCGTTTGAAACACATGTCAGCGCTCAAAGTCTGGTAAAGCCTATTATGTTAAAAGGACACTAAGACTTACCCGAAGAGCAGAAGCGGCTGAAACACCCATCAAACTCATAGGATTGAGATTCCGAAGGGCATGAGCTTCAGCTGGCCCGAGCAGGCCGTCAAGAGACATGATGTCCTCTTTCGTAGCATCTAACAAATTAGCATCGGGATATATCTCCAAAGCCCGAGCTGCGATGTTGGTGGGCTTCGAAGAATCCCTTGAAGCTTTTACCATACTCTTGATCAACCCTCCGCTCGCCTTCGCCTTACCCTTTCTTCTCGCGGCCTCTTGGTCAGATTCCTCCACGTGAATGACCCCGGTTGACCCGCCCACTTCAGCCCTCGCCTCTGGAGCAGGCTCGGGGACTGGATCTGGCCTCTCCTCGGGAATCAAAGGAGGGAGCTCCTCATCGCTGGGCACGTCAACGAGCCCCCGACGTTTAGTGATCAGAGTTTCAGCAACGGGGGCAGCGACCTCTTCAACTCAAGGACCTTTCGCTGTGGCGGCCCACTTCGAGCTCGCCCTTTTCCTCTTAGCACCTGAGGCAGGAAGAGGAGCAAGGTGCCTAACATAAGTACGAGTGGCAGTGAAAACACAAGAAAACCTACCCAAGAAAATTTCACCTTGTGAAGCCCCTTGGCTCGAAGAGGCTTTAGTTTTCTTCTCCTCAATGAGCTTCTTCGCCATCGCTGCCATCTTGGCAACCCCCTCGGTGACGTCGGTCACCAGTTTCTCGCTCCTCTTCGCCCTATTGTTTCCTCTCTCTTCCTCTCCGCCCTCCACCTCGGCTTCCTCTTCCTCGTCGACCTCTCTCACGGCCTTGCTGGGGAGACCTATGTAATCAAAGTGGAAAAATTAGTTTAATTTAAAATGAAATGAAACTCAGCGGCCCGAAGTCAGCAACTCACCGTGCCTCTTGCACGCTCATCGGTTCTCAGGCAGAGCAGCTAACACCATCCATTGCCGCTCGGGGCATTTTTTCGGCTGCATGACTTCGGTCACCCACCCGAGCAGGTTACTCGGAGGCACAACCGCCACTTTTTCAGCTGCGGATAAAAAAGAAAAGATAGGTCGGTTAATAATTGCGATAATTTCAAACCAAAGGAAGAATGAAGATAGGCACTTACGCTGAGCATTCCACGCCTCGGGAAAGCCAGGCTCGGCAGACAGCAGGTTCGTGGGAATGAGCACGAACCGATCGTTCCATCCTCGGTCCCCGTGATCCTCGCTCTTGCTTAAAATTGCATATGAGCCCCGAGGCAAGAGAGCGACCACCCCGGCTTTGTGGAAATAGGGGTAGTAGAGCGAAATCAAGTGCTGAAAAGTGAATGGCACCCCCGCGGCACCACTCAAATATTCAAGGGCTTGGACGACCCTCCAAACCCCGGGCCCAAGTTGGGCAAGACAAAGGTTATATGATCTGCAAAACGTGTCAATTATGGGGTGTACGGGCAAATCAAAACCTATGGTGAAGGGGTAAGTAAAAACTGTGGAGTATCCTTCAACGTGCTTAGATGCGGCCGAGCCAGGCGCCGGGATCCTAATCTCCACTTCGGGCCCCCAGCGGCAGTCTGCCCGAACAACTGCAATCCTTTCCTCGGTTACGATGCTCGGGGTAACATGAACGGGGATGTTTCTTCTCTTCCCCTTCTGAGCATCTGACTGAGCGTGGACCTTCAAATCTTTTTCATTGCTAAAACTCGAGGGGATGACCAACCGAGGGTCAATCTCCACCTCGAGTGGAATCTTCCTCTTTGATTTCCTCGAAGGGCCCACCTCGGTTTCACCCTTTGAGCCACTGATCTCGCTCACCTCGGCCGCTTCGACCGAGCCACCCACCTCCCTCACGCCAATGGCATCACCACCCTCGATGTCATCAACTACATCCAAATCCACATACTCGCTGACCTCAGCCGAGCCACGACCCGCTTTCGTTTTACGTCTCAAAGGAGTAGGAGCAGCCGAAGTGGCTTCGCCACCGTCTCCCGCTCCAGCCACCTGCAATGGTGACACAGAGGGAACGGCTTCTTCGTTCACTGCCATGGCAGCAAAACGTTCCGCTCTCTCGCCGGAATCGCTTGAGCCTTGGCCAGAAATGGTAGCAGAAACATTGGTAGACATGTTGGGAATCAGAGAATAAAGTGAAGAGAAATTTTGAACGAAAGTGACAATGGCGAATGAAGGAACTCTGTTACTTTCTCTTCTTGAAACGAGTTGGTAAAAGTGAAGATGAAAAGGGCAAAGGTGGGGTATTTATAGTGTGTGTACACGTGCAAGTAGGAGAAGCTAATGATGACTGAAACATTGGAGAAAACAAAAGACGGCGCGACCGTTCAGAAACCTATCGCGGGCCGCCACGTAACGCGGAACGGCGACCCTACAGATGCGCGACTTTTTGAAAATTTGTGGATAGGGTTTTGCCGCGTCGACTTCCCGCTCAAACTCATTCCACTCCTCGGCGACTTCGGCGTCTACCGAGGAGTGGGGGGACTATCTGTATTGGGTAAAAATCGTCACCTTCGGTCAGCACCTCGAGATGGTAGACCGAAGGCAAAACGAGCTGATGCTCCGAAGAGAGGATTGTCGGTCTCGTGGTCAAACCACCGAAGCCGACGCCCTGTGACACGCCCGAAGGCAAGTTAGACCTTAAGCTTCGGCGATGAGCCATCTTACTCGAACAGCAAGGTCGAACGACCAAAGTCTTGTGACAAGGCTTCGGTCACCACCTCGGTTCCAGCGGCTTTGCAGTCCACTACTTCACCCCACTAACTCAGCCACTACTCAGCATTTACCCACCAAGATCGTGGAAGAGACATTGGCGGATGTGGAGAACGTAGGTCTGGCCCTTAGGCCTATAAATAGAAGTTCATTTTGTGTTGTATGCATCCAGAAATACATACCGAAACTCTATCCAAATTTGTATTGAACATCTATATATTGAAAGCAAGTTGTTTACGTATTTTCGTCTATTCCGTGTATTATTTACCGCTTTGATACAAAGATTTGCTTATATTCGAATCCAAATTCGATTTGTGTACCTAAAAACGATTTAGGCCCATACAAAAATATTTTCTAATCGTCCTTAGCTTCTCTCCGAATTCATCTTAGTTTTATGTTGATCGATGCCGCTTTGCTTACTAAATTTAATGTGATTTAAGCACTAGGTCATGGTAGGACCATTTAGTTAAAGTTGCTTATAAGAAAACTAGGAAATTATAGTAGAAGAAGACATGAATCTTGGTTTTGTGGAATATAGTGTCTTTTTTTTCTTCCTTCCTTTGTAAGATTGTGGAATGTAGTATGTGTACGTGAGAGAATTGTATTTGTAAAAGGAATTTTTCTTTTTTTTAAAGGTTCGTTACATTGGCTTGATTGATAAACCATGGATTACCAATCCTTGTATTGCTTATATTGGGATTATTTATAGACTAAATGACCAAAAATTTATGACAAACGAAGCCGGTATTATAATTTTAAGTATTTCTCTGATTGCCGTGCGCATGGGTTATGTTTGCAAAAATACTAAAAAAAGAGACAGCATAAATGATGGCTACGAAAAAGGCCATTTAAGTTTATTAATCTGTGCAACAAGAAAATTTCGTTCGATAGCCCTGTCAATCTTAATGTTTTAACTTTTAGCTTCGACAAAGAAGTGCTTAATTCATAGCACTTTATGGCTAAAGAGCTAAAAGTTAAATAGTTTTCCAAAGACATTAACGCTAAGCTTTGGGTTTATTTGGACAGACCTCAGTAGTGTGTTTCTGTTATTACTCTCTCCGTTCCAATTTAAGTGTCGACAAATTTTTAGGTCAGAATCCTGTCCATTACGATTTTGTGCAATATTATGCGACAGTGGTGTAAATTGGCGTCATGTGTTCACCTACTTAATTCATGATTGAAGACATTTTACTATGAAACAACTAATTATAGCAGTCTAATTTAAAATAAAAATTTAAAAAACATAAAAAAAATAACATCACCTAACGACAACCTTTAACCTTAATGTCTCTTACATTTTTAACTAACAAACAACGGTCTCACCATATGAATCAATGAAACATTTAGAAAAAGACGTATGAAAAGATAGTTAAACAAAAGAGAGTAATCAACTCAAAACTTATAAAATTACAAATAATCAGATTAAAAGAACCATTATCAATAAAATGAAAAAAAAAAGTTAGCGAAATTTAAATTGAGGTTGGCTGTTTATTGTTTAGAACTATAAGACAGGGTTATTCCTCAAAACTTTCCCGAAATCCCACATTGAGCCCAACCCAACTAAAACCCATCAAAACCAATCAGACCCTTTCCCAAATCATTTACTTAGCTCCCATTCATCTTAAGACCAGCTAAGACAATTTGATCGATTCAATCAATAATAGGTAAACTTAATTCCCTAATCTAGTTAATTTCATTTCCTATTGTTAATTTAACAGCTTGTTTGATTATGTATCAAGTTTGAGATGTTATGGCTTATGATAAAGTATAATGTTTGTGATGTTAGGGCTTATGAACATAGGCGGATCTAGAAATTGAACCTTATGGGTTCTAATTTTAGGATACCGAATTTGTACATACTTAATAATGTATTTTAACACAAATACACTGTTCGCGCAACCTACAGGGTTCTGGCGAAACTGTTAACCCTAACCTGCATCCGCCCCCGCTTATGAAAGGGTTAGGATTATGAAACTGTTAACCCGAAACGGTTAACCCTAACCTAACCCTAAATATCTATGTGCTCATTGATTATTATGACAACATATCGCGTCGTTTAAATGCTCAAATGTTGCATTGTTCTTTAATGCAGGTTTAGTTAAAAAAAAATTTGTTTGTGATGTTATGAATTATTATTAAGTATATTGTTTGTGATGTTATGGCTTATGAAAGATGTTTATCTACTCTATTTTTCACTGCCTAAACAATATGTTCTTGGCTAAAAGGGACTAGTTGGATAATTAATTTTTTGGATTAAATGCTCTTCATGTATTCAAGTTTAAAAAAACAGTTTGTGATGTTATGACTTAATATTAAGTATATTGTTTGTGATGGGATTATGAAAGATTTTATCTACTCTGTTTTTCACTGCCTTAGCTATATGTTCTTGGCTAAAATGGACTAGTTGGATAATTAATCTTTTGGATTAAATGCTCTTCATGTATTCTAGTTTAAAAATATTGTTTGTGATGTTATGACTTAATATTAAGTATATTGTTTGTGATGTTATGGCTTATGAAAGATCTTCATCTACTCTGTTTTTCACTGCCTAAACTGTTTTTCAATAGCACACCAATTGTTTGTAAAAAAACTGTGTTTTGGTGCAGATTTAAGGTTGAGATACACATGGCAAAAAAAAATCATGCTAAGGTGGTGACAGTGGCACCACCAGAAACCAAAAAAGAACAAATGGAGAAGTACACGTGCAATAAATGTGTTCAACATTTTCCAATAGAGATTGGTTACTATGGGTCTATGCAGCACAGAACAAACTGCGACGATGGCTTATGAAATGCTGATAAGGTGTCTTATAGAAATGCCAAAGGAGATTGGCTATAATGGGTTGTGAGCCACAGAACTAACTGTGATGGGGGTTAAGTGATGGCTCTTAAAACTTGTCAAATAAAAACTTATAGAAGCTGAATATCTATTTTTTTTAACAGAAGTAAGCTGAGGAAGTTGAACAAAAGAAAGAAGAGAAGAAGAAGAAGGGACAGAACCAGAAGCAGTGGCGGAGCCACCCGTTGACAAGCCCCTTGACGGATTGAACCCCATTTGCGGGAAAATTGCACTGCGTATACAGGGTAAACTTGATTTGTTTATATATACATACTCTATGTTGAACCCCTTGACAGAAGTCTAAGCTTTATTTTTAAAATTTTGAACTCCTTATTGAAAATCCTGCCTCCGCTCCTGAGTCCAGAAGAACATAAAGGCATACAAGAACAAGAATGTTAGCAATTTGTTTGAACATACTATATTGGTTCGAGTTTCCAAAAATCTTATTCATAAATATGAGTTTTATTTAGAGTTTCAAAATATTACGCAATTTTCTTTTTTCTTCTTCTGAATATCAGGCAATTTTCTACTATAAATGTTTTTGGTTTTTTTATTTTTTATTTTTTATTTTATTATTATTTTTTTTGTGTAAGAGTTTAAGAGGTTAAGGAGGAAACTCGTATGGTAAAAGGTGGACGACCAACCGGGCACGACGAAATTCCAGTGGAATTTTGAAAGAGTGCAGGCATAGTAGGTATAGAGTGACTAACTGATGCAGGATCAATCCTACACCATTAATAGTGAGGGGCGGTCGTCAAAGATATTACCCCGATATGAGTTGGGGTCGATTTCCCAAGGGAACTAGCTCGTTCAAGTATGAGAGTCGCAAATAGATATTCAGTTGTTGTTAGTTAAGAATCCTAAAAGTAGAGTTGTTTGTTGTAAATCTATATTAAACTACAAAACAAATAAATGAAAGCAAGTAATTGATTCTATATATGAAAGCTAAGGGCGTAAATGGCTAATAGTGGTGTCCAATCAATGGGTAAAGTAATTCACCTACCTAAAACGAGCATGAATATGGTCGAGTTATTCTATGGTAACCCCTGGAATCTACCAGGCCTAAGAGGGGTCTACCTCACTACGCTCACCAAAGCCATAGTTAGACGCATAAAGATCGAGTAGTTTTGATGCATAGCTATTTTGGACGCGTTCAATGAGTTTTATCCACAGTTTTCAAATTAATTGAGGAATAGCCAAAGAACCGCTCGCACACTTACATTTCATTAGCGTTGGCAAACACCCCGGACTAGTCTCAGTATTTTATACTGATACTTTGAACTGATATGTTCAAAGTCCCATTATTTATACTTGGATTTATGTACCTGGAGCTTTATAAGTTCTAGTATTTTATACTGGGACTTTGAACTAACATGCTCAAAGTCCCAGTATTTTATACTGGGATTGAATATAAACACTAGTCCAAGTATTTTATGCTGGGACTTTGAACTAACATACTCAAAGTCCCAATATTTTATACTGGGACTAGTGTTTAAGTGGTCCCAGTATTTTATACTGGGACTTTGAACTAACATTTTCAAAGTCCCAATATTTATACTGGGACTTGTCCGGAAGTGGCTATTTCTCAGCGAATTTATTTTTAATCGCTACAGATCAATTAACGCGCGCCAAACAAGGGTAAATGACAAAACTATGACACTTAAGGCAATGGTTCGTCTAATTGACTTCAGTAAGAGTGGTTTAGCAAGAATGACCTTCTTTAAGTTAAATGAATCTTTTTGGACTAAATTACCTCTGAACAAATCATATAAACGCAACATATAAACCAGACCTTCCCTCCATTAAGTCTGCAACTTATTTCCAGACCTTCGTCCCTTTACTTTTCCAACTGATTAACCTAAGAACTCAAATTTTCAGAAAAAAGAAGATTCAAAGGTAAGTTTCTTCAATATTTCATTAATTTTACATAGTTTTTAAATTAAATTTTGCATAATTTCATCATAAATTCGTGGAATTTGTTTAGTTTTTGTATAATCACAGATTAGCTACTGCGATTTGTGAATTTTGATGATAATGATTGAAAACTACTGCTAGATAACGTCACATTGATTTTCAGTTGTTGCAAAAAAAAATTATATTACTTTGAATCTGTATTTGCTGCAGAATTTACGAATAGAAATTGCAATTACTCTTATTTAGTAGCAACTGCATTGCTTTGCCTAAATTAACTTGAAATAACTTTTAGATGATGTATATTAATTGGTGCTAACAGAAAAAGCTTTTTAAGATCTATTGCAATGTAATGTGTTTGTAATGCACTCGCTGCCTTGTGGGCAGCACTTGCAGTTGAACTGCAAACAATTGCTGCTACATAAATTCTACATGTGTTGCCTAATATGCAGCACTTTTCATCGCCTGAAGTGGTGTCTTGTAAGTGTTGCCCACAGGGCCACACTACATGTAGAGTAGCTCTAGTTCAATGTATAGTAGCTCTACATGTGCTGCCTAATAGGCAGCAGTTTTGAATGTATAGTGTCTTTTCAAGTGTTGCCTTGTGGGCAACACTTGAAAGTTTGGTGCAAAACAAAAATGTATAGGGATCTCTACATGTGATGCACAACAGGCAGCACTTTACGTGTGTACTAAATTGCCCTACAAGTTGTGGCTTCTTATTGCCAGTCAACCTCCAACGCCTACGTACACCACTAAACAAAGCAAAAATTGAATAATGTAGAGTGTATGAATGTTGTTCTCGCGAAGGCCAGGAAGATGCCTATATTGGGATTGATAGATTACATCCAAAACAAGCTCCAAAGTTGGTTTTATGAAAGGAGAAATGATGCACGAACCACATTTCATGACCTCACACGTTAGGCTGAAGAAGAACTCACCAACATGATTCCTACTGCCTTTAGGCTGATAGTAAGTAGCTCTTGTTCAACAAAACTAATGACTAGCTATTAGCTCTGCAAACAAACACTCATGTAACACTTCACTTTTTTGTTTACTTGATATTATCTTTTGCTTGCAGGTAAATCCAAGCAATGACACAAGTTTTACTGTCAAAGAAGGAAAAGATGAATTAACTGTAGATTTAAAGGAGAGGTCATGCGGTTGCTTACAGTTTTAGACGGACGAAATACCATGCAATCACGCCATTGCAGCAATAGAGAGAAGAAAGTTGAACATGTCGACTTACTGTGCACACTGGTTCAAAAGAAATACTTGGACGCAAACTTATCAGGGAGAAATTCTCCCAGTGGGAAGTGACAGCTCGTTGGATGTTCCACAAAGTATAAAGGAATTCATTGTACACCCACCGAATACAAAAATTCAGCTCGGTAGGAGACGAACAAAAAGATATGTTTCAAGAGCAGAATTCTTCAAGAGTAGGATCAGATGCTCGAGATGTAAAAGAATTGGACACAATAGAATAAGTTATCTCCACACTCCGGTCCAACATCCACGTGCAAGAAGATATAGAAACAGAGCTGGAGCTGTGGCATGAATATATTATTTTCTTATGATATTGCATTAAATTTGTCAACAAATACTTTTCGTTTTGCTGTAAGCACAACTATTTCTCATTTTCGTTAAAGTTACGTGAACACATTTAATCCACAAAACTTGCAAAATAAGAATAGGTTTCCCACTCATTCTCGCTGCAGTTCAAATGCCTTAAAAAGTGGGAAGATACGCAACACTTATCCCAAACCCGACTTAGACTGGATTAACTGCCCCAAAGTGTTGTCCGGATGGCAGCAGTTTATGTTTAACTCATCAAAACCTTCTCCAAGATCCCATGAATTGATGTCGACGCAGCACTTTACCATTGTGTTTAGATACAAGTGTTGCCAAATGGGCAATAGTTGACCCCAAATCCTTACCAATATACCCAATTCCCATTGACTTGCTGCCTAGGCAACACTTGGCCCACATCCCCCATAAACTACATCCCTTAACAGGATGCCTGATAAGCAGCACTTGACCTATACCCCCTCACAAACTAGATCTTTTAACATGCAGCAACACTTGGCATCGACCCCCTACCCAAAATCCCAAAGCTAATACACTTGAAATGCTGCTGCCTAGGCAGCACTTCACCCCCAAACTCTCACAAAATTCACCGAGCGAAATACCCTATAAATGTTGCAGTGTGTTTAGATACAAGTGTTGGCAAATGGACAACAGTTGACCCCAAATACTTACCAACACCCCACACCCAATTCTATTGAGTTGCTGCCTAGAAAACACTTGGCCTACATCCCTCACAAACTAAATCCCTTAACTGGATGCCTGGCAAGCAGCACTTGACCTACAAACCTCACAAACTAGAACCTTTAACAGGCAGGACTTGGCATCCACCCCATATCCAAATTTCCAAAGCTAATACACTTGAAATGATGCTGCATAGGCAGCCTCACAGGCAGCATGTTGCCTTCACCCTCTCACAACTTATCTCACACAATAACCTTGGAGTATTGCCTCCCAGGCATCACATAAACATCAACAACTCACTAAATTTCCTAAGGCAAACAACATTCAGTAATTGCCTGGACAACACTTCACCGAACCCTTAGACAAATAACAAATCCTCCCTCCCACACATCCAACAAGATGAAAAGTCTAGGTATAAGAAAAAAAATGTGGAATACATGAAATAGCGCTTAAATATATAATTAATAACATTAATATAGTGCAACGGAACCCAAATTCGAATGTAAAATAAAACAAGAACAAGGTCAAAAGTCTGTTATACTATTACAAAATTACATAGAATCTAAATAGTCCTTTTTTCTAAATCGTCTGTCGTACAAAATGTCTCGATCTCCATATTACTAGATGGTGTAACAGCCTTGTCCAACAGACGGAATGATGGCATAACATAATCATAATCAAGTCCATATTTTTGTCTTTTACTAGCAACGACATCCTCAGAAACAGCTGGTTGATTTATAAACTCTCTCACCTCGTCTATGGATTGCACCAACAACTTCCCTTGTATCAGCAAAAAAATGCAATATCAAAATCCAAAAAATAAAAACAAGAATAAAAAGGAAAATGTCGACTACTAAGCAGTAAGGAAAGTGCAGCTTGATAGGCAGCACTTTCCATACAAAAACACAACTCATACTTGATGTTCTGATATCAACGGTTGCCCACAGGGCAACATTTTCTAGAAAAAGGAAGACTATGCTTGAGTCTTATGTCAATTGTTGTCCTGTGGGCAACACTTTTCAAAGTAAAAAGGATAATAAATTACACACCCAACACTTTACTAAAAGTTAAATTAACTACATAATTAATATAAATAGGTCAACTGTTGCCCTGTGGGCAACAATTTCGACCGTTAAAGCAAATCAAAGTGCAATGACAATACTATAATAAAAATTATATTAAATACCTAATTAAAATAAATTAATATAACAAATATAAACACTATTGATTAACAGCAAAATTTAAACATTCACGGAACAAAAAATTAGATAAATAATGAACATCAACAAAGAGAAAAGACAAATTCACAGTAAACTAAACAAAGAAAAAAAAAAGGCGAAGGAAACTGACCGTAATACGAAGGGAGAGAGATAGAGAAGAGAGAGAGAGAGAGAGAGAGAGAGAGAGAGAGAGACAGAGAGAGAAGAAAAAGAAAAGGGGCGGCTAGGACATTGGATTAGGGCTAATATTGGTCAGGGGCAAAATAGACTTTTCATATGTTTAAAAATGGGTAGGAGGCCATTTTGCTAAAACATTGCTTAGTGGGGACAAAATGACATAACCAAGGATAAGGGGGTACATGGGATGAAATTTTTTGGCCAAACAGGCCCCTATACGAAATTTTTACATAAAGATCTAACTCATGGACCCAAGGAAAAAGGACCTCTTCCGAGTGTAACCTCTTTTAGATGGGTTAGGTTAAGTTTTATCCAACAAAACCCAAATCTTTGCTAACTCCGTTAATCTACACTAGTTAATTTCTCCTGAGTCTTTAACTAGCAAAGTAGACATGAAATCCTAACGTCATGTTCATTTAAGGTTTTGATGTTATTGTTATAGGAGTTAGATAATCATTGCTCATGTTATGTTTGTTGAATTTAAGCAACACTCGTTGATTTTCTACCACTTATAGCATGTTTACACCTCTAGTTATGAGTTTAGCTACTCATACTAGGGGTTTGGATTAAACACAAAATCATGTGATAAAATGATGGAATAGATTCAAACATGGAATATGTATTTATATATGATTAAGGATCTAAAATTACAAGGTATAGAGCTTACAAATCAATGAAAACCTTGAATCTTGTCTCTTAAACATTGTCTCTAAGAGTAGTATTTGAAATATGGAATAGAATAGTGTTAAAACTCTAACTTGTTCTATTTATACAATACTGAAATTTAATTACAGAACTACCATGGGCGGCCCATCTAAGGATAAGGGGTGGTCTACCCTCTATATGACTTGGCTGATTGGCACTTCGTTTTGCAGGCAAGGGCGGAACGCCCATTTCTTAAGGCGGGGCGCCCTCTGTAGCTTCAAGATTTCAAGCTCTCTATATCTCGGGAGGCAGTCAGCCTCGACTGCAGAGTGGGGTATCCATCTTTATCTCAGACTTGGCAGCTCTAAGGATTTCCTTAGGCGGTCCGGCTAAACATCAGGGCGGAGCGCCCATCGTGCCTCCAGACTTGGCACTTCTCTGCATCTCAGGAGGCGGCTCGCCTACTGATCAGGGCGGGGCACCCTCATCTACAACTGCTGCATTCTTCATACTTTGGCTCCAATTCTTGTTCTTTAGCTTCAATCTTTAGTCTGCGACTCTTTTAAACTTATTGTAACCTGAAACTAAGCAATTCATGACATTAATAACACCTAATGTTGCTTTTGGATTCAAAAATAAAAGTCTAAAACAGTCTTTAAGTTGGTAATTTTCCAACTTATCACTAACTGAATGTAATGTCATCCTTAGGATGGGTAAGATGCTCGAGGAATAAAGGTGAAGTCCCATGATACCGTCGTATACTGATTATGACGGTTATTTATGTAAAGTCCTCCTAATTATTATATTGAAGGATTTAAAAGTGCGGAAAAGGGCCAAATATGCCCCTCTACTATGACAAATCGGACCGGTTTATCCTCCGTTAAGTTTTTGGATTTACCACACCCCTGCCGTGACCAAAGTACACCATTTTGCCCTTAAAACTGACGGACCTCCAGCGTGTCAACAACGTGGCTGCCACGTCACTGCCATGTAGATCCAAACCATAGTAGAGGGGCAAATTTGGCCCTTTTCCGTTTTTTTCAAAGTCATATCTGGACTAAGTTTCAATACTTAGAGAAGAAGTTTCGATGCTTAGAGGAGTTATTATAAGAGTGAAAAATGTGCTAAGAATGATAGATAAGAATTAAAATGATACTCCCTTCAGTTTGGTTCCATAAGAAAGATATACTTTTGAATTTTGTGACTAAAATTATCTTTATTAAAGATGAGATAAAAGTTTAAAAATAAAATTATTTCTAAATAAAATATAGGGCTCTTTACATATATATTCGCCCATCAAAAAATAATTACTTTTAGGTGTCCATAACTTTTTGTATTCAAAAATTTAATACATATTAAATATATTTCTTATTATTAATATTAATATTTAATAGTATGATATTCAACTCCCTTAATTAAAGGAAACAATCAATGGTAAAAAAAAATAGATTACCATTAAATATGGTAGTTGCACGATTTTAGGCTTAATGATAGAGTCCTATCAACATAATAATATTTAAAATATATAATATATATTTTAAATATTAAATATATATTTTAAATATATAATATATATTTAAATATCAATAATATTTAAAATATTAAATATATTAAATATATATATTTAAAATATGAAATATCAATAATATTAAATATATCAATAATATTAAATATATTAAATATCAATAAGATTAATATAGTCAATATATATTTAAAATATGAAATATCAATAATATTAAATATATTAAATATCAATAATATTAATATATCAAATATATATTTAAAATATTAAATACATATTTAAAATATATTTAAAAAGGGTAAAAATGTATATGGAAAGAAAGAAACAAGAAAAGGTGTACAGAAAAAATAATTATTCTTGGTCAACGTTCATGGGGCGTAAATTTCCCTAAAATATATATGTTCTTTTTAAAAAGACTAAAAGGTAAAATGTGCTACTCCTATTAAAGTGGATGAACAATTCTTTCCGGTGTTTCAATTTAAAAGATATTTTTAAATTTATCACAAAAAGTGATTTTTGCTACATATTGATTTATTAACTTTAGTTTAATCTCTTTTCCTTTAATGGCATACTTTTTGTAACAGTAGAAAAAAATATAAGATTTTATGTATTAAAAATAATATTCTATTATATTTTTTCCTTTAATGCATACTAGAATTTGTGATTTTAAACATAATACTTTATTATATTTTTTCTATTGTTACAAAAAGTATGCCATTAAAGAAAAAGAGATTAAACTAAAGTTAATAAGTCAATATGTAGCAAAAATCACTTTTTGTGATAAATTTAAAAATATTTTTTAAATTGAAACACCAGAAAGAACTGTTCATCCACTTTAATAGGAGTAGCACATTTTACCTTTTAGTCTTTTTAAAAAAGAACATATATATTTTATTTAGAAATAATTTTATTTTTAAACTTTTATCTCATCTTTAATAAAGATAATTTTAGTCACAAAATTCAAAAGTATCTCTTTCTTATGGAACCAAATTAAAGAGAGCATCATTTTAATTCCGTATTTCTCGCAAAATATCTTATCTACCATTCTTAGCACATTTTTCTCTCTTATAATAACTCCTCTAAGCATCGAAACTTCTTCTCTAAGTATTGAAACTTAGTCCAGAAACGACTTTGAAAAAATGGAAAAGGGCCAAATTTGCCCCTCTACTATGGTTTGGATCTACATGGCAGTGACGTGGCAGCCACGTTGTTGACACGCTGGAGGCCCGTCAGTTTTAAGGGCAAAATGATGTACTTTGGTAACGGCAGGGGTGTGGTAGATCCAAAAACTTAACGGAGGGTAAACTGGTCCGATTTACCATAGTAGAGGGGCAATTTTGGCCCTTTTCCGTTAAAAGTGTATAGTGATAGTATATGATTCCAGTTTATGAGTCAGCATTTACTTATTAGGTATTTTCAAAAAGATTTGCGACATTCTAAATTTAGTAAGTACTTAACTTCAAAATTACTACTTTTGTCCCTTATTGAAATAATTTACAATCACACAAACAACTATGTTTTATTTTAAACCACAAGTTTTAAGAGTCTTTTTATTTCTTAAACTCCGTTCTAAGTCAAACTATGATACATAAAGTGAAATAGAGGGAATATCTAAAAGTAAGTAATTTTAGAAGTGTGTTCATAATCTACCCATTATTCTGTCTATGGTAGAGAGTAACAGACATCCCTTAAAATGAGAACATGCTAAGGGCAATTTTATACTCCCCGATTCCAAAAAGGATAACATAGTTTGATTTTGATCGGAATTTAACTAAAAAATACTAATGACTATTAAAATTTGTGGTATAAAATAAGCTATAGATATTAATGTAGCTATAAATATCGCATTTATGATAAGTTTAAAATTAAATTATTTTCAAATTTTGAATTATATCACTTTTTGGACTAATGAAAATCATATCACTCTTTTTGGGAACGAGGGAGTACACATATTAGTTATTATCAAAGGAAATAAGAGATGTAAGATTTCTATAATATATGGGTGTCACGTGTTTGGTGTAGATATACGAGCTAGGAATGTGTATAAAAGTAATAGTAGTAAGTGATGGCTCATCGTCCCAATTTATATGACACAATTTTTTTTTAAAATATTTCAGAAATAATGATGCACTTTCTTTTTTGACAACATCAAAAATTTATCTGCACCGAATGTTTACACTCGAGCAACAAACAAACGACACATGTCACTTTGTTTGACTACAACTATTAGTGCTTAACCATAGTTAAGTATCATTTGTTTTGCACATGATTATAATTAATGATATAAAAATACTTAATTTTCACGATAGCTATTCCCCATTTTCTTCTGCTATGATTATCATTAGCATAAACATTACATATATCATTAATCGAAAAAACAACATTATTACCTAGCTTTGTATACCTTCACTGTCCGCCATCAAAATGTTAACAGTCATAAGAAAACATTATTATCAAACTCAGTCAGCTAAGAAAATTTCTAACTTGGCTTTGCAAAGTTACATTATTACTAATCATGAAAACATTATCAAACTCGATCAGCAAAGAAAATTTCTAAATTATGTTTTAATTTAACAAACTTAAATTTCGTGCAAAGTCAAATCCCGACGTATAAATTGAGCAGAGGGAGTATTATAAGGGAAAATTTTGATCAGTAGCCATTTTTGGACGCGCTCATTGGAAACTATCCATCGTTTCAAAATTCACTGAAGAATAGTCAAAAATTCGCGCGCACACGTAAGCTCCATTAGCGTTGGAAAAACATCCCAGACTAGTCTTATAACAAAATACTGAGTCTTATAACAAGTATTTTCAAAGTCCCATTATTTTGTTATGGGACTGATAACAAAATAATCCCATAACAAAATAATGGGACCTTTGAACATGTTTGTTCAAAGGTCCCATTATTTTGTTATGAGACTTTATATATAAAGCTTCAGTCCCATAACAAAATAATGGGGCTTTGAAAATACTGAGATTAGTTTACTGAAGCTTTCCAGTATAAGTAGTTTTGTTTAAAACCCCAATATTTATACTGTGATTTGTCTGGAAGTGACTAGTCTACAAAATAGGCTACGTAACTAAATTTTTACTATTATAAGAAGTGTTTAACCCAATAACAGCCCGTGTAAAAAAAGTCGTTATTACCCGCACTCCCCCCGGACCCCCAAACCCACCCCCCAACAAACAGCTCGATCCATTCAAATCAAAATTAAACACACCCAAATCTCTGTAAAATCTCATCCAAATCCTTTACATATCTAGGGTTTTCAATTATTTACACAAAATGTAATACATATACACAATTTACTTAATTGATTTTAAAAATTGTATGTAATTGATTTTCAAATATGGATAGAGAGAGTAATGGTGGGGGATTAACATCAATGGATTCAATTGAATCACGATGGGTATTTCAAGATGATTCGGATATCGATAGCGATGGTGATCGCGATATTGTGGACGGTGATGGTGGTTCCACGCCTGGAAATGTGTTGGATTTGGATTCAGAAGAGGATGATGATCATAATAATAATGTGGCTGTTAGGAAACTGATCCGTACTGGCCCGAGAATTGACTCGTTTGATGTCGAAGCTCTTGAAGTACCCGGTGCTCAAAAGAACGATTTCGATGTGAGTTTAGTTTGTTCTAGTTATGCATTTGTTTGAATTGTGTGATTGCAAACATTTGTCTATTGGAACCAGCTCACCCTCCCAGACCCCACTCGTGGGATCACACTGAGTATGTTGTTGTTGTTGTTGTGTTGTGATCGCAACATTTATTTACTTAGTTATGTGTTCGACATAATTATGCAACACAGATAATTTTTACACTGCCACTACGCCACTTAAACAAAAAATAGTCCTTACTGGCCCGAAGATTGATTTGTTTGATGTTGAAGCTCTTGAAGTACCCGGTGCTCAGAAGAACGATTTGGACGTGAGTTTAATCTTCTGTAGTTATGCATTTGTTTGAATTGTGTGATTTCAAACATTTGTCTTGAGTTGAGGGTCTATCAGAACCAGCTCACCCTTCCCAGACCTCACTCGTGGGATGACACTAGCTATGTTGTTGTTGTTGTTGATGATGATGTGTTGTGATTGCAACATTTATTTACTTAGTTATGCGTTCGACATATTTATTGTGTAGTCATGTTTTTCTTGGGAACTTTACAGAAATAGCCGTCATAGTCAGGATACATAGATTATATATGCATTATACATGGAATATACGAAAGGGCTATTTTTTGTTTAAGCAGCCTATCCACTGCTCAGGCAGTGCAATAATTCATTTTTTTTTTTTGTTGCCAACCTTAACTAATACATAATTGAAGCCCGTCAGTTAATAGCTAACTTGGCAATACTCGTGCATTCATTCCACTTTGTTATGTAATAGACATGCTATAGAATGTGTTTGTTTTTACTTATTAGATAAAAAATTTCACCTATAACGAAAGAACTGAAATGCAGAGGGTGGTGAAGGGTATCTGACCCAAAGAATGGTAATCTACTGATGAACAGAAAGGGGAAAAAACAAAGAGGAGAGAGAGGTTAATCAAGGTTAGAAGAAAGGAAATTCTGAGGGTACCCTTGAAGAGCGGGGCATTTCGTGACATTTCTGATTGCCTGTCTTGTTTTTATAATTAGTTGTTTAATAGTTGGCATGTTGAATTGTAAGCATAATATGATGGCTCGGTTTGGATTGATCCTAAATAAATGATCATGAATTACTTCTATCAAGAAAGTAAAGTTTTGTGCTTGTTGAAAAGGAGAGAACTAACCAAAATTGTCGAACTGGATTTAGGTGCCAAACTAATGTGAATTTGGCGTCATGTGTTTTTCTTTACCTCAAATTCTATTTTGGGGCACATTCTATACCAAGCTTGTAAGCTAACATTTTCCTTAACTTCTGATTTGCGGATAAAGTTATTGCACCACTCTGTAACTTGAAGTTTTAGGTTCTTTAAGAATGAATGCTCTTCTAGGTTTTGCCTTAGCTAAGAATTTATGTTTTCCCTGATCAATAGCTAAAATTTTGTTTCAACTAACACTTCACCTTGCTAAGAGGGAAATAGGCAGATAAACTTCATTCTTACAAAAGAAGCGACAGGCTCACATAAAAAGATTTTCAAGGTTATACTGGAAAACACTAACCACCCAACATGGACTGGTAGTGGTAGTCCTAGATGTGAATTAGAGCAAAAAACTAGAAGAGTATCATATAATCGTGGATTCTATGGTGGACACTAAAAGGACCTCGACACTTGTTGGTAAAATAAGGAGGTGCGGATAGCTGTCAAAGCAAAGGTTACTCTAACAGAAAGCAGTGAAGCTTTTGAAGAGTGTAAGAGCGCATTCCCATCATGCTTATTATTGGTCATTTGTTCTTGCACTGCAAATAGCACCGACACATGGAAGTTTGTTACTTAAAATATTTAACATCAATTGGACCATCCTGGGAAAGTTGATCCAGATTCTTAATAGTTGGGCTAGAATGAAGATACAGGAAGCTATGGCTTCAGCACAGCCTTAGTGCTTATTTAGATACTAATACAATGTTATCATTCTCCAAAAAAAAAAATATGAAGATACTGGACGCTTACAAAATCCAATGTCGAACAATCTCATCACGCATACTGGGGGTCTTAAGGAAGGAGAGGAATAGAGGATGCTTGAAGGAATTAGTTATTCTGTACATTGACTTAAGTATTTTTGTTTACCTTTTTGTCTTTTTGGTTAAAGTATGAATCCTCCCCTTATTCCATTTGGTGTGAAGCTCTTTCTTCTTATTATGTTCCAAAAAGCATCACACATTTATGTACATGGGGGAACTCTTTATATTTTTTTTCCTATACCGAGCCAGCTGGCGCAAGATTCGGAATTCGTCGATAATGGTCCGCTGCTCTACCATTCTCTAATTAAATACTAGGCTTTGCCTATGCCAGGGTTCAAACTTGTAACGTGTGCTGAACCCACACATCACGCATTGTGCTCTTATCACCAGACCCTTATCTCTTTGACTTTGAATTTATTCACTTTATCTTTAATGGCATGCTCTTGTAGCTATAGAAAAATTTATTCACTTTATCTTTAATGGCATGCTCTTGTAGCTATAGAAAAACAATGGCACATTAAGGACCACAACTTATAAATGTGCTTTGCTAGATACCTTCATTTCTTTCTTAACCTCTGTGCCAATTAAAGTGTCAAACACCGCCCGATAAAATGAAACGAAGGGAGTACTATAAATCAAATGATAGGTTTCCTTAACCTTATGAGTTTTTGGTAGAATAATATCATGAATGGTCTGTATATACTTTTGTAATTATGCACCTTTTTGGTGCTATTCCTCTCTGAAATACCCTTATTTTTCTCAAAAAAAGTATAAAGAGTGTAGTGAGAAGGTAAAAAGGTAATACTTTGACAACTTAAACTATAATTTAGGGATGGCGAGAGGGAGAAAGCAATTCATAAGCCAACACGACTATGAGAGAGGCGGGTAAAGACTTTTCATTATAAAGAGGGGCCTGAAACCAAGTTAAGCGTATCAAAGACGATTCTCAACAAGTTTTGAGTCTTCTGACCAAGATTATGAGATCAAATTAGATGTTATTCGATGATTTGCCTCGTCAAAAATTACGAGGATAACTGTACATATTCCATATGTGACAAACAGCCTTGACTACTCTTGTTGAATTAGATCTGCTAATGTAGATAAGGTCAGGAAAGCCTGTGGCTCAGATGGTATCTGTGTAGAGGTTTGGAAGTGCCTTGTAGAATTCGGAGTAGTTTAACTGACCAAGCTATTCGATGTTATAGCTTATCAAAAAAAAAAAAAAAAATTACCTTATCAAAATATTAAGGAACTGAAAGTACCAAATGAGTGGGGAAGTTGTATTTTGGCTCAGATAGTTTTGGGCTAAGAGTGATAGACTATAGACTTTGGGTAAGAGTGATAGACTATAGACTTTTGGCTAGTCTTTTGTTTATGCTTGATAAATACAGAGGCTATATTTCTGCTAAGAAGATTGATGAAAATATAGAGGGAGAGGAAGAAGGATCTCCCCGTGATTGACCTAGAGTTTAGACTAATCTGCCTTGAGCCTGTAGTTGCTTACTCAGGTACGGATGTGCTAATCAGATGTATACCCAACTTCAGGAAACTTTGACTACAATGTTGTTTTAGCTTTCTTGTTCAGGCAACCTTCACTTTATGGTTTCTCTTTTCTTTGATTTCATTCAATGAAGGTCCTTCCCTGAGGGTGAATACTGAATCTACCTGCATAGATAAGCTATCCTTAGAATTTTGTTTTGATTTTGCATTCATTTTAGAATGCAGAGTGGAGTATGGGCTAATTTTCAATTGTATTTACAGGATGTCTCAACAGGTAGGAAAATCCTGTTGGCCTTTCAGACTCTCGGAGTTGTCTTTGGCGACGTGGGGACGAGTCCCTTATATACCTTCAGTGTGATGTTCAGCAAGGCCCCTGTCAACAGCAACGAAGATGTTCTTGGTGCATTATCCTTGGTTTTATATACCTTAATCCTCATTCCTTTGGTTAAATATGTCCTTATTGTTCTTTGGGCCAATGATGATGGCGAAGGTAAAGTTGACGTTTGAAATTCCGCAAGTTAGTTCACATAATTATGCTCTATGTTTAGTCTCTTCTGATTCATGAACGAGTCTGGTTAACTGCAGGTGGTACATTTGCTTTGTACTCGTTGCTTTGTAGGCATGCTAAGGTTAATCTTCTTCCAAATCAACTTCCATCGGATGCTCGAATATCAGGCTTCAAACTGAAGGTTCCATCTCCAGAACTTGAGAGGTCTTTAAAAATAAAAGAAAGACTTGAAGCTTCATTGACATTGAAAAAGCTTCTTCTGATGTTAGTTCTTGCTGGTACTGCTATGGTGATAGCTGATGGAGTCGTTACACCTGCTATGTCAGGTATCTATAACCTTTACCAGTTAAATCTGTTGGTTGAGGCAAATGAGGGTGCTTCCTTTTGGTCCACTGTGGTCCTTTTCTTCTATATGAATTAGTGTTTTCCTTTTTGAAGTATAAGTTTCTTTCGACTGTGTTGATGCAGTAATGTCTGCTGTTGGTGGATTAAGAGTTGGAGTTTCTGGGATTGAGCAAGGTAACATGATCTTGATTATTGAGCTGGAACCTTTACAGAATTGTCCAGTTCTCGAAATTTAGTTGGAATATATATGTCATCTGCAAGTATTTTGATCACTTAAATCTGCATCAGTTCAACATGCTTTCTGTAAATTGAAAACACCTTTCTGGACTCTGTTAAATAGTTTGCTCGTAGTTTCTGTTATACTATTCCTTTGGACATCAATTTGAATGACACATTCACGGATGACACTGAGGAAATGGTCCATGAATGTTGTTAAATGCAGTTTGGTTATGTGCACATCAGGTATAAACCTCATTGAAATTGCCTAACTCAGTAATGAAAGGAACTGTAGGTTGCATTACATTCTGTATCATTGTAGTCACTGAGAATTTGCACCATTTAATAATTCTGCTGTAAGATTGCAAGGAAGCTAAGGTGTGGGAACCCTAATATCTTCCCCTGATGACACTGATTTATAGATGCTATACCTTGTATCCTGGAGTGTTAGGTAGACTTATGAGAATTAGATGACAAAAGGGATATGATTTGCTCTTCCTACCATATGTGATTTCTTCTTGCATTTGAAGTCTTTTTAGTTATACGCTAATGTCTTTTGCAGATCAAGTTGTGATGATCTCTGTGGCATTTCTTGTAATTCTATTCAGTGTACAGAAGTATGGGACAAGTAAAGTGGGGCTCATCGTGGGTCCTGCTTTGTTTATATGGTTCTGTTCCCTCGGTGGCATTGGCATCTACAACCTCATTAAGTATGATTCTAGGGTTTGGAGGGCATTTAATCCAGTTCAGATATACTATTACTTTAAGCGCAATCCAACGAAGGCCTGGTACTCACTTGGGGGCTGTCTTCTTTGTGCAACAGGTAGACTCTTTACAATGTATGTTTTTGATAGTTGACACTGAGCTTTGTAACCAAAATCACGCACAATAAAATGCACTGTTATCATTTCCTTTTTTCTTTTGTTTGTTCTTGGGTTACTTGTACTGAGTGAATACAGGTGTACTTTTTCCTTTAGTAAGAAGATTCTGAAACACAGTGGACTTGACTTTCTTATGCTTGGACTTCTCTGTTTATTTGCATAGACTGTTACAACCTGAGGTGTATTTGCAAACTCACTTCACTTTCTGCAAGTTTATTCACCTCTGCAGAAAAAAGTTAAGTTCTAGAACTGACAAATCACACTAGTGGCCGATTACTCATTGAGTTGCTAGTTAAAGAATTCCCTTGTAAACAGGGCTGCAGGATAAACTTGTTTCAGCTTTTAAATAGTAAAAGATTTGCACTTACCCTGGATGCCATCTAAATCTGAGTGGATCTTGTTACCTGTTGTACATTTCAACAAAAAGGAAGTGGCTGTGGCCTTGTTGCCAATCATAAGGCAACATGGGTTTAGTGAATGTCAAAGAATTGCAGAGGAAAATTATGTTGTTTACCATATATTAAAAAGTACTCTTGAAAATGTACCTTTGGAGTGTGAATGAGTAGCAATACCAAGTGATCTAAATAGTCCTTTTGAAGCTTCACCTTTATAGCCTTCCATAGTTCTGTTCTAGAGCAATCAGATCTTTTTACATCTAATCATTTTTTTCCTTTCTTGTCCAAAGCCAAGTTTCAAGTGCTTTTTATTTGTCCTTTAAACTTTTGGAAGGTTACGTTCCAATAAAAAATTTAGTTTTGTCATTTTATGCAACAAAGGGGATTAAGCTTGTCTCTGAATCAGTTTGTATTTGCAAACAACTGAGTGCTACTGTGAGTTTGTTTGCATTGTCCGTTAGTGACTGTGTCCTGGCAGAACTTCTAATTGTTTTACGACTTCAACAACTTAGTTTTGGGGTTTGGTCTAACAAAGCAAGGGCAGTTTTTCCATTTTCTTGGCTTACATACACTTAATACTCGGGAAAACTGAATACTACTGTGTGCTTGTTCTTGCATTGTCCATTAGTGATTGTATCCTAGTAAAAGTTCTAAATGTTTTAGGACTTTTCTGTTTCAACAACTTAGTTTTGTGGTTTGGTCTAACAAAGCAAGGTGCAGCTCTTCCATTTCTTTGGCTCACATACACTTGGATTTTTTAGGACATACACAGGATGAAATATATGTAGATAAACTTGACTCTTCACCTCACTTGAGAGATAGATATCAATGGCTTTAACATTTCCATTTGGCATAGATATTAGCCCATCGCAATTTGTTGATGCTTTTTTTCCACTTGGATGAAGACATCTTATCCTTACCTTTTAATTTGCGTGTTTTTTTAAAGAAATTTACTTCAGTGTGTGACTGTAACCAGTTCTTTCTATTTTCTTATTCCTTTTTCTCCATGAACTTATCTAATAAATATATAATTCCTCAATCTTTTTCTATTTTGGTAAACTTTGTTTATCTTTTTTTTTAATAAGGTCAACCTTTGTTGTTTTATCTTTATTTGTCTCTACTTTCTGGGATATAGAGCTGATAGCCATTTCTAAAACTCAGGTTCCGAGGCAATGTTTGCAGATCTTTGCTATTTTTCTGTGAGATCAGTCCAGGTACCTACCAATTTTGTATTCTTGGCAATTCTTTTTCCTGATGTCATAGACGGTTATTAAGTATCAGACTTCTTGTTTGCAGCTTACATTTGTGTTCCTTGTGCTGCCATGCCTTCTCTTGGGTTATCTTGGTCAAGCTGCTTATCTTATGGAGAACCATGCTGACACAACACAGGCTTTCTTCTCCTCTGTGCCAAGTAAATTTTTGCATCTGTTTTCACCCTGATAAACCTTGTTTACTTGGTATGAAAAACAATGATAACACAAAATTTTCAAAATTTTTTACTTGGAAGTGATCATAATATTCTATGCTTTTGATGTTGAAAGTTTATGAAACCTAAAAGAGAAGATAGTCAGATACCAAGTTCTAGTGAAAATTTCCAATCGTGATGCAGGTGGAGCTTTCTGGCCGGTCTTCTTGATTGCTAACGTAGCTGCATTGATTGCTAGTAGGGCAATGACCACAGCAACTTTCTCTTGCATTAAACAATCCACAGCCCTAGGATGCTTCCCTCGCCTTAAAATTATTCATACGTCTCGAAAGTTCATGGGTCAGATATATATCCCAGTGATGAACTGGTTTCTTCTCGCATTGTCCTTGGTGATGGTCTGCTCCATCTCAAGCATATATGAGATTGGAAATGCTTATGGTAATGCCTGGTTCCTTGTTCTTGAGAACTTATTTATGTCTTTGGTATGTTTTTGGTTCTTTTCTTGTGGTTTTTCCCCCCGTTACTGCTTGTATATATGCTCTCTGGTGCATATGGAAGTAGGTGAAGGTCTTGTTATTTACTTTCCAAGAAGTGTTGAAGGTTGTCTGACACAAAAGTTAAATGCCTTATCCATCTACAATCTTGTTTGACTTTTGGAGTTGACCAAAATAATTTGAGATATATTAAATCTTTGGGCAGACGTAAGTCCGTTACTTTGCAGTTCTTCTCAGATCAGAATTATGTTTAACATCATTTGGATAGATTAAGATCCTTTAATGTAGGAGAGTCTTCAATGGGTTTTGAATTGTGATAGATTCGGTCTGTCTTGCGTGGACTTGGGCTTGCTTATCTATAATCTCGTTTGACTTTTGATTTGGCCAAACTTAGAAGTTATATTGATTGAAGTGTTTGAAAATATAACCCTCTTTGCAGCATGCTTTCTAAGTTGGTCATGAAATGCTACAGTTTAGATCTCTCTAACGATTAATAATTTTTGTTTACTTCAGTTATTTGATCCTTGTCTTCACCAATTTTCTATTAGTTAATATATCAGTGTTACTTAACTAAAACCAATAGATAAAACCATTCGGGGATCATTCCTTGGGGAAATAGAATTTCACAGAGTGCATTTACCAGGAAAGAAAGTAAAGAAAGGGTGTCTATTTGAAAAGAAAAACAACTTAATATCCAATTTCTGGTCCTTCATTATCTTTGTAGTTTTGGTCTTGCAAGTTTAAAATATACATTTGATCTGGCCCAGTTTATGATCCATGTTCATTCAAATGTCTTACCAATCAGTTCCACAGGATGTAGTACATGTAATGGCAACTGGTTTTTTCATGATGTAACTGAAACTACTTAAGATATTAGAGTTTTGGCCTGTTAGGTAAGATTGCAGAAGCATATTCGTGTGTTGCATGGATAGTTGATTTTCCTTCTAAAGGTCCTGACAGTTTGACTGGAAAACAGAGGTGTTTCCAATTTTGATTAACTGATTTCTGGACTGCACTAGTCGATGAAGGTTTTGCTGGCTTGTTCATGTCTGATTCATATCCTGTCTGACAGGGATAGCCGAGCTTGGTGTGATGATGATGACAACAGTACTAGTTACTATTGTTATGCTTCTGATATGGCAGATCAACATCATCATTGTGTTTAGCTTTGTTGTTATCTTCTTGGGGTTGGAATTGGTGTTTTTCTCATCAGTGTTATGGTGTGTGGGAGATGGAAGCTGGATTATTCTGGTTTTTGCGGTAATATTGTTTTTTATTATGTACATATGGAATTATGGAAGCAAGCTGAAGTATGAAACTGAAGTCAAGCAAAAGATGTCTATGGATTTGCTACGTGAACTGGGCCCCAACCTTGGAACAATCAGAGCTCCTGGAATTGGCTTGCTTTATAATGAACTGGCAAAGGGCATACCAGCCATATTTGGACATTTTCTCACCACTCTTCCTGCTGTGCATTCAATGATAATATTTGTTTGTATAAAATATATTCCTGTTCCAGTAGTACCTCAGAATGAAAGGTTCTTGTTTCGGCGGGTCTGCCCAAGAAGCTACCACATATTTCGTTGTGTTGCTAGGTAAGTATTCTATCTTTTCCATTTTCTGTTGGTATCTTCTCTATACTTTCTGGTATGATTTCGATGTCTACTATACGTTACAGTTGCACAGCTTTTGACAGCCTAACAAAGACTGTTAAACTGGTGAACTTAGTAAAAAAAGACTGCTGCGTGACTGGTGATATCTGTACATTATTGTGGCATTTGGACATTTAAACCGGAATCTGTTGTATCTTCAAATGAACACGTGTGTTGTGATGCCTAATTCTTGTCTGCTAATAAAAATTTGCTAAACTTCCCAACTATATGGGTAGTTCTTTCGTCATGACTCTACTTTGACCAATGCTGAGGATACAGATTTGCCATTTTCCCTTGATGCAAGTTCTTTTCTCCATTTGTTGTGTGTCTTTGTTGTGGAAGCTAGCTACTAATATTTCCATCCCTATCCTTTGGACTACAGATATGGTTACAAGGATAATCGCAAAGAAAACCACCAGATGTTCGAGCAACTGCTGATTGAAAGTCTTGAGAAGTTCATCCGTAGAGATGCTCAGGAGCGGTCACTTGAAAGTGATGGCAATGGTGAATCGGACTCTGAAGAAGAGCATCCATTTTCAAGGGTCCTTGTTGCTCCTAATGGGAGTGTTTACTCACTTGGTGTTCCTCTCTTATCTGATTTTAAGGACACCGGAAAGGCAGTTATGGAAGAAAGCACTTCAGAAGAGCTGAAGCCCGGCCCTTCATCTGAGTCGCTTTCATCTGATGCTGAACAGTCCTTCGAGAAGGAGCTCTCATTCTTACGCAAGGCCAAAGAATCCGGTGTGGTTTACCTCCTGGGGCATGGAAATATTAGGGCAAGAAAAAGTTCCTGGTTCATTAAGAAGCTTTTCATAAATTACTTTTATGCTTTCCTTAGAAAGAACTGCAGGAGGGAAATTGCCAGTTTGAGTGTACCACACTCGCATTTAGTGCAGGTTGGCATGACATATATGGTGTGAGGGTTAACTTTCTGAAAAAACCCATACCGACATATTTTGGCGAAAAGGCAGCAGTTATAATGTCAAATTGGTGTCGTGTCCCATATCAAATCGATGAGTGCAGCAGACAAGTGACCATATGTCTCCCTTGCACACACCACTGCTGATTTTTGAAGTCCCTCCTTCGTCTTACAGTTTGGAATTCTTTGTGGTGTTCCAGTTATAGTAATGAATTTATCACCATTGCATTCTAACACTGACTCGACTTTTCGTTGCCTTACTCAATGCTTTTCCATCAACTGAAGCGAGAAGAGCAGGATTTTAAGGGAAGAGCGGACATGCAGCAACTCCCAAGATACATGCAAATACATTATATTGTAGTAATTCTTTTCAGTTGTTTTTGCCCTTAGGGCTCATTTTCATAAGTTTCATTGTCGAATCTTCCTATAAAATGTTGATGAAGTTTTACTGCACAGGCAAGTTCATTCGTCTTGGAGAATTGTGATCTTTCATGTGTTCTTTTTTGTTTTTGTTTTCTTTTTATTTCATCTGTATGGATGAAGTGTTACTGTTTGTGATCTTGCAACTTGTGCCTCTGTAATTGTCCTGGATATTAGATTCGGATGGTCAGCGCCAAATGGTCAAAAGTTTTGTGCCACAAAGTCTATGGAGGTGTATCAGTTGCATTTTCGTGGCATTATAATTGCACTTGGAAAACTTAAGATCCAAAATTGTGAAATCTCTAGAGTTGACTTTTTTGTTTGGTTTTTGGTTATTGATTTCAAAGCATATACTAATAAAGAAGAGAAAAATGAAGTTTTTAAAGAAGATAGAGTGAACCGAAAAGAAGCAAGTCGAACGAATATCTCATTCTCTTTACTCCCTCCGTTCCAAATTATGTGACAGTATTTTCTTATTCGTCTGTTCCAAAAACAGTGACAACATTCTAAATTTGGTAATAATTTAACTTCAAAATTACAGTTTTGCCATTACTGAAACGATTTACAACCACACAAAAATCTCTGTCTTATTTTACACCACAAGTTTCAAAAGTCTTCATTTATATCTTAAATTTTGTGCCGAGTCAAACTATGACGCATAAAATGGAACGGAATGAGTACCATTCTTTCATTAAGTTTCACCAGTTTACAACACTTGAGTATTGGGGTGTAAACTTGTCATGGGTAACATTTGTATTCTTTAGCATATTAACACACTGTTGGACTGATGCAGTCAGTGGCGGAGACAAGATTTTCACCGAAGGGGTTTAACATACTATATAACATAAAAAAGATTTTTGACCTTATATTGTAGTAATTATTTTCATAAATCCCTAGCTCAGCCCTGGACTGATGTTACTGAATAAGATTAGAAGTTTACATTAAATTTCTATTGACATGTAAGTACTTGTTCAACTTTTACTATATTGATATTCTTTATTTAATGTGTGCCAACTTGCCAAAGTTGCACCAAATGACAGAGTAAATATACTTCGTTTTCAAAATCAAAATCCTTGTTGAGATTGCAACTACAGAGTCAATATTATCTTAAGTAGATTACACGTTGTCTTCATAATGCACAAGAACAATCTATATTGCTGCATGGTTGACCTTCAATGTTGCTAGTTCTAGATCTTTGCATTTTTTTGTAAGGATTTTAATTGTATGCAGTAATAATATAAAGAATTTTTCTTACCTATCGGGGTAATTTAACGTGTGATAACATAAAATAATACTATTATATTACTCCATCGGCATTTGGCATAGTTTAACTTGACACAAAGTTTAATAAACAAGAAAATACTTTTGAAACTTGTGGTCTAAAATAAACCATGAATATTTGTGTGACTATAAATGAGTCAAAAAGGAAGTTTAGAGTTGGTGACAATCTTTTTGGGACAGACTAATAAGAAAAGTATGACAAACAAAGTGAGACGAATATAGTATTTAACATAAGAGTATCATTTTTGGTTATAAAATATAATGACTTTTTTAAAAAAAAATTAAGATCATTTTTTTAAATCCTAAAAACAGGTTCGTATAGTTTTTGGGCGAAGAAAAAATTATCTTAAAAAACTTCAACTTTTTACAAGTACTATGATTTGTGACCACCCCGCTCGCCCCCCTCCCACCTCACAAACCCCCTAGGGGAAAAAAGGAAGACAAGCGAGAAGTATATATTAGAAAAAAGGTCAAATACATTGCTAGCCCTTGAACTTGACAATATACTCTACTTAGACACTTCAATTAATACCTTTTCTAGTTGAGCACTTGAACCTTTTTCAAAAGTGTCAATCTAGACACTTTCCATCCATTCTGTTGAAAATCCATGCACGTATTTGTACACGAATCTTAATAGATGTTTTTGAGCTTAAAAAAAAGACCTAGTGGCTAGATAGATACTTATAAAAAAGGTTCAACAAATTGAGCGGAAAGTGTCTAAAAAAACGACAGATGATGTACAAAACATCGCGCATTAATACAGGCTACGGAAAAAGGCAGCACCCAAGGGAGAGGTATATATACAACAAGTATTTTCCTCCTAGTGGGTGTAACAATAAAGAAACATTATAAAACGAAGACAAAGTCAAAATAAAGAAAAGCCCAAACCCAAAGCTAAAAGTTTGTCGTCAGCCATTCTTGCCTGCACAACGAATCAACAAAAATACATTCTTTCTTTAAAAACCAATATTTATTATCATATCTTTGGACTTTTTAGACACTTGGTAATCCCTAAGTTACAATTTTCTTAATTACCCATGTCTTAATTTTTGTTAAATTACTGATTCTTGATGAAAAATTGAATCTTTTTTATGTTTTAGTAGTTGGGTTTTTCAAATTTGTTCTTCTTGAGTCGAGGGTCTTTCGGAAACAGTCTCTCTACCTTAGTCGAGGTAGAGGTAAGGTCTGCGTACACCTCGCCTCCCAAATCCCACTTGTGGAATATACTGGTTTTGTTGTTGTTGATCAAGATTCTATTTTTTATGTTTTAGTAGTTGGGTTTTTCAAATTTGTTCTTGTTGAGTCGAGGGTCTTTAGGAAACAGACTCTCTACCTTACTCGAGGTAGGGGTAAGGTCTGCGTACACCTCGCCTTCTCTAGACCCCAGTTGTGGAATATACTGGTTCTTTTTGTTGTTGTTGTTGATGATGTTGTTGATGATCAAGATTCTATCTTTTATGTTTGTAGGTTGTAACTGAAGTATATGTTGATTACTAGAGGAAGGTGTTAACTTTTTTTATGGATAATTTTTGCTGCTTCAGTTCTCAGGTCAGGCTTTAATTACAGCTTCTTTTAGCGTTTGTTTGAATATGTATATCTTTTTTTACTATAGTTTTATGTGTACTCTGTCTATCGGAAACAGCCTCTCTACCTCACTCGAGGGGTAAGGTTGAGGTAGGGGTAAGGTCGAGGGGCGGAGCTATGTTGACAAGGGGGTTGAACCCCCTTTGTTGAAATATTACACTGCACAAGTATGGTAAATATGAGTTTTTTTGGTCATATACATATTATTGAACCCCCTTGACACAAGGGAATATACTCGTGTACTAGTGAAGGGGTTCAAGAATTGCTCTAGGTCACAAGTTCAAATCTCAAGTATGACATTTTAATATTTTTTGAACCCCCTTCTGTCAATTTCTGGCTCCGCCCCTGGTAACGTCTGTGTACACCTCACCCTCCCCAGACCCCCTTGTGGGATCATACTAGGTATGTTGTTGTTGTTGTTGTTGTGTACTTTTCAACTGTATTTAAATTTAGGCTATCAATAAACTGATGATCTTGTAGCTTTTTAGATTGAGTTGTTTTTATGATGCTTCTGCATAATTTTAGAATACTAAAGTTATGGTTTTAGCTGAACTATGTGGGTTAATATTTGTTTGTCTTTGGGAAAAAAAAAAAGAAGATTTATCGAAATTATATATTTGTGTATCCCTTAGGATGGAGGATAGTATAAGTGTATTTTCAGATTCAATCGATATTTGTACTGGAGAAAGCCATTATTTCCATCCCAGGCCTTTTGTCTAGTGGTAATTGAGCAGCTTGTGATGTTTGAGTTAGGCCACATCATTGGACGAACACTTTTCTGCAAATAAAAGCCTGGTATTGACAGAAGGGCGTGTTGATTATTCACTAGACTATCAAACCGTCAGCCCTCGGGGATTTCTTGGTTATCAAAAAAGAAAGCCACTAGTTTCCTCTGGTTTCTAGCATTTAGGATGATCTCCTACTATAAGTTGTTGCCATTTCGGTTTTGCTTTTGTTGTAACTGTAAACGAGCGTGAGAATTATACGCTGGAGTAATTTGGTATAAGGCTGCCGCTGTTCTCTTTCAAAACTGGTTTTTACCTTTAGATATTAGCTGTGGGAACAAAGCTTTTTAAGATTGAGGGAATGTTATGGCTTCCCCTAATTTTTAAGAATTTTGTTTCACTATTTTTAAAAGTGGTCAGCTTTGGCCTCTCTTAGAGTCATATACTTCCCTTAAACCTTTGATTCTTCAGCAGTGTGTTTTCCCTTCTTCAGTGGCCTCCTAACTTCTAAATTTTCTAGCTTTATCCCTGGTTGGTTGGCTCCTGTTATATTTCGTGTAACCTCACTTCCATCATGAAAGTTTGAACCAACATATATTGAATAGAAAATAGTTTTCTTATGTTTCTCTTCAAGATAGAAGTGGAGTTTATTCAAGATGGTGAATATTTACTGCCCTCCCCTACTTTGCAGGGATTATTCTATGCTTGGTGCATTTTATATTAGTTTCTTGAATAGTTGACTTCCATATCAAGGGAAGATTTGTTTGTTATAAATCTTGTTATCCCTGTTAATTATTTTGGTCTTAGTTCTTGGTGTCTGGCGCTGACTGTTCATTACTGGGATGGACCAATCACAGTTTGAAGTTTCCTGTTGCTTTTAGCCTGCAGGAGGACGGTCATCATGTGGCTCTGGCAAAGGAAGAAGCCATCAAGGGCCTGCCAAGTATGGTTTCAGCCTGGTTAAGGGGAAAGCAAATCATCCAATGGAGGATTATCATGTTGCTAAATTCGTTCAGTTGCGCAGAGGGGAACTAGGACTTTTTGCTATTTATGATGGGCATTCGGGAGATAATGTGGCTGCCTATTTACAGAAGAATTTGTTTTCCAATATTGTAAAGGAGGTGATTTGTGGAATCAGAAAGTTTTTTCAGCATTTTTACCGCTTATGACAGATGCTTGAGTTTTTCTGTTTCCCATTGAGCCTTTATTTCGTTGCAGAAGATAATTGCTAGGTTCATTTTATTGAATCATATCTTTCAGAATGATTTTCATGCTCCCCCATCTTCCTCTTTTTAAACCTAACATATGTTGGTTTGATCAGACAATGCTACTAGTGCTTCAGCTGAGCATTAGGTCATCCCAAATAGGTAATCTGTTGGTCTTCAAAAAGAGAAGCTCAAATACTTTTTAGAGATCTACAGACAGTGATAGTAGAGATGTTGATTGAATCAGATATAAGGGTATCATGGCCAATAACCTAGTCCGACTAATGCCAATAGGAAAGTTTCTGATCTTTGAGAGGAAATAACAATCATCTTGTAGTACCATATCCTTTAATATCAAATGCATGGTGTACTTAATCGTGGAAAATGTTCTTTCTTTTTTCATCTGCCAGTGGCTTGTTTTGGTTGGGGATGATGTTGCTTTTAGTTACTCTTACCATGTACTATTGAATCCTCCAGGAGGATTTTTGGACGGACCCTAACAGAGCAATTGTAAAAGCATATGAGAGGACAGATCAGGCTATTCTTTCACACAACCCTGATCTTGGACAAGGAGGGTCAACTGCAGTCACTGCAATACTTATAAATGGGCGAAAGTTATGGGTAGCAAATGTTGGTGATTCTAGAGCAGTCCTTTCGAGGAGGGGGCAGGCAATACAGATGAGTGTTGATCATGAACCACACACCGAGCGAAGCAGCATTGAAAACAAAGGTGGTTTTGTCACAAAAATGCCAGGTGCTTATCCAAATGCAAAGGATTATTACTCTTAATATAGTACATTTGTTTGTGTCTTCTCTATTTAGTTCGTCCTATGGCCAAATCCATAAAAATCAATTATTTCTTCATGTCCTATATTTGGTTCATTCCATCATTGTCTCATACTACGTCATAGGCATGTGTGTTCCCTCTTCAATTATTCTTAATAACGGAAAAGACACTTTTTAATTGTCTGTAGTCAAGTGAACTTTGTAGGGATATTATGTACTCTGGTTCCAATCAGATCCTCTGAGATTTAATTCAACGGCTCTCACCTGAGTACACGATGTAATGATTTGTCCCACATTGCTAGGGGGAAGGGGACTAGTAGTCGAATGTGTCTTTATGGTTGTATTTATTTGTATCCCAGGGAAAAGAGACAGTGTTTCCTTATTTAAAGAACGTGTAAACCAAAGCTTTTTCTGGTCCTAGCTACAGGACAGGCTTAACAGAGCATAGAATAGTTCAACATTTATTCTTGATAAGCTAGGATCCTTTGTTACAACCATTGTTTAGTAAACAATGCGATTGAATTTGGGCTTAACAAGTTGGAGATCTGTAAACAGCTTGGTCCGTTTATAACTGGTACTACAGCGACAAGCCCATTAATGATCTCTAGTTAGGTCAAGTCATGTTGCTGATGAGGACCCTATTTGTGGTATCTTGGAACAGACTCAGCATTAGGAAGTAATAGTTATTGGGAAATTTGGTCAGACTGCTTTGTATATCTGAAAGAGAATCCAGTGCTTCTTAGTCATGAATACAGAATATCTGAACTCGTTTACTTATTGATGGTGTTTGTTTGATGACTTTAACCAAGATGACACAAGTATATGTTTTCATGTTATTTAATCTTAACAAGAGTTGACAGCCTCATACCATGCTGCAAAGGTGTGCTTGTTCATGATATTATGATTAACCTCCATCGCTGTACTACATAGAGCTAATTTTATACACCCTTTTTAGCTATAACTTTGTTGACAGGCAGTCTGACCTTTTATATATAAGGTGTCTTTGTCAAATCTGTTGTTAGCTATGGGTGCCTCTCCACTGAATCAACCTTCATTTGCCTCGTCAATAATTTAGATTTTGTGGGAAAAAAGTTGAATAAAAGAATCCTTTTTTATGCAAGGATTGAGGGTTATCATGCAAAATTTTACTTCCGTACGAGCAGTGAGATGTGTTCATTCCAATGAAGCAATATCTTTCTAGATTTAGAACTACACACCTCTCCTCGGAGTGCTTTCCATTTAGACTGTGCAGATGTGTTCTAGATGTAGAGTGTCTTGACATTACTGCATTAGGAGTTTGCTTATGCATGCCTATTAAAATGCATATTATCTCAGGAGATGTTGCGAGAGTGAATGGTCAACTTGCTGTATCTCGTGCTTTTGGAGACAAGAACCTGAAATCACATCTGCGCTCTGATCCTGATGTAACAAATGTTGATGTTGATGGAGATACAGATCTTCTCATCCTTGCTAGTGACGGTCTATGGAAGGTGTCCTTTCCTCCAACATTCAGTCTGTTCATTTTCCTTCTAGGTACTGGTGCACTTTCTTTTTGCTTACTTTAATTGTGAATTCTCCAGGTAATGTCTAATCAAGAGGCAGTTGACATTGCAAAGAAGGTGAAGGACCCCCTGAAGGCAGCCAATCAATTAGTCAACGAAGCGTTAAACAGAGAAAGTAAAGATGATATCTCATGCATCGTTGTCCGATTTTAGGGGTAAATGGATCCATGACATGTTATCCTAGTGTGCAGTATACATTGTCAGTGTACAGAAGTTAAACTCCATAGTATTTGGAGGGATATTTATATATGTGCCCTCTCCCGCCTCTTCTTTGTAATATTTAAGTTCTTTATTCGGGCTGCGTGGTGATTATGAGTTATTTTTTCGACTTGTAGATTCTCAGGGTTGATTTTTCTGATATTTGAGGACTCCAAACTTGCTTTTGGTGGCACAACCATTGATTCTTGTAATAATGAAGATGGTCAAAGGGCGTATGATATGATTTGGATTATTTTATTTTTTTTACATTTATAATAACATATCCAGTGATATTCTATAATATTCTACATTTACAATATTTTTAAAATTTTATCATCTCGGATCTTTAGATAACATTTCAAACTGTAGGTCTGGAATGATGTAATCAATTTCTTACATTGTATTTAAATCTTCATTTTTATGATATCATAAGTGTCTTCATTAAGTCTTTCACTTTGCTTTTTTGTTTGATTTCCTTCTGAACCCTTGATTTCTTTGCACCAAAGCTATTTTAATAAATTGAGTTTGCTCAACGGTTGTAGCTCGTAAGTATCACCATAAATATTTGGGACGTGACAAATTGGTATTAGTGTCTAGGTTATAATATGAGTTCTAGACAATCAAGCTCGTAAGTATCACCATAAATATTTGGGACGTGACAAATTGGTATTAGTGTCTAGGTTATAATATGAGTTCTAGACAATCATAAAGCATGTTTTAGTCGAGTCTTATTTTATAGTATATTATGTGTCATACTTATAAATATATGGCTATAAATACATTCAGAATGTTTTCTCTTCTTCCATTTGATGTGGCGTATGGATTGAAAGATATCTTTCTTTCATACACACGTCAAAGAAGACATACCTTTATAATCAGGCATTTAGTAAATTTCACCAAATACTTAATTCGGTTCTAAAATAATTTCTTGAAATTATAATCTTCTTAATTAATATGATTCATTAAAAAATATTCTATAGTTAAGAAAGGGCTTAGCCGTATAATCCGAGAAGTCAACTCATATTATTGCATCTTATTACATTTATGTACATTTTTTAGCTTGAGAAGATCCGTGATTGTTCACCACCAAAGTGGAAAGGCTGTTTCCGATAGACGCTCGGCTACAGTATAACTTAATATGACATCTTTTCTTGTGAAAAAAGAAAGTACTTTCCTTAAACCCTCATTTCTCTTTCCCTTCATTTCCCCTGTTCCTTAAACCCTTGAAAATTCGCCGATCAAACATGACTAAATTATCAAAGCTCAATTTTTCAAACCCTAAAGTATGGGTAGTGATCGGCGTTGGAGTCGCCGGATTATTGATCCTCGGTGAAGTTCACCGACGGCGATTAAAGTTCAACAATTCAATCAAACAAGATTATGGCGCGTTCGTTCAACGCATCGAGCTGCTTTCGTTTCCTCAACCACCTCCTCCTGCTGCTCGCCTTTCCCTTATTGGACTCACTTTTGCCATTAAAGACAAGTAAAATTAAATAAAATAATTTATTTTTTGTTTTATTGGACTGACATTTTTATTTGTTTTAATTGTGCATTTTTGTTAAGCTGAGTCTCTATCGGAAACAGCCTCTACCTCACTTGAGGTAGGGGTAAGGTCTGTGTACGGTCATACTATGTATGTTGTTGTACAGTCATACTATGTATGTTGTTGATGCATAATGCATTTTTGTTAAGCTGACGGTCTATCGGAAATAGTCTTTCTACCTCACTCGAGGTGAGGATAAGGTCTGTGTACACCTCACCCTCCCAGACCCCACTTGTGGGATCATACTGTGTATGTTATTGTTGAATAATGCATTTTTGTTGAGCTGAGGGTCTATCAGAAATAACCTCTCTACCTCATTCGAGGAGGAGGGGTAAGGTTTGTGTACAGTTGTCTCTCCCAAGACCCCACTTGTGGGACCATACTGTGTATGTTGTTATTGAAAAATGCAATTTTGTTAAGCTGAGAGTCTATCGGAAACACCCTCTCTACCTCACAAGTCTATCGGACTCACTTTTGCCATTAAAGACAAGTAAAAATTTAAAAAAAAAGAATCTTTTATTTTATTGGACTTAACATTTTTATATTAGTAATGTTTTTTTGGTTGTTGTAGTATCGATGTGAAGGATTATGTGACGGGTTTTGGTAGTCCGGATTGGAAGCGGACGCATGAGGTAGCTATAAAGACGGCTATGGTTGTGACTGCTCTCCTGAAGAATGGCGCTGCTTGTGTTGGGAAGACGGTCATGGACGAATTCGGACTTGGGTTGGTTTAATTTGACTCATTTTATATGACGATATTTGATTAGATACTAAGTTCAAAATGTTATCTTGAACTTGTGGAATAAATATTAAAGTAGTTCCATAGAGAAAACATGACATCAGACTTATATTGAATAGTTTAACAGATTAAGTTACATGCACCATCAAAAAATTTCAGGTTTACCCGAAGAATATCTACATGTAAGCCTCCAAAAAGTGAAATTTGTATCCTTGAAAATAATGCTGGTTACCTGCTACAACAGGTATAGGTGACTAGATAGTGTCAATCTATATAACTTAAACTTCTTTAATGGATTTGATTTCTTTAAAGTGGTATATGATGTATAGAAATAGAGTGGTATGCCACATTTTGGGATGTCTCAGAAAGGAAGAGTGTTATAATCTTTGGGGCTGAGGGAGCGTGATTTTTAGCTTTATCCATGTTTTTATCTGTCATTTTGCTGACTTTCCTCCATCTGCGTTTCTTTTTGTTGAGGAAGGCAAATTGTGTTTGAGGAAATATGAGATTCAGTGAATAAAACTGATGCCTTTCTTGGAATGTTTCAGGGTTACCGGAGAGAATGTGCATTATGGTACTCCAACTAATCCAAAATTTCCATCGCATATTCCAGGTGGCTCATCTAGTGGTTCAGCTGTTGCTGTTGCAGCTGAACTAGTTGATTTTGCTTTAGGTATGGTTTCTCAATTTAATTGACAGCTATTGAACATCACTGATTTAAAGTTTTCCTCCTCTTCCTCTGTTTCCTGTGTCAGTTTGATGTAACTATAATGGTTTAAACTTTAAAGTATGACATGATGAAGCTTTCAGGAATATATCGACTTATTGAAGATACATATATTGCTGTAATCGAGGCTTCCTCTTTGTTGGCTCTTGTTTTATTTTCTCTTTCCTTTTTCATCTCCCGCTTTTGGATAAATTTGACGTTAGGTTGTGTTTTCCTCATCTTAGATATCTCCAAGTAGTTCCACTACGTTCCTTACTGTTTTGGACCAAGAAAAGAAGACCTAGCGATTTAATTTATAAATGGTTGACCTGAGTCTGTTTACTTAATTGGAGGTAGTATTAATTTGTAAACGAAATTGACCTCAGATTCAGAAATATCAGATGGTTACAGAGGCTGATCTATCGCAGGTACCGATACAACGGGGTGCATTAGAGTACCAGCAGCATTTTGTGGTGTTCTCGGTTTTAGGCCGTCACATGGGGCCGTATCAACTATTGGTGTTCTGCCTGTATCACAAAGTTTGGACAGTATTGGTATGTATACTTCTGTTGTCTCAAACTATTACCATATTATTTGCTTTGTGACTACTGATACAATGTCTGAAGAGGCCTTCTAGATTTTCAGCTATATGTAAACATTTAATGAACGGGTAGAAAAAGTCTCCTGGCAGAAGTCCTTAATTTTATTGCAAAATCCGTTAGTGGAACCAGTATAGTAGAAAGTTCTTCACTTTTGCATATTAGAACAGCATCAGGAAAAGAGAAGGAAGGTTGAAATTTTTATGCTAAATGTGATAAAGAGGAACTTTTGCCTATTCCCACTTTGCCATTTAAGGCCCCACCCCAGCCCCAATTTCTGATACATAGCTTCCTTAGGAATAAAATAAGATAATGAATTACGGAAGTAAGAAATTTTCTTTCTGCGGTGCTTGGAAACATATCTATCATGAGAGACTCATTGCCGTTTTATAGTCTTGAGTTTATCCCCTAAATTCCTTAACGTATTAGGTGAAACTTACAGGCTCTTAGAGGATACCCAGGATTTTCCACCTTTTGTTGTCCACCTTTATATCCACATGCCACCTGGTTCTACATTCTCCCGTGTCTTATCTTATTAAAATTTCTTCTCTGGCATTGTCTAGTATGTCACTTATTCAGTTAGTACTTGATACTTATTTGTCTGCACTCTGCATAAACGCCTCCAATAATTTTGTCAAATTTGTCAATCGGCCTCACCAGAAGGTTTGTCACGTCAAGGTGAGTAATATAGTAAAAACCTATTTTCCAGAACCCTCCTCGGCACCTGATCGCATTGCCAGGTTTTGTTTTGTACCGACATACAACCATGTCATCAGTTCACATTAGCTGCCACATAAGCAGCCATGTTGATTAAACACTCAAGTCAACAATCTACTTCAGCTAAGTGATCTTGTTAGCTGTCTAGGTCAAATGACATATACAATTGAGAAACCAAGTCTATTCACCTGTAAAGTCAATATTTTGTGTAGTAGACCTGTCCTCTCAACTGTCCACATTAATACAAATTCCAAAATGAGAACCAAGATATGTTTGATGACTTGTCGATGCAAGAAGGAATTTGTGTAAAAGCAACGGAAGGAATTGCTCAAATTCCCGTGAATGAGGACTATCGGTGATGTTATATAAATCTAGTGATGGTAGGGTGAACTCTCAGCTTCTAAATTTTGATTAATTGAAAATTTAAGATGGTCACTATTTGAAAATATGCAGAATATCTTTTGGGCTTTAGGTAGTAGTGCCAGGCACTATATCAGTTATCAATTCTTTATGGTGGCAATGCCTTTTGCAGGATGGTTAGCTCGGGATCCATCTGTGCTGCATCGAGTTGGACATGTTCTACTTCAGTTACCATCAGTTGAACCTAAGAGGACAAGATGCTTTGTTATAGCTGATGATCTGTTTCAGCTCTGTAAGGTACCAAAGCAGAAGACAGTGTATGTAGTGAGCAAAGTAATAGAAAAATTATCTGGATGTAAGTTGCATTTACCTTTTACTTTTTCCTCTGAATTTCCATTATATTTCCTTCATTCACTCATTTAGGTGCCAGATGCTCGTTCTATCTATTTATTTTGTAATTTTTCTTGTATTTGCACAGACCAGACACCCAAACATCTGAACCTCGGGCAGTATATTGCTTCAAATGTACCCAGCTTGAAAGGTTTCCATGAACAATCAACCAACCAGCAAAGTGGATTGTCTACTCTGAGAGCTCTCTCTTCTGTGATGTTTCTTCTTCAAAGGTCATGCACATGCCATTTTTTGAATTGTAGACTAGTCAGATCTTCTTATTAGAAAGTGATGACCTTTTGAGTTACACTTTTTTATACTTTACCCTTTCACTTTATTGTCTGACAGTGTGTCTTGCAATGTGTAGTATCGTAGTGGTTTATAATTTAGCATGCACCAGAATTGGTTTCAGAAATTTTTGACTATCTAATTTACGGATTCTCTCGCACAAGAATCTCTGTGCACTGAAATCTCCAATCTCTTCCCATCGACTCTTCTTACCCACATCAGAAATATCAAGCTGCTGCCTTGTGCCGTTTTTGTTGGCAAGATCATCTGCTTCTAGCTTGCAACATCTTATGTAATCCTGGATTCTTCCACCCGTATGAAGATAGTTTCCAGAGGTTCTTCTGCATTCACCTTTAATTTCCTTGGGGTTTTGGGAATCTCATCTAGATTGTAAGTCCGTGGTAAGATGTGCCTTTTAAAGCTGCGGAAGTGAATAAGGTATCCCTCTGTGTGCCTCCTTGATCTAGAAGCTGGTTGTCTCTCCTCCAATAAGAGTCCGCTCTCTTGTAGACAATTAAAAAGGAGTCCAATGTCTTCTTTTTCTCATCTTTACTGAAATCTTGGTTCACTTATGGAATACTAGAAAATTACCTCTGTTCTTGATTCAAGAAAGTCTCTAGTTTATCGACAACTCTGAATCTGTTTCGTAGTAAACTTTGATACTTTTGCACTGTACATGACGGCTAAACTCACGTCTGAAGTTAATTGACATATAAGTAGTACTGGAACTGCAATCTGGTTTCATTCTCTAAAACCCATTTTCTGACCTATCTAAGTTGTTACTGCTGTTTAGCTGAAGTCCCAAGGATGACCATAAGTTCATCTAGTGAGTGCGGTAGGATTTCACCCTTGCTCTGCTCACTATATTGGGAAGTCTACTGTCCAGTTTAGGATCTATAAGAACAACTATTGCGCATAGCAAGCTCTGGCACTATATGTTTCACTAAGCTCCATACACCTGGAGACTTTCAAAGCGCCAACTAGAGTTTTTCATAGCTTTAGAGCTTTCCACCTTGTCACTGCATTGATAACTTTGTCAAAACTGCAATTATTTAACAGTTATGCTACATGTCACTGTTAATTGATAGTTATAGTGCTGTATTTTGCACTTTTAGTAGTAAAGCGCTGGCAGCCATGTGCAAGCTGCTGGTGATTGTGGATGATATAGCATGTAGTGATTGGAAATATTAATTGGATTTATTTTTGAATTAGATAAGACCATTTAGTCTTCTCCTTACTTTTGGTTGCCTTCCTGAGAATATTGATATTCTTTTATAACAATGGTGTCTGTGCAGCTTGTCTGCAGCTCGACTATCCCACCGAACACCTAATGCACTAGGTAACTCACCCACTAAGGATTAGGCAGCTGTTAGGATTTGAACCCTGGTCTCTGGGGTTTGCAGTTTGCACCCACTTCATTGACAGCTAGGCCACACTTTGGGTGCCTTTGGCATGCCTTTTTAGCGTGTTATTTCCCGTGATTCTATGAACTGTATTTATAGACATGCTCAACAATTATACCTGTGCTATTGCTGGGTTTGCCTCTTCATCCTACCTTGTTGAGAATTCTGATGTAGTGGAGGCAGTGATTTCCCTCTGACCATCATCTCTGATGCTTAACACCGTTTTGTTTCCCCAGATATGAGTTTAAAACAAATTATGAAGGTTGGATGAAAGATGTGAAACCAAAGTTCAGTTCTCAAGTCTCCGGTCACATTGCTGCAGCAATTAGCTCGACTCCTGAGAATATCAAAATTCTTTACAAAGTTAGGACCGAGATGCGAGCTGCTCTGCAGAATCTTTTGAAGGTATTTCAACAGCCTCAAATAAAAATCAAATTCTCGTATCTATGATGATTCCTTATTTCCTCGTTCTTCCTCTTTCCCAACCTTCTTTTTTAGGTTGGCGGCGGGGTGTGAGATTTTACCCACTCCGCTGATGGCAGCTATATGATACTATTAGCTTCTTATCTCCATCAATACCACTTAAACGTTCAAATAACTTGGGTACAAATGTCGAGGAACCAATTTGAAAAGTTTACTGTGTCATTTACCACTTTACTGTCTGATGCCATATACAGAGAGTTGCATCCCGTTTCATGTAACATGTTTGTTTTTTTAGTTGTCTTAAAATGTTTGGCATGCATGTACTACATCAAACAGATTAGGGGCCGTTCGGTGTTCCTATATAAGTATACTACATATATAATTGGTAATGGGACTTAGGTTTTTAATAGAAAATAAAGGTATGTAACACTCATGCGTAGTTAGTTATTTGGTTGCTCTTTCAGAAGTATACTTTGTCTTGTCATGTCGCTCAAATGGAGGATAAGTATTGCAGGAATGGTGGTATCAAACTCCACCTTGTTAGTTATTTTCTTTTTATAGTCCCTACTAATTTGGTTTCTTGTATTACAATTCAAATATATTACGGTCCATCTTTGATCCCCGTGTTATTGCATTGGCATATTAAATGGCATGTAATGAGGACTTTTTGGAACTAGTGAAATGGCATGTTAAAGTTATACTAATAAGAAAATGGACCTTGGGCTTGACTCAACTCCAAAAGCTAGCTCAAGAGGTGAGTATTGTCCAATACTATACAAGGAGTCGACAAACTCATCCCATGACTGATGAGGGGATATCCAAAGTGATACTCCCTCCGTCCCATTTTAAATGTCTGGGTTTGACCTGGCACAGAATTTAAGAAAATAAGGGAGACTTCTAAATCCTGTGGTTTAAAACTAAAGGTGTGTGTAATGTGGGCCAGTCCTTTTAAATCTTGTCGTCCAAAACAAATCTTAGAATTAAAGGGTTACTAAATATTGAAAGAGGCACTCTTTTTGGGAGAAACTAAAAAGAAAAGGTAGACAGTTCAATTGGGACAGAGGGAGTATAACATTTTACCTATCAAACAAACTTTCAATGTTATGCGCTAGTACTTCATCTTATTATCTGATCTGGACCTCATTCCATGGCTTAACTATATCACACTATAATTTTTCTTTTAAAAGTTGAATGCACGACTTCAGTTCATTCTGATGTTGATTAAGTAGAACATGCCCAGTCAGACTATCTTTATGTTGATGTTCATGTTTTTGTATCTTTTTGGCGTTTGTGTGATTTGTATCTCAAGGACTTCCTTCATGTTATTTGAAGAACGATGGCATATTGGTTCTTCCGACGATTGCAGATCCTCCATCAAAATTGAAGTCAAGGAAAGGTCTATCTGCTGAAGTTCATGATAGAGCTTTTGCTTTGTTGAGCATTTCCAGTATGTCAGGATGTTGTCAGGTAATATTCATGTTGCAGTATTGAAGCATCATGCCATGCTTAGTCTTCCACATGCTTGTGATTTCTTTGCAGTTTCCATATTTTAGTGATTTCACATTGTACATTCTGCTGTTTTAATGTCAGGCTGCCATTCCTTTTGGAGAACATGATAATTATCCTGTATCCCTGTCCTTTATTGCATCTCATGGGACTGATAAGTTTCTACTTGACACTGTCTTGGATATGTATTCGTCCCTTCAAGAGGAAGTATGCATACAATCCAGTGCATCACCATTACCAGATACCAATGGTAGTATTGATGCATCTGAACTTTTGAAAGAAAAGGTTCTGTTCTCCTCTTTTTCCTTTTGATATGCTTAGTTTTATACATTATAATTATTTTGCAGTTCTTTAAGTCTCTTTGTGGCATCACTATCTTGTATCCTCATTTGAAAGGCTGCAAAGACCTGAAAGTCAACTTCAAATCTACTTATTAGAGCCTTTCAGCTGCAAGCACCTAAGATTCGATATTATCTTTGATGAGCAAAATGAGCGCCTAAATATTACTGTTTTTTCTCTTCTCCAAAAGGAGAAGAGCGGGATAAGAGATACCAGAAACATAGAAACATTCAATTTCACAAGTTGTTCAAGCAAAACTGTTGCAACTTTTTATTTCTACTCAAATTGCCACGAGGAAGTGTTTACCATAGCTGTAGCAACTTTTGCAAGCAATTAACAGTTCCTACTCCAGATTTTAAGTTTGTGCAACTATTCTTTTTCTGATACTGTGTGAGGCGTCTTGAAACTTAACCAGTTTTGATGAATTCTATGTAGGGAAATGCTGCATACAAGAGCAAGCAGTGGAACAAGGCTGTGAGCTACTACACAGAAGCAATAAAGTTGAACGACAATGCGACATACTATTGCAATCGCGCCGCTGCTTACTTAGAATTGGGATGGTATGATAAAATATCATGACACTAGTGCAACTTCTTCAGTGTTCTGTATTCTATTTTGTCTATTACTGAGTAATTTCACTTGCAGCTTCCAACAAGCTGAAGAGGACTGTACTAAAGCAATTTCACTTGATAAAAAGGTATCAGGAGAATTTTCATTTCTGGAATTGCGACTGATATGATGTATACTCCAATGTAAGAGAATTCAAACACTTCGCAAACTAACACTTACATCGATGAAGGGCTCTTCCCCCTATGGGCTACAGGGCTTTTAAGGGTAAAACTAAAATAAAATTAACTTCAAAGGAGTCTTAGTTTTGAAAAAAAGCTCCTATTTTCCGTTTGATCTAATTTTCTGTGTGGCTGTTTGTCCAGTGGGTATTAAGTTGTAATCTAAGCATAATATAATAAGTACCCAAAACTTTATCAAAAAGCAGATTAATTTTCAAGTACCTTTACAAAACTGATTGGTGCTGGAATTCCTGTGGATCAAATTTATTTCAGTTGTGTAAGATATATATCAACATTGTATCATTTCTCTTGTAGCTTAGACTCATATGATTCACCTTTTTCCACTTATCCATGAAGTGCAGATGTATGTCTCCAGTGCAGTCAATTTTCATTATTCATTTACCTTTTCAAAAAAAAAAAAAAAATGCTTTCAATTTCCACTGTATGATCCAAATGTATTCTCACTGGGTGCAATATCTTACTTTAATGTGCAGAATGTAAAGGCTTATTTGAGACGGGGAACAGCCAAGGAGTCGCTTCTCTTCTATAAAGAGGCTCTTCAAGGTTAGGTTATGGTGTTATATGTGAGTCTGTCTGACGGTGCATGTTTCCTGTTAGTTTCTGTTAGTTGTGTAGTGCAACTTTTATCGTCAGTGTTTACCAGATATCTATCTGTTCAGTTACATTCTTTCTGCAGTGCCATTTATGTCAGTGTCTATCAGATTTTTTTTTCTGATTTCATCTTCTGTTGGAAGACATCTTTAGTTGCTCCACAATTTGCTTCGAATTGGTATCTCGACATCTCTAGTAGCTTTTTAGAAACTAATGACAAGTATAACTTACCAAATTTAATTTAGTCATCTCATGTAAGTTCAAAAGTTGAAGGGGAGCCTTGGAGCAACTGGTAAAGTTGTCTTCGTGTGACCTATAAGTCACGGGTTCAAGCCTTGGAAATAGCCACTTATGCTTGCATAAGGTTAGTCTGCGTACATTACACCCTTTGGGGTGGGGCCTTCCCCGGACCCTGCGAACGCGGGATGCTTTGTGCACCGGGCTGCCCTTTATGTAAGTTTAAAAGTTGGCTGCTTGATATAAAGTGGTATTGCACCTGTGTTTTCTACTCAGCTAGTCTTCTTTTCTTGGGAGGGAGAGAGGGGGTTTTGGGGGTTGGTTGACAGGAGGGGGAGGGAGGGTTCAGTTTTCTGGTTGTGCTGCTATTTCACAGCTGGTCAGGCCATCACATAGCTATATTGCAGTAGCCACTTAGGTGCGATCAGGTGAACCATATTTCTTGAAGCCACTTATGTGAGATTACCTGATTTCCTTGTCGTGTCCTCGCCAGAGATAGGCTTATATTTCCTTTTAGTAGTTTCTTCGTTTACTAATTTACAGTCCATTTGGATATTTCAGATTTCAGACATGCACTTGTTCTTGAGCCACAGAATAAGGTCGCAAATCTGGCTGTAAAGAGACTGAGAAAACTTACTAGTTGATCGTTTATTATCAAATTGGTGCAAGATGATGATATGGACTACCCATGGGCAGGTTTACATTTACTTCTTTCGTCACCCATCGAGGCAGGGGACATAACATTATTGATACAAACCTCCTGGGCAATGTTTGGAAATGTGTGATTCCTTGTATTTGCTCATGGATATCTGGTTTTTTTCTGTTCAATCTCCAAATGTAAATAATTCATCCATTAGAGAAAATTTTGCTACAATGTGCCAAAAATCATCTATTCTTCTCCCATCAACTTTGTATGCAAAGATAGGGTCTGATGATCCAAGCAATGACTATGATGTCCTATTTGCTGGCAACCAAAATAATTCAAGATCTTGTTAAATAAGCAAGGCTAGAGGGTGGTGCTCTTTATCTGTTTGTCATTGTGATCATCAACTCGTGATTGCTATCGTTTTATGTGTGTCACCGGTAGTAGACTTGACTAATTATATAGCCGTTACCGGTAGTATTTTATGACCTGAACTGCTAAAATAATTACATGAGTTTTAACTAATATACACTGATGGTGTATTTAAAGCCAATTACATTATGCTTTCACATAGTGTTTCTGAATATTCCTTTAAGCTGATAAACAAAAAAATCGAAATTACTCAAGTCATATACTCTATTATTGAAGTTTTATGTTTCGTGAGATGAGCCATCTTAAGTCCTTTTTCTTATTGAATTGGGGAGACTATTTAAGAGTCGACTGATAATCTCGGAATGAGAACTTCAACGAATAAAAACTAGGAAAAATATGGTTCCTGTAAATCTCAATTACTAAACTTGATTTTATCATTATCCTATGGTTATAGGCAGGTGTACGTTGCCTTTTAATATATACTTCATCCGTTCCAAAATAGTTGTCATAGTTCGGATTTCGAGAATCAAACGAGTTTAACTTTGATCGCAATATTTTCATATGTCTTTTACATATTTTGATTTATTAATTATTATGACTTATAGCACTTTTTATGTAGTTTCTAAATATATAAACATCGTTACAAAAAATTAAAAGATTATATGTTTAAATTCATGATCAAAATGAACTTGTTTGATTCTCGAAATTCGAACTATAACAATCATTTTGAAACGGAGGGAGTAAATACTTTATTTTGTTGAATACTTTTGAATTGCGAGGTCATCAAACTTGCATTGTGAGGCCTGCGTGTTGTGCTTATTTATGTTTCACGTTTTGATTTCAACCTTAATCAAAGCGTGTAATTAAAAGTAGTTAATATGTTGGACTCGGTCAAATCATATTATTGAATGTCCCTAATGTGACATCGGGTTAAATTATATTGATAGTGTAAAAAGTCTTACGCGCCAGGAAGTAAATTCTAAAAGATAAAACAAAGAAGTAAAACAAACATACCGAAATGTATGGTAGACCTCGAATTTCTATCCATTTAGGTAGACCCATAGTCACAATTAATATAGTAATGAACATGAACTTGAAGAAAAGGATTTCAAATTCTAAAGAAATTCCTGTCACATCATATATTTTACACAATGGGCAAATGCCTTAGCTTCACAGCATCAAGAGATCGTTTTTATAGATATTTCTTCTCCTTTTCTGGGCTACGTTCTGTAACAAATGACCTTGGAGATGGCACCACCATGCATTGTTGGGTACCTAAAGTACATGAAACAACAAAACCAAACTTATTTCTTGTGCATGGCTTTGGTGCCAATGCAATGTGGCAATATAGTGATATCTTAAGACATTTTACTCCACATTTCAACGTCTATCTTCCTGATCTCATCTTCTTTGGTGACTCTGCCACGACGCAGCCCGAGAGGACAGAGAGTTTTCAGGTATACATGAAAAATGAGCTGGTTGAATTGAATTTGATGAATCACTAAAACATGGATTCACTACTAGAAAAACCGGCATTTTCGACCGCCAAATCGGTCGGACAACGGTCAATATGTCGACCGATCTTCGACCGATTGAGGTGGTCGAATAAAATTAGGTCGAAATAGGCCTTCAACCGAAAGGCGGTCGAAATTTCGACCGGCTTTCGACCGACTTTTGGTCGAAGAACATGGAACATTTTTTTAAAGTGACCACTAAAACATGGATATATTGATTTTGTCACCTTTATTTTCAGGCAAGATGTGTCAAGAAGTTGATGGAAATGCATGGTGTACATAGGACAAGTCTTGTGGGCATTAGTTATGGAGGATTTGTTGGTTATAGCCTTGCAGCTCAATATCCAGAAGCAGTGGAGAGATTGGTGTTGTGTTGTACAGGTGTTTGCCTAGAGGAGAAAGATATGAAAGATGGTTTGTTTCAAGTCTCTGATTTGGAAGAAGCTGCTAGCATTTTATTACCACAAACACCTGAGAAGCTAAGGGAATTGATGCGTTTCTCGTTTTTTAAACCTATTAAAGTCATGCCTTCCTACTTCCTTTCTGATTTTATTGATGTAAGTATATCTCTATAATGCTTGCATGAGTTGCATGTCATTGAATTGTGTGAATTTTCTCGTTTAAAAGTTTAAACTGTTGATATATTTCCCCACGATTCTTATAGAATTCCCACACTTAGCTTTCAATTGCCTCTGACCATTGACCATCAACCGAAATGTATTTCATTGAATCTGAAGGATTCAAATATGTATATATCACAAATCTATACTAAATAGATTGTTTAAACATAAATCGAGAACTTACTTGTAACCGTGGCTGGAATTACTAGTCGTCGGTAGTTGTCATGTGCTTGACGGATCAAACTCCTTTATCCACAGTCTAAACACTAGTTATTTGAGAGAGAGATAGAAGAGCAGTAGAGAAATAAGTATTTTTATTTGAGCCTATTACTACTATATTTATAACCACTAGTTATTTGAGAGAGATAGAAGAGCATTAGAGAAATCAGTATTTTTATTTGAGTCTATTACTACTATATTTATAACTGTATAATACAGTAGTTGTCCTCGTAGTTGTCCTCTTGTAGGACTCTATCAGGTAACTTATGATAGACATTAAGAACACCCTTTATGGGTGGACTCTTTTATTCAGATAAATCCAACAGAATCTCTATGGCCCTTAATGGTGTCACTGCATTTGACAGGTGATGTGTACCGATTATGTGACCGAGAAAAGAGAACTCATCCAAAATATACTTAAAGATAGACGACTTTCCAGCCTACCTAAGATTTCCCAGGTTTGCATTTTGCTAAGATTTTGTTAATTTCATTTCATCACTGATTCATTTAATTTGTGTTTTTTCTTCTAATTTCCAACAGCCCACATTAATTATTTGGGGAGAACAAGACAGGATATTCCCATTAGAACTTGGGTACAGACTACAGAGGTAACAAGAAACTCAAAACATTCTATAATTGTTGTTTTCTGAAACAGTTTTTTGGAAACTTCATCTTCTTGTGATCAAACTGTGAACTACTAAATGATAGGCACATTGAAGGGAATGCTCAGTTAGTAGTTATCAGAAACGCTGGGCATGCAGTCAACTTGGAGAAACCCAAGGAGTTTGCTAAACATTTGAAGGCATTTCTTGTTGATAATATTTAACCATCTCCATCTCCATAATTTGCACAACAATCAGTTTTGGAGCTAGTGGCGGATCCAGAATTTCAACGCTTTGGGTTTTGAGTTGAGAGAGTGATTCTGAAATGTATATTTAAGTCCATCTATATGCTTTTGCACATATATACAGGGTTTGAACCTGAAACACTAGGATTTTGCCGACCCATGAATCCACTGTTGGATCCGCCACCGACTACAACACTGATAATCATCAAAAATTTCGAAGGAAAAATAGAAAAGAAAAGATAATGTATGATTAAAACTATTGCTGTACATTGTAGAATTTTCACTCAAATTGAATTGTACAGTTGTTTCATAAAATTTTCCATGATTTAGTTTCACCTGGCTTCAGCGAGAAGTTCCAAAATTGATTTTCTTCTTTCCTTGTAAGTTCAATGTGATCAAAATTCTCTTCTAATTGTCTTTCTCTAGAGCATATAATGTATTCTCAATCTGAAAATTTGGAGGTCAAAATTTTCTCAAATATTGTTAAGTAGTATCTGGATTTGTGAAGCTTAAACATGCATTGCTAGCGCATTAGGATCGACAGAGCAGCTATAGATACATAAATTGAACTGGCAAACACTAAAAACATTGTCAATTATATTAACACAAGTAGTAACAAACAAGGTAACACTTGTTTCCTGAATCTTGAGGTGCGCAATGTTATTCTTAAAAAATGGTAGAACTTACCGCGCTTGTTTCCATGGAGAGTCAAGATCAATATCCTGCTCTTAGGAACACACAGGGATGGTAAACACTCCAGTAGTAACAATGAAGCAGTCAAATTTGAATGGGAGTGTGTCTCCGAATCTTCAAACAAAATCGGTCCTAATTGAGGTCCCAGACTACTACTGTATCTAATCTTATCTGCATCAAATAGAACTATTAGCTCTAAATTCAAACTAATCTAGCTGATTCAATTGAGGTGATTAGAGATCCTGCAGCAGCGGATACATTTTTCCAACCAACCAATTTCACCCCAAAATCACGTGTTAACATTTGTATCCTGCTCATATCCCCTTCTAATTTGCTCAGCTCCAGTACCAATTTTCGAGATATCAGGCTGTATAAATGTAGAGATTTCTCCCCTTGTAATGCAACTCTTATTAAGCAATTTGATTCCAGGTCAGTTGACATGGGATTATACAACACAGAGAAACTCCCAAATTCAAGGTCTGGAGTCTCGAATAACTTATCAACAACGCTACTGTTATCTTGACTGGAAATATTTGATTTCTCAGCTGGAGCTATCGACCTCCTATCAGCAATTCTCAGTATGCGAGCAGCTTCTCTCATCCCACTAAGAAAAGCCCCGTGCATTGTTGCAGGATACTGTTTATTTGTTGCTTCACCTGCAAAGAAAAGTCGGTCCCCAACACTCTCAGAAAGGATATCGTAATCATCGCCCGAGGCTCCAATTGCAACATAGGAATAAGAACCATAAGAGAATTGATCCTGTCCCCAACGCGTACAAACTGCTTGAAGCGGATCTGGAACAGCAATTCCTTTTGGACTGAATATTCCCTTCAGAATTTCCAGAACTCTCACAACAGATTCAAGAGGAGACATTTTCTCAAACTTTACTGCTGCTTCTCCAGCTACAAGAGCAATAAGCAGAGGTCCCCCTGAAACCGAAGAATAACTATAGAACAGAAAAAACTCGCCCCTCATATTGGGGTCCTCATTCAGGTGTCCAAATGTATCAATCTCTCCACCCCAAAAGTCGTATGGAAACAAAATAGCAACCTTATTCAACAATCCAAATCCTAATCTCTCAATCGCATCTTTCTTGCGCTGGGGAAGCTCTGGTACAAACTCAATGGTGCCCTTCTTCAATACTCCCAACGGAACCGTACAAAGAACCATATCCCCACGATATTCCTGCCCACCCGCATAAACTAAAACCCCATCAGCCCCATATCTTACACTTTCAACCGTCCTATCATAGAAAATAGGAATGTCCTCCGCTAAAGCCCGAACCAACCTCTCATTTCCTCCAGGAATAAAACAATGATCACCTCCCATTTCATAAGGATCATCCTGGTCCCAAAACGCCATCGACAGATTAGACATCAACGACGCATTAGCATACTCCAAATTAGCCAAATGCCAATCCAAAAGCATTTGCTCTTGAGGATCCTCAGCCACTCTGTACACATGCCTAAACGCTTCCAATGCAGTACCTAACGAAACATCAACACTCTTAACCTCATCCAACATCGCCTGCCTAAGTTTACAAACCCTATCCAACAACTTATTAAACGAAGCTTCAACTTTAGAATCAATATCAGGATTCACAGTCCTACCATTAGGCAAATACAAAGGACAAATATCTCTAACCTTATGAAGCGGAACACCTAACTGCCTCGCTAGCACACCCAACGGATTTCCATTTATCCCCGTCAACACACTCCCACCTAAATCAGCAGCAGCAACAACCCCATTTCCCCCACCGCTCATCTTCTTACTCCTAACTCTTCCACCAGGTCGACCCCTCCCTTCAAGAACAACAACCTTAAATCCTAAATATATCAACTGTCTCGCTGCAACTAAACCTGACAACCCCGCCCCAATAACAATCACATTTCCTTTCGACACCCCATCAGGGGACTTAAACTTAACTTCTTTAATCATAGAAGCTACACCATAATTAATATAACCATGTTGAACTAAAAAAGTATACGCGGAATTAACAAGATGCTTATGTTCAGCTCTAATAGATTCCAATGCATGATCTTTAGTTAACCAAATACTAACATTAGACCTCCACCTAGCAAGTATATGATTCCGAACAACGATATAATTCGCTTGTTCAATGCCACCGATTTGGTTAACTACATTCGCTTCAATTTCCTCCTCCGTTAACGAATCAACGGGAAATCCAACGGAGATAGCAATTAGGGCTTCCACATCAACTTCTTTAGCAAGATCAGCCATTCTCCTCCGGCGATGCTGGTGTTTTCCGTCGCCTTCGCCGGCTCCGCCGGCGACGGTGGCGAGTTCGGTTATGGAATAGGAATACGCGGTGGAGGGTTTAGGGTTAGGGCGGAGAACACGGAGGCCGGAGACAGCGTTGGCGGATACTGATGGAGGAATTATATCGGTGAAGAAACGCTTTCTACGACGTCGTTTTTTGGTAGGGGTAGTTGTTGTAGGGGGTGGGGGTAATTGTACTGGTGATTTTGGTTCTGGAATGTTGATAGGGGTTGAATTGTCATTATTGTAAGTTTGGGGGCTGTTTTGTCGGATAATTTCATCGGAGTTGGTGTTTTCCGGTGGATTTACGGTGGTTGTTTCCATTGGGGAACGGAAAAGGCTGAGCTAAGGTGTAGTGCAGTAGTGTGTGTTTTCACGCCAATGACAGCGTACAAAATGCTAGACCAAAACAAGCAAACACACAAAAATATTTATCAAAAATGATACTAGTATGTATTTGCGAATTTTACCCGAGATGGAATAGTCCACCGCAAGTTCATATAAATTTATACAATTTTATAAATATATATAAATTTATATAAATCTGTATAAGTATGTATGTGTAAATAAATAAATATGTAGAAAATTTATAAGATTTCTATAGTATTATGATATTTATCTAAATTTTCAGCTTTTTTTTTTGTGGGTATATTTTTGTATTTCACCACTTGACTATGCATTTATTTATGTATATTCATATATAATTTATTTTTTCGGGCAGATTTGTGTATATAAATTTGTCCAAAACAATAATATAGACAAAATCAACAACTTAATTTAGTGAAATACAAAAAATAACGCCGCCGCCAGGGGAAGAAGGTGTTTGTCAGCGGCTCAATGGCAGAAGGGTGGGATGGCGGGGGGGGGGGGGGGGGGAATTGATATAGCTAGAGTTTTCTATTTTGAAGTAGTAAAAAAAAAAAATATGGCCTGCTGGTTGTAAATTTGGACAGTGCGCTGTCTATTTTTGAAAATTTCTCAAAAATTTAACCCCGTAGTTTGGGGCAAAGTGTATGAATAGTCAGTAGTCACTTTTGCCAGTGATCTTTGGTTTGGGGCCACTTTTTTTGTTTGATTTTATCTGAGATGTCATTTTTTGGAACTTCAATCCTTGTAGGTTGAAGTTCAAACCTTGTGGGTTGAACTTCATGCTTAAGGTATGAAGTTTCGACTTCAGCCCGCAAGGGTTGAACTTTTAGGCATATAATGCGTAAACTGCAATCCTTGTGGCCTGAAGTTGAAACTTCATGCCTTAGGCATGACGTTCAGCCCACAAAGATTGAAGTTCCAAAAAGTGGTCTCTCATGCAAAATCAATAAAAAAATTGTCCTCAAACCAAAGGCCACCGGCAATAGTGGCCCGTGTGCAAAATTTTTACCGTAGTTTGTTCGTACCACACTAAATGAAAACTAGCAAGCATTTTAAATTTTTTAGAAAACTAGTCAGATTCAAGAAATACGGAAAATTCAGTATTTTTTCCTGGAATTTTTGAACTAAATTTTTTAAAATCCCTGTACTTTTACTATGACTTGTTAAGTATTGAACATTTTAGTTCAAAAGTCCCGTATAAAATACTTGGGACTTCAAATATGAACTTCCGAGAAAATTTTCTAAAACTTTGAACTAAAGTCCAGAAAAAGTTTACTAAGTTTTGTTTAAATTCTCTGAACTTTGTTATGTGGTAATCTTAAAAAAATGTGTATTTTAATATCTGGCTAATTTTTTGAAAGTTTATAATTATTGGTTGATTCTCCTTAAATGGTGCAAAAATATAGTCTTAAAAGGGAAAAAAAAAAAAAAAAAAGGGGGAATGGGGTGAGAGAGGCTCGAACTCTCGACCTCAGGATAACTCAGAAGCTATGAGACCTACGCGCTAGCCAACTGCGCCACCACCCCACTGTTGTTGAGCTGAGATTGTTAATATCATAATTTCTGTTTATCTCAATTTATGTGAAGGTCTCCAACATTCAAACGTCAGTTTCATAATTTCGACCTTGGATTAGGACATAGGATCTTTAAGTTTTTATTTTTGCTAAAAAAATAAAATTTATATATTTAGAAGGTACTATATGAAAAGATTATATTGCATAAATATAAGTAACTTTGCAATTTTTATCGCATTTCCTAGAAACAGTTACCTAGACATATATCTTAGCTCCACTTAAAGATAAATGAATTTCAATTCTATATATTATGGTAACGTGAAAAATAGTTAACTAATTATAAGGAACCGGATGGGATGAATTAGACCAATCAAATTCTAACTAGGCATTTCAAATTCGAACCATGAGAATAGAGAATTTTTTTTAGAGTGAAACCATTCATACAGGGGCGGAGTTAGGTGGTGCTAAGGTTGGTCAGGCGAACAACCTTCGCCGGAAAATTATACCGTGTATATAGGTCAAGTATTATAAGATAACAGATATATACTTAGCAATGAACAACCTGAACACAAATGGTAAGGTAGTTCAGCTGGCGTTAGCGCTGTGGGAAATGTTCAAGGGCGCGGGTTCGAAGCTCTGCTGAAGCAAAGCTTTATATATTTTTGCTTCTACTAATTCTGGACTGTTGTGTGGCGGGCCTATTCTACAAATTAGAATTTCTTGGCCCACTCTTTTAAAGTTTGAACAACCTCGGCGAAAATCCTAGATAATTATACAATTTATAGATATTCGAGCTGGTGTTTGTACATCTATATAAATGTATATTCTTGATAACAGTTTCACCAAATAATGAGATATACCGATTGATTGGTTCTGCAATCATATATTATGACATGGACTTAGTTATTCAAAGATGTTGAACAGAAAAGGGATAATAGACAGCTGTTAGGTTTGCAAAAATATTGTCACAAGTTTGGTGTTGATTCTTTGGTTTTATTTTGAGTTGCATGTATAGAATTATGCTAATTACACTCCCTTTCTCATGTTTCTTTTCACAATTGCTTTTCCTCATGGTTAATATGTACTTGAGAATATATAGCAACATTCCTAATAAAAAAGAATATACAGCCATGTTCACACTTCCTCAGAGGCATCAAGAATCAGATCAATTCTCTTGGGTCATGTCTCTCTCTCCACTTAACAAATCAAACTGATTAATTTCTCAAGGACCGCAGAAGGAAAGAAATCAACTGCCTTCTCTCTCTAAGTAGTAAGATGTCAATCAGAGCCTCGGGAAAATTTGTTGAACAACTATATAAAAAAGACTTGCTGAAGAATGAAGACTACGCTTCTACTTACAATCTACTTTCTCTCTAAGCTTTTACTTGTAAACACCACTGTGTTCTTGAGAGTGTACGAGTGATCGAAAGAAAAGAAAAAGAGTTTTTGTAGAGGTAATAATTGTGTCAAGGAAGTTGGTATGATAATCTATAAATCAGACAAGGTCGTTGTTGGAGAGTGAACCGAACAAAAACCAACGAGGAAGACATTTTTGGTTAACGATAAACCATTGGTGTACTCAGATTCAAAAGAGCTTAAGAGAGAGGCTCTCCCTTGTGACCCAAGAGGACTGGATTAGGAATCACATTGGTTCTGAACCAGTATAAAAATATTGTGTCTAAATTCCTTGACTTTACACTTTAATTTGTGCTCCGTTTATGTTTCCAGTTTGTGACAGAATAGCTTTAATGGTATATTCTATTCCCAATCAGGATCACATGGATCGTTTAATTTATTTCGGAATCATTAAGTCGTGCAGTGTCATGCAATTCATCATACACTATACGAAACCAAGCAGAATTACAATTAGTTGACTTTCTCTTTTAAAATAGTTACAAATTAGGCCATATATAAGTTGTAATTTTAGTAAAAGGGAACCAAATCAGATCCAAGAAACAAGAAAATCAGTCATGTGGCCAATACTTTAATAAAACAAAACACGATTTTTTCCAGGTAGTGAGATCTCCAACGTCATTTGTTCTACTTCATCAAATGTTTTAATTGCATAAAGCATCTATTTTATGAATCAAATTCAAATTTGGGCACAATCGCAAAAGCGTAGAGCAAGACATTTTATCATACCTGCCTTCCAATAGGATTAAGTTAATAAAAACCATGTAATAAGATCAACATTAGCTACCTCTTCCAACAACAACAACAACATTATATGGGCTAAGTGCACGAAAGGCCACTTTTGCCACTAGTCTTTGGGCACAGGCCACTAATACCAAAACATTTAGTTTGTGGCCACTTTTACTTAAAGAGATAGAACTTCAGTCCAGAGGCCGGATTGAAGTTCAGTCCTTAAAGATTGAACTTCAATCCACGGCCATATGGACTGAAGTTCAGTCCAGTCCTTAAGATAGAACTTCAGTCCATGGCCATGGACTGAAGTTCAGTCCATGGCCATACCATGGACTGAAGTTCAGTCCATGGCCATATGGACTGAAAGTTTAGTCCTTAAGAGATGGAACTTCAGTCCAGGACCCGTATGGACTGAACTTCAGTCAACAATCAGAACTTAAGTCAACATTTATTTAGTAAAGGCCCAAAAGTGGCCTCTAGTGTAAGACCAAAGAAAATAGTGGCCTCAAACTAAATATCAGTGTTAAAAGTGGCTGCTGGGCGAAATTTTTACCATTATATTGGATCGGTATAATGTTTGCATAGCTGTATGGCATCGTGCTCAAAGAATGTGTTTATAATTTTAATAAATAGTACTCCCTCCGTCTCAAATTAGTTGTCGCTTTAAGAGAAATGGTGTGTCCCAAATTAGTTGACGTACACTTTAGGCTTTCAAGACAAAAATTGTTAGTCTTTTCCAACTATACCCTTAATAATTAAAAAAATTCTCAACAAAATTTATTAGTCAAACATTAAATAGAGATAACATAGTAAAATACACACTCTATTTGATGATTTTATTAATGGGCGTGAAGAAGCTAAAGGCAACTACTAATTTGGGACGGAGGGAGTATTTCATTTTAGTGCAGTTGTCACATGACGCTGCATGCAGCACCTCTAAACCTCAATCTCTAAAAAACTATCATTATTGAAGTTTGGACTCGTAAATCTTGGATCTAGTTCCAAGTAATTAATGTATATCAGACGTATGTTATATATATATTCACACACTCCTAACTGAAAAAAAGAAAAGTAAAGAAAACGATGGAATCCTCAAAGATGTGTTTGTATTACAAGTTTTTGCTTTTGTTTCTTGTATTAGAGATTTGCTCTCAGCTTGTGATTGCTGGTTCTCCTGTCAAGTATCTTCCTGGATTTGAAGGGCCACTTCCTTTTGAACTTGAAACCGGGTTAGTTTTTGATTTGCAAGTCTTTTAGTCCTTGTATATACTCCCTCCGTTTCAAAATGGTTGTCATAGTTCGGATTCCGTTTCAAAATGGTTGTCATAGTTCGGATTTCGAAAGTCAAACGAGTTCATTTTGATGATTAACCAATCCTTATCAATCAGGTATATAGGAGTAGGTGAAAATGATGAAGTGCAGCTCTTCTACTACTTTATAAAGTCACAATCTAATCCAAGAACTGATCCACTCATTCTTTGGCATTCGGGAGGGCCTGGTTGCTCTACCTTAAATGCTGTTGCACTTGAACTAGGTAAATTAAACTATTCATCTTTTACACAGTAGTACTATCTCCGTTCCAAAATGATTATCATAGTTTCCTTATTAGTCCGTTCCAATAAGAATGACACAATTCTAAATTTGGAAATATTTTTGAGTTGAAACTACTACTTTATCCTTAATAAAATGCTTTATAGCCACATATTTATTTATGGCTTATTTTGGACTACAAATTCCAAAAGTCTTACCACGTTTCATTCTTAAACTCTGCTCCAAGTCAAACTATGACAATCATTTTGGAACGGAGGGAGTACTATATATGTCCCATATTTGTAATGAAACATCTATGCATAATAGAACTTGTGAATTTTCTCTCACTATGATTTTTGTTGATTTTTTTTATTTATTTAGAGATTTAATTTTAATGTAGCTTTCCACTTTAAGAATGTTGTTTTTGAGAATATTAATTTTAGCCAATGTATGTGATCAAATAGTCGGGCTAAGTACTAGTTGAAAGACATGTAGACATAGTGTGACATTGTTCACTTTCTACCAGTCTTTTATCTTTTTTTCTTTTTTTTGAAATCTCACACCATTAAAAGTATTCCTGAATACTACACCTTATATTTAGCTTCTTTTTCTTCATCAATTTTGTAATATAAGACTTTGTCCGCACATCTAGTAATATGATCACTATATTTTAGTATCACATTGGCCATAACCAAGATTCATATGCTTATTTGGAGATTCACTGTATGCATGCCACCCACATTACTCGAACTCTAAACTTCAAGCAAAGGTAGTAAACCGACTTGGCCTCAGAACTCCTCCTTTTTATTTCGTCAAAGGCTCATATACTAGTTTATCGGACTATAAGTCATCTTAATTAAGACACTTCTAATATGGTATAATATTGTCTGCTTTGAATAAATCATGTAAGGCTGTCAGCATATAATATAAGGCATCATATCCATGAAGAGTATTCCACACCTATTTTAAGTAATTTTTTTTATTTTTTAATCAACTTCAAATATGAGATTGTGTTCCTACCACCAACATCGCTGTTCCTAATATAATTAACTGTCACAAACTAAGCCAGGGTATCAAATTGCGGATAGAAGAAATTTGATTTCGCATTTATAAATTTGTTTCTTGATTATATCATGTGACTATCTTTTTTAACCTCAAATCATTCTTTTAGATTTTAAATAATAGATATGATTAAATTAGTTAACAAAAATCCACAGGACCTATGATGTTTGATTATAAAGAAGCTAACGGTGGCTTGCCAACATTGTCTTCAAATCAATATGGATACACACAGGTGAGAGACTATATGATTCGTGGTAAATACTCTCTCCGTTCCAAAATGGATGTCACTATTTCCTTATTAGTCCGTTCCAAAAAGAATCACACAATTCTAAATATGGAACATTTTTGAGTTGAAACTATTTCGGACCACAAGTTCCAAAAGTCTTACCACATTTCTTAAAATCCGCTCCAAATCAAACTATGACAACCATTTTGAAACAGAGGGAGTAATATTATCGAAAGAGACTAATATATCCCTACCCATATGAAAAAATAATTGATTGAAAATTTTTAGGTAGCAAACATTATCTTTGTGGATATTCCAGTAGGGACTGGATTCTCTTATGCAACTACAGTAAAGGCAAACCATTCAGATAATTTACAAACAGGTGAACATGCTTATCAATTTATTCGTAAGGTGAGTCTTGATTTTATTTTTATTCCTTAATTAGGATAGTTCAGTTATATAATTGGATTTCTTTTTGTTAATATATACTACAGATATACCTTTGAGTTTCAATTTTATATAGTTTTGTAGTTTAGTAATTTTTCTCTTGTACTATTTTACAGTGGTTTGGTGAGCACACAGAATATCTCAGTAATCCTTTCTATGTTGGTGGAGACTCATATTGTGGAATTTCAGTTCCTATTCTTACCAAAGTTATATCAGATGGTAAGACTCTATATATAATATTGGTATATATCCTACCTAATGTTCGGTGCTCATGGTGCCCGACTAATCTGAATTCGCGCCGAAAAATTCTATATTGAGAGGAGAAGCGTTCCCTAACGATGGTGACTCCATTTACGCATGTCTCAAACCTCATACCTTATGGGGCACTTAATTATTACCACCCTGTAATCACAAGCATAAAGCTTTAGTTATACTCCCTCCGTTCCAATTTATATGGCAGCATTTCCTTTTCAGTCTGTTAAAAAAAAATGGCAGTATTCTAAATTTAGTAACAATCTAACTTCAAAATTACAGTTTTACAATTAATAAAATGATTTACAGCCACACAAACGTCTATGTTTTATTTTAGACAACACGTTTCAAAAGTCTTCCTTTATTTATTAAACTTCATGACGAGTCAAACTATGACACATAAAGTGAAACAGAGAGAGTATATTTTTGCACTAACGAGCATTTACAACATCCTATATGTAACCTTTGCAGGGATTGATTCAGGAATCAAGCCATGGATTGATCTCAAGGTTTGTAATGTACTCCTCTATTTTCTGTAATTAAGTTGCAGCTTCATAAGTCACTTTGTTTTAATTAAGCAGTTTATCTTCACTAATTAATTTTGTTATCATACAGGGATATATACTTGGGAATCCAGTGACAAATATTCCTAGTGAAGATTACTATAGGATCATTTTTAGTCATGGAATGGGGCTTATTTCTGACGAACTATACGAGGCATGGATTACTCTTTAATTAATTTGATCACATTTGCTTAATTCTTTTTCTTTCAAACATTAACATTTCATATTTTTCTTAAACAGTCATTAATGACTAACTGTGGAGAAAACTACAACAGTTATAATCATCCAAGCAATGCACTTTGTTCAAGAGATATGCGTACTTACGAATGGGTAACTTCCTAGAAAAATACCCCCTCCGTCCCATTTTAGTTGTTACCTTCAATTTTTTCACGTACATTAAAAAAATCATTAAATAGAATATATATTTTACTATGTTACCCCTATTTATCGTTTAATTATTGCATGCAGTTGCGTAGCGGAATTCTGGATGCTCATATACTAGAGCCCGTGTGTGATCCTGTCTCTTTAAAAGCATATGACTCAAGAAGATCATTGAGTGATAAAGTACTAAAGCTTAAAAATCCTGCTGCACAACCTGGATCACTAAGATGTCGAGTAAGACAATATGCAGATCGAATACATAATTTACCCATCGAACTATGGACGAAATCCCGGTGACACACCTAATTTTTACAAGTGAGCTATTACACACAAAAATTTACAAAAAGTATATCTATTTTGTCCATAGTTCGATGGGTAAATTACGTATTTTCTTCTTCTTTTTATCTTCTACATGTTCTGTTGTTCCAATTTATATGGCATGGTTTGATATGACATGGGGTTTAAGAAAACATGAAGATTTTTAAAACTTATGGTCCTAAACTAGACATATCATTTGGGTGATTATAAAATTTTTGAAACTTGTAGTCAAATATGTCAGAACTTTTGTGTGACTTTAAGAAACTTTGTTTAACTGTATAACAAGAAGTTACTTATTTGTGTCATTTTTTTTAGCGGATTAATAAGCAATTGTGTTGCACAAATTGGAACTGAGTGAGTAATAAATTTTCACAATCTCTACTATAAGTCATATTAATTAAAATTTAAACTTAATCACTAGTTTAATATGTATATATACTTTTTGCAAGGCGCCATGTACGTATTTCGTATATACTAGTATAAGGTAACTGTTGCAGTTGTTATTAGCAAAATACATAAATAAATAAATAAACTGTTACTGTTGTTCTGTTTTATAGGGCGATTGGTTTAAGCTCTCTGAGATTTGGTCCAATAATGAAAATGTTAGAGAAGCTCTTCATGTTCGAAAGGTATGAAAGTTATATTATGAATTATGAAAAGAGTTTAAATTGAAATATATAACTAATTCATTACTAGACCAATAAATACACAGGGGACAATTGGAGTATACGAGCAATGTAGGGCTAACTTGCCTTTTACAGAAAATGTCAACAACACTATACCATATCATGCATATCTTAGCACTAAAGGCTTAAGATCTCTTATTTACAGGTAAAAAACTACTCCATCCGTTCTAATTTATGTCGCAGCATTTTCTTATTCGTCTGTTCGGAAAAGAATGACAGCATTTTAAATTGGATAAAAATTTAACTTTAAAATTACAGTTTTGCCATTACTGAAATACTCAATCCGTCTCATTTTATGTGACACCATCTGACCGGCACGGAGTTTAAGAAAATAGAGGTTGACCTTGTAAAGTTTCAATTTTACCCTTGAAAAAGTAAGAAAGAGAAGATTTGAGTAATAAAAAAATTGTTGATAAGTTTAAAAGTATGTAGAACAAGGGTAAGAGATGGTACATTAAATAGTTGTCAAATAAGGAAAGACGTCATTTTTTTTGGGACAAACAAAAAAGAAAATTGTGCCACATAAATTGGACGGATGGAGTAATTTACAACTATACAAATATTTTTTTTTTTACACTACAAGTTTCAAATACCGAGTGAAATTATGACACATAAAAAGGAACAGAAGGATTATATTTATAAGTTATGTAAGAAAAATAAGAGTGCCCACATGAACAACATATAATATCTTGTTTTTGTTGTTTACATCTCTTTAGATAAAGTTTTTCTCCTTTTGTCAAGAACAGTGGTGACCATGACTTGATAATTCCATTTGTACAAACTCAAGCATGGATTAAAACGCTAAACTACTCCATTATTGACGATTGGAGGCCATGGATTGTTAATGGTCAAGTTGCAGGGTGAGTTCTTAATTGTCTCATCTTTTTCTTCACTTCTAACTTTGATTAGTTCTCCATAAAGAGTTAAATTAAAAATTTTAATCTTTATTATTGTGTAGGTATACAAGAAGCTACTCCAACCGAATGACATATGCGACAGTGAAGGCAAGAAATAACTTCCATTTACTTTCATTACCCAAAAAAAAAAAAAAAAAAAAAAAAAAAAAATTCGACGAAATTCTGTTAAAATTGTACTCATCGCAACTATTTATGACGATCTTTTCATTATTAATCCGTCGAAAATTTTTAGATTTTTCAGTAAGTGTTTTGTATAGCTAATATATACTCCATCCGTTCCAAAATGGTTGTCATAGTTCGGATTTCGAGAGTCAAACGAGTTTAACTTTGACCATAATATTTTCATATGTCTTTTAAATATTTTGAATTATTAATTATTGTGACTTATAGTACTTTTTATGTAGTTTTTAAATATATAAACATTGTTACAAAAAACTTAAAGATTATAGGTTTAAATTTACGGTCAAAATGAACTCGTCTGACTCTCGAAATTCGAACTATGACAACCATTTTGGAACGGATGGAGTACTTCATTCAGTTGGTCTAATTATGGTCATTCTCTTTCTGCAGGGAGCAGGGCATACTGCACCAAATTGGGCTCCCACCCAATGTCTTGCCATGCTAAAGAGGTGGTTATCGAATGAACCAATCTAATTGAGTTTAAGATCTTTAATTGGCTACATGCATTACGAGGAAGCAAATCAAGCGGATGATGTCTTAAAAAGATATGATCAATGAAATACTTGCACATTATGTTGTTTATCTTTTTTATTTTGATTCTTTAGAAACTACACTCAATAAAAGAGTCCCAATTTGTAATGTAATCAAGAGATGTAGTACTCTTTTAGCATAAATTTGATATGCAATACAGAAGAATGTTTAGATATAGCTTTCCAGCTAAAGGAACAATAATTACCCAAACGAACTTCAACAAGCAGAAGATGGAACAAATAAACATCAAGAATGTCAAGTAAAAGCCCATTTTCAGTTGGACACCACACTAGTAACTGACAAGTTAAAAATATTAAATGCCTGGATATCAAATTCAAGAAAACGTCCCGTGACAAGTGAGGGTTACTCAGATGGTAAGCATTCTCCACCTACATTCAAGAGATTGTGGGTTCGAGTCACCGTAAAAACAAAAAGTGGGAGGGTCACTATTTGTTCCGAGAGAGAGAAAAGGATGGGGTTAAAAAAAAAACAAAAAAAAAAAAACATCTCGCAGATTGGGTATCTATCGAGAGACAAAAGAACAAGTATGGATCGATTAAAAATAAATCAGCTTCAAATTTCTCTAAAAGAACATACAGTTTCTGTATGCAATATTTCATTGGTAAATCATCTCTGTCACGATCCAATTTGGGGCAGTGACCGGCGCTTAGGAGCTAGTGCCCCAAGCAAGCCTTATCAAAATTCCTACAGAAAATCAAGCAGAGTTTCCCCTGTTTTTAGGCCTATCCAAAATTTACCTGCTTTTAAACAAATAGAAAACTAACCAATACAACAAATATCCTTATGCATTATTAATGAAAAAAAAACACCATGTTTATCTCCAAATACCACGTTTATCTCCAAATACTACCGGAACATCTAACAGGGTTATAGTAGCTAGTGCCCCAAGCAAGCCTTATCAAAATTCCTACAGAAAATCAAGCAGAGTTTCCCCTGTTTTTAGGCCTATCCAAAATTTACCTGCTTTTAAACAAATAGAAAACTAACCAATACAACAAATATCCTTATGCATTATTAATGAAAAAAAACACCATGTTTATCTCCAAATACCACGTTTATCTCCAAATACTACCGGAACATCTAACAGGGTTATAGTAAGTTCATGAAGACCAAATACTTCCAAGAGTAACTTATTAATGAATAATCCAACTGGTTACTCAACTGACTAACGAATGACTAACAAATGACTAAATGGAGCGACTCTAAGAGTTTCAAAGAAGGACAATAATAAATAAATGAAACTCTTGCCCACTCGAACTAATGCGGGGCTCACCAGGATTGTCAACTCACGGCTCTAAGAATGGAAATCCTCGGCTACGACACCTGCTGTCTCTGGAAAAAAATATAGCGAGGAGTGAGTCGCAACTCAGTGAGTAACAATGCTTATCCACAACCTTTTTAAGTGGGGACAAGTCAAAAACATGTCAGTATATCTTATGCAGAAATATACATATAATTCAATTGTCACTTTCAGAATAACAAACAGAAATCAGTATTTTCAAGTATTTCTTGTAAACAGTAATCAATATCAAATCAGTAGTAAATTCAGTAATTACTATACCATATCAAGTATATAGGTTTAGGATATTTCCAAGAACAAACCATGTAATCGGTATAAATTCCTACCTGAGGAAATCAGTAACGGTAAGCTAGTTCTACCTTCCCACTAGCAAGGACTGTAACGGTAATCTGGAGTATACAAGGTGCACCAGGTCTAACGTATCCGTCGTTAGCTACGGGGTCTGTCAAGGCTCATCCAAAATATATATATATATATATATATATATATATATATATATATATATATATAATCCCTATACCAAGTACAAGGCATTTCAAGTAACAACTCAATATTTCACATAGCGGTAAAACATGTCAAGTAGCGGTAAAAACCATATCCTGTAACGGTAAAATAATTCAAGTAAATATCTCGGTACATATCTTGTAAAAGGACTTGTCCCATGCATGCAATTTAAATCATTCAGTAATATATTTTACTTCAAAATCAAGTAGAAACCATGCGGGTTATGGAAATACAAATTACGGTAAGGTCATCACTCACAGTACAAACGCGTGTAGCTCAACCGTATCCGAGCAATCCAAAACTTCTTCAATCAATCTGTAATCAAATCATATCAATCTTGTGTTAATTTCCTCGTTTGAATAGTATTCTCTTGCCATTCGTTATTCACCTTTGATCGAACGAATTCCCCAAGGGGTTGGAAATTTGACGACCTGATGAATAGTGGATGGTACAACTTCAATCGAGTGGATCCATGGTCTCCCGAGGATCACATTGTAAGCCATGTCCTCGAGCATGACTGGGAACACTGTTTCCTTAACAACCCCTTCGACATACATATTGAGCGTGATCTCGCCCAATATTTTCTCAGTGGAGTTATTAAAACCAGTTAATATGGTTGCCTTGGGGACAATCTAGCCCTTCAACCATATTTTCTTAACAGCCCTGTAGCTGATTATATTAACAGAACTGCTGGGGTCGATCAAGACTCGTTTGATATCTGAATCGTTGATCCTCAACATGAGGTCTAAGGCATCGTGATGGGGAAATATCATCACATCGCACTCATCGTCATTGAACACTATTTCTTTACCTGAACCTCCTACTCGGGTTCTTTTCTCCATCGTTATCGACAACTTGACAAACTTTTTGGCGGCTGCAAAGTTCACGCCATTCACTTCTGATCCCCCAGATATCACGTTCACAACCCTCTCGGAGGGTGGGGCCTTTAGTGGCTGTCCATCCCCTCAGTTTTTTGCCTAGTTTTGTTTGCCTTTATCAGCGAGGAACTCATCTTGTTAGCCCTTTTTCAACAGATGAGCCACCTCGAGGCGAAGCGCCTTATAATTTAGGCTTCGGCCTGCAACTCTCCATTCAGCTTCTTCCAACCTTATTTTAGTGGCAGCTCTGTCGTGCAACTCGTTCCATGTATGAGTTTGATATTGTTGAAGCTCTTTCTTTAGCTCGGCAGCTGCATTGGAGTTCTGAACATTGATATTCCTTTCAAAGGCCATGATGGCCAAGTTATCTCCTATGGGGGCAGTTCCATCTTCTCAGCTTGGAATCGCTCAAGGAAGTCTTTGATGGGCTCCCCATATTGTTGCTTGACCTCAAAGATATCTTCTTTCTTTGAAGAATCTTTTGTGCACCGGTGTGAGCCTTGATGAATGCATCGGCTAGCTCTTTAAAATCTAAGATAGATTTTGGGGCAAATGCATATACCAGTGTAGCGCCCATTTTTCCAATGTGTCCCCAATTTTTTTCAAGAACATATATTCCTTTTCAATTTCAGATAAGTCATTGCCTTTCACCACCGCCATGAATTCGGTCACGTGCTCGACCGGGTCGATGGTGCCATCATATTTCTTCAGAATTTGCATTTTGAAGTGCTTTGGGATTAGAGCTGGAGCAGCCTCGGGTTTGTAAGGGAACTTGCTACGTTGGCCGATGTACAACGCCCTTTGGGTCTTCCTTACCCTGGGGACATATTCGAGTTGCTTCTCGAATTTGGCCTCAACTCGAGCCTCTATATCTTTTTTCAGTTTTTCGAGGTCTACCGAGGAGTTTGCTTCAGCCATATTGAGAACTTTTCTGAATGGCGGATTGGTATTCGGTGCAATCCCCGAGCCTCCAGACGTGGATCCGTTTTGAGGTCCTCCTGTTGTCGCATCCGTAGGAACAAAGTTCAGGATGCCTCTATTCGGAGCTATAGGTGGTGTATTAGTGGAGGTGGCGTGATTCCATACCGAGACCGCTTCCAAGAAGCTACAAAATTCAACGTTAAAGGCTGCTTGCTGGTCGAAGCGTACTTGGAGGACATTCAAAGAGCGTATAATAAACACTTGGAAATGGTCGCTCGATCATGATGAAGAGGGATACGTTGGAGGTGGTGGTGGTATGGGCGTATATTCCGTTTGAAGTGGGGGTAGTAGCATACCAGTTTTACCAACGGAAGGTAACTGGTGCACATTGGCATTATCACCATTATCAGCCATCACATAAAAGAAAACGATTCCGCTCAACTTTGGAATAAAGCGTAATTGCTTGAATTCCTACCGACGGCGCCAATTTGTATTGGCCTAAAATTATTTAGGACGATAAATCGAATTTGAGATGGGTTTACAAGCAATGCTAAGTATCAACGTCGAAATAAGCGAAAAATTGAACAAACTAGTGAACAAAAATAGAATAGGATTTCAATATATGCTTTAAGTACAAATTTTAGCAGAATTTCTGCATATATTTCTCAATGCCTAATATATCAAATGAATTACTATTTATAGACAAATTGTTACCCATTTCTCCCATGTTTCCCACGTCTTTGCCCACATTCCGCATCTGTGAAAGTGGGTTGGATGGTGCGAGGTTGTGGGACTGCTTTCTCGCTGAAAGTGGGGCGGTTCACCGAGGCTAAAGTCTTTTGCCTCGGGGCTTTCAGCTCTTTGATTAACCGAAGTTAAGATCCACCGAGGCGTGGCCCAATCATACCCTCGGTTGCTGACTTCGACCTTATTATCTGCCCCAAGCCTTGGCTTATGAATGTCTGTTCGGTAGACCTCGGGTCGTACATCCGAGGTGACACTTAGCACGAGCCTATTTTAACCCAATACACTATCTTCTTAGGGGGAGGGGGGTCACGTGATACTGCTTCATCAAAAAATTTTACCGAGTATATACATATAAATAAAAAATATATACAATATATCACTACAAATATGAAGTATGACATGTTTGAATGAAAGGGTCTTGCTGATGCAGTGGTTATGTGACACCGCTTGCGAAAAATTCTGCCTACTCCACTGCAAGGAGTTATTCTTTTATCTCAACTAATAAAAAATTAAACATTAACAACAAATATGAATTAATCTTTTTCTGCTTCAATCACGAGGGATCGGAGATGGTTCACATCTGGATCAATCCAAATGCATGAACTTGGTTGGTTTAAGTCGAAAGACTTTCTACCTGAGAAAGCTTTATTGACAGAGTAATCACTCAAGTAAAAGTTGTCATTGGCCAAAGAATAGAATACCAAGTTGTTGTTGTGATCAAGCATTGAAACATAGATCTTGTTTTCTAATCCCGGTGCAATGCATGGTTTCAAGAAGGATGCTTCCCTGCTTACAAACAGCGTTTTGTTACCCAAATTTGTTACTTGTTCCGTCTCCAATACCTTTTGATTTATGTTGTACCTGTACCTCCAAACCTCTATTTTTCTATTTTCATCGGTCATAAATATAGCTAATATTCCACCATTATCAGCGTCTTCTGCCACACGAAGGTTTTGAATAGTTTCATGTAACTATTTAATACATGAAAAAAGTTAAATAGCTCTTAACTTTTACCATACGAGTTTCCTCCTTAACCTCTTAAACTCTTACACAAAAAACAAAAACAAAAACAAAAAAAAAAAAAAAAAAAACCAAGATTTTTATAGTAGAAAATTGCCTGATATTCAGAAGAAGGAAAAAGAAAATTGCGTAATATTTTAAAACTCTAAATAAAACTCATATTTATGAATAAGATTTTTGGAAACTCGAACCAATATAGTATGTTCAAACAAATTGCTAACATTCTTGTTCTTGTATGCCTTTATGTTCTTCTGGACTCAGGAGCGGAGGCAGGATTTTCAATAAGGGGTTCAAAATTTAAAAAATAAAGCTTAGACTTGTGTCAAGGGGATTCAGCATATAGTATGTATATAAAAAAAATTAATTTTACCCTGTATACGCAGTGCAATTTTTCCGTAAATTGGGGTTCAATCCGTCAAGGGGCTTGACAATGGGTGGCTCCGCCACTGCTTCTGGTTCTGTCCCTTCTTCTTCTTCTCTTCCTTTTTTTTGTGCATCTTGCTTCTGTCGAAAAAATAGAAATTCACCTACTATAATTTTGATTTAACAAATTGTATGAGCCAATACTTACCCCCTCCGTTACAATTAGCTATATGGTGCATAAAGCCATAATACCCTATTTGTTGGACACATTAGTCGCAGTTGTACTTCTCTTTTTGTTATTTCTTATTTTCTTTTGGTGCAACTTTCACCACTTGGTCTGCATGGTTTTTCTTCGCTATTAAGTGTACTTCAATTTCAACCAATAAAACTGCACCAAAACTTATCAAAATGTATAGTTACTATTAGACATTTATATGAAACATGTTCATAGATATTAATTCAAAGAACAAGCTGATCAAAAGCTTACATGTAGATGATACAAAAAAATGGAAAGTAATAACGATAACAGAATGAACAAAAAACAAAACAATTTATAAAAATTACAATAAAAGTTAGTGCAATAATAACAAAATGATAAAACCTATACATACAACATGTGTATTATTTACAAACAGTTGTGCGCGACGTGAAAAAGTATAAACTACTACAGTTTCTATTTTGTCTTCTGAGCACCAAGTACTTCAAGAGCTTCAACATCAAACGAATCAATTTTTGGGCCAGTTAGGCTATTTTTTTTAAGTGGCCTAGTCACTGTTCAGACAGTGTAAAAATTATCTGTGTTGCACAATTATGTCGAACCCATAACTAAGTAAATAAATGTTGCGATCACAACACAAGAACAACAACAACATACTCAGTGTGATCCCATGAGTGGGTTCCGGGGAGGGTGAGCTGGTTCAAATAGAAAAATGTTTGCAAACACACAATTCTAACAAATGCATAACTAGAACAAATTAAACTCACATCGAAATCATTCTTCTGAGCACCGGGTACTTCAAGAGCTTCGACATCAAACGAGTCAATTCTCAGGCCAGTAAGGATCAGTTTCCTAACAGCCACATTATTATTATGATCATCATCCTCATCCGAATCAAAATCCAACACATATCCAGGCGTGGAACCACCATCACCGTTCACAATATCGCGATCACCATCGCTATCGATATCGAATCATCTTGAAATACCCATCGTGATTCGATTGAATCCATTGATGTTAATCCACCACCATTACTCTCTCTATCAATATTTGAAAATCAGTTACATATAATTTTTGAAATTAATTAACTGTATTGTGTAATTGTATTACATTTTGTGTAAATAATTGAAAACCCTAGAAAATTGTAAAGGATTTGGATGAGATTTTACAGAGATTTGGGTGTGTTTAATTTTGATTTGAATGGATCGAGCTATTTGTTTGGGGGGTGGGGTTTGCGGGTAATAACGACTTTTTCACATTTGATGTTACTTTTGGGAATAATGGCTAAATTAAGTTGAACATCTTAAAAACTTACCCGCACCTCGTGTTTATTTCAAATCATGCAAATTAGTTATGGTAGTATAAATTTAAAGTATAGATTCATAACATCTAACCATGATTATTTTATGTATCTAGTTTAACTTGGAACAGAGTTTACTGTATTGGATGAAAAGTCACCGAGGACTCGAACAAGGCCTCGAAGCTTGACACGAAGCCACTCTGCGAGGCCAACTTATGAGGAGAGGTTGCATGACTCTTTGCCCTGGGGAATCACCTCAGGAAACGAGGGGGAATAAACTCAAAGTATTGAGCTCGGAGCAAACACCGTTACAATATAACCCCGAGCGGATGCAGCGTCTCAGAAAACGAGACCCAGCCTTTATAACTGTCGACCGTTGCTCTAGCATTTAAGAAGACAGATCGTGAGTCAACTACAATCAAGTACGGAGTAATGGTCATAAAGGCGCAATTATGATATTTACAACGACATTCTTTCTCTTGATTATAAATATGACTCATTTGTAAACATAGGGGACATGATCAATACAATACTCAACTTTATTTCTTACTTCTTGCCTCGTTTTATCATTTGATTTATTTTCTTGCCACGTTTATATTCTTAAGCAGTATCTAAACCCAGTCCCAGCTCGAATAGCATTTCGATACAAGCAAATTACTAGTTAGACCCGATACAAATTCGATTTGTTGTCCTATCCTGATTTAGGCCAACACAAATTGGCGCCGTCTGTGGGGATCTGGTAATAACGTTTATTCCGAAGTCGAAGCTTTTTCAGATTTATATAAAATATCGATAGCCTCGACATGTTGAAAATCCGCAAACGTCATAACGGGCGGTATAGAAATAAACGGTATCAATCATTCCTCGGCAAGGAAGCTTGTGAAGCTCTCAACCAATATGGAGAAAAGAACCCAAATGGAGAGAATCGGCGAAGAAATCATTTTTGACGAAGGAGACCGCCGCGAGACAATGACCCCTCATCATGAAGCTTTGGTTATTACCTTAAGGGTCAACAATTCAGATGTAAAACGAATCCTAGTAGACCCTGGGAGCTCCGTAAATATAATCAACCTCAGAGCCATTGAACAAATGAGGTTGGAGGACCTTGTCGTCCTGAAAGTGACCACCTTAGCAGGGTTCAATAACTCCGTGGAAAGAATCCTATTGGGAACCCTATTGACGATATAATCGGTATGCGTAGAAGCCATTATTCATGCATGCGACATAAATTTTCCAATAATTAATACACGAAAAAAAGTTAAATAGCCCCATTCTCACTCTAAGGGATGTTTGTAACTCTTTACCATAGACATCCTACAATGATAGTTGTTAAAGGAACTTCATCTAGTATTCTTTCTATTTACTGTTGCGCGAATCATTTTTGAAATAAATATTCCTTTGAAAGTATTTTTGTTTGTATAAAACACAAATCAAAATTATTCGATAATAAGAACTTTGATTATAAAGGTTTCAGCTCATTGTATTACCATTTCTTTTACAGGGTGGACAAATACTTAAACTCAATAAATGTATTTACTGTAGAATGTGAGATATCAACCCAAGGAATACTAGACCAAGTGCAACAAAAAAGGATGCTGCTGTTGTGCCAACTTACATGTGAATGAATAAGTGAAACTGGTTAGCTGATCGAATGAATGATTGCTTGTAGTGATGAGGAGTAAATCTTTATATGAAATAGTACGTATAACTGAGCTTTAATTTTGTGTTTTGGGCGTAACAATACTTAGGGAGGAGTCTTGCTTTTGGTACCTTTTTTCAAAGTTAAGGTATCATATACAAGCGAGGCACGAAGAACGACCTTTTATCTATTATAGTCCTCTTAATGCAGTTCTTCTTCCGTTTCAGAAATGATGATATTTTTCACTTTTTGAAAGTCAATTTGACTAATCTTTGAATCTAAATTAAACTATATTAAATTAATATTTTCAAAAAAACTATAGGTAAAGTTTAATACTTCTTGCATTCTAATACGACTTGCATTGCATCTTGGTGTCTTATAATTACTATTAGTATTAATATCTTTTTTATAACCAAGAAATCCTCGAAAACCAGTGGCACACGATTATTAGACCTTTCTTCAAAGGCTAAACTTACACCTGATAGCCTAAGATTCAGTATGTGCATAGATTATACAGTGTGGACATGGTAAGCTGATTTTATGCTATTGATACAGATCATGAATAAAACAGACGGGGAATTTTGAAGTCCATAGATTTAGGCAATGTTTAATTGCTTGAATATTGGATGCACCCTGTTGTTTCAAGAACAGCCCATAACCGAGTTGCTTTAGGGATATTACAAAATTTGTTAGAGGCTCTAAAAACAGGCAAAATGCCAATGACTTTGAATATAAATACTATAATAAAAAAGCAAGGAGTTATTCTTTTATCTCAACTAATAAAAAATTAACCTAACAACAAATATAAATTAATCATGTTTAGCTTGAATCATGACGGACGGGAGATGGTTCACATCTGGATCAATCCAAATGCAGGAACTTGGTTGGACAAAGTTGAAACAGTCTCCACCTAAGAAAGATTTATTGGCAAAGTAATCGATGAAGTAAAAGTTGTCATCGGCCAAATTATAGGAAACCACATTGTTGTTTTGATCAAACATTGAGACATAAATCTTGTTTTCTAACCCTGGTGCAATGCATGGTTTCAAGTAGGATGTTTCCCTGCTTACAAACAGTGTTTTGTTACCCAAATTTGTTACTTGTTCCGTCTCCAATGTCTTTTGATTTTTGTTGTACTTGTACCTCCAAACCTCTAGTTTTCCCTTTTCACCAGTCATAAATATAGCTAATATTCCACCATTATCAGCGTCTTCTGCTACGCGAATGTTTTGAATAGAGTTTCTTATTCGACGAGGCAAGCGCTTCCAACAAAACTCCCAGGTAGGTTTCTCCGTTGTTGTATTCTTGATATTCAATATGCCCAAATACCCTTCATCTCCCAATAGGTAAATGGTATCGTTGTTGGAAAATACTGCACTGTTGCACCCTGATGTCCAAAATCTTCCTTGGATATCAAAGGAGTCATAAAACGTCCATTCACTTTCTCCAACTTTGATGATGTTTACAGATGGGCGACCCAACGTATCCAGACCAACGACAAAACAATCTGTTGATAAAGTGTCCGGGGGACACGAAAACGTCCAAGCATGGCATATATTTGTTTCATCTAGATCAGGGAGTTCAATTTGAACCTTGGTAAAGGGATTGAAAAAGAACATGTCATACTCGTCTCGACTCATGAGCAACCAACCATCTTTTGAACATCGAATTCGGGAACCTATCAATTCTGGAAGATCCATCTTGTAGGTGAGCTCATTGTACAGTGGGTGAAAGAATTCAACAGTGCCAGTTTCTTCATGTAAGATCATCAAACGAGGTGAATGAAACGGCAAAAGCTCAATAAAACGCCATCTCTTACAAACAGCACGAAACGCACGAGAATCTCTACCAAACAGACAAGATAGTATTGTTCTGAGTATGTCTGTCGGAACACAATCAGACCACAATTGATCCATTGGAACAATGGCATAAAATTGTGTTCTTGGAGTAAATTTGCATAGACTGGAGAGCTTACATACACGTTACACCACTCCTACTCCAATATTAATCAGAATCCAAATTATTTATGAGAATGGAATATCTCCATTCATGGACAAAAAGTTTCAGTTAAAACTTTCCTTGTATTTGAGGTATTCTAACTCCTTCCTTTATTCTACTTGGACTTGGTCAATTACTTTCCTTGTATTTGAGGTATTCTAACTTCTTTCCTTACTGTACTTGGGACTTATGTCAATTACTTTCCTTGTATTTGAAGTAATTAAACTACTTTCTTTATGGTATACTTGGACTCGATTAATTACTTGTTCCACTTTAACTAGGACTCACTGATCTTATTTAAACCCATTCGACACAAAGAATTCTTGTTAGCCTTCATGCTTTGCCACAATTGATCATTGCACGTTTGATCGTGAGTTTTTTTTCCTTTAACTGCCTTTTGCTTTCTTCTCCATTTAATTTTGTTGTATTTTTGCTTTCTTATTAGTATTTATGTTAATTTTCTTATAAAGTTTGAGGCAACTCTTTAGAGGTACGTAGTTGTAAGGTTGCAGTTTAGGAAAAGGAAATTGTAACTTTTTGTGCTCTATGGAATCTAAACGTGGTTCTTCTAAACTTGTATAACTAGTTTACTCTCTTCATACTGAGAAATATTCCACCTAATTAAGCAGCTATAAGTGCAATTAAACCATTTGAGTTCATAGCTATCAGTAATATATACGTGTATTATTCTCTTTTCTTTTGCAGAGATCAAGAAACAAAATGAGTTTGCCAGAAAACATGAACGAAAAATCAGAATATGGTCGACCTCCTTCGTCTCCCCAACAACACCCTTGGCTTGTTATTTGTCATGGAAAGGCCAAGCAAAAGCAAACATTTTTTAGCATATCAGAGAATCGATATGAGGTGAAAACTATACCCGAGCTTCGATACACCACAATACTGGGGCGTCTTCATGAATGGCTTGTGTTACTTGACTGTGATTCTAAAGATTGTTACATTTGGAATCCTATTTCAATGGAAAAAATTAAGCTCCCACCACTCCCAGAAGATACTCAGTACGATCATTTAGAATGCCTCTTGTCCGCACCACCCCATGATCCTGAATGCCGCCTTTTCTTCATTAAAAGACTTACAGTTTACTTCTGCAGGCCAGGTCATGATCAAGAATTTAATAAACAAGATTTAGAACTAGATGGAGTTGACGGTTTCAAGTGTTGGACAGTTTTCAAGGGAAAACTTTACGGATTAACACTTCAAGAAACAATTCTAGTAACTCTGGATCTTGATCATGACTCAGGAATAGTTCAAGTTACACCATTGACTGATGAACCCCTGGATGAGGATGATGAAAATTTCTTAGACATGCCATGTCGTGAGTGGTACCTCATTCAATCTTGTGACGACCACCTTTTATATGTTCGTTGTCTTCGTTTTGGATTACGCTTTAAGGAGGTGTACAGTTTTCTAATCTATCGGTTTGATTTTGTAGAAAAATCGTGGGTAAGAGTAAACAGTATTGGCGAATCTGCAATTTTTCTAGATAGTTGCGGCGGGATAAATTGCTCCACAAGAGGCACTAATCTCAAGAGAGAATCAATCTACTTCACTGAGGATGGCGGCCGTCGTCTTTATGTCTTCAATTTGGAAACACATAGCAAATCGGTATCCCTCCCATGCCTACATGTTAGCAAGAAATACTCGTGGTTTTATTGGTTAATGCTTTCTCCACAATGCAATTAATTTGTCACTGAGCATGAAAACTCTCATCTCTTTTATTGATGATGATTTGTACTGTTATCAACAAAATTTAGCTTCCAATTCCAAATATATTCTTGGTTATTATTATTGTTGTTATTGTAGTTGTTGTTGTTGTTGTTGTGAATTGAAGTTGATTCAACATATATAATAATCTGAACACTCATATGAGGACAACAAAAACTAAGAACATGAATACATTCTGGAAAAATAAAAAATCACAAAATACTAGTAGTTTTTTCACTGATAAATGTAATCGTGCATTAATAAAAAAATCAAAAAGAGCACAATCATTTACCAATTTGGATTCATGCCCGGGAGATCGACTACAGAAGCCATCCACCTTTTGAGGTGACTGATTGAGCAGTATAGGGACAGGAGAAGGGACTTGCACATGATGTTCATCGACCTAGAAAAAGCTTATGACAAGTCATTAGAGAGGTTCTATGGAGATGCCTGGAATCTAAAAGGGTTTATGTGGCATATATCAGGGTGATCAAGGATATGTACGAGGGAGCTAAGACTCGAGTGAAAACAGTGGGAGGAGAATCAGACCACTTTCCAGTCGAGATGGGGCTACATCAGGCCGGTCGGCGCTTAGCCCATTTTTATTTGCTCTCATGATGGATGAATTGACTCAAAGTATCCAAGGAGAGGTGTCATAGTGCATGTTATTTGCAGATGATATAGTGTTGGTGGATGAGACACGCAGAGGTGTGAATGAGAAGCTGGAGGTGTGGAGACAGACTTTAGAGTCTAAAGGCTTTAGCAGAACAAAGATAGAGTACATGAAATGCAAGTTCAGTGACGCACATGTTGAGTCAGATGTGGAAGTGACGCTTGATTCCCAAGTTATTCCTAAGAAAGAAAACTTCAGATATCTTGGCTTAAGCCTTTAAGGTAATGGAGAGATTGTAAGGATTTGTTCACTTCACCCATAATAAGGACAAAGGAGGGGCTTGTTTTCGTTTACAAGTTACATGTTGGGTCCTATTATCACCCAAGGAAAGTTAGAGGGCCATTTTTACAAAACAATAAAATGCATTTTTCCGTTACTCCATAATAACTAACCATCTTGTGTACGAGAAGTTTCATGAATCCTCTTATAACATCTAACAATACATCTTAAAATATCGGTCAAAATTTATGCATGTCACAAACTGGAGAGGAAATAAATAAATTAATTTGTTTCGAAAAAAGTTGACAAAGATTCTTTGTTGCATAATTAATAGGGAGGCTTCAAGCTTTGGTCTAGTGTTAAAGAACTGAGCTTATTTATCGAGTAGGCTTATATTTAGACATAAGCTAGATAGAGTGGAAAAAGGCCGGGGAGAGATTTACCACTGAGTTTCGAACACTACTAAAAAAACTGCTTTTTTTTTACTACTGCCTATCGACCGAAAATCGGTCGAACCAAAATTTCGACCGATTTTCGGTCGATAGGTTAAATTTTTTTGGCCCTGCCGACCGAAATTCGGTCGATGGTGCGGTCGGAAGCCCCGTTTTTAATTGGGGCAGAACACAATTTCGGCTCATTTTGCTTCTTCCCCAAAAATCATAAAACACCATTTTAAACCCTCCCCAAGCTCCATACTCGAAATCCACCATAACCCACCCCCAAAATCCAAAATCAAAGACATTCTACCCTCCTAAACACAACATATAACAAGAAATTCAAGGTAAATTTTTAATTTTAGGGTTATTTTAATTACTTTCTAAAACTTAAACCTTAACTTTTTTACTCAATTTTTTTTGTAGATTTGAAGCATATAACTAGTGGGGAATCATTATTAGGTGCTATTGGGTCACAAATCAACTTCGAGGTAAGGTTTTTTTTTATTATTATTAAATCCGAATTTAATTATGTATTTAATTATTTTTTAAGTTTGGCCTATAATGTTGCATAGGTAGTTAATTATTAGTTAGCAAACTTTATTGTAGTTATTGTTGGTGTTGAAGAACTTGTTTGGTGTTGTTAGATATTACAAAGTTAGGTTTGTGTTGTTTGGGATTATATTGTTGTAGTTGTTGGTGATTGTTGGAATTGTTTGGTAGTGTTGTTTGGAATGTGTTGTTGCCTTGGTGTTGTTAGCTATTATAAACTTGAATTGCTTTGATAATAGTAATTAATAGGGTGTTATTAGAAAATATTGTTTCTTTGGGGCATTTCATCAAACAAGTTGCGAGCATTAACAAACCCGACAACATTAATCTTGCTATAGTGATTACAAAAAAGTGGCAAAATATTATAAAAAATCATACATATTGTTTCTCAATCTTGCAATGTTTGTGTAGATATGGACATTAATAGACGCCGTTTGTAGATGGATAATAGAAACTTTCCCGAGCGGCGGGGGTTGAGGCCTTCGTTTGTAGCAGGTGTTATGGAATTTCTGGATATAGCCCGCAACACAGACGATTATTTAAGGCATGGCAAAATTAGATGTCCATGTGAAAAATGCGAATGTGTAAAGATACAAGATTTGGAGAATGTCGAGTTACATCTGTATAAGAAGGGGTTTATGCCAAATTATTACGTTTGGTATAATCATGGAGAGCCTTGGGACTTGCAGCAGCAACTTCAAAATCTTAAAAATATCAAAGGCCAAAGACCATTGGTGGGCAGTTTTAAAAGGAAAACCGGTGGGATTAGTTGAAGTACCTGATTTGTTAGATGTTGCATACCAGAACGAGGTCTCAACCGTTCCATTGATAGCGGACAATAAACTAGCTGACCAGTTGCAGCATATTGATGGCATATATGAGCAGGTAGATGCATCTGTAGCTAGTCGAGGAAAAAACCCAGTTGATTTTGGAGAAGGAGCTTCAAGGGCAAATGATGATGATGAATATACAGATGAAGAAGAATTTAACTTGTTCTCTTCTTTAATTTATAGGAAAAGCAAGAAAATCGGACTATTCCACTCTCTGAAATGCACAAGATCCAGCATATCAAGAGTGATAAAAAGGGCGGAGAAGTCTGGGTCGAGCCCCGCGCAAAAGAGACCTGGGTAAGTAATTAAATTCAAACTAAAGTCCCGCCAATCCTTCAACTATAATACTTCATATTTGTACCGTTTATATATTTCTGTTTTTCAGGAAATAGCTACAAAGGTCGTTGAAGACTGGACCGCGACTCAACAATCTGAATGCGGAAGCAGTACCCCAGCACCGCTAACGCTCGAGCAAGAAACCAATTTATGGTTGGAAGCGGTCGGAGGGGTGAAGAAGGGGTCCGCGTATGGCCTTGCAACACTGTATTCATCTGGCAAGCATAAATCGAACTATTTGGGCTCGTGTTCTACTGCTCCTTCAAGCTCTCAAACTCCTGAAAAAATAGATCGGATGCAAGAGGAGATCGACGAGCTGAAAAGACAAAATGAAGCTATGCGCTTACAACATGAGGCTCATCAAGCAGAAATACGTGTAATGATGCAAGAAATCCTCCTTAACCAAAAAAAAAAAGGCAAAGGAAAGCGCGATAGTTCGGGAAAGGGAAAGAACAAGAGCAGACGTCACCACCGTTCGCCGTCTCAGTCTGATGCCGACTCTAGTTCGGGTTCTAGCCAGTAGTAGTAGTGATTGTTGAACTTTAAACTATTTGTTAAGTTTGTTTGATTATTGTAACACTTGAACTAATGTTGAAAGACTTATTGCTATTGTTTGGCTTTGTTAGCCTTGTTTGAATATCATTTATGAATGTGTTTTGTCTGGTTTTTCTGCGTGTTGCTGAATTTACAGGTGGTGTAGGGCTAATTTCAGATTATATGTTGCAGGTTTTTACAGGTTTTCGACCGATTTTCGGTCGATAGTTGATCAAAAAATATAACCAGCCTTTCGACCGAATTTCGGTCGAAAGGCTGTTCGACCGAATTTCAGTCGATAGGCCTTCGACCGAAATTCGGTCGAAGTCGGTCGACGTTCGACCAAAATTCGGTCGAAGGGCTAGTTTCGACCATATTGTGGTCGACCACCACAATCGGTCGAAATACGGTCGAAATTTCCACCGTATTTCGACCGATTGGGCGGTCGAAAAAGACAGTTTTTTTAGTAGTGGAACTATGCACCACTAACCCTTACGATTTCTCGGTTATCAATTTTTCTTGGATAAGGTTATCAAAAAAGTTAAATAGGGAAGAGAGATGGAGAGCTCAAATATTTGCAGTTTTGAAACATTATTGTAGTAGTATTTTGTGGATCAGAAGTAGGTTTATGAAGCTTATATATATGGTGGTTCCTCGAATGACACTTCCTCTGGTAACTTCTATTATTCAGTTTGTTCTTTAGTAAGTGGGACATCATTGCTTCGTATGAAATTTTTATGTACAGTAGCTTGTTAGGAGAAACTGTTGGATTCTTTATGGAACTTTTCTTAGGGTCATTTCTTTCTTCTTCAGATATTGTTATACGTAAGAGCTTTAGTCTAGTGGGAAGTGCGCAGCTTGTGATGTTTGGGTTCGGCACAGATCTAAAATGCCCCTTATCTGTGTCTTCTCTCATGTGTTTATATTTTTATTATCAAGCCGACTTGAACTGATCATGATTTTCTTTTGCTTTCCTTCGTTTCATGTGAATATGCATGCATTCTAGTTGCTATCTAAAGAACAAGTCAGATTTTCTGGCTCTAAGTTCCTTTGATACTATCAAATGAGTCCAATTTGTGTCTAGAGTTTTTATAAATATTAGCACGCTAAAAGATCGAAGCAATCATAATATTGAATAAGAATAAAGAATCAGTAATAATAGAAGAAATAATTGAGCTAAAATTTGTAGCATCTAATATCATATTTTTTGTTTGCACTTATTAAAGAAGATTGTCCTTTTTCTTTTCTTTTTTTGAACTTTTTTCTTTAGAAACTTGTAGCTGATTTGCAGCAAATACACTTGTAATTTACAGTATAGTGAGTATAAATAATGATGTAATGAGTGTAAATAGAACCTGATTGGATCCTGGTACCGACGACAGGGATACATCAAGTCCATGGCTGACCTGATTGAGAAGGAGCTGCATAATTTTTCTAAGCCTGAGGAGGTAATTTATATTGCATCAGATGCAGTTCATGATAATCATGTTTATGTTTGTAGTTTTCTGATGAACTCCTTTCTTTGCTATTATTGGAACTGGGAGAAGCTATACTGTTGCAACCTAATCCTAAGCTTCTTGATGATTTTAGGTCATGGTTTTCTTTAGTGCCAGTTAGTTATGTCGAAGATGATGGTGATCCATATAGAGATCAGATGGAAGAGTGCATTTCCTTGATAATGAATGAGCTGAAAGCTAGAGGAACTAACAATGATCATACCTTTGGCTTACCAGGTCTGTTATAATGCCCAAGTCCTCCATATCATGTTTTCTGTGTTACGCATAGTTCTTGAACTTTTGTAATGCCTACATTCAGCTCTCTCCTACAGTGTCCTCTATGCAAAGTTATTGTTGATCATAAATAAGAAATAAATGTAGATTCCACATTGTAGTCAATCTTTGACAGTACGTTTTCTCAAAATTCTTTGCAGTCTAGTTAAGGGAATCCTCCTTATGTTTTGGATATCTGAACATCCAGCATATGTCTTTTCTAATACAATTACAATCTCAATGGCGATTAAGCTAAGCGCATAACCTAACGAAACAAAAACAATCTATAGAGGCCAGTCCAAGTGTCCAGCTAGTTGGTAATAATGTTTTATTATGGCCAAATTCATACGCAGCCCCTTAAACTTGTCCAAAACTTTCATTGCTTGTTCCATCTTAACACTTTTTGAAGATGCTCCTACACAGGTTTAGCGTGTGTAAGCAATCTCGATAACGTGGAAATTACTACCAATGAGAAAAAAGCATCTGTTAATTCCTTCCACCATGGAATACATCACGGGCCATTTCGATAAAGACCAAAAAAAAAAAAAAAAAAAAAAAGAGACCTTCCCAAACAAAATATCACCTGTAACCTAACCCCCTCCTTTTCTTGACTGTAAGTGACTTATCTCTTTAATTTTGAGTTTTTTAGATTCTTCTTTGGTGTTGAGAATATGACTAAAAATTAGGATTTTTTGGATTGTTCTTTACCAGATGGCTAGGGTATGAGAATAGTTTGTCCCTTTTCCGATTCCTTCAAATTTTACTCTTATCTATATTGACTAAAGTTAGAGTATTTTTTTCAATTTGGTTTATTGTTTTATGTGAATATCATGTCCCTTTCCTAATGGAGTATCTTTTATTTGAATTTTTCAGTGTTAACCCTTATCAATATCGGACGAGTACATACAAGCAATATTTCAACGCTTAAATAAGGGTGGTATTTATGGAGTTCCAATAGACAAGGACCAATTTTCTATTACTGAGTTGCACGCTTATACTAAAGAAAAGGACCTATTGGAGTATCATCTTCAAGTTTCCAAAAAAGAGGGTTCAATTTATCAAGTGTTGCTGGATTCAATTTGTGATGACACTTCAGCTATAACAAGAGTTCAAGCAAATAGAGGGGTTAATAGGGCAGCTAGAGGTAGGGGAATGGAAAGAAAAGGTAGTGGAAGAGGAGCCCCATTTATAAGCCAAAGAAATACTTCATCTATTGAAGTACCATCATCAAGTGTTGCTGCTGCACGTAGTAGACAAAAGACACCCAACACTGCTGAATTTGGTATATATTCTGATCCTACAACAGGGACACAAGTCCTTAATGTATAAGCTTTTCTTCTATTTGTACTCTTTTTTTATGCCAAACTTATTTTACCTAGTTTCTTACCTGTTGTACATATTTCTTGACATTCCAGCCAGGTACATCGAGTCAGAGTTGTACAACTTGGAAAAAATGTGGAGAGTGCATTCGCAACTAATATTAATATTGGTTTTCAACCTCGTGGCTTAAAATGGAAGGGGAGAGCTGCAGTCTCCACCAACCATTTGCAGCAAATGAAAGCTAATAAGAGAAACAAGCAATTTTCATCAAGATTAAGAACTTCCCAGAAGTAGTTCTATGTAGGATACTTTGTTGTGGTTTGTTTAGTCTTATGTAATATGCAACAAACCGTTTGTATTGTTCTTTCAAGTTGTTAATCTTGGACCAAGTTCTTCTTTATGACTATGTAATATGCAGCAGCACATACTATTTGACTGTGCTGAGCTCAATCAGGAGCAGTTTTTGGTAAACTTTTCTTGAACATAGTACATTTTTCGGTTTTCTTGTTTAATTCAAAGATCAATCAGCTCTACCCAAAAATTTGTTGCTCTCTACAATCTTAAGAGCCTGGGCGTTAATCTCCCAGGGCGATATTCATGAGCTTATGATAAAGAAGGACAAGGCAGACATGAGGCCAAATCAGAAGATATGTTGGCATGAAGTCTTTGATTTTTTAACCCCTGGTTTCGTTAGTCTGGTGGTAACTACAATCTTGGTAACACCAACAATGAAGGTAGAATATTGTGAGGATCTCAAGATTCAACTTTTGAATTTATCATTCCATGATTGCTCTGAGGGAGGCATGGTTTAGAAGGCAAGTGTTGCAAGTGTGGGAGCAAATGCGACAACTACCTATTACTCAATGATATCAACATTTTTCAGTTTTCATTAAATCATTTTGTCGTAGCTGCTTCATTCCATGAAGTGCACGTAAAACTACACTCCTTATTAGGATCTATAGGATGTCAAACAAATGGATTTTGTTTGGTCAGCATATGGAATATGCTCTAGTTGGTTGGAATATTCTCAAACTTTTCGACCCCATCAGTAGCAACTGTGTCGGATATTTGGACAAGGGTGCGGATAATTTTGAGTCGAAGGTTGAAAAGCTGGAAGCTCTTCAGAACATTGAAACAGCTTCAGTACTTGTTGGCTTTAGTCTTGATAACATTGACTCTCTGGACGAAACTTTTATGAGGTTACCTTGTGAAGTATTATTATTCCCTCATCACAATGAAGATTATGAATTGATTGACAGGCTTTTCCAAGGTGCTCATTTTCCTGTAGATAAAGGTTTGGTTCTAGTGGAGGAAGAAGTGTTTTCTCTGGAATGTAATGGAAAACTTGACAAGCTTGCATCATACCACGAGTACGTGGAACTAAAGAAAATATTGTCTCTGCTATATGGTTACTGCTTCACAAAAATTCTGGGTATTTTTAGCCAAGGACTAAGAAAATTTTCCGCAGGAGCAGGCCTAACTACTGGTTACATTTTCAGAAAGAGAATCTGCTTGCCTAGTGTGTTTTATAAAGGTGTGCAAGATTGTTATATTGATGACAAGAACTTTGCTGGTTTCATGTTTGTTAGTGAAGTTGCCTTAGATGAGACTTTTAGATACAAGTGCTTGGTTGATGTATTATCCATGACTATTGAGAATGAGAGTATCAAAGCTCTGCTCACAAATGGTGCTAATATAGCCGCGGCCCATCCAGGTGCAAACAGGACCTGCATAGTGTTAGGCTATGAGATGGGATCAAAATCCTCTTCATTGGGTGGCTTGGTGATGAGTTTTAAAAAGGATTCGCTGCAGAAGCTCATCTATTTGTACTACAGTAGATGGCATGGGTATTTTTGTGGATGTTCACATCTCCCTGCCACAACAAGTGAAATGCAACTTTGGCTTGCTTCAATCGAGCAGCTCATTTTATTGCAATATTGCCGATGGCATTGGCATTTCTCTGGGTGCTCAGTCACACCAACTACAACTACACGCCAACTAAGCAACTCATTCAATGCTACTACTACTCCAGTGGCGCACAAAAAGGTTTATGTTCCTGAAATTATTTTCCAACAACCTTGAGGACAAGGTTGAATTCAAGGGGGATGGAGTGTTATGACCTGGGTTCATTAATGCAGTGGAGGGCTAGGATTTACTCACTGGATCAACGACTGAGATTAAAAGTTAAAAGGGTCAAGAATCAGTTAGTTAAATGCAACTAAACTAATGACCTGGAGGGCAGTTATGATCTGGAAATTCTTAATCAACTTTCCCTATAATCTTGATTCTTCAATTTATTCATCACCATTAATGAAGGCTTGAATCATTCTTACCGTAAAAGTTTGTAATAGTAAACAGAAATTAATAAAATTCCTAATTTGCTTCGATTCAATTCAGTTTTGCAATTTCAATGTGTGAGTTCATTACATAGTTCACTAACATCATCAACATCAATAAATAAAAAAGGTAAAAACTTTACCTCATGCTTCTTTGTTATCCTAAACCATTTCAATCCCGTCAGTCGGGCTAACAATGACGACGGCTTTGGAGGTGAGCTCGTCCAAAGTGTTCCCTCCTCTGTCGGCCTTCTCCTCCCAGCTTCTCTTACAGTCACTTACTTTGGCTAGTATCTTCTCTTTGCCAGATAAATCCCAGAAATAATCCAGCACTCCATTCACAAAGAACGGGAGTGCAAAAGTCTGTCATACGTCAGCCCTTCGAACATGGAAGTTTCCATGTTGGTCGCGGAATAGGCCCTTCTCAAACCATTCCATGAATGATCTGGAGGCTCTTTATGCCATTGTTTTGTTGTAGTCAAAGAAGAAGAAGAAAATGAAGGAAGAAGAAAACAAAATAGTAACAAGGGTTTTTGTTTCAGACGAAAAACAGGAAAAACTTTTATTAAGTCATTGGACCGGATTGAAAATTATTATTATTATTGGACATTAGGCCATTTGGGCTGAATCACACATTTTAGATAATATAATAATTGTTAACTATTTTGTATAGCATAGGAATATTAAAACGACGACGACTGGACTTACGTGGCAGAAATATTTTATTTACATATTTGTGGACAAATGCGATGAATAAAGTATGTAACTAACTTTCGGAGACAAGTTTAGGAGATAATTTATGTATTTTCTCCTTTTATATTGATAATGCTTCTTTCTAATGAATAAATGTTAGTCATTTATTACAATGCATTATATTGGTTATAGTTTTGAAATTTCTTATTGATAGACGTGAGTTTAAATCAAACTTCTAAAATATTAAACAAAATTCTATTATGAAAAACTTAAATTTCTTGCAAAAGAACAAAAAACTTATTAAAATCTTGAAATGAAGAATCACCACATTACTAATATCATGACAATACTAATTAAGCTCGGTTGTCCGAATGAATCGTATGTTTATCTATTAAAATATATATATATATATATATATATATATATATATATATATATATATATATATATATATATATATATATATATATATATATATATATATATATATATATATATATATACACACACACACACACACACATTAGTCTTTGGGCACGTGCTTTGTGCGTGTACCCCATATCTCATATTAACGTATATACAATTTTGATTACATAATTATTACTCCTATCATATAATGTGTTTTGAGTTTGTAAAACAAAAATCCAGACTAAAGGTGCGTTCGTCGAAATTTTAAATATTGATCTTATTTAGTTAGGTCATGAAAACAAAATTGAAACCACAAAATCCTCAGATGCCTTGTTGTGATTTTTGGCGAGCATATGATTGAAGAGTAAAAAATCTATAAACATTATTAGTACACTATCTTGTATCATTCATATAAGTAACTACGAAGACTCTCCTTAGATCAGATACAACAAGGACAAAAATATATTTAGTCTGTGACAATTGACAAATAAATATTGATCTTCTTATCATTACGTAGCATTCACAGTTTAGAGTGAATTTTGAAGTGCGGACATTGTAAGATGAATTAAAGTTAAAATCATAATGCATGTATAATATAACGCTCCCCTAGCGGTTTCACTTGCTTATCCAAAGTTGAGCAAGGAAACTAAAATAAAGCTAAGGTTGGCAAACTTAAATTTCTAAAACTGAAAATTCAAAATCTAAGCATATACCTATTCTGTTGGTTATGAAATCATACACCACAAAATTTAAAATCGTTGTTTGAAACTTGGAAAAAAACAAAAAGACAAACTATTTCGTTAAAAATAAAGATCTACACAATTGTATCCAACATAAATAGATATTTAAGTTATTGGTCAATCTGACAACGGAGACAGTGAAGTTCAAATGTACTTAATTCATGGAAACCTAAATCTAATTTTCCAAACCAAAGTCTAACAACAATATAAATAAACTAAATTAAAGAGAGACTTGTCAAAAATAACAAAAAGGGTGAGGAATTACCAAAGTTTAAATGAATCGGGAAAGAAATAAGCAACCTATTTGGCGAGTGCAGACTAGTGTCGTGTATTAGAATTTACAAATATAATCAGAAGAATTGTTGAATTGAGTTCATTGTTCACCAACGATTTATAACAAATAAAGGATGGAAGATGGGTGATACATACAATAAATATAATAATGATTGGGAAGCGAAAGGGAGGACATTCCAAAAGTTATCTTCATTAGGGCATCAGGAGCTGAACAACTCTGAGAAGTCCAAGGAGTTCTTTTCCCATTAACTTGGCGCATTTTGTATGTGGACATTAATTTTATTTTTTGGTAGAAATATATTTATGTTAATTTTTTATTTTTTGTTATAATTATTTGGTTGTATATTTATCCTTCTGTACACAAAGTTTGTTAGAATAATATTTAATTGAGGGATAAAATGGTCGTTTACATTTTGCTTTAGGGATTGGCTCTCTTAGAATAGTATGATACACACACACTACTACTACTACTACTACTATTACTATATAAGTATGTCCTAGAAAAACCAGAAGTCATTTTACCTAAATACCCTTTTAGTTAACCTTAATTCCCTGCATATCCAAAATACCCTATTTATTCAGTAGTGATAACCCGCAAGGGTAGCTGAGTTGGTTGAACAAGTGGTTTCCCACATGGAAGACTTGGTTCAAACCCCCTTGCCAACAACCTTCTCAGTTTGAGCCTGTGGCACAGGGCTTGCATAGTGCGGTTTACCTCTCATGTTTAGTGAGCCTGTAGCACAGGGTTTGCATAGTGCGGTTTACCTCTCCTGTGTAGTTTGCAGGCTATTGCATCAGAAACGGGGTTTATCCAGAGTACACTCGAAAGATAGTGGTTGCGGGTTCTCTTGTTATCAAAAAAAAATCTATTAATTAGAAGAAACTTAATTAATTGTAGTGTCGTTTCTAAAAGGACACAAATTTTCAGGAGCAATTTGATACCTGTATGACCGTGTGCAGTGACTTTCTTTAAAACACATATTGTTGTCTAAACATTATTGTGTCTCTCTTTCAAAGCATCATGCACCGTTTACCTTACTATGGCTCGATCTTAGTACATCCAAACCATTTAAAGTTGTTCTTTGTCGTTTCTCATCATTTGCCGAGTTGGATTTTATTGGAATCGACAATCATTATATTTCTTCTACTTACAATGATCGCAAACAATTCTTGGTCATTTATTCTATGACAAACGCATAGTAGCATGGTCGTCTCACAAGGAAATTCAATGATCACAATACGTAAAGGACCAATCACCAATCGCTTATTTTAATCAGAAGCCATGGACAACCTAAGAGCTCAACCACGAAGAATAACAACAAAAATCAGTTCTTCTACTTCTCCTTATTTTTTTTATAAATTTTTAACTTTATAGTTTTGCTTAGCTTATTATTTTTTTATATTTCTAAACTATGTTTTTTTTTTCGATGAAGTCCATGCCTAAATAACCTAAATACACTATGAGTATTATTTAGCAATTATTGTTATTGTATATAATATAGTTAAGGAAAGTAAATTAAAGAAAATGTTCAAAAAAGTTGTGTTTATTCTAATGAGTGCCACAAGCAGTGTTTCTTATATTTCTTATATATATAGAGAGAGAGAGAGATAAAGTTTTCGTCGAGGTTATTAGGTGTCGTGGCACACGCAACCTTCTACATAGATCTGCCCATGTATCAACGTGCAACGCACGTTCGTGGAGACTAGTATTTTAAAAAAATAATGTGTAAAGATTCGATCCTATGACTTCAAGCTATAGCGATATGTACGTATGTTGACAAATTTAGTAGCTCCATGACAATGATAAATATTATTACTTGTAAAATTTAGAATCAATAGATGGTTCTGTTACACAAAATATGTTTTTGAAATGTTATCAAACAAAGAAAAGAAAAGATTACCCGAACTGAGTAAACAGACTCCAAAACATGAATCGTCAATTCCAACAGATCCAAATATTATTTTGGAGCTCTAAGAGTAATTGAACTAAATTTGAAAGTTGTTTGACTATTACTTTAGCATATGAATTCATTATTTTAATTATGAACCAGTATTCTCATTTTGTGTGTTGGATATTCGTTTAATGAAACGAGCCCATGGATAAGTTTCATAAATGATTTAAGAGGTTTGTGCAAAGTTTTCTTAGGTTTCAAAGTCGCTAAACATTTCTCTTTTATGAAGTGAAGCTAATTATACTTAGTTCTTTGCTTCCAAGCCCTATTAAAACACTCCAAAATTAATATTGAATCCTCCACGGAATCGAGCGTTAATCCATTTCACATTAAGAACAAATGGAGTAGTATATGAATAAAAATGCCCTTAGTCCGTTCTCATTCTAAGGGATGTTCGTAACTACTCCCTCCGTTTAAGTTTACTTGTCCAAATTTAGCAAAGTCAAATTCTTAATTTACTTGTCCTTTTAGCAATTCAAGATAAAATTAGCTATGTTCTTCCTAATTCACCCTTGACATTAAATGGTCAAATTCTTCAAAATCTCTTTCCAATTAATTGGAAACTACAACAAAGTATAATAAATAAGGACAGATTTGTCAAGTTTAATTGGGACAAATAAACTTAAACAGAGGGAGTATTTACTAGAGACATTCTACAAATGCATTTCTTGTTGCACTGATCATCTTTAAAATAAATATTCATTGGAAAGTATTTTTCTTCATAGAAAATACAAATCAAAACTACTTTGATAATTAGATCATTCGATCATTGTTTCATACTATGTCATAGCCCTGTATGTTCCCTCTTCAGTTATTCTAAATATTGGAGAAGGTACTATTTAATTGTCTGTTGACAAGTGGCCATTGCTATACTACATTGAGCTAATTATAAACACCTTATTTGAATATAACTTTGTTGACTGGCAGTCCGATATTTTATAAATAAGTACTTGTCTGTGTCAAATCTGTTGTTGGCTATGGCTGCCTCTCCACTGAATCAACCTTCATTTGTCTCGACGAGAATTTATTATATTTTGTGAAAAAAAAAGTTGAATAAAAGAATAATCTTTTTTTATGCAAGGTTTGAGGGCTATCTTGCAAATTGTACCTCATGCATGTAAATGGATCCATGACATGCATATTATCCTAGTGTGCAGTAGACAATAATGCTAGTGTATAGAAGTTAAACATCATAGTAAATGGAGGGGTATTTATACATGTGCCCTCTCCCGCCTTGTCTTTGTTATATCCCGCTAGCAGCTCTAAAGTCTAGATTTCTATAGATTCTATTTCATTTTCAATCCATACTTCCGCCGTCAAAATTGAGAGAGGAGCTTTTCATTTTCAACATTGAAATTGCCATTAGAGCTTAAATTGTGGGGGGGAGATAATGAGATGCGGATGGGCTGTCTTTGTTTTTTTAGGTGATTACACAAATATCCCTACTATAAGTTAAAGAGAAATATGTGAGATGGGTTATTTTGGTCAAGTAAAAAATGGAGAGTTTGCTAACCTACTATACCCATGTAGTAGGTTAGCAAATCCCCCATATATATATATATATATACACACACACCACTTTCTTCAATAACAAGTTCTTCTAATCATGAAAAAGAAAATGAAAGGATAATAAATTGAATTCTGTTTTGAGAAAATGAAAACTTTACAAATTGATTTGAACTTCTAAGAGGCAATTTGACATGAAAAGAGGAAGACTATTAATGGTATGTATGTAAATACTATAGATACTAGGGATAAGTTGTAATTAGTTAAGATTTTATTATTCAGTCAAGTCAAAGTCTAGCCGGGTCAAAAACTACCATTATTGCTTTTCTAATTTCTATGGTGATCTTGTTTTTCTGTGTCACTATACCAGCCCAGCCCGCTAGTAATACTGCCCGCTTTGGGCCTAGGCCCGTACGGCTTTAAAATGCGTCACTAGATCTAAGGCCAGTTAACTTATATACAAATATCTCTCATGTATTATGTCGATGTGGGACGCTTAACTCTTAGCCGGGGTGTTACATACACCCCCTCTTATGGACTCGGGGTTTGCCCCGCGTACCCGGAATTTGTCTAGACTCAGCCCTGAACTCTGTCCTACATTGACAAGGCTGACACGGAGTGACTCTGATACCATTTGTAACAGCCCAACCCGCTAGTAATACAGTCCGCTTTGGGCCTAGACCCGCACGACACCCTCACGGCTTTAAAACGCGTCACCAAAGTCTAAGGCATGTATACTTATTTACCCAACAATTCTCTTATGTTATACCGATGTGGGACACTTAATCCTTAGCTGAGGCGTCACATACGCCCCCTCTTATGGAGGCTAGACTCAGCCCAGAACTCTATCCCGCATCGACAAGGTTTAAGGCATGTATACTTATTTACCCAACAATTCTCTTGTGTTATGCTGATGTGGGACACTTAATCCTTAGCTGAGGTGTCACATACACCCCCTCTTATGGACGCTAGACTCAGCCCTGAACTCACATACACCCCCTCTTATGGACGCTAGACTCAGCCCTGAACTCTGTCCCGCATCGACAAGACTGACACAGAGTGGCTCTGATACCATCTGTAACAGCCCAACCCGCTAGTGATATTGTCCGCTCTGGGCCTAGACCCAGGCCCGCACAGCTTTAAAACGCGTCACTAAGGTCTAAGGCATGTATACTTATATACCCAGCATCTCTCCTATGCTATGCCGATGTGGGACACTTAACCCTTAGTTGGGGTGTCACAGTCACAGAAGGTGCAGTGCGTCTACCTCTATAGCTCTTAATTGAACTTTTTTATTTTTTTTTATTTTTTTGAACTACAGTTTAAACACCAAAATTAGTTCTAATAGAACATAAAAGAAACGGACGGTTAGAAAACTATCTTTTATACTACACTTGTCATACTTCATCTAGTGACCCTAAAGGTGGCTATTAATGAAAATCATCCTAATAATTTGGAGTTGCGAGCACTTACAAAAATACCCACAAAACCTAAAATAATTACAGCCACTATCCGCTACTTTCAAATATTACCTCACCTACCCACTAAACTATTTACCCACTCTAACTATCCAGACTTGTATACCATAGTTTATGCAGTATACCATAAAGGTATGCACATATAAGGTATAACAAAGGTATACAGTAATAAATGGCTCTCCAGACTTTTATACCATAATTTATGCAGTATACCTTAAAGGTGTATCTATAAGGCATAACAAAGGTATACAATAATAAATGGGTAGGTTGGGTAAATACTTTTAGTTTTATGGGTAGTGTAATTTTTAATAGGTATGACTTGTAAATACTTTAAATTTTATGGATATAGAGTGTAAAAATTCCTTAAAAAATCCATTATGGGGTAAGGCATTTGTTTCCAAAAGGTTTTCCATTTAAAGATCAAGCTAGAATCCTCTAGTTAAAGGGGGAAGAAGTCCAATTATCCCAGCACCAAAGGTGGATGGACAATATGGGCTACCTATTTGCCCGAACCGAGTAAATCGATAATGTATGTGTTAAAAAATCTACTGAATATACACAAATATAAAAGTTCACCTAAACAGCTTCCCCATGACAACTCTATTCAATAGCAACTTCTTCTAACCTAGAAAAAAGAGAATGAAATGTTAATAAATTGAATTCTATTTTGAGAAAATGAAAACTTTACGAATTGATTTGAACTTCTTAGAGGCAATTTGACAGGAAAAAGTATTTGTTTATTCTTGTAGTCCCGAACTATGTAATAAAAAGTGTGTTTATACTACTTGACCAAATTTAAGACCCAAAAACTTCAAAACTCAAAAAGAGCTTTAAGCCTCAGTTTGGGCCAAAAAGTGACTGATGCACTTTATATCACCTTCAAACCAAAAGTAAAATTTGTTTTTAAAAAGTATGTCCAAACACTTTTTCATTTTCACATCAAACTTCACCCAAAAAGTGCTTTTCAAAAAATATTTTGGAATCTATGTCCAAATGCTAATTAAGTATGTCTTTTGACAAAATGTTTAACTTCGGCAAAAACAGAAATGACCAAATAAGTAATTATCAATCATTGAAGCAACTCCTACATATGCAATCCAGAAATTTAACATCACAAGTCTTTCGAAGAACAGTCAAACCAATTTTTGAAAGACGTATAAAAGAGAGATTTGTAATAACCACAACAATCCTTCATGGAAATTTCCATCTTTGTCACGGAAAAGATCCTTCTCAAGCAATTCCATGAAGGATTTGGAAGCTTTTGATTTGGATGACATTGTGGTAGTCGAGTGAAGCTTATGGTTTACACAATTGTTTTTGAACTGATGTTTTAGTGAAAGTGGAGAGGTGACATATACGATTGTATGTATATATTTATTATTGTCATTTTTTTTCAACGTGGCACTGCTTTATAAAAGAAATCAATTTTTTCGGACCCAACTAATATAACTCATGATGATGTGTTTCATGGTGACAGACATTGTTTATGATTATTTTTTTTTTGGAAACTTTATAGGGGGTAATTTCACATTACCCTAATATTTGTGGGTCCGAACCTTGCATCTCGTGCTGATAATGAGTGTCATGTGGACTTAAAAAACCACGACGCAATAAGAGGGAAAAAGAATTATAAAATAACAATCCAAATGGTGCACTGGGCTACATGTTTGGTCGAATCGAGTAAACCGACAATGTATGTGTCAAATAATCTATATATATAACTACACTGGGCTACATGTTTGGTCGAATCGAGTAAACCGACAATGTATGTGTCAAATAATCTATATATATAACTACTAATAATAACATCTTCATATATCACTCTAATAAATAGAAACTTCTTCAAACCTAAAAAAAATATATAAAAAGTTAATAATTTGAATTCTATTTAGAGAAAATGAAAAATTTACGAATTTATTTGAACTTCTTAAAGTCAATTAGACATGAAAGAAGAAAGGTTATTAATGGTATATATGTAATTAATTAATTAGAGTTTTATTATTGGGCCAAGCTAATTAGCTAGGTGTTATTGGGCCAAGCCTATTAGTCAGGTTTTGGATACACAAAGAGAATCACGATCACGATGGCATTAGATATAAGCTCATCTAATGCTTTGTCACCTTTCTCGGCATTCTAGCTTAGCTTATTCTTGAAATCTTGGACTATGTAATAAAAAGTATTTATTTATACTACTTGACTAAATTTGAGGCCCAAAAACTTCAAAAACTCAAAAAGAGCTTTACGGCTCAATATGGGCCAAAAAGTGAGTGCTGCACTTTATATCAACTTCAACATCAATAAATAAAAAACTTAAAAACTTTACCTTATGCATTGACTTCTTTGTTATCCTTGACCATCTCAATATTATCAGTCGAGAAAATGTTTGAACAAGGAGTTTATTATGACTGGAAACCACAATATTGTTTCACATGCTGTCAGATTGATCACATTTGTCCAGTAGTTCAACAAAAGCAAGTCATACAGCTAAGACCCGAGATTAAAAAACCTAAACAAGTCTGGATGAATAGAGAGGTTAACGAATCTGGAGTTTAGATATCAAAAGGGAATGGCAATGAAAGCAACAACCAGGCTCCTAGGCTCCTACTACTGGAAAAGAAAGTGGGGCATTACATGAAACACAAGAGAGTCATGGGCGGACACACGTCTAGGGTAAACCTATAACCAAGAGTCCTGTGAATGTTGCTGAAAACATTAGAGCAAACAATGGGTTTACACCCTAGGCAGAGCATCAGCATACTATACAGCAAAGGTTACAAATAGCCATGGCCATCAACGATAAGGGGCAAAGTAGTCAGAGTGGTGTGGGTGGGGAACCCGATCCTCCAAAAGAGAGGGTTCCATTTATCAAGTGTTGTTGGACCAAGCTCAATTTGTGGTGACACTTAAGCTATAACAAGAGTTCAAGCAAATAGAGGGTTTAATAGGGCAGTTAGAGGTAGGGAAATGGAAAGAAAAGGTAGTGGAAGAGGAGCCCCATTTATAAGCCAAAGAAATACTTCATCTATTGAAGTACCATCATCAAGTGTTGCTGCTGCACGTAGAGGACAAAAGAGACCCAATACTGTTGAATTTGGTATATATTCTGATCCTACCACAGGGACACATGTCCTGAATGTATAATCTTTTCTTCTATTTGTACTTTTTTTTTTTTTATGCCTAACTTATTTTACCTAGTTTCTTACCTGTTGTACATATTGGAAAAAATGTGGAGAGTGCATTCACAACTAATATTGATATTGGGTTTCAACCTCGTGGCATAAAATGGAAGGGAGAGCTGCCGTCTCCACTAACCATTTGCAGCAAATGAAAGCTAATAAGAGAAACCAAGTGAATGCTTCAAGAGAAACAAGTGATTTTCATCAAGATTAAGAACTTCCTAGAAGTAGTTCTATGTAGGATACTTTGTTGTGGTTTGTTTAATCTATGTAATCTGCAACAAACCATTTGTATTGTTTTTTCAAGTTGTTAATCTTGGACCAAGCTCTGCTTTATGACTATGTAATATGCAGCAGCACATACTATTTGACTGTGTTGAGCTCAATCAGGAGCAGTTTTAATATAGTATGCTTTTGGTAAACTTTTCTTGAACATAGTACATTTTTCGGTTTTCTTGTTTAATTCAAAGATCAATCAGCTCTACCCAATTTATGAAAAAGTCCCATGAAGAAATTAAGGCTAAGATTGGGCACGGATTCCAGAAGGCTGAGATAATCCATTTACTCTGTAATTGTACATGATAATCCTTTTTATTCCGGGGTAGGTATTAGGTGTCTTAACACAGGTTAAAGAATGAGAAGAATGCAGTTGATGCGCTAATACAACCTGTCGAGACATCTGATAGGCTTTTCCAAGAAATTCAAGCTTCACAGAAACAAGTAGATGATTTAGAATATGGTCTTGATATCTGTGGGCAAGGCATAAGATCTATGGAGGAAATTCAGTCAGAATTGGATGAACGGCAGTGCAGAAAGTATATAGTTCTTCCTTTTTTCACTAAAGTGCATTCTGCTTCTTTTGAATTTTTTAGTCTATAGGCCAATTAGTACTAAACTATAGTACACTGAAAATCAGCAAGATACAGAAATGCAGCAACTTTAGAGAAAAAATACTGAAATACAGCAACATAAACCATACTTGTGCAACTTTAGAAATGCCATTTGTATAAAACATTGTCAATGCATCTTGGCCAAAATTAAAGACCATTGTCAATGGTTGCTACAAAAGCAATGGATAGACAAAACACTACATTAAGCACTACAAAGCACCACACTAGCATTAAACTACACCACCTAGACATACTACACCACTAGTTCACTAAAGCATCAACATCAACAAATAAAAAAAGTTAAAAACTTTACCTTATGCATTGCCTTCTTTGTTATCCTTGACCATCTCAATCCCGCCAGTCGGGCTAACAATGACGACGACTTTGGAGGTGAGCTCGTCCAAAGCTTTGCCTCCTATGTCGGCCTTCTCGCCCAAGCTGTTCTTACAGTGTAAAACCGAATACGCCAAGAAACCGAACATGTAAAACCGAACACACTCACACAAGAGGAATAGGATTTGGGTGAAAACTCTTGTTTTCATTGATGGAGGGAGTCCCCTATTTATACAAGAGAAAACCTAGAGAAAACCTAAACCTAACTTAGGAGCCAAGTAAACTTAACGGGCTTGGCCCAATATACAATTTACATAACTAACTATTTACATATCTAATCTATTCACAATATAACCTTCATTACCCCCCTCAAGTTGGAGCGTGAGGGTTCCTTATGCCCAACTTGTTAAGGAAGTATTCGAACTGGGCACGTCCCAGCGCCTTCGTAAAAATATCAACAAGTTGTGTGGTCGTAGGCACATTGCTGGGACGAATGATTCCTCCGATAATTTCATTCCGAACAAAGTGACAGTCGACTTCGATGTGTTTAGTGCGTTCGTGAAAGACAGGATTCCGAGCAATATGTAACGCTGCTTTACTGTCACACTTCAAATTCCTCGGAGAGGTGTGATCGATTCCAAGGTTCCATAATATCTCTTTCAACTACTTCAATTCACACACAGTCATCGCCATCGATCGATACTCTGCCTTGGCAGAGGACCTCGACACGATCTGTTGCTTCTTCATTCGCCAAGATATCGGTGAGTCCCCTAACGACACATACCATCCTGTTAACGATCGACGCGTCAACGGACAACCTGCCCAATCGGAGTCACACCACACGTACAACCTCAGATCACACTGAGAATTAAATATGATGCCTTGCCCCGGACAGCCTTTCAAATATCGAACAACCCTAAGTGCCGCTTCCATATGCTCAACACGGGGACTCTGCATGAATTGCGACAACACATGCACACTATAGGACAAATCCGGTCGCATAAAATACAAGTAAATCAATCTTCCAACCAGTCGCCGATAGCGTTCAGGATCTTTGAAGTGACTGCTGCACTTTATAGTAAAAATTTCGTGCAGGGGCCTGTTTGGCGCGCGTTAATTGATTTGTAGCCGTCAAAAACAAATTCGCTTTGAAATAGCCACCTCCGGACAAATCCCAGTATGAATACTGGGGTCTTGAACAAAACTTGTTCAAAGCTTGAACAAGTTTTGTTCAAGACCCCAGCATTTTGTTATGGGACTTTGTATAAAGCTTCAGTCCCATAACAAAATGTTGGGGCTGTGAACAAAACTTGTTTAAAGCCCCAGCATTTTGTTATGGGACTGAAGCTTTATATATAAAGTCCCATAACCCATAACAAAATGTTGGGGCTGTGAACAAAGTGAACAAAACTTGTTCAAAGCCCCAGCATTTTGTTATGGGACTGAAACTTTATATATAAAGTCTCATAACAAAAAACTTGGGCTTTGAACAAGTTCCAGTATTTTGTTATGGGACTAGTCTGGGGTGTTTTTCTAACGCTAATGGAGCTTAAGTGTGCGCGCGCGAATTTTTGGCTATTCTTCAATGAATTTGGAAACAGTGGATAGTCCCCAATGAGCGCTCCAAAAATGGCTAGTGATCAAAATTTCTCTACTTTATATTAACTTCAACATCAATAAATAAAAAACTTAAATTTTACCTTATGCATTGCCTTCTTTGTTATCCTTGACCATCTCAATCCTGCTAGTCGGGGCTAACGATGACGACGACTTTGGAGGTGAGCTCGTCCAAAGCTTTGCCTCCTGTGTCGGCTTTCTCGCCCAAGCTATTCTTACAGTCATGAACTTTGGCCAGGATTTCTCTTTGTCAGAGAAATCACAGAAAAAATACAGCACTTCATTCCCAATGAACAGGAGGGCAAAAGTCATCACTAGTACTGTACCAACCTTGACGTTTTTATGTGTTTTTCTATTCACCAATATTGATTCACTTTTGATATTCTTCAGGCTGGAGTCACTTAAGAAGGAATGAATGCAGAACTCTATGCATATATCCCGTTGTTGTAGAATGTTTCTGTTTGTCTAGTAAGTATTAAAATATTTCTAGCTGTGGTCTAGTACTAGAATATTTCCTATTTGTATTAGAATATTTCTAGCAGTGGTTTCTATTGAATCATTTAACCGTTTTCCTGTAGTTTTCATGGCATCTTTGTTTTCCCCAGAATCATGTCGACCACTATAAGCGTGTCAAGTTCCAAATGTAGCTTGATAAATACCTTATCACAACACCATGAGATTCCAAGAAAGGCAACTTGTACATTTTTACTTCATTGTAGTTGTTAGTCAAGAGTTGAGTTGATTTGATAAATGCCATGACATAGCACAATTTATTTTCCTAACTTTACCTTCCTTGATCATGTAACTCCCATCAGTGTTAATTTTCATAACATCTTGGGTTGGTGTAGACACCTTTTACCAATATGCTTGTTTATACTATGTCCTATTTGATTTTGTGGTGATCTCCTAGCATGCATGATTTCAATGAAGTGATGAAAAATGAAATTGAGAATGATTGAACCCTGGGAGGTTGATGTGGAGTGTATAAATTTACGTTTTTATTTTTCTTAAGGTCAATGTTCAATAATTTCTTATGCTTTTTGCTAAAATGGACTTGGTTGAAGCAAAAAATGAGTTCTTATTCTTGCTTAAAAGATGTTACGACTAGTCTAATGAATAGCATTGAGTAACCTTAACATGAGCTTGCTAATATATGGGCTTGTCTAATCATCTTTCATTCTTTCTCTATATCAAGTACTACCTCCGTTCCAAAATGGTTGTCATAGTTTCCTTATTAGTCCGTTCCTAAAAGAATGGCACAATTCTAAATTTGGAAATATTTTTGAGTTGAAACTACTACTTTACCTTTAGTGAAATGATTTATAGCCACATATTTATGTATGGCATATTTTGGACCACAAGTTTCAAAAGTCTTACCACATTTCTTAAACTCCGCTTCAAGTCAAACTATGACAACCATTTTGGAACGGATGAAGTATATGTTTTGCTGAGAAGCTATAGTTATTAATGGCACTTTTGAGATGATGGTGCAAGGACAGTGACGTGATATAATTGAACTATTTTTAATCGTCTAGTGACAATTTTGACCATTTGTCCTTTTAGAGTTTAAGAGTATTTGTTAAAGTAGTACACCCATGTTTGACTATTCTGGTTTTTCATAATCATTGAAATTGGGTTTTTGAGTTCTATTCAGTTAAGATTTAATATAGACATCTTATACTCCATTATTGTTATGCAACTATTTTATAATTTTCATTGAATTCAAATTTAAATGTGTTTTGTGTACCTGTAATAACAAGTTGCTGTGGTGTAGTGGTTATCACGTCAGTCTTACACACTGAAGGTCCCCAGTTCGATCCTGGGCAGCAACATTGTTTTTTATATCGGGCTCGGCTAAGCTCGATATGTATAAAGCTCAGTTCAACTCGGGCTCGGTTAGGCTCGGCTCGCTCGCTCTATGCCTACAGACCAGGCCTGTAGGCATAGACAACTTTATGTGCTTCATCATGAACTTTGAATAATCTTCTGGGGAGCTAAAAATGATTATTTTAAAAATCACTTTTTAAAATGTTTGAGTTGTTTGCCTATAAAAAAGCGGTAGTTTTCCCTAATTGAGATAACTTACAATTTCTTCCTAGAAACATAAGTAAACGTTTTTACTTTTTGAAGAAATAAATATCAAAATTGGTATTTACTATTTACTCTGTCCCAATTTAAGTATATATTATTTCTCTCTATCCCGTCCCAAAAAAAAAAAAAAAAAAAAAATCTCTTCTCACATGTGATAACTCTTTTTAATTTAACTAATTTGTCTCTCAACTATTAATATAAACATCTCCTTCTTTTCCTTTTCTATTATTTGTTCTAATCATAATCAACAACAACATCCGGCCAAGGTGTAAAGACTGTTTCCGATAGAACATAAACACCTTTTACATATATTGGCCAAACAGTTTGGACAATTTTGCAATTGTAGTCTACTTTTCAGATCTGTTAAACAATGAGTTTGTCGCTAATTCAAGGCTACTCATCAGCTGAGGAAGAAGAACAAGAAGAACAACAAATTCAGTACGAGAATTCATCCTCTGACGACGAACAAAACGACGTCGTTTCGCGGAACCGTTACAAACCCTTTATTAGCCCTAACCCTTCTTCTTCATCTTTGCTTCCTTCAGCTCTTGACGTCTTTTCCGAAGTAAATTCCCTTAATTTTCCCTTTTTTTTAATTTACTCCCCGTCCCGTTCGTTCTAATTTATGTGACACAGTTACTATTTGGAGAGTCTACGAGCGGGTTATTTGACCACGTGTTTATACATATTTTAAATTATAAATTATTGTGACTCTGTACTATTTATTTATGGTCAAAGTTAACTTTGACTCTCGTACTGTGAACTGTGTTACATAAATTAGAACGGAGTGAGTAAATTCTCATAAATTTTTCTTTTTTTAATTACTCCCCGTCTCTGTTCTAATTTATGTGACACAATTACTATTTGTAGAGTCTACGAGCTGGTGTTTTTGTATTTGTTGCTATTGGTGCTTTGTGTGTACCTCGGTTATATTTAGTCTTTATGTTAGTATAATTGTACTCCCACTCTGCTTTTTTAATTACTACTTGTCCCCGTTCCAATTTTTGTGACGTAGTTACTATTTGGAGAGTCTACGAGCTGGTTCTTTAACCACGTTTTCCTTTTTTTACATATTTTATAAATATTTTGATTCATAAATTATTGTTCGTCATACTCTGTATTTACGATCTATCAGAAACAACCTCTCTATCCAAGGTAGGAGTAAGGTCTGCATATATCTAAAACAGCCTCTCACCTTCCCAGACCCCACTGGGTGTGTTGTGGTTGCATAATTATTGTGCCTCGTACGCTTTATTTACAGTCAAAGTTAGAGACTTTGACCCTCATACTCTGAATTGTGTCACATAAATTGGAACGGAGGGAGTAATTACTAGTATATTATTTTGTTTTGTAATTGTGGAAGTGCAGTTTGAAACATTTATGTTGGTGAAATGATTGGAGATTTCAGGGCCACCGGAGTTTTTGAACAACAGTGTTGAGGAAGCTGGAAAGGACGTTGATGTGAGTCACGGACGTCGTAGGTACAGCAGGAAGAAGAATGATTTGCCTGCTGGTAATTACTTAATTCAATATGATAGAATGTATTGTGTTTTTACTCTACAATGTTCGTTGAATTCGTTCGTGTAACATCAACTGTTATTACGCCTTGATATCGAATTCGAACTAGTTGAAATTGGTTAGAGGTATCCTTTACATCTGTTTCATTCTACTCATACTTTATTAATTTTCTTTATCGATATGATATACTATGTAACTATTTGTAAGAGGTTTACTTCTGGCTTACACACTTGTACACAATTAGTTAAGAGTAGTTAGTGAGTAGCTATGGTTAGTTGGTTGCAACTTGCAAGTGGGCGTGTGTTAGTCGGTCAAGTCAAACGATTTAAACACACACACACACTTTTTTCCCTTCAGTCTTGAACATGATGAACTCAAACTTTGATTACCACTTTGAGCCTAATATGGATTTTGCGGTCCTTCAGGGATAATCATCTAGTTCATCCCAATAGTGACAATGCTGACATTAGTCACTCAACTCATTCAGATATAGATATGAACACACATTGACCATCACACCAAAACCTTGACACTTACCGGCCTTTAAGAACACATGAGACTCCTCCATACTTGAGAGACTATGTCTATTCTATTCCAAATTTGGAAGGTGGTCAAACTAGTCGGTCCAATCAGTCCTCTTTATCTCCAATATGTCGAGCTCTATTCCACTTTCTGCCTTGTCCTCAAATTCTCGGCGAGTATCCTTCAATGTCCTAAGCCATGATAGCAAGCAGCCTTTGAAGAACATATCTCATGACTGTGAACCAAGCTCATATGAGGAGGCAGCTATGAAGCCTGATTCGCAAGCAGCAATGACACAAGACATTTGAGGCATTACATGCGAACAATACATGGAATTTGGTAAGATTACCACCTGAAAAGAGGGAAATAGGGTGTATAAAATCAAGGACAAAGCAGATGGAACCGTGGAGAGATTCAAACCTAGGTTAGTAGTGAATGGATATACTCAACAAGCTGCGTTGACTACATAGAAGCCTTCTCCCAGTAGTGAAGATGTTCATTATAAGAGCTCTCATTATCACGCTTTATACAATGAATGAACTGAGCTTTCATTTCCAAAACTTCTAGAACACGCTACTCTTCATTGTCTCTATCTCTCTCCCTCTCCCTCATACCTGCTGACCTTAAATCATCTTCAATGAAGGTCTAATCTGATTCGACATCGCATTTCCTAGTTTTTACATTCTTAAAAAGACAAATTAGGGCTTAGGACCCAAGGGTGTGGCCTAGGGGCCAATGAGGTAGCAGAACCATGAGGTATTGCGTTTGAAGTTCAGTAGAGACAAAAGCACTAGGTGATTTCTCCTGATCCATCTAGCCTTGGTTCACAAAGTTATTCAGTACCTGTGCGGGTGGGAGGTAACAAATATCATGTGGAATTAGTCGAGGAGCGCGCAAGCTAGAGAGCGGGAGGAATTATCATTTTCCAGATCAGTACCATTTGTGAATGTTTTGTTGCAAAATTGATAACTGGTTTAGTAATGGTGAGGAAAACCTATATAAGGCATCTTATAGTTGTTAGATTACCAAATCTCAGCTCACCGAGTAAAACGAAAAGCCTGATAGTTTGTAGGCCAAGTCTTACTGGCAAAGCCAAGAACGTAATGTTATACCTAAAGTGTATTCAGTAACTACTGTTGAGAATCTTTTATGATCGGACTATCTTCACACATTACAGTTTGCAAATTAGAGCAAGAAAAGTATCTTTAAGCATCAATTTGAGGAGAAAGCAAATAATATGGGGTAAACAGAGAAAGTGAGACCAGAAGACAGACACTTATTAGGAAAACCAGCATTGTTTTTTTTTTTTTTGGATAAAGAAAAAAACCAGCATTGTTATAGTGGCTTATATGTCTTTGTTTAACGTTGTACCGATAGCATAGGAAACCCAAAGCAAATGCAACTTAAATAGCTTATTGATATAGAGTTCGTAAGTCTGGTTGGGGCCTGTTTGCATTCCTATGCTTCTACTTTGCCAGCATCTAATCATCAAAGGTCTAGAAATACATGCAAGAAGAAACTCTATTTCTCCAACACTGATATGCTGACGTCTTTCCTTTAAAACGGGGCATGTGAATGTCAAAATTTTGCACCAGGTTGCAATATAAAGTGAATGACTTTATCAACTACTGTGAAGCTATTTGTTCGTATATTCTGACGATGGTAGATAATTTTTAATCCTGGTTTCTACATTTTCCTGTTCAATGTTTTACCTTAATAGGTGCTGTAGTGGAGGCAAAGCCTCAGTTAGTAGGAATCCATGAGAGGGTGAGAAGTGATGTTGATGGGGGCATCCCAAGGACAGCCACTGGTCAAGCAAATGTTTCTGTTGGTACCGTACAGGGAAGCAAACCTGCGCCAACTGCCAGCTATCCTGGTGCAGAAGACGCAGCAGAGCTTCTGAGGTATGGATTATCATTTCAATGGAACTGTAATATGCAACTCGACATTGTGGCACTCTCCGTGATACCATCCTCCACTTCTATCATTTCACTAGCCCTTGACGTCGACACTTTTGACAAGTACAAATATGAACAAAATGTGTATTGGTACCCCCCCCCCCCCCCCCAAAAAAAAAAAAAAAACAAATACAAAAGAAATCTTTAAAAGAAAACAGAAAAGAGGGAAACTAGAATGTTTCCTCTATTACTTCTTCATGAGACAGTTTCTGAATGTTGTATAATATTTTGGATACTTCTAAGTTCTATCAATAGATATTTGATAGTTGACATACTACTTCATGTTTAGAATTTCATACACCTTACAGAATCTTGTGATTTCCAAACCCCTTTATCGCTCTTAGTTTGAACTACAGTGTCAGGTGAGTTATTTCTTAACCTTATAAACAAACTCCGGTTCTTTTTGGAATTTGTTAGCTCCCTGAACTTATCATGGGTTCTTCATGTACTTGAGCTAACATTATCTCTTTTGTAAAATTGCATCTTCTTGATGCCTTTCAATGAAATTACTTACAAACAAACTCACTCCGGTTCTTAATATACTATTGCCAACAAAATGTGTGAGCAAAACTAAGTTATTAAACTGTTTAATGGACAAAATCAATAACATAAAGGGAGCGGAGAGGGGTTATAAACTAAGATAAACAATCCTACCACAGAAAACCAGAATTATTTAACGCTTAGACTTTGTGTTATGAGACTGATTTTTTATACAGTTTCTGTTATCAGTTAAAAAGAATGTTACTCCTATTTAACAGATTTCGCTTGATTCAGCATTTACATTGTCTCTCCTTGTATTAAGTGGTGATGATTTGTGAGATTTTATCTTGCCGTTTTTAAGCTGAAAACTTTCCATTCTTTTCATGTTGGACTCATATCACCAAAATGAAAACGGGAAAAAAAAAAAACAAACAAGATCAGACGTGATAGCTAGTCTGAATCTATTAAACCATTGCTCAGTTCCTTTGTGTGATACTGTGATCTTTGATAAGTTAACCAAATTTAGGTAGACAACTTGCAGAGAAGCAGCAGCTACAGAGTCTGCAAGAAGGGCTTTCTATTCTTTGTTTTCATCTTTGATGTATATACGATTATCAACTGTGATGGCACACTGACAGTCCTCAGTAAAAACATAAATACAAAACCATTGGGAAAATGATATCCTTAAGTACTTTATCCAAAAAAAGAAAAAAAAAAGGAGCCTAGAGTAACCTAGCATGGTATGTCCTGCTAATTCATTGTGGCTATTTTTTTATTACTTATATGTGGTACCTGCAATTCAAATAAACCCCCATCTTAGCAACAGTGCTTATGTCTCCCTAATTAAAAATGTCGTAGAAGATATGACAATAAGTGAGCTTATGTTTTTCCATTAACCGCTTTTGCGTTGGACTGGAAGAATATGGTCATAGTCTATCTAGATTTATTAGTTTGGAACTTTCAAAAGTGTTCATTGCAATGGCAAAATTATGAACCCCATTTTAAATCTTTGTGCCCTCCAGAGTAGGGCAGTCCCTTCAAAGTAAGACTCGTACCTCTATTTGTGATTACCTAGTATGTACTCTTAGTTTTTCTATAGACACCACAAATTTTTCTTTTTTCTTTTTTCTTTTGGATGAAGTATTTGGATGTGTGTGAGGATTATACATCTCTTTGTAACGATGTGTGCTAGTTCTTTTTCTTGAGAGTACTGATTACGATTTGATGATTTATCTATTTGTGATGAAACATATCTTGTATTAGGCTGTGCTTGAGGTGTGGAATTCCCAAAACATACTCGCACAACAGGGGGATAGTGTGCCCAGCATGCGGTGATCACCCTGAAGACACTGATCAAGAGTCAGCTAAGAAGAAGGGTTCTACCGTCAAAGACAAGGAGAAGAATAAGAGGATGAAAGGCCAGTCATCCCATGCAACATGGAAGAGTGAGACAGAAATGCAACTGCGCCAGCAATTTGATTAGAGTAGTCCTAAGCAAATTGGTGCAATTATAAGTAGTTCCTGCAGTGGTCTAATTGGACAACTCTGTAGTTACAGCAGCTGTACTCGGGCAGAAGTGAATCTAGGAATTATGCAGTAATCTTGCAACTATCTGTTTAATGTGGATGACCTGTGATATAGATTCTGGTTAGGTGTTGCAGCTAAATCGACATCATGCTGTTCTTTTGCCACTTTGTTCATTTTTCTCAAGATGTATAACATTTCAACAGATCTGTTTCTTGCTACTTGTTTTGAAGTAGTCGTGTACTTTTGCCGTGCAATTCCATTGTCTTCTTTTTTTCTCCATTAAATTGGTGGATAGGGGAAAACAAGTCGCCTTGGATTTGGCTAGCAGGTTGCTGAGTGAGTTTGCCAAATAAAAGTACTTAATTTTCAGCGAAAAAATGTCTAAAAACTGTTTGTTGTTTTCATGTAAGAAAATTCAACTCACCAACTTAAAAAAGGAAGAGGAACCATGTACATAAACGTACTTCCTACTCACCAGAAAAAGAAAATGCATGTAATGAAACTAATTCGAGGCATGCAGATATCAGAATTACAGAAATACTCTGTTCTCAAATGGAAATTGTTTGAAATCTGTACACAGAAGAATGGATTACAGAGCATGGATCCTGCAAGTTAAAGTGTTGTTCACAAATATGGATCTGATTGTGAGAGCCCATTAAAAGGAGATCACCAAAATGGACTGGAAACATCTCCGATAAAGCATTGAAGAAACTCGTAAAATACCTTGTACCATATTGTTGATAAATTCTATACACAACGAAACATAATGATTAGTGTAGACACCACCGTTCGTCTCCATGACGAATCAATTTCTCAGCTCCCAGCTTAGAGACGTTGAATCTGTTCATTCACTTTGCAGGATAAGGTTTGATCCACAAGAATGTCGAACATGAATGTTGCTAAAATGTAGAAAAGCTTACCATGGAAGGGGACCTCAAGCCAAGAAATCACGGAGCTACAGATGAGACCGAAGACCTGAGGAAGAGCAAATGTGCCATAGATCGATCTACAGGGTTTGTCTCTCTTTCCATATCCATATACCCTTTCCGCCTGCAATACAAGCCATTAGACATCTGACCATGGAATAATGTGACCTCTGAATAATGAAACAATACAAATGGAATCTATCACACCTATGCCGTCCGCCAAAACAACCACAACCTCCCCGCTTCCTGCTTCCCCCACCCCCCACCCAACCAAAAATAAAAAGATGAAGACCCCTAACTTGCTGACTTGGTTTTTCGCTATGGCCAACTCAACCCCCTCTTTCTTTCTGAAAACCAAAATGAAGATAAAGAGGAATATCTAATTTCTGCAATCTTCACTAACAACTATGATTTGGTCAACCAAAAAAGGACAAATGAAACCTACCAACATCATTTTGTATAAAAGACATGCTCCTATAGTACCATCCTGTCCATTAAGGTACCTTGCTAAACTTGTGAAAATGAGGTTCTTTAAGATATTAGAAATTTGAAAAAAGAGGGGAAAACAAACAAGATCAGGAACTGCATTCTAAGGAATTAGAAAGACACTTGACTAATCAGAAGAGAAATTAAAATGATCAACTTTTGAGATACATCGAAAACTTGATAATTTGACGAATATAAAACACACCCATAAAAGGTGTCAAACACTATACATGTGATATTTGTCCAACATACAAATATCTAACATACAACTGAGTCAAGATGATGAGATGTTTTGAGAAGAATGATGTGTTTAGTGCTCAAGAAATACTCATACTTGTTTGTCCTTTCACTAATCAACTGTTGGCTTGTATCTCCACCATCTCCGGAGTCATTACTGACATTAGCCTCTCTATGCCTTTGATCAGCACTCCGAGCCAACCGGTACAAACTATCCCTTATGCATAGTTTTGTCCTTATATCCAACTAAACCAACAATGTAAAACATAATGAGTTCTACAAAATAGAAAATACTGGGAATCAGTTAATAAGTTTCTAACTCCTTGTAAAACTTGAAAAACACTCCAAACTGCTACAGCTCGTCAAAGGCAAAGTGGATTTAGACTTGAATAATTCAAGCAAATAAGGTAACAAAATTCATGCAGTTCAAAGTTTTTGAGATTTACCCAATAAAGAAGCAGCATATGCATGCAACCAGATGGTGGGAAATGAAACAGTTTAGCTTTAATACGCTTCCAACAGTGATATGCGCCCTGACTCATATATGCCAAAAGCTTAAAACCTCTGCAAATGCTACATTAGACCTCTCTAATGGAACATTTCCCTAATGAATGTGTATAGGTAAGCGTGTGTAACTACAAACCTTTATCATACCGTATCCATCTAAACCACAGCAACATGTAAAATGTTTGTAGCATATTATATGATTCCTAGAACAAGAAAATATATTAGCTTCAGATTTGAAACCATCAAATGTAAGGTTTATTAGACATGTAAGATAAATAGAATTTCCCTCACAAAGTAATGAACTCATCTTCAAACAGGATTAAAACACATTAATTTCATAGAGGAATGTCCTGACCATCAAATCTAAGGCTTGCTGGATATATAATGTTAAATTATTTTTTCCAGCTCAATGTAATAAATTCATCACCAAACAAGACTGAAAGATATGCATTTCATAGAGGGGATCTTTACCCGTCCGGTGACACGTTGAAGCTGATGAACACCAGCAGCTTCTTCTGCAACTTCATCGAACCCAGAACTAATGGAAGTGCTCTCTGCTACAATTGAGGAACCTAATTCTGCTGGAGTTCTAGTGGTAATGCCTTCAAGATCATCACTATTTTCAAACTTGATTCCAGAATGCTGCAGTAGCTTCTCCACCTTCTTTTCACTTGTTCTGACAGTAGCCATCTGAAAAGAAGGATCAGGAGACCTCTGCATAGTCTGCACATGATTTGGTGCATGGCAGTCCTTGGGCAACATGAAACCATTATTTCCAGATTCAGTAATCAATGAAGTTGGGTGAAGGACAGTCTGATCTGAACAACTATAATCAGACATGTAAGAGAAGCTACTACATAAATAACCACTCTCAGGTTCATTAGCTTCATTTTGCTGCTGAATACCCGACGATATCAAGTTGTCTTTTGGTCTAGTGGCCTCAGTAAAATGTTTTCCCTCTTCTACAAGGCCATCAATGTTATGCAACGCATCCCCATTTTCTAGAAAAACTCCTTTTCTCTTTCCTTTCAATAGATTCTGGTGATCTGCCTGCTTCTTATTTATATTAATCTGTCGAGAACCACATGAGCAAAAACTAATAAGAGGGGGAATCATTGTTGACTATCTTTATGCAACAACAATCAAGATGAATGCACCAAACTCTTTTGGCACGATGATTCAATCTAATAAGAATAAACAATAAGAAAGTCCATGCATCACAAATTAAGTAATGCATAATGATATAAATTATCAACACAAGTTACCACACCTTGGAAAGAATTTAAATTAGTACTAGTGCACTAGTTTCAGGATGAGTTGAGCACGTTATAAGGCTATGAGATCTCAATTCTACATAAATATGCCCCGCGCGCACAAAGAAAAAATCATGTTACGTGGAACTACCATCATTTTTAAATTACCATTACACACTACTGCTGATCCTCGGTTGATGTTTATTCAAAATCTCAAATGGGAGTATCACTAAATTGTACTTTCTTAAACCAACCACCTTAGGCATAACCCGACACAGAATGCAATAGTAAGAGAAGAATTTGAAGTACACCAAGACAGAACTATACTTTCTCTAGAGGTACTACTTTGCACTCTGAATTACTTGATCCATTCACAAAAGACAGATGGCTCAGATTACCCAATTCATCTTTCTGCGAGGGCCATAAATTACCATCATTGCTGACTGCTTCATTTTTAGTGCCAGAATCACCACCTGAACCGCCCGTCTCCTTTGTTCTTGGAACTTCAAGTCTGCCAGAGACATTCGCCAGAGCAGTGGATGCTGGATTTTGAAACTTAAAAGCTGATCTCAATCCATCTCCAGATCCTTCAATAGTATCAGATGATGAAAACCAGCCAAGGTCATCCTCATTGCCGGCTCCAAGTCCAAACGTTGAATCACAACTGCTGGAAAATATGAGAATATTACGTAAGTTGAATAGAGCTCCTTAGAAAAGAAAATCAAAGGATAATGGAGAATCTTCATCTCACTGAATATGAAAAAAGCATTACCTGAACATCATGTCAACATCCTCAAAGTTCCCCATCTCAGACCAGCTATAATATGAGAGATCATTAGTGTCTTTATCCACATAGTTGTTGTGAAAAAAGCTGAGATCATCTGGCTGAGAAATCGGACCAAGTGGAAAGCTACATGAGTTTTCCCCAACCGAAGCGTTCTTGTTATCCAGATTTTGGCACAACTCACTGTCAATGGAGTCTATTTTTTCATGTCCGAGGCAATAATGAAACGTCCCTGAATCTTCAGATGCTAAACTTGAAACTTCCTTGACTGAGTTTATGTTATAGGTATTAGGAAACACACAATCAGGTGCATCAGCCCATGAGTCCGCTTCTAACATTATGCTGCTTCTACTATTTAATCAGCAACTTCTTCTTGCTTGTTTGCTCCTATTGCTGATTAGAATACTTAACCGTAGATCGAAATCGCACAACACTTGATAAAACCACCTCCTTGCAAGGCTATCACTCTTGGAAGGAATCCAGTGACGACTCCACAGCTTGGATACTGCACTATATGATTATCACTATCACAAAACTCGTCCCAAGCTTTAGGTTCTAGCTGTAATACCAGAATTTTAGCAGTAGACTGTAGTAACTGCAGATAAGACATATAAAATGAGTTCATCAAGACAAGAATTAAAAGTTAAATTTGAAAAATGACAAACATGGGATGAAAGTAGAATGATTGCTGATGCTAATCTAGAATTAAAGTCGAGGTGTGCACAAGCTGGCCCAGACACCATGACTAGAGAGAAACAAAAATACTAGGTAATTTCTTTCCATTAGTTCAAGCCTCGGTCGACAAAGTTACCCTGTACCTAAACTGGCGGGAAGTAGCAGGCACTTTGTGGAACTAGTCGAGATATGCACAAGCTGGCTCGAACACTAACTGGCGGGAGCTAGTAGATACCTGTGGATCGAGGTGTACAGGCTCGAACACCATGACTAACGAGAAACAAAAATACTAGGTAATTTCTTTCCATTAGTCCAAACCTCAGTCAACAAAATTACCCTGTACCTATGGGAGGTAGCAGGTACCCTGTAGAACGAGTCGAGGTGCACGCAAGCTGACACGGACACCTCAAGTTCTTAAAAACATAATTTTACATAACACATGAATATTCAAAATCGACTGGATCTACCTCTAAATCACAAATCAACAATAAAAAGTAGTAAATCGAATTCAACTAAGTGAAATTATCAATTAAAGAGAGTATATCACATAAATAATTCAAAAAAATAGCAACAAATAAGCTCACAGGCTATTAAAAGTAACAACAAAATTATAAATATATTAAGAAAAATTACCTGAAGATCAATAAATCGCTGGAAAATTAATATTGTAAAATTACCTTAAGGGAGAAATGAGAAATTTATTAGTTTGCTTTGAAATTTTCATGAATATGTATATATTTAAATATTACGTGGAATTACACGTGGCAACGCGTATCAAATTTGTGGCCTTAAAAGCTTCGTATCAAATTTGTGGACGAAAATAGAGTGTTAGGAAATGATCTGTTTACGGCACCTCATTGGTCCACGTATTAAATCCAATATTTCTTGTCCTTAAAATAGAATATATGCACCGATGCTGATCCTTTCTAAATCCAGCTTCAATCGAGCATACGTCTGCCGCGGGAATAGGAAGAACGGAAATTGACTTTTATGTTGAAGTCTTTCCCGTTGGAAGGCTGGGGGCGCCTTGCACGTCTTGACTCGGAACTGTTCTAAAAAAGTCGAGGTCTTTCGTTCCACTTTATTTGTCATACTTACAATTCGACAATCAAACTTGGATGGTGAATTTGAACATAAAATTTTTTAGTCAGTAAAATTTATATATTTAAGAAATTATGGTCAAAAAAAAATTCGTTTAACCTTTTAAATCCGAATTATGACAAAGAAATTGGGACGAAGGGAAATAAGTATATGCTCTCCTTCAATTACGTGAACCTACTTTACTTATTACGAAGTTTAAGAAAGAAATTGAAATTTTTAAAACTAATATTGCTAAAATGTTATAAACTTTTGAAATTTGTTATACTAAATATGACATACTCAGTAATTTTTATGTCTTTTCAATAATTGTTAAATGAGAATTTTAAGTTAAAATAATTTTCAAAATTAAAAATGTTCATTTAACTGACCAGAACATAAATATGTGAATGCTAATAGTGAATGCTAACTGAGCACCATAATATCCTTATCAACTTTTTAACTGCTAAATGCATATAAAAGTTCTTACAAAGCATCTATCAAAATAAATATCCATGCTCATAAAATATAAAATTAATAATTGTATACAAACACCTAGTTTGCTCATTCGTCGTCGGCTTCCTCGAGGTAGAGTTCGTTTTGTAATAGGAGCTCCGTTAAACTTTTACGGAGCTTGGCCTGCTTTCGCATTAACTCACCATATAATGTGGTCCGATTATGTTCTCTATGGAGGGAATCGCTAGCTATCACGTGGTGGTGCTAGGGCAATACTTTAATCTCTGTGTATAAAGGAATAACATCATGTTTTGATCCACCATATGGCATTTCTTTGTTGTGTAGATTGTTAAAATCGTATGTGGTGTCATGTATGAGAAAACTGTAAGGCATATCTAGTCTTTTCGAATCAGCTGGACTAAAATGTCACATGACTTGTTTTTAATTGTCTTTTTTATCCAATTAGGTCTGGGCATTGAGCAAGCGAGCCGAGTCCGAGTCGAGCCTAATCGAGCTTACTATACAACGGAGCGGAGGCGAACCGAGCTTTATATCACACGAAGTCGAGCCCGAGCCCGAGCTAGAGCTTTGCTAGAGTTTGATCGAGCTCGAGCCTAGCTTGAGCCGATTTTATTATTTGTGTTCCCATACTTAATAATATAGAAAATTTATTTTTATGAGGAAGGAAGAAGACTGTGAAAGAGAATATATGTATTAGTTAAAGAGGACTCCTACAGTTCTAATAAAAGTCAGCAAGAAGGAATGTTTTATTTACTCGTATTGCAAGTATTAAGGACTAAATCGAAAATATAAAAACACCTCCTTAATAAAATCTCTAACAATCAAACTTGACAGCTCAACCGAGTTTTGTTAGAACTTGACAGAAGACCCAATCGAACTCAAGCCATTTTTTTTTTAATTGTGTCCCACATACTTAATAATACAAAATATAATATTTAAAATTTCCTTTTAGTAGGTTTAACAAGTTCATCAAATATTCATTAAATATTAAGTAGACTTTAGTTTTTTTAGTAATCGAGCATAATGAATGAAAGCTATATTTTAACGATAAAATTACATGATAAAGCAAGCTAACCGAGTCGAGTCGATATTTGGACGAACCGAGCTGAGCTAAAAGACATTCAAGTGGAGTTGAGCTTCAAACCAGCTCAGCTCTATGCCCTGGCCTAACAATAGCTATCAAAAAGATCAATGTTTAGTTATCATTCATATTTCCTCTCTATTCTAGTGGTTGATAAGAAGTTGAAATGCAGAATTCGGCGAAGGACAGCAATAATCATTGGATTGAGCCTCATAGACTTGATGAAATAGCCAACATTATTGGTTATGAAGCTGTTAGCGACAGAGAAACTGAAGAACCAGGGAATAACAATGGCGATACCAATATTGAGGCTCGAGTTTTTTTTATAATACGTTTCTAATTTCTTTCATCCCCAGGCCAATAATAAAAGTTTTATGATGAAATGAAGTGTCCTCATTCCTCGTATACAATATGATTATATAATACTTTCAAACATGTAATGGACCAAAAGTACGAGACAACCTTGTTTTGTTATATACTAAAGTTTACTCTCTTTTAAACTAATAAGGTACTCTGTATGGAGTTATTGGTTTGAAAATACTCTCTTGCTCATCAAGATCCCTTGTTATAAACTTTCCATGCCAATGGAATTGAGGACGAAGAGGAAAGCAGCAAAAAAACATAAGACCGAACTCATTTACAAGCCGAATACCATTTGCATAAAAAAGGTACACATTTTGTAGTTTTTTTTTTTATGACAAAGGAACCCGCAGCCTCTACCCTTCGGATGCGCTTTAGATAAACCTCGCTCCTGATGCAATAGCCTGCAAACCACACAGAAGAGTTAAACCGCACTAAGCAAGCCCTGTGCTGAACCAACTCAGCTACCCTTGCGAGTCACATTTTGTAGATAAACAAGCATATACATATCATTCAAGATCAGCATCACCACACATCTGCTGGAAATAATCCGTCAGTAGCTCTAACATGGAGGAGACTTTCTCCATGAGCGTGCACACGCGCACACACACACTATGTAATTGGGAGGTAAGCACTTTCAACTCAGGACAAAGGCAAGAAAATAAGCGGAAGAAAACAGTTAAAGCAAAATAATGGATAACTAGTTAATTTGTTTGTTCATAAGGAAGAGGGAAGCAGCTGAATATCAGATGAGTGATCAAACAAATCCTCTTGCACTTGCAGAGGATACAAATAATTAAAACATTGAAAAACCCCAAATTTACCTTTTCTTTCGACGAGTAAAATACTGTTCCAACTGCTATACCAGAACACAAAAATAATATGCAGAATCTACATATGTGGCAGGACAACTCCGTTGGTAACAAGTACTTCAAAGTATGTAGCTTCAGCTAGTTCCTTACTAAGGAAGTGTTTAGATGCACTGAATCAAAGAATGAGACAACATACTCCTAGTTAAAATGCATATATATGAAGCATAACTCGGGTTATACCCAGAATCCCACCTGCACCTTCAAAAAAGATCTACTGAAAGCTTAAAACAGGACAAGACTTTTAACAGCCAAACTACAGAATAAGAATTTGGCCACACTTCATTCACTGGTTTGTAGTTGTCAAACACTACACTTCTTCCAACATCTAACTCTCAAAAGGCCATAGTAAATCAAGTTTATAATCTTTCACATAAAACTACAGAAGCCACTCACGAAATAAAATCTTTCCTTCCTTTCAAGGAGTGCTGCATTTTCACTAACCAATAAGAACTTCAACTATTTGATAAAGTTAGCCTAATTTGTCATCCACATCGTCCACATATCAAATAATATCTTGAAGCAAATTTTAATTGATATGAACTGAGACATATCAAAGCTGGCAGGCAGAAACTTCGTCATTTATCTTCTCCGTAAATAAAATGGAACAATACCTTTATTGAGTATATATTCGAAGTGTATATCCATAGCATACGAAACACTTGATGTTTCATTAATCCCTAGAATACTACAATCAAATAATTTCGGTAACCTCCATAAATATAAGGAGAATATAGACGGAAATATGTGGACGAGGATCAGGGTAAAATGTACAGAAGTTCCTTTTATTTTTGACAAGTAAATTTACACAATCACCTCTCAATTGTCATTAGAGAGGAACAAAAAATTGCAGATTTAAAAATGAAGTTACCTGAAGTTTGTTATACGTATTGGGAGCGCTAATGCGAAAACAGAGAAGAGATAAAGCTCTCAAGGACAACACTGTTCAATCATTCCATCATAATTCTTAAATAATTCATCTACCAATATAACCATATGACATAAACGAGCACAAATGTGAACATTCAACTAAAGGAATTGCATAAATAAGGAAATTTATAGATATGTACTTACCCAGCAAATGAGGTTGCCCAAGAAAGACAATGTCCACTAGTTTTTAGCTGCTAAAGTCACAAAGGTAAAAGAACAAGACATGGATAGACACAAAAGCGAAAGGTGAAGCTGATGAATAAAATGTAATCCATTAGAGAAGTGGCAGTAATCACATAGAAACAGCGATACAAAGCTTGCAAGCAAGTCACCATATCAAACTCAAAATCATACAGAACTTCTTCATCATTAGACATTTACTACTTATAAAATCAAACAAGGTCTAATTACATTAAAATACAACAATATACTTAATAGTATAATCTACACAACTCTACATGGATAACAAAAGAATAGTAAGCGAAAAATCAGTCAAACCATCAGACAACACTGCAGTCATTTCGAAACCAAAAGGATCTCCGGTTTCTTAGCTTTACTTGGTGTGTTAGCATTTGACATAACAGTTGTAGCAGCAGCAGCTACCTTAGCTTCCTTACGACCTCTCTTATCAAGTTGGATCAGACTCCGAGTTGCCAAAATCGCCTGCGGAGCCAAATCATGAGAAGCCCTAGCATACAACCGTTTCACAGCCAGAGAAGCAGCATCCTTCACATCGTCACCATTCAAAGGACCCAACAAACAATGTCCCAAGATCCTTATCACAGGCTGCAATAACTCCCACGAAAGTGGAATCCTCGCACCCTTTAGCCTCAATTCATCACACCCATTTTCAATTCTCAATTTCTCCAACTCTTCAGTAACACCCTCCAAGTCCCCATTACTACAAATCTCAACAGAATATTCTGAATCTCCATCCTTTTCACCATCAAACTCGAACACACAAGGACAATCTTGACCAGCCCAATCAGCAACAAACTTACACAAATCCAATTTAGACCAAGATGGCATTTGTGAAACCTGTTTATAATAACAATCTAATGCTACGCCAACAATACAAGCACGTTTCGTTGACTTCACAGCAACTTGTGGCTCTAAAGCCGGGGACATAACCCCCACATTACTATAATCATTCAACAAATCACTTCTCAATTTTCTTGGGGTATGATAAAGAGAGGGCTGAGTTAGATCAGGGATCGAAACGAGCACAGGTTTACCACCCCGAGCTTTAGTTTCACTAGCATATATAGCAAGTAACACAGCTTCAAAACCTGAAACACAAGTACTACTACTACTAGTACAACTACTAACACAATGTATACGGTATAAATATACGGAACACAAAATGGGGATATACGAAAGTACAACGAGGCGAAGATCGGGTTCAGAGGAAACATAAGTGTCGTAAAGCCAATGACAAAGCGGGTCATTACCCGACCCGGAAGAAGGGGAACTGAGTGATGAAGTGATGGTCAGGTAAACTGGATGAGAAAGTAACAGGGATTTTGCGGGGCGGTCGGAGTCAGCTAAGGCGGAGATAGAATCTCCGGCGGAATCTACGGCGGAAGAAGGGAGGAGGGAGGAGAGGAGGTGGATGTGAGAACGTGCTTTGGAAATGGATTCCCACCAAGAATGCATGGGATCAGTGGTGTTGACCGGAGCGCCGCCTTTTTGGTGGTGGTGATTGGAGGTGAAAGGTGTTTGGATGGTGGAGGAAGTGGAGGAGGACGGCGGAGAGTTGCCGGACATTTGGGAATTGAGCTGGAAATCCATTGGAGTTAAGAGGACAAAGCAATAGTGGTCTTGTTCACTTTCTAAAAAATTACTGCATCATGTGTTAGGAAATATTTTTAAAAAAATATAATAATATTTTATACTTTATCGAACATAGCAATATTACGAACAATGCTAGTATTAAATATAACAAAAAAATACATAATTCTCTTTTCTCTTCTCTCTCCCAACTCACCCCACTGTTTTCCGCCACGCCCTTCCTTTCTTTCCTGTTGTAGGCGATCATCGACTACCACTTCGTTGCCAGCGTCCCTTCATCAATTCCTATCATCACCGCCCTCCGGCTTTACTGTTGTTGTTCGTTGCTGCTGTATGGTCGGCAATGGAGCTCCAGCTGCTCCACTGTCGGCCCTTGCTGTTACGCAACCAGATCTGGTCGCCCTCTCCTCTCTCACAGGCGCAGCTTCTTTTCCATCACCGATGACACCCTTTTTAAAAGAAAATTATATCTTCTTATAACTATACGTTGGATCTACTATGCCATTGTTTAAATAATGTATGTCGTATGTATGAACATGCACATACTATGCATACACTAGTTCATCCATTGAATATATTGTATGTCCTATGTATGAATTTACATACACTAGGCATACATCAAATTGTATGAATGTATTTCATTTGTATAGCACATGTATGACAATTGTATACATTATATATATAGTGGAGAAACACTTGTCATATAAGTATAAACATTTTTTTAAAGAAAAACAAATCCAGCAACGACAACCGACAGGGTGGTTGGGGGTAGAGGGCGAAGGGGCTGCTTTGAGGAAGCAAAGGATTTTAGGGTTTCTACCATTATAAGTATTTTGTTATGCTTTGAAAAAAAAAATAAGTATTTCTATATTTTAAAAGTTGTGTAATGTTATTATTATTGTGAGAAGTAAAATGTTAGTTTAGGTAAGAAGCCCAATTTTAATTAATTTACAAGTAAAATAGACTACTACTACTCATATAACTTAAATATAAATTTTAAAAAGAATTTTACCCTATATGTCTACTGATTTTTATTTTGAACTAAAAATAGACACAATTAAAAATATTTATTTGAGCTGGCCATTTGGCTAAAATTGTTTCATTCCATAGCCGCAGTATACCTCAAGCTGATATACCCATAATAACAGTATACCCCAATGATATACAAGTTTGATTTATCACAATATAACCATGCTTCTACTGTATACCTTTCTAGTTTACGATATACCCCAACGGTATACAAGTTTGATACTCCAATGGTATACCCCAATATCGTGACCGTGTGGCTACAGAATGTTTAAACAAAACTTAAGCCATGATCGGATAATATTTTAGTGTGTGCTGGCTAGTTTTGAAAACTTCCCAATTTAAAATAGTGGGTTCAAGTATGATAAAATTTGTGACAAAATTATTTACGACTTTAAATATAAAAAGGGAAATTTTCAAAAATAGGCAGCCCCCTACCGAAAATTACAAATATGGGGCCATATTTTTCATGCATAGCACACATCTCTAAAATTACAAATTTTAGCACTCCTTCATAAAAAACACTCTAGCTATCAAATCTCCCCCTCCCCATCCACTAAGCCGCCGACAGGCACCCTCCCCAGCTAGTGGCGTCGTCACTTTTTTGTATTTTACTGAATTTATATTGTTTATTGCGTCTAAATCATTGCTTTGGACAAGTTTATACAAACAAATCTCCTCCCAAAAAATAAATTATACATGAATGTACATAGATAAATGCGTAGCAATGAGAGAAATACAAAAATACATTCACAGAAAAAGTAAAAATTCATATAAACATCCTTAATATACAGATTTATTTACTCGCATATACACGCTTATATAAATTTATACAATTTTATACACGTGTATAAATTTGTATAAAATTGTATAAACCTGCGGGAAACTGCTATCTCGGGAAAATAGTGACAACTCGGGTAAGATTCGAAAATATGGGCCACTTTTTGGTAATTTTCGTCTTTTACTTGTCTTTTAGTGTAATTATCCCATATAAAATTGCTAGTTGCACAAAAACTTTTAATGAAGATAAATTAAGTGAAACTTTTTGGTAGTTGCATTGGATGAGCCACCTAAGTTATTACTCCTTCTGTTCCACTTTGTCTGTCATAATTATTGTTGGAAAATTTTGATTAGTAGCCATTTTTGGACGCGCTCATTGGGGACTATCTAGTGTTTCAAAATTCATTAAGAATAGCCAAAAATTCGCGCGCACATTTAAGCTCCATTAGCGCTGGAAAAACACCCCAGACTGGTCCCATAACAAAAAAATGAGGCTTTGAACAAAACTTGTTCAAAGCCCAAGTAGAAGTCCCATAACAAAATAATCCCATAACAAAATAAGGGGACCTTGAACTAACATGTTCAAAGGTCCCATTATTTTGTATGGGACTTTATCCCATATATAAATCCCATTATTTTGTTATGGGACTTCATATACAAAGCTTCAGTCCCATAACAAAATGCTGGGGCTGTGAACAAGTTTTGTTAATAGCCCCAGTATTTTATTATGTGACTGAAGCTTTATACAAAGTCTCATAACAAAATGCTGAGGCCTTGAACAAAACTTATTCAAAGCCCCAGTATTTTATACGGAGGTTAGTTTACTGAAGCTTCCCAGTATAAATACTGGGACTTTGAATAGTGGGATTTATCCGGAGATGGCTATTTTTCCAGTGATTTTATTTTTGACGGCTACAAATCAATTAGCGCGCGCCAAACAGGCCCCTATACGAAATTTTTACGTTATTGTTTCGAGAGTCAAAATTTTTAAATTTGACCGTAGATTAGGATATAAATTTTTTAAATAATATTTACATATTTGAAAACTACATTAAAAATAGTTTAAGTCTCTATAACTTACAACTCAAAATATTTAAAAAATATATACAATAAACTTGTTTGACCGTAGAAATTACAATTATGACAAACAAAGTGTGACGGGGAATAGTAACTTGTTCAACATCCCAATTCCCAACTGTCACTAACGTTGCTAGCTCCGCCTATGCTCCACACTTGACTCTCTATTTCTCAGCCAATCTTCATATCTTAATCTTCAAATACACTCTATTAAAACCTTTGTTTCTTGTTTCATTCACTCATCAATGGCTTCTACAGCTTTATCACAATCTTTTTTCTCCACTCACAACAACCTTAACAATGCCACTCCCAAATCAATCCTTAAACAATCTTTTGTTGTCTCTACATCACATTCCTTGAAATCCCAATTGAAAAAGACCAAGAAAATTATTTTCATCACCAATTGTGCTTCTCCTGAAACTGATGCAGTTAACAAATCTGAAATCCCAATTGAATTGAGTATGCATTTGTACCATTCTTGATTTTATTATCTTTTTGTTGTTATTCTATTTTAATTGTGAGTGTTTTGAATTTAGTTTTTAGGATACTTTATGTTGGAATTCTAGTGAAAGAATTGGTCTTTTGTGTGTTTCAAGAACAAAATAAGCAGCTTGGTGCACAAAGCATTCCGCCTTATGGAAGGTCCGGGAAGGGCCGTACATCTCGATGTACGCAGCCTACCCTTATGCTTGCAAGCATCAGTAGTGGCTGACCTATAGGTCACACGGAGACAACTTTACCAGTTGCTCAAGAACCTTAACAATGCCACTCCCAAGTCAATCCTTAAACAATCTTTTGTTGTATCCACTTCACATTCCTTGAAATCCCAATTGAAAAAGACCAAGAAAATTAGTTGCATCACCAATTGTGCTTCTCTTGAAACTGATGCAGTTAACAAATCTGAAATTCCAATTGAATTGAGTATGTATTTGTATCATTCTTGATTATCTCTTTGTTGTTATTGTATTTTAATTGTGAGTGTTTCAATTTAGTTTTTAGGATAGTTTATGTTGGAATTACTGTGAAAGAATTGATTTTTTTGTGTGTTTCGAGAGTTGTGTTTTGTTTTAGAACAAAATTAGCAGTGTACAAAGCATCCCACATTAATGCGGGGTCTGGGGAAGGGCCGCACAGCCTACACCCATGCAAGCATCAATGGTTGTTTTCACGGCATCAACCTTAGTAGTTGTTTCCAAAGATATTTTAATCAGAATGTGTTTGGACAAGAAAACAGGGGAAAAAAAAAAGAACTGAGTTTTCAGAACATATCTCTTTGTAATTACTCCATTTTAATTGTTAGTGTTAGAATTTATTTTAGGAGACTTTATGTTGGAATTATTGTGAAAGAATTGATCTTTTTGTGTTTCAAGAGTTTTGTTTGTTTCCAAGATGAATGCGGGGCCCGGGGAAGGGGTGTGATGTAGACAGCGTACCCTGATGCAAGCATGAGCGACTATTTCTGCGGCTCGAACCTGTGACCTATACGGAGACAACTTTACCAATTGCTCAAAATGTATTTGCAACAGGAAAAAATTAAAAGAACTGATTTTGAGGACATGTCCTTTTGGTTTTAATGTTAAAGTTTGTATCTTTATTTATATGTAGGGTACCCAGCATATCCTACTGTGATGGATATCAATCAGATTCGCGAAATTTTGCCTCATCGGTAAGAATTTTATCTGTTGTAACCATCGTTTCAATGATGTGATGGGGTTGTTACTGAAGTTGCATTGTTTGCAGTTTTCCATTTCTATTAGTGGATAGAGTGATTGAGTACAATCCGGGAGTGTCAGCTGTCGCTATCAAGAACGTGACGATCAATGATAACTTCTTTCCTGGTCATTTCCCTGAGAGGCCTATCATGCCTGGTGTTCTCATGGTTGAGGTATATACTGTTTGAGCATATACTTGATTATGACTCTGTGTTTGCACTATTTGAGCATAATTATGTCTCGGTGTTTATACTTATTTGAAGTTGTACTTGATCCTGACTAGCTGATTCACTTCCCATTGCATGATTGATAATGTATATGCTTTTGCATCGGTTGTCATTTTCACTTCTTTTGAGTCTCTACTTATTGCATGTGGATAAGTAAAGATCCTTCTTTTAAAGTATATGTTTGCCTTAGTTGTAGTTTTATTGCCACTTATGATGTATTTTGGTGTCAATTACATCTACACAGTCATGGTGTTATATGGTAAAGTTCTAGTGTTGCAAATATCAAAATAGAAATGGAAAGCCAATTGGAGTGCCTGGCTTCCCTGTGAATTTTCCTAATGAATAGTAAGAAACTGTCAATTATGATTTAGGACCGTTTAGTGTATTCTGGAAGAATCTGCTGTCATATCTTTCAAATTGGAAATCAACAGAAATGCTATTAAAGATATAAACACATCTACAATTTTGAATGTGTCAGTTACTATATTTTTCACACCTTAACCTTCTGCTTGTTTCCCTTTCCTTTTCTTTATCTTCTTATATTATTGTGCTTCCTCTGATAATCCTTTGATCCAATCTTAATACACAGTTCCCTTCTTGGTACCACCCTTGTTCCCTTTTCAGTACCACCCATCCCAAAATCTGAAGATGTTATTTATTGGTAGAAGCAGTCAAAACCTAAGTGTGAATAAGATAATACAAGAAATTGCTTTGGTACCGTGTACTCTGATTGATTATGTCTTTCAGGTTGTGCTCCTAGGCTAATCTCATGGTATTCTTGTGGGTCCCATGAGATGCATCACAGCTCGAATATTACAAGTTAAAGTGAGAAAAGAGATTTAAGGAGAGTAGAGGAGCATTTCAGTCTGATAACAATCCTTGATTCGATGTACAAATTCCATTAAAATTAGAATAGTATTGACGAAGGCCCCTGGGTTACTTTGGGCTTTAAGATTAGTGAGACCAGCTTATAGTACTTTATTAAGTGTAGCTGATTAGTGCTAGGAGATCAATGGTAGTTTACTTGTAGGAGATCTATGGCTGTCTGATCTTATAAGAATGGTGAAAAACTAGCTAGAGGTGTTGCACTATAATGAAAGATATAGGGAGTTAAAATAGATCGACCACCACACCAAATTAGCATTTGAAATTTCCCAGCAGAACTCTTTGCATGATGGCTAAGATTTGCTTGGTATCAATCTATGTCAAATTGGATGCAGCGTTGAAGTATGTTGTGTATAAGAATCTTCTGCTGTGTGGTTTGTGATTTTGGGCATTTGATGGTCTTAGAACCATCTTGTGAGCATGCAGCTTCCAATTAGCTGTACCATGAAACATATGCACATGTTGAAAGAAATTAGTGGTCACATTTGCAATATCGTGTGCTGCTATTCATGTGCCAACATATTTTCGTTTTAATTTTCCATTAAGCTTCTTTTTGCCACGTTGTCAGCCATCTGGTTTCCTTCACTGAAAATATGCTTGATGCCAGTAGCTCCCAACCTAGTCACGAGGAACTTGCATTTAGAACTAATATGAGAATATCTTATATTATGTGAACCTAGTCAGTTAAACACCCACTGGGAATGAATATTAAAATCAATGGTGAAAACTTAAATTTCGCTGCAGATACTAACCCGTAATGAATGGGACACAGCTACCGCTGAGGCATCTAATCTTATATCACTGAGAAGTTTGCAACTTCCTGCCATTTAAACCTGCTCGATAATGCTTCCAGTCAATCTCCCATCATATATGATTATATTCTTTCAATGTTTCGTTTGAAGAGAAATCGTAAAATCTGTTTAAATGAAAAAGGTGGCAATGCTTCATGAGGTAAGGAAAATTTAATGTTATGTTTTGGTGGAATGAATTACCATGTGGAGAATCCGACAGCATTGGATAGAGGCGATTCCTTATTTCTTCGCTGTGTTTTCTGAAGTTACTTATATGGATAAGGTCCCGAAAACTGAGTTCTTTTGTTACCTCTTTTTTGTTGCTCAAGATCTTTGTTAGTTATCAGATTCTGATGACTGTTCATTTCTGTCAATTTAGGCAATGGCACAAGTTGGCGGTGTGGTTATGCTGCAACCTGAAGTGGGAGGCTCCCGGGAGAATTTCTTTTTCGCTGGAGTAGACAAAGTAAGGTTTAGAAAGCCAGTGGTGGCTGGTGATACTTTGGTGATGAGAATGACACTAATCAAGCTGCAAAAACGTTTTGGAATAGCGAAGATGGAAGGTAAGGCTTATGTCGGAGAGGATGTGGTTTGTGAGGGTGAGTTCTTGATGGCTATGGGCAGTGGTTGATACTCAGCTGCCATTAGCAGTCGGAATTCTGGCACTTTGATTGGTTTCCAATCCGCTCCCCCTCCATTAATGTTTGATTGAGCAAATCTAATAGATTCCTTTTCATCTTGAGGCTTTTGATGTCTTCTCTATTCAAATCAAACAGATCAATTTTTAATTTGTCAATGCAAATTATGCTACTTGTTGCTCACTGGAATCGTTATATTCAAGCGCGATTCTTAATTCTAGTTCCTTTAAGCAACGATATGTCTGAAGTAGACATTCGACTGTTTGAAATTAGGAATTCATTCTTTGACCTTTTTTACACAGAAAATTTGAGCTACCATGTTGCATCCTCTCTTAGTATCCATAATTTTGTATGTGCCTTCCTACTTATGCAAGAGGCAACTTAAATCATTTTCATAGTATGCTGTTGGGTTTCGGAAACAGCTCTCCACCTAGGTGGGGGTAAGGTCTGCGTACATCTCACCCTTCCCAGACCCCACTTATGGGATACACTGGGTATGTTGTTGTTGTTTGCTGTTGGGTTTAGTGGAGTAGGTGAAAATTTGCCTTCTTGGTAGTTGGTGGAACCAAATCAAAATGCTTTTGCCCATTGGGATGCCTTCCACTTGCCAAGCCACAGTAGAACAGAATATCAGAATGTGATTCAGTTCTTGCTCATCAATCATGTTTTATGGGTATGCACTTGAAATATGCTCAATCCAAGAAATCAATAAGATTAGCAAAGTTGGTACTTGGCAGTTGGCACTACATTCTTTTTCTTTGTTGTTTCCCACTCGTTGTCCGGATTAATCCAAATTTCCATCGGGAAATCATAGTTTTGGAGTAAGGTGTTTTCTATCAAAGATGATTCCATTTTCAGAATTCGTACACGAGACATCTGATTAAGTGTGAAATATTATTTACCAACCCACCACAACCTTTAGTGGTGGCGCTATATTCGTACCAGAAAAAGGTTTACTTTCTTGAGTTTATGTGCTCACCTTTTACCAAACTTCAAAGATTTGTGCTGATTCCAAAAAGGTGTCCTTTACTTTCTTTGATTGTGTGCTCGTCTTCTATTACACCTCATGGAATTATGCTGATTCTAAGTATGGTTTCTCACCATAAATCGAAAAAAGAAGAAGAAGAAGAAGAAGAAGAATATAAAGTCATATATCTCGATAAATAGTTCCTTAGCATTTACATTCCGATTGTTAAGATAAACATAATTTGAATTATAGTGTCACGAGTTCAAATCTTGTTAATTCTTGTTTTAGAAAGTGATCGACTTCCGTCTCAAAAAGTCAAAATATGTACTATGAACTAAGCTTACTTTAGTTAATATAATTCCAATTGTATAAAAATTTAATAGACTTGTTCTACATTGGCTACTTATTTTGCATGTTTTTACGAAATAAATCTTAATTTGATTATGTTAGTCATAATCCAAAGCGATTTGTTCAATTTCAGTTTAGATTATAATGGAAATACTACACAATGCACAATTGTTCATGTGAGAAAAAGTATTGAATTTTTAACTTTTTCTCCATATACCTATAATTATCAATGGTTCATAACATATAAAGAGGAAAAAAATAAAATAAGGAGTTCAAAATCATTTATTCGACTATAATATATGAAATTCCATTTATTCATAATCTGTATCTTCTGTTAAGCAAATGTAGCGCTAAGGTGTGACGGGAATGTAAAAACAACAATAGTTTCACATGAAGGTCCTTATATAGAATGTCAAAAAGATCAGGAGAGGCCTTCGCATTCCTAATCCGGTAGGGCCGAACAAAAGGGAGAGCGGACGATGGAAGAGCTGGGGATTGTCGGGTCATTTGACGAAAACAGAAGGCTTCTCAATATTTAGTGACAATATAACTTCACGAGAAAAATCCACAACAACACAAATAATTAAGGTTTATTTTAAACTATAAATTTTAAATATTTTTTTTCTTAAACTTTATGTTCAGTCAATCACTTTCACATAAATTGATATGAAGCGAGTATACAACATAGTACAATATACAATTGTTAATAGTTATGGTCAAATATAACATTATTGTTTGCAATAGTATACCAAATACTTCACCTGTTTCAATCTATGTGACAATATTTTCTTATTAATTTATTCCAAAAAAAACGACAATATTATAAATTTTGTAACAATTAAATTTCAAAATTTCAGTTTTACCACCATACGAACATATATGTCTTATTCTAAACCATAAATTTTAAAAATATTTTTTTATTTATTAAACTTCGTCGAATCAAAATATGACACATAAAATGGAACCGACTAACTATCTTTTCCATTTATATATGAGTGGAACTCTTTTTCCACAACCCATTAATCTTTCCAATTTCCTCATCACTCCATAAAATTCTCAGTTCTTGAAAATGGCTTTTGGGTTAAATTCAGTTTTAGTTGTTTCATGCCTTGTTCTTTCATTCTTGGCTTTAACTTTAACTCCAGTAGATTCAGCAACACAAGAATCAGCTCCATCTCCAGCATCAGACTGCAACAACCTGGTACTTAACTTAGCAGATTGTTTGTCATTTGTAACAAATGGTAGTACTGAAAAGAAACCACAAGGTACATGTTGTTCAGGCCTGAAAATGGTGTTGAAAATTGATGCTGAGTGTTTATGTGAAGGTTTCAAGAATAGTGCTCAATTGGGTGTTGCTCTTAATCTTACTAAAGCCTTGTCTTTGCCTTCTGCTTGTCATGTTTCTGCTCCTTCTGTTACCAACTGCTGTAAGTATAGTTTCCCTTTACCCTTTTCTTGTCTCTCATAATCACATGCATAATCATAATATGATATTTGGAACCACTAGCTCGACTAATCCTGATTCGCGGTAGCGTAGTAGTAGAGCCCATTTAAAGGCAAGTATATTAGGATTTGTCTGGGTTCGAACGCAAGAGCTCATCTGGTTAAGGATGGAGGATTCTATCCATCCGATCAAATTCTTGCGCTTACTAATCATGATTCGCGCTAGCATAGTAGTAGGGTCTGTTAAAGGGAAAGTATACCAGGATTATCGGGGCTCGAATGCGAGACCTGTGGTTAAGGATGAAGGAAGGCTCGATCGTGAGACCTCTGGTTAAGAGTGGAGGATCCTATCCATCCGATCAAATTCTAGCCCCGGCTACTCCTATCCATTCAAGCTAGCGTAGTAGTAGGGCTTATTAAAGGGAAAGTATACCATGAATTTTTCAACGCTCGAACACGACTTCTAGTGAAGGGTGGAGGATCCCAAGGCTCGAACGCGAGATCTCTGGTTTAGAGTGAAGGATTGTATCCATTCGATCACATCCTAGCCCTGAACAGTCCTGATTCTCACTAGCGTAGCAGTAGGGCCCATAAAAGGGCAAGTATAACGGGATTATCAGGTTCGAACCCGAGACCCCTGGATAAGGGTGGAAAATCCCTAAGGTTCGAATGCGAGACCTCTGGTTAAGCTGGAGGATCCCATCCATCCGATCACATACTTGGCGGGGAAATTCTTTAATTGAGTTATTTTCCTGTATATCTTTGGGTAGAAAAATGATTAAGAGTATTAGATATAAAAATAAAATGTTATTTCTGTGATACTCTTGCATATGGAAGGTTGACAAAAACAATGCCTAGTTGTTAAATGAGCATTTGTATGAAGGAGTTTAAAAATGTTATAGCCAGGAAGTTATTTTTAAATTTTGGTGGAAAATGAAGGAAATGTAATCAAAATTTAAGTTAATCAAATAATGAGAAAAAAGTTTTCCCGGATTTGATTTTTGGCGTCTCTGTTGATTAAGAAGGGTTTTAGCGGCACAACTTCGCCTAATGAATAAACAAGTTTCAATCTTTAAATTAGAACAGCTTTTATAGATTTGAGTTGATATCTAAGTTGAATATTTGTTTCTTTTTGTCTTTTACAGTGAGTACTGGCTCTGGAGCTGCTCCTGGTAAGTACAATTTAATCTATTTTTCTAAATTTAGTTTGTTTAATCCACTTGCATTTTATGTGATCTGCTTCTTTCGCTAAAAAAAGAAAATGAGCTTGAACAGTGTAAATGTCACACTAAGTCCTCAATGTTTGCTCACTAATAAAGAAATAATATGTCCTGTGCTATGCTTTCTATTTCAATCTTAGTGTTGGCCTCCAGTTGTATACCATTCAATTATATCCAAATAGATCTCATCTTATAAACCTCTAGGAGATTCCGTTCTGTTTTTGCTTTTTGAAGTGAGGTCTAAGTGAGGTGTGCTGATTCTTTTCTTCTGGTTTTCTGAGGAGCCTAAATTTGTGTTTACACTGTTCATACAAAGCCCATTGCTGTGATAAAATGGACCTAACCTTAATACTTTTCATGTTTGTCCATTTGCTTGAAGATTGGTTTTATGCCAGTTCAAGGATAAGATTAAATGTTATTCTCCTTGTTGTTCCATGGTTGATTAGCTTAGCCATGTCTTTGGCTTGAGGTTGGAAGTTGATTGACATTCACTTTGAATGAGGATTGTAAGAAGACGTTTTTCTTAGGGAAATTTCTTAGTGGGGGAATTTTGTTTTTCTTTCATGGCAGTGTATCTTGATTTAACTGAGTCCATCCACCTCCTTCAAATATTTTCATTTGGAATCTTTTATTGAACCATGATTAACCAGGATGTTTCTAATGACCCACATTTATTTTGCATTCACATGAAAGCGATCCGTTAGGCTTTGTTTCCAGAAGTAAATGCAACACGTTTTCGTTGTTATCTGGGAATTATTCTTTTCAACTATCTTGTTTTGCATTTATATCTACTTTTGGTGTTGGAAAGTCTATCAGTGTAATTGGAAATATGTTTGTTTACATTTCAAACTTGTTTATCTTGGGATTATTTTCTCGATTCTCGCCTTGTCCGTTTGGGTTGACAGTGATATGTATGACCTTTTGGGATAGTGTATTCATAGTTCAGATACTTCTGTTACACAACTTATGATGCCTTGTCTACCAATTTTTGTTATGTGAACATTGTATCAATAGACTCTCGAAGAGTCATTCTAAGCATTTTCAGAATACAAGTTTTAATGGACTTCGGTTGTCTTCTTTCACTTCTCTCAAGGTTGATCTATCGTGTCTTGTCACTTAAATTTAGAATGCTGATGTACTTGGCATCCATATAAACTTCTGTACCTGACTACGAGGATGTTGTATCTCCAAATTAAGAAGGGTCAAACTGGCTTGTGGTTCTTTTGAAGTACGATGAATTTCTTCTATTTTACAAGTGCAAAGTAGATGACATGGTTTTTTCTTTTAAATTTTTTATGGTTTGCTGCTGCAGCTCTTTCTCCAACTGCTGTATCACCAAGCGGTGCTCCAACTACAGCTTCAGGCGTCAATGTGGTTGCTCCAGCACCAGCTCCGGGAAGCTCTGGTTCAACTTCACTTGGTCGATCTTTTGGGCCATTGGCTCTGACCATAGCTGCTGCATTTGCCTCTTTGTACTAAAGCAACAGTTAGTGTAATATCTCTGGGATAGATGAGATCTGCACAGAAAAATTTGTTAGTATGATCTATTGTTAAACTTTTGCCGTGGTGCTCTATAGTTCTATAATTAGCGATGACACTGCTGTGTCTCTTGTTTATAGGAAGTTCTAATTTGAGTGATGCTACTTTTTAGCTATCCTTGTTTATAAGCTCCCAGATAGGGATTTGTTATTGTGCTCCTAACAGGTACTAAATTTATGAGCATTCAAGGCATTTTACTTGTTTTTGGTGCCCTTTTGCTGTCTGTGACAGGCTGCTTTTAGCGTCTATTTTGTTGTGATGTAGAGTTTACTCTTGAAAGTTCTTATCCTAAGGGCGACCCTTGGTGTCGTTTCGAGTTTAATTCGTATGAGTTTGCCTTCACCGCAAGTCTCAGCAGTCAAGTTTCATCTTCGCTATGTCTTAGCGTTTGTTGATAACAGGACTCTCATGAGTGGCCATGCTAGCAGATGCCGATGCTTCACCTATGAACCTGGTAAGCCTCACAATCTCATCAAACTAGGAGTTTATCAATGACAACACTTCATTCATCTGATTCACAATGGCTTAGCTGAGTATACACTTGTTGTCCATCAATGACAACAGTTCTAGGTCACTGATAAACTTGTGATCGAGGAGTCTTCTCGCGAAAGAGATGCCCTCGGTATAAATAGAACAGTACAATCATGATTTTTGCACATCCTGTTGTAGGTTATCTTAACTTGATTTTGTAAAAGAATTGTACACTGGTGCAGAGAAGTTCATCACAAAAAAATAAATAACAAAAGCTATGAAATGTACTTCTTGTTAGGTTGAATAAGATGTCATCAAAACTCAACAAGAAAACATATCATACATTTCTCAGTCTTTTAACAAGTTCTTACACCCAATTCACACACAAAAGTTACAACATAAATTAGTAAAGTAGTACTCATTTTAAAATATTGTATGTGAAAGAAGCACCACCAAAGGAATATATAGAGTTGGAAAGAAATATGATACATATATATGTAAGAAAGATCAAAAAAACAAAAACAGGAAAAAAAAAAAAAAAAAGAGTTTTCCGAGCTCGATCAGATCAATTTACAACTTCATCATGTAGACAGCTTAAACTTCACATTTTTCTCTTGTAAGTGATTCCACACTATTAAAATTCAAGGCTCCATTTTTGGAGCAAATGTTGTGACAGCATCTGCCACAGTAAGGAAAATCTTGTTTTCACCAAGCATGTTTGTAAAATCAGATGCATGAAGCTTGTCAATCACAATTGGTCCAGGATTTGCCAGAACAAGCTGTGAACACATCAAAGTGTATGTAAGTATATGAGCCTGTTTTTATACAGAGAAAAGATTGGTACAAACATATCTGTATACTACTAGCTTACTTGAACATTTCTTTTCTCAAGGGACTTGAACAAATCTTCTAAAGAATGAATTCCACTAGTATCTATATCAGTAACAGCTGCAAAAGATCATGAAACAAGTTAATCTCCATAACTCGATGGAAATTACCAAAGTCCGAAAGAAATAAATATTTTTGAGAATTCCTTACGCGACATCTCAACTATCAAGTACTGGATTTTTGGTTGATCAGTTCCTTTCAGTTGGTCTTCTTCATCAGTTAGCCATCTTAGTATCCTGCAAAACGTTTGATTTCGATATGAATACAATGAACTTTGTGCAAACGATATCGTTAACCTGATGAAGTAATAGTACCTGTCTCTCATGTAATTGGAGTTGGAAAAGTAGATAGCTGAATCAACTCTCACAATAAGAACTCCAGGGACCTTTGTAGCTTCTGGATATTGCTGTATATTTCTGTAAACACTAGTCCTAGGGACCTTGCCAAGAACAGCAATTCGAGGCCTTGTAACTTGGAGAAGGATTTTGGCAAATGATATAGCAACCTAATGAATCATAATTTTATCAAACATTTGTATATAATCCAAGAAAGTTATACAAAAATGAAGTATACAGCCTGTTAATTACCGCAATCAAGAGGCCTATCTCAACAGAGTGGAAAACCACCCCAAAGAAGGCTCCCATGCAAGCAACAAAATCAAACTTATCAATCTTGTATAGAAGTGTCATTGCATCGATATCTATCAACCCGAGAACTGCAGATATGATGATGGAAGCCAGTATTGCATTTGGTGTGTATTTGAACAATGGTGTGATCAATAACAAAGTTAGCATCACAACAGTAGACATGATAATATTGGAGACTGCTGTTTGACATCCAGCCATATAATTGACTGCTGAACGCGAAAAGGATCCTGCATATAACAATTTGCTGAGAAAAATTTGCCATCAATTGAGTAGAGAGTTATTATTCAGTTTTAATTCACCTACCTGTAGCCACATAGCAAGATGTCATTGAGCCAACTATATTCATTGTTCCTAAAGCAACCATTTCTTTGTTTCCATCCAATTGGTAATCCTTCAATGCTGCAAATGTTCTTCCAATAGCTGTAGCTTCCTGTAATCCAAGAAGTTTGTCAGATGAAAACTAAGCTTTTGTGAGAACGATGATCGGCCTAGCTAGGAAGCATAACTTACCGTTAGTGCTATCATACCAGAAATTATACCAATTTTGAAACCTTTGCTTAAATATTCACCACTGAAATAAATTTTATGCAGTGATGGTGGATTGATCCCTTTATCGATGTGTTTTACCTTCATATGATAATAAGATAGTAGAATATAAGCCATAAAGAAGAGAAATTTTATATAGTAAGAACATAAGTATATCATGGTGAGTTTTTATATCTCAAACTCACAATTTGGACACCATGTTTTTCAGCATGGAAGATGAACACAAAGAGCGTCGAAACGACAACAGATATCAGTGGTGCAATTGCAGGCACCCAAAAGAGTTTCTTGTTCTTCTTTCCCTGTTCAACAACAAAAGGCAAAAGAACAATAAGATATATTCCTTAGTTACACTTGTTAAAAAGAAGGAATTGTTTTGCTACTTACAATAAACTTGGCAACTAGAAGGAAAGCCAAGAAAGATGTTCCTATCACAATAGTCTGCCAGTTCCACTGGTGCAAAAAGAAAGATAGTTAACTCTATTAACAGTTAAAGAAAAAGAGAACAAACAATAAATTGAGATGATTCTTGCATTTCCCTCACCCCATGATGTGCTGCAGCAAAAACCGATCGCATAACAGAAACTATATCAGTTTTCTTTGTGAATTTCTGTATGCCAAAAAGGCCTTTTAGCTGTTGAAGGGTGATAGTAACAGCTGCTCCAGCCATGAAGCCAACAATAGCAGCATGAGACAGAAAATCAATCAAGAAACCCAACCTAAAGAGCAAACAAGAATTAAGTCAGCTATATTCTAGTACAAGCTGCATTAACTATGTAGTACTCCCTCCGTCCCACTTTGTTTGTCATACTTTCCTTATTAGTCCGTCCCAAAAAGATTGTCATATTTCTAAATTTGGTAACAATTCAACTCTAAAGTTACTTTTTGACTCATTTATAGCCGCACAAATATCTATGAAGTTTCAAAAGTCTTCTCTTCTTTATTAAACTTTGTGTCAAGTCAAACTACGACAAACAAATTGGGACGGAGGGAGTAATACTTATTCTGTCCCAGTTATATGCAACATTACAACTATGTGAAACTTATGAGTACTTAAAGTACTCCCTAAACTCTGTCTGTGTGAGCTTGCTCATACAACTAGCATAAAACTAGTACTAATCTTTTTATGCAGTGAGATGAGCTTAAATAAAGCGACATAAACAGTGAACATTCATATAGCCGATCATATTCAAGGAAGTAGAAATGACCTGAAAAATCCAAGAATGAACTGAGTAATGCCTGCGAAAAAAGTAGCAGTGAAAGCAAGACGCTGGTACTCCAGTTTTTGTTTAGTTGGATCAAGTTCTTGCTGAAGCAGGGCTCCAAGCAAGAGAGACACCACAGCCACTGGCCCTATAGCAATATCTCTTGAACTTCCCATGAAGGCATAAATCAAGGGTGGCACAAAACTACTATCTGTAGTAACAAAAAGAAAAAAATATAAGGCAAATAACTAAGATACTAGAATGCAAGTAATAAAGAAGAGAAGAAGAGTAGAGTGGTATATATGTAGCACGACGAGTGTGGTCTAGAGGTTAATGAAGCGGGTAAATATCAATGAGACCACAATTCACCTACCTAGATTTTTGTCGCTCACTAGCTATGCTAGCAAAAGGACGTAGATTTAGGATTTAAATTTAATGGGTTTCAACCGTTATGCTTTCACTATTGAACAATGCATTTTTACAATCTTGGTTTAAATTTTTATAAATGTCGAAATTTTAGTAATGTGTATACATACATTTACACTCCGTGTAAAAAATGAATTTGGTTGAACATATGTTGATTATATATTGCATCCGCCACTTGCTAGTGAGAGGTAGTAGGTCAGCAGTTGATCAAGTGCCCGAACCAATTCGGCTCCCAATTTACTATTTTAAGGGGATTCAATAGTGTATAGTGTATGTATAACCAAATAGTGGCACGGTTGGCCGACACCGTCTTTATTTATTTATATATAAAAAACAAAAATAAAAAAAGATTGTGGGTAGGGTAGGGATGGGTAAAGAATGAACTTACATAGCCCAAATTGAGGATCCAAATTTGCAAGTTTGGCATAACCAATATCCTGGAAGGCCATGTTGAGAAATACTAGTCAATATAGGCTACAAAGACTGAATTAAAAACTCCAAAAAAAAGTACTAACTTATTGTAACATTGTTATTACCTGAGGAATACAAAGACTGGCTATAGTAAGTCCAGCAATAAGGTCACCTTTAAACTTGGAAAAATTATATGATCTTCCCCAATCAAGAATTGGAAAAACAGCTTGTATACCAAGTATAAGTTTCTTTTTCTTAGATTGGTCTTTAAAATCACGTAACGGATCATCATGAAAAAACGTTTCCTTGAAAGTTTCAGCTATCTCTTTGAGTACGTTTTGTTTAGGAGGAACTCCTATTTTATGAACATAAGGTAAGTTATCTGCATGCCTTCTTGAAGAAGCCACTCTACCAATATCCATCTCACCAGAATTATCAACAACACGATGACTCATTATGCCTTCTCCTAGACAATATTATTCACCTTCAAATAAGCAAAAAGAGGACAAAGAATACGATAAGACATATGTTATATGTATATTCAAACAAGAAAAGAGAGGCCATTAAAAAATATATATTTTGTTTGTGCATCACTTTTTCTTGTCACATATTAACAACAATGGGGATTCAGAATTTAGACGTTATACGTTTGTATAAGTCGAAATATCTAACTCTCTCTATATTTAGTTTTACACACATATATATAAGTCCTATACAAATATGCATTTATGTAAAGAACTAGAACAAAAGCATGCAAAAAAGTGTACCTAGGAAAGAAAGATATTCTTGTCATGTATTAACGTGCGGATCCAGAATTTAGACGTTATACATTGTATAAGTCGAAATATCTAACTCTCTATATTTAGTTTAACACACACATATATATACAAGTCCTATACAAATATACATTTATGTATAAGAACTAGAACAAAGCATGCAAAAAAGTGTACCTAGGAAAGAAAGATATTCTTGTCATGTATTAACGGTGCGGATCCAGAATTTACACGTTATACATGGTATAAGTCGAAATATCTAACTCTCTCTATATTTAGTTTTACACACACATACATAAGTTCTATACAAATATACATTTATGTAAGAACTAGAACAAAAGCATGCAAAAAAGTGTACCTAAGAAAGAAAGATAATGGTTATGATGAAAACTATAGTAGAAAGAGTTACTTACGAAAAAGGAATTAAGGGACTGTGTTGCTTAGATTAGGGAAAAGGGAAGTGTTGCTTATATAGGTTTATAGATTTTTAAAGTCAATTATTGTCTTTAATGAACCTAGATCGTATTTTTGCTAAATACAAAGGGTGTCTAAAAAAGGGTTGACCTAGATTTTAAAGTATTTAAAAAAAATACAAACTCCTTTATTTAATACACAATGATTGTAGGCTTATAGATAATCTAATATAAGCTTGAGATTGAGTCATTAAAGCGATAGAAATGACCTCCCTAGGGTGTTGACTTAAATGATACAGTTGTAAATCAGGTTTGATCGTCTATAATGTCAAGTCAGTCAAGAGATATTTACACGCTTAATAAAAAATAAAATTAAAAGTAAGGTAAAATATCTACTACTACAACAAATAAAATGCATGATAAATAAAAATTATTTACATTATTAATGCATAAAATTTTGTCTAAAAGACAATGTAACATATAATCCTCTAAATCAATATGAAATGCTTATTTATATATCATTATTCGAAGCTAAGATAATTAAACAAAAAGATTCGCAAATAAAAGTAATTAATCAAAGTGATATCCTTAACATATGTACTAATACTATTTTTATAAAATTTAATTTGTTAATGGTTTATTTTTCAAATGGATTGGATAAAGCAATGAATTGGACAACTTCTCTTCGCCACGCCCCTATGACATTGGAAGTGTTTCCCCCCATTCTTTTTGACATCACAATGTGTCACAAACAAAGACATTGCCTTACTTCTATAACAATGTATATCCAAAATAATCCGAAAAAAAAAAATAATGTTGAAGAGTTAATGGATTGTTTAGAAATTTTGAGAATTCAAAATGTTAATTGCATATAATTGTATAATAAGTTATTTGGCGAGCTCCATATATTGGGCATTGGGAGTTTCGAATGCATATGCTCGCGGGTACGTCTCGCGTGATAAAAGACACACATACAAGTTCAAATGTATTTTATGAGTGTCTCGTCCAAGACAAATTTCAAGCAAGTCACAACTCTACCTTTTAAAATAGAGTTGTAATGTATTATTATTCTAAATACAATATTTGTGAAACTGTTAATATAATTTATCATATTTCTTGTAAATTCATTGTGATATAACAACAATCCACATAATTGTATAATAAGTTATTTGGCGAGCTCTATATATTGGGCGTCGGGAGTTTCGAATACATATGCTTGCGGGTACGTCTCGCGTGATAAGAGACCCATATACAAGTTCAAAAATATTTTATGAGTGCCTCGTCCAAGACAAATTTCAAGCAAGTCACAACTCTACTTTTAAATAGAATTGTAGTGTATTACTGTTATTCTAAATACAATATTTGTGAAACTGTTAATATACATATTTCTTGTAAATTCATTGTGATATAACAACAAAAAGACCCAAACAATTCTTTATTGTTATTTTTGGTGTTTTGAATTCTTTAATGTATCATTTATCTCTTAGCAGCTCATCAATACTACTACTCCTCCACTCCTTCTAGCTACTTTAATTTACTATATTAATTTGTCTGCAATCATATTTTATTTTTTTCCTTTTCTGTATTAGTTTTTAACGGTTGACAAAGTCAATAGTTACGATAAGGGTATAAGTCAAGCCAATCAAGAAAAATTATTATAAAACAACAAACAATTTAATCTGTACACATTGCATTAACACACAATACAGTTACTATACACTATGAATTGAATGAAAATAACAATCCAAACAGGCTATTGTATACCTGGTTCTTTAGAATCATATTGATTCGAAATAAAAAAATTTGTCATTTTAAATTATAGAATGTTATATGTGTGGCTATATATTTGCATAAAACCTATTGAAGATCTCTCAGTAAATATGATATGTATTCTGAAAGTGGTAAAAACGTAGTAAATTATTACCCTCTTTGTTTCAATATATGTATCTTACTATTTTGAATAAAATGTCATCTTTTTTTGGAGTAAATCTTTTAACTCCAACATTCTCGCTTTACTTTTAAAGATATATATATAACCCAGTATAGATTTGATATATATTGTTAAGATCATATTGGAAAGGTATTTTTGATATATATTATACACATTTTTAATTTAGTACCACCACTACTAGAAAAATCGGCTTTTCCGACTCTAAATCGGTCGGAGAACGGTCGACATTTCGATCGATCTTCGACCGATTGCGGTGGTCGAATAAATTTTGGTCGAAAAAGGCCTCGACCGTCTTTCGACCGACAGTCGGTCGGAGAACCTGGAAAATATTTTACCCGTGCACGGGGTTTCAATGATCTTTTTTATAGTTTCTATCTTTGTGTCCATAGAACTAAAACACATAAAATGAAGTATTCAAAGAAGAATATCAAGGAAGCATCAAACTAGCTACAGTATATAGTGTTCTCAGTGAGAAAACAATCAACAGAACGAGTGTATAAACTTACACAAAACCTTACTAAGAACCCTTTGTAAACATGATCATATGAACTGGGAAAAACCTAAACTGATGATAAGTAAAAATAAAAGAAGAATCAAGAAAACATCAAACTCCACTACTATTCTCACTAAGAAAACAATAATGATCAATTGAACGTGTAGATATGCTTGCTTGCATAAAAATAATGAAGAACTCTAAATATGAAAAGAAATTCTTGAAAGTCGATCGGATAGAGTAAATTGGTACCTGCATTACTTTAATAGGGTAAACCTTGATCAATTTGCTTTTGCCTTATGACTTCAAGAGACACTTGGAAGAGGAAGGAGACACTAACGAGATACCATCCAAATTCAATGAATCTTAAGGCGTTGAAGCTTTCTCCTTCTCGGAATATACAAAGAGAGCCTCAAAATTTACACTTTTACGTCTTCTATAGAAGTATAGTTTAATTGCAATGTACTATATAATAATACTTCATATACCTATTCTTCTCATGATGATTTGGTGGGTGAAGAGGGAGTCAGAAGAAAATATACATGTGTGTGTGTGAGAGAGAGATTATAAATATCTTATGTATACAAAGTTATCATTTTTCTATATTTTATCTTACAACCAAACAATCAAAAATTAACCAATTTTGATCAGATATAGATACAACATCTTAATATGTCTTCGTGTTTCCTTCTATGCTTCGAGCCTAACCAAGTGTGAGATTTCCGATAGTCTCTTACTTCTCCTTCCTAGAAAAAATTTTTTAATTTAAATTGATCATTATTGACAATCTTTTTTTTTTTTTTTACTTGAGATACATGAGATAGTGTTATTTTCTAGGTGTGAAGATCTTGGCTTAGCTTAGAAGTTAAGAGAGGAAGGAAAGTTTTAGAGAGAGAAACTGTTTTCACTAACTGAAATAAAATGACCTGTACACTGATATTTATAGAGTCATAACCGACTCTTAGCTAGTGTTGATTAACTAACCTAACTAACTATCAACTAATCAACTAATCAGCTATCTAACTGTTATCATAATTAATGCATGCTACTTTGTCTTCTATACACAGCCAAGCTGATCCCTAACATACTAAGTCACATCTTGATCTCTAATACTCCCCATCAAGCTAGCAGGAACATGCGCAGCTTGGATTGCAAAACCTCATGCTGATGTCTTCCAAGGGCCTTGGTCATGATGTCTGCTTGTTGATCTCTGGTTCCCAGAAAGTGTGTTCTTATTAACCCCATATGAATCCTTTCTCTAATGAAGTGGCAGTTTATTTCAATATGTTTTGTTCTTTCATGATAGATAGGTTCACATCTATTTGTAGTGCTGCTTTACTATCACAAAACAACTCAACTGACAGTTCCAAGTGTTCACCCGATTATCTGAATAAACCTGTAATCCACACTATTTCTGAAACTGTACCAGCTATACTCCTATACTCAGCCTCTGCTGAGCTTCTCGAGACTGTTGATTGCTTCTTCGACTTCCATGATATCAAAGTGTCTTTATGCTTAATCAAAAATCCTGTCACTGACCTCCTTGTGTTTGGGCATGAAGCCCAATCTGCATCACAGAAAGCATGGAGTTTGTTTGACTTCTTACTGCTCAATAGAACTCCCAAACCAGGTTCTTTCTTGATGTACCTTACTATTCTAACAGCTGCCTCCATGTGTGACTTCTTGGGTTGCTGCATAAATTAGCTCAAAGTCTGCGCAACAAAACAAATATCAGGCCTAGTCAATATCATCTACATACACTAATATGATCATTATCTTGCCTCCATATCTTTTGATGAACAATGAATGATCAAGACTGCTTTGTCTGAATCCTGATCTCACAAGAGCATGGGTGAGTTTCACATTCCACTGTCGACTGGCTTGCTTCAAGCCATATAAGGATTTAACTAGCCTGCAAACCAGTCCTGTGTTCTCCTCCTGGCTGGTAAACCCTTCTGGCAGACTCATGTACACCTTATCATATAGATCCCCCTGTAAAAAAGCATTAGACACATCCATTTGATGAATGTGCCAATGTGAAGCTGCTGCAAGGGATAAAACTGCTCTCACAGTAACAATCTTGACAACTGGGAAAAATATTTCATGGTAGTCAAAGCCCTCTCTCTGATTGTACCCCTTAGCAATTAGCCTAGCTTTGTATCTTTCAACAGATCCATCAGCCTTCAGCTTAATTTTGTACACCCATTTACATCCAATTGGGCCTTTTGTGTGCAGGTAGTTTGACTAATTCCTAGGTCTTGTTTTCTTCTAATGCCTTGATTTCTTCTTGCATAGCATGTATCCACTTGGGATCAGATACTGCTTCCTTGAATCTCTTTTGTTCAACCAATGCTGACAATGTCTTTAAGTAAGTCTTGTGTGTAGGTTTAATGGAATTATAAGAGATGTATGCTGAGATAGGATAACAACATCTATCAGTAGTAACTGTGGCTGTAACAAAATAATCTAGCCAAGCAGGAGCCTTCTTTTCTCTTAGAGACCTCTTCAAGGGTCCTTGTGAGGTAGAAGGAGGTGGTATCTGCATATCAGGTTCCTCCAAGTCCATCAAGTCATGTAGCATATCTTGTTCTACTTCTCCTAAATCATCAGCAACAGGTACTTCTGGTGGCATGTCTTCAGCAGTTGCAGAGTCTTTATATAAGGTGCAGTATTAACAGGATCATTCACAATAAAATCATCATGTATAGTCTGACTTGGGACTGTGTCTGCTGGACTAGATGTTAAAGCTGAATGATTACTAAAAGGAAAAGTGCTCTCCCTGAATGAAATATCTTTAGAAGTGAAGAAGGATCTGCTCTTCAAATCATATAATATGTATCCTTTACTAACAGTAGAATACCCCATATGCACAGCCTCAATAGCTCTTGCATTAAATTTACCAATGATTGGCAACTTCTTAGCATAACATAAGCAACCTAGCACTTTATGATGACTCAGGCTTCCCTTTGTCTTATGAAACAACTCATGAGGTGATTTTCCTTGCAACACAGTAGAAGGCAACCTGTTGATAACATATACAGCACCAAGAATACAATGCCCCCAAAATCTGAGGGGTATGGATGCCTGAAACCTTATAGCTCTAGCAATTTCTAGGATATGTCTGTGCTTTCTTTCAGCCACACCATTTTGTTGTGGTATGTATACATAGGTCCTTTGATGTACTATCCTATATGATGTGAAAAGATGATTACATTCTGTGTTGATGAACTCACTACCATTGTCAGATCTTACAACTTTTATTCTTTTGCCGAATTGTGTTTCTATCAACTTAAGAAAGGCCCATAAAACAACAATCACATCACTTTTGAGCTTAAGCAAGAACATCCAAGTTATACGAGAGTAGTCATCTACCATAGTCAAGAAAAATCTATTTCCATCATAAGTAGGGACTTTATATGGGCCCCAAATATAAGGATAAATCAATTCAAAAGTCTCAACAGATCTATTCTCACTAGTGCCAAAAGGCAGTCTTATTTGCTTAGCAAGAGGACATACATCACAGTCATCTAGTCCTTTGCTAGCATTATTCCTTATGCCTAACAGACTTTGTACATTTCTAATAGAAGCATGTCCAAATCTCCTATGCCACAACTTTACATCAATTGTCTCCTTTTCTGCATGCAATCCTATTATTATGTGATCCTCTTTTGCTTTGGATTTTTCCTCTCTAGTTGAAGATGTAGGATTCAGCAAGTAGAGTCCATGGTGCTCTCTAACAATCCTCCTTACCTTCCCATTTGAGAGGTCTTGGAAGACATAGAAATCAGGGTAGAATATAACTGAACAAATCATATCTCTTGTTGCTTTTGACACTGACAAGAGATTATATTTGAAATCCGGTACGTATAACACATTGTTCATTTTTTCTCCCTTTACAAAATCATAGGTTCCTACATGAGTCACATTGGTTATTTGCCCATTAGGTAGATAAACCTTTTTTTTCTTTTTGAGTCCTTTGTTTCTGTCATATTTCTCAGCATTCTCTTATCAGACACCATGTGATTACTAGCACCAGTATCCACAATCTATTCTCTATTTAGTTCATCTACTGCAAATGAATAGATATTACCTATCATATATTATTGGCTGATTCAATGAAATGTTCCTTGTTCAGCATCCTGACAATTTGCTCATACTGATCCTGAGTCAATTGTGGTTGAACACCCTTTCCCTGTGTGACTTGCTCACCTCCAGAGTAGCTGCTACTTCCAGCTTCAGATCTCTTCTCATTGACATCTTCTATCAAGGCATTGTGTGCTTCATTCATTCCTGCTTTCTTTTTATACACTGAATCTGATTGATTCTGATTTCTTGGAGCTTTGTAGCATTCTTCTCTTGTGGCCTTTGATTCTGCAGTAATCACAATACAGATTGTAGTTTCTCTTTTGCCTTTGATTTCCTTGATATCCCTGCTTCTGGTAACCTTGAGTGCTATGTCTTCCAGAATTCTGCTTGTTCTGATAATTTCCTCCCCTGTTACTCATCAACGCAGTCATTCATTTCTTTCACCTTAACCACTGGATATGGCCCTTTGACTTTCTCTTTCTATCATCATAGAATAAGCTTTGTTTACTGAAGTTAATGGTCTAGTCATCAGAATTTGACTACGTGCTTGCTCATATGTTTCATTTAGTCCCATTAGAAACTGCATCAATTTCAGCATTTGCATATGCAGAACAAAATCCTTTGACTTTGTACAATTACAGCTTGGAGGAGGTACTAAACACTCAAACTCATCCCAAAAGATTCTTAGCTTAGAGTAATATGTTGAGATCGACTGAGTCCCCTAATTCATGCTCGCTATTCCTTTGTGCAAGTAAAAAAACTCTAGATCTATCAATTTGATCAAATCGTTCCTTCAAATCACGCCTACACTTGCATTTGTGGCATAGACTATTCTACTGAACAACTCTTTAGAAACACAGTTCATGATCCAAGATAACACAATAGCATTACATCTATCCCATAAATTCATATGATTCGGGCCAAAATCTTCTCTTCTACAGGTTCCTTCTATTAACCCTAGCTTGTTTCTTTCTAGTATTGCAATCCTCATAGCTCTACTCCAAATAGAGTAATTCTCAGATCCAGTGAGTTGAATTGGAATTAAAATTGTACCTGATGTATCAGAAGGTTGTAGATACAGTATGTGATTGTGATCAAATACTTCATTTCCACCGTGTGCAGTGGTTCCAGTTCCAGTCCTAGTTTCTTCAGTCACGGGAGTTCCACTCATTGTCGCCATTGATGAATTCCTTTACTTCTCTGAATGCTTCTTCTTTACGGTAGCTTGATTCCTTATTCAAGGAGCCATTGGCTCTGATACCATCTTATTTTCTGGGTGTGAAGGATCTTGGCTTAGCTTAGAAGCTAAGAGAGGAAGGGAAGTTTTAGAGCGAGGAACTGTTTTCACTAACTGAAATAAAATGACATGCACACTGATATTTATAGTGTCATAACCGACTCTTAGCTAGTGTTGATTAACTAACCTAACTAACTACCAATTAATCAACTAATCAGCTATCCAACTGTTATCATAATTAATGCATGCTACTTTGTCTTCTATACACAGCCAAGCTAATCCCTAACACACTAATCACATCTTGATCTCCAATAGATAGCTCCTATGACTCATAATAGATGAGCTCGTGATATATTTAAATTGATCATTGTCGACATAGAGGAGTTTATCATTATTGCCATCCTCAATGGGCATAAGTTATAAGTAGTAATTATTCTTTTAACCTATATATATAAGCCAATTAGTATTAGTATTGAAATTAAAATCAGTGATATACGCTATCTATACTTTCTTTTTCATGTCATAGGATCATGATGTAGACATTAAGCTTTATTCTTACGTTAACTACTATATGATGTTTGATGTCGAGAATTTTTTTTTTTATCAAAATATAAAAAGTAATAAAAGGTACTACTAGTAATTATATCTTCTTTTGAAGTCTGTTTTTTTGTCTTTTGTTAATTGGCCATTAGTTTTCTGTCCCATACCAACAAATGTACCAAGCTAAAATGATGTTTTTGTATAAGAACCCAAACAAGCAAGACAAAAGTATACCAACAGATGAAAAATGGTTATGACTTAAGTATGAGTTTAGCAAACGGGTAAAAATTTATCCGCACCCGGTGTCTACACCCCATCAATAAATGCAAGCTATGTATATTGAAATACATCCATCTATTATTTAATCATAATTAAATGATATAAATTTATACGTTAAATTTTAACTACCACGGTTAATTTATATTATTTGGTATAAACACCGGGTGTAGATAAGTATTTACCCTTCTGACGATGGGGAAAAGGGATTTATTGCTTATATATACATGTACATTTTTCAATTTTAAAGTCAAACTATCGTGTAGATGAAAGAAGGCCATACAGAAGGGCAGAAAATGAATTTAGATGGCATTTACGCCAAGTACAAAATCAGAGACCTGGATTTAACCAGATAAACAAATGCAATTTTTTTTGTTAGAGAAATACTTGGAGAATCACATAATTTAATACTGTCCCCCGGTCCATAAGTATATGGTACTCCTCTTTTATTTTTTTTTTTTTGTGTATGAAAAGTATTTAATACTCCCTCCGTTCTATAAAAGATATCATAGGTAGTTTTACTTGAATTGGAGTTTAAGATATACGAGGAAACTTTTAAAATTTATGGTCTAAAATAAGTCATAGATAAATTTGTAACTATGAAGCATCTCATTAAGATTAAAAGTGATAAATTTGAAGTTAAATTGTTTATAAATTTAGAATTGTGTCATTCTTTTTTTTAACAGACTAATAAGAAAATAGTGTCATTTCTTATAAAACGGAGAGAGTAGTTTTAATTATAACAGTATTGAGAAGAAATATTGTTAATCTTTCTTGAAGGTGTTTCGAAAACAAAGTCTCTATCTCGCACAAAGTAAGGGTTAGGTCTGCATACACCTTACTCTCTACAGAACTCTCTACAAAACCCACTTATACACATTGAGTATATTGTTGTTATCGTTGCGCTGTTAAAATATCAAAAACACACAAAGTCAAAATTCAAAAGGGTGAAATTAAAGAACCCATGGAATATAAGAGGATTTCTCTAAAGTCAAGTTGTTCACATGTATATATATCCCTTCTGTTCATGCAAGAGACAACTTTCAATTGCAATTTTAATTTATGTTAACTTCTCTATCATTTGTTGCTTCACCAACAAGGTCAATTTCAACCTTGATCAATTTTTTTTTTCTTGCCTTGCTTTCTTTCCAATTGTCTATATATTATATTATTTTTATATATCAAGGTCACAACTCATAAGGTGTGCGGATCCAATATATCAGTAGTGGCGGATCCAACATTTTCTGCATTAAATTCAGATCATATGTAAATATGTAAAAAGAAATATAACATACATATTTATCCCGTGAATTCGTGAATTTTTTAACCCGCCCCACCCCGGATGTTTTTTTATTTTTTGTTTTATTTTTATACCTTCTTTCCTTTCAAATTCTACAACTCAAATCATATTTGTACTTGGGATGATAACAATTGTAGCTTTTAATATAATGTGAGTAAAAGGAAAGAACCTTCTTTTAATTCTTGGTTTATTTCTATATGACAAGTTCAAATGTTTGATTTATTTTTGTAAATTTTGTATTTTAAAAAATATTTCACGTTCCTTCAATCAGCTTATTTATTTAATTATTTTTGCTTCTGGTTCTAGTTTTGGTATTCAACAAACGGACTCATTGCTAAAGCCCTTTGAATTCCATATTCGAAGTTGCGATCGGATCTATTCATTAAAAAGAATCGATTCAATACATTTCTTATGTACCCATAGGTACTATATTGGATTTGAATCAGATTTCGGATCAAACACATGTTCACTAGTCCATTGTTTTAGTAGCAAGGAGGTTACATTCCATCTTGGTTTATTCCTATTCTCATAAGAGGCAAGGGCCCAGGAAAATCACATAAGAAGCGCTCCTTACCAGTGATTTTTCCATACCGGAAGTTCGAACCCGAAACCTCTGGTTAAGGAAGGAGTAGTCCCGTCCGCTACACCACATTACTTGGTGGCATATGCTCCCTATATGGATAGTGCGATTCAAACGTCAAATTAAATTTTTTTAATCACAATTTCAATGTGTTTGAATTAGTAATTATTGCAATTTATTATACATTTTCTGGCTGATCTACTCAAGCCTACAGGGATGACATTTTATCGAGGGAAGTTGTATGTTCCTCAAAGTTTATATTGCTGGCCATTTTATAAATCTAATGAAAAAACTAGTCTAAGTTATAAATCTCTATAAATCTTGCATGATTTCAAGCCATTGCATGGAACTTCTTTATTCAAAGGTGATGGAATTTAAAGTTATTCTTGCCTCAGTTTTTGTTGGTGGAATAGTATTCTACAATTATTACTAAGTATAAGTACTAACATTGGCCAATGGAAGAAAATCAATCTTTCAAATTTTACATGAATTAGACAATTTCGCAGCTGGTCTTAAGAAAATAGACAAGTTTCTAATTTTTTTAACAAGATTCATGATTGAAAAACTATCCAAAAACATTAAATAATTTATGGTTTGCAAATAAGTTTCACCTAGAATCAGTGGCGGATCCAGGATTTGAAAGTCGTGGGTGCTCACTTCCCTTGTTGTAAGAAAAAAATATTCATTATTGTATGGATTCGAACCCAGGACCTTAAAGGATATAGGCGCCCAAGCTCTGGCACCCATAGCTTAGCCAAAGCACCGGTTGGACCTTTTCTTTTATGGGTGCTCCTTATATACATACATACTTTTTCTACACACTGTCTATGTACATATGCATACTCCACATCAGATTCAATGGGTGCTCGAGCACTGTAAACTAGCATGCAGGTCCGCCCCTGCCAAGAACACCATAGTTCTTTAATATTAAGCTTGCAATTATTGTATGGGGCAAACTTTTGAATTTGATGATTTTTATTGTTAAAATCGTATTAGTATTTATATTTTGTGCTTAAATTTGAGTTCTAACACTCATTTAGTGATTCACTTGAAAGAATGTCAAAACTTCATTGTTGTTCGTAGAACTCTTAAAGAAGACAAAGTGAGTTTTTTTGATTTGGTGTTGTTTGTTTAGATTGGAGATTATGGACCATTTGTATTTGTGTGTGGAGGCTTTGTATCAAATTTGAGATCGTTTGGAGTATATCTAGATCGTTTGATTGAATTAGGAGTTGCAAATTTAAAGACTATGAAGTTAAGACAAATTATCGTTATGAAGTTAGGACAAATTATCGTTAGTTCGTGAATAGGTGTAAATAATTGTCCTTAGTTCGTGAATAGGTTAACAAGATATGTACTTTAGATGCCTATGCATTGAAGTAGTGTCAATCCGTCAGTTTTGTGAACAATTAAACAAGCACAAAATAAAGTCAATTTAGTAAGATCGGTGACTATGCATATCTTTACAATATCAACTGTTGACACCCAATTTCGTCCCAAGAATTAATTAATAGCTAATTATTCAAACGAAAATCAAGTATTAAAATAAAATTAGAATTAAAATTATATAATTAAATTATTTGGATTGAAATTAATTAATTTCAAAAGAAGGCTAAAATTGCAAGGCCTATCCTAATTTCTATCCTACCCGTGCAACCCCTCAATTTCTCAATTTAATCTAAAACAAGGCTAAAATCGCAAAACACAACCTCAAATCCGACCCACCCTTGCAAACCCCTTTTAAAAAACAAAACTCCTAAAATACAATCCCTATATCAGTTCTTCACAGCAATTACCCGCGACCCATTTCCCTTACCCGCTTCCAGAAAATCCAACCCGACCCGCGCCATTGTTGTCCCTTCCGTACAGCTTGTTGTGCTGGACGAATGGCACGGATCCAGGCATGTATATTCTCGAAGCTTCACCATTCCAGCTGTGCTTTTTTGGAATCTTCTAGCTTATTCCCCAACGGATACTCAATCTCGTCCGTTAGTTTCAAAGAGTGATCAATCTCGAGCCCTTGATCAATTGTCTTGGAGATAAGGACGAGAGAGGACGATTTGGACTCTCTCACCCTTATCTCACAAGGGAGTCGATCAAAAAGTAAGGGAGTGTTTTGGAAATTCAAAGTCTAGGTAAACCCTAAAACTCTCCTATATATTCAGCATTTTTGTAGGGTTTAAGGGGTTCGGATTTTTAACAGACAACAAAGAAAACGGCAGCATTTTATATTTTCAGATTTTTCTCTCAACTAAAAAAAGGGGATATACACATAGTATTCTCAGTTTCTGTTTCGAGTTGAACGTCGCTTTCGATTTCGTGTCGTCGCTTTATTGGTTTTAAGTCGTCGACATCGCTCGAGTCGATTCTTTCGGACCCTCGCCCCATTTCACTGCTTTACAACAGGTAATAACTTTTTCTTCTTTTTTTTTCTCCTTTATTCATTTAGTCATGTTTATTATTTGAAATGTGATGTTTTGTTCTGTGTTTTACTCTGTACTTTTCTGCATAGTTAATGAAGTTGTTTAGCCCCATGTTAGATGTTACGAACCCTAGTTGGAATTAAAGCCTGGATCTTTGGCAGTTTAGTTACCAAAATCGCATCTTAAGTCGAATGATAAAAGGAAAATGAAAAAATGATCTCACTGTGTATCTTTTAAACATAGGAGTAAAAGTTTTTTTCTTAGTTTTAGACCTCATGTTAATCAAAATAGAAGGTTATCTGGCTAAGAGCTGAAATTTTAGTGCTGATGTCTATGTTGAAAAGAGATAGATCTCTGTTAAAATGAAAAGAAAGCTCTGGTTTTGTTAAAAGAGGATGTCAGTGTGTTGTTTCATTTCAAAATGTCAGTTTTCTTAGCTCGATCAACAACTGGAAACCTTTTTTTTATATCAAAGATTCTTGTTTGTTCCCTTGCTAAAAGATAAGTAGCATTCTGGATTTCTTGTCATTGCTCTGTTTGGTTCAAATCTGTTTGGAATAGTATAAGTTCAAGAAAGCTCAGGTGTAAAGAGGATGGCTAAGGGCTGTCTTGGTCTTGGAGGGAGTTCTGGTAGATTGTTCTTGTTTCTGGGAGCTATAAGGTATTGTCTTTGGTTCTTAGTTGCTAGTAGAGGATGTAAAGTCAATCTTTAGGCATGCCTTGTTTGAGTAAATGATATGGTTTCAAGAGTAGTATTAGGTGTTGTGATGAATGCCAGGGGTGTTGCTTAGTGCAAATCAGGGTATGTGTGCAGTTCTTGGAAGCATGTATGCAAGTATATGTCCAGCAATGAGGGTATATGCAGAAAGGATGGTTTCTGGGTCAGTTTCTGAGGGTATTTAAGAGGCTTGATGGAGTCAGTTTCAGGGGTGTCTATGGGCCTCTGCTTCTTTGTGTGGGCTGAGATAGAGCTGAGGTGTGTTCAGGTGTATGTGAGTGTGTGCAGGGGTTTGTGAAGTGAGGAGAGTGTTCCAGGTATGCAGTTTGGGGCAGTGTAGGGGTATCCAGGTTCCTATTTGTGTCATAGTTCTCTGATCTTTGCAGTTTTGTGCCCCTAGATGTGTTTAGTAGTAGTTTCAGTATGCTTCATGATCTGGATGTTGTTGTTGCATTCTGGAAGTTCCTTAGCCTAGGTCTGTCCTGGTCCATTTGGTGGCTGTAGTCATGAGTTTATGAAATGAATTTGTCATGGAAGTTGTCTCTTATAGTGGCTTCATTGTGGTCCAGAGTGTGGATCCTTGAAATAATGGTAAGCCATTCAAGTTGTTTATCCAAGTCAGCTAGTTAAGTGCAATGCTTTGGCATAAGCCAATTAATGTAGGTTAACCTTGGCATCAGAATTGAGTAGTAGCTTTCATGTTTGTCTATGACAAAGCTAGTTAATTCTTGTTCAAATAATGAAGACTGGATAGAAGCATACATCTCTTATCTGTGGTGATCTGTATGCCTTGTTGCAACAATAATTTAGTTAAGAGAATCTTTTCTTTAAAATGAAATATAAACTACTACTGTCTCACCACTGCGCGAAGGTGTTAGCAAGCTGAATTTTGTTGTCTGCATGATCCTAGGCGCATGATCCTAGATATCTTACTGTTGGCGTCTAAACTTTAATATTGTTATCCCGTCTTAGAAAAAGGGAATTTGTCATTTTAATTTCAGCTTGCATATTATCTTTTTTCAAGTGCGAAAATTTCCTCTATTATGTGGAATCTCAGCTAGTTTTTTTTCATACATGAGGCGTGAAGGCAAAAGCTTTCTTTTATTTGCCATGAGCATGTAATATGATAGATGAAACTAGTCTTGCTTGAAGAATTGAATACAACTTTAGGCATCAATAATTTGATAGTCGTTCAGTTTTAAGCAAAGAAAACTTCGTACTCATTTTTCTTAACATCGGCTAAAACCACTTTTTCTCAAATACATATTTGTCTGCCATCACTTACTTGTCATCATTTTATCCTTTTTATTGCTTCCGTAAAATCCTAATTCCTTCTCTCTTCTATTTTTCTTTGCATGCACTTGGGGCGAGTTTGAGTTAAAACTCACGAATGGGGACGGTTTGCATCTGGAAGTTACTTGAATCGCTCCGCATTTTCGGGACTTGATATCCCCGAAAATGTAAAACAAAAGAAATGAATAAATGAAAAGCCTTGTGAAATACAGGGCTCACATTGAGTTCGCTACCCCGGGTTCTACCTTCTAAAACTCCTTCTCTCCCGTCCCTTTTTTTTTTTTTTTTTTTTTTTTTTAGAAAGCATGTTTTAGGACTTTTGTATGATTAGAAGCCTGGTAGGTTAGCCGCTTTAATTGAAATTGTTATCTTATTGTTTGTCTAAGATCGTTTATAAATTGCATATCCCGTCTCTTTGGGACTCGCCAACTAATTTAAGATAGTAGAAACTTTAGTTAATTATTGAGTGCAAAAGAAATGAAAATTAAAATTGTACCTATTTATTCGCTATTTATATTTAAGATAATTATTTATACACTTATTTATTTATTTATTCATTAATTAAATTAATCAAATAGCATTTATTATTAACTTATTTGTTTAATTTCAATTAATCCTTTATCTGCCTAATCAATCATAATTATTTATTTACTTATTTATTTATTTATTTGTTTATTAAATTATTTAAGTGGTATTTATTTATTTTATTTCTTTATCCTATTTATTTAATTAATTAATTAATTCTAATTAATTATTTATTTCTTTAATTAATTATATTTATTTACTTAACTAGTCAAATTATTATTGCTTATCCCTCATCTAATTGAAATCATATAAATATTTATTTATCCAATTAAGTTATTTATCTATTTATTTATTTATCTAATTAATTAATTGATCAATTATTACTTTCTTTATCTAATTATCTACTAATTTATTTATTTAGCCCTTATTTATTTAATCAATCAATCGACCCTTATCTCATTATTCATGTAATTAATCTTAAGTTTTGTTCAAATATTGTCATAATCAATTTTTATCTTCTCTATTTTAGTCATTACCTATTTATTTTATTTAAAATTTATCCCAAATTAAATTTCGAGTAAAATTCGTGAAAATCGCCGGATTAACCGCCTTTGGCGGATTTTCGAAAGTGCTCCCGTAATAAGGACCTTCTTTCGAATTTAACAGAACCACTTACCTAAGAATCTCTGAATTTAATTTAATTTCTTTTAAATAAAAGTTAAATTGCACTCCTTAGTTAACTTAGGTTCCTAATAATCCTTAAATTAGGTGGCGACTCCAAAGAAACCCTTTGGAATCCCACTTTGTTGAAATATTCTGAAACCTATCCTTTTCTAAAGAAAGGGTAATTTTTGGGGGTTCAACAGCGTGGCGACTCCGCTGGGGACGCGCAAATGGTTCTAACCAAAAGGCTTTCACGAATTTCTTTTGTTTGTTTGTTTGAATTGTATGACGATATTAGTATGTGTGACTTATTTATTTATCGTTGAAAATTAGCATGATTAGATCTACTGTTTATTTGCGAGCATGCTTAGATTAATCCAATTGATTGCTGTGTGTCACGAAAGCATGTCACTACACCCTATTTGCGCACATATAAACTGGCATTCCGTTCATACTTCCCCCACTCCTGGGAACCTCTTGCATTCTCACTTAAATATCCGCGAGGTGTGTGCATACGCACCCGCAATTTCTTCCATTAAAGAACCCTTTGACGAGTTGGTATACCGGCGGATTGTCGTGGGAGTTATTCGACCACGAAGCCGCCTGCCACTCACCTGTTAGCCTCAACCGTTAACCCACTCTTAGAAAAACCCTTGGACGAGTTGGTGTACCGGCGGATTGTCGTGGAAGTTATTCGACCACGAAGCCGCCTGCCGCTCGTCTATTAGCCTCGACCGTTAACTCACTTTTGATGGAACTTTAGGAGCATGCATGCATTCACACCTTAGTCTGGACCCGGTCCTTGGTACCGCCTCCATAGTCAGGAATCCGCCCTTGTGTCAACGGGTCCTTATAACCCGTTGACCCGCATATTATGTGTTTTGTGATAACGAATCTCCAGTCCCAGCTGAATTTTGAGCACAATCAAATTTAAAATTTTGTTTTCATTATCTTGTAGGGTAAAGAATGGAACAGCAGTTTGACAAAGTCTACATGGTTGTAGAGGTCCCAGAGAAGTTAAAATTATGGTGGGGTAACTTTTGTGAGGAGGAGAGAAAGACAGTTGAGGGGAAATTAGGAAGGTTGGTAGAGCTGATTGATGTTCATCCAAACCGTGACCTAGTCCAAGCTCTTATTGCGTATTGGCGCCCGACGCGAGCTGTATTCAGGTTCAAAGACTTTGAGTTGACTCCCACTTTAGGAGAAATAGTTGGGCTAACGGGATTGAAGTGTCTGGGCCAAGAGATAATCCTTCCAAACAGTCAAACAGGGAAGAAATTCCAAGAGAGACTAGGATTGGTAAGGAATATCGAAAGCGAATGGGTTCATCTGGATTATCTGTACACCAGGTTTGGGCGCATAACGGGTTTTGGTGATTTTGAGCCGGAATTTAACTGTGGTGAGAAGACTTGGAGAGACCGGCGTGTAAGGGCTTTTATCATTGCATTCTTAGGGACTTTGGTCTTCCCAACAAAGAATGGACACATTAGGACTTGCATTGGTTCCGTAGTTCGGGTGATGTTTGAAGGGATCAATGGGAACAAATCTACCACCATAGTTCCTATGATTCTAGCAGAAATGTATCGGGCTCTGAATGAATGCAGAAGGGGGTCGATGTATTTCGAAGGTTGTAATCTTCTCCTTCAGGTATGGGCGATAGACCAAGTGTGCCGTCGAAACCCTATGGTGGATATTTGTAAAATGTTAGATAGCCGGAAATTAGTAAATCCTATTGCTACCCAAAACATAAGAACGAGGTGGTGTGAAAAACCTGAAAGTTTTGCGGGATGGTATGATTTCTTAGCCCACCTTACTGATAAGAGAGTAATGTGGAAGTTAAGTTATGTTCCTAAAGATGAGATTGCACTTAGGACTTCCAAGCGATACTACATCGAGTTGCCGGGTTTAACGGGGCTTCAACCGTACGCACCTTTGAGGGTCCTCCGTCAATTTGGGATGGAACAATTTATTCCCCTTTGTGCGGATATGTCGGAGTCAGAAATTCCTTTCAACCTGCAGAATGCAATTCCAAGGAAAAGAGAAATCCTCGAGGATTGGAAGGGTTTGAAACCGATAGAAGTGTCAACAAAGCACCAGAGCTGCACACCAGAATATCTCGTCTGGATCAAAGAAGAGCGACGCTTAGGTCTCAGTCCTCCAGGAAGAGTTGGCTATGAAGACACTGATATGACGAAGAAAATGAGACTGGCAAGGGCAGAAACCAGTTTTGATGAAACATCCGCTCCGACAAGCAAGAAGATGAAGCAAGCAGGAACATGATACGGAACTTGGACAAATGGCAGTTTATTTACTTTTGATATATTTTCTATTTATGCTTTCTATTGTTGTATTTTCACTTATTATGTAATGATGATGTATTGAAAAGGAAAAAGGAAATTCTGAAAAAAAAGAGAGAAGAAAAAAAGAGAAGAAGAAAAAGGAAAAAAAAAAAAAGAAAGAAAAGGAAAAGAGAGGAAAAGAAGGGAAAGCAGAAAAAGAATGAAAGAAGTTGATTACAATGATGCAGACCTGATGATGAAGATGAAGCAAAGAAAGCAGAATTCAGTCACAACAGTGCACCTACACCGGCATGATGCAGTTGATCGGCAGAGTGACGGCTTTTATTTTAGTTCTGATGTATTCTCAATTATGTCTTTATATTTATTGTATTTTTCATTTGCTATGTAAGGATTATGTATGAAGAAAGAAAAGAAAGAAAAAGAAAGAAAAGAAAAAGAAAAAAAAAAAAGAAGAAAAAAGAAAGAAAGAAAGAAGAGGGTGAAAGTATGATGTTATGTTATGAAAGACAATTTTGTATCAACTTTATCTATTTTAATGAAATATCTTACTCTAAATTTGAATTGCTCAAAAATGGTTGTGACTATTTTTCGTTATCATTTATTTGCGCGATTAGGCTCGCCTCTAGCACAAAGAGGCACCCTACAGGGTAGGACGCGTCCGCATTTTATTTTACGCACATTATTTGTGGTTGCCACATGCCTAATTTATCGCCCGTTTAAAATGCAAAAGCGCTACGTGACGCGCGCTATGTGCTTACGTGCAAATTTTACCAACAACATGCAAACTAACACAGTTACCTTTTGAATTTTTTTTTGTTTATTCCCAAACAGAGGTTTGATTTGTGCTGATTGAGCTAATCCAAAGGTTTTCCTCTGCACATTGATATACACTTCAGAATTTCGACAAAATGTCCGGTAATGATGATCAGCCTCCCGTCCTCAATGATAAGACTCTCGAAACTCCTGGATCTTCGAGGGGAAACATTCTCCTTGCTCAGGATGACCTTATTTTGAACCTGACCAAACAGATACAGATGCTGAGCGATGAGCTAGCAGCCATTAAAGGGCAAGCCCCTCAAAACATACCTTTAAATGCCAATCCTGTTCACAATATACCCACATACCAAAACAACCCACTTAATCAAACACCACCACCACAAAATCGCCCACAAGTTAGTCAAAATACCCCGCCCGCTCAGCAAAATGCCCAACCCGCTGGTTATCCTTCATATTATCCATATCCTAACGACCCCACTCCTCCTCACTACCAATATTTGCCTGCTAAAGACACTCCCCGTCCTCCACAATCTCAAGCGCCCATTCCTGTAGCCGTTGCTCCTCCAAACGCCAATGATCCAAGGCAGGGATATCCCGAGGCGTTATATTATGAGCATGACCCTAATGGGAAGAATGCGGACTTCACAGATTATCCACCACAGAATGAAATGCCCACAGCTGTGGAAAAACAGGGAAGGACAAGCGAACAAGATGAGATAATCCAAGCAATGAAAGTCATGCAACAATCTATTAAGGACTTGCAGGTGACTAAGAAACGGCAAAGCACTTCATACCGCAGTCTTTATCTATTCCCGGACATTACTCCTCCTCCCGGTTTTTAAAGTGCCGAAGTTTGACATGTATGATGGTCATGGTGACCCATTTGCTCATTTAACCAAGTACCTCAACAGAATGAGGGCGGCGGGAGGCAAAGAAGAACTTCTTATGGCTTACTTTAGCCACAGTCTGGAAGGTATTGCCGCTGAATGGTTTGCCAGACAAGACATAAGCAAATGGCACGAATTTGATGATATAGCTGGTGATTTCACAAAGCAGTTTGAATACAATGTGGCGATGGTCCCTGACCTCATAACCTTGGCAAATTTGAAGAAGAAACCAACAGAATCTTTCAGAGAATACGCCTTGAGGTGGCGTGAACAGGCTGCACGGGTGCAACCCCCGATGACTGAGAGGGATATGGTAAAGTATTTTATTCGTGCTCAAGACGACTCATATTATATGCATATGCTTCCTATGATGGGAGCACCTTATGCTGAACTTCTCACAATGGGGGAGATGGTGGAAGAAGGCATCAAATCCGGTCGGATTGTGAGCTTTGCTGAAATGAAGTCAAGTGCTCAAAATGCTCAAGCCAGCTCAAACAATGCTAGAAGAAGAGAGAAGAGGGAAGAAGTCACAGCTGTTGCCGCAGACATTGACCGCCGCCCGGCTAGGAGATTGAACTTTGATAATCCACCAACCTACCCTACATACCCAAATGCACCTCCTCATTACCCAAATGCACCTCCTCATTACCCAAATATTCCTTCTCCTTACCCAAATGCACCACCCCCAAATTATCCTAGTCACTATCAAATTCCTCCCGCTCCATATCCTGTCTATCAAGCACAACCCAGTTATTATCCACCACGAGCACCAGCACCACAACAATACCCTCCTCGCCCACAAAATTACCAACCCCGTGCTCCTGTCCGTCCAAATATGCAAGGACCTAACCAAAGCTATGAGAGGAGAGCACCCAAAACCTATACTCCTATAGCTGAATCTTATGGTCAATTGTTTGAAAGATTAAGAAGCGCCGGAGTTGTGCAGCCTGTTCCTGACAATACTCCAAATCCTCCTCCAAGGTGGTATGATGTTAATAAGCATTGTGTTTATCATTCTGGGGCTGCGGGCCATGATGTGGAAAGGTGTTATGCCTTCAAGGATAGAGTGGAAGCTTTGATCAAATCAGGCACTATCCAGCTTACTGGAACTCAGCCTAATGTGCAAGATAATCCTCTTCCCGCCTATGGAAACAATGCTGTCAATGTCATTTCCCTTGAGGAGGGAGTCGATTTGAAAGGGACCATTGTTCCCGTTAGCAATGTGAGGGTTGCTAACGAGGCCAAAGTATCTGTGCAAGTTAGAGCTCCCATTCTAGTGCAAGCGGGTATCCCGAGGCCAACTGTCACCGTCATGTTGGCCTCACCCCTTCAATATGATAGCAAGAGGGTTCCTTGGAACTATTCTGAAGTGCCTATCGGAAATGGAAAGGTAACTGTCGCTGTTGCTGCTGCACAAGGCATGACCAGATCTGGTAGATTCTATACGCCTGAGGAGTTGGGTCGAGGCCTTAGGGAAAAGGAGGGCGTTGTAAGAAGAGTGACTGACACCGAAGCTGAGGACTTTTGGAGGAAAATGCAGTCAAAGGAATACTCTATTCTGGAGCACCTAAAGAATACTCCTTCCCGCATATCCATTATGGCTTTGCTGATGAGCTCGGAAACGCATAGAAATGCATTGCTAAAAGTGCTCAAGGAAGCAGAGGTGCCCGCTGAGACCACGGGTGAGAGCTTGGCCGTCTTGGTTGGCCAAATCTTAGAACCTCACAAGGTGTCCTTCTTCAAAGAAGAGCTTCTACCCGAGGGTCTCGGACACAACAAAGCCTTGCATGTTGTTGTCAAATGTAGGGACAAATTTGTTGGACGGGTGCTGATCGACGGAGGTTCCGGGCTCAATATATGTCCATTAGCAACTCTGAAGGAGCTTGGAATTGACGCTGGCAAAATTAGACAGAGCAATGTGAAAGCAAGGGCTTTTGATGGGGCTCAAAGGTGCACCTTTGGAGAGATTGATCTTGATCTGCAGATAGGTCCTGTGAACTTCTCTGTGGAGTTTCAGGTATTCGACATCCCGTCTACCTATAACATGCTGTTAGGAAGACCCTGGATTCACATGGCCGGAGCCGTCCCTTCCACTTTGCATCAAAGTGTGAAATTTATATGGAACAATGAAGAAGTAGTAGTCAAGGGCGAGGGAAACAGCCCCACGCATGCTAGCACCACGATTCCTATGGTGGACAACGCCGCAGAACTTGATGGGACTACTTTCCACACGGTTGAGCTAATGAATGTGACCCGAGCATCTAAGGATGATTCGAAGAAAGGTACCCTACCCAGAGTTCCCAAGATGATTGCTGTGGAGATGTTGAAAAATGGTTTCAAACCTGGTTCGGGATTGGGAGCAAATCTGAACGGCATAACCGAACCCATCTGCTTGCCCAAGAATCTGGGTACCTTTGGCTTGGGTTACTGTCCCACCAAAAAAGAGATTGAGAAGGCCAAAAGGAAACCAGCCATTGCCATGCCAGAACCCTTTCCTTCCTTGTACCAGTCATTTATCAAGGCACCGGAAGTCATTATACCGGATCTGATAGAGGGAGTTGGCGATTTGTTTCTGAGTGATGATTTGGAATGCGATGTTATTATTGAAGACTGTGCGGAGGAGTCACCTGTGCAAAATGTTGAGGCCAAGGATCCGATGGCCAATTGGACCTGTGTCCCAGTGGAAGAGACCTGGTGAATGAACTCAACAGTTATTTTGGCGTCACAGTCAGATTGAGGCCCTGAACTGTGTTTCGCTTTTTGGTTTATGTTTATGTCTTTTCAAAATAATCTGTTTACATTCTGCATGTTTTGCTTTAATGTATGCCTCCCTAAACTAGATTTTGAAACAAATAAAATGCATTGCATTCTCCCTACTATTATTTTGATATGCTTCAATTATTTACTTTATTTTACGCTTTTGATTAATGTTTGTTTCTGTTTCAGCTTTCCACTTAACAAAACTGCCGAAACTTTGCTTGTGACATATAATGAAACAACTGAACAAACTGGCACTGATGCATTGAGTATTGGGGAGTTTGATGAAGATTTCGTTCCTGATGAAATAACAAGAGAAGTGGATCAATTTGAGAACAAACCAAAACCTAACTTGGAAGAAACCGAGTCGATCAACTTGGGGACTTCAGAAGATGTTAGAGAAACCAGAATCAGTGTTCATTTGACATCGGAAGAAAGAAGAGCTTATATTGAACTATTGAACGAGTATCGAGACATCTTTGCTTGGTCTTATGATGATATGCCCGGTTTGAGTACTGATCTTGTCACTCACAAATTGCCAACTGATCCTTCATTTCCGCCTGTTAAGCAAAAGAAGAGAAACTTCAAAACTTCCACAAGCAAACAAATATTGGAAGAAGTGCAAAAGCAATTGACCGCCAAGGTGATTCGATCTCTCAAATATCCCACTTGGTTAGCGAATATTGTGCCGGTGCCCAAGAAAGACGGCAAAGTTAGAGTTTGTGTTGATTATCGTGATCTCAACAAAGCAAGTCCAAAGGATGATTTTCCATTGCCAAATATTCATATCCTTATTGATAGCTGTGCAAAACATGAGCTTCAGTCTTTTGTCGATTGTTTTGCCGGCTATCACCAGATCCTGATGGATGAAGATGATGCTGAAAAGACCGCTTTCATCACGCCTTGGGGTGTGTTCTGTTATAGAGTTATGCCTTTCGGTTTGAAGAATGCCGGGGCAACATATATGAGAGCAATGACAGCTCTTTTCCATGATATGATTCACAAAGAGATTGAAGTCTACGTAGATGATGTTGTTATCAAATCCAAGAAGAAAGAAGAGCATTTGACTGATTTGAGAAAATTCTTCAACCGCCTTCGACGGTATAACTTGAAGCTTAATCCTGCAAAATGTGCGTTTGGTGTTCCTGCTGGTAAGATGTTGGGTTTTATTGTAAGCCGGAGGGGTATAGAATTGGATCCGTCTAAAATCAAGACCATCCAAGACTTGCCTCCTCCAAAGAGCCGGAAGGATGTGATGAGCTTTCTTGGCCGCTTGAACTACATAAGCCGCTTCATTGCACAATCCACGGTTATTTGTGAACCAATAATCAAGTTGTTGAAGAAAGATGCTGTTATTGAGTGGACGGAAGATTGTCAAAAGGCTTTTGATAGGATCAAGGAGTATCTATCTAATCCGCCTGTGTTAGTTCCTCCTGAACCTGGAAGACCATTGATCTTATATTTGTCTGTCTCGGAAAATGCATTTGGATGTGTCTTGGGGCAACATGACAAGACCGGGAAGAAAGAACAAGCCATTTATTATCTAAGCAAGAAGTTCACCCCTTATGAAGCCAGGTACACTCTCCTGGAGCGAACTTGTTGCGCTTTGACTTGGACCGCACAAAGGTTAAGGCACTATCTCTCATCATATACAACTTATCTTATCTCGAGGATGGATCCTTTGAAATATATCTTTCAAAAGCCGATGCCCACGGGAAAATTAGCAAAATGGCAGATTTTGTTGAGTGAATTTGACATAGTTTATGTCACCCAAAAGGCGGTAAAGGCACAAGCATTGGCGGATCATTTAGCTGAAAATCCTGTTGATGACAACTATGAACCATTGAGAACTTACTTTCCCGATGAAGAGGTCTTGTTTCTAGGTGAAGACATCTCTTCTGAATATGATGGTTGGCGTCTTTTCTTTGACGGAGCAGCAAATTTCAAAGGTGTTGGTATTGGAGCTGTCTTAATTTCTGAAACGGGTCAGCATTACCCTGTTTCGGCCAAGCTCAGATTTCCATGCACTAACAATATGGCTGAATATGAAGCATGCATTTTAGGTCTTCGATTGGCAGTTGATATGAATATTCAAGAACTTTTAGTGATTGGGGATTCCGATTTGCTGATTCACCAAGTGCAAGGCGAGTGGAACACCAAAAATGCAAAGATTCTTCCTTATTTGCGTTGTGTCAAGGAATTGTGCAAAAGGTTCGCAAAGATAGAGTTCAAGCATGTTCCGAGGCTTCAAAATGAGTTCGCCGATGCTTTGGCAACTTTATCTTCCATGATCCAACATCCTGACAAGAATTATATTGATCCTATCGAAATTGAATTGCACGATAGGCCAGCTTATTGTTTTCAAGTTGAGGAAGAGCGAGATGGCCATCCTTGGTATTTTGATATCAAGAATTATCTCAAGGTCGGGAGTTATCCCGAAACTGCAACAAGTGTCCAAAGGAAGAGCATTCGGAGGTTAGCAAATCAATTCTTTCTAAGCGGTGAAATCCTATATAGGAGGACCCCAGACTTAGGACTCTTAAGATGTGTTGATGCAGCTGAAGCAAATAAATTGCTTACGGAAGTACATGCGGGAGTTTGTGGGCCGCATATGAATGGTTTTGTTTTGGCAAAGAAGATCTTGAGAGCCGGTTATTTTTGGTTAACTATGGAAACTGATTGTGTTCAGTTTGTGCGAAAATGCCATCAATGTCAAATTCACGGAGATATGATCAAAAGACCTCCTTCTGAACTTCATGCAATGAGTTCTCCCTGGCCTTTTGTTGCTTGGGGAATGGATGTTATTGGTCCTATTGAGCCGGCCGCTTCAAATGGACATCGCTTTATTTTGGTGGCTATTGATTACTTCACCAAGTGGGTGGAAGCAACTTCTCACAAGTCTGTAACCAAGAAAGTGGTGTCAGATTTCGTGCGCAACAATATCATTTGTAGATTCGGAGTTCCTGAATCAATCATCACTGATAATGGTGCAAACTTGAATAGTGATTTGATGAGAGCGACTTGTGAAAGTTTCAAGATTACTCATCGCAACTCTACTGCATACCGCCCTCAAATGAATGGAGCTGTTGAGGCGGCAAATAAGAACATCAAGCGTATTCTTCGCAAGATGATTGATAATTATAGAGATTGGCATGAAAAGTTGCCATTTGCACTTCTTGGGTACCGCACCACCACTAGAACTTCAACTGGGGCAACTCCCTACCTTTTGGTATATGGCACAGAAGCAGTCTTACCCGCGGAGGTAGAAATTCCTTCCTTGAGAATCATTCAAGAAGCTGAATTGGAAAACGCTGAATGGGTGAAGATCAGATGTGAACAATTGATGCTTATTGATGAGAAAAGAATGAATGCAATTTGTCATGGGCAACTTTACCAAAATCGCATGATCAAGTCTTTTGGCAAGAAAGTGAGAGTGAGAGACTTTAAACCGGGGCAATTGGTGTTAAAAAAGATTTTTCCTAATCAAGAAGAAGCAAGGGGCAAATTTGCACCGAATTGGCAAGGTCCATATGTGGTTCATCGGGTTTTATCCGGAGGAGCACTGATTCTGGCAGAAATGGATGGTCAAGTTTGGCCAAAAGCAATCAACGCAGATGCCGTCAAAAGATACTATGTTTGAGGCGATCGCAAGTTAGCATTGGTTTTGAATGTAATCTTTGATGTAATGCGAACTACGCGTGACCTGAGTCCCAAGGTGGGATACGTAGTAACTCACATAGAGTTTGGTTGCATTGATATAAGAATTTCCCCTATTTCCTCTTTTATGTAAGTTTGAACTACTTCTGACCTGATTCCTGGAATGGCAACAGGATAAGTAGGCAATCCCCGTCGGATTCGGTCAAAATATTGTAACACTTTAGGCTTGTTTATCTTTTACGATGTAATGCCGAACTATGCATCTGGGCAGATGTGTGGATTTTCCAATTCGGATACGGCTTCGTACTTAGATTGCCATATCTTCCCAAAAATCTTATGTAAGCAGAACTACGCACGGTCTGATTCCCGTGGAGGGATACGTAGGCGCTCTTAACGGGCTCGACTCTATAATATTAAAATTTTCAGTCTCCCCTAAGGCAAGAAACTGGGGCAATTTTTGCAAAGATAATTTGAAGATACGGAAGATAGAAACGGGGGCAATTTTGCAAGACAATTTGAAGATTTGAAAGATATCAACTGGGGCAAATTTTGCAAAATGAGTTGAAGATTTGGAAGTTCATAACTGGGGCAGATCTTTGCAAGAATTGGCTTGCTTATCAAAGGATGGAACAACAAAGTTCTGAAAGTATTCAAGATTAGCACAAGTTGCAATACAAAGGATGTTCAGTTTGTTTCGAGATATGTCATGAGTTTGAGTTAAAGCAGGAATTTTACATGCATTATAAATTTTTCACTTGCATATCAATGATTGCTTGCTTACTATTTTATCAAATTATTTTATTTTGCCTCTATATTAAGATGAGTTATACTATTGAGTTCATAAACCAAGTTTCCGAGGATGGTTTTCAAAGCCCGAGTTTCACGAAGAAGAGGAAGCGATAGCAGCGAATTCAAGATGAATCAGCACAAATCAAACACCCCTCCCCAAAACTAATAAATTTTTCTTTGAGAGCAGGAACCGGAAAGCTTGCAATGGGAGGTTCATTCGCACTATGGATGAACAATTTATTGAACGCGCATTCAAAGAATTGAACATCAGATTCAATATGAACTGAAGAGATCATTCAAAACTTTACACCACTATCCATGCAAGCAACACCAATCAAGTTGATAATGCAAATGATTTGGCTGGCTTGACATCTAAGCATTACATTGGATTATTGCCGAAAAGGCGGCGCTTTTCTTTTCTTGAATCTTGACATTGCGATAGAATTTATCTCGCGATACTGATAGACAAGTCGGCTGAAGCACCGCTTTCGGAGTGTTTCGCGATGTCGGTTGTCTTGCAATATTGGCATTTTATATTTAAAATTTATTGATAATTTAAGACAAGTCGGCTGGAACACCACTTTCGGAGTGTTTCGCGATGCCGGTTGTCCTGTAATATTGGCATGTTATGTTTCAAATTCGTTGATAATTTAAGACAAGTCGGCTGGAACACCGCTTTCGGAGTGTTTCGCGATGTCGTTTGTCTTGCAACATTGGCATTTATTAATAATTTAAGACAAGTCGACTGGAACACCGCTTTCGGAGTGTTTCGCGATGTCGGTTGTCTTGCAATATTGGCATTTTATATCTGATATTTATTAATAGTTTAAGACAAGTCGGCTGGAACACCACTTTCGGAGTGTTTCGCGATGTCGGTTGTCCTGCAATATTGGCATGTTATGTTTAAAGTAGATCGATAATCTAAGATAAGTCGGCTGGAACACCGCTTTCGGAGTGTTTCGCGATGTCGGTTGTCTTGCAATATTGGCATTTTATATTTAAAATTTATTGATCGTTTAAGACAAGTCGGCTGAAGCACCACGTTCGGAGTGTTTTCGCAATGTCGGTTGTCTTGCAATATTAGCATTTTATGTTTGAAGTAGACTGATAATTTAAGACAAGTCGGCTGGAGCACCGCTCTCGGAGTGTTTCGCAATGTCGGTTGTCTTACAATATTGACATATTGTATTTGAAATGCATGATTCGACTCGAGACATCACGTCTCGTTAGTCAACTTATCTTATGAAAGCCTTGCATTTTTACAATTCATTTTCGCTTTACTTATTGTCTTACTTTACTGTTTCAGAGTAATGATCAGCCTAAAGGTTCTCCGGGCGGAGCATCTCGTCAGTTGATCGAGAGAAGAACTTATTGAGCATCACGACCGGCATTTACAATTTTATATTATACTTTTATTTATTTCTTATTCCAAATATTATTGTAGTTTACTAGCAGTTGCTCGCTTACCATTTGTTAAGTCTTTACAGAATTTTGGCAATACCGCAGTAGCATTTGGAGCATAACGTGGAACTCTTTCTTAGCAGTGAACTGGGGCAATCGTTGATATGAGCTAGACTCGTCAACGAGGATCTGAAGAATCGCACTCGAACAAACAAGTTTTACCTAATCTTTCATTTCAGATTAGGCGTCAGTTTGAATTCTTTCCTATTCGTGCGTCAATCGTGCGAGTTTTCATGTCTAAGTGTTGTCGAACTACATATGGCCTGATTCTCTTTCAGCCCGGGATATGTAGGCAACTCAGAAACCGGAGTTCGGCCATGTCCATAAGCCTCGTCTTTTGATCCTTGGAAATCAAAAGTCTTGGTTTTATCGGGACAAAATTGGTTTCTAGTCAACTTCTTTACCCTAAAAACTCTTTCATCCTTTTCCGGGTAAAGAGGGGCAGCTGTTGACACCCAATTTCGTCCCAAGAATTAATTAATAGCTAATTATTCAAACGAAAATCAAGTATTAAAATAAAATTAGAATTAAAATTATATAATTAAATTATTTGGATTGAAATTAATTAATTTCAAAAGAAGGCTAAAATTGCAAGGCCTATCCTAATTTCTATCCTACCCGTGCAACCCCTCAATTTCTCAATTTAATCTAAAACAAGGCTAAAATCGCAAAACACAACCTCAAATCCGACCCACCCTTGCAAACCCCTTTTAAAAAACAAAACTCCTAAAATACAATCCCTATATCAGTTCTTCACAGCAATTACCCGCGACCCATTTCCCTTACCCGCTTCCAGAAAATCCAACCCGACCCGCGCCATTGTTGTCCCTTCCGTACAGCTTGTTGTGCTGGACGAATGGCACGGATCCAGGCATGTATATTCTCGAAGCTTCACCATTCCAGCTGTGCTTTTTTGGAATCTTCTAGCTTATTCCCCAACGGATACTCAATCTCGTCCGTTAGTTTCAAAGAGTGATCAATCTCGAGCCCTTGATCAATTGTCTTGGAGATAAGGACGAGAGAGGACGATTTGGACTCTCTCACCCTTATCTCACAAGGGAGTCGATCAAAAAGTAAGGGAGTGTTTTGGAAATTCAAAGTCTAGGTAAACCCTAAAACTCTCCTATATATTCAGCATTTTTGTAGGGTTTAAGGGGTTCGGATTTTTAACAGACAACAAAGAAAACGGCAGCATTTTATATTTTCAGATTTTTCTCTCAACTAAAAAAAGGGGATATACACATAGTATTCTCAGTTTCTGTTTCGAGTTGAACGTCGCTTTCGATTTCGTGTCGTCGCTTTATTGGTTTTAAGTCGTCGACATCGCTCGAGTCGATTCTTTCGGACCCTCGCCCCATTTCACTGCTTTACAACAGGTAATAACTTTTTCTTCTTTTTTTTTCTCCTTTATTCATTTAGTCATGTTTATTATTTGAAATGTGATGTTTTGTTCTGTGTTTTACTCTGTACTTTTCTGCATAGTTAATGAAGTTGTTTAGCCCCATGTTAGATGTTACGAACCCTAGTTGGAATTAAAGCCTGGATCTTTGGCAGTTTAGTTACCAAAATCGCATCTTAAGTCGAATGATAAAAGGAAAATGAAAAAATGATCTCACTGTGTATCTTTAAACATAGGAGTAAAAGTTTTTTTCTTAGTTTTAGACCTCATGTTAATCAAAATAGAAGGTTATCTGGCTAAGAGCTGAAATTTTAGTGCTGATGTCTATGTTGAAAAGAGATAGATCTCTGTTAAAATGAAAAGAAAGCTCTGGTTTTGTTAAAAGAGGATGTCAGTGTGTTGTTTCATTTCAAAATGTCAGTTTTCTTAGCTCGATCAACAACTGGAAACCTTTTTTTTATATCAAAGATTCTTGTTTGTTCCCTTGCTAAAAGATAAGTAGCATTCTGGATTTCTTGTCATTGCTCTGTTTGGTTCAAATCTGTTTGGAATAGTATAAGTTCAAGAAAGCTCAGGTGTAAAGAGGATGGCTAAGGGCTGTCTTGGTCTTGGAGGGAGTTCTGGTAGATTGTTCTTGTTTCTGGGAGCTATAAGGTATTGTCTTTGGTTCTTAGTTGCTAGTAGAGGATGTAAAGTCAATCTTTAGGCATGCCTTGTTTGAGTAAATGATATGGTTTCAAGAGTAGTATTAGGTGTTGTGATGAATGCCAGGGGTGTTGCTTAGTGCAAATCAGGGTATGTGTGCAGTTCTTGGAAGCATGTATGCAAGTATATGTCCAGCAATGAGGGTATATGCAGAAAGGATGGTTTCTGGGTCAGTTTCTGAGGGTATTTAAGAGGCTTGATGGAGTCAGTTTCAGGGGTGTCTATGGGCCTCTGCTTCTTTGTGTGGGCTGAGATAGAGCTGAGGTGTGTTCAGGTGTATGTGAGTGTGTGCAGGGGTTTGTGAAGTGAGGAGAGTGTTCCAGGTATGCAGTTTGGGGCAGTGTAGGGGTATCCAGGTTCCTATTTGTGTCATAGTTCTCTGATCTTTGCAGTTTTGTGCCCCTAGATGTGTTTAGTAGTAGTTTCAGTATGCTTCATGATCTGGATGTTGTTGTTGCATTCTGGAAGTTCCTTAGCCTAGGTCTGTCCTGGTCCATTTGGTGGCTGTAGTCATGAGTTTATGAAATGAATTTGTCATGGAAGTTGTCTCTTATAGTGGCTTCATTGTGGTCCAGAGTGTGGATCCTTGAAATAATGGTAAGCCATTCAAGTTGTTTATCCAAGTCAGCTAGTTAAGTGCAATGCTTTGGCATAAGCCAATTAATGTAGGTTAACCTTGGCATCAGAATTGAGTAGTAGCTTTCATGTTTGTCTATGACAAAGCTAGTTAATTCTTGTTCAAATAATGAAGACTGGATAGAAGCATACATCTCTTATCTGTGGTGATCTGTATGCCTTGTTGCAACAATAATTTAGTTAAGAGAATCTTTTCTTTAAAATGAAATATAAACTACTACTGTCTCACCACTGCGCGAAGGTGTTAGCAAGCTGAATTTTGTTGTCTGCATGATCCTAGGCGCATGATCCTAGATATCTTACTGTTGGCGTCTAAACTTTAATATTGTTATCCCGTCTTAGAAAAAGGGAATTTGTCATTTTAATTTCAGCTTGCATATTATCTTTTTTCAAGTGCGAAAATTTCCTCTATTATGTGGAATCTCAGCTAGTTTTTTTTCATACATGAGGCGTGAAGGCAAAAGCTTTCTTTTATTTGCCATGAGCATGTAATATGATAGATGAAACTAGTCTTGCTTGAAGAATTGAATACAACTTTAGGCATCAATAATTTGATAGTCGTTCAGTTTTAAGCAAAGAAAACTTCGTACTCATTTTTCTTAACATCGGCTAAAACCACTTTTTCTCAAATACATATTTGTCTGCCATCACTTACTTGTCATCATTTTATCCTTTTTATTGCTTCCGTAAAATCCTAATTCCTTCTCTCTTCTATTTTTCTTTGCATGCACTTGGGGCGAGTTTGAGTTAAAACTCACGAATGGGGACGGTTTGCATCTGGAAGTTACTTGAATCGCTCCGCATTTTCGGGACTTGATATCCCCGAAAATGTAAAACAAAAGAAATGAATAAATGAAAAGCCTTGTGAAATACAGGGCTCACATTGAGTTCGCTACCCCGGGTTCTACCTTCTAAAACTCCTTCTCTCCCGTCCCTTTTTTTTTTTTTTTTTTTTTTTTAGAAAGCATGTTTTAGGACTTTTGTATGATTAGAAGCCTGGTAGGTTAGCCGCTTTAATTGAAATTGTTATCTTATTGTTTGTCTAAGATCGTTTATAAATTGCATATCCCGTCTCTTTGGGACTCGCCAACTAATTTAAGATAGTAGAAACTTTAGTTAATTATTGAGTGCAAAAGAAATGAAAATTAAAATTGTACCTATTTATTCGCTATTTATATTTAAGATAATTATTTATACACTTATTTATTTATTTATTCATTAATTAAATTAATCAAATAGCATTTATTATTAACTTATTTGTTTAATTTCAATTAATCCTTTATCTGCCTAATCAATCATAATTATTTATTTACTTATTTATTTATTTATTTGTTTATTAAATTATTTAAGTGGTATTTATTTATTTTATTTCTTTATCCTATTTATTTAATTAATTAATTAATTCTAATTAATTATTTATTTCTTTAATTAATTATATTTATTTACTTAACTAGTCAAATTATTATTGCTTATCCCTCATCTAATTGAAATCATATAAATATTTATTTATCCAATTAAGTTATTTATCTATTTATTTATTTATCTAATTAATTAATTGATCAATTATTACTTTCTTTATCTAATTATCTACTAATTTATTTATTTAGCCCTTATTTATTTAATCAATCAATCGACCCTTATCTCATTATTCATGTAATTAATCTTAAGTTTTGTTCAAATATTGTCATAATCAATTTTTATCTTCTCTATTTTAGTCATTACCTATTTATTTTATTTAAAATTTATCCCAAATTAAATTTCGAGTAAAATTCGTGAAAATCGCCGGATTAACCGCCTTTGGCGGATTTTCGAAAGTGCTCCCGTAATAAGGACCTTCTTTCGAATTTAACAGAACCACTTACCTAAGAATCTCTGAATTTAATTTAATTTCTTTTAAATAAAAGTTAAATTGCACTCCTTAGTTAACTTAGGTTCCTAATAATCCTTAAATTAGGTGGCGACTCCAAAGAAACCCTTTGGAATCCCACTTTGTTGAAATATTCTGAAACCTATCCTTTTCTAAAGAAAGGATAATTTTTGGGGTTCAACATCAACACTATTGAGATAACATAACGATATATAAAATGCAAATTGCATACTCCGATATAAAGTACATACCTGTTGGATATTTTTCTAACTTTTTCCTAAACATGTATACAACAATATCAACATACCCATTGATAGCCCACAAGTTGGATCTGCAGAGGTATTCTTCTAAATATTTTCTAAACAACATACACATTGAAGTATACACAACAACATACACATTGATTTGGGAAGTGTGAGGTGTACGCAACAACAACAACATACACATTGATCATACTAAATATACGAGGTAGGGGTCATGCCTAACCCCCTACTGAAACAGTAGCTTTGAATTAAAAAAAATGAAAAAAAAGAACATAGAAACTACTTTAAGAAAAGTAGATCGGCTTTTTCGACCCTCGAGTAAAAAAAAAAATTTATAAACAGAATTGAAAAAACAAAATCGAAATACCAATGTATAGATCATACTAATACAGAAACTAGAGATAGTCAGAATAAATAAAACAACTGAAGTAAATAAAACAACGGTAGCAATAACACAAGAATACTTATAATATAATTTATATAAAAATAATACTACTACAATTTTCTGGTAATTCTATTTTCCTTAGTAAATAAAGTTTCCCATAATTACTTTTACTAGAAAGTACCCGTAATTATAACTGTTTTACAAATTGACCCCAATTTACTTTATTTTGAAATATAAACCTTAGCTGAAATTGTACGCACAATTTGTTCAATATAAACCTCTCAACACTTGTATTCTTCATCTTGTATTCAATTGTGTACGTAACCTTTTTACTTATACACTTCCTTTAATTTAATTTACAAAATTTAGCCCTAATTTTGTTTATTTGTTTTGTATTATTATCATTATAGGTCTGTATTAACAAGTTACAATGTCGTTATTTGGTACTGCTGCTACTGCTACTACAAATCCTAATAAGTCTACTGAGGTATAATTTACTGTTAATTTATTCTAATTTTATCTGTTTTTATAAATATTTAAGTATGTTTAATTGTAAAGAAAATTGATATATAGTGTTAAATGTTTGATAAATTGATGGTTTTAGCTCATATGGCGCTTGTGGATTTTTGTCTAGTGTTAAGAGCGCAGTTTATGATGTGTAGGTTAGGCACACGTTATAGGTTCTTAAACCCTGTCGCTTTGTATGAATAATTTACTGTTAATTTATTCATTTTTTATCCCAATTTGTTTGTTTTTTTTTTTCCTTATTATTCAAAAATATTTGAGTATAGAGAAATTTGATATATAGTGTTTTCTTGTATGTATAAATTCTGAGGAATGTATGTTACACTTTATATGGATGATTCAATGGGTTGACCCTCGTGGCCTAAGATGCGGATTTTTTTGGTTGGAGGGAGTACTAGGTTTAAATTGCTATGCAAAGTTTTTAGCTCACATGGCTCCCGAGGCTTTGGTTCAGTGTTAAGAGTTCAGCGTGTGATGTTTATGTTTGGCACACGTTACAGGTTTGAACCCTGTCGTTAGGTATTTAAGTGGAGAAGGATAGAGGGATGAGTGGGTATCGAACTGTGTACCATTATCCTGGGGGGATTTCTCGGTTATAAAAAGGGTTTTAAATTGCTATGCAAAAATTCCTGCTCTTGTGTTTTTTGTGAATGAAAGTAGTGAAACTAAGGGTGTTTCTTGGTCTTTTTTGTTTAAATTTTGAGGGGGTTTTCATGCTTGAACTTATAAACTAACATTTTGGGTTATGTACTTGAAAGGTTCAACAACCTCCTACTGATTCTGTATCAAGCCTCTGCTTCAGTCCCAAGGCAAATTATCTGGTTGCTACTTCATGGGATAACCAGGTTGGTTTTCTTTCTGTTTTATTCTTTTCCTGAAACGTTTAATGGGTCATATTAATTTTCAGTAGGGGTAATTGTGAAAAATAGATAACCCTAATTTTCCTTTAAAAGCTTGTTTAGTAATTTCGAATGAAATGGCCATGAATAGAGCAGAGATATATAAGTTCATACAATCGAACCCAACTGATTGGGGATAGAGGCTTAGTTGATTGATTAATATTAGTTTTTGAGCATGAAGAACGTATCATAAGCATTTGAGGCTTCAAATAGAAATCACTGTTTGTTGTCTTTTTAAGTAGGTTGTTTGTACAATACTATAACACTTATTAAAGCTTCAAAGAATTTCTTACTTGTGTAGACAATTGATGGCGATAGAAAATCATGGACAAATCAATCAGAAAACATTCTTAAAATAATGTTTCAATTGCATTAAGTATAGTTGCTAAAACCTCGATTTGGAATGGGAAGTTAGTGGACAAGATACATTCAAGTGCAACAGTTTTGTTTGCAAGGTATAACTGGAAGATGATGTTTATTCTGCGATAACTTTTGTAGGTACGATGTTGGGAAGTGATGGGAAGTGGAACCAACGTCGGAACTGTACCCAAGGCCTCTATATCGCATGACCAGCCGGTAATATTTTTTCTTGTATGTCTACTGTTGGTTTATGAATCAGATTGTTTAGTTACAATCTATTTCTGGCAGGTTTTATGCTCAGCGTGGAAGGATGATGGGACTACTGTCTTCTCTGGAGGTTGTGACAAACAAGTGAAGATGTGGCCGCTTGGTGGTCAACCTGTTACAGTAGGTGTGCATGATGCTCCAGTCAAGGACTTGGCTTGGCTGCCAGAGATGAATCTCTTGGTCACGGGAAGCTGGGATAAGACTCTGAGGTAAGTGGAATTGTTGTTGAATGTTAGGAATTTGTAGTTGAATGTTAGGAGTCTGCTGCTGCATATTCTTGCCGTGTGTGGCCGGGGAATCGCAGTTGTTAACTTTTGTTTTGCTAGTCAAAGCGGTAATTCATGTGTTAAGTTACTCAGCATTGTGAATCTTTCCAGGTGGGGGTAACATCATTTCACTTCCTGATATTAGGTCATAACTCTCTATACGTAGTCAATCAAAGAATCCTCTTTCTCTAAGTTTCTTTTTTGGGGTTCATGGGTTGAGAAATTCCATTTTTTAAGTTACATGTTTATCAGAGCCAGGATTCCCGGATTTCTGTAACAAACTTTGTATTTAGCATTGTAACTGTGTGTATATTTTCTTGTAGGTACTGGGATTTGAGACAGTCTACTCCAGCACATGTCCAACAACTTCCTGAGCGCTGCTATGCACTTACAGTGAAACATCCGCTGATGGTTGTTGGCACAGCTGATAGAAACCTTATAGTTTTCAATTTGCAAAATCCTCAGGTATTGCTCCTCATGTTTGATGGAATTATTTAAGTCATTGAACATATTTTGGGGTTATATTTCAGACCCGTGAGCAATTAGGTTACTCATTATTTTAGTTTGTTGATATTGCTAGCTGGCACTGCATACTGCATACTGTGACACGTATACTGTATGATCATGCCATTTTTCATATAGCTTTACATGACTTGTTTATTGCAGGCTGAGTTTAAGCGGATACCTTCACCCTTAAAATATCAGACTAGGTGTTTGGCCGCATTCCCTGATCAACAAGGTTTCTTGGTGAGTAGCTGTTCTATATTGTCATTTTGCTGTCGCATGATGTAATATAAGCTATGTTATGTTGCTCTCTCTTCTTGTTTACCCTCTTCATACAAATTCTAGAAAACTCATACTGGGTGTGGGATTAGTAGAATGAGCTCAGAGCATAAAATTTGAGCTAACGCAAATTCCTTCCATATACTTGTCCAAAAAGAAAAGGAATTCCTTTCATATGAAACTAAAATTGAACAAATAAAGAGAAATATGAACAGAGTATATTACCTTTGTTCTGCCAAGACTTCGCAGTAGAGAGTCAAGGTCCTTTCCTACAGTTACCTTAACTTTTTCTTCCGCTTGAAGTTGGAAAAGGGTGCATATCATACCTTCTGTTACACGATAATTACGTGGAGCGTTTGAAGAATTGGTGACATAATCAAATCAAGAAAATCAGATTCTTCCTCAAAGTTTTAGGTGGTTTCCTCACAGTTGGGATATGGAAGCTGATACTGCAGAGTCTCTCTTTCTGATGGTGGAAATGGTTTCTTTATCTGCCCAAGCGCTTTACCCTTATGTAGGCCATTTAGCTATTTATCTTGTGGGACAGTCCAAAGAACTCCTTTCCCCTCTCTCATAGAACTTTGTTTTTTCTCTTCCTCTTTTCTCTCATTTCCCTCTGGTATTTTTGTTTTTTTTTTTTTTTGGTGGAGAGGGTGGATGAAGTGATTGGACTTCCTGAATTAATCAAAAAGTTTAAGAAGAGACCAAGGAAGCTATTCTATTTATAGTGAACTGAACTCTTTAGATGTAAAGCATTTTGGATCTACATAGCAAAGTCCCAGAAAGGAAAATATAATAAGTGTTACAGGCTGATTCAAGGTGGTAATCATAGATAATGGAAAGAGGACCAACTTCATGAAAATTTGCAAGTGCCCCTTCGCTTATGGTTCTGGCTTATTTATTTTCTTACATGTGGTCAATAACAATCCCTGATATTCTGATGTTCTGAATACATTATATGTGGATTCATCTAAATTCATCAGACGCACATTCTTATCATTTTAATATTCTACATTCTATATTTAGGTTGGCTCAATTGAAGGACGGGTTGGTGTGCATCATCTGGATGATTCACAACAAACTAAAAACTTCACATTCAAATGCCACAGGGAGGGGAACGAAATTTACTCAGTCAACTCTTTGAACTTCCACCCTGTAAGATCTTCTTCTTTATTATATCTTTATGTATTGCAGTATGCCAGCGTGGTTCTCTATAATTTGCTTTTTCTATTTGTTTCTTTTTATGTTGCATCTATTTGGGAGGAAGAGGGTGTGTAACAGTCAAAGGCCGTGCGGACCAGTCTTTAACTAGTCATTATTAGAAGAACCTATATATGGTAATCTAGGTTAGAGAATACACATACTTCATTGGTTGTAAATGTTAAAAGCGAATCATAATGATCTGGGCTACTCCGACCATTGCCTTAGGAGTTGTTTGGTTCACATACTAGTTACCCGGGATTATAGTGCAGGGATTGCTTATGTGGTGATTTATAATGAGGAGATTGTTATGTTCTGATTAATAACCAAGAGATTGTTATACATGAACTACTACTTACTTTAAAAGGGTAATTTGTCTATAAAGTTTAATCTCCACATTGCTAGCAATCAGCCCATGGAGCTGCTCTGGGCTTCTCTTTTCAATTCAATCTCTTAAGCCACTAGTAGTACTTTAGGCCAACTCATTAGCCTATTGAATCAAATCTGTCTCCCACTGCCCAGACCTACTCCTGCTGTGCCTCCTGTTACTCTCTATTTCAAATAAAAACCAGAAAAATAGATCCATGTGTAAACCCAAGAACGGGATCGCACGCGTGGGAGTGCATCAGTGAATGTGCTCGTCCCTCATTGGTTGTGTAAGAGTTTCCAAAAGAGTTTATACTTCTCACCCATATCCTTATGGTTTTGGGTTGGATGCTCAATCCTTTCACACTATGCATTTCTGGTCTTGTGTTATTAAAATCCAGAAGTCTTATGATTGTGGCATTTCAGCTGTGCTTACCTCTAGACTGCTTTAGGTAGTAAAATTGAATCAATCGTTATAATAGTTAAAGATGATGTATCTCTTATAATCTGCTCTGTCATGGTGAACTGCTAAGTGCAAGGGCCATGACTTGAAAGTACATACAAGCTTGCTAATTAAGCAAACTGAACATGAAATGATATATAGAACACAGGAGTAGCTTCCTAAAGTTGGTTTCCAGGGAACATGGCATTGTCAAATAGACTTTATACTATCTAAGTACTACATATATTGCTATTTCAACTCATTTGCCATGTGTTACATGCTGCCTCTCCCAGGTACATGGAACATTTGCAACTGCGGGATCTGATGGTGCCTTCAACTTTTGGGACAAAGATAGTAAACAAAGGCTCAAGGTATCCTGGAGCCCTTTTAAGTTGTTCATTTCTACAAAGTTCAATTTTCTTTACTTTTTATGATTTAATGCATCATTCTTCCTTATTCATGGAATTGGCATACATTTAGATGCATGAACTTGATAAAAGCACTTTTTTTAGGAAATCGTAGTTTCTGGACTATCAAAACTAAAATCTCTTTTGATTTGTTGTTTAGTCATTCATTTGCTTTAATGATAATGAAATAAAAGCTGTCATTTTTCAAAGAGGATCACTTTTGAAAACTTCACATTGCAAACAAGAGTTTTTTGAAATTAGGTTTTCCAATCCAGGTGTTTGTAGGATTTCTTGAGTCTTCTCTATATCATTTGGTACACATCAGCGGTAGCCACTTTGCTGATACCAGCTTTCTGAAACCTCATTGGCTTATTCTGGCTTATCCAGTGTAATTAAAAATGTTTAGAAATATACACCAGATATCTGTGGCTACTATGCAATGCAAAATCAGGTGCTTCCCATTTTCTCCTTCTGTTTATCATAAATAACATCTGTTACAAAGGCCTCATTCATATCCTTTCTCATCAGATTATTGTGTTGGGTAGGCCTCATGCATTACTGCCCAGCTGAAGCCAAATCATTTGTGTAGGATGTTTAACTTTCTAAATTCCTTTCCAAGGCCAGAGATGCACAATATCCTGAGCTTGTCATGACCTGATAGCTAATTCTGTCCATACCTTGTACTTGAATTCTTGGACTCCAGTAGTAATATCACTTGACGGCTTATTTAGAGAAAGATGTGTTATATTTAATATTTGCTTCTTGCTTCCATTTTTGGCCTCCCCTGTTATAATTATATGTGTTTTCTTTAGGCTATGTCGAGATGCAGCCAGCCTATCCCTTGCAGCGCTTTCAACAATGATGGCTCAATTTACGCATATGCGGTATGTATTTGTGACTTTTGTGTTCAGTTGAACTCCTACTATTAATATCACTTTTAGCGCATGCTTACCCTCTTGCAAGTGTGTGTTCTCCATTACTCTAAGATAACCATTTGTAGGATGTTTACCCCAGCTCTAGTGGACACCTCATTTTCAAATCTGCTAATGTCATGTTGTCACTAACGTTTCTGATTCTAAGTTTTCCATGCAAGTTGATGTCAGTATTCAATTTGTTTGTCGTGTTCTGTTTACAGGTCTGTTATGATTGGAGTAAGGGTGCAGAAAATCATAATCCATCTAATGCAAAAACACAGATTTACTTGCACTTTCCACAGGTATGTTCTATGAACAGTGGAGCCCTTGGTGTTTTAGAGCTTCTTAGTATTTAAACCACATATACTCGTCTCATAACAAAAGAAGAAGAAAGTATTAATCTTTACTGTCAAAACGGTTGATTTATGCTACTAATTGCAGGAGTCTGAGGTTAAAGGCAAGCCACGAGTTGCTTCTAGTGGTAGAAGGTGAAGTTTACAGGAAAGCTGCTGCTTGCTATTTTGGAGAAAGTTTGTTTTGTTCTTTTGTACATGGAGGCATTTGTTCTTTTGGGTTTGTCTGTAGACATGCCAGTCAATTAGTGGGAATAGGAGTTTAGCTGTGAGCACAAAAAAGAAAAGTTCCTAGAATAGCGTTTCGAGTCGGATATTCCTTATTTTAGCACTTTGTTGAGCTCTATATTATTGTACCATTCAGAGTTTGCTAGTAACACTGTTTTTTACCACCTTATGGGATTAGATAATTGCCAATTTTATATCTCTACTTATCTGGTTTATGTTTGTGTGGTGAGCACTATATCACTTAAACATCTTAGCGGTGAGTGATTACTTACTGTTGCAGCTTCTATCTCAAAAGTCTAAGAACTACAACAGTTTAGGTTTTAATTTTGTAACTTAAATAGTAGTCCTAAATGGACCTTAACTCATTATTCTCTTTTAGAAGAGGAGGCCTCTGCTTTTGTGAATCTGTTGTACCCTCTGAAAGAGGCGGTGAAAACTTGGACTACTTTTACCCTTCTTAAACTTTTGGTTATCCCACAGACTAGTTGATGAAGGGGTTAGTGAAAATACTTGTCAGCTTATCATTGATTAAATGATAAAATGAGGTAAGAATGTAAACATCAACGGAGATTATTGCACAAGTCAATTAAGTGAAAGAGCAAGAGACAACGGAGGCAGAAGGTGACAACGAAAGTGCTGATGAAGAGCCTCAACTTACTGCTACTTGGACTGAGATAGAAGAGTCAATTGTTAAGCTCTTAGACAGCCTTCAAGAAAAAGCTATTGAATATCCTTTTGCTGAAAGTTTGGACAAAAAATTTCGCCAATTCAAGCGTTATATTGTCACTGTGAGACTTCAATGTAGGAAACAACCTACTATGGTAGAATTCTTACGTCAAACTTGATTTATTTAAATTTTCGATTAATTTCAATGCATATGTTCCTTAAATTTTTACAGTTTGTCGGTACGGTACAACTGGTTATGGATTTTAATAATGTGTTAACCGTTACATTTTTAATTTAATGAAATATGAATATCTATTGAGATTTTAAAATTAACCTGTATTTTTCAGTTATAACAGCTAAATGAAATCTAAACGTCAAACGCCAGTATACATATATAGCAGCACCTGAAAAAGCTACAAATTGCAAATGAACATAAAAAAAATTGTCATTACTTGAAGTTAACATGTATTTATCCCTTTTAACAAACTCCACTATTTCATACATACATTCGGAAAAGAGAAGGTACACTGGTGCTTCCACAGCCATTCCTGCTGTAAATCTGACTTTCAAGTTCAGACCAGTAATGACCCAATCACCTATAGGTTATAGACAGTCTGATGCAATCGAATACAATATAACTAACCGATCGAACCTTAAAAGAACAAAAATGAAAAATAATAAAGTAAATGGTATGCACAGAGATGACAAATTACAACTACAGATACACAGGATTTTCCCTCAAGACAGTTAGTCCTATATGTGCTGATGGCAGAATAAGTGAAAGATCATCTTGGCCCTGACAACTCATCCGGTCGGATATTTGAAGTAGAGTCTGCAATAATCCAATCAGTATGGGGGTGGTGGACATGGCTGAAATCTTGCCGAAACATTTCCTCCTTTTGCCATTCCTCCCATCTCTCAGCAAGCCCATCACCTTCAAGCATTCTGACAACTTCGGACATCTTTGGACGTTCCATAGCCGTACCCTGTGTACAGAGTAGAGCTACCTGGATAAGCTGCTCCACCTCTTCTTCATTGTAATTACCTTGAAGATCTGCATCAACTAATGTTTCATATTTCTTGTCCTTCAGGAGTCCCTTCACCTGAATATCCAGTGAATGTTACAAGTCAATTATGGCCATACATTTAACCATTTGTTTAGCATGAGTGCCATCTCTAAACTAAATAGAATTTACTCAGTGAACTGCAAAGCTAATGGTACTGGCATAATATAAAACCACAAAGGCCTCGAAACTAACGTTTCTTCAGAATGAGCACCTAACGCTATAACAGAAAACGACATCAAGCTTTAACTTATAAAAGAGATGAAACAGTTGACTTGAGCTTTTTCAGAATTAATTCGAAAATGTTCGTTGGATAGCAAAAGTGGCTTGAGCTTTTCAGAACAAATCCAAATTGTTGATTGATAGCAGAAGCAAAACAACTAAATCATACAGGGCCAGTATAAATACTTACCCAATCTAGCAACATGACATCATCATCATTCGCAAGTCGAGCAAGATCAAAGGCCCTCTGCCCAGTTATTAGCTCTAGAAGCATAACTCCATAGCCAAACACATCAGTCTTCTCAGAAGATTTACCAGTTGATAAATATTCAGGGGCAATATGTCCAATTGTACCACGTACAGCAGTGGTAACATGAGTATCCTTGTAGTCCATGAGTTTAGCTAACCCAAAATCCCCAACTACTGCTTCAAATTCCTCGTCCAACAAGATGTTTGCAGCTTTAACATCACGATGAATAATTTTAGGATCACAATGATCATGCAAATAAGCAAGTCCTCTTGCAGATCCAAGTGCAATACGCTTCCTTTTTGGCCAGTCAAGCGGGGGCTCAGATTCGGACCGCTCTAGAAGGATGTTAATTTTCTCATGAGAACAGATTCAAGTTATGAAGTAAACTGGAAACAGGTTCATATTTTAAAGCTTGAACAAGATTTTTCTTTTATTTGGAACAAAAAAAAAAAAAAGCATTGTGGGCAAATCTAACTGTAAATCCGAAACGGCCAGGTTATGAGACATTACTATCGCCAGCTTCATACAATAATAAAATATTTAGTCTTTTTTAGACATCTAATTACTTGCTTGACTTCAAAACGTGATAATGAAATTACATCTAAACTGAATTCTCTAAATATTTGGTAAGACATCAAGGATCACATTGTCTGTGAATTGGTTGACAAGCAAATCACAAGACAACATGGACTTCTAGTTAAATATACATATGGTTAAATATACATACTCATCATAAGAACTCAAAAAAAAAAAAATCTCAACCATTACATTATCAAATACTAGAATGAAATTAATGTGAAGTTCACCACAATTGCTTACACAGTACTGCAGTAACTCTTCAAATCTGTTACAAAACTATGAAAAGGGAGAAAACAAAGACAAAGATTTATCATTTTCAATAGCTATTGGCTTTTTCCTGTGCTAATCCATTTAGCCCGAGTACAGGAGAGCAAAATCTAAAGGCCAGTGCAGGAAAATCAAAAGAAGAGATACCTCTTAAACGTGATGCAACACTTCCATTCTCCATGTATGGATAAACAAGCACCCGTTCAGTAGGTGTCATACAAAATCCCCGTAAACGAAGTAGATTCCGGTGTACAGCCATGCTGATCATTTCTACCTCTGTCTGAAACTGTAACTCCCCACCTTGAGTACGTTCCTCTTTTAGTCTTTTTACTGCAACTAAAGAGCCATCGGTCAACCGGCCCTTATAAACCTTACCGAATCCACCCCTACCAAGTATATTTTTGTTGCTAAAATTATCTGTTGCAACTATTAGTTCACGCAAGGAAAACCTCTTGAGTTGTCCTAGATGAACTTCTGGATCCTCCTCAGCTGCAAAAGCAGTTATAATGAGTCAGAACACGTCAGGTTGAAGGTACAAATAACTCAGATTCAATTGAGTGTCCAAACCAGGAACATCAAAGAAGTGGTCTTGCGGTTTCCTCCGACGCCACCATGCAAGAAATATTGCAGGAGCTGCGAACAGAAGAGCAGCGCCTGCAGCAACTCCTCCAGCGATGGCCCCAGTAGCACTGTTGCTCACTGAAAAGATGATTGAATTTCCAATATGTACGGTGATTTATTATTTGTATGACTCAAACTTAAAGCTACAAGTAATCTTAACAAACCATATGGTAGTTTTGACACAGTAGCATTCACACCTCAGAGTTTACTAAATCTAATTCACGATGGTGCCATGTGCGCCTCCCCCCCCCCCCCCCCACCAGGGGTGGAGCCAGGAATTTAGTTAAGGGGATTCAAAGGAACAATAGATGTAATAGGTGAGACTCAAACTTGTGAGCTAAAGCAACTTTTGAACCCCCTTTACCACAACACTAGAAGTTTTCCTTGTATGAAGGGGATTCAACAATTCATATATAACCAAATCTTTTTGTTTATACTTGCATAGTACTCCCTCTGTACTACTTTGTTTGTCATACTTTCCTTATTAGTCTGTCCCAAAAAGATTGTCATATTTCTAAATTTGGAAACAATTCAACTCCAAACTTACTTTTTGACTCATTTATAGCCACACAAATATCTATGACTCATTTTAGACCACAAGTTCCAAAAGTCTTCCTATCTTTATTAAACTTTGTGCCAAGTCAAACTACGACAAATAAAATGGGACGGAGGGAGTATAATTTTTCACCGAAGGAGATTCAAATGAACCTCCTAGCCCTTTACTAGCTCTGCTCCCCCCTCCCCAAATAAAAGATGAAGACTACGCGGACTATGAGAGATACTTTTAAAAAAAGGGCAGCCCGGTGCACAAAGCATCCCGCGTTTACGCAGGATCTAGGGAACACCAGCACCCGAAGGGGTGTGATGTACGCAGCCTATCCTGATACAAGTATCAGTGGCTATTTTCAAGGTTTGAACCTGTGACCTATGAGTCGCACGAAGACAACTTTACCAGTTGCTCCAAGGCTCCCCTTCATGAGAGATACTTTTATAAATCATTAATAGCTCCAACAACTGAGCCTCAAATAGCTCCAGTTTATTTCAACATCTAGTTTGGAGATGCATGCCAGATAACGACAAGACCCCAAATCACCGTATAATTGATCTCAAAAACAACATATATAGTGCCTAAATATTTAGCTTTAAAAGGAAAATTTTGGGGCTCATCTCTTCTCCCTATGGCCCGGCCTTCCCCTTCTTTCTTAGCCTGCTTCCCTTCTAGTGAATGAAACTGAAGTGTCTCACAATTACTAAATGGGAAATGAGAAAAAGGAGAGGTGGCAGAGTTACATATGATCATATCATTCCATTTAAATACACATAATTTGACAAACCTGAAGAAGATGGAGACGTAGGCGAAAGAGGAGGAGGTGGAGAAGCAGGAAGAACTTCCAGTGGATTATTAGCAAAACTGAAATATAGGTACTCAATCATTAGATATTCACTTTTGCAACTTCAAGAAAAGAGAGAATCTACAAACTTGTGCTTCTCACACACCTGATAGGAGTAAAAAGTGAAAAGGAACCATTGACTGGAACTCGTCCTGTTAAACGATTGTTCGAGAGATCACTGCATCACAGGGCATGAAGAAAATGACAAATAGTATCCCGAAAGAACTAGAAAACACATAAAACAATAGACAGCACTTGATATATGAGGAACAACTTTATACTTACAGTACTTGAAGTGCAACAATGGTGGTTAGAGACATGGGAATACGTCCACTCAAACTGTTATTATTGAGCCTCCTTCAATTTGACAAAAGAAGCAAAAAAGATAAGGAAAAAAAGTTGGTAAAGGCTAAGAAAAGACCAGAAAAGAAGGTTGTGAAGGTTAAGCGAAGACGGGACTAGAGATCATTACTCAGTACATGTATTGCATGTAGATACTAGACAGTAGAAACATTGACTAATGAAGACTAACACATGACAATCCCACAAGATTAAGTCTAATATGCTAGAGAAAAATTCTTAACATTGTTTGCATGTTGAAAATCTCAGTCATACACACTGTTTAGCAATCATCTAAGTTCAAAGGCTTTTTGCTAATAAGATGAAGTATCTCAAAAGTGTCTTTTCCAGTCGTCAGCCAACCCATATTTAGAAAGAAAGAACAAGATTGGCCAAGATTATCAACCAACTTTCCATTAAAAAAAAAAAAAAAGCAAAGACAGAATAAATCATATAGTTATATTCCCAGTTGAACTCTCAAACTAAAAAAGGTTTATTTGGCTGAAAGGAGTAGTGACTTTGTTATACACTCCCACACATTTAAAAAAAATAAGAAATAAAAAAAATCCAGGAAAATGTTTTCACACATCAATGTAAGCGGGAACACCAAAAAATTGCAGGATTCCCGATTAAATATAAATCATACAGCTCTGCTTCAGAGAATTAGCAACTAGAACCCCCCATTTGCATACATTAAATATAAGATCCTCATTTCTGATTGAACTAATCTTCAGAAAATATAAGTCGATAATTTTTATCGACAAAACAAATAAAACCAAAACAAACAAACCAAGAAAAAAAAAACACGAAAGGAGAAAAGAGAGACAAAGGCAAAAACAATACGAATGTCTAACTCTTACAGGAAGCGTAGTTTCTGGAGCTTGCCTAACGTTTCAGGAATTGGACCATTTAAGGTGTTCAGGTAAAGATCCAAGCTAACCAAATCTGTCAAGTTTCCCAGTTCATTTGGAATTGTTCCACTTATGTTATTGCTATAAAGTTCCCTGAAATTTTAAAAAAAAAAAATGGTTAGCAATTTGTTCTGAAAATTTGCAGACCATACAGCTTAAGACTTAAGATGAGATATGGTAACTGAGCTGCGTTCAGTTATGTCACTCATTTGAAGTGCAAAACTTCTTCCACAAGCTACTCTTTCAACAAGAAGAGAAATTCTGCTAATACAAGCAATAGGTATAACTATGGAGTTCCCAACCAAACAGAGAGTGTCTCGATTCTATCACTCAATATCACAATATCACGCAATAGTAATTAACACAACTCAAGTGGCAAGTTCGAGAGCTGGATTTCAAGATATAAGGTTCAATCCTCCCTAAAAGCTACTCCCTCTGCCCCAATTTATGTGTCACACTTTCCTTTTTGGTCTGTCCCAAAAAGAATGTCACATTTCCTTATTTATCAACTATTTAATGCACTATCTCTATTTTACCCCTATTGGGCCCTACTTACTTTAAAGCCACCACCAACTTTTTGACAACTTCAATCTTCTCTCTCTTACTTTTTTAAGGGTAAATTTGAACATTTCCAAAGTCAACTTCTATTTCTTAAACTTCGTGCCAAGTCAAACACCGCCACATAAATTGGGACGGAGGGAGTATTTATTTTCTTCCTCATGTAGGTAACTCTATAATTTAATAATTGGTTCTACAAGGTTAAGTTGAACTTTCATTGCAATCTCAACGGAATAGGTCAGACACCGTCATCGCTTCTTCACCAAAATTTGAGAGAATAAGAAGCTAAGTTTATATATTTTACGTTCTTTGGATTCTACCACCATAAAAAATTCTACAACTATATAATGGAAGCAGGATAGGTGATTTGACCAGCTTCTAATAGAAGGATGGTCCAAAGAGGCAGCGGAATTAGCACATCAGAAATCTGTTAACATCAGTACAAAAGGCGTTACAGCACGATGCTGTAAATGACTCACAAAGTATAGAAAAAAAATCATTTCTGCATGAGCATGAAGTGAAATGGAAATTATTTACATCAGCAAAAACAGTAGCCTAATATTGCATAACTCCAAATCCAATATTAAGAGAAGGAATGCCTACTGTTAAATCAAGTCTCTTCGTCCAAAACTCCAAATTCACTTGAGCCCTTCGGCATTCACTTGAAAAAAGGAATTACATCATCTTGATGTATAAAGATTCAGCTAGAAATAAGTAATATACGTAATAGCTGAACTGTCATTAAGTGTAGTAGTCTTTTGAAAATACCAAGCAATACTATTTCGTAGTAATTTTAATTCTTGAAGATAGGACAAAAACACTGTCATATAGTAATGGATCAGGTAAACGTGAGAGTTGGGACAGACTAGAATAAAAAGTTTATCAGACAAATTGGAATATTTTTTATCAGAACAGTATAGAAATTGGAACATGCACAAGAAATTGCATCGCTATTTCCCAGGAGCTTATAGATGAAAAAATTAGGATGCGGATGATTCATAATATCGACTTGATGGAGCATTACATTTCTAAAAAGTCAGTAAGCTGCACAAGCAAGATGCAACATCTTTTTATGCACACCAAATTAGAAAAGACAAACTGAAGTTTCGGCATTCATTCCCACCCTAAAGTACCAGAAAATGCAACTATTCACCTTGAGATTAAACCAAAAGAATAGAAAATACGGAATGTTAGGATTTAATTTCTTTGGACTTACAAAGAGAATAACTCTAATGATTTTCACACTTTTTTTGAACGGCGGTGTTCAGACCAGCTCGCAGGCACCTCGAGTATTCAACTGCACTTGTTACCCACCCACAAACAAATGTACTGGGTAACTGGGCAAGGTTTATGCATACGGGAAAAAAAGTTTACCCCCTGTATAAAATTTTTACAGCACACTTTTGTTGCTGGATTTCAATAAAATTCCTTTTAACGAATTAAAAAAAAAAAAAAAAAAAATTGCCCTAGCCTTTCTGTCTCTGCTAGAATTCGAATCCTAGTCTCTCATGGTTTGCACCCACTGCATTGACCATTAGGCCACACCTAGGGTGCATATGTCTACTTGTTATCATACTCCAAGGACCTTAAACAGCATCTTTGAATAGATAGTATTTCCTAGACCAACTAAGTGCTTAGTACTGATACAAAACCTCCTATATGATCTTTTAATAGACTTGTTAGTATCCAAACCGGCTATTTACTAAGAAACCACTTCTGTAGGAATATTGTTTGGGTCACCTAGTGCCTGCCTCAGCTAACCTATCAAATACTTGTCACCTTGTTACAATCCGGATTGATTCTAAAGCTCTAACAAGTAATCAAAGCTAAATTGAGCTAAACTATGGAAAAGGAAGAGAAAAGAGCTAAGGAAATAAAGAAAAAAATAACAACTATGTATTTAATTCGATAAGATGCCAAAGTGTCATTACAATATGGAATATAAAGGAAATCTCAAGCTAATGGGGCTAACACGTAGAAAAGAAAACTCTTACTTAAAACTAAGTTGGGCTAAAGTGTAAACACCTACAACTTCTTATTAAACTAGCAGATTTATCCTGCCAACTCCAATGTACTACTACGGAAGCCCACTTTACTACCAACCACAGCTGAAACCCATAGCTCTTGTAACACACCTCCCACACAGATACCAGATAGCTCTCGCCACAAACTCATAGGCAAATGGGAAGATCTAATCTAGTGTCGCTCTCCTAGGATTTGACTTTGGCTCCTAACCACCCTTGGGGGGGGGGGGGGGGGTGGTTATCAGATTTACTTATTTCGGACCAAAATAAATTTAGTGGCACGAAACCTTATTATGTTAACTCAAACACTAGAAACTTGCCTTCGCGCAAATATATACAAGCTCATTTCACATTTACATTTTTTTTTAATAAGGTATTTCACATTTATGTTCTTAAATATTGATTAGCACAATTACAAAGAAAACTAACTGAATCACCACAGAAAGCAAGGTTTAGAACAAGTCAAAGAACAAACTTTTAACATTCTAGAGACATTTATCCAAAAAACATATTTCTCTTACAAGTACTGCAAGTTCGGGAGCTGACCAAGCTGTGGTACCAGTTGACCTGATAGATTTGCATTCCCAAGATCACTGTGACAAAAAATGCAGCCAAAATTCACAAATGAAACACCCATAACATGAAGGGACCCAATAAAAAAGAAGTTCTTCTGCAGCTTACACTCTAATCACACTATTTTGACTGTTGCACGTCACATGGAACCAAGTACAAGGATTAACAAGGGTTGCATCCCAACTCTGTAGAACATTGTTAGGATCAGCCACATTATTCTTCAGAGCATTCAAGGCATCACCTGTCTTACATAAAAGACGATATATCAATGATCAGCTCGTCACACGTTTAACTAGCAAGTTTGCAGTATAAGCTACAGCAACTCATCATTTTCCAAGCCAATTACCAACAAAATACTCCTCTCCCCGTCCTCCTACTTCAGAGTCCATATAGTTCAGAAACAAACTTATATTTGATCCTAAAAATCTGTCACCTATAACAGCATGATGATTCATAAACGGTTTGAATTATACACCAACAGTAAAGGATTTTTACACTATCAATTACTTAAAGACCATCTATAATAAGGAGAATTGTAATCCAGGAACGACGGTGAGTAACCTGCTAATACTGATATAACAAATTTTATACATAATCTTTACACTGTCAGTATAACTTAACTTAAACTGTTCCAGTAACAATCCCATACTTGATCAATAAGCTGCAGTTCAACTTTTTCATGTAAAAAGCATTCCCACCACAACCCAATTGAACGATTAACTAGATTCAGCTAACAAAACCAAATTCAAGTCATAAAGTTAGCATCTTTTTTTTCTTGAGCCGAGGGTCTTTTGGAAACAACCTCTCTGCCTCACTCGAGGTAGGGTAAGGTCTACATACACCTCATCCTCTCCAGACCCCACTTGTGGGATCGTACTGAGTATGTTGTTATTGTTGTTGTTGTAAAGTTAGAATCTTTTTAACTTCAAACATATCCTCACAAATCTTGAGCTGAGGGTCTCTCGGACTTGAGGTAGGGGTAAGGTCTACCTACACCTCACCCCTCCCCAGACCCCACTTGTGGAATCATACCGGGTATGATGTTATTGTTGTAAAGTTAGCATCTTTTTAACTTCAAACACATTCTCACCAATCTTTGAGTCGAGGGTCTTTCGGAAACATCCTCTCTATCTCACTCGAGGTAGAGGTAAGGTCTGCATACACCTCATCCTCCCTAGACCCCACTTGTGGGATCATACTGAGTATATTATTATTGTTATTGTAAATTTGAGCCATAAAGTTAGCATCTTTTTACATATTGACCAATCTTGAAAACTGAAAACTTGAAAAGGAACATACCTTCAGTGTTACAGGTGACCTGTGACAAGTTCAAGAGCAGTCCAATTAAGCAAAGAAACACAAAGATCACCAAGATTAACTGATCCATAATTATCAAGTCATCCACTAAGCTAAAAATCAAGATTCTTTAAAGAAACCATTCAGCTTCTTTTGTTTAATAACCGTAGTGTTCGAGCCAGTTTGCACGCACCTCAAACTATAACCATTCAACTAGACAACCCCAAATGGCACTCAGCTTGAAAAGTCAATACTAATAAAGTAAAGGGTCAATAGAGGTTACTTTGTAATTGAAGAAAGTATTCAAGAATTGATTTTTATGGAGGGGTGGGGTTATTTGAGTAAAATGAATTATTTGTTTGTTTGTTTATGCAATTTTGAATATTCAATGGAGAAATGGTGTAGCAGTGGTTGAAGAGAATGAGTGTTTGGGCAGGGGTGGGGAGGGGAGGGGGTGGGGTAGGGGGTGGGAGGGGGTGGGGGTTGGTTTAGTCAAAGCTTATTCTGCCTTTCACTCTTGTCTATTCTATTGGAGAAATATACTAAAGTGCATGTTGGAATTTGGATTATGCATTTATTCCTAATAAAGGTATACGATAATAAATAGGCTGGTCGGACAAGTATTTTTAGTTTCACTGATAGTGTAATTTTTAATGAATAAATAGATAAATATTACTCCCTCTGTTTCAAAAAGGATGAACCTATTACTATTTGAAGGGTCAAAGAAGATCATGTTTGACCACATGTCTTACAAATATTTTTTAACTATTTTGAATTGTGAACTATTGTGACTTATAGTATTTTTCATGTAGTTTCTAAATATATAAATTTTATTTAAAAACGTTAAAAATTTCGATGTGCAAATTTCCATTGAAAATTAGTCAATTTGACCCTCGTACTCCGCAAAGGTTCATTCTTTTTAAAACGGAGGGAGTATGATTCTGAAGTGTGCATAGTATAAAAAACACTTATTTGCATAGAGTATTAAAGTATCATTTAGCTTCTTTTTTTTCACCAAGAAAGGACTTGAATTTGAATCTTTGATAGACATATCTTTTGACTCAAGGCTACTTTTTTTTTTTTTTTTTTGGATGCATGTCTAAAATTGCCATTGGACTATTGAGAAAAGTTTAATTATATCATGCGTTAAAAATATGGTGTTGATATATTACTGTCGTTATACGTTTGACTAAAAAATGCAATCATATATAATTTTCGACTCAAATTTAGAATAAATGGTTTTCGTAAAAAATAATAGCAATTTTGAGCAGAAAGTTATCAGTAATGACATTTTATAGGTGAAAGTGTAACGGCAATGACATATTAGCATACATTTTTAACGTATAGCATAATCAAATCTTTTTCAATAGTCCTATAGTAATTTTGGCCCTTCGACTTTTTTTTTTTTTTTTTTAGTTTTCACCCTATACTTGGTACATGTCTAGAAGTCCAACTAAATTGAATTTGGTTTATAAAATTTCATTTTGAGATAAACTGAAAAGTAATTTTAGGTGTTGAAGCTAATTTTATCAATAAGAATTTATGTATTTAGATGAAAGTTATGAAGTAATGAAAATCGATAATAAGTTGTTGGAATGTTTGGTAAAAGAACTTATGATAAGTCCTTCAAGTTATATACAAAAGAATATTAATTTAAAAGTATTTTACATTGAAAATGACAAACAAAGAATATAGAATGAGAATGAAGTTGAACATTTTATTTTGATAACGATATTTTATGGATTAGAAAATTTGCCAAATCAAAATAAAAAAAAATATTTGGTCAAAATAAAAGGTTTATAAATTGACAAGTCACAAATTATCGACTCATGGCTTATGACTAAAATTTATATTATAAGTATTTTTTATATTTATCAAATGTGTAGATAAGTCAAAAAGTATTTATAAACTGGACGTTTATTCTTTAATATTTAATAAATAGTTACCTAAAATTACGGGAATTTATTATAGTTAAGTACCTATCAAACTTTGAATAATAGTAGTTGTACAAAGAAGACAATGTTAAATATTCATTAGATTGATTTAAATGGCAATTGTGCATAAGTTTATGAAACTCCCTTAGAGTTTGTTGATTTGATTTGATTTAATTTTGTTAGTTATGCACTAATAAGGCAAAAAGTATTTATGTTGAGTTAAGGTGACCACACAAATATGGGACATAGCTTAATAGAGGTCTAAGTCAATGATTTGTTTTGTTCTGCTGTGTACTCCAATTTAATGTGGTTGTTTCATGGGATTTTTACACTCTATATCCATAAAATTTAAAGTATTTACAAGTCATACCCATTACAAATTATACTACCCGTAAAACTAAAAGTATTTAACCAACCTATCTATTTATTATTGTATACATTTGTTATGCCTTATAGGTGTATACCTATAAAGTATACTGCATAAATTATGATATACAAGTCTGGAGGGACATTTATTACTGTATACCTTTGTTATGCCTTATAGGTATATACCTTTATGGTATAATGCATAAACTATAGTGGGTAGTGCCTGTAGTTATTTTAGGTTTTATGGGTATTTTTGTAAGTGTCCCTTGTTTCATTAGTAGAAATTTTACCTACTTCCAAATTTCATAAGTCCCAATGCATGTCCTACAATTACTATCTCCTTTTTTTTTTTTTTTTTTCAAATACTCTCTTCTTAAATTATTTCTTGGTATTTATGTAATTTGTCAAAATCTTAGAATTTATCTACTTAAAAATATTTAGTTTTGTGTTTATATTGATCCAACCATTCTTACAATGAGATTCACAAAATACAAAAATGTAACATAATTGATTTGAATCCATCATTCTCTTATGTTAAGGATAACAACAACAACAATAACAACAAGGGATTTCCACATAAATAATCCACAATATTTCTTATTCACAAGTCATTTAGCACTAACATAATATAGCCACAATATTTATATTTAAATTTTAATTTATAATTAAAATATCAAATATAATAGATTGATATTTTGTATATATACCTTCTATACACATATATATTTGTCCTATATTTTTTAAATATTTATATCATCAAATTATATTTAATAAATATGCTAGGAAAAGAAAGAAAGGACAAAATATGATTACAAAAAGTGGATAAGGGTTGGGAATGGTTATGTGGGGTAAAAATTCCTAACAACAACACGCCTAATTATCTCACAAGTGTGGTTGGGGGGAATGAGATGTACGCAGATCCTATCCCTACCAAGTTGGAGAGGCTATTTCTGATAGACTCTCCACTAGAGAAAATATTTTGAAAACACGTTAGAAATACAAGATAGATATATCATGTTAAAAAAAATGATAAAACTAAAACAATATCTTATGTTAAGGGCATTCACAAATATATACTTGAACATACGTTTCATTTTTATCCTATTTATACGGTATAACTTTTCGAACAAGGCTTCTTTTTATATGCTTCTGCCACTACATGTAAGGGTAATGAGTGCCCAGCTCGAACAGGATATGTAAAACAAAAAATTACAAGTTGATTGGTTTGCCACTAATACAAACTTCTCAAAATTAATCTCAAACAAATAGCCAAGGACAGAAATACTTATAGGGATTATAAGTGTGCGGCAGCCCAAGAAATATCTCCTGTGCGCAAATTCTTGTTCCTAATAATATTCAAGCCCGTTAATTTTCTTTCTTGGGCCATCAATACTTGTAAAATCATGATTTTAAAGGCTTATTTGCTAAAATATGACACGGGAAGCAATGGTTTGTCTTTTTATCTGCACTAACGGATGGTTGGTAAAAATGCCCCGTTAAGATTTAATGAAAAAAAATGGGGCCAAGACTTGCCTTTTATATTTTTTCGCTTTTCAATACTTATCCATTCAAGTATTGGCAAAAGGCAATACTTTCCGCACTTGGCCTTAAGTCTTGGCAAAAAGACAAGACTTGTGCCCTGCTCGATTTGCCAACACTTAAACGCTAAGTCTTGGCAAAAGGCAACACTTGTCGCACTTCGTCGTAAGTCTTGGCAATTTTCAAGACTTGCCCCTTCCAGTCTTCCCTGCATTCTCGCCATATAATTTGAAGTATTGGTAAAGCAACACTAACTCTTGAAGTATAGTCAATTGCCAAGACTTACAAAAATTTGCCTTGAAGTCTTGGCTCTGGACTAAATAAGGATATTTTGCTAAAACGTTCCTCAGCACAGGCAATTTTATAAAACCACTCCTTATGAAGGGCATGCAGTGAAATTTTTTGAATTTTAAAGGGGAAAGACTTTGCTATTTATGTACATCACCAATTTTAGCCAAACAAATGATGAGAAGATACAAAATTTTATAGCAGTGACACCAACTAGGATATTGATAGATAGTTTACATGCCAGATTTTAGTTCAAAATTTAAGGGGATCGCCGGGCCGTTTGATTTTTTGCACTGAAGTCTAGCGATTAGCGCTAAAGATTAAATATTTTTCCTATAGGGGATAAAAATGCGAGAGCATCGCTGGAAAGTCATGCTTTTGTAAATTTGCCCACTAGTAAAGGATCCAAAGCTCGTGGACTGTCCATAGAGGGCTCTCTTTCGTGAAAATTTCATGGAATAGCCTTTTAACACAGCGTCATTTTAAGTGTGACCACCGCATTTAAATTATTTAAAGTATACACTTTTGGTCTAAGAACTTTAAACCCGTCAATTTTAGATGAAGTGTAAAGTTTGCACAACATCAGACCAAAGTTTTGAAGTTAAACTGTCCAAAGTGTTTAGTGAATAAGTTGATGAAGGGGCTAATATCCCTGTTATTTGTGCAAATGAAATTATTTTAGGGGAGAATTACAGAAATATACAATCCTAATAACAAATTTACAAAAAATAGCGATACTATTCCATTTTACAAAACATACCAATAGTTTCTTTACAAAGCATATACAAGTTTCAACAAAATCATGGAAATGAAGCTTTCTTCTTCTTCCCCAACCCACTGCTTCAGTTTCAGGTATGCCGCCGGCAGGTCGCCGGAATATTTATTTATTTTTTTAAATCTGAAAAACAATCTAAACAAGTATAAAACATACCAAAATACAAATTCATACTTTATAAATAGTATATTTAACCAATAAAAAATACTTAAAGTTCAAATATACAAAACATACATTTATAACACCCACAACATACAAAGCTATACAAAATAAATCTTGGGATATGCAAAACACTTATTCACATACACTTAAAACGCACATACACTTAAATACGTGTATATATAAAAATATACACATACACACCCAAAAAGATTCCGAACATACAATTGAAAATGCAAAAACTACAGAAATATACAATAACAATGCAAAAAATTCAATAGTCATTCGAAAAGATTTTAATATATATTTAGGCAAAAAAATACACACCCACATTAATACAAAAGGTATATACGTATATACACATTAATACACTTTAAAAAACAAAACAAAAAAAATGAAAAAAAGAAGAAGGAGAGAGCCACCAGATCTGGTACGAAACAGCATCAGCAACACCAAAAACTCGAGCTGCTTGGTCGAAGATGGAGAAAGGATGATCGGTGGGTGCTCGTCGCCGGAGATGGAAGAACGGCGGCGGGTGGGTGGGTGGGGTTTGTGGTAGGAGATAGGGGGAAATGAAAAAATGTTATGTGGGGTAAATATGAAAAACTATTGTTATGTTGGGTAAATAATGTAAAAGTATTGTTATTTTTTGTAATTAAGTGATTAGGGCGGTGATATAGTGTAAATTTTCCTTATTTTAGTTTGCCATTGATGTACAAAATTTATTGATCTCGAGTGAGTGGATAAGGTTGTTGATGGATATCATTTTGGTTTAAACCAGCTGCTTATTATTTCTGAAAGTACTAATTAAAGATTCTTTGCTGAAAGTGTTATTGTAGATTGCTTTCAACTTACATATCTAACAACGATATAATGTTCAAACATAATAATTATTACTCATGATCTCCTCTATTTTTGAAACTGCAGTCAACACCGCTGCTAAATAATTCATTTTCCAGTTCATTTGAAACCACCGTAACAACCGCAGTAAGATAGATGTTTAGCAGTGGTTATGAAAAAGCGGCACAACATAACCGTTGCTAAGACGTGGTTTTTTTGTAGTGTACTATTATTTTTCAACAAAGGAAATTCAATCGAACCTTTTCTTTTCCGTTAGTCGTGGCGTTACCACTTATCGGAGGACCACGGTGGTGCTGCCAGCCTGCCACTATGATGGTCAACATTTTTAACCAAAGAGGGTTCGTGATGTGATGGCCCTAGCGTCTACATACGGCGTGTCGCATTCTCTAACTAATGTATTTTGTGAAATATTCTCTTCAAATTGATTATGTCTTTCAATTATTGTAATCATATATATATATGTGATACTAAGTGAATGATAAAGTCTAGCTATTAGTCAAATGTGAAAATTAAGTAAGGGTGACTTTCAAGTGACTTCTACGTTGTTGCCAAAGCAAATTCTTAGGGAAATTATTCTGATAATGACTTTAGACAGGCATGCATTGATATTTTGGGGTCGTTCGGTTCATGCCTAAGTTATTCCGGAATTAACAATTCCGAGATTATAATCCCGGATTGTTAATCCCACTTCCTATGTGGGATTAATAATCCTACAATTTAGGCATAAAATTTGTCCTAGTATTAGCTAATACCTAATACCAAATATGAGATAAATATAATCCCAAATTTAATTCCGGGATAAGTAATTCAATCCCTCGTACCGAACGACCCGTTAAAGAATATATAAATGACTTCAGCAATATCAGTATTAATGATTGGAATTACTTGGTTGAATTCAAACAAATGAATGAAGCTTAATTAGATACAGATAAATATATAAGCGATTGTCGACCTTTTTGCTTGTATTATTCAACCTTTTCTCTTTCTTAGATGTATTAGTTAAATTTGGTTTGTAGCAATAGAAACTAGTTTGAAGTTCATAATCATGCATTACTACGAGTCTTTCAATTTTATGTCAGTAATTTTAACACGATTTGTGAGTAAGATAGAAGAATGAAGTTTAAATAAAAATAAATATGAAGTTTAAATAAAGAATTGTAATAGATAAAAGTACATAAAAATTTCATCAAGTATATTTAAGGCCTCAAATAAAATTTTGCTTTAGGCCACCATTTTGGTTGGGCCGCCCCTGGATGGGAGGGGGTTTGGATATCACAGATCGATAGGAACATGGTCCGTACGTCTCCTTATACATCTTAAGAATCCTTATATCTTGAGCTAGTTTCTATGGTTGAGGTAAATTATTTTTTTGGTATAACGTGTTTATATGGTAAAAACTTTCTCATCTCGAATGTTTTCACCAAGCCAATATCATGTGTTTGCAAATACATTATTCTCGCTTAACCATGATTAATTAATATTCGGTAAGTTTTTCCCATGTTGTTTGTTTTCTTGTTTTTACTTTCTCCATTTTCGGAACTAACTCTTTATACACTTTGACCTTTTATAAAACAACCATTTTCTCCTCAATATCTTGGCCACTATCAACTACAAAGCCGAAAAATGAGCTGCCTCTATCTTTCACGAGACTTACTGATCAAATAATACAAATTAAAATGGCTATATATTATTTTTCATAATATATAACACATCAACTTCTTAATCAATCCATGCATACTGTTTATCCAATTTTGTGATTTAATAGTTTTACATGTTAAAAAAGCTTGAAACCAAACTATTTTTTTGTCACTATCTTCAAAAAAATCCAAACAAAAAGTTGTTATAGAAATTCGAAACAAGAAAAGGTCACTAAAAGTAGAAAATCTTTTATCCATCACGGGTTGCTAGCAAACAATATTTGTTTTTAATTACAACCAATCTTATGCAAGTTTTTCTATAAAAAACCACTCTCATATGTCACATATTTCACTCTAAGTGTGTGTAGTATTCATATATTTTCTTGGTTTTTTAGAATAACAAAGGAATGGCTTCTGTTTTCCTTTGTTACTACTACATTCTTGTGTTCATGTGTAGTCATTTGTTACTACAATACAAGCCAGTTTTAGCACAGAATTCACCCGTGTTTGCTTGTGATATTACAAGCAATCCAAGTTTAGCGAATTTAACGTTCTGCGATGCGTCGTTGACAGTAGAAACAAGGGTGAATGATCTTGTACAAAGATTGACATTGTCTGAAAAGATTGGATTCTTGGTTAGTGGTGCAAATGCTGTGAGTAGACTTGGTATTCCACATTATGAGTGGTGGTCTGAAGCTTTACATGGAGTTTCTTATACTGGTCCAGGAGTACATTTCTCTAGTCTTGTCCCTGCTGCTACTAGTTTCCCTCAAGTCATTCTTACTGCTGCTTCTTTCAATGTTACATTGTTTGAAACTATTGGAAAGGTAATCTTGAGCTTTAATTTTATATGTTAGCAATTCATACTTTTTAACAATCAGGTCACATAAGAGATAACTATACTTTTTTAACTATGATGTGTGTGGATTAGTTACTCAAAACATAAGATAATTGGCTTGCTACAATTAGGTCACATACACTGATAACGTAAAAATTCTTTACACTGTCGATGTATACAAGTTAAATCTATAGTTTCGGTGTTACATTGTTTGAAACCATTGGAAAGATAATGTTGAAATTGGTTTTTGATGGCATTTCTTGAGCTTTGCACAGTTTTTGAGTTTAACTTCTATACGTTAGGCAATTTAGTACACACTTTTTAACTATCATGTCACATACGAGATAACTGTCACATTTCTTTACTATGTTATGTGTGGATTAGTTATCTTGACTTGCTACAATTAGGCAACATACACTGATAACGTAAAAATTCTTTACACTGTCGATGTATACAAGTTAAATCTATAGTTTCGGTGTTACATTGTTTGAAACCATTGGAAAGATAATCTTGAAATTGGTTCTTGATTCATTTCTTGAGCTTTTCATAGCTTACGAGTTTAACTTTTATACGTTGGCAATTAGTACTCACTTTTTACTATCATGTCACCTTTACCTTTACTTGCTACAAGTATAGGTAACGTGCACTGACAACATAATTAAAATTCTTTACATTGTCAGTGTATACAAGTTAAATCTATCGTTTTTGGATGAAACTGAGCTCTAGTCATCCTTATATGTCTGTTTGGCTAGTACTTTAAAGATATATTTCTATTTGAATATCCTTTTGAATAAAAAGAAGATGGATTCTTTTTTATGAATGTTGATAGAAAGTAGAATCCAATTCTTTGACGTACGTTGTTGCCGACGCACCAATGGTAAAATTATTATTTTTCAAATATTTAATGGTTGTAGTTTATAAATGATTGTCACAAGAAACATTACACTCCATGTTAGATTAGTTGATAAGAAAGGCCAGAGTTATAGTATCTTTTATGTGTCTTTTGCATGTAGGGTAGCCAATTTTGGTTATGGAATCTTAATCATCAAAGTTAGTGTCTTTAATACTAATTAAAAAGAAATGATGAAATGGGACATATGCAACAAATATATAGTATTATCAGAATATTTTAGCTTGTAATTATGTGGTTTGCTTAGTCAGGTTAAATTGCATTAGCTTTATTGGTTAAGATGTTACATCTTTTCAGAATCATTGAGAGGGACATTGCTTGTAAAACAACATTGAATTCTTCACAATATGTACTGCACTGTCTTTGCTTTTTTCTATGTGAAATCAATTTTTTGATAGGAGGTTTTGGTTTAAAGTTTATGTACTTAATGCTTAAATCTCCACGAATTGAAACATTAATTCTTGTAGACTATGTTGCTCGGATCGTTAAAAAATGTAGCTAGATACTAGTCTGATCTTCCAAGAGTTGTGTCATTTTTGGAAGATATGACACGGGTGTATCGTCATTTTGGAACATCCGAAAACATAGCTTGCAGTGGAGGCTGCACCTAGAATGTCGAAGTTCGTTCAATTGAACCAAACATTTTAAGCTACAACAACAACATATCCCGTATAATGCTACAAGTGGGGTCTGGGGAGTGTGTGTAGGCAAACCTTACCCTATCTCGAATGAAGTAGAGAGGCAAAAGTATTAAGTCTTGAACCTATTTGTTATTCAAAGAACCAGGAATTTTGAATGTATTAATTTGAATACTGGATCCGCCTCTGCTTGCAGGTGGTGTCAACCGAGGCAAGGGCAATGTACAATGTTGGTTTAGCAGGTTTGACATATTGGTCGCCTAATATCAACATTTTTCGCGACCCTAGATGGGGAAGAGGGCAAGAAACACCAGGAGAAGATCCAACACTCACCAGCAAGTATGGTGCAGCCTATGTTAGAGGCTTGCAACAAAGAGATGATGGTAACAAAGATAAGCTCAAAGTTGCTGCTTGTTGTAAGCATTATACAGCTTATGATGTTGATAATTGGAAAGGAATCCAAAGATACAACTTCAATGCTGTGGTAATTCTCTCATTTTGCTACTTCATTCGTTTTGGTCATTTTTAGTATGAGTTTAACTTTTATGCGCTGACAAGTAAGCTGTTACGATAAAGCATTCTTTACACTGTCAGTGTATCTAAGTTCCTCGTTTCGATTCTTTTATGTGTAGGTAACACAACAAGATATGGATGATACATTTCAACCGCCATTCAAGAGTTGTGTTCTTGAAGGAGATGTAGCAAGTGTGATGTGTTCATATAACAAAGTTAATGGCAAGCCAACCTGTGGTGATCCAGATCTTCTAGCTGGGATTATACGAGGAGAATGGAAACTAAATGGGTATGTTTGATGATCTTGAGAGTCGATTTTTTTCGTTTCCAGAAACTCAAAACAATCTATGTACTTATATAAGTGTATGCTTGAACAGATACATAGTTACAGATTGTGATTCATTACAAGAAATTTACAATTCTCAACACTACACAAATACACCAGAGGAAGCTGCAGCTTTGGGTCTAAATTCAGGTGAGCCATTTTCAACTCTTTGGGGGATAATGCATTTCAAAATCATATACTCCTTCCGTTCCAATTTATGTAGCACTCGTATCTTATTGGGATGTCTCCAAAATATTGACAGGGGTGGACCTGAATTGTGGATCTTGGCTGAGTAAATATACTCAAGGTGCTGTTAACCAAAAACTTGTGAATGAATCGGTTATTGACCGAGCTATCTCAAACAATTTTGCAACATTAATGAGACTTGGATTCTTTGATGGTAATCCAAAAAACCACATGTATGGAAACCTTGGCCCTAAAGATGTCTGCACCCCAGAAAACCAAGAGCTTGCTCGTGAAGCTGCAAGGCAAGGGATTGTCTTGCTGAAAAACACCGCAGGATCGTTACCTTTAACTCCTACTGCCATCAAGTCCTTAGCAGTCATTGGTCCTAATGCTAATGTAACCAAAACCATGATTGGCAATTATGAAGGTACATTTGACTCATCATTCAGAACCATAGTAGCTGGTTATTATTTTGTTTTCTGAGTTATTATATCAGAATTGTTATGAAGAGTTACCTGTTATTGTTTGTCAATTTAACCTGATGGTGTAGAACTTGTTTACACTGTCAGTGCATATAACTTAAGATCTTACTGAGTCTTGGTTTTCTCAATCGTTTTCGATTTCAGGCACTCCATGCAAGTATGTAACTCCCTTACAAGGCCTAACAGCATCAGTTCCCACAGTCTACAAGCCTGGATGTACTGATGTGTCTTGTAGCAGTGCTCAATTTGATGATGCTAAGCAAATAGCATCAACTGCTGATGCTGTGGTCATGGTAATGGGATCGGATCAATCTATTGAAAGAGAAAGCCTAGACAGAATTAACATAACTCTTCCAGGACAGCAATCAGTTTTAATAGCAGAGGTTGCTAAAGTTTCTAAGGGACCTGTAATTCTTGTTATCATGTCTGGAGGTGGCATGGACGTACAATTTGCAGTCGATAATCCTAAGATAACGAGCATTCTTTGGGTCGGTTTCCCTGGAGAAGCTGGTGGTGCTGCCATTGCAGATATCATCTTTGGATTTTACAACCCAAGTCTGTCTCTCATTTACATTTTCAAGATAGCTAATCAGTTTAAAATCTTGATATTTCCTATGTTCAAATCGTCCTCGTGACTGAATACCTTAAGTTGTTGAATCTTGCAGGTGGAAGGCTCCCAATGACATGGTATCCACAATCATATGCAGATGTGGTTCCAATGACTACTATGAACATGAGGCCAGATCCTAAAACAAACTACCCTGGCAGGACTTACAGGTTCTACACCGGGCCAACTGTTTTTACATTTGGCTATGGACTAAGCTACTCTACATTCAAACACCACCTTGACAAAGCACCAACATCTGTCTCCATTCCTCTCGAGGAAACACATGTCTGTCGTTCAACGAGCTGCAAGTCTATCGATGCTGTTGAGCAAAGCTGCAACAGTTTAGTATTCAACATTCATCTTAGAGTTAAAAATGTGGGGAAGATTAGTGGCAGTCATACAGTTTTCTTGTTCAATTCACCTCCCTCAGCACATAATGCACCAAAGAAGCACTTGTTGGGATTTGAAAAGGTCCATTTGACACCACAACAAGAAGGTGTAGTTAGGTTCAATGTAGATGTTTGCAAGCATTTGAGTGTGAATGATGAGCTTGGAAATAGGAAAGTTGCATTAGGACCACATGTTCTTCATATAGGAGATTTAAAACATTCCTTGACAGTGAGGATTTAAAAGAACTCCTCGAGATACTACATTTTCTGTTTTTCTCAAAAAGAGAAAAAAGAAAAATATTATTCGATGGAAAAGTCCGAATTTGAATAAGTTGAGACAGTTGTAACAAGTTTCTTATTTTTGCCAAATTGTCCTACTTAAGTAGAAGAATCAAAATCTTGAAGTTAAATGAAGGTTCTCATCTTATTGTTTCTTCTATATTTCTTGCACATGTTATCATAATCTATATGGGCTTCAGCAAAAAATAACCAATTTATTGAGAAATTTGTGTAGATAGGCAAAAAAAAGGTAAAAATTTCGCCCAGCAGCCACTTTTAACACTGGTATTTAGTTTGAGGCCACTATTTTCTTTGGTCTTACACTAGAGGCCACTTTTGGGTCTTTACTAAATAAATGTTGACTTAAGTTCTGATAGTTGACTGAAGTTCAGTCCATACGGCCCCTGGACTGAAGTTTCATCTCTTAAGGACTGAACTTTCAGACCATATGGCCATGGACTGAACTTCAGTCCATGGTATGGCTATGGACTGAACTTCAGTCCATGGCCATGGACTGAAGTTTTATCTTAAAGACTGGACTGAACTTCAGTCCATATGGCCGTGGATTGAAGTTCAATCTTTAAGGACTGAACTTCAATCCGGCCTCTGGACTGAAGTTCTATCTCTTTAAGCAAAAATGGCCACAAACTAAATGTTTTGGTATTAGTGGCCTGTGCCCAAAGACCAGTGGCAAAAGTGGCCTTTCGTGCACTTAGCCCAAAAAAAAGGGTCACTTTTTAACTTTTATTCCCTTTTAAGGAACTTGTGCGAGACTAGCTTTTTCAAGTTTTTGTGTAAAATAGACAAATCTGGCAATGTTGTTACAGTTTTGACCCTATAAGAGAAATATCACAAAAATGGCTCTTGTCAAGAGAGGGAAACTCCTTACGATAGCACAATAGATCTCAAAAATTTGCCTACTTAAATACCTTATAATAATATATGAATCTTTAACTATTATACCAAGAAACTTTTTTGTTTATAGCCATATGGATTAGCAATAACTCTAATAAAAGTTAGTAAAAGGTAATCCAACTAATTAACATGATAGTTTAATACTATGCCCTTCCATGATTACAAACAATCTTCTTAGCTAGGTAATCATCCACCATATATATAATTGCGATTCAGAATATAAATAGGTGATTAAAGAGAGTTATACGATATATGCGTTAATTAAATAGTACAATTAGCACTTTTTTAAACATGAAATTTGTCATTTAACCATAATTGAGTTTGATATGTGATTTGCACGGCATGTTGAGCAAAAATAAGAATGTGGTTGGATGTGTGAGATCACTTCAGCTCTTAATGTATGATATCGCTTCACCACTAAGGTTTTAGATTCGAGCATTTGTTTTTGATCTAATAATAGGGAGCGCTTCTAGCTTTAGTGAGTCATACACAATACGAATCTATATTAGTCAAGCTAGTGGACTCTGATGGTTAAACAAAAAATACTTAAAATTCGTAGCAACTAAGCAGAAAATGAAAAAAGAAAAAAGAAAAGGTTTTCAATGGGACTATAGGAGTTGTAGTTATCATAGAAAATGAAACTATAGTGTAGGTTTGCATCTTCATTGAATAATATTCTATAATCAATTATGGCAATTAATTACTACTACACATTTGTTAATTATGTAGTTCCAGTTTTGGATTCTTGAACATCAATTCAATCATAGAAATATAAAATAAAACAAGGAACAATAAATAGCTAATGATCTTTTAACATTTTCACCTTTTTTTTTCTTCTTCACATCCAACATAAAATGTTGTTCTGAATTTTCTCATTCAAATCTACAAGTTGATGTTTTTTTTTTTCTGGTTATACATAAAGAAAAACTAAAAGTAGATATGGAATATATCAAGATTCAAGAAGATTCCCAGCTTTGGAATCAATGTGCATGGGAACCACTGCTTACCTAATAAATCCACTGAAATGAAGACAAATTTAATTATTTGCATGTTAAAATAATTGTTGTGTCACTTAATATATTCAATGTCAATTTGCATAACAAAATATGGATATAATAGTTTTAGTAAGAGTGTACACTATTTGATTTAAAGAGAAAAATTAAACCGAATCAATTTTCATGCTTCCAGGTTCCTGCTCACATATAAATAGATTTTCTAGTTCTTAACAAAGTAGATTTTGCAACATTATTATAAACAAAAGTGCTACTATCTATTCTATTGTGGTATAGTGAACAGAATTCAGATTAATAAATTTTGAGATAATATTTATTTCTTTGGGATATATGTGTCCTTAAATTTTCCTTTTTTCTTTTTTGGGAAATGGAGGCAATATGTAAATAAAAGGAGTTAAAACATAAAGACTAGAAGTTGGAAGGAGGCAAGTGTAAGAAGGAGGTCCAATTGAATACCTTCGTTGAAAAGTCAAACTGTACAAGTATTTAGCCTTAATCAATACTCATTCCGGTCCATATTATTTGATTTTTTGGTTGTTTCATGTAAATTAAGAAATTCACCTTTTAGCATTAATTAAAAAGGTCATTTACGAAATTAACCTTCATCTCTTTCAAATTTACTTATAGAAATTTGTGAGGATTTTTAAAAAATGTGTTTAGATCATTATTGACAATGGTATATTTGGAAAGAACTATCTAAAAGCTTCTTGAACTTTGAACAAATTAATTATTTTGGACCAAGGATAAAAGGCAAAAAAATCAAATAAAGTGGACCGAAGGAAATAGTTATTTGTCCTGAAATCTTGAATTCTTAATTTCACGACACAATAAAGTCAAGTTTTGAACTGAAAAAGCTGAATTTCAATATGGAGTGGCTAAAAAAATGAAGCCACTAGAGTGGTTTTTTTTTAAAAAAAATAAAATAAAAGATCTGTGTGTGTCGTTGTGAGTTATTTTTAATCAAATCTGCATGTATTATTGAGTTTAATAAACTTACATCTAGTTGAAAAACCTTTAAGCTGGATGAAGGGACAGTTGAAAATATTATTTCTAAAGTATTACAGCATTTTACTATGGTACGTTGTCATGTTCAAGCTAATTTTGAATTGGATTTGAAAGGCGACAGCAACAAGATTTGACTTTTTGTAATCCTATACAAAGAGTGTGGCCTCACTAGACATGTTAGAACGCAGAAGCGGATCTAGGATTCCAAAAGGATGGGTTCACCATTGTTAGAGGCGGAGTTATCGCATCCCAAGAGTAGTGGGCGAACAACCTTGTCAATTTTTTTTGTTCTGTATATAGGTAAAATATGATGATAAATTAAGAAAAATAACATGAAATAACATTTAATGTCGATCGATCCCTACTTCTAAGTATAAGTGAATCATCGCTTGACCAAGTGAACTATTTAAACTTTTAGAGCATGGGTTCCCGAACATCATATTAGACATATTTTAAAATATTTGTACATAATATATCTAATTTCGACGGAGCACCATGGATTTACGTGAACCGTGCTTTAAAGGGAAGATACACCCCTGGTTGAAAGTGTTAGAAAAATAGCGTAGGAATAATAATTTGAACAGACACGAAAAGAAGAAGGGAAAGCGATAGAATAAAATTCGAACCTGCTGACTTCACAACATCACCGCAAGAAACTTAATCCCCCAGTACCCGTTGACTTCATAGCGTCTCCTTAAGGAACTTAATCCTCCAGTACCCGAAGTTGCAGATTATTTAATTCCAGGATAGAACATATTTTACTGTACAAGTGTAGCGGTACCTCAAACACTGATATGATGACGAATTACTTAACGACAATAATCACACTAATGCAGATTTTTGCTTTGTAAACCAATGCAGAAAGAAAAGAGGGATATTCAGAATTTCCATAAGGAAAAAATAGGCAGATATTTAAAACCAAAGGGTTGACGTTGATGAAAAGGTGCAACCTTTCAAACTTGTTATTTACAAAAATGACCATTGAAGTGATTGTTTATGAAAATGGTTAATATTTAATAAACAAGTTTTTGTTCTCCAAAAAATTAATTCATCAATCATATCAATGGACCGAACACAAAAATCATACAAAGCCTTTGGCTAATATGTTTTGGAGACGTGCCTATTAGCTTTGATTTTTGTCACCTCTTTTGTACTTATGCAAACGTACGTGTCCCAAGTATTTCTGCAATTTTTGACAATTGAAAGTTACATCTACGTACCTCCAAAGTCCAGACGAGGAGATATCATTGGAGATGGATCCCGAGTGTAAAACTTTAAGGGGTCGTTTAGTAAACGGGATAAGGATTATAATTCCGAGATAGAATGTGAAGTTGTCCTTATCCTATATTTGGTTAGAAATACTAATTAGTACTATAATATCGGGTTTAACAATCTCGGGATAACTCCCGTTGCTATCAAACGACGCCTAAGAGTTTTGATTCATAATTATATTATATTCTATCTAATTTATTTGGCTTAATATTTAGTATTTATTGATGAATGCATAACTTATCGATTTGATTCCTTGGATTTCTGGTCCATACGAATGTTCTTTTAATTATATGTTTTTTTTTCTCTAGGAACTCAATAAGATGCATGAAGAATCATCAAATAAAACATATAAAATAATTTTGTAAGTTATTTTCTTCTATTTTAATTATAACCTATAGTACATCATCTTATTCATTATATATCTAGATGATGTGGTGTTTATGTATATAAGTAGACGATATAACGCTTGTAGCCATAAATCAGCTAAGTTTGCTTTATCACTTTTTAATGATAGTCTCGTGGTTTGACACCTTTCCAATATGGGTTGTCAACAAGGCTTCCTTATGCTATGTACAAATGACTGTTGACGGTGTTTGATTAATGCATATGTTTGAAGAAAAAAATATATATACACAGTGAAAACGACCAAATATATATTAATATAAAGATCCGAAAATATAGTCTATGCCACACGTAAGAATAATAATTAATTTAAATTGGGATGAGATTCTTGGAACCGTACATCAAAATTATCGACTATTGACAGATCCAGCAATGAGAATCCAACAACTGGCATTGAATAACCATATTCCTACCAATGAAAATGTTCCATGGATGCTGCGAATTGGCATAGAACAACACTATCTTGTTGGTTTATTGCCTGTTTTTGTTGAACCATAATGAAGTCACTCGTTTCACCAAAAGTTACGGCGGAATGCTAAGTACTCACTCATCTTTAATTAAAAATTTTAAATTTGGATACCGTAAATATAGTTGTTTTGTCAGAGAGTGCTTCATTCTCATAGTAGTATATTCTGGCTCAAGTCCTGATTAATCAGGCTCTAAAGCAGGTAACGAATATCGGTTGGAAAACAAAAAAAAAAATTATGAAGTCACTCTTTTGCATTTTTTTTTAAACAATGCATGACATCCTAAAATCTTAAGATAATGTATTTTAATGAAAGTTACTACTACCTTCGTCCTATTTTATGTGAAGGTTGTTCTTTTTTGGTCAGTTTAAAAAAATTAACAGATTTCTATATTTGGTAATATAAAACTTTTTAAACTTTGTTGAACCCACAAATTTCAAAAACTTCATTTGTTTTTTAAACTCTGTTCCCAATTAGATACTCTTTCATAAATTGGGACAGAAGGAGTATCAAATTCAGAAGATCGGCAATGGCTTTGGCCTTATCTTAGTACTTCATCTATTATACTTAGAAGTCTTTCTAATAAATAACAACACTATTGCTATTTGAGAATTTAGTTTAGTCTAATATTTAAAAAAGTAGTTGTTTATGCCTAAAATTATAAGTCTAGGTTAAACAATTAATTATGGTTGAGGTCACAAGCATGCAATACAATAATTAAGACGGGAAAGCAAGTAAATATGATGAAAATACTAATAAATAAAGCAAGACGAAATAAGCAAGAAAAGGTAGAGTAATTCTTATTCCTTTAGAATAGCCAGATTCTGTGGTGAATCACCTTCTGTACAATGCAATATAAGGAGAGATATTTATAGTAGTGATACCCAGTCCTAGATAAGGTAAAATACAAAGACTGATAAGGCTATGGGCTTCCCAGATCGTACGCTAAGGTCCTTAAGCAATCACTTATAACTCAAGGCGGTGGTATATACTAAATCATAATTAGGAGACTGTAAATCCTAGGCGGCGGGATGTATAAGACGTGCCGCCTAAACGGTCGTTGGCCCAAAGAGCGGGTGTGTATCCTCTGCGTCCGGTGACTTGTAAGATAAGTCTAGTCTTACCATCTGGATTGTACCCCATAATAGTAGGTGACGTATTTTTACCCACAAGTAGTATTACTACTCCCTCCGTCCCAATTTGTTTGTCGTAGTTTGACATGGCACAAAGTTTAATAAAGTAAGGAAGACTTTTGAAATTTGTGGTCTAAAATAAGCCATGAATATTTGTGTGGCTATAAATGAGTCAAAAAGTAACTTTAGAGTTGAATTATTGCCAAATTTAGAAATATGACAATCTTTTTGGGACGGACAAATAAGGAAAGTATGACAAACAAAATGGGACAGAGGGAGTATTAATTTTGAGGTATACTTTGTAGTGCTTCATCTAGTTTGTAGATTACTCCTATAGTCGATACATAATTCATGCAAAAACTAGATATCTTTGTTCACGTACTCCTAATTTCATCATTTTCTTTGAGACTAAGTTGTATAAGAAAGCTATTGACTTGTAACTTTTGCAAATTCTCCCTCCGTTTCATTTTGACTCAGTACGGAATTTAAGAAATAAATGAAGACATTTGAAACTCGTGGTCTACAATAAGACAAAGATGTTTGTGTGTTTGTAAAACATTTTATTGATGACAAAACTGTAATTTTTAATTTAAATTGTTACCGAATTTAGGATACCGTCATTCTTTTCGGAATAAACTAGTAAAAAAAAATACTGTCACATAAATTATAAGAATAGAGTAGCAATAGAGAAAATATTTGATAAGTAAATAATTTGAAGTAGAGAGTAACCATAAAACCTAGCTGATGATTGACAAGATTCCAAATTGGAAGCAGAGACAGTTAACTTACGTCAGGAGCCGCTTTGTTAGATACATACACTACCATATGGTGGGGGGGGGGGGGAGTGCAGGGTGAGTAGGGCACACGCCACACAATGACAATCACACCTTGGACACTAATTTCCTCTACCTAGCTTATGTCACCCCGAGTGCCGTGGCGGAACCAATAGAATTCCTCCATCTTAAATCAAAGATATCGAGTTCAAATTGTCAGAATGAAAAGAATCTTGATAGAAAGCGTTTGTTCCAAAGATGGACCGGACCTTATGCAGTATGAATCTGAATTAATCGAAACTCCAAATTAAATACTGAACACTGACTGGAAAAAAATTATATCACTCCAGTACCAACCTACTCCATCCGTTCTAAAATGAGTGTATGAGTTTGACTGGACACATAATTTAAAAAAATAATAAAAACTTTTAAATTATGTGATTGGGCACACGCCACATAATGACAATCACACCTTGGCCCGAGTGCTTTGGTGGGACGAATAAAATTCCTCCATTTTAACTCAAAGATATCGAGTTCAAATCATGAGAACGAAAAGAGTCTTGATAGGAAGCGTTTGTTCCCAAAAATGAACCTTATGCAGTATGAGTATGAATTAATCGAGACTTCAAAATAAATACTAAACACCGACCGAAAAATAAAATAAAATCATGTTAAAATGACAATTTTCAATGTTGACTATTCTTATGATGTTTAAAGTATCTTTCCAAATCAAGGGGTATATGTTTAAACCTGTCATCTAATTACACAAAACTGTCGAAGAAACTTGTTTTTTCACGCCAAATGTTTGTGTAATAACTAAGTCTTCTTTCTAAATTAAGTTGTAAGATTAGTTGTACTATATTTATATTGTCTACGTCATTTTATTGATACCTAAATTCGTCCTAACTTATTATGTGTTGTAAGTTTCAATCATAAATTAATTAACTATATGTTGATTGTCAATCTGACGTAATTCTTTATTTATTGAATTACAAAAATACGAACGAACTCACAAAGATAGAGTTTGTATTTGATTCTTAATCAGAGTCTTCGGGTTCGAGCTTTCTTAATAACCAAAAATAAAAAAACACACTCTTAGTAAGGACCACTTATCTTAGAAATAAATTTTACATTGAGCAATCCGAACTAGCCGGGCTCTAATAAACATATCAAAAAAAAAATACTCCTAGTAAGGAGAGCTTCTCATAGAAATGGACATTACATCGTGCAAATTAGAATTAATCAGAGCTCTAATAAAATACTCAAAGAAAAACTGTGCAAATCCGAACTAGTCGGGGTTCTAATAAAACTACTAAAAAGAAATACTCCTAGTAAAGAGCGCTTCTCCTAAAAATAAACTTTACATTGTGCAAACTCAAACTAGTCGGGACTCTAATAAAAGTATTCAAAGAAATACTCATAGTAAGGGATGCTTTTCTTAAAAATGAACTTTACACTGTGCGAATCCAAACTAGTCGGACTCTTATAAAACTTCTCAAAGAAACACTCCCAGTAAAGATCGCTTCTCCTAAAAATAAAGTATATGTAAATCCAAACTAGTCGGAGCTCAAATAAAATTAGCGAATGGGAAAAATACAAAAACATTTATTAGTAGTATTGTCTTTCTCTCTCTCCCCACTTTGTTGGTGCTCAAATTGCTGTTATTCTATCATTTCTTTCACTTTCTCTCTTTCTTCAATACTGGATTCTCAACTGCTGCCTTCATTTTACAAAAGTTGTCATCTTTGCACAAAAAAAAAAAGGTTATTTCTTGCAATTGTTGTTGATTCTTGCAATTTACAATCATTCTTGAATACATGAGACTAATAAGTGCTTTTAATTTTCTTGTTAGTTCAATAATTCTGTTGTAACTCTTTGTTTTTTTATTAGTTTTGATTAAAGCCCATTATTGATTCTGTCTTAGATTTATGTTTTTGATTGCTTTGGCTCATGTTGGTAGTTATAGTTCATGGTTTAAATGTCTTAAATTATAGTACTAGTATAACAAAAAGAATTATTCCTCATGGAATTTTTATCCTAATTGGTATTTGAGTCGAGTGTCTATCGGAAACAGCATCTCAACCTCACTCGAGGTAGAGGTGAGGTCTGCGTAGACCTCATGAGGCGGACCCAGAATTTGGGTATGACGGGTGGGCACCGCTGACATATGCTGTGTGTGTATATGTGTGTGTATATATATATATATATATAATTTTATATATATATAATTTTCGCCAACGTCACCAGGTGCCGGTTCACCCACACAACCCACATAGGCCCACCTCTGGACCTCGTCCCCCAGACCCCACTTGTGGGATTATATGGTGTATGTTGTTGTTGTTGGTACCTCAGCATTGTTGAAGTTCCTTTTGTTTTTTGTGTGTTGTAGTCTGCTAAATGGAGACTGTGATTGATTAGCTTCTTCTTTAAGGTATTTTACCTTAGGTGTACCTTGAGGTTTATTTTAACTAACCTTGTCTAGTTAAAAAATATACTTTTTTGTCAAACAGATTTGTGTTGTTTTTCTCCCTAGTTAAGGGATTTGCAGAAAAGGGGAAAAGTTTGACTTTTTATTCTCCCTTTTCATCTTCCATGGATTTTTACTATAGATCCACTTTTGAGTGGTTGGTTTCATCTCATACTCAAGTTTGAATTGTACCAAGGATCTTTACTGAATTAGCATATTTTAATTGGATAAGTTGTCATCTTATTTTTACATCTCAAAGTATGAACTTGCAACTACATGGGTATAATTGCTGCGTAGGACATGCCGATGAGTATTTATGCAGTCTGATGATTTCAAGTTGATTGATCAGAGAGTCAAACATCTTTTTTACGTTTTTGGTTTTTATTTTCTTGTTGCAATATCAACAAAATACCGACGAAAAGGATTTCCAACCATACCAATTAACTCCTCAGTCCGAAATATCCTCCATCTTATCTTTGGATTGGCTATGCTTTATGAAACTCATATGCGCAAGAGTGTAGAAATAGGAATTTTCCTGTTATTGGTCCATTGAAGATACATGTCTAACCCATCTTAAGTGTAAGGAAGTCGAGGGAAAGGAAAAGATGCTGTAAAGAAAACAGATACCTGGGTTTAGATGATGCTAATTTTGCAAATGGCCTTAAGCATTTTGCTTTAAGATATTCATACACATGACATCTAAGGAATGATACCCATGGTCAGAGTTGGTTCTTAATCAGAAACTAGAAACTTGATAACTAACATAACTTCTAACAACACTTGATAATTCTAACGTCAACACTGTAAGGTCCTTGAAATTGTTGCCCTGACTCCGTTTAGTTATGGGCTAGGCCAAATGACGCCCATGTTGTAATCATTCAGAATATTGATGATTATGTTGTACTGCACATTCATGTCTTTGAAAATTATTTTATGTGATTATACTGGAATTTTTCTTGTTCCCTTTGACGTCGGCACAAATTTCACTTGGAAAAAGGAAGAATTTTAGGTGGCTATCTTTATGGGACCAATCGAGTAATTTGCCTCTACGAATTTAAGTATATGCTTTTCTTTAAAGTCATAGTAAGTTGGTTGGCGATTTATGATATCGCTATATTTTTTCAAATGTGTACTGATCCTTGTATAAGGTTTATAAGTTGTAGGCTCCGTAAAGCTATATGTGTTGCTTTAGAATCAGCATACAGAATCCTATGTTATTTGAGTTTGCTTTCAATTCTCTCTCACTCTATACTTCTATAATATGACTTTTCAAGATGTATTCTGGTTTTCTGCCCCTTCTTTCACATGTTGTCCTTGAAAGGTTTTTCCCGCACTGACTTTGAAAGGGCAAACCAAGATAGCACTAGAATTTGTAAATTCAGACAGTAGAAAACAAAATACCAAATTTTGAAATGATCCGCTCATTTGAAAGCTTTATAACTTCCAAGAACCATTGACTGACTTTTATACTGTTGCAACTTTTCTATGAATTTGCAGATCTTCTGCTCTTAGGCTGTTCCTTAAGTTAGTGGGTTCAGCTCTCTATATATATACCTCTCTTAAAAATATTTCCAAGTCATGTGTTTGAGCTGGATTCAGTGGGTTCAACCAAACCAGCTGGCTGCACTAGGAGTCCATGCTTCTGCTTCTTTTCACTAACATCACAGATGCAGAAAATGTGTAAAATTTGCCATTTTTTCTTGTTTCGTTAACTCTTCATGCATCCTTACCACTGAATTGATAATCCTCAAGGATGTCATTTGTAAAGTTATGTATGAATGGTATACCTTCCATCTCACGTTATCTTAGTTGTTGAGGAAGTCTGACGTGTCTTTTTGTTTTGTCAGGTTATTTGATTAACATTCTCTAATGAGAGACAGATGTGCACTTGCCGTCTTATTACTTGCATTCCGCAGTTTCTCATCCTGAAACCTGATCTGGTGTAGCCTATATTATTAGGGCATTCAGACAATACCTTCATGCCACTGTACAAGATCACATAAGATGGATCGATCTGACACATCTGGGTTTGTGAGCGGAGGAGGCAGCTCATTAGGACTTATTTTTATTTTGATTTATAGTTCGTTCTGTTAGATTTGGTATGTTTACTGAGTTAGTTGGTCAAGCAACTTTTGTGATATAGTATGACTACGTCCATGGATCTTAGTAAGAACAATGTATACCTATTTTCGGATGCTGAGCGCACAAGGAGTGATACGACATTAAGACTGGATTGCTTTGGTTATGGAGGAAATGACTGTGTCAGATATGGGGACAGTGGAACCAATAGGAGAAACCATGATATGCACAAGAGTGTTATTGACGATGGATGTAAGTTGGTGCTTGGTTTGGGCCCAACACATACTATATACTCTGATTACTATAACCCTGTTGGAGGTAATAAAAATAATGGGATTACAGTCTCATTGAATCAGGGTCTGCTATCTGAGAGTGATTCAATTCTCAAACTTGGCCTCTCTGGTACTGATGAAATTTCTGAGTTACTTGAGTTTTCTGCCACAACTCAGACTACTTTTAGTCAACCTCATCATTATAATAAATTATCTTCAGATGTTGATAGACTTGCAGTTCCTGTTGTTGATGAAGGTTCTACATCGGCAAAGAAGTCAGGTGGATACATGCCATCACTTCTTCTGGCACCAAGAATGGAATACAACAATCAATCATTGCAAAGTGTGGAAATGTTAGAGATGGGTGCAAACCATTGCCATCTCTCCGAGCTGAGCTCTGAACCTTCTGCTATCTCGGACTATTCAAGGAGTACCATCTCTGAACCAACTACAGCTGCTACATCCTCTGAGCAAAGGACTAGCGATTCCAAGAGATGCAAGTTTACAGGCTGTTCTAAAGGAGCTCGAGGAGCAACGGGTCTTTGTATTGGTCATGGGGGCGGACAAAGATGCCTGAAACCTGGCTGTGACAAAGGTGCTGAGAGCAGGACCATTTATTGTAAGGCCCATGGAGGAGGGAGGAGGTGCGAGCACTTGGGATGCACCAAGAGTGCGGAAGGGAGGACAGACTACTGCATTGCACATGGTGGTGGGAAGCGCTGTGACTTTCCAGGAGGTTGCACTAAAGCAGCACGTGGTAGGTCAGGCCTTTGCATCAGGCATGGTGGGGGAAAGAGATGCAAGGTGGAAGGATGCACTCGTAGTGCTGAGGGGCAAGCTGGCTTATGCATTTCTCATGGTGGTGGACGCCGTTGCCAATCCCCTAGTTGTTCAAAGGGTGCGCAAGGAAGCACCTTATTTTGCAAAGCACATGGAGGTGGAAAGCGTTGCATATTTTCTGGCTGCACAAAAGGAGCTGAAGGGAGTACGCCTCTTTGCAAAGCCCATGGTGGTGGAAAACGCTGTCTCTTTGATGGTGGTGGGATCTGCCCCAAGAGTGTTCACGGAGGCACAAACTTTTGTGTTGCCCACGGTGGTGGAAAGAGGTGTGCTGTTCCAGGATGCACTAAGAGTGCACGAGGGCGTACAGATTGTTGTGTTAGGCATGGAGGAGGTAAGCGCTGCAAATTTGAAAACTGTGAAAAGAGTGCTCAAGGTAGTACTGACTTTTGCAAGGCTCATGGTGGTGGTAAGCGTTGCAGCTGGGGAGAGGGAAATTGTACAAAATTTGCAAGGGGGAGAGGAGGGCTATGTGCAGCTCACAGCAGCTTGCTTCAGGGGAGGGAGACAAACAGAGGCATGATTGGACCTGGACTTTTCCATGGACTGGTCCCTGCTGCCTCCACTGTACAGAGCACATTTGACAACACTCATTCTTCCTCCTTGGTAAGCACAGACACAGATTCGATCCATTCACTCGACAATCCAGCTAAAAGGCAACAACTAATACCACCACAAGTATTGGTTCCTTTGTCGATGAAGGTCTCATCATTTAATTCCAGTCCCTTGAGTTCAGACAAGCAGGATGAAAGAAGCGACACGAACAAAAGCTTTGAATTTGTGATTCCAGAGGGTAGAGTCCATGGGGGTGGCCTAATGTCACTGCTTGGAGGAGACTTGAGGAATGCAATGATTTGAAGTTGTTCTTGCAGACATTCCATTTGTAATTTATAGTCTGGGAACTAGTCTTGATTTTTTTTTTAATTATGGAACTTTGTATAGATGCTTGCATTGTTCTCAAGACTTATATGTAACTGTCTTGTTAGATACTTAGGATATGCTGTTGTAAAAATGTATGTAGATGACCATTGTCAGGTCTATGTCATGTACAATCTATTTCATATTGGTGCTTCAAAAGTTTGAATGGTGGAAAATAATACTATTGTTAGTAGTTGCACTGGTGGATGACTAAAGATGTATCATGACCCTCAAATGAACACAAAAAGTTTTAGTTCTTGTGTTATTTTTCCGGAATTTTCGTAGCTGCTATAATGAGGTGTTATTATACATGTGTAGTGTCATTTGATGTTAAGATCATCAAAATTAACACAAAAAGTCATTTTTCTCGTCTTTTTATGTTATAATGAACATAAATAGTTAAAATTAAAATCTCGATAAATATTTGAAAAAAGCTACTAATAATTCACTATTAATAAATTCATAACTAACTGTACTGTATCACCATAATGCATGCAATAGATAGGCAACTTTACGGAATGAACCGTGATAATGACGGTTAGTGCTGCTATAGGTACAAAGTTGTTATATAGAACCAACATATAACATGAAAAATAAGTTTCGAAGAAAACTTGGCAGTTACATAGCTAATGATTGTTATATATCTCAATATATATATTTGAGCTTCAATCACTTGCATTATACTGAGTATCCCTCGAGACCGCCCTTTCCCAAAACTCCGTGTTAACGTGAGATACTTTATGCACCACACTGTTTTTTTATATTTGAGCTTCAATTAATGTACACACGAGCTCTCTAAAACAAAGAGAGATTTAAATCCTTACAAAATTCTATTATATATAATCTTAATTAATAAAAGTTTGATAAAATTTGCTATAAGATTGTTACTAATAATTTTTATTATAAAAAAAAAAAAAAAAAAACTTTTTTTAAAGCGTTGACTTGGTTGACCGTGTATTAAGAAAGCTTATTTACGAAAAAGCCACTTCATATATATACTTCCCTTCGTCTCAAAATGAAATGCTCTGTTTTCACAGTATCCTCTAAACAGAACACTGTAAAACTAGCACTATAAATACCTCATCTTCTTCACAGCTAATAATTAGGGTTTCATAATTTCACAAAACACTCTCTCAAAATTTCAAAATCCTCTGAAAATCATCACATTCACTGAGGTTTACTTCTTAATTCATTTATTATATATCTTTAATTTCTATCTCATTTTCATATAAATTATGAGAAATTTAGATATTTTTATGTGCTTTTGAAATGTGATCGACGAAGAATTTCGAGTAATTTTATTCGATTTTTCGCCTATTTATGATGTACTAGTAAAGTTTGAAAATTTGGAGCGTGAGCTGAAATTTAAAACTGAGAATCTAATTAGTGAAAATTTTAGATATTTTTATGTGCTTTTGAATTGTGATCGCTGAAGAATTTCGAGTAATTTTACTGTATTTTATGCATTTCAGCTTTGAAACTGTTCATCGTATATACATTCTCTGAATTATCCGCATGAATATCTCATTTTTATATATATGTTATTCGATTTTTCGCCTTCATTATGAATCTAGTGAAGTTTGAAAATTTAGCTTGAGCTCGAACTCAAAACTGTAAAATTGAATGTGAGAACTGATTTTAGGCTTACTCGTTGTTAAGTAGTCGAAAAATTAGAAATTTTTATGTTTTGAGAATTGTGATCGCTGAAGAAATGAGGAATTTTACTGTAGCAGTAATGATTCGAAATATTGCTATGTGTTTAACTCTGAAATTGCTCGTCGTATACATTCTCTGAATTTTTCGCCTTGATTCTGATATTATAAAGTTCGAAAATTTAGCATGAGCTCGAACTCAAAACAGATAGATCGAAAGTGAGAACTGATTTTATGTTTATATATATGCATTTCACATTCAATCTCGTTGTTAAATTATTCAATTTTTTTGAATTTTATGTGAATTTGAACTGTGATCAGAGAACAATTTCAAGTAGTAGTATATTATTTCGCCAAATTCAGATAGTACATTGAATTTAACGTAAATTTCCTCATGAATTTATCATTTATTTTCTGATTTTTTCCATTTCTTCTACAGTAAAGTTTGAAAATTTGGCGGGAAATCAAGGATCTAAAGTCAGAACAATCAAACTTCAGTGTAAAGATGATTAATTTAATTACTCAATTCTAATTAAGCAAAAATTTTGATATTAAATGCTTGTGAATTTGTGATTGCAGGAAAAATTGAAGAAATCATGGAGTTTTTTTACGGTAGCAGTAATAATGATTCACAAACTTCCAATGTTTCACCGATCAGCGGTCGAAATCTCATCAACCGAGGCCGTTTTTATCCTTCGATTCTCGATCCATACGCTTCTTCAGATGGTTCAGTTTCTCCATTAGTCCGTTACTTTCATTCTAGCAGTAGTGATTCTCCGAAACACCAGTCTAGCAGCGGTAGCAGAGGCAGTTCCAGCAGCGGAGGCGGTTTTCGTGTACCTTTTGGTTCAATAGAGAATATTGAAAGTCCGTTTAGAACTCCAGTGAAAGTTGAAGAAGAAGTTGTAGTAATGGATGGGATATTAGTTGGACCGAAATTTGGCGGGAAAAATAAGCCGTCGCCGTTGTCCTCCACGTCAGATTATTCCGGTGAAAATAAGTTTGAAGTTTGTAGACGTTGGGAAGATTCTGGAAGTTGTCGCTTTGGTTCAAAATGCAGGGTCTGTTTCTGTGATTCTTATTCTTCTAGGATATTCTTAATCTCATTGTACGGTTGAGATCAGTTTTCTAGTTTTGAATTTGATCTCAACCGTACAAATTTTTTGATTAGTCAACTAACTTTACTAATACTCCATTTATTGATTACAGTTTGTACACGGAAAAGAAGATATACGCTCAACTGCTTTTGCCAACAGGAACCAATCTGAGGTACTATTAACAGTTGCAGTGAACATATTTACTATTGAACTAAAATTATTTATGATTATGTTGATACTGTTTATGTTTGTAGGTACAGATCAGTAGCAGGTCACATAGTTCAGGATCATGTTCATATGGACCAAGGGGTCGATTTGTTCATCAGCAAGTTCAGTCAGGCGCGAATCCACCAGCAGCAGCAGCAATGGCTACGCCTACTACACGAATCGTGTCTGTTAAAGACAAAGAGCCTCCAAGCAGTAGCAGTAGCACCACTTCCACTTCCACCGTTGCGATCTCTGGCTATAGTGATTGGTGTCCCCTTGATGATAATATCGAGGTTTTCTTGCCGGGTTCTGCTGAAAAGTGTACTTCTAGGGAGGATGTTGATGCTCATATACAGACTGTTCTCTGTGGTCATACTGGAAGGAAGAGATTGCCAGTATTCATTGACTTGGCTAGGGAGTAGATGTTCCATCTTGACTAGTCCCTATTCTTGCCATCAACTACTACCAATAATAAGGTAATCAAGAAAACAAAGTTACTTTTGGTTGTGTTCAAAAAGGATTGCAGTTGCTTTTGTTGTGTTGCAGATTTGGCTTCTGGAGATTACTGTCATAACAAAGACGATATATACTGTTACTGTCAAATAATGTCTAGGATTTAAATGGACAATAGGACATGTATCATACAACATAGATTCAGCGATAGTCTTCGGCTGACATAGAATAAAACAGGGGATTTACCAATAGTTGATCTGAACTGCAGGGCTGCACAAGTCTTGAATGATCTCAGTTTACCAAAATCAAGATGTTGTTATTCTTGTTTGTTATTGCTTTCCTGATTGTTGAGCTTTTGTATCAAAGATCACTGTAACATCACCTACATATTCTTGTTTGTTGAATTGCTTTCCTAAATATTGAGTTTTTGTATCATTGATCAATGTAACATCACCTACATGTTTCAGCACATAGTCCCTGAACGCTGTGAGAACTGTTTGTTTAAGCCAATTAGGTTCAAAATTTACCAATCAATTAGTTGCTTTTTGACATCATCCATCAATTGAGAGGTACTAAATTTGCATCTATCCTTTCTGTGTCAAGATTGTGTTTCAGGTAGTTTTAATTTTTCATGGTAAAACAGGTGAGAGGAGAAACTTGCTCGGGGTGGGAAAACTAGGACTCAAATTTCGTGATATATTATGGGATTTTTACACTCTATACCCATAAAATTTAAAGTATTTACAAGTCATACCCATTATAAATTATACTACCCATAAAACTAAAAGTATTTACCAACCTACCCATTTATTATTGTATACCTTTGTTATGACTTATAGGTGTATACCTTTAAAGTATACTGCATAAATTATGGTATACAAGTCTGGAGGGACATTTATTACTGTATACCTTTGTTATGCCTTATAGGTATATACCTTTATGGTATACTGCATAAACTATGGTATACAAGTCTGGGTGGGTAGAGTGGGTAAATAATTTAGTGGGTAGGTCCTGTAATATTTGAAAGTAGTAGGTAGTGGCTGTAATTATTTTAGATTTTGTGGGTATTTTTGTAAGTGTCCCATATATTATTCAAATTATGACATCTTGACCATTTAAAAAGAGTACTACTGTACTAGGATATCTATTCTATCCGAATTGTGGTATCTTGACAGTTGAAATGTCTTAGCAGTAATTTATAGTTGCTAGCTAAGTTACTCGGACTCTTCAAAATTGCCGCCGTACCCGTGTCAGATAGGACACGGGATTCACACCGGATGTGGTCAAATAAAAATGGATACTTTGACCAAAATCCACAGAAAATTGAAAATTTTGTTTGACAAATAGACTCTCAAGATAGACATTGGAAATGAGATACCTTCAAAATTATGCAGAAATTTATAGTCTTTTGTCTCTTTTTCATCTTTTATCAACATTCTCGAATTTCTGATTTTATGTTTTGAGGGTAACTTTTGGGAAGACGACTTAATAGAGAAAAGCAGAGATATTGGGAAAGAGGACTTCTCTAGGAAGAATTGAAATTAAGGATTACGACTTTATTTTTAGAATTTTAAAAATTTTTAGACAGATCCCCGCACCCGTATCCGTGTGCGGATCCATACCCCCGAACTTCTAAATTTAGATTTTGCCGAATCCGACCTCTAGATCCGTACCCGTGTCGGATACCCGTACCCGAGTCCGAGTAACTTAGGTTGCTAGTATTTGAGAAGCCAGTGTAAGGTTCATCACTTCTAGCTCTAAATATGTGAAATCAGATGATGATAAAATCAATTTCTTTGGTTTTAGTAGCTCAAAGGGTGTAAATTTACAAAGAAATAGTATGTTAATGAAGTTTGCTGGTCGATCTTGAAGTGTGTTAGCTATGTAACAGTCCTGAAAATTGACATTTTGGGGAAAAGAGGATCAGATCCATTTCAAACAACCTTCTTATTGGATATAAAATTTTCTCAGGATAAAGCATATTTGTCATTTCTTCTCAATAAATATATAGAAGACAAAAGAGGCCACAAATGACAAAACTTTATGTTCACGAGCATTCTCGCGAAAAGTACCTATTTTGCGTTTAAGCGTGTATATATATATGTCGATTTTAATTTGTAAAGTTGTGATAATTGAGAGGAAAAAGAGTGCTTTACCTCCCCACGAAAATGAAAGAGCAAGAAAAAAGTTTTCAACGTGTCCTATTGGCCATTGCATTGAAAGACACTTCTAAGAGAAGTACAACCACTTAAACATCTGAATTGATAGAGAAGACATAACAATGGAGGATGATAGAGTTTTATTTACTCAAAAAACCAATTCATTATCAATGCAAGAACGCAACAGTTTAGGTATCTTCGATACAAACACGCTCACTAATTTTCCTATTCAGGACCAAGACATTAATTTTAGGAATTTTTACACTTTATACCCATAAAATTTAAAGTATTTATAAGTCATACCCACTAAAAATTACACTATCCATAAAACTAAAAGTATTTACCTAACATACACATTTATTATTGTATACCTTTGTTATACGTTATATGTGTATACCTTTATGTTATACTGCATAAACTATGATATACAAATCTAGATGGGTAGAGTTGGTAAATAGTTTAGTGGATAGATCGGGTAATATTTGAAAGTGGTGGGTAGTGGTTATAATTATTTTAGGTTTTGTGAGTATTTTTGTAAGTGTCCCTTAATTTTAGTACTGCCAGCACGAATAGCCATTTTTGCCAGTTCTCTTTGGTTTGAGGCTACTTTTTTTTATTGATTTTGTATGAGAGACTACTTTTTGGAACTTCAATCCTTGTTGGCTGAACTTCATGCTAAGGTATAAAGTTCAACTTCAGCCTGCAAGGGCTGAACTTTTAGGCATAGATGCGTAAACTTCAACCCTTATAGCGTGAAGTTCAGCCCACAAAGATTGAAACTCCAAAAAATAGCATCTCATACAAAATTAATAAAAAAATGGCCTCAAACAACAGACCAATGTCATGTGTGCGAAATTTTTACACTACTAGTAACACTTTACGCTAGAACTTTCCAATGAAATTCCTAATACTTGAAAGGCAACCATAATTTCAAGTTGCAAGACAACTATTATTGTAGTGAATTTATATCTTAGTTAGTATTTCCCTGCTAGTATGTGCTAGATAATGTGAATATGCACAGCTAGACGGACAAAACGTGGGTTGCTTTATTGATTATTTTTCTTTTATCTTTTCATTTATGGAATTTAAAAAAGACAACCATTCAAAAAAGCAAGGAAAGATCCAAACAAAAAAGAAAAAGAAAGATCCAAAATGGAACTTTCTTTTCTTGACCCAACTAAAGAAAAAGAAAGATCCAATTCCTTTCGAAATTATTGTAGGATTTTTAAGCTATGTATCCATGAAACTTAAAATATTTATCCAGCTTACTATTTATACTACACATTCGGTCCAAAGTGTTTATACGTATCCATTTTCACTATATACACATGGTCCATCCAGTAAACTAGGTATATTATGTACATATTTCTCAAAATATGTCTAATATGATGTATGAGAATTCATAATCTAAAAAGTTAAATGGTTCACGTGGTCTAGCCGTTGTCCACCTATTCTTTGGAACATGAACCGACTCCCATTTAAGATCCTTTAACGACATTTTTTCACTTCTATTACTTACATTAGTCAGACTTATTTGTTTTTAGTTAAAAAAGAATCAAATTGCTTTATAATTTTTGGATGAATATCGTTTTTCGACCACTGTAATGACACGATAAACTCGCTCGCAATAATACTAAATCCATCATTTTAAAGTCTAGATCCGTCTCTGTGTATACCTTTATAGTATATTGTTTATTGATATCTAGAGCCCGTTTGGGTGAGCTTAAAAGTAGCTTATAAGCTCATAAGTCTATTAGTAAATGTTTGGTAACTTAAAAATTTATGGGCTTATAAGCCCTTATGTGCTTAAAGAAGCCAAAAGCAAGAAGTTAGGATTTACTAACTTCTCAAAAAGTGGCTTATAAGTCACTTTTTGGCTTATAAGCTACTTAAAAAAGCGGCTTATAAGCCCACCCAAACAGGCTCCTAATCTACCTATTTTCGTTGAATATTTTCATGATATATTGTATAAATTATGATATACAATCCGGATGGGTAGGACGAGTAAATAATTTCTGAATATTTCGGATAAATATGAAACTAATTGATAAGAACGGATAAATATTTTAATTTTGATGGGTATTCTCGTAGAGTGCCCATTACTATACAGGGTGGTTCCAAAATCCAACAATGGGATAAATAGTCACACACTCTCCACTCACTAGTCATTACTTCTAGCACCCCCCCCCCACCCCACCCCCCCGAGCTTTGAGAAAATGGCGGGCCAAGAAGACAATTCTACACAAGAACAAAGTACAAAAAGCCCTGAAGAAATGGAAGGACAATGGAGATTATACGAAGCATACAATGAATTACATGGATTAGCCCAAGAATTTGACACACCATTTGATGCACCTGCTGTGTTAGTAGTGGGCCATCAAACTGATGGAAAAAGTGCATTAGTTGAAGCTTTAATGGGCTTTCAATTTAACCATGTTGGTGGTGGTACTAAAACTCGAAGGCCCATTACACTTCACATGAAATATAACCCGGAATGTGATTCTCCACTTTGTCATTTGTTGTCTGATTCTGACCCTTCTGTTTCTCATGAAAAATCTCTCCATGAAATTCAGGTAGTCTCGGTTTACGCTCGTACTGACATGACACACTTTCCTTTTTAGTCTGTTTAGAAGTCGGTAGTTAAGTGAAACTAATAAGTAGTGGTGTGGCGTGTTTGGTAAAATAGTGCTGATAAGAATGTTTTTATGTTAGAGTGACATAATGCCCTTAAGTTTATTTACAAAAGAGAGAAGTAAGAAAGTATCTTTACATGAAATTCAGGTATCGTTTTATATGGTACTGACACACTTTACTTATTAGTCTGTTCATAAAGACAAGTAGTGGTGTGGCGTGTTTGGTAAAATAGGATGATAAGAAATGTTTTTATGCTAGAGTGACAGTAATGCCCTTAATAGTATTTACAAAAAAAGCCCACATTTGTAAAATTTAGGTAGTATCGTTTTACGTCGTACTACTGACACACTTTCCTTTTTAGTCTAGTGTGGCGTGTTTGGTAAAATAGGCCGAAAAGAAATGTTTTTATGCTAGAGTAACAGTAATGCCCTTAATTGTATTTACAAAAAAACCCACATTTGTAAATTCAGGTAGTATTGTTTTACGTTGTACTGACACACTATCCTTTTTAGTCTATTTAAAAAAGACCAGTCGTACTTTGACACGCTTTCCTTTTTACTCGGTTTAAAAGGACAAGCCAATTTAGAGCGTGTTTGTGTGACGGAGTAAAAGTGGTTGATAAGGATAAGTAGTTAAGTGAAACAGATAATAAGCAGTGATGTGGTTACGTCGTACTAGTGGCACACTTTCCTTTTTAGTATATTTAGAAAGATAAGTAGCATTTGTGAGCATGTTTGGTTGATGGATTATAAGTACTCCCTCCGTCCCAATTATGTGAAGCTGGTTGACTGGTCACAGAGTTTAAGAAATAAATGAAGACATTTGAAACTTGTGGTATAAATCTTAGAAATTTGCGTGGTTAAGAATTATATATCATAAAGTTAAATTGTTACTAAATATAGAAAGGTGTCATTCTTTTTGTGACTGACCAAAAAAGAAAGACCTTCATATACAATAGGATGCGGAGGGAGTAGTTGATACGGATAGGTAGTTTAGTGAAATTGATAATAAGCAGTGATGTGTTTGGTAAAATAGTGTTGATAAGAATGTTTTTATGCTAGAGTGACGGTAATGCCCTTAATGATATTTTAAAAAAATCCCACATTTGTAAATTTGAAAGCTATTTAGAGCATGTTTGTGAAATGGAGTAAAAGTAGTTGACAAGGATAAGTAGTTAAATGAATAAGTTGTGTCGTGTTTGGTAAAATAGTGCTGATAAGCATGTGTTAATGTTAGAATGTCTTTAATGCTATTTACAGGAAGTATAAGTTTGAAAGTATATTGACATGGAAAAGGCTGAATGATAGAAATGGAGCGAAATGAGAATTAGAGGTTCTGTTTCGGAAAGTATATTCCAAGGGCTAAAAGAATTAGTAGTAGGGAAAAATAGTAAAAATCTTAGTCAAACGAATAGTGGTTATAAGCTGAAAATCCACAAGATAGGGGTGACAAGCGAATGGCCATGACTGATATTGACTTATAAGCTCTTTTGGTGTTTATCAAACGCATAGATAAGCCATAAAGTGAACCAGCTTATAAGCTAGTATTAAGCTTACCCAAACACCATCTTATCATCCACATTTTAGTTTAATGACATGACTTGCTAGGGCCAGTTGATCTGAAAGTTGGAGAGAGGTATGCATATTTAATTAGTGGTGGCAACTGGCAAGGGCAATTGTGCTACTTTGAATATTATTTCGTTTATGTGAAAGTTTTTTGCTAAACTCTGGATCGGTTTAAACACCACATAAGCTGGACTAGAGAGTACACTTTTCCTGATTATATCGTGTCTCTTGTAGGCATATATTGAGGCTGAAAACATGAGGTTGGAGAAGGAAACATGTCAGTTTTCTGCGAAGGAGATAATCATCAGAATAGAATACAAGTATTGCCCCAACCTTACCATTATTGACACTCCAGGACTTGTTGCTCCTGCACCTAGCCGGAAAAATCGGGCGTTACAGGTGCATTCTTTTCCATTATTTTAAAGATTGTGAAATATGGAAAAACAAAGTTATTGAATCTTCAGACCACATACAATGCAGGCTCAAGCTCGTGCAGTGGAGTCCTTGGTGCGAGCCAAAATGCAGCACAGGGAATTCATTATATTGTGCCTTGAAGATTGTAATGACTGGAGCAATGCAACAACGAGGAGAGTTGTAATGCAGGTAGCGCCTGCTTTACTAATTTGTTGTATTCTGCTCCTAATAAGTTATAGGCTAAAGTTTATACAATGTTTTGACTACAATATGAGATGTGCTGGCAGAATTGAAGGTAAAAGCCCTTTATATATGCCAAACTGGTTGAAACAACTCTATGAAGATTGATGCTTTTCCATGTCACCTTATAAAACAAAGCATGGTCAGATGTTTGTGTGCTCTTGAGTGTTTACAAAGACTTCACTTTTTTCATACATGCAACTGTATACAGATTGATCCTGAGCTTTCAAGGACCGTGGTTGTTGCAACGAAGCTCGATACCAAAATACCTCAGTTTGCACGAGCTTCAGATGTAGAAGTTTTCCTTTCCCCACCAGCAAGTACACTTGATGGATTTATGTTGGGCGATTCTCCCTTTTTTACATCTGTCCCTTCTGGGAGAGTTGGTTCTGGACCTGAATCAGTTTTCAGATCCAATGATGAGTTCAAACAGGTTTAATTTCTGATCTCTCAAGCCCCTTATGCCATATGCTTTTTTTAATCTACGATGAAGTCACCATAATGGGCGAAGATACTTTATATTTGTTCTGCTTCTTTCAATGAAACGCAAACAACTTGCCATTCAATCTTGGTTCATTTTGGCATTTCATAGAGTCAGTGAGTGTGACGGGGCTTTCCTCAAGTTAACTCCTCGCCATGTGGTTGGGAGTCCTAAGGGTAAAAGCTCCATGTTGACCAAGTTAAAAGTCATTAAGTATTTAGTAGAGATTTTGTGCCAGTTCACCTTATGCCATTTGACTTTGCTTTTTCTGTCTTTACAAAAAGCAATGACTAAAGTAGTGTGCAGAACTGACTTTCAGTTCCTTCGTTGTTTCAATAACATCGTCTGTAGCAGAATATAAAAAGGGAGTGCACTGAGTGTGCCGTTAGTCAATTAACAAATCCAATTGTATAGAGCACCAAAGCTCGTGCTATACAATCCCAACCAGTTCTTCTGGAATACAACAACCATTTATGTTAACTGGTAACGTGGTTTGTGTATTCTTACAGCCAGGTATATTATCGGGTGTGATTTCCCTTCTTTGGTGCAATAACTTGAGAATCTCTAGAACCAACGCATGTGGTAAATTACATTCTGAGAAAGTCTCCACGTTGGTTCTCATAGTACTGATATCACAATGCATGTTATTAGAAAAGGTCTTCTGCAAAAAATAAATAAATAAATAAATAAAATAAAGAAAGAAAGAAAGAAAGAAAGAAAAGCTTATAAATTTTATAGACGTGTGAATACACTCCCGTAGGCAGGCCATATACCGCAACGTAAAGAAAACACTCTCGTATACATCTTCTATGCATATGGGTATTTCATGGTTGCACTGACTAAGAATAAATGGCTATTTCTCAAGTTTACTAAATTATTTTCATCACCTTAAAAGCTCTTTAATTTCTCTCCATAAGACCCACATAATGGCTAGCAAGGCAACGTCCCAGGCCTTGTGTCTTCTCTCCCTTCTTCTTGAGTATCAGCAAATCAGGATTTTTGTATCACTTCAAGTGTATTATCATATTATAGGAGCTAGAGCTAATTAGATCTTACTAGCTGCTTTTTAGAAAGTTTGTAGATGAGCCTGTTACAAACTTACAATGATAATAGACTTGATGGAGGTTGCACCATTACTATTAAACCGAAAAAGAAAACAAATCATAAGAATCTGTTTGACAGGTATACCATTATGATTCCATGTTGATTAATCAAGCTAGGTTGCAACATCCTGTGGAACGTATCTTTATTGCTGCGATTGACAGGCTATTTCATCAAGGGAGGTGGAGGATTTAGTAGCGTTGGAGGAGAAGTTGGGTAGAGCACTTTCAAAGCAGGAAAGAAGCAGAATAGGTGTCAGCAGCCTCAGGCTATTTTTGGAGGAGTTGCTCCTGAAAAGGTACAGTGTTTTTTTTAATTATTTTTTAGTTCTTTCCTTTTTTATATACCTCATGTTCCTTGATTTCTCATTTGATTCTGAAACTTTAATCTTTGAATATTTATTTTACCCAGGTACATGGACAGTGTGCCATCAATAATTCCCCTCCTTGAGAAAGAATACCGGAGCAGCACTAGAAAGCTGAGTGAATTAGATCAACAACTCAGGTTTGCAGCTAATCTTTTAGATATTTCATTTTAACCGTTCATAGAGGACCTATGATCATTTGTCCTTGTATGAGTATTTTGTGCATCTCTCTTATCTTTATATACTTTTCCAATTTGATTTTTATTTCTGTTCCAGCTCTTTGAATGAAGCAAAACTGAAGGAGAAAGGAAGAACTTTCCATGATCTTTTTCTGACCAAGGTGTAAAGTCTGCCCACACCAACATATGCGTGAAATTCTACCTGCATTGCATAATATCTTTTTCCTTGTCAAAAGAAGATATATTTTTTCATTTATGGATCGAGGGAAAGACCGTCAGTCAAATGGTCCCCATCTAGTGGCTACACTGGTCATGTTTCTTTTGCTTGCTTAATGTTCTTACTGGTTAACTTTGGTCTTACAGAGAGCTCATTCTGAAAGTTAATTGGCATAGTTTTGTTAGATAAGCAACACTGACTGAAGTTTGATTATTTCTCAGTTGTCACTGCTGTTGAAAGGAACGGTTATTGCACCACCAGACAAATTCGGTAAGTTATGACTCAGCTTGGTATTTCTGATCTATCAAGGCTGTATCTTTAGAGGAGTTACCTGATAATGATATTACTGTCAGTTTTAGCATATGCATTTTTTTTTCTTGTCATAAACCAAGAGTGACTCTGCCTTTTCTTCCTTTTTTCTGCTCTCCTGTTATTCATATCTTTTTCTTCCTCTGGAGGTGATTCTTTTATCTGACTTTCATTGAACGTCTAAGTCATATTCTGCGAAGTAGTTTGCCTACAATTTTGTGACTTTAAATTCCATTTTAAAGGATTTCAGATTAGTCGATTTTCAGCAACAAGAAGGTTGGCATGCAAATTTAGACTCTGACTAAATAGGGTATTCAATTTTAGACGTCATGTTGTTTGTTTCTGACCCCCTTGTTCAGTTCAGTACCAACTTTCTAGTTTTCAAAATCCATAACCTTAATAGCATTAGCAAGGTTCCATTTAGTTCTTATTTCGGTCTCTTTTTCTGGCTTCTATTTTGTTGCCTTAGTAGGCTGCGAACATTACACCCCACGCCCTTCCCCGAACCCTCCGTGACCGCGGGATGCCTTGTGCGCTAGGCTGCCCCTCTTTCATTATTATTATATTTGAGCGTGACATGTGAGCATAATTCTTTATCATTGGTTAAGTGCTTAAAAGTTTGTTTTGATAATGGGTGGCGGTGTGACTTGAACTCATGATCTCTGGCTGCTTTTTGAAATCATGTAAAAAAAGACCTTGGTTTAACCCCAAAAGCTACTTCTTGATATGAGAATTGTACAAGACGTATTAAGATACTTATAGCCCGTGGTCAATACCCTTAACTAATTTGAACTGACATGGTACGTAGGCAAGATCCACCCCCCCCCCCTCCCCCCCAAAACCCAATTGAGTAACTCATAGTTGGACCGCCATGTTATGTTTCTACACTTATGTCCAGTCCTGGGCGTGCGTGCGGGTTTGGGGGGTGGGACAGGAGTGGGAAAGATATGGTGTTAGAGTTCACATTGAAGATATGAGTCGTAGTCTTGTATGGTCTGGGATAATCCTTGCCGCATGAGCTAACTGTGTGGTTGAGTTAAAGCTAAATTCCCTTTTTTCTTTAAAATTTTGTTATAATATTCATAAAGAAAATTGAGAACGACATTAAAAGATGAAACAAAAACATGCATAGGTCAAGCAAGACTGGCCTGCTGCCGTTGCTCCATAGCTAGGTCCATGAGGGTGAGCACCCAGCAGAGAGTGCAAGAGAAGCAGCAGCTGCATGAAACAAAAACCGAAGAGGTCAAAACTGAAACTAAGAAGACAAAGACCAAATGTCTAAAAGACAAAAAAAACAGAGTCAAAGAGGCAGAGAAAAATTACAGAGTAAAAAGGAAACAGAAACTTTGGTCTAGGAAACCAAAGAAATAAGTAGAGCAGGAAACTCAAATCCTACTGGGTGTGACCACAGTATATATTCTATGCATGATTTTGTGTGTGTATAAATTTATTTTACTGTCTAGTAATATTTTAAATGGGGTTCTTCTTAAGAAAATATTTTAATTGGGGTTTTCAATATTTTAGTTATTTAGAAAGATGGAAAATGAACCATAACAACAGAGCAACACTGAGCGAATTAATCCAACTGGAAATGGTGATTTTTTTGATGAAGAAAAATGGTGATTTTTATGATTGTGTCAAAATGCACACTTCTAATATTTGGCAGAAGCCTATACATGTTTGGGTTTTCACAAATTTAACACTGTGTTTGGGTGCAGGGGAGACCCTACAAGATGAGAGGGTCAATGGAGGGGCATTTATTGGATCTGATGGTCTTCAGTTCCCGCACAAACTGATACCTGTAAGCATTGCTCTCTTTGTAAATTCTGTTTTTCTTTCCCTTGTTTTTTTGTTGCTGATTAAAGAAATTTTATTTACCAAGTAATAGTTATGTACACTACTAAAAAAAACCACTAAAGCTTGGATAGCTGCCCCAAGCTTCATTACCTACATTCCAGGTGACAACTACTAAACTCCTGAAAATCCAGTCATCAGACATCCTATTTCAACCACTAACACTGTAAGACTCTTTAAGGATAGAAGTCATCTCTCAGTCTATTAGCTACTCTGTGCTTCAGCATCCCCCTTAGAAGGCCTCTTGTTTTATCAATCTTGTGATCACTTCTGGAGTTCTCTGTTTCTTCTGGAATATTCTTTGGTTTTTCTCTTGCCAAACACATGAGCATCCTGCAAGAGTCATTCTGTATATTTCCGCTACAGCAGTCTTCCCTCTCATATCTGTTACTGTCTATGCGATCCATCTCTTCAAACCATACCATGGCTTGTCTTTGGATTCCTTGCCAGTTTAGTAGCTTGTTCCAAATGTTTGCAGAAATCGCACAGTTAAGGAAAATTGCTATCAGTGAAGTATTTGTATTCCTTGCAGAATGCAGGCATGCGTCTTTATGGTGGTGCCCAGTATCATCGTGCAATGGCTGAGTTTCGTTTTGTTGTTGGAGGAATTAAATGCCCTCCAATTACACGGGAAGAAATAGTGAATGCATGTGGAGTTGAAGACATTCATGATGGAACTAATTATTCTAGGTGCCTATTCACTTGAAGTACACTTGAAAACATGATTTACATGTCTAGGTTTTCCTTTTAGTTTCTGATTCCCATTTGCTAATTTCTTGTTTCACCTTGTCTTGAAACATTGAGCATTTAGAACAGCTTGCGTAATTGCTGTTTCCAAGGCTCGTGATACATTTGAACCTTTCCTTCATCAGGTAACTTATTGCTATTTTCATTTATTCTTATTTTCTTAATATTTTGTGATTTCTTACTGTCATATGCTATGGTCTTATGGAGTTATCATTTTTTAATTGATATATGCTAGGTGGTAGAACTAATTCAAGTCTCAGCTAAGTTTGATGTAGGCCTAGGGCTCGACAAACATGAGAATCAGTGTCTCAAACACAGTGACATAGACTAGTTGTTTCTTCTAGAACTTAAGACTGTAGTGCAGGGGTGAAAAACTTGCACCAACTGAACAGTGGTACCTATTTCTGACCTTTAGTTGTATATTGTGTAGTGCAGGGGTGAAAAACTTGCACCAACTGAACAGTGGTACCTATTTCTGACCTTTAGTTGTATATTGGCACATTGAGTTAGAGATGGCAATGCGTAGGGTATGAGTTGGGTCCTTAAAGACCCTTACCATGTGGGTACGGTTGGCACATTTGAAAATTGTCACCGTTTCCAAAGCGTATCTGATGAAGTAAAATACTATATATACCTCGCAGGTAAGGTAGGTTACACAGGTTGCCCAAATAAAGTCTTCACTGGACACATATTTGTAGTGGAAACTTAGATATTGATCATCACTGTTCCCCTAATGCACCTTCTTTTCAAAACACCCTCTCCATATGGGTAGAGTCCGTGCGGATGTAGATCCCTACATTAAGTAAGTCGATTTCTGAAATTGTGCATGCAGTCAAAAGAAGTTGGAGTATATAGTATGTGCTGAAACTGAATATAAGTTAGGGAATTAACTATTTAAGAGAATGTATTGCAAGTATCAGTTGTTCACCTCTTAATATCATAGCTTGTAACAAACATGTGATTCACATGATGAAAAATTCCATTTTAGTTGGAGATATCAGGAGCTGTTGCAGCTTTGATATGTCGTAAAATTAATTTTGATGAAGTTAACTGGAGAAAATTCTTCAGGAATAATGTTACTCTTCATTAGGCATGTTACAGATTTATAATCTTCAAAGTAAATTTTCTTGCTTTACAATTATCATTTCAGTCTTGTTATTCTCCCATATAGTTATGTAAGTTAACCATGTCTGCTACCGTTTGCATACAGTTGGGTTGCAGACTGTTGCACATTCTTAAACGGCTACTTCCAATTGCTGTTTATCTTCTTCAGGTACAGATTATTTTCGTATTGCTTGTTAGCTATTCTGCCCAGTATTTCAAGATTCATGCAAATACTGTCATCATGTTCCAAAACTAATTTGTTTGATGTTTGATTTGTTTCCACAGAAAGAAGGGGAATACCTTAGTGGCCATGATGTATTTCTGAGGCGAGTAGCAGATGCATTCCACAATTTTGCAGAAACAACTGAAAAATCATGCCGTGAAAAGTAATGCTTTTCTCCATTTATGCTCTCATGTCTAAATTACTTTTGCCAATAATTGTTGTGTAGAATAGCATGTGGTGTTTATAAGCATCATGCCCATATGATCCTGCCTTTTTTTTTTCCTTTTTAAGTTTCTCCAATTTGTTGGATAGTTATCATTGACTGCCTAAGATATCTACTTCAAAGTTGGTGATAAGTTGCTTTTTTCCTTGATCCCCCTCTTTTTTCTATCAGTTTTATTTTAACTATTATGTTCCATAAACATAAGGTGGTGAAAACTTTGTTTGGTTGATTAAAAGGCTTTTCTCTTAGTAAGCTTTTTATCTCCGTCTTTTCTTTTGGTAATACCAGCATCTAAATTGCAGTCCTTATCATACTAAACTTGTCTGCTCCAACAAAACCCAATGAGATTTGAAGTTTATTGAAATAGCTTCACAACCATTCAAAATCTCTATCCTTGCAATTTTATATTAAGCTAAGTGGGTCTGGTGCCCATTCTGCTTCTTCGTTTTGTGCCTCCTAACCTTGCTGCAACATGAACCCTGAAACTTCATTTTCTCATGCTCACAGAGATGCTTCTCGTATAAGTTTCTGATATCCAAGCCAAAATCATTTGATTAATATCTATTCTTTTGTTGTCTATACATGTTCCAGGTGCATGGAGGATTTAGTGAGTACCACTCGCTACGTCACGTGGTCCCTCCACAATAAGGTCTGCTTACTGCATATATATTAAAATTTACTTGTCGTTGACCCATGGATTGTATTTTTTATTGATCTTTGGGTTTGACAGTGGTTTGAATTAATGGGTTTGTTGAATATATGAGGTAAACATGAAGTGGCATTTTTCTGCTGTCTATTGATTTCCTTTTTCCCTCCGCCTGATCCCTCTGCCTGATCTTAGTCTGAGTCCCTTGTGACTGCCATGCATCATTTGCTTTGGTAACAGCTTGTTCAGTGTTTTCCTCTTGTCCTCCCATAAGTTTTTGCCAGTCTAACCCATCTGCATTTTGTACTATTATCCTTTCAGAATCGGGCCGGATTACGCCAATTCCTAGATTCATTTGGTGGATCTGAACAATCTGCCATTATTGGTAATTCCACATCCACCGGTAATTCTCAAGATTTGTCAACTGCATCTGTAGCCAGTGATAACAAGCAAGATAAGCCCAGGACAGATGTAAAGCTTAGTCATTTGGCTTCAGGCAATGATTCAAATATGAGTACTCAGACAACAGAAACAAGACTAGCTGACCTTCTAGATAGCACACTTTGGAACAGGAGGCTTGCTCCTTCTTCCGAAAGAATTGTTTATGCCTTGGTTCAACAAATATTTCATGGCATAAGAGAATATTTCTTAGCATCAACAGAACTAAAGGTACGCTTTTCTCAACGGCAATAGATATTTCACTGCATAAGACTATATTTAATGGTTTGCGATCGGGATGATTTAGATAAACTATACACATTCTAATGTTATCAATATCCACTGTTCAAATTTAGAGACAATATCTTAATGATCACATATCTAAGGTCCATACATTTTAATCTTTAAAAGGGAAAACAGGTTGTAAGCCTTAATCCCAAATAAATTGTTCATTATAAGCTTGCTATTGAATTGCTAGCTTCATGTCTGAGTTATATCACCAACTTGCTGATGGGACACCAGCTTGGATCCCGTCCCTAAAGGTTGCATCATCTTTCAGATATCGGAGCAATTCAATTATGTTTTTCACATGGTTATTCAAGAATCAGTTCATATTAAGCTTGGTTGCTTCAACTTTCTCTTTTTGTTTGTGTTCTAAGAAATTGTTGTTATCTGCAGTTCAACTGTTTTCTACTCATGCCTGTTGTGGACAAGTTGCCTGCAATGCTTCGCGAGGACTTAGAATCTGCATTTGAAGATGATCTAGATAATGTCTTTGACATCACTAACCTGCGGCATTCAGTGGCACAACACAAGCGGCAAACTGAAATTGAGCTGAAAAGGGTACCTATTCACTCCTTCCATTATCCTTCGTATGTAATTGTCAATATGTTGTTCTTTCTCCCTTGTGGTTTCTTAAACCTTGACCAAATTTGCAGGTACAGAAGCTTAAAGAGAAATTTCGCTACATTCATGAGCAACTTAATTCGCAACAGGCCAAGTTTGGACAGTAGCTATCTCTAGTTTGTTGATGTCTCCTTCAATATGAAAAGTTTTAAATGCGAGAGTGAAATGCTGTAATTATGCCTTCTCTATTCAAGCTTCTTTTTATTGGATTGAAAGATAAAATGCTAATACATGAAACCTCTACATAATTGATTTGAAGCTTTATTGTGATTCCCTTGTGTTCACTAGGTAACTGTTTGATTATGCTCTTCCGTTGGTTTTGCTCCTGTTATTTGTTAAGGTTACAAGATGACATGATCATATAATCTATTATTACTAGTTCATGACATTGTAAAATGTTTAGTAGAGTAAACGGACATATAAAAACGACAGATGATTTCTTCACATTTGCCCAAACCTTAGTGGACAAAGTTATTGATACTTATGCTAGTGGAAGGTAATAGGTATTAGGTTGGAATAGTCGAGGTATATGGAAGTTGGTCCGAACATCACCATTATAAAAAAATGGATGGAAAGTGGGACTCTTTATATGAGGGTGCACTTACAAACAGATTTATGCTACTTTTTCAGACTGTTGGGAGATGAGGGGAAAGTGCACAAATAATTAGCTTCTCGTGATTTCAGTTCATTTATATCAAGTGTATATTTGTGGCTAAAACATTAGCAGATGACTGGTAGTAATAATAAAAACAAGACAGGGTGGTCACATGAGTTACATACAGAAGTTTGCCACCAGCCTACTTTCTTATTGACAAAAAGTTTCTTGACTTATCCCAAATTAAGGATCACTAGCTGACATTACCAAGAAACCAGAATCTCGACTATTCAAATAGCTCCTAACTTTATTTATTCATTCTGAAACAGCTACACATTTCTAAGTTTTAATGTCCCCGAGTTCCGGAGGTTAAAGGACAGCTCGGTGCACAAAGCATCCTGCATTCACGTAGGGTTTGGGGAAGGGCTGCACAAATCCTTCATTAGTTTCCTTTGTTTGTTATAATTAAGTAACTTGTATTTCTTTTCTACACAATTTGTTTATTGTAATTTCCGTTAGTCTTGTTTTATGACGTAAGGGGTCATTTGGTACGTGAAAGAATTATCCCGGGATTAATAATGATGAGATTATAATACCGGAATTAGTAATGACGGGATTATTTAGTGGATATATTTTTATGGATAAATGTTTGATTCATTGGAATAATAATGAGATATAAAGTGGGATAAATATTTATTTCCATATTTAACCTTGACTTTCGTAAAACCATTGGAAGAAGAGCTTAGAAGAAGACAAATGTGTATTTTGGTATTTAATCCCGGGATTACTAATCCCCTAATCCCGCATGAGATATGGGATAGAAATAATACCACAATGGTGGTATAAGCTATCCAGGGATTAATAATCCCAATTTCAAAAATCCTATCAAACATGGAATAATTTAATCCCAGAATTAATAATGCTAATCTCATGTACCAAACGAACTCTAAGAGTGCTAAATGAAGTTCATTGAGATTCTATGAACTTAGTAATTTTCTTTAAGAAATTGAAGTTTGATATACAAGATATACCGTATTATTATACAACTTTTTGTGACTCAAAAGGTACAACTATATTTGCTATATACTAAAGTATTTGTTTCCTTATAATTACAAGTGTATTAACTAATTAAAAGCTGCACAAACACGTCTAATTGTTCCTTGAGAGCCAGTAAGTACACCAATTCTACCCATTTTAACCATTGCATTTGCAAAATCAGCCTCAAATGATGTTCCCAAAACTGGATTAAGAATCCCAAAGTAAGAATCCACAATTCTCTTAGTTGTCTCATCACCATATAAACTTGCATCAGATTTTAACACAGCAAAACCACTCCTAATATTCTGTAGAATTTGTTTGTCGAATACTTGTTCACTGCCTCGATCGATCGATAACCTTACGTTAACGTTTCCGCCTTCCGGGCAAGTGGCCTTCAACTCAGGAAGAAAATTAGGGTTTATGGATGGATCAGAACCTTTTCCATTGAATTTGTAGAGCCTGTTGGTCATGAAGAAGCATGCTGTTGTACCAATTGTATGTGCAGCTGCAGTTCATCATATATAAGTACTAGTCATGACACTTAAAATTACTGAAAAATGATACTCCCTCCGTTCCAAAATGATTGTCATAGTTCGAATTTCGAGAGTCAAACGAGTTTAACTTTGATCGTAATATTTTCATATGTCTTTTAAATATTTTGAATTATTAATTATTGTGACTTATAGTACTTTTTATGTAGTTTCTAAATATATATAAACATCGTTACAAAAAATTTAAAGATTATATATTTAAATTCACGGTCAAAATGAACTCGTTTGACTCTCGAAATCCGAACTATGACAACCATTTTGGAACGGAGGGAGTAGTACTTTATAACCATTGGAGCAATGTAATGAGTACATGTTATCTCTAATTATAGTAATAGATAATCACAACAATGTACATCTAGTCTAGTATATATATATATATATATATATATATATATAATATAAAAATTTCACGATCAATGATTGGACCATGCAAACTAGAAATACTTTTTCTTGGCTAAAGAAACAGATTACTCGATCTATTTCCGTATCGCTCATGATATATATCTTAACTCGGACATCCATTTCAAGTGCATATTCTATTTTTGCACAACAGAATTATGAAAATCCACGAGAAGCGACTGGGCGTATTGTAGGTGCCAATTGCCATTTAGCTCTATATATACACTACCACTACTCAACACTTTCAAGTATGATTTGTTAAGCATAAATTAAATACCAGGGGAAGTTACCCTCAAGCAAAACAAGTTATTTGAAGATCCATAAGCAAACAATTACTGAGTTTACTTTGTTTCTATTGACTTCATTAGCTAAGGGACAAAACCTGACTCATGTCTTATTGTATTTTTAATGTTTTATATTATTATAAGGAATATAGCAGAGATGAAATTATCAATTACCTCTAACGAGACGAAAAGTCCTAAAAGGCCAAAATAACTATATAAAGAAATAATACTGTAAATATAAAGAACCAAGGTCAAGCTAGTGCATTAATTAGCTGATAAAATTTCACATCCTTCAATAGAAATATGCTGTGTAATTAATTTAAAATAGCTTATTTTCCAAGTTATTAATTCTAAATGTTTGTACATAGTTATCTTTTAAGTGATGATAGCGTGCATAGACGTTACATTTTATGTGAAAGGTAACTCTTAGTATAACCTTATAAAAGAAGTAATTAACCTGCAATCACTTGTGATAGTATAAACTAATTAATTACAACAACAACAACTACAAAAAACCATGTATATTTCCACGGGTGGAGTCTGGAGAGTGTGAGGTACGTGTATGCAGACCTTATCCCTATCTCAATTTGAGGTAGAGAGGCTGTTTCCGGTAGACTCTCAGCACAAGAAAAAAACAGTTTGAAAACATGTTTGGAAAGAAAATGGAAGATAGAAACACCATAAAAAAGCAATGACATCAAAATAACAGTACTAATAAAACCGTAGAAAAAGATAACTAATTAACTGTCCGTGCATATATCTTAAATAATTACCACTGAGGATCACAAGGTCTTTCTCAGAGAGACCTTTTTGCAAGAACTTATCTTTGAGTTGCTGAATGGAATCATCAACATCTGGCATGTTATCTGCTGAAGACATACTTGAGACCAGCCCATCTCTTCTTCCTGTTTCCACATTATAGGAAGGTCCATTTGCCTGTGTGCCAATTAATCATTATACAACATTAATAAATATAAATGCATTTGATTAATTAATCTTGGCTTTCTTCATCCATTATTCAACTTCTAGTAATGTAAGAAAAAGTAGTACTCCCTATAATGACATAATTAATGCAACTTCAAGTTAGTATATATCATGTCACTATAAAGATAAGTACGTAACCTGAAAAATAAAGTAGGTTATCTGCTATAGTAACAACTAAAATATAGTAACAATTATAATATATATTTATATATAGCTTACAAGTTACAATCAGTTTGTCGGTCGATTTGTCCGACCGAGTCGGTCGGATGTCTTTTTGCGACCAGCGTTTATCCAACCTCCATATTTGATCGGGTATCAGTCAGCTATCCGACTGATGTCCGACAGTTTAGACAGTCGAAAAACGCCTAATATCTAGTAGTGTATAAACTCTAATGAAGAAAATGAAAAGAATTGGAGTACCAAGACTATAGCATCCCTAGCAGCCAAAGCAACTATATCTGCACAAGAAACAACTCCAGGACAAACAGCTTCAAGGTTTGCTTTTGCTTGTTCAATGACTTCAAATCCTCCAACTCCCTGATGACCAAATGCATGCTTTTCAGCATTTGGTCCATTTTCTATAAGAATTGATCCATCACAGCCCTGATGAAATATATCAACAAGAAAAATAACTAATGTCACTTTAAAAAAAAAACAGCTCGGTGCACAAAGAACTAATGTAACTAAAAAGTAAAAAAAGGTCAGCTCGGTGCACAAAGAACTCATGTTGGACCTGAACAATGCAATCATGAAAATGAAGTCTAAGCAAAACAGGAGCTATATTTTGGTTAGAGGAAGCAGCTTCACTGACAACATTACTAACAATAGATTCAACATTTGGACATGTTTGTCTATAGAAACCAACTTTAAGTTGGCCTTGTGAAATCCCTATTAGATGATTGAAAATTATAATGAAAAAGATTAGTGCCATTTGTGTAAATGGCCTAGCTAGATGGAGTTTGTTGAGTGTATTTGAGTAAATTCTTGGAACACAAAATGAAATAAAAGGTCAAAAAAGCTAGCTAGATTTTGTGTCTTTGTTTGATTCAAGCTGTAAAGGAGGAATAAGAAAGAAAGATGAGAGACAAGGGAAGAGGTGGAGTTTATATAGATGCAAGCTTGCTCATGTCACTATGCACATGATATTTACTCGCCGTTCTAATTTATGTGACAGTATTTTTTTATTAATTTATTTCAAAAAAAATTACAGTATTCTAAATATGGTAATTATTTAACTTCAAACTTACAGTTTTACAATTAATGAAATAATTTACAACCAAACAATCATCTATGCCTCATTTTAGACCACAAGTTCCAAAAATTTTGCTTTATTTCTTAAACTCCGTGCCGAGCCAAATTATAACACATAAAATGGAATGAAAGGAATAATTTTTTTAGGGGGTTAAGCAGTGGCAGAGACACCTTCTATATCTAAAAACATAAAAATATATGTGTAAATAATATTTTTAAAATAAATAACAAACTTAATTTTTATTTTTCTTTATATAGTGGTACTTGACTAGACATAAATTTTAATAAAAAATTAAGAGAACAGATGATTGGTACATATTAAAAATTAATCTTCAAACTTGTGATCCTAAATATGTTAGGATATTTTATAACTATAAGAACATACTTGTATAGATAAAATGGAAAACTAAAGTTAATTAAAGAGTACTATATAAAGAAGGTGGCATTTTCTTTAAAACAAGCTGCAAAGAAAAAAGTATCATATAAAATGGAACAACCAAAAATATAATTAATAAAACTTAGTATTACTATATAATAGACCGACATAACTTGAACACATAATGCAAAATGAAGTTATTTAGAATAAGAAGGAAAAACTTACTCCATCCATTTTCATTTTTATGACATACTGTGACTTGACACGAATTTATATAAAATAATACGTAAAGAGTTTTAAAATTTATTGGCTAAAGCATTTTATAAATTGTGTGTGATAATAAAAGTACTTTTAAAATTTATGGTCTTAATTTTACCTGATATAATATTTATGTAGCTATAAAAGCTCACTAAAAGTAAAATAGCAAGTTCAAATTAAATTATTTCTAAATTTATAGTAATTGTAGTAATATTTTTTGAAAACTTACTACTAAGAGAATTATTCAGGTGAAGGAGTACTACCAAAGGTTGTGGTGGAATGAATAGGATCTCTCCATCCTTAATCAGATGTCTCGAGTTCGAGCCTTGGGATGTAAAAAATCTTAGTCGCTTCTCCAGAAATAGGCCTTACACGGCACGAATCTGGATTAGTCGGGACTCCAATAAAATTACCGGATTCCGGGTGGAAAACAAAAAAAAAAAAAAAAAAAAAAAAAAAAAAAAAAAGGTGAAGGAGCCAAAGTTAGGGTTAGTGGGGGGGGGGGGGGTGAGTTTTGTCCAAAGACAGATGGTTCTCGAAATTTAAGGTGACAGCAAAGGAATAGATGGCAATGCTTGAACAACCAAAGTTCCATGCATGCTTATATTGGTTTCTGTTATCCTTTTTGAACATTTCATTGTCACTAGGGATTCACATGCATGTATATCTATACACTGTTTTTTGGGTTTTTGGACCTTTATGAGATACTATAAGCCGTGGCGGATTCGGGTGAACCAATAGGTTTAGCGAGGACAGTACATTTAAATTTAAAAATTTATTAAAAATATACAAAAATCTAGTCTAGAACCTGATTATTAATTCTTGAAATCATTATTCTAAAATTTAGAACTCATAAGATTTAAATTCTGAATCCGCCTCTGACTATAAAAAGTTGTTTACAGTTTATGTTTATCAGTTCTCTGAAAGTACAAGTTCAGTTATTAAATGTTTACAACCTTTTCTTCTGGCATACTTGCAGTCCAAATTTATCAGTATATATACCTGCTAGATACCCTCTTAAATGATGTGTGTGTATGTGTGTAACTTGTTTTGATAATAAATGGTACATAAGTTACTTGTCCGCTTCAATTTATATAAATCTATTTGACTGAATAAAAAAGTTAAAAAAGAAGAAAAGAATTTTGAGATTTGTTTATTTATCTACTAGCATAAATTTATTTCAACAAAAGGGAAAGATTTTCTGGCAAAACGTATTTTTCTGGTCCATTTTAATTATAAGAGTTGACTTTGCACACATTTTAAAAAATCATAATTAAGCATAGTATTTTTACTAATTTACCATTTTATCTTCTTGGTATTTTCAAGAAAGAACCGCTAATATTGAGATGTTTGTATTTTACAATTAACATTTAATATTAGAGGTATTATGGGGAAGAAATGATAACTTTATCTTGATATTCTGAATTGATAAAACTAAAATGGACCGAATGGAGTATTATTCAAAGAAAAGAATTTTGAGATTTGTTTATTTATCTACTAGCATAAATTTATTTCAACAAAAGGGAAAGATTTTCTGGCAAAACGTATTTTCCCAGTCCATTTTAATTATAAGAGTTGACTTTGCACACATTTTAAAAAATCATAATTAAGCATAGTATTTTTACTAATTTACCATTTTATCTTCTTGGTATTTTCAAGAAAGAACCGTTAATATTGAGATGTTTGTATTTTACAATTAACATTTAATATTAGGGGTATTATGGGGAAGAAATGATAACTTTTATCTTGATATTCTGAATTGATAAAACTAAAATGGACCGAATGGAGTATTATTCAAAGAAAAGAATTTTGAGATTTGTTTATTTATCTACTAGCATAAATTTATTTCAACAAAAGGGAAAGATTTTCTGGCAAAACGTATTTTCCCGGTCCATTTTAATTATAAGGGTTGACTTTGCACACATTTTAAAAAATCATAATTAAGCATAGTATTTTTACTAATTTACCATTTTATCTTCTTGGTATTTTCAAGAAAGAACCGCTAATATTGAGATGTTTGTATTTTACAATTAACATTTAATATTAGGGGTATTATGGGGAAGAAATGATAACTTTTATCTTGATATTCTGAATTGATAAAACTAAAATGGACCAAATGGAGTATTATTCAAATGTCATTTTAGTTATTCTGGCATTTATTAATTAATGGTCATAAATATGTGATTGGAAGGTTTTAAGAACCAACTTGATCATGTCCAACTCATAGAGAAATAGACATCATATATATCTATACGTATTTAATGTCTCTTTTTCTTGTTGTATCATTAGAAAAATAGAACAAATAGCAAAATCTTCTGAATATAACAAAACTCTTTTTAATATTAATTAATTATTCAATGGTCGCATTACAATGATATGATTGTATGGAGAAAAGGACAAAATAACTTATGTTGCAGTTTAATTGTGGCAAATTCAGCTTACACTAAGTCGGTTGGTACAAGGATAAGTTATACCGGAATCGGAATAAATTAATATCAGAATAAGTTAATACCATGAGATTTTTGGTATTGATTTATCCATCAAATTGTGTATAACTTTATACTGTAATTAGATAATACTGATTTGAATTTGCAAACTAAGTACAAAATAGAGTCATCCAACTTTTTATACCGGAATTAATTAATCCTATACCATATACAAAATCGTGCTCTTTGTCACCTTTTTCCTATGATCATATATATAGCCACCCAACAAAAAGTTAGACAAAGATGATAATCCTAACCGAAATTGCATAAATTATATATATGAGAGCATTATTATGAACTAGTAATTAATAAGGTTGAAATAGAAGCATAACGATTATGGAAATGACAAAAAAGAAAAACCAACATAAATACTCCTACATTCATTTATAGTAACGGTGTCCCAACAAAAATATATCAAATAGAAACAATACTTTTAATGTTTGATTGGCATATTCATAAAAGAATGTTAGTTGTAGTAACTATATTTGAGTATTTACTTGTTACGTCTGTGCAGTTGTTGCTGAACAATTTATAGTATGATAGTGTAATGATAGGTCATAGCTTCATATTAGCTTGGTTGCATGAGCTTGTCTCATTATGGAAACTTGAAAATGTACGATATCATCGGGAATCGCTTTTGCTTTCTTTTCCTCTGGTTACTAAGATTGAAAGGCGAGATAAACAAATAAAGAGTTAACTTTTTTTAAATTTTCTTTCCGATCCATATGCCGCTACGAGACCCCTGCAAACTACCCTGAATATTAAAGTATTATTATACAGGATTCTAAATGGATGTCCTTCTGCTTGACACCCATTTATTGACTCCAGTTTTAATATAAGTCATGTATGCTTCTTCTTCTCCTATTAGGTGCAGCCCTTCTTCGGCCCCTGTATATGCTTTTGTGCATTGAATTGCCTTTTATGCTTCTTCTCTTCCTCCATATTCTTCTCATTCTTCGTCCTCTTTTTTCTTCCAATAAATTATGTTCCACTTCCATTGAGCTTATATTGTTTATCCCTAGTTAAAGCTTGTATAGTTTGAAGAAAAAAGAAATTAATTGTTGAAGAAGACAAAGTTCTACTGATTTTAGAAGGTTTGGGTTGAATTTTAACCTTTGAGCATTGTGAGAATTGGTATTAAAAAGTTGGATATCAAAGTTGGAGTTGATTAGAATTGATTCAGAAATAGTCGGATCAATTTGGAAGCAAAAAATGCGTTGGCAAAATTTCTAAGGTCGGGTACATCTCACATCCCCAGACTTCACTTGTGAGGTTACACTAAGTATAAATCTCTCACAAAACCAACTGGAATACAATCTCCTAGCAGAGAGACTATATAGTAGCAAGAGTATCTCTAAACATTTGTAATGAAGACGGAATGAAGGATTAACGAGCTTCCTTACTAAAATCACTTGGATAAATAATGCTTGCAGTACGAAAATTAGAGTTACTAGGCTACCCTATGGTCTAGACATATTTGCCTCTGTACTTTCCCTTCGATTCTTTACTCTTCATGTCACCTGCCTCGTTAAGGTGAACATCGGCAGGACTAAAAACTGCTGAATGAAGATTACCTTCTTCTAGCCACTTCAGATGGTTTTCCTTGAACTCTAAATGTTTCATCCTTGCTGCTAATGCAATTTCTTCAGTATATGGTCCAATTTTCACCATGGTTAGTAGTACCCGACTGTACCTATAGCTCAACATCTGCTCTGAGGTAGCAACTAACTTGAAACAGGGGTGCTCTGGGAAAGTGGTATCAATTGACTCATCATCCCTTAATACAGGATAGAAGTATACAAGTCGACCACCCATCACAAGCATTTTAGCAGCAAGGTCAAGCAAATCATGCACACATTCCACTAAGCTGTAAGGAGCGGTTGATGGTATGTGGCCTATTCTTTTATCATCAGGAACAGTATATGGACCAATCACTCCTTTCAAAAGCTTCCTGCCACCAGATTTACGTCCTCCAGCACGGACACCATATGGAGGGTCACATATAATGGCATCAAAGACCTAAAAATGAAATATAGCAGAGTCAGCAGCAACAAAATAGAAGGTGATGAGATCTTAAAGAAACCTACTGAACATGGCAATAAACTGTTCAAGAATAGCTACCCTCGAAACTCCGTAAAACTAATAAACCTTGACCCACTGAAGCTAAGACACGAATAAACTGCATAGCAGAGTGAATCAACACTTTGTCATGCTGTATTAGACAAAAATATAAGTACTCTTCATTTTGCTTTCAATATACTGATATGTCTCCGATTTTCAGTAATACTTCTATTGATTATTTTCCCTTTTAGTCCGATGATCCATGGCAGGCCACAAGCAGTCCAAAGATATAGTCCACAAGCAGTCCAAAGAAGGACATATTAATACCTTCACGATAAGAAAAAATTCCTCGACATAAAAAGTTGAAGGATTTCGTTCTCCAGTTTAACAGAGCAAGTTCTTTGTCACTATTCAATACATAGAAAAGTCCCACAAGCACATCCCTGGAGAGAAGCAACAAGCCAAAAAGAGAGAGAAAACAGTACATAGGCATCTCTACCCAGAGACTCATTACAGTACACTACGAACAACTACTAGAACTGCTACTTGACTGCAAGGACAAGAACGAGAAAAATATAACTTGAAATCTAAGCTTACACACTCTATTTAAATCAAATTTAGATACAAAATCTAGCCCGACAACTCTAAAGACATTGTAAACCCAAACAAACAATTCCACCAACTTGTTAAAATCAGATTACATGATTTCAGAGTACTGTATCATTCTTACACACATAAAGAGACTCCGGAAATTGACTTTCACATAACTACAGAAAATTCCCCTTCAATATACATCCTCAACTGTCAATCTAATGAAACTGATTAGACTTCCTTGGAAGTAAAAAAGGTCACTCACTTATTCGACCGTATCACCAACTTTGCAGACTCAATGACAACATTATCGACTGTGAAGGCCTGTGTATTGAAACAGTAGGATTGTTTCAACTATACCTTACTCCAAATTTTATTTTTGTATCATTAAATTGTTACTGTTTCTAGAATCCGACTGGCTTCTACTAGATTATCATAAACCTTATGTCCAATTCGATTAGTCTTAATTATATGAACATTAAGAAAAATAACTTTCCACTATCAGGTTATTGATGCGCGAGAAAAAGCGCCAACACAAATCATCTGACAGTTTATTGAACTTTGTGAACTTATGACTTCCTGGCTCAAGCAAGCCAACTCTAGTCAAGTCAATTGCGGCTAGAGATGAGATATGACGGCTTGTAAAGTCAAGGCAATGAAAGTTGTTACATCTTTTTTGTGGGAATATGTACGAACAACGAACCCCTCAAAGTAGTCTTGCATTTTAAATTAGACACATTATAGTTAAAATCACAATGCAATGCAAATCATTAAGTATATTGTCTTCCTTTATTTATTGGTAGGGCTGGAAGAAGATGTAGAATTAGGTATAATAAAAAAAGAAAGATTTCCCAATTTGATACACATGGATGTTTTTCGCCCATCGACCAGGTCTAACAAAGTCTTGGAATTGATAACTATTGGTACTATTTTCAGTCCTCTGCCCCTCAGATAGTGAAAAAATGAAGAGGGAGAGGGTTGTTGTCGAAGGCTGTTATCTGGAGTGAGTTGAGGGAGGTGGATTGGTGTTGAGGAGAGGTGGTGGTAGTGGAGACAGTGGTAGCAAAGAGAAGAAGAGAAAAAAAAATGTAAAAGGAAAATAAAAAAGTAAAATGATATTGTTAATAAAAAACTTGAAAAACTATACACTAATGTGGGCACGATCACGTGTTGCCTGGAAGCTGAAAATACTGCCCCCGCCACATGGGCACAAAAGGTGGTATAATACCACTTTAACTAGTTCTGGGGGGGGGGGGGGGGGGGGGGGGGGGCACTAGGACTCCCGCATACTTAAAGTGTGTAATTGGAAAATCAAGACTAGTTTGGACGGGGGACCCTATGTATTATCCCCTTTCTATTGCTACTGCACTGTTTGACTTTTTACTTTCTTCTTTTTAAAGATGTCTCCTCCTTGATCATTCTTCACTCTATAGACAAGAATCTGCATTACGAACAATGCGTATAAAAGTCATACGAGAAGTGTATAATTGGTGCGATTTTACTTTGAGAAAGCGTTTATGCATGTATCAAGTCAATTTGCAAAACAAATTTGTGGCCTGGTCCTTTACACTCCACTTGCACTCAACAGCCTTGGCCGAACCTACCCATAGCAGCCTTTGCCCATCCTCGGAAATTAAGGAGGGAACACACCACAACTCAATGGTCAATGCTGAGATATACTGAATGCAGATTTTAGTTCATGGCAGGACCAAACAGAAGTTGCAAATAAGAAAATGGTCAATGCTGAGATATACTGAATACAGATTTTAGTTCATGGCAGGACAAACAGAAGTTGCAAATAAGAAAACAAGAGCGCAAGACAACAAAAATCAAATAACTCTAAGAAGGCTACCTCCTTCAATCCCGAACGCCAAGGAGGAAGGTTGTTGTCTGCCCTTAATAAAGCAATAGGCATTGGCAATCCATACTGCAATACAAAGTTAAAAGTTTAGCATAGAAAGGATACCAAATTGAACTACACTCCAAAGCACAAGATAATAAGATAGAAATATAGCAATTATATATAAGAACAAAATTGGCACCCCATACAAATTAAAGGCACACTCTATCCAGACCTGCTTAAAGTTGCTCCAGACATTACAATCTGGACCACGGCCATCACGTACTACCCGAATGTCAATATCTGCACCCTGAAAGATCAATTAGTGATAGTAAAAAAGCGAGGAAAAGAATGTGTTCTCCAAGTTCCTGTAAAATAGACGCTAACCATTGTCATTGCTCCATAATGAGCTGCTGCAACTAGAATGCTTCCTGTGCCCACAAAAGGGTCATAGACAAGCTTCCCAGGTTTGGCTTGTGCTTGGTTAGCCATCAGGAATGCCATTTCAGCATCCATGGCTGTCGGCCCGAGATAAGTACGACTTTTTAACTGATAAGTTGGCAAAAGCTTCCTATCAGCAGCACCAATCTCTCGACCAAAAAAGATTCTCCTTCCCACGATGGGCGGCAGTCCATTATTAGAACCATAATTATCCGTTTCAATGATCCAGAACGTGTGATCAGGGTTTTTTAAGTTAACCCGGCCCTGAAACCAGACAGAAACTAGTAAATCCACAGACCGTATCTTCTAAGCCTGAGAAATTCCATGAATTACATGCAATATATCTAAAGTGTAAAATTCATTTCGGTCTCTCATTCACATGCCATCTCAAATTTAGGTCTCTCTATTGTTCAACTTACTCATCAAACCTTCAATTTTTGTCTTTAAAATAATATCTCTAATTCTAACAAGTCCGTTAGTTTTGGACTTGTCTTTTTTTTTTTTTTATAATGGTGGTGTCCGGGCCAGCTTACGCGCACTTCGACTAATTTCACCGGATAAAAGAATGTGTGAAAAAAGACAAAGTTTTGGACTTGTCATTTTCCTTTAGCTTTTGAGCATTTTTTCCTTTTTGAATACCACGATCAAGTAAAAAAAAAAAGATAACCAACGCCTATTCTCACCCTTCTCCAGTAACCAACTAGTACGCCAATTCTCCATCTCATTGCTCAGCCCCTACCAACAACCCCCTCCTCCTTGTGTCAACTGTGCCCTACTATTCCATTGCTCCCTTATCTCCAATCTCTCTCGACCCCCTCCCCCCAATTTGAATAATAGACCACTACCCTTCACTCCTTGTTCTCCCCCCACCCAAACAAACCAGTTCTTCTTCCCCAGTTCCAATCCCTTCAAGGAACTGGCACCTCCTCTCCACTACAGGGTTGCATCTCTTTTCTGTTTTCTTTTTAATTGGGGATTTGACTTCAGAAATAAGCAAAACGATGATAAAATTCGGAAATTGTCTTAGTTACAAGATTAAAGATGCTGATAAAGAAACAGAGAATTTAATGTGCAGGGTAATAACAGATGGACCAAGAACACAAATAGAATATACAAGGAACCAAATTCTTTTCTAACCAAACAGGATAATCAAGTTGAGACTATGTCCTCGGAATTGAAAAGGGCAAAACAAACGTCAGATCATATAGCTAAATCTAGGCAAGAATCATATCAAGTAGCATATAATTTTCTCAAATGATTGAATGCAAAAAGAAAGTGATGTATCAGATGGTAAGTGCTGCAAGCAATAGGATTGAATCAAAATTAAGTTTCACTTTGTGGAGCAAACAGAATGAAATAATTCTTGATGTAGTAAATAGAGAAATCTTAACCCAGTACTAATAGTACAAACATAACAAAACAAGAAAAGCAGAAATCCTCTACCTATGAAAATTAAGGAGGAAATAGTGCTAATATCGGGTTTTTCTGCACCTTACTTTCTACCACAAGAGCAACCTAGTTGACCAGATTGAGCTTTATGAAATATAGTCCAGAATAATAAGTATGTACCTTGAAAGGAATGTAGGAAAATGATCGAATACGCTCATTTTGCTCCTCAAAGCTGATAACCTTCCCAAAGGTTTCAACAGAAATCCTGAATGTACTATCAGATGTCAGGTATGGCAGCTTCCGCTCATCAGGATAACGTTTAATTGACTCTTCTAATTCTTCAAAGCTACTTCCTTCTCCCCAGAGTTCAAAAATTCCTTTTACAAGAATACCTGCACAAGCATGACTGACTTATCAATATGTTGTTTACCCCTAAGCTACTCTTCCAATCTTTTTACAGATAAGTAGATGCCAAAGAGTTTCATAAGGTCAAAACCTCCTCTGTCACATAGTAAATCCTTTTTACACAGTAATGTTTAATACACTTCCAACCTTAGCGTAAATAGATAGATGCAAATTGCCAGGAGCTTCTTCTCTTTTTTGACAAGAGATGGTAGCTCAAATGGAAACTCCACCTCTAAGTAGGTTGTGGGTTCGAGTCACCAAGGGAAGCAAATTACCATATAATAAAACAAGTCTCTTTTTCTTTTTCTGCTATTGAAGATGCCGATGTCTAAAGCGGCATACATCAAGTATCTTATCACAAGTCCCATATGACTTGGAAAATGATTCATGAACTGCAACATCACTTCACTCGATAAATATATAGAACTAAGCCTTCATCATAAGGAGTTGGTATGGCTTATATAGATCTGTGTTTTCATGCTGTTCTCTTCTTAGCTAAGTCTGTATAACATTGGAGAACACATCCTCAAAATTAAGAGGTACTCATTCAACAAATACCTCTTTAAAACCTAAACTTAAAAGAAGTTTCGACCAATAAATATATAGAATGAAAGAACACAGTTAACCATATCCCATTTCAATCTTAAATCACACATATATTGGGGTTCCACCTTTTATGCTTTTTAGGAATTGCTTATCCATAGGGTGAATAAATTATAAATCACCCAAGGAAGCTAACGGAATCGACAGTTCGTTGATTGGAGCACATATATTCAAAATGTGCCGACAAGTTCATAATGATTTTATAAGTGAAACCTTAACCCAAAACCTATCAAACGACCTCCAAATCATTTCAAAATATCACAGGCAAGTCAGAAATGACATAACGAAGATTAAGGAATTGCCTATCCATATAGCAAACGAACTTAAGGCGTATTTTATGCCAATCAATAGTATAGTAACCAGGTTTGATTAAGTATTACTCTCTCCGTCCCATTTTATACAATGTTACATCATACTCCCTCCGTCGCAATTTATGTTAAGGTGTTCTACTTGGATAGAGTTTAAGCATATAAAACAAACCACAGAAAATTTATGTAGCTGTGAACCATCTTCAACAACAACAACAACAAAAAACCCAGTCTGTTCCCACAAGTGGAGTCTGGGGAGGGTGAGTTGTACAAGACCTTACCCCCTACCTCGACTAAGGTAGATAGTTTGTTTCCAAAAGACCCAACTTTCTTATACAGTTAAATTGTTACTAAATATAGAAATGCATCATTCTTTTTTCGAGACAAACTAAAAAGGAAACAGTGTCACATTACTGACAGTAAAACAGTTATGGGCTTACTTCGATTAGCAACACTACGAGCAATATCATCAGAAGGAAGATTTACGAAATGAAAAGGCGAATCGGGGTGATGGTTTTCTGGAAGTTTCCATTCAACTGAATTGTTAATTGGGTCATTGCTAAAAAGTTGAGCCAATGATTCAACTTCAGGTTTCCTATAGTCCAATAATCTGTGATAAAATACACATAAATACCACATTTTTTGCAATATTTCACCTTGTTAGGGTGTTTTCAAGGTGGCTGAGATTAGTAACGGCGGTCAGTGCGGTGGCTGGCGGTGGAGTAGTGGTGGCGGAATGGTATGGACTTGGGCGGGTACAAAAGGGTAGTCTTCTAAACCCAAAATGTTTACCCTTTCCTCTTAAACCCTTTTTACTCTAAAAGTTAGTTGAGGGTCAGGCTACGTCTCGCCCTTCTCGGACCTTGCTCGTGGATAATATATTTTTATATTATATTAGTATAAAAAAAATAGTACCATTTTAATAAATATTTATGTGTAACGCATAATTCTAAACTCTTCATCTCTCTTTCTCTTCCCGTCTTCTTCCTATTTGTCGGCCGCCTCCCCCTCCTTTTTCGACTTATGATGTGTCACCTGGTTGTTTTGTCTGTGTTTCGTATGTGTTTATATGTGTATAGATTTGTATTTACGTGTGTGTGTCTTGGTGCATAAATACATTTACATCTTTGAATGTTTAGTTGTATTTCTTTAAATATACTTGTATGTTCGTGTATATGTGTTTCTAAGTATAGGTTTATTTAATTACTTGATACTATCTCTATTCCACAAAGGATGACATAGTTTGACTTGGATAATAAGAAAAATATCGTAATTTCTGAAATTTGTTGTCTAAAATAGCTATAGATATTTGTGTGTTTTAAGTCATTCCATGAAGTGTAAATAGAGAGGTTTAAAGCTAATTTTTTTTTTTTAATTTAGAATTATATCATTCTTTTTTAAATGGAGTAATAAGAAATTTCATGACATCCTTTTTGGAACGGACGGGATCATGAATCAAATCGCGAAAGAAAGTGAAAGCCAGACAACCATATTCCGCATTTTCATATTGATGATTTTATCATGTAAGTGTAGAAATATATTAAATGGTTCCATTTAACATAGTCCTAGGGCAAAATTGGCTCTTTATGTTACATGAAAATTAGTTTAAATGAATTAAAATACAACGTGACAGTCAGTTAACTTTCATGTGTAGATGTGCTTCACTTTTTTAACATAAGGGTAGATTTGACACCAAAATCAAAACGAGACAATATTGATATACAACAACTACATGCACATTTATATCCCACAAGGAGTCAATAATTGGTCTATTTCGAATAATTCAGGGTAAATGTGGCCCTATTTCGTTAACAAGTATGTTCTTGTTCATTGCATGCATGGGTTTAATCGCACTGGATTTATGATCATTCATTGTCTTACCCTTCCGCCACCCATGACTGTTACTCAGGCAATCAAAATCTTTTTTGATGCTCGTCCTTCTGGGATTTATAAGCCTAAGTATATTGATGCATTATATGTGAAACACAAATAACAATGTGAAATGATGACAATCCTGGAGATGCAAGAACAACAAAATGATTTGCGAGAGAAATGTTTAGGAGGAAGAATTTTTGGATGCTCCTAAATTTTAAGGATTTTTTTGAAATTATTCCACGGTTTTCACATAAAGTATATGGTCTTATTTTTAAGGGTTAGTATGATCCTTATGTTACTCACACATGATCGTCTTCTGAAGTGGAAATACCAAGAAATTACTTTAGTTGACTTTTTCTTTGAGATGATTGCATTTGTGAATTGCTTTATCTACATGAACGAGGGAAGAAGAAACTAATGGAAGGAAACATAGTTGTTTTTCTTGATGGTTCGTTTTGTTCTTTTAAGAATGGTAACATGTGACACTCCACCTAGCAGTATCCCACATCGACATAAACACATGAAAAATGCTAGATATTTAAGTATGTCTCTTTAGACCTTAATGATACATTTTAAACGCGTTCTGGCCTAAGCTTAAAGCGGACAATATCACTAGAGGGCTGAGCTATAACAAATATTATCAGAGTCACTCCGTGTCAGTCTTGTTGATGTGAGACAGAGTTCATCCTGGGAAGGCGGGGGCAAACCTAGGCGGGGCGAATCTCAGTGAGGACGTTGGGCGGGGAGACAGAGTTCATCCTGGGAAGGCGGGGGCATCCGTGTCAGTCTTGTTGATGTGAGACAGAGTTCATCCTGGGAAGGCGGGAGTCTGGGGGCAAATTTCAGTGAGGACGCTGAGTCCATAAGAGAGAGTGTATGTGACACCCTACTAAGAGTATCCCACAACGGCATAACACATGAGATATTCTGGGAAGGCGCCATGTATGATGCGATTGCGATGATGAGAAAAGAAGTAGAGCGCGATAGCGCCAAGAAGAGCACGATCGCGTCTGGACTGCACTGGACAGTTTTGTAATTTCACAGCAGCCAAATTGGGAACATATATTCAGCCCTTGGACGACCTAGGGCTTATATTTTGGCCATTTTTTCAATCTTGGAGCAAGGATCCATCAACAACAACACCAAAAGGGTGAAGATTTGGAGCAACCCATTGAGAAATTCTCAACCATTAGTACTCCTTTCTTTACTTTCATGCTTTGTATTGAATATATTGGGTGTTGTTGATGTTATTGAAGAATTGATTTTGTGAATATACTTCATGGCTATTTGTGTTATTAATTGATATGATTTTGGACATGAATTTATGAATGAGTCGTGACTAGGAATTTATATTGTTAGGTTTTGATTGTCTAGCCTCCATTGTTTTGATTGCTTGACTCTTGTGCTCGCGACACTTGAGTTGCCCGTCTACTTTGCTAATTAAAGATTCGGGAGAGATTAGTTAGCATAGAATAGTGAAGCTAGCAAGGATTTGGGTTGATAGGGTATTTCATAGACTAACTCATCTAAAAGAAGTTACGCTCGGAAGAGGTCTTCTTTTCTCGGGTAATGGGTAGTGCTTTACAAGCTCAACCATGGCTTTGACGAGCGCCGTTGAGGTAAATCCCTTCTAGACTGGAAGGATTCTAGGGATTACATTAGAACGACCCGACCATAATATATAAACCCCGTGCTATAATTGCGTCCTAGGCTCAAAACTTGACTTCCTTGGTTGTGAGAAGGCCATATATCACATTTACTTGCTTTCCTAGTGTAGTTTGTAGTTGTTAATATCGTTCCATCACCTCGTTATCCTAGTTTGGCTTTGTCAAATAGGCTTAGTTCCTCCACTACTTTGATCGCATCACTTTGTTCCTTGTGGATTCGACCGCGACTCCTAGTTGGGTAAATTGTATTGCGATGACCGTTCATACCTCAAGCCGAGGTGTGTGTTGAGCGTTCGTCAATAAACTTGTCCAAAGCAATAATTTAGATGCAATAAACAACATAAATTTAGTAAAATACAAAAAAGTAACGACACCACTGGCGAGGGAGGGTGTCTGCCGATGGCTTAGTGGCTGGTGAGGGGGAGATTTGGTAGCTAGGGTATTTTTTATGAAGGAGTGCTAAAATTTGTAATTTTAGGAATGTGTGTTATGCCTGAAAAAAATATGGCCTCCTATTTATAATTTTGGGTGGTGGGCTGCCTATTTTTGAAAATTTTCCAATTGTTTTAATGACATTTTTACGCCAATTGACATACTAAACCACTTAATTACGGAAAATACCGATACTTTTAAATAATTACCCTACATACCAACACTTTTTACATTTTACAAAATATACAATTTTTTCATTTCCTTCCTCCCTCTCTACCCAAAACCCTAACTTCTCCCTCTCTCTTTCTCTCCTCTCCTCCACCCACCCACCCTTCCGCCGTTCCCCACCCCCCCGCTGGTCGCCGCCGCTGCTTTGCTCTGACGCGGCGAACTGGAGCAGATCTGCTCCTCTCTTTTCCGATCTTCTCCTCTTTTTTTCATTTTGTATGTGCATATGTGTGTATTTTTATGTATACATATGTATTTTGTAAATACAAATTCAGATCTCCTTCTCCTTCTTCTTTTTTGCATTTGAATATACATTCAAATACAAGTGTATGTATCTGTATGTTCATGTATATACATGTAATGTTTTTCAGCACACAAGTGTATGTACGTGTATATCACTGTATGAACATATATATCTGAGCATCTATTTGTATTGTTTGTATGTTCTTTTGTGTGTATATCAAGTGTATGTGTGACATACATAAATTTGTATGTTTTTAGTTGTAGATCCGTAGATCCTTGTATGTATGTGTGTGTCTAGTGTATGTCAAGCATAGTTTTTTGTGTATTTACATGTATTTTTTGTTTATATGTATGTTGCAAGTGTATTTTCAAAGAGAAATCAATGTTTATATGTGTATTTCAATTTTTTAGATTCAAAAAAAAAAAAAAAAAAGAATCCGGCGGCGGCGGCAGCCGGCAGTGACTAAGCGACGCCGCCGCCTGGGGTGGTAGCAGTGGGAGGCGGGACAGTAGGAAGAAGGAGGAACCCTAATTTGTTAGTTTTTGTTGGTTTTGTATATAATGTGTAAAAAAAATGTTGGTATTTTTTGTAAAATGGAATAATATTGGTATTTTTTGTAATTTTGGTGTTAGGGTTGTGTATATTTGTAAATAGCTCCTTTTTTTTTTTAATCATTTTCCATTTATAATTTCATGACAATAAGGAAAAAAATACTTGAATATACTTTTTTTGTCCTATTTTAAGTCATATATTATTTTAAGCGTTACATTAGCTTAAAATTTTCTAAAATAACTGTTGGTTTGGAAAGTCAATATAAAGTTAATTTATATTTTTTGAACATCACGTTTATTTTTAATTAAAAATAAAAAAATAATTAGTTCTACTAGTAAGGTTGACGGGATGCAAGCCCTCCATTTATGGGAAAACCATGATGTCAACACCGGCTTTTAAACGAGGCATTTACTAAACTACGACACCGGAGCAACAACTTGCCGTTTTAACCTCTATTACTGTAGTTTAGCAAAATGATCTCTATTTAGTTTAATGAATTAAATTTGGACAAAAATATCCTTCCGGAACCTCCTCGAAGTCTTCTCAACTAGTTGCCTTGAAGTCTTGGCTAGCCAATACTTGCCCTCGACCCCTTCACCAAATCTTTATAATTGCAGTCTAGTCTAGACAGCACTTGCCATCGACCTCTTTTCATATTCTCTCAGCTAATTGCCCTGAATTCTCGCTTTGGCAACGCTTTAGAAAAAAAGAAAAGAAGGAAAAAACGAAAAAAGGTGGCCATTTTTCTAAAACCATATAAATTAAAGTAAGGCAAACATTCACAACTAGTCAAAAATAAATAAGGTACAAGTAATGATCTTCTTCCTCACTAACTGGTATGCAACATTATTACATGCATTATTTCTAAAAATATTTATCTTTTTTCAGCTATTCATTTTTAGCTTCATGGTGACTCTATTCTTGTACAATTTCTTTACTGCTTGTTACCATTCTCTAATCAATGTATGTTTGATCATCTTATGTTCTGTTTGGGTCAAACATGTAGAATAAACACTAATTAAGGCTTCAAATTACCTGAGTGCTAATTGCATGTTGGTTTGAAGGAAGTTTTCTGTGGCTAATTGCATGGTGTTTTAGTAATGTCTATGATAAAGAAAAATCTGATTACGAAGTCTTAACAGTTATGGTGAACTATTCTAAACTGAATTTCATGCTAGCAAAGCAAAGGAATTGATCATATTATTGATCTTTGTAAACCATTCTGGAATTAGACGTACTCTAAATTAAGATTTTATTGTACTAATTTGTGTAAAATGTTAGGTGTCATATACTTGAGTATCCGGGGGGTGGGGGGAGGGGTCAAAGCTACCAATACCAATTTTGATAATTGAGCTAACAAGTACCCGATAAATTAGTTGAAGTGTGCACGCGTTGTCCCTATTACCACCGCCGCCGGTATCAATATGATGTCAGAAAATAAGTTCACCTTGTGTATGCATGTCTTGCCCAAGTCATCCACAATCATTTATCAACTTTATGTAGCTATCTAATTAGCCTGCATGGAGTTACTTTTAGTGGTGGTCATTCAACTATGAGTTTCATCTCACAAAAGTCACTCAGTGTTAATTTATCACTTTAAAGTAATTCAACATTGTCCACTATCAAATTAGTCATTTTTAACGGAATAATGACATAAGTCCACTGAAAAAATGACACGACATATATACTTTTCTGATAATTTAATTATTTTTCATGCCACATCAGTTTCAATTTATACCACATATGATATTATATCTAACTCTAATAAAATTGTCCTCAATGGTGATGGAACTAGGTTTCATGATATCACTAATTGTATCCCAGCAGCATGATATCGATGAATGCATATCATGACATAGACGATGCCAACTAATTGGGATTAAAGTTTATCTTATGTTGTTATGCTTACAGTGCATCCATTGTTACCCTTCTTATTTGGTTAGAATTTTGTATATACTTGTACGGAAGTGTGAGATATAGCTCTTGATTTAGAGAACCTAATTTCTTAATATTGCAATGATAAGCTAAGGAGGATGTTAGGAAAATTTTGAGCTCAGAACAGTTATTTACTAATCATGTTTTGTTATTGGATTTTATCTGCCTCCGCGTATGATTCTGAGCTTTCCGTAGTCAGAGCCTCTAAGCCTCACAAGTCACAACCTTGAAAGATGCTGGCATGGAAGATCGAAGTAGACAGCAGAGATGACTATGCACTTGATAAAGTTTTAATACGTCATGGGAATGCTTTGTGGGCCCTTGTAGTTCTTCTAAATTGCTGCCTGATACTGGAGAGAAAATCCTTTCCTTAAAGATGTATTGTCATGTTCTTGCTTACTCTGGGGACGGAGAGAATCGCTGGGTGATAGGTCGCTCAATTTGGTTGGACGAAACTCTGTAAATTCAGGTGTGATGTTAGAGCTAGGCAGCAACTCGAGTGGTTAACGTGAATCAGATAAAGAACGAGGATCTGCAGAAGTTGAGACTGGATATAGAGTGCATGATGCTTGGAATTCAATTCTGGAATTGGAGATTAAACAACGAAAACGGATGCTCAACTCAAGTGTGTATCAGCAGGCATTTTGCTACTTTGGTTCCAGGTGAACGCTACCTACTTCATTTTCTCCCCCTTTCTTTTGCCTATTAATTTTTTATGGTAACCTCATGAGTTTCACATAAGACCTGCTATGTTCAAATTTTTGAACAATCTTGGATTGAGTAGCTGTGGTGCTTCACACTTCTTTTGTCAGTTAAAAAGCCTAAGGTCATGCATGATGTAGGTGAAACATATTATTTGTGCTGGATTTTCTTTATCCAACTGTTTTCAAGATACAATTCATCTCATTGTTGGTCTGCTTGCACATAATATTTTCTTCTGAGTAGATGTGTTGTACTTCATATTGATGACTAGATTTACGGAAATATATCTTTGGAGCAAGTTTTGGGGAGAAAATGGGCAAGAATTTGACTTCTTATGATGTGTAGTTCTAGCTATGGAATATATGGACCACCCACCATGTTGCGCAGTTGCAGTAGTGCATCGTGTGTCAGTGCACTGGCACAGAATGTCATGAACTGTCATATTTTTACATGATGGCTCTGCAAACTGTGAGATTGCAAAATTTTGGTTTAGAACTCTTCTGTGGGTTGGTTAATCTTGAAGCACGTCGCCATGGTGGATATTTCTGATAATCTATGTTTTACAATTAACGAGCATAATGCCAAGATGTTCATCTCTAGGATGATAATTGCAGGCAATAACTGATAAGAAAAATGAAAAACTTTTGATAGTGTACTCCTTTTTGCTTCACTATCAAGCTTCAGTTTCTCCAAAACCTTATTCATTGATGTATCCTTCTACTAGTAGGAGTTCTTCACCCTGTTCCACAATCTGAAAAACTGATAATCAAGTAAAGTAAAAGAGCAAATAGAAGAGGAAAGGAAATAAAAGAATAAAGAATAAAGGCTAGAACTAGATTATATACTTCAGAAATGGAGCAGCTGCTTTTTTAGTTGGATACTAGATTGTTCTCAGAGAGGGTGAAAGTTACCTTATGAAGCTTTGCAAAAGTTAATTTGTTTTGTGTTAGAACAAATACTTTCAAAGTTATTAAGATTGATATTCTGTGTGCTGAATTTACCACAACTTTTCTGTCTTATGGATAAACTAATCAAATGCAGTTTTATCCACTGGTTGTGGATTGTGTTAAAGGTATTTTGTTCGATCCTTATTCGTAAGGAACTTAATTAGAAGTTCTCTTATCCTTTATTGGAAAAATATCCGGAGGGAGGAAGGGGATTACGGGTTATGTATTGTCCTTAATTAGTTCGAAGAAGATTTGCCAGGACAACTCATTGTCCATGTAACACTTTTTCGAATGTATATTAGTCTGAGGTATATCTATGTTTATATAGATTTATTTCATTCAGAACTAAGTAAGCCGCCTATTTAAACTCATAACGTACCTTATAAGGGATTTAGTCCGCACAATTCCCCCAATCTAACTCTCCTAAAAACCACCTTTCTGCAGCCATCATCCAGCTGTCATAAGCGAAGGCACTTGTTTGCAGACCTTCCATTTGTTGTAAGTTCTCTTCGTTCTTTGGCGATGAAAACAATGTGTTATATGAAGTTCCCTCTGAGTACTCACTTAATTTATGAACCTTGTCCTTAGAAGCAAGCAAGAACTTGTGTTGTAGGGGTTCAAAAGATTTGGTTGATGTCGCGACTAATCTCATTTATTCTATGGTGAATCTATATCTTAATTTTTGCATCGCATTGGGTAAAATGAGACTGAATTAATTATTTTCCTTTCCTGTTATTCATATCATAAGTAGGTTTGTGTTCCATTGATAATCATTTGCGCTGATACAACTGTCTATTCCGGTTTATGGATGATCATAGGTGTAGAATTTTTTTATACCACCTGTGTTGCATCGATCTCTGCCTCAGTTTCAGCTCTTCCCTTTGTAGAATCTAGTAATCAAATTTATTTTTGATCTTTTATATGCTCCTCTCTAATGAATGAGCAAAATCATACCCCGGATCTGATAGTTTGTGAGTTATTAAGATTGCTAATTTACTAAATCTGGAAACAGCATTCATTAGCTTGTGTTCATATGTACCAGATTAATCCTGTAGGCTCCTAGATTTCTGTGGATCAATGCAAGTTAATCACCAACAAAGCAATTTCCCTAACCAGGGCTCAGGGGCGGAGATGCAGCATGCTCTAGAAGCCGCCACATCCTTCGGTCATAGGAACGTTCCCGACATGAACCAACAAGTGTTGTCTCCAGATGCTATGGAAACAAGTAGACTTAATATGTATGCAGCTTATAATGAGAGGTCAGATGCTGTAGAAGCGGTCATTGCAAGTAGTGAAGAGAAACAGCCAGTTGTATATCGGCGTACAAGATGGAGGGGTAAGATGATTAAAGAGAAACAGCCAGTCGTATATAGTCGTATGAGATGGACAGATGAGATGGTTAAGCTTTTGATCACTGCTGTTTCTTACATTGGAGAAGATGTTTGGTCCAATGGGATGTTCCCAAAGAAAGGTAAATGGAGGGCTATTTCCAATGTTATGGCTGATAGAGGTCCTCATGTCTCACCTCAGCAATGTGAGGATAAGTTTAATGATCTGAACAAAAAGTTCAAGAGACTAAATGATATTCTTGGGAGAGGCACTGCATGTAGTGTCGTGGCGAACCCTGCCCTTATGGAAATGATGGACCTGACTCCTGATGTGCAGGAGGAAGTGAAGAAGCTTTTAAGTAGCAAACAGTTATTCTATAAAGAAATGTGCTCATACAACAATCAAAATAGATTATTCCTTCCAGATGATTCGGAACTCCAGCAATCTGTACTGTTGGCTCTCAAACGTAAGGACAGGGATGAGCCTGAATTTGCCGTGCAGGATATGCCTGCCAAGAGAATGATAGTAGGGGAAGAAAGAGGTTCCAATATGGTTTGTGCATCTCTGAATTCAATCACTAATTCAGTTCCTAACGTGCTTAACCTTAACAGCAATGGAATTCATGATTCTGCTAAAAATGAGGAGGCAGAAACATTGCAGAAGGAGCAGGAGATTATGCATCGTTTACTGCAGTTGAAAGAACAGAAGTTGCAAATCGAGGCCCAGATTCTGGAATTGGAGAAGCAGAGGTACGAGTGCCTGAGGTTCCGCAGTGAAAAAGATAGGGAGCTGAAAAAACTGAAGTTGGACAATAAGGCTATGAAGCTTGAGAACGAGAAATTTGCGATTAGGATCAAGCGCTGTGAAGCAAGTTTTCTGAAGGAATAATGTATCAGGATATGTTTGCAAGGCTCCACATGCTGATTGCTGCAGATAGGGGTCTGTGATTATTATTCTTTAAGTAAGCCCTTTCCTGTTACTGTTGGACTGCACCTTTTGTCTCTTGTTTCTGTTTGCTCTCTTTTGGTGCAAGAAGTACAAAGTCTTAACTTTTATGGTGTGGTAGCTAATTTAAACTTTTGGTACCTAGTTGATAAATTTGGTGCCATGATTCTTTTCCAATTTTATTGTGTTTCTCGTTATTAACCTTGCACACAGTATCTGGAGCATTTCTGGATATTCTAGAACCGCTGCTTATATCTGTTTAATGTTGTCAAAGGGTGTATGGAGTATCACAGTTTTCCAGCTATGCACCATATGCTGCCTGCAATCTTGAAATATAAGCGAACTTGTCTGAAATAACGTTTGAACGGTGCTAGTATCTAAATTGATGGTTGTTCTTTCGATGCAGTTTTTAACTTTTGCAGTATTACGTTGTTAATCGTTCCTCGTTTTGCTATGTGATGTTTGATTGGAACTTTGTATTTCCTTCTTGAGTGTTTCTGTATTTCTTCTCTACTAGGACTTTGTCGTCAAGTTATACAGGTATAATACTCTAAATCACTTGATCAGCTTAGTGTCTAGATCTTTGAATAACTTCAAGACGGAGAAATCGATATAGGATCTATCAGAAATTTTATCTGCATTATGATCAGCAGGTTGGTGTGAGGGGGCTAAAACTATATTTGTGTACTTTGGATATCAGAGATACCTCATGTGGGCTTTTGGCCTAACTGGAGTTAGGCTGCAAGTTCAAAGCCTCGGGAAGTACGTGCTCACCTCTTATCCTCTTCTCAACTTAAATATCAGGCTTTGTCGGTAGTAGGAGTAGAAACTCGTGACATGCACTTTACTCACATGTTAAATGTGCAGTTACATTTCTGGTGCACCATTTAGATATATATATACATTGCAATCAGGTCACTTAATGATCTGATTTACATATCTTTAGTAAGCATTAGTTGGTGAGAGAACAAAAATAGCTGGTGGCTTAAATATACAGTGTGTATGAATGGAAAGACAATAAGAAAATAAGTCAATGAAAAATTAATATACAGATTTCTCTGTATAAAATATACACCAAAAAAACCTTGCTAGTCCCTATATAAGTTCCCTTTCCATTTCACCACATTGTTTTTATGCATTGATGATTTGTTTTCTAATTATGAGGCTTCTGCAGCAGCTGCCTCTGATACTGGAAGCTCCTCAGCCTTTGCTTCTTTGGTTTCTTTGTTCTTTTCATCTTTAGCTGATTCCTTTGGTGCTTCACTCTGTTGCATTCATGTTGCGACGTGATCAGACAACAGCGTAAACATAAAATGACACAATGAGATATATATAATCTGATATAGTGTAGGACATATATTACATTTTCTATGAGCCACCATGATCTATGTTGCTCAGATTCTTCGAAAATGCTCCAAGGTGCGTGTCGGATCCTCCAAAAATAGTGCATTTTTGGAGGATTCGACATGGGTGCGGCGGCATTTTGAAGGATCCGGGCAACTTAGACCATGATCAACCATTTACTATAGTGTAGGACATTTTTGGAGGCCCTCCCTCTTTTTGTATAGGTTGGATACTTCTCTTCATGGAAAAATGCTTATGTATTGCCTTTAGTTTGCATTTACTTCATAGTAGGATCTTGTTCCAAGTTCTAACTCAATGACCATTTCCCATATTTCAAATCAAGATTATATTTTATTTAAAAGATAATGTAATAAGATGTCATCATTGAATATCAAATTTAAGTTATATACATTAGCAGTGTAACATTTTTACAATTGTGTTACGTTTTAACACGTGATACCTCATCGAGTAAAGATCCAAGAGATTGGTGCTTGTCATCATCGGCACCTTTCTCCTCAGCCACCTTCTCATTCTCCTTTGGCTTGGCATCATCACCACCTTCTGTCACCTCCACCACCTCAGGCGCGGTAGTGGTGGTCTCGTCCTCCTTCGGTTGCTCCGGTGGAGGGGCAGCTGCCATTGCCTCAGCCCTCATTCCCTTTGGTACACTAGCACAAGCTCCCATATTTTATGTATGTCTTACCAAATTATAAAGGTGCTGAAACCTTTCTTTCTTCCTCTCACAAACTCAAACTATGCAGGTTTGTGAGAGAAAGAAAGATGGAAAAATGCCAAAGGGACAAAGAAAATGACTTACAAGTAATTTGCAAGGTTGGCTTCTAATAGGAATATATACATGGAAAAATAAACTTTCATTTACCTTTGGTATCTCCGATTTTCTATCTTAGACATAGAAAATTTTAAGGGAAATCAATGGTCTCAATATATGAAAAAAAAATCATTTTTCATTTGTCCAACTTTTTAGTAAATCACATCACAAATGGCTACATTGCTACTTGATTTCTTCCAAGTCCTAGCTAGCTAGCTTAATTATGTATACAAAATCTTTCTTTCTTACTTATGTGCCAATAGTATATAGATTGTTGAATCTATTAAACGTATATTTCTTAAAAACCAGTTATATACAAAATGTAGCAATTCCGCCAAGATCTTTTCGTTAGTTGAGGGTAGAATCCGCCTGAATCGGCCCAAGTCCCTTGCTTGAAGCACTATCGCAATGGAGCTAACTACATGCCAAAATATATTGCAATCACCCAGACCTTTCTAATACTAAAAACCTATATACGCAATTTTTTCAGTTGCTTACTTGGCCTAAGCAAGCCTGACCGAACACCCTAAAGAAGTTCTTTCTCCATCAAACGGGAATGGAAGAAGAACGAGGAGGTATTCTTTAGGACGACGGACGACGGACAACCGCCCCGTAGGGGGTTAGTCGATTTGATTTTTGTGTTTGTTGTCTTGCTCCCTAAGACTTTCGTTCAGTGACATCACAAGGGGTTTATTGCTTACATCTCAATATGCAAAGAATGTAGGTTTTTACATCATTAATATATATGACACAAAGCCATTTTTATAGTGGTTGAAATCATGACATTTGTACTGTGGTTTAGCTAACTACCAATAAAAGAGAAACAATGCTTCCAAATTCATAAATTCATGATGATAAAAGCATCATGTCTCCCTTAGCTTTGCTAAAAGCATTAATCATCATATACTTCATGGGAATATATTTCTTCTCAGCAAGACTATATTTACTGAAAATGTAGCATGTCTTTCATTAGATCCCAATTATTCATGTAATAATATGTTACTAGTATAACTTTGTATATATCTTGAATTTTCGTAGGTTCGACTTGCAACCTGAGTATAGAAAATTTGCGCTAATAAGTTCTAAGACTTGCATAAGAACTTCTAAGTCTTGCACAAAGTTTGGGCAGTTTGGTTATTGAGATTGAAAAATATGACGTCTCATAAATTTAGAATTATCATTTCAGTGGAATTATAATCTCGAGATAAATAATCTTAGTTCATATATGGGATATGATAATATCATATCAATACCTCAGATTAGCTAATACCATTAATAAAACATAGGATAAATACAATCCCAAATTTAATATCGGAATTAGTATTTCAATCCACCAATCAAACGACGAATTAGAATGGAATTGTAATTGGGGATTTAAAGTATAATGGCATAGTGGAAAAAACTTTTTGTTTCTTCATGTAGGATGTAGGCTTGGTTAAATCTCGTTAAATCCTCTATTCTTATCTATTTATATTGTGTGTGATTATGTGCTAGTGTATCAACAATATATCATTAAACGGCTACAAGGTTTCGCAAATGTAGTAGATGAGATTCTCCTTAATCAGTCCTTAGGTATGCAAACCTTGTGAAATATTATGCTTTAGGGATGTGCATGAGCCTAGCTATTAGCTACAAACAAAATTAAAAAACGGTAAATGGTCAAATATGTCACTGAACTATCGTAAATGGAACAAAAATGTCATATGTTATGAAGGTGTCCCAAATATTCCATCACTGTTAAAGATGTGTCTCAAATATGTTATCGTCTTGATACCAATGGCCTATATATGCCATTTTCCCCACTTTTCACTAGCGGACTAATTTTAAAATCTTTTAAAATCTATTTACTCCATTTGTAATTATAACAATATAACTAAATGGACTCCAATTAAAATATCCTCCATCCTCATTTTTTTTTACTCGACCCGTCCTATCCCTTAAAAAACATTTGCTACACAAAAAACATAAAGTAAAAATGCCAAAATATCATCATTTGCAATAAAATTTACGATCAGGAATGACTAAGTAAAAAAACAAAATATGCTACAGTGGTACATATCGAAAGGGTTTCATGCATATGATTGAAATGCTGATTTTATACTTAAAAAAAACTCTAAAAAGAAATATACATTCACCAGCTTATAGGAGTATGAAGTCACATGTTTATAAATATGTATATGTAGATAAACCCAAGAAAACTTACAAGAAGAGAAAAACGGAGTGGGAAGAGCCTGTTCCATGCCCCACCATTGCAACGGTGGGGCTGCTGCAACGTCTTCAACTGAACAATCTTACCAATGGCAATGACCATGGCACAAGTTGCACATCCACTTGAACTTTGCGGCACGAAGCATATAACGTTGACGTAATAAAGCAAAATAATTTGTCTTTTCTTTTATAGGTGGATAGAAGTCCTCATGCCAACCGCCAACATTGCACGTGACCGGAGTATAAAGCATGCTGTCTCTGATTTTCTTTCTTCTTTTACTTGTGAGAGATGAGGAATAGGGTGGCGTGATGAAGGTGATGAAGTGGCTAGTGGGTGGGTGGGTCAAGTAAAAAAAATGAGGGTGCGGTATTTTAATTGGGGTCCATGTAGTTTTTGTTATAATTAAAAATGGAGTAAATAGATTTTAAAAGATTTTAAAATTAGTCTGTTACTGAAAAGGTGGGAGAAATGGCATATATGGGCCATCGATATCAAGGCGATGACATATTTGTGACACTTCTTTAACTGCAATTACATATTTAGAATAATTTTTTAACCGATGATATTTTTGTGCTATTTATGATAGTTCAGGGACATATTTGACCTTTGTGTTAAAAAAGTTCGTTAAATACTTGTGTTTTTTCTTCTTCTTTATTGGCTTTGTGTATAATTATATAGTACTATAGTAGTAGTTGACCCGTATTCTGCAACAACAGATGTGACAAAATAAAATATAAAATATAGTACTATCTATAATGTAATATTATGTATCACATCAACTCCAAACCCACCTAATGTAAATTCTAAATTTGCGTTTAGCTATCTTCTCCCTTGCAAAATATTTGGTGATCCTTATATAATTTCCTAAACCATTGGGGCGGACCCAAGTGGTAGTACCTCTTCGCCGGAAACTTACACAGTATAAGTAGATTTTTTTTTATATGTATATATGTCATGTGCTGAGCCCTCTTAATTTTTTTTTGATACATTCGATTATTTATATTTTGATACTCCTTACTGAAAATCCTGATTCCGCCACTGAAGATACTAACTTCAACGCCCACGAAGGCAATCTAAAAAAAAATGCAGGTCGAAATGAAAAGGACACAAAACATACAAGAACCCAAAAGTATAATAAGAGAAAAGAAAAATCTGTAGAGCTTGAGTAGCAAAGTCGGCAACTATTTTCTACTTGTTTACTTACTACTCCCTCCGTCCCAAATTAGTTGTCGCTTTAGAAAAAATTGTGTGTCCCAAATTAGTTGACACTTTAGGATTTCAAGACAAAAATTGTTAGTCTTTTCCAACTATACCCTTAATAATTAAAAAAATTCTCAACAAAATTTAATAGTCAAACATTAAATAGGGGTAACATAGTAAAATACACACTCTATTTAATGATTTTCTTAATGGGCGTAAAGAAGCTAAAGGCGACAACTAATTTGGGACGGAAGGAGTATATAAAAATACAAGTACTACATCTACTTGTATAAAAAAACAGCACGTAAAATATTACTATATAGTGTTAGAGAGGTCAGCTTTAGATGTTCTTTTCTAGGAAATTTCTGTGGATGGCATGAAAAAGACTTTCAATTCGTCAAAATTTTCTCTTGGAATGTGTCAAAAGTCAGATATGAAAAAAAGTATTTGGATGTTAGCAATAGTAATGTTATGTAGTTGGTGGATAAAAAGCTAACTCCTACTTATTAATAGCCTCCACCGTTTTGAACGTGAACCTACATGTGTGGTTCCTTTTCGTCCGAGACTTGAGAAGGTGAGATGTACACAGACTTTATTCCCACCAAAGTGGTGAAGCTGTTTCCGATAGACTCTCGGCTAGAAAAAGCAACATATTAGAAAACACTTTTGAAAATCAAGGCAGTAATATCGTGCTAAAGAGAATGTTAAAAGTAGAGCATATAGCATATCCCAAACAAATAGATAGTAGCAGTAGATATAAAGGCGAAGACTAAGTTGTAAATCATTTATAAACGCATAATACTACCTCTAATAAGGGGAAAGATACTCGACTACAACATACCTTTCTACCCTAATTCTCGACCTCTACGCTCATCTATCTAGGGTTATGTCCTCGATGATCTAGATCTGGGTCATATTCTGCCTAATCACCTCGGTCCAAGACTTCAACGGAAAAATAAAATAAAAAGAGAATTAACTTTTTTTCCTTTAACTAATAGGCTGTTACTTTTTGACATGCTAGATGATATGATAATTGATGGCTTTATTGTATTCTTCTTGGACGAGGGAAGATGCTTCTCTAGGCAATTCAAAGTTTTCAAACCTTTAGTTCCAACTTCCAACAACTATTTACAAGGAAATTTGATGGCTAAAAGAGCTATTGCCATTGACTTTTGATCACTAACAATGTGTACAGTAAGACACCATGGTACACCTCATGTTAATCAAGGTCTTATTTTTTTATTTTTTTTTGGTTTCCACCCGGTGTCCGGTAACTTCATTGGAGCCCGACTAATTCGGATTCGCACCGCGTAGGGCCCCATTCGGAGGAGAAACGCTCCCTACCAGTGATTTTTCGATACCCAGAGCTCGAACCCGAGACCTCTGGTTAAGGGAGGAGTAGCCCATCTGCTACACCCATAGGCGGACCTAGATAGAATGAAGGGGTATCAATTGATACCCCTTCGCCCGAAAATTATATTGTACAAGTAGGTAAAAAAATTATTTTTATGTAGATATATCATATATTGAGTACCCTTAGTTTTATTTATATGTTCAATTATTTAATTTTGATACCCCTTAGTGAAAATTCTGGTTCCGCCACTGGCTACACCACATGATCACTTGGTGGTAATCAAGGTATTATTTAAAATAAATAATTGTTGATAATGTGTGTTTTACTTGTCAATAGTGTTATACGACACAATATGAATTATTGGACTTGTAGGTTTCAAAAATCATATGCTTAAAGTGAAGAAAAAAAATATTGCATTGACTTTTAATCCTTTTATTTTGTTTTGTTTTTTGATGTTCATTAATTATAGAGCATAATGCTTACTGAATGGATGTCTATTTTTTTCATTAAATCAACAGATACTTGACATTTATTTTTATAAAAATTTTTACTCACAAAGATTTTTCTAGTTTAGTGGCTGCATTTTCGAGCTTCAGCCGAGCACATTTGACTGAATCGTCTATACTTGAAATTGAGAAATATTCCAAATACTACGACAAATACAATAACATACCTAATAAAATTTTATATGTAGAATATGAAGAAGGTTAGATGTATGCGAAATTTACAGGGGCGGACCTATATGGTGGAGGTGGGTGCACCGGCACCCGTTGGCGTCGGAAAAAATTGTGCGTATATATATGTATATATAACAGAAAACGTGTATATATATTTAAATGTGCACCCAAAAGAATAAAAATTAATTGGGTGCATTCGGACTTGGGTTCGAATCCCAGCAACTACAATTTTCTTTATATTCTTTTCTTCAATTTTATCTTGTGCCCCACTGAGTTGAAATCCTGGGTCCACCTCTGAGAATTTACCTATTTAAGAGGTAAAGAAATTATTTCCGAAAGATGCTCGGTTAAAAGAAATATCCCTTATCCTAACCCCTCTATATATATATATATATATATATATATATATATATATATATATATATATATATATATATATATATATATATATATATCATAGGTAACTAATATAATTTAATAAAAAATATTGAATGCACATAGATTTTTACTCAATATCAGTAACCTCATAATATATGAAATGAAATAAGAATATCATAAAGTTCTCTCTACTCAAAGACCAAAAAGTCAAAAGCTCTATTTCCCATTATTATTTTCCATGGTAGTTGCTGTGTTCTGCTCACGTAGTGACCAATTTAATATTTGCACTATTCAATAATTCAATTTTCTAACCCCATTAAACAAATACTCCAAGTATTAGTATACTCGTTCCGTTCCAATTTACGTGATAATATTTTTATTTAAAAAATATACAAAGTTCTTTTCTGATCATTTTTTTCTTGAATATTTTATAAATATTTTGGATTATACATTATCAAAATTTACGGTACTTTTTATGTAATTTTTAAATATATAAATTTAATTTTAAAACTTAGAACAATATTTATTAAAATTCAGTCAAAGCTAACAAGTTTGATCCTATATTCCGAATCTTGCCACATAAAGTAAAACAGAGGGAATCGTATTACTCTTCTGAGCCACCAACACTTATAGCGGAGTGGTAAGTACTCTTTATCATTAATAAGAGATTTTAGCATTCGAGCTTTAAATATAATCGTCTTTAGTAGAAAACGTTTTACCTCATCATAAGACTTACTAACATGAATCCTAATTAGTCGTGCTTTCTGGCGTGAATCAAAATTAATCATGTACTTCTCAGTGTAAATCAAAACTAATTGTGTGCTTCTTGGCGTGAATCAAAATTTATCGTGTCCTTTTTGACGTGAATCAAGATTAATCATGCTTTACCATTGCGATCGAATACCGAGTGGGAAACAAAATAAATGCTCTACTGAAAAGTATGCAAAGACCATTTATTTTATTTTTCCATTTTTCCCTTCTTTTGTCTTCATCTTCTCAATATATATACATTTTAAGTTACTGTATTCCAAACTGAAAGCCAAGTTGCTAAATAAATATAAATACTACAGTATAAATCTTTATTATTCATTTCTGACCCACTTTTTCTTCTAATCTGCTTCTTGTTTCTTTGAAAAAAGTCTTTAAATTTTTGTTTTCTTCACTTGGGGTTTGTGTTGACTTTTATTCTTGTTCATCTAAGGTACAGATCTCTGATTCTGATTCTTGTTTATACCACTTTCAGATCTTATGTTTTTACATGTTATGTACCTTTTTTATTTGTCTGATCCCTTTAATTTATACCCTTTATAGTTTTTGTAAATGTGTAGGTGTTTATGTAGCTTTAGGCCTTTATTTATGCAACTTTTTTTGGGTATTTGAGGATCCATTTTGTGTAAAAATTTGGTTGAAGTACTAAATGGTATATAAAGGTTGTGTCTTTATGTAAAAAGATTGCATCTTTATGATGGTAGAGTTACCTGTTGTTGGTAGTAGGTGACAGGTATTCGGTGGAATTAGTCGAGGTGCGCTTAAATTGGCCCGGACACCACCGCCATAAAAAAAGATTGCATCTTTATGATGGTAGAGTTACCTAGTACCTGTTATTGGTAGTAGGTGGCAAGTATCCGGTGGAATTAGTCGAATTAGTCGAGGTGCAGATTAGCTGGCCTGGATACCACCGTCATAAAAAAAGATTGCATCTTTATGCTATTTTGAGCTTAAATTCTTGTTTTCGTAGTGAAATTTATGTTCTTTTTTTGGTTTTTGCAGGTGGAAAATAGAAGTTCAGAAGCTTTGATTTGTTTATAGAAGTTTAACAGGTTTGTCCTAATTGGACTTTCTCATATGTGGATTGATAGAATGAATCCGTGTAGGTTTATGTTTTAAGTAGTAAATCTTATGAATCTATGGTGTGTACACAGAATTTTAGAGAAACAAGGCCTAATCTTTTGATTCATAAAACGGACTGGGTGAAAAGATTGAAGTTGGAAGGCAAAAATCATAAATTGTTTTTAAATGGAAAGAAAAAAGACTCTGCCTTGACTGGAAAAAGAAAGTTAAAGATTGAGTTCGGTGATACCTTCGAGACTCGATATGGCTAGGCCAGTAAAAAAAACGAGTTGGAGTATCGATGAGAATTTTACAAAGATCCTTCTTTAAAGATGTGTTTTTTTTCCTGGTAGTCCGCCGTGACAAACGTGGCGATGTGGTCGGTTGGGTCAACCGTCCCATCATACTTTGGCAAATCGAGCAATTATCCCCATTTCCTTAGATCCTGTTGTATGAGCTGTTTATGGAACTTCACATGCTGTTAATAGAGCAACGACTTGTGAATTAACTTTTAGATTCTCTGCAGAAACTGATTTTTCTATCTTTTTAAGATTTACGTCACATTTTCTGAAAGACTGAAACCCAAACAATTAGTTGAATTATCCTTTTTTGAACTAGAATCAGGGAGGAAAAGTCTGGTGCTAATGATGCGTTGTCAACATTAATAGCTTTACATGTTCTTTTGTTTGCTTGTTTGCTAAGTGCTGGAAGTGCTAAAGCAGTGTTTAATCAGAAAAGCAGTTATCTTTCATATGTTCCGTCAGTTCTTGTCTTGCAACTAAGCTGAGACAACTAGCCTCACTTTAAGAATCTTAAAAAGTTGTATCTGATAAATCTCATGTAATTTACTGTACTTTGGTATCCTTGTGAAGGTATCTTTTTTCTACTCTTTCTTTCTTTTTTTGCTTTTCCTTTTTCTTTTCTCTTTATATGCCTTTCGTGCTTCTCTCTCTTTGCTTTTCTTGTTAGCAACTTATTCTCGTTACTGAAACATGATTTCAGTGTTGCTCTTCTGCAGCCATGCCATTTAACAAGTTTGCTTCACTTTACTGGTGAACACTTATCTTTTAAGGAGGAGCAGAAAGATCAGTACCATTTCTTCTGGTGTTTGGACTTCTGCGTATCAGGTTTACTAGTAGATGTCGTTCCGCAGTATAGTTCGGGATGTAAGAGATAGTTTTGGTAGCTTATCCAGGCGAAGCTTTGATGTAAGGCTCTCTGCTCATCAGAGGGGTAAATCACATGGTTCATTTCATGAGTTAAGCGACCATCCGCCTGTCATCCAGAGCAGTTGTTGGGCTAATCTTCCACCAGAATTACTTTTTGATGTAATTAGAAGATTAGAAGAGAGTGAGAACACATGGCCTGCTCGTAAGCATGTCGTAGCATGTGCTTCCGTTTGCAGGTCATGGAGAATTATGTGCCAGGAAATTGTTAGATGTCCTGAAATTTGTGGAAAGCTTACTTTTCCAGTATCGTTAAAGCAGGTAGGAAGCTTAACTCACATAGTGGTGAAGAGTATTGACTAGTCTTTTGGAGGAGTATTGACGAGTTTTTTTATTTCATTTTTCAGCCCGGGCCTCGAGACGGAATGATTCAATGCTTCATCAAGAGGGACAAATCTAATTTGACCTACCATCTTTTCTTGTGCCTCAGTCCTGGTAAGATTTTTTTGTAGTTTTGCTATTGGGTGGGTTGGGCTGGGGGGGGGGGGGTCTGCTAGCGGTTGATGCTGTGCAAGTTTATGACGTCGCCGCACATAAATGACGCATAAGTAGTGCCAATTCAGAAACATGACAGTAATGATGCAATTAATGTCTTTATCGCTATTCTATCGTCAGCTATAACCTCCCTCCTTCCCCACAAAAGAATACAAATAAAAAAAGAAGAGAAACTCATTATGTCTTGTCTTGGGCACACCTAGGGTGCATGATTTCGAGAAAATGACATAAATTGTCCTTTATTTTAAGAGTTGATCTAAAGTTGTCTTTTAAATATGCCATGGATCAATTTTGATCCTTTAACTTTGTAAAAACTTATCATTTTTAGTCTCTTTCCAAAACTAACTAACGGAGGCACCTCATTTTAACGTACTCATATACAAACATTAAAACAAACATTTTCCTCTCCCAAATTCACTCGGTAAAAAATCTCTCAATTAACTCACTCAATCTACCTAGTTCCGACAACTGTGGAACTACTAATTTCTGTCATTTTCTCATTCAAAGGCAGAAAATGATATTTTGTTGTATAACAGAATGAATTCTTGCTTTCTCTCTATATTTTCTTTTCCCTTAATTTTTTTAGAAATTTCATTCATATTTTGTTGTGTGAATGTATTGAAATGACTATTACGTGAAGATCTAAAACTCTATAAAATAATAATAGTAACTTTTTTCGAAGCAAATAGCACACTTGAATGTGGAGTTTATCTTCTATGAGTTTAATCTGGAAATTTACGTGTATGACTTATTTGAAAGTTATGTTTTCTTTTTTCAATCTAAAAGTACATCTTAAGGATTGCAACCTTCGTTTGAAGGATTTGTGTTTTGAATTTTTCTGCTGATTATGAAGATTTGGAGTTGTGTGATTATGTCCCTTTGAGGTCTATAATTAGTATTGCTACTAGATTTTCATTGGGGATTCCTCTAAATTGGTTAACTTATGGTAGCAAACCCCGATTCAATTCACCATTGAGGAAGTATAGAGACACATAAAAGAAATCTCCTCCCGAAAAATTGATGTTTCGTCAGGACAAAATCAAATGAGATAAGGCAGGTATAATTCAGTTTTATGAGAAGTTTTGGTTCAGTCAAGTTTGATTTTGCGTGTTTTGGATGATAGGTTTCTTGTTTATTCTTGTAGCACATCGTTTCCATATATTGATTGCGTCATAGGGACTTGTTTGAGACGAGTCTTCATATGAGCATCCATTTCCAATTTGGTTCCCTAGAGGAATATATATGGTTGTCGGAACTACCAATCCAGCTTTTAACATTGTTTTAACCTTTGGACGTGTCTGTTAAAATAGAGCTGACTTCGTTAGTTTTGGACGGAGACTAAAATTGACACGTTTTTGCAAACTTAAAGGATCAAAACTGCTCCATGGTATATTTAAAGGACTATATTGGATCAACCCCTAAAGATAAGGGACAATTTTTGCCATTTGCTCATTTGATTTCCTAAGAACTTATATTTTCAGTTGTGACTTGAGTGGACTGATTTTTTTTCCCTCCCTTTGTTGCCTACTAAATTTTCCAGAGTTTGATGAAAACCTCTATTAATTGTAGCTTTGCTAGTTGAAAATGGAAAGTTCCTTCTCTCTGCAAAGAGAACAAGGCGGACTACTTGCACGGAGTATGTTATCTCAATGGATGCAGAAAACATCTCGAGATCAAGCAACACTTACATTGGAAAATTAAGGTAAAACAGAGGAACTATTCATTTTCTTTTCCCCCATATCGTTCCTGTCGGATGTTTCAGGAAATAGTAATTTAAAGTAAAGACATTCATTGCCCTGACACTTATCAAAGAGAAAAGGTTTCTCACAAGTTTGCCTAGCATCAAACACTAAGCATGAGCATTTCAAAAGACTTGAAATTAGTGAGCATAATAAATAATGCTTTAGTACATACATCAGGAATATAAGAAGTTATGTCCACTTAGAGGCAGTCTACTTGATATAATAACATGTGAAGCTCGTCTTTGAAAACTCTGGTCCTAAGTGTCAGGCATTATTACATGGAATTATCTAGCCTAAAAGATCATTTCTCCATTCGATTCAATCTAGTGCAACTTGTCTCAACATTTCTTCTTAATGAAGTGCCTTTATTACTGAACACAAAAAATTGTCATCTACTACTTCCTAAATGATGAAGGTTTCCACTTTTGAGGATGGCTGATGCTGATGTAGTTAAAACAGAAACTTATGTTAAATAAATGTACCTGTGGGTATTAAAAAGAAAGCGGCAGGAAAATTTTCCAGAAATAGAAGGAACGGAGGAATTTCTTAGAGGGTGTATTAGAAAGAAAAAACAAAATTCCTCTAGAAAAAGAAAAGAAACAAAAATTTAGGGCATTTGATGCATGCATGACGCATTGATATTAGCTGAATCTGGCTATAAATCTAGCCGTCTCCTATAGGTTTGAGTGATACAGCAATGTTTGTTCAACAGCTCTAGATAACCGACCTTGTGCAGTTCATTTTCATCTAACGCAGCTTGGTAGTGCTTTTATGCACTTGTTTGAGTACGAAGTCATTGTTTTCAAGTATATGAGTATATGACTAGTGAGAAAGTGTTTTCTGATCACATAATAAATACCACTGTCCGTTGCAGGTCAAATTTTCTGGGCACAAAATTCGTTATATATGACACACAGCCTCCATACACCTCCGCAAACATCCCCCCTCCAGACCGCTCAAGCCGTAGATTCTATTCCAAGAAAGTCTCTCCTAAAGTCCCAACTGGAAGTTACAGCATAGCCCAGATCAAATATGAGCTAAATGTACTTGGAACACGGGGTCCACGGAAAATGAACTGTGTCATGCACTCTATTCCTGCCTCAGCACTTGATGTGGGTGGCTCTGTGCCTGGCCAACCAGAGCTTCTACCAAGGTCCCTTGAGGATTCATTCCGAAGTATCTCTTTCTCAAAGGTGCTTGATCATTCTACTGACTTCAGTAGCTCACGGTTTTCTGATATTGTTAGAGCATCATCCAACGGGGAAGACGATAGCAAGCTGAAACCCCTTGTTCTAAAGAACAAGTCACCACGATGGCACGAACAACTGCAGTGCTGGTGCCTAAATTTTCGAGGACGGGTGACAGTTGCATCTGTAAAGAATTTTCAGTTGATTGCCGCCAACCAACCACCTGCTGGTGGACCGACAACCTCTCGATCAAGCCAGTCAGATCATGACAAAGTCATCCTGCAATTTGGCAAGATAGGCAAAGATATGTTTACTATGGATTACAGGTATCCCCTGTCTGCAGTTCAGGCTTTTGCTATATGCTTGAGCAGCTTTGACACCAAATTGGCATGTGAATAGAAGGAAAAGTTAAATTAGGATGCTAAAAAAAAAAAATTAACCGTGATGGCGTTGTTCTGGAATATATTGTATTTTGTGCTTCTTTTAGCCAGTAGATTGAGGTTGTCCCTAATCTTTCATCTTGTAAAAACTCGATTATAATCGTTGCACTCATACTGTGCATCTTTGACATTTAAAGACTGGATATGCCATAGCATATCACAAATTGTGTTGTAAATTGGCCTCTTAAGTCCACCATGCCAAAGCTTTTCCTCTGGACTGTGCAATGACAATGTTGATCAAATGGTGACACTGTGTGGCTGGGCATGGGACTTGTAGTTTGTCTGATTAAAGATCAACAGACCAAGTGCATGTACAATATAGGCAAAGTAATGAGCATGAGATTTGGACTTAAATATAATAGTATTACCATGATCTTGTTCAAGGGCGGCTCAATAAAACTTGTGTTCAAGGGCGGCTCAATAAAACTTGTGGCCTAAAGCGAAACGTTAAGAAAGAGGCTTTAAAGTTGTTTAGTAGGAAAAGTTTTATTTGTTTTTGTTTGAACCAGCTTATTCTCTTTATAGTAAGATTTTCTAATATGTTTTCTGAGTTTTGATTAACCAGATCCAAATCTTTTCGTTGATATTTAGAAATTAATAAAAACAAAAAACAATACATGTGTAAGATTGAAAAAATTGGAAAATTTTCAAAAATAGGCAGTCCACTACTCAAAATTACAAATAGAAGGTCATATTTTTTTCAGGCATAACACTCATTCATAAAAAAACACCCTAGCTACCAAATCTCCCACTCTCCCGCCAGTGGTGTGGTTATTTTTTGGTATTTTACTGAATTTATGTTGTTTATTGCATCTAAATTATTGCTTTAGACAAATTTATACACACAAATCTCCCCCAAAAAATAAATTATATATGAATATACCTAGATAAATGCGTAGCAATGAGAGAAATACAAAAATATACACAAAAAAAAAAGTAAAAATTCATATAAACATCCTTAATGTATAGATTTATTAACTCGCATATACACACTTATACAAATTTATACAATTTTATATAGGTGTATAAATTTGTTAAAATTGTATAAACTTGCGGCAGACTGCTATCTTGGGAAAAGGGTGACAGTTCGGATAAGATTCGAAAATATAGGTCATTTTTTGAAATTTTTGTCTTTTACTTGTCTTTTAGTATAATTATCCCAAAAAAATTAGCATTCAAGCGTGTGGCCTTGTGGTTTACTAGGGTAATTTAAAAAACTATAACACCTTAGACAATGATTTGCCTTATTGACCTCGCTTAAAGTGATTTTACAAGAATGATCTCACTAATTTTAAGTAAGTGCTCCCTCGGGGGCAACACTTCAAGTGTTAAATTTGACAAGTGCACCCACGGGGGCAGCACTTCAAGTATAAAATTACAAGTGTTGCAAGTGCTGCCATCGTGGCAGCACTTGACCTTTTATCTCTGTCAACATTCTCTCCAGATAACTTGAGGCAGCACTTACAATTTATACTTGAAGTGTTTCCCCCGAGGGAACACTTATAAATTTATAACGTCAAGTGTTGCCTACCGAGGCCAAGGCAGCACTTACAATTTATACTTGAAGTGTTTCTCCTGAGGGAACATTTGTAAATTTATAACGTCAAATGTTGCCTACCGAGGCCATTTTCCTAAACCATTTTTAAGTGGGGACAAAAAACCATAACTAAGAATAAGGGGGTATATGTCGTGAAATTTTTTTGGTTTATGAAGTAGGTTATGAACCAGGAGATCTCAAGTTTAAATTCAAGCAGAATTCGAAAAACCACTAGGTGGTTTATTTTCATTTATCCAAGTCTTGGTGGGCAGAGTTATCAAGTATCTGTGGTGGTGGGAGATAGTAAGTGTCCTATAGAATCTAGTAGAATTAGTCGAGTTTCACACAAATTGACCCGGACACCACAATTTTTTTTAAAAAAAAATGTAAGATGAAAAAAAATTCAAAATGAACCCAGTAGAAAATGAAGTTCAATTATTAAAAAATAAGTTGCCGGCTCAATATTATGTCGTGAAAAAAGATTAAAAAAACCCAGTAGAAAATGAAGTTGACAGCTTATATTTTTTTGATTTCCCACCCGGTGTCCGGTACCCTCATTGGAACCCCGATTAATCTGGATTCTCGCCGCATAGGGCGCCATTAGGGGGGACGGCTCCCTACCAGTGATTTTTCTATACCCAGGACTCGAACCCGAAACCTCTGGTTAAGGGAGGAGTAGCCTCATCCGCTACACCACATCACTTGGTGGTGTTGACAACTCATATATTCATCGCATTTGTCCACAAATATGTGAATAAAATATTTCTGCCACGTAAGTCCAGCCGTCGTCGTTTTAATATTCCTATGCTCTACACAATAGTTAACAATTATTATACTATTAAAAGGGAAGAAAACGTAAATAGCCACAAACTCAATCCACCTTATATCATAATAGCCTTAATAAACTTTCCTCAAATATTAGCCCTAGTTTCTCTAACAAATATAATTACAAACCTTTAAAGAGCTTAACCCCTCCCCCTAAATGTGGAAATAGTTTTTCATACAATATTCATTTTTTATTCGTAAAATATCCTACATTGTCAATATTGGTTATTATTCATATGATATATCAGTGTTATGCATCTGATATACAACTCAAACAAGTGTACTAAGTAACTATAAACGTGATGTTTGTATACATTGTGATATATATTGAATATAAATAGATAGTGTATGCATATGATATGTATTGAATATAAATAGATAGAATATAAATGTTATGCATATTTTATACAATTTCCAAGGTATATCAATATTTTATCACTTTCTTCATCTATATTATACAAAAGTTCTAAATGTGTTTTACATATTCCAATTTAAATCATCACTCCAATGTAGTGTTATATGCATATTATATGTGTTGAATATACATTTGTATGTTTTTGAGCACTGAAATCATACAATTTGGTAAAATTGGAGATACTGACCGGTAGTAATGGTATACACTGACTTATATTCAATACATATCACTTGCATATAATGAGAATATTTAGTGAATAAATGTGATAAAAGAGATTGAAATAATGACCTCATAGAATGTTTATAAAAAAACAAGCATTAATTTTACGTTTTTTCCCTTCTTTAAACGGTGTAGTGGAAGTCCTAATTCTTTTAATTTAGGAGATAATTACTATCTATACATACAAGCTGTTATTTAAGGATATTTACTATCATTATAATTAATAATTATATCATATACCCTACAAAATAGGCATTATCATCTCTGCATGATTCGATAAAAAGTTTGGCTATAATTTGAGTTAAGTTTATATTGGGTAAAAAAAATTTAATCTGATTATATTATGTTTAGAAACTTGATGGTTGTTTATGACATGAAATTTACGTTGTATAGACATTCAGAGGAGTGCATAACAAAAAATAGACCTATTTTACTTTTATTATGTTTTTAGACATTTAACACTATATATTTTATTTATTATAGACCTTTTTATTTTGTTGATTACTTTCCCCATTAAATGTTTATTTTTGGAGAATCTGAAAGATCATGTTACTTATTTTGAAAAGTGAAGTTAGCTATTAATTAAAGATATTTATTAAAAGGAAATTAACAGGGTAAGACACCTGTAAACAATTAATTATATGATATACAACTTGTTTTAAATATTTTGCACAAGTACCACTTTTTATAAGCTAATACCTCTTTTCTCTTTTTAATCATATATTGTACTACTTTTTAACCATACAATCTCTCAACAATCTGTTACTATGTTCCCATTTTCTAAATTCCTAAAACCCCTCCATCAAACTTATCTCACCAAACGTCTTTCTGACTTTTTCTCAATATTCCGACCACAACATATATAATATAACTATTATATCGTTCTATTCAAATCCTATAAGTACATATGTGATATAATGTGCAAGTATTTTGATATACTAATGGTATATATTTGGTTTAATATAGGAATAATATACTAATTTTATACTGAATTAATTTCAAATATACCACTTTTATACTACGTTTCAAATGTACTACTTTTATATTGAATTAATTTCAAAATTTTATACGTGTAATATATAATTTGCATCACAAAAATATGATACTTACATGATAGTAATATACTACTGGAGTATTATAAGTATAAACAACTTATATAGTGTAACATATAATCTGCATGCAATATACTACGTATACACTAGTACCAAAGTTGGCATATTTTTCATTTTTATTCTAAAATTACGATTCAATGTTTGCCGAAGCAATGGAGAAGAATGGTATTTTATTGGCAAAATAATTTACCTCAAAATCTGCAAATGAGGGAAGAAGATAATTTTATGTCTTCCTTTATTTAAGGGATACTCCAAAAATATGGTATATTTGCAATTTATTAATAGTACCATATAATTGTGGTATGCAGTGAAATTAAGCCTTTTATAGTCGTTAGTTATGAAAAAATCCCAAAATTCAGCCTAAATGGCCCAATCAGTCAACCCGGTCCAATGACTTATAAAATTGTCCCTCCTCTTCGTCTGAAAACAGAAACCCTCTTCCTTCTTCCTTCATTTTCCTTCCTGCTTCATTTTCTACAAGCAATGGCATCCCGAGTCTCAAAGTCATTCATGGAATGGCTTCAAAAGGGCTTATTCCGCGACCGACATGGAAACTTCCATATTCGGAGGGCTGATGTCGCCGCTACTTTAGTGACGACTTTTGCCCTCCCATACTGTGGGAATGAAGTGTTGGACTATTTTTGGGATGTATCTGGCAAAAAGAGGATATTGGCCCGGCTAATTTGGATTCGTGTCGCGTAGGGCCCAATTCGGGGGGAAGCGCTCCCGACCAGTAATTTTTTCATAACCAGGGCTCGAACCGAAACCTCTGGTTAAAGGAGGAGTAGCCCCATCTGCTACACCACATCACTTGGTGGTGTTGACAACTCATATATTCATCGTATTTGTCCACAAATATGTGAATAAAATATTTCTGCCACGTAAGTCCATCCGTCGTCGTTTTAATATTCCTATGCTATACAAAATAGTTAACAATTATTATATTATCTAAAATGTGTGATTCGGCCCAAATGGCCCAATGAGTCCAATAATAATAATAATAATAATAATTTTCAACCCGGTCCAATGACTTTATAAAAGTGTCTCCTCTTTTTCGTCTAAAACAGAAACCCTTCTTCCTTCATTTTCTTATTCTTCTTTGAATACAGCAAAACAATGGCATCAAGAGCTTCCAGATCATTCATATAATGGCTTGAGAAGGGCCTATTGCGCGACCAACATGGAAACTTCTATGTTCGAAGCACTGACGTTGCCGCTACTCTAGTGACGACTTTTGACCTCCCGTTCTTTGGGAATGAAGTGCTGGATTATTTCTGGATTTATCTGGCAAAAAGATGATACTGGCCAAAGTTTGTGACTGTAAGAGCTGGAGGAGAAGGCCGACAGAGGAGGCAACACTTTGGACGAGCTCACCTCCAAAGCCGTCGTCATCGTTAGCCCAACTGGCGGGATTGAATTGGTTAAGGATAGCAATGCATGAGGTAAAGTTTTTAACTTATTTATTTATTGATGTTGATGATGTTAGTGAACTACATGATGAACTCACAAATTGAAATTGAAAAACAGGATTAAACCGAAGCAAATTAGGGATTTTATTAATTTCTGTTTACTATTACAAAATGAATAAGGATGAGAAGAAGAATGATTCAAGCCTTCATTAATGGTGATGAATAACTGGAAGAATCAAGATTGTAGGGAAAGTTGGTTAAAAATTTCCAGATCATAACTACCCTCCAGGTCAGTATGGGCATGGCTCGCTGGGCTGGCCCGGCCTGACCCGTAATTTAATTGGGTTGGGCTAAGATTTTTTTAGCCTAAAAAACATCGAGGCTTTTAAGACCGGCCCACACGAGGCCAAAGCCCATGAGGCTTGGGCGAGGTCGGGCTGGGCCGGCTGTGGACTTAATTAAATAAAATAATTTAGATAATAAAATAAGGATCAGTCTAGAAATAATAAAAATAGAGCTTCCATTTTGAATATTTTGTTGCAAATTTAAGTACTTATATTTTGTCTAATATTATAATATTGGTATCTTTTTATGTTTTCGTTTTAATGTTAGTTGGAATGCGGGTTCATGGAGAAACTACTAGCCTATTCTCTGAATTAATAACCAATTCCTTGGTGCGCTGAATTTGCTGATCCACGTCGGCCACATAGTCAGTTAAACGAACATTTGGCAGTGTAATTTTGGTGCTTCTCTTAATCACGTCATCACTATTAACCTCCCAAGTTGGCCTAGAATCTTCTTGTATTTCATTTGTTACATTACCCCCTCCCTCAATAGGAACCTTGTCCTCAAGGTTCGATACAGTGGTTGCTGGTGTTGAATAAAAATCTATCAACTGAAGCGGAGTGATCTGTTGATTGGGATTGCCAACACACTTCTTGAGCATGGATACGTGGAAGATAGGATGAATCTTTGCAGCCTCTGGAAGCTCTAATTTGTATGCTACTGCCCCAATTCGTTTCAATACCTTGAAGGGACCAAAGAACTTTCTTCCCAGCTTGTTTTGTTTATGAATTCTAACTGAGAGCTGTCGATAAGGTTTCAGTTTGACATAAACCCAATCGCCTTCAGCAAGTTGTATATCTTTGCGCTTCTTATCTGCATTAACCTTCATCCTATGCTGCGCCTTCGCTAAATTAGACTTCAAGACAGCTAAAACATCATCTCTTTGCTTCAAGTATTGATCCACCAAGTCACTAGAGCTACTACCCAGGATATAACAAGCAACTGTTGGGGGTCCCCTGCCATATAATGCTTGAAATGGGGTCATACCAGCTGCTGATTGAAATGTTGTGTTGTACTAAAATTCAGCCCATGGTAACATAGAAACCCATTCTTGTGGCTTGTCAGCAACGAACCACCGCATGTACTGTTCAATGCATTTATTTAACACCTCTGATTGGCCATCAGTTTGAGGGTGATACGCAGTACTCATGGCCAAAGTTGTTTAATTTCCTGCCAGAAAGAGTGAAGAAATCTCGGATCTCTGTCAGTGATTATAACCTTGGGTGGCCCATGTAATCGGATAATATTTGAAATGAAAGCTATCGCCACTGTTAGAGCAGAAAAGGTAGATGGCAGGGCAATAAAATGTCCATATTTGGACAATTGATCAACCACAGTCATAATTGAAGCAAGAAGGCAAACAAGTGATGAAGTCCATAGCTATTTCCTCAAAAACCATGTCTGGAATGGGCAAAGGTTGTAGTAGTCCAGCAGGATGATGATGCACCTCTTTCATTTGCTGGCAGATTTGGCAAGCAGCCACTAACGCTTGCACATCTCTGCGCATATATTTCCAAAAAAAATTGGATGAGAGCCGATGGAAAGTTCTTGCTATCCCTGCATGACCTCCTATAGGAGTGGAATGAAATTCAGTCATCAATTGATGTCGGAGACTAGAATCTGAAGGTATGACCAACCTTCCCTTGAAGAACAACAAGCCTTCTCGGAAAACATAATCAGGGAAATCATTGGAATTTTTGTGAAGGCCCTGCTGCACCTGCAGTAGTTCAGCGCTGCTAAGGTTAGCAGCCTGCAGCTTGTCCAACCAATCATAATTCCGCGAAGAGAAGGCAAGTAGTGTCGATTTAAACTCGGAAGAAGCAGGCAATCGAGAAAGAGCATCTGCTACCATATTTTGTTTGCCATGCTTATAACAAATAACAAAATCATATCCCACCAACTTACTTAACCACTTCTGTTGTTCGGGTGTTTGAATCACCTGGGACGTCAAAATTTTGAGGGCTTGTTGATCAGTGAAGATGGTAAACCTTCGTCCCGACAAATATTGGCGCCATTTTCCGACAGCTTGAATAATTGCATACATTTCTCTATGATATGTTGATGCTCTCTGCATTCTTGGGCACAATTTTTGGCTAAAGTAAGCCACAGGATGTCCTTGTTGCGACAATACTGCCCCGATACCCGAGCCCGAAGCATCCGTCTCTAAGTGAAATTCTTCACTAAAATTAGGTAAAGATAACACTGGTGTGGAGCTGAGAAGGGACTTATGTTCGTCAAAAGCACGTTGTGTCGTGCTAATCCACTGAAAACCATCTTTCTTGAGCAAATCTGTGAGAGGGCTAGCCACCATAGCATAATGACGGATGAAACGACGATAGTAGCCAGCGAGCCCTAGAAAACTCCTAACTTCTTTAACATTCCTTGGTGTTGGGCATTGCTGAATTACCGAGATTTTAGAAGGGTCCACTGCTAACCCCTTGTCGGAAATTACATGCCCAAGATAGTCTACTGTGAAGCGTCCAAACAAGCATTTATTTTGTTGCTTTATTTGTTGTTCCATTGTTGTCTTTTGACTTCATTGCTTCAAATAATCCTTATGCAATGAACTATAGGTTTATAGCTGCTGACACTCTTCAAAAAGTGGTAAACTTCATGTTACTGTTAGGAAATCAACTACTTCTTGTTCACTTAAACTTATCTGGTCTTTAATTTTTTGACAGGTCGCTTGGTAGCTATGCAATGGTGGATTTATGTCAAGTATTTGATGAATTACTGGTTTGCTGGATTGTTTATCTCATGTGGTGTATAAAACACTATTAAAGTAACTAGTTAGTATTGCTGTATTAAGTAACTAGTTAGTATTGCCGATATGGATCATTTGCTTCCAACTTCTTCAGGTAGTCTAATTGATTAGAAGTAATTTTATGTCACTGCCTGTAAGGATATGTTGCTTCCATCATCTTTTGTTCTTCCAATTCACTCAGAGATATAGTAGGTCTTCTGACACAATTTCTCTTCCCCTAATTTTAGGCCTACATCATCCCCTTTTATCACCTTCAATAATCATGTTATCGCACCTACAGCCTGCTATATCTAAAGGTCTACATAAGACATGGCTATGCCATCTTAGGTGACCTTTAATTTCATCTCTTTTGCTATTTGTATCATCTCTTGGTAGTGCTCAGTCTAATCCTCTCCAATTACTGCTTACTGCAAATCTGTAGTATACATTTCTACAACACTTATCTTGTGGAAGAAATGTTTAATCATCATGGACAACAACTTGTGTTCTCAAAGGACTCACAAGAGAATTGTATATAAAACTGAAATGTAGCAGGACCATATCACAGGAAACTGCATCAGGTATACCTTTGTCTAATCAGAATAATTATTTCAACAAACCAAGGTTGAAAAATTGATTCTTGAAATAACTGGCTAATCCTTCTATCGCAAGCAACTACTCAGACCAAATCAAGGTTGAACTGTACAATACACAGAGTTGGTGCCACCCTCAGATATAGTAACAAAAATGGACCTCATTTTATTTGGATAAATATCATTTAAGATAGTTGATAGCACGGTATGATTTGATTGATAATAGAAAATGACTAGTCAATCCTTTTAAATGATGCTTGAGATTTGATGTTGAAAGAAGTTCCTTCAAATCAAAGTTGCTTAAAAAATTGTGCACAAAAGCATGGAATGGGAAATTAATTTGAAGGAAGTAGTATTACATAAAAAAAAAAAAAAAAGGACCAAATCGACCAGTGCTTAATGGGTTAGGCCGAACCAGACTTAATATTCTTGTTTAAAAGACTGGTTTGAGCCGGACCGATACCGAAATTGGTGAGTCGACTTTTAACGGAGTGGTCCGGACCGGTCCTGGCCCAATTGATAGGTATAAGTTGAGGTTACGCATTAAAGACCCAAAAATTAAAGGGCGTGAATTGGAAGATATGGAGGAGTATGAGGGGCGAAAAGGAAAAACAAAAGGTTAAGGGACAAAAGACAAAAGACAAAAGAAGAAAGGGAATATAATATAAAAAGACCAAACTCGTATGATCCTTGTACCTCGTAGCTTGTTTATCCACCCTTTTCTTGAAAAAACAAGAAACCCTAGAAGACAAAGGCTTTCTGCGACATGGCAATCCGTTTGATGGGGTTTGTTTTTATTTTCCCTTTGTTATGCATGCAACCCATTATCTTTCTTTTATTTATTTATTATTTTTTTGCAGGCGATTTGCTACTACTGGTGCTTTGAGGTGTGGGTTATATTCTTCTTTAACATCAAGCTTATCCCTCTTTAGCCAAAATCTAATAGCTTGTCTTTCTTACTTTCGTGTGATTAGTTTTATCAATGCTGCAACTCCAATAAACTTGTGTTTACAATATGAACTTGCTTAAATTAAAATACCTTATAACCAGCACGACTTAAGGTGACGATAAACGAAGTAAGTAGTTATCTTCAATGTCTTTAATTTTGCGGTCAAAGTTTTATCTATTATTGGTACTATTTTTGAGAATTTTTTGCTATAGCTGTTGATTTATAATGTCATGTATTTAACCTGTCCACAAAGATCAGTTTTTTATTTGAGAATTGGTACTATATTCGGAATGTTATGATAGAGCTGTAGGTTTTTTCTGAATTATGCTGGTATCCTTTCTTGATTATTTGCACAATTGATTAGAAAATCTTATGTTTTGGTGATAAAGATCAGATTTGTTTTTTTCAAGAAATTATTAATTTTTTTTATCTCAACATAAGTAAGGGTCTTTGAATAACCAATACGGTAACCTGAAAACCCTTAGCAAAGACTTCGACATTAAAAGGGAAAAAAAGGAATAAGATGTTGAAGTAAGTCAACTGGATTCCAAATAGTCCAACGGAGTTTGCTTCCACAAATATATTTCTGATCTAACACATGTTGTGCATTGGAAAATATTCATGGGTTGATTTATTGACCCATTGAGTAGCCCAAAATAGCATATTTGAATGATGGTTCGCAATGAGGTTGTAACCCAAAATGACCCAACAAGAAAATGTTACTGGCCCAACCTCAACCTCCTTCATATGCCTTTTTTCTCAAGAGTAACTCAAGATTAGCTTCTTTTCTTACCTACATTAACGTTACAAAAAAGGTAAAAAAAGACCCTTGTACTTTCAGAAATTGTTTAAAATTAACAACCAATTGAGCTTTTATTCTGCATCTTTTGTACATAATAATTTTCAACCATTTATTTCGACAAATATGTATACATGGTTTAAAGTTATTCAGAATTTCATTCAGCAGATGCTATGTTTCCTTTATTTGGTCCCATTACTAATTAGTTTATGTCACAAGGAAGAGAATTATTTATTGCTACCTTAGAATAAGAATAATAAGTCTGACCTAAACCAAAGGCAGTATTGGGGATTGGGGTTGTTATTTATTGGTTGAATTACAACCTGTTATCACTTACGTAAGGTTTCAATCATATCAGGGGTGCTATTTTCATCAAATTACTTATCTTGCAGAAAGTTTCTGGCCTCCTGTATCTGTTATTCAACACTCCGGTAACCCCTACCACCCGTCCAGTAAGAAGCATTGGAGTTGCGATTTTAATAAGAATACGTGTATGCAAAGTCTCATAGTACACGGTGTTGTAGACCGGTTCTTGAAAAAATGACCGGTTCGAACCGGACCTGTAGCGATCTAAACCGGATCAGATTGGTACCAAAATCGGTGAGCCAACTCTTAACGGGCCGATCGTGACCCGATTGACATGTATAAGTTGAGGTCACGCATCAAAGACAAACTCTCCAAACATTAAAGGGCGTGAATTGGAAGATATGGAGGAGTATGAGGGGCGAAAAGGAAAAACAAAAAGTTAAGGGATAAAAGACAAAAGGAGAAAGGGAATATTATAATATAAAATGACCAAACTCGTATGATACTCGTACCTAGAAGCTTGTTTATCCACCATTTTCTTGAAAAAAGAGAAAGAAACCCTAGAAGACAAATTCTTTCTGCGACATGGCAATCCGTTTGATGGGGTTTGTTTTTATTTTCCCTTTGTTATGCATGCATGATGCAACCCATTATCTTTCTTTTATTTATTTATTTTTTTTGCAGGCAATTTGCTACTACTGCTGTTGGTGCTGTTTCTGGTGGTGGTGCTGGTGCTGGTGCTTTGAGGTGTGGGTTATATTCTTCTTTAACATCAAGCTTATCCCTCTTTAGCCAAAATCTAATAGCTTATCTTTCTTACTTTCGTGTGATTAATTTTATCAATTTTACAACTCCAATAAACTTGTCTTTACAATATGAATTTGATTAAATTAAAACACCTTATAACCAGCACGACTTAAGGTGATGATAAACGAAGTAAGTAGTTATCTTCAATGTCTTTAATTTTGCGATCAAAGTTTTATCTATTATTGGTACTATTTTGAGAATTTTTTGCTATAGCTGTTGATTTATAATGTCATGTATTTAACCTGTCGACAAAGATCAGTTTTTTATTTGAGAATTGGTACTATATTCGGAATGTTATGATAGAGCTGTAGGTTTTTCTGAATTATGCTGGTATCCTTTCTTGATTATTTGCACAATTGATTAGGAAATCTTATGTTTTGGTGATAAAGATCAGATTTTTTTTTCAAGAACCGGTACACATTTACATGGATACTTTCCAAATTATTAATTTTTTTTATCTCAACATAAGTACAATGGCGGATGTAGAGTGAAGCCTACGGGTTCGGCGGAATCGAGTAGGTTTTGCGCAGATAGTGTATTTTGTATCAAAAAAAAGTATTAAATATATATAAAAATTAAGTCAAAAACCCAGTTACTTGCACTTGAAATTGTTATCCCAAAATTTAGAATCCATAAGGTTCAAATCCTGGATCCGCCCCTGCATAAATAAGGGTCCTTGAATAACCAATAAGGTAACCTGAAAACCCTTAGTAAAGACTTCGACATTAAAAGGAAAAAAAAAAAAAGGAATAAGATGTTGAAGTAACTCAACTGGATTCCAAATAGTCCAATGGAGTTTGCTTCCACAAATATATTTCTGATATAAACATGTTGTGCATTGGAAAATATTCACGGGTTGATTTATTGACCCATTGAGTAGCCCAAAGTAACATATTTGAATGATGGGCCACAATGAGGTTGTAACCCAAAATGATCCAACAAGAAAATGTCTCTAGCCCAACCTCAACCTCCTTCATATGCCTTTTGTCTCAAGAGTAACTCAAGATTAGCTTCTTTTGTTACCTACATTAAGGTTACAGAAAAGGTATAAAAAAAAAAAAAAGACCCTTGTACTTTTGGAAATTGTTTAAAAGTAACACCCGGTTGAGCTTTTGTTCCGCCATAGCCCCAACAATATAGTTTCATTCAGTTATACTCCTAATTTAGACGGAGAACACGTGGCATTTATGCAGAAATTTAAAGGAAAAAACCACAGGGATTTTAAAGACCCTGAGCTTCGGCTTGATTGGAATTTTTTCCTTTATGATGATAGAGTGTGATTGCACTAGTAGTGGCCATGCAAAAGTAGAGGATGAATATTGTTTTTTATGCGATCATGAGACGTGGTGACTGAAAAACTGGTTAACTGGTTCATTATTTTTTAATTCTACTGATATACTTACTATGTTGTCTACATTTTTTATATTCCCCACGTTGTGCGTGTATGGTATATTAATGTATATGCGTGTTGCTGTTGTAATTGTGTAGAAATATTATTTCCACATGGAGTAGTTATTTGGCACGAATGGAGGAGTATGAGGACCCAAAAGGAAAAGTTAAAACTTAAGGGTAAAAGATAAATGAAAGGGAATATATAAGACCAATCACATGCCCTTCACTACTAGAAATCAGGGTTGTTCCGACTGCCCATAGGGTAGAGCGATTTTGGGGATGGGAAAAATGGGTAGATTGGTTTTGGGGTCGGGTTGTATTTTGGGGAGAGAGGTGAAAGAAAATGAGGAAAAGGGAAAAATGGGTTGTTACCCGTTCTAATAATACACTGTCCAACCGCTGCGGTCGGCTGGATTAAAAAATAATAATTTAATTAGTTTCCCACCGCCGCGGTCGGATGATATAAAAAAAATTAATTTAAATTAACAGAAATTGTCCGATTGATGCGGTCCGAACACGTGATCCGACCGACTTTCGCTCCGAAATTTTCGGTGGGAAAACTCCTGATTTTTAGTAGTGCTTCTTTCCTCTTTCCTCTTTCCTCTTTCCTCGTACCTAGAAGATTCATCCACCTTTTCCTTAGCTCATTATAAAAGCCCTAACCTTAGAAGGGCTTTGCGAGTCCGACACGGCTTTCCGTTTCATGGGGTTCGTTTTTCTTTTCTTTTATTATGCAATATCTTCTTGTTATTATTAGCCGACCTGATTTTTTATTTTTCTTTCTTTTTTTAAGGCGATTTTCTACTGGTAATGCTGGTGGGGCTAGTGGGGCTGGTGGGGTTGGGGCTGTTCCTCCTGTGAATCCTCATTTACGTGCTTTTCGATGTACATTTCTCACCTCCTTTTTTTCTTTTTTATATTTTCTATCAAGTTCTCTTCAATATTATTTTTACCCGTTTGTTATGTCATGTGCTTGCAGTTAAATTCTTTTATTTTGGGGCACTAACATCCTCCTTTCCCTACTTTATCTGGTAAGACTAATTTCTACCTGCAGTCCATTTCAATTTGCTAGTATATTGATTGCCTAACTTCTCTGTTATAATTTGATTTTAACGTGTTAATACTTGGCTATATTGGACTCAGTAGTAAATTGAGTTACACCTTTGGACTCAGTAGGAAATTGAGTTGCGCTACTGTATTTTTTTCACCTTGTTTGTACTTTGGTTGACATGCTGGTGTATCTTAGTTGGTCGTACCTTGAGGTGGTGATTTTGCCTCGAGTTCCATGACTTTGTATCTGATAGGACTCTTAATTCCTTTTACTTCTTCTTCTTCAGAGCACTTATATTTCTGAATTTATTTTGGCAGGATAAAAGTGCAAGCTAACAAGTATATTTGAGAAAGTGTAACAAGCTTATGTTTATGCCTTTCATGATTGTATAAATGGTTGACCATGACGATCCTCTTTTGCGTGCTTCATGCGTTAACTTTTCGACTTTTGGCTCGCCATGATTGATTTTAACCTTCTATGTCCGGTTTAGTTTGGATATACTGTTTAAAATTAGACTGATTCGTGGGAAAATAAATCTAGCTGTTTAAGTGCTACTCTTGGTCGTGTTTCAATCTACTAGCGAGGGCTTCGGCATATTGTTTACAGGGAAATTACCACCTTGTCACCCTTCTACCTTTTAGCCCCACTAAAACAAATAGAGATGGTATGCAATGGGTGTTGTATAAAAAGCAGAGCAATATTGGGAGTGATGAATTCTAAATCAGATAAACTAGGATAACAGAAAATCAGTCTAAATCACTTTATAAAGAAAGTGATTATGAAAAAAAAAATAAGTTAATACATTAATAGCATGTTTGACATTGCTTCTCCAGAGTCAAAAGTGTGTTTTTTTTTTCTTCAGAAAAGTACTTTTTTTTTTTTTTTTTAGAATTTTAAGGTGTTTGGCAACAAAAAAAAAATTACTTTTAGGTAGAAGCAGAAGCAGTTTTTCTGCTGTTGGGGAGAAGCTACAAATATCTGCTTCTGTCAAGAAACAGAAACAGTTTGTTAATTTTTTCAAGACAAAAATATTCTTACTAAAAATTCATATTTACCAAATTAATCCTCATTAATTAACCATATCTCTCTCTAAATAAAATTATATTTCTCTTTGTCCCATTTTTTTCCTACTATATACTTTTATAAATATTCTTCCTCTTAGGACTAATTTTTATTTCTAGTAATTTCTATTAACCGTATATAGGATCTCCTATTCTTTAAATCATTTTTTAAAAGTAATCAATTACAAGGAATTTTTAATTCGGTCATCACTTCGATTTAACTATATTTTATGTTGTTCAATAGCTTAAATTTATATATTTTACTTTATATTTTTAACTAAATAATTTTAAAGACTTTTATGATAAATATTTAATTTTTTTTGATTAATCCAAATGTAAAATGAATTTAGATGCCCTTTTCGTAATTTAACACTCAAAAGTACTTTTCGTAAAGATTAGTCAAACACAAATTATTTATGAAAAGTACTTCTCCAATGAGTTGTCCAAACACAAACTGCTTATTATCTAAAAGTACTTCTTTGAAAAGTACTTATGCCAAAAGTACTTCTCAAATTAAGCAGATTTTTGCAGCAATCCCAAACAGGCTCTAAGTTCAATACTGGTTAAGCCCCTCCACTCCCCAAGCTAGTATTGCCATCAACGACCATCAACTAGGCAAGAAGCCACTCAGAGGAAGCATGGTGAGTGGTGACTATGAGCCCGTTTGGGTGAGCTTAAAAATGACTTTTAAGTTTATAAGTGCATTAGTAAATGTTTGGTGACATAAATATTTATGGGCTTATAAGCTCTTAGGTGACTTACAAGTAACTTTTGACTTATAAGCTACTTAAAAAAAAACTGCTTATAAGCCCGCACAAATAGGCTCTATATCAGGAACCTTTTCAGCAACATGCAAGTGTGTAACTTCAATCTCCTGTTCCTATACTTGATCCCAAACAATGGAAGCCTATGTAGACATACTTCTTTCACTATGGAACACAGGACTTGCACATACATAATCTGTGCTTAGAGTAAAAATTTTGTGTAGGGGTCTGTTTGGCGCACGCTAATTGATTTGTAGCCGTCAAAAATAAATTCACTGAGAATAGCCACTTCCGGACAAATCCCAGTATAAATACTAGGGCTTTGAACAAAACTTATTCAAAGCCCCAGTATTTATACTGGGAAACTTCAGTAAACTAACCCCAGCACAAAATACTAGGGCTTTGAACAAGTTTTGTTCAAGGCCCCAATATTTTGTTATGGGACTTTGTATAAAGCTTCAGTCCCATAACAAAATAATGAGATTTATCCCTTTGATGAGACATTTTTTATGAGAATAAATTCCATTATTTTGTTATGGGACTAGTCTGGGGTGTTTTTCCAACGCTAATGGAGCTTAAGTGTGCGCGCGAATTTTTGGCTATTCTTCAATGAATTTTGAAACGGTGGATAGTCCTCAAGGAGCGCGTCCAAAAATGGCTACTGATCAAAATTACTCATGCTTAGATGGTCACAAAATACTATTTTAATAAGAATATGTGTATGCATCAATGACCAAAAATCAGGCCAAAATTAAAAGAAGGGCGTGAATTAGATGAAAAGGAAGAGTAGGAGGACCCAAAAGAAAAACAAAATGTTAAAAGGATAAAAGACAAAGAGACAGGGAATATAATATGATCCTCGTACCTAGGAGCTTGTTTGCTTATACACATTTAAAAAAAAAAAAAAAAAAAAAAACCCTAACCCTAGAAGAGAAAAAGGCTCTCTGCGATTCCGACATGGCTTTTCGTTTGATGGGGTTTGTTTTCTTATGCAACCTATTCTCTTTCTTTTTATTATTTGCCGATTTGCCTGAATTTTTTTGTTTCTTTTTTGCAGGCGATTTGCTGCTGCTGCTGTTGCTGGTGGTGGTGCTGCTTCTGAAGCTCCTGCTTTGAGGTATGGGTTTATTCTTCTTTAACATCCTTTCTCTCGCTGCTACAAGGCCTTGGTTGGGTAATCATGAAGACAATTTTGTGTTTTTCCATAATCAAGCTTATCTCTCTTTAGCGTGCTATTTCCCCCTTGTTTTCAAACTTGTCTTCTAAATATTTTCTCTAGTCTAGGGTCTATCGGAAACAGACTCTCCATCTTGGTTGGGTAAAATCGGTTACATCTCACCCTCCCCGGACCCCACTTGTGGAACTATAGTGGGCATGTTGTTGTTGTTGTTATAATCAAGCTTCTTTAACATCCTTTGTCTAGCGCACATCATTATTTAATATTTTTTGCATAATCAAGCTTATCTCTCGTTTGATGGGGTTTGTTTTCTTATGCAACACATTCTCTTTCTTTTTATTATTTGTCGATTTGCCTTAATTTTTTTTTTCTTTTTTGTAGGCGATTTGTTGTTACTGTTGCTGGTGGTGGTGCTGCTTCTGGACCTGCTGCTTTGAGGTGTGGGTTTATTCTTCTTTAACATCATTTCTCTCGTTGTTACAAGGCATTCACATCATAGTTTTAATTTTATGTTTTTTCATAATCAAGCTTATCCCTCTTTAGCCAAAATCTAATAGCTTGTCTTTCTTACTTTCATGTGATTAATTTTATCAATACTACAGCTCCAATAAACTTGTCTTTACAATATGAACTTGATTAAATTAAAACACCTTATAACCAGCACGACTTAAGGTGATGATAAACGAAGTAAGTAATTATCTTTAATGTCTTTAATTTTGCGGTCAAAGTTTTATCTATTATTGGTACTATTTTGAGAATTTTTTGCTATAGTTGTTGATTTATAATGTCATGTATTTAACCTGTCGGCAAAGATCAGTTTTTTATTTGAGAATTGGTACTATATTCAGAATGTTATGATAGAGCTGTAGGTTTTTTCTGAATTATGCTGGTATCCTTTCTTGATTATTTGCACAATTGATTAGGAAATCTTATGTTTTGGTGATAAAGATCAGATTTTTTTTTCAAGAACCGGTACACATTTCCAAATTATTAATTTTTTTTTATCTCAACATAAGTAAGGGCCTTTGAATAACCAATACGGTAACCTGAAAACGCGTAGCAAAGACTTCGACATTAAAAGGGAAAAAAGGGAATAAGATGTTGAAGTAAGTCAACTGGATTCCAAATAGTCCAACGGAGTTTGCTTCCACAAATATATTTCTGATCTAAACATGTTGTGCGTTGGAAAATGTTCACGGGTTGATTTATTGACCCATTGAGTAGCCCAAAGTAGCATATTTGAATGATGGGTCACAATGAGGTTGTAACCCAAAATAACCCAACAAGAAAATGTCACTAGCCCAACCTCAACCTCCTTCATATGCCTTTTGTCTCAAGATTAGCTTCTTTTGTTACCTACATTAACGTTACAGAAAAGGTAAAAAAAGACCCTTGTACTTTCGAAAATTGTTTAAAATTAACAACCAGTTGAGCTTTTATTCTGCATCTTTTGTACATAATAATTTTCAACCATTTATTTTGACAAATATGTATACATGGTTTAAAGTTATTCAGAATTTCATTCAACATATGCTATGTTTCCTTTATTTGGTCCCATTACTAATTAGTTTATGTCACAAGGAAGAGAATTATTTATTGCTACCTTAGAATAAGAATAATAAGTCTGACCTAAACCAAAGGCAGTATTGGGGATTGGGGTTGTTATTTATTGGTTGAATTACAACCTGTTATCACTTACGTAAGGTTTCAATCATATCAGGGGTGCTATTTTCATCAAATTACTTATCTTGCAGAAAGTTTCTGGCCTCCTGTATCTGTTATTCAACACTCCGGTAACCCCTACCACCCGTCCAGTAAGAAGCATTGGAGTTGCGATTTTAATAAGAATACGTGTATGCAAAGTCTCATAGTACACGGTGTTGTAGACCGGTTCTTGAAAAAATGACCGGTTCGAACCGGACCTGTAGCGATCTAAACCGGATCAGATTGGTACCAAAATTGGTGAGCCAACTCTTAACGGGCCGATCCTGACCCGATTGACAGGTATAAGTTGAGGTCACGCATCAAAGACAAACTCTCCAAACATTAAAGGGCGTGAATTGGAAGATATGGAGGAGTATGAGGGGCGAAAAGGAAAAACAAAAAGTTAAAGGATAAAAGACAAAAGGAGAAAGGGAATATTACAATATAAAATGACCAAACTTGTATGATACTCGTACCTAGAAGCTTGTTTATCCACCATTTTCTTAAAAAAACAGAAAGAAACCCTAGAAGACAAAGGCTTTCTGCGACATGACAATCCGTTTGATGGGGTTTGTTTTTATTTTCCTTTCGTTATGCAACCCATTGTCTTTCTTTTATTTATTTCTTCTTTTATTTTGCAGGCGATTTGCTACTACTGATGCTGGTGCTGTTTCTGGTGGTGGTGCTGGTGCTGGTGCTTTGAGGTGTGAGTTATGTTCTTCTTTAGCTCGGCTCAGCTCGACTCATTTTAAAAAGAGGCTCGGGCTCGTTTAAAGTTTGGCTCGGCTCGTATAAGCTTGATCAAAGCTCGGATCAACTCGGTTAGCTTGATTACTAAAAAGTTAGAATCTTACATTATATTTAATATTTTAATGCAATAATTAACAATTGATAAACTAGTACTTGTTATTGAGTCAGGCTAGTATTTCAGGAAAAGGCTACGGCGGTCTATGAAGAAAGGATGTTGAGTCAGGCATCCGAGTGTGGTAGCAGTACCCCAGCTCAAATGACACCAGAGGAGGAAACCGCACTATGGTTGGAGGTGAATGGCGGAGTAAAGAAGGGAAGTGCTTACGGCCTTGGATCGCAGTATGCCTCAGAACGTCTAAATCCAGGTTTGTTTTGCAATTACACTCCTCCTGCTAGTTCAATTAATCCCTCGGTGGAAGCCGCTTTGCGCAATGAATTCGAAGAGGTTAAGAGAAAGAGTGAAGAAGAACGTTTGCGCAATGAAGAAAATATGAGAGGCATGCGTGAAATGATGCAAAACATTATGTGTGGTGGTGTGGACAAGGGAAAGAAGGGCAAGAGCAAGACCAAGAGCAAGAGCAAGAGCAAAAGCCGGGGAAAAGGCAAGAGCAAACGTCAATACAGCTCTGAGTCGGGTTCTGAGGCAACGGAGTAGTAATAATGGATTGTTGATGTCTTAGACTTGTTTTAGACATGTATTAACTTGTTTGGACCACTATTCGGATTGGAGATGTTATGTAAATTGTTAAACTTTCAATTTAAAGGCAATAAGCCTTGTTTAGACTATTATTAAGGCTTGAGAAGCCTAATCTTCTTCTGGGTGCTGTTTTTACTGTTTTTTTACAGGTGGTGTAGCTCTAATTGCAGATTTTTTATTGCAGGTTTTACACTGTCTACCGACCGCAGCGGTCCCAATGCGGTCCGAAATCAGGTTATTTCTTTACCCAGAAAAAAGCAATTTCCCACCACATCGGTCGCCTGGCCCACCGACGCGGTCGCCCAGCCCACCGCCGCGGTCGTCCAATTTTCCAGTTTATTTGCAATCTCCCACCGCATCGGTCGCCTAGTTCAACAATTTTTTTCCACCTATGAAAGTAGGCGACCCCCATCCGACCGAAATTCGGTCCGATGTCCGACCGCGGCGGTCGGAAAGCTTTGGGCGACGACTATTTAGCCGACCGCCTTGTTTGGTCGACCGTTGTCCGACCGGATGGGCGGTCGGAAAAGCCCTGATTTTTAGTAGTGTTTTTAACATCCTTTGTCTAGCTTGAAGGCGTGCACATCATTATTTAATATTTTTTTGCATAACCAAGTTTATATTTTTAATAACCTAATCCATCGTAATATTTCATTTCTTTAGCCTAAATCTTTTGAGCTCCTCTTATAACTCAATAACCCTCACAAAGCTATGCCACTTTACTTTCAAATATTGTACCCTTTTGAGCTTTCGCCCAGCCATAGCCCCAAACTTTTGTACTTGAAATGAAAAAACAGAGGGATTTTAAAGACCTTTAGCTTCTGCTATATTGGAATTTTTTCTTCTATGATGATAGATTGTGATTGCACTTGTAGTGGCCATGCAAAATTTTGAGGATGAATACTCTTTTATATGCCATCATGAGATGGGGTGGCTGAAAACTGCTTAATTGGTTCCTATCTTTTAGTTCTATTGATATTGATGTTGTCTAGTAGTGGCTTTGCAAATTAGAGGATGAATATTGGTTTTTTTTTTTTTTTGGCAGGCGATTTGCTAACCCTGGTGCTAGGGGATGCAGACTCCGAAAGAGGGGATACCGCCAGAAATCTCTTCCTCAGGAAGAGATTCGGATTCGTCTTACTTCTCCTGAGTTTACTGATGAGGAGTATGCCAGCCTATGTAAAAATAAAAATAAAAAATTTATCTCATCACATATTTCAGTTATTTCTCATTTTACATTACACTCATTATTAATCTTCTCTCTCCTTGCAGCTTACTATTTCGTTGGTGGCTTCTTTGCGGCCCTTGGAGTAAACCATTTGTGGTACGATTCGACCTGTTTTTGCTATCAAGTTTGTTATAAATTATTTCTTGAATTCACGTGCCATATATGCTGTTTCCGTGAGTAAGTAAGCATTTATACTTAGACACCTTCAAAAAGGAGGGTATATTTGATCTAAATCGGATAGTTCGAGGGTATATTTGACTCTTTTCCATTAGGAGTATAGTGATAGTATGCATACACACATTTTAATTGTCCGTTGCTTATTTCTGAATTCATTTTGGCAGGTTGGGCTCACATTTGAAAATGCTCAAAAAGTAAGTACCTTACTAACTTTTTGATTTTACTTCTTTTTAAACCTAGTTTTTGAGAATTCTAATTCACTCTTGATGTTTCTCATTAGGGAGTATGAAGAAGAAGATTGGTAGAATAGTATGGTGCCATGAAGTTAAGTTGGAGTTCAAGTTATGTGAAGCCTCTTTTTGTTTTACTGAAAGTGTCTTAATATGTATGTATGGATTAACTTTCAATGACTGCCTGGGTATGTAATGGATTAATTAGGAAATTTGTCTTAATGTATGTAATGAATTGTCTTAAACTGGATATGTTGCTGTAGACAAATAAACTTTATTGGATTTAAATCCGTAAGATAATTTGGCTATTTATTAAATTTAAGAAATATTAGTCCAAATAAATTAAATGGGCTAGTATAATTGGATTGGATTCAGTACAAAGTCCAATTTCATTGGGCCACAAATAATGAGCCCACTTTATTAGCCCAAATATAAATCCTAAAGGCCCAAGCCAGTGCCACGTGTCAAATAACGTGGCGCCAAGTCAAATAAAGGAGCCAATAGGATCATGCCATATGCCAAATGATGTGGCAATCCAAGTGAATTCCAAAAGGCCAATAAATATGCGCCACGTGGACAAGTGACATGTTCTAGCCAATAAAATGCAGCCTTGTCACTGCTTAAATCTGATTGGCCGGTCTACGGACCTTGGCCCATTAGGGTTTCTTGGTGGCTACTCCACCCCGCATCTATATAAAGGGGCCAAATCACTCATTTGTGAGAAGAGAAATCAGAAGGAGGAATTCATAACAAGAAGCTATAAATCTTCAAGGAGTTATTTATTTCTTTACAAGTTCATCAAAAAGAAGATTCAAGATCAAGCTCAAAGGCCCTTGGATTTATCTCTACAAATTCATTATAAGGAAGATTCAAGATCAAGCTCAAAAGCTCTTGGATTTATTTCTACAAATTCATTATAAGGAAGATATTCAGGATCAAGCTCAAAAGCCCTTGGATTTCTACTTGTAATATTTATAGTTGAAAAGACGAATCAGAGGAATTATAGAGATTGTACTACTCATCATCATATATTGAAATCAAATACTACAGTTGTTACAATATTTTCTTGTCTTGATTATTTATTTATTTCTTGACGCGAAGTTACTTGTTACAGTTGCCTCGGCAAGCTAAGGTACTGTTTAGTTCTGAGTTTAATCTAGATGGTCAAGATATCTTTTGCTTTCGACTAAAATCAGAGGGGGGTGAACCTGAGTAGAGTCACAAAAGCAAGTTGCCTTTCCATATCTGAATAAACTGCTCATTCAGTAGAGAATTAGATGAAACGTTCTACTTAGAGAAATTTCTAAGTAGGGGAAAGTTGCTAGTCTAACAAGTCAAGAGCAAGATATTAAAAGCAAGTCTTCAAGCCAATTATAATATTGTTTCTTTACTGAATTCCGAAACTCGGAGTTGATCCAAATTAATGGAGCAAAGTTAAGTTTTAATGAAAAGATTTGATTTAAAGAGAGAAGAAAAAGAGTGAATTGGGGTGAGAATTAGATAGGAGCATAATAATAAAACTGGAATCTTGAGTAGCAATTCATTTATATCTGATGTAGTGCAACTCTATTTCTTTTTTTCTTTTTTTTGGTTAAAATACGAAATATTAAGGCACGCTAACAACAGGCATAGCTACCTGTTGTGCATCGAAGTTGCCAAGTTTGGCTAATAGGTTACATGCATCAAAAGAGATGCTTCATGGGTACATGCACCCATTTTCATCATACAAAACATGAGATAAATACTAGTAGTAGGTGATTGAGCAATGGCCAACAAAGAGGATGTACGATCTCCGCTTAATCCTTCCTTAACCAAGAGATCTGCCACTTTGTTTTGCTCCCTGAAACAGTGTTTAATTTTCAGGTGGTGCAGGTCCTCCATCAACTTTCTCCCTGAAACAGTGTTTAATTTTCAGGTGGTGCAGGTCCTCCATCAACTTTCTACAATCATTAGATAAAGCACAATAGTGAGTAGAGGATTTAGTCAATATTTTCACTGTTTGTGATGAATATGTCTGAATTATGGCTGGGAAGAGGTTGTTGTCTTTTAAAACGTTTAACCCCTGCCATAATACCATGAGGACAATGTTAGAGTTATCAGTACAACATTCATGTTTGTAGAAGCCCATGATCCATTTTCCAGCGTGGTTCCTAACTACCCCTCCAATTCCCCCTTTACCTAGTTTAACATCTCCATCAATGTTTAGTTTATAATAATTGGGAGGAGGAGGATGTCATTTTAAATCTAGGGTTATAGAGTGTGAAGGAAGAGAATTATGTTTGACTATATAAACAAATTCCATGGTATGGTTATGAATCAAAGCCATAGATGGATCATTTGAAAAGTTATTATGCTGATTGTTATTTCAATTGATCCAAATGTTCCATAATAGAAAAGAAAAAAAATCAATCCAATCATAATAAGAGTGAGAAATATTTTCTTTGGCTTTAAGTATCCAGTCAAGCCAATGAATGTTGTGATCATTGTAGGAGTTTGTATTGATAAGAAGATCCTGCCAAATTCGAGAAACTCTTTTACAATGAAGAAATATGCGTTGAATTGTTTCTTCCTGAAAGGGGCAAGAAGGGCACTTTGGATTGATATTAATACCTATATGACTAAGGTAAACTCTAGTAGGGAGTCTATCATGATAACAAAGTCATAGAAAAAAAAAATTATTTTGTTGAGGATTTTGAGCTTCCAAATCCAAGAGAAGTTTCTATTGGAACTTGAGGGAGTGCCATCAACATGGTTTTTCACAGATTTAGTGTTGAATTGACCATTTGGAAAGAGCTTCCATCTTGGTTTATCAATAATTTTAGTGAGAGTAGGAAGATGGTTACTAGTGATAATATTCTCAATTTCTTGAGGAAAGAGGAAGGAGAGTTTTGATAGATCCCATTTGCCTTCTGAATTTAGCTTATCTATAGTTATATTTTCTTCATCTATATTCAAAGGGCCTTGGATCAAATGTCTGATGATTTTATTTGGGATCCATTCAATGCTCCAGAATTTGATACTCTTTCCATCTCCAATGGTCCAGTAGGTTCCTAAGTTACAATAATTTAAATCATAAAGGAAATTTTTCCAAGTTCCCTGGTAAGAGGGTTTAGTGATGATAGTAAGAGTATTAGCCCAAAGAGTAGAAGTATTTGAGGTAAGACGCCAGGCTAAGCTGGCCAAAGAGGCTTTATTTTAATTGGTTTCAGCTTTGATCATACCCAAGCCTCCTGTTGCTTTATCACTTATAAGAGTGTCCTAATTTAGAAGGTGCAATTTATGTTTCTCAGGAGTACTCCTCCATATAAAATCTCTGGATTTTATCAATAGAGTTACAAACTTTTTTGGGGTTACATAATATAATTGGGTAGTGAGTTTAGAGTAGCTTTAGCAAGGGTTTTGCGCCTAGCCATATTAAGGAATTTAGTTTTCCAACTTGCGAGTCATCATTCATAGAATCTAGAATGCATTGAAAGTGTTTGGCTTTTGGATTTTTATCAAAAATAAAAAATCCCAAGTATTTTCCAAATGTTGAGCTTTGTTTGAATTTCAACTCTATTTCTATTTCTTCATTCTCTGATTTAGAAACTAAAGTCTACTTTACGTTGTGTTTGACTTTTATACCTCATTCTTTATATACTGTTGAGAAAATGAAATATTTCTTATGCGATGAAGTACATTAACAAAGATTGCACTTTGGAATAATTCTTTTTAGATAAACTTATTTTCTATTTCAAGAAAACAAATATCAGCTACAGAAATCATAATAATATATACAAAATGTTGGTGCTGTAAATTGTAGTGTCACGATCATTTAACTTGTTTTGAACCTCGCTCTATTTTATGTAAACTTGGATTAAGAAAGGTAGGTAAACAAAAAAATATATCCAATGGAAACTGAATATGAAAGTTATTATATCTTGATATCAGCACATATCAATCCACGAAAGAGCTTTTATTGTTTCAAGTTTCTTTCAATACTTGTCAACACTCTATTCACAAATTGTTTTAAACTTTGAATCCGATGCATACTTACAACTTGTTTGGATGGTTGTAACCTATTGTATCGTATTGTATTGTTATAATGAGTACGATGTTTGTTTTGATTGTCACTTTAATTACTATTGTATTGTATCGTCAAATTTATGGTTATGTAACCATGAAAACTGTCACTTTATGTAACGACAGATTTGGTGGAATCATGTCTGTTACCTATTTTTTCTTTCCATCATGCCCTCACTTATTATTTAATATTTCCATTTTGCCCTTTACCTTATATTCACTTACTAAACCACGATAAACAAAACAGTCTATCCAAACATTATACAACACAATACGATACAGTACGATACGATACAATACAACACAATATATTACGAAACGATGGGTAACAACCATCCGAACGGAGTGTTAAAAGAACCTTTGAAGCTTGAAATAATGTAGGGGACTACAATATGCTGAGGAAGAAAAATAAAAATAGGAGGGGAATGAGAGGTGTAAAAAAACAAAATTAAAGTCTTGTGTTTTAATTTGTTTATATTTTTGTTATTCTCTTTTTGTAGCCTTGCAAGAAAGAGCCTTAACAGAAATTTCGTATTTGTAATAACTATGTACAATTCAAAATAGAGCAATTTTGTCATCAATTTAATTTTTTTTTTTTAAAATGTCCTCGCCGTTAGTCATGTGGCTCAAAAATATCCTCTATTCTAGTCAAGTGGCTAACAAAAATCATTCCCACTAACTATTGTCCAAAAACAAGCAAAAAAATGAACAAATTTATTTTTGAACTATTCGAAATGGAGCAATTACGGCCCAGAACTATTTAGTGGTACTAATTAGGTATTATAATTAGTACCATTAAATTAGTTAACATAGCTAATTGGCCAATATTTGGTAAGTATACACAATCTATCACACTGCGACTTTAGTTAATGACCATACCTATCTAATTATACACTACAAGTATCTTAAACTTATACTCTAAGTAGCTTACATTTCAATTGGAAAATTATAAATTAAAAATTGTCATTAATTATAGCTTAAAATGTGACTTTTAAGTGACCCAATGAAGGTTAATAGCTGTCCTCGTATATCGTAAGAGAACGCTTTTTGGAAAACGAATAGGCACTTGAAACTGTTTATCTATAAATGACCATAGTCCAATGGCCTTTTCTGCAAAGTATCACGCTACTCGTTTCACAAGAAGGTCCTTTCTCAAGGTCAGTAAAAAGTGTCCTCCTTCCTTTCTTTGTAGTCTTTCTTGTAATTTTTTTTTTTTACGTACATTTTCAAAATGCATGGAGAGAGTAGGAGCCTTTTTCTTCATTGACAGCTTGTTTGGATGGTTGTTACCAGATGTATCGTATTGTTTTGTTATTATAAAACAATATTTGCTTTGTTTGTTGCTTCAAAATTTTATTGTATTGTATTGTTAACATGTCGTTATGTAACGGCCAAACTCGCTAAAATAATATGACACGATGCAGTATGAAACGATATATAGCAACCATCCAAACAATTATAACTACTCTCCATCAACAATCTAGTTCCAAACTGGTAACTAAAGGTCCAATGTTTATAGTTTGTTCATATTTTCTCTCAAAAATGAAAAGCTAATGTAAGTGACTTTGAGGTTACTTGCATGCAGGAGCAGAACTTCATGTTTCTTGATTTATTTGTCTTGATCTTGAAAATGCCATCTAAGAAAATGTAGAGATTGTTATCCTAACCTGTGCTGTCAAGAGAATCTTGATCTAATTTAAGGCTTAATTAAACTCTTCCTCCATTAAGTATTCCTAAACCCTTATGATTAACTGATTATTTGTTTTGTTTCCAATAAAAAGTCAAGCTAATTCATGCTGCAGCCTAGTTTTTACTAGTTACCTTGTTTATATTCTTGCATGGTGGCATCATGGTTCGTTCTATAGGTTTAATTAACAGTGAAAGATTTTGTTTTTGGTTGATTTTGCTTTATGTATCTCGGTTAATGATGTTTTCCTTCAATTGCACCATAATTTTTTCTGATGTCGACTTGCTCCTTTATTTTAGGCAATTTGGTTGATCAATTAGTAAAATGGGTGGAAGCAGTGTAAGTGATGGTTGGGAATTTACTGCTGGTGGAAATAGGACAGTTGTACTAGTTGGTCGTACCGGAGATGGAAAGAGTTCCACAGGGAACTCCATCCTTGGAAGGAAGGTATTTAGGTCAATGCCTAAATCTTCTGGTGTAACTTCAACCTGTGAGCTTAAAAGTACCAGATTGCCAGACGGAACAGTTCTAGATGTTATCGATACACCTGGTAATGTGCTTGATTTTCACATGATTTTCTTGTAGCAGCATCTCTTAACCATGAACATCTCCTGGATCCTGCACTCAAATTCGTTGTGTTTAAAGTTTGAAAGTCCTTTGATGTGTACATGTTCTGTTAATTGAAGAAAAAGGATAGGTAGGACACTTTCTGTTAATATGTATGCATATTGATAATTCTGCTATTCTAGGCATTTCCTACTTTCCTAGAGGAGAGCCTGCTGTAGTTAGAAGTGGATCGTCGGGTTGGAGTACTGTCTAAGGCTTATTAATTGTTAGAGTGGCTGTATGTCTCTGTCTCTCAAGATGTAGATTTGTGAGGTACCTGTTTATTTTAGTCTAATCATCTAGAGAGCCAAGTATATAGAGTAGGGGGTAGTTTGTGGAGCATCAAGTTTGTAGAAAGAGAGAACAATCGAAAATTCTCCATTTTTAGAATGAGATTTCTGCGCGCTGCGTCTCTTATTCTTATCGGTCTTCATGTAATTGCTATAGTTACTGATAGCTAGGATTGTTGGGATTGCAGGGTTGTTTGATTTTTCTGCTGATCAAGTAACTGTTGGAAATGAGATTGTTAAATGCGTTGATTTGGCTAAGGATGGCATACATGCTGTTCTTTTAGTTCTCTCAGTACGTAGTCGCTTCTCAAGAGAAGAACAAGCAGCTGTCCATAGCTTTCTTGATTTCTTCGGGAACAAAATTACTGATTACATGATTCTGGTGTTCACTGGTGGAGATGATCTCGAAGAAACTGATGTGACTTTCGAGGACTACTTAGGTACTGACTGCCCCGAGTTAGAGGTATGATTATGCATAATGTTCTTATTGATGTCTTTGCTCTTTAGTGTTCTTCTGTTCTGGAGTTCTCTTAACTTGGTTTCGAAGGTTGCATACATTCTGAATGAGAAGCATTTGCGTTGGCTTGTAATGTCAATCTAGTTTTGTACCGTTACTATACATAAGATTAAGAAAGTTGCAGGTTGTCTAGAAGAAATGTCGATTTGATTTGTTTTTGTATTCTCTTTTTTCTTGTTCTTGTGTGTGAGGATTATGTTCAAAACAATTTATCTGTTTGTATTGCTATTTCAGGAAATGCTCGGTAAGTGTGAGAATAGATTTGTGCTTTTTGACAATAGGACTAAAGACCCTACTATGAAAGCTAAGCAATTGGAAGATCTTATTTTCCAAGTGAATTTGGTTGTTGACAAGAATGGTGGAAAACCATATACCAATAAATTGTTCAATGAACTAAAGGTTTGGCCTTAATTAGTTGTAATCTTTTGAATTCCATTCAACTTTTTTCCATTTGTACTTGTCTGGTGGATTTAGGACTTTTGTCGTCATCTCTATTCATTTACAGGAAGAAGCTAAGTTTCTTCATAATCAAAAGTCGAAGATTGATTCATCAGTAGGATATACTGAGCAAGAGGTAGTGAAACTGAAGGAGGAAATGCAAAGGTCCTACGATGAGCAAGTTAAACGCATAACTGAAGAGGTAATTCTTTGTTGTTGTTGTCGTTGTTGTTGTAGTTGTATATGTACTTCGCTTCTATTACTAGGAACAAGTTCATTGCCAGTGTAATTGACCTTTACCTAGCATATCCAGGTCTATTTCCATTGTGGATGTACTGCATCATGGTATATGTAGTAGGTGCATTTGGGCGTTTTCTGATCAGCAGTAACGCTTATGCTTCAGTACCAAGCAAGTTATGGTCCGCTATATAAACCTTTACTGTCCTTATCACTCCACTTACGAACCAAACTTTACGTATTTGACAGGTTGAATCTCAGCTCAAGGTGTCCATGCAAAGGCTAGAAGAGCAACTGGCCGAGGAGCGTGCTTCCAGGTTAGAGGCAGAAAAGGACGCAAAGGAAGCTCAGAAGAAATCCGATGACCACAACCGTGAGTTGAAAGATCGCCTAGAGAGTTCTCGTAGGGAGATTGAGGAGCTTCGAAATCGCTGTATTATTTTATAAGTTATGATTTGGGGAAGTTGTATGTTTTTGGATGAACTTGTTTTGTTTGTTTTGATGTTTATGTTTGCAATCACTCTACAATGTGATAACTCTATGTTTTTGGATATTGCATTTTTGTGTGATTTTTGCTATGTCTTCTTGGTTTGTCTTCCTGTTCCTGTATCTTGGCTTTTTAATGGTATCTTGTCTTTATGGAAATTGAACACGACATGTTTTTCTATCTTTATGTCATTCAATCATATAGAGTTTGAAATCTACATCATGAACCAATCATATGTGGTATTGGTGTCGGAGTCTTTTTTTTTTTTCTCGATAATGGTGGTGTCGGGATCATCTTATTGTAATGTTGATACGAATTTGTGAAGCAAAATCCTACGGAAACCTTAGCCCTATAACCTCCAAGATCAAGGTGTGGCTTGACACTAATTGATAAAAAAGAGTGCAAAATCTACATTTCCATCTACTGCACCCTAGCAAAGATAGCTTTTGTCCTATTTGTTATGGCACCTGTGGTTATATAGAAATTAAGTTATTTTTGGAGAATGGGAAACTGCCTACATCAGTCAGCAAGTAGTTTATAATAGAGCTAAAAAATCATGTTAGTGACTGAACTTAAGGCTAAAACTTCAAGACTAGTGACATTTAGGGAAAGCAGGTGCCATTTCTTGCCCAAAATGATCAAAAGAAAGCAAAAAAATTCACTAGGTGTACCCGCATATCACTGGTTATGATTTTTTGTCCCCACCTAAGAATGGTTAGCCTCGGAGACAGCACTTCAAGTTATAAACTGCCAATAGCGGACCTAGAATTTTTGTAAAGGGGTATCAAAATATAAACAAATACATATGAAAAAAATTAAAGGGACTCAACATATAGTATATACACAAACAAATTTTTTTTTAACCCATCTTCACAGTGTATTTTTCATGCGAAGGGGTATCAGTTAGTACCCCTTCATTGTATGTAGGTCCGCCCTTGAGTACTGCCTCTTCGAGAAATATAAAGCGCAAGAATAGATTAATAGGGCAAGTGCTGCCGAAGCAACACTTCAAGTTATGTGAGAGAATGTAGTAAGAGATAAAAGAATAAGTGTTGCCCATGCAAGAGGGGGTGAAAGTCACGTGTTGCGTAAGAGTCAACACTAACGAGAAAGGGATCTTGGAGAACGTGGAAAGAGATAAAAAGGCTAAGCATTATTTAAGAGGCAGCACTTACTAAAAAGGGAGGGCGTGATGCGGGTGTCTATAAGATTTCGTAAGGGTATTTCCGTCCTGAATGAATTCATTTTAGTAGATGTCATTCTTGCAAATGTTTTTAAGAGGAGTCAATAACGCAAACTACTGCCTATGGTGCCATAGTTTTGTAAATTGGCCAAAAGAAAGTTGGGCCAAATGTCTAACATTAACAGCCCATTCTCTTGCAACAACTAAACAACAATAATACAGGTAATATATAAGTCTCAGTTTCCCTAGGGTTTTTCCTCTTTGATACATGCCCTGTAGCCGTCTCTTGCAGGTTCTCAAATTTATGCATTGTAATGTAATTTTGTTTGAATTTAGTTAGCTTTAACTCTTTTTCTTTTTATTATCATGTTGTATCTTTGTCTATCGTAAACAGTCTTTCCACCTTGGTCGAGGTAAAGTCTGCGTATATATCATCCTCCCCGGACCCCATTTTGGATATGTTGTTATTGTTGTAAGTTTCATGTTACTTGTTGAGCTATGTTACGACATAACAACATACCCAGTGTTATCCCACAAATGGGGTTCGGGGACTATGCTGTTTCCGATAGAGCTAGGTTGGAATATAAATACACAAAAGCTTATAAAATGATACTACATTTCAAGTCTTAGTAAAATGGTAATAAGTTATATGTAAAGTTATACTGTGCCAAATAGAGTTTGAATGGTTAGGAGGATTTATGTAGCTGAATTAACTTAGTTGGGATTGAGACTTACTTAATTGTTTCCATTTTGGGTATTTGTTGACAGATTGAAAGAGGAGAAAGATGTCTCACAGAAAGTTTGAGCACCCAAGACACGGTTCTTTGGGATTTCTGCCCAGAAAGCGTGCTGCTCGACACAGGGGAAAGGGTATGATATGTTCATTTTTGTACTACCTGATAATCGATGTAATGTTTAATCCGCTATTCTGTTTTAGATTGAATTGATTAGCGTCTAGAAGGTTGTATTTATGATTTGATGGTTTAAAAGGCTTCTTAACGGAGGAGAGTGCTTAAGTTTATATTCTTTTTGGTAGATAAAGAATCTATATTGATTTACCCAAATCCTATGATAGCTCAGTCATATGAAGGAGATTTTGTTCTATATTCATTTGCTTCTTTCTTTTTCCAGTGAAGGCATTCCCCAAGGATGATCCAAGCAAACCCTGCAAGCTGACTGCCTTCTTGGGTTACAAGGCTGGAATGACCCACATTGTGAGAGAAGTCGAAAAGCCTGGATCGAGTAAGTCACACATTTTTAGCATTTCTGCTATGTATCGCAGTTTATGGTATCTGTGTTAGTGATTAGACTTTGATAAAAAATACTGAATTGGGTGTGGAGACAATACTAAACATTAATCTTTGCAGAGCTCCACAAGAAAGAGACATGTGAAGCGGTCACTATCATTGAAACACCCCCAATGGTGGTAGTTGGTGTTGTGGGATACGTGAAGACACCTCGTGGTCTGCGTTGCCTTAACACTGTTTGGGCTCAGCATCTCAGTGAAGAGATCAAGAGGAGGTTCTACAAGAACTGGTGCAAATCCAAGAAGAAGGCCTTTTTGAAGTACTCCAAGAAATATGAGACTGATGAAGGTAAAAAAGATATCCAGGCACAGTTGGAGAAACTGAAGAAGTATTCTTCAGTCATCCGTGTGTTGGCTCACACTCAGGTACTAAATCTGAATGTCATCCCTCACAGAGATTCTTGTTTTTATTTTATTCTTATTTGGTGCGTAGATAAGCTCTGTTCGGATGATTTTAGTCATATATCATCCTGTTTTGCTAAACAACAGTTATCTCTGGTTATTTTTTCTGCACAAATAGTGGATTATTGTAGTGTATTTTTTGCTTTATGTTGTTCATGTGCGCTAGGCCTTCTTGTCCTGACTTTCTATTTTGATAAAGTTATTCTTTCCAGACGTTGCATGTATTAGATGTTTGAACAATTGAGATAAGTTATTGGTTACTCATTTGCTATGGTTGCCACATTTTTCTTCAGATAAGGAAGATGAAGGGTCTCAAACAAAAGAAAGCACATTTGATGGAGATCCAGGTGAATGGTGGGACTATTGCCCAAAAGGTTGACTATGCATATGGTTTCTTTGAGAAGCAGATTCCAATTGATGCCATTTTCCAGAAGGATGAGATGATTGACATCATTGGTGTGACCAAGGGTAAGGGTTATGAAGGTGTCGTAACACGTTGGGGTGTCACACGTCTTCCCCGCAAAACCCACAGGGGTCTTCGTAAGGTTGCTTGTATTGGTGCTTGGCACCCTGCTAGAGTTTCCTTCACAGTTGCCCGTGCTGGTCAAAATGGATACCATCACCGTACTGAGATGAACAAGAAGGTTTACAAGCTCGGCAAGGCTGGGCAAGAGTCCCATGCAGCTATAACAGAATTTGACAGGTTCTTTGATGTCTCTTTGCTAAAATACTTTCCTGCAAGATGATACTCTACTTCCATTTATGTGACAATAGTGCTCGTGTGCTTGTTAAATTTGGTTTGTTGTAGCTGTAATTTGAGATTGCTTGATTTAAAGTTCTTACTCACGATGTTTGTTTTCCCGTTGCTGAACATATCTCATATTTTGTTTGATTTGTACTTTCACTGTCATACATTTCAGTCTTTTATTTCCTCTTTTGTTGCTTACACTTCCCTTGACGACAACAGGACTGAGAAAGACATTACACCTTTGGGTGGATTTCCCCATTATGGTGTGGTGAAAGAAGATTACCTGTTAATCAAGGGATGCTGCGTAGGTCCTAAGAAGAGGGTTGTGACCCTTCGCCAATCACTTCTCAACCAGACCTCTCGTGTTGCTCTTGAGGAGATTAAGCTCAAGTTCATTGATACATCCTCAAAGTTTGGACATGGTCGCTTCCAGACCACCGAGGAGAAGCAGAAATTCTACAACCGGTTGAAGGCTTGAATTTATTAAAGAACTGCTGTTGTTGGGAGCTTAAACCCTGCGCTTCATCCCATGTTATTTTTGGTAGAACAGAAAAGTAGTTGTTATTGTTTGTCTTTATCTTTTGGAGGTCTTGCTGAAGACAATCCTATTTAGCCAAATGCTACTAAACACCTTATCGATGTTGAATGGCAGGTTCGTTCTTTTACTTGCATGAGGTATTATTACCTAATCAAAGAACCTGAGATAGTTGTGTTTTTAAACTGTCTTTAAGATTGTCTTAACATCAAGTTTGCCTTGTGTTTAACTTATGATAAGATTCACTGGTTTTATAGTACTAGAAAGTAGAAAAGAATAAATAAATAAGTGAACTCTACATGTTTAAATCTTTTGAATTACTTTGGGTGTCACTCAACCCTAGTGTCCCAGATGTTAGCTTGGATATTATCTTAGTAAGTTGAACCTTGGATGAACATGGATGGTGGCTATTTGCTACTCCCTCCGTTCCAATTTATGCGGCAGCATTTCCTTATTCGTCTGTTCAAAAAAGAATGGCAGCATTCTAAATTTGGTAACAATTTCACTATATGCGAGTAAAACCTGCTCTTTTAATTTCTAGCATATAATAATATCAATGAATTTTACCTTTTTTTGAGTCTTAAAAAGATGGCCAGACTTGCAATCATTGTTTGGCAGTACCATTTTGGATCTCATATTATGCAAAAGTTATGGTTAGGAAAGTGAAAGGGAAAAAGAAAAGGAAAAGACCAAACTCAGCCAATTGTATCTTAGGACCTCCAGAGTTAGGAAAATTCACAAGTATAGTTGATGAATAGAATAACATTAAAATGTCAGCCAATCACAATGAGGCATGGAATTCCTATTACTCCCTCCGTTCCAATTTATGTGGCACCATTTTCTTTTTTGTTTGTCCCAAAATAAGTGGCACCTTTCCTTATTTGACAACTATTTAATGCATCGTCTCTATTTTACCCTTGTTGGACCCTATATACTTTTAAACCTACCAACAACTTTTTTATTACTCAAATCTTCTCTCTCTTACTTTTTCAAGTGTAAAATTGATAATTAATAAGGTCAACCTCTATTTTCTTAAACTCCGTGTCCGGTTAAATGGTGCCACATAAATTGGGATGGAGGGAGTAGTTCACCACTCAACACCTAACGCTTTTCAAAAACCATTTGCTTGCAACGCCTTCAGAAGAAGATGATTACGGCCATTAGATCCTTTATACTCTTACTAAAGTATACTTAAGACTCAACCAATCTTGAAAGTGGAATACACAACGGACTTGGGGACTCTCCGATTCAGCTGAGTCCATAGTTTCAGAATTTATACGCGAATCAAGATCGATTTTTTTAAAAAAGAAAAGATAAGAGAGAGAGCTCTAGTTGTTAACAAGATACACCATTTAGGTACATTACTTGCTCAACTTCCCCTAGTTCCATTACTTTAAGAACTTTTCAAAAGCTCTTCACTTCAATATACTTTTTCTATAAAGTCCAAGCAGAGATGCATGTGCACTTGTTACCAACTACAAGTTGTACATTTCCCTTTTCCCCTTGTGGAATTAGAGAGATAAATAGCTTTGGAAAAGTTCAAGCAGACAAAAAACAGTGAAATTTTTGTCATACACTAAGACCATCAAATCCACATTGCTTGTATGTAAGAGCCTGTTTTCTTGGACTGATCACTATTGCACAATCCACGGATACCTGCTCCACACCCATTCAATTTGTACACATTAGGTTTCTGAATCAGTCATATAATGCTAAAACATACTAGTAATAAGTTATACTCCCTCCGGTCCGCTCCGGTCTGCTATATAAGATGTTTTGACCTATTTTTCTTAGTTCATAATATTTGATCTTTGCAGAAATCAAGAAGGTTTTTTCAGTATCATCATTGCTAATAAATGATTTAAAACATAACTCTAGATAATAATTACTCCCTCCGTCTCAAATTAGTTGTCACTTTAGCAATAATCATTTGTCCCAAATTAGTTGATATTTTAGGATTTCAAGACTAAGATTGTTAGTCTTTTTTAATTATACCCTTAATAATTAAAAGAATTCTCAACAAAATATAGTAGTCAAACATTAAATAGGGGTAACATAGTAAATTACAGACTCTATTTAATGATTTTTCTTAAAAGACGTGAAAAACTGAAAGCGACAACTAATTTGGGACGGAGGAAGTACTTGGATAAGAGATAATAGGGGAAAGTGCACGAAAGGCCACTTTTGCCACTGGTCTTTGGGCACAGGCCACTAATACCAAAACATTTAGTTTGTGGCCACTTTTGCTTAAAGAGATAGAACTTCAGTCCAGATGCCGGATTGAAGTTCAGTCCTTACTTCAATCCGGGGCCATATGGACTGAAGTTCAGTCCAGTCCTTAAGATGGAACTTCAGTCCAGGGCCATATAGACTGAAGTTCAATCCTTAAAGATGGAACTTCAGTCCATGGCCATATAGACTGAAGTTCAATCCTTAAAGATGGAACTTCAGTCCATGGTCATACCATGGACTGAAGTTCAGTCCTTAGAGATGGAACTTCAGTCCAGGGGCCGTATGGACTGAAGTTCAGTCAATTATCAGAGACTTAAGTCAATATTTATTTAGTAAAGGCCCAAAAATGGCCTGTAGTGTAAGACCAATAAAAATAGTGGCCTCAAACTTCAGTACATTACTAATTAATGCTAAAAAGGTGATTTTTTTAATATGCGTGAAAACACCCAAAACATCTTATAAAGTGGACCGGAAGGAGTAGTAATACGATGACATATAAATAGTGAGAAAAATAGAAAAAAGTAAAGCTTTTGGTAGAATACCTCAAAAAACATTATTACTTGCGTACCATGGTATTTCAATAAATTAAGCAACATAGAAGTTGATGTTCAGTTTAACATGAATCATGATTTAACCAAACAATTGAAGGCAACAGTACAAGAAAGGTAAGTGTCAAAGGTGAAATGTCTAACATCTTAGAAAGTCAGCAAAAGTAACAGAGAAACGTTGAAAATGGAGAGCTAATAATGTAATAATAGAGACAAAACACCTTAGTGTGAAATAGTAAAACGTGCTTGTTTCTTGAATTAATAATGGAACCTAGAGGAAAGCCAATATGTTATATTTATAGGTTTGTGAGTATACCTATATAAGATGTTTAATTCTAAGAGTTGGTAATCTCCAAACAAATAACTAACATAATACTTCATCACTCTCCAAACCTAACAGTGGTAGTTTCTGCCGTGCGATTCAGAGGACATAAGACTTCTTGGTCAAGCCAAAAAGATTGCCGACTAGATGCTCGGGCACTTCCATCGTGCTATAAGCGGACAATTCCGAAAAAATGGCTCGTGAAACAGTTTGTGAGTATACCTCGGGATGACTTTTTATCCACTACTCATCCTCAAAATCTAGTCTAGTTCAGCTATAGAGGACTTGATAATTATCTTCGACAAACCTCAAGTGGGACAAGGATTTGTGCTTGTGGGCCGGGGCGTGAATATTGCAGACCAGCGTATCTGGTCCCACCATTCTAGTCCATGCAACTTTTTCTTTGGGTCAAGATTCAAAATGCATAGACTTTAACTACTCCCTCCGGTCCATTTTATTTGGTCACTTTCCTTTTTTAAAAGTCAAATAATGTAAACTTTGACCAACATTTTGAGATATATTTCTTCACCATATTAATATGACAAGAATTGCAACTTGTAGTACTTTTCGTGTAGTTTTTTAATATCTAAATTATAATTTTAAAATATTGACTAAATCTAGTTCAATTTGAATCTGAAAATTGGTCAACTTGACTCTCGAAAAGTGAAACATATCAAATAAAATGGACCGGAGGGAGTAGTACCGAACCTCTTGCCAAAGCACCACGATGACTTTGGAGAGGCTTTTGGTGTGAACTTGCAGAGAGCATCTGGGATGGCTGCAGGTTCACATGGTTTATTAGAGGTCCGTTGTTCCGAGGATATTTTTGTTAGTCAAGTTATACCCCCTACAACGCCGTTGTCTCACTCTCTCGTGTGTGTGTGAGGGAGAGACACGAAGCTGATATTCTAACCAACCAAATGCGCTGTTTGTCGAACACAATGTCTCAAAAGTCTACAGAGAGCCAAAAAAAAACACAAAAAACAGAAAACAAAACAAAAACAAAAACAAAACACAAGACAGAGCAACCTTAACTAGAGAGCAAGCAATGATGTAAAGTGCTAACCTGAACACCAGGTGAAGTAAACCCAAGAATCCGAATCTTAGCACCAACATCACCCAATACTCTTAACTCAACACGATCATTCAACGCAGCATCACGTATTAAATCAGTAGCATCAGCTTGAAGCAAGTTAACTTTATCCACAACAATATTAGTTTCAACTCTTCTAACACTATGTGCAGGTTGATAAAACCCTGGAACAATTCCTCTACCAAGTGGAATCCCACGGTACATAACACTAAACCTGGATTCATCGTATTTAATCCCTACTTTATTATCATTAACAGCTGTAAATACCATACGAATGTTTAAAGAAACCGATGCAGACGATGCTGCAGCGGCCATAGAGGTAGGGGTAATGCCTACGTACTGAACACCTACTTGTTGTAGGTCAAATGTAGGTTTCTTGGGTTTTAAAACGAGGACGGTGATTAATATGACCGCGAGGATAAGTAGAAGTAAGAATGAAAAGAGGAGGAAGAGACAACAACAGCAGCCTTTGAAGGAAGCTTTGGAGGATGAAGAAGGTGGTGGGTAGTAATGAGGGTGGTGGGTGTTATTAATTGTTTGGGTTGGTCTAGAAGTCATAATTATTGTTAAAGAACATGCAACGGTTGGATTCAGCAAGGTTCTTAGAAAGACGAAAGCCTGGCAGGTGAGGGTAGAACCTCTAGCGTCAATACAGCAAGGTTCTTAGAAAGACGAAAGCCTGGCAGGTGAGGGTAGAACCTCTAGCGCCAATGCAGTAAGGTTCTTAGAAAGACGATAGCCTGGCAGGTAAGGATAGAACCTCTAGCGTCAATATCGATGAATCAAAGTGACTTCTTCTCCTTCTCTCTTTCTTTCACTATTTGTTTGCAAAAGAGAGGAGAAGATAGAGACAATGAGTAGTGTATGTGAAAAGTGAGGAGGGACTTTGTTTTTGGTATATGTGGTTTGCTTTAGAAGTTAAAAAAGGTGACTTCAAAGTGGGGTAAGTTTTGTCATGGAATTATTTGTCATTATTGTTTGTTTATTATCTGTCTTTCATTTTCCTTTAACTACTTATGATAGTAGTAGTCCACACACTTTTTATCATTATGATTCATGCACAAAGATATAATGTTATTGACTTATGTACCAGGGGCGTACCTACCTATATGGTACCGGTGTCGTCCGACACCACTCGACTAATTTTTTTTGTTAAATATATATATTATATTAATAAGAAAAAACAGAAAATTTCCTATAAAAGTATAAAATGACACCACTAAAACAGGAGATGCTGTAGCTAAGTTGGTTGAAGCATGAGTCATAGTCTTTAGCGTTGATGGATCGAATCCTGCTAGGAACTCTAAAGTTTAGATTTTTATGTTTTTGACACTACTTATTAAAATTTTTACGTACGCCACTGTATTGTACTTATTAAAATTTTTACGTACGCCACTGTATTGTACATACCATTTCTTGATTAAAAGGTCTTTACCAAAGTGATTAATTTGTAACTGAAATAAAATATCAGGTCCAACATTTGGTTCTAGCTAATTTTCTTTAGTTTTCCATTTGTCAACTTTAAAGCAACAGCCTGCATTCTGTATTGCTGTGTGTGTGCGCTGAACAAAGAAACGTAGTACTCCCTCCGTTCCAAAATCGTTGTCATAGTTCGAATTTCGAGAGTCAAACGAGTTCATTTTAACCGTGAATTTAAACATATAATCTTTAAGTTTTTTGTAACGATGTTTATATATTTAGAAACTACATAAAAAGTACTATAAATCACAATAATTAATAATTCAAAATATTTAAAAATATATGAAAATATTACGGTCAAAGTTAAACTCATTTGACTCTCGAAATCCGAACTATGACAACCATTTTGGAACGGATGGAGTATTAAATTGGATTCCTAAATTGGAATAAAGATAACAATTCAAAAAACTTAATTTAGCTAAATGATCAAAGCACTCTGTTAATTTCTTTATCTTTGTTATTGACGAAATTCCTTGATCATGAACGAAACTTCACGTTTAACAATTGGAGCAGCTTTTCTCTTAAAATTAGACCCCGCAACCACTTTGTAACAACAAATCACTATATGCACCCCTTATCCTTGATTATGATTTTTTGTCTCCACTTAAGAATGTTTAGCAAAATGGCCTCAGTAGGCAACACTTCACGTTATAAATTTACAAGTATTCACTCGGGGGAAACACTTCAAGTATAAATTGCAAGTGCTGCCTGCAAGGCAACACAATAAGTTATGTGGGGAGAATGTTGACAGAGATAAATGGCCAAGTGCTGTCACGGGGACAACACTTGCAGAACTTGTAATTTTATACTTGAAGTGCTGCTCTTGTGGGTGCACTTGTCAAGTTTATAACTTGAATTATTTCTCCCGAGGAAGCTCTTACTTAAAATTAGTGAGACCATTCTTGTAAAATAAGGCAAACTATTGCCTAAGGTGTCATAGTTTTGTAATTGCCCCAATTTGTAATGCTTTGCATGAGAAACAGCCAAAGTTTGAAAAGTTTTAGAAAACTAACCATATCTAAAAATACAGACAAGTACGACATTTTTGATTTTGAACTAATATTTTCAATAATCCTAGGATTTGAACTAAAATATATGAAATCCCAGGTAAATTTTCTGAAACTTTTTCCTGGGATTTAGTTCAAATTAAAATATTATAATTTTTTTCTTGTGGTTAGTCTTAGAGAAAAAAGAAACGCATATTTTTAATTATTGCTACTTTTTTAAAAATTTGTAACTGTTGGGACTCATCTAGCCTGAACTTTAAACCTTCAAGTTTGAAATTACGCAAAAAAAGCAATTTGAAGTTCAATATACCGGCTAATAACTAAATAATTTTTGAAAATTGACTGAACCTTACATGGTGCGCCTGCCGCGCAAAAATTTTACAAGAAATTACGGGGATAAGTAAAAATTTAGGGAATTTTTACACTCTATACCCATAAAATTTAAAGTATTTACAAGTCATACACATTACAAATTATACTACCCATAAAACTAAAAGTATTTACCCAACCTACCCATTTATTATTGTATACTTCTATTATGCCTTATAGGTGTATACCTTTAAAATGTACTGCATAAATTATGGTATATAAGTCTGGAGGGACATTTATTACTGTATACCTTTGTTATGCCTTATATGTATATACCTTTATGGTATACTGCATAAACTATGGTATACAAGTCTGGGTGGGTAGAGTGGGTAAATAATTTAGTGGGTAGGTCCGGTAATATTTGAAAGTAGTGGGTAGTGGCTGTAATTATTTTAAATTTTATGAGTATTTTTGTAAGTGTCCCGAAATTTAGCTAGGAGCCATTTTTCCAGGCAATTTATTTTAGCAAACTTTTAAAAGCTGTTTAGTTTTTAGCTACAATGTTTAACTTTAACATAAAGGTTTGAAGTTGGAAACTGCTTATGCCGAACTTCAAACTTTCAGGATTGAAATTTAACTTCAATCCGTTTAGAAGTTAAGCATAGGGATCTTTCAACTTTAGTATTAAAGGTCTGAAGTTTATATAATAGCTAAAAAAGAAATAATTTTTTAAAAAACTAGCTGAACTCAAGTATTGCGTCTAAGATAGGCTATTCGTGCACTTAGCCCGGGATGAATTGCTGAACTTTTACAAGTCCGGTGAGTTTGTTGGTCAGACAAATGTATGGGGAAAGTGTACGAATAGTCACTTTTTGGCTCGCCTTTATAGTCGGAGCTATTTTTTTTTAAAGTTATTTAGTTTTTAGCTATTTTCTAGAACTTCAATCCTTATGAGCTGAACTTCAGACATTGTGGGCTGAATATGAAGTTCAACTGGGCTGAACTTTTAGTCATAGAATGTGTAACTTTGGCCCTTGTAGGCTGAAGAACTTCATACCTCAGCCCATAAGGAATGAAGTTCCAAAAAGTGGCTTCTTTTGCACAATCAAGAAAAAAGTGGTCTGAAACCATATAGCAGTGGCAAAAGTGGCCTCTGGGCGAAATTTTTACCAAATGTATTTAGACATTAAAATGGGCCTTTTTGCAGAAATAGGACACCATAGACAATGGTTTGCCTGTTTGCCCTACATAGCAGTGGTTTACAAAAATGTCATCTATTAAGTTGAAAGATTAAATTTCGGACAGAAATACCCATACGTATCTTATGGTCCGAGGCCAACTGTTGCCTTTGACCTCTCTTTCGTAGGCAACACTTGCTCCTTGTAACTTAGATTCTCTCAGAAAAAGTGTTGTCTGGGCAGCACTTGTCTTTGACCCATCTTTCTTAGACAACAGTTGGTCTTGAATCTCACATCTCCAAAAAAACTTTTGCCTAGGCAACACTTGCTCCTTCCAATCTCTTCCTGCATTCTCCAAAATAACTTGAAATGTTGGTGGCAACACTTGACCTATTCCTAAAATGCTGCACTTGCAAATTGCAAACTTGAAGTGTTCGACGATGTGCCATCAGAGGAAATTTTGCTAAAACATTATAAAAAGGATGCAAATTCTCCAAACCATAGCTACGGAGGGCATGTGGTGAATTTTTTTATTAAAATTGGAAATAGTTCAACAATAAAAATCAAAGCAATAAACACTTCATTTAGCCAAATGAAAAGGACTTTATTTATTTTATTTACTTAAATTATTAACTGATAAATGAGAGTACGAGGAAATTCCTTCATCATGAAGCTACATAATTAGATCATTTCCGCCTGGGGCGGATGCAGAAGTTAAGGTGCGGGTTAGCCGGAACCCAGTAGGTTTGGTGCAGACAATATATTTGTATCAAAAAAATCACTAAATATATACAAAAATCAAGTCGAGAATTCAGTAACTAATACTAGAGATCATTATTCTAAAATTTAGAACCCATAAAATTCAAATCCTGGATCCGCCTCTATTTTCCGCATCCTCACTTCCATTTGCTACTCCTATATGTAAGGCTTCAATTAGCTAGTAAGATCGTGATTATTGGGCAATTCAACTTGGAAGGTTTCTACTTTTTATGTGTGACCACTTATTAAATTTCTTTTATTCTATGATGTAGAAAGGAAGTAGACCTGTTGTAAGCTGAATGGGCACATGGAGCAACTTAGTGTAGCACCTATAAAACTTTCTATTAAGTTTAAGCCAAATCTATGCTTTATTCATATTAACTGCATGATATTACATGCTGAACAACAGAGGGTATGTTGGGTTAGTGTAGCACCTGTAAATTTGTCACGTAAGTTAGATTAATTACGTCTATTTTTAAAATGTAAATTACAAATTAAATTAGGTGTTCTTCACCTAAATATAATATTTGGAAGGTGATAAAGAATATCTGAGAATGTTGGGAGTTAGTCTTGAACTCTGCTTTAAAAGGCAGTTTTAGGACTCACCTTGGGGCACTTGCAAAACGCCCTGAGACTCTCGGGCGGGGCTTAGATCCGTGAAGCTTATGCCTCAAGCGCCCAACGATGCGCCCAGAGCACGTCCAATGCTCAACGTCCAGGACTCGCCTTATAGAACCTATCCAAATGATATGTCCAACTCCCTAATTAAGATTATTCATCCACAATTTTCTTTAAAAATGAAGTAATATTCATTTATAAAAATTCAAAAATTGAGTGTAGCTCAATTAACGAGATATAATGTTACATGTATTATAATTGAGAATATCATGAGGGTAACGTAATATCATCTGTACACTTAATCTGAAAATGCATAGTTGATGTTTATATCATCACTTGTTATTGGTCTTCATGTCTTATTTCTGTCACTCAAAATTGTTACCTTTCAATTATTTTGCAATTTTAGAAATAATTTTATATTTATCAATGAAGAATTAATGTTTTAAATTATAATAATAATAAATTTTATTATTGGTTCATTTTTTATAGTAACAAATTTTTATGTTTAATTGTTTGAAAGTTAAGGCCTTATGGTTTATTTGTATCTCATAAAAGCTGTAATATTATTCAACTATTTATCATTGTTAAAAGGTTAGATCTTTTTGATTGGGCAATACTTTTGATTTATTTTTTTTTGGCTTATTATGCGATTTTATTAATTTAAAATTAATTATAAAATAAGATCCATAGGACTCACGCTCCATGTCTCGGGACTTACACCTCACCCCAGTGTAAATAAAACGTCTCGTCTTGCCCCCCATCTTTTAAAATATTGGTGTTGAACAAGCTGAACAAGGTACGCGGCTACGCGAATTGGTGAATGGTCAGTTTTGTTTGGTTCATAGATTTAATTACTTCTTAATCGTTATTCCTTTAATACCTTTGAGTTCAAGCATGGGTAAAATGCTACTGCTAGTTATACTTTATAAAATCCTTCAAATAAGATAGGCTTTAAAGATAGGCTTTAGCTGATAAAAATCATTAAAAGAAGAAAAAATTAGTGCACTTGTATTTTAATTTGTTTATAAATCTACTGCTAGAGTTAGGTTTCCATACTAAGTTGGCACATCAAAGGTGTAAATAACATATTAATGTGGTCATTTTTGGTAGTATATGCTACTAATTAAATAGATAAACCGCTAAAGTTGACGTTCTTATAGGTTTTCCTAGCTATTTCCTCCATTAAACATTAGCTAACCAAGTTTTCTTTCATTACTGTAGGTTCTAACCTTCAATAATCACTAATATATACTATATCTACCTTTCTAAAAAGTATAGGGGTCAATTAACCCCTATATGTTTGGAAGTTGTTTACACTTCGTATTTATTTGGAAAAAGTAACTAAAACACCATATATAAAGATTTAATTTCTACTTTTGCCTGATAAAAAACTAAATAACAAAAATACCATTTTCTTAAATTTTATACCATATATAGGACTTTTAATTTCAATAGTACCACTTAAAGATTTTTTTAAATCTAAGTTTTAGATATAATAAATATCTCTCTTCTAAAATAGTGTATTTACTCTCTCTCTTCTAACAAACCATCACATATCTCCTCCAAATTATTATCCATGTTTCCCAGCCACCTTCCCCCCCCCCCCCCCCCCCACTTCCCCAAATTGTTCTATTACTATATATAATATAATATATCATTAGAATATCGGTGTTTCATTGAGTAACTATAGAACAAATAGAGGTCTATGATATATTGGTATATGATATACTATATATTGGTATATAGTTAGAAGAGAGAGGGAGAGTAATTGAGTAAAGATATACTATATATCATATACCAATATATAGTATATTATATACCAACATATAATATATCAGAATGGGTTAGTATGAAATTGTTAATATTAAATCAAGGTGATGGGAATAATAATAATAATAATAATAATAATAATAATAATAATAATAATAATAATAATAATAGTATATCAAAATGAAAAAGAGTATTATATTAAGATTATGTAATTTATGGTATATTTGTAATTTAATAAGTGTACCATGTGTAAGTGGTATTTAGTGAAAATAAATATAGTAGATTAGGTAGTTATGAAAAAATCTCTTTATTTAGCATTCATATAAGGATTTTTTTACATAAAAGTACAAATTTTAGAACTTAATTACCAAACATAGCAACATTTTAGCAAAATAACACTATATAGAGGAAAATACAAGTTAATTACAAATATAGCAAAAACATAGCAATATTTTCTCATAACATACCAAACTCTTACATTCTTCCTCCTATTTACCCCACTATCACTTTTGCTCCTCCCATTTCTCCCTATTTCACTTTTCCTCCCACCATTTCCCCTAATTTTACTTTTATTCCTATCATTTCCCCCAATTTTACTTTTCATCATCCCATCCTCGTTGTATCTCACCGTATCTCAACTGTTTCTACACCATTTCAACTGTTTCTGCAGCACCGTATCTAACTGTTTCTGCACCGTTTTAACTGTTTCTGCAGCACCGTATCTAACTGTTTCTGCACCGTTTCAACTGTTTCTAACTGTTTCTGCACCGTTTCAACTGTTTCTGCAGCACCGTATCTAACTGTTTCTGCACCGTTTCAACTGTTTCTGCAGCACTGTATCTAACTGTTTCTGCACCGTTTCAACTGTTTCTGCAGCACTGTATCTAACTGTTTCTGCACCGTTTCAACTGTTTCTGCAGCACTGTATCTAACTGTTTCTGCACCGTTTCAACTGTTTCTAACTGTTTCTGCACCAATTCAACTGTTTCTACAGCACCGTATCTAACTGTTTCTATAACACCGTTTCAACTATTTCTACAGCACCGTATCTAATCGTTTCTGCACTATTTCAACTGTTTCTGCAGCACCGTATCTAACTGTTTCTGCACCGTTTCAACTGTTTCTGCACCGTTTCAGGTTGTGTTCAGGACTGTATCACCGCAATTTGAAATTGTTTCGGCGTAGTTTCAGACTGTGTCAAACTAGTTTCAGTGCGGTTTCAGACCATATCAGACTGTACCAAATTTGAGCAGGAGTATCCTATTGATACCCTGAAGCGTCTGGCACTTGAAGAAAAGGTTGAGAATGACTTTCCGTGGCACAGTCATATAAGATTAATTCACGAGGGCTGGAAATCTTCTCCAAAAGCGATCTACCATCCTTCCTTTTTTGGAGAATCTATGGGTGGAGCGATAGCTTTGAAAGTGCACCAGAAGCAATCTAATCCTTGGAACGGTGTTGTTCTTGTTGCACCTATGTGCAAAGTATATTTCTGGAAATGCTTCTCAATTTTTACCAATGCTTCTGGTCTGTGATATGTAAGAGTGATGACTGGTTTGCCATATAGATTGTAGATAATATGGTTCCACCATGGTTAGTACACAACTTTTAATTGGTCTCGCCAAGTTTCTTCCAACACAGAAGCTTGTTTCGATGCAGGATTTTGGGGAGTTAGCAGTCAGAGATGCAAAGAAGAGAGAACAGGTATGTAATTCTTTGTTTTTAAGGAAATCAGCTTTGAAAGATGATAGATTTTAGGAGATGAAAGTTTCAACTGAGACAGCTTCATTGGGAATTGAAAGTGAAAGATAGAGAGAGAAAAAAACAGAGAGAAAAGGAAGAAGGGTTTTAGTAAAGGGTAGAATGAATAAAACAAGGTTGAAAAGAACTATTTATACATTGCCATTTTGCTAGGAAAAATATTGCTATGCTTTGTAATTTCAAAAATATTACTATTTTTTTGTAATTAAGGGTGAAAATTTATATATTTGTGTAAAAAACCCTTCATATAAAGTGTTCGAACCTCGCGGTCAGCCTTTTGGCCCAAAAAAATTCCTCTCTTAGGACAAGGTGCATATTTGTCAAAAGGTTAATGCCGAAGGTAAATTTGTTCAAACACTTAAACAGATGAGTTTGACATTTTCCCTAACTTCAATGATAGGTGTATCCCCTTTAAATAAATTATAAGGCGAATTTTACACTGCTTATGCAAATGTAAAATAACTTTATTACTATTTTAAAGAAAAATGAGTTCTTAATTATTTGTCAATTGACTTTTGAATTTCTTAGGTAAGTTTATTGAACGGGGTTTATTAAGTGGTAGTATAAAACACTTTCGTCCAAGTAATTTCTCTCCAACAAAAAATTAGGCTAATATTGGCATGCATACTTCAGTTCTTTTCTTTTATCGGTTTCTAAAATATGAAACAGTGCGTACAGTATATGTTTAACAAGATTAAAAAAAAATTATGGAAAGCACAAAAAAATTGGAGGCCTAGTTTAAATTTACTTGTATTCTCTTACACCAATACAAGTGCATAAACAATCAAAGCTTTGACTTTTTATTATATTGCAAGTTTGCAAGAGTCAATGCTTCACATGTAAATTAAACCTGCCAGGAGGGAAAACATAAAAGAAAAAAATAATAATTCTATCATGATTCTTTTCTTAAACTATAACTGTCATAAAATACATTGTTGACCTACTAAGTATTTGGGAACCTATAAATAAAAATAAAAAGTATATGGAAGTTAAGAAAAAAATAAAAGAAAAAAACTACTACATATTTTATGTAGTACTATCAATTTGGTATGTGTGAACTTAATCACATTATCATCCTTTATTCGAATAAAGAAGAGTTTTTCTTGGGCCATCATAGAAACATAGATAGGGTCGACGACGGAACGAAGATTCAAAACCAGCATAAAACTAATCAATTTACGATGAATGGCGAATAGAGCTAGCTAGCATTATTCTCTCCAATAATATCTCTAGGAACCACCAAGGAAGGTGCAGTAGAATGGCTTTGATCTTTATTAATGAGGGATGAGATAGCTGCAGCGACAGCAACCCTAAACTTAGGATCAGAAGTAATGACACTCATATTTTCAGCTAATGATTTACTATTATTATTATTATTATTATTATTGTTTTTTCCTTCATTATTACTTGGTTTAGGCATCCAAGAATAGGCCATTTGAGTTGGTTCTTTTGATAATGATGTGTTTGAAGAAGAATTTATGATGGGATAATGATGATGATCAAGAACAATATTCCTATTTGAAGAAGGACCATGATGGTAATTAAGATTGGAAGTATAAGGAGAAGAAGAAGAGTTGAGAATTTGGTATGGAGCATTATTATGGTAAGGGGAAAATGATTGGTTTAAGTAATTGATATTGCTTGAATCCACCAACATGAAGGAAGCTGTTGCTGCTGCTGCTGTAGTTGATGCCATTGCTGTTGCACCCACAGGAAGTGGATGGTTATGTGTTCCTTCATATGTTGTGATCAATATGGACATATCTTCAAGACATCTTTGCACCTAATCAAAATGCTTAATAAGTTTACTCAAAAGATACAAATTAATCATAGTGTGTATATATAATGGATCTAGAAATTAAACGTTATGAGGTCTAAGTCGAGAGATTGAATTCGAAAGAGTATGTCTAACTCTATCAATATTTACTTTTTCTGCTCACGTATACACATAGTTCGAATTTGGCAAAACATTACGTTCTGCCAAATTTCGTAGACTCATTGCTGGATCTGCCACTGTGTATAGTGTTCAAAGTGCCATAATTCAAAATTTTAAGTCAAGAATTTGTTGTGCTAACCTGCTTTCTTACTGGACATCCTGGTGCCACTGTACATCTATAATAAGCTCTGGGACAAGGATTTCCTTTAGCAATTTTTTGTCCATATTTTCTCCATTGGCAGCCATCATTCATCTGAAAAATGAATCTTTCTCTAATTACTTATGCATGGTTTATATTGTCCAAAAAAGAATAGTTGTCTCAAAAAAATTTTACACTATCATATCATCTAACTACAGATAACCGTCAATAAAAAGTACTAGTATATATTCAACTTACTGTGGCAGTTTCACATCTTGCCCTGACTGAAACCCTAGCTTTTCTATTCTGGGGAGAAGTCACTTGGCTTGTTAATCCACCTCCCAAATAACTTCCATGTGATGTGTTACTTTGTATTGGGGAAAATCCAGTTGTAATGTCATCTTCTTTTGTCACTTTTCTTGCACTGCTATTACTACTTAGCAATGTTAAAGACAACCCTAATTCACCTTCTTTAGTATCATCTTCTTGTGATGTTGGTGATGGTGTTGATCTCTTAACATTCATATCAAATTCTTTAGGACTTTTGAACATCATCTCTTGACCAATATAATCATTTCCACTAAGTGAGAGAAAATTTTTAGGATCCTACATACAACCAAAAAGAAGAACATGATGAAAACTCGTTTATACAACCAAAAAATAAACTCGTTTGACCCCCGAAATCCGAACTATGACAACCATTTTGGAACGGAGGGAGTATTACTTATTACCTTGTCATCATTGTTTTGTTGAATAATGGAAAATTTCATTTGTAAATCATGATAATCTTTCATTGTTTGCTCTACTGCCTTCCTTAATACCTTGTTCTCCTCTTTCATCATGTTCATCTCCTTTTGTAACACCGAAAACTGATACAAAAGAACAATCAAACACTTACTATTTCATGCATATGTAAATCAAGTTTCATGCAGGAAAAAAAATATTATTGAAAGTAAATGAATGTGCACCTCTTCTATTTTCAAGTTTTCTCCCAATTCTTGTTCTTTACTTTGTATTTTTGCATCAAGTTGTGATAATTTTCTTGATGAATTGACTTCATGATTTGATGGCTCTTCATGATCAAGCTTCAAGGAGAGATCAATAGTCTCCAGCTTCTCACTTTCAAATTTGCTGCTTATTATGTCCATATGGAAGAGAGAAAAAAAGATGGGCTACAAGCTTGTCTTCTTCTCCTTATTATATACTCCCTCTGTCCCAAATTAGTTGACATTTTCAGCTATTGCACGCCCATTAAGAAAATCAATAAATAGAGTATACATTTTACTATGTTACCCTTATTTAATATATGACTATTAAATATTTTTTGAGAATACCATTAATAATTAAGGGTATAGTTGGAAAGAATTGACAAAAATAGTCTTGAAATCCTAAAGCGTCAACTAATTTGGGACAAATGAATCTGGCTAAAACGTAAACTAATTTGGGACGGAGGGAGTATCTTTCTTAAAATTGTCTATTTTTGCTGCTTTTGAGGCACCAAAGTCAATTCCCTCGTCTCAAACAAGAAGCATAATAATAGATATGATATATAAGGACGCATCTTATAAGTATTGACTTTAATTGTAACTTTAATTGACTATTAAACAAGCTAAGTATAGTAAGGCAAAAATAATTAAGATTTATAACTAACTTTCATCTAGCTAGTTCATAGAAACGACAATTTATAACTACTACTAATACTTAAGACTTTTAAAGCCGTCAAGCTATTGAATTTCATATTTTTGAGAAGTATCATGTTTCAAATATGCATGATGTTTGGGAAAATTCAATCACTATTGCTGAAAGAATCAAAGATGTAAATATTAGGGGTATCCAAAGCAGTGGTGTACGTATAATTTTTTGTAAGCGGTGTCATTTTGAATAGAGACATTGGTAAAATATTTTTTGTAAGCGGTGTCATTTTGAATAGAGACATTGGTAAAATTCTGAAGATCCGCATTTTATTTTTCAAAGTTAATGATTATGTTGTTAGCCTATTGTTGCGATTGTATACTTGTATATTTTAATGGTAATATTGGCTAATATATAGTGATGTCTAGCATATGTGGTTTAAAGCCTCATAAATTTATTTAACTTTACAAGGTTCAATCCCAAACACCAAACATTTTTAATTGAATAAATATTCAAAAATTGTGATAAAAAGTGGTTGTTTTGACTCAAACCTACGTCATGTGGGAGAACAACCGGTAAAGTAACCACTAAATCACTTTGACTTCTTGTTCTAAGTAGTGTCACCTCTTGTATTTATACCAACATATAGTAGATTTTTCATATATTTATATAAATTCCCGGTAAAAAAATTCAACGAAGCAGTGTCCCGTGACACCCCTCCTTTCAAGGTAGTTTCGCCCCTGATCCAAAGTACATAGAAACTGCAACATCAACGATTAGGGACAGCTATATGAATTTCAACTGACCATATTTCTCTATTTAAGCTCAAGTCATATTATTATGATATTAAAATAGAAATAAAAGTATAAAATAAGTTACATATCTATAAATAATAGTAAAAGTAATAATATTATTAATACACGAAACCATGATAAGGTCAAAATACTCCAAGAAAAGTAATAGGTTCAAAATCAACTTATATTGACAATCGATAGAGACTAAAACTAATATTAATTAAATTAGTGTAACTTCTACACAATGATCGCGTGAAAATATTTATTTTATCAGGTCACCTTTGATATAACTGAACACAATAAGTGAAATTAGTTACGTATCTAAAAGTAAGACATATAACGTAGGTCAAAGAAAACATGATAGTGATAGAAAATTATACATTGCCAATATATAAGTTAAATCATCCATAATAGTTCAAATGTAAAATGAAGTGGATTCTAACATCCAATTTTACATGCATTAGTGTGTCTGTATATATTATCATCTCTACTGATTTAATTGCTACACATTACTATATGATAAAACTTAAAGATATGGCTAATAACGTGACAATAGAAAGAATATATTAGAATCAAAAGGAATAGTACTACTTCCTACGTTCCAAAATGGTTGTCATAGTTTCTTTATTAGTCCGTTCCAAAAAGAATGACACAATTCTAAATTTGGAAACATTTTTTAGTTGAAACTATTATTCTTAATGAAATGCTTTATAGCCACATATTTATATATGACTTATTTTGGACCACGAGTTTCAAAAGTCTTATCACATTTCTTAAACTCCGCTCCAAGTCAAACTATGACAACCATTTTGGAACGGATGAAGTATTTCCCTTGGTATTTTAACCAAGACGAGAAAACAAAACATTCATATAGGAGCCTTGGGATCAGATCTTGATTAGCAAGTGATTAAATTATATTTATGTGGATGCTAATTGAAAGAAAGTTTAGCTGGCTGATGATATGATTAGAAAGTGATCAACTAAATTAACTTAAAGAATTGGACTGAAGGCTGTACGAAATTTCTTAAGTTAAGGAGCCTTGGGATCAGATCTTGAGATTATATTGTCAACTGGAAGACCTCTCATGTTAATTAATGTCTTTCCATTCTTTATGATTAGATCCTCATTTTAGTATATCCATTTCTCTAAGTCATCCCCATATTTTAACTTGCAAAATACATATATATACTCCATCCGTCCCAAATTAGTTGACGCTTTAGTAAGATTTATTTGTCCCAAATTAGTTGACGCTTTAGGATTTGAAGACTAAAATTGTTAATCTTTTTCAACTATACCCTTAATAATTAAAAAAAATCTCAACAAATAGTCAAACATTAAATAGGAGTAACATAGTAGAATACACACTCTATTTAATAGTTTTCTTAATGGACGTGAAAAAGCTAAAGGCGACAACTAATTTGGGACGGAAGGAGTAGTATTGTTCTTGTTGATCAGTTTATTTGTCTTAAATGTTAGAATTAACTATGGCTAACGATATAAACTAGTCGCTCGATAAAGGAAGTCGGCTTTGGGAAAAACAGTATACCAATGTTAGCGAATCAGATTCTTCAAAAGAAGAGTCTGCAGGGGTAGCAAATCCGAAAAGACCAGCTAAGCATCATTGGCTTGCGGATTGCTAATCCGTTGTACGAGTTAATCGAGCTCGAGAAAAATTTCTTATACTGACCGATATAAAGCACAGAGAAAAAAAGCTTGACCGCCTTACCCGTCATTGAAACACAAGCTGGAGACGTGATGCTGCGATCGTATAATGTCTCCCTTATTTTTAGGTTATTAATTTCTCTATTATGGATACTTGTTATCTTTTACATGATTTGGCAGTATAAAAGTATTTTACCACTATCAATGTATACAGGTTAAATTCATATTCTGCAAACGTTTTCATCTTGAACTCCAGATTTTGCTTTCATTCAAATTTATGAAGGCCATTAAAGGATCAAGGCAACAGGAGAGAGATCGGACTATGTCATTTTCAAAATGAAATTATGGATGCTATATATGGATTAGTAATGAGAAGTTTATGCACTAATAGACCACATAAAAGTTAATTAATATTTTTTTGGTGGAATCATCGATAGAGGTATTTAATTAGTGCATTCAAATGCAAGATGTAATATACAAGGGAAAGGAAATAATTAATGTCCCATGGTATGACTACTAAGAAGAAATGACAATTTGCCTTTTATCACTAATAGTCTGTTTCGTGACAAACTAGCTACTTAATCACTACCACCAAGTGATGTGGTGTAGCGGATGAGACTACTCCTTCCTTAATCAGAGATCTCGGATTCAAGTCCTGAGTATGGAAAAATCATTGGTAGGGAGCGCTTCTCCCTGAATGGGTCCCTACACGGTACGAATTCAGATTAGTCGAAGCTCCAATAAGAATACCGAACACCGGATGGTAAACAAAAAAAAAACTACTAAATCACTAGCTTTCAACCAATTTTTGCTGCATAAGATCAAAAGACAAAGCAGCATGAGTCAAATAAACCTTTTTACAAAGACATCAACTCCAACCAAAATAAAAAAGGAAGAAGAAGAAGAAGATGAATTTTTATTAGGACTGGGATCTACAGTGACGCAGGTTAATGTATTGTTAGCTTGTATGGTACTTGCGGTTCCAACTCATATCATCTTTACTCTCCATTTCAAGGAACAAACAAGAAGTCAACCAATCCAAAATTTATTAAATATTCTCTCCGTTTAAGATTATGCGAACCTATTTCTGTTTTAATCCATTTTAAAAGGGATTTTTTCTTTTTAAATTTCAAAATTATATCATTTAAAGTTTCAATCTACTTTCAATAAGAACTTTTATAGGCATAAATATTAGGACATGTTTAAGACCATATTTTTGAAAAAATTATAATCCCACAAATATTATGGCTTATTTAAAACTACAAATTTCAAAAATAGTTATTTACTTAATCAAACAAATACTAGGTTGACAAAAATTGACACGTCCGGATAGAGTAATGGTACTATATATATATATATATATATATATATATATATATATATATATATATATATATATATATATATATATATATATATATATGAAAATATGGACAAAAGCACTTTCTGAATGCTATTAATTTTTTCCTGCTGCAGCAAAAAATAATACTAATGATGATAATAATAATAATTACTCCATTTGTCCTAATTTATGTAAAGATTTTTGATTTAAGGTCAAACATCTTAACTTGATCACAGATTCAAATATACATTATTTTAAATGTATATAAAAAAAATTATGGTAAAAGAATAACTTGTTCGACTCCAGGAAATCGAAAATAACGTTTACATAAAAATTAGATCGAGTGAGAATTAAGTATTTAGAAAGTGCTTTTTATTTCGTATTTGCAAGTAACATCTCACTTGTTCATGTTTCCAAGTTCTGGACCATTTTCATAAACATCCAAGAAGTGTTATTCATTGGCTATTTTCAGTCTTTTTAAAGGGTCATCAATTTTATATTGTTAAATAATCCATCGGCAATTTGGCAATGTGAATGTTATTTTTTTAATACAACAATGTTACAAGAAATGATAGGCTTTGAGTAAACTGTTTTCAGTTTAAGAAACACCATGATAAATTCATCTAGTAGTGAGAAATGAAAGACTAGTAATAATAGTATTGCATTTGTTAGCACCTAATCCATATGCGGAGAGTTTCTCAATTTTGATGTTTAGTAAAATCTTGGGTTTATATAAAATCTTGATTGGCATGATATAAGCACTTAAATGTTGAATTCTGATGACTCTTATAATATTTTTATTTAAAGATCTGATAACTCTTATAATGTTTTTATTTAAAGATAATATCATTTTCGAACTCAAGCTTGTATTTCGATGAGTGATTAGGGATAGGACATTTAAATATTTTATGGGATATATTTTACTAGAATAACGTAAAGCTCCCTAGACTCCAAATGTTCAAAAAAATATCGATAGTATATATTCCAACAGAATAAGGTGTGACCTTGAAATATGTTGTAATCCATCTTTTGAATATGTAATCGTCGATTTTTCTAAATTCGTGTTTTTGTGAACATAGAGAAAAAACTCACACACAAAATAAGTAAAAGAGATATAGAATAATATTAGAGAAGAGAAAGTACCTCACAATTTCCACCAAGGTTTATAATCTTGGAAATTGTTCATAAAATAAGTCTGCTTATAAATTCTCATTGCAACGTATTCTTCTTTAGTAAGGGGCGGAGGCACCATTATGGGTAGGGGTGTCACTAGACAGTAGACACTACTCCGTCAAATTTTTTTACTATATATATATTTTATATATATATATATGAAAAATTATACTCGTAATATTAATACAAATAAAGAAAATGACAATATTTGAAATATCATGGCTTAGCAGCCAATTCGTTAAGCACCTTAACAAAGACTTGAATTGCGAGAGTTTAAAGTCCACCATAGCACTTGTTAACTCTTTTATTAAAAATTTCTAACAGTTATCGTTAATTTAAAATATTAAGTTAGTAGGGTTTACGTAACATTCAACCTTGAGCTCACTTAAGAATTAGTACAAAACTCAGTTTCAATCCAGCATTTACTCTAGTTTCTACTTCCGAAGTCAGTTCCGGGAAAGAGGCAGAAAGATATAAAGCAAGGTTAGTGACAAGAGGATTCACACAAAGCAAAGGAATAGACTATGGCGAGACCCTTTCAACAGAGGCAAAGGTTTTTGGATATCTCCCTTCAACTATTCATGTCAACTAAACGGGGGGATTGAAGGAAATTTTGTGAAGAGAAATGGATTATGGGAGTGTGTGACTTGAACTATTGATTGGTCTGTATAGATATATGTCTGCCACATGGGGAAGAGAAGATGAGGAAGCTAGTTTAATTGAGGAAGCCACTTTCTTTAATGTATACTAGCTGGTCTACAAAAGCATGACGATATATATATATATTTTGAAAAAAGAAAAAGAAAAATAAGAATGGATCTCTCAATTGGCTGATTGGTGGATAAGAATGACTTTTTGTGGGACAGATAGTATAGGCGTGAATATAGAGGAAGAGCATGCGTCGCCGCAGCAAATTCTCACGTTGACCTTGGAAAACCATTAAAACAAAAAATTAATTGGCTATTGAGATTACAGTATAATTTAATGCCACATTTGAGAGATTAAATAGTACTCCTACTTGATTGGTCAAGCTTTGAAAGTTCAAAAACATACTCTCTCTGTTCCAAAATGGTTGTCATAGTTCGGATTTCGAGAGTCAAACGAGTTCATTTTGACCATAAATTTAAATATATAATCTTTAAATTTTTTGTAACAATGTTTATATATTTAAAAACTACATAAAAAATACTATAAGTCACAATAATTAATAATTTAAAATATTTAAAAGATATATGAAAATATTACGGTCAAAGTTAAACTCGTTTGACTCTCGAAATCCAGATTAAATTATGACAACCATTTTGGAACGGAGGGAGTACTATCTTTTATTAAGATAAGTGTTTGGCCGAATTTTAGTGAAAAGATATGCGTTTTGAGATTTAATATAGCAAAAACTGTTTTCTGCTTTTTAAATTAAATCTGAAAAAAAATTCAAAAGTAAGTGTTTTTAATTATTTTAGGACAAGAATACCAATACAAAAATTTGTATTTACAACCAATTGTCATTCTCTTGGTTATTAAAAAAAGTATTCGATGCACTTTTTTTTTTAATATATATTCTTTGACATCCAAAAAATTTCTTGTCCCTACCAAAAAGTATTCATATTTCCTGAAGAAAGCATCTGTTCCTTGATCTCTAAGATATTTCATAAAACTCTGTATGGATCCTCAATCACCAATCCTTGCATGAATATGGGTTGTGCTCGAGAGGCTATGAACGATTGGACCTGCCAATCGAATGAATCGTAACACCAGCGTTTGCCGTGGGCACGATAACTGGTACACCAGAGGTGCGTCCTTCCCGGTCCTCTCGTACTAGGGAAAGGTCCTCTCAATGCTCTAACGCCCACACCGGACATTCTTTAATCAGAATTTTGTACTAATATCTAATACTTTTTTGCTCGATTAACTTGGTATTTACAATCAATTGTCATTCTCTTGGTTATAAAAAAGTATTCAATGCACTTTTTATATATATATATATATATATATATATATATATATTCTTTGACATCATATTATGAGGATCGGTACCGTTACATTCTTTAATCGGAATTTTGTACTAATATCTAATACTTTTTTGTTCGATTAACTTTTACACTTATTCATAGGCTTATATTATTAAAAAAATTAAAGGTTAATAACCATTGTTAAGCTAAATTTAATTTTTAAACTACTTGTTATCGAGTTAAATACTACTAACCTCTTAATTACAGACCACATCTTATTAATATTAAATTAATTCATTAATAAAATCCAGTGTTTACCCAACTTTTTATGAGCTACGTTACTACAGTAATGATAAGGCGGTAATGTAGGTATGCATATCGTATTAGTAATTTAACACTTAAAATACTTTTACTAACAAAATCACTTCTTAATTAATTTGTTAAACACAAGCTGCTACGTACTATCTCAAAGCACTTTTGTTACTACTTCACAATTACAAATAACTAATTTTCGAAATTCAGCCAGTGCCACACATGCTCCAACATATATGGAGTGATTGCATATTCTACTATTAAGATAAGTCTCTTCATATGGAAACAAAATAATTTGATTTCTTCATATCTAAATATATATAATTCTGTATTTATTTAACTTAGTAATAAAAATAAAATATAATAATGATAATAATAAAATATAATATTCACCAATTACTTTAATAAAAAATCTTATTTCATTTAGTGTTGTAAAGACTATTTGGAGAAGTACACTTAAAACTCGAGGGAGTACTAGTTGATAATGCTGGTGGTTGGTAATGGTGATTGTAATAAGGCGATTAGTGCTGATTTGTAGACATAGATTTTTAGAATAATGACTTGCCTTACTGATAATGTGGTTGATGAAATTAGTCTACTCTTAAGACGTGAATTTCGATTTTTAACGCACTATTAAGGGTGTAGTGGTGGTTAAATGTGGTTGAGAAATGTGTAATTCTTGCGTCGGGGCCTTCATAAAGCCATGTTTATGAGCGTCAAAATCTTTGATGGTGGCTTTTGATAGAACTTGTGGGGAATAAGAATGTTATATCCGCGTTCCCGAAGGCACCCCTCTCTTTCAAGAGGATTCGCGGCATGTCAAGCCCTGGTGTAATTAAGCTGATGTGTGACGAGTGTTGCAACCTTGAGGTTGACTGGGTGACAACATGCCTGTAGGCAAATGACTTAGCATGACATTGGGGCGTCATGGCATAGTGGCCTATTGCCAAGACAACCTGTTGGTACATTGAAGTCAAAGAATGGGCAATGTTGGCATGACATATGCGCTGAATGAGTGTCATGACAGGTATATTATATTGTTGGCATGAACATCGGCAGATAGCATAAAGCTTCGTGCATGGGCAATGGTTTGCGACGGATATTTGCCCATAATTACCCCATGATCGTGATTGTTAGAATCACTACAAAAAAAATTTGGTTTTAATGTTGGATATTGCGACGGATAGTGTAAGCTAAGGTGATATTATCGTGGAGTTAGCCATTTAGTGATGGAAAATCTGTTTAGCAACAGAATTAGGCAGTTTAGCGACGAAAATGTTCAGTTGCGATTTTCAATATTTTTGGCAGTGAATGTGACTTTGTAATTCAGCTAAGTTTTTGTATTATTTGGATTGTCTAGCAGTTGGGGATATTAACTGCACCCTTATAGGAGTGGCACATATAATGGCACGCAGAGACGGATCTAAAATTTAGAACTTAAAATTTGAACTTTATGGATTCTAAATTTTAGAATAACGATCTTAAGTGAAAGTTAATGGGTTCTCGACTTGATTTTTGTACATATTTAATATTTTTTTTAAATACAAATACACTCTTCGCACAAAATTTATTGGATTCTATCGAACTCAGTACCCCTACTCTACATCCTACATGTTATATAATTACTTGTGACCATTATTTCTGCCTTGGTGAGAGAGTTTGAGAGACCAAAAAGTGCGAGTGATCACGCACAAAGGAAAAATGTAAAAGAAATAAAGTTTGAGGAAAATTGTATTGTCTGAGTATTAGTTTTTATGTCCTTTATATTTTGAGATTAATACAAAGTTGGAAAATAGTTCACATTATTTGTGTGTGTCTTTCGTTCATTACTTTACTTACTATTTAAAATTATTCTAAGTATCCAAACAAACTAGTTATGTTGGTTGTGCAATCATACTCGCCAAGGTGTATACACCCGGTGTGGGTAAGTTTTTTCCGTTACTAATAGGTCACTTTTCGAGGAATCTTTAATATCTTTGATTATGATTTAAAGAACTTGACAATATTTGAATGGATCTGATCTATTCAGATCGAATAAAATAGGTGGTTGTATAAAAAAATATTCTTCTTTCCTTGCAAGAAAAGATTACATACTAATATTGGATGATGAGATCTAAATGATTAGAACTTAGACTCTCATGACACGAAAACAAATTGAATTTAAATTATGCATATTTAAATAATAAACTAGACAAATATGGTTACTCTTGATAATATTTAAATTAACTTCGTCTGCTTTCGTGTCCTAGACCAAGGTTTCCATATTTTAAAGTCTTCTTCGGCTAATGAGACCTCGATCCCAAAGCCTTTAAAGTATCTTTTCGATAGGTGCCTCTATTTGTATAGGAAATTCGCTGCTGATAGATCTCGCCCAGTGTCCCCCTCCTTCCCCCGCCGCCTTCCGATATACTTTTTGATACCCTATCTCAGTTATTGTATACCTTTGTTATGCCTTATAGCTGTATACAATTTAAAGTATACTGCATAAATTATGGTATATAAGTCTGGAGGGACATTTATTACTGTATACCTTTGTTATGCCTTATAGGTATACACCTTTATGGTATACTGCATAAATTATGGTATACAAGTCTGGGTGGGTAGAGTGGGTAAATAATTTAGTGGGTAGGTCCGGTAATATTTGAAAGCAGTGAATAGTGGCTGTAATTATTTTAGATTTTGTGGGTATTTTTGTAAGTGTCTCATATTTAAATTAACTTCGTCTGCTTTCGTGTCCTTGACCAAGGTTTCCATATTTTAAAGAATACTTTTTGGTACCCTATCTCAGTTTCTTAATACCCGAGTTCACCAACCAACCCTAATGAAGCTTCTTTCTTTCTTTCTAATATATAAATTCTAATCCTCTTTAAATTATTAGCTTTCTACTAAAGAAACTGCCATGTTCAACCATTACAATCCTAAAATATTGACTTACACATACATACTGTGTAAAGATTTTTACATTACTAGTTAGTTTTAATAACTATAGCATATTATTTACTTCTATAGTTTACCAAATTAGTGTTACAAGTCACTTTCAATACCAGAAAACAGTATATTTTGAACTGCCAAATTAAAACAATTGGAAATCATGAGTTTGCCACCTATTTCTGAGTCAAATTCTTTTGTCCCTTTTATTTTATTTGTGTTTACACTTGAAACCTGATTTGCCTTCAGCTTATTCAAACTATTATTACTTATCATTTTATTTAGAGTCATTTATTAGTAAGAGGTGATATTGTAAAATTCCATCTTGATTTTTGAAAAGATCAAATATTATGGACCAAGAAAAATAGGCTAAAACATCAAATAAAGTGGACCGGAGAGAGTAATTTTTCTTACATTTTTTTCTTTCAATTTTTTGTCAAAGAGAATATATAATACAGTATGTTTTGAAAAAATGCTAAAAACTTATAGTCAACTAATTAATCTGACACATGCCCATATGATTCCAAATGACTTGATTTTCCAACTTTCGTGGTACTATTCAACCACGATGACGACAATTAGGAAGAACTGATTGATTCCAGTTTGACATATACTCCCTCCGTTTTAAAATGGTTGTCTTACTTTGATTTGGAGCGGAGTTTTAAAAATGTTGTAAGATTTTTAGAATTTATAGTCTAAAATAAGTCCTACATATATATGTGGCTATAAAGTATTTCATTAAGGGTAAAGTAGTAGTTTCAACTCAAAAATATTTCCAAATTTAGAATTGTGTCATTCTTTTTTAACGGACTAATAAGGAAATAGTGTCACCTATTTTGGAACGGAAGGAGTATATACTTTAAAGACCTTATGATCTAGACTTGTATTGTTGTTATATTTTTGTGTGGCTAGTCGTCTGGTTAAAGTAAAAGAGAAATTTTATAATAACTGATCGGATCAAAAGGCTAAGGGTTTTTACACTATGTACATTTAAAATTCAAAATATTTACCCACTCTATTCATAAAAAATTATACTACCCATGTAAAACGTATTTACCCAACATACTAATTTATTATTGTATATCTTTGTTATACCCTATGATCGTATGTCTTTATGATATACTACATAATTTATAGTATACAAGTCTAGATGGCAAGGATATGTAAATAATTTATTGCTAGGACTGATAAATATGAAACTTATGAGTAAGAGTAGATAAATATTTTTATTTTAATGGGTATTTTCATAAACCTTCCAAAAAATAATTAGTAGGTTCTTCAGATGGTAACAATTAAGAAATTAAAGTTTATTCCAAAAGGCTATAAAGTGTTGACCCGACATTGGTTCATTAAGTTTCCTATAACTAGACTTCCTCATCCTCTCAACCCCGTTATCTTGTGCACTCCTCATGTTCTTGAAAAAGACGCTCACGAGCCATTTTTATCACTGGTATTTGGTTTGAAGCTACTTTTTTTTATTGATTTTACATTAGATGTCATTTTTTTGAAATTTCAATCTTTGTGGCTGAAGTTCAAACCTTGTGGGTTGAATTTCATGCCTAAGTTATGAAGTTCAACTTCAATCCATAAGGGCTGAACTTTTAGGCATAGATGCGTAAACTTCAACCCACAAGGATTGAAGTTCCAAAAAGTGACCTCCCATGCAATACCAATTAAAAAATAACCTCAAATTAAAGACTACTGGTAAAAGTTGCTATTCGTGCACTTTTCCCGAAAAAGGCAACGTATATATATAAAATTTTCACCTACAGACCACTTTTGTCACTGGTATTTAGTTTGAAGCCATTTCTTTTATTGGTCTTACATGAGATGCAACTTTTTGGAACTTCAATCTTTGTGGGTTGAAGTTCAAACTTTGTGGGTTGAACTTCATGCCTAAATTATGAAGTTTCAACTTCAATCTGTAAGGGTTGAACTTTTAGGTATAGATGCGTAAACTTCTAACCCTTATGCACTGAAGTTGAACTTTAATCCTTGTGGGGCGAACTTGTGTGAAGTTCAACCCAAAAGAATTGAAGTTCCAAAAAGTGGTCTCTCATGTAAAACCAATAAAAAAAGTAGCCTCAAATTAAAGACCATTGCCAAAAATGGCCTTTGGTGCACTTCGCCCCGTATATATGGATCACCGATTTTACATAAAATCATCAAGTGTTTGCACAAAATAGATAGCTTCTGCGACGCAGTTACGTTATAGTTTAGACACCCAAAAAAAAGTCTTAGACAAATAGCCCCCTTCAAGAAAAGTTGTTGGCAGTTGCGAGAGAAAAAACTTTGTGGCGATAGTAAGCTCTTTGCTAATAGAAAAATCTATCTATTGTCATGACTTTTTCATGGGGACAAAATTTGTAAGATTTTTTTACGGGGGTCAAATTTGTGACGGGATGCTAGAAGTGTAATATTTCTATAAATCACCCTAGATCATCATATGGATAAAATGTGTGCATATAAATTTTTATCATTTAATTATAATTTACCAATTGACATATTATTAATATATTCACATTTGTTATTAAATATTTAACGAGGTAAGTACAATGAATATAGGGAAATTTTCAAAAATAGGCAGCCTACTATCCAAAATTACAAACAAGATGCCATATTTTTTTTCATGCATAGCATCCATCCCTAAAATTACAAATTTTAACACTTCTTCATTAAAAATATCCTAGCTACCAAATATCTCCCTCCCCAGCCACTGAGCCGCCGGCAGACTCCCTCATCTGCCAGTGATGTCGTTACTTTTTTGTATTTTACTGAATTCATGTTGTTTATTGCATCTATATCATTGTTTTGGGCAAACTTATACACACAAATCTTCCCCCAAAAAATAAATTATACATGAATATACATAGATAAATGCGTAGCAATGAGAGAAATACAAAAATATACACACAAAAATTAAAAATTCATATAAAAATTATTAATATACAGATCTATTCACTAGCATATACACACTTATACAAATTTATATAATTTTATACACTTATATAAATTTGTATAAACTTGCAGCGGGCTACTATCTCGGGAAAATGGTGATATATCGGGTAATTTTCGTCTTTTGCTTGTCTTTTAGTGTAATTATCCCATGAATATAGTCAACCAGTCTTGCAAATCTAACCGCATTTTTGTTAACAATTTAACAAGATAGGTACAATGAATATGTTAACAATTTAACAAGATGGTACAATGAATATAACATGTCGATCCTTACTTTAACTTCTTATTTAACATAGGTTCCAACCGTGGACACTTTTGGAGTTGTTTTAAGTCTCTCCCTAATACATTTTTTAACTAGACCTCTCAAATACCTAAGTTGTTTATAGTTCAAAATTTTAAATGATAACTTCAAATTAACTTCAAAATTTTAAGTGAGGCTTCAAATTATGAAGGTGTTAGTTATCACCTATAATCCACAAAAGTGTGGTTCCCTGCTAGATTTCAAACGTTGAATTTTCTCAGAGTTCAATTTCTGAGAAGGGGTCAAATATAAAGGACAACATCAAATTAGGCTACATCTGCAAATAATCTAGTTCAGTCGGTCTCGACTATTTTGGCATTTTGTACCCCTAACCTATACTCTCTTTTGCAATTAGCACCCTATCCTATTATTTTTAATAATTTGCACCCTAATCTCTTACTTTTGTTGCAAAACAATAAAGGCACTCCTCTGGAATTACTCGTGAGGGCAATCTGGAAAACTAAACAATAAGATATACCAGCAAAATTATGAAAGTTGTTTTGAAAAAACAAATAGTACCTAATTCCCTTTGTAAGTTCTAAAAATTATTCGGGCACCTCCAAGATTCAAAAAATTTCACTACATGTATCCCTTATCCTTGGTTATACTTCACGTTATAAATTTACAAGCACTTCAAGTGTAAATTGCAAGTGCTGTCTGCAAGACTGCACTTCAAGTTATCTGGGGAGAATGTTGACAGAGATAAAAGATCAAGTGCTGTCACGGTGGCAGCACTTGCAGCACTTGTCATTTTATACTTGAAGTGCTGTTCCCGTGGGTGCACTTGTCAAGTTTAAAACTTGAAGTGTTGCCCCCAAAGGAGCACTTACTTAAAATTAGTGAGGTCATTCTTGTAAAACTACTTTAACCGAGGTCAATAAAGCAAACCATTGCCTAAGGTATCACAGTTTTGTAAATTAGCCATCAGTATTTAGTAATTTGTATTTGTCATTTGGTGGAAGATTCCACTTTGACAAGTAATTCAGAGTTAAAAGTCAAAAGCTTTTGTTGTGCTGATGTTTATAGAATTCATCATATACTCCCTCCGTTCCAAAATGGTTGTCATAGTTCGGATTTCGAGAGTCAACCGAGTTCATTTTGACCGTGAATTTAAACATATAATCTTTAAGTTTTTTGTAATGATGTTTATATATTTATAAACTACATAAAAAGTACTATAAGTCACAATAATTAATAATTCAAAATATTTAAAAGACATATGAAAATATTACAGTCAAAGTTAAACTTGTTTGACTCTCGAAATCCGAACTATAACAACCATTTTGAAACGGAGGGAGTAATTGTTAACGTGGTTACAGTTTTTGTTTATCAAAATTTTCCATAGGCAAAATGTATATGTGAGTTTTATTTAACAATCATTCAACAAAGTCCTAATTGACTATCATGATAAAATTTCTTTATAGTTTATACAATCAACTATAGAGGCGGATTCAGAATTTAAATTTTATGGATTTTAAATTTTGGAATAACAATCTCAAGTGCAAGTAACTGTGTTCTTGACTTGATTTTTGTACCTATCCAGTGATTTTTTTAACACAAATACACTGTCTGCATTAAACCTATTGAGTTCCGTCGAACCCGTAGTCTACCTTCTACGTCCGCCACTGATCAACTAGAATAATGACTTCTTTATCAATTGTTTTACGTGTCAAACATGAATTAGTTGTTTTTTTTTTTAAGTTAAAGTCGTGTCTCTGGATACAACTAATGGAATCTAAATCAAGTTTATTATTTAACATATTTTTAATCAAAGTGATGGTTATACTAACAACAACTACTTGTGCTTTGCGTGTAGTCCTAGAAAATTCGTACATATAATTCTTTAAACATTGTTCAAATACTCTTCAATGTTTCTTAATTTGAGTTTTTCAAAGATATATACTTACTATACTCTCCCTTTTAGTTTATTATTACGTGATATTGTTGAAGATAATTCAAAGTTGTTCTTTCCAATCTTCGAATTTTGTTGATGTACTTTTTATCAATCTTCAATTGTTGAAGTAGCTCTCATTTGTGTTGGAGCACCTCTCTCCAGCTCTCAATTTTGTTGATGTAATTCTCTTCAACATTTTTTTTACTACAGATACTATTTCTTTATTGTTTGTTAAAAATATTTAAAAAAAAAAAAAAATTTAAGAAATTTAATTTAAATTGTTGATTTTATCTTTAACAAGAATATTTTATCGCCACTAAAAATATTATGGGAGGGTTTAGATTACAAGTTGCAAAAAAAATTTAACCATACAAATGTTATGATATATGTATTACCATAAATTTTTAAAAAATTGCTTTCATGACTGTTCAAACTTTAATGCATAAGTTGAAACAGGAGAAGTAAAATTTTAGCTCTTAAGAAAGTATAAAAACATTCTATTCGCCTTTATTTGTCATAGTTATTAAAAGAGTTTGTTCGTCATTTTAGAATATCAATATAAATTATTATTCTCTTCTCATTTTGTTTTGGAATGAATATTTAGCGAAGAGAAATACAAATAAAAATAAAATAATCAAAAAGCTCCCATTATTAATATTTTTTTAAGGTCCATGAAAATAAGATTTTAAATTTACTAAATTAATTTTGGAAAATCAAAAGTAACGTGGCATTAACCTAATATACTGGTAGTACATTGTAACCTCGTTGCCACGCATTCCCATTGCGCGTGGATTCACTTCCCTTTTTCATTCCATGTGATTTATGCATACATAATATTTGTAGATCTATATTCGTTGCAGACATATATAGGCCTGGACATAGAGCTGAACCGGTTCTGAGCTCGATTTGGCTTGGCTCATTTTGAAAAGAGACTCTGCTCGGCAGAAGCTCATTTAATGTTTAGCTGAGCTCGGATAAACTCGGTTCAACTCGATTAGCTTGATTACTAAAAAAATAGAACTTTACATTATGTTTAATGTTTTCTATATTATTAAGTATGGGAACACAAAATAATAAAGTCTGCTCAAGCTCGGTCAAATTCTAGCAAAACTCGATTGAGCTCGGCTCGGCTATGTATGACATAAAATTCGATTTGGCTCGACTCGGTAGCATAGTAAGCTCGGTAAGGCTCGGCTCGGGCTGGACTCGGCTCGCTCGCTCGATGCTCAGGCCTAGACATATATGTTCAAAATACTTAATTAGTTTTTCCTTGACAAGAAGTGATAAAGTCTGGAAAGTTATTATAATTAAATATTTTCGAAAGAAACATCATATGGACACCAAATGCTTTTGTATAGACTGTTTATCCAAACACAATTTCTAAATATTTTTGCACGAAATCTTTATCAAACACAACTAGATCTAATAAAATTTCAGTGAGATCATTGTAGACAATTAGACATTTTTAGTGTATTGAGTTCGTATAAAATTGGATAAAGTCTTACCAGACATTGGACTAAGTTATTATGGAATGTTTTCATAGCCATACATCCCTTAAGATTAATAAACATTTAATTACTAGTTATATATGGCACTAATACTTTGTTTGGATGGTTGTAACTCATGGTATGGTATTGTATTGTTATTATGGACACGACATTTGTTTTGATTGTTTTTCTAATTAACATTGTATGATATCATTAAATCCATGGTTATGTAACTATGAAAACTCTCACTTTATGTAACGACTGATTTGGTGGGATCACGTTGTTATCTATTTTTCTTACCCATCATGCCCTCACTTATTATTTAATATTTCTATTTTACCCTTTACCTTATTTTCGATTATTAAACCACGATAAATAATACAGTCTATTCAAATATTGTACAACACAATACGATACAGTATCGTACGATACAATACAACACATTATGAAACGATGTTACCATCCAAACGGAGTGTAAAAGGTGTATCCAAAAATATCTTCTCACTAAATATATGATCCATAGAACACAACCTCTTTTAAATGGTACATGTAACATATTTTATTGCGCACATATACTGTACAAATTTTTTAATTAACATTAATACTATCTAAATAGTAGTATATATTAATTATACTATATCTATACATAATAATACTACTACTTCAAATGTAAAATGGAAAAGAAAAAAAAAATAGAGGGTGTCATATTCGGGATTAGATAGATTTTTTGGAGATGATGAATGTGTTATTGACTAAAATCTCTATTTTAATGAGTCAGAAGATACACTTTGTTTTAGGTAACTAAGATATTATGAAAGTGGTAGTTTTAAATAAAATATGAAAATATGACATTAAGTGATAAAAAAATATAGCAGCGAAAATCTTTTTCAATAATTGGATATATGATGAAAAAAAGTAACTTAGAGATGATATTTTGTGTTTGTTCTTAATATTTTGGGTCAATAAAGGAAGCCAATTAACATTTATAGATTAGTCCATTAAGTCTAGTCTCCATAAACCAATCCAAATTTATGTCCTTTCAAACCAAAGGTCCAATAAGAATTTCTTGGTGGTTAAATTACCATAAATTTTATTAGCCCGTTCAAAAGAATGACACAATTCTAAATTTGAAAACATTTTTGAGTTGAAACTACTAGTTTACCCTTAATGAAATGCTTTATAGCCACATATTTATGTATGACATATTTTGGACCACAAATTCCAAAAATCTTACCACATTTCTTAAACTCCGCTCCAAGTCAAACTATGACAACCATTTTGGAACGGAGGGAATACTAACTTTGAATGCATCTCAAAAGTTCAAAGAGCTAGTTTTGAATTTGTAGCATTGAAGCCTAATGGTGAAGTGCTTCATACCTATAGTAGTTTAATAGCTTGTTTGACCAAGTTTTTCAGAAGTCAAAAATATTTTTTTTTTCGAAAAAAATTATTTTTGAAAAATTTAACGTGTTTGGCCAAAAGAAAAATGCACTTTTGAAAAGAAGTGAAGCAGTTTTTTTGCTATTAGGGAGAAGTTACAAATTTCAGCTTCTCCCTAGAATCAGAAGTAGAAGAAGTTTAATAACTTTCAAGACAAAAATATCATTACCAAGTATATTTATTTGCCATACTATTTAAATTATTTTTATCAATATATCTCTCAAATATAATACTGATTTATTCCCCGCTTTTCTCTTTTGGTTTAATTTTATTCCTATTAATTAAAAATTATAATATATATTTTTATTTTACTGTTTAATTAAACTAAATGAAAATAACAAAATTAAATTAAGTATTTTATAAAAAAATATTTAAACTCTTTTATACGTTTAAATAATATTAGTTGCAAACTGAATCTTAATACGGTTCGTTCTCGTAATTTGACGCTCAAAATCACTTTTTGTAAAAATTATCTAAACACATTTAGTTTAGAAAAACACTTCTCAAATCAGTTGATCAAACACAAATAGTTTATAGAAGTACTTTTTAAAATAAGCAATTTATGACAGCTTGGCGAAACGGCTCTAAGTATGTTCACGTAAACCGGAACCGAGAGTGTAGGTGAAAGTCACTTGTCAAACCCGCGCGTGAAACCGCTGTTTCCCATTTCATCCAATCTTTAGCTCCCGCCCGTAAACCAGATAGAAAAAAAAAAAAGTGAAAAAATAGCGTACAAATGACTCCACGAATCCCATTTTCTTCTATATAAACCCCCCCCCAACAAACCCCCTCTCATTTTCTTTTTATTCAACCAATTGATTTATCTGGTAAGAAACCTTTAATTATTATTACCTTTTTTTTGTTTTCTTGATCCAATATGATGGTCGTGCGATATCACTGGATATGTTGTTATTGTTACGTTCTTGCTAAAAGTTATAACTTTTTGCATGATGGTAAGTGATTGATCCTAATAAAAGATCTTGATTAGTTTATAAATTATGATGTCATAATTGTTTTGATTTTATTTGTATTATTTATTAGGAGATTTAAGGTTGTGTAATTTGTATTGGTTGATTGTTGGATTTGATTATGGGATAATAAGCTTATTGGTGAATCTGAAATGTGGTTTTTTGAGTTATGTTAATTAAAGTTTGATCCTTTGTCGAGGTAGGGGTAAGGTATTCGTACATTTCACCCTCCCAGACAAACCCCACTTGTGGGATCGTACTGTGTGTTGTTGTTGTTATTAATTAAAGTTTGATCCTTTCTCAAGGTAGGGTAAGGTTTGCGTACATTTCACCCTCCCAGACAGACCTCACTTGTGGGATCACATTGCATATGTTGTTGTTGTTGAATAAAGTTTGATGCTTTAGCTTTTGTATCATTGCAATTGTTTATTCAATGTTTGTAATTGTCTTTGCGCGTGATTGTTTCGTTGGGGCAAGTTGTTTTATATGTTGGATGCATCATCTGAAAGGTTAATTCTCTGTGTTTGTGTGTGTACACAGAGCAATTGGATGCATCTTTGTTGCTATAATTTGTCATTTTGGATCCAGATTTGCTTGAACTGAAGGTGGGTTTTTTTAAAAAAATATTTTCAGATGAATTTAGCTTAACAGGCAATGAAATGTGAGTGTTTGATGATTACAATGTTCTGCATTTGATTTTGAGTAGTTGGTATTTGCATATCTGTAGTTGTGAGGCCTGCTTTCAGTTTCTTTCCCCATAGGCTGCCTTCATTTCCAGAGATCTGGCAGTTGTTGGTTGCTTATCTGATCGCAATTACCAATAATATTCTGTCTAAATATGATAGTTATGTAAGTTCATTCCGTTGACTTCTTCTCGTGGAGTCTCGTTTTATTGTTATTATTATTTGGTATTATCACCAATCACATCTCGTCAATTGTAAGTTGTTAGATTGAGTGTTCCAGGATCAGGCTCTTAGATTGTGGATTTTGTAATGCAATGTCCTTCTTTTCTTCCCTCTTTCTTGTTGATTCCGTCGGGAGTGATCAGTATGCCGTTTATGCTTTGTCTACGGGATGGGTGGTCAGGTGGGACTTGTGCTAGAGTCTTGTGCACAGCTAAACTGTAATTATATCTTTAGCTAAGAAGTTTAAGCGCTTTGCTGACATTTGGTCAAACTGCTTATATGGCTGATATCAGTGGGCTACATATGAGTATTTCCTTTTTGAGTATGAGTATCTCCTTTTTGATGGCTAAAGATTTTATTGGGCTACACCAGAGGGGAATTGCAGGCCACTACTTAAGAGTCAAGACTTTGTAATGCAATCTGGGATGTGGTTTCTTTGTTAGCTCTCTGTTTTTGTATTCGCAATTTGCATTATGATGTCCACCCTGGAGTACTGCATACATGCCTTTAATTTTAGGCCTTTGCATTTATATCGGGCAAATCGACAACATAGAATTAGACATGCTAATCCCCCTTTTGCTATGGGCCACCATTTGAGCCTTGTGAGAGTAATAATTGTTAATTATAAAGAGTCTGGAGAGTCCTTTTTTATTGTTGAAGCCTATTCATGTGAAAAGTATAAAGGGAAGGGCGAATGTCTTCACTCACTTCTTTTTATTAGAAGCTAGAACCTGATTTCTTTCGGGCAGCTACAAATCTCATTTAGCGGCATTATGGTGCATGTTTAGGCAGGAGTCTTTAGTTGTCTTATATGGAAATGATGCTTTTACATCTTTCTTCTTGGTGTTTCTCTTTACTATTTGTGCAAAGTATTTATTTCCTTAGTTTTTCAGGTAAGCTGGAAATTACTTTTTTGCTATGTGAAATTGTATGCTATTTGATTTATCCGAGTTGAATAGTTTTTGAATCACTTACTATTCACTTTTTGAGGATGAAATGGATTGAATGTCAGGGTCGAAAAGAAGTCAGTGAGTGGTCGGGTGCTTCTATTGGTATTTGATTCCCTTTCTGCATCCATATTTGTCTTTTATGATCAAGGTTAACTGAAGTGCATTTTCTATCTCATCTCTTGTGGGGTATAATTGTTTTCAAAACATGTCTTTCCATGATTAAATTCAAATGAAATGCTATATTTTATCGATACCTAAAAATCCGTCTGGAGCCAAATCGTGATGATGGGTCTGCCCCCTACCCTTCTCCACTGAAATACTAGGCTTAGTTCGCTTGCGTAGGGCTCGAACTTGTGACCTGAGCCTCAGATCCCTCAACCTTTACGTGTGAGCTATAAGCCCTGGGGTCCTTTTCTTTTAATTTGCTAACCTGTTTGTTGGGTGCTTGGTCATTCTTAGCAGAAGCATTAGTAATAATTTGCTTTTACATGAAGTGTAAAACCTTTGGGTTTAACTCTGTAGTCTGCACCCTCTCAGTTTAATTAAGGCTCCTCGACATTTAGATTCTGTCCATTCACTTGCCACTAGCCCATCTGGTTGTTTTGTGATTGAACAACACTTTTTGTTTTCCTAGTCAATTTAGAGATGAGAAAACAGTACTAGAATTGCATCCTCTTTTTTTTTGTTAAATTCAAATATCACCATAGAGGTGAGGGGTTTAGGCTTTGACCCCAACCTGTGTATTATCATGGAAAATTAGAACTTGGAGGAGGACATAGACCATAGCCTCCAGAACAAGATGAAGAATGGCAGAGCACATTCTTATATACAACTGAGCAAAACTTTAATCTATCTGAGGACTAGAATTGCATCCTCGAATGTTCTTGTTCAGTGTTTCTTCTTGTTCATAACAACAACTGGACTCTGTTCTATGAATGGCTGTAGCATATTTCTGAGTTTTCCTATTAATTGTTGTATGGTATATGTAGTGAATTATTTTGAAGTAGATAGTTCCGTTATTATGCACAGGAACTTTCTAATTTTAACAAAATTGTATTATGTTAAATTATTTAAATGTTGTGCATGCCGATTTGTTTAGGAAATGGCCAAAGGAACCACAGGAAGACGCAGGTTTTCTTCTCGACGATCCAGGGTCACCCCATACCCTTCGTCATCTGCTAGTGAATCTGAACGTGTGCACCAAAAGAAATGCTCCCGGACTTTTGAGAAGAAAGATTGGGAAGATGCAACTTGTTCTGTATGCATGGAAAATCCCCACAATGCTGTTCTACTTCTGTGCTCTTCCCATGAGAAAGGATGCCGCCCCTATATGTGTGGGACTAGCTTCCGCTATTCAAACTGCCTCGATCAGTACAAGAAAGCGTACACTAAATTATCACTGCCTCATCAGACTCAACCTATTCAAGGTTCAACTGATACTTCAACTGTCGGCCCTTCTGAGAAAGAGGGGGTGACTGAACTTGCATGCCCACTTTGTCGTGGCCAAGTGAAGGGTTGGACTGTGGTTGAACCTGCTCGAATGTGTCTGAATTCTAAGAAACGAAGCTGCATGCATGATGACTGCTCATTTGTTGGAAGCTATAAGGAGATGCGAAAACACGTTAGGGCAGAGCACCCCTGTGCTGGGCCACGTGAAGTAGACCCCCTTCTTGAACAAAAATGGAGAAGGCTTGAGAGAGAACGAGAGAGGGATGACGTTATCAGCACTGTAACTTCGTCAATGCCAGGGGCAGTGGTTTTTGGTGATTACGTGATAGAAAGAAGTAATTATCATTTTGATTCAGAGGATGAGGAGGGTCTTGATGCAGATCTGATGGATCGTAATGAAGGTTTTGGCGTGGGAATCAATAGCAATTTGATGAATGTGCTTCTGTTTTTGCAGGCTGTAGGTTCAACAGGTAATACTGGGTCAAGGCGGCATGAGAGACACTTAAACGAAACATTGGATGGAGGTCCTGTTGGTATGGACCTCAACCTCCCAAGGGGTGGTTTAGATCATTCAGATGAAGATAGTGATAGTGATGATGATAATCATGATAATAGTATGTCATTAGCTGGTCGTCTCCGCCGGCAAGGTAGGGTCGTTTTGGGTCGCTCTGGGAGGAGACGGAGGCGTAGAGAAGCCAGCGCAGGTCGGAGATAGCTTTAATGTTTGTAAGTTTAACTTGTGAAAAGGAAAAGATTGAAACTTTTAGGTACTAGTTCAGTGATAGAAAATTTAACTGGTCCTAACATCCTCACATCCAACTGTAAAATTGATGTTTAATACATGATGAATTGTATTATAGGATGGCTTAAAGGTACTGGCGGGTGTTTAAATAAGCTGGTTCTGCTGTAATATGTACTTTGTAATTTCCAATTCTTGATCTGTGAACATTTACATTTCAATTTCACGAATGGATTCAATTCTTATGTACTGATAATGTCTTCTTCTCCCACCTTTATCCATTTTATCTTAAATTTGGTGCTGCATAGAACGCAGCAGCAACAACATAGCCAGTATATCCACAAGTGGAATCTGGGGTGGGTGAGATGTATGCCGACCTTATCCCCACCAAGGTGGAGAGTCTGTTTCTGGTAGACTTTCGGCTATAGAAAAAATGTGGAAAAAAAAATCAAGTTGAAGAGAATAATACAACTAAGGCATATCCAAAATGCACAGACAACAACACTAGATGTAAAGGAGAGGACTAAAGTGAAAATATACTATATAGGTATAACACTACAACTAATAAGAGAAGAGATACTTGACTATTAACTACACTTCTACCCTAATTCTCGACCTCCATGCTTTCCTATTTATTGTCTATACCGTACTGCTAGGAAAAACTGGATTGGAACTGTTCAAGCATTGTTGTGCTTCAAGATGTTGTGGAGACTGGAATGAATGGAATTCAAATGAAATTGAAGGACAAACCATCTTCTCCCTGCATCGTGCCAAGGTTATATCGATGAATATAGAACCTATGTGGCTCTAATATGGAGGAAAATATTCTTTTCTGTGAATGGAAACCCCTCTCTGAATCACCTTAGTCCCATATTCAGTCCTATAATATGAAAGGTTGGGTATATATGATACGTCTTCTCGTAACATGTACTACAACATATCCAGTGTGATCCACAAGTATGGTGTTCTTGTAACGTTTGTTAGTATTAAAAGTTGACAATAATGTGTAAATATTTGTTGAAGCAAGTTATAAGAAGTAGAAGCTGAAACAAGAATTGGTTGTAATAGAGATAAATTGTGAAAGTTGCCTTTTAGAGTCAACAAAACACTATACTACCTCCATTCATACCTTTGGTTACATTTGACTGATGCCACTAATTATAAGATAACCATGTAAACAAAGATTACATTTAACTGAATAACATAAAACTGCCATTAATTATAAGATGACCATGTAAACACAGATTACATTTAACTGAATCACCCAAAACTGCTACTAACTATGAGATGGCCTCTCTAATTGTTGAGCTTCTTAGAAAGCACTTCTCATTCTTTCAGGAATGGACATTACATCTGGATGTTCAAATGTGAAATGACAAATGGTTACTACTTACATTGACAACACAAAGTATGACTGCTCATCTCCCTTCTTGACAAGTCGAACCAAGTATGTGTTTCTTCTTTCTGAGGCTTGTCAAAAGTCGTGCAACGCTCTTACCATATAAATTCAATGAAATAATTTTGTGAATTTTGTGTTGAGCAAAGCCAATCGTTCCTTTTAGTGTATCTCCATCTTGGTATTATCTCTATAAAGCGAGCTTTCAAACTACTTCACCAGTCATTCCCTTTTACCCTCTTGAATATCGTCCTCTACATCAGAACTGTCGCTACCTTCCTTCCTGTCTATTTTAATAAGACTGATGTCACCTTTTGGAGTTTCTTTGCATAAGGATTCAGTTTCTTCGTCGTCATCTTCACCCCTCTCGTCCGAGTATGCATAACTGGAAAGCAAACTTAACATGTTGGTGAGGGCTAAAAAAAAGACAGAAAATTAAAGCCTAAAACACTTTATAAAACTTTTCATATCTAGTTGAAATGTTTGGCGTGATATGAGACAAGATATTTTGTGTCTTCAAACAACATAAAAATTAGCTTTGCCCTATTGTTAGCCTTGATGAATTGCCACAGCTTCAAAGATCCACTACATTTTTTGAAGATCCAAAAACGATACGACGTTGCATAAAACATGGAAACCAGTGGTTGAGTTTTTAGATATAGGATGCATTCTCTTTTTCAAAATAATTATATAGGTTTCACTCGATCATACAGGAAACAAGTATATGACAATTTTTCTCTTCCCTCGCTAAATGCTTTACCAGATTACCCAAGTTGAAAGAACCAAGGCTACTTATGACCATTCCAAAATACATACCGTTGTGAGCTCTGAGATGGTGCCCATAGGTAACAGATGACACACAGCAGTCCAAATGCAAGAATATCCCAGAAAGCAGTGATGATCCAGCCTCCTTGCCATCTCTCATTGAAAGGATCTGTTGCTTTGAAGTAAACCTGCAGAAAAGGAACTAGACAAAGTAAGTTTTGCAGGTTGCTGGAATCCCTACAGCTAATCGCTGATGTTGCTCATTAGCTACTGATTCAACTGAATTTCTATGCGACAAACCACTAGAATTTTAACAAATATTATAATATGAACGCATAAAAGTCAAATAAGTTCAGTGCTAAGAACTTTAAAGGTTGAAGCCGTTAAGTTTAAATCTAATCCGCCTGTGCCTACAGCATTCAACCAGGATTTAGGAGAAGACCGTCAACATTCGGCACATTATTCACGTTACTTGGATATGACCATGGAGAAAAAAAAGAAAGAGAATATAACAAAACAACCAAAGGGAACCGGTAAGAGAAGAAAAGTTTCTTCTAAAACAATTCCATCTTCCAGGCAATAACCCTGTGCCATAAATCAAAAAGATAAACCCCAACCCTTATAGCTCTCCAATTTTCCAGTTGCCAACAGCCGAGACACTTGACCACTTGGAGAATCAAAACCGCCAATCTCATGGTTGTGACTGGAGAGACCTTTTGACTAGGCTATTCCTCTTTTGTCAACAGATCATAGAAGGAGCCTCTGAGGAGATCTAACAGAATGACCAGTTTTACTCCCTGAAGAAGAATAGCGACCACAAAGGCATATACTACTTGGTAGTTCACAGCTTACTTGCTAATGGATTTCAATGAGCAAAACGTAATGGAAGTAATCAGGGACTTCCACTTAGCTAGATGACAGAACTCAGAAGAAAAATTATGGAATGGGTTCCTCCTTTTTTACCTAAATAACATATATTCGAGTAAAGTTAGGGTACAAATAGTCATGAAGAAAGAAAACATCATTTTGGATAACTTGAAACAGTATATTCACTTTCACAAATCAAAATATTAAATCAACCACAAAATTAGAGCTACTATGAGTGCAGCACCACGTGAGACAAAATTTCCAACAGAGTAAGAACCATACAGAAACTTAATCTATTATACATAATACTAAAGGGCAAAGTTTGAGCCTTTATCACCCCAAATCTTTCCTTTACATATCTCCAATCAAAAAACATATTTCCTTTTACAAATCCAATTAAATATGTATTTAAATTAAATCGTCAAGTGCACTGCCACTTATTCAAATATGTCGACAAGAAAGTGAAACATTTATGGCAAAAATAAACAAGGGTACAATGTTTAATAGAAATTGAATTAGAAAACAGCTCGAGCAGTTGTGACATTTAGCTAACCTTTTCAGCAAGGGAAATACAATAGAGCCAATTTCTGTACCTAATTAATAAGTTATTCATGAAACAACACACCACACTTCAACTCATGAAAGCTTTCAAGGGGTGTGTGTGTGTGTGTATACACAATCCATACATCGAGCCAATTTAAAGCATTAGGAACTTATTTACTAAGTCGTGACAAATTACTCTTCAGATAAGACACAAAAGAAATTGTGGGAGAAGATTCTGACTAGTAATATCGTAGAGATCAAGTAATGGAACATATTGATTTAACTCATAAGTTAATGCATCAAACACACAAACCTCATATGCTATCCAAGCAACTGAAGCAATGACAGTGATTGCTAATGCATTTGAAAATTGTCTGTAAATATCCAACTTCACAGAACTCCTCTTTGCCTGAAGAGAACAAAATCTCGTGCGAATAAGACTTCTTTTACAAGAAAAGGGAGCTGAGACAATTGCAATATGTAGTGGTACAACAAATTCAATATAAACATACCTGCAGCTGCTCCAGTGTCTTTGAAAGAGAAGTGAAAATCCATAAGATCAAAAATGCATCTAATAATGCATCAGGAAGGACCAACAGGACTCTTGCTCGCCCTGCAATGTCATTTACCGTACCAACGTATTCGGTAATGTTTAGCAGTATAGATGCCACAAAATAAGTTATTCCCAGAGAGAGCACCTTTGTGGTGAGACCACCAAGAGTAGGACGAACAACACCATAACCCATTGAGATAGAAAGAATAAGAAGGCGTGAAACAGTTCTCCTTATGGCTCCAATAGTAACAACCCAAGTCGTGAGTCCCACAGGCCTTGTACCAGTATTATTGAAATAAGCATAATCAAAGTACCAGAATATCATCTCCAATAACCCAAGGGCAATAACCCCAGTGATGCAGTACTGCAGTGGCAAAACATCCTGCCGGTATCTGAAATACTGCAGACACCAGATTGCACAGAGAAGTACATATGCTACAGTCATTATAGCATAAAACTTCATTAGAGGTGACATTCGACCAGGCAAATATCCATCGGGATTTTTCCACACTGTCCTCCCAGTTACCTGCATTTCCTTAAGCTTAGGATCACATGAGATGAAGAATAGGTTATACATCCCAGTCTTTTTTATGTAAACTTCCTTCTTCTTGAATTGGGCTGATAACTGCCTCCCTCTAAAGTTCACATTCAAGACCACAGGCCAATTAGCATTTGTAGCTGAAGGTGTTCTAATGACTTCCCCTTGTTTACAACCTTCAAGTTTAGCAAGATCAGCAGTGCAACAAATGGACCTTTGCCCACCATATGGTGAACCACCAATATTGTCACGGTCTGCAGCCTCAAATATAACGATTTGAACCAACCCACTATTATATGCCATAGTTGGATTCTGGTTTGCAGCTGCTTTGCTCCTCCAAAATGTGATGTTCTCAAACCTATATATGTTCAAATCATCAGATAGACAGATACTAATTCAATAGGTTACAAACAATGTCATTGGACCAAAAAAAAAAAAAAAACGAACAGGAGTAATAATAGCTTCGCACAGACTAATAGGAAATCCAATGCCTTTTGAAACTTATGTTTACAAAATCCTTCCTTAAATTGCTCCAACATCACCACAAATCTTCACAAAGATAGAGAAAAATCATAGCAGATCAATCATCAATCTAGACGTTTCTTACCATTTATTCCATAAAGTTACTGGTGATCCATCTATCATATAAACACATAAACCAGTAATTATGTGTCAACAAACAACCAAAGGTTGATCCAAGATTTAAATTCAGTGGTTACTACGTACCTAACATATACATTCGCCATTATGCATCAACTCGTTACCTAGCCAGATCCAGGATTTAAAGTAGTGCAGTGTTCAGCATCATATATACATAAAAACAACATACCCAGTGCGATCCCACAAGTTGGGTCTTGAGCCGAGGATCTATCGGAAACAGTCTCTCTACCTTACTCAAAGTAGGGGTAAGGTCTGCATACATCTCACCTTCCTTAGACCCAACTCGTGAGATTATACTAGCTATGTTGTTTTTGTTGTACATACATATATAAAGTACTCTCTTTTCTTAAAAAATAAGAATAACATTCGAGTCATCTTGCACGGAACTCAACTAATCCAATGTTACTTGCTACTTACTACCTCCGACCAGTACAGGTACTAGATAACTCCAAATACTTACTACTTACCTAAATAGCCCCTCACCCAACTGCTTAAACAAAAAATAGCCGATAAAATATATATTATGTGTATAGTCGAACGTATACAATGTGTACAATCGAATGTATCCAACGTATATATACATGTATGGTCAGTATATAATCTATGTATACCAGCTAAGGGATGTAAATAGTGAATCTTGGTGGCTATTTGTGTAAAGATCATATTTTTATTAAGTATTGCTACTAAACCTTTACTTGCTACCTCCCACCAGTACACGTCCCACCAGTACAAGTACTTGGTAACTCTGACCGATGAAAAGAAATCACCTAGGATCGCAACAACTAATTAACCATTAAGGTACCTAACATTGTCATTACCTCACAAAACTTAAAAATTAACTGAAGGGGTTTTCTTGTTGCCTAATATAAGAGAGACCATCATGAGGAGTCAGTGTATAATCGAACGTATACAATGTATATATCCGTGTATTATATATACCGGCTAGGGGATGGAAACAGTGAATCTTGATGGCTATTTGTGTAAAGATCCTATTTTTATTAAGTATTGCAACTGAATCAATGGTATTTGCTACCTCCCACCAACCAGTACACGTACCACCAACCAGTACACGTACCAGGTAACTCTAACAGATGGAAAGAAATCACCTAGGATCGCGACAACTAAGTAACCATTCAGGTACCTAACATTGTCATTACATCACAAAATTCAAAAATTAATTCAAGGGGTTTTCTTGATACCTAATATAAGAGAGACCATCATGAGGAGTAGACCGAAAAGCGCCACGGCGAGGCGGTGGAGGGATAAAATGGGAAGCAGCAACACCTTCACTACCACCAGAAACAAGATAAGCATTACCAACTTCTCTAAATGAATCTTTATCATAGTTATGAATTGATGATTCAACTAATGTAAAGAGTATCAGTAGTGTAGTGAGTAAACAGTGAAGTGAAATAGTGATAGCCATTGATGAATTTTAAGACAATGGATCGGCGAGGATCTTGGGAGTTAGTAGATCTAGCTGCAATTAAGCAAACAATTGTATTGGTTGTTGGTTGATTTGGCTTAAAGCAATGTCACTCTTATTTATATTTGTGACATTGACACATATGAGTACTTGATAAGTGCTGGTTCGACCACCAAGTAACGTGGTGTAATGGATGTGACTACTCCTCCCTTAACCAGATGTCTCGGGTTCGAGCTCTGAGTATGGAAAAATCTGGGTATAGGGAGCGCTTCCCCCCGAATGGGGCCCTACGCGGCGCGAATCCCAATGAAGGTACCGGATACCGGGTGGGAAACCAAAAAAAAAAAAAGTGCTCGTTCGGTCCACTTTAATTGATTTTGTGGTAGTTGTTATACGTATTAAGATTTTTTAACGCTAATTAAGAAGGTCATTTACTATATTAACTTTTACTTCTATTAAATTTACTCATAGAAATTTAGTCGAAATTTGAGAGTATTAGTGAATACTATCATGACAAATTAGAAATTCTTCATTTTTTAACTTTAATGTGGTGAATTTAGAGGTGTGTATTTTAGGTGATGATTCATCACTATTTTTTAATTAATATACTCGATTAGAAGTGTTTTCGTCCATTAATAGAATATAAATTTAGAGATTTTAGACTTAGACTTAAACTCAAAAATATATAAAATACGAAATTAAAAAGGTCAAAATTTGAAGCGGTGACTTGGGGATTGATTTCAAACCAGCTCATAATTGATGAGTGTCTATGCTAATGTGATAATCTTAGCCCACTATCTAGCCATGTTGATGATGAGTGCCCATCGAGATGACTTAGCCACTAGTTTAACCACCTTTTTGGTGCGAGCCTATGTTAATGGCCTAGTATACTGGTATATGAGGATCCATGTCGTGTTGTTGGTGTGATTTTAATTGGTTTGTGTGTATCATTTGTTGCATCTGACTATGTCGAGGATATAAAGATTTGTTGAGATGAGCCAACCGCATTTATCATGTATCGAGCTACTCTATCTTACCATTTTTACTATTATGTCGTCTTCTTCCTTTCTTTCGGTTTACGTCCCGCACTTGTTAAGTACTTTCTAGAGTATGCTCGATCCATTACTATGTATTTAGTTGCATTTTGAGATATTTGACCATTTATGTTATTTCTTTCACTAGTACTTTTGAAAATTTACAAACCGGTTAGTTAAAACTTTACAACGCTCTCTACTTGATTTCCGCCAAATTAGATTACACAATTTAATACACATGTAACACAAAGTATTATGGTTGAGTGTTGGTTTAATTGAGTGAATCGATGAATGCTCTGGACCTAGACTTTTTAATGCAATTCTCATTTCTTATCTAGTTAAACCCGCTCATTTCCAACAACTAGGATTTGTGCAAATAAATTTAAATTATTTTTGTGATCAAATTAAATATGTTGAAATGCCAAAGTACTTTCACAAGTTATAATCGAACATGCATGTCTTTAAATATTTTAACAAACTTATCTCAAGAATACTCCAAAACAAATTAAGTTTTTTTTTTTTAACACACATCCTCCATGTCTCGTCATTCTTTGGCTCAAGAATAATAGGAACGACACACAGGCTTAAACTTTTCGAACCAGCTCCTTTTTCAAAAGCTCATCGACCTACCTTTGTAGTTCCGTGGTGTCTTCCGGATTACACCTATAGGTTGGTTTGTTTGGAATTTGGGACACCAGTACAAAGTCTATTTGATGTTCAATGCCCCTTAAAAGAGGCAGTCCACTAGGCATCTCCTCGGGAAACACTTCCTCAAAATCCTGTAAAACACTTTCAACAACACTAGGCAAAATGTTAGCATTAGTTAAATCACCATTGGCACTCAAAAAAATACCCTTATGTACCAAACAAATCATCAACTTGTTCTCATCATTGCCTCTTAAGTACTCACCTAGTTGTATGATTGCACAAACATTACCTGAAACGGATGGTGTTGTGGCATTGATTACAACCTTAGGTACGGTCCCTATGGGGGACATAGCTTTAGCCGCTTCTTTCAGCTCCCTCGTGCGTGTGTAGTCCTCATTGACTTGCTTTGGTGACAAAGTCTTCAGTGTGAAACTCTTACCTTCACTCTTGGCCGTGACCATCATGGATTGTGGCTCGGTCATATTGCCACTACATGCCTAGCAGTAAATGACATGCCTACATTGACACTACATCACATAGTATTTTATCTTGGTGAGCTCCCACCTTGAACTTTACCAAAACTTGCTTTGTATCCTTCAACTCACCATACTCGTTGAGCCATAAACAACATGGATGGGAATGTTTCAATGTGGGCAATTCCACATTGTAACGCCAAGGTTTGACTCACAACATTAGCACAACTACCCCTATCTATAATAAATGAGCACACCTTCCCTATATGTCGAGCTGCTCTATCTATTTTTTTTACTGTTCTGTCGTCTTCTTCCTTACTTTCGGGCTATGTCCCACACTTATTAAGTACTTTCTAGAGTATGCTCGATCCATTACTATGTATTTAATGGGCATTTTGAGATATTTGGCAATTTATGTTATTTTTTTCACAATTACTTTCGAAAATTTACAAACCGGTTAATTTAAACTTTACAACGCTTTTTACTTGATTTCCGCTAAACTTGATTACACTGAATTTAGTAAAATGTAAATAAAATATTGGTTTAATTGAGTGAATCGGTGAATATTCTCGACTTGACTTTTTGATGCAATTCTCTTTTTCTTATCGAGTTAAACTCACTCATTTCTAACAATTAGGATTTGTGCAAATAAATTTAAATCATTTTGATCAAATTGAAAGTTAGAGTATTTTCACAAATTATAGTCAAAATGCATGTCTTTAAATGTTTTTATCAATTATATAAAGAATATTCCAAAAGAGTCTACGTTTTTTTTCTTTTTTTTTTCCTCAAAAAAAACATGTACTCTCTTATTGATTTACCCTTTGCCCCATTATAAATATCTGTTATTCTCTCTCACGTCTATTAAAAAAATATTAATTATTATGTATATATTACCTATTTACTAACTTCAACAATCCAATTTAAGTACATTAATCAATTCTTACCTCTTTAATTACAAGTGTAATATTAAAAAAATAGTATAATTACTTTTTATTTATTTATAAAGTGACACTATAAAAATAAAGAAAATAGACACTTATATTAGGAATGCTTCACGGTGATCGATAGATGTGAAAGATTTGAAGAGCTCATAAATCTCACAGGTATGTAACTATTTGCTTCTTGTTGCATGTGTTTCAGTATTATATTTTTATTATTTGCCGACCGTGTATACTTGTGTGTGGTTAAAGTTAGTGGGTGCCAAGTAGTCTTTCTGTTCCAGTTTATGTGACTAACACTTACTTATTAGTCCGTTCTAAAAAAAATATCAATATTCTAAATTTGGTAACAATTTAACTTTAAAATTATAGTTTTGTCATTAACGAAATGATTTATAAATTACAACTATACAAACATCTATGTCTTATTTTAGATCACAAGTTTCAAAAGTTTTTATTTATTTCTTAAACTCCGTGCCGCATCAACTATGACACATTAAGTGGAACGGAGGGAATAGTATTGTAAGCACAACTACTTCGTGGGGATTGGCGCAGTTATATGTTTCCTTATGAAATTGTTTAACAATGTACTAGGTTGAAGTCAAAGGTAGTGGGTGGGGCTATGCTCGAACGTTATAAGGGTAGGTAGAGGCGGATCCAAGATTTCAAGTTTATGAGTTTTGGACAGTTACCATTATTACTTACTGGGTTTTGAAAAGATTATTTCTACAAATTAAGTAGATTTTTAACACAAATACAGGGTTTCCATCAAAGTTATTGGGTTCTGCCGAACCCGTTACAAGGCTTCTACATTCTGGGGTGGATCTAGAGAGTTCGTTCCGAGTTCGGCAGAACCCAATAACTTTGGTCCAAACCTTGTATTTGTCTTAAGAAATTCATGGAATATATCCAAATTATTAATTTAGAACCCAGTAACTTATGATGACTAGAATCCCGAACCCATAAACTTCAAGTCCTGCCTCCGCCTCTCTGACTACATCCGCCCCTGAGGGTAGGTGGGTGGTTTGATGAAGGTTTAAGATGCAAACTCTAGATAGTATATAGCCCAGGATGATGGTATTCAGTTCAGGAGGAATTTTTTTGGAGGGAATTGGAAGGGTCAATGTATTGTTTTAGAAACTGGAATCTGTGTTGATTCAAGATGATTTGGCAGATTCATTCTTCTGGATGGCTAAGGCAGATGGCAAGTTCTTAGTAAAGTCATGCTATGAGCAGCAGTCAAATCTGAATTCTATGAATGCAGTACCGGGGCCTTGAAAAATGTTACGGAGAACAAGAGCTTCCCCAAAAGTGGCATGTTTCGGATGGATTGGTTTACATAATGCATGTTTAACACAGGAAAATCTGTGGTGAAGAGAATTCAGGTTATGGAACCGTCGTTATTTTTATAAATCCTCGATAGACTGTGATTCAGCTTTTCCTACACTGCAATTAGATCAAGCAGCTATGGAGTATGTTTCTGAACATATACACTATTCTGTGGACTGTGCATTGAAGCTTTTGAGAAGCATTATGCAGCTGCTAGGACTAAGGGTAGAGAAGGCACAGGGACTAGGTTGGAGAACAACTCCCCTTTGTATTTTATGGACAGTGTGGATAGATAGGAACCATAGATGTTTTGATGGAGTAGGGGATTGCATAGCTTGTGTTAAATATAGATGTCAAATCTTCATTTTTGGTGTAAGTTGAGTTCTGTAAACATGATCGATGACGTTCTAGATTGACCGACTCTTTGCAGTCATAGAAGGGGTCAGTGTAGTCCGCTTCTGTAGTCCTGCCTGAACTATATGGTGCTATTTTGATAAAATTAATTAACTTATAATATAGAGTAGCTTTATGTAAACACCCTTCCTTGTCGGTAAGTTTTAAGGAAATCCCATTCGAGTGATTTGCTAAAAAAGGCACAGTGGAAGCACAGTTAAATGAACTGACTTCCTTATACTATCTTCTTAGAGTGACTCAAAGAGCTAGTCATGCAGCATAGTTATTTCGTTTTTGTTAGTTTAATCATTATTTTTTTAGCATGTAAGTCATCCTGTGCTGTACTGGATTTTTGGCTGTAGGAAAAAGCATCAAATGAGTATTGCAGTAATGCTAATGTTGCAAAACCAGGAAATATTGACCTGTCCAAAAGCTTAATAACAGTTGCAAAGAACAATATTCTTGAGAGAAAATGGCATCCATCAGGAGACCAATTTTACCATACCTTGCACATGTGTGCATCAGGGTGTTCTAGGCAAAGGTTGGAATAAGTTTTCCAGATGTTGCAAATGAAATACGGTAGTTCAGGGGCCATCATTCTTAGAATGACTGAGAAAGGAAGTTGGTATGGTGCAACACAATACGGTCTGTAATGAATGCCCTTAAGATTTCAATCTCACCATGGTCCATATGCAGCGAGGTTTTAGAGATTAATTGAAAGCATACTTTCACTGCCCTGCTACGAACTTGTATGAGGTTAAGAATCTGGAACACATCACAACTTGGGATCCCTGCCATCTTGTTCACTGTGAAGTTTATTTTCTGAGGTTGAAGCACTTGGATCTGCATATATTCTTCCACAGTCTCTTAATTTCAAATTGTTGCCAATATTGATGGTTAGTGTATCAGCTTTGCGCTCTTTGATGGTCCATATGCCAGTAGTATCATTCAATTGAACATCCATCTGAGTGGAGCTTTGAACTTGCAAATCATCTATTCCTTTTGTTTGAGACAGACGGTGCGAGTGAAACCCTCTGCCTGCACAGTTCGTTGGGGACAAGTAGTATGTTTGTTTGTGAGAAATTCCTGCTGTATAGTTGTTAAAGAAGCGCTTGCAAAAACTCATGTTAATAATAAGAGAAAAGAAGTAGCTTACAAAAAATGAAAAGTAAAAAAAGAAAAAAGTTTATTTTCAACAAGATCAGTTAAATTGAATTATATTTTAAAGTTGTCGTCCAGTTTATCAAGGAAAGAAATTTCATCATCTAAGTCTCTTTTGTATACGTCTTGTATACTTGTTGTTTAGTGCCCAAACGTTAATAAAATTATTACTTTATCAAAAATACTCTAGTGTTTTGTGATGCTGACAAGAGTCAGTTGGACTACTTGCGACAAGTGTTGACATGGTTCCAAGTGGTGTCCGGTTTAGAGACTAATGTTGGCAAATTCTAAATCATTTAGTTGGGGAGGTGGAGAATATTGAGGAGTTAGCACAGGTGGAGATTGATCTTGTGCTGTGGCCCTCGGCGATTTCTTAATTATCAAAAAAATATTCTAGATGAAGGATCATCTAGAGCTCTTTTTTTTTTTTTTGTGGGGGGGGGGGGGGGGGTTAGAAATTTTTTTTGCAAGATACCATCATGTCAACTATTTCTAAGTGCAGCAGGACAGCAATTGGTGAATAGAAAACTTTATTGGGATGTTATCATGTATGCTAATGTCTGATGCGCATGATATGCCAAAATGTACTAAAAGCATCATGACTTCAAATAGGTGTAATAGTTTTAATTTAAATTGGCGGAGCTTCATAGCAATACAACAGCTAACTGAAAAGAAGAAAGCAAGGGCATATACCTAGAGCTGTAGTGAGTCGTGGTCTCCCTCTAGGCCTCTTTACTGGCTGAAGTGTACCTTGAGCTGTAGAAACACGTGGTCGCCCTCTAGGTCTCTTAACTGATTGAAATGTATCTTGAGCTGTAGAGACGTGTGGTGAGCCTCTAGGTCTCTTAACTGATTGAAGTGTATCTTGAGTTGTAGAGACGCGGGATCGGCCTCTAGGTCTCTTAACTGATTGACGTCTATCTTGAGCTGTAGCACCAGGCGGTCGCCCTCTAGGTCTCTTAACTGGTTGAAGTGTATCTTGAGCTGTAGAGACGCATGGTCGGCCTCTAGGTCTCTTAACTGATTCAAGCGTATCTTGAGCTGTAGAGATGTGTGGTCGCCCTCTAGGTCGCCTAACTGAATGTCCAACTTTTGATCCACGAAGAGCAGTTTGAGAATATATCTGTTGTGACCATTCATGACTAGAGGCTTAAAGCAGTGAATCTCAAGCAGATATGAAAATTGTGTTCATACACAAGAATGTTTTAATTCATAATACGGGCCTAAGTTTCTGGTGTGTAGTATATAATCCACTTGTTACGTTAATTAAAAATGAAATATAAGCTCTATACTGCAAGAAAGGCCAAACTTAGCAGACTTATTTATTACCTGTAACTGCTATTACCTGCAAACACAATATCATGTCAAATGAGTTCTCAGATAAACCTAGAGATAATTTGTTAGGGGGATAACTACCCCTCAAGTGTAAAGTATATCGAGCTGGTACAGAATGAGCTAGTTGGTCCTTGATTCATACTTGATCTGTTGTTTGTAACATATAAACAGCTATTGTCACTTTGGAATTTCTTCCATTTCTTTTTTCAGTTTATCGAAATGGAAAGAATTGCCTTGTGAGAAGGAGATTCAAGTCCTATTAATCACTTTCCTCAACTAGAAGAATCTATTCTTTCGTTTGTAGCTTTTACTGTGATGAAGATTTATATGATGTGCTTAGGGATTAGTTGAGCGGTAGTTGAAGTATTATCCTCATTCAATTTCTAGGTTGTGCGGTCTCTAGAATATATAAATATACTCACACACGTGCGCCCCCCCCCCCCCCCAACACACACACACACACACACACACACACACACACACACACACACACATATATATATATATATATATATATATATATATATATATTATATAATATAATATATACTTGATTAAATTTTAGGTTGATGGTTAACGGTTAAAAGACGAGGAGGAGAAGCAGGCAGAAGAAAATGTGTAATGGCTATAATGGACGGTTAAGGATTGGAAGTGTTGGTTCATCTATTTGGAGAAATGGGAGAATAAAAGGAAATGGAACAAAACGTAAACGTGAACAGCAGAGCAATAATAGATAATTTTTTGCTGCAATTAAAGTTTTCCTTATCAAAGTAATGGTTAGGTTACTAAAAACAGTTTATCAGGCTGGTATGCTTAATTGCTCCTCGAACTTTGAATTACTTTGATGGGGTTCTTTTTGGCAACAGTTTCTTTTTTGGGATGATGAGGCATCTATTATCTCAATCAAGTTAAACTTGTACCTAGCATGGTCAAAACTTGCGCTAATAAAGTGTTATCATTGAACTTGTCAAAACAATTCGTAAGTAATGAAATCAAAGATATAAAAATTGCAGTTAAAAGAGAAAATGTTTGCTGCTTTCAGCAAATTATTGCTTTGTGCCCAGGTTTAGATAGTATGATCTCAAAAATTAGGAATATGTCTCTCTTGATTTTGTTTTAAAAGATTATATATAATTTTATGTGCTTCGAATATCTTGTTTGGCATAAAACTTGAATATTTAAGGTTATTATGTTTGCATACATGATAAAATAGAAGAAATTACAATAATATCAATAATATTTTGCTTATGGTTTTCCTTTTGATTTATCTTTTCGATTTTCATAGAATAGGTGTACAATGAATTTGAATTTATAGAAGGCTTGCTCATATGACTTCCTAAACTAGGAAAGTATTTCAACTTGATTGAGAAAGTATTTCAACTTGACTGTGTAAAGACATTCAATATTACTAAGTATTGTTAATAGGAAAAGGCTGTATCGTCTAAACTAGAACACCTCCTACGGGTGTCTGATATCAATTATGTTTTACTGGATTACTACTAGATAATCATACGCGATAAGATTCTTAAATCATATACGTTCCTTTTAAGGATGGGAAGCTCACAAGTGTTAATTACTCATTATCAAATAGAAACTTCAAGATTCTATTTACTTGTGTTTAACATTATAAAGTTTTCTTAAGGAGTTGCATGCCAAAACTTTTTCTTAGGACCCACCCGAATTGGTGTCCGCCTTTATCATATGGTATAATACAAAATATGTATTGTAAAACTAATTAAAAAATCTTCCTCTGTACTTTGGACGTACTTTTATTTAACCTATACCTGTTCTAGTCAAAGTAAGACAATAAATATGGGATAAGAAAGGTATGAGTTTTATTGTTGACACTGATGGTTATTATCACAGTCAGAGGAACTGTTTTAGGTGCTTAAAAGCAAACTTATTTGGGGATTGAGTGCTTCATCTAGCTACGGTTTGCTCTATACCATCTAAATTAAACTTAGTTGTAGTGTCATACAACTTTGCCAATAGAGGCAAAAAGATGAACAGGCTAGCAGGTTGAAGAAAGAAACCTGATACTTAAAACCAGCTGCCAAGATTATAGTGTTTGATTTGTCAGTTCTAAGTTGCAAGGTTCATATTAAGCTATCATGTATTAGGTTGGTTAGAAAATTTTCACTGCCATTATGTCTTATTCTTGTATTTGAGATACTGTGCAAGTGAAAAACCTTCTTCAGCCGAGGGTCTTTCGGATAGCCTCTCTAGTCTCTACTTACTCAAGGTAGGGGCTAGGTCTGTGTACATCTCACCCTTCCTAGATCCCATTTGTGGAAATTACTGAGTATGTTGTTGTGCAAGTTAAAAACCATCTCGGACGTCTCTGTCGTTTCTTCTTCTAGTTGAGTTATTGTGCAAGTCACAAGGGCTGAAGGAAAATTGACAGTTAAGAGTTCTCCCACTTGCCATCTTCCATTAAAAGGAAAAAATCTTTTCAACCTCTTTGCTACTCCTTTTCCTTTCAACCTAATTATCCTCTCGTTCTTTTTCCTATTTGTGAGTTTCTCATGTTGGCGGATATAGTTTCAGTGAACGATTACTCTTCTTTAGGTGCAGATGAGTTTTATGGGGAAGAGGTGGCATTAGGCTATCACTTAATCATTGAATCAAAAATTGCATCAGTGTTCAATCTGGACTTGCTCTTTCTAAACCGATCCCCCCACAAAAAAAAAAAAAAGTTAAAAAATGAGATCATGGCATGGCATTTTTGATCCATTAGCGGGTGAAGACAAGAAATAGATCAATATTAGCAGGAGTAGATCTTGTCTAGGGGATTCTATCTTACAGACTGAGACCAGTGGCACTTCGGTGTTGCTTGCTATAAAGAAACTATCATGACTAGCTATTGGGTCATGAATTGAGAATTTTAATATTTTTCGGAATTGGTAAGTGTTCCAATAGTAAAACCATTTCCTTACATCTGCTGTGCTACAGGTTTGCTATAGTATTTCGATGAAGTTCTTTAATGTATTGAAGATTGTTAATAAACTCCTCAGGTCCTTCATTGCTCCTGGATTTGAAAACAGATCGTAGGAAACTTTTTGAAAATTTATGACATTATCAAACCTTTTGTAATTGTGGATACCTTATAAGTTATAACAGGAATACCGATTTCTTTGACTGAAAACTTTCTTTCTCTATAAACAAGAAAGAAAGAAAAGGAAGACTTGGTTTCTCGTACCAGCAGCCTTTCAGGCAAATATTTAATGAAGTGACGAATGTCAAAGCGCAAATAACATAAACAAGACCAGCATAACATGAAAATAGTTGTAATAGTAGCCAACAGAACAAGCTTTGACCTTCTTTGAAGATCACAATCCAGAAGTCAGATGATCGACATATGACGTACCCTTAATCTGGTATCTGTATGATGCAGAGAGACTTTATTTCCTTCTACCCTCCCATCAATATTTGCAGAACTTCCGTTTTGTATCGCCACATGGTTTATGAGATATTTTTCTATCCTGAAAAGAAATTATAATGCAAACAAGCATCCTTGAATGACATATGAATTGAGGACAAATACACTTATAGATGTCAGGATGTATCTCTGCCGTGGAACCCATCCAAACCATTGTGCCTGTTGGTAAGAACATTAGTGGAAAACATCAAATTTTGACATTTTAAAAATATGCTGCACAACACACTGGATATTTTATTGGTCCCAAATCACCCATGTTTTTTCTTTTGGTTGATAAATTGTGCAAATGAGATAATAAGAGTTAGTTTTGCATGCCAGCGTGAAGCATGTGCGTGCGTATATGAAAAACTTACAAGGATGAATTCTCATTTCGAAAATATGATGAGTAAGAACCGTCTTTTTCTGCTGTAGTGGATTGAGGCTTTGAGTCTTCTGTAGTAGTACTTGGTGGTACGAACAGCATTGCTCCGAGACCAATCTCATTGGCAGGAATATTTTTGTCCTTTTCATAGATTAGAATATCTTCTTCATATGCAGATGTAATGGCAAAGTCTGGTTTTTGTAGTATGCAGTAAAGCTGCCCGTTGAGTCTTTCAACAGGTGACAAAATATACTGTTTAAGCTTCGATCTCTTTCTTCTTGGAACACTGTTAGGATTCCAGAGGGGACCATTGACTGCTTCTCCTAACAAAATGTGAACGATGGTACATACAAACAATTAAACATCAGTATGCTGAGTTTTATGATATCATGTGTTATTCTCATAATTTTTTTATTGTCATAATTAAGTCCAAATGACATTAGATTTTTGACAGAATTGATGTATCACATCAAAGAAAGTAAAGCTTTTGAAGCTTAGGGGAAATGCATGGTTTAAGTAATAAATAAACACATTGTATAGTTTGTAAAGCAACATTTAATGATTGGACCTCTATTGCTTATCAAGAGGTCAAAGGTGATTGAACATTGATTTGATGTTGATATTTAAAAATCACAATAATGGAAAATGATATGACTTCCTGCCAAAACTAGGTCATCCGATACAGTCGTTTACTTGTTTAACTGTATGGAAACCTGAGATATAGACTATATGTTGTTTTTTGGGATAAAAAAAAAAATTGATTTGGTTATACCTAGTCATATAATTTGGTTCAATTAAGATGCATCTGATAATGAAGGTAAGATTTGGATTTTAGTCTTTTAGACAAATTAATGTCTTAAGACTTTCACTTTGTGGTTCCAAACTCAGGGTTACTCATAATATCATTTTTAGGGCTAAGTAACGAATGTGATCATCGTAAGACATCTAATATAAGCTTTGACTGGATTTGACAACCACAGTTCTGTTGCAAAAGTGTCTTTCTCTCTGTTTACTGTCAGCTTTAGAATATGACAACAACTATGCCTCAATTCCAAACAAGTTGGGTCAGCTATATGAATCGCCATAAAATGAATCAACCAAGTTCTAGCTGAAAAGTCTGATGGACATATAATTAAACTATTTTCCATCTATATGGACATATAACTGAGTTATCTTACCAGTTGTTTCTTGAATATGTATGCAGTTCCCTGAGAAAGAACCTGGTGACCCTGAGCATGATATGTCATCTATTTCCTCTTCACAAGCTGAAGTGCCATCAGGTCCAACAACCTTTTCTTCAACTTTTAGCCTTCGGTTATCTTGAGCCAAGACAAGCGGCTTCACCTCAGAAGGTAACTTACCTTGTAGACAGCTTTGAGTTTCTTTGTTGGCATGTTTTGGAAAATAGTCTTTCAGAGTTCCCCTATTCCTCCATCTTGATCCACAAGCATTGCACAGTACTGGTTTTTCATGCGGCCCAGGTCTCCAAAGTGGGGTATCTGTTTAAGTTCACAGTCCATCAGTATTGAAACTGTGAAGCTACTGATGAATGAGTCATGTACAGCTGATAAAGTTGTTCCCAGAAACTACTGTATGTCAAGCACAAAAAATAATAAAAAATAACTATGAACGTAAAGCAATAAATGAGAAGTATTGTGAAACTAAAGCTACAGCGATAGAAATGAAAAGTAGATTTTTTGAAAAACCAGTGGAAAATGTATCCATGTGGCATTTAGTTTAAGAATGTGTAAAAGAAACTTTTTGTCTTCACCGGTTAAAGGACCCGTACAAATTGAGGTAAATGCTGGTGGAGAAAGGATTTAAAAACTAGAATCACAAAGTAAATGAACAGAGACAGTAGGTCTTATTCAAATCGTAAAAATATTGGACAACCCGTCTACAAGGATGGATGCTTCATAGCTGTCATAGCGTGTCCACTTTGTCCTAATTAACTGTGCACATATCTCTTGCAGACTTGTAGCCTACTTGTCCATCACACACTATCGAAACAAGCATTTGATGCCATACTCTTCTTCTGACTAGCTTTAAGGAAAGGAAAGGAAAAGATGGCATGCAATCTGGATATCACAATGTATCAAGAAAGGCTAGTTCTGTTTGGAGTAGTTTATTGGCTTCATGTGTGACTCTTCCTTGTAAAACTGATGCCAATCTCTATTTCTATTTCAAATCTATTGTTTTTTTTTATGTGCTAGTGGTGATGCTTGTGCTTCAGAGAGGAGTGTAGTATCTTGACTGCACTCGAACTCTCGATATTTAGAATACAGACCTTATTGTGGGTTATTCTCTTGGCATCCAGCTATGTCACTAGAGACTCTAAGAAGGTTGTGTTCTGCTTGATTTAGTTCATGTCATGACACTTGATTTTCTGACTGCTTACTGTCAAATTCGTCATGGGAAATCAAATTTGGCTACTTAAAAGAGAAACTCTTTATGACAGAGTTATGCAACTAGTTCTGCAAGACTGCAACTACATAAACTTACCTGGTATCTCTTAGGATTTTGTGGATAAAGCATGAAATATACTGTCATTACATAATGACAATAGTTTATTTGTATGCTTTCAAAGTGTATGGCGATGCTACTGGCGACCATTTGTACTTTGATCTCACATCTTACATCTAATATGCAAGTCTTTTGATTTCACTACCTGCAGGAGTCCTAAGGATACATTCCTATCAGAAAGACAACTTGTTCAAAGGCAATAAAACAATGTAATCAATGGCAATCTGGCATATTTTGGTTCCTTTCCTTTTTACTGTTTTTGGGAAAAACACTTATGTGATTCCAGATATATGCCTAGGTATTGTTAATTGAGACCGTTGGATCGAAGCCAGACAGTTACATCAACAAAAACTTATTTACTGGTAAGAACATCAAATGTTTGTTAAATTGCTGATTCTCTGTCAATCTTTGGCCTGTTAGGATTTGCTGGCTAAACTTACATTTCTTACATTTTGTGGTCTTTATGTTTTTAAACATTGACTTAGGACTTTATTGTGAAGCTATATGTCGATAAACAATAGTACTTTGTTGTGAAGTTATATGTCGATAAACATTGACTTAGGACTTTATTGTGAAGTTATATGTCGATAAACATTGACTTAGGACTTTATTGCACATCCAGGACCTTTTCCCTCTGTGTGATGTGCCATTCTCATTTCATTTTCTGTTAGGGAAGAATCGGTAAACTGCTCCAATTAGGACTTACGGACCATTGTGATTTGTGAGAAAAAATGTAAATAAATGGGGATTAATGTGTGGATGCCAATGATTTTATCCTAGATAATTTCACGGCAAGTGAGAATTATGACAGCTGTATCGCTATCTGGATGTAGAGGTTATAGAGTTAAAGAGGTTCCGTGTTATTCGTCTAACAGACATCAAATTAGGGAATTCTTGATATCGGCTGTCTCATGCATGTAAGTTTTGAATTTCAGTTGCTGAAGATTGGACAACAAAATTAAGCATTTTGGCAGCCCATATCTTGACGATTGATATCAACAGGAATCATTCAATGAAGAACGACATGGAAAAAAAATAAAAGAACGAGACGGAAAACAAACATGCGGGGTGTGATAAAGGTGGTCAAAAGCACTCACATTCAACGCCACAATGAAAACATGGCCCTTCTCTGCCCATTAGATCTGCTTGCAGAGGATTTACTTCAAATCAGGTTGAGTATGCTGCTCCTAACCATTTCCTAGATTGTCAAAGTTTAACATATGAGTGAGAACACAAAGTAAATAAATGAAAAAATGAACAGAAAATAAATTCAGTAGGCTAACAGCTGGTCATTTCCGTGGCATTAGATTATAGCTTTGTCATTAATACAATCCCATCTGCAATAGTAGTATACTCCACTTGAGACAGCTCATCAAAAGAATTATTTTCTCAAAATTGACACGATAACTCCAACGTTAAGAACATAAAAGCTCTTAGATATAGTAAATCTTATTAGTACTCTTAGGTCTTTTCTCTAGCACTCGAGCTTTGTAAGCAACGAAACTGAAGGGGAGAAAGTATAAGAAAGGTTTTAAACTTGGCAAGTCAAATGGCTTTAGAATTGAGCAATCAAACAGAGGCCGAAAGAGAATGCTGAGCTTAATATTCTGGAAATTCTAACAATAAGATTTAGATTTGAAATATTCAAGGAGAAAGGCCCGTAGATTACATAACTAAGCAGATTCAGTGAAGAAGGAATAAACTCAATTTCATTCCAATTATGGAAATTGTGGGAATCAGATTTAGATTTGGAAAATCCTAGGAAAAAGGCCCACATATTACAGCACTTAGAAAATTCATAAAAAGAAAGAATGCATCTAATTTCATTCTAATTCTGCTTTTCTGCATTCTTCCCGTCGCTGATTACACAAGTTATAAAAACCTTTCCGCATAGTTTTATAATGGTCTGGTTGAGATGCTGCAGGTGAGAAGAGAACTGGATACAGGTCACAGAGAATCAGATATACAGTCATAATTGGTAAGGAGACCTCAATTCTAGAAACATAACAAGTACGGAGTTGGTTTTCCGTTTTATTTTCAGAAAATGTAATTGTTGACTCGAAGAAATGTTGGCGTCTTACGTTCAACTCAGCAATCTGCAGTTTGCAAAGGTGCAAGTGTCTTCATGACTTGCTGAATCTTGAAGTTTCTCACTTCTGCTTGGCGCTTTTATTGTCAATTTAAGAGGAATTTACCACAACTTCCGATGTCCTGAGAAGTTTTGCAACCATTTCGATAACACGGTATGACTCATTTGTGCAAGAATGCCCCTGCTGTTGATATGCTATTCAATTATGAATCTGACCTACCAGCTGTTCTTAGTTTAACATACAGAGTCATATATGTCTCCATTGTCGAAATTTCATGCATCAATAATGTTTTTCTCTACCATTCTAACAGAAGTTAAAATATTTATTTCATAAATTTGCATATCCATGCCATACAGAGGATATTGATCTTTTCGTTTGGCCATTTGGTGGAAAGATCATGTACAGAATCTTTAAGTGGGGGCAAAAATTGTACTCCTATATATTTGTACATCCCCCACTTCATGTACAGAGTGACTTAAGCGATGATGCCTAAAAAACTTACGTCTTGTGGTTCGTAATGATATAGGCTACTATCCAGAAGTTAAGAAGCTCTTTATCACAGAATTGGTGTCACTCATCCTTGGTCGTGAAAACGTTGTCCTTGTACACGACACTAACAGTTGCTATGGTCTTTCATAATTATTAGAACTTAATGAAATCTTACCATCCATGTTGTTTTGTGTTATATTAGATGTCTTTCTTACATTGCTTTCTCTGTATTTCCTACAACACAAGTGTAAATACACATGTAACACTGATTTGCAGCTTTTATCAAAGTTCTTTGCAGTTAGCACATTCTCCATTGAGTTCCTGCCCAACTTCAAGGTGGTGTATTTTACAGAACCAATTCAAGTATGTGCTTCTCAGGATCACAGGCTCACCATTTACCAATATCATGGATTTACATGTTTTGTTGTATTAGCACATGTATTTACTCTACAAGTAACATTAGGGACTGTTTTCTTGAATACAAGAATTTTAAGTGTGCAGCAAATTGTCTTTTACTCTCTCTCAAACAGTAACTTGAATTTGAACAGGTGAATATTCGGGGTAAGTGCACGAAAGGCTATTTTTGTCACTGGTCTTTGGGCACAGGCCACTAATATCAAAATATTTAGTTTGTGGCCACTTTCACTTAAAAGATAGAAGTTCAGTCCTTAAAGATAGAACTTCAGTCCAGGGCCATGTTGACTGAGTCCAGGGCCATATGGACAGAACTTCAGTCAATGATCAGAATTTAAGTCAATGCTTATTTAGTAAAGTCCCAAAAGTAGCCTCTAGTGTAAGATCAAAGAAAAAAGTGGCCTCAAACCAAACACCAGTGTTAAAATGGGCCTCTGGGCGAAATTTTTACTGAATATTCTAAGGGTAACACAATTCTTACTGAATGTAGAGTATTTATAAGTAAGAGTTCACCTCAATGTACCAAATAAAGTCGATTTTTATACAAGAAAAATATTTTGCCCGTACTCCGACTATGAAGCTACATTGTAAAGTGAAGACATTTTAGTGCAAAAAGAAAAAGAGAAATGCTTTGAACATATTAATGGTCACTATCAAATGTTCTTAAACCAAAAAGTAAGTACAAATTTTAAACTGCTTCTTCTTAAACATGCAATTTTGCTAAAAGTAAAAATAAATAGCCTAAAAAGGGTATATTTAAAATAATATCAAAAATTGGTATCGCCCACCGTGGGGCTCGAACCCACGACCACAAGGTTAAGAGCCTTGCGCTCTACCAACTGAGCTAGACGGGCTGCTTGTTGTTTTTATGATCCTTAATGTACTAATATAAAAATAATTGAAGAATTGGCCACTCAATCAACCAGCATATGTGTGTGTGTGTGTGTGTTCTATATATATATATATATATATTTTTTTTTTTTTTTTTTTTTTTGCAGTCAGATCAAAATGAAAAAACTACTTATTGAATATCACTAATTATGTCTTCCTGCTGAGAGGTGCCCTATCATCGGTTCTCTCTTTATATACCACAAATTAATGAAATTGAAGTCCTCAACAGTTATCTCTGTTGATTTTATGAAATTTATGATCGAGGTGTCTTTTCTTTTTTCTTCTTAAACATTACTCCATCCGTTAAAAATAGATACAAATTCTTATTTTTTAGTTTAAAAGAACACCACATTTTCAAATTGAGAAATTATTTAACTTCAAGCTTTTCATTTTGCCTTTAATGATATGATTTATAAGCACATAAGTATTTATAATTACTTTCCAATATAAATTTCAAGAATTTTTATTCATTTCTTAAACTTCCCGTAAGTTAAATTATAACAAACAAAGTAAGAGTGATGAAGTATAACATTTTGGAGTCGGTCGTAGTCTTCAAATAGCTAGTAGGAAAATTAGACGTATTGCAGCTTCCTCACATATAAGAAAGAATCACGATAATGAAAGATTGTAAATGAGTGAAAGTTCATTTTTCATTTTTTCTTTGACAAGTTGAATACAAATATATCTTTACGTACGTAGCCGCTATAGTCAGTATACGACGATTATGCAATAAGATGCATAAAATATGCGCAAATAGAGTAAATAGAGTAATGTTGATTTCCAGCTCGTTTCTTCCCCTCTTTGTAATATAATAACAGTTGTGTGATTATTTCCACATAATAAACACATAATCATAATCACACCACCACAAATAAACTCATAATCACAACAAGGGTAAATATTTATATCAACTTAAGGCATCATGTTCATATTTCATAAACATGTAGTTGCGTTTAAAACAAAGAGCACTTTTTCTAAAAAGTTCTATAAGTAAAGATTTGACAATGGGCCTGGCTATAACTTCCGTTATCGTCCAGCGGTTAGGATATCTGGCTTTCACCCAGGAGACCCGGGTTCGATTCCCGGTAACGGAACTTTTTATTTTTTTTTCCTTCTTCTTTTGAAGGCAAAATGCACCTACAAACTCTTGAGTAGTACCGACTTATATTATTCTCACATTTTAGTCTAATGTTAAAATTCTTGTAATATTAGAGTTGAGAAGTAAATATTTTCTTCCCTCCATCAATGTTGAGAATTCACAAACTCTTGACTAGTGTCTAGTACCAATTCATATTATTCTCACGTTTTACTGTAATGTCAAAATTCTTGTAATATTAGAGCCGAGAAGTAAATATTTTCTTCCTTCCATCGATGTTAAGGATTCACAAACTCTTGACTAGTACCAACTCATATTATTCTCACATGTTAGTCTAATGTCAAAATTCTTGTAATATTAAAGCTGAGAAGTAAATATTTTCTTCCCTCCATCGATATTGAGCATTCACAGACATGTTATTCGAGCCTCGAAAATTTTATTATCTAATCCTTTTCCTATCTTCTTAGAATGAAATAAAAAGCTAAGACAGAAAATATTTTCTTAATTCACATATTTGGTACCAAATATTCATTTTCTTCTTGCTTTTTGTGGTCATTTAGTTATGTTTCTCAATTAGGAAATATGCATATGGACTATAAAAGTTAAGTATACTTTTTTTCTTTTTTATGTAAGTTAAGGAAGCTTTATGGAAATTGTTTTCTTCATGAACTAGAACTCCTACAATGTAAACTTTGCATTAATGTGTCTTGACTTAGCTATGCTTTACTTTTAGCCAAAGGAGACATGAAGGGCCAAGGCAAGATAGCTGCAAAATGGACAATAGCCTCTCAGAAAAGAAAGAATCTCTCCATGCAAAGCATTTCCAAAAGGCTATCCCTTTTCTTCATATAAACACCTTCATGTTTCTCTCTACTTTGTGCATTTTGATAAACCTTTTATCTTCCTACAAAAAAATCATGTCCTTGATCCCTCGTCCTCGGCCTCGAGTTGAAGTGAATGGAATCCAGAGAATGAGAACCTACCAGTATTACTGGTGTCAACAATGCCAAAGATCAATCAGGACAACTTCAGTGAATCCATCTGAAATATTATGTCCTCGTTGTTTCGGGCAAATTTACTACGATTTTGATGTTTCAAGGCGTAGGCTAGTCCTTAATTCGGATGTCACAATGCTACAACCATCCCCGAATTCTCGCCTTCTTGATGCCTTGGCTCAACTTCTTGATCCATCAATTGATCAAGTTGCAGATGAAAATCATCGACTTAGACAACGTGCTAGAGTCGTTCTCCAATTTATAGGCCCTGATCATGAACATCCTCTAACAAGACCTGTCCAACAAGAAAACATACTTTCTTTACCAGCAAATAATACTCATCTGGAATCATCAAATGAAGATGGGATAGAAGAGTTGATTCAAGAACTAACTCGAAACGATAGGCCAGAGACACCTCCAACACCATCTTCAGCAATTGATGCCTTGCCTAAAGTTGTGCTCACAGAAAGCCATTTGGCTAATGACTCTGTCTGTCCTGTTTGTAAAGATGAGTTTGAAGTTGGAATTGAAGTTAAGGAGCTACCCTGCAAACATTTTTACCATTCTGAATGCATTGTTCCATGGCTGCAGAACCATAATACTTGTCCGGTTTGTCGATATCAGTTGCAAGGATTCTCTAACTATGATGTCCAACAAGGATATTACACCAACTATGATAGACATAATTCAAATGAAGATGATGAAGACATGAGGAACCCTTTATTATGGGGTTTGACTAGGCTTATGTCTTTGTGGCCTGTCAATTTACTGTCAAGCTGGATACAAAGATTCTTCAATTACCCTGTTGACAATACAATAGGAGTACCATGGTGGAATTCATGGCACCTTCTTTGACAAAGGACACTGGTACTTAAACTCCTTGTTCCACTTAAGAAACAGCATAGTAATTTTACTCTTTGCTTCACTAGCTAAGGCAGGTATGTTACAACTCATCTGATCTTTAAGGATGAGAAATTGTTTCAACAATGGGATCACAAAACTAGACTTAGCAGGTATGCACACATCCACCCTTTAGCAGTGACTAAAAGTTAGAATTAAGGTAAAATATCAAGCAAATGATGCTTATGAGCAATAAAAAACTGTCAAGACTGAAAATAATACTCTCTCCGTTCCATTTTATGTGTCATAGTTTGACTCGGCACAAAGTTTAAGAAATAAAGGAAGACTTTTGAAACTTGTGGTGTAAAATAAGCCAAAGAAGTTTGTGTGGTTGTAAATCATTTCAGTATGGCAAAACTGTAATTTTGAAGTTAAATTGTTACCAAATTTAGAATGCTGCCATTCTTTTTGGAACAGACCAATAAGGAAATGCTGACACATAAATTGGAACGGAGGGAGTAGTATAACTTCTTTGGTATTCTTGGATTCTTTGTAGTTTAGTTTTGGATGGAAGTTTCTGCTCAACTCACTGACACTGATAAGTTTTGATCTCAGAAGAGCATTCTTTTTGAGTCTTGGAAGCATTTTCAGGCAAAATGATGGGGAAACAAGCTTATGAAGCATTGATTACAACTATACAAAGATCCATTCTAACCATGTAAACTATTTGCTTCCATTGTAAAAAAATCAAATCACCATAGCTGAATAAACAAATATCTTATCAAATTGTGTGTAAAATCCAGATATTAAAAGCACATCAGCTACTTTTTACATGGTGGGCATATCTATATTCACTGTATAATGGAGTTCCATAACAGCTTCCTCCAAATGTACCATATATACCCGAATAAATCTTCCGATGAGGAGTTTGAAGGGCCCGGAAGAGGAAGTCCTTGCCCTCCCCCCACACTCAAAAGCAAAACAAAAGAGAAAAGATCAGCAAAAAGAAAGAACATCTAAGCGAGAAAGTAAGTAGATCAGGAGAAAATAGAAAAAGAAAGAGATGCAAAATATTAGGAATAAAAGAATCACTCCTTTTTCTTTTTCTTTTTGTTGAACGAGAAACAAGAGTCAAACTTAGTAAAAGTAAGAAGAAAAGAAGGATCCCCTCCATGAACGCTCCATGAACGCGGAATGCTTTGTGCACCGGACTAATGAATCACAGCGGGAAGTAGCAAAAATAAGTCCGTCCATGATGGAGTAAAGAGAACCTATTCATACATTTCATCAACCTAAAGTAAGTCAGTTGCAAGTTGCAATTAACGAAGAAAGAATGACAAGAAAAGCAGAGGGTCCAAGTTAGTTGCACATAGAATTTTTGCAGTGCTGTATACACAAAAAGCTGGACATAAAATCTTCTCTTCATTGTTTAACACGGTTAAAGCTCTATCCATCAAAATTACACTTAAAAAAAAAAAAAAAAAATCTGCTTACAAAAAGTATCAAAAGATGATAGTACAAAGGTTTACGTCTAAATTAGCTTCTTCTTATGGAAATATTGCTTCAAATACAATATTTGCAGCCCTGATGCCAGAATGCAGACTCCCAAAGACATGATACTAAACCAAGCCACGCGTGAATTTGTCGTTTCACTCACTTCCCGCATCTCTGCTTCTCTGAAGGAGCAAAAAGAGTAAAAGAGAAGAATGTAAGAAAAAATATACACCAAATAAAGGACAAAACTGTTGCCCCATAAGTAAACAAAAGTACCTGCTCTTCAGGTAAATCAAATTTTCATGAATGGCCTCCACAACTCCTTCAAGCTTTCTCAGCTCAAGCTCAACACCCTACACCACAAGATTCATCTTTTGAGTCTCAATCTTTGAATATTCACTACAAAAGCCTTCTCCTTTCTTCTTTTTCTTTCTTTGGATATAAGCAATAGCTTAATTGCAAAGCTTAGGTTAGATAGATAGCTTCTTGATTGTATCAGGATACACATCCATCAAAACCAACTCCATAATGCCACCGGAGAAAAGCCTCAAACACCCAAACTTTTACCAACTTTAAACTCATAAGGAATTCTGCAAACTAGCTAACTCAAAACTCAAGAGTAGGTAATCACAAATTATCCATCTACGCTAAAAACCACCATAATAAATTCTTTATATATAATGAGACATTCTAGTTATCAAGGCCAACATATACATACGACTATGCCATATGAAACATAGAATGACAAGAAACATAGCCAGCATATGCACAGGACCATGCTTAAACAAAACATAGAATGACAAGAAAATGCATGGTTTTCATGTGAAACAGCGACACAACACTACACCTCAATCCCAAGCTAGTTGCAGTCCGCTGTATGAATATTCAATACTATAAATGCTTTGTTTGGGTTCATAGATGCGCTTGGAAAACTGTGAACTACCACTCCAACAGGCCAGGATAAGATATTATTTTCAGGCAGGGCGTCTTACAAAAGAGATAGATGAAAAAAAGGCTGGCCGGGGTGTAAGAAAACTGGCTGAAAGAGGTATACAGTTTCAGGACTCCATACCTAAGGATTATCTAACACTAAGGGTTCTCTAATATACTCTAGCAGCTATATCTCTAATATACTAAGAATCTTCAAGTAAGCACTAGTCTTCTAATTGGTATAACCTATTTGGATTTTGAACTTCCATTTTTTTCTATCTTTTGCTATATCTTCCTAATTCTGAGATATTCTAAATCTTTTGAAGGAACTCACTTCCATGTGGAACAGCAATTTTTACTAATTTATATAAACTCGTCTGCTAATTAACTATCACCAGTTCAAATGGATGTTGCCTCACTATTTCACCTGACTAATTAACTTTTCGTCATATTATGCCATCACACATATCATAATAATTTATTTCTCTCGAAGCAATGGATGAATAGAGATTTCAGAAATTGTCGGTCTTGCACTCATTGTCACTACTCTCCATGATATTGCATCCAAAGATAACAACTGTCTGTTCCCTTTTGAACTACTGAAACTCTCACCTCTATCTTCTCTTTTCTTGCAACTGATTCCCAATCCTTGGCAGCAATTCCAGTTTTCCAGTCAATGTTAACACTCAGACTTCCACCTCCTGGATTATCAGCCCAAAAACATGCTAGGTAGTTTCCAGCCTCAGTAGTAGTGAATGCAAACTGACTATGCGTTATGTTCTCCTTGTGATGGAGCGTGTTACCATATGGTGAGGTGACCTGTAAAAGTAATAAAAAAGCCACATTTTCAGTCTTGCACAGAATAAGTAAGATAATTCTGTCTGAACAGTTAACATGAATATTTGTGGGTTCTAGCCCATCCTACAAAGTCAACTAAAAGACACAGCAATCCCTTACCGAGGCTTAACAGGACAAAAGAAGGAAAACATAAACCGCCCCAAATATTCAGTGGCTTCCCAATAGCTATTCCTTAACATGAAGGGTCTTGAGATGCATTATATACAATTCAATACCGCCTGAAATTACTTAGGACTCCAGCACCCTACTGGCCTACTCTACCTTCATGAGTGTGTAGTGCGAGTTTTAGATTTTGTTGTCATTAAAAAGTTGTAAAGCAATAAGGTATTTAGAACGACACATTGCCTAGCTTTTCATTTTATGTTTCTTCATTACTGGACCTACATTGTAAAAAGATAGAGATGGACGTAAACAGCACAAGCACGTGATAAAGTTCAACAGTAACAAGCAGCAAATTGAGATACTCTTTAATATAGCCTATACACCTATCCTTCCCTATCCTCTTCTATATGTTCCCTTGCCATCGAAAGCTTCTTCACTAATACAAAACTTCTGCTAATATAGAAAATCGAGATATCAGATATGCTAGTAATGGATCTGACACACGATTAACTAGAATCAGCCTGCCACCAAGTAAAAGGTATTGATTTTTCTATCTAGCCGAATTTTTTCACATCTTTCTAGGACCCCTTACCAAGGAAGACCTAGAAAGATAGTAGGTAGATTCCCAATTTCACATCCCAGGACACCTGCCAACCTAGTTATGTTGGCTACTACATTTAACAGGATCATCATGGTCTTTCTCTAATTCACATATAGAGCTATGAGATGGCTTCAAACACCATCAAGATCAACCTTAAGTTGAATTGTTCCGCAGTAACTTCACATAGAATAACTGTGGGTGATGCGCATATTACAAATGAGAAACTTCCATATTGCTTTACACATTGCGTGCTACCATAAATCCTCTGACTCAACAATTTTGATTTGTCATTCTGAGCATCCTGCTAAATCCTTCCATTACCATAATGAAGAGAAAGGGGGACAAAGGATCTCCTTGCCAAAGTCCTCTTTGTGATGCAAACAAGTCCATTGGAGAACCAACGAAAATGACAAAGTATCTTCCTGTACTATACAAAGATGTATCCAGCTGATCCACTTTCTTCCAAATCCCTTTTGCTTGAGCACTTTAACTAAGAGACCCCAGCATACCTGGTCAAAAGCTTTGCAAAGTATTACAGCATCGTCACCTCCAAGCATTCATTGGCAATGAGTGCAACAGACATGGTCTGCCTACCTCTGATGAAAGTCTTTCTTTTGATAAGAGTTCCTCCTCCTTGCGGGTACTTGTTTTCTAAATACTATCCAACATTGCAAAATTCCCCAATGGGACTACCTTCTTCTTTTTAGGGCAACCATAATTTGATGCACTCCATTCTTTCAACTTTAAGAAATTCCAGTGTCTTGGCCAACAACAATTCAATTTTGTTTTCTATGATAAAAAAAGCTCCATTGTTCTGTCACCATGTCCGTAAATCTTCCCACTTCCAACTACTACTTCTTTAAATTTGAAATGCGAGTAGAATTTTCCCTGTCCCCACACTGTAAAGAAGGCCGTTAAGGAACAGAACTCTTTGCGACCGTTCTGACATTGAACTTGAGAATATCATATTATCTTTTTTTGGTTATTTTCTTTTTCTTCCTTTGGAGCATTTAATGTATATTAATATGTATAAAGATTGGATGAACTTTAAAGGAAGTATATCTTTTAATTCACTATGTTGATACTCCTTGTATATGTGATTTTTCCCCAGTTTCTGTCAGCAATAAACTCTATGATTCTATCTCGTTAAAGTAAACAAATTTTACTCTATAAATCAGTGAAATATGCAAACTGCTAATGCTGTATTCTGCACCACTCATTTCTACTAGTCCTTCTTCATTAGGCACACATTAAAATTACATTAGAAACACTTCCATTGAAGGAATAAGAATAAAAGAGTATGCACACAAACTAGTCATTTCCGGATAACACATGCTTTATAGTAATAGCTTTAGGTTAATTCTCAACACTGATTCTAATATGACAACTTTCAATGCTCCATTGATAAGCGCGATTATTAGTAGCTTTTGGTAGGGATTTCATTCGTATCAGTCCGTATTCCGTAAGAAGAGTTTTTTTTTTTTCTTTTGATAACTCAAAAACCTCGAAACTCGACCGATAATGGCCTTGCTCCTCCACCCTTCTCCACTTAAATAGCGTAGCACGGGATCGCGCTAAGCATAGCAAGTTAGGTATGAGCTTTCTTTTCACCACCAGAATCACCATTTGGCATTGATAGAAGTCTAGCTAGAAAAAGACTCTCTTATTACTTTGAGAAGAGAACTACGTGTAGTTCGGGTTTTCTGCCAGTTCCCCTTCACCTTCCCCCCGCCCCCCCTTTCTAGTCTACACATCACAAGTTGAGTTCTTGCCACTAGACCGAAGCTTTGTAGGCCAATGTAGGCCAATATAACTTTAACCAGCTTCAAATTGGCTTATAAACTCTAGTAGAAATACTAAATTCACACTCCCATGCCTAACCCATCATTCAATGGAATTTCACATTGTTCATTTCGCACAAATTTTAATAAAAAACAAAACTTTCAAGCAGTAAATCATTTCATTAAGGGTAAAATGGTAAATTCTAAATTAAAATATACCTTTTTTTTACGGATTAATAAAGAAAGTACGACAAACAAAATAAGACAAACAAAATAAGACTGCGAGTTTTTGGTCAACTGACAAGAAACAAGATTTACCTTAGCTGAAATGGTGGGGGTGGGGTGAACATGATCATCAGAAATGACAACATAATCAGCTAAAACAACAACGTTGTTGTGAAGTTCTTCAGAAACACACTTTACACCACTTGTTGGCAGATTTAACCATATTGCTTCACCTCTTTGCAAAAATAACCATAACACCATCAAAGGTAGCCACAAAAACATGAATTTTAGCACCTTGGTATTGACCCTTATCATTTCTTTAACTTGTACCCCGATCTTGGAAATTGTTTCTTGAGAAAATTGAGCTAAGCTAAGAAGACTTCTTTTCTTTTTCCTTTTCTTTTATTTTGAGAGGACCATTAGTGGGATAATTAAGGGAAAAGGGGTCAAAACTAAAATTATTAATTGTTTGGGGTAACAATTAAAATTAATAAAATTTTAGGAAATAGATCGAAAAAGAGTCAAAAATACCCCCCCTTTACTATCACAATTCGTATAAAAGTACCCTCGTTTGAGTATTCGTTCAGTCATATCTCTACGATCTATTTTAAATCTACCCTTAATTTAGTGGAGGGACACGCATCATGCACAAGGACGGTAAGGGTAGGCACCTAGTAGCTGCGAGCCTAAGATCAAAGGCAGTTCCAAAAAGGAGTTCCTATTTTCAGTAACTCATTCCTAATTTAAAATTTCCAATTCAATTTTACAACCTACCACCAATGTGTGAAAATTGGGACTAGGTCGTCAAATTTAACGAAATTTTAAATTGGGAATGTGTTAAGAGTCCTTGAGCATGCCACGTATCGTTCCATTAAAATTAAGGGGTAGATTATAATAATTTTTTTTTTTATATGGGGAGTTATTTGTGATTGTATGGAATAGAACATATAGGTTACATATAAAATTTGTGATGTAATGAAGTTTATTTGAACTGGAAATATCCTTAGATTAAGCTGGCGTTTGGACATAGATTCGGTTGAAATTTGGGAATTCGAGTTTTTGGAGTTGAGTTGAAAAATAATTTTTGGAACTTGAAGTTGTGTTTAGACATAAAATTTACTTGAAAAAATAGTTGAAGTTTTGTGAGTAGTTTTTCAAATTTCTGAAAATCTGCCCAAAAACAGCCTTTGAGCACTTTTTGAGTTTTTGGGACTTTTTTAGAGAAGTTTTGATGAAATAGCATAAACAAACAGTTTTTCTTCCAAAAACTCCCAAAAAATGTCCCCAAAAACTATAAACAAACGGGGGCTAAATTATACAAATAGAATAACTTTAGCATCTGTTTCATTTTGGGTACAAAAATATTCATTAGCTAACTAGCTAAAAAAAAAGAGTACCCATCTAGCTATGTAGCTTAAAATTGACCTCCATACAAATAGTTGCTCTAAAACAAGGAATACTTGCAAATTTGAGTTCTTTGCATTTTGCACCCTTTATCTATGCACATTTTTATGATTTGCACCTTATCCTTTTATTTTTAATGACTTTCCCCCTAATCTATTATTTCTTTTGCAAAATCATAAACATTCATTTTACATGGGATAGATTAGGAATAATGCTATCAAATTTATTGGAAAGCATGATGGTCTTCCAAAAGTTCGTTGTACTCCATTAACAACCAAGATCTCTCTTTGTCATGCTAGTTTTTATCACCTTTTTTTCTTTCATTAATTGTTATAAAGTTTTCTGATTTCCTAGACATTCAATATTTTACTAGATACAACTAAACATATTTAGCAACCTTGCGCTACTCCGCTCCTCAAAATTGGGCTGACACCATGTATTTGTAGATGTTCGTAAAGGTTATAGTTCGATATATAAGATATTAAGATGACATGGCCAATCTTTACTGTTCAATAAATGTTTACATGAAGTTTTTTTTTGCAAATTAAACCCCACCAACTAAAATTTCAATCACTCGGGCCAGTTTGAATAAGTTGTGTATGGTGTCTATCAAAAAATACGTAGCTAACGTTCAAAATCATTTTCTTTTCAATTATGAGAAAATATACTGAGCGGAGAGTCCGAGTTACCACATAATCAAAGTCTCATGTTAATACTACGGCTGATTGATTCTAGTCTATAAAAGAAGTTAAGAACATAAGATTTTGCATTCGCGTGTTCATGACATTCTCTAGCAAATTGATCCCTACATGAAGCAGAAGATACTGTGATGGCATTTCTTTAATTAGTTATTCTCATTATAAAAGGTAGTCGTAAAATCTCCTATAATTATCATAAAAAGGTCATGATTTCATTAGTACAAGTATAAGAAAATAAAAAGAAGACCCATTTTTAACATAAAGTACATAGATCAGTGCGTATAATCTTTCTCTTCTTTTGTTAACAGTCTATCATTTTCCTAATCTACCTCTTGTAAAATGAACATATTTATGATTTTGCAAAAGAAATAATAGATTAGGGGGTAAATCATTTAAAATAAAAGGATAAGGTGCAAATCATAAAAATGAGTATAGGTAAGGGGTTCAAAATGCAAAGAACCCTGCAAATTTCGCCCTTGAAGTATTCGAAATAGGTCAATTTTACCCTTCGAATAATTACCAATATTAATCTTATCATTTAAATAGTAAATTATTTGATAAGTTAATTATATTCTTCAACTAAACCCTCTCAACGTACTCCATCACGCCTTTCACTACTTGTGTTTTGATATTAATATTTATGAAAAAAAGTTATTAATTTTAATATAATATTCATCGCAATAACTTTGATATAATTTTTTAGTAACCTCATCACCTAAATTTTAATCATTTTCTTCTTCTTCTTTTTTTTCACACACATTTTGATCTAGTTAGCTAATAGCGAAGGTATCTTTGTACCCAAAATGAAGCGGATGCTAAAATTGTTCTATTTGTATATTTAAGGGTATTTCTAATCCAAATAAACTCATTTTGATGTCAATTGTTTTATCAACCTCTATGTACTTTAATTTTCCAGACATTCTCAAATAACTCCCAAATGGTAATATTATGTTTAGACAACAATAATAATATGTCAAATGTTATTTCATAAATGGAATCTCGGGAGGGTAAGATATATGCAGATTTTATTTTTATTTGAGTATTCATTCAGCCATACCCCTACCGCTATACTTTTGTTTAAATTTACCCTTAATTTTAATGGAGAGAAACGTGGCATGCTCAAGAAATTTTTATAGTGGGGATATGTTAGAGTCCTTGAGCATGTCACGCGTCCCTCCGCTGAATTAAGGGTAGATATAAATGAAAGGATAGTTGTAAGTATGGCTTAACGGATACGTACCAAACTGATGATACTTTTATACAACTTTTGATAGTTTAATAGAATGGTATTTTTGAGCCTTTTCCGATCTATTTCCTAAAGTATTTTTATATTTTAATTGTTACCCCAAACAATTAATAATTTTAATTTTGACCCCTTTCCCCTTAATGGACCACTGAAAATAAAAGAAAAGGAAAAAAAAAGAAGTCTTCTTAGCTTAGCTCATTCTTCTCAAGATACAATTTCCAAGGTCGGAGTACAAGTTAATGAAATGATATGGGACAATACCAAGGTGCTAAAATTCATGTTTTTGTGGCTACCTTTGATGGTTTATGGTTATTTTTGCAAAAGGGTGAAGCAATATGGTTAAATCGGTCTCGTAAATATATACTGTATATAAGATAAAATTTGATGTTTCTGGTATATATACATAAACTACTGAACCCCGTTAAAATGATAAAAATATCTAGTAAAGTTTCCAAGGGGTTCAAAAATGAATAAAGTCTAGCAATGTTTAAACTAAATGAACGATAATAACTGCCATTTGAGTTATTCCACGAGTTTTTATATTAGTACTTAATGGTGTCATTGAACTTTTGATTGATACCACTAAATATTACTCCTATGTCAACTTAATTAATGAACTTAAAATTAGTGAACATTTATATTGATTGATTCCACTACTGATTGTTATCCTAAAAACTTACTCCCTCAGTCCCATTTTAGTTGTCGCATTTAGCTTTTTTCACGTCCATTAAGAAAATCATTAAATAAGGTGTATATTTTACTATCTTATCCCTATTTAATGTTTGCCTATTACTCCCTCCGTCCCATTTTAGTTGTCGCTTTAGGCTTATGCACGCCCATTAAGAAATCAATAAATAGGGTATATCTTTTACTATTTTACCCCTAATAAATGAAATTGGATTGACTTATCTAGGAAATACTCCTTTATTAAATATGGGCATAGTTAGAAAGAATTGATAAAAACTGTCTTGAAATGCTAAAGCGACAACTAATTTGCGACAAATGAAACTTGCTAAAGCGACAACTAAAATGGGACGGAGGGAGTAGTTTTTTTTTAAAGAATTTTTGTAATTATTAAGGGTATAGTTGGAAAGAACTAATATATTTTGTTTTGAAATCCTAAAGCGTCAACTAATTTGGGACAAATGAATCTTGCTAAAACGTCAACTAATTTGGAACGGAGGAAGTATTTAATGATTGATATTGAACATCATACGAGTGATTTCACTGAATCCTATATGATGAATCAACGAACTAGTGATTATTGAACATTAAATTAGTAAATTAATGATAATTGAATATCATTTAACTGATTTCACTAATTATTAGACTATCACTTATTGAGTGAATATCATATCAACTACCTGAAATAATATCCTTAAGAAAACAATTATTAACACGCTAAGCTTCAACAATTAATGTGATTTCATGCCACACGCAAAGATATACTCACTCCGTTCCAAAAAAAAATACTATAGTGTCCTTAATTATTAGTCTGTTATAGAATGAATAACACAATTTTAAATTTGAAAGCAATCAAACTTCAAATTTTCTAATTTACCATTGACGATAAGATTTATAGCTACACAAATATATATAACTTATATTATATCACAAGTTTCAAAAGCCTTCTTTTATTTCTTAATTTCCGATCCAAATCAAACTATGAGATGAATAAAGAAAACTGTAATAAATACAATGATACATAGACATAAACATTTGAAAGGATACACAAATCCTATCTCAAGTGTCAACTAGAAAGATATTGTTGCTTCATTCTCAAGGATAAAAGTTGTTTTCAAGAAAATAAAGATTTTATAAATGTCAACTAGACTTTCTGCCAGCTTTTTCTCGCAGTTTATTATTTTGAGAAACTGCATGACACGGATTTCTATCTCCTCCATATGTTTATTTATATACTCCCTCCGTTCCAAATTAATTGTCACTTTTAGCTTCTCCACGTCCATTAAAAAAAATCATTAAATAGAGTGTGTGTTTTACTATATTACCCTTATTTAATGTTTGACTATTAAATTTTGTTGAGAATTTTTTTAATTATTAAGGGTATAGTTGGAAAAGACTAACAATTTTTGTCTTGAAATCCTAAAGCGACAACTAATTTGGGACACACTATTTTTTTCTAAAGCGATAACTAATTTGGGACGGAGGGAGCATAACACAAGTTTCAAAAGACAAATTATGTCATCTTTTCTGGAACTGATATGGAGTACCTTATTTACATATTAGCAAATGAACTTACCTAGTTAGTCGTGCTATTATTAGAATAAGTGATAAATAATACTCTATTCAACTTTGTAATGAAATTAAGATGTTAAAAAAGGAAACCAATACCGGCACGGTGATGCTGTTCATTTATTAGTAGGAAAATCTTGAAATAGGCAATATTCGATAACCTTAATACTCCTTCCGTCCCAAATTAGTTGTTATTTTAGCAAAATGTATTATCCCAAATTAGTTGTTACTTTAAGATTTCAAGGTAAATGGTGAAACATTAAATAGGGATAAAATTTTTAATGGACGTGAAAAAACTTAAAACGACAACTGAGCTGGGACGGAGGAGTATCTTACTTGAAATATAGTTTTGCGTGCATTCCATTTTGGAGAGAATGAGAATTTGAGTATTTTACCTAAGTTTCCTAAGTTACGTTACGTATCGAAGACGTGACACTCATAAATGAAACTTGGCCGATCCAACATTGGATCACAAGTTTGACTAGTATAAGCTAGCAACCTAGCACTAAAATAAATATTAAGGATCGAACTATGAAACACAATTAATACAGAACTAATTACTATATACTCCCTCCGTTCGATTGTCACCGTTCGGATTTCGAGAGTCAAACGAGTTTAGCTTTGACCGTAATATTTTTATATGTCTTTTAAATATTTTGAATTATTAATTATTGTGACTTATAGTACTTTTTATGTAGTTTCTAAATATATAAACATCGTTACAAAAAACTTAAAGATTATATGTTTAAATTCACGGTAAAAATGAACTCGTTTGACTCTCGAAATCCGAACTGTGACAATCATTTTGGAACAGAGGGAGTAATAATTTAGAATTTACTTTCTCAAAGTGTGGCCATTCTTCCATTCGAATTGGCTGATGGTTAGTCCGATTTGAGAAAGTAAATGCTCACAAATATATTTTGTATTTATTTTTGTACGGAGTTTAATAATGAAATTAATTTTTTTGAAATTTATGGTACTAATACTTTATGACTATATAGTTATGAAAGCTTGTCATTGAAGGTAGAATTAGAATAAGTAAAATTATTTTCAAATTAGAAAATGATCACTTTATTTTAAAACAAAACCAAAAAAATGAAATAAGTTCATGTCAGATGTAGTAGTAATAGTATCATTTTGCATGCATGCATACATCAACTCATATCGCATGTATTTCGGACATTAGTCGTTTAGAAATCCGAACTATGACAACCATTTTGGAATGGAGGGAGTATTTCGGAAATTAGCCGTTTAGAACTCTATATATTTTCATTGCCCACATTAAGATGTTTGTCATATGAGACTCTTGAGTTCTGTTTATCTCCTTGAAATGGAAGCTCTTTATTCCAATGTCCATTACTGGCTTGTTGATCATCCAATCATTAGCCATTTCGAGTGGAAACAAGGCCAAACTTTTGGTTCCTCTCCACTTTTCCCTACACTTTCAGTCTTTTTCTACTTGTTTCTTACCCTATTATCTATTCGTTTCTCATCACTCCTCCCCACCCTTTCCACCACCATCCTCCGCCGCATCACCGCGGTACACAGCCTCATTCTATGCCTCCTTTCTCTCATCATGGTTGTAGGTTGTAGCCTCTCCATTGTCCACCAAATTCCACGTCAAGATGACTTGACATGGGTTGTTTGTATCCCAGCCAATCATACTCGTCCACGTGGACCTTTGGTATTTTGGGCTAACATTTTTTACTTGTCCAAGTTTCTTGAATTTATAGACACCCTTTTGATCATCCTAAGTAATTCTCGTTCACGTAGACTCTCGTTTTTACATATCTACCACCATGCAGTGATAGTTATTCTTTGTTATTTTGCGCTCTACACTTCACAATCATTAGTCCATATTGCTATTATTCTAAATGGTTCAATTCATGTTCTAATGTATGCATATTATTTCCTTTGTTCCATTGGGAAGAGACCATGGTGGAAGAGATTGGTTACAAATTGCCAAATTGTTCAGTTCATGTTTGGATTTCCATTGTCAGCTATAATGTTGTACTATCACTTTACTACTAAGTTTGGGTGCACTGGATTTTGGAATTGGTGTGCCAGTTTTGTGTTTGATGTTTCACTTTTGGCACTTTTTCTTGACTTTCATTCCAACAATTATAGCAAGAAAGACCTTGACAATAAGCAGAAATAACTCCTCATTGGAAGATTTATCCCTTGTTAGCTGCTAGCTATGTACTCTAGCATCTTGTTTCAAAATGAATTTATTTGACATTCAAGGTGACTTAAAAGAAAAGGTTATTTGATTTTGTCTTATTTTTCATGTTAGTGAATTCATTGATCATGGTTAATTAGTTACATATTAGCTTTAAGATGGCTTGATGAAGCTAAATATTGTCAGTGTATTGAAGCCAAATCCTTCAAAAATCACTTACTAATAACTACTACTTCATGCGTTTCAAATTGTAAGCCATAATTCGATTTAGAACCGAGATTAAGAATGAAAAACTGACTATAATTAAAACTTGTGGTTTGATATATGAAATCATCTATGTGGTTATAAAGTTTGGTGTGTTGGTCTAAATCGGGATATGACAACAAATCGAATTTGTATCGGGTTTACCTGATAACTTGTTTGTATCAAAGTGATGCTCGAGCTAAAGTTAAATTTGAACTAGATGAAATGCTTGAAAAAGTAAACGAAGCAGTGAATAAGCTAAATGACAAACAAGACAGTGAACAAAAGTAAAGTTGAATATTGTATTTTTCCTATCATGTTCGTTTACAAATGAATCCTATTTATAACCAGGGGAAAGAAATGACGTTGTAAATATCATAATTGTGCCGTTATGGCGATTACTCAGCGTTTAATCGTATTTGACTCACGATCTTCCCCTTAACTGCTAGAGCAACGGTTGACGGTTACAAAGACTAGACCTCATTTTTCGAAGTATTGCATCCGTTTGAGATCATGTTGTTACACAGTTTTCTGCGATATTGACACTTTGAGCCCGCTTATCCTCTTTTCCTAAGATGATGTACTTTGACTATATTATTTGCCTTTAAAATCAAAGCAACATCTACATAAAAATAGGGTGTTCATGTGTCGGTTTGCTCGGTTTTACTTTAATAGATAACCAAACCAATTAATTTAATTTTTCAAATTCTTAAACCACAACCAAATCAATTAAGTCGGTTTTCACTTGTTCGATTTTTATCGGTTATGTCGGTTATTCCGAGTTGTTTGGTTTTTTGTCGATTTTTTCTCTCTAAATTTATGACACACTTTTAAGAATCAAATACTATATTCGAGCAACTGTATTCCACCATGACACACCCAAGTCAAGCACTCTCTAAAAGAGAATAAACTTTATATGAAATCAAGTTACATATGTAGCTTCCTCCAAAAATCATATGATTGTATAAGCATTTAACCATTTTAGTTAACTTAATCGGCCAATTTTTTACAACATTTTTTCCGTATTTGAAAATTGAAGAGATATAATTATTTGTCAAGATATCTTGATGATATTGACCAACAATGAAGGACTACTAGACAAGTTATTTTTAACATACAAAATTGTTTGACTTATCAAAAGAAAGACTAGAATGCAATACTAGATTACAAAATGCAAAAACTCTAAAGGTGAGGATAAACTGGACTAGAATTCAAGAGCGCCAAAAAAATGGTGTAAATTCTAAAACATTAATATAAAAATACACATTGTATGAGTAATTATAACTTTTTAAATATATCTAATCGGTTTGGTTCGGTTATTTCGATTATTTTTTGCGTAAAACCAAAACCAAACCAAATTTTATCGGTTATTGAAAATTAAACCAAACTAAAAATATCAGTTTTTTCTTTTGATTTTTCGATTTTCGGTGAATACCCTAACATAAAATTAAAGAAATTTTCCCAAACATTATTTTGCCAAGTCGTCTTCGTTATACCAAATTCCTTTTTCTTCAATCTTCTATTTTAATTAAAAAAAAATTCCATCTCTTTTTCTTTTTTGCTGAAGAAGGCTAATTTATTAAACAAAAGACTTTAGGTTTTACAAGAGGGAACAAAATGGGTAATTCCCGATTGAACCATGAAAGTCATCCAAAAGTTATTTCAAAACAAAATGGGGAGGATCCCTAGTTCCTCCCCAAGTAGCCTGCAATCCATTATTATAACCCTAACATTACAGATTTTAATTACTTTACTAACGGTAGGGGTAAGGCCGTCTCAAAAATAAAATTGGGCTTTATAATATAGACAATAATTCAAATTTGACTCTTTCCAATAACAGGATGAATATAACAAGTTGATATGGCAAACAACATGAAGAACATTATAATCACATAAAATAAATTTTTCAAAATTTTGTTGTTGCACAGATACTTTAACTTACAAAAGACCATTTTTTAATTACCAAAAATGAAAGAATTCGCACGCTCAATTATTATTCTTTTTCTTCTAATTCGACCTCTTCTTCCTCCATGCTCTTCTTTTCATCGTAATTAAATTCTTCTTCTCTTGTTTTTTCTTCTTCAAATTTAAATTTCACAATTATTGAACCAGCCTTAAAGTTTTTTTTTTTTTTTTTTTTTTTGAAGTGGCTGTGATAATTTGATTCCAATTAAAAGAGCTATTTATATTTGCTAATTTGACCTAACGCTATAAAACTCCGTGTACACCTTTGCTAGCAATTTGACTAAGGTACCACCAAGTTATGTGGTGTAGCGGATGGATTTATTCCTCCCTTAATCAGAGGTCTCGGGTTCGAGTCTTGGGTATAGAAAAATCACTGGTAGAGAGCGCTTCCCCCCAAATGGAGCTCTATGCGGCGCGAATCCTGATTAGTCGGAACTCCAATAAGCGTACCGGACACCGGATGGAAAAAAAAAAAGAAGCAATTTGACTAAGGTTGCTTATACAAGACGTTACCCTCAGAAAGGTATATTTTAGAATTGGCACAGATGCATGCAATCATCGATCAACGCACATTGCATGTATAATCAAGAAATGATAGCGTTTAGATCCCTCTCTATATAGTTTAATTTATACATACATCGTTAAGTGTAAATATTTTTATGCTATCAAATTGCACTTCATAATTTTTAAGATATTATGAATGCCAGCTTTTAGGGAGGTTGATATATTAAATATCATTAGAGTGACCTAGTGTCAAATCTCTAAACATCTATAGGTTGAGACACCAGTGGCGGAGCTAGCCTTCTAGGACGGGTTCAGCCGAACCCCGTAACTTTGGCCAATCTATGTATATTTATCTTGAAAAAAATATTTAATATGTACTATTAATTATTAATTCAGAACCCCTTTACTTAAAAGGACTAGAATTATGAACCCCAAAACTTCAAGACCTGGCTTCGCCTCGGTGAGACAAACATACCATTCTCCACATATAATGAAGTGTTTGTAAGGTATAAGTACTCCCATTAGAGAATTCCATTTATATAGACTTGAAAAGTTCATTTCAACACTATTTCTCAATGCATGCAATGGGAGCTCTTTACTCCTTTGTCCACTACTGGCTTGTTGATCACCCAACCATTAGCCAATTCGAGTGGAAACAAGGCCAAACTTTTGGTTCCACCCTATATTTCCCTTTAGTTTCAGTCATTATCTACTTGTCTCTCACCCTATTATCTATTCGTTTCTCATCACTCCTCCCTGTCCTTTCCACCACAACCCTCCGCCGCATCACTGCGGTACACAGTCTCATTCTATGCCTCCTCTCTCTCGTCATGGTCATCGGCTGCAGCCTCTCCATCTTCCACCAAATGCCACGTCATGATGGCTGGAAATGGTTTTGTTGCTTCACTCCCAATCATATCCTTCCACGTGGACCCTTATTTTTTTGGGGTCAAGTCTATTATCTTTCCAAGATTCTTGAATATATAGACACACTTTTAATTGTCCTTAGTAGCTCTAGATCACGTCGTCTTTCATTCCTCCATGTATACCACCATGCAATGGTGACTATTCTTTCTTATTTTGGTATCTACACTTGTCAGTCGATGCTCCATATTGCAATCATCACCAATGGTTCAGTGCATGTTCTAATGTATGCATATTATTTCCTATGTGCAATTGGAAAGAAGCCATGGTGGAAGAAGTTGGTTACAAATTGTCAAATTGTCCAGTTTATTTTTGGATTTCCATGTTCATCTTTAATGTTGTACTATCACTTTACTACTGAGTTTGGGTGCACTGGATTTTTGAATTGGTGTGCATGTTGTGCTTTTAATGTTTCACTTTTGGCACTTTTTCTTGACTTTCATTCCAACAACTATGGCAAGAACATCAGCAAGTTAGACCATGACAATAAGCTGGAGAAACAAACATAATGATGATAATTCGGTGTCCGGTATCCTCATTGGAGCCCAACTAATCCGGATTCGCGCCGCGTAGGGCCCCATTCGGGAGGAAGCGCTCCCTACCAGTGATTTTTCCATACTCAAAACTCGAACCCAAAATATTTGATTAAGGAATCAGTAGCCCCATCCGCTACACCACATCACTCGGTGGTAAGTTTCATTTGTATTTGGCAGTGGATAGTTATCATATTTGCCTTTTACACTCCCTTTAAAAACCATTAATTAGAAGAGCTGTTTTAACTAGTTTTTTCTTATTTATATCTTTAATCTTTCACGTCCTTATTAATCTTTAATTTCTTCGATATATGTTCCGTCTGTTAATGTGCACTTCCCATTCAAATAGGAAATGTAAAATAAACTCATTTTTAGATTTTCGATGCTATGTAATGAGTAATTTATATTTTCAAGAACTAATAATTTAGTAATAAAAGATTTTATTTAGTTCTAGTTTTAATGTACTTTGTTATTTATATAGCTCATAATGGATGTATGTAAAGCGAAGAATTTTTGTTGAATAGGAGTATAAATTTTTGATTATAATTATATGAAAAGTATTGGAAACTGATTCATATTATTATGTTGTTTAGTGTAATCAAACTGATAATGTTAAAAAGTACTTATCATAGGGCGTGTCGACTTAAAAAGGTAAAAATTTACCCGAGTGTTTACATCAAATAAGTGTATGTATGTCATGTGTTTGAAAATAGAGTTGTTTCACCTAATCATGGTTAATTAATTAATATATTTACATCATTAAATCACCAAAACATATAGTAACTCAACATGATTTGATGTAAACACCCGAGGTGGATAAGTACTTACCGACTTAACAGGTGGAGACTCATGGCAACTTTCAAAGTAGTCTATATCGGGTACTCTAGAGGCTGGAGAGCTCTCGAAAATGAAGAATTAACAACAAATCCTCGCAAAATAAATTACTTTCCATGATGTAGTGTATTAAGCTATAATGAGAATTTTTAGTTTTCCGGTTATAATGAATTTGTGGATAAAATTGTGTAATTTGTGTGGTTTTGTTAATACAAAAAAAAAAAATGACTTTATACTTGGATTAGTCTCTACGAACATGCTTTGCACGCTATCATATTAATTATGAAAAACTTGTATACTATAAGAAGATATAAATGTTATGAATACAAAATTGATAAACTTTCCACGAAAACTCAAACCTTACATTCTTGTTAACATGGTAATACCTTAGCGCTAAGGCAAAACTATGGCCCTAACCATCCACGGAATAGTTTTCCATATGGCATGAAGCCTATTGGCGCAAGTGTGCAAGGGTCTTTGTTGGGAGACAATAAAATTCGGTTATTCCATATACACACTAATACTCACGGTATCGTAGAACTTGTCATGTACAGTATATTCTTTCATCTCTGTTAATTTTTACTCTTTGAATTCCACTATTAGATGTCAATGACAAATAAAACGATAGACATAAACAGAATAACAAACAATGAAATAAAAAAGAACTTACAAAAGGTCCCTGTCGAAGAATCGAGAGACAAAAATTGAAACCTCAGTGGAGCAATTTTGAAACGAAAAGTAAATCCAGAACCGGAGCAACAGAGAGACTTCTGAAACATGAATGGAATAGAGTAATATTATGGAAGAAAGCAAAAAGGTGTGTTGAGTTTTGAAGAGGAAAAACTAAACGATGGCAACTCTTAGAGAGACAACGTGGAGTTTTGGGGCTGTCTTTTCTTAAGCTTAATTTTTTTAAGTAGGGTATTTGTTCATTCTACATGGGTAATTTAGTAAAATGACTTTTGATCTTTTGGAGTACATGTTTTTATAGTAACTAATTTCTCGACACGTCAAGTCTTGTAATATCTAGTGTAATATAATACTAATAAATGATTCTTTTAAGTATAATCGATGATAAATTCTTTGAATGAATAATTAGACATGAAAAAAGAATAACGTGCAAGATAACATGAATGAACAATTTGGATCGATCATCATTGGTAGACATATATATAGATGTAGGCAACATGTATTCCTGAGTTGTTAGAAAAGTGAAGCAATAGTGACATACATACTATAACAGATGTTAGAACATAGAATGTACCAATAATGACTGAAATATAAATAAAATATTATCTTTCTTAACAAAAAAAAAATTATAAAACGTAGAAACTAATAAGGTCCAGTGTAAGTTCTTTTTAATATTTTTGTTTCCTAAAATTTTATTTTCACAAAATCAATTACATTGTTCCCATAAAAGAATAAAGTTCTCAAACTGTTATAATATGAGACAGTGAGAATACACCTTTTTTCTAAATAAATATATACCCTTCATCATTCATGCCCTCCGATTCAACCAACATAAATTAATAATATCCTTGTATTTGAACACGAAGTGCTTAACAACCCTTTTTTTTTTAACTATACAAAGATAATAACATATATTATCTAATAACATGCATATATTATCTTAAACTCACAAAATCGATTCATAAAGTATTTCAAAGGAACAAATAATGAAGAAAAAAAAAAAGAAAGCTTTACTGAATACTTGGGCACATCCTAACATTTCCAATCTAAAAAATGGTCATGCGATATATATATATAATACTCAATTTCAACTTCACCCCAAAAAAAAAAAAAAAAAAAAAAAAAGGAATGGAGCGGTAAACCTTGGACTTTAACTCCGTCGAAATGAGGTGAGAACACTAAAAACGGCTTCTTCGTTGCTACTCGAAAACCACATTATATATTATATGTTTTAGATACAATTATACTTTATTTAACATAATACTTCTTGGAAAAAGGATTTTTTTTTTTTTTTTGGGGAAGAATTGTCCGCCACAACAAAAAGATTTTGCACCAACTCAAAAAACGTGGCTAATTATTTTGTGTATAATATCTTAGGAAGAATTTTGTTGAAAGGGTCAAGGGGAATTGGCGCCTTCTATTCTTATTTGAAACCATTATAAGATATGGCTCCTTCTTTCAAATGCAGGTAGCGAATGGTCAATAAATGAAGTTTTAAACGACAATTAGTTACTTTTAGAGTAAACTAACACACCTATTCCCAAAGGTCGCAACAAATTATTGTAGTTTCCATAATATTTAAATATATTTATTATAGTAAGGTATTTAGGTTATTGAGAAGACTATTTTCGTAATTCAATTTTTGAACTTTTTTAAGTACATGCTTATATAGTAATATGATATGATATGATATGATAATACTCGCGAGATGGATGCTCTGCATGTGCCTCTAGTGACTTCGTTTATATCATTGAACTCCAACTTATAAATATCCGCATAATTATACTAGAATTAAAAATTATATGTATTAAAATAAATATATTCTCCATATATAGTTTTGTCACCACATGATAATTTTCTCATTACAATTGCTGAATGCATACATAAACCAAAAAACGACCCTAATTTTACCAAAATAAAGATGTAACGATGTAGCAAAACTAAACTATATAGTACTATATGAAAGCCACCAAAAAGCAATACTAACAACAACTAACGGAGTTTGAATTATCTTCAAATTAAATTTACCGTATCAACTTTGAATTATCTTCAACAGCTGGAACAAGCTAACAACGGAGTTTATTTCCGTTTATCGATCAGTTTATTATGATCATGGTCTTTGATGATATTCTTGGCATAATTCTTGGAATGAAAGTCCAGAAAAAGAAGCAAAAGTGAGGTATTAAAAATAATATTGAAGCACAAAGTGCCTATCCCAGAGCACCCAAGTTCAGTTGTGAGGTGAAAATACATAGTTGCAACTGCACATAAAAAGTTAACGACAAACTGAAAAATTTGACAGTTTGTGACCAATTTCTTCCATCGTGGTCTCTTTCCCAATGCACATAGGAAATAATAAGCATACATTATAACATGAACTGAAGAATTTGTAATCACACCAACATGAATCATGGATTGTGAATTCTTACTAGAAAGTGTTAGGTAACATATAATAGGCACCGTTGCATGATGGTAGATATGTAAAAATGATAGTCTTCGTGACCGAGAATGACTGAAAATGATTAAAAGGGTGTCTATAAATTCAAGAATCTTGGAAAGGTAAAAGAATTTAGCCCAAAAGAATATAGGTCCACGTGGAAGAGTATGATTGGCGGGGAAACAAACGAACCATTGCCAGTGATCATGACGTGGCATTTGGTGGACGACGGAGAGGCTGCAACCGATGACCATGATGAGAGAGAGGAGACAGAGAATGAGGCTGTGTATGGCGGTGATACGATGAAGGGTTGTGGTGGAAAGGACGGGAAGGAGCGATGAGAAACGAAGAGATAATAGGGTGAGAGACAAATAGAAAAAGATTGAAACTAAAGGGAAAAGTAGGGAGGATGTCAAAGTGAGGCCAGTCTTCCATTCAAATTGGCTAATGGTTGGTTGGTCAACAAGCAAGTAGAAAGTGGTTGAATATAGAGTGTTCATATTTGATATTAACAATAGTCTTGCATGTATTTGAGGCTTCCATATAGTGATGGATTAAGAATTTTGCATGTACGTTAGTAATTGCATTATATATATAAACAAGAAAAATAGCAATATAACAAAGTAATGTAAAGAGAATGAACCTCATGGTGAGGTGTGAATTCAAGGAGAATTAAAGAGTGTGACTTTAAGCTCTACTTTATAGTTACAATAACAATCTTGGTGTTGTATTATTATTTTTAGAAGCTAATAGATCAGTAACATTTGTTTAGTTAATAGATCAGATTATAATTAGTTGAGTAAAAATAGCTATAACCATATAGATCGTGTAGAGTTAAAGGTAAACTTAACTAACAATGAGTTTCAACTTCTTGTCGAATTTGTAGAGGAAAAGTATTTCTTTAGTTCTAACGTGATCAGAGACTTCGCCACCAAGTGACTAGGTGCAGTGGATGGGGCTACTCCTCCATTAATCAGAGGTCTCGAGTTCGAGCCCTGGGTATGGAAAAATCACTGGTAGGGAGCGCTTCCCCCCGAATGGAGCCCTACGCGGTCCGAATTCGGATTAGTCGGGACTTCAATGAGGGTACCGGATACCGGGTGAAAAACAAAAAAAAAAAAGTGATAAGAGACTCTTCAAAAGCAAAATTCTAGCCAAGAATTTTTAAAAATAAAATTTAGACTTCTGTCAAGGGTTCAACATATGGTAGGTATGTAATAAAAAATTAATTTTATCCGATATACGCAGTGCAATTTTCCAGCGAAGAAGATTCAATTGAATCCCTTGGACAAGGGTGTCTCCGCCCCTGGTGGTGGTGGTGGAGGAGGATCTCAGACTTTTAACAAAAGTATTTCCTATCATGTATAATGAATATCTCCTGCTATATGCTCAGTTCCGGTCTAATGGAAATAAACACCATCTCCCTTAGGTTGGTTATGTAGTAAACTCAGATGATATAACCTTTATCTGGTTTTATAACAAAGGGGTAGGGGCTGCCAAACCCCCCTTCATATTCCAAAGAGGATTATTTTCAAAATATAGTAATATTTTTTCTAAAAAAAAATATAGCAAAGTAAATAAAAGGGTGGATAAAAGCATAGAACTCCCTCCTATAACCCCCTGCCAACCTCCTAGCCACCCACCCTACTTCCCCTCAGATGCCGGATCGCCGGAAAACTTTTTCTTCTTTTTTTTTTCATATATATTCTTGTATATTATTTGTATATGCTTTGTATTCCTAATGTATCTTCATTGCAGGGGCATTTAATACATCAGACATACACTATATACAATGAACATACAAATGTGTGGATTTTATATATTTCGTGTATTTAAGACTATACCCATCATATGTCCACTCTAGATACAGGGGATATATCGGACATACAGTAGGTATACACTTGTCATACATTCAAAAACCACAAAAAATACATCATGACAACCGTAGATCTGTCATATCTCACCGAAAAGACGCAAAAAAAAAAAATGAAAAAAAAAACTGGATGAGCTGCAGCATCACCGACGACTGGCGATCTGTTTTACATGTAGATATGTCGTTCACATCAACAGCGAGATCAGAGGGGAGGGGGAGGGATGATGATGGCTTCACAACAGCACCAGGATTCGGGATGGGTACGACAACAACAAGATAATGGGAGCTCATGCGACGACGGGAAAATGGTGGGGGAGCTCAGGCAATGATAGGGAAGGGGTGGGGGAGTTCCAGCGATGATGGAGAAGGGGTGGGGGAGCTCCGGCGATGACATGGAAGGGCTGACACAGAGAGAGAAGAGAGGTATGGAGATTAGGGTTTGCTATGTTTGGCAAGCTTTGAGGAACACACCAATTGGCTAAACTGCAGGACTGCAACACCATAGTTGATGGTTTGCCTTTTTTGACCCTATAATAGTGGTTTAGAAAAAAATGGCTTCCACTTGGTTACTTGAATAAATTTCGAACGAAAATATCTCTATAAATCTTATAATGATGCTTGTATCCCTACCCTCCCTTTCTCAGTAAGTGCTGGCTCTTTGACCCTCTTTCTTAGGCAACACCTGTTCTTGGATTTCACATTCTCCCAGAAAAAGTGTTGCTCAACTACGGACCCCTTAACTAGGTTTTTTACTAAAAAAAAGAATAGCACTAGCCCCTTCAATCTCTTTATGTATTCTCCCCAGATTAGTTGAAGTTTTTCTTATGCAACACTTGCCACTTGACTTCTTCGTAAAAGGTAGCACATGCTGATTGATAGCTTGAAGTGATGCCTACGGACAAAATAGAGAGCATTTTGCTAAAATCATGTTAAACAGGGACAAACTTTCAAAACCATTCAATTTCGGGGACACCAAGTGATTTTTTTTTTGCACGACAATTAGACTCCAAACTGAGAAGCTTTTAGGCCTTTTCACCCGGCGACCTCAAAATGGACTAATTTTGAGAGTTTGTCTCCATTTAAGATGATTTTAGAAAAATAATATCCGTTTTGTCCGTAAGTAACACTTCAGTTTGTTAAACGCCAAGTGTTTCCACTTAAGAAGAGGCCAAGGACAAGTTATCTAGGCCGAAATTTCTACAACAAGGCAACACTTCAAATTATTTAAGAGAATGTGGGAAGAGATTAAGGCAAGTGTTGCCTAAACAAGATTTATGAAGGAAAGTATTAGCTCTTAGAGGGTATTTGTGAAGAAATAGAGGTTGGGGATACAGACATCATTATAAGATTCATACGAGTATTTCCGGCCGAAATTTATTCATTAAACCAAGTGGATGCCACATTTTGAAACTATTGTTATGGGGGGTTAAAATGGCAAACCAAATGCACCGATATCATAGTTCTGTAAATTACCCCATCTAGCCTTACTGATGCCTCTGGGCCTTGACACCTTTGAGCTTTGCATTCGATGCCTAATGCCTTCATGCATTGCATTCATATGCCTTTTGACCTTATTATTGATATACTAGTATTTTTTAATAAGTTTACGAAGATATTGTTAAATATGTTTGTGAAGTGAACCATATTATAGGAATAGGCATATGATTTGATGCATTGCAGCTTTTATAGTTATACCAATTAAGCATAAAAGTGATGACGACTTTATTTTTAGGGTTTTCCTAAAGTATAAAAGGATAAATATCGAGGTAAATGGATTTATGAATTTATATATGATAAACAAACTTTTTAGCGAGGAAAAAAAAAATGTTTTCTCATAACAATTCCCTACATTTCAAGTATATACTAAATGCAAACAATATTACTAAATTCTTATCAAAAGTGACCAACCAAACTGAAGTGATAAAACGTCGAGAACATAGTTTCATATCGAAAGAGACACTAGAAGAATCCTACCTATTACCCAATACGTGTGCTAGTATAAAGTATCAAAGGAGTTTTTACACAAATATACAAATTGTTAGTCTTAATTACAAAAAAATAGCAATATTTTCAAATTACAACACATAACAATATTTCATGGAATAGCTTAATAAGTGAACTAGGAGTGAAGTACAGTCATCACGGAAAAAGATTAACAATTTTTTACTTTATTGAATACTTGAAATTTTGACTATTGTTTGGAATATGTGATTGTGAACATAAAAGTGGGTGTGCGCTTTAACGACTGAAACAATACTAAAACAGTCTAAAAATGGTGTAGAAACAGTTAGATACGGTGCTGCAGAAACAGTTGAAACGGTACAGAAACAGTTAGATACGGTGCTGCAGAAACAGTTGAAACGGTGCAGAAACAGTTGAGATATGGCGAAATACATCGAGGATGGGATGAGGAAAAGTGAAATTGGGGGAAACGATAGGAGTAAAAGTGAAATTGGGGGGAAATTGTGGGAGGAAAAGTGAAATAGGGAGAAATGGGATGAGCAAAAGTGATAGTGGATGAAATAGGAGGAAGAATGTAAGGGTTTGGTATGTTATGAGAAAATATTGCTATGTTTTTGCTATATTTGTAATTAACTTGTGTTTTCCTCTATATAGGATTATTTTGCTAAAATGTTGCTATGTTTGGTAATTAAGTTCTAAAAATTGTACTTTTATATAAAAAATCCAGGTATCAATATCATATTATGAGTTAGTCGCGATGCAGACGTGTTAAATTTAAACAATACTTTTTATAACAAAAACAACATATCGGTATTTTCCCATAAGCGAGGTTTGCGGAGGTTCTTACCCCATCAAAATGAAAAGAATGTTTCTGATAGACCGTCGATAAGTACATTCACAACATAAAAGAAAAAAAGAAAAAAAAAAAAAAAACTAGCAATAAATTGAGGTATTATTTAATATGGAGTTATTTTATGCAAATCTTATCACAAGAAAACCCTTTTGTATTCTCTTTGATTTCTTGAACTAAAGCCTCAGCTCTCAAGAAAGGAACCCAAACAAACCCCACATCATCACTTGTCTCTTTTGCTCTGTAGCCATGTCTCAGGTACTTACTTTCATTATTTACACTTTAGTCCATCATTTTATCCATATGTTTAAGTCAAATCTTGTTACTGTCTATAATCAATCTTGTATTGTTTAAAAAGATTGGATTTTTTTAATTTCTTGTATAGTTAATTTTACACCCTTTTCTTGTTTTGTTTTTACAGGCAGAGAAAGTTGTACCAGCTGTAAAAGAAGGTATACCCTCTCATTAATATATGTATGTATGATGTTGTTGATCAAGAAAGTTGTGAATTTTTAAAGTTTTTTTTTTTTTTTTTTAAAAAAAAAATAAAAAAATTTCAATTTGGTGTATAGGCTTACTAAAGAGTTATGGACTATAACTAGTGATGCTTAAATACGAGCGGTTACCGGGTTTAAAAGAACATATTTCAAGTTTTTCCCGATTCACTAGCTGTGATGTGCTAGTGTTGCCTACGTGGCTTTAGTCTAGCAGTATGAGTTTAGCTTCTGATGTGTGCATTAGGCGCACTTTGCAGGTTTTGAAATCGTAGAGAAAAACCTGGTATTTAAGTAGAGAAGGGTCGAGGGTGGGCCCATTATCCACCAAGTTCAGAACTTTGCGCCACTGGTCCCTAGGGATTTCTCAGTTAACAACAACATGCCCAGTGTTATCCCACAAAAGTGGGGTCTGGGGGAGGGTGAGATGTACATAGACTTTACGTCCACCAAGGTGGAGACGTTTCCGATAGACCCTCGACTAGTTCTCAATTATATGGTTGGAATTTCTTGGTCAAGGTGACTTGTAGTAATGGTGAAAGTAGTAAGCCTAGAAATGTTTAGAAGAAGCAACCATGCTAAACCATTATGTATATTTGGGCAAGGTTGATTTCTTCGGGAAAAGGTTTGTGGTACTGATGTTATTTGACCAACGGCACATAGACGAACTGGGCTGATGGTACGTTTAGAAACAAGGAACAACTTAGCCGGGAGCATTTCTCAACCTGAAGTTGTATAATTCTAGATCGTGCTTCTAATGTGGAAGATGGTTTTTAACTGATTTCCTGATTTGACCTGTAAAAGAAATCTGACTATAGCCTTTGTTTTTTGTGCATCATTAAATTTAGTGGGTGAAGGCCTGTGTTTGCTAGATACTTCCATCCTGGAGTAAATTTATGCATATGCAAACCTAGGCAAGATCAAAAAGGGGAAAAAAGTGACCATTCAAACAAAAAAAGGGGGAAAAAAAAGAAAGGAAAAAGAATGGCGGTGAAGATACAGCAAGGCTTTTGCTATGAGGGCTTTGGTCTAGTGGTAAAAGCAGCGCCTGATGCGTGGATTAGGCGCACTTCACCTTTTTGAGTTTTGCTTCAGTCAAATGCCTGGTAATTAAGTGGATAAGGACAGTGAAGTGGGCCCACTATCTGCTGAGTTTCGAACCTTGTGTCACTAGCCCTTGGGAATTTCTCATTTATAGAAAAGATGAACAAAAATATAGCGAGGCTTTTATAATTTGTGAATCTTTTTATCTTTATGTAATAAGGTGCTTTTTTAATTTGTTTCTTCAGTTCGATTGCTAAAGTATCATCTTTTTTCTTCTGCGTCCTATCATAGTTTCCAGTGGTCATCTTGGAGTTTGCCGTTATCTTCTCACCAACTAGAAGTATCATTTTTCTGTTTTAAAGCTTCACAGTTTGTTTTACCTCTTACCAAGTAGAAAATTGATTACCGTGTTAAATCTAAAAATTTATCTTGATTGTGATTTTATTTTTGTTTTAAAAGAATGGCGGATAGCGGAGTATAAATTTGTAATTTTTTTTTTTTTTTTGATTTTTATCCTTTTCTTTTCCAGCTGAGAAGTCTGGATCTGCTGAGAGCAAAAAGTCTGAGTCTGCCTCCACTGATGCACAAACAGGAGAGACAAGAACAACCTCTGCAGCTGCTGCTGCAGCTGGAGCTGGGCTTCAAAATCCCTTTGATTTCTCAGCCATGACTGGACTGCTCAATGTATGTAGCTATAATTACTCAAAGTAGGAGTTTTCTTGTCCCGTTTGGTAAAATATCAATGGAAAAGATGTTTGGTATATTTTTCAGCTGCTTTCTTTTGAGTAATAGGATATTCCATCAGAATAGATGCTGGAGGGAGAGTAAAAAAGATAAATGTAATTAATATTTGGAATAGAGACGTCAAAGTGCAAACAATTTTCACCCACTAGTGCTGCCAAATAAAGCATGTGGCACCAATATTTGGCGTTATAAACTGTTGAAAAAAATATCGTTTGAGATGATGTAGTAACCTACGATTCAATTAGCAGAATGTAACTAAATAAATTTTCTGCTGCTTGGGCCCTTGGCCGCTTTACATGTTCATTTATAATTCCTGTATCTCACTTTATTGTTTAAATAACATGGCTAATGTAGGATCCAAGCATTAAAGAACTAGCTGAGCAGATCGCAAAAGACCCTTCATTTAATCAGATGGCTGAGCAGCTTCAGAAGACCTTTCAGGGTGCTCCTGTTGAAGATGGTATCCCCAACTTTGATAGCCAACAATATTACTCTACAATGCAACAAGTTATGCAAAATCCTCAATTTATGACCATGGCTGAGCGACTTGGTAGTGCGTTGATGCAGGTATTTTTTGTTTCATGTTTCTTGAGCTACTGCATTTCTCACTACAGACAGATTCAGCTTTCAGTGATTGATGTGTGATTTTCTTATATCTCAGGATCCATCCATGTCCAGCATGCTCGAGAATTTGACAAACCCTTCACAGAAAGACCAACTTGAAGAACGAATGGCACGCGTCAAGGAAGACCCATCACTGAAACCAATTTTGGAAGAGATTGAGAGTGGAGGTCCAGCTGCAATGATGAGGTAATACATGCTCCTATTTGTCATGATTAGTGGCATTGACTTTTCCTTAACCTAATTTCTAGATCAGAACGTATATGTATTAAGTATAAGATTTCATTGTCTAATATATGAGACTCATACTTCTAGGGATATTTCAGATTAAGATCACTTCTATTCCTTTCTGAGATGTGTCTTTTGAAATGAACGCAGACCATGATGAATTGATATTTTACAATATAAGCTTTTACAAGTTTAAGTTGATCAACATTAATGTGACACTATTAATGATTGTTTTGACACTAATAAAGATTTGGCTTTCTATGCTTCGTAATTGAGGTGAAAGCATGCAGGTCGGCTGAGATATCCAATTAGTAGAAGGGACAGTGCCTCCTGATATTTAGGCAGTAAACGATTGTTAGATACTAAAGTTTGCAGTTTTCTCTGGAGTTCAGAATCTTTTATGAGTCTTTGGTGACTGAAATCAACTATGCAATGGCATCCTAGTTAAGAATCCCATCGTACCTGTTTTATTAGAGCAAGAAAAAGAGGAAAAGTTTTGGATGCTACTTCTCTTTCTATATTTGTGGGGGAGAAAAAGAAATGAGAGAGCTTTAGATTTGAGCATGCAACACTTGGTGCTTCCAGTTTATTTCATTCTGAAATTACTCATTTGCCATTCCTTCTGAGCTCTATAACATGTTTGACTTCAGGTGTCCGGAAAGCATATTATTTGCACTCATGCCACTCCATTTGTTCGCAAAAAAAATTTACTTCAGTTCTCTTCCGTAGATAAGTAGATTTACCTGTTAAGGAAGCTTTACCGGATTTTACGTACTGCACTTTTGGTCCTTGATCTTAACTATATTTAATATTTTAATTTGTGATGTATGATTCTATTAGCTTTGAGTGTTTTGCTCTATTTGGTGATATAACTGTAAGGTATGAATTTGATTTTTTTCTTTTCTTTTTCAGGTATTGGAATGATCAAGATGTTCTAAAGAAGCTAGGTGAAGCAATGGGTTTTGCTGTTGGAGGAGAGGGTGGCACCTCTGCCGAAGTACCTGGGCCAGATGAAACAGAGGAGGCAAATGAAGATGAATCGGTTGTTCACCAATGTGCCAGTGTCGGCGATGTGGAGGTGCCCTTTAACTTCAGAGTGCATATTTGGGGGGCTTAAACGTGAATATTTGAAAGTTCCATTTTGCTATCTTTACTTCAGAAACTATAAACTTGTGAAAAATTGCCTACCACTTTTTTTTTAATCAAAGTCCTCCTGCTTGCTAAATTTGTGTATGCAAAATGAGTTGAATGTACGTTGAGCTTTAAGTGAACATATTTACTACGTTTTGCTGAATAGAAGAGATGTCATTCAAACATAATCTTGTTTAGCGTTTGTAATGAAGTTTATCCTGTCTATATTAGTATGGCTTCTTTCATTGGTCTACCTGCGAGCTCATTGGATATTTATGTGGTGATCCGTTTCTTCACTTACTTGTCTTTCCTAAATTTTTCAGGGCTTGAAGAAAGCAATAGCTGCTGGTGCTGATAAAGATGAAGAAGATTCAGAAGGAAGGACAGCATTGCATTTTGCATGTGGATATGGAGAGGTAAGAAGATAGTTAATATGTTTCTTCGTTAGAACCATTCCCTTACTCAATTACTTGCATATGTATTCCAGGGTTTTTTGTGTTTCAGCATTCTAGTATATCCTTTGTCTTTCTAATGGGTTTAGCTAAGTTACAAAACTTGGGACCAGAGGAACAATTTTTTAGAGAAAAAATTGGTTCTCCCTTGGAATTTGTGTACATCTTAAACTTTCTATATTTACTAGTCGTAGGATCTGTGATGAGTGGCTGGAGTATGTAGTATTTTTTGCTCGTTCTCTTGTCAAATTATAGTTCTGTTAGGTATCATCCCATATAGATTGGATATATTGTTCTGCTTATTTATATTACCTGTGTACTATTTGGGAGATTCAATCTACGAGATATTAAAATATTAATTATTAGAAATATATTAATAAAGGGAGGAGTCGGGATTTATTCGGTAGACCTCTGATAATATTATCGTAATATTTGTAACTCAAAGCTCAATCTTCTGCATCTGTGGATTTTAAAATAGAAAGTTTCAGGTCAAGCATGTATTCAACAAGATTACTTTTATCACAATACTCAAATCTTCCAAAATTTATCCCAACCTAATGCATGAAAGAAGTAATACTAACAATCTCTCCCTCACCCTCTCTGTTTGTATATACCATAAAATTCACAATCTAAGTAATGAGTTGGAAATTAAAGATACCCATTAATACCACAATTTCAAAGTAGAGAAAAAAGTCAAAAACATTAGAACTAATCTCAGGATGGAAGTTAGCTCCCTATTGGAATTACCTCCGCAAATTTGTGAATCTGCACACTCTTTTCTCCGTGAGCATTGTGAGGTCATGTGTGCACGGAATGAGCTGTTCGCATGGAGGTGGCTTGTGGGTACGGTCTACGGAGATCAGGCACCTTTTTACTTTAACTTGGCGAGTGGTTATTTGTTGACGGTGCAGACTGCAACTGTGCGCACGGTGTTACTGGTATTTTACGGGCTTGATATCTAATTGGAGCTTTCAACAAGATAAGGTATCCTGTTACTCTTGTGAAGTTAATTAGGGGATGCATTTTCGTAGCCAAGCTTATGGCATGATCTAGGTTATTATTATTTTGATACTTTTTCCTTAGAGATTACTTTTTAACCGGCTATTTATATTGTAGTAAATATTTTTCCTTTTTATTGGGTATTAACAATTCTGTTCCACCGTCACTCATCCTCATCAGAGTATGAGAAAGTCAACTCCAAAACTGAGGATCTTTCCCATATTGTTAATGGGGGCTTAAAGATTGACTGTGTGCAATTTAAGAATGTTGTAGCATTGGATTATCCACCAAGTTTTGAACCATTTCTTGCTGGCCGTCTAGAAATTCTCAGTTTTTTTTTTTTTTTTTTTTTTTCAAAGAGTGTTGTTTTAGTGAAGCTCTCGAAGGTTTGGCCTATTTTCGAGGTGTTAAGCTTGTTTGCTCTGTATTTCTACACAGGTGAAGTGTGCTCAGGTTCTTCTTGAAGCTGGGGCGAAGGTCGACACATTGGACAAGAATAAGAATACTGCTCTACACTATGCTGCTGGATACGGAAGAAAGGAGTGTGTAGCACTGCTTTTAGAGAATGGAGCTGCTGTGTAAGTCTGATTCTTTGTGCGTCGGGATGTTATGTTCCTTGCTTATCCCATCTTGTCATATGTAGATTTTTTTTCTTTTTCTCTGTGCAGTACTCTTCAAAACCTCGATGGGAAGACACCGATAGATGTTGCCAAACTCAATAACCAGAACGAGGTTGTAAAGCTGCTCGAGAAGGATGCCTTCCTGTGAATCGGAGCTATCCGATCCGCTCCTCCTGGATGACACTGCAGTGATTATTTTTACATTCTCTGGTGGTTTTTATGAGCCTCTACATTATATATTACATTCTCTGATGTTTAGTGTTTGTAACATTTGCAGTCTTGTTATGAAAGTTGCTTTGCATTTCGAGTGAATATTTGTTTAAAGATATATATTCTACTGTCATTAAACATTATATAGGAAAGCAACGTCAAGATATTTAAGAACAACTTTAAACTAAATATTTTTTTTAAATGAAAATGTAAATAAGACTCCACAAGATGTTGTGGCCTAACCATAAGGTTTCATTGCAGATATATTGAAAGCAACATATGAAAACTTTTTTTTTTTTTTTTTTTGGTTTCCCACTCGGTGTCCGGTACTCTCATTGGAGTCCCGATTAATCTGGATTCGCGCCGCGTAGGGCTTCATTTGGAGGGAAGCGCTCCTTAGCAGTGATTTTTCCATACCTAGGGTTCAAACTCGATACCTCTGGTTAAGGGAAGAGTAGCTCCGTTCACTACACCATCACTTGGTGGAGGGCCAATTAATTGTACGAACATGTGTTTTACTAGTCAAAGTATAATTAAGCCAAACTATAATCCTAATCCTTTTTGGCCAAACTATTAGTAGTAATTAATACTCAGCTCCCTACGTCCACGAAAGAATGACAGGAAGTTCAGGCATCAACAAATCTAATTTTCTTTGTTAATTTGTACGTGGATTTCTTGAGTTTTTAGAATGAATATTATATTACAAAGATTTTTGTTAAATATACTTTGCGATCCTTAAAATATTTAAATCTTGGTTATAGAAAAATTGTGTTGCTAGTAGTACGGTTAAGGTATATAAAATTTTTGCCGATGTCAATGGGTGACAGTGCATCCGCCATTCAACACTAGGTCCGCCTCTGGTTGAAGTTTGTGGTCTTTGAGGTTATAAAGGGAAATTAATCCTCATCCTTTATGCGGCTATACATGTTGTGCGACTATAAACACTTCTTATTAAGAGTAACAGTGAAAATTTTAAGTTAAATTATTTTTAATTTTAGAAATTTCTCATTCTTTTTGGAACAAATAAAAGACAAAATATTGTCAGATAAACTGGAACTAATGAAATATTAAAATTTAACATTATTAATTACTACTATATTCATCAGAGCCGATCACTTCATCTAGTATTACAAGTCTCTTCTATATAGATGTTGGATTGTCGCGTCAAGAGAGGTATAGTGAGATAGCTAGGATCCATGTATCTTTAATCAAAGGTTTTGTAAACTCGAGAATGGAGAAACTTTCGACAAGAAGCGTGTAATCCTCTTAGTGCATGGACCTACTCAACATGAATCCGAATTAGTTAGGACGAGTAAGTACCTGATGGTTAAGCTGAATAAAAAATTTATTACTTCAACATGAAATGCTTCTGTATTCATAAATTTATGTTAATTCTACATATGTCCCCACCCCCCACTTCTGGAATGGGGGAAATAGGGCCCTCCATGCATAAATGTTCACAAAAGAGCCAAACCAATGTTTGTATAAATGACATGATATCATATCCATACTTTCAAATAGGTCCCATTTCTTCCCTAAGACAACTAATTTCATACACATACTTTCAAAAGTCACTATATATATTCTCATATATATGGACCACCAACAACACATTTCTCTAGCCACAACTTATCTCAGCTACATAATATAATTCTCACAAGCCACGATCAGCACTTACCCTAAAATTCATTCCATTCTTAGACTAAACAATAGGTACGCGAATTCAATATTCCCTACCTATTACTAATATGATGAATATGGAAGTGAAGTATTCATCATATGGTTTCTACAAAGCTGGTCATTCCACAAACATGAGTCATGAAGATGGCCAAAAAATCCAACATGATTCAAAAGTAGCACTTCCAAGAAATCAAGAAGATGATCATAGTAATAATAATTCAAGTTTTGGAGATCTCAGTTTTCACAACTTGTCAAAACTCATTCTTCCACCTTTGGGTTCCTCTGATTATAACCAAAACCAGACTCTACACAAAGGCAAGACTATATCTCCTATGACTTCAAGATACAGGTAAACAATTACTCCCTCCGTTCCATTTTATGTGTCATAGTTTGACTCGGCACAAAGTTTAAGAAATAAAGGAAGACTTTTGAAACTTGTGGTGTAAAATAAGACAAAGATGTTTGTGTGGTTGTAAATCATTTCAGTAATGACAAAACTGTAATTTTGAAGTTAAATTGTTACCAAATTTAGAATGCTGTCATTCTTTTCGGAACAGACGAATAAGAAAATACTACCACATAAATTGGAACGGAGGGAGTAAGTGGAAGAAATAACTCATTCTCCTATGACATATTTTTGTGGCTTAACCAGTAAACTTCAACATTTCATGCATACTAGTGTGTATATATTTTCTGTTTCTTGGTGAATATAAGTTGTCACTAGATATGATGTAAAAAAAAAAAAAATATTTACACGATCAAGTAGCTTATAAATAATAAAAGTAATGAATTTTTATGATAACCTAAGAAAATGGTAACAACTAGTATAACATATTAAATTGCATTTTGATCATATATACAAAATTTTAAATTGTCGCTGTATAAAAGTTAAACTTGAAATACATTTATACAGGTGTTGGGAGACACTAATGGTGCTACTAGTGGCCTATTGTGCATGGGTTTGCCCTTTTGAGATAGCATTCATGAACTCGAATCCAAATAAAGAGCTATATATCGCAGATAATATTATCAATCTATTTTTTGCTGCTGATATCATCTTGACCTTCTTTGTTGCCTATATTGATTCAACCACTCAGCTCCTAGTTCGTGATCGAAGAAAAATTGCTACAAGGTAAACTCTCTCTCTTTTTTTTTTTTTTTTTTTTTTTTTTTTTCGGTATAATAATCAATCGTATGGTATTTGGAACGCACGAGTCGGATAGTTAAGATGGGGAAGCACTAGCTATTAGGATTTTTTTATTCTCAGCTCGAACTCGAGAATTCTAGGATTATTAATGAAGGAATCGTATCCATCCAAATTCCTACCATACCTTTCGGCAGTATCTATTCACTTTTATTGATAATGTTAAACTTCAACCAAGAAAAATAATACTCTCTCCGTTCCAAAATAGTTGTCATAGTTCAAATTTCGAGAATCAAACGAGTTTAACTTTGACCGTAATATTTTCACATATCTTTTAAATATTTTAAATTATTAATTATTGTGACTTATAGTACTTTTTATGTAGTTTCTAAATATATAAACATTGTTACAAAAAATTTAAAGATTATATGTTTAAATTCACGATCAAAATGAACTCGTTTGACTCTCGAAATCCGAACCATGACAACTATTTTGGAACGAAGAGAGTAATAATAATACGTCCCTTAAGAACTTAATTAACTACTTACTATATTTTGCTTGGTGGAAACAATGACGAAACCCATATATAGATCAAAAAATAATAATAATAATAATAATACTACTGTTATAGTGAAAATTCTTTTTGATAAAATTGTGGAAGTAACGTGACCATTCTAATTTTGAAGGAGTGATTCTTTTTTTCTTTTTATCGTATATGAAATAATGTTTGATCATGGAGAATAAATTTGATCCTCTTTAAAGAATTGTCCTTAATTCCTATATACCAAAGGATCAGGTGCAAAGAACAATATTTTTTCCGTATCAGAAACAAAAACCTCCTGATTCTTTTTTTTTTTTTTTTTTTTTTTTTTTTTTTTAATCTTTCATTTTCCAAGATATGAATATTTGAACAATACATATTCCTATATTATTTAGTTGGAATACTACAATCACTCCATCACCCATCCATCTCCCCCACACCACTCTCCGTCCCAAATTAGTTGTCGCCTTCAACTTTTTCACGTCCATTAAGAAAACCATTAAATAAGGTGTGTAATTTACTATGTTACCCCTATTTAATACTTGTCTATTAATAAATTTTGTTGCGAATTCTTTTAATTGTTAAGGGTATAATTGGAAAAGACTAGCAATTTTAGTCTTGAAATCCTAAAGTGTCAACTAATTTGGGACAAATGGTTATTGCTAAAGCGTCGACTAATTTGAGACGGAGGGAGTAATTTGGAATACTCATTCCGTTTCGAAAAGAATGACCAGATTTTCTTATTAGTATTTTCCAAAAAGAAAGCCACAATTATATATTTGGAAACAGATTAAGTACTTTAAACTTTCTAGAAATGATTTATTGTCACACAAATATATATGACTTATTTTAGACTACAAATTTCAAAACTCATAATCTCATTCTTAGACTTCGATCCAAGTCAAATTAAGACAACCTTTCGTGGAACGACTGCACGTTACATCATAGCAGCACGACCAAATGGAGGTGGCTAGAGAGATAGCAAAATGAAAGTGAAAATGGACCGAACCCTCTCGAGTCAAAACTTAATAAGTAGGCGTTTGAAGAGTATTTGGTTGAGTTGACAAAAGAATACTACTTTATTTGGAAGTTAGGAATCAGTTGATTAAATAAAGTTAAAGATTTATGAGTGAAAGTTATTAAATAATCCAGCTGAAACTTGCTTTTCAATATTCGAATAAGTATTATTTCATATGCTAAAGCTCAATTAATATTCTCATGAAGAAACCATTCCCATTACTCATGAACTAGTAGTACTATAGTTTAGGATTAGATTATGATTCGAAAAACTTTTATATCTAGGTAATTATGCTGGAAGATTGTCCCGTCATTAATTATGACTAAAATGATACAAATATTTCGATTTTTTCATGTTTCGTTAGTCAAAAATTTTGAAAAATATTTTTTTGGGAAAACAAATTCCTTAAAAATAATTAAAATGACATTCTAGGGTGGGACTATATGGAAAACAAACTCAAAGAAACTAGTGTTTTCAAAGGCGTTTTGGGGGCGAGTCCCAGGGCGTAGATTTTTAAGGCGCAAGTCCCACAATTTTGGGGCGAGTCTGATGGCGTAAGTCCCACAAAAAATCAAAATTTAAAAAGAAAAATCTCAATAAATTTTCAATCTAATGCCTACACCCAAATATGAACTTGCTAATTAAATCTCAAAAGTTTTTATTATTTCTTAATTCTACGTGAATTTTTATTCTTAACCTAACATAATCTTTGAATTTTTAGAGTTTCTACATAATTTTACCCCTGATTTATATATTTTAAAAATATTTATATCAATTATTTTATCATATAAAATATTAAATATTAGAGATCTGTGGGGCTTATGCACCGTGCCTCACGGCTTACGCCTCGGCCAGAGTCAGGTAAAACGCCTCACCTCACACCCATGTCTTTTAAAATATTGAAAGAAACATTGTCTTTTCCACACCCCCTCACTCTGAGCCCCACCCTCAACCCACGACCTCGTCCCCAGTCTGACCACTCGACCCCAACCCAGACCCGCCGACCCGAAAACCCTACCCCGAACCCCCCCAAACAGCACCACCACCACCCCCACCTCTGCCAACCTCTCAGCGCAGCCCTGCCCATAATGTTTGTAAATTATACATAAATGTTTTTGGACAATATTTTCTAGTTTCAATTTATATGAACCTATTTCCTTTTAGTCCGTTTAAAAAAAGACCTCTTTCTAAATTTGGAAACAAACTCACACTTTTTACCTTTAATGAGATGATTTGTAGCCACACAAACATCTATGACTTATTTTACACCAACATTTTCAAAAGTATTCATTTCTTTATTAAACTTCGTGCAAAGCCAAATGAATTCATATAAATTGAGACGGATGGAGTACTTGTTTACTAAACACCAACGTAAGTAAGAAAATCAGTTATTTCCAACATTTTCCTTTCATTCCAAACATACTCATAATTCTTCTAGTTTTTCTTTTTCTTTTTCTTTTTTTAATCTTTGTATAAGCTACATGCACAACAGTTAATATGACCATAATAATGAATTAATGATGATACAGATACCTTTCAACATGGTTCCTAATGGATGTGGCTTCCACTATACCTTTTGATGCTCTTGCCTTGTTATTCACTGGCAAACATCAAGTTGGTGTCTCTTACTCCATTTTAGGAATGCTCAGATTTTGGCGTCTTCGCAAGGTTAAACAATTTTTTACCAGGTTCACTCTTTTATATACTTCCTATTCTTTTAAATAGTTAAACGTTATATGCACGGACGACGTAAAACTTTTTTATACCGTCATATAATTTAACGTGTTATAACAAGTTAGTTACAAGTAACTTAACTTGATGGTGTAAAAATATTACACGGTCGGTGTACAAAACTTGTCTCACTTTTCTAACATTATATTGTTCTATATGCACCGACGACGTAAAAACTTTTTTATACCATCATATAATTTAACGTGTTATAACAAGTTACTACACGTAACTTAACTTGATGGTATAAAAATGTTACATGGTCGGTGTACAAAACTTGTCTCACTTTTCTAACATTACATTTGTTCTATATGTTCATTGGCAGGCTTGAAAAGGACATGAGATTCAGCTATTTTTGGGTTAGATGTACAAGGCTTTTGTTTGTAAGTTTGCAGAAAAATACTCCATCCGTTCCAATTTATGTGACCGCATTTTGTTATTAGTATGTTACAAAAAGAATGACAACATTTTACATTTGGTAACAACTTAACTTTAAAATTCCAGGTTTATCATTAATGAAATGATTTACGATTACACAAACATCTATGTCTTATTTTAGGCCACGAGTTTCAAAAGTCTTCTTTTATTGCTTAAACTTCCGGCCGAGTCAAACTATGACACATAAAATGGAACGGATGTAGTAATATTTTGATAATTTTCCTACTTCAAGATTTGTGAATGAGTCTGTGGCATGGAACAGGTAACATTATTTTCAGTGCATTGTGCTGGATGCCTATACTACTTGTTAGCTGATAGATATCCCAAACAAGGAAACACTTGGTTAGGATCAGTAAATCCAAAGTTCAGGGAAACAAGCCTTTGGATTAGGTACATTTCAGCAATGTATTGGTCTATTACCACCATGACTACAGTTGGCTATGGTGACCTTCATGCTGTCAACACTGTGGAAATGATCTTCATCATTTTTTACATGCTCTTCAATCTCGGCCTCACTGCTTATATTATTGGTAACATGACTAATTTAGTCGTCGAAGGAACTCGTCGTACCATGGAATTTGTAAGCTCTTTTTCGACTGTGAATTCTACTCGTTCTGTCCCATTTTAGTTGTCGTTTTAGCTCTTTTCATGCTCATAAGAAAAATAAATGTATAGTGCAGATTAGGTAAAACCTTCTATTTCTGAGTGATATGTCTTGGTACTTTTTTTCCAGAGAAATAGCATTCAATCTGCATCAAACTTTGTTTGTCGAAATCGCTTACCTCCAAGATTGAAGGAGCAAATACTGGCTTACATGTGTTTAAGATTCAAGGCAGAGAGCTTAAACCAGCAACAACTCATTGAACAACTTCCCAAGACAATCTGTAAGAGTATCCGGCATCATTTGTTTTTGCCAACAGTTGAAAAGGTCTATCTTTTCAAGGGTGTCTCCAGGGAAATTCTCTTACACCTTGTAAGATAACATTATGTTATACCGTGCACTTAATCGACTCGTTCATACATCTTTATGCCTGTTGTGTCTCTAATCTTAATGGTTGCTCAGGTTGCAGATATGAAGGCCGAATATATACCCCCAAGGGAGGATGTCATAATGCAGAACGAATCGCCAGATGAGGTATACATCATAGTGTCAGGGGAGGTGGAAATGATTGATTCTGAGATGGAGAATGAACAGATTGTTTGGACTCTGAAATCTGGTGACATGTTTGGAGAAGTTGGGGCATTTTGTTGTAGGCCTCAGAACTATACGTATCGAACAAGGACACTTTCGCAACTCTTGAAGATAAGAACAACTTCATTGATTGAAGCAATGAAGAGCAGGCAAGAAGATAATGTCACCATGATGAAGAACTTCCTCCAGGTTCATTCATAGCTACTTAGTGATCTTCCAAACGTGTCGGTGCAGAGCTCAATCTTAATATTTTTCCTATGGTATCTTAATTGCAGCATCATAAGAAGCTCAAGGATTTAAGACTTGCAGACTTGTTCATTGAAGTAGGGGAAGAAAATGATCCAAACATGTCCATCAATTTGCTGACTGTTGCAAGTACAGGAAATGCTGCTTTTCTTGATGAGCTTCTCAAGGCAAGGTTAGATCCTGATATTGGAGACTCCAAAGGAAGAACCCCACTGGTATGTCCCTAGAACCAACTTTAGTCTTATTTTGCTTCTGTAATAAGTTTGACAACATCTTATCATTCTTTGAAATGCATCAGCATATTGCAGCATCGAAAGGGCACGAAGAATGTGTAATGGTGCTTCTCAGACATGGATGTAACATACACTTGCAAGGTATATGACATCCTCGACTAATGTCACTACAACATTTAGTAATATGTTTGACAGGCTAAGTGGTGTCTAATATCTTGATTTTGCCATAAATGGCAGATGTAAATGGAAACACCGCGTTATGGGAGGCTATAGCAGCAAAACACCATCCAATATTTGAAATTCTATACCATTGGGCTTCCATTTCCGATCCCTATGTTGCTGGTGACCTGTTATGCACAGCAGCTCGGAGAAATGAATTAACAATTATGAAGGAACTCCTTAAACATGGACTACCTGTTGATTCAAAAGATCGCCATGGATCAACTGCTACCCGTGTTGCAATAGATGAAAATCATGTAGAGATGGTAAAGCTTCTTCTAATCAACGGAGCTGAGATCGATGATACGTTTAAGTACAAGCTGCCATCGCTGAACCTGAACGAAGTCCTGCAAAAACAAGAAGCTGGACATAGAATTATGGTATCCGATACAATGGATGAATTCAATCATAAGTGCTGTGAACAAGAGCAGAACTCTGGCTCTGAAAGTTATAGAGATCAGTGTTCTTTTAGAGTTAGCATATATAGAGGTCATCCTGAGGTTAGGAAAAGAACTCATTGCAGTGAACCTGGGAGATTAATTAGGCTTCCTAATTCATTTGCAGAACTCAAGAGCATTGCAGGTACTTTTTCAACTAAATTTCTCCGAGTTATACAACTGCTGTTTCATTACCTTAAAGTCACTCATTTTAGTATACACTAAAGTCATTCTGGTCGGTTTTTTATTAAAAAGTGGTCGGAAAGTTTGGCATATAAAATTGCTAAATATTTTAATAAGTACTAGTTTTCGTGCACGCGCTTTGCAGGTCAGAAGTTTGGATTTGATGCAAAAGATGCCTTGGTGACAGATGAACAAGGAGCAGAAATTGACTCTATTGAAGTCATAAGGGACAATGATAAGCTTTTTATTGTTGAAGATACAAATTTAAACTCACTAATGTAGCATTACCTGTTCTAGATTTGAATGTTGCAAGCTCTCATAGGAAACTAACCAGATTGTAGTGTTCAATATATAGGTTCTACTTAGTCACGTTTACTTTGGTATTTTCATCTTATTTTTTTCAAAACCTGTCTTTAAAATGTTTTTAATTTAACCGAGGATCCATCGGAAACAACCTCTCTACTTTATTCAGGGTAGGGAAAAAGACTGCGTACATTATCACTGGATATGTTGTTGTATATACTTGTCAGTTGTATCTTGTCTATTTAATTCATTTTCAAATGTTACTTTTTTATTTTACCTATATTAATAATGAAATATTTGTGGGACTTACTGTATTCTTGAAGTAATTATGTTCCAATCTAATGATGGATAAAACATATATATATATATATATGATGTTCTCGTGTTATCAAACAATAACAGTCTTTTCACAGCCTCATCCACGTCCATTTTTATGAAGCAAATATTAGATCAGAGGCAGACTCGAGATTTGAATATGGCGAAGGCACTATTAAATTTAACATAAATATGTTATTTTTTCAGAACGTCAAGTAATATATACATTCAATTTTTGAGACTTTTATACTTACAAATATAAAATTTTTGTCGACATTTTTCCACATAGGTCCGCCTCAGTATTAGAGAGCATTACCAAACGGGGGCATTTTATGTCAAGTGCCATTATATTTAATTTGTGAGGATGCCATTGTCCTTATCTTCAAATCTTTCTATATAGTCTATCATCTTATTCTTCTAATAATTGAAATTCTCCTCTTATTTCAACCATTTGGTTCTCTTACTCCTTATCCTTTCCATGATATGTGGCAAAAAACTATTTAAAATAAGTCAATCCAGATATTTTTTTAATGTTTCGTAATATTTTTTTTTACCGTCTCAAAATGAAAGAATGTATTTTATGTGTGATACCATTTAAACGTATTAGCATACGAGAAATATTGCAATAAGTAGCATACCATTTTATGTGTGATACCATTTCCTATATTTGTTCAATTTTTGACCATCCAAATACATTAGTTCTAGTTGTAATGAATGCATACGTTAGTTTCCCCTATGAAGGGGTTCACAATTTTAAGAACTTATAAATAGTGTAGATAGTGAAATGTGATGTCCATTGAACATGAATTTAAGTTTTTAATTGTGAATAATTGAGTAATACTAAAAACTTTTGTGCTACGAACCAGATAAGCACTAATAATGTTGGATGGTTTATGCTCCATATCAAGAATTTGGAGTGCTTTAAGAGGATATGGAAAGCAAGACCCAAGTCAAGAAGAGGCCGAAAAAGCATATTGAAGATGCAGATTCTGAATGAAAATAGTAAAGCACACGATCGCGAGGCAAATGACGCATTCATGTAGAAGCTACAATCTGACATTCTGTAAAAGCGTGTTACGTGGTCCGATCGCGAGGAGTATATTCTGTGAAAGCGTGTTACGTGGTCCGATCGCGAGGAGTACAAGAAGTCAGTTTCCGTGGTCATGAAGACACGCGCGATTACGCCTTGTATTTAGTAGCTACTATAAATAATCTAATTCTAGTGTTTATTCATTAGCTAGATGTAACAGCCCAAGCCCGCTAGTGATAGCGTCCGTTTTGGGCGTCTTTAAAACGTGTCATTAGGGTCTAAGGCTAGTTAACTTATATACCCAACATCTCTCATGTGTTATGCCGATGTGGAACACTTAACCCTTAGTTGGGGTGTTACATACACCCTCTCTTATGGACTCAGCGTCCTCGCTGAGGTTTGCCCCGCGTACCGGGATTCGCCTAGACTCAGCCCGGAACTTTGACCCACATCAACAAGGCTGACACGGAGTGACTCTGATACCATCTGTAACAGCCCAAGCCCGCTAGTAATATTGTCCACTTTGAGTAGTGAGTGATGTTGCTCCTTAGTGAGTTTTGAGAAGTCTCCCATTCTCTTTGATGGACCTCTCTTGAATTGCTTTGCATTAAGCCTTCATGTATGCGTTCATTTCTCATCTCCCTTGGATTGTGACCTAATTAAATATTAGTCTAATAAGTTCATAGATTTCTTAATTGCTTCGCTGAGTTAACTGATTACATTCTAATTATTAGATTGATCCTTTCTATTCTTCTACTCTTAGATTTGAGATTATTAGTTGTATTTATATATATTCAAGTAATCAATATTTGAACGTGTATTTTTATTCTCAACAATATCTTGATTCTACATTTCTACCTATCCTTTATTGTTGTTTTCTAAGTTTGGTTATGTTCTTGTTAATCGAAGAACTTGTATCTTCAATAGACAAACGACTACTAAGAAGGCCATTTGCCATACAACTTTTATATTTCCAAAAAAAGTGAATTTTGAAAATTGTTTGGCTATAGAATTTTGGAAGTTTTTGAAACATTAGTCGCTTTTTCAAGATTTTCAAAAGAACGAAATAAGTCACTAACAAACTTAAAAACTTTCCTTTTCAAATCAAATGTACGTCGAAACACAATTTTTAAATACAATTTTGCAATTCAGTTTCATAAATTCTTTTAACCTTTTTTTTTTAGTTTCTATGGCCAAACGCGTTGATCAGGGTCTATCAGAAACACCCGTACTTGTTTTGTGACCTTGTTTGTTTTTAGAATTGTCCATTTTTAACTGAAGGTCTATCGAAAACAGCCTTTTCATTATGGTGGGATAAGATCGATCTACATCTCATCCTCATCAAACCTCACTTGTATAATAACACTGAATATTTTGTTGTCATCGTCATCTATGGCCAAAAGCCTACTAAAAGTAGAAGCATTTGCAAAAATAGCCACCTGTTATAAAAGACAAAGATACTTCCCATCATGAGCTTTCCAAGAAGCTGCAATCAGAATAACTAGATACTCCTATTATTCTCCCACCTGTCTGAATTACACTCCCACACTCTGTAATTCCCAGTATCTATCTCAACCCCACCCCCCCTTTAACCCCCCCACCCCAACATTTAGTGCCTTCCTAGTCTTTAATTTTCTTTAATTATCAATAGCCATTTTTTATATATTCCACAACCCCACCTTAATTTCACCTTTAGCCCTTAAAAATATCCCCTTTCTTTTTTCAAGTTTTTTGATTCAAGAAACCCTAATTTCCCTTAAATACTACAAATTCCCCAATACTTTTATCCTAATTGAATTGAATCTTGTTGGGGTTTTGCAGTTTTGTGATAAAAATTGCACCTTTTGTCCCTTTCAATTCTAGCCCCTCTTTCTCAATTTTGCAACTTTTGAACTGAAAACTATGAATTGAAGCTCAAGTTGGGAATTTTATTTAATTTAAGCTTCTGGGGTTTTTCAATTTTGTGGGAATCTTGTTAATCATCCATAAAGTTTGCACCTTTTGTCCCTTTCAATAGCCCCTCTTTCCCAAATTTGCAACTTTTGAACTGAAAACTATGAATTAAGCTCAATTTGGAAACTTTATATAATTTGCGATTTTGGGTTTTTATTTATTTGTATAAAAGTGTTTAAAGATGGAGAATTATGAGTTGGTGAAAGAAATAGGGTCTGGTAATTTTGGAGTGGCAAGGCTTATGAGGCATAAGGAGACTAAAGAACTTGTTGCTATGAAATATATTGAGAGAGGTCACAAGGTTTGCAATAATTTACTCCATTTGTTTTAATTTATATTACACTTTTTGACACTAAAAAGGCCAACTCGGCGCACAAAGTATTGATATCAGTGGATTACACTTTTTGACACTCTTGGTAATAAAACTTTTGGTAAAATGGAAGTCCATGTTAAGTTGATTCTAAATTTAACTAATATCCACTGACAGTGTAAGAAAACTTGTACACTCTCAGCTCATGTCAGCTTTACCCGTTGTAGTAGGTAACTTGCTTTATTTTCATATTTTAAATCCCACTTTTTATGCAGGTTATGTGAAAATATCTTATTGGTGACTATCGTGACTAGATAGTGTAAAAGTTTCCTTATATCGTCGGTGTATCTTCCATTAGTTAAGCTCTAATAGACTCATGAGAAAATTGTGTATATTTTCATATTTTAAATCCCACTTTTTATGCAGGTTATGTGAAAATATCTTGTTGGTGACTATCGTGACTAGATAGTGTAAAAGTTTCCTTATATCGTCGGTGTATCTTCCATTAGTTAAGCTCTAATAGACTCATGAGAAAATTGTGTCATTCTTTTTGGGACAAAAGTAGTACTTCAGTTTCCCATTTCTCATTGCATAGCTGGTACGTGCTTTTGATTTGACATGGAGTTTGAGATGCTAATTTGACTTGCATTGTATTAGTGATAGCGGAAGAAGATATCAAATTAGTGGTTGCTAAGGTAGTTTGATAGAGAAAGCATTAGATCAAAGTTTAAATTTTGAATGGTTTAGTTAATTTGAAATCCTAAAAGATGTAAAATTGTATAAAAATGAAATGTTGGCAAATGGTTTGGTACATCTAACATGAAAGAGTGTCATGTAGATTTGGTTGGAGGATGTATAATTATGGATATTCCTAAAAATCATTTGTACAATTGAGCTTAATCAGGTCTCCAGCTTGTTGTGTTCTTGCTTTGTTGCAGCACATACTATATTTATATTTTTATTTTATATTAAGTTTGGGGTTGCCTATTTTGTCTGTAGATTGATGAGAATGTAGCAAGGGAGATCATAAATCATAAATCTCTTCGACATCCGAACATAATTCGGTTCAAGGAGGCAAGTACATGTCTTTATTTCGCATCACTACTATTTGATTTTATGATGGTCAGCTTTGAAAATGGATCGAAACTGTCTTAACTATTTTTTATCGTTTTCTGAGATGCAGGTGGTATTAACCCCCACTCATCTTGCCATTGTTATGGAATATGCAGCTGGTGGAGAGCTTTTTGAGCGCATTTGCAATGCCGGAAGGTTCAGTGAAGATGAGGTGTAGTTGCAGTTTTTATCTGCGTATAGCCAAGTCTTCCATAGACCTCACATATGATGGATAAAGAATTGTAATGGAGGCCCTTTGGTTCACACCTGTGCACTTAAAGGCCTTCCTCTAAATGCTTTTGTTTATTGGTTTCTTTCTGTTGGCGCTTTCAGGCTAGATATTTCTTCCAGCAGCTTATTTCGGGAGTCTGCTACTGTCATAACATGGTGAGGAACTTTCTGGTAGAGAGTTTTTGATTTGTAATTCATGTACGTGAGTGTATGATGATTGATGCATATTGTAAATGTTCCCTGGATGGCTGGATCCATGTGCATTTTCTTTCTTTGTTGCAAATTTCTGCCTTTTTATATTAAACATGTTTCCTTGAAACTGGTATTTGTTCTGCAGCAAATATGCCATCGAGATTTAAAACTGGAGAACACTCTATTGGATGGTAGTCCAGCACCACGCTTGAAGATCTGCGATTTTGGATACTCTAAGGTCTGATGATGTTTGGTTGATTCAAGAAAAATTACATGCACCCCCTCCTTCCCCAACTCCCTCAAACCCAAATAAAGAAAAATAAAGAAGAAGAAAAGGCTAATATGTGCAAAATTTTCTTCTTCCAATCGCAGTCATCTCTGCTGCATTCAAGGCCAAAATCAACTGTTGGGACTCCCGCTTACATTGCTCCGGAAGTCTTATCTAGAAGAGAATATGACGGGAAGGTACATCTGTAATTGCTTGCTTGTATTAACTTATACATTTGTTAAAGTGGCAACACACTAATGATTCTGTCATTCATGGATTTATAGCTGCCTTTGTGACAGTAGGAGCACCATGTTCTTTATGGTCTTATTTTAATTGTAAGTAATCTGGAAAGCATTATAAATGGCGCCAATAAGACCTGTTAAATTTTCTGGTGATGATTCCACCATTAATTCCTCTGCTTTCTGCCCTCCCTTCTTTCCCTAAAGACTGAAATGTATAACTACTCTTACTTCTAATCCTAATAACTTGTGGTTGTGATTGTTTCAGCTGGCTGATGTTTGGTCATGTGGAGTGACACTTTATGTGATGTTGGTTGGCGCATACCCTTTTGAAGACCAGGAGGATCCAAAGAACTTTAGAAAAACTATTCAAGTGAGTTCTTTTCACAGATGAAAGGCCTTTCAAAGTAAGGTCTAGTAAATGATAGAATCGGTTTACGTCTTTCTAATTTCTGTTTGTGATCTCTTTCCAGCGAATAATGTCGGTGCAGTATAAGATTCCGGACTATGTACACATATCACAGGACTGTAGGCACCTTCTGTCTCGCATATTCGTTGCCAATCCAGCAAGAGTATGCTCTCTCTCTCTCTCTCTCTGCGTCATAATGGAAGTTTGCTTGAATTGCTTCCGAGCTAGTCCTGGCGGCAGACTTGTGAAGTCTAACGCTCTGGTGCAGGTGTAACGTATTTCATATATCATTTCCAAGTGGGTGTCCATGCATTCACCTTTTTGCCCTAGTCTTCATCTTATGTCCAGCATGTGCATTTCATAGATGGCCTCCAGTGAGGTCCTTTTTTTTTTTTTTTTTCTTTTTTGGAGATATGGTAATTTGCTTCCCTGGTGACTCGAGCCCACAACCTTAAGGTTGGAGGTGGAGCTACTTTGCAGCGTCCACTGAGGTCATCTATGCAATCTAATCAGATGAGGTTTTCCCTGTATCTCTCATGCCTGAATCAAATCAGTCTTTGAGGATAACCTAAACATTTATAGAAGCTGTCTTTTTTGCTGAAATTGAACTTCCTAGTTATTCCTCCTACGTAGATTGGATGTTCCATGGTTTTCGTCAAGGCACCCTATGTGCTCTGGGGACTCGTCGTTTAATTAATATCTATTTATACTAACAAGAAACCATCACAGTTGCTTGTGCTTGCAATATTTGTTCTGTTAACTCTTGCTGTAATTACTTGGCTGCTATTGTCTGGTATGGTCAGTTTACCTAATAAGGATGAATTCCTAATGGCACCCTTTTTCACCCATACACCATTTGTAAGTTTGCGCTAGTGTTTTTCCGTCGTTGAATACTCTGTAATAATGATTTATCATCAAATATTTTCCAAAGGGAGGACCATCAGAATCATCCAGAGAGTAAACTCGAGATGGATCTATCATTATGTTTGTTGCTTGTGTTGCAATGGCAGATATCACTTTTAGTGTACCCTCCAGCCAAATTCCTAACAGGTCACCATAAACTAAGTTTATGGCGACCCTTCAGCTCCTTTAAGTGAACTCCCTGCTTTGCCATTGTCCCTCCTATTTTTGAAGATTAAGAATGATTAATATATCCAAATCATCTGCTACTGATTTAAGTCGCCTTTGTATTTGTTTGATCCAACCGTGTAATCATCCAACCATAGTGGAGAAACGAGAAATAAAGCAGATGGTAAAAGCTCGTCTGAGTAAGAACATTTCTTTTGCAGAGAATTACAATCAAAGAAATCAAAACCCACCCGTGGTTCTTGAAGAATTTGCCTAGGGAACTGACAGAAGCAGCGCAGGTAGCTTATTACAGAAGAGAAAACCCAACCTTTTCCCTTCAGAGTGCGGAGCAGATCATGAAAATTGTGGAAGAGGCAAAGACCCCTGCTAAAGCTACCCGTTCAATTGGAGGCTTTGGCTGGATAGGTGAAGAAGAAGAAGTGAACGAAGAAGATATCGAAGAGGAGGAAGAGGAGGACGACGAAGAAGATGAATATGAAAAGCAAGTGAAGCAGGTACATGAAAGCGGAGAATTTCATGTCAGCTAAGGTGTATAATACCGTTGTTGCTTGTAGAAAGCTAAAGCTTTTTAAGTATTGTGTTTCATGGTTGTGTAAAAATTGATTCTTTTCGTGTTGTGTGTGATTTAAGGAAGTCTGTAAATTTCTAGTATTGTGGTCAGGAGGCTTGTGACAAGGGCTGAAGTTGGTAGTCAAAAGGAGCTGATTTATAAGCCTAAAGTACTGGTTTCAGACCAACTTGAGTTTAATTTACAGACATTGGTCATTTTATGATGGTGTACACTATAATGGTTACATTCACAGTGATATCTATATGAATAAAAAAGTTTGATTTTGCTGTAACTTCTCTTTACCCAACTCCTCAGAAGAAAAGGTTTATTTTCCTTCAATACTTCTGCTCATTCAATACAATATAATCTATATAAATGTGTTTTCTAATACTCCCTCCGTTTCAAAATGGTTGTCATAGTTCGGATTTCGAGAGTCAAACGAGTTCATTTTGACCGCGAATTTAAACATATAATTTTTAAGTTTTTTGTAACGATGTTTATATATTTAGAAACTACATAAAAAATACTATAAGTCACAATAATTAATAATTCAAAATATTTAAAAGACATGAAAATATTACGGTCAAAGTTAAACTCGTTTGACTCTCGAAAGCCGAACTATGACAATCATTTTGGAACGGAGGGAGTATGTTTTTTTCCTAGCGAAGGGCTTATCGGAAACAGACTCTCCACCTTGGTGGGGGTAAGGTCTGCGTACATCTCACCCTCCTCAGACCTCACTTGTAGGATATACTGGGTATGTTGTTGTTGTTGTTGTGGTTGTTGTTGTTGTTTTTTTGTACATTTGCTCATTCAATATAATCTAATCTAAGGTTAATTTGTTTATACTTTTGACTGTTTCCTTAATGGCTTTAAGCTTTTAACCTTTTGTTAACTATTTGATCCATTAATACATTTTCTTATAGCAAAGCTGAAGTTCTTGCATTGGACAAGTTATCTTGGTTGCAACTGAAAAGTCATAGATTATACTGTTTGCTGATGTATGAGATGTATATTAAATTTGCAAGTGCCACTTAAAATAAGTTATCCAAGATTAAACTACTATATATGTATATTAAATTTGCAAGTGCTACTTTTAAAAGGTTATCTGTATTGGTTTATGCGCTTACATGTGATATAGATATATCCAAAAAAAAAAAAAAAAAAATTGAAGAAATAATCTTATGCAGCCATATTTCTATGTCTGATACTCCCTCCGGTCTATTTATTTGATAGGTTTTACTTTTCGAGAGTCAAGTTGACCAATTTTCGGAGTTAAATTGAACTACATTTAGTCAATATTTTAAAATTATAATTTAGATATTAAAAAACTACACGAAAAGTACTACAAGTTGTAATTCTTGTCATATTAATATAGTAAAGAAATATATTTCAAAATATTAATTAAAAATTACATTGTTTGACTTTTAAAAAAAGAAAGTGATCAATTATTTTGGACCGGAGGGAGTACTTTACTTTAAAACTAAACACCTTCGTCAACTTTGAACAGTAGACATTCTCCTTCTTTTATTTTACCATATTTTAGATATTAATGTAACCCATCTAAATTATCAAAATGTCTAACTTACCACATTTTAATACGTTATGATACTTTTTAAAGTCTATTTTAGGACTTACTTATATAACAATTAAATTTAATTAATATATTAATATAAGAATTAGCGCACTGAAACAATTCAATTGGAATAATTTGTTATTTTAACAATAACAACCAAAATTTTAAAAAATAAAAACATAATTAAGAGTGAAAAAGAAGAAATTTTCAAATGCAAAAAAGAAAATGCAATAATCGAGAATATTTTATATCAAATTACCACATAATTTTTCCTTTGTATAATTATTGAAATTAATTTATACTCCACATTTTATTTTATACGTCTTAGTTTGATCGAGTTTATAAAGTTTAAGAATATAAAGAAAAAATATTTTTCGTATTCTTGATTGAAACTAAATGTGCGTATATAATACACTTTAAAACTTTGTGATATTAAACATGATAAATCATTTGTATATCAAAATGAAAATATTGCCACCTTATCCTATTAAATAATAAAAATACTTCACTTGTGGAATATTTCCTAGCCGAGGATCTATCGGAAACGATTTTTCTATCTTGATAGGGTAAAGTCTGTATACATCTTACCCTCTTCAAAATCCTACTTGTGAGATACACCGAGTATGTTGTTGTTGTACTTTACTTAGATAAAAAGAAAAATAATAATAATATTTTTTTGGAGATAAATTAAAATGGTGCCACGTAAATTGTTACGAGACGACACGAACAAAACGTGTCTAATTACTATGTGTCCAAATTGATAGACACCATCACACCAACATGAAAACTAATCTTGACAATGGAAATAGTGTCAGTTTACTATTTGTATATACGCGGCGAACCTGTAACGTGTCAACTCATGTATGCGGCGAATTGTCACTTTTATATATGTTCCAATAAAATATCCTCGTTCTTATCCTTTACAACATTGACAATAATATTAACAACTCATCTTTATGTATATAGGTCTGTGTAAGGTCATTGGTGTATAATTATGTACATTTTAATAGATGATCTTGGGTTATAAGAGCTTTTGATATATATATTTTTGTTGGATTTATTAAACAAATTATGATTAGTAAAATTAAGATTCTTGCTTTTGGAGAAAGCAAAGAAAGGGAGGATTCTGTTGATGTATTTCTTGATGAAGAGAAAATGATACAAAGAAGGGATCATAGTGAAAAGAAGCCACCTGAGGATGATCATTGTCCTATATGTTTTGGAGACTTTATAATGCCTTGCAGGACCAATTGTGGACACTGGTTTTGTGGTACTTACTTTTTACTACTATCTTGTAGTTATTTGTTTTTCTATAATTGATCAAGATTGTATATTTGTATCTGAAAAGAAGATTGTATAATTGAGAAGGGGAGCTTTGGAGCAACCGGGACCTATAAGTCTATACGTTATAGGTCTATAGGTCATGAGTTCAAGCTTTGGAAACCGTCAATTATGCTTGCATAAGGTTAGGCCGCATACATCACACCCCCTTGGCCCACCTCTTCTCCGAACCTGCGTGAACGCGGGATGCTTTGTGTACCAGACTGTCCTTTTTACATGACTTTGTTTGTCTATTTTTTATTTATGTTTTTGGTTTTCAGCACCACTGGCACAAATTCTGACTATGGAGTTTAGACTACTTCTTTCCTAATGATCTTGTAAAGCTATTGTCCCTATAGAAATATGTATACATTTATCAGCTAGGCAGGTTTCTAGCTCTCCCTTTTTTTGTAGATGATATACTTGTTGCCTATGAAATTCATCTTTATAGGATGGTTTATTTATCAGTAAAAGAAAGAATAAAAAAAAGGAGCTGGGTGCACGAAGCATCATCGATTACATATTACAGAGGCAGATCTAGGGATCTAGGATTTCAAGAAGATGGGTTCGACAATAACTCTTCACCATAGTTATTGTCGGAGTTGCACCGTGCCATAAGGGAAAATGATATTGTGTATATAGGTCAAAAATCATTTTATACGATGATATGTTAAGGAAAAAATATCAAAGGGCATTTAAACGAGATCGATTGATCCCTCTTTCAGGTGAACCATCGTTCGATCAAGTGAACCATTTAAACTTTTAGAGCATGGGTTCACGAACATCAAATTGGACACATTTTGAAAAATATAGCATAATATATCTAGTTTCGTGGGGTGTCCATGGGCTCACGTGAACCGTGATTTGTATAGTGGAACCGCCCCTGGATCACACCGAGTGCGGGGATAGGCCGCACCCAGAAGGGTGTAATGTGACTGATTCCATAGACTTAACCTAAAAGATCACATGGAGACAACTTTACTGCTTAAAGAAAGATCATGAAAATTTAGGAGTTGTATCCAAATTATGTTGTCCTTATTAACCTTTTTCTTCTATGCTCTGCAGCAACTTGCATATTGCAGCTATGGAATTATAGATCAACAGTACAACGATGCAAATGTCCCATATGCTGTCGTCCCGTTAGTAAGCTGGTTCCTGAGGATTCGTTCGTTGTACAACAGGAAGAGGATGCTGTTCAGCTCCTTAGGGACATTAGACGATACAATCGCCTATACATTGGTGGTGTTTATGGTGTATTTCTGGTAAGTAATTGGTCCATTCTGCTCTTATTCTGTAACTTCTCTGTTTCTTGCTTATTTTTTGCGAGTTCTTTTCGTAGAACTGTATTAACGGTTGGAGCTTGTGACAAAAGGTGTTGAGGCACAAGATAATCGTTATGTGCTCTCCTGTACAATTACAATGTGATTTGATTATAGACTAAACATCATTTTCTATACGTCTTTTATTTGATGTAGGTGTTGTTTGAGTGTTTAATGGTAATAGGTTAGATTCCTCCTTGTTTCTTGCCACGAAATGAAATTTTGTAAGCCAACATTATCCATTGAACTGATAAAAAAATGAAATTAACACTCCGGTGCATTCCTGTCTCGTTATCTTGTCTCTAATTTGGTATAAAGAATTGCTTTGGAGAAATTTAATCAAGGTTAGCAAGGACTCACCTGTTGTGAGTTACATGTGAACTTCTTCCTATTGGAGTGGAAATTCTCAAAGTTAAAGTGTGCAGGGAGTGATACAGCAGAAATTTTCACTTAGATTCTTAAATCTTACTTTTGAATGCATTTTGTGGTTGTTGTGTGGTAAAGTAGCAGTACTAGGATTGGTCTTGGGGATGCAAATAGTATGTTACCTGTTCTGGTCTCATTCCTGAAAGAAGTGTTATTGTAAATTGGTAATCCAGATATTTGTGGCCTGTGGGTAGTCTTAGAACTGTAACCATAGTTGAAGCATATATCACGTGTTTATTTTAGCATAGCCTGAACTGTTTGCTGGTGTTAGTGGATGGTAGCCAAGTCTTGAAAAAGACCTCAAGTAAGCTCAAGGGATATAAAGGAATAGTAACTGCTTCTGAACTGAGTCTGGTCTGCACCAATTGAGATTTGCCGAGTGAAATCTTGCCACAAACCCTCCTTCCCAGCCTGATCAGTTCTATATACGATATTCAGACTAAGTACTGTATGGATAAACATTTTGTTAGCAGAAAAAGTTTTTTAATTTCCGATCATAATAATGAGATCTTGGAGGAAGTTAGTCTTGACATCTTAGTTATGTTGTTACGTGGACGTAGCAGTTGAACCTCTACAATCTTGGAACTATAAAGTTTTCCATCACCAGCGTTCATCTGAAAAAATGAGCACTAGAAACGTATTATAATCTGAAAGATGTAGCTCACTCTGAGTAGGATGTCTGCTTATTGTATCTTCTTCTGCTCGTTTGAGCCCTTGATTGTACAACTAAGCATGTGTATGCACTATTTAGTGGTTTAGGTCATACTTATGTTCTTTACCTGGTGATAGTATAAGAAAAGTAGACACAATTTTCCCTCAATTGTAAGTGCAAGTTTTATTTTGCATACACGCTCTTTTTTTCGCGCATGCTGTGTGCACAGATGGAAATTTGTGGTTTAGAACTTTAGAACCATGGTTTTTCATTAATTTGATTGGATGGCTTCTCTTCTTTTCTTTTTGACAGAAAATAGTGGCATTGCCACTGCTAATGCGGAGAATTCTCGGGTCATTTATGAGCAAACTGATGGATCCTGATCATGTTAAGTTCAACTGTTACGTACTGCGCCTTTTCGCTGTAAGTTCTTTGAAGCGAAGCATTACCTAGCAGCATTTTAATAATTTGCTCAATTCTTGTTTCCACTTACTCAAGGTAAAGGCATAACTGCATCCATAGAAATAATGGATAGTCTACAAAGACGGGAGTCTGAACTGTTGTGCATTATGATTTCTGTAACAGTGTGTAACAATTCTCAATAGACGCTACCAAGAGGTCTTTTTTGGCCTGCGTTTTCTTAGGCCATAATCTTTTACGCATGACAACATTTATTCGCCCCAATCCATCCTAGGGGAATCTTAGCAGTATTTTCTGCATAGCTGTAGTTACATTCTTTTCGATCTTGGCATGGTAGATTCAGAGTCCCTATATTTTATTGTAAAATTGAACTTAGTTACATTCTTTTCGATGCAACAGGAACGCCATCCACATTATGCAGATTTCTTCATGTTGTATAGATTGCTTTATGGGATGAGTGGTTCATCAATTGTTAATGTTTGCATCTACATTCTACTGTTACATATATGTGCTTTTGAGCTAATATCTTTCTCTATATTGCAGTTACTTCTGAGTTGGATCTACAGTAGCTGTGACTTTAAGTTTGTTCCCACAGGTAACTGCTCGTACCTCTAATATAGCGATATTAGATTCATAGATTAGAATTCTGTTATGTGGAAGACGAGCCAGTTAAGCTTGTAATATTAAATCTCTGTACATGAACATGCAATGGTTTCATGAGCAGCAGCTAGTTTTCAAATAAGCTGTTCGGTAACTTGTGATTTTGGTGACACTTGCTGCATTAGAATCTGTAGCTGAGAAAATGCTATTGTGCAGGACGTCTGGGAATATGGAGACTATTTGACATTTGTGCTATGATCATACTGGCAATTTTCTATTTGGCTGGTCTATTCCATCGGTGGACGCTTAGGCGTCATGTGAGGCTATTGGCTGTCCTGCATTCACATCCGAGCTAAAAAGTCCGTGCTGTGAATTTTGCCTTTTGATAGTTGGAAACTGGTTAGCCTAGTTAGTTTGCTGATGATGTTGTTTGGAAGGGAGTATCTTTTTCGGTCCCAAAAGAGGAGAAAATGTGCCTGCGCCCCGACTCTATAGACCATAGTAGTATGGAGAGCGATGATTCATATAGCTGAACCGTGACTGAGGCGTCCTAGTAGTAGTATTATTTGTTGTATAGGTAACCGTAGACACCCTGCTAGCAGCAGATTGTATATAGCTTATATATGTATTCTTATAGCTGCAACCATTAGGTTCAGTCTCATTTTATTGATCGTTAGGCCACATCCTTTGGTGTCGGTACTGTATTAAGTTGAATATTAAAAGTGAAGGATTCATATATGCATATTATCACAAATCTATACTAAATTGTAAATGCAATTTCTGAAAATTTTAACACTACCATAGGGGATTGTATGTCATTATTTGGTGTTCTGCTGGCTGTGGTTGTAGCAAACTATTAATAAACCATTTAAGAAGGTATGAAAGAAAGTAATAAGAGGTGTAAATACATATAGAGATTAACAAAGTGTAAAATAATTATATTACACTCTCGGACCATAAAAGATAACTACAAATAACTATTTAGACGGACCGGAAAATATTCTTTTCATGTCAGTTATTGTATCTTTTCGTAGTTGTAAATATGACAATATCATGAAACATAATATATGCTAATAGAAATAACAATTCAGTAGATTTGTAAAAAAAAATGAAATGAAAACTACACAAACTAAAATAAAAAAGAAAACAAAAACAACTTATAATTGGTTACATTAACTCCACAAATTTCAAAATTTCTTTGCATCACTTTCAAATGCCTAAATTTTCAAGTGTAGTACAGTCAGGATCAATAGTACTTCAGTGGTCATAATGTGTTTTTTTTTGGTTTCCCATCCGGTCTCCGATACCCTCATTAGATCCCCGACTAATCCGAATTCGCGCCGCGTAGGGCCCAATTCGGGGGGGAAGCGCTCCTTACCAATGATTTTTCCGTACCCAAAGCTCGAACCCGAAACCTATGATTAAAGAAGGAGTAGCCTCATCCGCTACACCACTTCACTCGGTGGTCATAATGTGTATTTCAGCAGCCAAGTTTTCATATATTTAGAGAATTCAGGACATAAAACCGCTGTTTTTTATTTCACACAACTTCGAACGTTACATATAGGAGGGGGACGTAACACCTTTACCTCCAAAAATGTGGTACATCAACTTAGAAAAATAACAAGAAAAAGAAAAAAACATAGCAAAACATAGCAAAACGTAATTTTAATTAGTTTGTTTTTCTGCAATTTTTACGAATTTGGCCACTAGTACCAGTAAGGGGACTAAGATTTCCCATTTTAACCATGGCATTTGCAAAATCAGTGAAGAAAGTAGCTGAATTGGAACTATAAGTGTTAACTATAGAATTTGTAGATCCTCCATTAAACAACTGTTGATCAGAATGAAGAAGACCCTTTTGGATTTGCAAATTCTTGAAGTAATTATTATCAAATGATGTTGGAGTTCCATCTAGAGGTGAAAGATTATTGTTACCACCACTTTGTGGACAATTTGCTTTCACTGATGTTGCAAATGATGCATTTATGTTGGTTTCATTGTAAAGACGATTTCTGAAAGTTGTACACCTTGCTTGTCCTATTGTGTGACCTCCTGCATGCATGCAATATCCCAAGAAAATATAAATGACAAATTAAAGTATAGAATACACAAACTTGGCAAGTATATACTTCGACCGACTTTCGGTCGAAGGCCTATTTCAACCTAATTTTATTCGACCACCTCAATCGGTCGAAGATCGGTCGAAATGTCGACCGTTGTCCGACCGATTTGGCGGTTGAAAATGCCGGTTTTTCTAGTAGTGTATGAACATTAATTCAGCACATTGGTAAAGATGATTAAACAATTGATAGGATCATCTACACCTTGTTTGGATGGTTGTAACCTATCGTATAGTAATGTATTATTACCATGGGTACGATGTTTGTTTTGGTTGTTTCTTTAATTAATACTGTATGGTATCGTTAAATTTATGGTTATGTAACCATGAAAACTGTCATTTTATGTAACGACCGATTTGGTGGGATCGCGTCGTTACCTATTTTTCTATCCAAACGTCGTACAACACAATACGATACAGTACCATACGATACAATACAATACATTATGAAACGATGGGTAACAACCATCCAAATTGTGACAAACTAGGAAAAAGAGATTTAACTTATATGTGTTGTTTTGCTTATTAATGTTCTTTAACATGTTATAACAGATATTATATGTTACTATAATTTTTTGAGCACATGAGCTAATCCCACTTTTAATGGTTACATGTAGCTAGATCATCTAAGTGATATGATATTGTTAGTATATAGAAGTTAAACCGGGAAACAAATGACGGTATATCTTCGATTGATATTGTACTTTTTTACACTATCAAATCATCTAACTACACGTAAGTTGTAACGATCTTTAATACGTAATAGTAGTAACTTAGAAAATCTTTACACTATCAATATATCTAATAAAATCAAGAATTAATTAGTGGTTTTGGGAAGTTAAAACAAACCTGAAAGAGCAACCATTTCCTTAGCAGTAAAACCTTTGTTAGAGAAGGAAGAAATGAGGCCACTGAGGTTCAATGTTGGTGCAGGAATATTGTTGCTGTTTGCTGCACTCAGGCTTGCAGTAGTTGAGTCTCTTCTTCCAAGTAAAACAGTCCAACTAGGGCCACCAAGCTGCGAAATCATCAAGTACACACGTGAAACTTGTGGTCTAAAATAAGTCATCGATATTTGTGTGGCTATAAAAAGGTAAAAGTGAAAGTTTATTTCCAAATTTAGAAAGAGTTTATTCTTTTTTAAACAGACTAAAAAGAAAATAGATTCATTCTTTTTTTTTTTTAAATGGAGGGAGTATACTCAGTGGCGGATGCATGTAGAAGGTAGACTACGGGTTTGTTCGATGGAACTCAGTAGGTTTAGTGCGGACAATGTATTTGTGTTAAAAAAATCATTGAATATATAAAAAAATCAAGTCGAGAACCCAGTTACTTGCACTTGAGATTGTTATTCGAAAATTTAAAACCCATAAAATTTGAATCCTGGATCCGCCTCTAAGTATACTATGTACATAACATATATATAATAAGGTCCCAATGACCACAAACAATAAATATTGTAACCTTGTAAAATTTTGTTCATTTTGTCCATAAAATTTGACAAGTACATAACATATCTTTATAACTTACTTTGACAACAGAATCTCTAGCTGCAACTGTTAAAATGTCTGCACAAGATACAACACCAGGACATGCTGATTCAACTTGAGTTTTGATAGTATCTATCACATCAAACCCTCTTAATGATCCACTATTTGGAGCAGCTGTTTTCTCTCCAGTAAAATTTGATGTATCATCTAGTAACACTGATGCATCACAACCCTGAAACAAATAATATGAAAACATGTCACATACACTTTTATTTGACATGTATGAAAATAAAGTTACTAAGAGTATGAATAGTAGTCGAGCAACAATTGTTTATTATCATAATTGTTCGTGCATATATGCCATGCATCGTGTTTGAGAGGCATAAAGGTAGAGGCGGACCCATGTACAATATTTGGGTGCCCCCATCGTGCTCAAATCCTGAATCCATGTACAATATTTGGGTGCCCCCATCGTGCTCAAATCCTGAATCCGTCCGGAGTAGAAAAAGACATCCCTAGTAATTGTTTGTCAACTCAAAGTTATATTAATCTAATCTTTAATAGCCACAATAGTTGACATGAAGTAGAAGACAAGAATGTTTAGTTAAGGGATAATTTCTAATCATTAATCTAACACAACCTTCCTTCGAATCAAAATTATGCTTTACTTATATAAGCATAATAAGTCAAAAAGAAAAGAGAGGATCATTTCACATTTTTCGAGATGTGTACACGTCTCTCACGATGTTTGCAACATCTTAAAAGATGTGTACAATTCGTACGTGCCACATAAACAGGGATTATTGTTTTTGTACGTATAGGAACACATGCATGCATGGACACTCATGAAATAAGAGAGTATAACAAGTAACGAGAATCCTCAGACCCTACGTGTGAGATATACTGAGTATGTCGTTGTAACAAGTAACGAGAATATAAAGTAAGGTAAAGTAACTTGCATTAACAAAACAATCATGGAAATGAAGACGAAGTAAAGAAGCTCCCATGCGAGCCTCATTGGAGACAGCAGAAACCACAGCTGTTTTGATAACAGATAGGACATTAGGGCATGATGATGAGTAAAAATTGGAAGACAACTGAGCAGAGCTCATTCCAAGAAAGGGACATATTATTATTAGTAGTATCAATGATATGTTAGCCATAGCTACTATATGAGATAAAAAGGATGGAAGAAAAGAAGTAAAAGAAGATTGCTTTCTATTTCTTAGTACTGCTTAAAGTGCAATAACCCTTCACATATTTATAGTAGTTGGTGGTAGAAGAGTGCACACAATTGTCAATTTTACTAGTAACTTGGCAAATTTAAAACAATAAACTACGCTAAGAATAAAGACTGAAGAAGGTCTGATTTAAATTAAATTTCCAGCAGTACCTAGTGACAATATTTTAAGTTTGACCAATATATATCTGTCAATAGGGCCAGGACCGGCTCAGACCGGCCTGTTAAGCGTCGGCTCACCGGCCCCGATACCGGTCCGGGCCATTAATGATCCGGTCCAAACCGGTCTTTTTTTCAAAAAATTGAAGCTCGGCTCGGCCCTTAGCCCATTAAGCACCGGACCGGTTCGGTCCGTTTTTTTTTTTATATTTTAGCTAAGCCTATCACTTTGTACTTGCAATTGGAAGGACATATAATCCTATATAAAAAGAGAAGGAAGGTGAAAGGAGGAAAGAAAGGATCAAACATTTTGAGAATCATATACTTTTACTCATTGGTGGAAACCAAGTTTAATCACTATGTTAATTTGATGCACTACTCATGAAGTAAAAGATCGCTGTTATTATTTTAAGTAAGTACTATCTCATCATTACTATAGTACGCTTAGTCAAATAGATACAACTTTAATACTACAACTCAAGGGTGAGAAACTGAGACTATCAAATTCTCTTACAACGTAACCAAGAAGATAAGTTGTATAAAATACTTAATTAATATATATTCTTGATTAGCAATGAAAAAATAGTAAATGAATATGTTCATTCGTGGTACTTAATGAAGCTAAAAATATCTTTGATACTATTGCATATTGAGGGATTCTAAAAGGGACTAAATGCTACATTATATTTTGTATGATTCTTGGCAAAAGCATGTCTCAATTTCCCTCCATATATACTAAAATTTTTCTATGAAAAAACCGGTCTGGTCCGGTCCATCGGTGGGCCAAAGACCGGTCTTTTACCGGTCCGGACTAACCGATCTTTTTTCTTAAGCCCGGCTCGACCCGCAACCCACTTTCTCCTTGTCCCGGACCGCTTATAATTAACCGGTCCGGTCCGGTACCGAGCTAGCCCGGCCCGATTGACAGGTATAGACCAATATACATTGATGAGAAAGTTTACACTATTAGAACACTTTTTCATGTAATAATAAGCCATTTATCATGGTTCTATTTTTTTTAATGAAAACTTACATGTAACTAACTTTCCAGTGACTTGATAGTCATTGAGGGTGTTCAAATTCATAACAAGAAGTAATATTTATGTATACAAATTTTATTTTTTTAGTGAAGGCTGTTCAACTAATCACCATATATTGAACTTCTATGATTACAAGATTGTTTGATAGTGTAAAGTTTCTTTATATCGCGTATATTAGTAAGAAGAGAATTTTAAAACTTCAATGTTCCTAGAAGTAAGTTTTTGTGTGTTTTGAGTGTTTGATGGTGATGATCATTGGTACTAATGGCGATGGTAATAGTGGTGATAGGTAGTGGTGGTTGTTGTGAAGGTGGAGGTAGCCGGTGGTGGAAGGTGGTGGTGGTTAAGGAGTTATGGTGGTAGAGGTGACAGTAATTGATATAGATAATATAATAGTGCGTGGTTGTAATGGTGGAGGTAGTTAGTATTCTAGTGATAGTGGTTGGTGGTGGTAGCAATGAGTTATGATAGTAGAGGTGGTTAGTGGTTGTAGTTGGTAGTTAGTGGTGGCTAGTTGTGGTGATTGACAATGGTAGTGGCAGAATGGTGGTGACGGATGGTGGTTGACAGTTGTAGTGCTGGTGGTAGTTACCGTTTGTGGTAGTACAATGATAGCTAGTTGTCGTAACATATGCCGTATGTACCTAAGAAAAGTAAAAAGAATAAATGAGACGACGTGGGGTCATTTTCCTAGTAATCTTTGTAAATATAGAGTAACTAATTTCTTGTTCCGCTGTACTTAGCATGCTTAACCATCAACTTCAATAGACAAGTTAACGTAATGCTAAACCTGATTGGACATTTTGTAATCCTAACTCTTTTATTGGTCAGCAGTAATTATAGTTAAAATAGAGTTTAATTAATTTTTTCTTTCTAATTAAGTATAGTACTGTGTGCCAATTTTCTTGGTGTTTCAATTCGGTTCCTAATCCAATTTGGACTTAGATCACAATCATGCAAAGATATTATGTGTGAAAGCAGTAAAGTTTGAGAATCTTTGATCAATTAGGGAAAAACAGTGTAATTAAGCTTATAATATTAAGGAAAACCTTGCTTTTAAGGTACACTTGAAATTTAATAAAACAAAGAGAAGAAGATTCTGTATGACTTTTTCATGTCATTTTCAGATATTAACTTTTTAATATGCATAAACCGCGTAAGCTTTCATAAATTATAATTAGTGAATCACTCTTTCAACTTTCTGAATAGACATTAGTCAAAGCTATATGTTTCTTATTGCAAATGGATATATTGGTTGTTGTCTGGACAATTGTATACTTTTTTTTCTGAGTCTTTAACAAATCAGGGTAGAGGGTTAAGTATTAATCGAGTGTTTGTTCTCTTCTTGGAGGTAGTATTATATGTATATGTCCGATTTCCATCTTAGTCTGTACCGTTTTTATATACTGATGGGTATGTTTATTTTGGATAAGCGCTAGTTTTACTTTCTTCCCTAGCGTTGTATTGTTGTCTATTGTGGTATTGTTGTTTTGATTTCCAAAATTGTCTAAAATATCATTATTTTTTCTAGCCGAGGGTCTATCGGAAACAGCCTCTCCACCTTGGTGGGGGTAAGGTCTGCGTACATCTACCCTTCCTAGACCCTACTTGTAGAATTAACCGAGTATGTTGTTGTTGTCGTCATCGTCTTTAATAAATCAAAGATGTAATTCTAAGGCAAGTTCCACTTCTCGGCCAATATTAAAATTTTCAATGAGTTTCACATTGTTTGTCATTATCCACTTAATCATCTTGTAATTAACTAAGAAGTCTTAAATGGGTTTTAATTAAGTTTTGTAAAAGTCTTTGGTCTTCACATCAATCTCCACAATTTTCAATTTGGCTGTTGGGATTTAATTAGCACCCATGCATGCAGAAAAAGGTCAAATATGGAGTGATTATTTTTAGGTTTTTCTTTTCAAGTATAAGTACATATATAAACCACGTCTCTGAGACATTTTCCTTTTTATTTTTGTTCTTTTTCTTTTTTAAAAAATAGGATTTTAGCCAGAGAAGTTTGACGTAGATGTCTATTGCAAGTTATTAACGTTCTTTTTTATATCTCATTCGATGTTTGGTACTCGCTTTGGAACCCGACTAATTCGCACCGAAAAGTTCTATTATGAGAAATAATCAAAGCTTCTTTTATCAAAGACGACTCCATTCTCGGTTCTCATTCGGTATTTGGTACTCGCTTTGGAACCCGACTAATTCGCACCGGGAAGTTATATTATGAGGGATAATCAAAGCTTTTTTTATCAAAGACGACTCCATTCTCGGTGCTCGAACTCGAGATAGATTTGGTGAAAGTCATAGGAGTAATTATTTGCTAGTCAAATAGTGAGTAATGATTTTTACCAACTTTGTATTCTAGTCCTTGTGGCCCGTGGCCTCATGAGGAAACCAATTTGAAAGGGATCTTTGTCACTAATATACCAAGATCTTGTGACATTCAACTGACCCTAAAACTGAATTTGCACTCGATAGTCAAAAGATAAAATATACTCTCTCAGTTCCACTTTATGTATCATAATTTGACTTGGCATGGAGTTTAAGAAATAAAGGAAGATTTTTAAAATTTTTGGTCTAAAATAAAACATAGATATTTGTGTGGTTGTAAATCATTTTAATGATGACAAAGTAGTAATTTTGAAGTTAAATTCTTACCAAATTTAGAATCATGTCTGATGGATTATCCACAATCCAAGAACATATAATTTGCTCAGGGTCTAACCGTATTTATTTTACTAGTCTACAATACAATCACATATTTGAAACACGAACTGTAATAATTAATTCACAGTCTAAGTCGTACATGTTACAGAAGTGGTTCCAATTCGTAGAAGACGCATTCATTCTACTCAAGAATCTTCCCCGGAATTTCTTCACTTGAAGAAGAGAGTTTTCTATTCTTTTGTGGAGAGAGAGGAAAGACAGGTTTTTGTTCAGGAAAAAGAAGCGTTGGTTTCTGTCAACAAAACAAAAACTTTCTTTTTATGGTCCTGAATGGATACAACTGTTGAGGAAAAATCCTAACAGTTGTATCTCTTCCTTTCCTTTTCTATTTATTTAATCTAATAACATATATAACGCATTATATAAATTTATCTAGACATGGGTTCGGGTTGGCCCACATGGGTGACCCCAATCCAAATTCCAACATCTCCCACTCACACATAGTGGGTCAACTCTCATTCTCATTCTGTAACTTTCATACATAACGACTAGACCGTGTGACCAGTGCATACTTCGAGAGCTTAGTAGCTATACATCTGTTAGAAATATATAGCATCTCGATTACAGAACCTTGGAGTAGACCCTAGATTATTTATCACATTAGCAACAATAGTCAAAGCTATAGGTTTCTTATTGCAAATGGGGATATTGGTTGTTGTGTGGACAATTGTATACTTATTTTTTTTTTTTTCTGAGTCTTTAAGAAATCAAAGATGTACTAATTCTAAGGCTTCCACTTCTCGGCCAATATTAAAATTTTCAATGAGTTTCACATTGTTTGTCATTATCCACTTAATCATCTTGTAATTAACTAGGAAATCTTCAATGGGTTTTAATTAAGTGTTATAAAAGTCTTTGGTCTTCACATCAATCTCCACAATTTTCTACTTTGGCTGTTGGGATTTAATTAGCACCCATGCATGCAGAAAAAGGTCAAATATGGAGTGATTATTTTTAGGTTTTTCTTTTCAAGTATAAGTACATATATAAACCACGTCTCTGAGACATTTTCCTTTTTATTTTTGTTCTTTTTCTTTTTTAAAAAATAGGATTTTAGCCAGAGAAGTTTGACGTGGATATATATTGCAAGTTATTAATGTTCTTTAATTTTTTATATCTCATTTGGTGTTCAGTACTCGCTTTAAAACTCGATTAATTTGCTCCGGAAAGTCCTACTATGAGGGATAATCAAAACGTCTTTTACCAAAGGCGACTCCATAGTCCATTCTCGATGTTCGAACTCGAGATCTCTGGTTAATAATGTACTCCTATGAGTTATTACTACTCCACCGCAACTTTTGGAGGAGTAATTATTTGCTAGTCAAATGCTAGTAGTGATTAGTGAGTAATGATTTTTACCAACTTTGTATTCAAAATGAAACCAATTTGAAAGGGATCTTTGTCACTAATATACCAAGATCTTGTGACATTCAACTGACCCTAAAACTAAATTTGCACTCGATAGTTAAAAGATAAAATATATACAAATCAAAATTAAAATATACTTATTCAGTTATACTATAGCAGTTAAAATTTTCCAATTGGAAAGTCTTGATCAAAACTAACAAAGAGCTGATGAGCCCAAAGGGCAAAACCAACATAATCCTCTAGTCAAACTAGATTTAATCCACACTGTATTTTGTAATGGAGTAAAATTAATATATGCATTATAAATCTAAATGTTTTTCACACTATCAATATATTTTAACCAGCTATTTACTCAAAAGTAGAAATTGTATTTCCTAAAACTCGTATTCAGGTTTAACAATTAAATTTACAAATTTTAGGGAATCCTTTTTATTAACATATAAGGCATACTTAATTCAAATTTACGTTACGGAATATGTTTAGTGGATAATCAACTGACTAATTAATCGAAAGACAATAATAACAAGTGTTAATTAAGTAATAGCAATTCAAATGTAAAGCAAGTAAAAAATAAAAGAAAGAGTATTCTTATTGATGTAATCCAAGAATGTTCCAATGGAATCGACTTGAGATCAATCTTCAAAAGAACGTGTTAAATAGAACAATGGGAGCAACCAATCAACAGAGCAATGGCAGCCGTATGATTAATTTTATATGTGTAGAATTACAATAGAGTCCAAAGGATGCCATGAGGCTAGTCGTTGGACGTGATAAGACTTATCTCTTAAATTTTGGAAGTCGTTGGAGCTGAGATCTTATCTGCCCAATCGTCCGTTTGGTCTTTCTCCGAAGTCTGAGTGTCCATAGAGGAGAGGATGAGCTCACTCCGATTTTAATCAATCAATCCGGCCAAACCATGCTGAACCCACTTGATCTCTGATGAACGATGCCCGGTTGAACTTTCCACTCGAAGCTGAATTGCAGCTTGTTTCCAAACAATCCTCTTAAGTTGCCACATCACTGAACACTTGGCAACACGTGTCCCGTTTGATTTTGGCCAATACAGAAATATCGTTATGCTGGAGATAGAGAATGAAGTCATTGTGGAAACTAGAGACTGATCAAATTAGGTTTAATCTTATAATAATATAAAAGTATCACACAACATTCAATTTATTAAAAATCAACTTCACCTAGTGTCTACATTTTTTCTCCCCCTCTATGTCTAAATTAACTATAAAATTTTGGTATCTGAAAAATGAGTGAATATAACTTATCGGAACTGGTCAAAGTTATATTAATTGTGTAAAAGAAGTTGACTGGTAAATCATAGCGAATTATTTAAGATAGTACTAGTACATATTATCAGAGTCAACTTTTTCTGTCACCTATTCCAAAGTTTTATTAACTGAACAAAAAAATTGTGATTTGGTAAAGAAATTGGACTTTATGATCTCATTGAGATAGTGGAAGTCCTTGACATTTTAATATTAGTACTCCCTCCGTTCCAAAATAGTTGTCTTAGTTTGACTTGGAGCGGAGTTTAAGAAATATGGTAAGATTTTTGGAATTTGTGGTACAAAATTAGGCACACATAAATATGTGGCTATAAAGCATTTCATTAAGGGTAACGTAATAGTTTCAACTCAAAATGTTTCCAAATTTAGAATTGCGTCATTCTTTTTGGAACGGACTAATAACGAAATAGTGTCATCCATTTTAGAACGGAGGAAAGCCATTTAAGAGAAAGATCTTTGATGGAAAATTAGGAGAAGAAATAGTTCGTAAACATATCCGAAAATCAATCAGTTCAATTGTTGACATTATAAGCATGTTGGTATAGTAACATAATCAAGAATAATAGGGAAATTTTGATCACTAGCCATTTTTGGACGCGCTCAATGGGGACTATCCACCGTTTCAAAATTCATTGAAGAATAGCCAAAAATTCGCGCGCACACTTAAGCTCCATTAGTGTTGGAAAAACACCCCCAGACTAGCCCCATAACAAAAAATTGGGGCTTTGAACAAAACTTGTTCAAAGCCCAAGTATTTTGTTATGGGACTTTATATATAAAGCTGAGTCCCATAACAAAATGATGGGGCTTTGAACAAGTTTTGTTCACAGCCCCAGCATTTTGTTATGGGTTATGAGACTTTATATATAAAGCTTCAGTCCCATAATAATGCTGGGGCTTTGAACAAGTTTTGTTCACAGCCCCAGCATTTTGTTATGGGACTGAAGCTTTATACATAGTCCCATAACAAAATGCTGGGGCCTTGAACAAAACTTGTTCAAAGCCCCAGTATTTATACTGGGGTTAGTTTACTGAAGCTTCCCCAGTACAAATACTGGGGCCTTGAACAAGTTTTGTTCAAAGTCCCAGTATTTATACTGGGATTTGTCCGGAGGTGGCTATTTCTCAGCGAATTTATTTTTGACGGCTACAAATCAATTAACGCGCGCCAAACAGGCCCCTACACTAAATTTTTACTATATAAAGCTGAGTCCCATAACAAAATGATGGGGCTTTGAACAAGTTTTGTTCACAGCCCCAGCATTTTGTTATGGGTTATGAGACTTTATATATAAAGCTTCAGTCCCATAATAATGCTGGGGCTTTGAACAAGTTTTGTTCACAGCCCCAGCATTTTGTTATGGGACTGAAGCTTTATACATAGTCCCATAACAAAATGCTGGGGCCTTGAACAAAACTTGTTCAAAGCCCCAGTATTTATACTGGGGTTAGTTTACTGAAGCTTCCCCAGTACAAATACTGGGATTTGTCCGGAGGTGGCTATTTCTCAGCGAATTTATTTTTGACGGCTACAAATCAATTAACGCGCGCCAAACAGGCCCCTACACTAAATTTTTACTATATAAAGCTGAGTCCCATAACAAAATGATGGGGCTTTGAACAAGTTTTGTTCACAGCCCCAGCATTTTGTTATGGGTTATGAGACTTTATATATAAAGCTTCAGTCCCATAATAATGCTGGGGCTTTGAACAAGTTTTGTTCACAGCCCCAGCATTTTGTTATGGGACTGAAGCTTTATACATAGTCCCATAACAAAATGCTGGGGCCTTGAACAAAACTTGTTCAAAGCCCCAGTATTTATACTGGGGTTAGTTTACTGAAGCTTCCCCAGTACAAATACTGGGGCCTTGAACAAGTTTTGTTCAAAGTCCCAGTATTTATACTGGGATTTGTCCGGAGGTGGCTATTTCTCAGCGAATTTGTTTTTGACGGCTACAAATCAATTAACGCGCGCCAAACAGGCCCCTACACTAAATTTTTACAGAATAATACATCTCAATCGTCAAAAGTTAGTAGATATATATATATATATAAATCATGTTTGATTTTCAGGTTCCTTCGTGTTTGAAATTCTTTACGTAATTAAAAAGAGAAAAAAAAAAAAAGAGCCAAATTGCTATTAATAAACATTATTACATATAGACATGATCAAAGAAAATTGCTAGGTTGACAATTGATTTTAATATTACATCTTTGACTCGATTCTAGTACTATAAAATGGATAATAATCTGTGTATCTTAATTCTTTTTAAAAATTGAGTAAAATATAATGGAGAAATGTGTCTTTTCAAATTTAGCGACTAACATTATGTCTTATATGGAGTTATAGGGTTGTTTTATATTACAAGGAAATTTTCTAGGAACCTTAACCCTTATGTGCCTCATTTTCATCTTCATATTGTTACTATTCCTTTATATGATCGTTATATTCATTAAGTTTTAAATTGAGATAACTTATCCACATTCAAATATCGAAATTCTTTTAATATCCAGCATTTAGATTTAAAAATTATTTTAATAATTAAATATATATTCAAATTTTAAAAAATTAATCTTAAAAAAATAATCCGAGCCTGGAGTAATCCCTTTGTGGCCATATGTTCTTTTTTTTACTCTTCCTCTAATTTTTAAGTGGAAAAAATGCTCATCAATGCAGTATGTAGAGCAGAACAACTGATTGTATTAGGAGATCAGCTAGAGCAGTGCTAGGGGCCTTTAAGAGTAACCCTAGTGGGCATAAAGATCAAGATCCAAGCGAAAGTGGAGGCCAAGAAGCTAAGGTTGTGTGCATGAAGTTAGTCGAGAGCAAAGACGGGGAAGAAAAGAGGCCGAATAAGAAAAGATATAAGATTGTGAAAAAGGAAACGAAGTTAGCGGAAAATTCGGGATGCCTCCACTGGGAGCTAGGTGGATGTGGAATTATTTCTTGAATTCTCAGACACCATTTGCAGCATGCTATGAAGTTCGTCGTTGATATTTGCTTGCTCAGAATCAGCTGCAAAAAATTGAAAACATACGTTTGAAATGAATTGTTTGATCCTGAAGAGGAAGAGTCTCCTGAGGGGGGAGGTGGTGGAGGAACTTGTCCTCCATCCTCTAGTGCAAGAGGTGGAACAAAAGTCCCAGCAGTGGTTTGCTCAACGGAGCGTTATTGGTTTGCATCATGATGTTCTGGAACTTTGGAACAACGTTTATTGTCTGTTTCCCACAGACGACGCTAATTTGTGTGAGCTTAAATCCGATTAGGTCGCTTAAATAGAATTTATAGAGTGGTTAACAAGCAAATCGTTGTATCAAAGTTAACAGTTGAATAAACAGATAAAGAATAGATACAGACGACATTGAGTGACAAAGTAATGAGTGAGTTTCTATATTTGTTGAGTCATTTCTGAATGCCTTTCAACTATTACAAATAGCTATTTATAGTTTACAAAAGATGCCAAGGCAATGAATGTATTTTAAGACCATTAATCTCACACTGATCATGGTCAGCCCATGATCTTCCTCTTTCATACAATCATTATGGCGACAGTTACATCTTCACCAAAGAATAACTGCTCCAATAAGGGTTATATCAATCGCCTCGTGAAGTTCCACCGAGGGGTATACCAATCGCCTCGAGGTTTGATTTCAACTACCTTGGCTGGATTTCGCCTGTGCCTTGAGCTCGAGGCTCTTGTAATTTTCCACCCACTACAGAACAACTGTTGTTCCATTTACCCTGGTTGTCTGCTATTATATTGATGTCGATGTTTTTTTTTTTTTTTTTTAATCTTAGCTTTTTCCTATTGGTATGTTTTTCCTTCCTTCTCCCAAACCCATTTTCAAAAAAAAAAAAAAAAAAAAAAAAAAAAAAAAAAGATCCTTTGTTTTTTCTTGAATCGAAGGTAGATTGGGAACAACCTCTATAGCTCATCCGAGGTAGAGGTAAAGTCTGCGTACTTCTCACCATCTCCAAACCCCACTAATAGGATCATACTGAATATGTTGTTGTTAGTGGTGGTGTAGCATATTCTTTTCAAGATATTACGCTTAGTGGATATTTTTAGCGTCGCTCTAACAGTTTCAATTCCTATAAGGTTATTATTTAATTTTTAGCCCCATTTTTCAGATATCCTGGCGATCGCTAAATCGTACTACTAGAAATGCCTAGCGATTGCCAATTTTTCTTGAAAGTTTTAATAATTGGACTAAAAATCAAAGAGTTTTCTTACAAAAACGAAAATTTGTAAGAGCAGTGCCAAATGTTTATATTGTTGTAAATCTCCCTATCTTTTTTTTTTTTTTTTCTTTTTCCATTTGAATTGTGGTTGGCTTTGGTAGACAGTGACAAAGTTAAACCCACTTGTCTCATAAAAATGAAGGGCTAAAATTGAAACTTTATTTTGAGTGACAATCACATTCCTATGTTGATAAATAGATAAAGCTATCCATACAATGTTGACACGTGGAAGATAAACCTGCATGCCAACTCATGCAAACCACACTATTTCCACAAGCCCCCCTACTTCTATCCTCATATCTCAAAGTGAAAACCAAACCAAAGCCAAAAAATTCCTTCAACTTTAAAAAATGGCCAGTGTTTCAGGTACCATGGTTAGCACTTCATTTCTTCCAAGGAAACCAGTTGTAACTAGCCTTAAAGCCATACCAAATGTTGGACAAGCACTCTTTGGACTTAAGTCACAAAAAGGTGGTAGAATAACATGCATGGCTACATACAAAGTGAAGCTTGTTACACCTGATGGTCCAATTGAATTTGAGTGTCCTGATGATGTATACATTCTTGATCAAGCTGAAGAAGAAGGACATGACTTACCTTATTCATGCAGAGCTGGTTCTTGTTCATCTTGTGCTGGAAAAGTTTCAGCTGGAAGTGTTGATCAATCTGATGGTAACTTTCTTGATGATGATCAAATGGCTGATGGATTTGTGTTAACTTGTGTTGCTTATCCAACTTCTGATGTTACTATTGAGACTCACAAGGAGGAAGCACTCACTGGCTAAATTTTAAATTTGTTAGCTACCAAAGACACCAATGCAAACACTTCATTTGTTTGATGAGCATTTATTTTTGATATATGTAACTTTTTTTTTTCTTTGTTTTAATTACTCTTTTGTTATCTCAAAAGATGCCACTATGTAGTTCTTTAAGTCATTGAGTTTTGCTTAGTATATCTTCAACTGTTATATACTCATTCTTGTTTTTGGATAATGATGAAGTGTTAATTTTCAACTATGTTCTACTTTGTCTCTAGTCGCCTTCCGCTTTTTCACGTCTATTAAGAAAACCATTAAATAGGATGTATATTTTACTATATTGCTCTTATTTAATGTTTGACTATTAATTTTTTTTGAAAATTATTTCAATTATTAAGAGTATAGTTGGAAAGAACTAGTAAATTTAGTCTTGAAATCCTAAAGAGACAACTAATTTGGGACAAACCATTTCTCGTAAAGTAACAACTAAGTTGGAACGGAGGGAGTATATACTGTTGTTGAAATGTGTGACATAGATGCCAAATGTAATCCATGTTCAACCAAGACAAAATGCATTCTACCTCATTTTATCACAAGTATTATTTTCTGAAAAGTATCATCAATACCTCGGTCTATGTGCGAGATAATCCTTTATTTCATACCCTATGGCTATTCTAAAACTAGCTAAGTGAGAAGTTTTTGATGTACTAGCATAGCAATTTTGGTGCATTTATCAGTTCTTTCCAAGAGGTCATAATTGTTGCGAGAAAAAATATTAATGATGAGGAAGGCTTTTTCGTTATGCTACTAATACTTGCTCTGCGATTCTGTCCAAGCTTAGCTGAAGAAGAGTATGGGGCATAAACAAGAACATCTTAAAGGTCTTTATTAAAAGGGCAGCCCGGTGCACAAATTCCCCGTATCCCATGTAAAATTAGGCGTATGTATATTCATCCATGTTCATCAGACTGTTCCTTTACAGCTCAATATATGTTACATTTTCTGAGTTTACACAATAGAAGCCTAATCTATCTTAAACCTAGAGAAGTGGTCTCCATTGCCAGATAGCAAAGGCTGCAACAAATACTCATGTAAAAAGCGCTTACCCGGTGCACGAAGCACTCCGCGGCTAGTGTTGTGTAATGGGCATATTGTACAGAAAATTTTTGTTGTGTAGAATGAAAAGAATTCATGTCTTCTGAAACAGTTCAAAGAGAGTTTCTGGCTTGTCTGCAACACCATTATCCACATTCTCTTCTATCTCAGTAACCTGAGGTTCAGATGAATGCTTCTCATCATCCACATTATCTTCTGTATCATATTCCCTGTTTCGGAATGAAAGTTCATATCCTGGTGGATTTAAAGTTTCAACTATGCAATGTTCTTGCTGATCATTTGACACAATGTTGTCATCTAGGTGGTGAAATGAGCCCCTAGATGAACATGGAGATAAAGTTACTGATGCCACGGTAGCTACTTCATCACCCTCATCAATTGTTGATCCAAGGGAACATGTTGATCTTGTCGTGATAGAACGTACAGCATGGTCTCGTTTCGACCTGTCCTTTACTCTCTTACACCAACTGTGAAGTGAGTCTCGAACACTTTCAGCCACAAGAGCCTTTCCACACCGCGAACCCATCTATAAAATGTTCTTGCAAAGATCAATTTCATTTGGATACTTGGTAAATGTATTAGAATTGAGATATATGAAAGAGGAGAAAAGGATCACCTGTGAGATAATTACATTTAAAGGAAAGGTGCTGTGGCTACACCAGAATTGCACAATAACCCTGTTCAATGAATGCAGTTTCTGAGTACTATGCATCATAAGACTACAGGTTTAGAAGATCTATCAAGGAATCACAATGCATACTAAAGAATGCAGTAGCATCTGAACTGCACAGAAACCATGTACAATGAGTGCACTTTCTAGTTACCATATACTACATTTATCAAGGATCCCCTTTGTGTTGTAACGATACATGTCGAAAAACAAGTAAACAAGAACAACACCAAGAAACATGTGAGACACTTAGTTTTTTACTTGATTTTCATTTCATGCTTCATCCTAGAAAGACAATCTGACAGCTTCCACTTTAGTCATAATAGCCATCAAAGTAAAGATAAGGACTCAAATTTTTATGCAACTGAGATATTGAGAATGCATTTGGAGTACTAATTTTAACTGCAAAAATGGAGGGGGTAGGTGGTGGAGGTGGAATTTGCATACCCTGAAATCAATCTGATTACAACCATCGCGTGGTTCTTCATGAAACACGATCGTTGCTTGAATCCCCACTACAGAACAAGATTAATACTGTTATGAAGTGAATCATCAATCTATAAGAACAAAGTCTTCTGGATAGAAAGAACTTCTTAGCCAATACAAAGTACATGCTTTGAGAATAAGAACAGCCTGTATGAGCAGTTAGCACTCACAAAAGATTCAAAACTCAGTAATATGATGTATTCTTTAGCTGGTGTTAAGATCTCTAGCTGCAGAATCCTAGTCCTTCTATTTCATTCTTATAATTTCATAACGATGAATCGATGATCGTATGAGAGATTTAAAGAACGGAAGATACTAAAAAACATGTCGATATCATTTTGGAGCATAAATTCCTTGCATACTGATTTATCCCTCCATATTCTTTCATTTTTAGCTGGAAGACAATCTATTTATATCTTGAGCAATGTTTAAACAAGACGATGATCCAGGGATTGTAGAAAGGAAAAAAAGCAATAATTCTCACCAAGGACCAGATAAATGTTGCCATTTCAAAAGCATTCTGTGAGCACAAAAACAAAATGGATGTTAGGACATTTGACCATGCAAATCCATTTCATTCGTTGTTTTGCTTGAAATGAACATTGAACCATGTGTCGAAAAGCATGGGAACTATTGAGAAACATCACCTGAAATGATATAAACTGTATCAATCGTAATAGTATCTTCGGTTTCCCAAACCAAAACAAGTCATCGCGTGGCTTCACTTGTGTTCCGATAAGTGGACCTTTTGGTTCTGCAATTTCAAGTGCCAACAAAGAGACTACATGCTGTAGTTTTGTTCCAACCACCATGACAAGCTTAGGTACAAGGAAATGCTGAACATTAGATACATAGATCAGTTCATACAGGCAAAGGACGGAAAAAAGGAGGGTGACTTACAATGGCAGGAATAAAAGAAAGCCAGAAGTATATATTAAGACCTGCAATGTAGGAAATTAACATCAGTCTGAAACTTCAACAATCCAAAAAGCTGTTTTCATATCACAATGTCATTACCGTGAACGTTGATGAAGATGCATACGATGGCATAACCCCAAAGTGGCCAGCTGCAAAGTCCTAGAATAAGTCAGCACAAATATTTAACTATTGAGACACTTATTCCAGAAGAAACTAAGATCAGAATTGGAAAAGATTCAAAATTGCAATTAGAACTGCACTTCATTAACTAACATACCTGATCCCTACAATTTCATAAAATTCATCTTCCATGCTTCGAACCATGTACTTGTGGAAATTGTAGGTATGTGGAAGCTTGTGATTCTGCACGTTATCGATGTAAGGGTCAAGCAACACAAATATATAAAGCCTGCAGCAATCAAATTTTGAGAACTGAGAAGAACAACCAATAATGTTTCTTGGTTTGAGTAAATAATAAAACTGCTGCAGATACAAATAGAACACCCTATTCGTTACAACGATACTGACTCTGGAGACAAACTGCAGCATCTATTGGAACGATAATGAGTATTCCGGCCTCTTCTTCCCCTCTCCACACACAGGGAAGTTGAGATATTCATAAGCAGAATAATCTATAGGAAGTACCAAAAGAAACTGAATACCTACAGTGATAAAGCCCAATCTCAGTGCCAAGTAATCTGATTTATGAATTGTAGTTCTGAACTGCCTTAGAAAGCAAAGCTGAAACATTACAAAGCAAATGAACATCACATATCTTAGACACCAAAGCTGATCCAAAAACAAAGTGCTGAAATAATATTCACGACAAAGGAAATGGGAACTTCGTTATATTTGCAAGGAAGATAAGTCTTTGTAATAATATTGAAAGAACTATTACCATCCAGATAAGAATTCGATTCCTACTCCATGGATGAGAAGCATGATGCAGAGCGAAGGTGGACTGTCGCCTCATTTCCTTATTCTTTGGCACTAAATAAAACCAGAAAAAGATAATTACAAAATGATGTGCATGGAACCTTGTTTAATAATGTGGATGCAGTGTAGCCTATAAAATTTAGTTGAGATCACTTGATTTTGCAGGACATATATAGAGCAAACTAGGAAGAAAGTAAGAAGAGCAGATGCAGATGATAAAATTCGCAAAAGGAGATTAAGTCAGCTTACACTAAAAAGGCCTAGATAACGGAAGAGCTGACAAAATCCAAAAAGTATTCAATGTTAAGATACAGTGGTTTGATTCAGCCGTATGAACAAAAAGAATAAACTTTTAGCCTTCAGGGAGTGATTTAGAGTTGAGATACCATCAAAGCATCTACGGACTCTGTCCATACGCTCCAAAAGATACTTTACAGGCACCATTAACCAGATTTTCTTGATTGATGTATCAACTTTCCATTTACTCCAACATACATAAGCTTCTTCAATACTATATGTCATGACATCGCATTGCATACTTACGACAACTCATGCAATTAAGTTGCATACATGTTGAACTATCCGAATTCTATTTCCTCAAACTTGTGTTTTCTATAAGTTTTACTTATTAGTTTTCGATCATCCAATTTATATTGAGTGCAAATAGTTTATGATCTTCAATTCAACGCACCTTGTAAGTTGTTTTCCGCCCCTGAGCTCACTTGGTTTTCCCACTTTCTCCAACTGTAGATCTACAATCATATGCATTCAGAAGAACAAACTAATTACACTGCCTTAATGTTAAATGCACAAACAAGGAACAACAGGACCTCTCCTAGATGTATTGTGACAGAGTATTTTCCTGAAAGAAGTCCAATATGATGGACGATAATTATCAGTAAAAGGAGCTTATACAGACATGCTAGACATCCTTTCACCCTGATAATACAATCTGTTTAACTTCGATACAGAACTTTTTCATTATGCCACATGAAAGATAACTATAGCCTATGAGTAATATCCAGTAACATAAGACGGATTAGTTACTTAGAAAATAAGTCAAGTAACCTGCTACAACATGTTAGCATTGGTAACGGAAAATTCTTTATACTGTCAGCATATAAGTTACCTTATAGAACTAAAATTAGCATGATATGGAATCATGGAAACTGTACCTTGCTCATAGCCAAGCCAACAGCAAGACAACTGTAGATTACATGTGTGATGCCAAGAACAAACAAGAAACGATGAAGCTGTTCAAGACCTTCATACGATACAAAAGGTTCACGACCCTGATATATACATATGATGTTAATACAAAAGAATGTACATAGTACACTAACATAAAGCAGCATTTGTATAACATGATCAAGAAGACAATTTAATTTACCTCACCACATTGATGTGATGTTTCATAAATTCCCTTAGGAGGAATATCAGTATCATTTGGAAAAATGGAAGAGCCTGACAAATGTTTTGTTTCACTTGAATAACTGTCATAATCTTCTTGAGAGCATAGGTAGAATTTACTACTGAAAAGTGATGAATTCACACAAATTTGAGATATTTGCCTTGCACATTGTCCCAACAACAATGAAATAAGTCCAAGCAGCATCAACTCTGCTCCAATAACAATATACAATAATTAAGTAAATAAAAATGCGCAACATTTGTAACAGTTTAAGCTTTTTTAGAATAGATGATCGCATAATTCAATATGATTAAAGCCGAGAGGTCTTAAGTTTAATTCAAAAAGAACTTCTACGATATAATTAAGTAAATAAAAATATGCCTGTAGTTGCAACTTTCAAGAAAGGCCATTTGTCAAATGCTCCTTATTTTTTGCCATACTATAGACTGAGGTCAAGAAAAAGAAGTCAACATCTAACAAGTCGCAATGTACTCCCTCCGTCCCAAATTAGTTGATGCTTTAGTAAGATTCATTTATCCCAAATTAATTGACGCTTTAGGATTTCAAGACAGTTTTTGCTATACTATAGTCGCAATGTACTATAAATGAGTATTTCTCAAAAAAAACTTAAATAGTTTAACATTGGAAATGTGGCCGGCAGGGATAAAATAGTAAAATATATACCCTTTTATTGATTTCTTTATGGGTGTGAAGTTGAAGGCGTCAACTAATTTGGGACGGAGAAAGTATATTACAGTTTCTCTCACAATGCCTAGAAATTTCTGAAACTTAAACATTAAAGCATTAAGTGTAACAATTAAATTGCTAACCTTCCTTTAGCTTCTCCACAGAAGCAAAAAGAGCTTTCCTTCTAGTCTTTTTCAACCACTGCACATATATCATAAACACATCCCAACAAGTTAATGAAACATTGTAGATGATATTCAGTGTAATCTCACGAGTGGGATCTGAGAATGGTGAAATATACGCAGAAGCTGTTTCTGATAGACCTCGGCAATATTTTGAAAACATGTTTGCAAGAATAGTTGATTGTATACATTATGGTGATGAAACAGAAAGATATAAAGACCCCATTACTTATCACTATACTCACCCTTCCAAATCTGTAAATGGAACGTTGGACAAACAAGCAAACAAATACCATAACAGTCACCACTGTTGCAACTGACCATGTTGGTGTTTCTTCCAATGACCTCCCTTCCCTGAAAACTTCTTCCATTACAACAACAAACTCAGTACGTTCTCACAAGTGAAGTCTGACGAGGGTGAGCTATACGCAAACCTTACCCTTAATATATATAAATGGGAGAATCAAGATCCAACTAGCTAGTGGATACTGAAAAGGATACACTTTGTTACTTTAACTTATAAAACAACTACTACAAAAGTAAAGATCCATCATGGAATCTTCCTCTTTGTTTATCTTAATATTACTAAACTAACAAGAAAACAAATGTACGTGACTAGTTAACTAGTTCTATCATATTATTAATGTATGTAGCTAGCTACTCCTTCCGTTCCAATTTATATGGCAGCATTTTTTTGTTCGTCTTGTTCCAAAAAGAATGGCATTACAGTTTTGCAATTAATGAAATGATTTACAACCACATAAACATCTACGCCTCATTTTAGACCATAAGTTTCAAAAGTCTTTTCTTATTTCTTAAACTCCGTGTCGAGTCAAACTATGATACATAAAATAGAACGGAGGGAGTAGTTCTATCATATTATTAATGTATGTAGCTAGTTACTCCCTCCGTTCCAATTTATGCGGCAGCATTTTCTTGTTAGTCTGTTCCAAAAAGAATGGCAGCATTCTATATTTGGTAACTATTTAACTTCAAAATTACAGTTTTGCAATTAATGAAATGATTTACAACCACACAAACATCTACGCCTCATTTTAGACCACAAGTTTTATAAGTCTTCCTTTATTTCGTAAACTTCGTGCCGAGTCAAACTATGACACATAAAATAGAACGGAGGGAGTAGTTCTATCATATTATTAATGTAATGTATGCATTAAAATAATGTGAAATGCATGGCACAGCCACAAATGCGTTGGGAGGTGCTTAGATCTCTAGCTTTTGCTTCCTCCAAGTCCAACTTTCCCACATGCATGTAGTCCCAGGAAGGTACCTAACACCTTAACTTCCGCTCTATTGTAACATTTTCTTGTTCACTTTAATATAAACTCTATATATGCCATAAGTAACTGTCTTTTTTTTTTTTTTTTTGTCTTTATTTTGCGAACGTGTGTCAATCAATTATGAAGTGGGTCATTAAAATTTTCCGGGTCACTTTTTTCGTAAAAAGACCTGTTTGGCGCGCCGTAATTGATTTGTAGCCGTCAAAAATAAATTCGCAGAGAAATATCCACCTCCGGACAAATCCCAGTATTTATACTGGGAAGCTTCAGTAAACTAACCCCAGTATAAAATACTGGGGCTTTGAATAAGTTTTGTTCAAGGCCCAGCATTTTGTTATGGGACTTTGTATAAAGCTTCAGTCCCATAACAAAATGCTGGGGCTGTGAACAAAACTTGTTCAAAGCCCCAGCATTTTGTTATGAGACTGAAGCTTTATATATAAAGTCTCATAACAAAATACTTGGGCTTTGAACAAGGCTCCATTAGCATTAGAAAAACACCCCAGATTAGTCCCATAACAAAAAACTGGAGTGTTTTTCCAATACTAATGGAGCTTAAGTGTGCGCGCGAATTTTTGGCTATTCTTCAATGAATTTTGAAATGCTACTCCCTTCGTCCCAATTTATTTGTCATAATTTGACATGGCACAAAATTTAATAAAGAAATGAAGAATTTTGAAACTTATAGCCTAAACTAAGCCATGAATATATATGTGGCTATAAATGAATTAAAAGTAACTTTAGAATTGAATTCTTGCCAAATTTAAAAATATGACAATCTTTTAAGACGGACTAATAAGGAAAGTATGACAACAAAGTGGGACGGAGGAAGTATTTAATTTGTAGATTGAACTTCCAACCTCATATGCCTAACTTTAAAGTCTGAAGTTGAACTTCATACCTTCAGGTTTGAAGTTATGCATAGAAGGTATGAAGTTCAACTTATAGGCTTGAAGATCAGACACCAAAGTCTAAAGTTCAAAAAATAGTTAAAAACTAAATAATTTATAAAAAGTGACTTAAATTGGAATGACGGATAAAACATTGACTATTTCTGCACTTATCCTTAGTCATTGGGAAATTTACAAAACAATGGCACCATAGGCAGTGGTTTGCCTTATTGACCCATTTAAAGTGGTGCCTTATTGACTCATTTAAAGCGGTTTTGCAAGAATGGTCTCTGCAAACTTTAATGAATAAACTTCTTACGGAAATACTCCTACGAAATCTTATATTGACGCCTGTATAAGTATACCGTCCTCCCTTTCTAGTAAGTGCTGCCTCTTAGACAACGGTGTACCTTTTATCTCTTTCCACATTCTTCCAAATAATTTGAAGCATTGCCCCACAAGTGTTGACAACACTTGACAAGTGTTGCCTCGGCAGCACTTGCCCATTTAATCTCTTCGCAGGCAGCACTTGCCCTTTATATTTCTCGAAGAGGTAGCACTTGTCAATTTATAACTTAAAGTGCTGCCTCTAAAACCATTTTGATAAACCATTTTTAAGTGGTGACAAAAAATCTATAATCAGTGATATGCGGGTACATCCAGTAAAAAAATTTGCTAGTCATTGAACAAATGGAAATGAATAAAGAAAGTTACTTTTCTTTCATTTGGTCCAAAAAAATCATTTTTTTCTCATTAAACCCAAATGGTCGCTCCGACCGAAACTGTATTTTCTCGCTGAAGTTTTATGACATGGCATAACCTGAGCATCGGGCAAAGCCTACCCAAGCTTAATATGCTAACTTGAACCGAGTCTAACCGAGTTTTATATCATACGGAGTCAAGTATAAACCGAGCTAAACCAAACATTACTATAATTTGATCGAGCTCGAGCTGCGCCGACTCAATTCTTATATTTTTGCCTCATACTAGGTTATGTCTAATGTCTATAGTGATTTTTCATTTTTTTTGATATATTAATTTAGAAATATATTTTAAGAGAGAACTGAATTTGAATATGCTCTATCATCACCATTGAACAAACTAACATAAACTAATAATATTTAATTTGGAGATTAAATCGAGAACGTAATAATTTACTTTAAACTAAGAACAAATGTGTTAAGAAACATCATGTTTAATTGTTTCATTAAGAAAAGATATAAAAACAATTTGACTTAATAATTGGTATTTTATTTAATAAAAGATGGTGCTTTCCTGCCCGGTCAAGTATTTTTCGGACAAATCTGGTGTTCTTTCGGTCAGACATTATTTTTTTCATCTTTTTATTTTATAGTATTTGTATTTTATCTAAACTATAGATGCATTGTTTCTAGTGTATCCACACTATTTTCTAGTATTTCTACAATGTTTCCACATGTATCTACAATTCTAATATTTCTGTAGTTTATACATTGTTTTCACTTGTATCTACAATTCTAATGTTTTTATTGTTTATAGTGTTTCTACTTGTATTTTATACTATTTCTAGTGTTTCTGTTGTTTCTACTTGTATATACATTATTTCTAGCGTTTATGTTGTTTCTACATTGTTTGCATTTGTAGTTATACTATTTCTACACAGTTTCTAGTATTTCTGTTGTTTATACACTATTTCTATTTATATCTGCATTGTTTCTGTTTGATTTGTATTATTTCTAGTTTATCTTTGTATCTTGTTTATTTATTTATGTCATTTGATTTTTTTAATCTTTCATATCTTGAAAAGTTTGGCACTTTCCAGTAAATTTTCCCGACCAACGCTGGTGGCGGCAGCAAGCGGTAAGGACCGCATGAAGGTAGCATGGGGAGAGATGGAAGATGGGGTCAATGCTTTTCCTTCTTTACCTTTTTTTTAGCTACTTGTATATAAAAATATTGCTATAGTTAATAATCAATTTTATTGTTATTTTTATGTAATAGATGTTTTAGTTTAGAACATATGTGTAATCAAACAAAAAAAAATCCACTACATCGAATAAATAAATATAGAAATACAAACTTAACAATCGCTAAATATTACATTAACATATTATTAGTTATCAAGTTGATTGTTACTGAGTCTAATGAGTGAAAATTATCATTAAAAATATTATATGATTAATCGAGCTAAATAAGAGCATGCTCCATCGAATATGAGCTTTGACTAAGCCGAGCTTGACCGAGCTAGCTGATTTGAGCTAAATTTTGAACAAAATCGGGCGGAGGCTCTTTTCAAAAAGAGCCGAACCGAGCTCTGAGCCGGCTCAACTCTATGCCCAAGTCTTGGCGTCCAAGAAAACGTAATACTAGTTGCATTTTTTATATATCTTTTTATTACATTAGGGGATAGGAAAAATGGAGTGAGAAAATCGGATATGGAGATTTCAACCCCCACCAACATGGTGGATATTTGAAATGCTCACCATTGGAACAATCCAGAATCCCAGTGGTTGCATTTTTCCATGTATTTTATACGTTTTTTTTTTTTTTTTTAATAACATGGAACTGGTATAATACATAAAACACTCCTTCCCCGCCTCGGTTTTCAAATGAGAGATTTGGAGCAGTTATTAAAGTTTTTTCCGTATAATTCATATGTCACAAGTTCGAGTCGTGAAAACAACCACTAATGCTTGCTTCAGATAGGCTGGTACATCACACTCTTTGGAATACAGCCCTTCTACAAACTCTGCATGAATGCAGAATGCTTTATACAGTGGCTGTCTTTTTATGTCTTTCTTCTTTCTGATCAAACCTTGGCTAAACATTCCAAAATCTTTGAAATTTTTGCACCGAAATATTTTTTTCTTTAAAATTCATGCAAATATTCTTTTTAAATAAATACACACACACATATATATATATATATATATATATATATATATATATATATATATATATATATATATATATATATATATATATATATATAAAGAACGGTATAGCGTAGAATTAGCATAGAATAAGCAGATCCTAACGGTCAACTGTTATTATTTTCCCGCCAAATACGGTCTCTCATAGCTGACTCTCTTTACTCAAACAAATGCAAAATGAAAACATTTCTTTGAATCTTTCCATTTCTTTTTTGATAATGTTTCTCATCATTCCATATAATTCTTCAGGTAAATTAAACATTATTATATTCATAACATGAAATTTACTTTTTACATATACATGCAATAATAAACATTTGAACTAATTTCTTAGTATTCGTCTTTATATCTACTCGTTTTATCTGTTTGTCTAGGGTATACTTTATTTTTATCATTGTATCTCCATCTTGTTTTTCAAACGTATTTTTTTAAAGGGTATACTTTATTTTTATCATTGTATCTCCATCTTGTTTTTCAAACGTATTTTTTTAAATGTGATAAATGTGTTTCTCTAGCCGAGAGTCTATCAAGAACAATCTCTCCATTTGGTGGGGTAAGGTCGGCGTAGACCCTAGTCGTGGGATAAAACTGTGTATGTTGATGTATGTTGCAATTTTCTCTTGTTTGTTACAAACCTAGAAAGGTTTTCGAGATCCGATTTTATAAGTCAATGCCATCTTTTTATAAGTCATGACTTCGAGCCGTGGACATACATTGTTTCTTCCATGAGAGTAGGCGGTGTATATAACACCTCTTAGGGTGCAGCTTTGGACCTTGCATGAATGCGGGATGTTTTGTACACTAGGCTGCGATTTTTGCCCAGTGATGGAGCTAGAAAATTATACACAAGGAAATTAAAAGAAATACGAGAAATGTCATACATGAGATTTGAACTAATGATCTAAAGCAATTTTTGTATCCCCTTAATTACCAGTTTACAAGAATTTTGCCTTTTGTCAAGGTGATTTAACAATGTAAATATATAGCAAAAGATTTACGTCTTTATTCTATTCGTTCAGTGTAACTTTTTAATGAATGCGATTCAATTGAACCCCTTTCTTCAATTTAGCTCCGCCCCTAGTAATGTGTGTGCGCAACATAATTTTTTGAATTTTTTTTTGTCAAGGTGTGAGGGTGAAGCAAAGAAGATGTTCCTTAATGTGGAAAATATGTTGAGGATAACAAATTTTTTGATATTAAAATTATGTTATGTTTATTGATCGACATGTTACCAAATTGAAGAAAATAGGCGGAATAGCCTAAACGACACCTGAACTTGGTCTCATTTGCCACGAATTTAGGCAAATGAGACCAAGTTCAGGTGTCGTTTAGATCCAACAAAGAAATGTATGACATAATTGAATAAATATTTGCATTTTTTGGTATTTCTATATATCTGTGTTCACATTTTTCTCCCTTTTAATTTCCAGTTGTAATCAGTTTTATCATGTTGGAAGCTTTGGTGAAGGGCTGGAATGAGGCAAATTGACAGATACACAAAGACATGTATTTGGTATAACACTTGCAAGCTTGAAGATACAAGCTTTTCTTGGTTCTGAAAATTGAAAACAATGTCAAATGTGAGGTTGGCATAAGAGTTAGGCTTGTACTATCAAGTTGTAATATAGTTTTTTTCACATATGATTCCTTTATATACGCGAATCGACAAGGAAAATAAGGCGTTCCGTTAGTGATAAATTAGCTGCACTAGCAAGGAATTGCCCCTATGACTGGAAACCCTGGAGGTCCAGTACTCCTTCATGGAGAACTGGACTTGCGGATTATAGAAGCGAAGTCACTTCCAAACATGGACATGACATGTTGTTCCAAGTTTAGTCCGTTTGGATTAACTTCGCGAAAGGTTAAGAGCAAGGATGGAGCAGGGAAATCAGGAACTCGTAAGATAATAGATACTAGTGACCCTTATGTGTCTGTGTGTATAGGTGGGGCAAAAGTAGCTCGAACAACAGTGATTCGGAACGATGAAAATCCTACATGGAATGAGCATGTCCGCATACCAGTCGCTCACACAGTTGATAAAGTAGAGTTCTTGGTCAAGGATAATGATGGGGTAGGTGCTGAACTGATTGGAAAGGTGGAGATGCCTGCTGAGAAAATTGTTGTAGGTAAAGAAATAAGTGGTTGGTTCCCTATTCTTGGACCTTCCGGGGATCCCTTGAAAATAGGTGCTCAACTGCATCTGTCAATCCAATACAAGCCAATGTCAGAGAACCCTCTATATAGAAATGGTGTTGGAGGTCAGGCCAATAGTATAGGAGTACCGCATACTTATTTTCCGCTACGAAAAGGAGGAGATGTTACTCTTTATCAGGATGCTCATGTGCCTGATGCAACGCTTGCTGAAATTTCGCTAGATAATGGGAAGGTTTTTAATCATAACAAATGTTGGGAAGACATATGTCATGCCATGTTGGAAGCAAAGTATCTAATATATGTTGTTGGTTGGTCTGTTTATCATCCTATACGGCTAGTAAGAGAACCTACAAGGCCATTGCCTTCTGCAGGGGAACGAACACTAGGCGATTTGCTTAAGTACAAGTCACAAGAAGGAGTTCGTGTGATTTTGCTCATTTGGGATGATAAAACTTCAAATGATGATTTATTCCTCAAAACGGTAAGATCTCGAACCAACGAAAACTGCTATATTTATTATGGAGAAGTTATCTCCAATCATGTACCTCAGGCTGAATTTCTCACGGAACATAGAACTATTCAGAAAGTATCATAATATTGGTTTTACTGTCTTTTGAGCTTGAATGCAGGAAGGTGTAATGCAGACTCATGATGAAGAGACTAGAAAGTTTTTTAAAAACTCAAGTGTACACTGTGTGCTTTGTCCTCGTTCTGCTAGCAGTAAGCTTAGTGTTCTCAAGAGACAGGTATTTGGCAGATGAATTCTAATTGCATGATTATATTTTCTTAAAATTGTTAAATCTAGACGAACTCAATCAAGGGACAGCTAGCCAATCATCATGGTTGTCACAAAGGATTGCTTTCTTCTGCAGATTGTTGGAAACCTTTTTACACATCATCAGAAATGTGTGCTTGTTGACACAGAAGCATCTGGGAATGAACGGAAAATCACTGCTTTTATCGGTGGCCTGGATTTGTGTGATGGCCGCTATGATACTCCTGAGCACAGACTGTTTCGCGATCTTGATACTGTCTTCGGAAATGATATTCACAATCCTACATTCACTGTAAGTTGTTAATTTGGATAGCTTGGAATTTTCACAATCCTACCATCACTGCGAACACAGAACTAGTTTTTACTTCTCCACTAAATGTTGTCCTTATCTTTTCTTTCATATACACTTTTGGTGGCTAATGTTGGTTGGTAGATGTATCATTGTATCTCTTACGATATGTACAGAATACTTCAGGTGGCCCAAGAGAACCATGGCATGATCTACATTGTAAAATTGACGGTCCTGCTGCATATGATGTTTTAACAAACTTTGAGCAAAGATTTAAAAAGGCCATGAAATGGCTCAAACTAAGAAAAGTCAAACAGGGGTGTGATACATTACTAAAGTTAGATCGAATACCAGCGATTCGCATGCCTTCTGCAGGGCCAGATGGTGACCGTGTGGTCCGTGTTACAAATGAACAAGATCCAGAGAGTTGGCATGTGCAGGTATTGCACAAACTTCTTCTTTTATGCTGTTGCTTCTTTGTCATATCAATAAAAGTACATTGTATTTTTTTTGTGCAATCTTTCCAGGTATTTCGATCAATTGATTCAGGATCAGTAAAAGGATTTCCAAAAGACGTCGTCCAAGCAGAGGCTCAGGTAGCATACTAACACTAAGCTTTACGAAAACCTGAACACTGTATGTTATTATTTTCAGAAAGTTCTTGCTTGTAGCTGCTGTGTGCATATTCAAGTCAGAAAGTGAAAAATGGAACATGTCAATTAGCTGTGTCCACTTGCAGAATCTCGTCAGTGGAAAGAATTTGAAGATAGAGAGAAGCATACATTTAGCTTATGTGAAAGCAATTCGATCTGCCCAGCACTTTGTTTACATAGAAAACCAGTATTTTCTTGGTTCTTCATATAGCTGGCCCTCTCACCGGAATGCAGGTACGAAGTGCTCTTAGTTCAACTTCAGCTATTGATCTTTACAAATTTGAGCATAGTCTTATTCATATGGCCAATCCAACTAGTTTGGGATAGAGGCATAGTTGATGGTTTAGTCGAAAGGTATGATTTAGTCCCGACTTAACAAAATACTTTCAGTGTCAAAGTAGAAGTTAAAAAAAATTATTCATGCTATAGCAGGTTCTAACCTGATTGTAGCAAGTACTGACAAATTCTAGGTACTTCTTTTGCTTTATAGAAATCCTGTTGTGAAGGTCTTAAGCTTGAAGCTTGCTGAGAAGCTTTCTGAAGCTGCAAGTTCAATGAGTCCTCCGTATGTGTTGTTATGATCTAAAAGTATCAAGAGAATGTGATAGGCACGCTACAAGGATTTTGTTTCTCGGTTTCTAGACTTAATTAGGAACACAGTTAAATAAGAAATGACTGATTTAATGTAATAATCATTTCCTAAAACTGATGCATCAGAACAAGGAGTTCCTACGGTAGTAACATCTTGCCAAATTTCTGTATTTACCAATTCTACTGCATCGGAATGATCAACTTTAACGTATCTCGAGGACAGAAGTGCAATAGTGGCATAACAAGGGAGAAGAGAAGTTGTTCTCAGATATTAAGATGAAAATGAATGAGCATTTTAGTATCTTTAACAAGAAGAATAATTTATTTGAATGTATATAACATTTTAGCACTATATCTTGCTAGCAGGCGCTAATAACCTAGTCCCTATGGAAATTGCTCTGAAAATTGCCAGAAAAATTGCAGCAAATGAACCTTTTGCAGCATACATAGTGGTTCCAATGTGGCCTGAAGGTGTCCCAACCAGTAAAGCAGTGCAAGAAATTCTCTTCTGGCAGGTTTGAATGAGTTTGAGTTGTATTATTTGTCTTATGAGTATATGGTATATGCCCTGCTAGTTAAGCTAGTTCCGTCCGATGGTTTGAATATCAGTAAATAAACCAGGCCATTCCACAAAGAATAATCGACTTGACTCATTTGTTGGCAGCTCATCTGAGCTGAACATCGATTCATTTCTTGGATTGCAAAAAGTTGTAAATATATGCTGACATGTTTGGGAATCATACTTGTCTGCTCATCAAGATTTGACAAAATTCCATTATGAAAGATTGATTCTTACATATGAAAAGGTTACAAAGCGATAGTATTACTCGAAAATTTTACTTATCTCAGCTCTACCTTGGTTATCTAATGATCAGTCCAAAACTGTGTATCGATATGCCTCACTGATCAATTTTGATTAATGGATTTTGCTTTTTCTTTTGAGAAACAATTCTTATTCTGGAATTTGGATTGCATTTATTCCAGAGCCAAACGATGACTATGATGTACAAAATTGTGGCAGAGGCTCTTGAAAAGGCAGGCCTTTCTCAGTATTTTCATCCTCAGGATTACTTGAACTTCTACTGCCTTGGAAATCGCGAGGCACCAAAGCCTGGAATTGAGAAAGCTAGTGGACATCTCCAGGACCGTTTACTGGTACAGTTGCACTTAATTTGCAAGGACTAGGATTTTTACTGATGGCTCTATGACACATCTTAATATCCCAATAGTCGAAGGTGGATTCAGGAACTAACTTAACCAATAGTAAATGTATCTGTTAGACTGTTAAGCATTGATGTAGTAAAGGTAGAGCAATAACAATGTATGTTTGTTCCATTGTCTGTTAAGATGAGTATCTTATAGATGTTACCAAAAGATGAGTATCTTTTGGTTTGTGATTACAAGTAATGTTGTTGCTATAGGGGCATAGGCTTGGATGAGAATATCTTCTTGCATATCGTCGAATTGATCTGAATTTCCTCTTTAGCGCGGTCTGATGCTTTTCTAAAACCATTATCCATATTTGACAGTAAATTCTTTCTCTTGCATTGCCAAATATCTCTTGTCAACTAAGAAATCCCACTATTCGGTATGCCTGAAAACCACTCACTTGTATGTCTTTCAAACTCTCACAGGGACTGGCTCAAAAGTTTGGCAGATTTATGATCTACGTTCACTCGAAAGGAATGATAGTAGATGATGAATATGTCTTGATGGGTTCTGCAAATATCAATCAAAGATCTTTGAGTGGTTCTAGGGACACAGAAATTGCTATGGGAGCTTATCAACCAAATTATACATGGGAAAGAAAGGACAGTCATCCACATGGCCAGGTTTGGAATACAATTTATCTCTTTACCCTTTTGTCTGCACTACAAATGCAGTATCTGAAGAAACTTATCGATGATTTTCTGTTGAAACGCCTAACAGAACTCCAGAGCTGATAATGTAGCACAAAGTTTTTGAACTAATAGAATGTTTTAAAGTACACTAGTTGGATGACTAAACTAATTTAGTTGCTATTTTAAGCATAGTATGAGCATATTCAGGGGCTAATGTAAGACCATTGTAGACTTGACACGGAAAGTTACTTGATGTTGTGACCTGATAGTGTAAAAATTCTTTTCCGCATCCAGGTTTATGGTTATAGGATGTCTCTATGGGCCGAACATCTAGGTGTGATCGAGAATACATTCATGGAGCCGCAGACAGTTGAATGCGTTAGACGAGTTAACGAGATTGCTAGATACAACTGGAATGCATTTTCAGGAGATGAGTACAGGAAGATGAAGGGACATTTGATGCAATATCCAATTCAAGTAAGCAAAAATGGAGATGTTACAACAATGCCTGGCTTTGAATGCTTCCCTGATGTTGGTGGTAAGATACTAGGTGCACCAACAAATCTTCCTGATGCTCTTACCACGTAACAATCTCGTACGTCCAATGACACTGCTTGAAACGCAATATGTTTAGTCGAGTCAGTGAGTTTTGGATATTTGCTTATGAGCTAAAAATAACGCATCGTCCTTTTGGAGTTGTTACTATTGAAGATACTAGGTGCACCAACAAATCTTCCTGATGCTCTTACCACTTAACAATCTCATATGTCCAATGACACAGCTTAAAACGCAATATGCTTAGTCGAGTCAGTGAGTTTTGGATATTTGCTTATGAGCTAAAAATAATGCATCGTCCTTTTGGAGTTGTTACTATTGAAGTTATGGCATATTCCATTATTGAAAACCTAATCATGCAAGTAGTCAAGTTTTTTTTTTTTTTTTTTTTTTTTTTTTTTTGTGACAATTGTACAAACTTAATTCTTCCTTAAATAGCTGAAAATGTTGTAACAAGAATATGTTTTTTTTTCCTACAACTAGTAAAGTGGTCTTACATTGTACAATGCTTCGAAATGTTTGACAAATATTGTGAACTTAGTTGAGCTGATGTAATATGAAAGTCTTGTGGGTACTATATATTGAAAACATCATAAAAATTATTACCAAGAATTAAGAGAATACATGAACAACGAAGTAGAACGAGATAAATTTAAAGAAAAAGGATGAAGATAGCAACGGTAATTTTCACAAATGGTTACATAATTATAGTTTTTTTTCTCAAAAATCACATAATTTGTATTTCTTATCCAAAAGTCACACTACTTCAACCAATATAACAACAAAGTCATATTAGCCGGAAATGATACAGCTTTGGTGGCTTTTTTATTCTCATGCCAAAAATAATATTTTAACTCATTTTAGTAAATAGGTATAATTTTGCTTTTTTTATTCTCATCGCAAAAATAATATTTTAAATCATTAAGAGAAAGGAAAATAAAATAAAAAAACTTATCAACATACCTTGATTAAGTTCAAAAAGCAGCAACTTTGATTTAGATTGATAGCATTTCTATATACGTTAAAACATTGCACAAGGGAAAACCATTATGAAATAAAACATATATTACTTTATAATCTATGTATATCAGACAGTCAACCCAATATATATACGTCTGAGATTAAAAAAAAATGCACAAGAATGAAATTAAATGGAAACCACCATGGAAGAATAATTTATATGGAGGGAGTGGTGCTCAGGCCAGCTTAGGCATATCTCGACTAATTTTACTGGACCTACTATATTCCACCAGCACATGTATCGGATAACTCTTTCTAGGCTAGCTTGGACAAACCTCGACTAATTCTACCTACCTTTCACCACCGAGTAACTCTGTATGGGTCATCTTGTATATACCTCGACTAATCTCATCCCCGATTTTAAAAATAAAATTTTATGGTGTCTACAAAATACACAACTTTTAGGGAGCTACAAGGTTCAATTATTGATGATATGTAATATTAGCACTGTAAGGCATCAACTTGGGACCGCATAGCGCAGTGGATTAGCGCGTCTGACTTCGGATCAGAAGGTCGTGGGTTCGACTCCCACTGTGGTCGTTTTTCATCCCTTGACCTCTTTTTAGGTTGCAATTTGAGCTAAATGGCCTTTATTTTTTTTGAGAAATTTACGCAGCTTAAACAATAGCTAGATCAGTTAAACAAAAAAAAAACCAATTGTTTATATATTTCATGCGCATTTACGTATATTATGTGCATCATAAGTGTATATTTTATGAATACTAATAATGGTAACTATTTATGCAAAAGTTTCTTTTTTTGGTCACTTCACCTATACTTTTAGGTTTGTGTTTTCATTTTTTTATGTGTGCATTTTGAAGAACATGATACAAATCAAAACTTTAACTTAGTTTTGGCCGACTTCGAGAATGTAAAATACTCCCTTCGTCCCATTTTAGTTGTCGTCTTTAGCTTTTTTACGCACATTAAAAAAATCATTAAATATGGTGTATATTTTACTATGTTACCCCTATTTAATGTTTGACTATTAACTTTTTTTGAGAATTTTTGTAATTATTAAGGATATAGTCGGAAAAAACTAATATATTTTGTCTTGAAATCCTAAATAGACAACTAATTTGAGACACTTTTTTTGCTAAAACGTCAACTAATTTGGGACGGAGGAGTAACTACTCAAGGCAAGAAATGTTATGAACTCGTTTTAAAGTGCATCTAGATCCATCAATTTCATAACTGCCCCAAAATTTTACGCATATTTATTACCAAGCTGCAAATAAATATAGGAAATATTGAAAATATGTATTTTTGAAAAGAAAAGAGTAGAAAAGAACAGCAACAACACCACCATCAATTAAAATTTGAGCTATATTTGATTAATATAAAAGTAACTTACATAATGTACTTTTATCTTAATTACCTTCCTCTATAATAATAACTATGCTTCAATATCAATTAGCATATAAATTTGGCCAATTTACGGAACTATGACACTGCAATGGTTTGCCCTTTTGCCTACGTAATAGTGGTTTAGCAAAAATGTCCTCAATTTTAATTTAATGAATAAATTATGTTTGAAAATACTCCTATAAATCTTATGATGCCTCTATTTCTGTCTTCTCTTTCTTCGTAAGTACTACAACACTTGGCTCTGACCTCTCTTTTTTAAGCAACACTCTCCTTGAATCCCAGAGAAAGTATTGTATGGATAGCACTTGGTCTTTCTTTTCTTCGTAAGTACTGCCTACGAGGCAACACTTGCCCTTGAATCTCACATTCTCCCAGAAAAAAGTGTTGTCCGCACAACTTTTGTCCCTTCAAATCTATTCCTACGTTCTCCTAGAAAATTTAAAGTGTTGTTTAATGTCTATACAATACTTATCACTTGACATCTTTCTAAAAAGAAGCACTTGTAAATTGATAATTTGAAACATTCCGTATAGACCATTTTGGCCAAAATAATTAATTTTCATGTGTATCATTTTGTAACGTAAAAATGCCCAGTGTAGTACTAGGAGGCTATCTCTCTCTTATTGGGAAATTTATGAAAATAGGAGATTTTGGCGCATTTTGGTTCCCATAAAAACGATCTTATATTTTTCGCCCAAAGTTCCTAGTAGTCGCTACATTTACAATATCTAAAATTAAATTTTAAATTATAAAATTAAACAAATTAACATATAATTATAAATATAAAAGTTATATGATTTATCGGTTTAGTTAGATTATATCATCATTTTTTTTATAATATAAAATCAAACCAAATCAAATATTATCAATTTTTTAAAATTTAAAACAAACTAAACTCGACAAAAAAAACATGAGCATATTTTAATCGTTTTGGATCAAATTTCAATTTGAATTGAACAGAAAATGATTTTACTGAGGACTTAACGTTTTTCTTATTTCTCTCCGGTGCATTCATGTGACCCTTATTTGTATATAATAAACTAGTATTTGGGCACGCGCATTGCGCGTGATTCATGCTAACCAATACATAGAATATGAGTGCGATAACCTAGACAAAATTCTAATGGATCAAACATATAAAACGATACCCTCGTCCATGCAGCAAAGTTATAAACTGGTACAATCTTTTTTATCCCTTCGTTAACTTTTCCAAGTTACCAAATTTGGCCCCCATTTTTCCTTGATTTTACTCCCTTACAAAGATGTGTCTCCTAAAAACTGAAGGTTGAGCACCATTTATTTATATATCAATAAGGGGTGCCTAGACAAACAACACAAGCTAAGAGATCTCTTTGCAACTTGGCGCTTATGGAGACTTTAAAGCTACCATTTTCTCAAACTATTCTTTGAAATTAAACTTATAGATTGCAGAATCCTTTTTTAGTAGAATGAACAATGTTACATCTTCTATTTCCAAAATAAGTAAAGGCATAAAATAAATGACCAGAAATACCTTGAAAGTAGTTCAATAAAAGATAGTTTGGTGTAATGGTGGCACATGAATTTTTTCACGCGATGCTTCATAAAAAAGTGCTTCTGGATGCTGGCTAAATCTTCCATAGCTTAGAGGGGTGCATCTGACAAACTGTCACAGTAGTGGGTTCTACCATTCTAGGCAACATAAACTCAAATGTTATAGATCTCATACACAACAAATAGAATTTTTGGTGATGGAGCTATGTCTTCCATTGCTAAATATATAGTAATATAATTACCAGCACATAAGTTGACAAATAAGTTTTAGAACGTAGAAGTCTAAGCATTACCGTTGAGTAATTGTTAATTGAATGTTACTTATTCCTTGTGTTCATAAAGAAAGAGTTACGTTAAGTATAAATAGACATATGACTTTCTGTATAACACTTCTCATCGTCTTAAGTAACATAAAAAATTTAGTAATAACCTTTTCATCTACTTGCTGTGTATTATTCGAACTTGAGCCGTAATTGTTTCGATGCATGAATCTGCTCAAGTGGAGTACAACAATAGCATCTAATTATTACAACGATTGCTAGTTTGCTACTCCTAGGATTTAGTATCGTTTTATATATAATAATTAAATACTTATGTATTATTTATTAGAATGTATACTTATAGTGTTTGTTTGAAGGGCAAAAAAGTCTTTCACTTTTTACTTAGTAGATTGGCTCTTTTATATTAGTATATGATATATGATGATTGAGTATCATTATAAAAAAATCATACTGTAACTGTAATGTTTAATACACTTTTTTTTTTTTTTTTGGTATACGAGTGTTTCTTTCCTTCATTTATAAATTCATTACTTTATCTAAAATAATCACCCACCTTCATATTATTTTAGAATTTCTAATTTCCAGCAACAATATAGTCCGTTTTATCCCACAATTAGCTTTGACGATATTGATATGTAGAATCCGGCGCCAAAATGGGTCAAATATTTAAGAAGGCAACAGAAATGGGGTGCTCAAATACATTATAACAAAAATGGGTATATCGGCATTACTTCTGCCGACTTACATCATTTAGTTCACAGCGCAGGCGACAAAGCTAACAGAACAAATATTTTTCACAAGTCGGCATTTGTTCTGCCGACTTAGTAAGTCGGCACAATAAATGCCGACTTGCCATAGTTTTTATTAGCAAACCGGCATTTGTTTTGCCGATTTACAAATGCCGGCACAACTGTTTTGCCACTAGTATTGCATTGATGGATTATAGCTACAACACTTCTTGGTTTGTCTCCTAAAGAATTGGCCAAGTACTGAAGGTATCAAGAAAGTAAAATTGAGATTTCCAGCTTAAACAAGAAAGTAAATGTACCCAAGATTAAATTTTTAGCTAGATCTTAACTTTGTAAAGAAACAAAGTTCTTCAGCCATTATAGTTACAAACTTGCAAAGTTGAAAACAAGAATCAAAAGGGTGTTCTGCAAAAACTTCAAAATCTTTAAAGTTTCATTCCCTTTTTCACAGTATATCACACCCTTCGAATGCTTTGTGTATCGTTCTTTTTACTGTATTTACTCAGTAGCTCAGAAGCAGAGAGTTTAAGCTAAGTTTCTGGTGAAGAACAAACGCGAACATTAAAGGGGAAACAGCTGGAAGCTCAAGGTTCATACCAAACTGATTTCATTTTCAAAGTTTAGGATTAGCTGCAAGTTGCTCTCAGCTTATCTAACAAATCTGAAAACTTTAAAGAAAAGTATATATTTGAAGCTAAGACACCAAAAGTATAAATAGTTTTTCTCTATTATATTACTTTAACTTGTGATATAAGTTATTATCATTTATGAGATGTTATAAATTATTGCTCGCATAGATATTTACATGTGATATAGTGTTACTTTATAAGTGATCTAACTGTTGAAAAAGAATTATACCATCACTGCATAAAAAACAAACACAAATGAGCAGTGACACTTTACTACTAGGATTTAAGCAAATCAGCCCCGTGACACTTTACACTGAGCTAATACAACAACAACAAGGACTGGAACCAGAAAGAAACTAAAATTACACCTTGCGTCTGGATGAGTTGACAGGCGATGATGGAGTTAGCACTGTGTTGTTGGGGTTGGAGATGGTGGAGTTTGCGCCGGTGGTGAAGTTCGCACTGGTGGAGGTTGAAAAGGGTAAAGAGTTGAGGTGAAGTGAATAGTTTACTGTGATACAGTGTAAAATTAGTTGTAGGTCGGCATTAATAATACCGATATGTAAAATTTTAAAGTTGTAGGTCGGCAATAATAATGCTGATTTGTTAATAATAACATAAATTTGTGAAAAATATTTGTTCCATGAGTTTCATCACCTGCGCCGTGAATTAAATGATGTAAGTCGGCGGAAGTAATGCTGATATATCCATTTTTATTACTTTTCTGTTGCCTTCTTAAATATTTGACCCATTTTGGTGCCGGATTCTGATATGTACCCAGATCTTACTCTTCATCAAGGTGGAGATGTTGTTTTCGATAGCCTCTCGATTAGAGAAAATATTTAAAAAATACGTTTGGAAAACAAAACGAAAATATCATGTCAAATAGAATTGATAAATCTAAAACATACCCAAAATAAATCGATAAGCAACAGATATCCAAAATTTCTAATTCCTAACATTAGCAACAGCAACAACAACAACAACAACAACAACAACAACAACATAGCCAGTGATATCCTACCAAGGTGGGGTCTAGGGAGGGTGAGATGTACTGCACCAATGTAGAAAGGCTGTTTCGTAAAATTTTCACCCACAAGCCACTTTTGTCACTGATATTTAGTTTGAAGCCACTTTTTTTAATGGTCTTACATGAAAGACCACTTTTTGAAATTTCAATCTTTGTGGGCTGAAGTTCAAACCTTGTGGTTTGAACTTCATGCCTAAATTATGAAGTTTCAACTTAAATCTGTAAGGGCTGAACTTTTAGGTATAGATGCATAAACTTCAACCTTTGTGGGCTGAAGTTGAACTTCAATCCTTGTGAGCTGAATTTGTGTGAAGTTCAACCCAAAAGAATTAAAGTTCCAAAAAGTGGCATTTCAGGTAAAACAAATAAAAAAGTGGTCTCAAATCAAGGACCACTGCCGAAAGTGGCCTTTGGTGCACTTCGCCTGGCTGTTTCCAATAGACCATCAGCCAAAAAACATTAGTGGGAAACATATTAAGAGAAGCAACATGACAATATCAAAATAATGAAAATGACATATTGCTAGAAAGTATTCAAACATACTCAAGATAAACGAAAACACAAATAACTCATACATAAAATCCGGGTAAGCTGAAAGCATAATATACCTAAAATCGCTCCATTACTATCTACCATCTACCCAAATCTCCGACCTCCGCTTTTTCCTAAGTTAGCATGAAATGAAAAAGAAAAAATAGACAAGAAATCAAACAACATTTAATTCCAACGTTTACTACACTCTCCCCAGTCCCCCCACCCCACACCCACCCCCCCTTCCAGAACAGCGCCTCCTGCTACTAAACCACACTCTACATTCAGGGTTTAGTTTTAGGACTTTAGGGTTCAGGTTCGTCACTCTTATTATTTTTTAAAATCTTTGTTATTCATGTAATTTAATTTACCAACAACAACATACCGAGTGTTATTACGTAACTGAGGTCTGATGAGTGATATGTACGCATACCTTACCCCGTGTTTGCTCGCATTTGTAAAAAGTACCCCAAAGATATTTTCTTTTTGTCTAATTTGGCATGAACCCTAATTAGGTTTTAGCATTTCAGTAATTTCTTGTAGTGTAAATTATTATTGTCTGATTTAGGATTGATAGTTAGTTGATAAATTTATCGGAAACAGCCTCTCCACCTTGGTGGGCAGGGCGGAGCCAGTGTAGTAAGAGGAACCCCCTTGTATTGGTTTAAACATTGTATTTGTTTTGCAAAATTTTATAATCTTATATAAATTATAAATTTAGAATCCCGTAAATTAAAAAGACGAGAATCTTGAACCCCTAATTTCAAATTCTGGCTTCGACTTTGTTGGTGGGGGTACGGTCTGCGTACTTTACACCCTCTCAGACTCCACTTGTGGGATAATACTGGGTTTCTTGTTGTTGTTGTGGTTAGTTAGTTAGTTAGTTGATGAATTTATTGAACTTTACGGCGTTTTGGTACTAACGAAGCTGAATGATGGTTTAACCAGTTAACTTTATTTATCTAATGCACGACTATATAAGAGTTCTCATAATGTGCATGTGCTGGTAAGAGGTAGCAAGTACCTTGTAGAATTAGTCGAGGTGCGCACAAGCTGGCCTCGACACCACAGTTATAAAAATAAAAGAGTTCTCATAATGTAATTTTCTCTGTTCTTTGGATGTTAGAATGGCGTCTACTGGACAACCACAATCATCTTTGAAGAGACCTAGTCCCGCTGTTAACAGAGATGGAGATAAAATGATAATCACTCCTCTAGGGGCTGGAAATGAAGTGGGACGATCCTGCGTTTATATGTCTTTCAAAGGAAAAACAGTCTTGGTAGGCTACATCCTTTGTCAGTTTTTTCCAGAATTTGCGCAACAAGTTCTGAACTTGATTAATTATGTTTGACGTTTTTCGGCAGTTTGACTGTGGCATTCATCCAGCTTATTCAGGAATGGCTGCTTTGCCGTATTTTGATGAAATTGATCCTTCAACTATTGATGTTCTTCTCATTACCCAGTAAGTTTTATGTGCTAGTGCTCGGTTCTATGATGCTCGTCTTAGTGTTTGGAAGATCGTGTCTCAAAATAACACCTCAGCACAAGTTAACTTTTTCCTCTTCTCATTTTTCAAACTTCATCCAATGATTTGCTTCCAAGTTATAGTATTTTGTTTTGTTTTTGTTCTTGCTCTTGGAGGACAGTTTTGAATTTGAGTGTCAGATACATTTCCAACTTATTGTTCAGATTGATTCAGTTTCTCTATATTAAGACGTTATTCTTCTTCTTACTGCTTGCTCACTTGGCTGTGTGCTTGTCTGGGTAAGAGAAGGCACATTGAGGGAGTTTCCGGTATAAAAATGTGAAATAGTATGCTAGTTATCCTTTTAATTATTGATCTGATCGAACCTCTTGTAGACCAACAGGATTACCATTCCTGATGTGCTTTTTCTACCAGTATTTTATCTGCATCCCCCCCCCCCCCCCCCTCCTGTTTTTCTTGATGCCGGAACAAGGGGATGTGCCAATACTGGCGAGGTTAGGAGCCCCACTATGACTCAATAGTTGACAAGCTGCTGCATCATTCTTCCGGGGTTGGAAGACGCTTGGCTTCTCCTTTATGTTCTCCATAGAAAGGAGCCAAATCAACTACACTAAAGTGGTAGATACTCCATAGTTTGTAGGTAGTTCAATGCTAGGCATTATTGCTTATACACTCCAAGATTCGAAAAGGGTCATCTGCTTGAGGAGATAACTTTCTGTGAGACTAGTTCACAGCGAGGGGTGGTTTAGCTTATTATCTACTTTTATGTGGTTACAATTTTGATCAAATTACTTGTGCACTAATTGTCTCTATAGCGCCTTTAAGTCTCTTCGAGATGCATAAGCACTGTTGACCATTTTTTTAGCTATTCCTTTTTTATCTTTATTTTTTGGTTTCTGGTCCTGTTTATCTTTCTGTAACGCTTGCGCTAACTTGCTCTAATGCTTTGCAGTTTTCACTTAGATCATGCTGCTTCCCTTCCTTATTTCCTCGAGAAGGTTTGTTCAGGGGTTCAAAATCTTTCATTCCAAATGGTAGTACATCTTTGCTGATACTAGCTCCTTCTATTTTCAGACTACATTTAAAGGGCGCGTTTTTATGACTCATGCAACAAAGGCCATATACAAGTTGCTTTTGTCAGATTATGTTAAAGTGAGCAAAGTCTCAGTTGAAGATATGTTGTTTGATGAACATGACATTCTTCGCTCCATGGACAGAATTGAGGTTCGTGTCGAAATCCCATGAGTGATCTCCTAGCAGTATTATTAGTCATTCAGATTATATAAAAATTCTCTAGTCAGGTCTATCGAAAACAGCCTCTCTACTTCATTCAAGATAGGGGTAAAGTCTGCCTACACCCCACCCTCCCCAAACCCCACTTGTGGGATCATACTGGGTATGTTGTTGTTTGTGTTGTTGTTGTTGTTGTTGTTGTTGTTATCACTGAGGTCTTAGTTTGAAAATAGATTCTAGTTAGTTATGTGAATATGGATGGATTCTAACCATAACTTTAACCGGGTATTTATTTATTTATTTTTTTTTGCTCTCTAAATATTATATCTACAGTTATTACTCTTCATTAGTTGTATCCAAGGACTCGTACCCGTATGCCATATTGTACTGGGTGGAGGGTAATAGGTCCCGGAGGAATAGACGATGTATGTCAATCTGGAAACTGTCCAAAAAAATAAAAAGATTATGTGTCATTAATCTCATACTCCTGTCATATTAGCTCTGATGTTTTTTTTTCTTTAAAGTTGATTTTTGTTCTAAGTATTGTTGTCTATATCAATAGCCATGTGGAACGCCTGTATTTGCAGCCTTTCGTTTCCTCTTTTTGTTCTTTAGCAAAAGTCAGATGATTTTCAGATATTGAGGTAGAAGTGAAGTGCTGTGGAGAATGATTTATTCTAGCAAGATAATACGAAGAGAAAAACAAGCGGAATGGCAGACCTCACTTGTGCGACCGATGTACTAGTTCCAAAAACCTAGAAATACTGTTGCTATTGGACCGCTAAGAAGGAAAATCATTTCTAAAAGTTGAAATATGTTTATACTGACTGGAAACATCAAGTCATCGCCAAACGAGCAGATTGGATTAACCTTTTTCTTTTATGTTCCTTCCTAAGCATTACAATCAAAGGATGCTGGAAGGAAAAGAGTTACTTGTGGAACTACCTCCTTAAGCCTAATTAAAAGAAAGTAAAGGAAACCTTTTGTAGGAAATAGCACCAAAATGCTTTCCGGCTTGAGAGAAAATGGAAAGAAGTATTTAATTATTATTATTTCCAGATGTTTGATCAGTTATTATGTAAATTTTGGTTAGACCACTCATATTTTTATTTCTATTATTATATTGTAGAGAACCTTGTTTTCGTTTAGGTTCACCGCTTTTTATCCACTTGTATACTGGGTTATTTTCCACCGTATCTATGAATGAACACTTTATCAATTTCTTAGAAAAAGTTGGGCAATATTTTGGTGAGGGTTATTTTGACATGTCAAAGCTTGTTCTGTAGGTTATTGACTTCCATCAGACAATGGAAGTAAATGGTATTCGCTTTTGGTGTTATACTGCCGGTCATGTCCTTGGTGCTGCCATGTTTATGGTTGATATTGCTGGTGTTCGAGTTCTTTATACAGGAGACTACTCCCGTGAAGAGGATAGGCATCTCCGTGCTGCTGAGACTCCACAATTTTCTCCAGATATTTGCATTATAGAATCAACTTATGGTGTTCAACTCCATATGCCACGTCAGATAAGAGAGAAGCTTTTCACTGATGTGATTCACTCAACTCTCATGCAAGGGGGTCGGGTGCTGATTCCTGCTTTCGCCTTGGGACGTGCACAGGAACTTCTCCTTATCCTGGATGAATATTGGTCTAGCCATCCTGAACTTGCTAATTTCCCCATATATTATGCTTCTCCGCTTGCAAGAAGGTGCATGGCTGTCTATCAGACTTATATCAATGCGATGAATGAAAGGATCCGCAATCAATTTGCCAGCTCAAATCCCTTCAATTTCAAACATATTTCTTCCCTGAATAGTATAGAAGATTTTATAGACAACAAACCTTGTGTGGTGATGGCAAGTCCAGGTAGTCTTCAAAGTGGTTTGTCAAGGCAACTGTTTGATAAATGGTGCTCTGACAAGAAAAATGCTTGTGTTATACCTGGATATGTAGTTGTAGGGACCTTGGCAAAGACTATCATCAATGAACCGAAGGAAGTCACCCTCCAAAATGGCTTGACTGCTCCACTTAATATGTCGGTTCATTATATTTCCTTCTCAGCTCATGCAGATTATGCTCAGACAAGTACCTTCTTGAAAGAACTTATGCCTCCTAACATAATTCTAGTCCACGGAGAGGCTAATGAGATGGGAAGGCTCAAGCAGAAACTTACCTCCCTTTTTGCTGATGGCAATACTAAAATTCTTACTCCCAAGAACTGCCAATCAGTTGAAATGTACTTCAACTCTGAGAAAATGGCAAAAACTATTGGTAAGCTTGCTGAAAAGACCCCTGAAGTGGGTGAAATTGTCAGTGGTTTACTTGTTAAGAAAGGCTTCACCTACCAGATCATGGCACCTGATGATCTCCATGTCTTCTCTCAGTTATCCACTGCGAATATCACACAGAGAATTACTATCCCATACTCAGGTGCTTTTGCTGTTATACAACACAGGCTTAAGCAAATCTATGAAAGTGTAGAGTCATCAACTGATGAAGAATCTGGAGTTCCAACTTTGCGGGTGCACGAGCGAGTGACGGTGAAGCAGGAGTCAGAGAATCATCTCTCCCTTCATTGGACAGCAGATCCAATTAATGACATGGTATCTGACTCCATAGTGGCATTGGTTATGAATGCCAGCAGGGAGATGCCTAAAGTATCAGTTGAGTCGGAACCTTTGATGAACGAGGAGGAAGATGCAAAGAAAGCTGAGAAAATTGTCCATGCACTCCTGGTTTCTCTTTTCGGTGACGTGAAATTTGGGGATGATGGTAAGCTGGTAATAAATGTTGATGGGAATGTGGCTCATCTTGACAAACAAACTGGTGGTGTTGAATGTGAAAATGAAGGTCTCAAGGAGAGAGTTAAGACTGCATATCGGCGAATTAAAAGCGCTGTGAAGCCAATACCGCTTTCTGCAGCTTAGCCGCTTGTATGTTTTGTTTACCCTGTTAGAGTTTGTATGCTAATAGTACACTGTAATCTTTCAGGTTCATAGCTAGGAACCAAATATTTATTCTGAATCCTTAAATCTGTTCAGTAATTCTCTCTTTTTTCCGCTTATTTGTTTGATTTGGTATTTTCTTCTGTTCCATGTTCTGGATGTTTGGTGTTCTTATGCATTTGGGTTTTTTCAGGTTGAATTTCTTCAAGTTACTCTGTTTCCCTTACCATAGGGTTAAAAACTACAAAGAGAAGCTTTCTCAGTTTCGTCACATCGGGTGTTTATATCAAGTCCAATAGATGTATGTTATTTATTTTTACAAACACTGTTATAGCTTAACCATGGTTAATTATGACTGTTCTCACCTTAATAAATCACTTATACCAGGTGAGTATGATTTAATGTGAACATTCGGTATGGATAAGTTTTTATCGGGATGAGAAATTGTATCAGATTGGTTGCCAATATCTCCTCTTTTTGTGTGTGGGTGTCTCATATGTGGTGAGCAATTTAAAATACAAAGACAACAAAGATAACGTTTACTCATGGGATCACATATACAATTGTGCTGTCGAGTTGGCTGCTGGTTGGTGTAGTGGGGTTGTAAACCGTTGACATCCTTACGCTCCGTTTGGATGGTTGTTACCCATTATTTCATAATATATAGTATTGTATTGTATCGTATCGTACTGTATCATATTGTAGTGTATAATATTTGAATATACTGTATTGTTCCTGTGGTAAATAAGGTAAAGGGTGACGAGAATATTAAATACTAAGTTAGGGCATGATGAGAAGAAAAGAGAGATATCGACGCAATCACACCAAATCGGTCGTTACATAAAATGACAGTTTTATAGTAATGTAACGATGGATTTAACGATACAATATAATAGTAATTAAAGTAACAATTCAAACAAATATCGTACTCCTAGTAATAAAACAATAGGATACAGTGGGTAACAACCCTCCAAAGTTTGGTAACATGGAAAAAAGAATGCATGGCTCGTTGCAGTTGGTTGAATTTCATTAAACGTAACAATTTAATGTGCATAAGTATTAGTAAAACTTAAAATTTTTTTAACAAGGCACAATTATTGGAAAACATTATGTGATAGTATAAAATGAGCTGTAAAGATTTTGTCACAACTCATCACAACACTTTCGAGTGAGTTATAATGAGTCATCCTGGTCATATATGATTGTGACAATTCTTGACAACAATTAATACTATAAAAACTAGTTGCACAATATTTTCTTTACCAAAACGGTTGTCTTAGTTTGACTTAGAGCGGAATTTAAAAAATGCGGTAAGATTTTGAAGCTTGTGGTTCAAAATAAGCCCTACATAAATATGTGGCTATAAAGCATTTCATTAAGGTTAAAGTAGTAGTTTCTATCATTTACTCTATCGTTTCTATAGCAGCTCTACCAAGTACCCTAATTAAGTTTCTTGACAATATCGTGAATTCATTTTTTTAGCTTGTTAATGTGTTGTATCATGAAACGATAGTGAACAATACAATCTTTAGAAACGTTGAACTTACCAAAACATACAATACATGCATTATGAAACGATATATAACAACCCGACAAGTTGTAAGTGTTTATATAATCACACCTATTTGCGGTAGTTAATTGATTTAAGGAGTGAAACATCTAAACTTGTTATTGTTAATTGAAAAAAACGTATGTACAAATTATTGACGTACAAATAAATAGTTAATGCGATGACAATATTTTCTTATTAGTCCGTTCAAAAAATAATGACACAATTCTAAATTTGGAAATATTTTTTAAGAAAATAAGAGAGAAAAATACAGTAACAACACGATCATATCAAATCAATCATTATATAAAGTAAGGCTTTTCATCATTCTATAACAACGGTTTAATGATAAATTATAATAAAATCTTTAAGTAACAATCAAAATAAATATGAGTATTTTATAGTAACGATACAATATAATGCAAATGTAACAACCACCGGTATGAAAAAAAAAGCTTCTACTTAGTACTCCCCCGCCAACTATGCTTTTGACTTGACACGAAGTTTAAAATAAATCATATCTCATAAATTTATTTTTTTAGACGACCAAAAAAAAGTGTGTCATATAAATTGAGACGGAGCGAGTACGTATTAAAAGAAATACCATGTCATTTGAAGTTGTCTGACAGTGTCTCTTTTATTTTCAGCAACAATGAGGCGTCAACGAGAAATTGAGTAGATTTACATACACAAGAAAAGGGATTCAAAGAAACCCTAATTGTAATATGTACTATCACAATTTGATTGAATTTTACTGCGTGAACGTGGGATGCTTTGTGTATTGGGCTGTCGTTTTTTAATTTGATTGAATCTTGTAATTATTTGTATTGTTTGACTTGAGATCTTCATTAGCTCAGCACTTTCATCGGTAAAATTCTATTCAATATTTTCGTTTATTAGCTCTCTCTTTTTTATTTATTTATTTTGAATTCTAGCTGAAATTATCTATTTAGTTGATGGGAAAATGTGTGCTAATTAATTGTTGAAAAATTAATTTGAATTAGAAAAAAAATATAAAAAGGTTGGAACTTTTTTGCTATTTGTGTGATCAATTTGGGAAGGGGAGCCTTGGAGCAGCTGTTAAAGTTGTCTTCGTATTCGTGTTACCAATAGGTCACGAGTTCAAGCCGTGGAAACAGTGTACATTACACCCCTTGGGATGCGGCCCTTTCTTGGACCCTGCGGGATGCTTTGTGCACTTTTTCTGATTTATTTGTTTTTGGCTAATAGCTCATTAGTAGTTGTAAATAGCAAAAAATTATTTTCGTTGTTTAGATTTTTAGCATTGAAGTAAGCTCTGATTGTGTGTGCAACTGTGTATGAAATGGTTGATAACGATATTGGAATCATTGAACTTGTGGTTCGAGCCATTTATGATGTACTAACTAGTTCAAATTAAGGCTTATCCTGTTGGCTAGAAGGTCTGGTATTCTCTTAGAGATTGTGTCGGGGCAGGGATAAGTGTGAGATTTAGAGAACGTCTAGTTTCTGAGTCTTAAACGACAAATTATTGAGTAATGGTATGAAACGTGCCTGAATATAACATAATGGATAGGAATGATCCATCTTGTCAGTCTTAATGAGGATTAGTACTTGTTGTTTTTGTTGGTTACACATGGGTTTCCATGATATAGTCAATGTGAGGAGAGAATCAAGAGATTGATTCTAGTTGTAAGAGCGCAGAGAGGTGGCAAAGCTGCTCCCAGGGCTTTGGTCTAGTAGTAGTAAGCGCGCAACTTGTGTTGTGTGCGTTAAGTGCACGTCATAGGTTCGAACCTTATTGCAGACGAAAGCTTGGTATTTAAGTGGAGAAGGGTAAATGGGCGGGTCCATTATCTACTGACTTTAGAACCGGTGTGTGTGTGTGTTTTTTTTTTTTTTTTTTTTAAAAAAAAAAAACAGGTAACAAAGCGACAATTTGTCCTTTTGAGTGTCTTAAAATGCAGTTTGAGTTATTCTGGCTGGAACTTTTGTGCCATGAGACAATGTTGCTGAAAGCCTTATATTCCTGTTATGCTTGGTTTTCAATTCTAATATGACAACTAGTTCTGCAAGCTCTTATTCCAAGATTTCATGTGTTACTTTCACTTAGTGATTGGTCATTAATATAGAAAATTTTGGATTTTCTGGTGATACTTTGCATTGTGATTTAAGGGATTTTATACTATTGTCAAGTTAGTTTCTTTTCCAAATTGACTGTTTTGTTTCTTTACCTTGTTCTTTTCTTTCTTTCGATTTTCTTTTTTAAGAGGGATTGGGTGGGGAATAAGTTGCATCTAATATCTGGAAATGATTAACATTGGTAATTATAGGCTCTTACTTTTAGAAATAATAGTTTTCTCTTTTTAATTTCACATATGTTACCTTTGTTTCATTCTTTAGCAGGGATTTTGTGTGTTTTGGTATGGCAAATTCCAAGGGGCCATCTAGCATGAGAACTATGATGTACAATGGAAAGAGCTCTTTACTGCCTCCTAAAAGCCCGTTTCCTAGCATATCTCCCTCATATGTTGATTATGTTCCTAGTTCTGCTGTCACCCAAAAGGGAATTTCGAAATCCAGAGATGGTTCACACCATCAGCGTACTTCTTCTGAAAGCTGTCTCATAGAGGAGCAACCATCTTGGTTGGATGATCTTCTTAACGAGCCGGAAACTCCGGTACGCAGAGGTGGCCATCGGCGTTCATCTAGTGACTCCGTTACATACTTTGATGCTGCTAACATTGCAAACTTAGATTATATAGCTCAAGATGATAACAAATTCAGAAATATAACTCCTGTCCTTTCCTGGGGATCCGAAGACTTTGATTATTACAAAGATGCTGGGCATGCCACATTTCATGTTGATCAAATCTCCTCAAACCAACAAAAGAGTAGGGCAAGGAATGCATCTCCAAATGCGATACCACATCCCCGTGGCCTTCCCACTTCTAGGGAAAATAGGACTCACAGCTTAGGATCATCATGCCCTCCACAAGAAAGAGAGAGGCCCAAATCTGCAGGAAGTGACAAGCAGGATTTAGTTGAATCTGTCTCTCCTGATCAAAAGGGATCTGGTGAAAAAAAGGATTCTTCTCACAGCAAGAGTTCTGCATCAGAAAGTGACACGAAACGTGCAAAGCAGTAAGTGCAACTATCTCAGCTATCTCAAAGGAAATAGTAGGGAAGTGAATAAGTGTATTTTACAGTATGTTGATATTTGCAAGAAAAGATAGTTCCTGATACCTGATATATTTAAGATAATTCTTTGTCCTGTTTAGTTGTACAGTTCTTGTTTGTGTTCCATTGTATGCTCTACTTAATTCTCGTTGCATGCCCATACTATCAGTTTACTTGATTTCGTTGTAATTTCAGCATGTTATTTTCTTTTGAATCTTCTAATAAATGCAGGGACAATAAGTATTGTGATTCTGAGTTTTTTACATTCTACAATTTTGGTAACACCGAGCAGGCCTACTGCCACAGTATTAGGGTAGTCTATGCTCTTTCATTTTTTCAAGGATGCCTTTGTGTTCAATCCTATCAATTCATAGATGCAGAAAAATAGGTGGATTTAACATCTAACACCAAAGTCGTTCATTTCTATGCAACAGAAGTGATACATATGCTAGAAACATTTCTTCATCCTTCCATCCGAACTTACTTGAGACCCTGTTCTTTATCTGTTCTCTTGAATTTCCTGGACCCCTTTACTATAACCTTTCCTATCTTCAACAATTCATTCTAATTCCAAGACATGAGTTAATAATTAATATCACTTAATCATTAAGTGATTCATGCTTGATAAAATCACCCCACTATTGATGCTTTTCAATTCTTATTTAGCATACTTCTCTAGCTAACATTATGTATCAACTTCTTCAAGAATTTCTCTTAATCTTCACACCTATAAATTGTCATCCAGTCATCTCATATGATAGAGATGGAGCAATATGATTTTTAGGTGTGGAAATATATGTTTGATTTACTATATTTTCCTTTTTATTATGGCATTCTCCAAATGATTCACTTATCTGCTAATCTGTATTATTTAGTTGGACAATGTCCAGATTTATTCAACACATAATGAAGTCTACTAAGACAAGCTGCCATGTAATGCAGACAATTCGCTCAGCGGTCACGTGTGCGGAAGCTTCAATACATATCTGAACTGGAAAGAAATGTACAAGTTCTGCAGGTATTCGCTGAAGCTTTAAGTAATATATACTGATAAATGGATGTCTAATAACTGTTGTATTAATTGATGATCTGATCATTATTGGATTCCAGGTTGAAGGTTCTGAAGTGTCTGCTGAACTTGAATTCCTTAACCAGCAGAATCTTATTCTCAGTATGGAGAATAAAGCCCTAAAACAACGCTTAGAAAATTTAGCTCAAGAACAGCTGATAAAGTATTGTAAGTTTCTTCTGTTATACTTTATTTAATATTTCGTACTTGGTATAGTTCAATGTGCAGTAGATGTAATGAGTCTAACCTACACATTGTGAAATTAGGGATATTGTTGAAGAAGTATCACATGAATTATGTTCTCATGGTGAATAAGTCTCGACATAAGTAATAACAGTTTGGATTTCTAAACCTGTGATGGTGTGGTTTTCCTAAAACTGGAAACACATTATTTGGAGCAATGTTAAATCATCAGCAAATGACTTCTTTTGGGGAAGAATTAGTGGTAATTCCAGAAGCATATTTTTGTGTGGAGAAAATGATTATTCTGAAAAAATCAAAAAAATGATTATCCTGGAAATCTATGACTCTGAATTTATGATTTTTGTTTAGCTCTTTTAGGAGCTGTTGATGTAGTACCATTGTACCAATGCTTTGCTCTACTCTGTCTGTAACTTGGGAAACATAAACATATCTTTGTTACAAAGGTTGTTTTTAACTGTTGAAAATAATATTGGAATTAATAACTAATCAACACTAAAAGAGATATTGGAGTTTCGATTCAACTGAAACTATGGTCTTCCAGGGAGAGGACCAAAGTAGTTATCTTCTTTTTAATGCATAACATAATTAGGAGTAGACTTAATACTTATGTAAGAGTAAATACATATGCAAGGGACAAGTTTCTTAAAGAACAAAGGAAACCTTTTTTTCTTCACTGAACTTTATCATTACCTTTTTGATGATGTACAGATGTAAGCTTCGACATTCAAATGCTTACCTTTGTCTTAGGAAAGAAAGGAAGCAAAAGCAAAAAATGCTGTGCTTTTGTCATTATTGAATGTGGGGTTTTTATTTGATAGATTATTATTGGCTTTTAGAAGTTAGTTCAGAGGTAAGGAGGGATCTCTGCTTCAAGGACATTGCAAATCTGCCTTCTTGAAAGAATGCAAGGGGATATTGTGAATTAGCTATGTACTCAAATTTGAATAATGAAACTTCAATTTTTTCCTTGAATACTGCTGAGGAACTTTCATTGTGAATTAGCTATGTACTCAAATGGGGAAACTGTTCTGTTTTGGGCTTGACTAGAAAGCTGCAAATGGTAATATAATAGGAAGTTCATTTTATTAGTTTCCGGGGAACTAAACCTTGCAAATGTTCTGTGCAGTGGAGCATGAAGTACTGGAAAGAGAAAGAGGACGACTACGATCATTATATCAGCAACAACAATTTCCACAATCGCAGCAGAGACAACAATCATCTTCCAGTCATCGGCGCACCACTAGTAGGGATCTCGATCAGCAATTTGCAGACCTCTCTTTGAAACACAAAGAGGGTTCAGGCCAACTTCACATGTGACTGACTGTAGCTAGGACTTTAGTCATTTCTTCTTGACTCTCCCTCGGCTGATTTTTCTTGGCAAGTGACAAAACTTGCACGGTTTTTATTGGGCATAATCAGAAAGAGCTCTTGCCGCTTGCCTCGTCCACCTTCTGGCAGTGATTATGATTTCTGTCATAGCTTGTATCCTCAGCTTTGTTGTTAAACATAGTGATCTTTTTATGCGCGCCTGGTGGTCAATGCATTCGTGGCAGTTGACTCACCTGAGGTGGTTAATTCCGGCATGATTTCTCCTTTGTATGTTTTTCATCAGTTCTCTATGTTGTAAAATTTCCCAGCTATTGGTCCCACCATTTTTACCTGCTTGGGTACATTTTCATGAACATTGATTTGTAACCATTGATAATGGAGCTCCATCAGCTCATAATTTCCTTTCTTCTTTAGGCTATGAAAACATTCTGTTTTCCCAATTGTTAATGGTTTACAGCACGGCAAAACCAAACTTATTCAATACTCGAGATGTATTTTGAAGTAATTCTTCTCTTGCTGATATATTAGTTCTTCTTTTGTTCAAGAGCAAGCTATTGTAACTCAGTATACAAGAGAAAATAAGACTCAATTCTTGAAGTTGGCTCCTAGTTATCTTGAGTACCTGCTCTTGCAGAAGTTCTGGTTATTTACTGCAGCACGGACCTGCTAGGTAAGACCAACAAGAAGTGGGAAAGAAACGAGGCACGATCTCATGGATGGAGAACGTTACAACAAGAACGTACCCAGTGCTATTCCACAGGTGGAGTCTGGGGAGTGTGAGATGTACCCAGACCTTACCCCTACTAAGGTGGAGAACGTATTGTTCGGATAAAATATAACTTGATAATACGAACTGAAAGGCAACTTTACATGGTCAACTAAAAATCCAGCTGACAAAGGTGCAGGAGGCATTCTTTTGGATCAAAACTTTGTGAATGACATAGAATGCTTATCCCATATATGTTGCTGACAGCTCAAAAGAGGAATTTGCAAAGAGCTTTATGGAATGACTCTGCTTTCCTCAATGTAAGTTTTCATATTATCCTAATTCATATCAAATGAATTGTAGCAAAAATTTACCATGTATTAAGAGCACTTATATTGTTTGCTCAACTGCAACCAATCAATGTGAAAAGTGACTTTACATAGATACAAGAAAAGTGTAAGAAAATAAAATTCAGCGTAAAGAGGAATAAAAGTTAAAGCCTCTAATTAATAGTGTCCCTTTAACTTGAAGACTTGAAAGTCCTTTTACCATTAGGACAACAACAACAACAACGACGACGACAACATACCAGTAATATCCAGAAGTGGGGTCTGAGTGGATGAGATGTACCAGACCTTACCTCCACCCAAGAGACTCTACTATTAAATTGAAATTAGAATTTGCCATCTCATCAATTTGTATTTCCTTAATCTTCAATGCGGATTCCTCTGTGTAGTGACAGCAATTAAGCAACTTAACAAGTTTTAGGGAACTCAAGTACCCAAAGCTGGAAGGTATCTCTACGTCCTCACAATAATCCAACAACAGCTGCTGGAGGCTAGGAAAAGCATCCTCCGAGATATTCCATACTATCATATTCATTGGACAGTCCATTTTCAAGACCTTAAGCTTAGGAAACGCGTTATCTTTCACATCCCACTTCCCCTCAAACGTGCATTCATCTATTTTTAAAAATTCAAGATTGGGTAGCTCCCCGATGGATGAAAGACTTCTCAAAGGTTCACAAAATGGGAAATCTTCCAATTTCAAAATTTTGAGAGTTGATGGGAACTCAAACACTCGTCGAGCTGGTGGATATGTGCTGCTATATTCGAGGTAGAGTGATTCTACTCGATGTAGAGACTGAAAAAATGGTGGGGTGAACCGGTAGTCGTCCAGGTCGTAGGGCTTATTACAATGGAAATCATCGACATTAGACTGCTGATCAAAAATGTAGCACCCCAAATTTACAACATTAGATAGAGCATGAACTAAAACGGGCATATAACGAGGAAGAGATATGTTAACCATAGTAAAAGTATCTAGCTTCTTTAAACGGGAAACTTCAAGTGGATAGAAACCACATTCTGGAAGATATGCTCTAGGTACTTGCAAATGCCTCAACTTAACCAAATCCCATATGGTGTCTGGAAGATCGACACTAACATCGGTAATCAATGTCTCTAGATTAACAAGAGAGCTTATAGTTGATGGAAATGGAAGGCCTCTATAATAACTGCTACTGATTTGCAGGTACCTTAAATGAATCAAGAGTATAGTTTCATGGGGAAATGATTCTCCAACATCGACTTTTCCCAAATCCAACACTGTCAGTGATTTAAAAGCTTCTAAGGAGCCTGTAAGTGATGGGGAGAGTGAATCGTCTACAGAGACATTGAAGCGCAAAGAACATTTACTTTCATAGGGAGAACTCCACTTGATAAAATCGTCATTGAAAGAGGAAACAACAAGCCGAGAAGGCATAGTGGTTTCTAGTTGAGGATGATCATGATCAGAAATTTCAGATCTGCACAAGACACAACAACAACGATGAAATAAGTATATGATACCCAATACATCGAACAAACAAAATACATGACCAAGAAGAGTTGGTATTTCTTACCCATAAAACCGTAGTAAATGGATTTCTTCAGCTTTTTTCATGCAAAATTGGTGTAACAGATCATGAATGCGAACGCGTTTGGCTTTACCCAAGCGAGTTCTTTTATCAACCATTACAAGGTTTCTTCCAATAAGATCCATCAAGTAATTAGTTGCAACATGATCCAAGCTCTCCATGTCATTATTATGTGGTAAAAGTCCTTCACATATCCATAACTGAATCAGTTTCTGTACTGAAATTTGTTCATCCTCGGAAAAGGATCCAAAGTACAGAAAACATGGTTTCAAATCATGAGGTAATGTCTTGTAGCTCAATTCTACTACATCCATCAACCAATCTACATCATGGAAAAGGGTTGAACTCAAATTTTGCGATACCTCGTTCCAGTAATCCACTTCTTTTACTCCCTTGGCAAGAAGCCCTGCTGACAAAACTACTGCAATAGGTAATCCCGCACAGCTTCTTGCTATTTCATTTCCAGCTTCTTCAAGCTCACTAGGACAACATTCTTCCCCGAACACTATTTTCTTCAACAGCTCGTAGCTTTCTTCGTTTGTAAGATGTCGAAGATGGTGTGGATTAGTTGAGGCATAGGAAGCCATTTCATCAAGCCTAGTAGTTAAAACAAGCCTACTTCCCTTGTTATCATCGGGGAAGATTAGTCGTAAATCATCCCATGCATCAGTACTCCACAGATCATCTACTACCACAAGGTATCTCTTTCCTTTCAAAAATCTGCGTATTGCATCTGCCAGTACACTTTCTTCTGTTGTGGTATTTTCCTTGTCAAGTCCTCTCAGGATTTCCATTAATACCGATTTCCTGTCATATGTTTGTGACACACAACACCATGAGCGGACATCATAACGCTCCTTTACAGCTTCATGAGAATACAATTTTGTCGCAAAAGTCGTTTTGCCCAACCCGGGCATCCCGACAATGGTTACAACATCTAATGGTTTTGGTCCTCCCACAAGTTGGTTGAGGAGCACTTTCGCTTCGTCCTCACGTTCTAAAGTTATTGGTGGTGTGACATACCCGACTTCCATTTTTGTGTTTGATGGTTTAGTTTCACGCAAAGAAAATCAAGAAAGCAAGAGAAGAAAGCTCAACTTAAGTGTTAGTAACGAGGTGATTCAGGTGACCCTTTATACTCCTTTCATTTCATTTTGTTGGTGTAGTTTGACTTGGCACAAAGTTTAATAAGACTTTAAATATTTGTGGTCTAAAATGATTTTTTTGTTTTTTTTTTTTTTAATTTCTTAGTCCTGGAAAAAGTTGAGCAAATATTAGTTTAAGTATAGTAATTACTGCACGCATCATCCTTAATCATGGAACTAGAATAATTAAAAAGTGGTACAAACAACAATTAAGCTCCCTTCCTGTACACCTTTTGTCCAGTCCTTCCAGTGCTCCCTTAATATGGTGACATGTGTCAAAACTAATTTTTAATTAAACAGCTCCTTAACCAAGGTTGAACCAAAAGATCTTCAATTTGACAAACGGTAACAGAATCTTCGGCAAATATTGCTCAATCCAAAAATATTGCTAAATCTGGTTTGAGAAAGATTTTTTTTCTTTTCTTTACCATGGAAATTCATTCTAAGTGAAAAACAATTCAAAAATCCACAAAAACAACTGACTAAATTAATCACATACAATAACAACTAAAGAACATCAGGAAAGCAAGTCAGTGGACGAAAAATTCCAAAGTTAATCATGGAGGAACTATACATGCTATTAAGAGTTAGTAGCAAATCTTCCGATAGTTCCCATATTTATACTTTTTTCTGATTAATAATATTACTCAATATTGACCGGTGAGTCTCCAATTTTTTAGACTTAACATAGATGAAACAATTTAGTTTGTTCCTAGATTATGAATGTACTATGCAAAGAATAAGCAGACAGTGTAATACATTATTTATATAATTTTTTGAAAAAAATTCGTATGAAGCCGTAATAACTATTTTGTGAATGTTGTCAAAGTGAAAATATTTAAAAGGGCTTAGGAATTTTGACGCACAACTTAATGAATATTTGGAGAACCATTAAAATAAAAAGTAAAAAATAAATCTGTAAAAAATTGTTTGATCTTATATTTTTTCTATCAATAAAAGAAAAATATATTTTGCATACCAAAATGAACCAAGAGTCTCGCTATTTGTATCTACATGTAAGGAAAGATATAACAAAACAATTAAGTGGGTTTTAACCATGGTTAAGGGGCTCTTTAGCTGAAATTAAGTTTTATCCTTAGATATAAGAAATGACACTTGTCACCAGATTAATGGTGCACTGGAAGAACAGGATGGAAGGTGTACAGGAGAGGAGCTCCACGTATGCCGACAACTTTAAACTAGAATAATTAAAAAGTGACAAAAGGCTAACGCATGCAGGCCATTTCCAAAAGCAACCATTATATTTATGATTTATGTAAGGCCCACCATGTTAGTAAAGCGAAATTTCAACGTTAATAAACATGTTTATTCAGAGTCTCCCATTTGAGTCATTGTTTTATCTTTTTTCAATGTTTTTGAAGTTGTCAAAAGATTCCTCATTAAACAAAGAAAAGTGGGTAGGAAGTTAGATAAATACTTCAGGACTGCCCTTGCTTCACCCTCTCTGCCTCCAAATAAGATGTATTACTATTACAGCTTATTTCAACAACAATTAATAATCTTAAATTTGACACAAATGTGATACACCTTTCACTTTCATTTGATGTGACTCCGATTGTAATCAATCATCCGATTAAGTCAAGCTAAACCCACTCGGTCTCTGATGAACGGTGTCCAGTTGAACGTCCACTATAAGCTGAATTGCAACTTGTCTCTGAACAATCCTCTTAACTTGCCACATCATTGAACAATTGGCAATGTGTGTCCGGTCTGATTTTGACCAATTCAATGACGTTTGCTCAAAAATTGCTTTCAAGTATAGGATAGGTTCATTTTTGTCCTCAATATGACTCTTAATATAATTTGCAGAAGTGGGTCACTTTTCATCTATAGAGATTGTATATCCATAACCCTATAGTATGTCCTCAACGAAGACAAATACTACTTAGTAAGAGGAGGGGGCATGGAGGTAAGCTAACATCTAAAATTCTGTCTCTTATAAGGCTTGGGGGGGAGAGGGGAGAGGGGATTAAAAGTTAAAAGTTAAAAAAAAATAATGAAAGTGACGTCTGCCGTTTATAAAACGTCAATATTAGCAGCTTTTTGTGCCCGTAGGCCTCATAAACAATAAATATTTCAGCGAAAATTTAGACATGCTCTAATTGCAAAAAAATTCACCTAGTGCCCTCAATAAGACATGGTCTCACCTAATTGCCCCCACTTACAAATATTTTAAGTAAATGTCCTCCACATCATACCCCCTTATGAAAGGACTATTTTGTCCCAACTTGTTTAATTCATGCTGAACATGTTTTCTTCTCTCTTTCCCCATTCCTGGCCTCCTACTTTCTTCTTTGTGTGCTGAAAATTTGGGATTTTTTCTTGTGTTTGCTTGATTCCAGTGATTTGAAGTTTTTTATAGCCTATGGCTATTAGATATTCATGTTTTGTATAGAGCTTAAAATCTTGACCATGGCCAAGAGTTGCATAGACTTTCTCTGCAAGGTGCTTATTGCAGTAGAGTTTAAAGTCTTGGCTATTGCCAATACTTGCAGAGATGTTCCGTGTAAGTTGTCGCTTCTACCAGAACTTAGAGTCTTAGCTATTGCCAAGAGTTGCAGAGACTTTGTCTCCAACATGTTCACTGCAGTACAAACTTGTTCACTGCAGTAGAGGTAGAAGTCTTGGCAATTACCAATACTCTTCTCTTAGAGATTTTTAGTGTAAGGTCCCCCTTGCAACAGAACTTAAAGTCTTGACTATTGCCAAGAGTTGCAGAGACTTTCTCTGCAAGTTTTGTACTGCAATATAGGTAAAAGTCTTGGCAATTGCCAATACTTGCAGAGACTATTTGTACAAGTTGCTCCTTCCACTAGAGTTTAAAGTCCTGGTAATTGTCAAGTTAACCAAATCCCATATCGTGTCTGGAAGAACGACCATAACATCGGTAATCAATGTCTCTAGATTAACAAGAGAGCTTATAGTTGATGGAAATGGAAGGCCTATTAAATAACTGCTACTGATTTGCAGGTACCTTAAATGAATCAAGAGTATAATTTCATGGGGAAATGATTCTCTAACATCGACTTTTCCCAAATCCAACACGGTCAGTGATTTAAAAGCTTCTAAGGAGCCCGTAAGTGATGGGGACAGTGAAGCGCGTACATAGACATTGAAGCGCAAAGAAAGTTTACTTTCATAGCGAGAACTCCACTCCATAAAATCATCATTGAAAGAGGAAACAACAAGCCAAGAAGGCATAGTGGTTTCTAGTTGAGGATGATCATAATCAGAAATTTCAGATCTGCGCAAGACACAATAACAACGATGAAATAAGTATATGATACCCAATACATCGAACAAACAAAATACAAGACCAAGAAGAGTTGGTATTTCTTACCCATAAAACCGTAGTAAATGGATTTCCTCAGCTTTTTTCATGCAAAATTGGTGTAACAGATCATGAATGCGAACGCATTTGGCTTTACCCAATAGAGTTCTTTTAGCAACCATTACGAGGTTTCTTCCAATAAGATCCATCAAGTAATTAGTTGCAACATGATCCAAGCTCTCCATGTCATTATTATATGGTAAAAGTCCTTCACATATCCATAACTGAATCAGTCTCTGTACTGAAATTTGTTCATCCTCGGAAAAGGATCCAAAGTACAGAAAACATGGTTTCAAATCATGAGGTAATGTCTTGTAGCTCAATTCTACTACATCCATTAACCAATCTACATCATGGAAAAGGGTTGAACTCAAATTTTGCGATACCTCATCCCAGTAATCCACTTCCTTTACTCCCTTGGCAAGAAGCCCTGCTGACAAAACTACTGCAATAGGTAATCCCGCGCAGCTTCTTGCTATTTCATTTCCAGCTTCTTCAAGCTCACAAGGACAACTTTCTTCCCCGAACACTATTTTCTTCAACAGCTCGTAGCTTTCTTCGTTTGTAAGATGTCGAAGATGGTGTGGATTAGTTGAGGCATAGGAAGCCATTTCATCAAGCCTAGTAGTTAAAACAAGCCTACTTCCATTGTTATCATCGGGGAAGATTAGTCGTAAATCATTCCATGCATCAGTACTCCACAGATCATCTACTACCACAAGATATCTCTTTCCTATAAAAAATCTGCGTATTTCAGCTGCCAATACACTTTCTTCTGTTGTGGTATTTTCCTTGTCAAGTCCTCTCATGATTTCCATTAATACCGATTTCCTGTCATATGTTTGTGAAACACAACACCATGAGCGGACATCATAACGCTCCTTTACAACTTCATGAGAATACAATGTTGTCGCAAAAGTCGTTTTGCCCAATCCGGGCATCCCGACAATGGTTACAACATCTAATTGTTTTGGTCCTCCCACAAGTTGCTTGAGGAGCGCTTTTGCTTCGTCCTCACGTTCTAAAGTTATTGATGGTGTGATATACCCGACTTCCATTTTTGTGTTTGATGGTTTAGTCTCACGCAAAGAAAATCAAGAGAGCAAGAGAAGAAGCTCAACTGTTTATTTTGGATAAGCTAGCTCCCTAACAATGTATTGTTTTTTTATTGTGGTATTGGTTTTTTGATTTTCAAAATAGTCTAAAATATCTATATTTTTCCTGGTTGAGGGTAAGCCGCCTCTACAAGACCCGAATAGTTTCAGTCAAAGAAATTCAAAGGACGCGTTTCTACCATTATTGCACCCATTATGCATAAATCATGGAACTAGAATAATTAAAAAGTGGTATGACAATTTTAGTAAAAATTTCGTGTAGAGACCTGTTTGGCGCGCGCTAATTGATTTATAGCCGACAAAAATAAATTCGCTGAGAAATAACTATTTCCGGACAAATCCCAGTATTATACTGGGCTTTGAACAAGTATTTATACTGGGAAGCTTCAGTAAACTAACCCCAGTATAAAATATTGGGGCTTTGAATAAATTTTGTTCAAAGCCCAAGTATTTTGTTATGGGACTAGTCTAGGGTGTTTTTCCAATGCTAATGCAGCTCAAATGTGCGCGCGAATTTTTTGCTATTCTTCAATGAATTTTGAAACGGTGGATAGTCCCCAATGAACGCGGCCAAAAATGGCTACCGATCAAAATTTCACACAATTTTAAACTAGAATAATTAAAGGGACAATTACATTGAGAGACACCACACTCATGAAAATTACCAAAAAAGACCCCTATTTTGCTACCTTACATGACATAGCACCCCCTCCCTTTTTTTAATTTTTTCTTTCACTCCATAGCATCCCCTTTATAAAGAAAAAAAACCCTAGCCCCCCATTTTCCCTCTCTTCTCCTTCTCTCCTTCACATTTTTCTCTCTTCTCTTCTCTTCCCCCATAAACCCTAACGCCGCCGCCGCCCCCCAACCCTTCCACCACTGCCCCACCGTCACCTCCTCTCCTCCAAGCCACTGAAGTCGTGGTCACCACCACCACCGCTGATGCTGCTTCTTCTTCGTCTCGTTTTCTTTTGTTTTTTTTTTTTTTTTGTTTTTGTATAACAATGTCGATTTTGATTGTAAATCTCGGTTAAAACTCCGATGAGTTTGTTTAAAAAAGTTGTTTATCATATTTCTTCTTCTTTTTACACAATTTTCATAAGTATCCATTGAGATCTACTAGTTTTTTCTAAAAACTTTTTAGATCTAGTGTTTTTCTTGTATAAAACTGTATAGATCTGGAATGTTTGTTAAGCTTTTGTGTAAAAGCTGCCCGAAACACTGTTTAAAGTCAGTTTTGCAAATTTATACACTTTTATACATTTTTATACAAGTTTATACAATTCTGTAAACGTGTATAAAAATGTATAAATCTGTATAAGCCACTGAAGTCGTGGTCACCACCACCACCGCTGATGCTGCTTCTTCTTCGTCTCGTTTTCTTTTTGTTCTTTTTTTTTTTTTTTTTTGTATACACTTTTATACATTTTTATACAAGTTTATACAATTATGTAAACGTGTATAAAAATATATAAATCTGTATATGTACGCATTAACAGTGTATAAAATACATTCTATGCATTGTAAATTTTGTATAAAGCTGTATATGCGTGTATGAACAATGAATAAAATAGTATAAGTTTCAGATTCGTGCACTTTTATGGATGTTTTGTATAAAATTTATATTTTTGTGTATATTTTTGTATTTTTCTTCTTGCATACACAATTTTATATGTATTTACATGTATAATTTATTATTTTGAAAGATTTAGGTGTATAAAATTATCAAAAACAATTATTTAAACAAATCCACAAATAAAATAAATAAATCCGGTGAATTTTTGATTTTCCGGCCACCGGCCACCGCCGGCCGGCGGCGGCAGCGGTGGCAGGTCGGTTTCTGGTGGTGGGGCAGTGGTGGGGGAGGGTGGGGGAGTGGTTCCTAGGGTTTTAGTTTAAATGGGTGCTATGTTGTGTAATTTTGAAAATAAGGGAGTGATATGTTGTGTAATGTAAAAATAAAGGGGTGCTATGGATGAAATGTGGCCTCTCATTTGTAATTTTGTGTTGAGGGGTGCCTAGTTTTGAAAATTCCCCTTAATTAAAAGCAACCATTATGATTTAGGGAAAATTTCATAACTAACCAACTATCCTACATAGCCCTACTAGATAATAGACATATTAACATATATCAATGGCTAACCAAATTTGATGCTAAATAATAGGTACATGGATATCCTAACTTCTAAGATATCTGCATGAATATCTCCTATATATTAGCATCGATTCTGATAACAATCAGCAGCCGAAAATTGTGGAAACGAAATGCTGCGTGAATATAGTAAACACTGTGTGAAAATAAACGAAATGCTGGTAATATGTACAATACTGATATGCACTGAATATTCATAGTACAATACTGATATGTACTTTGGTATATTAAATACTGATATGCACTATATATTCATATTATAAACATAATAATTTGTATACAAGCTTAATAATATGTATGAACTGTAAAACAATAATATGTATGCACAGTATATCAAAATGTATGCATCTTACATGCTTTAAAGATATATTCAGTAGATATACCACTGGTATGTGCAATACAATTCTATATCAATAATCTATAAGTAAAAGATATTCTTTTTATGCAACCATAAGCAAATAATAACACAAATATGCAATAAATATATCAGTAAAATATAATTTCAGTGACAGTATTCAAAATATATCAGTAAAAATATCAACAGGAACACTTAATTAAAAAAGTCAGAACCTGCGATTTCTTTAAGCTAAAGATCGCTTTGATTTTTTTAAGACCGAAAAAATGGTAATTAATGTTAAGCGTGGTTAATACTTGAGAAGCGAGAAAATTAATAAATGCTCACTTAATGAATATCCCCATTCCCATAATTATAGGCACAGTAAAAGGAAGATAAAAAGTTTTTAAAAGTGTCTATTAAATGTTAAGTAAATAGGTCTAAATGTCTATTTGGAATAATTTAGATAAAATGTATCTATTTTTTGATAAACACCCTCCCAAATGTCTATATTGGGTAAAAATTCCTATGATTTATGTAAGGCCCACCATGTTATGTTAGTAAAGCGAATGTTCAACGTTAATAAACATGTTTATTGAGTCTCTCTCCCATTTGAGTCATTGTTTTATCTTTTTTCAATGTTTTTGAAGTTTTCAAAAGATTCCTCAATTAAACAAAGAAAAGTGGGTAGGAAGTTGGATAAATACATCAGGACTACCCTTGCTTCACCCTCTCTGCCTCCAAATAAGATGTATTACTGTTACAACTAATTTCAAGAACTATTAATAATCTTAAATTTGACACAAATGTGATAAGCCTTTCACATTCATTTGATGCGACTCCGATTGTAATCAATCATCCGATTAAGTCAAGCTAAACCCACTCGGTCTCTGATGCACGGTGTCCGGTTGAACTTCCACTATAAGTTGAATTGCAACTTGTCTCCGAACAATTCTCTTAACTCGCCACATCATCAAACACTAGGCAATGTGTGTCCGGTCTGATTTTGACCAATTCAATGACGTTTGCTCAAAAATTGCTTTCAAGTATAGGATAGGTTCATTTTTGGGAAATTTTCAAAAATAGGCAGCCCAATACCCAAAGTTACAAACAAGAGGCCATATTTTTTTTTTCATGCATAGCACCCACCCCTAAAATTACAAATTTTAGCACTCCTTCATAAAAAACACTCTAACAACCAAATCTCCTCCTCCCCAGCCACTAAGTCGCCGGCAGACACCCTCTCCTGCCAGTGCTGTCGTTATCTAAATCATTGCTTTGCACAAGTTTATACATACAAATCTCCCATAAAAAATAAATTATACATGAATATACATAGATAAATGCGTAGCAATGAGAGAAATACAAAAATATACACAAAAAAAGTAAAAATTCATATAAACATCCTTAATATACAGATTTATTCACTCGCATATACATGCTTATACAAATTTATACAATTTTATACATGTGTATAAATTTGTATAAAATTGTATAAACTTGCGGCGACCCCTATTTCGGAAAAAGGCTGAGAGCTCGGGTAAGATTCGAAAATATGGGTCATTTTTGGTAATTTTCGTCTTTTGCTTGTCTTTTAGTGTAATTATCCCTTCATTTTTGTCCTCAATATGACTCTTAATATAATTTGCAGAAGTGGGTCACTTTTCATCAATAGAGATTGTATATCCATAGCCCTATAGTATGCCTTAACGAAGACAAATACTCCCTCTGTCCCACTTTGTTTGTCATACTTTCCTTATTAGTCTGTCCCAAAAAGATTGTCATATTTCTAAATTTGGTAATAATTCAACTCTAAACTTACTTTTTCACTCATTTATAGCCACACAAATATTCATGGCTTATTTTAGACCACAAATTTCAAAAGTCTTCCTTACTTTATTAAACTTTGTGCCAAGTCAAACTATGACAAACAAATAGGGACGGAGGGAGTACTACTTAGTAAGAGGAAGGGGCATGGAGGTAAGCTAACATCTAAAATTCTGTCTCTTATCAACCAGCCGCGCAGGCTTGGGGGAGAGGAGAGAAGGGAATAAAAGTTAAAATTACTATTGAGCCATGACGACGCTCCTTTCGACCTGATCTCCCACCAAAAAAATCACCTACTTGATTAGCAAGGTGCTCCCCTTTATTTGAATACCCACCTACGGCTTTGATTGTTATTACTTCCGACGTGGCATGAATCACCGAACCTGCACTCAGGAAGTCTTCAGGCCACTGTGTCTTGGCTGTAAGAAGGCAGACTGGTTCTTTCTGCAGAAGAATAATAATGCGACTCAAGCTCCTTAAGACTAGCAGCTGCCTCTTCTCCAATTCTAGATAGCATGCTTTCTGTTTTCTCAGCCTGTTCAGTAAATTCTTCTGTTCTCTGCTCCACATGATCATTTAGAGATGCAAATCCTGAAAAAATGGCTGTTTGCTTCAACTCTGAAACCAACTTAAGCAGTGAGTCGGCTGCTTGGACCTGTGGTTCATGCATCCGAAGTATTATTTAAAATGGAAATGGCCTATGTTTCAGATGTTCAGCCATATTCCAATAAAAAAGCACTACAAGAGAAATGAAAAGGTTCTGGCAATATGTAAACTCAGGTCACAGTAAGCCACTTTTTGTAATATCCAGCTAAGGGTTAAGTGTCCCACATCGGCATAACACAAGAGAGATGCTGGGTATATAAGTTAACTGGGCTTAGACCCTAGTGATGCGTTTTAAAGCCGTGCGGGCCCAGGCCCAAAGCAGACGCTATCACTAGCGGGCTTGGGCTATTACACTTTTTCCTTAATTTGCTAACACCAAAAATGTAATCATTCATATGAACATTGACATGTGATTTGAGGCGTACATCCCATTGAACATCAAAGCTAAATACAAGTGAAAGGAAAAAAAATCCTCACCATTCTAGACGCACGCATCTCCATCATAAATGCTTCTTGTGAATTTCTGACTGGTGGATCATTAACCTATTAGAAGCAGTTATTATCAGGTGGAAGCAAATATATTAACCATCTGTAAGAAGAAAACAAAAAATATCTCCAAGTTTCACTGTTTGAATCTAGCATTATGGCCTTAACATCTGCACAACAAAGCCAATACCAATACGGAACAAATGAGCAGCAAAAGAAGAGTTCAACACAATGACATTATACACTTTTTCCCTTTCCCCCTTCATGCCATCTCAAAGTTTAATCCATTAATTGTAGATAAAGTTCTCTTCAAAAGTAATTAATTAATTTTATATATCTGATAAAAGAACACATTCACAAAAGCTGTTCGATGTTTGTGGGTTGATGTAGGGCGAGCATTTGTGTCAAATTTTGCGAGTAAACATAAGAATTGCAGATAGATTTAAAATGACCTCAACTACATGCCAGATGGATTTATCACTGTACAACAAACAACAATAACATACCCAATGATATCCCACTAATGCGGTCTACGCAGATTTTACCTCCACCAAAGTGGAGAGGCTTTTTCTGATAGACTCGGCTAAAAGAAAAAATTTATGAAAGCATGTCTGAAAAACGCGATGAATATACCATGGTAATATCCAATGTACATAGAAAATACCATTAGCAATAAAGATGAGGAATAAGATAAAACAAGACATTACATGAATAATATCACTGTAATCACAACAACTGCACAGAAAAGGTTAAACACAAGCACAGGGACAGCCAAATGCACGAAACATTATCACGCAGAGTCTGGGAAGGGCCACACCTAGAGGGATGTAATGTAAGCAGTATAGATTGATGCAAGCATCAGTGGCTGATTTCGCGGCTTAAACACGAATACAATATTTAATAAAATACATTTACACTAAGTCCACGCAAACACACATGTAATGAGTGTTATGAATTGTGTGTATAGGCAGTTGCATACGTAGAGCATTATGGGCGGGTTTGGCCGAATCCGCAAACAGTGTATTTGTGTTAAAAAAATCAATAAATATGTACACAAATCAAGTCAAGAACCCAGTTACAAGCAATTGAGATTGTTATCCTAAAATTTAGAACTCATAATGTTCAAATACAGAGTAGTAAGCATCGCGTCGATCACACAAGAGTCTGGGTAGGGGGCGCACCTAGAGGGATGTAATGTAAGCAGTATAGTCCAATACAAGTATCAGTGACTAATTCCACGACTTAAACACGAATACAAGGGAAATTGGGGGGGTAACATACTCTAGCAATATTAACAAGGAAGCTAAAATTGTCAAAAATATTGCCAATATCAGCATCCACCCTTCGCAGCAGGCTCTTCTACTTTTGAGCCGCCGCCGCCGCAGCTGCTGTTGGTCAGCCACCTCCACTTCAACCACCAGCTCCTCCTTTATTCATTTTTCTTCCAACCCTAGGTCAAAAATTATAGAAATTTAATTAACAGACAAGTGAAATAGAAAAAAATATAAAAGAATTTACTACTTAGGGGGAGAAAAGGGAAGGGAAGGGTGCTTTTTTTTTTTTTTTTTTCACTACGGCAGAATTTGTCTCAATTTTTCAAGATTTTATGTAAATGACCTTCAACTCGGCAAGTGTTGTCCTACATAAAATTAGGTAATTTGGCGGAGAAAAGGCGAAGAAGTCAAAATCAAGTGTTGTCTATTTGTTAAGATTTTAAGTTAATTTAGGTGGGAGAATAAAGTGGAGGAGTCGAGAGTCAATTTATTTGAGAGAATTGGGTGAAAGGGTCGAGTATAAGTGTTGTTTATTTATAAAGATTTTTAAAGAACTTTAATTGAATGCGTGGAGGAGGGTCGAGGGCAAATATTGTGCTGCCAAGAATTCAAGGATTACCTTTTTTTAAAAGATTTTAAAGTTATTTTTACTAAACCACTTTAAATAAAGGGTTTTTTATATTATATACTTATGAAATTCAAAGTATTTACAATCCAACCCATTAATAATTACACTACTCATGAAATTAAAAGTATTTACCTAACCTACCCATTTATTATTGTATACCTTTGTTATATCTATACTGCATAAATAATAGTATACAAGTCTAGATGAGCATGTCATGTAAATAATTTGTGGGTAGGGCTATTAAATGTGAAATTTATGGGTAGAGGTGCGTAAATATTTTGATTTTAATGGGTATTTTTGTAAACCTCCCTTAGATAAATCAAAAAGGCAAATCATTACCTCCGGCAATATAGTTATGTAAATCTGTCAAATTATTTGGAATTTTTACCTGTATGTCCGGTGACTTTTATTTTAAACTAAAAATAGTCCTATTTAAAAATATTTATCTGAGCTGGCCATTTGGCCAGTATACCCCAATAGTATACGGTATCTTCTATTATATATATTTCTAGTATACGTATACGTATACCCAATGGTATACAAGTTTGATACCTTAATTTTATACACAATGTTGTGGCTATGTGGCTGCAAAATATTTAAACAAAACTTGGGTTATGGTTGGGTAATATTTTAAGGATTTTTTATATAAAAGTACAAGTTTTAGAGCTTAATTACCAAACATAGCAACATTTTAGTAAAATTACCCTATATAGAGGAAAACACAAGATAATTACAAACATAGCAAAAACATAGCAATATTTTCCATAACATACCAAACCCTTACATTCTTCCTTCTATTTCCCCCCCCCCCCCCCCAATCACTTTTGCTTCTCCAATTTCCCACTTTTTCACTTTTCCTCCCATTATTTCCCTCCAATTTTAGTTTTACTCCTCTCATTTTCCTCAATTTCACTTTTCTTCATCCATCATCTATGTATCTCGTTGAATCTCACTATTTCTGCATCGTATCAACTGTTTCTACAGCATCGTATCTAACTGTTTCTGCAGTACCGTATCTAACTGTTTCTGCATCGTTTCAACTGTTTCTGCAGCACCGTATCTAACTGTTTCTGCACCGTTTCAACTGTTTCTGCACTGTTTCAAATTGTTTTAGCACCGTTTCAGACCGTGTCATACTGTTTCAACGCCGTTTTAGACCGTATCAGATTGTTTCAATAGTTGTTTCAGATTGTTTCAACGCTTTTTCAGACCGTATCATACTGTTTCAACATCATTATAGACTGTATCAAACTGTATCAACTCCCATTTCAGACTGTATCATAGTGTTTCAATGTCGTTTCAGACTGTATCAGACTGTTTTAAACTGTATCAACTCCGTTTAAGATCGTTTTAAACTGTATCTACTCTCATTTCAGACTGTATTAACTCTGTTTCATACCGTATCATACTGTTCCAACATCGTTTTAGACTGTACCAAACTGTTGCAACAACTGTTTCAATGTTTCAATGATGTTTCAAACCGTATCATATTATTTCAACGCCATTTTCAAACTGTAGCATACCGTTTCAATAATATCATTTATGGTGGAAAAAGAAAAAGAAAAAAAGAATCAGCCTTTATGTGGCCTTCCAATTGTAAAAAGTAAAGAAGAGAAAATATCCTAATTGTCCATGTGTGGAAAAAATATCGGCAACAGACCTTGTTCTTGGGTAGTAATTAAAACAGAGTTTCACTTTCAACTCTAAATTAGTTGTGAACATTATCCGGTAATTTCTCTATCTTTTCAATTTTGCTCTCACCTATGTTGCATTTTTTTTTGACAGAATAAAGAATCTTTTTGCATTTGAGCCTATGGATAAGGTTGAAACTGAGTGAACCTATTCATTTTTTACCCAATTGTGACAATTTGTCTAGTTATGGATTGAATGGTGCAGGAGTGTTTCTTTCCCGCTGAGAATGCTTGTTTGAGGTATTCTCCGGTGGTTTTTACTACTAACAAACTAGAACCATTTGATCTAATTTAGTTGAGATCTGGAGTTTTCCGATCAATTACGGCGGCGGTATTGCGACGCCGTTTAGTTTCCCGTTGAGGAGCGACCGCTGGCAGAACTTTGCGGTGGATGAACAATGGCGGCGCTACCACTCGGACATCCCATTGGCGTCGATGCTACTGGTGTTTCCCGCTTTGTTTCACCGGTGATAATGGGGTTTCCGGCGGTGATACTTTCAGGCGTGGTGTTGAGGTAGAGGTGTATGTTTGGATCTGAAAGAAGAAAATGGGGTGGTGGCTGGATTATTTAGGGAAGTGGAGAAAGTGTTTTTGGGTTTTTAGGAAAGTGGGATGAAAGTGCAATTATAAAAAATGAAATATCTTGATTATTATAAAAAGGTGTTAGGAAAATATTGCCATGCATTGTAATTAGAAAAATATTGCTATTTTTATGTAATTAAGGGTGAAAATTTATATATTTGTGTAAAAAACCCATATTTTAATGTGGGGCGGCTAGTTTTGAAAACTTTGTGCCAGACCTTGACATGTATTTTGCAATTCCCTTAATTTAAGGGTCCTTTTATTTTGCTAGGATCCTAAATTTATGGATCTCAAATCCTCGATTTGACAGTCGCAACACAAGAGATTCAAAATCAATCAAAACTGGAACATCTTATATGTGCATTTTAGTTATACTAGTTTCTCGCACGTGCATTGCACGTGTATACCAAGTCCTATATACACAATGTTGTACATTAATAGCAATATTATTAAAATAAAGTTTGACTTGATGTAAATCTGAGTTTTATATATGTTGCTAATATTGTGTTGAAGGTGAAAATTAATACAACAAATTGATGTTCGAAAGACATTGTTTTTTCTAATTTATTGAATATTCAGCTTGGCTAGTTTTTGTGCACATTTCTCCACAATTCATTTTTTTATCAAACAAGCGTAACAAAAATAGTTAGTAATAAGTTTTAAGATACATACATACTCGAACACCGTTTGTTTACTTATAAATTACATATTGAAAAATACAAAAAGCTCCCATAATCTTATACACCTTTATGAATAAAGTCAAATGACATCTCTTTGATTAACTCTGTCACTGTTCTTGTAGCCAGAATCAATTGAACTTTGTATATATTTCTTTTGAAATTAGATTGGTCTAATAGCTGATGGCGGAAGCATAATTGTTTGATAAAGTTTATCTTCTCTATATTCTTTGACGGTAACAATAGCAATTGTGTTTTGAAATAATTGTCTTCTCAAAGTTGCCTGCACTTCTCTGAAAAGTTGAAGTCTTTGCATTTTCTAATCTAAAGTACATGTCATGCACAAAACCTTCCTTCAACTTCATATGTTCATCGCACACACCTAATAAAAGTATTTATGTATATATCAATAATCAATAATGGTTGGAATTTAAATCTCATCAAGGAATATGAAAGGTTTAATTATGCAATTCCCAACTAATGATAAAAGGACGACTACAAATTAAACACGTACATACTGGAAAGTACGTTACTATCAGGATACAAAGTATAACAAATATTTTCTATTGTCTCTTGTATGTGATGTCTACAGCAGCAACACTTGCTAAATTTATTACTATACTGATAGTTTTGAGGAGTTTGTTTAAAACTATAATTCCACTGTTCAAAAATGACACAAAAAAGTCTGAGAAAATCATCTACGGAATCAAACATTTGAGTGATGACGTTCTTCCAAGATTAAAAAGGAAAAGGTTGTACATATTTATTCAACTTCCATATTCCATGCGAAGGTAGCAAATTATTAGACCAATTTAATGTATAATTTACCATTTGAATCAATGCATTGGATAAATAACCGAAAAGCAAGGTATGATAACAAATTAGTGTAACATATTGGAGCAATTTTTTTTTTTTAAAAAAGATTGACATGCCAAAAGTGAAATATTTGTCCCCTCATTTTTTCTTTGTGTGGTTTTGTTGGCTAACCCAAGAAGGTATCGAAAACATTCAAGACTAAAACATTTAGATAATCAAAATGTAGATATTGTGGGACTCGTGCACATACACAAAGTTGACTTGAATGTGAAGGAACACAACATTAGCCCAAAGTACCTTGCCATACTAGTATAATGGATAACATGTTATGTAAAGTGTAAACCAGTCAAATTTTTCGTGAACTCGAACATAGCTTCATGGAAAGCTGTGTTCATCAGATTATCATCAAATATGTTGGTTTACACAAACATCTTCTTTCTTTGATTTCTCAACACTCATCAGTCATATGCATATGTGAGAAAGTTTTGGCTTGAGATTTAGCAGCAATAAGGGGATCACCACATGGAAATTTTGGATTACAATTGATAGAAAATCGACAATTGTTCTTCTTGGTGAAGCATTACAGTACATAGTATCTCTAAGAAGAAAAAAAAAACGATTCATATGCTCTGGCGAAGAGCATATCAAAGAAACATGGCAATACTTGTCATGATCATATATATAGAAGCATTAAGGAAACAAAAACATTAAGCAGGTACTTGAATGGATTCATGTTATCCTAATTCATATCAAATGAATTGTAGCAAAAATTTACCATCACTTATATTGTTTGCTCAACTGCAACCAATCAATGTGAAAAGTGACTTTACATAGATACAATTCAGGGTAAAGAGGAATAAAGCTTAAAGCCTCTAATTAATAGTGTCCCTTTAACTTGAAAACTTGAAAGTCCTTTTACCATTAGGACAACAACAACAACAACAACGACAAAACCAGTAATATCCACAAGTGGGGTCTGAGTGGATGAGATGTACAAAACCTTACCTCCACCTAGGTGAAGAAGGACTCTACTATTAAATTGAAATCAGAATTTGCCATCTCATCAATTTGTATTTCTTTAATCTTCATGGCGGATTCCACGGTGTAGTCCCAGCAACCATGCAACTTAACAAGTTTTAGGGAACTCAAGTACCCAAAGCTGGAAGGTATCTCTACGTTCACACAATACAACAACAGCTGCTGGAGGCTAGGAAAAGCATCATCCGAGATATTCCATACCATCATATTACTAGGTTGGTACACTTTCAAGACCTTAAGCTTAGGAAACGCGTTATCTTTCACATCCCACTTCCCCTCAAACCTGCATTCCTCTATCTTTAAAAATTCAAGATTGGGTAGCTCCCCGATGGATGAAAGACTTCTCAAAGGTTCACAAAATGGGAAATATTTCAATTTCAAAGATTTGAGAGTTGATGGGAACTCAAACACTCGTCGAGCTGGTGGAAGAAACATGTGATATTCGAGGTAGAGTGATTCTACTCGATGTAGAGACTGAAAAACCGGTGGGGTGAACCGCCAGTCGTCCAGGTCATAGGGCTTATTACAATGGAAATCATCAACATCAGACCACTCATCAAAAATGCAGCACCCCAAATTTACAACATTAGATAGAGCATGGACTAAAACGGGCATATCACGAGGAAGACGTATGGTAACCTTAGTAAAAGTATCTAGCTTTTTCAAGTGGAAAACTTCAAGTGGATAGAAACTTAATTCTGGAAGATATGCTGTAGGTACTTGCAGATGCCTCAAGTTAACCAAATCCCATATGGTGTTTGGAAAATTGACATCAATATCAGTTATCAATGTATCTAGATTAACAAGAGAGCTTATAGTTGATGGAAATGGAAGGCCTCTATAATAACTGCTACTGATTTGCAGGTACCTTAAATGAATCAAGAGTATAGTTTCATGGGGAAATGATTTTCCAACATCAACTTTTGCCAAATCCAACACGGTTAGTGATTTAAAAGCTTCCAAGGAGCCTGTAAGTGATGGGGACATTGAAGTGTCTACAGAGACATTGAAGCGTAAGGAACATTTACTTTCATAGGGAGAACTCCACTTCATAAAATCGTCATTGAAAGAGGAAACAACAAGCCGAGAAGGCATAGTGGTTTCTAGTTGAGGATGATCATAATCAGAAATTTCAGATCTGCACAAGATACAACAACAACGATGAAATAAGTATACGATACCCAATACATCGAACAGACAAAATACAAGACCAAGAAGAGTTGGTATTTCTTACCCATAAAACCATAGTAAATGGATTTCTTCAGCTTTTTTCATGCAAAATTTGTGTAACAGATCATGAATGCGAACATATTTGGCTTTACCCAAGCGAGTTCTTTTAGCAACCATTACAAGGTTTCTTCCAATAAGATCCATCAAGTAGTTAGTTGCTACATGATCCAAGCTCTCCATGTCATTATTATGTGGTAAAAGTCCTTCACATATCCATAACTGAATCAGTTTCTGTACTGAAATTTGTTCATCCTCGGAAAAGGATCCAAAGTACAGAAAACATGGTTTCAAATCATGAGGTAATGTCTTGTAGCTCAATTCAACTACATCCATTAACCAATCTACATCATGGAAAAGGGTTGAACTCAAATTTTGCGATACCTCTTTCCAGTAATCCACTTCCTTTACTCCCTTGGCAAGAAGCCCTGCTGACAAAACTACTGCAAGAGGTAATCCCGCGCAGCTTCTTGCTATTTCATTTCCAGCTTCTTCAAGCTCACTAGGACAACTTTCTTCCCCGAACACTGTTTCCTTCAACAGCTCGTAGCTTTCTTCGTTTGTAAGATGTCGAAGATGGTGTGGATTAGTTGAGGCATAGGAAGCCATTTCATCAAGCCTAGTAGTTAAAACAAGCCTACTTCCATTGCTATCATCGGGGAAGATTAGTCGTAAATCATCCCATGCATCAGTACTCCACAGATCATCTACTACCACAAGATATCTCTTTCCTATCAAAAATCTGCGTATTGCAGCTGCCAATACACTTTCTTCTGTTGTGGTATTTTCCTTGTCAAGTCCTCTCATGATTTCCATTAATACCGATTTCCTGTCATATGTTTGTGAAACACAACACCATGAGCGGACATCATAACGCTCCTTTACAGCTTCATGAGAATACAATTTTGTCGCAAAAGTCGTTTTGCCCAATCCTGGCATCCCGACGATGGTTACAACATCTAATTGTTTTGGTCCTCCCACAAGTTGGTTGAGGAGCGCTTTTACTTCGTCCTCACGTTCTAAAGTTATTGGTGGTGTGATATACCCGACTTCCATTTTTGTGTTTGATGGTTTAGTCTCACGCAAAGAAAATCAAGAGAGCAAGAGAAGAAGCTCAACTGTTACTAACGAGGTGATTCAGGTGACCCTTTATATAAATGATGATGGTAGGTATTAGTCGAGTGATTGTTCTTGTTTTCTTCTTGGATGTAGTATTATATGTATATATCCGATTTTCATCTTAGTCTGTACCGTTTTATATACTGATGTGTACCGTTTTATATACTTAGTTCGCTACAACACCTATTTCTTTAAAAAACGCTTGACATTGTGACGAGACCCGAATAGTTTGAGTCAGAGAAATTGAAAGGACGCGTTTCTACTTCTTTTTTTTTTTTTATTTCTTAGTCCTGGAAAAGTTAAAGCAAATTAGTTTAATTATAGTACATACAATTATTGCACGCATTATGCATAAATCATGGAACTAGAATAATTAAAAAGTGGTATGACAATTTTAAACTAGAATAATTATAAGGTGCCAAAAGGTTAACGCATGCCGTCCCACCATCACTTCCTTCAAAAAGCAACCATTATGATTTATGTAAGGCACACCATGTTAGTACATAGGGGCATCGAGCGAGTGAGCCGAGTCGAGCCTAACCGAGCTAGGACCGAACTGAGCTTTATACATACTGAGCCGAGCCCGATCCGAGCTCTACCGAGCTTGGCTAGAGTTTGACCGAGCTAGAGTCGAGCTCGAGCCGACTTTTTTTCTTGTGTCTCCATACTTAATAATATAAAAATAATATTTAAATTTTTCTTTTGATCATAATCATAGATAAGAATAAAAGTACTAGTTTATCAATTATTAACTACTGCATTAAAATATTAAATAACACGTAGACTTATAATTCTTTTGGGTAATTAAGCCTGAAGAATGGAAGTTATACTTTAAAGAAAAAGTTATACGATTAATCAAGCTAATCGTGTCGAGTCGAGCCGAGCTCCGAACCGGCTCAACTCTGTCACCATGCCTATATGTTGGTAAAGTTAATGTTCATTGTTAATAAACATGTTTATAGAGAGTTTCCCATTTGAGTCATTGTTTTATCTTTTTTCAATGTTTTTGAAGTTGTCAAAATATTCCTCAATTAAATAAACAAAAGTGGGTAGGAAGTTGGATAAATACATCAGGACTACCCTTGCTTCACCCTCTCTGCCTCCAAATAAAATCTATTACTGTTACAACTTATTTCAAGAACTATTAATAATACAAATGTGATACGCCTTTCACATTCATTTGATATGCTGACTCAGATTGTAATCAATCATCCGATTAAGTCAAGCTAAACCCACTCGGTCTCTGATGAACGGTGTCTGGTTGAACTTCCACTATAAGCTGAATTGCAACTTGTCTCCGAACAATCCTCTTAACTTGCCACATCATCGAACACTAGGCAATGTGTGTCCGGTCTGATTTTGACCAATTCAATGACGTTTGCTCAAACTTGCTTTCAAGTATAGGATAGGTTCATTTTTGTCCTCAATATGACTCTTAATATAATTTGCAGAAGTGGGTCACTTTTCATCTATAGAGTTTGTATATCCATAACCCTATAGTATGCCCTCAGCCTCAGGCCTCTACGAAGACAAATACTACTTAGTAAGAGGAGGGGGCATGGAGGTAAGCTAACAACTAAAATTTTGTCTCTTATTAACCAGCCGCGCAGGCTTGGGGGGAGAAGGGGGAGGGGTTTAAAAGTTAAAAGTTAAAAAGTTAAAAAATAATCAAAGCCGTTTATAAAACGTCAAAGTTAGCAGCTTTTTGTGCCTGTACGCCTCATAAACAATAAATGTTTCAGTGAGAATTTAGACATACTCTAATTGCAAAAAAATTCACCTAGAGCCCTCAATAAGACATGGTCTTACCTAATTGCCCCAGCTTACAAATGCTTTAAGTAAATGCCTTCAACATCATACCCCCTTATGAAAGGACTATTTTGCCACAACTTGTTTAATTCACGCTGAATATGTTTCCTTCTCTCTTTCCCCATTCCTGGCCTCCTACTTTCTTCTTTGTATGCTGAAAATTTGAGATTTTTTCTTGTGTTTGCTTGATTCCAGTGATTTGAAGTTTTTTATAGCCTATGGCTATTAGATATTCATGTTTTGCATAGAGTTTAAAATCTTGACCATGGCCAAGAGTTGCATAGACTTTCTCTGCAAGGTGCTTATTGCAGTAGAGTTTAAAGTCTTGGCTATTGCCAATACTTGTAGAGATGTTCCGTGTAAGTTGTCGCTTCCACCAGAACTTAGAGTCTCAGCTATTGCCAAGAGTTGCAGAGACTTTGTCTCCAAATTGTTCACTGCAGTAGAGGTAAAAGTCTTGGCAATTGCCAATACTTGCAGAGACTATTTGTACAAGTTGCTCTTTCCACTAGAGTTTAAAGTCCTGGTAATTGTCAATACTTGTACAAGTTGCTCCTTCCACTAGAGTTTAAAGTCCTGGTAATTGTCAATACTTGCAGAGACTATTTGTATAAGTTGCCCCTTCCGCTGGAGTTTAAAGTGTTGGCCAGTCCTGGTAATTGTCAATACTTGCAGAGACTATTTGTACAAGTTGCCCCTTCTGCTGGAGTTTAAAGTGTTGGTTATTGGCAATAGTTGTAGAGACTTTTTCTGTAGTTGTAGAGACCATGACTGTAACAGCCTAGCCCGCTAGTGATATTGTCCGCTTTGGGCCTAGGCCCGCACGGCTTTAAAACGCGTCACTAGGGTCTAAGGTCAGTTAACTTATATACCCAGGATCTCTCACGTGTTATGCCGATGTGGGACACTTAACCCTTAGTTGGGGTGTTACATACACCCCCTCTTATGGACTCAGCGTCCTCGCTGAGGTTTGCCCCGCGTACCGGGATTCGCCTAGACTCAGCCCTGAACTTTAACCCACATCGACAAGGCTGACACGGAGTGGCTCTGATACCATCTGTAACAGCCTAGCTCGCTAGTGATATTGTCCGCTTTGGGCCTAGGCCCGCACGGCTTTAAAACGCGTCACTAGAGTCTAAGGCCAGTTAACTTATATACCCAGGATCTCTCACGTGTTATGCCGATGTGGGACACTTAACCCTTAGCTGGGGTGTTACAATGACAACATGGCTTAAAGTCTTGGCAATAGGCAAGAAGTCTCTACAAGCCTCTCATTGCAGTAGAGTTTAAAGTCTTGGCTATTGCCAAGACTTGCAGAAATTTTTTTCCTGAAGTTGGCCAGTGCAAGAGGGCTTAAAGTCTTGGAAATAGCCAAGAAGTCTTTCCCAGGTGCCCATTGCACCAGAGCTTAAACTCTTAGCTATAAGCCAAGGGTTGCAGAGAGTTTCTCTGCAAGTTGGCACTTGCAACAGGCCATAGAGTCTTGGCAATAGGCAAGAAGTGTATGTAGGGTGCTAATTACACCAGAGCTTAAACTCTTGGCAATAGTTGCAGAGAACTTTACCCTTACAACTTGAACAAATCTTACGTTGAATCTTCTCTTGAACAGAGCAATCTGTAAAATGAATGAGGTTTTATGGTTTTCTTGATAGCGTGAATGGAGAAAAGGAAGGGGATGGACTGGGGCGCGTCTTTTTATTGGTTTGTAGGGGTATTTTAGTCCGAAAAAAATTTCATTAAACTAATGAGGGCATTTCTGCTAAACATCTATTAGTGAGGACATTTTGGCAAACCAAAGCTTCTCGTGTCATATTTTTGCAAATGATCCCTCTAATTATTCTCTTTTAAAAATAAAAAAGTGTATTATTTTACCAATAACATACTAAATGATATAAAATGTATGGGTTTCATATATTTGTGTCATAAGGATTTAAAGTCACTTTGATTATTTTTTTTAATTTTTTTTCTTACAAAAATTATGCTGCTATTTAATTATATATTGCACAAAGATATCTCAACCATTAAATGTTTGATAGGACACATGGCGTGAATCTAATAATGTATTGAGCAATATTGGACAAAAAAGTAATGGACAAAATCCGGACCCCTAAATTTATGGATCTCAAATTCTCGATTTAACAGTCACAAGAGATTCAAAATCTATCAAAATTGGAACATCTTATATGTGCATTTTAGTTATACTAGTTTTTCGACACGTGCGTTGTACGTGTATACTTAGTTAAGTAGTACACATTTGTGTAAATAATTTCGTTGTTACTTAACCAAAGTTTTAAGTTAATAATTATATGTGAAAAATGATAATACAATTTATAGTGAACAATCAATCTCGATTATTGTATAGTGACACATCAAGGTTTCTTGTCATTATATAAGTATTTGACATGTCAAACAGAATAAATCTTTCCATATGAATTAGCTAGAAGGCATTTCATGTAGAGAAATACCTTTTTTTAAGGAACTTAATTTCTACATTTCAATGACAATGGTTACATTTGTCGCAAAATGAATCTTTTCTATTATATGCCACAAATATGATTTCATCAAATTTGCATGAATTAAGTTTTTACAGATTTTTGAACAACGACATTACTTGACAAAAATCTACTCAATGATCAATGACTTTTCACCAAAAGGTACATTGAGGTCCATTATCGAAAGTTCCTATCAACTTGTCAATTTTTTTGCAGCGCTTCTCGTTGCATCTATTGCTAGGTCATTATTTAGAGGAGACATACAAATATAAAGTAAACAATCAAGATGACGGAAAGACAAAATATGAGGAACATGAAGACTTCTTCATGGAATGAAAAGGATGGCATGAAATTACATACCATTGCGATCTGTTCCAAAAACTAAATTATAAAGGAGATGTCCAAAGGGTTGAATCAAACTCTAGACTATTTCTCCTTTGCATGACCATTCATTGTAGTTTCCAGCCTTATTAATTAGTATAACGATATGGTAGGGATATGAAATGTATGCAACTCTTTTGCATAAAGTTATCAAATTTTCTGCAACCCCTTCCAAGGGCCGTAAGGCGTGAAGAAATGTATCAATTCAGCACTCGCTAGTTGAGTTACGGGTGCCCGTATTCTTGGTCTCGTCGTAGAAAGTCTTTTTTTGTTGTCCGGTAGTCGTAGTCCAATTCTTCTTTCTCGGGCTTTTTTTAAGATTTGAATCTGAAGGTTCGTAAACCAAAGCTCTTTACGATCCAAAGTTCCGTAGAGTTCATAATTGCATAAAAGGAGTCAAAATAGTGGTTGCGGCGCGTTGAGGCACTTCTTCGACGGTCCCCGTATGCCCGGCCTGCTGGCCCGCTCTGAAGAATTCATGATTTATATATGTTTCAGGCCGTGAGAGGGAGTGCGGAATAAGGATCTTTGCAAGGCCATTAATTTATAGTCAAGTGCCTTGTTCTCATTTAAGAATCCAAGCACCGTTTCTTGATAAGGTAGCAACGTTTGGAAACAAAAGTACTGTAGAAAATGGGAACCATTGGAAACTATCTGAATATCCGTAAGTGATTTTGACAGATTACACCCCTTCAAATGAATTTATTTTTTATTTTTTTAGTTAATTTATTGAAGTATGGTATTTTCATATTTAGAAGGGTAATTAAGTAATTCAACTTTTCACCTTTTGAGTTCATGCTTTTATAGTAACTAGTTTCTCGACACGTGTGAATGCCAAGTCATGCAGTCACCTATCTTGAAGTAGCACACTGTAAGTATTGTCCAATAGTTCATTCGCGTCTTGGATGATCTTTGCTTGGTTCTAAAGGCGGCCATACAAATTATAAAATAGGTAGAAGGTTTAATATTCCAACACAGTAACCTAACATCGATAAGCAGATCTAATTATTTAGCACCAACAAAAGAGCACAATCTAGAAACTTGAAGTGATTCATTAACTAAAGGCGCATTAACTAAATATGAATAGAGGATAAAAGTGATTCCTGTTGTAAATCCATGTATTTGTGTTAATGTGGATGACCACTACTCACCACTAACTTGTGAAAGATTTGACATTAAAGCAATTGTCTACCCATGTTTTATGGAAGTGGCCATACTCCAAACTAATTAATATAGTACTACTATTTCTATTACTATTCATGTAATATTATGCCTATAAATAATGCATTGTAAATATGATAGACATACACTTGAAGAGATGAATGGAATAGAATTCTCCTTCTCCTCCCCATATTTCTTGTCTACAATTCTTGCTCTCTTTTACCTTTATTTTACAACACGTTATCAGCACGATGCTCTAACCAACCGAGTAAAGATGTTGCTCCCTGGTGACCATGAAATTTCCCGTGCGAACTTCAGGTATATATTTGTTATGCCTATAATTCGTAGGTTAATAAGGATTGAATGATAATCATCAATTGAGTAGTTTCTGCAAATATCAATAATCCATTTTGGCTTAATTTTTAATTCAAATCAATAGGGGAGATATGGTAAAATAATCTGTTGCTATAGTTATAATCTCTTTAGATCATTGGAAATATAGAAGTCCATTTACTAAAGTACTTTAATAGACTCTAGCAATATTAATAAGGATTTATGAACAGTGACTGCAAATTTCTTATCGTCACTTTTAATTGAGTCTCATTATGAGTCATCAGGTACGTTGCCAACCGCTGATATTTCTTAAGTTGTACTAATGTGTATGTTTAAGATGGCTATGATATATTAGAAAATATTATTTACACGACTTTCAAAGGCATTTATTTATAATCTTAAGATAGCCATAGAAGATAAATTATGTATTAAGGTATGAATCAGATTATCTCTAGATATTGATTGTCCACGTGTCAAATTTAATGGTAATAATTCATACCTCATTATAATTATTTAGCATATATCTCATGTTAACTCAATATGACTAAGTATTTATGCTTGTAACTGTCAAATTTAATAATACATTCAAGGTATTACTATGACTTATGCAAATAATATTTTCAAATACTCACCGACAATAAAAGACATGTTAGAGAAATATTCTCTAAATTTTATGCCTCAAGTTTGTTCGTGGAGTAACAATATTTTGTAAGAGGCTTTAATACATTATGTACAATGTACACTATTATGATAAGACGTTTGGGTTCAAGCCCCAACGCATTATAGCCTAACACGGCTTTATATTTGCTAAGTAATTGGGTTTAAGTCCCAATGCGCCACATTGATAATATAATGATGACTGATGAGGCAAAGTAATATGATTTTGATGAAAAATTCATGAAGCCCGTCCACTAAATAGGCTCCATTCATAGAGGTAAATGTGGGAGCAATATATGCTCCATTCCCTAAGATGAATGTGGTAGCAAGACAAGCTCCATTCCATAAGGTGAATGTGGGAGCACAATCTAATGCTCAATTCTCAGATGTGAATGTAGTAGCAATACATAATATGTCTGAAAGAAGGCAACATATCTTTATGTCTGAAAGAAGACACAATATTTTATGTCTGAAAAAAGGCAAATAATTTTATGTCTAAAAGACGTCAAAATAATTACCATGGTAGAGACCATGGATGTGGACGTGGCAAAGGATGAAAAAAAATAGTCATCATTGTGAAATAAATAAGAGAACAATAAGGGTTCTCAAAAAGTAACAATTCAAATGGTAAATACAATAATGCCTTCAATGTATCATATGAGCATGAGGCAAGTCCAAATTCATAATAAAAATTATGAATATAGACCCGTTTACCGAAGTGAGTGTGGCAATATGTGATAAAATATCAAAACTCGCCTCCAGAAGAGGTTCGAGAAAGATGAATATGGAAGTGCCCATGAGTGGTTGATAAAGTACCACAACTCACCTCTAGAAAAGGTTCGACTATAATAATTCTATTATTTATTGTGGCATAAATGGTCATTGCTCTCGTACAGAACGTACGCCATAATTATGTATTATTATGAATTATATAAGAGCAAGTGAAGCAAGAAATTGATCTTGCCTATAATGATTTTACCATTAGAAAAATAATATGATTTTCTCCTTGAAAAGAGATATTCACCATATGGTTGGTGTAATATAATATATGGTAGTATAAAGACTAGTTGAGTGCTCCGGAAGAGCCAAAATATTACTACCTGGAGGAATGAGATTGATGAAATATTTACTGTAGTATGTCTCAAAGAAACTTATTAAGTTTCAAATATATTTTTCGAAATTGCTATCATATTGAGACTACAAATATGGGAAGATTTAATATCTTCATATTACTACAGTCATAGCAGGTAAGATATATGTATATAATAAAGGGTTACCCGCCTCTTCCTCTAGTTTGTACCATATAAATATAAGAATATCGGGTGAGATATATGTGCTTGAAAAGCTCCCCGTCTCTTCCTCGAGTATGTACTACTCAAAATATAAGTGTGGTAAAATCATATGTGCATACCACAATAAACTTTTAGTTTATTGTTACAAAGCCCATGCTATAGTAAACTAGAAGTTTACTAGATGAATAAATTTATAAGTTGGCATGACCGGTTTGACCATCCCGGTTCAAATATGATGCACAAAGTATATAAATGAGAATTCGGATGGGTATATACTGAAGAATCAGGATTCTTCAAGAATTCTCTTTGTGCGGCTTGTTCTTGAGATAAATAAATTATTCGACCAACTAAATTTGGGATCAGGATCCCCGCACTTCTGGAATGTATAAAAGGTGAATATGGGCCCGTTCACCTGCCATGTGGACCATATAGTTATTATAAATAGATGCATCTATGATAAGGTCACATGTGCGTTTTATTACAAATCCGCAATAGCACTTGCGAGGTTAAGTATTTGCTCAAATAAATCTTATTATGAGCATATTTCCAGATTATGCAATCAAGATAAGTTATCTTGATAATGTTGGCAAGCAAGTTTAGCAGATTCGTATATTGAAAGCCTCCAATCGCTAAACCATGCATATAAGAGCAATGCTACCTAAATCAGGTATGAAATATGGTATATCCATAAAGCAGCACTTGTGCGCGACATGCCACCAAATGAATTCCCCCTCATAATTGGTTCAGGGTCAGGAATCAAATATTTTCCATCTAATAGTTTTAATGTGCGGTATATTATCAATTGCTCCACCGCAACGCACAAAGATGGATCCCATATAAGGTTGGGAACGAATGTTAGTTTGGCTAACATTAGGGGGAGAAATTAATGCAGCTGAGGAATAAATAAATTAAATTATTATTTGATTATGATCCTCATATAAAGATAATGCAAGTCACTGCCAGACGCATTACTGACCCAAAGAAAAATATTCTATTCCAGTTGTTAATGCTCCTGATGTCCTGGTGAGACAATCTATTTATGTCAATGAGTCTAAGGCACGCTTGAAGCGTGATAGACCACTGGGTTCCAAAAGATAAATCCTTGAAAAAGGAAAGGAGCAAATATTTGAGATGGTCAAATAAGGAGGCGGGGCTCTAGAAAAGTCCACGACATAACACTTCATAAAACCTCATCAGTAGAGGTTCAGGTACCTGAAAATTTATGAATGTGAAGAGATCTCAATATGTTATGTCGGATTGGGAACCGTTATATGAATTATCATCGACGATATATTACATATATTATAAAGCTCAATATTTATATGATTATGAGGATCTCGAGCTTAAGTCTGTTAGGAATACAGACATGAAATTATTGGCCAAAAATAGCAAAACGCATTCAAGCAAAAATTGGCTTCACTCGAGTGACGTGAAGTTTTTGGACCTATAGTCCAAACACCTGAAGGTGCAAAGCCAGTGGTGTACAAAGATATTTTTGTGCAAAAATATTGATAATAATAAGTCGTTAAATATAAAGTACGACTTGAGACACAAAGATCAGAAATTGATTATATGGAGCTATATTCTCCTTTTGGTGGATGCAATCACCTTCAGGTATGTTATATGTCTGGCAGTGCATAAAAGACTTGATATGTGTATGAATGTTGCAACAGCCTTTTATATGGCTCATTGAGCAACAATATATTTATCCTTGAAGGATTCAAAATCCTTGAAGCATGTAAAGGTTCCTGGGAAACCTATTCAATGAAGCTTCATAAATATTTATACGGATCAAAACAATCCGGCCACATGTGGTAAAATTGCATTTGCGAGCTTCTTGATATTGAAATATTACATTTTAATGCAATTGGTGCGTTGAAGTATCTTACCAAATATACTCCACTGGTTATAGCTTTTGTTATGAGCTTATTGGTAAGATATAGTTCTTCCTCAATGCGAAGACATCAGAAGAATACATGGTATTTACTTGATCCACAAAGTTCGATATCAACTTGGTATTTATTTGTTGTGGTAGAATACTTATATTGTGGAATTTTATAAAATCAATTGTTGCTGCTATATCTTTAATTTATGAAGAGATAATAGCCATGCTTGAAGCTATGCGACAATATTGGCGACTGAGATCAAGGACTCAACATATTCAGCAACAATGTGGTATTTCTTTGAAGACAAAGATTCAGCAATATTATATAAAATATTGCATGGATAATTCAGCTAAAATGAAGATACAACTAAAGGAAATGGTTATCCAGCAAAATCACTTTGCAATGGTGATCTTTAAAAAGAATGATGAAGTTAATGATGAAGAATGCACTCCAGTGATAGTTTGGCGGATCTGTCCACTAAGTCATTGCCAATCTCAACATTTGAGAAGCTTATTTACAAGATTGGAATGTGTCGTCTTCAAGATATTGAATGATGTTTTCAACAGGGGGAGTAAAATACGCGCTGCACTCTTTTTCCCTTAACAAGGTTTTATCCCACTTGGGTTTTACTTGTAAGGTTTTTAATGAGGCAGCTCTAAAGGCGTATTACAAGAAATGTGTACTCTTTTTCCTTCACTGGGCTTTTTCCCACCGGGTTTTCCTAGTAAGGTTTTAACGAGGCACATTACCTTCAAAATGGTCATCCAGGGGAGTGTTGTAAATCCATGTATTTGTGTTAATGTGGATGACCACTACTCACCACTAACTTGTGAAAGATTTGATATTAAAGCAATTGTCTACCCATGTTTTATGAAAGTGGCCATACTCCAAACTAATTAATATAGTACTACTATTTCTATTACTATTCATGTAATATTATGCCTATAAATAAGGCATTGTAAATATGATAGACATACACTTGAAGAGATGAATGGAATAGAATTCTCCTTCTCCTCCCCATATTTCTTGTCTATAATTCTTGCTCTCTTTTACCTTTATTTTACAACAATTCCATACATCTTAGTCCATTTTTATGAAAAAAATAAAATTGATCAGTCTTGAACATATCAACACAATGCGTAAGCATATCAAATACCATCACCGAAGGATTATATTATTGTAGTTAAGAGTTGATGTCATAAGAAAATTTTTATTAGAGAATCAATGTTGAGTAAATTGACAAATTTAAACATAGAGAAGAAAGAGATGATAGTGACACAAATTCGCATTCGAGTCAATATTCATCTAGCAGCAGCAATTACTCTGTGTGTTCTAAATACACCTAGTGTTCGAAACAAATTTCATTCTCATCCTAGTCCAATATAACATGTTCGACTTTTAGAATTTGTTTAAACAAATAATTCAAGTTGAAACTCATTAGCTACTTTACAAACTGTATTCTAAGCATTTTAGTACCATGGAAGCTTTTTTGCTTTTCAGAAACTCATTAGCTCACCAACAAAACAAATGAGGATTAGTGGCAATCTGAAAAGCTCACCAATAAACTATGCACTAGCTCCTACATTCCCATGATTCCTTTGAAGCTAGACCTTTTCGACTAATAGAGCTCTATTTGAAGAACGTATTGTTCGGATAAAATATAACTTGACAATACGAACTGAAAGGCAACTTTACATGGTCAACTAAATCCAGCTGACAAAGATGCAGGAGGCATTCTTGATGATATGGAATGACTCAATGTAAGTTTTCATGTTAATCCTAATTCATATCAAATGAATTGTAGCAAGAATTTACCATATATTAACAGCACTTATATTGAACTGCAACTAATCAATGTGAAAAGTGACTTTACATAGATACAAGAAAAGTGTAAGAAAATAAAATTCAGGGTAAAGAGGAATAAAGCTTAAAGCCTCTAATTAATAGTGTCCCTTTAACTTGAAGAGTTGAAAGTCTCTTTACCATTAGGACTACTACTACTACTACAACAACGACAACATACCCAGTAATATCCACAAGTGGGGTCTGAGATGTACAAGACCTTACCAGAAGACCTTTGGGACTACTATTAAATTGAAATCAGAATTTGCCATCTCATCAATTTGTATTTCCTTAATCTTCAATGCGGATTCCACTGTGTAGTCCCAGCAATCAAGCAACTTAACAAGTTTTAGGGAACTCAAGTACCCAAAGCTGTAAGGTATCTCTATGTCCTCACAATCACGCAACAACAGCTGCTGGAGGCTAGGAAAAGCATCATCCGAGATATTCCATACCATCATATTACTTGGTTGGTACATTTTCAAGACCTTAAGCTTAGGAAACGCGTTATCTTTCACATCCCACTTCCCCTCAAAAGGGCATTTCTCTATCTTTAAAAGTTCAAGATTGGGTAGCTCCCCGATGGATGAAAGACTTCTCAAAGGTTCACAAAATGGGAAATATTCCAATTTCAAAATTTTGAGAGTTGATGGGAAGTCAAACACTCGTCGAGCTGGTGGAAATATGCTGCTATATTTGAGGTAGAGTGATTCTACTCGATGTAGAGACTGAAAAACTGGCGGGGTGAACCGGTAGTCGTCCAGGTCATAGGGCTTATTACAATGGAAATCATCGTCATGAGACCGCTCATCAACAATGTAGCACCCCAAATTTACAACATTAGATACAGCATGAACTAAAACGGGCATATAACGAGGAAGAGATATGTTAACCATAGTAAAAGTATCTAGCTTCTTTAAACGGGAAACTTCAAGTGGATAGAAACCACATTTTGGAAGATATGCTCTAGGTACTTGCAAATGCCTCAAGTTAACCAAATCCCATATCGTGTCTGGAAGAACGACCATAACATCGGTAATCAATGTCTCTAGATTAACAAGAGAGCTTATAGTTGATGGAAATGGAAGGCCTATTAAATAACTGCTACTGATTTGCAGGTACCTTAAATGAATCAAGAGTATAATTTCATGGGGAAATGATTCTCTAACATCGACTTTTCCCAAATCCAACACTGTCAGTGATTTAAAAGCTTCTAAGGAGCCCGTAAGTGATGGGGACAGTGAAGCGCGTACATAGACATTGAAGCGCAAAGAAAGTTTACTTTCATAGCGAGAACTCCACTCCATAAAATCATCATTGAAAGAGGAAACAACAAGCCAAGAAGGCATAGTGGTTTCTAGTTGAGGATGATCATAATCAGAAATTTCAGATCTGCGCAAGACACAATAACAACGATGAAATAAGTATATGATACCCAATACATCGAACAAACAAAATACAAGACCAAGAAGAGTTGGTATTTCTTACCCATAAAACCGTAGTAAATGGATTTCCTCAGCTTTTTTCATGCAAAATTGGTGTAACAGATCATGAATGCGAACGCATTTGGCTTTACCCAATAGAGTTCTTTTAGCAACCATTACGAGGTTTCTTCCAATAAGATCCATCAAGTAATTAGTTGCAACATGATCCAAGCTCTCCATGTCATTATTATATGGTAAAAGTCCTTCACATATCCATAACTGAATCAGTCTCTGTACTGAAATTTGTTCATCCTCGGAAAAGGATCCAAAGTACAGAAAACATGGTTTCAAATCATGAGGTAATGTCTTGTAGCTCAATTCTACTACATCCATCAACCAATCTACATCATGGAAAAGGGTTGAACTCAAATTTTGCGATACCTCGTTCCAGTAATCCACTTCTTTTACTCCCTTGGCAAGAAGCCCTGCTGACAAAACTACTGCAATAGGTAATCCCGCGCAGCTTCTTGCTATTTCATTTCCAGCTTCTTCAAGCTCACTAGGACAACTTTCTTCCCCGAACACTATTTTCTTCAACAGCTCATAGCTTTCTTCGTTTGTAAGATGTCGAAGATGGTGTGGATTAGTTGAGGCATAGGAAGCCACTTCATCAAGCCTAGTAGTTAAAACAAGCCTACTTCCATTGTTATCATCGGGGAAGATTAGTCGTAAATCATCCCATGCATCAGTACTCCACAGATCATCTACTACCACGAGGTATCTCTTTCCTATCAAGAATCTGCGTATTTCATCTGCCAATTCACTTTCTTCTGCTGTGGTATTTTCCTTGTCAAGTCCTCTCATGATTTCCAATAATACCGATTTCCTGTCATATGTTTGTGAAACACAACACCATGAGCGGACATCATAACGCTCCTTTACAGCTTCATGAGAATACAATTTTGTCGCAAAAGTCGTTTTGCCCAATCCTGGCATCCCGACGATGGTTACAACATCTAATGGTTTTGGTCCTCCCACAAGTTGGTTGAGGAGCGCTTTCGCTTCGTCCTCACGTTCTAAAGTTATTGATGGTGTGATATACCCGACTTCCATTTTTGTGATTGATGGTTTAACTTCACGCAAAGAAAACAAGAGAAGAAGCTCAACTTAAGTGTTAGTAACGAGGTAATTCAGGCTACCCTTTACATATATAGTTTCAATCAAAGAAATTGAAAGGACGCGTTTCTACTTTTTTTATTTCTTAGTCTTGGAAAATTAGTTTAATTATAGTACATACAATTATTGCACGCATTATGCATAAATCATGGATCTAGAATAATTAAAAAATGGTATGACAATTTTAAACTAGAATAATTTAAAGCAACCATTATGATTTATGTAAGGCCCACCATGTTAGTAAAGCGATTGTTCAACTTTAATAAACATGTTTATTGAGAGTCTCTCCCATTTGAGTCATTGTTATCTTTTTCCAATGTTTTTGAAGTTGTCAAAAGATTCCTCAATTAAATAAAGAAAAGTGGGTAGGAAGTTGGATAACTACATCAGGACTACCCTTGCTTCACCCTCTCTGCATCCAAATAAGATGTATTTCTGTTGCAACTTATTTCAAGAACTATTAATAATACAAATATGATACGCCTTTCATATTCATTTGATGTGCTGACTCTGATTGTAATCAAGCATCCGATTAAGTCAAGCTAAACCCACTCGGTCTCTGATGAACGGTGTCTGGTTGAACGTCCACTATAAGCTGAATTGCAACTTGTCTCCGAACAATCCTCTTAACTTGCCACATCATCGAACACTTGGCAATGTGTGTCCGGTCTGATTTTGACCAATTCAATGACGTTTGCTCAAAAATTGCTTTCAAGTATAGGATAAGTTCATTTTTGTCCTCAATATGACTCTGAACATAATAGTCCTTTAACTTTGCAGAAGTGGGTCACTTTTCATCAATAGAGATTGTATATCCATAACCCCATAGTATGCCCTCAACAAAGACAAATACTACTTAGTAAGAAGAGGGGGCATGGAGGTAAGCTAATATCTAAAAATCTGTCTCTTATCATCCAGCCGCGCAGGCTTGGGGGGAGAGGGGATTAAAAGTTAAAATTACTTTTGAGGCATGACGTTCAGGCCACTGCGTCTTGGCTGTAAGAAGGCAGACTGGTTCTTTCTGCAGAAGAATAATAATGCGACTCAAGCTCCTTAAGACTAGCAGCTGCCTCTTCTCCAATTCTAGATAGCATGCTTTCTGTTTTCTCAGCCTGTTCAGTAAATTCTTCTGTTCTCTGCTCCACATGATCATTTAGAGATGCAAATCCTGAAAAAATGGCTGTTTGCTTCACAGTTATTATCAGGTGGAAGCAGATATGCAGATATATTAACCATCTGTAAGAAGAAAACAAAAAATATCTCCAAGTTTCACAGTTTGATCTAGCATAATGGCCTTAACATCTACACAACAAAGCCAATACCAATACGGAACAAATGAGCAGCAAAAGAAGAGTTCAAGACAATGACATTATACACTTTTTCCCTTTCCCCCTGTTAGAGATTGTTATATGTCTGCACTTTCGATAATGACCAAAACAGAAATAGATGAAGTAGAAAAATTCCAAGCCAACAGTATACACTGTCTGTCCTTAAGAAATCTAATCCCCTCACAGTTACCCAAGGTTTGTGGATTAATTTCTCCCAGGATAGAATGGAATAATCCTCACTGTGATAGCGGTAATTCAAATCATAGTGAACAGCGAACTCAAATAATGGTAGCAAATCACACTGACTCAGAACTAACTTTTGTTTTGAAAACAAATGCAAAAGGTAATGAGAGAGAGAGTATGAAATTTTTGGATGATTAAAATGAGGCAAAATGCCTCTCTATTTATAGCCACAAGATTTAGAGTGAAAAGGCATGAAGGTGTCTTTTGGTGAAATGGTTGTTCATGAAAGGCAGCCTTCAAGGTGGCTGTTCAATGAAAAGGCACCTTTTTATTGGTGAAGTAGCTGTTCATGAAAGGCAGCCTTCAAAGTGGCTGTTCAATGAAAGCACCCTTTCATTTGGAATAACTTTACAGCAGCCCACCTTTGGAATATTTGCATAAATAGTCCACTTTTTAATTTCGTTACGAAAACGGCTCCATATCAAATATTAATATAAAATATTAATATTTATTTCATTTCCCATTCACACCACTTTACCTTCCTTCCAAACCCAACACCCCCTTCATGCCATCTCAAAGTTTAATCCATTAATTCTAGATAAAGTTCTCTGCAAAAGTAATTAATTAATTTTATATATCTGATAAAAGAACACATTCACAAAAGCTGTTCGATGTTTGTGGGTTGATGTAGGGCGAGCATTTGTGTCAAATTTTGCAAGTAAACATAAGAATTGCAGATAGATTTAAAATGACCTCAACTACATGCCAGATGGATTTATCACTGTACAACAAACAACAATAACATACCCAATGATATCCCACTAATGCGGTCTACGCAGATTTTACCTCCACCAAAGTGGAGAGGTTTTTTCTGATAGACTCAGCTAAAAGAAAAAATTTATGAAAGCATGTCTGAAAAACGCGATGAAAATACCATGGTAATATCCAATGTACATAGAAAATACCAATAGCAATAAAGATGAGGAATAAGATAAAAACAAGACATTACATGAATAATATCACTGTAATCACAACAACTGCACAAAAAAGGTTAAACACAAGCACAGGGGCAGCCCAATGCACGAAACATTATCACGCAGAGTCTGGAAAGGGCCACACCTAGAGGGATGTAATGTAAGCAGTATAGACTGATGCAAGCATCAGTGGCTGATTTCGCGGCTTAAACACGAATAAAATATTTAATAAAATACATTTACACTAAGTCCACGCATACACACATGTAATGAGTGTTATGAATTGTGTGTATAGGCAGTTGCGTACGTAGAGCATTATGGGCGGGTTTGGCCGAATCCGCAAACAGTGTATTTGTGTTAAAAAAAAATCAGTAAATATGTACACAAATCAAGTCAAGAACCCAGTTACAAGCAATTGAGATCGTTATCCTAAAATTTAGAACCCATAATGTTCAAATACAGAGTAGTAAGCATCGCGTCGATCACACAAGAGTCTGGGTAGGGGGCGCACCTAGAGGGATGTAATGTAAGCAGTATAGTCCAATACAAGTATCAGTGACTAATTCCACGACTTAAACACGAATACAAGGGAAATTGGGGGGTAACATACTCTAGCAATATTAACAAGGAAGCTAAAATTGTCAACAATATTGCCAATATCAGCATCCACCCTTCGCAGCAGGCTCTTCTACTTTTGAGCTGCAGCCGCCGCCGCCGCAGCTGCTGTTGGTCAGCCACCTCCACTTCCACTACCAGCTCCTCCTTTATTCATTTTGTCTCAATTTTTCAAGATTTTATGTAAATGACCTTCAGCTCGGCAAGTGTTGTCCTACAGAAAATTAGGTAATTTGGCGGAGAAGTTGGTGAAGAAGTCAAAATCAAGTGTTGTCTATTTGTTAAGATTTTAAGTTAATTTAGGTGGGAGAATAAAGTGGAGGAGTCGAGAGTCAATTTATTTGAGAGAATTGGGTGAAAGGGTCGAGTATAAATGTTGTTTATTTATAAAGATTTTTAAAGAACTTTAATTGAATGCGTGGAGAAGGGTCGAGGCCAAATATTGTGCTGCCAAGAATTCAAGGATTACCTTTTTTAAAAAGATTTTAAAGTTATTTTTACTAAACCACTTTAAATAAAGGGTTTTTTATATTATATACTTATGAAATTCAAAATATTTACAAGTCCAACTCATTAATAATTACACTACTCATGAAATTAAAAGTATTTACCTAACCTACCCATTTATTACTGTATACCGTTGTTATACCTTATCTTTAGGTATACTGCATAAATAATAGTTTAAAAGTCTAGATGAGTATGTCATGTAAATAATTTATGGGTAGGGCTTGTAAATGTGAAATTTATGGGTAGAGGTGCGTAAATATTTTGATTTTAATGGGTAATTTTGTAAACCTCCCTTAGATAAATCAAAAAGGCAAATCATTACCTCCGGCAATATAGTTATGTAAATCTCTCAAATTATTTGGAATTTTTACCTGTATGTCCGGTGACTTTTATTTTAAACTAAAAATAGTCCTATTTAAAAATATTTATCTGAGCTGGCCATTTGGCCAGTATACCCCCAGTATACAGTATCTTCTATTGTATATCTTTCTAGTATACGTATACCCAATGGTATACAAGTTTGATACCTTAATTTTATACACAATGTTGTGGCTATGTGGCTGCAAAATATTTAAACAAAATTTGGGTCATCGTTGGGTAATATTTTAAAGATTTTTTACATAAAAGTACAAGTTTTAGAGCTTAATTACCAAACATAGAAACATTTTAGTAAAATTACCCCATATAGAGGAAAACACAAGATAATTACAAACATAGCAATATTTTCCCATAACATACCAAACCCTTACATTCTTCCTTCTATATCCCCCCTATCACTTTTGCTCCTCCAATTTCCCCCTTTTTCACTTTTCCTCCCATCATTTCCCTCCAATTTCAGTTTTACTCCTCTCATTTTCCTTAAATTCACTTTTCTTCATCCATCCTCAATGTATCTCGTTGAATCTCACTATTTCTGCACCGTATCAACTGTTTCTGCAGCACCGTATCTAACTGTTTCTGCAGCACCGTATCTAACTATTTCTGCACCGTTTCAACTGTTTCTGCAGCACCGTATCTAACTGTTTCTACACCGTTTCAACTGTTTATGCAGCACCGTATCTAACTATTTCTGCACCGTTTCAACTGTTTCAAATTGTTTTAGCACCGTTTCAGACCATATCATACTGTTTCAACGCCATTTTAGACCGTATCAGATTGTTTCAATAGTTGTTTCAGATTGTTTCAACGTTGTTTCAGACCGTATCATACTGTTTCAACATCATTATAGACTGTATCAAACTGTTTTAAACTGTTTCAACTCCCATTTCAGACTGTATCATAGTGTTTCAATGTCGTTTCAGACTGTTTTAAACTGTATCAACTCTCATTTCAGACTGTATTAACTCCGTTTCAGACCGTATCATACTGTTTCAACATCGTTTCAGACTGTATCAAACTGTTGCAACAACTGTTTCAATGTTTCAATGATGTTTCAAACCGTATCATATTGTTTCAACGCCATTTTCAAACTGTAGCATACCGTTTCAATAATATCATTTATGGTGGAAAAAGAAAAAGAAAAAAAGAATCAGCCTTTATGTGGCCTTCCAATTGTAGAAAGTAAAGAAGAGAAAATATCCTAATTGTCCATGTGTGGAAAAAATCTCGGCAACAGACCTTGTTCTTGGGTAGTAATTAAAACACAGTTTCACTTTCGACTCTCAATTAGCTGTGAACATTATCTGGTAATTTCTCTATCTTTTCAATTTTGCTCTCACATATATTGCATTTTTTTTGACAGAATAAAGAATCTTTTTGCATTTGAGCTTATGGATAAGGTTGAAACTGAGTGAACCTATTCATTTTTTACCCAATTGTGACAATTTGTCTAGTTATGGATTGAATGGTGCAGGAGTGTTTCTTTCCCGCTGAGAATGCTTGTTTGAGGTATTCTCCGGTGGTTTTTACTACTAACAAACTAGAACCATTTGATCTAATTTAGTTGAGATCTGGAGTTTTTCGATCAATTACGGCGGCGGCATTGCGACGCCGTTTAGTTTCCCATTGAGGAGCGACCGCTGGCAGAACTTTGCGGTGGATGAACAGTGGCGGCGCTGCCACTCGGACATCCCATTGGTGTTGATGCTACTAGTGTTTCCCGCTTTGTTTCACCGGTGATAATGGGGTTTCAGGCGGTGACACTTTCAGGCGTGGTGTTGAGGTAGAGGTGTATGTTTGGATCTGAAAGAAGAAAATGGGGTGGCGGCTGGTTTATTTGGGAAAGTGGAGAAAGTGTTTTTGGGTTTTTAGGAAAGTGGGATGAAAGTGCAATTATAAAAAATGAAATATCTTGATTATTATAAAAAGGTGTTAGGAAAATATTGCCATGCATTGTAATTAGAAAAATATTGCTATTTTTATGCAATTAAGGGTGAAAATTTATATATTTGTGTAAAAAAACCCATATTTTAATGTGGAGCGGCTAGTTTTGAAAACTTTGTGCCAGACCTTGACATGTATTTTGCAATTCCCTTAATTTAAGGGTCCTTTTATTTTGCTAGGATCCTAAATTTATGGATCTCAAATCCTCGATTTGACAGTCGTAACACAAGAGATTCAAAATCAATCAAAACTGGAATATCTTATATGTGCATTTTAGTTATACTAGTTTCTCGCACGTGCGTTGCACGTGTATACCAAGTCCTATATGCACAATGTTGTACATTAATAGCAATATTATTAAAATAAAGTTTGACTTGATGTAAATCTGAGTTTTATATATGTTGCTAATATTGTGTTGAAGGTGAAAATTAATACAACAAATTGATGTTCGAAAGACATTGTTTTTTCTAATTTATTGAATATTCAGCTTGGCTAGTTTTTGTGCACATTTCTCCACAATTCATTTTTTTATCAAACATGCGTAACAAAAATAGTTAGTAATATGTTTTAAGATACATACATACTCGAACACCGTTTGTTTACTTATAAATTACATATTGAAAAATACAAAAAGCTCCCATAATCTTATACACCTTTATGAAAAAAGTCAAATGACATCTCTTTGATTAACTCTGTCACTGTTCTTGTAGCCAGCATCAATTGAACTTGGTATATATTTCTTTTGAAATTAGATTGGTCTAATAGCTGATGGCGGAAGCATAATTGTTTGATAAAGTTTATCTTCTCTATATTCTTTGACGGTAACAATAGCAATTGTGTTTTGAAATAATTGTCTTCTCAAAGTTGCCTGCGCTTCTCTGAAAAGTTGAAGTCTTTGCATTTTCTAATCTAAAGTACATGTCATGCACAAAACCTTCCTTCAACTTCATGTGTTCATCGCACACACCTAATAAAAGTATTTATGTATATATCAATATTCAATAATGGTTGGAATTTAAATCTCATCAAGGAACATGAAAGGTTTAATTATGCAATTCCCAACTAATGATAAAAGGACGACTACAAATTAAACACGTACATACTGGAAATTACGTTACTATCGGGATACAAAGTATAACAAATATTTTCTATTGTCTCTTGTATGTGATGTCTACAGCAGCAACACTTGCTAAATTTATTACTATACTGATAGTTTTGAGGAGTTTGTTTAAAACTATAATTCCACTGTTCAAAAATGACACAAAAAAGTCTGAGAAAATCATCTACGGAATCAAACATGTGAGTAATGACGCTCTTCCAAGATTAAAAAGGAAAAGGTTGTACATATTTATTCAACTTCCATATTCCAAGCGGAGGTACAAATTATTAGACCAATTTAATGTATAATTTACCATTTGAATCAATGCATTGGATAAATAACCGAAAAGCAAGGTATGATAACAAATTTCGAACAAAAAAACAAATCTCAAATGCAAAGTAAGGTGGTGGGGGTATATATGATTAATGTCTGAAGGTTTGATGAACTTGGTAATAATCGCACAATGCCAGGAAGATATGGCCTCCTGGCTGGTCATGAAATGGAGAACTTTCATACCCCAAGATTACATATAGCCTTCAGGAGGAAAGAAACATTAAAAGTAGAGGTAGCAAATTAGTGTAACGTATTGGAGCAATTTTTTATTTTTATTTTTTTTAAAAAAAAGATTGACCTGCCAAAAGTGAAATATTTGTTGGCTAGCCCAAGAAGGTATCGAAAACATTCTAAGACTAAAACATTTAGATAATCAAAATGTAGATATTGTGGGACTCGTGCACATACACAAAGTTGACTTGAATGTGAAGAAACACAACATTAGCCCAAAGTACCTTGCCATGCTAGTATAATGGATAACATGTTATGTAAAGTGTAAACCAGTCAAATTTTTCGTGAACTCGAACATAGCTTCATGGAAAGCTGTGTTCATCAGATTATCATCAAATATGTTGGTTTACACAAACATCTTCTTTCTTTGATTTCTCAACACTCATCAGTCATATGCATATGTGAGAAAGTTTTGGCTTGAGATTTAGCAGCAATAAGGGGATCACCACATGGAAATTTTGGATTACAATTGATAGAAAATCGACAATTGTTCTTCTTGGTGAAGCATTACAGTACATAGTATCTCTAAGAAGAAAAAAAAAAAAACGATTCATATGCTCTGGCGAAGAGCATATCAAAGAAACATGGCAATACTTGTCATGATCATATATATAGAAGCATTGAGGAAACAAAAACATTAAGCAGGTACTTGAATGGATTCAAACACACGGGGGCCATTCTTGCTCATAATTCAAGTTTAAACTTTTAATCCAAGAAACGAGGCACGATCTCATGGTGATGGAGAACGTTACAACAAAAACGTACCCAGTGCTATTCCACAGGTGGAGTCTGGGGAGTGTGAGATGTACCCAGACCTTACCCCTACTAAAGTGGAGAACGTATTGTTCGGATAAAATAACTTGACAGTACGAACTGAAAGACAACTTTACATGGTCAACTAAATCCAGCTGACAAAGGTGCAGGAGCCATTCTTTATGATCAAAACTTTGTGAATGACATGAATGCTTATCCCATATATGTTGCTGAGAGCACAAAAGAGGAATTTGCAAAGAGCTGTATGGAATGAGACTACTTTCCTCAATGTAAGTTTTCATGTTATCCTAATTCATATCAAATGAATTGTAGCAAAAATTTACCATCACTTATATTGTTTGCTCAACTGCAACTAATCAATGTGAAAAGTGACTTTACATAGATACAAGAAAAGTGTAAGAAAATAAAATTCAGGGTAAAGAGGAATAAAGCTTAAAGCCTCTAATTAATAGTGTCCCTTTAACTTGAAGACTTGAAAGTCCTTTTACCATTAGGAGGAGGACAACAACAACAACAACATACCCAGTAATATCCACAAGTGGGGTCTGAGTGGATGAGATGTACAAGACCTTACCTCAACCTATGTGAAGACCATTAGAACTCTACTATTAAATTGAAATCAGAATTTGCCATCTCATCAATTTGTATTTCCTTAATCTTCATGGCGGATTCCACTGTGTGGTCGAAGCAATCAACCAACTTAACAAGTTTTAGGGAACTCAAGTACCCAAAGCTGGAAGGTATCTCTATGTCCTCACAATAACGCAACAACAGCTGCTGGAGGCTAGGAAAAGCATCATCCGAGATATTCCATACTATCATATTCATAGGACGGTACACTTTCAAGACCTTAAGCTTAGGAAACGCATTATCTTTCACATCCCACTTCCCCTCAAACTTGCATCCCTCTATCTTTAAAAATTCAAGATTGGGTAGCTCCCCGATGGATGAAAGACTTCTCAAAGGTTCACAAAACTGGAAAGATTCCAATTTCAGAAATTTGAGAGTTGATGGGAACTCAAACACTCGTTGAGCAGGTGGAAATAGGCTGTAATATTTGAGGTAGAGTGATTCTACTCGATGTAGAGACTGAAAAAATGGTGGGGTGAATCGGTAGTCATCCAGGTCATAGGGCTTATTACAATGGAAATCATCGACATTAGACGGCTCATCAAAAATGCAGCACCCCAAATTTACAACATTAGATAGAGCATGAACTAAAACGGGCATATTACGAGGAAGAGATATGTTAACCATAGTAAAAGTATCTAGCTTCTTTAAACGGGAAACTTCAAGTGGATAGAAACCACATTCTGGAATATACGCGTTAGGTACTTGCAAATGCCTCAAGTTAACCAAATCCCATATGGTGTCTGGAAGATCGACACTAACATCGGTAATCAATGTCTCTAGATTAACAAGAGAGCTTATAGTTGATGGAAATGGAAGTTTTTTATAATAACTGCTACTGATTTGCAGGTACCTTAAATGAATCAAGAGTATAGTTTCATGGGGAAATGATTCTCCAACATCGACTTTTCCCAAATCCAACACGGTCAGTGATTTAAAAGCTTCTAAGGAGCCTGTGAGTGATGGGGACAGTGAATCGTCTACAGAGACATTGAAGCGCAAAGAACGTTTACTTTCATAGGGAGAACTCCACTTCATAAAATCGTCATTGAAAGAGGAAACAACAAGCCGAGAAGGCATAGTGGTTCCTAGTTGAGGATGATCATGATCAGAAATTTCAGATCTGCACAAGACACAACAACAACAATGAAATAAGTATATGATACCCAATACATCGAACAAACAAAATACAAGACCAAGAAGAGTTGGTATTTCTTACCCATAAAACTGTAGTAAATGGATTTCTTCAGCTTTTTTCATGCAAAATTGGTGTAACAGATCATGAATGCGAACGCATTTGGCTTTACCCAATAGAGTTCTTTTAGCAACCATTACGAGGTTTCTTCCAATAAGATCCATCAAGTAATTAGTTGCAACATGATCCAAGCTCTCCATGTCATTATTATGTGGTAAAAGTCCTTCACATATCCATAACTGAATCAGTTTCTGTACTGAAATTTGTTCATCCTCGGAAAAGGATCCAAAGTACAGAAAACATGGTTTCAAATCATGAGGTAATGTCTTGTAGCTCAATTCAACTACATCCATCAACCAATCTACATCATGGAAAAGGGCTGAACTCAAATTTTGCGATACCTCATTCCAGTAATCCACTTCTTTTACTCCCCTGGCAAGAAGCCCTGCTGACAAAACTACTGCAATAGGTAATCCTGCACAGCTTCTTGCTATTTCATTTCCAGCTTCTTCAAGCTCACTAGGACAATGATCCACGCTCAATCTTACACCATTAATGGTGAAGGGCGGTCGTCAAAGTATAATACCCGATGTGAGTCGGGGTCGATTTCCCAAGGGAACTAGCACGTTAAGTGAGAGAGTTGTAAATAGATATTCAAATGAGGTTTAGTGTTGAGTCCTAGAAGTATGATTTGTTTTAAAGAAGCTATGATTAATTCTAAGTGTAAGCAATTAAGCGAGTAAGATGTTCAATATTACTAGCCTAGGGGTGCAACCAACTATTAGTGATTTCTAACTAACGGGTGTCTTTACTTCACCTTCCCAACACAAGCATAATTATGGTCGAGCATTCCAATCGTGATCTCTAGAATCCTTCCGGCCTAAGAGAGATCTTTCACAACCCACTCGTCAAAGCCTTAGTTGAATGCTTAAAGCACTACTCAATGACCCGAGGAAAGGAGACCTCTTCCGAGCGTAACTCCTTTTAGATGAGTTAGTCTATATCAATAGCCTATCAACTCAAATCCTCGCCAACTCCACTATTCTACACTAGTTAATCTCTTCCGAGTCTTTAACTAGCAATGTAGACAAGAAACCCCAAATATCATGGATTTTGGAATTTTGATGTTATTGTAATGGAGAGTTGGATAATTGTTACTTATGTTATAGTTAGTGAAATAGAACAACACCCATTAATTTTCTATCACAATAGCATAGTTACACCCCTAGTTATGAGTTTAGCTACTCATAACTAGGGTTTGAATCATAGTAATAAAGATGTAATGAAAAGATGAAATCATGTTGGACATAAGTTTGAATTGATATATGGAATCAAGATTCAAAGTTACAAGATTAGAAGCTTACAAAATGATGTTAAACCTCTACTTGGCTCTCAAAATCGCCTCAAACTCAATGTCAAAACGTAGAATAGAATGCCCATTCAAAACTTAGATTAAGCTATTTATACAAGCAGGGAGAATTTGCACAGCACAGTAGAGTAGGCGGCCAGCCTACTTTAGTAGGCGGCCAGCCTACTTTAGTAGGCGGCCAGCCCCTTTTTTGGTCAGTCTCTGGATTTCACTTTAGGCGCCCCGCCTCTGTAAAGTAGGCGCCCCGCCTCTTTTCTGATCACTCTCTGGATTTCCTCTGGGCGCCCCGCCTCTGTAAAGTAGGCGGGGCGCCTCTTTCTGGCTTCAACTTTTCCAATTCTTTCTTGATGTCCTTTTCTTTCACACTTTGGCTCGCATTCTTGCTCTCTAGCTTCAATCTTCGACGAGTATCCTTGTGAATTCATTATAACCTGAAACTAAGCGATTCGTGACGTTAATAACACAAAATGTCGCTTTTGGATTCAAAAACGTAAGTTTAGCGTAGTCTTTAAGTTGGTAAAATACCAACTTATCAACTCCCCCAAACTTAAGTCTTTGCTTGTCCTCAAGCAACTCAAAATCAAAGAGATCAAATCATGCTCCAGTTAAAGCTCAAGACTCAGTTATGTTCCTCGATTCAAAGTTATGAACATCATTTTGCGTTAATGAGTCAGTTGATACTAACTAGTCTCAATCACTCCCATGGACATTTGACAAGCACTGCTCATGTCTAATCAACTACGGCTAGAGGAAACACATGACTTTCAAGGCTTGCCTCAATGTCGTCAGCTTGCTTCACTTGTTTATGCTCCTTATCATGCACCTGAACTTGTGCTCAAGACTCACTTGCTATTCTCACCGAAAAGAGTAGAGTCCCTCACTCACCAAAAATATTTTCACAAAAAATCTTTTGGGACTCTTAACAAATTGAGCTCTCACTCTCGCAAGGAAATTTCATGTGTGCTTCTCGAGAACTCAAAGACTTGCCCTTCTTGTACTTCTCCACTAATGTAGGCTCACTTGACTCAAAATCAATTAGGACTTGACAGGTTGTAACGTAGGCTTTTGGTTTAAGGTGTGGTAGATTTGGCTAATTAGTGACTAATACCTCCATAGCACTACATCATTTCATTTTCTTTTGTGCAACTTTTCTTTCTTTTCATTAGGCTCATCCTACTCTTCTTTTGGAGATGGTGCCAATTTAGTCCCTCCTTTATCCAATACTTCTCTTTTCTTCTTCTTTATTGCCTCTCCTTTTCTTTCTTTCTTTTTTTTTTTTTTTATATATATATGCATACTTTGTTTCTTTTTCTCTTTCCTTTGTTTCACTTTTCTTCTTTCTTTTATATATTTCAATTTGACATTCGCCATGGATTTCCAAGCTTTTACCATCTCCCCCAAACTTAGATTTTAGCCTAAGTTGCACGTTTTTCAATGCACACATGGAGGTTAGGGCCAAAAAGAGGGTCGGTGCCTTAGCACACAAGAATTGGCTCGGGTTTAGCTACTCATAACTAGGGTTTGAATCATAGTAATAAAGATGTAATGAAAAGATGAAATCATGTTGGACATAAGTTTGAATTGATATATGGAATCAAGATTCAAAGTTACAAGATTAGAAGCTTACAAAATGATGTTAAACCTCTACTTGGCTCTCAAAATCGCCTCAAACTCAATGTCAAAACGTAGAATAGAATGCCCATTCAAAACTTAGATTAAGCTATTTATACAAGCAGGGAGAATTTGCACAGCACAGTAGAGTAGGCAGCCAGCCTACTTTAGTAGGCGGCCAGCCTACTTTAGTAGGCGGCCAGCCCCTTTTTTGGTCAGTCTCTGGATTTCACTTTAGGCGCCCCGCCTCTGTAAAGTAGGCGCCCCGCCTCTTTTCTGATCACTCTCTGGATTTCCTCTGGGCGCCCCGCCTCTGTAAAGTAGGCGCTCCGCCTCTTTTTTTCTCATTCTCTGGATTTTCAGTAGGCGCCCCGCCTCTGTAAAGTAGGCGGGGCGCCTCTTTCTGGCTTCAACTTTTCCAATTCTTTCTTGATGTCCTTTTCTTTCACACTTTGGCTCGCATTCTTGCTCTCTAGCTTCAATCTTCGACGAGTATCCTTGTGAATTCACTATAACCTGAAACTAAGCGATTCGTGAAGTTAATAACACAAAATGTCGCTTTTGGATTCAAAAACGTAAGTTTAGCGTAGTCTTTAAGTTGGTAAAATACCAACTTATCAGACAACTTTCTTTCCCGAACACTGTTTTCTTCAACAGCTCGTAGCTTTCTTCTTTTGTAAGATGTCGAAGATGGTGTGGATTAGTTGAGGCATAGGAAGCCACTTCATCGAGCCTAGTAGTTAAAACAAGCCTACTTCCCTTGTTATCATCGGGGAAGATTAGTCGTAAATCATCCCATGCATCAGTACTCCACAGATCATCTACTACCACGAGGTATCTCTTTCCTATCAAGAATCTGCGTATTTCATCTGCCAATTCACTTTCTTCTGTTGTGGTATTTTCCTTGTCAAGTCCTCTCATGATTTCCAATAATACCGATTTCCTGTCATATGTTTGTGAAACACAACACCATGAGCGGACATCATAACGCTCCTTTACAGCTTCATGAGAATACAATTTTGTCGCAAAAGTCGTTTTGCCCAATCCGGGCATCCCGACAATGGTTACAACATCTAATGGTTTTGGTCCTCCCACAAGTTGGTTGAGGAGCGCTTTTGCTTCGTCCTCACGTTCTAAAGTTATTGATGGTGTGATATACCCGACTTCCATTTTTGTGTTTGATGGAAAGAAAATCAAGAGAGCAAGAGAAGAAGCTCAACTGTTTATTTTGGATAAGCTTGCTCCCTAACAACAATGTATTGTTTGTTTATTGTGGTATTGGTTTTGTGATTTTCAAAATAGTCTAAAATATCTATATTTTTCCTGGTTGAGGGTAAGCCGCCTCGACAAGACCCGAATAGTTTCAGTCAAAGAAATTCAAAGGACGCGTTTCTACTTCTTTTTTTATTTCTTTGTCCTAGAAAAGTTAAGCAAATTAGTTTAATTATTGCACGCATTATGCATAAATCATGGAACTAGAATAATTAAAAAGTGGTATGACAATTTTAGTAAAAATTTCGTGTAGGGACCTGTTTGGCGCGCTAATTGATTTGTAGCCGACAAAAATAAATTCGCTGAGAAATAACTATTTCCGGACAAATCCCAGTATTATACTGGGCTTTGAACAAGTATTTATACTGGGAAGCTTCAGTAAACTAACCCCAGTATAAAATACTGGGGCTTTGAATAAGTTTTGTTCATGGCCCAGTATTTTTGTTATGTGACTTTGTATAAAGCTTCAGTCCCATAATAAAATGCTGGAACTGTGAACAAAACTTGTTCAAAGCCCCAACATTTTGTTATGCGACTGAAGCTTTATATATAAAGTCCCATAACAAAATACTTGTTCAAAGCCCCCGTATTTTGTTATGGGACTAGTCTTGGGTGTTTTTCTAATGCTAATGGAGCTCAATTGTGCACGCGAATTTTTTGCTATTCTTCAATGAATTTTGAAACGGTGGATAGTCTCCAATGAACGCGGCCAAAAATGGCTACTGATCAAAATTTCACACAATTTTAAACTAGAATAATTAAAAGCAACCATTATGATTTATGTAAGGCCCACCATGTTATGTTAGTAAAGCGAATGTTCAACGTTAATAAACATGTTTATTGAGAGTCTCTCCCATTTGAGTCATTGTTTTATCTTTTTTCAATGTTTTTGAAGTTGTCAAAAGATTCCTCAATTAAACAAAGAAAACTGGGTAGGAAGTTGGATAAACACATCAGGACTACCCTTGCTTCACCCTCTCTGCCTCCAAATAAGATGTATTACTGTTACTAACTTATTTCAAGAACTATTAATAATCTTAAATTTGACACAAATGTGATACGCCTTTCACATTCATTTGATGTGCTGACTCAGATTGTAATCAATCATCCGATTAAGTCAAGCTAAACCCACTCGGTCTCTGGTGTCCGGTTGAACTTCCACTATAAGCTGAATTGCAACTTGTCTCAGAACAATCCTCCTAACTCGCCACATCATCGAACACTAGGCAATGTGTGTCCGGTCTGATTTTGACCAATTCAATGACGTTTGCTCAAAACTTGCTTTCAAGTATAGGATAGGTTCATTTTTGTCCTCAATATGACTTTGAACATAATTTGCAGAAGTGGGTCACTTTTCATCAATAGAGATTGTATATCCATAACCCTATAGTATGCCCTCAACGAAGACAAATACTACTTAGTAAGAGGAGGGGGCATGGAGTTAAGCTAAAACTCTGTCTCTTATCAACCAGCCGTGCAGGCTTGGGGGGAGAGGGGATTAAAAGTTAAAATTACTTTTGAGCCATGACGTTCAGGCCACTGCGTCTTGGCCGTAAGAAGGCAGACTGGTTCTTTCTGCAGAAGAATAATAATGCGACTCAAGCTCCTTAAGACTAGCAGCTGCCTCTTCTCCCATTCTAGATAGCATGCTTTCTGTTTTCTCAGCCTATTCAGTAAATTCTTCTGTTCTTTGCTCCACATGATCATTTAGAGATGCAAATCCTGAAAAAATGGCTGTTTGCTTCAACTCTGAAACCAACTTAAGCAGTGAATCAGCTGCTTGGACCTGCGGTTCATGCATCCGAAGTATTATATGATATCCGAAGGGAAATGAATTGCTAAGTTTTACAAAATCAGAAAATGCACATAATAACAGGAGAATAAGTTTTTAATAGCTGAGATTCAAGCATAATTTAATAGCTTAAGAATGGACCATCTCGGTGAATTTGGTCTTTGCATACATCTATTGCAGAGAAGGCAGAGGAGAACAAGCTATGTCAAGGATTCCGGCTGACAAGTACTCACAAGAAGGCACTGAGGCTACAAAAGCAGAGAGAATTATGCTTATAACCTCAAGAAATTGGAGATTCTGTTTATAAAGTTGTATGTACTTTGCCAGTTTCAGAAATCATGTATCTGTAGTATAACAAGAAGGGGAACATTCCCTTGTTTACGAAACCGGACTAAGAAAAGAGGAGTGGAACAGCTACCTTCCCAATCTACTGGGGCTCTACCTGAAGGATTACACATAATCCAAGAACATACAATTCGCCCAGGGTCTAACCGTATTTGCTTCACTAGTCGGTAGTGCAATCACATGTATAAACACGAACTACACCATTAAAGTCACAGTCTAAAGTCGTACCTTAGTTACAGAGTTGTTCCAATTTGTAGAAGATCGATCACGTTCTTCGTAGGAATCTTCACCCGAAGTTCTTCAACAATGAAGAAGAGTGTTCTTCTTTCTTGTTGGAGGGAGAGGAGAGGAAGCGTTGTTTTCTTTTCAAGGGAGCAGTCAGTTAGTTTCTGACTAACAGAAACTCTCTTTTATACTCCCAATTGGATACAACTGTTCAGGTAATAATCCTAACAGTTGTGTCTCTTCCTTTCCTTTTTATTTATTAATCCAATAATTTATATAACACATTATATATATTTATTATTAGACATGGGTTCGGGTTGACCCACATGGGTGGCCCGAATCCAATTTCCAACATCTCCCACTCACACATGGTGGGTCAACTCTCATTCCTATTCTGTAACTTCCATACATAACGACTAGACCGTGTGACCAGTGCATACTTCGAGAGCTCAGTTGCTATACATCTGTTAGGAATATATAACATCTCGATTAACGGAACCTTGGAGTAGATTGCAGTATGCAATACCCTAGATCATTTATCACATTCATCTCTCTCATAATCTCTTTGTATTAATTTGAGTTCATCATTATGTTCTTGTCACAAAGACAAACATAAAGGATGCATCAATGAACACAATTAATGTGATAATACTCTATGATCTTCCTCATCTCAAGAATCTCTTAATCTCAATTTGATTTGCTTTTCTAGAAGTGTCCCGCCAGACCGAATCATCCATGATCTATAGACAACACCCTAAGATAGCAAACACCAAACTGAATCTCGAAAAACTGATCAAAGTCATGAGGGTACAAAGAAAGAAAATTACTTAGAATTTTCAGGGCTTCACACGATAAACAAGAAGAGATATAAACTTGTATCGCCCATAGGTCACTCTATGCATACGTTGTATGAATCACGTATCACAGTATTGACTCCTTCCCCGTGGAGCGTATGTCTTTCGCGAATTAAATACTGTGCAGATGATAGCCAGACAACCTATGTCTAACTTTGAGTTCACAAATCTACTAATACATTTTATCTTTTAGAACTCACATCTGGCATTAAGACAGACTGTCACATTTAATCATAAATGATTAACAAAAAAAAGCGACATTTTTATTATAAACTTCAACTTCAAGCTCTCTATTATTATCACCTCAGATAATAACAAGTTTATAATTGTCTCATCCCTATTAGTCACCTAGACAATAGAGGTGATTGCCTGTGTGAAAAAACCAATCTTTTTGTCTGTCCGACATACTTCAGATTTATGTACTAAACATAAAAATATTTTATGTATATGAATGAACAACATTGACTAATTTAGGCTTGAGGATGCAACTACATTAACTCCAATAATGTAGTTTTATGTGAACATGCTTGGGAAAAGTTAAGATATAAATACATCGACATCTACGCAAATCCAATGACCTCACATATCATTCATAAGCACCAAATGATATGTGTTTGACTATCGGATCTACTATCATATAATGCGTAGAGATGTAATCATGTCCACTTTTATATTTAAAAAATACAACTATGTCTCTAATGAAATTATACTTTACACCAATATGTTTTGTCTTCTAATGATACTTGGGATTTTTGAGTAAGCTATTGAGATTTGACTATCACACTTGATTGTCACTAATTCAATATCACTATCAAACGCACCAAAATTTTATCATGAAGACGTTTAAGCCAAACAGCTTATAGCACAATTGCTGAAAGCGCTACAAATTCAGCTTCTACTGTAATATAAGGCTAATGATTGTTCTTGCTATTCAACAATATACACATCTTTATTGTTTAGCAAAGAAGGACATACTCAGATTTAGATTTTCTCTCATCTAAATCTCCTTCTCAATCATGGTAAGTATAGCCTTTGAGTTGTAGATCTCCTCCTTTACTTTACAAGGATAATCACAAGTGCTTTTAAGATACCTCAGTATCCTTTAACTGCTTTTCAGTATTCTATTTCTAAGTCAGATTGATATCTGCTAACTAGAATAACAGATATCAAACTTCATGAGACAAAAATCATATTCTTGTGGATTCACGAGGACACATCCTCCCACTTGAAACTTCGACTCTAGAAATATGAGTATTAATGGGTTTGCACTTTTGCATATTAAATCGTTCATAAAAATTTCTTAATATAAGATTTTTTGAAAGAGACAACGATCCCTAGGAACGATCCCTTGAAATCTGAACTTCAAGAATTCTCCCATATTTTACATTAAATCATTCGCGTATTTCGAGAACCCATTTGTTCCCAATGGTGTTATGACCCATAAGTATATCAACCAATTCCACCTCTTGGTTTGGTTTCACTAACTCCTTTTTATCTTTTATTCCTTAAACTATTTATCCTTAGTAGGGTATCTAAGAGCCTCATTTATATTTGATGCTCTTGTTCAACTTGTGGAGTAACTATATATGCTTCCCCTTCGATCTCAAATCGACAATGGGGAATAACATAGACGACTCATTCGTCGAGGTTGAGATTGATAAAATTGATTTATCAATTGATAGTTACTCCCACTGGGACCATCAATACTAATGGATTCTCTTTTTGGACAACGTATTGGTGTTAATTGGAACATATCCATTATCACCAAACATGGCTCCCACTAGAATCCATTCAGCAGTAATAGCGGAAGCAATCTGGTCCACATTTTTATAAAGAGACAAGTCTTGACCGATCTCACCCTATTTAGGAAAAAAATAGCTAACAAATATGTAACCATCATGTGATTCAAATTCAGTTACAGTGCCTCTCTTGTTCATATATGAACACATAAACCTTGGACTAAAATAGTATCTAGAAAGACACATGTCCTTCCCCTTGGAACTAGTTTTCCATGCGGGAAAATTGTTTATGTACAAAAGCAGCACAAACTCAAGGGTAAAAAAAAGATTGAGTTTTTATCTATCCATAACTTATATGAATATAAGTAACTGACTTAAAAAATAATTTCATAATTTGGATCACAAATGTCATAATGTACTAGCTACAATGGAATGTAACGTGACGTCATAGACATATCTAGAGTCTCAAGAGCCTCTTGCTCTTTTTAGGACATACTGAATTTTTTTTTTATTGTCGCAGTTAACACTTTTGTTAAGCTCGAGACAATATTCTCATAGCAGTTCACATATTGATATAACTAAGTATAAACTATTGAGACAACTATGTACTTTCTTATCGCCTAAAATTCATATACATGCTATTTCTTTAAAATAATTAACTATGTCAATATTTATTTCACACTAGATTTGGAATCGAAAGTTCACTATGTTCTCAATCATCATCCGCTTCTCTAATATGCCATAAATCTAACATAGTTAATTATATAAGGAACACTAGTCTTAAATTACCTAAATTCAAGACCAACTAATAATAAACATTCTATAACAAACGGCTGAATCTGGCCACTAAGCATTGCTAATAAGCGTTAAGCAGTCATATATAAGTTAAAAAATGTAGGAAACACTTTTCCTTTGTTTCCAATACCGACTTCCGGGCGCAAAGAAAATAATCATCAGTCATCATGCACAAACGGCCATGCCAAGCAATCCTCAGACTGTTAGACATAATTTCCTTTGTTAATTTTGTGTTTATATCCTTTTCTTAATCCAAATACTAAATTACAAAAGGAGAGGTTGTAGATTACTCCATCAATATGCCTTATGGGATTACAGAATCCCTCTTTGTAGAATACTCACATTCAGTATAAAAAACGTAGCCATAGGCACTGATTCAAATTCAATGGCATTACCAAGACTCTCAACAAGTGGAAGTGCATGTGATCTCAATCAACACACTTCTTGGTTGGTAGAGTAATACAACTGTAAACATTTTTCCTTTTTTTTTTTTTTTTAATAATATGAAAAATAGATTAAAAGGAAAATATAAATTCTCCAGGCAGTGTGCTTTCACAGGACAACAGAATGTCCTTTGCAGGAAACAACTTTTGCCTTGAGAAAGCTTTCTTCTCTTTCATTTTGAAACAAAACTAATGGCCTCTTATAATTTTTAAGAAGAGAATTGAACTAACTGAAACTTTCAATTCCAGAAAGGGGTAAAAACAATTCAAGGACTGCAAACTAAATTAAAGAACAACTAATGTCCTTTGTTGTGGTATTGGAATTTACAATGATTGGCTAAAACACTATATTAGCATCCCGCAGACATGTCGTTGCACAAACTTAGAAACCAAAAGAAGTATTCTAGAAGATGTTTGACTTTTCTCCCAATTCCAACTTTATCAAATAAGACAAATTTTACAAAAACACTAGTTTCGTAAAATAGTTAACGTCAATACACAAACGCCTATAGGAATGTTTGCCAACCAGCAATACGCAGGAAAAGCATCAAAGATATTAAAATTCCACCACTGGTTTCTTTAGCCGCGGTCACAAACCATTGCATAGAACACCAAAATAAAAATATCGATTTCGTTGAACCTTTTTCAACGTGATTCAGTATCTACCAAAATAGAAAATTACTCTATGGTCATGGACTAGAAAACAAATAACACGGGCTCTAATACCAATGAAGGATTACACATAATCCAAGAACATACAATTCGCCCAGGGTCTAACCGTATTTGCTTCACTAGTCGGTAGTGCAATCACATGTATAAACACGAACTACACCATTAAAGTCACAGTCTAAAGTCGTACCTTAGTTACAGAGTTGTTCCAATTTGTAGAAGATCGATCACGTTCTTCGTAGGAATCTTCACCCGAAGTTCTTCAACAATGAAGAAGAGTGTTCTTCTTTCTTGTTGGAGGGAGAGGAGAGGAAGCGTTGTTTTCTTTTCAAGGGAGCAGTCAGTTAGTTTCTGACTAACAGAAACTCTCTTTTATACTCCCAATTGGATACAACTGTTCAGGTAATAATCCTAACAGTTGTGTCTCTTCCTTTCCTTTTTATTTATTAATCCAATAATTTATATAACACATTATATATATTTATTATTAGACATGGGTTCGGGTTGACCCATATGGGTGGCCCGAATCCAATTTCCAACACTACCTATACTCATAAACCCCTTCCTTCTAGGCGAGTAAGGGCATAAACTTAAATTAGTACGAGAACACTATAGATTGCCATTTAAAATGGAAATGGCCTATGTTTCAGATGTTCAGCCATATTCCAATAAAAAAGCACTACAACAGAAATGAAAAGGTTCTGGCAATATGTAAACTCAGGTCACAGTAAGCCACTTTTTCCTTAATTTGCTAACACCAAAAATGTAACCATTCATATGAACAATGACATGTGATTTGAGGCGTACATCAAAAATCCTCACCATTCTAGACGCACGCATCTCCATCATAAATGCTTCTTGTGAATTTCTGACTGGTGGATCATTAACCTATTAGAAGCAGTTATTATCAGGTGGAAGCAAATATATTAACCATCTGCAAGAAGATAAACAAAAAATATCTCCTAATTTCACTTAAACAGTTTGAATCTAGCATAGTGGCCTTTACAACTACACAAAGCAATGCCAGTATGGAATGAGCAGCAAAAGAAGAGTTCAGGACAATGACATTATACACTTTTTCCCAGTTCCCCCTTCATGCCATCTCAAAGTTTTATCCATTAATTCTAGATAAAGAAAGTTCTCTGCAAAAGTAATTAATTCATTTTATTAATTCTAGATAAAGAAAGTTCTCTGCCCCCTTACCCCCACCTTGGTGGAGAGACTGTTTCCGGAAGACCCTCCGCTAGGAATAATATCACTGTAATCACAACAATTGCACAGAAAAGGTTAAACACAAATACAGGGCAGCCCGGTGCATGAAGCATCACACGATCATGCAGAATGGCCACACCTAGAGGGATGTAATGTGAGCAGTAAATTCTGATGCAAGCATCAGTGACTAATTTCACGGCTTAAACACGAATACAATAGTTTACAAAATACAATTATACTAAGTCCACGCAAACACATGTGTAATGAGTGTTATGAATTGCAAAGAGCTGTATGGAATGAGACTACTTTCCTCAATGTAAGTTTTCATGTTATCCTAATTCATATCAAATGAATTGTAGCAAAAATTTACCATCACTTATATTGTTTGCTCAACTGCAACCAATCAATATGAAAAGTGTTAAGAAAATAAAATTCAGGATAAAGAGGAATAAAGCGTTAAGCCTCTAATTAATAGTGTCCCTTTAACTTGAAGACTTGAAAGTCCTTTTACCATTAAGGCTACAACAACAACAACAACAACATACCAGTAATAATCCACAAGTGGGGTCTGGAGAGGGTGAGATGTACGGAGACCTTACCTCCACCTAGGTGAAGACCATTAGGACTATACTATTAAATTGAAATCAGAATTTGCCATCTCATCAATTTGTATTTCCTTAATCTTCAATGCGGATTCCACGGTGTAGTCCCGGCAACCACGCAACTTAACAAGTTTTAGGGAACTCAAGTACCCAAAGCTGGAAGGTATCTCTACGTTCACACGATACAACAACAGCTGCTGGAGGCTAGGAAAAGCATCATCCGAGATATTCCATACTATCATATTCATTGGCCGGTACATTTTCAAGACCTTAAGCTTAGGAAACGCGTTATCTTTCACATCCCACTTCCCCTCAAACGGGCATTCATCTATATTTAAAAATTCAAGATTGGGTAGCTCCCCGATGGATGAAAGACTTCTCAAAGGTTCACAAAATGGGAAATCTTCCAATTTCAAAATTTTGAGAGTTGATGGGAACTCAAACACTCGTCGAGCTGGTGGATATGTGCTGCTATATATGAGGTAGAGTGATTCTACTCGATGTAGAGACTGAAAAAATGGTGGGGTGAACCGGTAGTCGTCCAGGTCGTAGGGCTTATTACAATGGAAATCATCGACATTAGACTGCTGATCAAAAATGTAGCACCCCAAATTTACAACATTAGATAGAGCATGAACTAAAACGGGCATATAACGAGGAAGAGATATGTTAACCATAGTAAAAGTATCTAGCTTCTTTAAACGGGAAACTTCAAGTGGATAGAAACCACATTCTGGAAGATATGCTGTAGGTACTTGCAGATGCCTCAAGTTAACCAAATCCCATATGGTGTCTGGAAGATCGACATCAATATCGGTTATCAATGTCTCTAGATTAACAAGAGAGCTTATAGTTGATGGAAATGGAAGTGTATCCCAAGAACTGCTACTGATTTGCAGGTACCTTAAATGAATCAAGAGTAATGTTTCATCAGGAAATGTTTCTCTAACATCGACTTTTCCCAAATCCAACACGGTTAGTGATTTAAAAGCTTCCAAGGAGCCTGCAAGTGATGGGGACATTAAAGTGTCTACAGAGACATTGAAGCGTAAGGAACATTTACTTTCATAGGGAGAACTCCACTTCATAAAATCGTCATTGAAAGAGGAAACAACAAGCCGAGAAGGCATAGTGGTTTCTAGTTGAGGATGATCATAATCAGAAATTTCAGATCTGCGCAAGACACAACAACAACGATGAAATAAGTATATGATACCCAATACATCGAACAAACCAAATACAAGACCAAGAAGAGTTGGTATTTCTTACCCATAAAACCGTAGTAAATGGATTTCTTCAGCTTTTTTCATGCAAAATTGGTGTAACAGATCATGAATGCGAACATATTTGGCTTTACCCAATAGAGTTCTTTTAGCAACCATTACGAGGTTTCTTCCAATAAGATCCATCAAGTAATTACTTGCAACATGATCCAAGCTCTCCATGTCATTATTATGTGGTAAAAGTCCTTCACATATCCATAACTGAATCAGTTTCTGTACTGAAATTTGTTCATCCTCGGAAAAGGATCCAAAGTACAGAAAACATGGTTTCAAATCATGAGGTAATGTCTTGTAGCTCAATTCAACTACATCCATCAACCAATCTACATCATGGAAAAGGGTTGAACTCAAATTTTGCGATACCTCTTCCCAGTAATCCACTTCCTTTACTCCCTTGGCAAGAAGCCCTGCTGACAAAACTACTGCAATAGGTAATCCCGCGCAGCTTCTTGCTATTTCATTTCCGACTTCTTCAAGCTCACAAGGACAACTTTCTTCCCCGAACACTATTTTCTTCAACAGCTCGTAGCTTTCTTCGTTTGTAAGATGTCGAAGATGGTGTGGATTAGTTGAGGCATAGGAAGCCACTTCATCGAGCCTAGTAGTTAAAACAAGCCTACTTCCCTTGTTATCATCGGGGAAGATTAGTCGTAAATCATCCCATGCATCAGTACTCCACAGATCATCTACTACCACGAGGTATCTCTTTCCTATCAAGAATCTGCGTATTTCATCTGCCAATGCACTTTCTTCTGTTGTGGTATTTTCCTTGTCAATTCCTCTCATGATTTCCATTAATACCGATTTCCGATCATATGTTTGTGAAACACAACACCATGAGCGGACATCATAACGCTCCTTTACAGCTTCATGAGAATACAATTTTGTCGCAAAAGTCGTTTTGCCCAATCCTGGCATCCCGACGATGGTTACAACATCTAATGGTTTTGGTCCTCCCACAAGTTGGTTGAGGAGCGCTTTCGCTTCGTCCTCACGTTCTAAAGTTATTGGTGGTGTGATATACCCGACTTCCATTTTTGTGTTTGATGGTTTAGTCTCACGCAAAGAAAATCAAGAGAGCAAGAGAAGAAGCTCAACTGTTACTAACGAGGTGATTCAGGTGACCCTTTATACTCTCTTCGTCCCATTTTGTTTGTCACTTGTCACAAAGTTTAATAATGAAACAAGACTTTGAAAATATGGTTTAAAATGAGTTATATACCACATTTGTGTGGCTATAAATGAGTCAAAAAGTAAGTTTAGAGTTGAATTGTTTCTAAATTTAAAAATATGACAATCTTTTTGGCACGAACTAATAAAGTAAGTATGACAAACAAAGTAGGACAGAAGGAGTATAAATAATGATTGTAGTTCGCTACAACACCTATTTCTTTAAAAAAAATACTCGCAACTGTGACAAGACCGGAATAGTTTCAATCAAAGAAATTGAAAGGACGCGTTTCTACTTTTTTTTTTTTTTTTTTTTTTTTTTTTTTTAAAATTTCTTAGTCCTGGAAAAAGTTGAGCAAATATTAGTTTAAGTATAGTACATAGGTAATTACTGCACGCATCATCCTTAATCATGGAACTAGAATAATTAACAAGTGGTATGACAATTTTAAACTAGAATAATTAAAAAGTGACAAAAGGCTAACGCATGCAGGCCATTTCCAAAAGCAACTATTATGATTTATGTAAGGCCCGCCATGTTAGTCTCTTCCATTTGAGTCATTGTTTTTATCTTTTTTCAATGTTTTTGAAGTTGTCAAAAGATTCCTCAATTAAACAAAGAAAAGTGGGTAGGAAGTTGGATAAATACATCAGGACTACCCTTGCTTCACATAGGGATGCGCAAAATCGAACATGTACCGATAGCCAAACCGTTATCGCTACCGATAAGCATAACGGTATCGGTATAACGGTTATTGATTCGGTAATGGTATTAATTTCCAGTACGATAAGATATCGGTACGGTAACGATTTCTATATCTCTTTACCATTACCGTACCGTGATAAGTTGGTATTTTACCAACTTAAATACTACTTTAAGCTTTTGTTCTTGAATCCAAAAACAATAATATGTGCTATTGATGCCGTGAATTGCTTAATTTCAGGTTATGACGAGTGTAAACGAGTCGTTGATTGAAAATAAAGTAAAAGAGCAAGGATTAGAGTCAAAAGATCAAGATCGGAGTCACAGAGCCAGGCGCCCCGCCTAGCTCGGGCGCCCGCCTGAAGAAGCCACTGCCTAAGAAGAGAAAAATGTCACAGGCGCCCCAGCTGGCTAGGCGCCCCGCCTAAATTGCAAGGCCACTAGGCGCCCCGCCTAGCCAGGCGCCCCGCCTGGAATGGAAGAGGTTCAGGCGCCCAGCCTAGAGCAGGCGCCCCTCCTAGCTGGCACACTGTCTAAAAGAAGAAGAAATGGCTCAGGCGCCCCACCTAGCCAGGCGCCCCGCCTAAAATACGGGTTCCTGATCTTCTATAAATACTAAAAGCTAGGGTTTTAGCATTATCCAATTATTTACATATACTCTAAAGGTTTTGGGCGATTTTGGGAGCCAAGTTGGAGACTTAACATTATTTTTGTAAGCTTCTAAACTTGTATCTTTGAATATTGATTAATATATCAATCCAAAGTCTATGTTTGATTTCAATCCATCATTTTATTACATGTTGATTGTTTTGATTCAAACCCTAGTTATGAGTAGCTAAATCCATAACTAGGGGTGTAAATATGCTATAGTGATAGAAAATCAATGGGTGTTGTTCCATTTCACAAACTATAACACAAGTAACAATTATCCAACTCCCCATTACAATAACATCAAAATTCTAAAATCCATGATATTTGGGATTTCTTGTCTACATTGCTAGTTAAAGACTCGGAAGAGATTAACTAGTGTAGAATAGTGGAGTTGGCGAGGATTTGAGTTGATAGGCTATTTGTATAGACTAACTCATCTAAAAGGAGTTACGCTCGGAAGAGGTCTCCTTTCCTCGGGTCATTGAGTAGTGCTTTAAGCATGCAACTAAGGCTTTGACAAGCGGGTTGTGAAAGATCTCTCTTAGGCAAGAAGGATTCTAGAGATCACGATTGGAATGCTCGACCATAATTATACTTGTGTTGGGGAAGTGAAGTAAAGACACCCATTAGTTGGAAATCACTATTAGTTGGTTGCACCCCTAGTCTAGTAATATCGAACAACTTACTCGTTAAATTGCTTACACTTTAGAATTAATCATAGTTTTCATGAAACAAATCATACTTCTAGGACTCAACACTAAACCTCATTTGAATATCTATTTACAACTCTCTCGCTTAACGTGCTAGTTCCCTTGGGAAATCGACCCCGACTCACATCGGGTATTATACTTTGACGACCGCCCTTCACCATTAATGGTGTAAGATTGAGCGTGGACCAAATTTTGGCGCCGTTGCCGGGGAACTACGGTTTTAATATTGAGTTGCATTAGTTAATCAAAGTTGTTTAGTTCGCTAGTCCTAGCATTTTACTTTTGGTTTTGGTTTTACCTTGTGTAGGTGAAGCATGGCTTATAGGAGAAATCCTAATCGGAACTTGCGGAACCCCAATTACAACCATTATTACAATCAACAACATGGGGATCCGCAAGGTTATGAAGAGCAATATGATGAAGAGTTCCATGTAGAACTCAACCAAGAGGGCTATCCATTCCATGTTGAACAAGTGGATGAAGACGAGATACAAGAGGAAGCTAATGACCCTCAAGTGGAGAATGCGAACCCTCATGATGACAACCCTTTTGGCCAAGCAAATGCGGGGGTCCAAGCAAATGAAGAAGAAAATCTTGGAGGAAATGAAGGTGTTGCGGGTAATGCTAATTGGGGTGGCAACAATGCAAACCGAGGCGGCCGAGGTGTGAACCAAGGGGGTCGAGGTGTAAACCATGAAGGTAGAGCAAATGTCAACCGAGGGGGCAATGCCAATAGAGTTAATGCTCGCAATGTCAACCGGAACCAAGAGTATGGTAGAGATGCTCGAGACTATCAACAAGAGTATGCTAGAGGTGCTCGGAACTATCAACAAGAGATGAGAGACTATGACGATGAGGAGGAGGTTGAGGAAGAAATTGATATGAATTGTTTTGCAAGTGCCATAGTTCCTCCCCCTATTCATGGCAATGCTAGCTTTAGCATCCCAAATGTAATTCTTCAAGGTCTTGAACAACATGGGTGCTTTGGTGGTAGTAAGAATGAAGATGCAAATGATCACTTGAGGAATTTTGTGCAAACTTGTAACCTCTACAAGTCGGCAAGAGTGTCGGAAGAATCATTGAGGTTGAGAGTGTTCCCTTACTCTCTCACCGGAAAAGCTAAAGAGTGGTTGAACAAGTTGCCGAGAAATTCCATCTTCACTTGGCAAGAGTTGGTAAAACAATTCCTTGGGAAGTTTTCACCAAAAGGGAAGCAAGAGGCGTTGAGAGATAAAATCTACATGTTTGAACAAGAGGCCTCCGACTCTTTGACCGAGGCTTGGGAGGCTTTCCAAGATGGGTTGCTCCGGTGTCCCAATCATGGTTTCAATGGGAACATGTTGTTGCAAAGCTTCTACCAAGGTTTGAACAAGATGAACCAATCCGCCTTGGACACCTTGTGTGATGGTGTCACCATGGACAAGAGGTACGAAGAAGTAAAAGATATTCTAGACAAGGTGACCAAGCGCTCTCAAGAATGGCAATCAAGAGCTAAGAACCCGGGAAGAGAAGTTGGGATTAGTCCAATGATGCTAGAAAGACTTGAAGCCCAAGATGAGAAGATGGCAAGAATATTGACGTCGGTGGACCTTATGAACAAGAACTCAAAGGCCGATAGGGAGGCCAATGAAAAGAGAGTGCACAAGGTGGAAAATATCCACACTACAAATGCCGGGCATCAAGTGGCCCCAATGGGTTATGTTACTCCCGGAGGTGTTCCTATGACCCTTCTCCAACATGGGCAAGAAGGATACTATCCGGAACAATGCTATCAAATGCAAGAAGGAGAAGAGGTAAATTATGTGAGCAATTACCAAGGGCAAAGAGGGTATGATCAAGGTGGTTATCAAAGACCTTATCAACAACCCTACCAACAACCATATCAACAAGCCTATCAACAACAAGGGCAATGGAGGCCAAGTCAAGGAAGAGGTAGTTGGAGTAACAACCAAGAGGGGAGAGGAGCCGGTTCTTCTCAACAATATGCTCCAAGACCTCCGTCTAAGCAAAATGATCAAGAAGCAAAGACTACCACAAAATTGGAAGAAATGATGAGTCAAATGCTTCAAAATCAACAAGGCATAAAGGAAACCATAACATCCCATACAACATCAATCAAGGAGCTTGAATCACGAATGAGTCAATTGGCTCACCAAGTCAACCAAAGGCCGCATGGTACGCTACCAAGTGACACGGTAGTAAATCCCAAGAAGAGCGGAAAAGATCAAGTCATGGCAATAAAGACTCGAAGCGGCAATGAATATGATTATCAAAAGGCCAAGAATGATGATAATGAAAGGTGGAACATGCAAGGCAATGATGAGGGTGCCGAGGAACATTCTAATGATGCTATTGGGGATGAAGTGTTGCAAGAAGAAGAAGGGCAAGGTGAGGTGTTTGTACAAGACAATGATGATGATGTTCAAGAAATTCCCAAGCCTACACCCCAAAACACCACTACCCAAAAAGCTAAACCAAAGAAAACTCCACCACCCAAAGAAAGCCTTTCCATTCCAAGCTCCTTTCCAAAAATTCCCCTTCCATTCCCACAAAAGAATAACAAGCAAAGAGAAATCACACATTCTAAAAAGATATGGGAGAAAATTGCAAGCACTTCAATCAATATTCCATTGGTTGATGCATTGGGACAAATGCCCAACATTGCTAAATTCATGAAAGATTTGGTGACCAAGAAGATGTATGGAGATTTCGAGACAATCAAGGTGACGCATCAAGTGAGTGCAATTGTGTCAAAACATATAGCTCCAAAGATGGAAGATCCCGGGGCTTTTACCATTCCATGCACAATTGGTGGAAGACACTTTGAAAAAGCTTTGTGTGACCTAGGTGCAAGTATCAACTTAATGCCATATGCGGTGTATAAAACATTGGACACCAAGGCACCTAGACCAACAACCGTGAACTTACAAATGGCCGATCGCTCAATGAAGAGTCCGATTGGAATTATTGACAATGTGTTGGTGAAGGTGGACAAATTCGTCTTCCCGGTGGATTTTGTGATTCTTGATTGCCCCGTGGATTTTGAAGTACCCATCATTCTTGGGAGACCATTCTTGGCAACCGGGAGAGCTCTTTGCGATGTGGAGAGAGGTGAACTTACTTTTAGGTTCAATGGAGAGAAGGCCGTTTTTCATATTTGCAAGGCCTTGAAACAACCAATGGATGATGACGCGACTTGTTCTTATGTTGATGTTGTGGTTGATGCCCTAGTAGAAAAGGAGAGTGTCTTAGCTAGTCAAGAAGACACGTTGGCGGCGGTGATATGGAACATGGATGTAGAAAATAAAGAGAGTGTAGCGGAGGTAGTGAAGGCATTGGAAGGCCTTGGATCAAAACCCTATGTACCTAAAAAGCTATCCCTAGACCTTGAGAACCGAGAAACACCACCAACAAAACCATCCATCGAAGAACCACCGAAACTTGAATTGAAAGTCTTGCCACCCCATTTGAGATACACCTTCCTTGGTCCCAACTCCACTCTACCCATAATCATCTCATCTCATTTGACCAAAACTCAAGAATCCCAACTTGTTGAAGTAGTAAAGAGGAGGATTAAGGCTATAGGATGGACCTTGGCGGATATAAGGGGCATTGATCCGGGGGTATGCACTCATAAAATCTTGCTTGAAGAAGGGTGTCGGCCAAGTGTAGAACACCAAAGGAGATTGAATCCTCCTATGCAAGAGGTAGTGAAGAAAGAAATCATCAAATGGCTAGATGCGGGTGTGATAGTTCCATTGTCCGATAGCAAGTGGGTGTCACCCGTGCAATGTGTGCCCAAGAAGGGGGGTATGACGGTGATTCTAAATGACAAGGGTGAGTCCATTGCAACTAGACCCGTAACCGGGTGGAGAGTGTGTATGGATTATCGAAAGCTCAACACCGCTACAAGGAAGGACCATTTCCCCTTGCCATTCATTGATCAAATGCTTGATCGGTTGGCGGGTCGTGCTTACTATTGTTTCTTGGATGGGTACTCCGGCTATAACCAAATATCCATTGAGGCCGAGGATCAAGACAAGACCACTTTCACTTGTCCCTATGGCACCTTTGCATTCCGCAAAATGCCATTTGGTCTTTGTAATGCCCCCGCCACATTCCAAAGGTGCATGCTAGCTCTTTTTCATGATATGGTGGAGAATTTTCTTGAGGTTTTCATGGATGACTTCTCGGTAGTTGGAGATTCATTCGATGATTGCTTGTCAAACTTGGAAAGGGTGCTAGAGAGATGCGAAGAAACAAGGCTTGTGCTCAATTGGGAGAAATGTCATTTCTTGGTGCAAGAAGGTATAGTGTTGGGACACAAAGTTTCTAAAAGAGGCATCGAAGTAGATCAAGCGAAAATTGAGGTGATTTCCAAACTCCCACCTCCAATGACCGTGAAGGGTGTCCGAAGTTTCTTGGGGCATGCGAGATTTTATCGCCGCTTTATCAAGGACTTCTCCAAAGTTGTGAATCCTATGTGCAAACTTTTGGAGAAGGATGCCAAATTCGTGTTTGACAAAGCTTGCTTAGAGGCTTTTGAAGAAGTGAAGAAGAGGTTGACAACCGCACCGGTAGTCGTGAGTCCTAATTGGGAGCTTCCATTTGAGCTCATGTGTGACGCTAGTGATGTGGCTTTGGGAGCCGTGCTAGGTCAAAGAGTGGAGAAGATGTTTCATCCTATCTACTACGCAAGTAAAACAATGAATGGAGCTCAAATGAATTACACGGTGACGGAGAAAGAGCTTCTAGCAATAGTGTTTGCCTTTGAAAAATTCCGGGCATACTTAGTGGGGTCGAAAACAATTGTCCATACCGACCACTCCGCTATCCGGTACTTAATGGCAAAGAAGGATTCCAAGGCAAGACTCATTCGTTGGGTGTTACTTCTTCAAGAGTTTGACATTGAGGTGATAGATAGAAAGGGGACCGAGAACCAAGTTGCGGATCATTTGTCACGGTTAGAGGAAGACGGTCGCCCGAAGGAAGAAGTGGAGATAAATGATACATTTCCGGATGAAAGGATCTTGGCCGTGTCTTGGGAACCAATCCCTTGGTATGGCGACTTAGCCAATTTCGTAGTTGGGGGAGTCTACCCCGAAGACTTCACATTTTATCAAAAGAAGAAGTTGGCAAAAGATGCAAGGTTCTATTATTGGGATGAGCCCTATCTCTTTAGGGTATGTGTTGATGGAATCATCCGACGGTGTGTTGCCGAGTCCGAGCAAGAGGCCATTATGAACGGGTGTCATTCTTCGCCTTACGGTGGACATCATGGTGGAGTTAGGACGGCGGCTAAGGTGCTACAATGTGGCTTCTTTTGGCCAACCTTGCACAAGGATGCCCATGCTTGGGTCAAGAATTGTGATCAATGCCAACGGATGGGAGGAATTTCGAGAAAGCATGAAATGCCAATGAATCCCATTGTAGAAGTTGAGTTGTTTGATGTATGGGGGATTGACTTCATGGGACCCTTTGTGAGCTCTTATGGTAACAAATACATCTTGGTGGCGGTTGATTATGTGTCCAAGTGGGTGGAAGCGGTTGCGCTCCCCAACAATGAAGCCAAGAGTGTATTGAATTTCTTGAAAAAGAACATCTTTACAAGATTTGGGACTCCAAGGGCAGTCATTAGTGACGGTGGGAGTCACTTTTGCAACCGTGCCTTCTCAAACCTCCTTCAAAAATATGGAGTGAAACACAAGGTTGCAACTCCCTATCACCCCCAAACAAGTGGCCAAGTCGAGGTTTCAAACCGGGAAGTAAAGAATATTCTTGCCAAGACGGTTAATGCAAATAGAACCGATTGGGCAAGGAAGCTTGATGAAGCTCTATGGGCTTACCGAACCGCATACAAAACCCCAATTGGGATGTCTCCATTCAAGTTGGTGTTCGGAAAAGCTTGCCATCTACCGGTGGAACTTGAACACAAAGCCCTATGGGCATTGAAGAAATTGAACATGGATTGGAATGATGCCGCCAATGCAAGAATCTCAAATTTGCACGAGCTTGATGAATTCCGGTTCCTAGCCTATGAGAATGCACTGATCTACAAGGAGAAAATGAAAATGCTCCATGATTCTAGGATTTGGAACCGGACATTCAAAGAAGGAGATGTCGTGTTGTTGTTCGACACCCGGTTGAAGTTATTCCCGGGCAAGCTCAAGTCAAAGTGGAAGGGGCCTTTTAAGGTGGTAGGAGTTACCCCTTATGGTTCCGTCGATTTGCAATCAAGAGAAGGCGGAAGAACTTTCCGGGTTAATGGGCATAGAGTGAAGCACTATTTGGGGTGCGACGCCGAGGTTGGTGAAGTGGCGTGCATCTACCTTGATGAACCTTGAAAGGAAAAGCCAAAACCGTCGTGCCGCGACGTTAAACGAGGCGCTTCTTGGGAGGCAACCCATGCTTTTAGTATAATTAGTTGTTAGTGGTGCAGGTGTTCGAGTGTTCGTGAACTCGGGAGTTGAAAAGTGAAGATAGACAACCAAGGGAATCTCGGCTCAGGTCTAGGCGGACCTCCTTAAATGCTAGGAGGGCCGCCCAGGTAAGTACCAATGTGAAAAGAAAACAAAAAAATATATATATATATATATAGGCAGGCGCCCCGCCTGGCCCACAGGCGCCCCGGCCCGGCCCATTAAGCTAAAACCCGGCGGGTGAGGGGTAAAAAACACCTAAAACTCACCCATTTTTCATTCTTTCACAAATCTAACAAAAGAGCAACACCCCTTGGCCGAAAATCCCATCCCCAATCCATATTTGTCACTTCCAATCATCACCAACACACACAAATCACTTTCACTCTTGAAAGTTCACTTGAAATCGGGTATGTGCACTATAATTTTCTTTATTTTTGCTTTTAAAAGTATCTTAGAGTCCATTTAATTTTGTAGTATAATGCTCTTAGACCTAGAGTAGTTGATAATAGTTGAAATTCGTAAGAACTTGTCCCTTGTGCTTGAATGTTCCATTGGGAAGATGAATAGTTAGGAAAGTTAGGGTTGATAATGTAAAAAGTTGGAATTTTAGTGCAAGTTTGGACCCATGGCTTGACTTCCCTAGCAATTGATGTTTTACATCATTGGGAATGTGGGGAAGGTCATCTTAATGCATTGCAAGCTTATAATTGTCAAGCCATTAGTTGGGGGAAGCAAGACCTCGTGCCTAGATGTTTGAAATTGAACTTGCGCTTGAAGTTGGAGCTTGTATGCTTGATTGTATAACTTGGGCTTGTGCCGCACTTGATAATATGGCATTCTTGCGCTTGTTGATTGTGTAGCATTGTTAGGCATTCTTGAGGTAGGTTGAGTATTTGGAATTGTCCGGAATGAATTCATGTTTGGATTAAACGGGACTCTTGAAAGTGGATAGTTGCGCTTGAACTCATGTGTTAAAATCATGTCTCTTAATGCCTAGTTTTAATTGATTGAGGTGGTTTTGAAACTTGAAACTTTGCGTGCATCTTGAGTGGAAAAGTGCGGATTGCATCCTGGCTAAACATTCCCCCTGATTGCACCAGGCCCTGCGCCTAAAGCAGGCGCCTCGCCCAGCTCTGAAACTGCCTAAGCAGTGAACTGGTGTAGGCGCCCCGCCTGGGTACTTAGGCGCCCCGCCTGGCACTGTTACAGTATAAAAAAAAAATATTTTTTCTTTTGTGTTCTTTGTTTTCTTTGTGTCATATATTTCTCCACATCTAACAAAGCTTTGTATGTACTTTAGGTACAATGGGACAACCAGAAAAGAGAAAACAAGTCTCCTCCACCCCCTCCGAGGACGGTGCAAGGGACGATGTACCCTTAGCAAACCTACCAAAGCAAGTAAGAGGAGAAAACAGATCAAAAAGGAAGCAAGATGCTTCTTCATCTCAAGCTAGAACAACAATGCCAAGGGCAACTGAGGCGACTCACATGGAAGGGGGGGGGGGTGCCACAGAGGAATCACGGATCCAAGACAGCGGGGAGTCACCCAATGAGGAGAACTGGAGGGAATCGTTCACAAAGAAGAAAGCTTTCTGGTTGTATCTAAGGAAATACTTGGACCGGGAAGCAAACAATGAGCGGGTAATCAAGTTCGACAGTCTTGAAAAGAAGAACCCGAACATGTATAAAAGGGTTCAACAGCATGCCAATTGGGTACAAGTCCTGAGTCGACCACTTCCAAAGTCTAATGATGCATTGACTCGTGAATTTTATGCTAACTTGGCTACCAACGAGGAAGGAGACACACGAGTGTTCTGTCGAGGCAAGTATGTGGACATGACTGCAGCTGCGTTCAATGACTTCTTACATCTTAAAAACTTCAAGACGCCCGGGTTCCAAAAGAAGCTAGACTTGACTGAAAAGCAACAACGGGCATGGCTTGTACCCATCATTGGGAGAGAGTCCAAACCAAAGTGGAAACAGGTCGGTGTGCAAATCTTTAGAGGTGACCTTAATTTTGAAGCAAAGTGCTGGCATTCCATCTTGATTTCCAGGGTAAGACCGACTAGTCAGGATCACAAAGTCACTGTCCATCAAGCCGTGATGATTGCATGCCTTATGCGTGGGATAAAGATCAACTTGGGAGTAGAGATGGCAAAAGAAATAATGGAGGTAGTACATTTAGACAGGAAGAGATTTGCTTATCCACAGACATTGACAGAGTATCTCATGCATCATGGAGTGGAAGAATTCCCTGGAGACTTCTTCAGCCCAGCAAAGAAGCCGTTCGATTGGTATTCAGTCAAGGACGATTCTGCAGCCCCTTTAGCCTCTCGTGCCCCTGCTTTACCTGCCTCTCCACTGCCTTCTAGTTCACGGGCGGACATTCCACTTGATTCCGACCCTATTGCAGCTGATGACACTGTTATGAGTGATGAGCCCGAGGTCCCACCACCACCTCCTCCACCTCCAGCAGCCCCGACAGACCAGTCCATTGAGATGATCCAAACGATGAGGGCACATACTCTTGCCATCGAGGCTAACACAGCAGCCCTTGCACAGCATACAGCAGCTATTCAGGCGCATACTCAGGCACTTCAGCAGACCAGGCTGTCCGTTGATCAGATGTCCGCAGTTGTCACTGGGTTATCTCGGCACTTTAATGTGCCCATGGGTCTCATTGATCCTTCCACAGCTGCTTCCACTGTGCACACTGTCCATGCTCCTCCGGCTCCTACTCAGCCTTCGCCAGCTCCGGGTCCTATCACTTATAGGCGCAAAAACAAGAACCTGGCTTGAGCACCACCAGGGAGTCCCTTTGTTACCCCCCTTTGTCTTTCCTTTATCTACTTAGCATGCGGGACGATGCTAGAGTTTTTAGTTGGGGGAGGGGTTCGAATGTATATGTGTATTTTGGATTAGGTTGCACTTGTGGTTATATGCTATCCATGTATACATTCGAACCACTTTTGGTGTACATACATTTTATGTTGCTAGTCTAGCTTAATTTTTAGTTATGTTCCAAAGATGCTTTAGTTATTTTCTTTTTAAATAAGCCTCCGGTTTTCTTCACTTGGTTCTTTCCGGAGGTTCTTTTTGAACCAAGCATGTACATTGAACTCCTTTTGAAATGCAGTAGTGATTCATGTGATACCGTCTTATGTTTCTTCATTTTCATGGCAAATGACAAGCGAATTTGTGTTCTGATTGATATAGCTAGAGTTGTAGACTGTGAAGTTCTTGTGTTGGCTTATTGAGTTGTTGGCGTGGTCCAATTGGACCATTGCATGCTTTGCGAGTAAATGTCCATCTTGTGTGTCTGAAAAATGTACTTGAGAAATCACTTGCTTGTGTGGTGAGGCATTTTGTTCAATAAATTGTGTGGGTGACTTGAGAGTTTAAAGCTTGCCTTTAGTGTACTTTGAGACGAAATCCTAGGTGAACTTGACTTGAAACATGATTTTAGGCCTTTCCTTGGACCGCTACTATCCTAAATGGCCTACCTGTACATATTCACCCCAGTTAGCCCCTCTGAGCCTTAACCTTTCATTTGGCAGTCACTAAATTGAAACCCGAGCCAATTCTTGTGTGCTAAGGCACCAACCCTCTTTTTGGCCCTAACCTCCATGTGTGCATTGAAAAACGTGCAAATTAGGCTAAAACCTAAGTTTGGGGGAGACGGTGAAAGCTTGGAATTCCATGGTGAATGTCAAAGTGAAATATATAAAAGAAAGAAGAAAAGTGAAACAAAAGAAAGAAAAAGAGAAACGAAGTATGTATATAAAAAAAAAAAAAAAAAAAAAAAAAAAAACAAAAAAAGAAAAGGAGAGGGAGTAAAGAAGAAGAAAAGAGAAGTATTGGATAAAGGAGGGACTAAATTGGCACCATCTCCAAAAGAAGAGTAGGATGAGCCTAAAGAAAAGAAAGAAAAGTTGCACAAAAGAGAATGAAATGATGTAGTGCTATGGAGGTGTTAGTCACTAATTAGCCAAATCTACCACACCTTAAACCAAAAGCCTACGTTACAACCTGTCAAGTCCTAATTGATTTTGAGTCAAGTGAGCCTACATTAGTGGAGAAGTACAAGAAGGGCAAGTCTTTGAGTTCTCGAGAAGCGTGCATGAAATTTCCTTGCGAGAGTGAGAGCTCAATTTGTTAAGAGTCCCAAAAGAATTTTTGTGAAAATATTTTTGGTGAGTGAGGGACTCTAATCTTTTTGGTGAGAATAGCAAGTGAGTCTTGAGCACAAGTTCAGGTGCATGACAAGGAGCATAAGCAAGTGAAGCGAGCCGACGACCTTAAGGCAAGCCTTGAAAGTCATGTGTTTCCTCTAGCCGTAGTTGATTAGACATGAGCAGTGCTTGTCAAATGTCCATGGAAGTGATTGAGACTAGTTAGTATCAACTGACTCATTAATGCAAAATGATGTTCGTGACTTTGAATCGAGGAACATAACTGAGTCTTGAGCTTTAACTGGAACATGATTTGATCTCTTTGATTTTGAATTGCTTGAGGACAAGCAAGGACTTAAGTTTGGGGGAGTTGATAAGTTGGTATTTTACCAACTTAAATACTACTTTAAGCTTTTGTTCTTGAATCCAAAAACAATAATATGTGCTATTGATGCCGTGAATTGCTTAATTTCAGGTTATGACGAGTGTAAACGAGTCGTTGATTGAAAATGAAGTAAAAGAGCAAGGATTAGAGTCAAAAGATCAAGATCGGAGTCACAGAGCCAGGCGCCCCGCCTAGCTCGGGCGCCCGCCTGAAGAAGCCACTGCCTAAGAAGAGAAAAATGTCACAGGCGCCCCAGCTGGCTAGGCGCCCCGCCTGAATTGCAAGGCCACTAGGCGCCCCGCCTAGCCAGGCGCCCCGCCTGGAATGGAAGAGGTTCAGGCGCCCAGCCTAGAGCAGGCGCCCCTCCTAGCTGGCACACTGTCTAAAAGAAGAAGAAATGGCTCAGGCGCCCCACCTAGCCAGGCGCCCCGCCTAAAATACGGGTTCCTGATCTTCTATAAATACTAAAAGCTAGGGTTTTAGCATTATCCAATTATTTACATATACTCTAAAGGTTTTGGGCGATTTTGGGAGCCAAGTTGGAGACTTAACATTATTTTTGTAAGCTTCTAAACTTGTATCTTTGAATATTGATTAATATATCAATCCAAAGTCTATGTTTGATTTCAATCCATCATTTTATTACATGTTGATTGTTTTGATTCAAACCCTAGTTATGAGTAGCTAAATCCATAACTAGGGGTGTAAATATGCTATAGTGATAGAAAATCAATGGGTGTTGTTCCATTTCACAAACTATAACACAAGTAACAATTATCCAACTCCCCATTACAATAACATCAAAATTCCAAAATCCATGATATTTGGGATTTCTTGTCTACATTGCTAGTTAAAGACTCGGAAGAGATTAACTAGTGTAGAATAGTGGAGTTGGCGAGGATTTGAGTTGATAGGCTATTTGTATAGACTAACTCATCTAAAAGGAGTTACGCTCGGAAGAGGTCTCCTTTCCTCGGGTCATTGAGTAGTGCTTTAAGCATGCAACTAAGGCTTTGACAAGCGGGTTGTGAAAGATCTCTCTTAGGCCGGAAGGATTCTAGAGATCACGATTGGAATGCTCGACCATAATTATACTTGTGTTGGGGAAGTGAAGTAAAGACACCCATTAGTTGGAAATCACTATTAGTTGGTTGCACCCCTAGTCTAGTAATATCGAACAACTTACTCGTTAAATTGCTTACACTTTAGAATTAATCATAGTTTTCATGAAACAAATCATACTTCTAGGACTCAACACTAAACCTCATTTGAATATCTATTTACAACTCTCTCGCTTAACGTGCTAGTTCCCTTGGGAAATCGACCCCGACTCACATCGGGTATTATACTTTGACGACCGCCCTTCACCATTAATGGTGTAAGATTGAGCGTGGACCATACCGAACCGATAAGGTTTTTTTTATAGTTTTTATATATTTTATTTTATTTATTATTAGTATATTAAGTCAGTTAACTCTTAATTTACAACATTAACTTATAGGTTAAACTTCAATTATTATTATTATTTTTGGTGGTTTTATGTCAATACTCATACATTTTAATTAATTTGTCCGGCTTATTTTATAATTAATTTTGCTTTCTCGAATCATTGATCAGACTTTCTTATCTTTTCTTTTTCTATTTCATTATTTTGTGTTATGTTAGCATATTGTTAAGACTTGTTGATTGCACTTATTTACTTAGTTTGTGTGGATGGTTTGTATATTACTTTAGTGGTTATTCATATTAATTAGAAAATATTATCTATTGACAACCATCCACCAAGAATTCACGCATTACTTCGGTGTACCGGCCGCGGTTACCGAACCATTAACTACTGAACCGTAAATAACCGATAACCGATAGCTTATTAGTACGGTATTGATTTTACATAATTACATACCGTTAACCGATATACCGTTACCGAAAAATTCAAACCCGAACCGTACCGCCCCATGAACACCCTTAGCTTCACCCTCTCTGCCTCCAAATAAGATATTACTCTTACAACTTATTTCAAGAACTATTAATAATCTTAAATTTGACACAAATGTGATACGCCTTTCACATTCATTTGATGTGCATCCGATTAAGTCAAGCTAAACCCACTCGGTCTCTGATGAACGGTGTCTGGTTGAACTTCCACTATAAGCTGAATTGCAACTTGTCTCCGAACAATCCTCTTTAACTTGCCACATCATCGAACACTTGACAATATGTGTCCGGTCTGATTTTGACCAATTCAATGACGCTTGCTCAAAAATTGCTTTCAAGTATAGGATAGGTTCATTTTTGTCCTCAATATGACTCTGAACATAAATAGTCCTTTAACTTTGCAGAAGTCATCGATAGAGATTGTATATCCATACCCCTATAGTATGCCTTAACGAAGACAAATACTACTTAGTAAGAGGAGGGGGCATGGAGGTAAGCTAACATCTTCTGTCCCTTATCAACCAGCCGCGCAGGCTTGGGGAGAGAGGGGATTAAAAGTTAAAATTACTTTTGAGCCATGACGTTCAGGCCACTGCGTCGTGGCTGTAAGAAGGCAGACTGGTTCTTTCTGCAGAAGAATAATAATGCGACTCAAGCTCCTTAAGACTAGCAGCTGCCTCTTCTCCAATTCTAGATAGCATGCTTTCTGTTTTCTCAGCATGTTCAGTAAATTCTTCTGTTCTCTGCTCCACATGATCATTTAGAGATGCAAATCCTGAAAAATATCCAATGTACATAGAAAATACCAATAGCAGTAAGGACGAGGAATAAGATAAAAACAAGACATTACATGAATAATATCACTGTAATCACAACAATTGCACAGAAAAGGTTAAACACAAGCACAAGGGAAGCCCAATGCACGAAATATTATCACGCAGAGTCTGGGAAGGGCCACACCTAGAGGGATGTAATGTAAGAAGTATAGACTGATGCAAGCATGAGTGGCTAATTTCGCGGCTTAAACACGAATACAATATTTAATAAAATACATTTACACTAAGTCCACGCAATCACACGTGTAATGAGTGTTATGAATTGAGTGTATAGGCAGTTGCGTACGTAGAGCATTATGAGCGGGTTTGGCCGAATCCGCAAACAGTGTATTTCTGTTAAAAAAAAAACCAGTAAATATGTACACAAATCAAGTCAAGAACCCAATTACAAGCAATTGAGATCGTTATCCTAAAATTTAGAACCCATAATGTTCAAATACAGAGTAGTAAGCTTCGCGTCGATCACACAAGAGTCTGGGTAGGGGGCGCACCTAGAGGGATGTAATGTAAGCAGTATAGACCAATACAAGTATCAGTGGCTAATTCCACGACTTAAACACGAATACAAGGGAAATTGGGGGGTAACATACTCTAGCAATATTAACAAGGAAGCTAAAATTGTCAACAATATTGCCAATATCAGCATCCACCCTTCGCAGCAGGCTCTTCTACTTTTGAGCTGCCGCCGCAGCTGCTGTTGGTCAGCCACCTCCACTTCCACCACCAGCTCTCCTTTATTCATTTTTCTTCCAACCCTAGGTCAAAAATTATAGAAATTTAATTAACAGACAAGTGAAATAGAAAAAAATATAAAAGAATTTTCTACTTAGGGGGAGAAAAGGGAAGGGAAGGGTGCTTTTTTTTTTTTTTTTTTTTTTTTCACTACGGCAGAATTTGTCTCAATTTTTGAAGATTTTATGTAAATGACCTTCGGCTCGGCAAGTGTTGTCCTACAGAAAATTAGGTAATTTGGCGGAGAAGAAGGTGAAGAAGTCAAAATTAAGTGTTGTCTATATGTTAAGATTGTAAGTTAATTTAGGTGGGAGAATAAAGTGGAGGAGTCGAGAGTCAATTTATTTCAGAGAATTGGATAAAAGGGTCGAGTATAAAAAAAATATGGCCTCGTGTTTGTAATTTTGGGTAGCGGGCTGCCTATTTTTGAAAATTTCACTTTTTTATATTATATACTTATGAAATTCAAAGTATTTACAAGTCCAACTCATTAATAATCACACTACTCATGAAATTAAAAGTATTTACCTAACCTACCCATTTATTGCTGTATACCTTTGTTATACTTCACCTTTAAGGTATGCTGCATAAATAATAGTATACAAGTCTATATGAGTATGTCATGTAAATAATTTGTGGGTAGGGCTTGTAAATATGAAACTTATGGGTAGAGGTGCGTAAATATTTTGAATTTAATGGGTATTTTTGTAAACCTCCCTTAGATAAATCAAAAAGGCAAATCATTACCTCCGGCAATATAGTTATGTAAATCTCTCAAATAATTTGGAATTTTTACCTGTATGTCCGGTGACTTTTATTTTAAACTAAAAATAATCATATTTAAAAATATTTATGTGAGCTGGCCATTTGGCCAGTATACCCCCAATAGTATACGGTATCTTCTATAGTATATCTTTCTAGTATACGATACTCAATGGTATACAAAGTTTGATACCTTAATTTTATACACAATGTTGTGGCTGCAAAATATTTAAACAAAACTTGGGTCATGGTTAGGGGTGAACATAGATCGGGTTGGTTCGGATTTTTCATTTACCAAACTAAATCAATAATTTCGATTTTTTAATCTTTAAACCACACCAAACAGTCCAAATTCGGGTTTTCTAATATCGGTTTTATTCGGGTTATTCGGTTTTTATTTGTTAAAAATAAATATGTGGTGTTTTCTCTCATTTAGAAGCATATGTAAATAGCTCGTATCCAATTGTACAAAAGAAGACATGTTAAACCAAGTTAGTTCATATTAAAAAACTGTGTTGGATACATAGAGTTAAGACTTTCTCCTTTTTCTTTGATAGGTAACTGTAGAGTCCTATAAGAATTAATATTGTTAATCAGACGTTCCAAATATCGATTCAGAGACGTACAATATAGCACATCCAGATGCAGATAGATAACAAAAGAAAAAAATACTTACCGATTAAAAAAATAATAATTGCGGCTCAAATGTTTGAGTGCCAAAATCTGTTGTTCTAAGAAAATTAATTTTACTACTTAGGTTTTCCTTTTGTGCACTTAATTTGGGTTCACTTGTTACTTTCTTGAGAGCTTTCCTTTATGGGTCATAAGCTTATAACTCATTCTTATTAAAATTAGCTCATGTAGATGTGTGTTGTAAATCGTAAGTTTGTAATATAAGTACATAACTAAGAAAAACTACTAAAATATCTATACAATACTTTTCAATGAATGAATTTTATACATATAAAAATCTAAAAATAACATATACGTAATGTCGGTTCGGTTTGGTTTCGGTTCGGTTTTTTTATGGGTAACATCAAACCAAACCTAATATATCGGTTTTTTTTTTTCGCCCAACACCAAACCAAGTCAAACCAAACCGTAGTCGGTTTTTTTTCTCGGTTTGGTTCGATTTACTGGTTTGGTTTGTACAGCCCTAGTCATGGTTGTACAAATATATTTCACATCATCTCTACATAAAATTTCAACACTACCTGCGTAGTCTCTCTCCCCAGTGTGAATAAGAAAGTGCCTTTTTAGCTTGTTTACCATCACTTATATTGTTTGCTCAACTGCAACCAATCAATGTGAAAAGTGACTTTACATAGATACAATAAAAGTGTAAGAAAACAAAATTCAGGGTAAAGAGGAATAAAGCTTAAAGCCTCTAATTAATAGAGTCCCTTTAACTTGAAGACTTGAAAGTCCTTTTACTATTAGGACTACTACAACAACAACAATAACAACGACAACATACCCAGTAATATCCACAAGTGGGATCTGAGTGGATGAGATGTACAAGACTTTACCATTTGGTAACTATTAAATTGAAATCAGAATTTGCCATCTCATCAATTTGTATTTCCTTAATCTTCATGGCGGATTCCACTGTGTAGTCGAAGCAATCAACCAACTTAACAAGTTTTAGGGAACTCAAGTACCCAAAGCTGGAAGGTATCTCTATGTCCTCAAAATAACGCAACAACAGCTGCTGGAGGCTAGGAAAAGCATCCTCCGAGATATTCCATACCATCATATTCATTGGCTTGTACATTTTCAAGACCTTAAGCTTAGGAAACGCGTTATCTTTCACATCCCACTTCCCCTCAAACGTGCATTCCTTTATATTTAAAAGTTCAAGATTGGGTAGCTCCCCGATGGATGAAAGACTTCTCAAAGGTTCACAAAATGGGAAATATTCCAATTTCAAAATTTTGAGAGTTGATGGGAAGTCAAACACTTGTCGAACGGATGGAAAAAACCAGCAACATTCGAGGTAAAGTGATTCTACTCGATGTAGAGACTGAAAAAACGGTGGGGTGAACCGGTAGTCGTCCAGGTCATAGGGCTTATTACAATCGAAATCATCGACATTAGACCGCTCTTCAAAAATGTAGCACCCCAAATTTACAACATTAGATAGAGCATGAACTAAAACGGGCATATCGAGAGGAATAGATATGTTAACCATAGTAAAAGTATCTAGCTTCTTTAAACGGGAAACTTCAAGTGGATAGAAACCACATTCTGGAAGATATGCGTTAGGTATTTGCAAATGCCTCAAGTTAACCAAATCCCATATCGTGTCTGGAAGATCGACACTAACATCGGTAATCAATGTCTCTAGATTAACAAGAGAGCTTATAGTTGATGGAAATGGAAGTGTATCCCAAAAACTGCTACTGATTTGCAGGTACCTTAAATGAATCAAGAGTATAGTTTCATCAGGAAATGTTTCTCTAACATCGACTTTTCCCAAATCCAACACGGTCAGTGATTTAAAAGCTGCTAAGGAGCCTGTAAGTGATGGGAACCTTGAAGCGTCTACAGAGACATTGAAGCGTAAGGAACATTTACTTTCATAGGGAGAACTCCACTTCATAAAATCGTCATTGAAAGAGGAAACAACAAGCCGAGAAGGCATAGTGGTTTCAGATCTGCACAAGACACAACAACAACGATGAAATAAGTATATGATACCCAATACATCGAACAAACAAAATACATGACCAAGAAGAGTTGGTATTTCTTACCCATAAAACTGTAGTAAATGGATTTCTTCAGCTTTTTTCATGCAAAATTTGTGTAACAGATCATGAATGCGAACATATTTGGCTTTACCCAAGCGAGTTCTTTTAGCAACCATTACGAGGTTTCTTCCAATAAGATCCATCAAGTAATTAGTTGCAACCTGATCCAAGCTCTCCAAGTCATTATTCTGTGGTAAAAGTCCTTCACATATCCATAACTGAATCAGTTTCTGTACTGAAATTTGTTCATCCTCGGAAAAGGATCCAAAGTACAGAAAACATGGTTTCAAATCATGAGGTAATGTCTTGTAGCTCAATTCTACTACATCCATCAACCAATCTACATCATGGAAAAGGGTTGAACTCAAATTTTGCGATACCTCTTTCCAGTAATCCACTTCTTTTACTCCCCTGGCAAGAAGCCCTGCTGACAAAACTACTGCAAGAGGTAATCCTGCACAGCTTCTTGCTATTTCATTTCCAGCTTCTTCAAGCTCACTAGGACAACTTTCTTCCCCGAACACTATTTTCTTCAACAGCTCGTAGCTTTCTTCGTTTGTAAGATGTCGAAGATGGTGTGGATTAGTTGATAGGAAGCCATTTCATCAAGCCTAGTAGTTAAAACAAGCCTACTTCCATTGTTATCATCGGGGAAGATTAGTCGTAAATCATCCCATGCATCAGTACTCCACAGATCATCTACTACCACAAGATATCTCTTTCCTATCAAAAATCTGCGTATTTCAGCTGCCAATACACTTTCTTCTGTTGTGGTATTTTCCTTGTCAAGTCCTCTCAGGATTTCCATTAATACCGATTTCCGATCATATGTTTGTGAAACACAACACCATGAGCGGACATCATAACGCTCCTTTACAGCTTCATGAGAATACAATTTTGTCGCAAAAGTCGTTTTGCCCAATCCTGGCATCCCGACGATGGTTACAACATCTAATTGTTTTGGTCCTCCCACAAGTTGGTTGAGGAGCGCTTTTGCTTCGTCCTCACGTTCTAAAGTTATTGGTGGTGTGATATACCCGACTTCCATTTTTGTGTTTGATGGTTTAACTTCACGCAAAGAAAACAAGAGAAGAAGCTCAACTTAAGTGTTAGTAACAAGTTACAATGATGATTGATTTATAGTTTCAATCAAAGAAATTCAAAGGACGCGTTTCTACTTCTTTTTTTATTAGTTGAGCAAATTATTAGTTTAATTATAGTACATAGGTAATTACTGCACGCATCATCCTTAAATCATGGAACTAGAATAATTAAAAAGTGACAACAAGCTAACGCATGCAGGTTCCCATCGAACGGCCATTTTCATTGACTTCCTTCCAAAAGCAACCATTATGATTTATGTAAGGCCCACCATGTTAGTACACAGGGGCATCGAGCGAATGAGCCGAGCCCGAGTCGAGCCTAACCGAGCCCGAACTGAACCAAACTTTATACATACCAAGCCGAGCCCGATCCGAGCTCTACCGAGCTTGGCTAGAGTTTGACTGAGCCCGAGCCGACTTTTTTTCTTGTCCCCATACTTAATAATATAAAAAATAATATTTAAATTTTTCTTTTGATCATTAATCATAGATAAGAATAAAAGTACTAGTTTATCAATTATTAACTTATGCATTAAAATATTAAATAACACGTAGACTTATAATTTTTTTTGATAATAAAGCCTGAAGAATGGAAGTTATACTTTAAAGAAAAAGTTATACGATTAATCAAGCTAATCGTGTCGAGCCGAGCTTGATCGAACTTTAACTAAGTCAAGCCAAACTTTAAATGAGACCGAGCTGAGCTGAGCTAAAAGGCAATCGAATCGAGCCGAGCTCCGAGCTCCGAGCTGGCTCAGCTCTATGCCCATCCCTACATGTTAGTAAAGTGAATGTTCAACGGTAATAAACATGTTTATTGAGAGTCTCCCATTTGAGTCATTGTTTTATCTTTATTCAATGTTTTTGATGATAAATACTTCAGGACTACCCTTGCTTCGCCCCTCTCAACCTCCAAATATTATTTCAAGAACTATTAATAATCTTAAATTTGAAACAAATTTGATATGCCTTTCACATTCATTGGATGTGCCGACTCCAATTGTAACCAATCATCCGATTAAGTCAAGCAAAACCCACTCGGTCTCTGATGAACGGTGTCCGGTTGAACTTCCACTATAAGCTGAATTGCAACTTGTCTCCGCACAATCCTCTTTAACTTTCCACATCATCAAGCACTAGGCAATGTGTGTCCGGTCTGATTTTGACCAATTCAACGACGTTTGCTCAAAAATTGCTTTCAAGTATAGGATAGGTTCATTTTTGAGTTTTTTACACTATATACCCATGAAATTCAAAGTATTTACAAACTATACCCATTAAAAATTACACTACCCATGAAATTAAAAGTATTTACCCAACCTACCTATTTATTATTTATTACTGTATACCTTTGTTATATCTTATGAGTGCATACCTTTAAGGTATACTGCATAAATAATAGTATACAAATCTAGATGGGTATGATGTGTAAATAGTTTATGGGTATGGCTTGTAAATATGAAACTTATGGATAGAGGTAGGTAAATATTTTGATTTTAATGGGTATTTTCGTAAACCTCAATATGACTCTGAACATAATATGCAGAAGTGGGTCACTTTTCATCAATAGAGATTGTATATCCATAACCCTATAGTATGCCCTCAACAAAGACAAATACTCTCTCGGTCCCAAATTGAGTGTCTTACTTTCCTTTTTGGTTTGTCCCAAAATGAGTGTCTCTTTCTAAATTTAGTAAGTTGAAAATTCAAACATCCTACATGGCAGATTTGAAACCACAAATTCAAAGGACATTTTAGTACATTACACATCTTTCAATTGAAAAGTCTCCCTATATTTCTTAAATTCTGTGCCCAGTCAAACTAAGACACTCAATTTGGGACGGAGGGAGTACTACTTAGTAAGAGGAGGGGGCATGGAGGTAAGCTAACATCCAAAATTCTGTCTCTTATCAACCAGCCGCGCAGGCTTGGGGGGAGAGGGGATTAAAAAAATTACTTTTGAGCCATGACGTTCAGGCCACTGCGTCTTGGCTGTAAGAAGGCAGACGGGTTCTTTCTGCAGAAGAATAATAATGCGACTCAAGCTCCTTAAGACTAGCAGCTGCCTCTTCTCCAATTCTAGATAGCATGCTTTCTGTTTTCTCAGCCTGTTCAGTAAATTCTTCTGTTCTCTGCTCCACATGATCATTTAGAGATGCAAATCCTGAAAAATATCCAATGTACATAGAAAATACCAATAGCAGTAAGGACGAGGAATAAGATAAAAACAAGACATTACATGAATAATATCACTGTAATCACAACAATTGCACAGAAAAGGTTAAACACAAGCACAGGGGAAGCCCAATGCACGAAATATTATCATGCAGAGTCTGGGAAGGGCCACACCTAGAGGGATGTAATGTAAGAAGTATAGACTGATGCAAGCATGAGTGGCTAATTTCGCGGCTTAAACACGAATACAATATTTAATAAAATACATTTACACTAAGTTCACGCAATCACACGTGTAATGAGTGTTATGAATTGAGTGTATAGGCAGTTGCGTACGTAGAGCATTATGAGCGGGTTTGGCCGAATCCGCAAACAGTGTATTTGTGTTAAAAAAATCAATAAATATGTACACAAATCAAGTCAAGAACCCAGCTACAAGCAATTGAGATCGTTATCCTAAAATTTAGAACCCATAATGTTCAAATACAGAGTAGTAAGCATCGCGTCAATCACACAAGAGTCTGGGTAGGCGGCGCACCTAGAGGGATGTAATGTAAGCAGTATAGTCCAATACAAGTATCAGTGGCTAATTCCACGACTTAAACACGGATACAAGGGAAATTTGGGGGTAACATACTCTAGCAATATTAACAAGGAAGCTAAAATTGTCAACAATATTGCCAATATCAGCATCCACCCTTCGCAGCAGGCTCTTCTACTTTTGAGCTGCCGCCGCCGCCGCAGCTGCTGTTGGTCAGCCACCTCCACTTCCACCACCAGCTCCTCCTTTATTCATTTTTCTTCCAACCCTAGGTCAAAAATTATAGAAATTTAATTAACAGACAAGTGAAATAGAAAAAAATATAAAAGAATTTACTGCTTAGGGGGAGAAAAGGGAATGGAAGGGTGCTTTTTTTTTTTTTTTTCACTACGGCAGAATTTGTCTCAATTTTTCAAGATTTTATGTAAATGACCTTCAGCTCGGCAAGTGTTGTCCTACAGAAAATTAGGTAATTTGGCGGAGAAGAAGGTGAAGAAGTCAAAATCAAGTGTTGTCTATTTGTTAAGATTTTAAGTTAATTTAGGTGGGAGAATAAAGTGGAGGAGTCGAGAGTCAATTTATTTGAGAGAATTGGGTGAAAGGGTCGAGTATAAGTGTTGTTTATTTCTGGTAATTTCTCTATCTTTTCAATTTTTCTCTCACATATGTTGCATTTTTTTTGACAGAATAAAGAATCTTTTTGCATTTGAGCTTATGGATAAGGTTGAAACTGAGTGAACCTATTCATTTTTTACCCAATTGTGACAATTTGTCTAGTTATGGATTGAATGGTGCAGGAGTTTCTTTCCCGCCGAGAATGCTTGTTTGAGGTATTCTCCGGTGGTTTTTACTACTAACAAACTAGAACCATTTGATCTAATTTAGTTGAGATCTGGAGTTTTTCGATCAATTACGGCGGCGGTATTGCGACGCCGTTTAGTTTCCCGTTGAGGAGCGACCGCTGGAAGAACTTTGCGGTGGATGAACAGTGGCGGCGCTGCCACTCGGACATCCCATTGGCGTCGATGCTACTGGTACCAGGCGGTGACACTTTCAGGCGTGGTGTTGAGGTTGAGGTGTATGTTTGGATCTGAAAGAAGAAAATGGGGTGGCGGCTGGTTTATTTGGGGAAGTGGAGAAAGTGTTTTTGGGTTTTTAGGAAAGTGGGATGAAAGTGCAATTATAAAAAAATGAAATATCTTGATTATTATAAAAAGGTGTTAGAAAAATATTGCCATGCATTGTAATTAGAAAAATATTGCTATTTTTATGTAATTAAGGGTGAAAATTTGTATATTTGTGTAAAAAACCCATATTTTAATGTGGGGCGGCTAGTTTTGAAAACTTTGTGCCAGACCTTGACATGTATTGCAATTCCCTTAATTTAAGGGTCCTTTTATTTTGCTAGGATCCTAAATTTATGGATCTCAAATCCTCGATTTGACAGTTGCAACACAAGAGATTCAAAATCAATCAAAACTGGAACATCTTATATGTGCATTTTAGTTATATTAGTTTCTCGCACGTGCGTTGCACGTGTATACCAAGTCCTATATGCACAATGTTGTACATTAATAGCAATATTATTAAAATAAAGTTTGACTTGATGTAAATCTGAGTTTTATATATGTTGCTAATATTGTGTTGAAGGTGAAAATTAATGCAACAAATTGATGTTCGAAAGACATTATTTTTTCTAATTTATTGAATATTCAGCTTGGCTAGTTTTGTGCACATTTCTCCACAATTCATTTTTTTTATCAAACATGCGTAACAAAAATAGTTAGTAATAAGTTTTAAGATACATACATACTCGAACACCGTTTGTATGTTTGTAATACTTTTCTGGAATGTATGTTTGCTACATTGGTGCTCCATGTTTGGCTAACCAGCCGGTCACTTGGTCTGCCACCCTATGGATCTATCAGGCTTCAAGGAACTGGTATAACTCCATTTATCACGCTGGCCACCAACATTGAGTCCAACTTAATGATAACTGATTTTGTTTCCCGTCCAAGCACCATTCAATTGCATAGCTAGCAGGCTGCTCCACTTCTGCACAATTGCTAATGCATAATTGATAGGTCTGTTGTAAACTTTATCTATTGTCTCTTGTATGTGATGTCTACAGCAGCAACACTTGCTAAATTTATTACTATACTGAGAGTTTTGAGGAGTTTGTTTAAAACTATAATTCCACAGTTCAAAAATGACATAAAAAAGTATGAGAAAATCATCTACGGAATCAAACATTTGAGTGATGACGTTCTTCCAAGATTAAAAAGGAAAAGGTTGTACATATTTATTCAACTTCCATATTCCATGCAAAGGTAGCAAATTATTAGACCAATTTAATGTATAATTTACCATTTGAATCAATGCATTGGATAAACAACCGAAAAGCAAGGTATGATAACAAATTTCGAATAAAAAAACAAATCTCTAATGCAAAGTAAGGTGGTGGGGTATATATGATTAATGTCTGAAGGTTTGATGAACTTGGTAATAATCGCACAATGCCAGGAAGATATGGCCTCCTGGCTGGTCATGAAATGGAGAACTTTCATACCCCAAGATTACATATAACCTTCAGGAGGAAAGAAACATTAAAAGTAGAGGTAGCAAATTAGTGTAACATATTGGAGCAATTTTTTTTTTTAAAAAAAGATTGACCTGCCAAAAGTGAAATATTTGTCCCCTCATTTTTTCTTTTGTGTGGTTTTGTTGGCTAGCCCAAGAAGGTATCGAAAACATTCAAGACTAAAGCATTTAGATAATCAAAATGTAGATATTGTGGGACTCGTGCACATACACAAAGTTGACTTGAATGTGAAGAAACACAACATTAGCCCATAGTACCTTGCCATGCTAGTATAATGGATAACATGTTATGTAAAGTGTAAACCAGTCAAATATTTCGTGAACTCGAACATAGCTTCATGGAAAGCTGTGTTCATCAGATTATCATCAAATATGTTGGTTTACACAAACATCTTCTTTCTTTGATTTCTCAACACTCATCAGTCATATGCATATGTGAGAAAGTTTTGGCTTGAGATTTAGCAGCAATAAGGGGATCACCACATGGAAATTTTGGATTACAATTGATAGAAAATCGACAATTGTTCTTCTTGGTGAAGCATTACAGTACATAGTATCTCTAAGAAGAAAAAAAACGAATGAGACTCGTTTCCTCAATGTAAGTTTTCATGTTCTAATTCATATCAAATGAATTGTAGCAAAAATTTACCATCACTTATATTGTTTTCTCAACTGCAACCAATCAATGTGAAAAGTGACTTTACATAGATACAATTCAGGGTAAAGAGGAATAAAGCTTAAAGCCTCTAATTAATAGTGTCCCTTTAACTTGAAGACTTGAAAGTCCTTTTACCATTAGGACGACAACAACAACAACAACAACGACAACATACCCAGTAATATCCACAAGTGGGGTCTGAGTGGATGAGATGTACAAAACCTTACCTCCACCTAGGTGAAGGACTCTACTATTAAATTGAAATCAGAATTTGCCATCTCATCAATTTGTATTTCCTTAATCTTCAATGCGGATTCCTCTGTGTAGTCGCGGCAATAAAGCAACTTAACAAGTTTTAGGGAACTCAAGTACCCAAAGCTGGAAGGTATCTCTACGTCCTCACAATAATCCAACAACAGCTGCTGGAGGCTAGGAAAAGCATCCTCCGAGATATTCCATACTATCATATCCATTGGCTTGTACATTTTCAAGACCTTAAGCTTAGGAAACGCGTTATCTTTCACTTCCCACTTCCCCTCAAACGTGCATTTCTCTATCTTTAAAAGTTCAAGATTGGGTAGCTCCCCGATGGATGAAAGACTTCTCAAAGGTTCACAAAATGGGAAATCTTCCAATTTCAAAATTTTGAGAGTTGATGGGAACTCAAACACTCGTCGAGCTGATGGAAATATGCTGCTATATTTGAGGTAGAGTGATTCTACTCGATGTAGAGACTGAAAAAATGGTGGGGTGAACCGGTAGTCGTCCAGGTCGTAGGGCTTATTACAATGGAAATCATCGACATTAGACTGCTGATCAAAAATGTAGCACCCCAAATTTACAACATTAGATAGAGCATGAACTAAAACGGGCATATAACGAGGAAGAGATATGTTAACCATAGTAAAAGTATCTAGCTTCTTTAAACGGGAAACTTCAAGTGGATAGAAACCACATTCTGGAAGATATGCCATAGGTACTTGCAAATGCCTCAAGTTAACCAAATCCCATATCGTGTCTGGAAGATCGACACTAACATCGGTAATCAATGTCTCTAGATTAACAAGAGAGCTTATAGTTGATGGAAATGGAAGTGTATCCCAAAAACTGCTACTGATTTGCAGGTACCTTAAATGAATCAAGAGTATAGTTTCATCAGGAAATGTTTCTCTAACATCGACTTTTCCCAAATCCAACACGGTCAGTGATTTAAAAGCTGCTAAGGAGCCTGTAAGTGATGGGAACCTTGAAGCGTCTACAGAGACATTGAAGCGTAAGGAACATTTACTTTCATAGGGAGAACTCCACTTCATAAAATCGTCATTGAAAGAGGAAACAACAAGCCGAGAAGGCATAGTGGTTTCAGATCTGCACAAGACACAACAACAACGATGAAATAAGTATATGATACCCAATACATCGAACAAACAAAATACATGACCAAGAAGAGTTGGTATTTCTTACCCATAAAACCGTAGTAAATGGATTTCTTCAGCTTTTTTCATGCAAAATTGGTGTAACAGATCATGAATGCGAACGCATTTGGCTTTACCCAATAGAGTTCTTTTAGCAACCATTACGAGGTTTCTTCCAATAAGATCCATCAAGTAATTAGTTGCAACATGATCCAAGCTCTCCATGTCATTATTATGTGGTAAAAGTCCTTCACATATCCATAACTGAATCAGTTTCTGTACTGAAATTTGTTCATCCTCGGAAAAGGATCCAAAGTACAGAAAACATGGTTTCAAATCATGAGGTAATGTCTTGTAGCTCAATTCAACTACATCCATCAACCAATCTACATCATGGAAAAGGGTTGAACTCAAATTTTGCGATACCTCTTTCCAGTAATCCACTTCTTTTACTCCCCTGGCAAGAAGCCCTGCTGACAAAACTACTGCAATAGGTAATCCCGCGCAGCTTCTTGCTATTTCATTTCCGACTTCTTCAAGCTCACAAGGACAACTTTCTTCCCCGAACACTATTTTCTTCAACAGCTCGTAGCTTTCTTCGTTTGTAAGATGTCGAAGATGGTGTGGATTAGTTGAGGCATAGGAAGCCATTTCATCGAGCCTAGTAGTTAAAACAAGCCTACTTCCATTGTTATCATCGGGGAAGATTAGTCGTAAATCATCCCATGCATCAGTACTCCACAGATCATCTACTACCACGAGGTATCTCTTTCCTTTCAAAAATCTGCGTATTGCATCTGCCAGTACACTTTCTTCTGTTGTGGTATTTTCCTTGTCAATTCCTCTCATGATTTCCATTAATACCGATTTCCGATCATATGTTTGTGACACACAACACCATGAGCGGACATCATAACGCTCCTTTACAACTTCATGAGAATACAATTTTTTCGCAAAAGTCGTTTTGCCCAATCCGGGCATCCCGACAATGGTTACAACATCTAATGGTTTTGGTCCTCCCACAAGTTGGTTGAGGAGCGCTTTTATTTCGTCCTCACGTTCTAAAGTTATTGGTGGTGTGATATACCCGACTTCCATTTTTGTGATTGATGGTTTAGTCTCACGCAAAGAAAATCAAGAGAGCAAGAGAAGAAGCTCAACTGTTACTAACGAGGTGATTCAGGTGACCCTTTATATAAATGATGATGGTAGGTATTAGTCGAGTGATTGTTCTCTTGTATTATATGTATATATCCGATTTTCATCTTAATCTGTATCGTTTTATATACTAATGTGTATGTTTATTTTGGATAAGCATTAGTTTTACCAAAAAAATTCAAAGGACGCGTTTCTATTTTTTTATTTCTTAGTCCTGGAAAAGTTAAGCAAATTAGTTTAATTATAGTACATACAATTATTGCACGCAATCGCATTATGCATAAATCATGGAACTAGAATAATTAAAAAGTGGTATGACAATTTTAAACTAGAATAATTATAATGTGCCAAAAGGTTAACAATGCCGTCCCACCAACTCCCATTTTCATGACTTACTTCCAAAAGCAACCATTATGATTTATGTAAGGCCCACCATGTTAGTACACAGGGACATCGAGCGAATGAGCCGAGTCCGAGTCGAGTCTAACCGAGCCCGATACGAGCTCTACCGAGCTTGGCTAGAGATTGACCGAGCCCGAGCCGACTTTTTTTCTTGTGTCCCCATACTTAATAATATAAAAAATAATATTTAAATTTTTCTTTTGATCATAATCATAGACAAGAATAAAAGTACTAGTTTATCAATTATTAACTATTGCATTAAAATATTAAATAACACGTAGACTTATAATTTTTTTTTTTGGTAATTAAGCCTGAAGAGTGGAAGTTATACTTTAAAGAAAAAGTTATACAATTAATCAAGCTAATCGTGTCGAGCCGAGCTTGATCGAACTTTAACTGAGTCGAGCCAAATTTTAAATGAGACCGAGCTGAGCTGAGCTAAAAGGCAATCGAGTCAAGCCGAGCTCCGAGCTTCGAGTCGGCTCGGCTCAGCTCTATGCCCACGCCTACATGTTAGTAAAGTGAATGTTCAACGTTAATAAACATGTTTATTGAGAGTCTCCCATTTGAGTCATTGTTTTATCTTTTTTCAATGTTTTTGAAGTTGTCAAAAGATTCCTCAATTAAACAAAGAAAAGTGGGTAGGAAGTTAGATAAATACTTCAGGACTACCCTTGCTTCACCCTCTCTGCCTCCAAATACGATGTATTACTATTACAGCTTATTTCAACAACTATTAATAATCTTAAATTTGACACAAATGTGATACACCTTTCACATTCATTTGATGTGACTCCGATTGTAATCAGTCATCTGATTAAGTCAAGCTAAACCCACTCAGGCCTTATTTGTTTGTACTTAATGGAGGTCTGAATCTGAATAGTACAGATGTCAACCCATTAAGTGTATTTGTTTTTTGTAAAAGTTTATGACTGATTGCCTCTTAAGAGATCTGTCCGAAATAGATTTATGGCAAGGACTTTCTGGCGTTCAGATTTCAGTAGAAGAGTTGGCACCTTTTTCGGCTCCACTATTTGCTTTCTTGTAACTAGCTTTCTTTTCTTTCTTATTTGAAACTTTTGCTCTTTCGTGAACTGAAACTGACTTTCACACTCTTTTTTAATTCTGTTCTTTCTTGATTTGATTAATCTGCAGCATCATCCATATTTTCCTTATCCTTATGCATTTCATTGAAATAAGTTACTCCTAGAATCAATGTTCAATTAAATAATATTTAAGTAAAATATTAGCTAAAGTTGTATTTATAAAATCTTTGAGATAATTGTGTTTCTTGATATATATTTTATTTTAGTTCAACATTTTATAAAATATAGAGACATGTTTAATTTTTTTTAAAATAATTTTATTTTTATATGAGATTATCTATAATAATTTATTGATTACAATGTTTAATTACTATTTTTAGCTATATATTACTATATTTAAATACATATAAATTACACTCATTCAGATGTTGAAAAAACAAACAATCTTAATAATTTAATATTCAGATCCTGCGACAACATCTTAATATCCAGATGTATATTCAGATTCAGACATCTTAATCTTAATAAAAATAAATGGCCCCTCGGTCTCTGATGAACGGTGTCTAGTTGAACGTCCACTATAAGCTGAAATGCAACTTGTCTCTAAACAATCCTCTTTAACTTGCCACATCATCGAACACTTGTCAATGTGTGTCCGGTCTGATTTTGACCAATTCAATGACGTTTGCTCAAAAATTGCTTTCAAGTTTAGGATAGGTTCATTTTTGTCCTCAATATGACTCTTAATATAATTTGCAGAAGTGGGTCACTTTTCATCTATAGAGATTGTATATCCATAACCCTATAGTATGCCCTCAACGAAGACAAATACTACTTAGTAAGAGGAGGGGGCATGGAGGTAAGCTAACATCTAAAATTCTGTCTCTTATCAACCAGCCGCGCAGGCTTGGGGGAGAGGGGAGAGGGGATTAAAAGTTAAAAAATAATTAAAGTGACGTCCGCCGTTTATAAAACGTCAATGTTAGCAGTTTTTTGTGCCCGTAGGCCTCATAAACAATAAATGTTTCAGCGAGAATTTAGACATGCTCTAATTGCAAAAAAATTCACCTAGTGCCCTCAATAAGACATGGTCTTACCTAATTGCCCCCCACTTACAAATATTTTAAGTAAATGCCCTCCACATCATACCCCCTAATGAAAGGACTATTTTGCCCCAACTTGTTTAATTCATGCTGAACATGTTTCCTTCTCTCTTTCCCCATTCCTGGCCTCCTTCTTTCTTCTTTGTGTGCTGAAAATTTGGGATTTTCCTTGTGTTTGCTTGATTCCAGTGATTTGAAGTTTTTTATTGCTTATGGCTATTAGATATTCATGTTTTGCATAGAGCTTAAAATCTTGACCATGGCCAAGAGTTGCATAGACTTTCTCTGCAAGGTGCTTATTGCAGTAGAGTTTAAAGTCTTGGCTATTGCCAATACTTGCAGAGATGTTCCGTGTAAGTTGTCGCTTCCACCAGAACTTAGAGTCTTGGCTATTGCATAATAAACATGGTCAAGAGCTCTACCGAGCTTGGCTAGACATTGACCGAGCCGACTTTTTTTCTTGTGTCCCCATACTTAATAATATAAAAAATAATATTTAAATTTCTCTTCTGGTCATAATCATAGATAAGAATAAAAGTACTAGTTTATCAATTATTAACTAATGCTTTAAAATATTAAATAACACGTAGAATTACAATTTTTTTTGGTAATTAAGCCAGAAGAATGGAAGTTATACTTTTAAAAAAAAAGTTGTACGATTAATCAAGCTAATCGTGTCGAGCCGAGCTTGATCGAATTTTAACCGAGCAGAGCCAAACTTTAAATGAGACCGAGCCGAGCTGAGCTAAAAAGCAATCGAGCCGAGCTCCGAGCCGGCTCAGCTCTATGACCAGGCCTACATGTTAGTAAAGTGAATGTTCAACGTTAATAAACATGTTTATTAAGAGTCTCCCATTTGAGTCATTGTTTTATCTTTTTTCAATGTTTTTGAAGTTGTCAAAAGATTCCTCAATTAAACAAAGAAAAGTGGGTAGGAAGTTAGATAAATACTACAGGACTACCCTTGCTTCACCCTCTCTGCCTCCAAATAGGGGTGTCAACGGTTCGGTTTGGTCGATTTTTTCATCAAATTTATACCATATTAATTTTTCGGTTACTTTATTGTGCATAACCAAAATAAGACTTTTCAAAACCGTCCCATTCATGTCGGTTTTCCTTCAGTTTCGGTTCGGTTTCGATAATTTTTGGTAAATTTTTTTAGAACTCAGTGGTAGAATCGTATCATTATTAGAATGTACCATTTTTATTTAAAATACCTATAAATTTAATATAACACATATGATTTAAGATAATATTTGAATGAATAATGAAAACTAGTCGTAACTAATATTTAAGTACTCGACATATTTTCGTTCTCCAGTATCGAGCTACATGTGATTGTCACTCTATATTAAGCAGATAAAAGAACACGATACCATATACATGACTTTGGTAAAATTTATTTATAAGGCAATTAATCAAAAGAACATTATTCTATAGTGATATTATAAAACCAATGAAGCAAAGACAAAAGAATTCTAAATAACACGAGTTGACAGATATTGAGAAATTTAAACGAGTAGAAAAATATTTGATATCTTAGTCACTTAGTAGCTTGATATTTGCTGAAGTTTATTAGTCGTACCAATTGATTTAGTTTCAACAGAATTATATGAGTGCGGATGAGTTTGGTAGTTTTCACTTTCGGTGCTAATTAGTATATGCACCGTTGTGTTTCCATAACCTCAAGGTCCAAGACCTCGACTAAAAATGTTTGCTAATATTTATATTTAGATTTAACACATAATATATATATTATGTTCGGTATTTTTTCAGTTATTTATATTTTATAAAAAAAAAACTATCTTTTTTATTCGGTACGGTTATTGATTTATATTCAAACCATCGGTTTTGGTAAAAATAACCTAAGAATCGGTTTGATTCGGTACGGTTCGGTCAGTTTTTCAAAAACTATTGACACCCTTACCTCCAAATACGATGTATTACTGTTACAGCTTATTTCAAGAACTACTAATAATCTTAAATTTGACACAAATGCTATACGCCTTTCACATTCATTTGATGTGCTGGCTCCGATTGCAATCAAGCATCCGATTAAGTCAAGCTAAACCCACTCGGTCTCTGATGAACGGTGTCTGGTTGAACGTCCACTATAAGCTGAATTGCAACTTGTCTCCGAACAATCCTCTTAACTTGCCACATCATCGAACACTTGGCAATGTGTGTCCGGTCTGATTTTGACCAATTCAATGACGTTTGCTCAAAAATTGCTTTCAAGTATAGGATAAGTTCATTTTTGTCCTCAATATGACTCTGAACATAAATAGTCCTTTAACTTTGCAGAAGTGGGTCACTTTTCATCAATAGAGATTGTATATCCATAACCCCATAGTATGCCCTCAACAAAGACAAATACTACTTAGTAAGAAGAGGGGCATGGAGGTAAGCTAATATCTAAAAATCTGTCTCTTATCATCCAGCCGCGCAGGCTTGGGGGGAGAGGGGATTAAAAGTTAAAATTACTTTTGAGGCATGACGTTCAGGCCACTGCGTCTTGGCTGTAAGAAGGCAGACTGGTTCTTTCTGCAGAAGAATAATAATGCGACTCAAGCTCCTTAAGACTAGCAGCTGCCTCTTCTCCAATTCTAGATAGCATGCTTTCTGTTTTCTCAGCCTGTTCAGTAAATTCTTCTGTTTGCTGCTCCACATGATCATTTAGAGATGCAAATCCTGAAAAAATGGCTGTTTGCTTCTGTTGGAGAAACAAAAGATCATGTTGATATTGATTAATGGTTACCTCATGCAGAGGTCCTGTTGAGTTATGTTAATGGAAGAGAAAGAATTATGGAAGAGAAACAGTTTTCGGATTTTACAAAGAAGAAGACCATCCGTTTAGTTTCTCAATGAGTCATGCCTTTGACTCAATCTCAGCCCTCTATTATTTTGAGATCTTGAACGTACACTTGGACAGAGCAAGCTGACTAGGACAGAGGAGTATCATTTTCCATTTACAGAATACATACTACAATTGTACATATCCATATTACCAGATATAGCTAGACATGTAAATAAAATAGTGGAGCAACATTTTCCATTTTTGGTTAAGAGGTTAGCAAATAGAAATAGGACAGCTGTTATATCTGTTACACAATTAGCTGTATATATACAGCAATGTATCCATACTTGACATACAAGAAAAATAGAAGAACGTTTTATCTTGTTCAAATTTCATCTTGTTTCCAACATGGTATCAGAGCAGGATCATCAGATCCTACTCTAGCTTTGTTCTTCATCAATCCTTCTTCAGAACCTTTTTTTTCTTGCATTGTTTTGAATTTTTAAGATCATGAATCCACCAACTTTTGCAGCAGTAACTGCTGGAACCTTAGGAGCTACTGGATCTGGCTCCAATGCTGAGGAGATCACTTCCTCTCACCCTTACTTCATCTCTCCATCTGACTCACCTGGAATGAATCTGGTGAATAACCCATTTGATGGAAAAGGTTATGCAGGATGGAAAAGAGCCATGCTTATTGCCCTTACTGCAAAGAACAAAGCTAGATTTGTAGATGGAACTGCAGCTGAACCAGACTCAAACACAGATCTACACAAGGCTTGGAGCAGAGCAAACAACATGGTAATTTCTTGGTTACTTAACTCTCTTTCTAGGGAAATTTCTGACAGTGTGATTTATTCCACTACTGCAAATGATATTTGGAATGAGTTAGAACAAAGATATGGCCAAAGCTCTGGGCCAAAGTTATTTCAGCTCCAAAAGGAGCTTAGTGATGTGGTTCAGGGTTCCAATGACATAGCTAACTACTTTACTAAGTTAAAGAAATTATGGGATGAACTTGATGCACTTGACACTTTTATGGTTTGTAGCTGTGGTTTTACCTGTGGAGCAAAGGAAAAGAATGTCAAGGCAAAACAGAATGAAAGGCTTTTACAATTTCTTATGGGGCTTAATGATTCATATTGTGCTGCAAGGGGAAATATATTAATGATTTCTCCTTTACCAACTGTTGCAAATGCATATGCACTTTTAATGCAAGAAGAAAGACAAAAGGAGATGAACAATGTACCTAAGTTCCCTGGTGAAAGCTCTTCTTTTATTGTTACCAGTCAGAACACTAAAGGAACTAAGGGGTACCAGAATCAAAAATATCAGAAGCCTAAGTTTACTAATGCAAAGAAACCAGAACTATTTTGTAGGTATTGTAAGAAGGATGGGCATTTGATTGAGGACTGTCGCAAGCTTGCCTATAAGAACAAGTTAAATCAGTCCAATCCCCAAGGAAATGCAGCAGTTAATACCATTGACAACACTGAATCTCTTTCTTTCAATGGAGAAATCAGTGAACCAGCAAAGCTTCTCACCCAGGAACAGCTGGGACAAATTTTTCAGTTGTTCCAACAAATGAAAACCAGTGAACAGGGAACAAGCACAGAAACCATGGCCAATGCCAACTATGCTGGTAAAATTTTCCAGCCCTTTTCTCTTCATTCAAAAATGCATGGTGAATTCTCTTTGACACATTAGATTGTTGACTCAGGTGCATCTGAGCACATGAGTTTCAACAGAAAACTTTTTATGACTCTTCACAGCCTACCTAAACCTGTTTCCATCACCTTACCAAATTCTCACAAGGTTCAGGTCTCTCATGTAGGGTCAATTCAGCTTAACCCTAAGTTACTAATTCACAATGTGCTTTTTGTCTCGGATTTTAGATTCAACTTGCTTTCTGTTCACAAGTTGTGTAAACAGTTTCAGTGTTCTATCATCTTTACCCCTTCTAAATGTGTCTTGCAGGACCCTTCAATGAGGATCCCAATGGGCCTTGGTGAATCACAAAAGGGTCTCTATGTGCTAAGGGAAAGTCAGCCAGTTTCTTCTTCTCAAGTCAAGCCAGTTTAAGCTTTTTCATTCAATAAATTGTCTGTCACTAGTTTAAATTGTTCTTTGAATTCAGATGTAAAGAACAGATTATGGCATTGTAGGTTAGGGCACATGCCTTTATCAAACATGAGAAATCTTAGTGCTATTCCTTTTTCAGTTTGCTCTAAATTTGATGTTCCTTGTGAAGTGTGTCCCTTAGCAAAGCAAGCTAAATTACCCTTTCCTAACAGTCAGATAACAAGCAATGCAGTGTTTGATTTAATTCACATTGATACATGGGGTCCCTATCAATTGCCCACCTATGATGGATATAAATATTTTTTAACCATTGTAGATGACTTTAGTAGGGCTACCTGGACATTTCTTCTAACTACTAAGAGCAATGCCTTTCCAATGTTGAAGTTTTTTCTTTCTATGGTGGAAAGACAGTTTGATAAAAGAGTCAAGAAGATTAGATCAGACAATGCTTGGGAATTGGGATCCAGTTTTGAGAATTCTGAATTTTTATCTTCTAAAGGAATAATTCATCAGACCTCTTGTGTTGCTACACCACAACAAAATGGTGTAGTTGAGAGGAAACACAAGCATTTGCTAGAAGTGACTAGGGCTTTACTTTTTCAGTCCCATCTGCCTATCAAATTCTGGGGAGATTGCCTAATGACAGCCACTTATTTGATCAACAGATGTCCCACCAGGATCCTCAATTTTAAAACCCCATATGAGATATTGTTTGGCAAAAGCCCAAGTTACTCTCACCTTAGAGTTTTTGGTTGTTTGTGTTTTGCTTCCACTCAGACCCAAGGTAGAACAAAACTGGATCCAAGAGCCCAGTCCTGTGTTTTCTTGGGATATCCCTCTGGTAAGAAGGGTTATAAGTTGTTGAACCTTCAATCAGACAGAATTTTTGTCTCAAGGAATGTTGTTTTTTATGAAAATGTGTTCCCTTTTTCTGTTGTTAATGTTCAGCCTCCTATATTCCCTCTTGAGTCAGTTTCTGAATGCTCTCATGAGGATTTGACTACTACTTCACCATCAGAATCCCCTTCCCCCTCAGTTCCACTATCCCCTCCCTCACCACCCTCCTATTCACCTAATCCATCTCCACCAGTTTCTAGCCTACCTAGTCCTCCCTTACCTTTAAAGAAATCTAGCAGAATCTCAAAGCCTCCATCTTACTTGCAGGATTATGTTTGTGACACCATTAAATTTTCTAATGTTACTGCCACTTGTTTCCTAGCCCCTCTATCAGCCCCTTCCTATAGCTTTACCTCTTTATCTTCCACCAACCAGTAACTTCTCAATTCTCTTTCTCAAATTAAAGAACCAAGTTCTCTTGTTGAGGCCATGCATCACCCAGGATGGCAGGCAGCTATGGCAAAAGAATATGAAGCACTGGTTGATAACAAGACATGGGATTTAGTTACTTTACCACCTGGAAAGAAAGCCTTACCTTGTAAATGGGTTTACAAGGTTAAGCTAAAATCAGATGGATCAGTAGAAAGACTAAAGGCTCGCTTGGTTGTGAGGGGTGATATTCAAAGGGAAGGAGTTGATTTCAATGAGACCTTCAGTCCAGTGGTCAAAATGACCACTATTAGGTCCATTCTAGCTGTGGCAGTAAAAAAGGGTTGGGGTCTGTTTCAACTAGATGTTGACAATGCGTTTTTACATGGAGGGCTTGAAGAAGAAGTTTATATGAAATTCCCAGCTGGAATTTCAGGGAATTCGTCTAATCTTGTGTGTAGATTGAGGAAATCCCTTTATGGCATTCGTCAGGCCTCTAGACAGTGGTATGCGCGACTCACTGCTGCTTTGAACTTCAAGGGCCACTCACATTCCTTGAATGATTATTCTTTATTTTACAAAAGGAATGGAGACCTAGTTACTCTAGTAGCAGTTTATGTCGATGACATTCTATTGACAGGTAATGATTTTGAAGAGATGCAGGCACTAAAATCATTTTTGAACTCAGAATTTCGCATCAAAGATTTGGGAAACTTACACTTCTTTTTAGGCATGGAGGTTTTGAGAGAGCCACACGGTTTGATTCTAAGCCAACGAAAGTTTGCACTAGAGCTCTTGACAGAATTTGACTGTCTTGGCATGCATCCAGTTTCTTCTCCTTTGGACCCTACCTGCAAATTAAAAGCAGATCTGGGTGAACCTTTTCATGATCCAACATTGTACAGAAAATTAATAGGGAAATTAAATTTCCTTACACATACACGCCCAGATCTGTCTTTTAGCGTTCAACATCTGAGTCAATACATGCAGAACCCACGGCTTCCTCATTTTGAAGCAGGAATACATGTTTTGAGATACATCCTTTCTGATCCTGGTCTTGGGCTTTTCATGACTGCGTCACCATCGTTAAAGCTTCTTGCTTTTTGCGATGCGGATTGGGTCACTTGTCCTGAGACTCGCCGCTCCGTTAGTGGATTTTTCATCAGCCTTGGAGGTTCACCCATATCTTGGAAGTGCAAGAAACAGTCTTCCCTTTCCCTCTCCTCCGCTGAAGCGGAATACGCTCTATGCGACGTGTAGTCGCCGAAGTGACTTGGCTCGTTCGTCTCTTGGAGGATCTTTCAATTCCTCCGTCGCTTCCTATTCCTCTCAATTCCGATAGCCAAGCAGCGATTCACATCGCTAAAAATTCCGTCTTTCATGAACGGACGAAGCATGTGGATCTAGATTGCCACTTCGTCCATCAACAATTTCTAGCCGGGCTTATTTCCTTGTCATTCGTACCTTCATCTTCTCAATTGGCCGATCTATTTACCAAGCCACTTGCTGGACCCTCTCACCGGAATTTATTACACAAGTTGGGTGTTCATTCTGCCCCCTCCAACTTGAGGGGGGTGTTGGAGAAACAAAAGATCGTGTTGATATTGATTAATGGTTACCTGATGCAGAGGTCCTGTTGAGTTATGTTAATGGAAGAGAAAGAATTATGGAAGAGAAACAGTTTTCGGATTTTACAAAGAAGAAGACCATCCGTTTAGTTTCTCAATGAGTCATGCCTTTGACTCAATCTCAGCCCTCTATTATTTTGAGATCTTGAACGTACACTTGGACAGAGCAAGCTGACTAGGACAGAGGAGTATCATTTTCCATTTACAGAATACATACTACAATTGTACATATCCATATTACCAGATATAGCTAGACATGTAAATAAAATAGTGGAGCAACATTTTCCATTTTTGGTTAAGAGGTTAGCAAATAGAAATAGGACAGCTGTTATATCTGTTACACAATTAGCTGTATATATACAGCAATGTATCCATACTTGACATACAAGAAAAATAGAAGAACGTTTTATCTTGTTCAAATTTCATCTTGTTTCCAACAGCTTCAACTCTGATACCAATTTAAGCAGTGAGTCTGCTGCTTGGACCTGTGTTCATGCATCCGAAGTATTATATGAGATCTGAAGGGAAATGAATTGCTAAGTTTTACAAAATCAGAAAATGCACATAATAACAGGAGAATAAGTTTTTGATAGCTGAGATTCAAGCATAATTTAATAGCTTAAGAATGGACCATCTCGGTGAATTTGGTCTTTGCATACATCTATTGCAGAGAAGGCAGAGGACAACAAGCTATGTCAAGGATTACGGCTGACAAGTACTCACGAGAAGGCACTGAGGCTACAAAAAGAGAGAGAATCGTGCGTATAACCTCATGAAATTGGAGATTCTATGTTAAAAAGTTTTATGTACTTTGCCAGTTTCAGAAATCATGTATCTGTAGTATAACAAGAAGGGGAACATTCCCTTGTTTACGAAACCGGACTAAGAAAAGAGAGTGGAACAGCTACCTTCCCAGTCTACTGGGGCTCTACCTATACTCATAAACCCCTTCCTTCTAGGCGAGTAAGGGCATAAACTTAAAATGGAAATGGCCTATGTTTCAGATGTTCAGCCATATTCCAATAAAAAAGCACTACAACAGAAATGAAAAGGTTCTGGCAATATGTAAACTCAGGTCACAGTAAGCACTTTTTCCTTACTTTGCTAACACCAAAAATGTAATCATTCATATGAACATTGACATGTGATTTGAGGCGTACATCCCATTGAACATCAAAGCTAAGTACAAGTGAAGGGAAAAAAAATCCTCACCATTATAGACGCACGCATCTCCATCATAAAAGCTTCTTGCGAATTTCTGACTGGTGGATCATTAACCTATTATAAGCAATTATCATCAAGTGGAAACAAATATATTAACCATCTGCAAGAAGATAAACAAAAAATATCTCCTAATTTCACTTAAACAGTTTGAATCTAGCATAATGGCCTTTACAACTACACAAAGCAATGCCAGTATGGAACAAATGAGCAGCAAAAGAAGAGTTCAGGACAATGACATTATACACTTTTTCCCTTTCCCCCTTCATGCCATCTCAAAGTTTAATCCTTTAATTGTAGATAAAGTTCTCTGCAAAAGTAATTAATTAATTTTATATGTCTGATAAAAGAACACATTCACAAAAGCTGTTCGATGTTTGTGGGTTGATGTAGGGCGAGCATTTGTGTCAAATTTTGCAAGTAAACATAAGAATTGCTGATAGATTTAAAATGACTTCAACTACATGCCAGATGGATTTATCACTGTACAACAAACAACAATAACATACCCAATGATATCCTACTAATGCGGTCTACGCAGATTTTACCTCCACCAAAGTGGAGAGGCTTTTTCTGATAGACTCGGCTAAAAGAAAATATTTATGAAAGCATGTCTGAAAAACGCGATGAAAATACCATGGTAAAGAAGATACTGACACAGAACTAAAAAAATATCAATGTACATAGAAAATACCAATAGCAGTAAGGAGGAGGAATAAGATAAAAACACTGTAATCACAACAATTGCACAAAAAAGGTTAAACACAAGCACAGGGGCAGCCCAATGCACGAAACATTATCACGCAGAGTCTGGGAAGGGCCACACCTAAAGGGATGTAATGTAAGCAGTATAGACTGATGCAAGCATCAGTGGCTGATTTCGCGGCTTAAACACGAATACAATATTTAATAAAATACATTTACACTAAGTCCACGCAAACACACATGTAATGAGTGTTATGAATTGCGGAAAAGGGCGAAAATTGCCCCTCTACTATGAAAAATCGGACTAGTTTACCCTCCGTTAAGTTTTTGGATCTACCACACCCCTGCCGTTACCAAAGTACACCATTTTGCCCTTAAAACCGACGGGCCTCCAGCGTGTCAACAACGTGGCTGCCACCTCACTGCTATGTAGATCCAAACCATAGTAGAGGGGCAAATTTGGCCCTTTTCGATGCTTAGACGAGTTATTATAAGAGAGAAAAATGTGCTAAGAATGGTAGATAAGATATTTTGCGAGAAATACGGAATTAAAATGATACTCTCTTCAGTTTGGTTCCATAAGAAAGATATACTTTTGAATTTTGTGACTAAAATTATCTTTATTAAAGATGAGATAAAAGTTTAAAAATAAAATTAGTTCTAAATAAATATATATGTTCTTTTTAAAAAGACTAAAAGATAAAATGTGCTACTCCTATTAAAGTGGATGAACAGTTCTTTCCGGTGTTTCAATTTAAAAAATATTTTAAATTTATCACAAAAAGTGATTTTTGCTACATATTGACTTATTAACTTTAGTTTAATCTCTTTTTCTTTAATGGCATACTTTTTGTAACAATAGAAAAAATATATTTTATGTTTGAGTGCCAAAATCTGTTGTTCTAAGAAAATTATTTTTACTAATTAGGTTTTCCTTTTGTGCACTTAATTTGGGTTCACTTGTTACTTTCTTGAGAGCTTTCCTTTATGGGTCATAAGCTTATAACTCATCCTTATTAAAATTAGCTCATGTAGATGTGTGTTGTAAATCGTAAGTTTGTAATATAAGTACATAACTAAGAAAAACTACTAAAATATCTATACAATACTTTTCAATGAATGAATTTTATATATATAAAAATCTAAAAATAACATATACGTAATGTCGGTTCGGTTTGGTTTTGGTTCGGTTTTTTTATGGGTAACATCAAACCAAACTTAATATGTCGGTTTTTTTTCCGCCTAACACCAAATCAAGTCAAACCAAACTGTAGTCGGTTTTTTTTTCTCGGTTTGTCGGTTTGGTTCGATTTACTGGTTTGGTTTGTACAGCCCTAGTCATAGTTGTACAAATGTATTTCACATCATCTCTACATAAAATTTCAACACTACCTGCGTAGTCTCTCTCCCCAGTGTGAATAAGAAAGTGCCTTTTTAGCTTGTTTACCATCACTTATATTGTTTGCTCAACTGCAACCAATCAATGTGAAAAGTGACTTTACATAGATACAATTCAGGGTAAAGAGGAATAAAGCTTAAAGCCTCTAATTAATAGAGTCCCTTTAACTTGAAGACTTGAAAGTCCTTTTACTATTAGGACTACAACAACAACAACAATAACAACGACAATTTGTACAAGACCTTACCTCCACCAGACCCTTGGGACTACTATTAATTTGAAATCAGAATTTGCCATCTCATCAATTTGTATTTCCTTAATCTTCATGGCGGATTCCATGGTGTAGTCGCAGCAATCAACCAACTTAACAAGTTTTAGGGAACTCAAGTACCCAAAGCTGGAAGGTATCTCTACGTGCTCACAATAACTCAACAACAGCTGCTGGAGGCTAGGAAAAGCATCCTCCGAGATATTCCATACTATCATATTCATTGGACAGTACATTTTCAAGACCTTAAGCTTAGGAAATGCCTCATCTTTCACATCCCACTTCCCCTCAAACTTGCATCCCTCTATCTTTAAAAATTCAAGATTGGGTAGCTCCTCGATGGATGAAAGACTTCTCAAAGGTTCACAAAATGGGAAATATTCCAATTTCAAAATTTTGAGAGTTGATGGGAACTCAAACACTTGTCGAACGGGTGGAGAAAACCAGTCATATTCGAGGTAGAGTGATTCTACTCGATGTAGAGACTGAAAAAACGGTGGGGTGAACCGCCAGTCGTCCAGGTCATAGGGCTTATTACAATGGAAATCATCGTCATTAGACCGCTCATCAGTAATGCGGCACCCCAAATTTACAACATTAGATAGAGCATGGACTAAAGCGGGCATATCACGAGGAAGAGATATGTTAACCATAGTAAAAGTATCTAGCTTCTTTAAACGGGAAACTTCAAGTGGATAGAAACCACATTCTGGAAGATATGCCATAGGTACTTGCAAATGCCTCAAGTTAACCAAATCCCATATCGTGTCTGGAAGATCGACAGCAACATTGGTAATCAATGTCTCTAGATTAACAAGAGAGCTTATAGTTGATGGAAATGGAAGTTTTCCGATACAACTGCTACTGATTTGCAGGTACCTTAAATGAATCAAGAGTATAGTTTCATGGGGAAATGATTCTCCAACATCGACTTTTCCCAAATCCAACACGGTCAGTGATTTAAAAGCTTCTAAGGAGCCTGTAAGTGATGGGGACAGTGAATCGTCTACAGAGACATTGAAGCGCAAAGAAAGTTTACTTTCATAGCGAGAACTCCACTCCATAAAATCGTCATTGAAAGAGGAAACAACAAGCCGAGAAGGCATAGTGGTTTCTAGTTTAGGATGATCATGATCAGAAATTTCAGATCTGCACAAGACACAATAACAACGATGAAATAAGTATATGATACCCCATACATCGAACAAACAAAATACATGACCAAGAAGAGTTGGTATTTCTTACCCATAAAACTGTAGTAAATGGATTTCTTCAGCTTTTTTCATGCAAAATTGGTGTAACAGATCATGAATGCGAACATATTTGGCTTTACCCAAGCGAGTTCTTTTAGCAACCATTACAAGGTTTCTTCCAATAAGATCCATCAAGTAATTAGTTGCAACATGATCCAAGCTCTCCAAGTCATTATTATGTGGTAAAAGTCCTTCACATATCCATAACTGAATCAGTTTCTGTACTGAAATTTGTTCATCCTCGGAAAAGGATCCAAAGTACAGAAAACATGGTTTCAAATCATGAGGTAATGTCTTGTAGCTCAATTCAACTACATCCATTAACCAATCTACATCATGGAAAAGGGTTGAACTCAAATTTTGCGATACCTCTTTCCAGTAATCCACTTCTTTTACTCCCCTGGCAAGAAGCCCTGCTGACAAAACTACTGCAATAGGTAATCCCGCACAGCTTCTTGCTATTTCATTTCCAGCTTCTTCAAGCTCACTAGGACAACTTTCTTCCCCGAACACTATTTTCTTCAACAGCTCGTAGCTTTCTTCGTTTGTAAGATGTCGAAGATGGTGTGGATTAGTTGAGGCATAGGAAGCCATTTCATCAAGCCTAGTAGTTAAAACAAGCCTACTTCCATTGCTATCATCGGGGAAGATTAGTCGTAAATCGTCCCATGCATCAGTACTCCACAGATCATCTACTACCACGAGGTATCTCTTTCCTTTCAAAAATCTGCGTATTTCATCTGCCAATTCACTTGCTTCTGTTGTGGTATTTTCCTTGTCAAGTCCTCTCAGGATTTCCATTAATACCGATTTCCGATCATATGTTTGTGAAACACAACACCATGAGCGGACATCATAACGCTCCTTTACAGCTTCATGAGAATACAATTTTGTCGCAAAAGTCGTTTTGCCCAATCCTGGCATCCCGACGATGGTTACAACATCTAATTGTTTTGGTCCTCCCACAAGTTGGTTGAGGAGCGCTTTCGCTTCGTCCTCACGTTCTAAAGTTATTGGTGGTGTGATATACCCGACTTCCATTTTTGTGTTTGATGGTTTCGTCCTCACGTTCTAAAGTTATTGATGGTTTAACAAGAGAAGAAGCTCAACTTAAGTGTTAGTAACGAGGTAATTCAGGCTACCCTTTACATATATAGTTTCAATCAAAGAAATTGAAAGGACGCGTTTCTACTTTTTTTATTTCTTAGTCTTGGAAAATTAGTTTAATTATAGTACATACAATTATTGCACGCATTATGCATAAATCATGGATCTAGAATAATTAAAAAGTGGTATGACAATTTTAAACTAGAATAATTAAAAGCAACCATTATGATTATGTAAGGCCCACCATGTTAGTAAAGCGATTGTTCAACTTTAATAAACATGTTTATTGAGAGTCTCTCCCATTTGAGTCATTGTTATCTTTTTCCAATGTTTTTGAAGTTGTCAAAAGATTCCTCAATTAAATAAAGAAAAGTGGGTAGGAAGTTGGATAACTACATCAGGACTACCCTTGCTTCACCCTCTCTGCATCCAAATAAGATGTATTTCTGTTGCAACTTATTTCAAGAACTATTAATAATACAAATATGATACGCCTTTCATATTCATTTGATGTGCTGACTCTGATTGTAATCAAGCATCCGATTAAGTCAAGCTAAACCCACTCGGTCTCTGATGAACGGTGTCTGGTTGAACGTCCACTATAAGCTGAATTGCAACTTGTCTCCGAACAATCCTCTTAACTTGCCACATCATCGAACACTTGGCAATGTGTGTCCGGTCTGATTTTGACCAATTCAATGACGTTTGCTCAAAAATTGCTTTCAAGTATAGGATAAGTTCATTTTTGTCCTCAATATGACTCTGAACATAATAGTCCTTTAACTTTGCAGAAGTGGGTCACTTTTCATCAATAGAGATTGTATATCCATAACCCCATAGTATGCCCTCAACAAAGACAAATACTACTTAGTAAGAAGAGGGGGCATGGAGGTAAGCTAATATCTAAAAATCTGTCTCTTATCATCCAGCCGCGCAGGCTTGGGGGGAGAGGGGATTAAAAGTTAAAATTACTTTTGAGGCATGACGTTCAGGCCACTGCGTCTTGGCTGTAAGAAGGCAGACTGGTTCTTTCTGCAGAAGAATAATAATGCGACTCAAGCTCCTTAAGACTAGCAGCTGCCTCTTCTCCAATTCTAGATAGCATGCTTTCTGTTTTCTCAGCCTGTTCAGTAAATTCTTCTGTTCTCTGCTCCACATGATCATTTAGAGATGCAAATCCTGAAAAAATGGCTGTTTGCTTCACAGTTATTATCAGGTGGAAGCAGATATGCAGATATATTTACCATCTGTAAGAAGAAAACAAAAAATATCTCCAAGTTTCACAGTTTGATCTAGCATAATGGCCTTAACATCTACACAACAAAGCCAATACCAATACGGAACAAATGAGCAGCAAAAGAAGAGTTCAAGACAATGACATTATACACTTTTTCCCTTTCCCCCTGTTAGAGATTGTTATATGTCTGCACTTTCGATAATGACCAAAACAGAAATAGATGAAGTAGAAAAATTCCAAGCCAACAGTATACACTGTCTGTCCTTAAGAAATCTAATCCCCTCACAGTTACCCAAGGTTTGTGGATTAATTTCTCCCAGGATAGAATGGAATAATCCTCACTGTGATAGCGGTAATTCAAATCACAGTGAACAGCGAACTCAAATAATGGTAGCAAATCACACTGACTCAGAACTAACTTTTGTTTTGAAAACAAATGCAAAAGGTAATGAGAGAGAGAGTATGAAATTTTTGGATGATTAAAATGAGGCAAAATGCCTCTCTATTTATAGCCACAAGATTTAGAGTGAAAAGGCATGAAGGTGTCTTTTGGTGAAATGGTTGTTCATGAAAGGCAGCCTTCAAGGTGGCTGTTCAATGAAAAGGCACCTTTTTATTGGTGAAGTAGCTGTTCATGAAAGGCAGCCTTCAAAGTGGCTGTTCAATGAAAGCACCCTTTCATTTGGAATAACTTTACAGCAGCCCACCTTTGGAATATTTGCATAAATAGTCCACTTTTTAATTTCGTTACGAAAACGGCTCCATATCAAATATTAATATAAAATATTAATATTTATTTCATTTCCCATTCACACCACTTTACCTTCCTTCCAAACCCAACACCCCCTTCATGCCATCTCAAAGTTTAATCCATTAATTCTAGATAAAGTTCTCTGCAAAAGTAATTAATTAATTTTATATATCTGATAAAAGAACACATTCACAAAAGCTGTTCGATGTTTGTGGGTTGATGTAGGGCGAGCATTTGTGTCAAATTTTGCAAGTAAACATAAGAATTGCAGATAGATTTAAAATGACCTCAACTACATGCCAGATGGATTTATCACTGTACAACAAACAACAATAACATACCCAATGATATCCCACTAATGCGGTCTACGCAGATTTTACCTCCACCAAAGTGGAGAGGTTTTTTCTGATAGACTCAGCTAAAAGAAAAAATTTATGAAAGCATGTCTGAAAAACGCGATGAAAATACCATGGTAATATCCAATGTACATAGAAAATACCAATAGCAATAAAGATGAGGAATAAGATAAAAACAAGACATTACATGAATAATATCACTGTAATCACAACAACTGCACAAAAAAGGTTAAACACAAGCACAGGGGCAGCCCAATGCACGAAACATTATCACGCAGAGTCTGGAAAGGGCCACACCTAGAGGGATGTAATGTAAGCAGTATAGACTGATGCAAGCATCAGTGGCTGATTTCGCGGCTTAAACACGAATAAAATATTTAATAAAATACATTTACACTAAGTCCACGCATACACACATGTAATGAGTGTTATGAATTGTGTGTATAGGCAGTTGCGTACGTAGAGCATTATGGGCGGGTTTGGCCGAATCCGCAAACAGTGTATTTGTGTTAAAAAAAAATCAGTAAATATGTACACAAATCAAGTCAAGAACCCAGTTACAAGCAATTGAGATCGTTATCCTAAAATTTAGAACCCATAATGTTCAAATACAGAGTAGTAAGCATCGCGTCGATCACACAAGAGTCTGGGTAGGGGGCGCACCTAGAGGGATGTAATGTAAGCAGTATAGTCCAATACAAGTATCAGTGACTAATTCCACGACTTAAACACGAATACAAGGGAAATTGGGGGGTAACATACTCTAGCAATATTAACAAGGAAGCTAAAATTGTCAACAATATTGCCAATATCAGCATCCACCCTTCGCAGCAGGCTCTTCTACTTTTGAGCTGCAGCCGCCGCCGCCGCAGCTGCTGTTGGTCAGCCACCTCCACTTCCACTACCAGCTCCTCCTTTATTCATTTTGTCTCAATTTTTCAAGATTTTATGTAAATGACCTTCAGCTCGGCAAGTGTTGTCCTACAGAAAATTAGGTAATTTGGCGGAGAAGTTGGTGAAGAAGTCAAAATCAAGTGTTGTCTATTTGTTAAGATTTTAAGTTAATTTAGGTGGGAGAATAAAGTGGAGGAGTCGAGAGTCAATTTATTTGAGAGAATTGGGTGAAAGGGTCGAGTATAAATGTTGTTTATTTATAAAGATTTTTAAAGAACTTTAATTGAATGCGTGGAGAAGGGTCGAGGCCAAATATTGTGCTGCCAAGAATTCAAGGATTACCTTTTTTAAAAAGATTTTAAAGTTATTTTTACTAAACCACTTTAAATAAAGGGTTTTTTATATTATATACTTATGAAATTCAAAATATTTACAAGTCCAACTCATTAATAATTACACTACTCATGAAATTAAAAGTATTTACCTAACCTACCCATTTATTACTGTATACCGTTGTTATACCTTATCTTTAGGTATACTGCATAAATAATAGTTTAAAAGTCTAGATGAGTATGTCATGTAAATAATTTATGGGTAGGGCTTGTAAATGTGAAATTTATGGGTAGAGGTGCGTAAATATTTTGATTTTAATGGGTAATTTTGTAAACCTCCCTTAGATAAATCAAAAAGGCAAATCATTACCTCCGGCAATATAGTTATGTAAATCTCTCAAATTATTTGGAATTTTTACCTGTCTGTCCGGTGACTTTTATTTTAAACTAAAAATAGTCCTATTTAAAAATATTTATCTGAGCTGGCCATTTGGCCAGTATACCCCCAATATACAGTATCTTCTATTGTATATCTTTCTAGTATACGTATACCCAATGGTATACAAGTTTGATACCTTAATTTTACACACAATGTTGTGGCTATGTGGCTGCAAAATATTTAAACAAAATTTGGGTCATCGTTGGGTAATATTTTAAAGATTTTTTACATAAAAGTACAAGTTTTAGAGCTTAATTACCAAACATAGCAACATTTTAGTAAAATTACCCCATATAGAGGAAAACACAAGATAATTACAAACATAGCAATATTTTCCCATAACATACCAAACCCTTACATTCTTCCTTCTATTTCCCCCCTATCACTTTTGCTCCTCCAATTTCCCCCTTTTTCACTTTTCCTCCCATCATTTCCCTCCAATTTCAGTTTTACTCCTCTCATTTTCCTTAAATTCACTTTTCTTCATCCATCCTCAATGTATCTCGTTGAATCTCACTATTTCTGCACCGTATCAACTGTTTCTGCAGCACCGTATCTAACTGTTTCTGCAGCACCGTATCTAACTATTTCTGCACCGTTTCAACTGTTTCTGCAGCACCGTATCTAACTGTTTCTACACCGTTTCAACTGTTTATGCAGCACCGTATCTAACTATTTCTGCACCGTTTCAACTGTTTCAAATTGTTTTAGCACCGTTTCAGACCATATCATACTGTTTCAACGCCATTTTAGACCGTATCAGATTGTTTCAATAGTTGTTTCAGATTGTTTCAACGCTGTTTCAGACCGTATCATACTGTTTCAACATCATTATAGACTGTATCAAACTGTTTTAAACTGTTTCAACTCCCATTTCAGACTGTATCATAGTGTTTCAATGTCGTTTCAGACTGTTTTAAACTGTATCAACTCTCATTTCAGACTGTATTAACTCCGTTTCAGACCGTATCATACTGTTTCAACATCGTTTCAGACTGTATCAAACTGTTGCAACAACTGTTTCAATGTTTCAATGATGTTTCAAACCGTATCATATTGTTTCAACGCCATTTTCAAACTGTAGCATACCGTTTCAATAATATCATTTATGGTGGAAAAAGAAAAAGAAAAAAAGAATCAGCCTTTATGTGGCCTTCCAATTGTAGAAAGTAAAGAAGAGAAAATATCCTAATTGTCCATGTGTGGAAAAAATCTCGGCAACAGACCTTGTTCTTGGGTAGTAATTAAAACACAGTTTCACTTTCGACTCTCAATTAGCTGTGAACATTATCTGGTAATTTCTCTATCTTTTCAATTTTGCTCTCACATATATTGCATTTTTTTTGACAGAATAAAGAATCTTTTTGCATTTGAGCTTATGGATAAGGTTGAAACTGAGTGAACCTATTCATTTTTTACCCAATTGTGACAATTTGTCTAGTTATGGATTGAATGGTGCAGGAGTGTTTCTTTCCCGCTGAGAATGCTTGTTTGAGGTATTCTCCGGTGGTTTTTACTACTAACAAACTAGAACCATTTGATCTAATTTAGTTGAGATCTGGAGTTTTTCGATCAATTACAGCGGCGGCATTGCGACGCCGTTTAGTTTCCCATTGAGGAGCGACCGCTGGCAGAACTTTGCGGTGGATGAACAGTGGCGGCGCTGCCACTCGGACATCCCATTGGTGTTGATGCTACTAGTGTTTCCCGCTTTGTTTCACCGGTGATAATGGGGTTTCCGGCGGTGACACTTTCAGGCGTGGTGTTGAGGTAGAGGTGTATGTTTGGATCTGAAAGAAGAAAATGGGGTGGCGGCTGGTTTATTTGGGAAAGTGGAGAAAGTGTTTTTGGGTTTTTAGGAAAGTGGGATGAAAGTGCAATTATAAAAAATGAAATATCTTGATTATTATAAAAAGGTGTTAGGAAAATATTGCCATGCATTGTAATTAGAAAATTATTGCTATTTTTATGCAATTAAGGGTGAAAATTTATATATTTGTGTAAAAAAACCCATATTTTAATGTGGAGCGGCTAGTTTTGAAAACTTTGTGCCAGACCTTGACATGTATTTTGCAATTCCCTTAATTTAAGGGTCCTTTTATTTTGCTAGGATCCTAAATTTATGGATCTCAAATCCTCGATTTGACAGTCGTAACACAAGAGATTCAAAATCAATCAAAACTGGAATATCTTATATGTGCATTTTAGTTATACTAGTTTCTCGCACGTGCGTTGCACGTGTATACCAAGTCCTATATGCACAATGTTGTACATTAATAGCAATATTATTAAAATAAAGTTTGACTTGATGTAAATCTGAGTTTTATATATGTTGCTAATATTGTGTTGAAGGTGAAAATTAATACAACAAATTGATGTTCGAAAGACATTGTTTTTTCTAATTTATTGAATATTCAGCTTGGCTAGTTTTTGTGCACATTTCTCCACAATTCATTTTTTTATCAAACATGCGTAACAAAAATAGTTAGTAATATGTTTTAAGATACATACATACTCGAACACCGTTTGTTTACTTATAAATTACATATTGAAAAATACAAAAAGCTCCCATAATCTTATACACCTTTATGAAAAAAGTCAAATGACATCTCTTTGATTAACTCTGTCACTGTTCTTGTAGCCAGCATCAATTGAACTTGGTATATATTTCTTTTGAAATTAGATTGGTCTAATAGCTGATGGCGGAAGCATAATTGTTTGATGAAGTTTATCTTCTTTATATTCTTTGACGGTAACAATAGCAATTGTGTTTTGAAATAATTGTCTTCTCAAAGTTGCCTGCGCTTCTCTGAAAAGTTGAAGTCTTTGCATTTTCTAATCTAAAGTACATGTCATGCACAAAACCTTCCTTCAACTTCATGTGTTCATCGCACACACCTAATAAAAGTATTTATGTATATATCAATATTCAATAATGGTTGGAATTTAAATCTCATCAAGGAACATGAAAGGTTTAATTATGCAATTCCCAACTAATGATAAAAGGACGACTACAAATTAAACACGTACATACTGGAAAGTACGTTACTATCAGGATACAAAGTATAACAAATATTTTCTATTGTCTCTTGTATGTGATGTCTACAGCAGCAACACTTGCTAAATTTATTACTATACTGATAGTTTTGAGGAGTTTGTTTAAAACTATAATTCCACTGTTCAAAAATGACACAAAAAAGTCTGAGAAAATCATCTACGGAATCAAACATGTGAGTAATGACGCTCTTCCAAGATTAAAAAGGAAAAGGTTGTACATATTTATTCAACTTCCATATTCCAAGCGGAGGTACAAATTATTAGACCAATTTAATGTATAATTTACCATTTGAATCAATGCATTGGATAAATAACCGAAAAGCAAGGTATGATAACAAATTTCGAACAAAAAAACAAATCTCAAATGCAAAGTAAGGTGGTGGGGTATATATGATTAATGTCTGAAGGTTTGATGAACTTGGTAATAATCGCACAATGCCAGGAAGATATGGCCTCCTGGCTGGTCATGAAATGGAGAACTTTCATACCCCAAGATTACATATAGCCTTCAGGAGGAAAGAAACATTAAAAGTAGAGGTAGCAAATTAGTGTAACGTATTGGAGCAATTTTTTATTTTTATTTTTTTTAAAAAAAAGATTGACCTGCCAAAAGTGAAATATTTGTTGGCTAGCCCAAGAAGGTATCGAAAACATTCTAAGACTAAAACATTTAGATAATCAAAATGTAGATATTGTGGGACTCGTGCACATACACAAAGTTGACTTGAATGTGAAGAAACACAACATTAGCCCAAAGTACCTTGCCATGCTAGTATAATGGATAACATGTTATGTAAAGTGTAAACCAGTCAAATTTTTCGTGAACTCGAACATAGCTTCATGGAAAGCTGTGTTCATCAGATTATCATCAAATATGTTGGTTTACACAAACATCTTCTTTCTTTGATTTCTCAACACTCATCAGTCATATGCATATGTGAGAAAGTTTTGGCTTGAGATTTAGCAGCAATAAGGGGATCACCACATGGAAATTTTGGATTACAATTGATAGAAAATCGACAATTGTTCTTCTTGGTGAAGCATTACAGTACATAGTATCTCTAAGAAGAAAAAAAAAAAACGATTCATATGCTCTGGCGAAGAGCATATCAAAGAAACATGGCAATACTTGTCATGATCATATATATAGAAGCATTGAGGAAACAAAAACATTAAGCAGGTACTTGAATGGATTCAAACACACGGGGGCCATTCTTGCTCATAATTCAAGTTTAAACTTTTAATCCAAGAAACGAGGCACGATCTCATGGTGATGGAGAACGTTACAACAAAAACGTACCCAGTGCTATTCCACAGGTGGAGTCTGGGGAGTGTGAGATGTACCCAGACCTTACCCCTACTAAAGTGGAGAACGTATTGTTCGGATAAAATAACTTGACAGTACGAACTGAAAGACAACTTTACATGGTCAACTAAATCCAGCTGACAAAGGTGCAGGAGCCATTCTTTATGATCAAAACTTTGTGAATGACATGAATGCTTATCCCATATATGTTGCTGAGAGCACAAAAGAGGAATTTGCAAAGAGCTGTATGGAATGAGACTACTTTCCTCAATGTAAGTTTTCATGTTATCCTAATTCATATCAAATGAATTGTAGCAAAAATTTACCATCACTTATATTGTTTGCTCAACTGCAACTAATCAATGTGAAAAGTGACTTTACATAGATACAAGAAAAGTGTAAGAAAATAAAATTCAGGGTAAAGAGGAATAAAGCTTAAAGCCTCTAATTAATAGTGTCCCTTTAACTTGAAGACTTGAAAGTCCTTTTACCATTAGGAGGAGGACAACAACAACAACAACATACCCAGTAATATCCACAAGTGGGGTCTGAGTGGATGAGATGTACAAGACCTTACCTCAACCTATGTGAAGACCATTAGAACTCTACTATTAAATTGAAATCAGAATTTGCCATCTCATCAATTTGTATTTCCTTAATCTTCATGGCGGATTCCACTGTGTGGTCGAAGCAATCAACCAACTTAACAAGTTTTAGGGAACTCAAGTACCCAAAGCTGGAAGGTATCTCTACGTTCACACAATACAACAACAGCTGCTGGAGGCTAGGAAAAGCATCATCCGAGATATTCCATACTATCATATTCATAGGACGGTACACTTTCAAGACCTTAAGCTTAGGAAACGCATTATCTTTCACATCCCACTTCCCCTCAAACTTGCATCCCTCTATCTTTAAAAATTCAAGATTGGGTAGCTCCCCAATGGATGAAAGACTTCTCAAAGGTTCACAAAACTGGAAAGATTCCAATTTCAGAAATTTGAGAGTTGATGGGAACTCAAACACTCGTTGAGCAGGTGGAAATAGGCTGTAATATTTGAGGTAGAGTGATTCTACTCGATGTAGAGACTGAAAAAATGGTGGGGTGAATCGGTAGTCATCCAGGTCATAGGGCTTATTACAATGGAAATCATCGACATTAGACGGCTCATCAAAAATGCAGCACCCCAAATTTACAACATTAGATAGAGCATGAACTAAAACGGGCATATTACGAGGAAGAGATATGTTAACCATAGTAAAAGTATCTAGCTTCTTTAAACGGGAAACTTCAAGTGGATAGAAACCACATTCTGGAATATACGCGTTAGGTACTTGCAAATGCCTCAAGTTAACCAAATCCCATATGGTGTCTGGAAGATCGACACTAACATCGGTAATCAATGTCTCTAGATTAACAAGAGAGCTTATAGTTGATGGAAATGGAAGGCCTATTAAATAACTGCTACTGATTTGCAGGTACCTTAAATGAATCAAGAGTATAATTTCATGGGGAAATGATTCTCTAACATCGACTTTTCCCAAATCCAACACGGTCAGTGATGGGGACAGTGAAGCGCGTACATAGACATTGAAGCGCAAAGAAAGTTTACTTTCATAGCGAGAACTCCACTCCATAAAATCATCATTGAAAGAGGAAACAACAAGCCAAGAAGGCATAGTGGTTTCTAGTTGAGGATGATCATAATCAGAAATTTCAGATCTGCGCAAGACACAATAACAACGATGAAATAAGTATATGATACCCAATACATCGAACAAACAAAATACAAGACCAAGAAGAGTTGGTATTTCTTACCCATAAAACCGTAGTAAATGGATTTCCTCAGCTTTTTTCATGCAAAATTGGTGTAACAGATCATGAATGCGAACGCATTTGGCTTTACCCAATAGAGTTCTTTTAGCAACCATTACGAGGTTTCTTCCAATAAGATCCATCAAGTAATTAGTTGCAACATGATCCAAGCTCTCCATGTCATTATTATATGGTAAAAGTCCTTCACATATCCATAACTGAATCAGTCTCTGTACTGAAATTTGTTCATCCTCGGAAAAGGATCCAAAGTACAGAAAACATGGTTTCAAATCATGAGGTAATGTCTTGTAGCTCAATTCTACTACATCCATCAACCAATCTACATCATGGAAAAGGGTTGAACTCAAATTTTGCGATACCTCTTCCCAGTAATCCACTTCCTTTACTCCCTTGGCAAGAAGCCCTGCTGACAAAACTACTGCAATAGGTAATCCCGCACAGCTTCTTGCTATTTCATTTCCAGCTTCTTCAAGCTCACTAGGACAACTTTCTTCCCCGAACACTATTTTCTTCAACAGCTCGTAGCTTTCTTCGTTTGTAAGATGTAGAAGATGGTGTGGATTAGTTGAGGCATAGGAAGCCACTTCATCAAGCCTAGTAGTTAAAACAAGCCTACTTCCATTGTTATCATCGGGGAAGATTAGTCGTAAATCATCCCATGCATCAGTACTCCACAGATCATCTACTACCACAAGATATCTCTTTCCTATCAAAAATCTGCGTATTTCAGCTGCCAATACACTTTCTTCTGTTGTGGTATTTTCCTTGTCAAGTCCTTTCATGATTTCCATTAATACCGATTTCCGATCATATGTTTGTGAAACACAACACCATGAGCGGACATCATAACGCTCCTTTACAGCTTCATGAGAATACAATTTTGTCGCAAAAGTCGTTTTGCCCAATCCTGGCATCCCGACGATGGTTACAACATCTAATTGTTTTGGTCCTCCCACAAGTTGGTTGAGGAGCGCTTTTACTTCGTCCTCACGTTCTAAAGTTATTGGTGGTGTGATATACCCGACTTCCATTTTTGTGTTTGATGGTTTCGTCTCACGCAAAGAAAATCAAGAGAGCAAGCGAAGAAGCTCAACTGTTACTAAATGATGGTAGGTATTAGTCGACTGATTGTTCTCTTTTTGGAGGTAGTATTATATGTATATATCCGATTTTTATCTTAATCTGTATCGTTTTATATACTAATGTGTATATTTATTTTGGATAAGCGTTAGTTTTACCAAAGAAATTCAAAGGACGCGTTTCTACTTTTTTTTATTTCTTAGTCCTGGAAAAGTTAAGCAAATTGGTTTAATTATAGTACATACAATTATTGCACGCAATCGCATTATGCATAAATCATGGAACTAGAATAATTAAAAAGTGGTATGACAATTTTAAACTAGAATAATTATAATGTGCCAAAAGGTTAACAATGCCGTCCCACCAACTCCCAACCATTATGATTTATGTAAGGCCCACCATGTTAGTACACACGGACATCGAGCGAATGAGCCGAGTCCGAGTCGAGTCTAACCGAGCCCGATACGAGCTCTACAGAGCTTGGCTAGAGATTAACCGAGCCCGAGCCGACTTTTTTTCTTGTGTCCCCGTACTTAATAATATAAAAAATAATATTTAAATTTTTCTTTTGATCATAATCATAGACAAGAATAAAAGTACTAGTTTATCAATTATTAACTATTGCATTAAAATATTAAATAACACGTAGACTTATAATTTTTTTTTTTGGTAATTAAGCCTGAAGAGTGGAAGTTATACTTTAAAGAAAAAGTTATACAATTAATCAAGCTAATCGTGTCGAGTCGAGCTTGATCGAACTTTAACTGAGTCGAGCCAAATTTTAAATGAGACCGAGCTGAGCTGAGCTAAAAGGCAATCGAGTCAAGCCGAGCTCCGAGCTTCGAGTCGGCTCAGCTCTATGCCCATGCCTACATGTTAGTAAAGTGAATGTTCAACGTTAATAAACATGTTTATTGAGAGTCTCCCATTTGAGTCATTGTTTTTATCTTTTTTCAATGTTTTTGAAGAAGTCAAAAGATTCCTCAATTAAACAAAGAAAAGTGGGTAGGAAGTTAGATAAATACTTCAGGACTACCCTTGCTTCACCCTCTCTGTCTCCAAATACGATGTATTACTATTACAGCTTATTTCAACAACTATTAATAATCTTAAATTTGACACAAATGTGATACACCTTTCACATTCATTTGATGTGACTCCGATTGTAATCAGTCATCCGATTAAGTCAAGCTAAACCCACTCGGGCCTTATTTGTTTGCACTTAATGGAGGTCTGAATCTGAATAGTACAGATGTCAACCCATTAAGTGCATTTGTTTTTTGTAAAAGTTTATGACTGATTGCCTCTTAAGAGATCTGTCCGAAATAGATTTATGGCGAGGACTTTCTGGCGTTCAGTTTATTTTTATATGAGATTATCTATAATAATTTATTGATTACAATGTTTAATTACTATTTTTAGCTATATATTACTATATTTAAATACATATAAATTACACTCATTCAGATGTTGAAAAAACAAACAATCTTAATAATTTAATATTCAGATCCTGCGACAACATCTTAATATCCAGATGTATATTCAGATTCAGACATCTTAATCTTAATAAAAATAAATGGCCCCTCGGTCTCTGATGAACGGTGTCTAGTTGAACGTCCACTATAAGCTGAATTGCAACTTGTCTCTGAACAATCCTCTTAACTTGCCACATCATTGAACAATTGGCAATGTGTGTCCGGTCTGATTTTGACCAATTCAATGACGTTTGCTCAAAAATTGCTTTCAAGTATAGGATAGGTTCATTTTTGTCCTCAATATGACTCTTAATATAATTTGCAGAAGTGGGTCACTTTTCATCTATAGAGATTGTATATCCATAACCCTATAGTATGTCCTCAACGAAGACAAATACTACTTAGTAAGAGGAGGGGGCATGGAGGTAAGCTAACATCTAAAATTCTGTCTCTTATAAGGCTTGGGGGGGAGAGGGGATTAAAAGTTAAAAGTTAAAAAAAAAATAATGAAAGTGACGTCTGCCGTTTATAAAACGTCAATATTAGCAGCTTTTTGTGCCCGTAGGCCTCATAAACAATAAATATTTCAGCGAAAATTTAGACATGCTCTAATTGCAAAAAAATTCACCTAGTGCCCTCAATAAGACATGGTCTCACCTAATTGCCCCCACTTACAAATATTTTAAGTAAATGTCCTCCACATCATACCCCCTTATGAAAGGACTATTTTGTCCCAACTTGTTTAATTCATGCTGAACATGTTTTCTTCTCTCTTTCCCCATTCCTGGCCTCCTACTTTCTTCTTTGTGTGCTGAAAATTTGGGATTTTTTCTTGTGTTTGCTTGATTCCAGTGATTTGAAGTTTTTTATAGCCTATGGCTATTAGATATTCATGTTTTGTATAGAGCTTAAAATCTTGACCATGGCCAAGAGTTGCATAGACTTTCTCTGCAAGGTGCTTATTGCAGTAGAGTTTAAAGTCTTGGCTATTGCCAATACTTGCAGAGATGTTCCGTGTAAGTTGTCGCTTCTACCAGAACTTAGAGTCTTAGCTATTGCCAAGAGTTGCAGAGACTTTGTCTCCAACATGTTCACTGCAGTACAAACTTGTTCACTGCAGTAGAGGTAGAAGTCTTGGCAATTACCAATACTCTTCTCTTAGAGATTTTTAGTGTAAGGTCCCCCTTGCAACAGAACTTAAAGTCTTGACTATTGCCAAGAGTTGCAGAGACTTTCTCTGCAAGTGGTAATACTCTTCTCTTAGAGATTTTTAGTGTAAGGTCCCCCTTGCAACAGAACTTAAAGTCTTGACTATTGCCAAGAGTTGCAGAGACTTTCTCTGCAAGTTTTGTACTGCAATATAGGTAAAAGTCTTGGCAATTGCCAATACTTGCAGAGACTATTTGTACAAGTTGCTCCTTCCACTAGAGTTTAAAGTCCTGGTAATTGTCAATACTTGCAGGCTGGAGTTTAAAGTGTTGGCTATTTGCAATAGTTGTAGAGACTTTTTCTGTAGTTGTCAATACTTGCAGGCTGGAGTTTAATGTGTTGGCTATTGGCAATAGTTATAGAGACTTTTTCTGTAGTTGTAGAGACCATGACTGTAACAGCCTAGCCCGCTAGTGATATTGTCCGCTTTGGGCCTAGGCCCACACGGCTTTAAAACGCGTCACTAAGGTCTAAGGCCAGTTAACTTATATACCCAAGATCTCTCACGTGTTATGCCGATGTGGGACACTTAACCCTTAGCTGAGGTGTTACATACACCCCCCTCTTATGGACTCAGCGTCCTCGCTGAGGTTTGCCCCCCGTACCGGGATTCGCCTAGACTCACCGCGGAGGCTTGCCCCACGTACCGGGATTCGCCTAGACTCAGCCCTGAACTTTAACCCACATCGACAAGGCTGACACGGAGTGGCTCTGATACCATCTCTAACAGCCTAGCCCGCTAGTGATATTGTCCGCTTTGGGCCTAGGCCTGCACGGCTTTAAAACGAGTCTCTAGGGTCTGAGGCCAGTTAACTTATATACCCAGGATCTCTCACGTGTTATGCCGATGTGGGACACTTAACCCTTAGCTGGGGTGTTACAATGACAACATGGCTTAAAGTCTTGGCAATAGGCAAGAAGTCTCTACAAGCCTCTCATTGCAGTAGAGTTTAAAGTCTTGGCTATTGCCAATACTTTAGAGATTTTCAGTGTATGTTTCCCTTTGCAGCAGAACTTAAAGACTTGCAGAGATTTTTTTCCTGAAGTTGGCCAGTGCAAGAGGGCTTAAAGTCTTGGCAATAGCTAAGAAGTCTCTCCCAGGTACCCATTGCCCCAGAGCTTAAACTCTTAGCTATAAGTCAAGGGTTGCAGAGAGTTTCTCTGCAAGTTGGCACTTGCAACAGGCCATAGATTCTTGGCAATAGCCAAGAAGTGTATGTAAGGTGCTAATTGCACCAGAGCTTAAACTCTTGGCAATAGTTGCAGAGAACTTTACCCTTGCAACTTGAAGAAATCTTACGTTGAATCTTCTCTTGAACAGAGCAATCTGTAAAAGGAATGAGGTTTTATGGTTTTCTTGATAGCGTGAATGGAGAAAAGGAAGGGGAGGGACTGGGGCGCGTCTTTTTATTGGTTTGTAGGAATATTTTGGTCCGAAAAAAATTTCATTAAACTAATGAGGGCATTTATGCTAAACATCTGTTAGTGAGGACATTTTGGCAAACCAAAGCTTCTCGTGTCATATTTTTGCAAATGAGCCCTCTAATTGTTCTCTTTTAAAAATAAAAAAGTGTGATCTTTGTAAATATTATTTTACCAATAACATACTAAATGATATAAAATGTATGGGTTTCATATATTTGTGTCATAAGGATTTAAAGTCACTTTGATTATTTTTTTTAATTTTTTTTCTTACAAAAATTGTGCTGCTATTTAATTATATATTGCACAAAGATATCTCAACCATTAAATGTTTGATAGGACACATGGCGTGAATCTAATAATGTATTGAGCAATATTGGACAAGAAAGTAATGGACAAAATCCGGACCCCTAAATTTATGGATCTCAAATCCTCGATTTAACAGTCACAAGAGATTCAAAATCTATCAAAATTGGAACATCTTATATGTGCATTTTAGTTATACTAGTTTCTCGACACGTGCGTTGTACGTGTATACTTAGTTAAGTAGTACACATTTATGTGAATAATTTCGTTGTTACTTAACCAAAGTTTTAAGTTAATAATTATATGTGAAAAACGATAATACAATTTATAGTGAACAATCAATCTCGATTATTGTATAGTGACACATCAAGGTGTCTTGTCATTATATAAGTATTTGACATGTCAAACAGAATAAATCTTTCCATATGAATTAGCTAGAAGGCATTTCATGTAGAGAAATACCTTTTTTGAAGGAACTTTATTTCTACATTTCAATGACAACTGTTACATTTGTCGCAAAATGAATCTTTTCTATTATATGCCACAAATATGATTTCATCAAATTTGCATGAATTAAGTTTTTACAGATTTTGGAACAACGTCATTACTTGACAAAAATCTACTCAATGATCAATGACTTTTCACCAAAAGGTACATTGAGGTTCATTCAGGGCCGTCTCAAGAAGATTGGGGGCCTAAAGCCAAACTTCACCGAGAGGCCCTATTATTTATTTTTTTCTATTTGAAGAACATTTGTCCCTATTTTTCGATTCAAGAATTTTATTATTTGCTAAAAATCAATCAAAGGTTCCTTTTTATTTAATTAATTCTTTATATTTTCTCCTTTTTTTTTCTCTTTTTGCACAGTCGGATTCATATTTTTTAGTTGACATATTTATATTGAATAAATTCTAATAATAGCTAAAACAAAAAATATATACTTAAGAAGTAACAATATCAACAAGAACAAATTCTCAATGAAAAAAATAAAATATTAAGTTAGAACAATAAACCTGGCTCAGGAATTGATAAGTTGATATAATAATATCAAAGTAGTGTTGGTGCTACTTCAATATAATGATTTGTTGTTGCAATTGCTAGAAAATTTGGAGAAAACGCCAATAAAAAAATTTTGATCTTTGTAACTTGTAAGAAGTCAATTCTATAGAAAATAAAGTATTTGTATTTAGAAGACACGGAATATTCAATAAGAAAAGAATAAGAATTCTAAAAGAAGATAAATACGATAAGTAATTTTTAGGATATAAATTAGCCAACAAAAAAGATATCCACCTAAATAAAGATAATATAATTACCAAAAAATAAAAACTCTTCCACTTCCCTATCAATGCAACGGTTCCACTCCCCATATTAAAGGGATCACATCATAGTATTTCTCCCTAAAATTTCTCTTATGAATTTCTCTTCTGAAATTGAATAGACACAATTGAAATTTCCTTTTTTTTTTTATAATATATATACTATACATTTTTTGGAAAATGTGGGGCCCCAAGCCATTGCCTCATTGGCCTTACATTCTAGCCGGCCCTGGGTCCATTATCGAAAGTTCCTATTCAATTGTATAACGTTTTCCCATTGGTGCTTCGCCCCATATTATTAGTTTTACTCATCTTTTAACTTAGCAAAGCTACTTTAATTTGTTTGGACAACTTTGTCATGGTTATTTGCTCGGCCATTAATCCAGCTTGCTATTGTAATCCATCAACAAAATTGTTGTCAAAGAATATAAGGAGCAAAAGAGTTCTCTCAAATCCAAAAGTATTCTTCTTCTCCAAGTAAACATGGAAAAATATCTGTTTCAATGATGAACTAAGAAGAAAGTGGCATTAGATATGTCTGATCTCCAAGATCATAATGAGAAGAAAGAAAAGTGTTTTTATGTACTTGATGTTGATGATTAATTATTCTTACTTTGTCATGGATATATGTCAAACTTGTTGTATTGGGAAGACCTGATTTTCAAATCCTTTAGTTCCAACCTGAATCAGTAACGGAAAACAACACTTCTCATTTTTTTTGCAGCGTTTCTCGTTGCATCTATTGCTAGGTCATCATTTAGAGGAGACATACAAATATAAAGGAAACAATCAAGATGATGGAAAGACAAATTATGAGGAACATGAAGACTTCTTCATAGAATGAAAAGGATGGCATGAAATTACATACCATTGCGATCTGTTCCGAAAATTAAATTATAAAGGAGATGTCCATATTAGTTGCTAGCCTTTGCAAAAATCTAAGACCGTAGATATTCTTCTAGTCATGCGAATCAAACTTCGGACTATCTAACACCCTTGAAACATAGATTACTACATCCAATTTTGATACGACCCGAAATCCGGTTAGGCCGTGCGGGCACCCGACATCCTCCTCTAGATCCGTCGGCCGAACCCTTACCAATTAAATTAGGAAAATAAATATAATAATTCGTAAATAAGGACAAGATTTAAAACAAAGACACAAACATACTGATACCTCTAAGCTCTATAAAAGAAATTACAGCTGACTGCCCAACATACTAGGTTTCGGTTATCCAGTCTAGACATCTAAGAGTACAAAAGAAGACAGATACCTCCTGAAGGGAGCAAAATGCAACTGAAATAATAACCAATAAACTGGTGGTCATCCAGAATAAAAGCTGGCTCACCCTGACAGCTGAAGTCGTCTTCGCTCTTTCACAACGTGGCGAACTCAATCCTGAAGTGAACCTGCCGAAACGAAATAGATAGACAAGAAACAAAACAACAAACAAGGATGAGTCAAAAGGACTCAATAAGTGGGGCAGACTAGCCACCTCAAAGAATAGGATAGCTAGCCAGGGAGAAGAAACAGATAAACCAAATTCCTCTTATTTAAATTATAAAAAGGCAGAGCCAGATAATAATCGAAAACACGTATGAAACCATAAACTCAACCAGGAATGCGAGCCAGAAACATATCAACAAATAAGCAATGCACGTATAAGCAGAACAGTAGTTATGTACCACAAGTTTACACAATGGTATGAAATGGTCACATGTGCCAAATGAATGGAGCGGAATCCTCCTGCTCCGAGGGCGGAATCCTCCTACCCTCCTCCTACCCTCAATATGATGCAATGGAGCGGAATCCTCTTGCTCCGAGGGCGGAATCCTCCTGCTCCGAGGGCGGAATCCTCCTACCCTCAATGTGATGCAATGGAGCGGAATCCTCCTGCTCCGAGGGCAGAATCCTCCTACTCTCACCGGTGCGGGACTCTCATCGACTGCCGGGAAGTATATGTTCAACTCACAGCCAGAGTACAATGCTCAGATCCTCAATGCAATACCAACAACAGGACATAACAAATAATATACAATGTAAATCCAAAGCTAAGGCGTAATGAGTACGCCTATCGGCAGCTACACACGTAAGGAACACGTGGTAGAAAATCCACGAGGCCAGGTGCCTCCAAAGAAATGGATATAAACACTTACCTCTTCCAAAAGTTGGCATTGCTAATCAACAACCGCTTTATCCTTTGGTTTCATTGCCAAACGATCCCACTCTATTCAATAAGCAGAAAAATATATCGAATTAGGCTAAAGGCTTCATTCCCTACATCTTAGGGCAATCCGGTTAGGAACCTGATACCCTATTCGCATACGCAATACGCAGGCCAGACCTATGTACAGGGTTTATGGTCACCTAACCAAACTCTAAATAAATTATATTTATATGTTGCCCATAACTCACTGAGTACGAATATATAATCAATTCCATTATCGGGGTCCATTTGACCCTTTAAACTATTAATTGAACTTATTAAAACGATGTATAATATTCCAAGTTTTACCGTTAAAACATATTCAAACACACGTAATAAACTTAAATAATGTATTAAGATCATTACCTGAATGTTTCGGGGTAAAAATTCTACTATTTTCTCGGCTCTTTTCTCATTTCTGGCATTTTTCTCGCTGTGTCTTCTCTATTTCTCGTGTTTCTCTGTTTCTGTTCATTTTTGAATGCTGCTAAGACCTTTAGCTAAGGGATATTAATCCCTTAGCCCACTGTCAACACTTGCTCATTTTCTTTTTTTCTTTTTTTGTGTCTTTTCCCCTTTTTTTTTTTCTTTTTCCTTTAAAATTCGCTGCTACGGTAAAAATTAAAACGGAACTCTACGAAATTCAAAATGATCCCAACTTTTGCATACAAGTTATACAAAATATATGTAGCATACTTGCTAAGACGGATCTCAAATCGAACTCCCAAAACTCAATATGCAAATTTATTGGAAAGAAGTCAAATTATTTAACTTTCGGCATTTTAGCAGAAACTAGCCGAACAACCTCGAAATCCACTTTCGAAAGTTCACAAAAGTCACAAATAATCATATGAATCTAATGGCGCTGTCGGATTTCGAATTGGATCTCATTCGCCAAAACTGAGCTCGAAAATCTCTTTTTAATATTTATCAACAATAAAAACTGAAATATTTTTCCGATGCCTAACCAAACGAGTTCTAATTTAGCTCAAATTTTACAGACAGGTCCTAATAGGCATTACGAATATTTTAAAATTATCAGCACAGCAATCAGAGTTCTAACTTCCGAAATGACTGACCGATGTCGTTTCAAATTTCTCATAAAAAGGAAGGAAACAAAAGGCACATCCCTATTTGAAGTAATATCTAACATATATGACAAGACGAACCAAGCTTACAAAGTCAACCTAAACAGTTTCTACCCCAAATTGTAACATTTTTCGAATGATATGATGTTCCTACTAAGAAAAATCACCTAGTCTTGAAGTAGCACACTGTAAATATTGTCCAATAGTTCATTCGCGTCTTGGATGATCTTTGTTTGGTTCTAAAGGCGGCCATACAAATTACTCCCTCCGTCCCAAATTAGTTGTCACTTTAGCAAATTGTGTTTGTCCCAAATTAGTTGTCACTTTAAGATTTAAGGCTAAATTGATTAATTTTTTCCAACTATACCCCTAATAATTAAAAAAATTCTCAAAAAAAGTTAATGGTGAAACATTAAATAGGGATAAGATAGTAAAATAAACGCCCTATTTAATGTCTTTCTTAATGAGCGTGAAAAAGCCTAGAGCGATAACTAAAATGGGACGGAGGGAGTATAAAATAGGTAGAAGATTTAATATTCCAATAGAGTAACCTAACATCGGTAAGCATATCTAATTATTTAGCACCAACAAAAGAGCACAATCTAGAAACTTGAAGTGATTCATTAACTAAAGGCGCATTAACTAAATATGAATAGAGGATAAAAGTGATTCCATACATCTTAGTCCATTTTTATGAAAAAAATAAAATTGATCAGTCTTGAACATATCAAATACCATCACTGAAGGATTATATATATTATTGTAGTTAAGAGTTGATGTCATAAGAAAATTTTTATTAGAGAATCAATGTTGAGTAAATTGACAAATTTAAACAAAGAGAAGAAAGAGATTATAGTGACACAAATTCGCATTCGAGTCAATATTCATCTAGCAGCAGCAATTACTCTCTGTGTTCTAAATACACCTAGTGTTCGAAACAAATTTCATTCTCATCCTAGTCCAATATAACATGTTCGACTTTTAGAAGTTCTTTAAACAAATAATTCAAGTTGAAACTCAGTAGCTACTTTACAAACTGTATTCTAAGCATTTTAGTACCATGGAAGCTTTTTTGCTTTTCAGAAACTCATTAGCTCACCAACAAAACAAATGAGGATTAGTGGCAATCTGAAAAGCTCACCAATAAACTATGCACTAGCTCCTACATTCCCATGATTCCTTTGAAGCTAGACCTTTTCGACTAATAGAGCTCTATTTGAAGAACGTATTGTTCGGATAAAATATAACTTGACAATACGAACTGAAAGGCAACTTTACATGGTCAACTAAATCCAGCTGACAAAGATGCAGGAGGCATTCTTGATGATATGGAATGACTCAATGTAAGTTTTCATGTTAATCCTAATTCATATCAAATGAATTGTAGCAAGAATTTACCATATATTAACAGCACTTATATTGAACTGCAACTAATCAATGTGAAAAGTGACTTTACATAGATACAAGAAAAGTGTAAGAAAATAAAATTCAGGGTAAAGAGGAATAAAGCTTAAAGCCTCTAATTAATAGTGTCCCTTTAACTTGAAGAGTTGAAAGTCTCTTTACCATTAGGACTACTACTACTACTACAACAACGACAACATACCCAGTAATATCCACAAGTGGGGTCTGAGATGTACAAGACCTTACCAGAAGACCTTTGGGACTACTATTAAATTGAAATCAGAATTTGCCATCTCATCAATTTGTATTTCCTTAATCTTCAATGCGGATTCCACTGTGTAGTCCCAGCAATCAAGCAACTTAACAAGTTTTAGGGAACTCAAGTACCCAAAGCTGTAAGGTATCTCTATGTCCTCACAATCACGCAACAACAGCTGCTGGAGGCTAGGAAAAGCATCATCCGAGATATTCCATACCATCATATTACTTGGTTGGTACATTTTCAAGACCTTAAGCTTAGGAAACGCGTTATCTTTCACATCCCACTTCCCCTCAAAAGGGCATTTCTCTATCTTTAAAAGTTCAAGATTGGGTAGCTCCCCGATGGATGAAAGACTTCTCAAAGGTTCACAAAATGGGAAATATTCCAATTTCAAAATTTTGAGAGTTGATGGGAAGTCAAACACTCGTCGAGCTGGTGGAAATATGCTGCTATATTTGAGGTAGAGTGATTCTACTCGATGTAGAGACTGAAAAACTGGTGGGGTGAACCGGTAGTCGTCCAGGTCATAGGGCTTATTACAATGGAAATCATCGTCATGAGACCGCTCATCAACAATGTAGCACCCCAAATTTACAACATTAGATACAGCATGAACTAAAACGGGCATATAACGAGGAAGAGATATGTTAACCATAGTAAAAGTATCTAGCTTCTTTAAACGGGAAACTTCAAGTGGATAGAAACCACATTTTGGAAGATATGCTCTAGGTACTAGCAAATGCCTCAACTTAACCAAATCCCATATCGTGTCTGGAAGAACGACCATAACATCGGTAATCAATGTCTCTAGATTAACAAGAGAGCTTATAGTTGATGGAAATGGAAGGCCTATTAAATAACTGCTACTGATTTGCAGGTACCTTAAATGAATCAAGAGTATAATTTCATGGGGAAATGATTCTCTAACATCGACTTTTCCCAAATCCAACACTGTCAGTGATTTAAAAGCTTCTAAGGAGCCTGTAAGTGATGGGGAGAGTGAATCGTCTACAGAGACATTGAAGCGCAAAGAACATTTACTTTCATAGGGAGAACTCCACTTGATAAAATCGTCATTGAAAGAGGAAACAACAAGCCGAGAAGGCATAGTGGTTTCAAGTTGAGGATGATCATAATCAGAAATTTCAGATCTGCACAAGACACAACAACAACGATGAAATAAGTATATGATACCCAATACATCGAACAAACAAAATACATGACCAAGAAGAGTTGGTATTTCTTACCCATAAAACCGTAGTAAATGGATTTCTTCAGCTTTTTTCATGCAAAATTGGTGTAACAGATCATGAATGCGAACGCGTTTGGCTTTACCCAAGCGAGTTCTTTTAGCAACCATTACAAGGTTTCTTCCAATGAGATCCATCAAGTAATTAGTTGCAACATGATCCAAGCTCTCCATGTCATTATTATGTGGTAAAAGTCCTTCACATATCCATAACTGAATCAGTTTCTGTACTGAAATTTGTTCATCCTCGGAAAAGGATCCAAAGTACAGAAAACATGGTTTCAAATCATGAGGTAATGTCTTGTAGCTCAATTCAACTACATCCATCAACCAATCTACATCATGGAAAAGGGTTGAACTCAAATTTTGCGATACCTCGTTCCAGTAATCCACTTCCTTTACTCCCCTGGCAAGAAGCCCTGCTGACAAAACTACTGCAAGAGGTAATCCCGCGCAGCTTATTGCTATTTTATTTCCAGCTTCTTCAAGCTCACTAGGACAACTTTCTTCCCCGAACACTATTTCCTTCAACAGCTCGTAGCTTTCTTCGTTTGTAAGATGTCGAAGATGGTGTGGATTAGTTGAGGCATAGGAAGCCACTTCATCGAGCCTAGTAGTTAAAACAAGCCTACTTCCCTTGTTATCATCGGGGAAGATTAGTCGTAAATCATCCCATGCATCAGTACTCCACAGATCATCTACTACCACAAGATATCTCTTTCCTATAAAAAATCTGCGTATTTCAGCTGCCAATTCACTTTCTTCTGTTGTGGTATTTTCCTTGTCAAGTCCTCTCATGATTTCCAATAATACCGATTTCCTGTCATATGTTTGTGAAACACAACACCATGAGCGGACATCATAACGCTCCTTTACAGCTTCATGAGAATACAATTTTGTCGCAAAAGTCGTTTTGCCCAATCCGGGCATCCCGACAATGGTTACAACATCTAATGGTTTTGGTCCTCCCACAAGTTGGTTGAGGAGCGCTGTTGCTTCGTCCTCACGTTCTAAAGTTATTGATGGTGTGATATACCCGACTTCCATTTTTGTGTTTGATGGTTTAACTTCACGCAAAGAAAACAAGAGAAGAAGCTCAACTTAAGTGTTAGTAACGAGGTAATTCAGGCTACCCTTTACATATATAGTTTCAATCAAAGAAATTGAAAGGACGCATTATGCATAAATCATGGATCTAGAATAATTGAAAAGTGGTATGACAATTTTAAACTAAAATAATTTAAAGCAACCATTTTGATTTATGTAAGGCCCACTTGAGTCATTGTTATCTTTTATCAATGTTTTTGAAGTTGTCAAAAGATTCCTCAATTAAATAAAGAAAAGTGGGTAGGAAGTTGGATATTAAATACATCAGGACTAAGGCTGTCCAATGGTCCGGTTTGCACTGGACCGGACCGGCGCAAGCCGGATCAAGTGAAAAAAAAATTATGAGGTTTGTTCCCCGACCCATCACCCCCAAAATGAACCGACCGAACCGGACAAAAATGGACCGTAACCGGACCGGTCCGGACTGGAAGTGGACCGAAAAATAAAAAAAAAATTCAGTTGGGCTTGTGCAAAAAATAGCCGTTGGGCAATGGCTCTTTCACGCACAGCCGTTGGCCCAACGGCCAGAAACGGCCATATTTGCCCCCCACCCCCTAGGCGCCCCCATACCCCCCAACCTATTTTTTCTATAAATACCATCATTTTTCATCAATTTATTTACAATTTCTCTAATATTCTCTCTCAATCTCTCTTATTTCTACAAAGGTTATTTGCTAAATAATTCAAAGTTGCTCTTGCAAAAAGGGTTTAAGTGCTAAATTGCAATACAAAAAAATATTTGGAGTGAAGTGGAAAATTGTTCGGTGCGGTTCCGTTCATGTTTCAACTTTCACTTCCTAAGTTCTACAATCTACATTCTAAGTTCACGATATCAAGTAAACTCGTTCTTACTTTTTATTATCTATTTTAATTTTTGTGCAATATTGTTTGTAGCATATTTTAATAATTTATTTATTTGATTTACTTATAAATTATAAAATGTCTGGACTGTAGAGATCAATTACTGGGCGTACGGGTAGCAGTCGTAGATCACGTGCTTCTAACCGAGGGGGGATGATAGACGTTGTCGTGCTTTAGTTAAGAGACCAATTGGTACTTCTAACGCTCCTTCTCATCTAAATGATTTTAATCAGGAAGATGGCACGCAATTTTATCATGATTTTAATTTTGATCAATCACTAGATAATGATATGTTAGAGGCACGATATCAAGAAAATACCGAAGGGGCTAATTTAGAAGATGAAACACCAACTAGTCAATTTCATGGTGCACCTGAAGAAACTGAATCTGAATTACCACCTATGCCTCCTAGTAGAGAACCAGCGGTACGACCCGAAAGATCGGATGCGTGGAAATTTATGACTAAAAATGTTCCGGCTCAGACTGCGAAATGTAATATTTGTAAAAAAGTTTGGGATTTTAAAGCCGGCAAACATAATAGTGGGACGGGGAAGTTGAGAACACACTTAGAAAACCATCATAAGGATGAATGGGAAAAGAGGCTGGGTGACACTCGTTCAGGGAACAGAATGGCTCTATCGCAAGGTAGTGGAGTCCAACAGGAAATTAACCCAGTGACGGGAGGGGGGGGGCTTATGCATTGTGATAAGAAGAAAGATAGGGAACAAATGACAAAAATGATTGCGGTAGAGTGCTTACCTTTTACATTTGCTTCTTGTTAAGGTTTTATTCGTTATATTCAAACCGTATATAATCCATCTTTTCAAGATTTTCCAAAAACTACGGTTAGAAGTGATATTATAAAATTTAAAAATGAATATAGACAATATTTACGATATATATTTTATCACTTTGATTGTAGGGTTTGTCTTACTACTGATTTGAGTCGTGGGGTGTTAATGGGTATGACTATTTAACAGTTACTTGTCATTGGATAGATCTTAACTAGGTAATGCAAAAAAGAATTTCAGCATATTGCGTTGTCGATGAACCACACACGGGAACATTTATTAAGGGAGAAGTTTCTGATATTTGTAAGGCGTATTTTATTAGTGACAAAATTTTAAGTATAACTCTTGATAAAACAACAAACAATGATTTTGCTATTGGTAAGTTAAGACCCGCATTGCATCCCCCTTTTGAAGAATTGTTTCATGTTAGATGTGTATGTCATATATATAATTTAGTTGTAAAAGATGGCCTTCAGTTATTTGATCCTACTATTGTGAAGGTTAGACTCACAATTAGTTATATTTTTAAATCTAAAAACCAGATAAATGGAGGGGCTTTCAGATAGAGTGTGTGAATGAAGGTTTGCGGCCTAGAAGAGTTCCTAAGGAAGTTTCAACTAGGTGGAACACTGTATATGACTCTTTGTCTGTTGCTTACACTTTACGAGCGTCTATAACTAGTTATTTTAATGGCAAAGTGGCTGTAGAGTATCACCTAGAAGAATCTGATTGGCAACTTGTTGAGCGTCTTCTTCTTTTTTTAGAATTTTTTTTTTATGCTACTAAAGAATTTTCAGGTCAATATTATCCTACAGTTACTACCATGTTGTATTTTATAGCTGGAATAGCAGAATTACTTAACGATTATAGAGTAGTGCCTGGTTATGAACAAGCCGTAGAAGCAATGATTGAAAATTTTAAAAAATATTTTTTTTCTATTCCACCACTTTATTGCATTGCTTCTGTATTACATCCATGTTTTAAACATTTTAATACCGAAATGGTTATTGAGAAATTTATCGGAGTTTGAGAATTACTGATGAAGAAACACCAAGTGTAGAAACAGCTTGTGCGCAGGTAATTGTAGATTGCCAACGGATTTATAAAAGATATAGGAGTGCAGCTAATAATGTTGTTCCAAGTGGAGCTGGATCAAGTTCAACGCAGGCGAGTAAAAGAGCTGCAGCCGGATCGGGAAGTTTTTCCAGCTTTAATCAAAGGCTTTCCAGCAGGCATTCGAGTAGCGGAGGGTTCAACGAGCTTGATGTTTATTTACTTTATGGTTGCAAGGAAATTGATTATTTTGGAAGCGATCAACTACTGCCATTTTGGAAGGATCAACAAGCACAGTTTCCAGTTTTAGCAAAAATGGTGCTGGATATTCTAACTATTCAAGCATCATCAGTTGCTTCAGAAAGCGCGTTTAGCCAAGGAAGATTACCAATTGGAGATCATAGACATTCATTGAAGGAAGAAGCAATGGAGACGGCCGTATTATTCAGAGATTGGATTAGATCGGAGCGAAGAAATTTTGGATTTGCAGAAGATGAACTAACAGATGCAGAAGCAGCAACCGAAATTTTATCAGACGATGGAAGTGTGGATAATGAAAATGATTATGAAGAAGATGAATCTTTGCCACCGGTTCCTCCAGAGGTGCCAGAAGAAATTATTCAGAAAATGAGAAGTTTTTTTATTAATATGTAGTTTTGCAATTTAATATCTATGTAGTATGTACTTTGCAAAAAAAAAAAAAAAATTCAACCATTATTCAATAAAATGCGTTACGCCTTGCTATTAAGTATAAATTATAATCCCTTTTTATATTCTCAATTATCCTTTGCTATTAAGTTACCTCTTTGCAATTCAATACTTAAAAACTACTAGTAAATACTAAAGAGTAAATACTAAATACTAAATACTAAATACTAAATACTAAAATACTAAATACTAAATACTAATTACTAAATACTATTATACTACTAAATAACAAGTGTTATATCTTGCTATTAAGTTATCATTGTTTTATATATTCTCAAGTGTTATGTCTTGCTACTAAGTTACCATTGTTTATATATATTCTCAATTATATTTTTGTAATTTGATACTTAAATATTAAATACTAAAATATTACATACTTAATACTTTAATATTAGTATTATATAAGTTATGACATAAAAAATAGATGCCTTGCTATCAATTTATATTTGTTATTATTTTTTTAATTTAAAATTCAAAAACTACAAAGGCTATTAAAAATAAAAAAATAACAAAAAATAATAATAAATAAACGTCCAAACCGGGCCGGACCGGATCGGAATCGGGCCGGCCCGGCCCTACACAACAAAAACTCGTGGTGGTGGCATATATCTGCAACCACGTGATAATTGAGTCGCTGAAGTTGAAGATTTATGTATTTTTCTAATTTCTAGTTTTTATTTTCTAATTATGCATTTTCAACTTAATGTAATGTCGTATTGTTGAATAAAATGTGTGTTTTGTGTTGTTTATTTAGTCTACCATAGTTTTTTTTATCTATTTCAAACAATAAAAAACATGAGTTAAAAAACAAAAAAAAATTAACGAAACCGGACCGGTTCGAACCGGGACTGGAACGGTCTCACCTTGCCGGTTCCGGTTCCGATCCGGTATTGGTGCAAATGCACCGTTTGACCGGACCAGGACCGGACCGTTTTCGACCTTTTTTTAATTTAACACCGGATTGGACCGGCGAAGGCTCGCCGCAACTGGACCGGACCGGTGGACAGCCTTAATCAGGACTACCCTTGCTTCACCCTCTCTGCCTCCAAAAAAGATGTATTACTGTTACAACTAATTTCAAGAACTATTAATAATCTTAAATTTGACACAAATGTGATACGCCTTTCACATTCATTTGATGTGCTGACTCAGATTGTAATCAATCATCCGATTAAGTCAAACTAAACCCACTCGGTCTCTGGTGTCCGGTTGAACTTCCACTATAAGCTGAATTGCAACTTGTCTCAGAACAATCCTCCTAACTCGCCACATCATCGAACACTAGGCAATGTGTGTCCGGTCTGATTTTGACCAATTCAATGACGTTTGCTCAAAACTTGCTTTCAAGTATAGGATAGGTTCATTTTTGTCCTCAATATGATTTTGAACATAATTTGCAGAAGTGGGTCACTTTTCATCAATAGAGATTGTATATCCATAACCCTATAGTATGCCCTCAACGAAGACAAATACTACTTACTAAGAGGAGGGGGCATGGAGGTAAGCTAAAACTCTGTCTCTTATCAACCAGCCGTGCAGGCTTGGGGGGAGAGGGGATTAAAAGTTAAAATTACTTTTGAGCCATGACGTTCAGGCCACTGCGTCTTGGCTGTAAGAAGGCAGACTGGTTCTTTTTGCAGAAGAATAATAATGCGACTCTCCAATTCTAGATAGCATGCTTTCTGTTTTCTCAGCCTGTTCAGTAAATTCTTCTGTTCTCTGCTCCACATGATCATTTAGAGATGCAAATCCTGAAAAAATGGCTGTTTGCTTCACAGTTATTATCAGGTGGAAGCAGATATGCAGATATATTAACCATCTGTAAGAAGAAAACAAAAAGACATTATACACTTTTTCCCTTTCCCCCTTCATGCCATCTCAAAGTTTAATCCATTAATTGTAGATAAAGTTCTCTGCAAAAGTAATTAATTAATTTTATATATCTGATAAAAGAACACATTCACAAAAGCTGTTCGATGTTTGTGGGTTGATGTAGGGCGAGCATTTGTGTCAAATTTTGCAAGTAAACATAAGAATTGCAGATAGATTTAAAATGACCTCAACTACATGCCAGATGGATTTATCACTGTACAACAAACAACAATAACATACCCAATAGATATCCCACTAATACGGTCTACGCAGATTTTACCTCCACCAAAGTGGAGAGGCTTTTTCTGATAGACTCGGCTAAAAGAAAAAATTTATGAAAGAATGTCTGAAAAACGCGATGAAAATACCATGGTAATATCCAATGTACATAGAAAATACCAATAGCAATAAAGATGAGGAATAAGATAAAAACAAGACATTACATTAATAATATCACTGTAATCACAACAACTGCACAAAAAAGGTTAAACACAAGCACAGGGGCAGCCCAATGCACGAAACATTATCACGCAGAGTCTGGGAAGGGCCACACCTAGAGGGATGTAATGTAAGCAGTATAGACTGATGCAAGCATCAGTGGCTGATTTCGCGGCTTAAACACGAATACAATATTTAATAAAATACATTTACACTAAGTCCACGCATACACACATGTAATGAGTGTTATGAATTGTGTGTATAGGCAGTTGCGTACGTAGAGCATTATGGGCGGGTTTGGCCGAATCCGCAAACAGTGTATTTGTGTTAAAAAATCAATAAATATGTACACAAATCAAGTCAAGAACCCAGTTACAAGCAATTGAGATCGTTATCCTAAAATTTAGAACCCATAATGTTCAAATACAGAGTAGTAAGCATCGCGTCAATCACACAAGAGTCTGGGTAGGGGGCGCACCTAGAGGGATGTAATGTAAGCAATATAGTCCAATACAAGTATCAGTGGCTAATTCCACGACTTAAACACGAATACAAGGGAAATTTGGGGGTAACATACTCTAGCAATATTAACAAGGAAGCTCAATATTGCCAATATCAGCATCCACCCTTCGCAGCAGGCTCTTCTACTTTTGAGTTGCCGCCGCCGCCGCCGCAGCTGCTGTTGGTCAGCCACCTCCACTTCCACCACCAGCTCCTCCTTTATTCATTTTTCTTCCAACCCTAGGTCAAAAATTATAGAAATTTAATTAACAGACAAGTGAAATAGAAAAAAATATAAAAGAATTTACTACTTAGGGGGAGAAAAGGGAAGGGAAGGGTGCTTTTTTTTTTTTTTTTTTTTTTTTTTTCACTACGGCAGAATTTGTCTCAATTTTTCAAGATTTTATGTAAATGACCTTCAGCTCGGCAAGTGTTGTCCTACCGAATATTAGGTAATTTGGCGAAGAAGAAGGTGAAGAAGTCAAAATCAAGTGTTGTCTATTTGTTAAGATTTTAAGTTAATTTAGGTGGGAGAATAAAGTGGAGTAGTCGAGAGACAATTTATTTCAAAGAATTGGATGAAAGGGTCGAGTATAAGTGTTGTTTATTTATAAAGATTTTTAAAGAACTTTAATTGAATGTGTGGAGAAGGGTCGAGGGTAAATATTGTGCTGCCAAGAATTCAAGTATTACCTTTTTTTAAAAGATTTTAAAGTTATTTTTATTAAACCACTTTAAATAAAGGGTTTTTTATATTATATACTTATGAAATTTAAAGTATTTACAAGTCCAACCCATTAATAAATACACTATTCATGAAATTAAAAGTATTTACCTAACCTACCTATTTATTACTGTATGCCTTTGTTATACCTTATCTTTAAGGTATACTGCGTAAATAATACTAGTATACAAGTCTAGATGAGTATGTCATGTAAATAATTTGTGGGTAGGGCTTGTAAATGTGAAACTTATGGGTTTAATGGGTATTTTTGTAAACCTCCCTTAAATAAATCAAAAAGGCAAATCATTACCTCCGGCAATATAGTTATGTAAATCTCTCAAATTATGTTGAATTTTTACCTGTATGTCCAGTAACTTTTATTTTAAACTAAACATAGTCATATTTAAAAATATTTATCTGAGCTGGTCATATCATTACCTCCGGCAATATAGTTATGTAAATCTCTCAAATTATTTTGAATTTTTACCTGTATGTCCGGTAACTTTTATTTTAAACTAAACATAGTCATATTTAAAAATATTTATCTGAGCTGGTCATTTGGCTAGTATACCCCAATAGTATACGGTATCTTCTATTGTATATCTTTCTAGTATACGTATACTCAATGGTATACAAGTTTGATACCTTAATTTTATACACAATGTTGTGGCTATGTGGCTGCAAAATATTTAAACAAAACTTGGGTCATGGTTGGGTAATATTTTAATGTCCTCAAGAGAGAGTATAAGTCAATATCCTAGACAAGTGGACAAACAACAATATCCAATCCATGCATGATTTGCAAACGCTGAATCTGCTATAACTTTTTGGTCACCAACAAAACAAATGAGGAATTTGGATCAAAACTTTGTGAATGACATGAATGCTTATCCCATATATGTTGCTGAGAGCTCAAAAGAGGAATTTGCAAAGAGCTGTATGGAATGAGACTACTTTCCTCAATGTAAGTTTTCATGTTATCCTAATTCATATCAAATGAATTGTAGCAAAAATTTACCATCACTTATATTGTTTGCTCAACTGCAACCAATCAATGTGAAAAGTGACTTTACATAGATACAAGAAAAAGTGTAAGAAAATAAAATTCAGGGTAAAGAGGAATAAAGCTTAAAGCCTCTAATTAATTGTGTCCCTTATAGTGCTTTGCCCCTTTAACTTGAAGATTCGAAAGATTCGAAAGATTTGAAAGTCCTTGAGATGTACAAGACCTTACCTCCACCTGGTGGAGGTAAAGACTCTACTATTAAATTGAAATCAGAATTTGCCATCTCATCAATTTGTATTTCCTTAATCTTCAATGCGGATTCCACTGTGTAGTCGCAGCAATCAAACAACTTAACAAGTTTTAGGGAACTCAAGTACCCAAAGCTGGAAGGTATCTCTACGTCCTCACAATAATGCAACACCAGCTCCTGGAGGCTTGGAAAAGCATCCTCCGAGATATTCCATACTATCAAATTCATTGGCTCGAACATTTTCAAGACCTTAAGCTTAGGAAACGTGTTATCTTTCACATCCCACTTCCCCTCTAACGTGCATTCATCTATTTTTAAAAATTCAAGATTGGGTAGATCCCCGATGGATGAAAGACTTCTCAAAGGTTCACAAAATGGGAAATATTTCAATTTCAAAGATTTGAGAGTTGATGGGAACTCAAACACTCGTCGAGCTGGTGGAAGAAACCTGTGATATTTGAGGTAGAGTGATTCTACTCGATGTAGAGACTGAAAAATCGGTGGGGTGAACCGCCAGTCGTCCAGGTCATAGGGCTTATTACAATGGAAATCAACAACATTAGACCACTCATCAAAAATGCGGCACCCCAAATTTACAACATTAGATAGAGAATGGACTAAAACGGGCATATCACGAGGAAGATGTATGTTAACCTTAGTAAAAGTATGTAGCTTCTTTAAACGGGAAACTTCAAGTGGATAGGAACCACTTGAAGTGGGAATTTTCAAGTGGGAATTTTCAAGTGGATAGAAACTTAATTCTGGAAGTTGGCAAAAGTTGATGGGAAGATATGCTCTAGGTACTTGCAAATGCCTCAACTTAACCAAATCCCATATGGTGTCTGGAAGATCGACAGCAACATTGGTAATCAATGTCTCTAGATTAACAAGAGAGCTTATAGTTGATGGAAATGGAAGGCCTCTATAATGACTGCTACTGATTTGCAGGTACCTTAAATGAATCAAGAGTATAGTTTCATGGGGAAATGATTTTCCAACATCAACTTTTGCAAAATCCAACACGGTCAGTGATTTAAAAGCTTCTAAGGAGCCTGTAAGTGATGGGGACAGTGAAGCGTCTACATAGACATTGAAGCGCAAAGAACGTTTACTTTCATAGCGAGAACTCCACTTCATAAAATCTTCATTGAAAGAGGACACAACAAGCCGAGAAGGCATAGTGGTTTCTAGTTGAGGATGATCATAATCAGAAATTTCAGATCTGCACAAGACACAACAACAACGATGAAATAAGTATATGATACCCAATACATCGAACAAACAAAATACAAGACCAAGAAGAGTTGGTATTTCTTACCCATAAAACTGTAGTAAATGGATTTCTTCAGCTTTTTTCATGCAAAATTGGTGTAACAGATCATGAATGCGAACGTATTTTGCTTTACCCAAGTGAGTTCTTTTAGCAACCATTACAAGGTTTCTTCCAATAAGATCCATCAAGTAATTAGTTGCAACATGATCCAAGCTCTCCAAGTCATTATTATGTGGTAAAAGTCCTTCACATATCCATAACTGAATCAGTTTCTGTACTGAAATTTGTTCATCCTCGGAAAAGGATCCAAAGTACAGAAAACATGGTTTCAAATCATGAGGTAATGTCTTGTAGCTCAATTCAACTACATCCATCAACCAATCTACATCATGGAAAAGGGTTGAACTCAAATTTTGCGATACCTCATTCCAGTAATCCACTTCTTTTACTCCCCTGGCAAGAAGCCCTGCTGACAAAACTACTGCAATAGGTAATCCTGCACAGCTTCTTGCTATTTCATTTCCAGCTTCTTCAAGCTCACTAGGACAACTTTCTTTCCCGAACACTGTTTTCTTCAACAGCTCGTAGCTTTCTTCTTTTGTAAGATGTCGAAGATGGTGTGGATTAGTTGAGGCATAGGAAGCCACTTCATCGAGCCTAGTAGTTAAAACAACCCTACTTCCCTTGTTATCATCGGGGAAGATTAGTCGTAAATCATCCCATGCATCAGTACTCCACAGATCATCTACTACCACGAGGTATCTCTTTCCTATCAAGAATCTGCGTATTTCATCTGCCAATTCACTTTCTTCTGCTGTGGTATTTTCCTTGTCAAGTCCTCTCATGATTTCCAATAATACCGATTTCCTGTCATATGTTTGTGAAACACAACACCATGAGCGGACATCATAACGCTCCTTTACAGCTTCATGAGAATACAATTTTGTCGCAAAAGTCGTTTTGCCCAATCCGGGCATCCCGACAATGGTTGAGGAGCGCTTTCGCTTCGTCCTCGCTTCCATTTTTGTGATTGATGGTTTAACAAGAGAAGAAGCTCAACTTAAGTGTTAGTTTCAATTAAAGAAATTTAAAGGAAGCGTTTCTACTTTTTTTATTTCTTAGTCTTGGAAAATTAGTTTAATTATAGTACATACAATTATTGCACGCATTATGCATAAATCATGGATCTAGAATAATTAAAAAGTGGTTTGACAATTTTAAACTAGAATAATTTAAAGCAACCATTATGATTTATGTAAGGCCCACTTGAGGCATTGTTATCTTTTTTTCAATGTTTCTGAAATTGTCAAAAGATTCCTCAATTAAATAAAGAAAAGTGGGTAGGAAGTTGGATATTAAATACATCAGGACTAAGGCTGTCCAATGGTCCGGTGCAGGTTTGCACCGGACCGGACCGGCGCAAGCCGGATCAAATGAAAAAAAAAAAAAAATTACGCGGTTTGTTCCCCGACCCGTCACCCCCAAAATGAACCGACCGAACCGGACAAAACCGAAAAATAAAAAAAAAATTCAAGTGTGCTTGTGCAAAAAATATTTCACGCACAGCCGTTGGCCCAACGGCCATATTTGCTCCCCCACCCCCCCTAGGCGACCCCATACCCCCATACCTATTTTTCTATAAATACCATCATTTTTCATCAATTTATTCACAATTTCTCTAATATTCTCTCTCAAATCTCTCTTATTTCTACAAAGGCTATTTGCTAAATAATTCAAAGTTGCTCTTGCAAAAAGGGTTTAAGTGCTAAATTGCAATTCAAAAAAATATTTGGAGTGAAGTGGAAAATTGTTCGGTGCGGTTCTGGTCAAGTTTCAACTTTCACTTCCTAAGTTCTACAATCTACATTCTAAGTTCACGATATCAAGTAAACTCGTTCTTACTTTTTATTATCTATTTTAATTTTTGTGCAATATTGTTTGTAGCATATTTTAGTAATTTATTTATTTGATTTACTTATAAATTATAAAAATGTCTAGACTGTGGAGATCAATTACTGGGCATACGGGTAGCGGTCGTAGATCACGTGCTTCTAACCGAGGGGATGATAGACGTAGTCGTGCTTTAGATAAGAGACCAATTGGTACTTCTAACGCTCCTTCTCATCTAGATGATTTTACTCAGGAAGATGGCACGCAATTTTATCATGATTTTGATTTTGATCAACTACTAGATAATGATATGTTAGAGGCACGATATCAAGAAAATAACGAAGGGGCTAATTTAGAAGATGAAACACCAACTAGTCAATTTCATGGTGAACCTGAAGAAACTGAATCTGAATTACCACCTATGCCTCCTAGTAGAGAACCAGCGGTACGACCCGAAAGATCGGATGTGTGGAAATTTATGACTAAAAATGATCCGGCTCAGACCGCTAAATGTAATATTTGTAAAAAAGTTTGGGATTTTAAAACCGGCAAACATAATAGTGGGACGGGGAAGTTGAGAACACACTTAGAAAACCATCATAAGGATGAATGGGAAAAGAGGCCGGGTGGCACTCGTTCACGGAACAAAATGGCTCTATCGCAAGGTAGTGGAGTCCAACAGGAAATTAACCCAGTAACGGGAGGGGGGGGGGAGGGCTTATGCATTATGATAAGAAGAAAGATAGGGAACAAATGACAAAAATGATTGTGGTAGAGTGCTTACCTTTTACATTTGCTTCTTGTCAAGTTAATGTTCAACGTTAATAAACATGTTTATTGAGAGTCTCCCATTTGAGTCTTGAAGTTGTCAAAAGATTCCTCAATTAAATAAAGAAAGGTGGGTAGGATCAATTAAATAAAGAAAGGTGGGTAGGAAGTTGGATAAATACATCAGGACTACCCTTGCTTCATCCTCTCTACCTCCAAATAAGATGTATTACTGTTACAACTAATTTCAAGAACTATTAATAATCTTAAATTTGACACAAATGTGATACGCCTTTCACATTCATTTGATGTGCTGACTCAGATTGTAATCAATCATCCGATTAAGTCAAGCTAAACCCACTCGGTCTCTGATGCACGGTGTCCGGTTGAACTTCCACTATAAGTTGAATTGCAACTTATCTCCGAACAATCCTCTTAACTCGCCACATCATCAAACACTTGGCAATGTGTGTCCGGTCTGATTTTGACCAATTCAATGACGTTTGCTCAAAAATTGATTTCATGTATAGGATAGGTTCATTTTTGTCCTCAATATGACTCTGAACATAATTTGCATAAGTGGGTCACTTTTCATCAATAGAGACTGTATATCCATAACCACTTAGTATGCCCTCAACGAAGACAGAGACTACTTAGTAAGAGGAGGGGGCATGGAGGTAAGCTAAAACTCTGTCTCTTATCAACCAGCCGTGCAGGCTTGGGGGAGAGGGGATTAAAAGTTAAAATTACTTTTGAGCCATGACGTTCAGGCCACTGCGTCTTGGCTGTAAGAAGGCAGACTGGTTCTTTCTGCTGAAGAATAATAATGCGACTCAAGCTCCTTAAGACTAGCAGCTGCCTCTTCTCCAATTCTAGATAGCATGCTTTCTGTTTTCTCAGCCTGTTCAGTAAATTCTTCTGTTCTCTGCTCCACATGATCATTTAGAGATGCAAATCCTGAAAAAATGGCTGTTTGCTTCAACTCTGAAACCAACTTAAGCAGTGAGTCTGCTGCTTGGACCTGTGTTCATGCATCCGAAGAATTATATGAGATCTGAAGGGAAATGAATTGCTAATTTTACAAAATCAGAAAATGCACATAATAACAGGAGAATAAGTTTTGATAGCTGAGATTCAAGCATAATTTAATAGCTTAAGAATGGACCATCTCGGTGAATTTGGTCTTTGCATACATCTATTGCAGAGAAGGCAGAGGAGAACAAGCTATGTCAAGGATTACGGCTGACAAGCACTCACAAGAAGGCACTGAGGCTACAAAAAGAGAGAGAATCATGCTTATAACGTCATGAAATCGGAGATTCAATTTTTAAAACTTTTATGTACTTTGCCAGTTTCAGAAATCATGTATCTGTAGTATAACAAGAAGGGGAAGAATCCCTTGTTTAGGAAACTGGACTAAGAAGAAAGAGGAGCGGAACAGCTACCTTCCCAGTCTACTGGGGCTCTACCTATACTCTCATAACCCCCTTCCATCTAGGCGAGCAAGGGCATAAACTTAAATGAGTACGAGAACACTATAGATTGCCATTTAAAATGGTAAATGGCCTAGGTTTTAGATGCTCAGCCATATTCCAATAAAAAAACACCACAAGATAAATGACTTCTGGCAATATGTAAACTCAAGTCACAGTAAGCCACTTTTTCCTTAATTTGCTTATTGCAAAAATGTATTCATTCATATGAACATTGACATGTGATTTGAGACGTGCATCTCATCGAACATCAAAGCTATGTACAAGTGAAAGGAAAAAAAATCCTCACCATTCTAGATGCACGCATCTCCATCATAAATGCTTCTTGCGAATTTCTGACTGGTGGATCATTAACCTATTATAAGCAATTATCATCAAGTGGAAACAAATATATTAACCATCTGCAAGAAGATAAACAAAAAATATCTCCTAATTTCACTTAAACAGTTTGAATCTAGCATAATGGCCTTTACAACTACACAAAGCAATGCCAGTATGGAACAAATGAGCAGCAAAAGAAGAGTTCAGGACAATGACATTATACACTTTTTCCCATTTCCCCCTTCATGCCATCTCAAAGTTTAATCCATTAATTCTAGATAAAAAAGTTCTCTGCAAAAGTAATTAATTCATTTGATATATCTGATAAAAGAACACATTTTCAAAAGTTGTTTGATGTTTGTGGATTGATGTAGGGCGAGCATTTGTTTCAAATTTCGCAAGTGAACATAAGAATTGCAGATAGATGAAAATGACCTCGACTACATGCCAGATAGATTTATCAATATACAACATCATACCCACAACATCATACCCAGTAATTAATATCCCACTAGTAAGGTCTAGGGAGGGTGAAATGTACGCAGACTTGCCCTACCAAAGTGGAGAGGCGGTTTACGATAGACCCTTGGCTAAATAAAAAATTTATGAAAGCATGCTTGAAAAAACACTACCATGGTAAAGAAAATACTGACACATAACTAAAAAAAACCCAATGTACATAGAAAACACCAATAGCAATAAAGACGAAAAATAAGATAAAAACAGGAGCAATATCTAAAGGTTAAACACAGATACAGGGGCACGGCCCCGTGCACGAAGCGTCCCGTAATTACGCAGAGTCCGGGGAAGGGCCGCACACCCAGAGGGATGTAATATAAGCAGTATAGTCTAATGCAAGCATGATTCCACAGACTTAAACACAAATACAACAGTTAATAAGGGAAATTGGGGATAACATACTCTAGGGATGTAATGTAACAAGTATATTCCAATGCAAGCATTAGTGGCTGATTCCACGGCTTAAACACGAGTAATTAATACGGGAAATTGGGGTAACATACTCTAGCAACGTTAACAAGGAAGCTGAAATTGTCAACAATATTGCCAATATCAGCATCCACCCTTTGCAGCAGGCTCTTCTGCTTTTGAGCTGCCGCCGCTGCGGCAGCTGCCGTTGGTCCGCCACTTCCACCACCAGCTCCTCCTTTATTCATTCTGTTTCAATCCCTAGATCAAAAATTATAGAAATCAAATTAACAGCTAAATGAAATAGAAAAAAATATAAGTGAATTTATTTATGCATACCTGAAGGGAGTATTGTTTGAAATCAACTCTTCAGTTATTTATATCTATTTCATGTTTGATTATAAATATTACTCGATTCGTCCTAATTTAAATGTTTATATTTATTTTTTAGTTCCAAAAAAAGTGTATTTTTTCATATTTGAAAACTTTTTAATTCCAAAATTTATTTTGGATCACAAGATTTAAAGTCCACTTAACAAAAAGTTAATGATGGTTGTTACCCATCGTGTCATAATATATTGTATTGTATTGTATCATACTGTATTGTATTGTACAATACTTGAATAGACTGTATTATTTACTGTGGTTTAATAAGTGAATATAATGTGAAGGGTAAAATGGAAATATTAAATTAGTGAGGACATGGTGGGAAAGAAAATAGGTAACGACGCGATTCCACCAAATCGATCGTTACATAAAGTGATAGTTTTCATGGTTACACAACCATGGATTTAACAATACAATATAATGATAATTAGAGTAACAATCAAAACAAACCATATACTCATGGTAATAATACAATACGATACAATGGGTTACTAACCATCCAAACAAGACGGGTTAACACGTCCAGTGAATAAAAAGTCCAACACTTCTAATCGGAGGTTTAAATGTACAAACTGAAACCTCTTATATGTGCATTTTAATTATACTAGTCTTTGGCACACGCATTGCGTGTGTAGCTCATATGTCGATGAGAATAATTTTTTTAAAAACAATATAAGTTATAGTAAAAAGATGTATCAAATGATAAATGTATATTATCTAACTCGTATAAAATGTAAATATTAATGAAATCAGGAAAAATAAATAAGCTATGAAATATAAATACATGGGATACAACTATAATTTGACAAAATATAAATATAAATAAAGAAAATTGCACAATAAAGGAAGTTGTTGCAGATCATATGTTTTTTGTTAGGTATGCATCACATTACAAATATTTCGAGCCTGACATCAAGAAGAATAAATGAACAACTATAATTAATTAGTTGATCAAGACATCAGAGCCCATCTATGGCTTCTATGAAAGGTTGTCGAGGGTCTCTTCGGCCATAGAATGAAACTTTTCTTCGCGCATGTTGCACCCGAACAATTTTGCTAGCAAAACCATATCTAGGTTGTATTCACTCTATCAAACCACACAGTAGAAAATAAAAAGACAAAAAAGAGAAATAGAAAGAGAAAGAGACAGTAATAAGTTATTTAGTAAGGTTAAAAAAACTGAATGAAAAAATAGAATTAAAAAAATAGAGTGGACCACAAAAAGTTTAATAATTTAGACTGAGCATGTTTTACAGATTTCTCAAAGTTCCACAGGAACTTAATTTTACATAGAAGCATACTAAAGTATTACTTATTAGATATTGATTTAGCAAAATACTCATAGCAGTAAGTGAAAAGAAGATCATATACCTGATTTGGTACTTCTAATTTGATTATGTGTGTTGCATATGTTGAACAAATGAAGAGCAATGATTATTAACAAATAATGGCTTAACAGACAACAATTGCTTAATTGATTTAGTTGTCCATTTTTTATATTTGGAATGACGACTTAACCAATAAATAAAGGATGTGAAAATCTTGACATACATTGTACCATAGAATTGCTTCAAATTCCCAAGTAATATTAGTTCAAAGTTTGTAGTAGTAATAATTATTGGAAGTTGAAAAAACTCCAATATATTGAATAAGAACATTCAAAAGTTGCAAGTTGCAAAAGATATAGTAGGAATATAAAAAGAGCTTAGGACTCCAGGGCATTCAAAAGGTTGTAGTAGCATTCTCCTTATCTTCATTTTTGTCTTATACAATATTACTTTATTATTTATTGCAAGGTAAATTACTTTCTAGATATTTAGTATAGATATATTGAAAATAATTAAAAAAGTTTATCTAAAGGGCAATATGGTCTTTCACATTTTAACTTTGAGGATTCATGCTTTTATATTAGTACTAGTTTCTCGACACGTGCGATGCACGTGAATATCGATCCCGTGATACATGATATTGTAAAAATATATAATATTAATATTATTAAAACAAAGCATTGGATAAATAATACATGAAAGAATAAAGTATAAGTTTCTGATCATCATATGATAACTTATTTTTTGAAGTTAAAATGGTTGGATGTCGACTATACATATGAAGATGAACAATCAAAGTTTAAATATGGGGAGAAAGAGATGCTTCTTTTAGCATTGTTTTCTAATTCGGTCTTTTTGTTGTGCACAATCAATTATCATATTCTTTTTTACCACTGCATACATATCAAGAAGCTATTGTCAAATGAAAGAATTAAGTATTTCGTAGAATTTGTACGAATATATCAACATATATACGTCGTTCTTAGGATGGCTAGAATATGATTGTTAATTTCATGATGTACATTCGCAAAGAAGTGGTAGTTATATATAATTTACTTCCATTCCCGATGCAATATATTTTACACGCACGAACGAACTGTACATATAACTATACATATACGTGTAGGTGATTTTATCCTACTTTAGCGTGTATAAATGATCTCACCTGAACAGTTCATTGGTTTTATAGCACTATTGAATCTTCATCAAGTACCTCTGATGTTGCAACTGATTTTCGTTTGTTTCCTGTCAAATTTATAACGTGATGATGCTAGAAACTGTGGTAAAAGTATAATACTATGAATAACGCATTTTTGTTAGATTTACCTTATTTTCTTATATGTGTGTTGTCATGATTTGCCATGTTCAATCTCCCTACTGCAACGTATTCTTCTATCTTCCAGATGTGTGTGACCTCTTTTTTTAATTTTAATAGATAAATTGATGTGATTAATTATGATATTATAAAGGACATAGAATAATAATTATTGTATTCATACATCGGTTGGTTTTTCATTTGTCGAAAGATATTTCTTTTCATATTATGAAACTATTAATAGCATTAATCGATATAAATTCATAAAAATGTTAAATCATTAAACTAAACAATAATAATATAGAATTGACTATTACGGTATAGTGCGAAATTTTGCGTTGACTTCTCTTTCAATGAATGCCCGGTTATTTGAAAATGGGTAGCCATGCATCTATGATATTGTTAGGCTAAATCTCAATTTTATGAAATTTTGGCATTTGATTACTATTATTTCCCAAGAACACATATTACCAAGTGTAATGCTAATTGATTTGATATAACAAAGTTCAGAAAATTGACCATGTTCTTCCATTAGAAAAAGTTCACGGATGGTGAAGGAAAAGAAAGAGGATGGAAATGATAATTTAATCTTAAAGTCTGCAGACATGCAAATGTGGGTGGGTGCAAATAAAGCCACTTAGAATTTATTAGTCGTAAATTAGCGAATATTAGGCATATATAGTTCAAGATGTTTATTTTGAAACGGTACAAACATTTCTGTTCCCGTTGTTATAAGCAGAATAGTTGGAAACAAAATAACTTCAAGTTTTCAGAATGAATCATATTCAATACGTTATCAAGCACTAATTGAAAGATCAAACTTACATGCCCCTTCGGGAACATGCAACTAAAAAAAATAAAATTAACATATTAATGTATTCTTACAAAATTAAATACATCTCAACAGTTTAACCATTGGATTTTGTTGACTGTCATCTATCAATTTGAAAAATGAATAATAGAAGAATTGAGAATGGACTTTACGAATGGAACGTGCCTGTCCTTCTCTATCACAAAATCGGACTTAAACACAAGACAAATAAAGAGAGTAAGGTGGACCGTGAAAAAAATGATATTGATCATCTGAGATATAATAGCAGATAGATAAATAATTGGATTTTTTTCTATATATATATAATGGAAAGATGAAATTAATATTAGAACTTACCACTTCAGTAAATCAGCCCAAAAAACTAACCACTTACTAAATGCTTTCACAGTAATTCTTTGTGTTGCAGGCTCACCTGCAGCATAGTTGCTTGTGAATCGAACTTGTCGGAGTTAATTCAATTAATTAAGTTTTGATATTGTCATAGTTTTGTTTTCTTGAAAAAAACAGTTTGGGCTTGATTTTAGTTTGATTATATAAAAGGTTCATTAGTTACTTTACACAAACAGACACAATCTTACCGAAAGGACACTTCAATATACATGGTGTCAGATGTCTCAACTAAGTGGCCAAAACTATTCTTATAAATCGACGTGAAACTATAGGCAGCAGGTCTTTTTCTTAATTAGGGTATTTAGGTTTTTGTAAAGGGCATTTAAGTAATCTGACTTTTGATTCTTTGGAGGACATGCTTTTATAGTAGTATGATAGATATAGATTACTTACCAGTCTAGAAATTTACACATTTTAGTGTATTATTTAAACTACTCAGACAGGTTAAGACTATTTTCTCTAGCCAAGGGTTTATCGAAAACAACCTCTCCACCTTAGTATACATCTCACCCTTCTCAGATTCTACTTTTGAAATTAAAGTGGGTATATTTGTTGTTGTAGACAGGTTAAGACTACCTACTTTCTTTATATTAGTAACCACAATTAGCGTGTAATTTCTTTAACCTTGTACAAATGTATTTCACATCATCACCGCATAAAATTTGAATAATGTTACAGTGAATTAGAAGTTTGCGCATTGACGCAAAGCTTCCATTGTACTAATGCTGAGAGGGAAATAGTCCAAGCCTAGAGATGGCAATTGGTGCAGGGCAGGTCAAGTCTGTCTTCACAAAAATTTCAACCCTACCTGCATAGCAATATTTTTTTGACAAAAACCTCTTCATAAAACTCAAAGGGATTGTACACCAATAACAATGTCCTATCCCATTCATTAGAGGGTGACAGACATTTATCTCGAAACTCCTATAAATATATACGACATAAGCCTAGTCATCTTCTTCAGTCTCTTCATCATCTTCGTCGTTTTCACCATATTCAGTCTCTTCATCATCTTCGTCGTTTTCACCATACCTCCACCTAGGTGAAGACCATTTGGACTTTACTATTAAATTGAAATCAGAATTTGCCATCTCATCAATTTGTATTTCCTTAATCTTCAATGCGGATTCCACTGTGTAGTCGCCGCAATCAAGCAACCTAACAAGTTTTAGGGAACTCAAGTACCCAAAGCTGGAAGGTATCTCTACGTCCTCACAATCATCCAACAACAGCTGCTGGAGGCTAGGAAAAGCATCATCCGAGATATTCCATACCATCATATTACTTGGTTGGTACATTTTCAAGACCTTAAGCTTAGGAAACGCGTTATCTTTCACATCCCACTTCCCCTCAAAAGGGCATTTCTCTATCTTTAAAAGTTCAAGATTGGGTAGCTCCCCGATGGATGAAAGACTTCTCAAAGGTTCACAAAATGGGAAATATTCCAATTTCAAAATTTTGAGAGTTGATGGGAACTCAAACACTTGTCGAGCTGGTGGAAATATGCTGTTATATTCTAAGTTGCTCCGACACGGGTGCGGGTGTCCGACACGGGTGCGGATCTAGAGGTGGGATCCTTCAAAATATAAATTTTAAGATTCGGGGATACGGATCCTAGTACGGACACGGGTGCGGGGATCCGGCTAAAAATAATTCAAAAAAATAAATATAGAATTTTAAATATATCCATAATAAGAGATTTTGTGAAATACTTACTTGTTCTTTGTAAAGTTTCTAGACACTCCAAGTCAAAGATGACAATTTCTTGATTTTCTTCCATTCTCAAATTCTCCTACAAGCAATGAAACATATTAAAAATTAAAACATATAGATACAATATAAGTAAAATAGAAAATAGTTAGATACATATAAATAAGTATAAACTATAAAGTAAAGTGAAAACATTACCTTTTGTAGTTTTGCAAGAACTTTACATAAATATAAAGAATAAGATACACAATTATCATTATCAAAACAAGAAAGGCAAAAAGGCAATAAGAGTTAGCCATTATCAATTCATTAAGTCAATCACATAAGCACTTGAGTGCTGAGTTCTAAAAAGGCAAAAATATACAAGTTCAAGCACCATAAAAATTTACATTAACATGTGAACTTATAACAAAACAAGAAAGTTTCTTTGATATTTAGCATTCTTTCTCCATATTTTCAAGATCAATTCCATCCAAATCTTCAACCTCTTCTTCAAAGATGACTCCTTCTAGTTGAGGTTCATCTATTGATAAGTCAACTAGATCACCCATGGCTTCATCAACATCAAACCGATCTCCACCTAAAGCAACATTAAAATAAAAATTATTTAAAATATAAAAGAAATACTACAAATATAAAATCAAGAAAACATATATTGTAGACATACCCACATCCCAAAACTTGCTTGGGCCACTTTTATACTTTTCTTTTTGACGAGAAAGCAAACGAAGATTATAGTGCACAAAAACTAGATCTTCGGCTCTTGAAGTCTCTAGTTTGTTTCTCTTGATGCTATGGATCAAAGAATAGGTGCTCCAATTTCTTTCACAACAAGAAGAAGAAGCCGGTTGTGAAAGCAATTTGTAAGCCAAGCTTTGTAAAAGTGGAGCGTTTACACCGTGGTTCGCCCACCAAGATAATGGATCCTCATACATCATTGCTTCAACCACATAAGGCTCACCAAAAGTACCACTCCCACTAGCAAATGCTCCATATTCTAGAGATGCTTGTTTTAGTTCACTTGATTCTTTAAAAAATCTTTGGAAGCATTTGAACCTATTTGAGGAAATCTCAATATCCTCATTTGGAGCAAGTCTTCGAATCCCATTGCCTTCCCCTCTAAGCCATGGTTCATGGTAGTATTTTGGTACCAATGAATGTGCCATACAATGCAAAGGGGTGTTGCTTTTGTTCCACCTAGCAACAAGAATCTCTTGAATTGTATTAAAAAATTCCGATTGTTCGGTCATAAGATCTTTTCCTTCATGCTCAAAAATAATGGCCTTCACCTTTTCAATCATTGTATCCCACATATCATAAATGAGATGCAATTTTGGCTCATCGAGATCGGCACTTCTAAGCATGGATACAATCGGTTCCGTAAACTTCAATAAATAATCAATTTTATCCCACCATTCATCATTCATTATAAGGGATTTTATTTCACGTGTTTTCGCTTCAACAACTTTATCTCCCTTATAGTTTTTCCAATTATCATCCATAACCATTCTTTCAAGTGATGCCTTAACTTGAAAAATACGGTTAGTCATAACAATATGTGATGCAAATCTAGTTTCGGCAACTTTCAACAAAGATAACGCCGAATGCTTTTCAAAAAGAGCAAGGGCCATATCATGATTCAACACAAAATTTTTCAAGCTACTAACTTCACCAATCAAATTTAAAATCCATTTGCAACGTACAAATTGGCCTAATTTTTCGGAAGGTTGGCACATGCTTTTTAATGCAAGGTTTAAGCAATGAACAACACATGGTGTCCAAAATATATGTGGAAAAGTTTGCTCAACCTTAGAACCGGCAAGCTTCATGTTACTTGCATTATCGGTGATTACTTGAACCACATTACTTGGACCAACTTCTTCAATTGACTTAATGAATAAATTGGCTATATATTCCCCATCCTTAACAACACCACTTGAATTAATTGATTTCACAAATATTGGACCGCCACTAGAAGCCGCCATTATATTTATCAAAGGTCGCCTATTAATATCCGACCATCCATCGGAACAAATAGACAATCCTTTTCTCGCCCATGCATCTTTAATGGGTTGTAACTTTCTATTGATATGAGCTTTTTCTTGAGCTAAAAGGGTTGTTCTTAACCTATTATATGTTGGAGGAACATAACCCGCTATAGAGGTACTTGCCAAGAACTCGGAATATTTTCTAAAATAGGGAGACTTAGCAAAATTAAAGGATAAACCTGAGGCGTAGAACATCCGGGCTGCCATCTTATCCGCGGTGTTTCTATTCTCAATGTTGAACGATTTCTCTAGAGCTCCAATTTTCGAATCTTTTCTTTTCTTAAAATGTGATAAGTCCGACCCTTCCGGAAGAGATATATAATCTGATTTTTTCTGCGCGTCAAGTTGTATGGATGTTTTCTTCTTTTCCGCTTGTTCATGTTCTATCTTCAAAGCTTCACATACATCCCTACTTATTTCTTTGCATATTTGCACACCTTGCCCGGAGATTTTTAGTAAATGAGCTTTAACTTTTGAATATGATCCGACAACTTTTTTGTTACAATAGTTGCAAGACCACACTCTATTTCCACCACCATTTGGAGTAACTTCTAGAACTTTCACATGATTCCACAAAGGTTTATCATCAAAATCGGAACCTACACTTTTTGTTGGCCTTAACAAGCCTTTTCCTTTTTTATTTGCTAATGATGAAGCCATGTTGAGATTTTAATGGAAGTTTCAAAAGTTTAAGCAAAGAAGAAGGAGACTTTCGTATGTAGTAGAATAGATATATTAGTTTTGTATAATTTTATGTTGTTGGAGGGAACAATTGGTCATTGAAAAGACCTTTGAAAAGTAGATATCATTGTAGCTAGTTTAGACTTTACATAGTGTACTACTCTAAAAAATTCCAACGATGGATTAATGTACCATGATAATGTTGTGTACTACTTGTTCACAAATCCAACGGTGGAGCCAATGTATAGCAGGAGCATTTAATGCATTCTTGTCCTCAAATTCTTTTTCATTTATTATTACTTACAAGAATTACTTTTATAAGTTTTACTATTTTTAAAGTATGTAGTATTTAATTATACTTTATAAGTCTTCCAAAATATTTTACCAATTAATCTTACTTATAAGAAATATTTTATTAGTGTTCCAAATTCACTTACCAATTTTTATAATAACTATTATTATTTAGTTTTTTTTTAAATTAATTAAAATGATTATTTTAAGAATTATGCACTTAAATTTTGGTCCTAATTTGTAGTACTGATAAAACTATAAGAATGTCTAATGCGTTTGATTGGTTAATGTGATCTATTTGGGAACTATATATATCATAATATTTAATTAACAGTTAACTATATATAGTTAAGTTGTACGCTTAATCAAATATGTTATTACATTTCATCCAATTTACAATATCAAAACTTATACAGATAGAACGAAACAAATGACTAACACATTTGATTGGTTGATGTGATCTGTCTGAGAACTATATATATCTTAATATTTGAGAACTATATATATCTTAATATTTAATTAACAGTTAATTATATAGAGTTAAGTTGTACGCTCAATCAAACATGTTATTACATTTCATTCAATTCACAATATCAAAACTTATACAGATAAAAACTATACGAATGTCTAGCGCATTTGATTGGTTAATGTGATTTGTTAGGGAACTATATCTATCAATGTTTAATTAACAGTTAACTATATACAGTTAAGTTGTGCCCTCAATCAAACATGTTATTACATTTCATCCAATTCAGAATATCAAAACTTATACAGATAAAACGAAACCAATGACTAGCACATTTGATTGGTTAATGTGATATGTTTGAGAACTATATATATCAATGTTTAATTAACAGTTAACTATACAGTGTTAAGTTGTACGCTTAATCAAATATGTTATTACATTTCATTCAATTCACAATATCAAAACTTAGATAGAACGAAACGAATGACTAACACATTTGATTTGTTGATGTGGTCTGTTTGAGAACTATATATATCTTAATATTTAATTAACAGTTAACTACATACAATTAAGTTGTGCCCTCAATCAAATATGTTATTACATTTCATCCAATTCACATTATCAAAACTTATACAGATAAAACGAAACCAATGACTGGCACATTTGATTGGTTAATGTGATATGTTTGAGAACTATATATATCAATGTTTAATTAACAGTTAACTATATATAGTTAAGTTGTACGCTTAATCAAATATGTTATTACATTTCATCCAATTCACAATATCAAAACTTATACAGATAGAACGAAACAAATGACTAACACATTTGATTGGTTGATGTGATCTGTCTGAGAACTATATATATCTCAATGTTTAATTAACAATTAGAGTAACTATATAGAGTTAAGTTGTACCCTTAATCAAACATGTTATTACATTTTTTTTTAGTTGAGGGTCTATTGGAAATATCCTCTCCACCTTGGTGGAGGTAAGGTTTGCGTACATCTCACCCTACCTAGACCCTACCTTGGTGGGATACTACTGGGTATATTGTTGTTGTTATCCAATTTACAATATCAAAACTTATAATTATAAAACTAGAATTTGAATTGTTAATGTGATCTGTTTGAGAACTATATATATCTTATTGTGTAATTAACAGTTAACTATATAGAGTTAAGTTGTACCCTTAATCAAATATGTTATTATATTTCATCCAATTCACAATTAAAATTTAGGCAGGTAAAACGAAATGAATGACTAAACTAGTGTAAGTTAGTTTGCCTGTGGGACACCGTTGCTTCAGCTGGTCCCCTGTGGTCAATTCTTGCTTTGCCTGTGGGGCACCGTTGCTCCAGGACTGTTTTAAGGATGGAGCTCCGGTGCTCCACCACTGTTTTTCGAGTGGCCTGCATATCCACTTTTGTTGATGTCCAATTCTTTCCTAGAGGCCTACAACCACGTAGATCATTGTTTGGTCTGGATGTACACTCTCAGGACTGGACTTTACGAGCTTACATTAGATTATTTACCTACATATTATTTATAGTTGCTAGTGCTAATTTTACCTACATATTATTTACCTACCTGTCTATAAGATTTTATTTTATTCATTGCCACAATTAATTTAAGTAATGTGGTACCATAAACTTATAATTACAAATATACCATATTTTTATTGATCCCGATCCTCCCTGTTCCCCATATATATCCCCTCTAATTCCCTTGTATTTAATTGGGACTTAAATTCTAAAGAAACAACGTTTACCCAAATTAAAACTATTCTTTTAAACTAATTAAGACACCCCAATTTAAATAGAAGTACCCACTTATAATTCTTTTGAATGTCAAACTCTTCAAGTCCTACGCATTAACTACGTTCAAACATATTCGACGTGATTTTTATAAAATCTCATTTGATTAATGAAAATTAATTAGAATCTGAATCGGATTGTGAGAGAGAAATTTAATGAATTGAAATTAATAGGTTTGCTGAAATATGAATTATGCTTACTTTAGAGGACTGAACTTAATAGTTAATACACCATAAATTTAATTGAATTTAATATAGATTATATTTTAAAAAAATAACTTAGATCAAAATATAGTATAAAACTTACAAAGGTGATATATATATATAGCCATTTAGACATCTCATGCTTATTTAGACACCTCATGTTAAGTTGTTAACCTAATGACACATGTCCTTACTAAAACTATATTTTTACACAAAAAATACTTAACAGTTAACACTACTAATTGAAAAACTTAAGTAATCAAAACTTACAAACCAAATATTAAATGGGTAAATAAAATAGTACTCCACTACACAAAGTAAACATAAACAAAGAGATAAGTGTGAGTCTTTGACTTTCATTTCCTGTTCGATGTTCCCTCTGCTTGTCTTCTCCGTCGGCGACTCAACGCCATTGTTACAAAGCTCAATCATTTTCTCGCTCGACATTGCGAAATTCATTGATTAGTGTAAAAAATTTCTCCCCGTCGTCCACCTACACTCTTTACATATTACTGTTGTTGAGTTGCCTCCAAAATGTCGATCAAATCTGAAACAATTTGTTGGTTAATTACTGATCAAGAGAAGAAGCAATGAAGGAGATAGGTAAAGAATTGATTTTCTACATCGAGGAACATATAAGGTATGTCATTTTCTTCAAATTTACCTAGTTTTGGTTCCAATTTTCGAAATCAAATTGTATCTTGTTTCGAATTTTCGGGTCGTTCGTGGTCAAAGTACCCAAAATCGTTTGACCGGATCCGGTGCGGATCCCATACCAGCACCCGCACCAGTGTCGTGTCGACACGGGTGCGGCACCTAAACTGCCGTGTCGGAGCAACTTAGGTTATATTCGAGGTAGAGTGATTCTACTCGATGTAGAGACTGAAAAACTGGTGGGGTGAACCGGTAGTCGTCCAGGTCATAGGGCTTATTACAATGGAAATCATCGTCATGAGACCGCTCATCAAAAATGTAGCACCCCAAATTTACAACACTAGATACAGCATGAACTAAAACGGGCATATCACTAGGAATAGATATGTTAACCATAGTAAAAGTATCTAGCTTCTTTAAACGGGAAACTTCACGAGGAAGATATGCTCTAAGTACTTGCAAATGCCTCAACTTAACCAAATCCCATATGGTGTCTGGAAGATCGACGCTAACATCGGTAATCAATGTCTCGAGATTAACAAGAGAGCTTATAGGAAACGGAAGTATACCCAAAGAACTGCTACTGATTTGCAGGTACCTTAAATGAATCAAGAGTATAGTTTCATGGGGAAATGATTCTCCAACATCGACTTTTCCCAAATCCAACACGGTCAGTGATTTAAAAGCTCCTAAGGAGCCTGTAAGTGATGGGGACAGTGAATCGTCTACAGAGACATTGAAGCGCAAAGAAAGTTTACTTTCATAGCGAGAACTCCACTCCATAAAATCATCATTGAAAGAGGAAACAACAAGCCGAGAAGGCATAGTGGTTTCTAGTTGAGGATGATCATAATCAGAAATTTCAGATCTGCGCAAGACACAATAACAACGATGAAATAAGTATATGATAAACAAACAAAATAAAAGTGACGTCTGCCATTTCAGCGTGAATTTAGACATGCTCTAATTGCAAAAAAATTCACCTAGTGCCCTGATCACTAAGACATGGTCTTACCTAATTGCCCCCACTTACAAATGTTTTAAGTAATTGTCTTCCACATCATACCCCCTTATGAAAGGACTATTTTGCCCCAACTTGTTTAATTTACGCTGAACGTGTTTCCTTCTCTCTTTCCCCATTCCTGGCCTCCTACTTTCTTCTTTGTGTGCTGGAAATTTGGGATTTTTTCTTGTGTTTTCTTTATTCCAGAGATTTGAAGTTTTTTATAGCCTATGGCTATTAGATATTCATGTTTTGCATAGAGCTTAAAATCTTTACCATGGCCAAGAGTTGCATAGACTTTCTCTGCAAGGTGCTTATTGCAGTAGAGTTTAAAGTCTTGGCTGTTGCCAATACTTGCAGAGATGTTCCGTGTAAGTTGTCGCTTCCACCAGAATTTAGAGTCTTAGCTATTGCCAAGAGTTGCAGAGACTTTGTCTCCAACTTGTTCACTGCAGTAGAGGTAGAAATCTTGGCAATTACCAATACTCTTAGAGATTTTTAGTGTAAGGTCCCCCTTGCAGCAGAACTTAAAGTCTTGGCTATTGCCAAGAGTTGCAGAGACTTTCTCTGCAAGTTTTGTACTGCAATATAGGTAAAAGTCTTGGCAATTGCCAATACTTGCAAAGACTATTTGTACAAGTTGCTCCTTCCACTAGAGTTTAAAGTCCTGGTAATTGTCAATACTTGCAGAGACTATTTGTACAAGTTGCCCCTTCCGCTGGAGTTTAAAGTGTTGGCTATTGGCAATAGTTGTAGAGACTTTTTCTGTAGTTGTAGAGACCATGACAACATGGCTTAAAGTCTTGGCAATAGGCAAGAAGTCTCTACAAGTCTCTTATTGCAATAGAGTTTAAAGTCTTGGCTATTGCCAATACTTTAGAGATTTTCAGTGTAAGTTTTCCTTTGCAGCAGAACTTAAAGTCTTGGCTATTGTAGAGATTTTTTTCCTGAAGGTTGCCAGTGCAAGAGGGCTAAAAGTCTTGGCAATAGCCAAGAAGTCTCTCCCAGGTGCCCATTGCACCAGAGCTTAAACTCTTAGCTATAAGCCAAGGGTTGCAGAGAGTTTCTCTGCAAGTTGGCACTTGCAACAGGCCATAGAGTCTTGGCAATAGGCAAGAAGTGTATGTAGGGTGCTAATTGCACCAGAGCCTAAACTCTTGGCAATAGTTGCAGAGAACTTTACCCTTGCAACTTGAAGAAATCTTACGTTGAATCTTCTCTTGAACAGAGCAATCTGAAGGAATGGAGTTTTATGGTTTTCTTGATAGCGTGAATGGAGAAAAGGAAGGGGAGGGACTGGGGAGCGTCTTTTTATTGGTTTGTAGGGGTATTTTGGTCCGAATAAAATTTCACTAAACTAATGAGGGCATTTCTGCTAAACATCTGTTAGTGAAGACATTTTGGCAAACCAAAGCTACTCGTGTCATATTTTTGCAAATGAGCCCTCTAATTGTTCTCTTTTAAAAATAAAAAAGTGTGATCTTTGTAAATATTATTTTACCAATAACATACTAAATGATATAAAATATATGGGTTTCATATATTTGTGTCATAACGATTTAAAGTCACTTTGATTTTTTTTTTTAATTTTTTTTCTTACAAAAATTGTGCTGCTATTTAATTATATATTGCACAAAGATATCTCAACCATTAAATGTTTGATAGGACACATGGCGTGAATCTAATAATGCATTGAGCAATATTGGACAAAAAATTGATGGACAAAATCCGGACCCCTAAATTTATGGATCTCAAATCCTCGATTTAACAGTCACAAGAGATTCAAAATCATTCAAAATTGGAACATCTTATATGTGCATTTTAGTTATACTAGTTTCTCGACAAGTGCGTTGTACGTGTATACTTAGTGAAGTAGTACACATTTGTGTAAATAATTTCGTTGTTACTTAACCAAAGTTTTAAGTTAATAATTATATCTGAAAAACGATAATACAATTTATAGTGAACAATCAATCTCGATTATTGTATTGTGACACATCAAGGTTTCTTGTCATTATATAAGTATTTGACATGTCAAACAGAATAAATCTTTCCATATGAATTAGCTAGAAGGCATTTCATGTAGAGAAATACCTTTTTTGAAGGAACTTAATTTCTACATTTCATTGACAACTGTTACATTTGTCGCAAAATGAATCTTTTCTATTATATGCCACAAATATGATTTCATCAAATTTGCATGAATTAATTTTTTACAGATTTTGGAACAACGGCATTACTGGACAAAAATCTACTCAATGATCAATGACTTTTCACCAAAAGGTACATTGAGGTCCATTCAGGGCCGTCTCAAGAAGATTGGGGGCCTAAAGCCAAACTTCAAGGAGAGGCCCTATTATTTATTTTTTTCTATTTGAAGAACATTTTTTCCTATTTTTCGATTCAAGAATTTTATTATTTGTAAAAAATCAATCAAAGGTTCCTTTTTTATTTAATTAATTCTTTGGATTTTCTCCTTTTTTTTTTTCTCTTTTTGCACAGTCGGATTCATATTTTCTAGATGACATATTTATATTGAATAAATTCTAATAATAGCTAAAACAAAAAAATATATACTTAAGAAGTAACAATATCAACAAGAACAAATTCTCAATGAAAAAAATAAAATATTAAGTTAGAACAATAAACTTGGCTCAGGAATTGATAAGTTGATATAATAATATCAAAGTAGTGTTGGTGCTACTTCAATATAATGATTTGTTTTTGCAATTGCTTGAAAATTTGGAGAAAACGCCAATAAAAAAATTTTGATCTTTGTAACTTGTAAGAAGTCAATTCTATAGAAAATAAAGTATTTGTATTTAGAAGACTCGGAATATTCAATAAGAAAAGAATAAGAATTGTAAAAGAAGATAAATACTATAAGTAATTTTTAGGATATAAATTAGCCAACAAAAAAAAAATCCACCTAAATAAAGATAATATAATTACCAAAAAATAAAAACTCTTTCCACTTCCCTATCAATGCAACGGTTCCACTCCCCACATTAAAGGGATCACGTCATAGTATTTCTCCCTAAAATTTCTCTTATGAATTTCTCTTCTGAGATTGAATAGACACAATTGAAATTTCCTTTTTTTTTATAATATATATACTATACATTTTTTGGGAAATATGGGGCCCCAAGCCATCGCCTCATTGGCCTTACATTCTAGCCGGCCTTGGGTCCATTATTGAAAGTTCCTATCAACTAATTCAATTGTATAACGTTTTCCCATTGGTGCTTCGCCCCATATTATTAGTTTTACTCATCTTTTAACTTAGCAACGCTACTTTAATTTGTTTGGACAACTTTGTCATGGTTATTTGCTCGGCCATTAATCCAGCTTGCTATTGTAATCCATCAACAAAATTGTTGTCAAAGAATGTAAGGAGCAAAAGAGTTCTCTCAAATCCCAAAGTATTCTTCTCCAAGAAAACATGGAAAAATATCTAATTCAATGATGAACTAAGAAGAAAGTGGCATTAGATATGTCTGATCTCCAAGATCAGAATGAGAAGAAAGAAAAGTGTTTCTATATACGTGATGTTGACGATTAATTATTCTTACTTTGTCATGGATATATGTCAAACTTGTTGTATTGGGAAGACCTGATTTTCAAATCCTTTAGTTCCAACCTGAATCAGTAACGGAAAACAACACTTCTCATTTTTTTTTGCAGCGTTTCTCGTTGCATCTATTGCTAGGTCATCATTTAGAGGAGACATACAAATATAAAGGAAACAATCAAGATGATGGAAAGACAAATTATGAGGAACATGAAGACTTCTTCATAGAATGAAAAGGATGGCATGAAATTACATACCATTGCGATCTGTTCCGAAAATTAAATTATAAAGGAGATGTCCATATTAGTTGCTAGCCTTTGCAAAAATCTAAGACCGTAGATATTCTTCTAGTCATGCGAATCAAACTTCGGACTATCTAACACCCTTGAAACATAGATTACTACATCCAATTTTGATACGACCCGAAATCCGGTTAGGCCGTGCGGGCACCCGACATCCTCCTCTAGATCCGTCGGCCGAACCCTTACCAATTAAATTAGGAAAATAAATATAATAATTCGTAAATAAGGACAAGATTTAAAACAAAGACACAAACATACTGATACCTCTAAGCTCTATAAAAGAAATTACAGCTGACTGCCCAACATACTAGGTTTCGGTTATCCAGTCTAGACATCTAAGAGTACAAAAGAAGACAGATACCTCCTGAAGGGAGCAAAATGCAACTGAAATAATAACCAATAAACTGGTGGTCATCCAGAATAAAAGCTGGCTCACCCTGACAGCTGAAGTCGTCTTCGCTCTTTCACAACGTGGCGAACTCAATCCTGAAGTGAACCTGCCGAAACGAAATAGATAGACAAGAAACAAAACAACAAACAAGGATGAGTCAAAAGGACTCAATAAGTGGGGCAGACTAGCCACCTCAAAGAATAGGATAGCTAGCCAGGGAGAAGAAACAGATAAACCAAATTCCTCTTATTTAAATTATAAAAAGGCAGAGCCAGATAATAATCGAAAACACGTATGAAACCATAAACTCAACCAGGAATGCGAGCCAGAAACATATCAACAAATAAGCAATGCACGTATAAGCAGAACAGTAGTTATGTACCACAAGTTTACACAATGGTATGAAATGGTCACATGTGCCAAATGAATGGAGCGGAATCCTCCTGCTCCGAGGGCGGAATCCTCCTACCCTCCTCCTACCCTCAATATGATGCAATGGAGCGGAATCCTCTTGCTCCGAGGGCGGAATCCTCTTACCCTCAATATGATGCAATGGAGCGGAATCCTCCTGCTCCGAGGGCGGAATCCTCCTACCCTCAATGTGATGCAATGGAGCGGAATCCTCCTGCTCCGAGGGCAGAATCCTCCTACTCTCACCGGTGCGGGACTCTCATCGACTGCCGGGAAGTATATGTTCAACTCACAGCCAGAGTACAATGCTCAGATCCTCAATGCAATACCAACAACAGGACATAACAAATAATATACAATGTAAATCCAAAGCTAAGGCGTAATGAGTACGCCTATCGGCAGCTACACACGTAAGGAACACGTGGTAGAAAATCCACGAGGCCAGGTGCCTCCAAAGAAATGGATATAAACACTTACCTCTTCCAAAAGTTGGCATTGCTAATCAACAACCGCTTTATCCTTTGGTTTCATTGCCAAACGATCCCACTCTATTCAATAAGCAGAAAAATATATCGAATTAGGCTAAAGGCTTCATTCCCTACATCTTAGGGCAATCCGGTTAGGAACCTGATACCCTATTCGCATACGCAATACGCAGGCCAGACCTATGTACAGGGTTTATGGTCACCTAACCAAACTCTAAATAAATTATATTTATATGTTGCCCATAACTCACTGAGTACGAATATATAATCAATTCCATTATCGGGGTCCATTTGACCCTTTAAACTATTAATTGAACTTATTAAAACGATGTATAATATTCCAAGTTTTACCGTTAAAACATATTCAAACACACGTAATAAACTTAAATAATGTATTAAGATCATTACCTGAATGTTTCGGGGTAAAAATTCTACTATTTTCTCGGCTCTTTTCTCATTTCTGGCATTTTTCTCGCTGTGTCTTCTCTATTTCTCGTGTTTCTCTGTTTCTGTTCATTTTTGAATGCTGCTAAGACCTTTAGCTAAGGGATATTAATCCCTTAGCCCACTGTCAACACTTGCTCATTTTCTTTTTTTCTTTTTTTGTGTCTTTTCCCCTTTTTTTTTTCTTTTTCCTTTAAAATTCGCTGCTACGGTAAAAATTAAAACGGAACTCTACGAAATTCAAAATGATCCCAACTTTTGCATACAAGTTATACAAAATATATGTAGCATACTTGCTAAGACGGATCTCAAATCGAACTCCCAAAACTCAATATGCAAATTTATTGGAAAGAAGTCAAATTATTTAACTTTCGGCATTTTAGCAGAAACTAGCCGAACAACCTCGAAATCCACTTTCGAAAGTTCACAAAAGTCACAAATAATCATATGAATCTAATGGCGCTGTCGGATTTCGAATTGGATCTCATTCGCCAAAACTGAGCTCGAAAATCTCTTTTTAATATTTATCAACAATAAAAACTGAAATATTTTTCCGATGCCTAACCAAACGAGTTCTAATTTAGCTCAAATTTTACAGACAGGTCCTAATAGGCATTACGAATATTTTAAAATTATCAGCACAGCAATCAGAGTTCTAACTTCCGAAATGACTGACCGATGTCGTTTCAAATTTCTCATAAAAAGGAAGGAAACAAAAGGCACATCCCTATTTGAAGTAATATCTAACATATATGACAAGACGAACCAAGCTTACAAAGTCAACCTAAACAGTTTCTACCCCAAATTGTAACATTTTTCGAATGATATGATGTTCCTACTAAGAAAAATCACCTAGTCTTGAAGTAGCACACTGTAAATATTGTCCAATAGTTCATTCGCGTCTTGGATGATCTTTGTTTGGTTCTAAAGGCGGCCATACAAATTACTCCCTCCGTCCCAAATTAGTTGTCACTTTAGCAAATTGTGTTTGTCCCAAATTAGTTGTCACTTTAAGATTTAAGGCTAAATTGATTAATTTTTTCCAACTATACCCCTAATAATTAAAAAAATTCTCAAAAAAAGTTAATGGTGAAACATTAAATAGGGATAAGATAGTAAAATAAACGCCCTATTTAATGTCTTTCTTAATGAGCGTGAAAAAGCCTAGAGCGATAACTAAAATGGGACGGAGGGAGTATAAAATAGGTAGAAGATTTAATATTCCAATAGAGTAACCTAACATCGGTAAGCATATCTAATTATTTAGCACCAACAAAAGAGCACAATCTAGAAACTTGAAGTGATTCATTAACTAAAGGCGCATTAACTAAATATGAATAGAGGATAAAAGTGATTCCATACATCTTAGTCCATTTTTATGAAAAAAATAAAATTGATCAGTCTTGAACATATCAAATACCATCACTGAAGGATTATATATATTATTGTAGTTAAGAGTTGATGTCATAAGAAAATTTTTATTAGAGAATCAATGTTGAGTAAATTGACAAATTTAAACAAAGAGAAGAAAGAGATTATAGTGACACAAATTCGCATTCGAGTCAATATTCATCTAGCAGCAGCAATTACTCTCTGTGTTCTAAATACACCTAGTGTTCGAAACAAATTTCATTCTCATCCTAGTCCAATATAACATGTTCGACTTTTAGAAGTTCTTTAAACAAATAATTCAAGTTGAAACTCAGTAGCTACTTTACAAACTGTATTCTAAGCATTTTAGTACCATGGAAGCTTTTTTGCTTTTCAGAAACTCATTAGCTCACCAACAAAACAAATGAGGATTAGTGGCAATCTGAAAAGCTCACCAATAAACTATGCACTAGCTCCTACATTCCCATGATTCCTTTGAAGCTAGACCTTTTCGACTAATAGAGCTCTATTTGAAGAACGTATTGTTCGGATAAAATATAACTTGACAATACGAACTGAAAGGCAACTTTACATGGTCAACTAAATCCAGCTGACAAAGCTGCAGGAGGCATTCTTGATGATATGGAATGACTCAATGTAAGTTTTCATGTTAATCCTAATTCATATCAAATGAATTGTAGCAAGAATTTACCATATATTAACAGCACTTATATTGAACTGCAACTAATCAATGTCAAATTTGACTTTACATAGATACAAGAAAAGTGTAAGAAAATAAAATTCAGGGTAAAGAGGAATAAAGCTTAAAGCCTCTAATTAATAGAGTCCCTTATAGTGGTGAAGACGGACTCTACTATTAAATTGAAATCAGAATTTGCCATCTCATCAATTTGTATTTCCTTAATCTTCATGGCGGATTCCATGGTGTAGTTGCAGCAATTAAGCAACTTAACAAGTTTTAGGGAACTCAAGTACCCAAAGCTGGAAGGTATCTCTACGTCCTCACAATAATCCAACAACAGCTCCTGGATGCTTGGAAAAGCATCCTCCGAGATATTCCATACTATCATATTCATTGGACTCTCCATTTTCAAGACCTTAAGCTTAGGAAACGCGTTATCTTTCACATCCCACTTCCCCTCAAACGTGCCGTTCTCTATATTTAAATATTCAAGATTGGGTAGCTCCCCGATGGATGAAAGACTTTTCACAGGTTCACAAAATGGGAAATATTCCAATTTCAAAATTTTGAGAGTTGATGGGAACTCAAACACTAGTCGAGCAGGTGGAAATCGGCTGTCATATTGGAGGTAGAGTGATTCTACTCGATGTAGAGACTGAAAAAGGGTGAACCGGCAGTCGTCCAGGTCATAGGGCTTATTACAATGGAAATCATCGACATTAGGCTGCTCTTCAAAAATGTAGCACCCCAAATTTACAACATTAGATAGAGCATGAACTAAAACGGGCATATCACGAGGAAGAGATATGTGAACGTTAGTAAAAGTATCTAGCTTTTTCCAGTGGGAAACTTCAGGTGGATAGAAACCACATTCTGGAAGATATGCTCTAGGTACTTGCAAATGCCTCAACTTAACCAAATCCCATATCGTGTCTGGAAGATCGACACTAACATCGGTAATCAATGTCTCTAGATTAACAAGAGAGCTTATAGTTGATGGAAATGGAAGTCTACCCCCCCAATAAAGGCTATAATAACTGCTACTGATTTGCAGGTACCTTAAATGAATCAAGAGTATAGTTTCATGGGGAAATGATTTTCCAACATCGACTTTTCCCAAATCCAACACGGTCAGTGATTTAAAAGCTTCTAAGGAGCCTGTAAGTGATGGGGACAGTGAATCGTCTACAGAGACATTGAAGCGCAAAGAACGTTTACTTTCATAGCGAGAACTCCACTTCATACAATCGTCATTGAAAGAGGAAACAACAAGCCGAGAAGGCATAGTGGTTTCTAGTTGAGGATGATCATAATCAGAAATTTCAGATCTGCGCAAGACGCAACAACAACGATGAAATAAGTATATGATACCCAATACATCGAACAAACAAAATACAAGACCAAGAAGAGTTGGTATTTCTTACCCATAAAACCGTAGTAAATGGATTTCTTCAGCTTTTTTCATGCAAAATTGGTGTAACAGATCATGAATGCGAACATATTTGGCTTTACCCAAGCGAGTTCTTTTAGCAACCATTACAAGGTTTCTTCCAATAAGATCCATCAAGTAATTAGTTGCAACATGATCCAAGCTCTCCAAGTCATTATTCCGTGGTAAAAGTCCTTCACATATCCATAACTGAATCAGTTTCTGTACTGAAATTTGTTCATCCTCGGAAAAGGATCCAAAGTACAGAAAACATGGTTTCAAATCATGAGGTAATGTCTTGTAGCTCAATTCAACTACATCCATTAACCAATCTACATCATGGAAAAGGGTTGAACTCAAATTTTGCGATACCTCTTCCCAGTAATCCACTTCCTTTACTCCCATAACGCTCCTTGTAGGACATCATAACGCTCCTTTACAGCTTCATGAGAATACAATTTTGTCGCAAAAGTCGTTTTGCCCAATCCTGGCATCCCGACAATGGTTACAACATCTAATGGTTTTGGTCCTCCCACAAGTTGGTTGAGGAGCGCTTTCGCTTCGTCCTCACGTTCTAAAGTTATTGGTGGTGTGATATACCCGACTTCCATTTTTGTGATTGATGGTTTAACAAGAGAAGAAGCTCAACTTAAGTGTTAGTAACAAGTTACAATGATGATTGATATATAGTTTCAATCAAAGAAATTTAAAGGAAGCGTTTCTACTTTTTTTATTTCTTAGTCTTGGAAAATTAGTTTAATTATAGTACATACAATTATTGCACGCATTATGCATAAATCATGGATCTAGAATAATTAAAAAATGGTATGACAATTTTAAACTAGAATAATTAAAAGCAACCATTATGATTTATGTAAGGCCCACCATGTTAGTAAAGCGATTGTTCAACTTTAATAAACATGTTTATTGAGAGTCTCTCCCATTTGAGTCATTGTTATCTTTTTTCAATGTTTTTGAAGTTGTCAAAAGATTCCTCAATTAAATAAAGAAAAGTGGGTAGGAAGTTGGATAACTACATCAGGACTACCCTTGCTTCACCCTCTCTGCATCCAAATAAGATGTATTTCTGTTACAACTTATTTCAAGAACTATTAATAATACAAATATGATACGCCTTTCATATTCATTTGATGTGCTGACTCTGATTGTAATCAATCATCCGATTAAGTCAAGCTAAACCCACTCGGTCTTTGATGCACGGTGTCCGGTTGAACTTCCACTATCAACTGAATTGCAACTTGTCTCCGAACAATCCTCTTAACTCGCCATATCATCGAACACTAGGCAATGTGTGTCCGGTCTGATTTTGACCAATTCAATGACGTTTGCTCAAAAATTGCTTTCAAGTATAGGATAGGTTCATTTTTGGGAAATTTTCAGAAATAGGCAGCCCACTACCCAAAGTTACAAACAAGAGGCCATATTTTTTTTTTTCGTGCATAGCACCCACCCCTAAAATTACAAATTTTAGCACTCCTTCATAAAAAACACCCTAGCAACCAAATCTCCTCCATCCCAGCCACTAAGTCGTCGGCATACACCCTCTCCCGCCAGTGCTGTCGTTATCTAAATCATTGTTTTGGACAAGTTTATACACACAAATCTCCCCCAAAAATAAATTATACATGAATATACATAGATAAATGCGTAGCAATGAGAGAAATACAAAAATATATACACAAAAAAGTAAAAATTCATATAAACATCCTTAATATACAGATTTATTCACTTGCATATACATACTTATACAAATTTATATACATGTATAAAATTGTATAAATTTGTATAAGCATGTGTATAAATTTGTATAAACTTGCGGCGATCCCTATTTCGGAAAAAGGGTGAGAGCTCGGGTAAGATTCGAAAATATGAGTCATTTTTGGTAATTTTCGTCTTTTGCTTGTCTTTTAGTGTAATTATCCCTTCATTTTTGTCCTCAATATGACTCTTAATATAATTTGCAGAAGTGGGTCACTTTTCATCAATAGAGATTGTATATCCATAACCCTATAGTATGCCCTCAACGAAGACAAAGACTACTTAGTAAAAGGAGGGGGCATGGAGGTAAGCTAACATCTAAAATTCTCTCTTATTAACCAGCCGCGCAGGCTTGGGGGGAGAGGAGAAGGGAATAAAAGTTAAAATTACTTTTGAGCCATGACGTTCAGGCCACTGTGTCTTGGCTGTAAGAAGGCAGACTGGTTCTTTCTGCAGAAGAATAATAATGCGACTCAAGCTCCTTAAGACTAGCAGCTGCCTCTTCTCCAATTCTAGATAGCATGCTTTCTGTTTTCTCAGCCTGTTCAGTAAATTTTTCTGTTCTCTGCTCCACATGATCATTTAGAGATGCAAATCCTGAAAAAATGGCTGTTTGCTTCAACTCTGAAACCAACTTAAGCAGTGAATCAGCTGCTTGGACCTGTGGTTCATGCATCCGAAGTGAAAAGTGACTTTACATAGATACAATAAAAGTGTAAGAAAACAAAATTCAGGGTAAAGAGGAATAAAGCTTAAAGCCTCTAATTAATTGTCCCTTATAGTGCTTTGCCCCTTTAACTTGAAGACTTGAAAGTCCTTTTACCATTAGGACGACTACTACTACTACTACTACTACTACTACAACAACAACGACAACAACGACAACATACCCAGTAATATCTACAAGTGAGTCTGAGAGGATGAGATGTACAAGACCTTACCTCCACCTAGGTGAAGACCATTAGGACTCTGCTATTAAATTGAAATCAGAATTTGCCATCTCATCAATTTGTATTTCCTTAATCTTCAATGCGGATTCCACGGTGTAGTCGCAGCAATAAAGCAACTTAACAAGTTTTAGGGAACTCAAGTACCCAAAGCTGGAAGGTATCTCTACGTTCACACAATAACGCAACAACAGCTGCTGGAGGCTAGGAAAAGCATCATCCGAGATTGCACGCATTATGCATAACTCATGGATCTAGAATAATTAAAAAGTGGTATGACAATTTTAAACTAGAATAATTTAACAACCATTATGATTTATGTAAGGCCCACCATGTTAGTAAAGCGATTGTTCAACTTTAATAAACATGTTTATTGAGAGTCTCTCCCATTTGAGTCATTGTTATCTTTTTTCAATGTTTTTGAAGTTGTCAAAAGATTCCTCAATTAAATAAAGAAAAGTGGGTAGGAAGTTGGATAAATACATCAGGACTAAGGCTGTCCAATGGTCCGGTTTGCACCGGACCGGACCGGCGCAAGCCGGACCAAATGAAAAAAAAAATTACGCGGTTTGTTCCCCGACCCGTCACCCCCAAAATGAACCGACCGAACTGGACAAAAATGGACCGGAACTGGACCAAAAAATAAAAAAAAATTCAGGTGGGCTTGTGCAAAAAATAGCCGTTGGGCAACGGCTCTTTCACGCACAGCCGTTGGCCCAACGGCAAAAAAGGCCATATTTGCTCCCCCACCCCCCTAGGCGCGCCCATACCCCCCTCCCCCAACCTATTTTTTCTATAAATACCATCATTTTTCATCAATTTATTCATAATTTCTCTAATATTCTCTCTCAATCTCTCTTATTTCTACAAAGGCTATTTGCTAAATAATTCAAAGTTGCTCTTGCAAAAAGGGTTTAAGTGCTAAATTGTAATACAAAAAATATTTGGAGTGAAGTGGAAAATTGTTCGTTGCGGTTCCGGTGAAGTTTCAAAGTGCTACTACAAAAGGTCCGTCTAGTCCAAGAACTGGAAGATCCCAAGTTTAGGAATTTAGCGTAAAAATTTTGCCCAGCAGCCACTTTTAACACTGGTATTTGATTTGTGGCAACTATTTTCTCTGGTCTTACACTAAAGGCCACTTTTGGGCCTTTACTAAATAAATATTGACTTAAGTTCTGATAATTGACTGAAGTTTAGTCCATACGGCCCCTGAACTGAAGTTCCATCTTTAAGGACTGAACTTCAGTCCATATGGCCATGGACTGAACTTCAGTCCATGGTATGGCCATATGGCCCTGGACTGAAGTTCCATCTTAAGGACTGGACTAAACTTCAGTCCATATGGCCCTGGATTGAAGTTCAATATTTAAGGACTGAACTTCAATCCGGCCTCTAGACTGAAGTTCTATCTCTTTAAGCAAAAGTGGCCACAAACTAAATGTTTTGGTATTAGTGGCCTGTGCCCAAAGACCAGTGGCAAAAGTGGTCTTTCGTGCACTTTCCCCGAATTTATCACAAAAAATAATGATACCGGCAAAGCTCAGTGTACTCTTTGTAAGAAAGTTTGGAATTGGATTGATGAAACTGGATCAAATAATGGAGGGACGGGGAAGTTTAAGACTCACTTGAAATACCATCATGTCCCCGAATGGGCAGCTCGGGGTGGTGGCATATATCTGCAACCACGTGATAATTGAGTCGCTGAAGTTGAAGATTTATGTATTTTTCTAATTTCTAGTCTATTTTCTAGTTTTTATTTTCTAATTATGACTTTCCAACTTAATGTACTGTCGTATTGTTGAATAAAATGTGTGTTTTGTGTTGTTTATTTAGTCTACCATATTTTTTTTTTATCTATTTCAAACAATCAAAAACATAAGTTAAAAAACAAAAAAAGTTAACGAAACCGGACCAGACCGGTTCGAACCTGGACCGAAACGGTCTCACCTTGCCGGTTCCGATCTGGCATTGGTGCAAATGCACCGTTTGACCGGACCGGGACCGGACCGTTTTCGATTTTTTTTTTTTTTTTTTTTTTAATTTAACACCGGATCGGACCGGCGAAGGCGCACCGCAACCGGATCGGACCGGTGGACAGCCTTAACCAGGACTACCTTTGCTTCACCATTTGTGCCTCCAAATAAGATGTATTACTGTTACAACTAATTTCAAGAACTATTAATAATCTTAAATTTGACACAAATGTGATACGCCTTTCACATTCATTTGATGTGCTGACTCCCCATTGTAATCAATCATCCGATTAAGTCAAGCTAAACCCACTCGGTCTCTGATGCACGGTGTCCGGTTGAACTTCCACTATAAGCTGAATTGCAACTTGTCTCCGAACAATCCTCTTAACTTGCCACATCATTGAACACTTGGCAATGTGTGTCCAGTCTGATTTTGACCAATTCAATGACGTTTGCTCAAAAATTGCTTTCAAGTATAGGATAGGTTCATTTTTGTCCTCAATATGACTCTTAATATAATTTGCAGAAGTGGGTCACTTTTCATCAATAGAGATTGTATATCCATAACCCTATATATAGTATGCCCTCAACGAAGACAAAGACTACTTAGTAAGAGGAGGGGGCATGGAGGTAAGCTAACATCTAAAATTCTGTCTCTTATCAACCAGCCGCGCAGGCTTGGGGGGAGAGGGGATTAAAAGTTAAAATTACTTTTGAGCCATGACGTTCAGGTCACTGCGTCTTGGCTGTAAGAAGGCAGACTGGTTCTTTCTGCAGAAGAATAATAATATGACTCAAGCTCCTTAAGACTAGCAGCTGCCTCTTCTCCAATTCTAGATAGCATGCTTTCTGTTTTCTCAGCCTGTTCAGTAAATTCTTCTGTTCTTTGCTCCACATGATCATTTAGAGATGCAAATCCTGAAAAAATGGCTGTTTGCTTCAACTCTGAAACCAACTTAAGCAGTGAATGCTTGGACCTGTGGTTCATGCATCCGAAGTATTATATGATATCCGAAGGAAAATGAATTGCTAAGTTTTACAAAATCAGAAAATGCACATAATAACAGGAGAATAAGTTTTTGATAGCTGAGATTCAAGCATAATTTAATAGCTTAAGAATGGACCATCTCGGTGAATTTGGTCTTTGCATACATCTATTGCAGAGAAGGCAGAGGAGAACAAGCTATGTCAAGGATTCCGGCTGACAAGTACTCACAAGAAGGCACTGAGGCTACAAAAGCAGAGAGAATCATGCTTATAACCTCAAGAAATTGGAGATTCTGTTTATAAAGTTGTATGTACTTTGCCAGTTTCAGAAATCATGTATCTGTAGTATAACAAGAAGGGGAACATTCCCTTGTTTACGAAACCGGACTAAGAAAAGAGGAGTGGAACAGCTACCTTCCCAGTCTACTGGGGCTCTACCTATACTCATAAACCCCTTCCTTCTAGGCGAGTAAGCGCATAAACCCTATACTCATAAACCCCTTCCTTCTAGGCGAGTAAGCGCATAAACTTAAATTAGTACGAGAACACTATAGATTGCCATTTTAAATTGAAATGGCCTAGGTTTCAGATGTTCAGCCATATTCCAATAAAAGAGCACCGCAAGATAAATGAAAAAGTTCTGGCAATATTTAACTCAGGTCACAGTAAGTATACCTGTCAATCGGGCCGGGCTAGCTCGGTACCGGACCGGACCGGACCGGTAAAAGACCGGACCGGACCGGACCGGTTCATTATAAGCGGTCCGGGTCAAAGGGGAAGCGGGTTGCGGGCCGAGCCGGGCTTAAGAAAAAAGACCGGTTAGCCCGGACCGGTAAAAGACCGGTCTTTGGCCCACGGTGGACCGGACCGGACCGGTTTTTTCATAGAAAAATTATACTATACATCGAGGGAAATCGAGACATACTTTTGCCAAGAACATACAAAATATAATGTAGCATTTATTCCCTTTTAGAATCCCTCAATATGCAATAGTACAAAGATATTTTTAGCTTCATTAAGTACAACGAATGAACATATTCATTTACTATTTTTTCATTGCTAATCAAGAATATGTATTAATTAAGTATTTTATACAACTTATCTTCTTGGTTGTAAGAGAATTTGATAGTCTCAGTTTCTCACCCTTGAGTTGTAGTATTAAAGTTGTATCTATTTGACTAAGCGTACTATAGTAATGATGAGATAATACTTACTTAAATTAATAACAGTGATCTTTTACTTCATGAGTAGTGCATCAAATTTATATAGTAATTAAACTTGGTTTCCATCAATGAACCAAAGTATATGATTCTCAAAATGTTTGATCCTTTTCTTTCCTGCTTTCACATTCCTTCTTTTTTATATAGGATTATATGTCCTTCCAATTGCAAGTACAAAGTGATAGGCTTAGCTAAAATATGAAAAAGAAAAAAAAAAGAAAAAAATCGGACCGGACCGGTCCGGACCAGTCCGGTCCTTAATGGGCTAAGGGCCGAGCCGGGCTTCAATTTTTTGAAAAAAAGACCGGTTCGGACCGGACCGGTAATGGACCGGACCGGACCGGACCGGTACCGGGACCGGTGAGCCGACTCTTAACGGGCCGGTCCGAGCCGGTCCTGGCCCAATTGACAGGTATAACAGTAAGCCACTTTTTCCTTAATTTGCTAATACCAAAAATGTATTCATTCATATGCTAAGTTACTCGGACTCGGGTACGGGTATCCGACACGGGTACGGATCTAGAGGTCGGATTCGGCAAAATCTAAATTTAGAGATTCGAGGGTATGGATCCGCACACGGATACGGGTGCGGGGATCTGTCTAAAAATTTTCAAAATTCTAAAAATAAAGTCATAATCCTTAATTTTGATTCTTCCTAGAGAAGTCCTCTTCCCCAATATCTTTGCTTTTCTCTATTAAGTCGTCTTCCCAAGAGTTACCCTTTCAAAACATAAAATTAGAAATTCGACAATGTCGACAAAAGATGAAAAAGAGACAAAAGACTATAAATTTCTGCATAATTTTGAAGGTATGTCATTTCCAATGTCTATCTTGAGAGTCTATTTGTCAAAAAAAATCTTCAATTTTCTGTGGATTTTGGTCAAAGTATCCATTTTTATTTGACCACATCGGGTGTGAATCCCGTGTCCTATCCGACACGGATCCTATCCGACACAGATCCTATCCGACACGGGTACGACGGCAATTTTGAAGAGTCCGAGTAACTTAGTTCATATGAACATTGACATGTGATTTGAGACGTACATCTCATCGAACATCAAAGTTATGTACAAGTCAAAGGAAAAAAAATCCTCACCATTCTAGATGCACGCATCTCCATCATAAATGCTTCTTGCGAATTTCTGACTGGTGGATCATTAACCTATTATAAGCAATTATCATCAAGTGGAAACAAATATATTAACCATCTGCAAGAAGATAAACAAAAAATATCTCCTAATTTCACTTAAACAGTTTGAATCTAGCATAATGGCCTTTACAACTACACAAAGCAATGCCAGTATGGAACAAATGAGCAGCAAAAGAAGAGTTCAGGACAATGACATTATACACTTTTTCCCATTTCCCCCTTCATGCCATCTCAAAGTTTTATCCATTAATTCTAGATAAAGAAAGTTCTCTGCAAAAGTAATTAATTCATTTTATATATCTGATAAAAGAACACATTTTCAAAAGTTGTTTGATGTTTGTGTGTTGATGTAGGGCGAGCATTTGTTTCAAATTTTGCAAGGAAAGTAAACATAAGAATTGCAGATAGATTTAAAATGACTTCAACTACATGCCAGATAGATTTATCTATAGATTTAAAATGACCTCAACAACATGCCAGATAGAGTTATCACCGTACAACAAACAACAACATACCCGTGATATCCCACTAGTCTAGTTTGGGGAGGGTGAGATGTACGCAGAACTTACCCCCATCAAAGTGGAAAGACCGTTCCCGATAGATCCTCCGCAAATGACAAAATTTATGAAGCATGTTTGAAAAACACAATGAAAATACCATAATAAATAAAATACTGACACAGAACTAAAAAATACGCAATGTACATAGAAAACACAATTAGCAATAATATAAAATCAGTACATGACAGGAATAATATCACTGTACAACAACAACAACAAAAAACCCAGTGTAATCCAACAAGTGGGGTCTGGAGAGGGTGAGATGTACGCACCCCTTACCCCCACCTTGGTGGAGAGACTGTTTCCGGAAGACCCTCCGCTAGGAATAATATCACTGTAATCACAACAATTGCACAGAAAAGGTTAAACACAAATACAGGGCAGCCCGGTGCATGAAGCATCACACGATCATGCAGAATGGCCACACCTAGAGGGATGTAATGTGAGCAGTAAATTCTGATGCAAGCATCAGTGACTAATTTCACGGCTTAAACACGAATACAATAGTTTACAAAATACAATTATACTAAGTCCACGCAAACACATGTGTAATGAGTGTTATGAATTGTAAAGAGCTGTATGGAATGAGACTACTTTCCTCAATGTAAGTATTCATGTTATCCTAATTCATATCAAATGAATTGTAGCAAAAATTTACCATCACTTATATTGTTTGCTCAACTGCAACCAATCAATATGAAAAGTGTTAAGAAAATAAAATTCAGGGTAAAGAGGAATAAAGCGTTAAGCCTCTAATTAATAGTGTCCCTTTAACTTGAAGACTTGAAAGTCCTTTTACCATTAAGGCTACAACAACAACAACAACAACATACCAGTAATAATCCACAAGTGGGGTCTGGAGAGGGTGAGATATACGGAGACCTTACCTCCACCTAGGTGAAGACCATTAGGACTATACTATTAAATTGAAATCAGAATTTGCCATCTCATCAATTTGTATTTCCTTAATCTTCAATGCGGATTCCACGGTGTAGTCCCGGCAACCACGCAACTTAACAAGTTTTAGGGAACTCAAGTACCCAAAGCTGGAAGGTATCTCTACGTTCACACGATACAACAACAGCTGCTGGAGGCTAGGAAAAGCATCATCCGAGATATTCCATACTATCATATTCATTGGCCGGTACATTTTCAAGACCTTAAGCTTAGGAAACGCGTTATCTTTCACATCCCACTTCCCCTCAAACGGGCATTCATCTATATTTAAAAATTCAAGATTGGGTAGCTCCCCGATGGATGAAAGACTTCTCAAAGGTTCACAAAATGGGAAATCTTCCAATTTCAAAATTTTGAGAGTTGATGGGAACTCAAACACTCGTCGAGCTGGTGGATATGTGCTGCTATATATGAGGTAGAGTGATTCTACTCGATGTAGAGACTGAAAAAATGGTGGGGTGAACCGGTAGTCGTCCAGGTCGTAGGGCTTATTACAATGGAAATCATCGACATTAGACTGCTGATCAAAAATGTAGCACCCCAAATTTACAACATTAGATAGAGCATGAACTAAAACGGGCATATAACGAGGAAGAGATATGTTAACCATAGTAAAAGTATCTAGCTTCTTTAAACGGGAAACTTCAAGTGGATAGAAACCACATTCTGGAAGATATGCTGTAGGTACTTGCAGATGCCTCAAGTTAACCAAATCCCATATGGTGTCTGGAAGATCGACATCAATATCGGTTATCAATGTCTCTAGATTAACAAGAGAGCTTATAGTTGATGGAAATGGAAGTGTATCCCAAGAACTGCTACTGATTTGCAGGTACCTTAAATGAATCAAGAGTAATGTTTCATCAGGAAATGTTTCTCTAACATCGACTTTTCCCAAATCCAACACGGTTAGTGATTTAAAAGCTTCCAAGGAGCCTGCAAGTGATGGGGACATTAAAGTGTCTACAGAGACATTGAAGCGTAAGGAACATTTACTTTCATAGGGAGAACTCCACTTCATAAAATCGTCATTGAAAGAGGAAACAACAAGCCGAGAAGGCATAGTGGTTTCTAGTTGAGGATGATCATAATCAGAAATTTCAGATCTGCGCAAGACACAACAACAACGATGAAATAAGTATATGATACCCAATACATCGAACAAACAAAATACAAGACCAAGAAGAGTTGGTATTTCTTACCCATAAAACCGTAGTAAATGGATTTCTTCAGCTTTTTTCATGCAAAATTGGTGTAACAGATCATGAATGCGAACATATTTGGCTTTACCCAATAGAGTTCTTTTAGCAACCATTACGAGGTTTCTTCCAATAAGATCCATCAAGTAATTACTTGCAACATGATCCAAGCTCTCCAAGTCATTATTATGTGGTAAAAGTCCTTCACATATCCATAACTGAATCAGTTTCTGTACTGAAATTTGTTCATCCTCGGAAAAGGATCCAAAGTACAGAAAACATGGTTTCAAATCATGAGGTAATGTCTTGTAGCTCAATTCAACTACATCCATCAACCAATCTACATCATGGAAAAGGGTTGAACTCAAATTTTGCGATACCTCTTCCCAGTAATCCACTTCCTTTACTCCCTTGGCAAGAAGCCCTGCTGACAAAACTACTGCAATAGGTAATCCCGCGCAGCTTCTTGCTATTTCATTTCCGACTTCTTCAAGCTCACAAGGACAACTTTCTTCCCCGAACACTATTTTCTTCAACAGCTCGTAGCTTTCTTCGTTTGTAAGATGTCGAAGATGGTGTGGATTAGTTGAGGCATAGGAAGCCACTTCATCGAGCCTAGTAGTTAAAACAAGCCTACTTCCCTTGTTATCATCGGGGAAGATTAGTCGTAAATCATCCCATGCATCAGTACTCCACAGATCATCTACTACCACGAGGTATCTCTTTCCTATCAAGAATCTGCGTATTTCATCTGCCAATGCACTTTCTTCTGTTGTGGTATTTTCCTTGTCAATTCCTCTCATGATTTCCATTAATACCGATTTCCGATCATATGTTTGTGAAACACAACACCATGAGCGGACATCATAACGCTCCTTTACAGCTTCATGAGAATACAATTTTGTCGCAAAAGTCGTTTTGCCCAATCCTGGCATCCCGACGATGGTTACAACATCTAATGGTTTTGGTCCTCCCACAAGTTGGTTGAGGAGCGCTTTTGCTTCGTCCTCACGTTCTAAAGTTATTGGTGGTGTGATATACCCGACTTCCATTTTTGTGATTGATGGTTTAGTCTCACGCAAAGAAAATCAAGAGAGCAAGAGAAGAAGCTCAACTGTTACTAACGAGGTGATTCAGGTGACCCTTTATATAAATGATGATGGTAGGTATTAGTCGAGTGATTGTTCTCTTGTATTATATGTATATATCCGATTTTCATCTTAATCTGTATCGTTTTATATACTAATGTGTATGTTTATTTTGGATAAGCGTTAGTTTTACCAAAGAAATTCAAAGGACGCGTTTCTACTTTTTTTATTTCTTAGTCCTGGAAAAGTTAAGCAAATTAGTTTAATTATAGTACATACAATTATTGCACGCAATCGCATTATGCATAAATCATGGAACTAGAATAATTAAAAAGTGGTATGACAATTTTAAACTAGAATAATTATAATGTGCCAAAAGGTTAACAATGCCGTCCCACCAACTCCCATTTTCATGACTTACTTCCAAAAGCAACCATTATGATTTATGTAAGGCCCACCATGTTAGTACACAGGGACATCGAGCGAATGAGCCGAGTCCGAGTCGAGTCTAACCGAGCCCGATACGAGCTCTACCGAGCTTGGCTAGAGATTGACCGAGCCCGAGCCGACTTTTTTTCTTGTGTCCCCATACTTAATAATATAAAAAATAATATTTAAATTTTTCTTTTGATCATAATCATAGACAAGAATAAAAGTACTAGTTTATCAATTATTAACTATTGCATTAAAATATTAAATAACACATAGACTTATAATTTTTTTTTTTGGTAATTAAGCCTGAAGAGTGGAAGTTATACTTTAAAGAAAAAGTTATACAATTAATCAAGCTAATCGTGTCGAGCCGAGCTTGATCGAACTTTAACTGAGTCGAGCCAAATTTTAAATGAGACCGAGCTGAGCTGAGCTAAAAGGCAATCGAGTCAAGCCGAGCTCTGAGCTTCGAGTCGGCTCGGCTCAGCTCTATGCCATGGCCTACATGTTAGTAAAGTGAATGTTCAACGTTAATAAACATGTTTATTGAGAGTCTCCCATTTGAGTCATTGTTTTATCTTTTTTCAATGTTTTTGAAGTTGTCAAAAGATTCCTCAATTAAACAAAGAAAAGTGGGTAGGAAGTTAGATAAATACTTCAGGACTACCCTTGCTTCACCCTCTCTGCCTCCAAATACGATGTATTACTATTACAGCTTATTTCAACAACTATTAATAATCTTAAATTTGACACAAATGTGATACACCTTTCACATTCATTTGATGTGACTCCGATTGTAATCAGTCATCCGATTAAGTCACGCTAAACCCACTCAGGCCTTATTTGTTTGTACTTAATGGAGGTCTGAATCTGAATAGTACAGATGTCAACCCATTAAGTGTATTTGTTTTTTGTAAAAATTTATGACTGATTGCCTCTTAAGAGATCTGTCCGAAATAGATTTATGGCAAGGACTTTCTGGCGTTCAGATTTCAGTAGAAGAGTTGGCACCTTTTTCGGCTCCACTATTTGCTTTCTTGTAACTAGCTTTCTTTTCTTTCTTATTTGAAACTTTTGCTCTTTCGTGAACTGAAACTGACTTTCACACTCTTTTTTAATTCTGTTCTTTCTTGATTTGATTAATCTGCAGCATCATCCATATTTTCCTTATCCTTATGCATTTCATTGAAATAAGTTACTCCTAGAATCAATGTTCAATTAAATAATATTTAAGTAAAATATTAGCTAAAGTTGTATTTATAAAATCTTTGAGATAATTGTGTTTCTTGATATATATATTTTATTTTAGTTCAACATTTTATAAAATATAGAGACATGTTTAATTTTTTTTAAAATAATTTTATTTTTATATGAGATTATCTATAATAATTTATTGATTACAATGTTTAATTACTATTTTTAGCTATATATTACTATATTTAAATACATATAAATTACACTCATTCAGATGTTGAAAAAACAAACAATCTTAATAATTTAATATTCAGATCCTGCGACAACATCTTAATATCCAGATGTATATTCAGATTCAGACATCTTAATCTTAATAAAAACAAATGGCCCCTCGGTCTCTGATGAACGGTGTCTAGTTGAACGTCCACTATAAGCTGAAATGCAACTTGTCTCTAAACAATCCTCTTTAACTTGCCACATCATCGAACACTTGTCAATGTGTGTCCGGTCTGATTTTGACCAATTCAATGACGTTTGCTCAAAAATTGCTTTCAAGTTTAGGATAGGTTCATTTTTGTCCTCAATATGACTCTTAATATAATTTGCAGAAGTGGGTCACTTTTCATCTATAGAGATTGTATATCCATAACCCTATAGTATGCCCTCAACGAAGACAAATACTACTTAGTAAGAGGAGGGGGCATGGAGGTAAGCTAACATCTAAAATTCTGTCTCTTATCAACCAGCCGCGCAGGCTTGGGGGAGAGGGGAGAGGGGATTAAAAGTTAAAAAATAATTAAAGTGACGTCCGCCGTTTATAAAACGTCAATGTTAGCAGCTTTTTGTGCCCGTAGGCCTCATAAACAATAAATGTTTCAGCGAGAATTTAGACATGCTCTAATTGCAAAAAAATTCACCTAGTGCCCTCAATAAGACATGGTCTTACCTAATTGCCCCCCACTTACAAATATTTTAAGTAAATGCCCTCCACATCATACCCCCTCATGAAAGGACTATTTTGCCCCAACTTGTTTAATTCATGCTGAACATGTTTCCTTCTCTCTTTCCCCATTCCTGGCCTCCTTCTTTCTTCTTTGTGTGCTGAAAATTTGGAATTTTTCCTTGTGTTTGCTTGATTCCAGTGATTTGAAGTTTTTTATTGCTTATGGCTATTAGATATTCATGTTTTGCATAGAGCTTAAAATCTTGACCATGGCCAAGAGTTGCATAGACTTTCTCTGCAAGGTGCTTATTGCAGTAGAGTTTAAAGTCTTGGCTATTGCCAATACTTGCAGAGATGTTCCGTGTAAGTTGTCGCTTCCACCAGAACTTAGAGTCTTGGCTATTGCATAATAAACATGGTCAAGAGCTCTACCAAGCTTGGCTAGAGATTGACCGAGCCGACTTTTTTTCTTGTGTCCCCATACTTAATAATATAAAAAATAATATTTAAATTTCTCTTCTGGTCATAATCATAGATAAGAATAAAAGTACTAGTTTATCAATTATTAACTAATGCTTTAAAATATTAAATAACACGTAGAATTACAATTTTTTTTGGTAATTAAGCCAGAAGAATGGAAGTTATACTTTTAAAAAAAAAGTTGTACGATTAATCAAGCTAATCGTGTCGAGCCGAGCTTGATCGAATTTTAACCGAGCAGAGCCAAACTTTAAATGAGACCGAGCCGAGCTGAGCTAAAAAGCAATCGAGCCGAGCTCCGAGCCGGCTCAGCTCTATGACCAGGCCTACATGTTAGTAAAGTGAATGTTCAACGTTAATAAACATGTTTATTAAGAGTCTCCCATTTGAGTCATTGTTTTATCTTTTTTCAATGTTTTTGAAGTTGTCAAAAGATTCCTCAATTAAACAAAGAAAAGTGGGTAGGAAGTTAGATAAATACTACAGGACTACCCTTGCTTCACCCTCTCTGCCTCCAAATAGGGGTGTCAACGGTTCGGTTTGGTCGATTTTTTCATCAAATTTATACCATATTAATTTTTCGGTTACTTTATTGTGCATAACCAAAATAAGACTTTTCAAAACCGTCCCATTCGTGTCGGTTTTCCTTCAGTTTCGGTTCCGTTTCGATAATTTTTGGTAAATTTTTTTAGAACTCAGTGGTAGAATCGTATCATTATTAGAATGTACCATTTTTATTTAAAATACCTATAAATTTAATATAACACATATGATTTAAGATAATATTTGAATGAATAATGAAAACTAGTCGTAACTAATATTTAAGTACTCGACATATTTTCGTTCTCCAGTATCGAGCTACATGTGATTGTCACTCTATATTAAGCAGATAAAAGAACACGATACCATATACATGACTTTGGTAAAATTTATTTATAAGGCAATTAATCAAAAGAACATTATTCTATAGTGATATTATAAAACCAATGAAGCAAAGACAAAAGAATTCTAAATAACACGAGTTGACAGATATTGAGAAATTTAAACGAGTAGAAAAATATTTGATATCTTAGTCACTTAGTAGCTTGATATTTGCTGAAGTTTATTAGTCGTACCAATTGATTTAGTTTCAACAGAATTATATGAGTGCGGATGAGTTTGGTAGTTTTCACTTTCGGTGCTAATTAGTATATGCACCGTTGTGTTTCCATAACCTCAAGGTCCAAGACCTCGACTAAAAATGTTTGCTAATATTTATATTTAGATTTAACACATAATATATATATTATATTCGGTATTTTTTCGGTTATTTATATTTTATAAAAAAAAAACTATCTTTTTTATTCGGTACGGTTATTGATTTATATTCAAACCATCGGTTTTGGTAAAAATAACCTAAGAATCGGTTTGATTCGGTACGGTTCGGTCAGTTTTTCAAAAACTATTGACACCCTTACCTCCAAATACGATGTATTACTGTTACAGCTTATTTCAAGAACTACTAATAATCTTAAATTTGACACAAATGCTATACGCCTTTCACATTCATTTGATGTGCTGGCTCCGATTGCAATCAAGCATCCGATTAAGTCAAGCTAAACCCACTCGGTCTCTGATGAACGGTGTCTGGTTGAACGTCCACTATAAGCTGAATTGCAACTTGTCTCCGAACAATCCTCTTAACTTGCCACATCATCGAACACTTGGCAATGTGTGTCCGGTCTGATTTTGACCAATTCAATGACGTTTGCTCAAAAATTGCTTTCAAGTATAGGATAAGTTCATTTTTGTCCTCAATATGACTCTGAACATAAATAGTCCTTTAACTTTGCAGAAGTGGGTCACTTTTCATCAATAGAGATTGTATATCCATAACCCCATAGTATGCCCTCAACAAAGACAAATACTACTTAGTAAGAAGAGGGGGCATGGAGGTAAGCTAATATCTAAAAATCTGTCTCTTATCATCCAGCCGCGCAGGCTTGGGGGGAGAGGGGAGAGGGGAGAGGGGATTAAAAGTTAAAATTACTTTTGAGGCACGACGTTCAGGCCACTGCGTCTTGGCTGTAAGAAGGCAGACAGGTTCTTTCTGCAGAAGAATAATAATGCGACTCAAGCTCCTTAAGACTAGCAGCTGCCTCTTCTCCAATTCTAGATAGCATGCTTTCTGTTTTCTCAGCCTGTTCAGTAAATTCTTCTGTTTGCTGCTCCACATGATCATTTAGAGATGCAAATCCTGAAAAAATGGCTGTTTGCTTCTGTTGGAGAAACAAAAGATCGTGTTGATATTGATTAATGGTTACCTCATGCAGAGGTCCTGTTGAGTTATGTTAATGGAAGAGAAAGAATTATGGAAGAGAAACAGTTTTCGGATTTTACAAAGAAGAAGACCATCCGTTTAGTTTCTCAATGAGTCATGCCTTTGACTCAATCTCAGCCCTCTATTATTTTGAGATCTTGAACGTACACTTGGACAGAGCAAGCTGACTAGGACAGAGGAGTATCATTTTCCATTTACAGAATACATACTACAATTGTACATATCCATATTACCAGATATAGCTAGACATGTAAATAAAATAGTGGAGCAACATTTTCCATTTTTGGTTAAGAGGTTAGCAAATAGAAATAGGACAGCTGTTATATCTGTTACACAATTAGCTGTATATATACAGCAATGTATCCATACTTGACATACAAGAAAAATAGAAGAACATTTTATCTTGTTCAAATTTCATCTTGTTTCCAACATGGTATCAGAGCAGGATCATCAGATCCTACTCTAGCTTTGTTCTTCATCAATCCTTCTTCAGAACCTTTTTCTTCTTGCATTGTTTTGAATTTTTAAGATCATGAATCCACCAACTTTTGCAGCAGTAACTGCTGGAACCTTAGGAGCTACTGGATCTGGCTCCAATGCTGAGGAGATCACTTCCTCTCACCCTTACTTCATCTCTCCATCTGACTCACCTGGAATGAATCTGGTGAATAACCCATTTGATGGAAAAGGTTATGCAGGATGGAAAAGAGCTATGCTTATTGCCCTTACTGCAAAGAACAAAGCTAGATTTGTAGATGGAACTGCAGCTGAACCAGACTCAAACACAGATCTACACAAGGCTTGGAGCAGAGCAAACAACATGGTAATTTCTTGGTTACTTAACTCTCTTTCTAGGGAAATTTCTGACAGTGTGATTTATTCCACTACTGCAAATGATATTTGGAATGAGTTAGAACAAAGATATGGCCAAAGCTCTGGGCCAAAGTTATTTCAGCTCCAAAAGGAGCTTAGTGATGTGGTTCAGGGTTCCAATGACATAGCTAACTACTTTACTAAGTTAAAGAAATTATGGGATGAACTTGATGCACTTGACACTTTTATGGTTTGTAGCTGTGGTTGTACCTGTGGAGCAAAGGAAAAAAATGTCAAGGCAAAACAGAATGAAAGGCTTTTACAATTTCTTATGGGGCTTAATGATTCTTATTGTGCTGCAAGGGGAAATATATTAATGATTTCTCCTTTACCAACTGTTGCAAATGCATATGCACTTTTAATGCAAGAAGAAAGACAAAGGGAGATGAACAATGTACCTAAGTTCCCTGGTGAAAGCTCTTCTTTTATTGTTACCAGTCAGAACACTAAAGGAACTAAGGGGTACCAGAATCAAAAATATCAGAAGCCTAAGTTTACTAATGCAAAGAAACCAGAACTATTTTGTAGGTATTGTAAGAAGGATGGGCATTTGATTGAGGACTGTCGCAAGCTTGCCTATAAGAACAAGTTAAATCAGTCCAATCCCCAAGGAAATGCAGCAGTTAATACCAGTGACAACACTGAATCTCTTTCTTTCAATGGAGAAATCAGTGAACCAGCAAAGCTTCTCACCCAGGAACAGCTGGGACAAATTTTTCAGTTGTTCCAACAAATGAAAACCAGTGAACAGGGAACAAGCACAGAAACCATGGCCAATGCCAACTATGCTGGTAAAATTTTCCAGCCCTTTTCTCTTCATTCAAAAATGCATGGTGAATTCTCTTTGACACATTGGATTGTTGACTCAGGTGCATCTGAGCACATGAGTTTCAACAGAAAACTTTTTATGACTCTTCACAGCCTACCTAAACCTGTTTCCATCACCTTACCAAATTCTCACAAGGTTCAGGTCACTCATGTAGGGTCAATTCAGCTTAACCCTAAGTTACTAATTCACAATGTGCTTTTTGTCCCGGATTTTAGATTCAACTTGCTTTCTGTTCACAAGTTGTGTAAACAGTTTCAGTGTTCTATCATCTTTACCCCCTTCTAAATGTGTCTTGCAGGACCCTTCAATGAGGATCCCAATGGGCCTTGGTGAATCACAAAAGGGTCTCTATGTGCTAAGGGAAAGTCAGCCAGTTTCTTCTTCTCAAGTCAAGCCAGTTTAAGCTTTTTCATTCAATAAATTGTCTGTCACTAGTTTAAATTGTTCTTTGAATTCAGATGTAAAGAACAGATTATGGCATTGTAGGTTAGGGCACATGCCTTTATCAAACATGAGAAATCTTAGTGCTATTCCTTTTTCAGTTTGCTCTAAATTTGATGTTCCTTGTGAAATGTGTCCCTTAGCAAAGCAAGCTAAATTACCCTTTCCTAACAGTCAGATAACAAGCAATGCAGTGTTTGATTTAATTCACATTGATACATGGGGTCCCTATCAATTGCCCACCTATGATGGATATAAATATTTTTTAACCATTGTAGATGACTTTAGTAGGGCTACCTGGACATTTCTTCTAACTACTAAGAGCAATGCCTTTCCAATGTTGAAGTTTTTTCTTTCTATGGTGGAAAGACAGTTTGATAAAAGAGTCAAGAAGATTAGATCAGACAATGCTTGGGAATTGGGATCCAGTTTTGAGAATTCTGAATTTTTATCTTCTAAAGGAATAATTCATCAGACCTCTTGTGTTGCTACACCACAACAAAATGGCGTAGTTGAGAGGAAACACAAGCATTTGCTAGAAGTGACTAGGGCTTTACTTTTTCAGTCCCATCTGCCTATCAAATTCTGGGGAGATTGCCTAATGACAGCCACTTATTTGATCAACAAATGTCCCACCAAGATCCTCAATTTTAAAACCCCATATGAGATATTGTTTGGCAAAAGCCCAAGTTACTCTCACCTTAGAGTTTTTGGTTGTTTGTGTTTTGCTTCCACTCAGACCCAAGGTAGAAGAAAACTGGATCCAAGAGCCCAGTCCTGTGTTTTCTTGGGATATCCCTCTGGTAAGAAGGGTTATAAGTTGTTGAACCTTCAATCAGACAGAATTTTTGTCTCAAGAAATGTTGTTTTTTATGAAAATGTGTTCCCTTTTTCTGTTGTTAATGTTCAGCCTCCTATATTCCCTCTTGAGTCAGTTTCTGAATGCTCTCATGAGGATTTGACTACTACTTCACCATCAGAATCCCCTTCCCCCTCAGTTCCACTATCCCCTCCCTCACCACCCTCCTATTCACCTAATCCATCTCCACCAGTTTCTAGCCTACCTAGTCCTCCCTTACCTTTAAAGAAATCTAGCAGAATCTCAAAGCCTCTATCTTACTTGCAGGATTATGTTTGTGACACCATTAAATTTTCTAATATTACTGCCACTTGTTTCCTAGCCCCTCTATCAGCCCCTTCCTATAGCTTTACCTCTTTATCTTCCACCAACCATCAACTTCTCAATTCTCTTTCTCAAATTAAAGAACCAAGTTCTCTTGTTGAGGCCATGCATCACCCAGGATGGCAGGCAGCTATGGCAAAAGAATATGAAGCACTGGTTGATAACAAGACATGGGATTTAGTTACTTTACCACCTGGAAAGAAAGCCTTACCTTGTAAATGGGTTTACAAGGTTAAGCTAAAATCAGATGGATCAGTAGAAAGACTAAAGGCTCGCTTGGTTGTGAGGGGTGATATTCAAAGGGAAGGAGTTGATTTCAATGAGACCTTCAGTCCAGTGGTCAAAATGACCACTATTAGGTCCATTCTAGCTGTGGCAGTAAAAAAGGGTTGGGGTCTGTTTCAACTAGATGTTGACAATGCGTTTTTACATGGAGGGCTTGAAGAAGTTTATATGAAATTCCCAGCTGGAATTTCAGGGAATTCGTCTAATCTTGTGTGTAGATTGAGGAAATCCCTTTATGGCATTCGTCAGGCCTCTAGACAGTGGTATGCGCGACTCACTGCTGCTTTGAACTTCAAGGGCCACTCACATTCCTTGAATGATTATTCTTTATTTTACAAAAGGAATGGAGACCTAGTTACTCTAGTAGCAGTTTATGTCGATGACATTCTATTGACAGGTAATGATTTTGAAGAGATGCAGGCACTAAAATCATTTTTGAACTCAGAATTTCGCATCAAAGATTTGGGAAACTTACACTTCTTTTTAGGCATGGAGGTTTTGAGAGAGCCACACGGTTTGATTCTAAGCCAACGAAAGTTTGCACTAGAGCTCTTGACAGAATTTGACTGTCTTGGCATGCGTCCAGTTTCTTCTCCTTTGGACCCTACCTGCAAATTAAAAGCAGATCTGGGTGAACCTTTTCATGATCCAACATTGTACAGAAAATTAATAGGGAAATTAAATTTCCTTACACATACACGCCCAGATCTGTCTTTTAGCGTTCAACATCTGAGTCAATACATGCAGAACCCACGGCTTCCTCATTTTGAAGCAGGAATACATGTTTTGAGATACATCCTTTCTGATCCTGGTCTTGGGCTTTTCATGACTGCGTCACCATCGTTAAAGCTTCTTGCTTTTTGCGATGCGGATTGGGTCACTTGTCCTGAGACTCGCCGCTCCGTTAGTGGATTTTTCATCAGCCTTGGAGGTTCACCCATATCTTGGAAGTCCAAGAAACAGTCTTCCCTTTCCCTCTCCTCCGCTGAAGCGGAATATCGCTCTATGCGACGTGTAGTCGCCGAAGTGACTTGGCTCGTTCGTCTCTTGGAGGATCTTTCAATTCCTCCGTCGCTTCCTATTCCTCTCAATTCCGATAGCCAAGCAGCGATTCACATCGCTAAAAATCCCATCTTTCATGAACGGACGAAGCATGTGGATCTAGATTGCCACTTCGTCCGTCAACAATTTCTAGCCGGGCTTATTTCCTTGTCATTCGTACCTTCATCTTCTCAATTGGCCGATCTATTTACCAAGCCACTTGCTGGACCCTCTCACCGGAATTTATTACACAAGTTGGGTGTTCATTCTGCCCCCTCCAACTTGAGGGGGGTGTTGGAGAAACAAAAGATCGTGTTGATATTGATTAATGGTTACCTCATGCAGAGGTCCTGTTGAGTTATGTTAATGGAAGAGAAAGAATTATGGAAGAGAAACAGTTTTCGGATTTTACAAAGAAGAAGACCATCCGTTTAGTTTCTCAATGAGTCATGCCTTTGACTCAATCTCAGCCCTCTATTATTTTGAGATCTTGAACGTACACTTGGACAGAGCAAGCTGACTAGGACAGAGGAGTATCATTTTCCATTTACAGAATACATACTACAATTATACATATCCATATTACCAGATATAGCTAGACATGTAAATAAAATAGTGGAGCAACATTTTCCATTTTTGGTTAAGAGGTTAGCAAATAGAAATAGGACAGCTGTTATATCTGTTACACAATTAGCTGTATATATACAGCAATGTATCTATACTTGACATACAAGAAAAATAGAAGAACGTTTTATCTTGTTCAAATTTCATCTTGTTTCCAACAGCTTCAACTCTGATACCAATTTAAGCAGTGAGTCTGCTGCTTGGACCTGTGTTCATGCATCCGAAGTATTATATGAGATCTGAAGGGAAATGAATTGCTAAGTTTTACAAAATCAGAAAATGCACATAATAACAGGAGAATAAGTTCTTAATAGCTGAGATTCAAGCATAATTTAATAGCTTAAGAATGGACCATCTCGGTGAATTTGGTCTTTGCATACATCTATTGCAGAGAAGGCAGAGGAGAACAAGCTATGTCAAGGATTCCGGCTGACAAGTACTCACAAGAAGGCACTGAGGCTACAAAAGCAGAGAGAATCATGCTTATAACCTCAAGAAATTGGAGATTCTGTTTATAAAGTTGTATGTACTTTGCCAGTTTCAGAAATCATGTATCTGTAGTATAACAAGAAGGGGAACATTCCCTTGTTTACGAAACCGGACTAAGAAAAGAGGAGTGGAACAGCTACCTTCCCAGTCTACTGGGGCTCTACCTATACTCATAAACCCCTTCCTTCTAGGCGAGTAAGGGCATAAACTTAAATTAGTACGAGAACACTATAGATTGCCATTTAAAATGGAAATGGCCTATGTTTCAGATGTTCAGCCATATTCCAATAAAAAAGCACTACAAGAGAAATGAAAAGGTTCTGGCAATATGTAAACTCAGGTCACAGTAAGCACTTTTTCCTTACTTTGCTAACACCAAAAATGTAATCATTCATATGAACATTGACATGTGATTTGAGGCGTACATCCCATTGAACATCAAAGCTAAGTACAAGTGAAGGGAAAAAAAATCCTCACCATTATAGACGCACGCATCTCCATCATAAAAGCTTCTTGTGAATTTCTGACTGGTGGATCATTAACCTATTATAAGCAATTATCATCAAGTGGAAACAAATATATTAACCATCTGCAAGAAGATAAACAAAAAATATCTCCTAATTTCACTTAAACAGTTTGAATCTAGCATAATGGCCTTTACAACTACACAAAGCAATGCCAGTATGGAACAAATGAGCAGCAAAAGAAGAGTTCAGGACAATGACATTATACACTTTTTCCCATTTCCCCCTTCATGCCATCTCAAAGTTTTATCCTTTAATTGTAGATAAAGTTCTCTGCAAAAGTAATTAATTAATTTTATATATCTGATAAAAGAACACATTCACAAAAGCTGTTCGATGTTTGTGGGTTGATGTAGGGCGAGCATTTGTGTCAAATTTTGCAAGTAAACATAAGAATTGCAGATAGATTTAAAATGACCTCAACTACATGCCAGATGGATTTATCACTGTACAACAAACAACAATAACATACCCAATGATATCCCACTAATGCGGTCTACGCAGATTTTACCTCCACCAAAGTGGAGAGGCTTTTTCTGATAGACTCGGCTAAAAGAAAATATTTATGAAAGCATGTCTGAAAAACGCGATGAAAATACCATGGTAAAGAAGATACTGACACAGAACTAAAAAAATATCCAATGTACATAGAAAATACCAATAGCAGTAAGGACGAGGAATAAGATAAAAACAAGACATTACATGAATAATATCACTGTAATCACAACAATTGCACAAAAAAGGTTAAACACAAGCACAGGGGCAACCCAATGCACGAAACATTATCACGCAGAGTCTGGGAAGGGCCACACCTAGAGGGATGTAATGTAAGCAGTATAGACTGAGCATCAGTGGCTGATTTCGCGGCTTAAACACGAATACAATATTTAATAAAATACATTTACACTAAGTCCACGCAAACACACACGTAATGAGTGTTATGAATTGCGGAAAAGGGCGAAAATTGCCCCTCTACTATGGAAAATCGGACTAGTTTACCCTCCGTTAAGTTTTTGGATCTACCACACCCCTGCCGTTACCAAAGTACACCATTTTGCCCTTAAAACCGACGGGCCTCCTGCATGTCAACAACGTGGCTGCCACCTCACTGCTATGTAGATCCAAACCATAGTAGAGGGGCAAATTTGGCCCTTTTCCGTTTTTTCCAAAGTCGTTTCTGGACTAAGTTTCAATATGCTTAGAAGAGTTATTATAAGAGTTATTATAAGAGAGAAAAATGTGCTAAGAATGGTAGATAAGATATTTTGCGAGAAATACGGAATTAAAATGATACTCTCTTCAGTTTGGTTCCATAAGAAAGATATACTTTTGAATTTTGTGACTAAAATTATCTTTATTAAAGATGAGATAAAAGTTTAAAAATAAAATTATTTCTAAATAAATATATATGTTCTTTTTAAAAAGACTAAAAGGTAAAATGTGTTACTCCTATTAAAGTGGATGAACAGTTCTTTCCGGTGTTTCAATTTAAAAACTATTTTAAATTTATCACAAAAAGTGATTTTTGCTACATATTGACTTATTAACTTTAGTTTAATCTCTTTTTCTTTAATGGCATACTTTTTGTAACAATAGAAAAAATATATTTTATGTTTGAGTGCCAAAATCTGTTGTTCTAAGAAAATTATTTTTACTAATTAGGTTTTCCTTTTGTGCACTTAATTTGGGTTCACTTGTTACTTTCTTGAGAGCTTTCCTTTATTCCTTTATGGGTCATAAGCTTATAACTCATTCTTATTAAAATTAGCTCATGTAGATGTGTGTTGTAAATCGTAAGTTTGTAATATAAGTACATAACTAAGAAAAACTACTAAAATATCTATACAATACTTTTCAATGAATGAATTTTATACATATAAAAATCTAAAAATAACATATACGTAATGTCGGTTCGGTTTGGTTTCGGTTCGGTTTTTTTTATGGGTAACATCAAACCAAACCTAATATGTCGGTTTTTTTTTTCGCCTAACACCAAACCAAGTCAAACCAAACCGTAGTCGGTTTTTTTTTCTCGATTTGTCGGTTTGGTTCGATTTACTGGTTTGGTTTGTACAGCCCTAGTCATGGTTGTACGAATGTATTTCACATCATCTCTACATAAAATTTCAACACTACCTGCGTAGTCTCTCTCCCCAGTGTGAATAAGAAAGTGCCTTTTTAGCTTGTTTACCATCACTTATATTGTTTGCTCAACTGCAACCAATCAATGTGAAAAGTGACTTTACATAGATACAAGAAAAGTGTAAGAAAATAAAATTCAGCGTAAAGAGGAATAAAAGTTAAAGCCTCTAATTAATAGTGTCCCTTTAACTTGAAGACTTGAAAGTCCTTTTACCATTAGGACAACAACAACAACAACAACAACAACAACAACGACATACCAAGTAATATTCACAAGTGGGGTCTGAGTGGATGAGATGTACAAGACCTTACCTCTACCTAGGTGAAAACCATTAGGACTCCACTATTAAATTGAAATCAGAATTTGCCATCTCATCAATTTGTATTTCCTTAATCTTCAATGCGGATTCCACTGTGTTTTTGCAGCAATCAAGCAACTTAACAAGTTTTAGGGAACTCAAGTACCCAAAGCTGGAAGGTATCTCTACGTACTTACAATAATCCAACAACAGCTGCTGGAGGATAGGAAAAGCATCCTCCGAGATATTCCATACTATCATATTCATTGGCTTGTACATTTTCAAGACCTTAAGCTTAGGAAACGCGTTATCTTTCACATCCCACTTCCCCTGAAACCTGCATTTCTCTATCTTTAAAAGTTCAAGATTGGGTAGCTCCCCGATGGATGAAAGACTTCTCAAAGGTTCACAAAATGGGAAATCTTCCAATTTCAAAGATTTGAGAGTTGATGGAAAATCAAACACTCGTCGAGCTGGTTGAAGAAAATTGTAATATACGAGGTAAAGTGATTCTACTCGATGTAGAGACTGAAAAAGTGGTGGGGTGAACCGGTAGTCGTCCAGGTCATAGGGCTTATTACAATGGAATTCATCGACATTATACTGCTCATCAAGAATGTGGCACCCCAAATTTACACCATTAGATAGAGCATGAACTAAAACGGGCATATCACGAGGAAGAGATATGTTAACCATAGTAAAAGTATCTAGCTTCTTTAAAGGGGAAATTTCAAGTGGATAGGAACCACATTCTGGAAGATATGCTCTAAGTACTTGCAAATGCCTCAAGTTAACCAAATCCAATATGGTGTCTGGAAGATCGACAATAAAATCGGTAATCAATGTCTCTAGATTAATAAGAGAGCTTATAGTTGATGGAAATGTAAGTGTATCCCAAAAACTGCTACTGATTTGCAGGTACCTTAAATGAATCAAGAGTATAGTTTCATGGGGAAATGATTCTCCAACATCGACTTTTCCCAAATCCAACACGGTCAGTGATTTAAAAGCTTCTAAGGAGCCTGTAAGTGATGGGGACAGTGAATCGTCTACAGAGACATTGAAGCGCAAAGAACATTTACTTTCATAGGGAGAACTCCACTTGATAAAATCGTCATTGAAAGAGGAAACAACAAGCCGAGAAGGCATAGTGGTTTCTAGTTGAGGATGGTCATGATCAGAAATTTCAGATCTGCACAAGACACAACAACAACGATGAAATAAGTATATGATACCCAATACATCGAACAAACAAAATACAAGACCAAGAAGAGTTTGGTATTTCTTACCCATAAAACCGTAGTAAATGGATTTCTTCAGCTTTTTTCATGCAAAATTGGTGTAACAGATCATGAATGCGAACGCATTTGGCTTTACCCAATAGAGTTCTTTTAGCAACCATTACGAGGTTTCTTCCAATAAGATCCATCAAGTAATTAGTTGCAACATGATCCAAGCTCTCCATGTCATTATTATATGGTAAAAGTCCTTCACATATCCATAACTGAATCAGTCTCTGTACTGAAATTTGTTCATCCTCGGAAAAGGATCCAAAGTACAGAAAACATGGTTTCAAATCATGAGGTAATGTCTTGTAGCTCAATTCTACTACATCCATCAACCAATCTACATCATGGAAAAGGGTTGAACTCAAATTTTGCGATACCTCGTTCCAGTAATCCACTTCTTTTACTCCCTTGGCAAGAAGCCCTGCTGACAAAACTACTGCAATAGGTAATCCCGCGCAGCTTCTTGCTATTTCATTTCCAGCTTCTTCAAGCTCACTAGGACAACTTTCTTCCCCGAACACTATTTTCTTCAACAGCTCATAGCTTTCTTCGTTTGTAAGATGTCGAAGATGGTGTGGATTAGTTGAGGCATAGGAAGCCACTTCATCAAGCCTAGTAGTTAAAACAAGCCTACTTCCCTTGTTATCATCGGGGAAGATTAGTCGTAAATCATCCCATGCATCAGTACTCCACAGATCATCTACTACCACGAGGTATCTCTTTCCTATCAAGAATCTGCGTATTTCATCTGCCAATTCACTTTCTTCTGCTGTGGTATTTTCCTTGTCAAGTCCTCTCATGATTTCCAATAATACCGATTTCCTGTCATATGTTTGTGAAACACAACACCATGAGCGGACATCATAACGCTCCTTTACAGCTTCATGAGAATACAATTTTGTCGCAAAAGTCGTTTTGCCCAATCCTGGCATCCCGACGATGGTTACAACATCTAATGGTTTTGGTCCTCCCACAAGTTGGTTGAGGAGCGCTTTCGCTTCGTCCTCACGTTCTAAAGTTATTGATGGTGTGATATACCCGACTTCCATTTTTGTGATTGATGGTTTAACAAGAGAAGAAGCTCAACTTAAGTGTTAGTAACGAGGTAATTCAGGCTACCCTTTACATATATAGTTTCAATCAAAGAAATTGAAAGGACGCGTTTCTACTTTTTTTATTTCTTAGTCTTGGAAAATTAGTTTAATTATAGTACATACAATTATTGCACGCATTATGCATAAATCATGGATCTAGAATAATTAAAAAATGGTATGACAATTTTAAACTAGAATAATTTAAAGCAACCATTATGATTTATGTAAGGCCCACCATGTTAGTAAAGCGATTGTTCAACTTTAATAAACATGTTTATTGAGAGTCTCTCCCATTTGAGTCATTGTTATCTTTTTCCAATGTTTTTGAAGTTGTCAAAAGATTCCTCAATTAAATAAAGAAAAGTGGGTAGGAAGTTGGATAACTACATCAGGACTACCCTTGCTTCACCCTCTCTGCATCCAAATAAGATGTATTTCTGTTGCAACTTATTTCAAGAACTATTAATAATACAAATATGATACGCCTTTCATATTCATTTGATGTGCTGACTCTGATTGTAATCAAGCATCCGATTAAGTCAAGCTAAACCCACTCGGTCTCTGATGAACGGTGTCTGGTTGAACGTCCACTATAAGCTGAATTGCAACTTGTCTCCGAACAATCCTCTTAACTTGCCACATCATCGAACACTTGGCAATGTGTGTCCGGTCTGATTTTGACCAATTCAATGACGTTTGCTCAAAAATTGCTTTCAAGTATAGGATAAGTTCATTTTTGTCCTCAATATGACTCTCAACATAATAGTCCTTTAACTTTGCAGAAGTGGGTCACTTTTCATCAATAGAGATTGTATATCCATAACCCCATAGTATGCCCTCAACAAAGACAAATACTACTTAGTAAGAAGAGGGGGCATGGAGGTAAGCTAATATCTAAAAATCTGTCTCTTATCATCCAGCCGCGCAGGCTTGGGGGGAGAGGGGATTAAAAGTTAAAATTACTTTTGAGGCATGACGTTCAGGCCACTGCGTCTTGGCTGTAAGAAGGCAGACTGGTTCTTTCTGCAGAAGAATAATAATGCGACTCAAGCTCCTTAAGACTAGCAGCTGCCTCTTCTCCAATTCTAGATAGCATGCTTTCTGTTTTCTCAGCCTGTTCAGTAAATTCTTCTGTTCTCTGCTCCACATGATCATTTAGAGATGCAAATCCTGAAAAAATGGCTGTTTGCTTCACAGTTATTATCAGGTGGAAGCAGATATGCAGATATATTAACCATCTGTAAGAAGAAAACAAAAAATATCTCCAAGTTTCACAGTTTGATCTAGCATAATGGCCTTAACATCTACACAACAAAGCCAATACCAATACGGAACAAATGAGCAGCAAAAGAAGAGTTCAAGACAATGACATTATACACTTTTTCCCTTTCCCCCTGTTAGAGATTGTTATATGTCTGCACTTTCGATAATGACCAAAACAGAAATAGATGAAGTAGAAAAATTCCAAGCCAACAGTATACACTGTCTGTCCTTAAGAAATCTAATCCCCTCACAGTTACCCAAGGTTTGTGGATTAATTTCTCCCAGGATAGAATGGAATAATCCTCACTGTGATAGCGGTAATTCAAATCACAGTGAACAGCGAACTCAAATAATGGTAGCAAATCACACTGACTCAGAACTAACTTTTGTTTTGAAAACAAATGCAAAAGGTAATGAGAGAGAGAGTATGAAATTTTTGGATGATTAAAATGAGGCAAAATGCCTCTCTATTTATAGCCACAAGATTTAGAGTGAAAAGGCATGAAGGTGTCTTTTGGTGAAATGGTTGTTCATGAAAGGCAGCCTTCAAGGTGGCTGTTCAATGAAAAGGCACCTTTTTATTGGTGAAGTAGCTGTTCATGAAAGGCAGCCTTCAAAGTGGCTGTTCAATGAAAGCACCCTTTCATTTGGAATAACTTTACAGCAGCCCACCTTTGGAATATTTGCATAAATAGTCCACTTTTTAATTTCGTTACGAAAACGGCTCCATATCAAATATTAATATAAAATATTAATATTTATTTCATTTCCCATTCACACCACTTTACCTTCCTTCCAAACCCAACACCCCCTTCATGCCATCTCAAAGTTTAATCCATTAATTCTAGATAAAGTTCTCTGCAAAAGTAATTAATTAATTTTATATATCTGATAAAAGAACACATTCACAAAAGCTGTTCGATGCTTGTGGGTTGATGTAGGGCGAGCATTTGTGTCAAATTTTGCAAGTAAACATAAGAATTGCAGATAGATTTAAAATGACCTCAACTACATGCCAGATGGATTTATCACTGTACAACAAACAACAATAACATACCCAATGATATCCCACTAATGCGGTCTACGCAGATTTTACCTCCACCAAAGTGGAGAGGTTTTTTCTGATAGACTCAGCTAAAAGAAAAAATTTATGAAAGCATGTCTGAAAAACGCGATGAAAATACCATGGTAATATCCAATGTACATAGAAAATACCAATAGCAATAAAGATGAGGAATAAGATAAAAACAAGACATTACATGAATAATATCACTGTAATCACAACAACTGCACAAAAAAGGTTAAACACAAGCACAGGGGCAGCCCAATGCACGAAACATTATCACGCAGAGTCTGGAAAGGGCCACACCTAGAGGGATGTAATGTAAGCAGTATAGACTGATGCAAGCATCAGTGGCTGATTTCGCGGCTTAAACACGAATAAAATATTTAATAAAATACATTTACACTAAGTCCACGCATACACACATGTAATGAGTGTTATGAATTGTGTGTATAGGCAGTTGCGTACGTAGAGCATTATGGGCGGGTTTGGCCGAATCCGCAAACAGTGTATTTGTGTTAAAAAAAAATCAGTAAATATGTACACAAATCAAGTCAAGAACCCAGTTACAAGCAATTGAGATCGTTATCCTAAAATTTAGAACCCATAATGTTCAAATACAGAGTAGTAAGCATCGCGTCGATCACACAAGAGTCTGGGTAGGGGGCGCACCTAGAGGGATGTAATGTAAGCAGTATAGTCCAATACAAGTATCAGTGACTAATTCCACGACTTAAACACGAATACAAGGGAAATTGGGGGGTAACATACTCTAGCAATATTAACAAGGAAGCTAAAATTGTCAACAATATTGCCAATATCAGCATCCACCCTTCGCAGCAGGCTCTTCTACTTTTGAGCTGCAGCCGCCGCCGCCGCAGCTGCTGTTGGTCAGCCACCTCCACTTCCACTACCAGCTCCTCCTTTATTCATTTTGTCTCAATTTTTCAAGATTTTATGTAAATGACCTTCAGCTCGGCAAGTGTTGTCCTACAGAAAATTAGGTAATTTGGCGGAGAAGTTGGTGAAGAAGTCAAAATCAAGTGTTGTCTATTTGTTAAGATTTTAAGTTAATTTAGGTGGGAGAATAAAGTGGAGGAGTCGAGAGTCAATTTATTTGAGAGAATTGGGTGAAAGGGTCGAGTATAAATGTTGTTTATTTATAAAGATTTTTAAAGAACTTTAATTGAATGCGTGGAGAAGGGTCGAGGCCAAATATTGTGCTGCCAAGAATTCAAGGATTACCTTTTTTAAAAAGATTTTAAAGTTATTTTTACTAAACCACTTTAAATAAAGGGTTTTTTATATTATATACTTATGAAATTCAAAATATTTACAAGTCCAACTCATTAATAATTACACTACTCATGAAATTAAAAGTATTTACCTAACCTACCCATTTATTACTGTATACCGTTGTTATACCTTATCTTTAGGTATACTGCATAAATAATAGTTTAAAAGTCTAGATGAGTATGTCATGTAAATAATTTATGGGTAGGGCTTGTAAATGTGAAATTTATGGGTAGAGGTGCGTAAATATTTTGATTTTAATGGGTAATTTTGTAAACCTCCCTTAGATAAATCAAAAAGGCAAATCATTACCTCCGGCAATATAGTTATGTAAATCTCTCAAATTATTTGGAATTTTATCTGTCTGTCCGGTGACTTTTATTTTAAACTAAAAATAGTCCTATTTAAAAATATTTATCTGAGCTGGCCATTTGGCCAGTATACCCCCAGTATACAGTATCTTCTATTGTATATCTTTCTAGTATACGTATACCCAATGGTATACAAGTTTGATACCTTAATTTTATACACAATGTTGTGGCTATGTGGCTGCAAAATATTTAAACAAAATTTGGGTCATCGTTGGGTAATATTTTAAAGATTTTTTACATAAAAGTACAAGTTTTAGAGCTTAATTACCAAACATAGCAACATTTTAGTAAAATTACCCCATATAGAGGAAAACACAAGATAATTACAAACATAGCAATATTTTCCCATAACATACCAAACCCTTACATTCTTCCTTCTATTTCCCCCCTATCACTTTTGCTCCTCCAATTTCCCCCTTTTTCACTTTTCCTCCCATCATTTCCCTCCAATTTCAGTTTTACTCCTCTCATTTTCCTTAAATTCACTTTTCTTCATCCATCCTCAATGTATCTCGTTGAATCTCACTATTTCTGCACCGTATCAACTGTTTCTGCAGCACCGTATCTAACTGTTTCTGCAGCACCGTATCTAACTATTTCTGCACCGTTTCAACTGTTTCTGCAGCACCGTATCTAACTGTTTCTACACCGTTTCAACTGTTTATGCAGCACCGTATCTAACTATTTCTGCACCGTTTCAACTGTTTCAAATTGTTTTAGCACCGTTTCAGACCATATCATACTGTTTCAACGCCATTTTAGACCGTATCAGATTGTTTCAATAGTTGTTTCAGATTGTTTCAACGCTGTTTCAGACCGTATCATACTGTTTCAACATCATTATAGACTGTATCAAACTGTTTTAAACTGTTTCAACTCCCATTTCAGACTGTATCATAGTGTTTCAATGTCGTTTCAGACTGTTTTAAACTGTATCAACTCTCATTTCAGACTGTATTAACTCCGTTTCAGACCGTATCATACTGTTTCAACATCGTTTCAGACTGTATCAAACTGTTGCAACAACTGTTTCAATGTTTCAATGATGTTTCAAACCGTATCATATTGTTTCAACGCCATTTTCAAACTGTAGCATACCGTTTCAATAATATCATTTATGGTGGAAAAAGAAAAAGAAAAAAAGAATCAGCCTTTATGTGGCCTTCCAATTGTAGAAAGTAAAGAAGAGAAAATATCCTAATTGTCCATGTGTGGAAAAAATCTCGGCAACAGACCTTGTTCTTGGGTAGTAATTAAAACACAGTTTCACTTTCGACTCTCAATTAGCTGTGAACATTATCTGGTAATTTCTCTATCTTTTCAATTTTGCTCTCACATATATTGCATTTTTTTTGACAGAATAAAGAATCTTTTTGCATTTGAGCTTATGGATAAGGTTGAAACTGAGTGAACCTATTCATTTTTTACCCAATTGTGACAATTTGTCTAGTTATGGATTGAATGGTGCAGGAGTGTTTCTTTCCCGCTGAGAATGCTTGTTTGAGGTATTCTCCGGTGGTTTTTACTACTAACAAACTAGAACCATTTGATCTAATTTAGTTGAGATCTGGAGTTTTTCGATCAATTACGGCGGCGGCATTGCGACGCCGTTTAGTTTCCCATTGAGGAGCGACCGCTGGCAGAACTTTGCGGTGGATGAACAGTGGCGGCGCTGCCACTCGGACATCCCATTGGTGTTGATGCTACTAGTGTTTCCCGCTTTGTTTCACCGGTGATAATGGGGTTTCAGGCGGTGACACTTTCAGGCGTGGTGTTGAGGTAGAGGTGTATGTTTGGATCTGAAAGAAGAAAATGGGGTGGCGGCTGGTTTATTTGGGAAAGTGGAGAAAGTGTTTTTGGGTTTTTAGGAAAGTGGGATGAAAGTGCAATTATAAAAAATGAAATATCTTGATTATTATAAAAAGGTGTTAGGAAAATATTGCCATGCATTGTAATTAGAAAAATATTGCTATTTTTATGCAATTAAGGGTGAAAATTTATATATTTGTGTAAAAAAACCCATATTTTAATGTGGAGCGGCTAGTTTTGAAAACTTTGTGCCAGACCTTGACATGTATTTTGCAATTCCCTTAATTTAAGGGTCCTTTTATTTTGCTAGGATCCTAAATTTATGGATCTCAAATCCTCGATTTGACAGTCGTAACACAAGAGATTCAAAATCAATCAAAACTGGAATATCTTATATGTGCATTTTAGTTATACTAGTTTCTCGCACGTGCGTTGCACGTGTATACCAAGTCCTATATGCACAATGTTGTACATTAATAGCAATATTATTAAAATAAAGTTTGACTTGATGTAAATCTGAGTTTTATATATGTTGCTAATATTGTGTTGAAGGTGAAAATTAATACAACAAATTGATGTTCGAAAGACATTGTTTTTTCTAATTTATTGAATATTCAGCTTGGCTAGTTTTTGTGCACATTTCTCCACAATTCATTTTTTTATCAAACATGCGTAACAAAAATAGTTAGTAATATGTTTTAAGATACATACATACTCGAACACCGTTTGTTTACTTATAAATTACATATTGAAAAATACAAAAAGCTCCCATAATCTTATACACCTTTATGAAAAAAGTCAAATGACATCTCTTTGATTAACTCTGTCACTGTTCTTGTAGCCAGCATCAATTGAACTTGGTATATATTTCTTTTGAAATTAGATTGGTCTAATAGCTGATGGCGGAAGCATAATTGTTTGATGAAGTTTATCTTCTCTATATTCTTTGACGGTAACAATAGCAATTGTGTTTTGAAATAATTGTCTTCTCAAAGTTGCCTGCGCTTCTCTGAAAAGTTGAAGTCTTTGCATTTTCTAATCTAAAGTACATGTCATGCACAAAACCTTCCTTCAACTTCATGTGTTCATCGCACACACCTAATAAAAGTATTTATGTATATATCAATATTCAATAATGGTTGGAATTTAAATCTCATCAAGGAACATGAAAGGTTTAATTATGCAATTCCCAACTAATGATAAAAGGACGACTACAAATTAAACACGTACATACTGGAAAGTACGTTACTATCAGGATACAAAGTATAACAAATATTTTCTATTGTCTCTTGTATGTGATGTCTACAGCAGCAACACTTGCTAAATTTATTACTATACTGATAGTTTTGAGGAGTTTGTTTAAAACTATAATTCCACTGTTCAAAAATGACACAAAAAAGTCTGAGAAAATCATCTACGGAATCAAACATGTGAGTAATGACGCTCTTCCAAGATTAAAAAGGAAAAGGTTGTACATATTTATTCAACTTCCATATTCCAAGCGGAGGTACAAATTATTAGACCAATTTAATGTATAATTTACCATTTGAATCAATGCATTGGATAAATAACCGAAAAGCAAGGTATGATAACAAATTTCGAACAAAAAAACAAATCTCAAATGCAAAGTAAGGTGGTGGGGGTATATATGATTAATGTCTGAAGGTTTGATGAACTTGGTAATAATCGCACAATGCCAGGAAGATATGGCCTCCTGGCTGGTCATGAAATGGAGAACTTTCATACCCCAAGATTACATATAGCCTTCAGGAGGAAAGAAACATTAAAAGTAGAGGTAGCAAATTAGTGTAACGTATTGGAGCAATTTTTTATTTTTATTTTTTTAAAAAAAAAGATTGACCTGCCAAAAGTGAAATATTTGTTGGCTAGCCCAAGAAGGTATCGAAAACATTCTAAGACTAAAACATTTAGATAATCAAAATGTAGATATTGTGGGACTCGTGCACATACACAAAGTTGACTTGAATGTGAAGAAACACAACATTAGCCCAAAGTACCTTGCCATGCTAGTATAATGGATAACATGTTATGTAAAGTGTAAACCAGTCAAATTTTTCGTGAACTCGAACATAGCTTCATGGAAAGCTGTGTTCATCAGATTATCATCAAATATGTTGGTTTACACAAACATCTTCTTTCTTTGATTTCTCAACACTCATCAGTCATATGCATATGTGAGAAAGTTTTGGCTTGAGATTTAGCAGCAATAAGGGGATCACCACATGGAAATTTTGGATTACAATTGATAGAAAATCGACAATTGTTCTTCTTGGTGAAGCATTACAGTACATAGTATCTCTAAGAAGAAAAAAAAAAACGATTCATATGCTCTGGCGAAGAGCATATCAAAGAAACATGGCAATACTTGTCATGATCATATATATAGAAGCATTGAGGAAACAAAAACATTAAGCAGGTACTTGAATGGATTCAAACACACGGGGGCCATTCTTGCTCATAATTCAAGTTTAAACTTTTAATCCAAGAAACGAGGCACGATCTCATGGTGATGGAGAACGTTACAACAAAAACGTACCCAGTGCTATTCCACAGGTGGAGTCTGGGGAGTGTGAGATGTACCCAGACCTTACCCCTACTAAAGTGGAGAACGTATTGTTCGGATAAAATAACTTGACAGTACGAACTGAAAGACAACTTTACATGGTCAACTAAATCCAGCTGACAAAGGTGCAGGAGCCATTCTTTATGATCAAAACTTTGTGAATGACATGAATGCTTATCCCATATATGTTGCTGAGAGCACAAAAGAGGAATTTGCAAAGAGCTGTATGGAATGAGACTACTTTCCTCAATGTAAGTTTTCATGTTATCCTAATTCATATCAAATGAATTGTAGCAAAAATTTACCATCACTTATATTGTTTGCTCAACTGCAACTAATCAATGTGAAAAGTGACTTTACATAGATACAAGAAAAGTGTAAGAAAATAAAATTCAGGGTAAAGAGGAATAAAGCTTAAAGCCTCTAATTAATAGTGTCCCTTTAACTTGAAGACTTGAAAGTCCTTTTACCATTAGGAGGAGGACAACAACAACAACAACATACCCAGTAATATCCACAAGTGGGGTCTGAGTGGATGAGATGTACAAGACCTTACCTCAACCTATGTGAAGACCATTAGAACTCTACTATTAAATTGAAATCAGAATTTGCCATCTCATCAATTTGTATTTCCTTAATCTTCATGGCGGATTCCACTGTGTGGTCGAAGCAATCAACCAACTTAACAAGTTTTAGGGAACTCAAGTACCCAAAGCTGGAAGGTATCTCTATGTCCTCACAATAACGCAACAACAGCTGCTGGAGGCTAGGAAAAGCATCATCCGAGATATTCCATACTATCATATTCATAGGACGGTACACTTTCAAGACCTTAAGCTTAGGAAACGCATTATCTTTCACATCCCACTTCCCCTCAAACTTGCATCCCTCTATCTTTAAAAATTCAAGATTGGGTAGCTCCCCGATGGATGAAAGACTTCTCAAAGGTTCACAAAACTGGAAAGATTCCAATTTCAGAAATTTGAGAGTTGATGGGAACTCAAACACTCGTTGAGCAGGTGGAAATAGGCTGTAATATTTGAGGTAGAGTGATTCTACTCGATGTAGAGACTGAAAAAATGGTGGGGTGAATCGGTAGTCATCCAGGTCATAGGGCTTATTACAATGGAAATCATCGACATTAGACGGCTCATCAAAAATGCAGCACCCCAAATTTACAACATTAGATAGAGCATGAACTAAAACGGGCATATTACGAGGAAGAGATATGTTAACCATAGTAAAAGTATCTAGCTTCTTTAAACGGGAAACTTCAAGTGGATAGAAACCACATTCTGGAATATACGCGTTAGGTACTTGCAAATGCCTCAAGTTAACCAAATCCCATATGGTGTCTGGAAGATCGACACTAACATCGGTAATCAATGTCTCTAGATTAACAAGAGAGCTTATAGTTGATGGAAATGGAAGTTTTTTATAATAACTGCTACTGATTTGCAGGTACCTTAAATGAATCAAGAGTATAGTTTCATGGGGAAATGATTCTCCAACATCGACTTTTCCCAAATCCAACACGGTCAGTGATTTAAAAGCTTCTAAGGAGCCTGTGAGTGATGGGGACAGTGAATCGTCTACAGAGACATTGAAGCGCAAAGAACGTTTACTTTCATAGGGAGAACTCCACTTCATAAAATCGTCATTGAAAGAGGAAACAACAAGCCGAGAAGGCATAGTGGTTCCTAGTTGAGGATGATCATGATCAGAAATTTCAGATCTGCACAAGACACAACAACAACAATGAAATAAGTATATGATACCCAATACATCGAACAAACAAAATACAAGACCAAGAAGAGTTGGTATTTCTTACCCATAAAACTGTAGTAAATGGATTTCTTCAGCTTTTTTCATGCAAAATTGGTGTAACAGATCATGAATGCGAACGCATTTGGCTTTACCCAATAGAGTTCTTTTAGCAACCATTACGAGGTTTCTTCCAATAAGATCCATCAAGTAATTAGTTGCAACCTGATCCAAGCTCTCCAAGTCATTATTCTGTGGTAAAAGTCCTTCACATATCCATATCTGAATCAGTTTCTGTACTGAAATTTGTTCATCCTCGGAAAAGGATCCAAAGTACAGAAAACATGGTTTCAAATCATGAGGTAATGTCTTGTAGCTCAATTCAACTACATCCATTAACCAATCTACATCATGGAAAAGGGTTGAACTCAAATTTTGCGATACCTCTTTCCAGTAATCCACTTCTTTTACTCCCTTGGCAAGAAGCCCTGCTGACAAAACTACTGCAATAGGTAATCCTGCACAGCTTCTTGCTATTTCATTTCCAGCTTCTTCAAGCTCACTAGGACAACTTTCTTCCCCGAACACTATTTTCTTCAACAGCTCGTAGCTTTCTTCGTTTGTAAGATGTCGAAGATGGTGTGGATTAGTTGAGGCATAGGAAGCCATTTCATCAAGCCTAGTAGTTAAAACAAGCCTACTTCCATTGTTATCATCGGGGAAGATTAGTCGTAAATCATCCCATGCATCAGTACTCCACAGATCATCTACTACCACGAGGTATCTCTTTCCTATCAAGAATCTGCGTATTGCATCTGCCAATGCACTTTCTTCTGTTGTGGTATTTTCCTTGTCAAGTCCTCTCATGATTTCCATTAATACCGATTTCCGATCATATGTTTGTGACACACAACACCATGAGCGGACATCCTAACGCTCCTTTACAGCTTCATGAGAATACAATTTTGTCGCAAAAGTCGTTTTGCCCAATCCTGGCATCCCGACAATGGTTACAACATCTAATTGTTTTGGTCCTCCCACAAGTTGGTTGAGGAGCGCTTTTACTTCGTCCTCACGTTCTAAAGTTATTGGTGGTGTGATATACCCGACTTCCATTTTTGTGTTTGATGGTTTAGTCTCACGCAAAGAAAATCAAGAGAGCAAGAGAAGAAGCTCAACTGTTTATTTTGGATAAGCTAGCTCCCTAACAATGTATTGTTTGTTTATTGTGGTATTGGTTTTTTGATTTTCAAAATAGTCTAAAATATCTATATTTTTCCTGGTTGAGGGTAAGCCGCCTCGACAAGACCCAAATAGTTTCAGTCAAAGAAATTCAAAGGACGCGTTTCTACTTCTTTTTTTATTTCTTAGTCCTAGAAAAGTTAAGCAAATTAGTTTAATTATTGCACGCATTATGCATAAATCATGGAACTAGAATAATTAAAAAGTGGTATGACAATTTTAGTAAAAATTTCGTGTAGGACCTGTTTGGCGCGCGCGCTAATTGATTTATAGCCGACAAAAATAAATTCGCTGAGAAATAACCATTTTCGGACAAATCCCAGTATTATATTGGGCTTTGAACAGTTTGTTCAAAGCCCCAATATTTTGTTATGGGACTAGTCTAGGGTGTTTTTCCAATGCTAATGGAGCTCAAATGTGCGCGCGAATTTTTTGCTATTCTTCAATGAATTTTGAAACGGTGGATAGTCCCCAATGAACGCGGCCAAAAATGGCTACTGATCAAAATTTCACACAATTTTAAACTAGAATAATTAAAGAGAAAATTTTATAACTAGCCTAATATATAGAATAGACTTATAATTAAGTAGACATATTTACCATTTCCAAGTGGCTAGCCAACAATAACCAACAAAATAGGTTTACATAAATCAAGAAACCTTAAAAAACTGCGTGTAAATAGGATACCTAAAGATTTAAAAACTGCAATTAAATCACATAGCTATAATTAAGGATACAAGTAGTCACGTTTCAATGACCTATACCATGTTGTCATCAGTTTCTGAACCTTATAAATAGATAATATCAACCGAATATAAACCACAGGTCCTGTTTTTTCCTGAATACACCAGACAAAAACGCAGAGAACTAGTTCAAACAAAATTATATACATACTTGTCATTGAGTATTTATCAAATATGTCCCCAGTTAAAGTATTACTTCAATATGGGGGAGAGTGGATTGAAGGCTTCAAATTTATAAACTACAAAGCTGATGGAATTCTCCTGCAACAAGACTGTTCGTATACGACGTTCATGACCACAATTGTTGCTCAACTGTCAATCGATACAAGAAAGTATAACCTTGAAGTCGCATATCAAATTGAAGACAGTTTCCAGCCAATCACAATTAAAAATGATATGAGCGTCCATCTCTACATTGAGCAGAAAAAAAATACAAAGATGACTGAACACCCAATTTGCATCACTATTAAGGAAAAATATCAAGAATGTGGCTCAATCTCAGATGCGGTAGTTACAAATATGAATATATTGCAAATACCTGATGCAAGCCACAGTATAAACATCACTGAAGTGGTGGAGAATATTTTTTCAGGTAACACAGACAATATTGATGGTGTACATATTGAAGCCATTAAAATTATAGACAATCCAGATCATGACTTCATTGAAGAAAACCAAGTATATAAAGACAAAGGGACATTGCAAAGTGTTGTCAAAAAATACTGTCTGAAGGAAAAATTCGAAGCAAAAGTGGATAGGTCATCAACAAAAAGGTAAGCAGTTTGAGAGAGTTGTTGTATTTTATTAAATAATACATGCATATTGTATTAATATTCATTGCATATTTATTATGTTGAAAATGCACAGGTTCTCAGTTATATGTACTAACAGTCAATGTAAGTGGATACTACGCTCGTCAAGCTTAAATGGATCAAGTGTATTTATGATCAGAAAATTCAACAATATACATACATGTCCATTAGATGAAAGATTGAATTCTCAGCGACGTGTGAGTACTGAGGTTATTGGAAACATACTGAAGGACAGATTATCGGATCCAAAAACAGTGTACACTCCAAAGGACATCATCAAGGAATTGAAAAAAACATATGGACTTACGCTGAACTACATGAGAGCTTGGAGATGTAAAGAAAAAAGCTATATGATTGCTAAGAGGAGACCCAATACAAGCATATGGGAAGATCCCAAGCTATTTGTATGAATTGAATAAGGCGAACCCTGGATCAGTAACTAAACTGAAGAAAGCTGAAGACGACTCCTTTTTGTATGTTTTCATTGCACTGCAATCATTTATAAATGGATGGAATCACTGTAGGCCTGTTATGGTTGTAGATGGAAGTTTCCTGAGTGAGGTATTTGGAGGTACCATGCTGATTGCCTGCACATTGGATGGTTCAGGTAACTTTGATGGCATTACATAATGAAATACTAAATGCATATATACTGTATATTAAGATCTTTAGATACAAAATTTCATGCAGAGAAGGATGATGTAATTATATAACTAAAATATTTAAGGAATATTTTTATTATATTAACTACTTCACCCAGATTGAACTAACAAACAAGCAATAGTTAAATTATTTGTCAAATTGACAGAAATATTAAATATGCAGGTCACATACTCCCCTTAGCGTATGCAGTAGTTGATTCAGAAAATGATGCATCGTGGGAATGGTTTTTTAAATGTCTGAAAGAAGCGTATGGGGAGAAAAATGAAATGTGTGTAGTATCTGACAGACACGAAAGTATAGCACGTGTTGTTAGATCAGTATATCCAACTATACCTCACTGTGTATGTGTGTTCCATTTATGGAATAATATCAAGGTCAGATTCAAGAAAAGCCAAAAAAAACTAAAAACTGCATATTTTAGCCTAGTTATGGCATACACTGTAGCCGAATTTGACAAAGCAATGGCCGATCTTGAGGAAATCGACAGTAGAGTAAAAGAGTATCTATACAATATTGGGTATGAAAGATGGTCTATAGCACATGCAACTTGCAAGAGAACATTTTTCATGACATCAAATATAGCAGAATCAGTGAATGCAGCAAATATGCACAGTAGGAAACTGCCAATACTTGCCCTACTTGAATAAATAACAGATACGTTCCAAATGTGGACAGCAAAGAATAGACAGTGTGCGATGGAAACATTCACACCCCTGGGAGAAAAGTTTCAAGATATACTGAATGCCAATACAATTGATTCCAAAATATGGAGTGTAAGTTTTATTTTTATACACTGTTTAACATCAATATATTCTGCATATCATTAAAAAGTAAACAGAAAATTGTAATAACTATAGGGTACTGATGCACAAAAACACATAGTTTCACAGTTTATATAAGTGTCTCATATACATTGTAACAATTTTTACTGCTAAAAATAATTCTGTGCAGGTGATCCCATCAACAAATCAGCTGCACAAAGTAGTTTATGGAGAACTGAAGCATATTGTTGATCTACAAGCAAAAACATGCACATGCAGAAGATTTCAATTTGATGAAATACCATGTCAGCACACAATTGCAGTCTTGGATCTAATACACATAAAGGCTGATGAATATTGTTCTAAGTACTACAAAAAGGAAACAATTGTGAATGCATATGATATTCCAGTGTATCCCATTCAAGGTGACTTTTTTTGGAACGTACCAGCTGAAATATCCAGTGAAAATGTTTCAGCTCCACACAGTCGAAAGCCGCCAGGCAGACCCAAAACAAGCAGAATCAAATCTGCATGGGAGAGGCCCTTCAAACGTGCCCGTATAGCATGTGCCCGATGTGGTCAACAAGGACACAACCGCCAAACCTGTAAAAATCCTCCTATTAGAATTTAGAGAGCAAGTTAGTTTACTGAAAGTTGTAAGGACAATTACTAGTTTTTTCTATGAATGGTTGTTGAGTTAGTTCAAATTATATTTGTTAGAAGCTAATGCAATTTGAAGTTCATTTATCACTACTTATATTGAATGAACAAGTATAAACCAAAAAACCTGTATATACACTAACAACACAAAAGAAACAGAAAGTGTTAAATAATGTTCAGTATATTACTGGTATATTGTACTAAAAAAAAAAGAGTATCCAAGACTAGCAATATTCATAGAATATTAATCTATGTTCAGCAGTTATATAACTTATATAACAATTAAAATAAACTGTGGTATTAAAAACACAAGTATATCATAACATACACATAATAAATGATTGATCAATGATATAACAAAATATTGTAAAATAAACAAATTATGTCAGTTACCTATAAGCAAACCTCAGAACGACAGTAAGTTATATTAAAAAAATATGCGAGCAATATTGGTTTATAACAGAATTAATAAGTAGTTCCTAAGAAGATAAAGACATGGAAATATAATTATAAACATCAATTTTATTAAACTTCTGTAAGGAAAAACAAAAACATATAACCAAATTGCAATATCACTTCAAACTACCTACAATACACAAAGAATATCAAAGGTATACATAATATATAAATTGAGGCAACTCAATAAATTCTTGAACATGAGATACTTATGCAAATAATATTAACCAAAACAACACTTACAACACATGTGTAATTTCTCAAAAATTGCAGACAAAATGCATTTTTACAGAAGTATATTTCATAAACTGATAATACCAGAACAATATATAGAATAAGACAAATATAAAAAGTGATAAGCTTGAATAAGTAAAAAGAAAGGAATCAATTTTGATATCATTAACCATAATAATTACCAAAATCAATTCATAAACGTGCAAAAAACAGTACATCTTGCAAATAAAAACATCTTAAGTTAAAAAAAAAACTAACATACTAAACCAAAACAGTTCAACTAACAAACTATCTAGACTATACAGCAACTACCCATCAAATATCATCATCGCTAACAGCACAATCAATCTGCTTGTTCTTGCCATAATTCCACAGATACATTGCATAACGACTGCGTACAAGTGATAAATCATCTGTCACTGAAGGCATGAACTGAAACTGGATGAAGTACTCCGCGAAAGCAGCAGCAAACACTCCATAATCACTGAAACAAAATAAAAAAATTAATATATAAAATTTAAATAATAATAAAAAAAAAAAGAATATAACGTACCGTTTGATCAACGATAAAGGCCAGCCCAAAAAACGCAAGATAAAAGGATCAGCCATCGAAATGCCCTCATAGGGAGAACCCTTGTAAAACAAATCAGTTCTTGATTGGATAATTTTTGTAGCATATAAGAAGAGTGGCAACATTGTTGCATAAGGCTCTAATGCACATATGAGTTCTTCATTATACTTAGCTGAAGTGGGATCAGAGTCATACACATAAATTGTCCGATCCTTGAAAGACAACCTTGCCAATATCCAATGCCAATCATGTACAACCTTGACTGGAAAAAGCACATCATCAAGCAGAACCCAAGGTCGATTGCACCGCAAGCCACCACCTGAAATGTATTCCATAATCTCTGTACTAGAATCTACAACCCTGATGTCTCTGCCTGCCCTTAAGAACTCAGCATGCACAGCTCTAAGCATTCGATCAAATTGACAGTCAGTGGTCGATACTTTGACAGAAATATCTTGGTCAAACTTTGCCTTTTTCCGCAAATAATAAAACAAGACATCTAAGTGCTGCAAATAATTAAAAAATATTTTCAGACCAAATGCATATATTTCCTGCATATTTACTGTATAACAGTTTTAATAAATTCTAAACACACATGTTACACGAATATTATATGAATACAGCATGCATTTAAAAATACAAAATAAAAAGAGTTGAAGAAATGTTACTTGCCGAGGTGCTGAGTTCCTTTGAACCATAGTTTAGCACATGGAACCACTCCTTCTTGTCAACAACATGTACTCCAAAATTAAACACTGGATGCAGATTATTTTCCCTAACAGGATAAATATTGCCCACCCTGGAATACAAAAAATGTTAACAGGAAATCAAGAAATATAAAGCAATAAAAGGAGATTAAAATAAAGGTTAAACATACTTTGATTTTGCTATAACTTTGCGATCTATCCATGAATACCAATCAGTAATAAGTTTGTAATCCGGCTCAGTCCGTATATCTGCCAAGAGGGGATGAATCAAACAGAAAATACGCCTCTTTGTCAGTTCAGCAGATGCTCCCGAAGAACCAAATTCAGTGGTAAAGGGTGACTTATTAAATTTAGAGGTCTTTCTTTCCCGAACTGAAATAAAAGGAGTCACATCATCAACAACTTCTGAAGGACCTTCGTTAACAGGAGCTTCTTCAAATTCATTCATTAGCCCCTCTTCTTGGCCATCAACATAACTAGGGACAGCAAGACCAGCTTCTGCTTCTTTTCCCCTCATTTGAACCCTTTCTTTCACAACATTTGCAGCCCTAGCTGTTAGCTCATGCCACTGCGATTCCCGCAGTTGAGATAACGGATCAACATTGCCTAACTCATTTCCCATATCATCAACTGCAACTACAAAAGCATTTAATCACAAATCATCTACAATCAAATTCAATATGTCTAAGGAATTTAATTGCTTTAGTGTAATTGAAATATTAATTATACAAATAACTAAATATAATTACAAAAAGCAGTAAATGGGTTTACCCTTATTAACAACTGTATCAGCTACAGTGGGCATGCGTGCATGAAGAGGCACTACATTCCCCAAGTCCTTCTCAACAACATCAGTTGGAACAACATGAATATTGGTACTCTCAACTACAATAATTAGATTGAAATGAATAAATTGAACACATCTCATTAAAAATAGTTAAAAATATAATTGTAAGCTGTAATTGAGCAAACCATTTTCCTTTATGATAAACATCTGCGTCTACTATAACAGGTATTGCATTAAGGGTTTCAACATTACCCATTTGATAACCAACTGTATCAACTATAGGGAATAAATACTATTCCACTCATCTAAAAGTTAAGAGTTATTTTGGAAAAAAAAAAAGATACTAGTTTAATAATAGCAATTATGGATATACTTAAAGGATAACAAATAATATGCCGTAACGAAAATTATTTTTAATGGAATGACAATGGAAGTGACATGCATATTACATGAATATATGTATTATATACCCTAATACACATAATAAATATCCACTAATTAAAGTTAAAGCAACAAAATAAATAATTGTATATGTACCACTAATTCAAAAAATCCATAAAATGAAACAGTAAATTGAGTTTCATTCCTATAATATTCTAGTAACATCACAAATATTTCTAACAATTCATTAATAAGTAATATATTCAGAAACATAAAATCACAAGCGTACTATAATACAAAAGGTATATATGGAGAAATATGACAGATTGAAACTAATAAAATATATACATATAGAACTTAAAAACATTTTCACAACACAGGAAAAAAAGGCAAACTGGCCCAGATAATTTACCTTTATGTAGAGCATCAGCCTCTACTATAACTGGACATGCATGAATGGGGCCAACAATTCCAAATCGATGACCAACAGTTTCAACAGGAGGTACTTGAACATTAATACCATCATCTATAAAGAACAGTTAATTCAAATTAATAGAAATAATTCATTAATAATAGAAAGATAATTAAACTTATAAAATTAAAATTAACAAAAATTTGTACAGTGTCTAACCTATAAGAACAACACCAGGCAGACCAGTAATTGTACATGATAGTAATAGTTTACTTTCTACTCTATCAATTCCTTGAGGTAGGATTAGCAAAAACATTATACAAAACATACTCTTTTTAAATAAATAAAAAATCACACACATAATTCATATCCATTGAATACTAACTGATTTTGCAATAAAGATACATGGGCCATCAGTATACACTAATAAAACAAACAAAACAAAAGGAAAAAAGTCAAAAAATATATTCAATCACAAAAACTTATATAACTTTAAACAAATGATAGTAAAAAAAAAAACACTTACAAAATAAGAATTAGAATACATAAAAAAAAAGGACACTAAAGTGCACAAATATTTAAAAAATACCTTGAATATTTACTTCTTCCATTACATTTGAGTTAACATCCTTGTCAATCTGTAATTCCACAAGCACTTCTACCAAAACAAAAATAAAATGAAAGGTTGCAAAAATAACATAAAGCAAAAAAAATCAATAATGTAGGACATATAAGCAAATCATCATCTATTATAAAATTATTACATGATATAGAATTCATTTTAATAACATAAAGCAAGGATTGATATACTGAATACCTTCAGAGATAACTGCCTCATTAGTATGACTTCTTACATGCTCTTCAGCTAACTCTGAAATACAAAAAACAACATCAGTCAAAACTACTAAAACATTTACATAAGAGAAGAATATCAGGTTGATATTCAATGAATACTGGTTAAGTATGTAGTGAATACCAGCTGTGTGGGATGTATCATTTCCTTCCATTTTATTCTCACCTTGACCACAAATGTTCTGATCATCTAAATCAGAATCTAAACAAACAAATTTATGAAATTACAAACGCAAGTTAAACTAATAAACATAATAAAAAAATGTAATTAATAAAAATTTAAAAAAGTAAAAGTAATTACTAAATTTTATATAGTTTAGATGTAATAATACATATTACATATCTGAATATGCAATAGATATATGAATATTACATACATAATTGTTGCATACCTGTTGCATCAGACAAAACAACACCATCTAAACCTCCATCAAAGTCCATATCCATACCATGTGGATCTTCACTAACTTCTACCCAACCAAATTAACAATTCCAAACAGGAATAAGTATATAAGAATAGTTACTATGGTACCAATAAATATCAACAACACCTACAACATGTACAAAAGATTTCACTCAGTATAATTATATAACAATTAAAAATAAAATAAGTATACCTTCCATATTATCACAATCATTAACCACAGCAGTGTCTTTTGGATTAGGAGAAACAACCGGTTGCTTTTCAGAGGGTCCTGTTTTAAGATAAACAAAATAATAAACAAATACATATCTCAAATCTTCAATGACTACAAAACATTTACCATAACATTGATAAGCAAAAGTCTTTTGCTGTTGATGTTCTTGTTGACGATCCAACGGCTCAGAATTTTGGTTAATATTTTCATGACTGCGTTCATCAGTCTGCACATGATCATTTCCAGAAACCTAATAATAATAGAGGAAAACAATTAAAACTAAAAATATTCAACAAATACACAGTAAAAATTATAAAAATATACAATCATAATAACAACTTACCCCATTGCACACATTGGTCTCTCCATTATCATCCGGATCAACATCAAGCTTCTTGTAAATTTTATCAAAGCACTTAGCCAAATAAGCCTTTAACCCAGTTAATTCTTCTCGCAACAACTTTTGCTGTCCATACAACAGCTGCAACTCAGGCGACAGCCTATGCTTATCGAAATTAGAAGATGACTGTTGAACTGTTTCGACCCTTGCTCGATGAATCCCCTCCCCAGATGATTCATCAGAAACAGGATCCACACTTACATTTGGAACAATATTGTTCGGCTTATACTCAGGCAGTTCAAAACTACCAACTTCTAACTCAGATGGTTCAATCTTGGTAAAACACACCTTGAAAAAAAAATATATGTAAACTGATTAGTTGAATATAGTTATATTAAAAAAAACATAAAGAAATAAATAACTAATCAAGCAAAAGGAATACCTCACTTTTCTTTAAACTAAAAAACCCTTTCTGCAACTTTTCAAAATTATGGGTTCTCTTAACATGCCAGTTTAGAATACGAGGTGATTTATGTACTACTCTGAATGAAATCTTCTCATTCACAGTAGGGAAACTTTCATAAAACCACACCTGCAACGCATATGGCAGACCGGCAAAACGATAACACTGTAGAAAAGGCCGCAACTTGTCATGCATTGAAGTAACAGTTGCTAAAAACACCTTTGTACCCTATGGAAACGTCTGCCACTCACCACACTCAACAAGATTGAATTCAGCCTCAGCAATGGTAGTATCATTAGTAGCAGAATTTTTTGTAGAAAACAAAAAAGTGTGAATGAAATACAAAGCAGCAAGCTTAATAGCATCTTCATCAGATTTCCACTTCTTTTCCACAAAACAATCTACTAAATCTTTCTTTGTTACTTTATACGAACCCCCAAAATACAATTGCAACAATCTATTAGGTTCATCGGCATGGTACTCCTTCAAATGATCACCAACACATTTCAGCCCCGTTATCAACCCAAACTCTACAAGGCCAAATCTCAACTTATTCCCATAAAAATCAAACCACAAAGCATCTGCATCATCAGTTGGCGGACAGACCTCACGCAACAACAGGGAATTCAACAATTTGTTACATGTTACAAATACGGGCATGTCATTAAAATGGCCAAAGCACGACTGTCTAAAAATTGCCAACAGCCTTTCATCTAGCACTTTCTTAATGGTCGCAACAGCATCAACATTAGTATGCGTGCATATCCTATGACTTCTAAACTGGACCGGCCGAAAATACAATTTCATTGGCTGAAAAAGTTAAAGGAAAATATTAAACTAAAAAGTTTCTACTTAATAAAAATAATCATAAATATGCCATTAAAATGTAGTTCACACAAATAGATATAAGTCTACACTACATTTCATTTAAATAATATGAACACAATGAATATAACCAAAATTAATGAACAGTTCCCATATATGCTTACATTTTTTAAAAAAAATATGCAAAAACACAAATTATATTAGATATATACAACAAACGAAATCAAATATAATAATTGAAGATACAACTATTATTCATAAACAAAAAACATGTATTCATCAAGTGCATACTAGTATGCACTATGAAGCAACATAAAAAATATACCACATAAATATATATCATATATTTAGACAATATCTCAAAACTATCCCATAGACACATAAAAGTTATTGTATTAAACAATATAAAAAAACATGCATAATAATCTATGAATATATGCAGTATATAAGTAAAGTACTATATTAAATGCATACTTATTAGGTTGACATAAACAAGTGATTAAAATTGAATATGTAACATTTATTCTACAAACACACTTCATATAAATATTCTATTACATACCTATATATTCAAAGAATATACACATATATTCAACAAATCCAAGTAGGTACTACAATCTATGCTACCAGATAATAATCAAATTTATACATATATGATATTCAAAATAATATACTTAACAAATGTAGTAGACTACTAAAGGAAAAATTCAAAATATAAATCAAAAACCCATCAATAAAACATGCATAATCTATGAATATATGCGGTATATAAGTAAAGTACTACATCAAAAACATACTTATTACGTTTACATAAACAAGTAATTAATCAGTGTATATATAACATTTAGTCTACAATTTCACACTTCATATGAATATTCAATTAGATACCTATATATTCAAAAAATATACACATACATTCAACAAAACACAATTAGGTACTACAATCTATGCTACCAGATAAATATCACATTAATACAAATAAAATATTCAAAATAATATACTTAACAAATGTAGTGGAATACTAAAAGAAATATTCAAAATATATATCAAATATCATCAATAAAACAGTAAACTAATCATGACTAATCTATGAATATATAAAGTATATATAGCCAATACTGTAGAACATATGCACTTAACAATGGACATAGACTGATTAAAATATAGTATATATGTAAATTAATTCCATAGTTACACAAATCAAAGCGTAAATAAGTTGGTTGTGCCAATATTCATATGATATTACACATTTACTCAACAAATGTATCTACAGAAACACACAATTAACTACCCAATACTAATCACATCAATATAAAATTTATTAAGCAATTATGCAATTAATAAAATATACTTCAAACTAAAAAACAAAAGCTGAATATAACATACATCAACATCAATCAATGGAAAATCATCAATCCTTTCCGTTTTAAGTGATCTCTTACTCTTCCCTTGAAAAAACTTCTTCTTCATCATCTGGGAAGGAGCGCAGAGACCTTTCTTCTTTTTTGCCAAAACAGGAGGCTCACCATCAGAATCATCACTGGAGGAAACAATACGCACACTTTTACCCCCAGAAACAGAACCAACTTTACGACTTTTACGCTTGACATTTACGCCCTGCCGAGTTCTCTTTCTAGTATTCAACTTAGTAGCTGACCTTGTAACACGATTTGGCGTTTGAACCGAATTTTTGGTCGGAGAACCCAAATCAAAATCGTCAAAGTCGTCATCATCCAATACATGCAAAGATTGCTTCACCTTCTTATCACCTCTCCTAGACATTACCACTAATGAAAAATAAAAAAAAAAATTCAGTTTCAGCCAAAATTATAACATAAATCAATACAATGTAAAACAAGAAAGACTCAAAACGACTAATAAATGAAAAAGTTACCAGTAAATTAAAGCAACGGTCAAAGAGAATGTAAACGGACAACGAAAGGACATAAATTTATGCGTTTAAAAATCAGTAAAAGAAGATGTATCAGCTGAGGAAGAAGATTAAGAGTTACACGCTTAAAAATAAACTCCTCGTTAACCGTTGTTTTAATTACCTAGAAAATAGAAAATAGTAGGCATGTGGGTAAGTAGTTAATAGGGATTAATGATTTCAGACTAAAGATACACTCTTCCCACTCACGCTTTTACCGAAAAAATAGGCATTGAATATATTAACGGGGGATTTTTAAATTTGGCTATAAATGTATAATGACAATAAATAAAGGTCTCTATAAACTACAAATAACTTAAAATATATCTATTTAAATAAAATAACACTTTAAAGTGTCTATATTCCGTAAAATTTCCATAATTAAAAGCAACCATTATGATTTATGTAAGGCCCACCATGTTATGTTAGTAAAGCGAATGTTCAACGTTAATAAACATGTTTATTGAGAGTCTCTCCCATTTGAGTCATTGTTTTATCTTTTTTCAATGTTTTTGAAGTTGTCGAAAGATTCCTCAATTAAACGAAGAAAAGTGGGTAGAAAGTTGGATAAATACATCAGGACTACCCTTGCTTCACCCTCTCTGCCTCCAAATAAGATGTATTACTGTTACAGCTTATTTCAAGAACTATTAATAATCTTAAATTTGACACAAATGTGATACGCCTTTCACATTCATTTGATGTGCTGACTCCCCATTGTAATCAATCATCCGATTAAGTCAAGCTAAACTCACTCGGTCTCTGATGAACGGTGTCTGGTTGAATGTCCACTATAAGCTGAATTGCAACTTGTCTCCGAACAATTCTCCTAACTTGCCACATCATCAAACACTTGGCAATGTGTGTCCGGTCTGATTTTGACCAATTCAATGACGTTTGCCCAAAACTTGCTTTCAAGTATAGGATAGGTTCATTTTTGTCCTCAATATGACTCTTAATATAATTTGCAGAAGTGGGTCACTTTTCATCAATAGAGATTGTATATCCATAACCCTGTAGTATGCCCTCAACAAAGACAATACTACTTAGTAAGAGAAGGGGGCATGGAGGTAAGCTAACATCTAAAATTCTGTCTCTTATCAACCAGCCGCGCAGGCTTGGGGGGAGAGGAGAGAGAGGAATAAAAGTTAAAATTACTTTTGAGCCATGACGTTCAGGCCACTGCGTCTTGGCTGTAAGAAGGCAGACTGGTTCTTTCTGCAGAAGAATAATAATGCGACTCAAGCTCCTTAAGACTAGCAGCTGCCTCTTAAATTCTCCAATTCTAGATAGCATGCTTTCTGTTTCTCAGCATGTTCAGTAAATTCTTCTGTTCTCTGCTCCACATGATCATTTAGAGATGCAAATCCTGAAAAATATCAATTGTACATAGAAAATACCAATAGCAGTAAGGACGAGGAATAAGATAAAAACAAGACATTACATGAATAATATCACTGTAATCACAACAATTGCACAGAAAAGGTTAAACACAAGTACAGGGGCAGCCCAATGCACGAAACATTATCACGCAGAGTCTGGAAAGGGCCACACCTAGAGGGATGTAATGTAAGCAGTATAGACTGATGCAAGCATCAGTGGCTGATTTCGCGGCTTAAACACGAATACAATATTTAATAAAATACATTTACACTAAGTCCACGCATACACACATGTAATGAGTGTTATGAATTGTGTGTATAGGCAGTTGCGTACGTAGAGCATTATGGGCGGGTTTGGCCGAATCCGCAAACAGTGTATTTGTGTTAAAAAATCAATAAATATGTACACAAATCAAGTCAAGAACCCAGTTACAAGCAATTGAGATCGTTATCCTAAAATTTAGAACCCATAATGTTCAAATACAGAATAGTAAGCATCGCGTCAATCACACAAGAGTCTGGGTAGGGGGCGCACCTAGAGGGATGTAATGTAAGCAGTATAGTCCAATACAAGTATCAGAGGCTAATTCCACGACTTAAACACGAATACAAGGGAAATTTGGGGGTAACATACTCTAGCAATATTAACAAGGAAGCTAAAATTGTCAACAATATTGCCAATATCAGCATCCACCCTTCGCAGCAGGCTCTTCTACTTTTGAGCTGCCGCCGCCGCCGCCGCAGCTGCTGTTGGTCAGCCACCTCCACTTCCACCACCAGCTCCTCCTTTATTCATTTTTCTTCCAACCCTAGGTCAAAAATTATAGAAATTTAATTAACAGACAAGTGAAATAGAAAAAAATATAAAAGAATTTACTACTTAGGGGGAGAAAAGGGAAGGGAAGGGTGCTTTTTTTTTTTTTTTTTTTTTTTTCACTACGGCAGAATTTGTCTCAATTTTTCAAGATTTTATGTAAATGACCTTCAGCTCGGCAAGTGTTGTCCTACCGAAAATTAGGTAATTTGGTGGAGAAGAAGGTGAAGAAGTCAAAATCAAGTGTTGTCTATTTGTTAAGATTTTAAGTTAATTTAAGTGGGAGAATAAAGTGGAGGAGTCGAGAGTCAATTTACTTCAGAGAATTGGGTGAAAGGGTCGAGTATAAGTGTTGTTTATTTATAAAGATTTTTAAAGAACTTTAATTGAATGCGTGGAGAAGGGTCGAGGGCAAATATTGTGCTGCCAAGAATTCAAGGATTATCTTTTTTTAAAAGATTTTAAAGTTATTTTTATTAAACCACTTTAAATAAAGGGTTTTTTATATTATATACTTATGAAATTCAAAGTATTTATAAGTCCAACCCATTAATAATTACACTACTCATGAAATTAAAAGTATTTACCTAACCTACCCATTTATTATTGTATACCTTTGTTATATCTATACTGCATAAATAATAGTATACAAGTCTAGATGAGTATGTCATGTAAATAATTTGTGGGTATGACTTGTAAATGTGAAACTTATGGGTAGAGGTGCGTAAATATTTTGATTTTAATGGGTATTTTCGTAAACCTCTCTTAGATAAATCAAAAAGGCAAATCATTACCTCCGGCAATATAGTTATGTAAATCTCTCAAATTATTTGGAATTTTTACCTGTATGTCCGGTGACTTTTATTTTAAACTAAAAATAGTCCTATTTAAAAATATTTATCTGAGCTGGCCATTTGGCCAGTATACCCCAATAGTATACGGTATCTTCTATTATATATATTTCTAGTATACATATACCCAATAGTATACAAGTTTGATACCTTAATTTTATACACAATGTTGTGGCTATGTGGCTGCAAAATATTTAAACAAAACTTGGGTCATGGTTGGGTAATATTTTAAGGATTTTTTACATAAAAGTACAAGTTTTAGAGCTTAATTACCAAACATAGCAACATTTTAGTAAAATTACCCTATATAGAGGAAAACACAAGATAATTACAAACATAGCAATATTTCCCATAACATACCAAACCCTTACATTCTTCCTTCTATTCCCCCCCCCCCCCTAATCACTTTTGCTTCTCCAATTTCCCCCTTTTTCACTTTTCCTCCCATTATTTCCCTCCAATTTTAGTTTTACTCCTCTCATTTTCCTCAATTTCACTTTTCTTCATCCATCCTCAATGTATCTCGTTGAATCTCACTATTTCTGCATCGTATCAACTGTTTCTGTAGCACCGTATCTAACTGTTTCTGCATCGTTTCTACTGTTTCTGCAGCACCGTATCTAACTGTTTCTGCACTGTTTCAAATTATTTTAGCACCATTTCAGACCGTGTCATACTGTTTCAACGCCGTTTTAGACCGTATCAGATTGTTTCAATAGTTGTTTCAGATTGTTTCAACGCTGTTTCAGATCGTATCATACTGTTTCAACATCATTATAGACTGTATCAAACTGTATCAACTCCCATTTCAGACTGTATCATAGTGTTTCAATGTCGTTTCAGACTGTATCAGACTGTTTTAAACTGTATCAACTTCGTTTAAGATCGTTTTAAACTGTATCTACTCTCATTTCAGACTGTATTAACTTCGTTTCATACCGTATCATACTGTTTCAACATCGTTTTAGACTGTATCAAACTGTTGCAACAACTGTTTCAATGTTTTAATGATGTTTCAAACCGTATCATATTATTTCAACGCCATTTTCAAACTGTAGCATACCGTTTCAATAATATCATTTATGGTGAAAAAAGAAAAAGAAAAAAAGAATCAGCCTTTATGTGGCCTTCCAATTGTAGAAAGTAAAGAAGAGAAAATATCCTAATTGTCCATGTGTGGAAAAAATATCGGCAACAGACCTTGTTCTTGGGTAGTAATTAAAACAGAGTTTCACTTTCAACTCTCAATTAGCTGTGAACATTATATGGTAATTTCTCTATCTTTTCAATTTTGCTCTCACCTATGTTGCATTTTTTTTTTGACAGAATAAAGAATCTTTTTGCATTTGAGCTTATGGATAAGGTTGAAACTGAGTGAACCTATTCATTTTTTACCCAATTGTGACAATTTGTCTAGTTATGGATTGAATGGTGTAGGAGTGTTTCTTTCCCGCTGAGAATGCCTATTTGAGGTATTCTCTGGTGGTTTTTACTACTAACAAACTAGAACCATTTGATCTAATTTAGTTGAGATCTGGAGTTTTTCGATCAATTACGGCGGCGGTATTGCGACGCCGTTTAGTTTCCCGTTGAGGAGCGACCGCTGGCAGAACTTTGCGGTGGATGAACAGTGGCGGCGCTGCCACTCGGACATCCCATTGGCGTCGATTCTACTGGTGTTTCCCGCTTTGTTTCACCGGTGATAATGGGGTTTCCGGCGGTGACACTTTCAGGCGTGGTGTTGAGGTAGAGGTGAATGTTTGGATCTGAAAGAAGAAAATGGGGTGGCGGCTGGTTTATTTGGTGAAGTGGAGAAAGTGTTTTTGGGTTTTTAGGAAAGTGGGATGAAAGTGCAATTATAAAAAATTAAATACCTTGATTATTATAAAAGGTGTTAGGAAAATATTGCCATGCATTGTAATTAGAAAAATATTGCTATTTTTATGTAATTAAGGTTGAAAATTTGTATATTTGTGTAAAAAACTCATATTTTAATGTGGGGCGCCTCATGTTTTAATGTGGGGCGGCTAGTTTTGAAAACTTTGTGCCAGACCTTGACATGTATTTTGCAATTCCCTTAATTTAAGGGTCCTTTTATTTTGCTAGGATCCTAAATTTATGGATCTCAAATCCTCGAGTTGACAGTGGCAACACAAGAGATTCAAAATCAATCAAAACTGGAACATCTTATATGTGCATTTTAGTTATACTAGTTTCTCGTACGTGCATTGCACGTGTATACCAAGTCCTATATACACAATGTTGTACATTAATAGCAATATTATTAAAATAAAGTTTGACTTGATGTAAATCTGAGTTTTATATATATTGCTAATATTGTGTTGAAGGTGAAAATTAATGCAACAAATTGATGTTCGAAAAACATTGTTTTTTCTAATTTATTGAATATTCAGCCTGGCTAGTTTTTGTGCACATTTCTCCACAATTCATTTTTTTTATCAAACATGCGTAACAAAAATAGTTAGTAATAAGTTTTAAGATACATACATACTCGAACACCGTTTGTTTACTTATAAATTACATATTGAAAAATACAAAAAGCTCCCATAATCTTATACACCTTTATGAAAAAAGTCAAATGACATCTCTTTGATTAACTCTGTCACTGTTCTTGTAGCCAGCATCAATTGAACTTGGTATATATTTCTTTTGAAATTAGATTGGTCTAATAGCTGATGGCGGAAGCATAATTGTTTGATGAAGTTTATCTTCTCTATATTCTTTGACGGTAACAATAGCAATTGTGTTTTGAAATAATTGTCTTCTCAAAGTTGCCTGCGCTTCTCTGAAAAGTTGAAGTCTTTGCATTTTCTAATCTAAAGTACATGTCATGCACAAAACCTTCCTTCAACTTCATGTGTTCATCGCACACACCCAGGGGCGGACCCACAGCCTTCCAAGGGGTCCCAATTGATACCCCTTCAAAAAAAATTAACTCTTTTTATACATGTTAAATTTTTTTGAAATGGATATAAGTAGTATACTTGACACCCCTTCAAATGAAATGGAGCAACAGTTCAGCGGATAAGGGGTGTCAAGATTTCGGCCGCGTCCCTTGTTCGAGTCTCGGCTGCAACATTTTTTACCTTTTGATACCCCTTAGCAGAAATCCTGGGTCCGCCACTGCACACACCTAATAAAAGTATTTATGTATATATCAATATTCAATAATGGTTGGAATTTAAATCTCATCAAGGAACATGAAAGGTTTAATTATGCAATTCCCAACTAATGATAAAAGGACGACTACAAATAAGGTTTGATGAACTTGGTAATAATTGCACAATGCCAGGAAGATATGGCCTCCTGGCTGGTCATGAAATGGAGAACTTTCATACCCCAAGATTACATATAACCTTCAGGAAGAAAGAAACATTAAAAGTAGAGGTAGCAAATTAGTGTAACGTATTGGAGCAATTTTTTTTTTTTAAAAAAAAAGATCGACATGCCAAAAGTGAAATATTTGTCCCCTCATTTTTTCTTTTGTGTGGTTTTGTTGGCTAGCCCAAGAAGGTATCAAAAACATTCAAGACTAAAACATTTAGATAATCAAAATGTAGATATTGTGGGACTCGTGCACATACACAAAGTTGACTTGAATGTGAAGAAACACAACATTAGCCCAAAGTACCTTGCCATGCTAGTATAATGGATAACATGTTATGTAAAGTGTAAACCAGTCAAATTTTTCGTGAACTCGAACATAGCTTCATGGAAAGCTGTGTTCATCAGATTATCATCAAATATGTTGGTTTACACAAACATCTTCTTTCTTTGATTTCTCAACACTCATCAGTCATATGCATATGTGAGAAAGTTTTGGCTTGAGATTTAGCAGCAATAAGGGGATCACCACATGGAAATTTTGGATTACAATTGATAGAAAATCGACAATTGTTCTTCTTGGTGAAGCATTACAGTACATAGTATCTCTAAGAAAAATTGTTAAATAAAAAAGATAGGAAAATTTAGCTATTTGAGATCCACCATAGAGCAATGATGCTGAGGGTTGCTTCTTACCAGAATAAAAACAAGACATTACATGAATAATATCACTGTAATCACAACAATTGCACATAAAAGGTTAAACACAAGCACAGGGGCAGCCCAATGCACGAAACATTATCATGCAGAGTCTGGGAAGGGCCACACCTAGAGCGATGTAATGTAAGCAGTATAGACTGATGCAAGCATCAGTGGCTGATTTCGCGGCTTAAACACGAATAAAATATTTAATAAAATACATTTACACTAAGTCCACGCATACACACATGTAATGAGTGTTATGAATTGTGTGTATAGGCAGTTGCGTACGTAGAGCATTATGGGCGGGTTTGGCCGAATCCGCAAACAGTATATTTGTGTTAAAAGAAATCAATAAATATGTACACGAATCAAGTCAAGAACCCAGTTACAAGCAATTGAGATCATTATCCTAAAATTTAGAACCCATTATGTTCAAATATAGAGTAGTAAGCGTCGCGTCGATCACACAAGAGTCTGGGTAGGGGGCGCACCTAGAGGGATGTAATGTAAGCAGTATAGTCCAATACAAGTATCAGTGGCTAATTCCACGACTTAAACACGAATACAAGGGAAATTGGGGGGTAACATACTCTAGCAATATTAACAAGGAAGCTAAAATTGTCAACAATATTGCCAATATCAGCATCCACCCTTCGCAGCAGGCTCTTCTACTTTTGAGCTGCTGCCGCCGCCGCAGCTGCTGTTGGTCCGCCACCTCCACCACCAGCTCTTCCTTTATTCATTTTTCTTCCAACCCTAGGTCAAAATGTATAGAAATTTAATTAAACAAGTTAAATAGAAAAAAATAATAGAATTTACTACTTAGGGGGAGAAAAGGGAAGGGAAGGGTGCTTTTTTTTTTTTTTTTTTTTTTCACTACGGCAGAATTTGTCTCAATTTTTCAAGATTTTATGTAAATGACCTTCAGCTCGGCAAGTGTTGTCCTACCGAAAATTAGGTAATTTGGCGGAGAAGAAGGTGAAGAAGTCAAAATCAAGTGTTGTCTATTTGTTAAGATTTTAAGTTAATTTAAGTGGGAGAATAAAGTGGAGGAGTCGAGAGTCAATTTACTTCAGAGAATTGGGTGAAAGGGTCGAGTATAAGTGTTGTTTATTTATAAATATTTTTAAAGAACTTTAATTGAATGGGTGGAGAAGGGTCGAGGGCAAATATTGTGCTGCCAAGAATTCAAGGATTACCTTTTTTTAAAAGATTTTAAAGTTATTTTTATTAAACCACTTTAAATAAAGGGTTTTTTATATTATATACTTATGAAATTTAAAAAATTTACAAGTCCAACCCATTAATAATTACACTACTCATGAAATTAAAAGTATTTACCTAACCTACCCATTTATTACTGTATACCTTTGTTATATCTATACTGCATAAATAATAGTATACAAATCTAGATGAGTATGCCATGTAAATAGTATACGGTATCTTCTATTGTAGTATATATTTCTAGTATACATATACTCAATGATATACAAGTTTGATACCTTAATTTTATACACAATGTTGTGGCTATGTGGCTGCAAAATATTTAAACAAAACTTGGGTCATGGTTAGGGGTGAACATAGATCGGGTTGGTTCGGATTTTTCATTTACCAAACCAAATCAATAATTTCGGTTTTTTAATCTTTAAACCAAACCAAACTGCCCAAATTCAGATTTTCTAATATCGGTTTTATTCGGGTTATTCGGTTTTTATTTGTTAAAAATAAATATGTGGTGTTTTCTCTCATTTAGAAGCATAGGTAAATAGCTCATATCCAATTGTACAAAAGAAGACAAGTTAAACCAAGTTAGTTCATATTAAAAAACTTTGTTGGATACATAGAGTTCAAGACTTTCTCCTTTTTCTTTGATAGGTGACTGTAGAGTCCTATAAGAATTAATATTGTCAATCAGACGTTCCAAATATCGATTCAGAGACGTACAATATAGCACATCCAGATGCAGATAGATAACAAAAGAAAAAAATACTTACCGATTAAAAAAATAATAATAGCGGCTCAAATGTTTGAGTGCCAAAATTTGTTGTTCTAATAAAATTATTTTTACTAATTAGGTTTTCCTTTTGTGCACTTAATTTGGATTCACTTGTTACTTTCTTGAGAGCTTTCCTTTATGGGTCATAAGCTTATAACTCATTCTTATTAAAATTAGCTCATGTAGATGTGTGTTGTAAATCGTAAGTTTGTAATATAAGTACATAACTAAGAAAAACTACTAAAATATCTATACAATACTTTTCAATGAATGAATTTTATACATATAAAAATCTAAAAATAACATATACGTAATGTCGGTTCAGTTTGGTTTCGGTTCGGTTTTTTTATGGGTAACATCAAACCAAACCTAATATGTCGGTTTTTTTTTCGCCCAACACCAAACCAAGTCAAACCAAACCGTAGTCGGTTTTTTTTCTCGGTTTGGTTCGATTTACTGGTTTGGTTTGTACAGCCCTAGTCATGGTTGTACAAATGTATTTCACATCATCTCTACATAAAATTTCAACACTACCTGCGTAGTCTCTCTCCCCAGTGTGAATAAGAAAGTGCCTTTTTAGCTTGTTTACCATCACTTATATTGTTTGCTCAACTGCAACCAATCAATGTGAAAAGTGACTTTACATAGATACAATTCAGGGTAAAGAGGAATAAAGCTTAAAGCCTCTAATTAATAGAGTCCCTTTAACTTGAAGACTTGAAAGTCCTTTTACCATTAGGACTACAACAACAACAATAACAACAACAACATACCCAGTAATATCCACAAGTGGGGTCTGAGTGGATGAGATGTACAAGACCTTACCTCCACCTAGGTGAATGTAACGATAGTGATACCTTGCAAAACTCCAATGCTTAGATTTGAGAGAAACAAAAATTAAGATAAGGGGGAAATGGGGATAGGAAGGAGAAGAAGATAAGGGAAAGGAAATAGGGTTTTTCATATCAGATAAGACCAAAAATAGTACAGTGTCCTTGCTAAATACAGCTAAGAATATTCCACCACTAGTGACACCTGGCAAGGACTAAAAAGAAGTAACTGAAAAATAGATAAGGGACCTAACTGACTCCAAACCAAACTTTAACTTGCAACATTCAGGGTCAAACTGTAAAACTAAGAAACTCCCATACTAACTGAACATAACAGCTACGTATACTCATTCTAGCATTAGGTACCACTCGTTACATGCCATTCCCCTTTTAAGAACCTTGTCCTCAAGGTTCAAAATAAGGGAACTGAGACTTGATGAAATTATAGTCTTCCCAGGTGGCCTCTTCTGGAGATAAGTTGGACCATTGGACCAAAATTTGTGTAGCAGCTGCATTCCTTCTCTTGACTATGCGCCTGTCCAAAATTGCAATGGGTTCAACTAGTGGCTGACCTTCAGCAGTGCAAATGGTTGGTTCAATTGAGGGAATCTGATTAGAACCAACTCGCTTCTTGAGTTGGGAAATGTGGAACACATTATGTATCTTAGCATGAGCAGGCAAAAGCAATTCATAAGCCACAGGACTTATCTTCCTCACTATCTGATAAGGGCCATAAAACTTGGCTGCCAATTTCAAGCTTCTTCTAACAGCAATTGAAGACTGCCTATATGGTTGCAACTTGATAAACACCCAGTCACTCACTTCAAACTCCCTTTCTGTCCTGTTTTGATAAGCATAATACTTCATTCTATTCTGAGCTTTTTCCAAGTTTTCTTTGAGCATTTTAGCTACCAGCTGCCTTTCTTGGAGTAACTGATCAACAGCAGCTACTTTGGCTTGTGAAATCAGCTCAAAAGACAATTGTGGAGGATCATAGCCATATAGTATCTTGAAGGGAGTCATCTGCGTAGCTGAATGGTAGTTGGAATTATACCAGAATTCAGCTAAAGGTATCCATTTGCTCCAGTCAGCAGGCTTGTGACTTGTCATGCACCTCAAATAGTTTTCTAGGCATCTGTTCACCCTCTCTGTTTGACCATCCGTTTGGGGATGGTAAGCTGAGCTAAAAATCAGTTTAGTTTGTAACAAACTAAAGAGCTCTTTCCAAAACAAACTGAGGAAAATTTTATCTCTATCAGAGACTATGCTGCTAGGCAGCCCATGCAACTTATAAACTTGATCCAAAAACAAGGATGCAACCTGTGCAGCAGTGAAAGGGTGAGTTAGTGTCAGAAAATGGGCATATTTGGAGTACCTATCCACCACCACCATTATAGTATCCTTTCCTCTAGACCTGGGTAACCCTTCAATGAAATCCATAGAAATATGTTCCCAAGGTCTGGAAGGAATGGGCAGAGGATGTAACAACCCTGGATAAGCCACTTGTTCATCTTTGCATCTTTGACAAACTTCACAATTCTTGATCACCTTCTTAATATCATCCAGCATTGAGGGCCAATAAAATATAGCTTTCATTCTGTGAAGTGTTGCAGTGACTCCAGAGTGTCCTCCCAAATTAGAGGAGTGAACTTGTTGCACTAATTGTTGCCGCAGCTCACCATGCTTGCCAATCCAGACTTTCCCTTTGTACTTGAGAATTCCATTATGTAATGTAACCTCTTGAGAGGCTACTGGATCAACATTAAGTGCACAAATGATCTTGCACACCTCATCATCATCTTCATAGCTGTTAATAATCTCCTTTATCCATTTGGGTTGCAGTTGAATAATCAGGTTACAAGCAGTTTGAACTGGTACAGTATTCTGCCTCCTCGAGAGAGCATCAGCTACTGAGTTGTCAATTCCCTTCTTGTAGTGGATTTCAAAGCTCAATCCCATAAGCTTGGTTAAACCCTTATGTTGCAAGGCAGTGCTGATCTTTTGCTCCTGTAAAAACTTTAAACTGAAATGGTCAGTCATTATAATGAAATGGCTTGATATTAAATAGTGTCTCCATTTGTCAACAGCATGTAGCAAAGCTATCAACTCCTTTTCATATGTAGAAAGACCTTGATGTTTAGGACTTAGTGCTTGGCTAAGGAATGCAATGGGTCTTCTATCTTGCATCAGGACTGCACCCACTCCAGTTCCACAGGCATCAACTTCTACTACAAATGGCTTGTTAAAATTAGGAAGTGTCAGTACAGGAGCAGTGGTCATAGCTCTTTTCAGGCTTAAGAATGCTGCAGTAGCCTCTTCATTCCACTGAAAGCTTCCTTTCTTTAGCAGGGAAGTCAGAGGTTTACTAAGGATAGCATATCCTTTGATAAACCTCCTGTAGTACCCAGTTAAACCAAGAAAACCTCTCAACTCCTTTATGTTGGTAGGTTGTGGCCAGTTCACCATTGCTGAGATTTTTGCAGAGTCAGTGCTCACACCATTTCCACTAATAATGTGACCTAAATACTCAATTTGAGGCTGAGCAAAGTCACATTTGGACCTTTTGGCAAACAACTCATGTTGCCTTAACAATTCCAGTACAATCTGTAAGTGCTGCACATGTTCCTCTAATGATTTACTGTAAATCAGTATATCATCAAAGAAAACTAGTATGAATTTCCTTAAGTATGCCCCAAAAACTTGATGCATTAGAGATTGAAAGGTTGCAGGTGCATTAGTTAAACCAAAAGGCATCACCTTGAATTGCCACAAACCATGATGTGTCCTAAAAGCTGTTTTAAACTCATCTTCAGACCTCATCCTCACCTGGTGGTAACCTGATCTAAGATCAACCTTTGAGAACACTTTGGCACCATTCAACTCATCTAAAAGGTCTTCAACCATAGGTATGGGATACTTATTTTTAATAGTGAGTGAGTTCAACCTTCTATAGTCAACACAGAGTCTCCAAGATGAATCTTTCTTCTTTACTAACAATGCAGGGGAGGCAAAGGTTGATTGACTAGGAACCACAGTTTGAGCCTGTAACATATCATGAATCATTTGCTCAATAGCATTTTTCTGGTCATAGGAATACCTGTAGGGCCTCAAGTTGAAGGGCTGGGCTCCAGGAACTAAGGGAATACCATGATCACACTCTCTTTGTGGTGGCAAGTTCTTTGGTTCTTCAAAAATATCAGGATAAAACTCTAACAAAGCTGCTACTATAGCAGGAATTTGATGAGAAGATGACTGACTCTGGTTGCTCTCTACAACAAAGACTTCTGCAGCAAAATTACAAGTCTTTTTCATGAACCATTTATTAACTTTTTCACTTTCAGCTGTGAGAACCTTGTAGCTATCCTGTTGGCCTTTGATTGTTATAAACTTGCCCTCTTTAAGAAAAGACAAACTGTATGGTTTGGTGTTAAGGATCACAGGTGAAAACATATCTATCCAATCCATGCCCAGTACCAAGTCACAACCTCCCACTTCTAGAATTCTAACATCAAACAAAAAGGTTTCATCCTGCATCTTCCAATGGAATTGTGGACAAAAGAATTCACAAAATAGCTCTTGACCATTAGCAACTTTCACTCTCATTGTTGCTTCCAATGGTATCACTTTCAAACGCAAGGCTTTAACTAACTGTGGACTGAGGAAACTATGAGTTGAACCACTGTCTATCAAGATGGTAATTGCCATTTTCTTAACATAGCCTAGGATTTTCAAAATGGAAGGTGAATTTGCAGCACCAATTGTTACACAGAGAGATAATTCAGCTTGTTCTTCCTCAACTAACTCTTCTCTAGCCTCCTGAAAGACATCCTCCTCCTGCTGTACTTGAATTTGCCCTTCTTGCACTTCTTCATTACCCAACATAAGGTTCAGGTTCTTAGGCTTGCATTGGTGCCCTGGAAAGTACCTCTCATGACATCTGAAGCATAAGTTCTGCTCTTTTAACGCTTCTATTGTGGGGTTTGGTTTGAAGGGAGCTTGAGGCCTTTGATTTGGGTAAGTGATTCTGAGTGGGGCATTTTGGGGTTGCCTAGGCATTGGTGGAGCAGGTAGTTGTTTGGTGACTGGATAAGTGACTTGAGGATAGGGTCTAGGATTATGTGAAGTGCTTCTTGAAGTGGTTAGTTTGGTTAAGGCGTTAAATGATTCTTCATACAACTTAGCAGTTTCAAAAGCATCTATCAAGGAGGTTGGATTTGCCAAGATCACCAAGGGTTTCAACTCAGGTTTAAGGCCACTTACAAAACTAGCTACCAAATGAGATTCATTCAACAGGGGATTAATAATCAGCATGTATCCCATTAATTCCTCAAACTTCTCCTGGTAACTATTAACAGTACTGGCCTGAACTAGTTTGTTAAATTCATCAACAATGTTCATAGGTCTCATATTTCCAAATCTTCTACAAATCTCAGAACAAAACATAGTCCACGAGAGCTGATCCCTTTTCCTGGTAACATAACTATCAAACCACACCTCAGCTTTATCTTTCATATGAATCGTGATGTATTTCAACTTTTCCGAGTCTTGGACATTGTAAATCTCAAAAAATTTGTCACATTTTCTCAACCATCCCCTAGGGTTGTTCCCATCGAACTCAGGGAAATTAATCTTAGCCTTCAACATTTGAGTATTTTGAGTGGGTTCGACTACAACAGTATCCTGGATCGGGGTTCCAGCAGGTGTTGGTAAAAGAGGGGGGTTTGAGGAGGTTGTAGGAGTTCCGAATGCAGGTGCTAAGTAAGGGTTTGAGTAATGAGATGGGGGTTCAGGGGGAAACGTAAAACCCCTTCCAACAGGTAACGATGATGAAGAAAAGAGAGGGGTCCGAGTACCTGAAGATTGCCCAACTTCTCGAATCGTTGGGACACCAGCTACAAGAGATGGGGTATTCGCCTCCGACTTCTTGTTAGACCCCAAGCTTTCAAGGATGAGCTCCAGTTTCCGATTTGTTTCCAATTCTAGTCGTCGATTTGTGTCCTGAGTCTCTTGGAGTTGTGAAGAAAATTGGGTTTGCTGGGTTTCAAGTAATTCGAAACGTTTTGTGGTTTCAGCCATGAATGACTGCAGCTGAGCTCGAAGCTCTCCGACTCCGTCTGTTAAATTTCGAAGCTCTGTATTTTGGGACATGGTGGTCGTGTCCACACTCGCCCAGTTGGCTCTGATACCAATGTAACGATAGTGATACCTTGCAAAACTCCAATGCTTAGATTTGAGAGAAACAAAAATTAAGATAAGGGGGAAATGGGGATAGGAAGGAGAAGAAGATAAGGGAAAGGAAATAGGGTTTTTCATATCAGATAAGACCAAAAATAGTACAGTGTCCTTGCTAAATACAGCTAAGAATATTCCACCACTAGTGACACCTGGCAAGGACTAAAAAGAAGTAATTGAAAAATAGATAAGGGACCTAACTGACTCCAAACCAAACTTTAACTTGCAACATTCAGGGTCAAACTGTAAAACTAAGAAACTCCCATACTAACTGAACATAACAGCTACGTATACTCATTCTAGCATTAGGTACCACTCGTTATAGGAGACCATTCGGACTCTACTATTAAATTGAAATCAGAATTTGCCATCTCATCAATTTGTATTTCCTTAATCTTCATGGCGGATTCCACTGTGTAGCCGAAGCTATTAAACAACTTAACAAGTTTTAGGGAACTCAAGTACCCAAAGCTGGAAGGTATCTCTACGTTCACACAAAAATACAACAACAGCTGCTGGAGGCTAGGAAAAGCATCCTCCGAGATATTCCATACTATCGTATTCATTGGCTGGTACACTTTCAAGACCTTAAGCTTAGGAAACGCGTTATCTTTCACATCCCACTTCCCCTCAAACCAGCATTTCTTTATCTTTAAAAGTTCAAGATTGGGTAGCTCCCCGATGGATGAAAGACTTCTCAAAGGTTCACAAAATGGGAAATATTCCAATTTCAAAATTTTGAGAGTTGATGGGAACTCAAACACTCGTCCAACGGGTGGAGATGACCAGCTATATTGGAAGTAGAGTGATTCTACTCGATGTAGAGACTGAAAAAGGGTGAACCTGGAGTCGTCCAGGTCGTAGGGCTTATTACAATGGAAATCATCGACATTAGACCGCTCATCAAGAATGCGGCACCCCAAATTTACAACATTAGATAGAGCATGAACTAAAACGGGCATATAACGAGGAAGAGATATGTGAACATTAGTAAAAGTATCTAGCTTTTTCCACTGGGAAACTTCAAGTGGATAGAAACCACATTCTGGAAGAGATGCACTAGGTACTTGCAAATGCCTGAAGTTAACCAAATCCCATATGGTGTCTGGAAGATAGACACTAACATCGGTAATCAATGTCTCTAGATTAACAAGAGAGCTTATAGTTGATGGAAATACAAGTGCATCCCAAAAACTGCTACTGATTTGTAGGTACCTTAAATGAATCAAGAGTATAGTTTCATGGGGAAATGATCTTCCAACATCGACTTTTCCCAAATCCAACACGGTCAGTGATTTAAAAGCTTCTAAGGAGCCTGTAAGTGATGGGGACATTGAAGTGTCTACAGAGACATTGAAGCGTAAGGAACATTTACTTTCATAGGGAGAACTCCACTTCATAAAATCGTCATTGAAAGAGGAAACAACAAGCCGAGAAGGCATAGTGGTTTCTAGTTGAGGATGATCATAATAAGAAATTTCAGATCTGCACAAGACACAACAACGACGATGAAATACGTATACGATACCCAATACATCGAACAAACAAAATACATGACCAAGAAGAGTTGGTATTTCTTACCCATAAAACCGTAGTAAATGGATTTCTTCAGCTTTTTTCATGCAAAATTGGTGTAACAGATCATGAATGCGAACATATCTGGCTTTACCCAATCGAGTTCTTTTAGCAACCATTACGAGGTTTCTTCCAATAAGATCCATCAAGTAATTAGTTGCAACATGATCCAAGCTCTCCATGTCATTATTATGTGGTAAAAGTCCTTCACATATCCATAACTGAATCAGTTTCTGTACTGAAATTTGTTCATCCTCGGAAAAGGATCCAAAGTACAGAAAACATGATTTCAACTCATGAGGTAATGTCTTGTAGCTCAATTCAACTACATCCATTAACCAATCTACATCATGGAAAAGGGTTGAACTCAAATTTTGCGATACCTCTTTCCAGTAATCCACTTCTTTTACTCCCTTGGCAAGAAGCCCTGCTGACAAAACTACTGCAATAGGTAATCCCGCGCAGCTTCTTGCTATTTCATTTCCAGCTTCTTCAAGCTCACAAGGACAACTTTCTTCCCCGAACAATGTTTTCTTCAACAGCTCGTAGCTTTCTTCGTTTGTAAGATGTCGAAGATGGTGTGGATTAGTTGAGGCATAGGAAGCCACTTCATCAAGCCTAGTAGTTAAAACAAGCCTACTTCCATTGCTATCATCGGGGAAGATTAGTCGTAAATCGTCCCATGCATCAGTACTCCACAGATCATCTACTACCACGAGGTATCTCTTTCCTATCAAAAATCTGCGTATTTCAGCTGCCAATACACTTTCTTCTGTTGTGGTATTTTCCTTGCCAAGTCCTCTCATGATTTCCATTAATACCGATTTCCGATCATATGTTTGTGAAACACAACACCATGAGCGGACATCATAACGCTCCTTTACAGCTTCATGAGAATACAATTTTGTCGCAAAAGTCGTTTTGCCCAATCCGGGCATCCCGACAATGGTTACAACATCTAATGGTTTTGGTCCTCCCACAAGTTGGTTGAGGAGCGCTTTCGCTTCGTCCTCACGTTCTAAAGTTATTGATGGTGTGATATACCCGACTTCCATTTTTGTGATTGATGGTTTAACAAGAGAAGAAGCTCAACTTAAGTGTTAGTAACAAGTTACAATGATGATTGATATATAGTTTCAATCAAAGAAATTTAAAGGAAGCGTTTCTACTTTTTTTATTTCTTAGTCTTGGAAAAGTTAAGCAAATTAGTTTAATTATTGCACGCATTATGCATAAATCATGGATCTAGAATAATTAAAAAGTGGTATGACAATTTTAAACTAGAATAATTATAAGGTGCCAAAAGGTTAACAATGCCGTCCCACCAACTCCCATTTTCATGACTTCCTTCCAAAAGCAACCATTATGATTTATGTAAGGCCCACCATGTTAGTAAACCGATTGTTCAACTTTAATAAACATGTTTATTGAGAGTCTCTCCCATTTGAGTCATTGTTATCTTTTTCCAATGTTTTTGAAGTTGTCAAAAGATTCCTCAATTAAATAAAGAAAAGTGGGTAGCAAGTTGGATAACTACATCAGGACTACCCTTGCTTCACCCTCTCTGCATCCATATAAGATGTATTTCTGTTACAACTTATTTCAAGAACTATTAATAATACAAATATGATACGCCTTTCATATTCATTTGATGTGCTGACTCTGATTGTAATCAATCATCCGATTAAGTCAAGCTAAACCCACTCGGTCTCTGATGCACGGTGTCCGGTTGAACTTCCACTATCAGCTGAATTGCAACTTGTCTCCGAACAATCCTCTTAACTCGCCATATCATCGAACACTAGGCAATGTGTGTCCGGTCTGATTTTGACCAATTCAATGACGTTTGCTCAAAAATTGCTTTCAAGTATAGGATAGGTTCATTTTTGGGAAATTTTCAAAAATAGGCAGCCCACTACCCAAAGTTACAAACAAGAGGCCATATTTTTTTTCATGCATAGCACCCACCCCTAAAATTACAAATTTTAGCACTCCTTCATAAAAAACACCCTAGCAACCAAATCTCCTCCTCCCCAGCCACTAAGTCGCCGGCAGACACCCTCTCCCGCCAGTGCTGTCGTTATTTAAATCATTGCTTTGGACAAGTTTATACACACAAATCCCCCCCCCCCCCCCCCAAAAAATAAATTATACATGAATATACATAGATAAATGCGTAGCAATGAGAGAAATACAAAAATATACACAAAAAAAAAGTAACAATTCATATAAACATCCTTAATATACATATTTATTTACTCGCATATACATACTTATACAAATTTATACAATTTTATACATGTGTATAAATTTGTATAAAATTATATAAACTTGCGGCGACCCCTATTTCGAAAAAAAGGTGAGAGCTCAGGTAAGATTCGAAAATATGAGTCATTTTTGGTAATTTTCGTCTTTTGCTCGTCTTTTAGTGTAATTATCCCTTCATTTTTGTCCTCAATATGACTCTTAATATAATTTGCAGAAGTGGGTCACTTTTCATCAATAGAGATTGTATATCCATAGCCCTATAGTATGCCTTAACGAAGACAAACACTACTTAGTAAGAGGAGGGGGCATGGAGGTAAGCTAACATCTAAAATTATGTCTCTTATCAACCAGCCGCGCAGGCTTGGTGGGGGAGGGGATTAAAAGTTAAAATTACTTTTGAGCCATGACGTTCAGGCCACTGTGTCTTGGCTGTAAGAAGGCAGACTGGTTCTTTCTGCAGAAGAATAATAATGCGACTCAAGCTCCTTAAGACTAGCAGCTGCCTCTTCTCCAATTCTAGATAGCATGCTTTCTGTTTTCTCAGCCTGTTCAGTAAATTCTTCTGTTCTCTGCTCCACATGATCATTTAGAGATGCAAATCCTGAAAAAATGGCTGTTTGCTTCAACTCTGAAACCAACTTAAGCAGTGAATCAGCTGCTTGGACCTGTGGTTCATGCATCCGAAGTATTATATGATATCCGAAGGAAAATGAATTGCTAAGTTTTACAAAATCAGAAAATGCACATAATCACGGGAGAATAAGTTCTTAATAGCTGAGATTCAAGCATAATTTAATAGCTTAAGAATGGACCATCTCGGTGAATTTGGTCTTTGCATACATCTATTGCAGAGAAGGCAGAGGAGAACAAGCTATGTCAAGGATTCCGGCTGACAAGTACTCACAAGAAGGCACTGAGGCTACAAAAGCAGAGAGAATCATGCTTATAACCTCAAGAAATTGGAGATTCTGTTTATAAAGTTGTATGTACTTTTCCAGTTTCAGAAATCATGTATCTGTAGTATAACAAGAAGGGGAACATTCCCTTGTTTACGAAACCGGACTAAGAAAAGAGAGTGGAACAGCTACCTTCCCAGTCTACTGGGGCTCTACCTATACTCATAAACCCCTTCCTTCTAGGCGAGTAAGCGCATAAACTTAAATTAGTACGAGAACACTATAGATTGTCATTTAAAATGGAAATGGCCTATGTTTCAGATGTTCAGCCATATTCCAATAAAAAAGCACTACAAGAGAAATGAAAAGGTTCTGGCAATATGTAAACTCAGGTCACAGTAAGCCACTTTTTCCTTAATTTGCTAATACCAAAATTGAGTTCATTCATATGAACATTGACATTTCAGGGAACATCAAAGCTATGTACAAGTGAAGAAAAAAATACTCACCATTCTAGATGCACGCATCTCCATCATAAATGCTTCTTGCGAATTTCTGACTGGTGGATCATTAACCTATTATAAGCAAAAAACATAGAGTGGAAGCCAATAAATTAACCATCTGTAAGAAGTTAAACAAGAAACATCTCCTAGTTTTAATTTAAAATTGTGGATCTAGCATAATGGCCTTTACAACAACACAAAGCAATGCCAGTACAGAACAAATGAGCAGCAAAAGAAGAGTTCAAGACAATGACATCGTACATTTTCTTTTCCTTTTTCCATTCATGCCATCTCGAAGTTTTATCCATTAAATGTAGATAAAGTTCTCTGCAAAAGTAATTAATTTTATATATCTGATAAAAGAACACATTTTCAAAAGTTGTTCGATGTTTGTGGGTTGATGTAGGGCAGGCATTTGCTTCAAATTTTGCAAAGAAAGTAAACATAAGAATTGCAGATAGATTTAAAATGACCACAACTACACGCCAGATAGATTTATCACTGTATAACAAACAAAATATTTCACTTGTGCGGTCTGGAAGGGTGAGATGTACTCAGACCTTACCCCGTCAAAGTGGAGAGACTGTTTCCGATAGACCCGTGGCTAAAGAAAAAATTTATGAAAACATATTTGAAAAACACGATGAAAAGATCATGATAAAGAAAATACTGCTAAAAATACTTAATGTACATAGAAAATACCAAAAGCAATAAATACGAAGAATAAGATAAAAACAGTATATACAGGAATAATACGACCGCTACCGAGATCGTTCGACTACTATCTAACCCTCTACCTAATCCTCGATCTCCACGCTTATCACTGGAATCACAACAATTGCAAATAAAAGGTTAAACACAAACAGGAGCAGCTCGGCGCACGAAGCACCCCGCGATCATGCAGGGTCTGGGTAAGGGTCTCAGTATAGTTTGATGCAGGCATCAGTGACTAATTTCACGGCTTAAACACGAATTGAACCGTTAATAAGGCAAATTGGGGGTAACATACTCTAGGGATGTAATTTAAGCAGTATAGTCTAATGCAAGCATCAGTGACTGATTCCACGGCTTAAACATGAATACAAACGTTAATAAGGGAAATTTGGGGGAAAACATACTCTAGCTACATTAACAAGGAAGCTGAAATTGTCAACAATATTGCCAATATCAGCATCCACCCTTTGCAGCAGGCTCTTCTGCTTTTGAGCTGCCGCCGCCGCTGCCGCTGCCGTTGGTCCGCCACCTCCACCACCAGCTCCTCCTTTATTCATTTTTCTTCAAACCCTAGATCAAAAATCATAGAAATTAAATTAACAGACAAATGAAATAGAAGAAAATATAAGTGAATTTACTACTTACGGGGAGAAAAGGGAAGCGAAGGGTACTTTTTTTTTTTCACTGCGGCAGAATTTGTCCTAAATTTTTAAGATTCTATGTAAATGACCTTCAGCTCGGTAAGTGTTGTCTTACAAAAGAATTCAAGGCAATTTGGTTGGGAGAAGGTGGGAAGAAGTCGAAATAAAGTGTTGTTTAATGAAGTGAAGGGGTCGAGAAGCAATTTATTTTAAAAAATTGGGTTGAAGGGTCGAGTACAAGTGCAGTTCATTTGTAAAAATTTCAAAACAATTTAGTTGAATGAGATGAGAAGGGGTCGATGGCAAGTGTTGGCTGACAAGACTATAATGATTATCTGTTTGCCAAAATTTTAAAGTAATTTAGTGGCCAAAATTTTAAAGTAATTTAGTGGAACACGAGTGGAAGGATCGACAAAAACGTCATCAATTAAGTGTCAGAGAGATACTTCCATCCAAATATTATTCATTAACTCGACAGAATGTCACTTTATACCAAATCAAAAAGGCAAACCATAGTTATGTAAATCTCCCTAATTATTTTGTGACTGACCTTGACATGTCTTTGGGATTCCCTTAATTTAGGGGTCCTTTTATATTGCTAGGATTCTATAACAATTTATGGATCTCAAATCCTCGATTTAGCAATGACAAGAGATTCAAAATCAATAAAAATTGAAACATCTTATATGTGCATTTTAGTTATACTTATTACTTAACATTCTGGAATTTTACACATTTGTGTATTTAAATGACTCTTGACAGGTTAACGCCACCTTGGTATCTCTTTAACCTTGTACAAATGTATTTCACAAAATCACTGCATAAAATTTGAATAAGTTACAATGAATCAGAAGTTTGCGCAATGACGCAAAGCTTCCATGGTACTAATGCTGAGAGTAGATTAGAGAGGGTGCAGGAAATAGTCGGAGACGGTAGGGATGGCAACTGGTGCGGGGCAGGTCAAGTCTCTTACTCCACAAAAATTTCAACCCTACCTGCATAGCAATATTTTTTTGACAAAAACCTCTTCATAAAACTCAAAGGGATTGTACATCAATAACAATGTCCTATCCCAATCATTAGAGGGTGACAGACATTTATCTCGAAACTCCTATAAATATATACGACATAAGCCTAGTCATCTTCTTCAGTCTCTTCATCATCTTCATCGTTTTCACCATACCTCCATCCATCCCCAGCATCATCCCTCTCCTCTTCTGTTTCTTCACTATCTTCTTCATTGTAGTTTTCTTCTTTAACCGGCCAAGGCTTCTTCCCTATACTTAGATTGGCTGGAGAAGCACTAGAGCTTTTTCGTGCAACTTTTAAAGGAGGCTGCTTTAAGCTTGGTTTTGGCCTGCTCTGTTTCTGAATTTTGCCATTTCCACGTTTTGCAGCATATGTATCCTGATCACTGCCTTCATCCATCTCATTGTCACCAGTTGATTGAGCATTTTTGGTGTTCTCATCTGGAAAATGACCAGGGTGCATGTTCCTTAAATGAAGATTCAGCTTGTATTCATGGATGTAAGCTTTGTCACACCCTTCATATGGACAGCTATAAGGGCGGTCAGATGATGCTGGAGCATAAGCTGCTGAAGAAGATTTTGGTGTTTTCATTGGCTTCTCCACAGGCGGAGTATACTTTACTGCCTCTGGTGTGTTGTTCTGCAGAAAAAGATCTAACATTGATATATCCAGCTACAAAATGCTAAATTAGGAGATGCGAAAGAGATGCATCCACATTTCTTTAGGAAAAACAATAGCTAAAACATGTAGTAAATCATAAGGGAAGACTGCAAAAGTAACAGTCAAACTGCAACATGGGGTCTATTTAGTGATGCATGAGGTGGCATGATCCAAATTCCTGCTAAAACTACTCTTGCTCCTGTAATGACGCCAACTTCTGTTTTGCTCAAAATGCATAAAGAGTTCGTGTTACTAAGCCAACCATTGGCAGTACAGTAAATTTCCATCTAGACAGTCATCTTAAGGAAAACATTACACATTCAACTCCTAATGAGGTCTGAAGAGGAAAATATCACAATCATATGCTTCATAAAATTCATAAGCTTCATTGATGAGATAGATATTCAGAAGTAAATATGCGTGCATGTGAAAAAAGTAATTTTCTTTGTCAACATCACGCAAATTGCAGACTGGGCCCAACAACATTTTTTGATAAGCCAAAATAGTTGGCAAAACAGCCAATGGTCATTGATGATACTTTTAAGGATGGTCACCTTGTTAGTGATGATTGATGAAAGAGTGCAAACTAATAAGTTTACATCGTTCATATTAAGTCAAAAAAAGACGTAGAGAAACTAGCTAACCTTCTGGTGAGTAGATGCAATATGATTTTTAAGCTTGTACTCATGTGCATATCGCTTTCCACATTCTTGATACGGGCAGATATGATAGTTCTCCTGGGAGTGTGTTTTCATGTGTGATCTTAAGTTAAAATCCAGCGAGAATGCCTGCATGGAGTTTGAAAGAAATCAGTAAAGCTCTAGCACAACAAACAGCACACAAGCTGTCATAAACCAATAATAGTGCAGATACATATGCAAGCATTACTTGTATGTTTTCAACTTGTTCTTTTGTATACTTCTTGTATACGGGCCTGTTCGTAGCCCAAACATAAATAAAATTATTATTTTATCCCCAAAAAAAAGAAAGAAAAAACATGTCTGTGTTCGTGGACATTTATCCTGAAAGAGACGAGAAACACAGAATTCCTACAACAACTATGCCTCGATACCCAAAAAAGGTGGAATCAGGTATATGAGTCCTCATGACCATGTTTCTCCAATTAAACTCAATTCATGTCACCATGCGACATAGAATTCCTACCTATCATCAAAAAAAGAAAAAGAAAAACAACATAGAATTCCTACACTAACTGAAAGAATTTGAAAACCTAAATTAGGGAACAGCAAAAGAAATTCAATATATATACAATTTGTCAATTCATGTCCTAGGGACTGATGTTGGACTCCATTTAAGCCTGAAGAAAACAGCTGGTTTAGAAGCAAAACATTAACAGGAAGAAGTATTTGAATAGAGGATTAGATTTATTACCTTGCCACAGCCTTCATGTGGACATATATAATCTCTCTCCCCAGTGTGAATGAGAAAGTGCCTTTTTAGCTTGGAGCTATCCAAAAATTTCTGCAAGAACTCAAGGATGCAATTAAAAAGATGTACAACTAGCCCTAACAGAATCAGAGAGGAGAAATGACATCGAAAAGAAATGCTTGAACTTGCAAAATCATAGGAAAGAAACAAAAATGTATTTGCTTTTCCTCCTCAAGAGAGAGTATAAGTTAATATCCTAGACAAGTGGACAAACAACAAATCCAGTCCATGCATGATTTGCACACGCTGCAACAACAACAACATAATACCCAGTATATTCCCACAAGTGGGGTCTGGGGAGGGTGGGATGTACGCAGACCTTACCCCCACCAAGGTGGAGAGGCTGTTTCCGATAGACCCTTGGCTAGAGAAAACATTTAGAAAACACGTTTGAAAACAAGGGGGAAATAGCATGCTAAAGAGAGTGATAAAACTACCTCATATAAAAAACACAGATAGTAACAGTCGATAAAAATACGCAGACTAAGACATAAGTAGTTTGAATAGCATAATACACAGATTTGCACACGCTGAATCTGCTAAAAAATTTTGCTCACCAACAAAACAAATGAGGATTAGTGGCAATCTAAAGCCACCAATAAACTATGCACTAGCTCCTACATTCCCAAGATTCCTTTGAAGCTAGACCTTTTCAACTAATAGAAAATCCAACCTCAGAAAAGAAAGTATCCCGATACTCGATTGATCCCAAAGTGAAAGTCTTGGTTTAGCAAAGCATTTCCTAAACAAGTTGAGAATTTACTCATCCCATCCAAACTAGTTTGTTCCCTGCACTCTATTTGGATTACCTGAAGAAATATCTCCAAACAAGAATCGATTCACTAGTTTGGCATTCTTATGTGACGGTTACTTTGGAGAATTTCCTAAAATGGAATATTGATTCCAACTTTATCCTCTCTCACTTCATTTATTCCACACTCCTACCAAATTTTAGATATCTCATTCTCATTCAAAGACTGCTCAAATTCAACTGTTATAGTGTTACTAGTTGCAATCTTTCCATGCTACTCTATCTTCTTTTTTTTTTTTTTGATGAAGTAAGAAAGATATTATTAACAAAGGCATCAAGAAGATGCATAGATTACAAAAGAGAGGAATACAGCCCAGAAAGAATGACAAAAGAACTATCATCATAGAGCTAAGGAGCTGATAAATTTCAAAAACGAGTCAATACTAAATACAGGAGTGAGGTTAACCCAGCTAAAAAGATTAACTAAATACATTGAGATGATTTTGGTTTCTTTGACCAGACAAGGTACAAAAGACTTCAATTTCTGTATAGGGGACTCTGGCGGAGAATAATAAATCATTCCATGAAATATTTTTCTCCAGACAGAAGGTTTTGGAAATACCATGATAAAATAGCTACTTCTCATGAGAACACGCAAAGGAGACACATACAAGTTGTATGAAAGGAGTAAAAGTTAGTGATAGAATGCTTCTCAGCATGGGTGCCATAACTTGCACTTCACTGGACTACCTCATGAGATGAGAAATTTATTCAGAAATATAGAGGCAGACTTTTCTCTGGAAAAGTAAGCCTTAACTTCTGACATTCCAATGCTGTAAATCGTGAGAAATGTGCCAGTGAGACTTGTGAAACTAGTAATGCAGAAGTCCAAAGATCAGCTCTTGGGAAAAGTTGTAGTCTATCCCGCTTAAGCAAAAAATAAATAAACAAATACAAAACATAAGAAGAATGGAGCTACAGTCAACAGGAGTGGCATAGCAAAGTAGATTAAACTACTAAAGATCATTTAGTTTTTTTGATGAAGTATAAACTACTAAAGATCATACTTTCACTTGACCAAACCTATCTGAGCTCAACAAAATTTCACTGAAAATATAGCTGAAAGCAGTTACAAACCCATAACATTATCCTAGTTCTCAGTCTGTAAGATTTACCTAGACTAAAATTTCAGAAACCCTTTCCTTCTATGGACAGATAACACAGAAAAAGAAAAGAACAAACTTACAAATCCCCCTACCTGATAATCAGTTAATTGTGCCCCCAGCTTCAGTTCTTTTCTCACTCCTAAGCAGAACCAATGGTATCTATGATTTGAAAAGTTGATTTATATAAAGGATGACCTAAGTTGAACTCAATATTCGAGAACTGAAGTACTAATGATGGAGCATTACATAAGCAAATTAATATATTTATGAATCAAAAAAAATGAATTCGCTGTGACATCACCCCCCCCCACCCCCCCACCCCCCCCCCCCCCCAAAAAAAAAAAAAAAAAAAAAAAAAAAAAAAAACCAAACGGGAGGACAGTGTCATCAAAGCAAAATAAGTAAATATGAGGTAGAAAAAATACAGAGAGATGAGCATGCTGATGTATTATTCCCTTTGACTCATCCTGAAGGTGCAGCCTCGATGGAAAGACAACAAAGACTTACCTTTCCACAACCCTCATAATGACACACATATTGCCTCTCGCCGTGGATGTGAGAATGCTTCCTCAAGGCCCCAGCATCAATGAATGTCTTTCCACAACCTTCATAGCTACAAAGGAAAAGAACTTCAGAAGTTGGCTCAGGCTCGGGCGCAGGTACTTCTGGCTCTTTTGGCTTCTCCTTTAGAGCTTTTAATGTGGCCTCTGATAAACAAAGCAGACAAGGAGAACTTCAAACTAAATGTAGCAAAAGAAAAGGAAAAAATAAAAGATCCAGAAAGATAAAGAATTTAAAATGAACCAACATGGCTCTGTATAACTCCAGTAACATTGTAGTGAGAAAATATCAGCAAGATGTATAAGAGCTTTCAGAATTCAGAACTAACCATTCACCCACTTTAAAACGTAGCACTTTCCACCAGTTGCCACAACATCTTGTGGGACCCTATATTAAATGATGTTAATAAAGGAAAAAGAAAATATAAAATATAAGAAAACAACATGGTTTACGATACGTAAAAGACACGCTTACAAAATCAAATCCATATGTCTATGACTAACTAAAAAGTTCATTTGAGTCATAGAATGTTCATGTTTACAAAGGGCATTGTCACAAGCAGCATGAACCAAGGTTACTTATAGTTCGTAATTTGTCTGTCATAAGTGGCAAATTTGCAACAAACCAATGAATTTGCCAAGACCTAAAGGAGCCAAACTATCCAGCGGTTCCTACAGCAACTTGCAATGTAAGTATTCTAAGTCCTTATTTCCTTCTCCGGAAAAATTAGCAAGAAAAGAAGTCACAGTTTTGAGGTAGTGATACAACTAATTGAAACTTAATCACAGCATCAATGTCTTGACTAGAAGACTTCCTTATTGTCAATCAATTGCATCTCAAAGCCAATCTTGTTAAGGTCAGCTATATCAATCGTCTATATCTTCTTCTTTTTCTTCTTTTTTACCAATGGTGTTCGAGGTACCTTGCGTGCACCACGACCAATTCCAAATACCTACCTCCTCCTACCATCATCAGGTACCAGGTAACTCTACGCACCAAGGCTAGGATAGATGGGAAGAAAAAAACTAGGTTTCTTTTGTCTCCGCTAGCATTTGAACCTCAGACCTCATATTTCTCATCCCACTCTATCGACCAGTAGGTCACACCCATAGATGCTTATCAATCGTCTACATCTACCCACTCTACTGGCCCATAATTGCCCGATACCTGTGCTAGTGAGAGGGAAGGTGACAAGTACTAGTTAGAATACTAGTCATCAAAACATGTGTGACATACCAGCTCCTTGATAATAACACTCACTACGTCAAAATTTACGTGACACTCAAAGAATGACAACTTTCTATATCTATTAACAATTTAACATAACGATATCATACACAGCCACATAAATTTTAAGTCTTTCTTTATTTTTTAAATTTCGTGCCCAGTCAAACACATTCATATAAATTGAAACAGAGTCGGAGTCAAAAAAACAAAAGATAACACACATTCAATCAATCAATCAACCCCAAATAATAAAATTAATATATGAATTTGAATAATTGAAACTAAAATTAATAGAAAATTAATTAATTATTCATACCATTCTTTGAACCATTTAACAGCAGGAGCTTTGGATTTGGAAAAAGGGCGTCTTTCGAAGAGATGATGAGCATTCATGTAATGAGTTTCCATCTCAATTTTTAAAATTAGGGTTAGGGTTTACGATTTGATTTTAATAGTTATTGGGTTTGGGTTCGGAGCTTGAGACAATTGAATCCGAATCCGCCATTGTTTTTAGCTTTACTGAACCGGCTTCACACTATTCCCGGTTCAGCTCGGGTTAACGTTTATTAAGTAGCACATTAATAAATATAATATAATATAATATAATTATATTTTATTTTATTTAGTCGAGGGTACTATCGAAAACAGTTCCACCTTGGTGCGGATAAGGTTTCGTACATCTCGCCCTTCCAGAACTGGCTATGTTGTTGATTATTAAATGTAATCAAATTAAACGTTTACATCTATATTCGATTTTTTATAACAATTTTATTTATCATACAGTATTTAAAAAACTAAACTTAGACAAATTTACTTATATTAATATCATAAATTCTTAGTAAAAAAAAAATTTAAATCCGTTGCTTCTCCAAACTTTCGACTTTGGAGAAGCAATGCCAAACAAGCTACTTATTAGATTGGAGTTTAAGAAAAATATGATAACTTTTGAAACTTATGGTCTAAAATTATCATCGATATTTGCGTGGTGTAAAATAAACCATAGATATTTGTGTGGCTATAAAGCATCTCAATAAGGTGAAATTTGTAAGTTCAAAATTAGATTGTTTTCAAATTTAAATAGAGGGTTATTTGTTTGGAGATAACGTGCATTATTTCAATATTAAAATTTAAAAATAACTAGAATTTGGTTTTTGAGAAAACTAAACATATCTTTGAAGCTTCAACCCAAGGTGGTTTGCAAAACATAAATTTCAAAACAAACCAATAAAAGTTGAAACATTGACTATATTTACTTAAATCAACAGTGGATATACCCCTCTGTTCCAAAATGGTTGTCACAGTTCGGATTTCGAGAGTCAAACGAGTTCATTTTGACCGTGAATTTAAACATATAATCTTTAAGTTTTTTGTAACGATGTTTATATATTTAGAAACTACATAAAAAGTACTATAAGTCACAATAATTAATAATTCAAAATATTTAAAAGACATATAAAAATATTACGGTCAAAGCTAAACTCATTTGACTCTCGAAATCCGAACTGTGACAATCATTTTAGAACGGAGGGAGTATATCTCTTCACGCTTCTTCTTTGTATACTCTTATGTGCCCGACTCAGTTGTCTACCTTAAATGTTACATTTTCAGCATTAAAAAGTTAAATAATTCTCTTGGCGAGGCTTCTACGATATTACTTTTGTAGCCTTTCCTTTCGTGTTAGGATCAAGGGCGGAGCCACCTTTGTTGAAGGGGTTCAATTGAACCACACCTTTAATGACAAAATACACCGTAATAGCTTTATCTCATATACTCAAATTTTTAGGCGTAATATCTTGAACTCCTTTGTATAAAATTTTGGTTCATCCCTTGCCTTTATTTGTAAAGACTGACAAAGAGTCAAAGAGGTATTCAATATTTAATTAGCTGCTTCTGAAGCCACCTTAATGAACTTAAAACCAGTTCCATATATATAAGTCTACTCCATTTGAATTCTTTCAGTTGTAACTCTACATACAAGTCTTGATATTAGTTTTACTTAGCCAAAATGCATGGCCAAGTTATCTAAGGATTGTTTGTTTAAAGAATCAAGAACAATGTCAAAGTCTATATATTTCTACTTTTTTCAATCCAAATCAAATACCGCTATAATAGGAAAGAAAGAAGTAGATCTTATCTTTGCAGATTAATCCCAATCTTTATTGGACTCAAGAGAATCTTTCCGCCAACTTTATTCTTACGAAGAAGAGGATTCTAATTTAGTGACAAAAAGAGGAAAAATATTGTGTTGGCCTAAATCTAATTAGAGCAACAAATTTAATTGCTTAGTTCCATGTCATGTGCACGGGTGGCCAGCTCTTCAAATATTTTGGGCTTTATTCCTTGCAAGATATAGCGGAGTCCTCCGTGCATCAGATTTTGATGCTGAATGTTTCGCTAAGGCGGTCTTTGCAGTTAAGGCTTCACTACTAGAAAAAGAGTAAAAAGCTACAAAATGGTTGGAGACGGAAGTCCCTCTCCAATCAGTTAGCGAGTGAATTCCGTCTCCAATCAGTGTATTGCGGTTAAAATAAATTAAATTGGAAAAGTTGGAGACGGAATTCCCTCTCCAATCAAAAAGTAAAAAAGGTGTCAGGTGTTGGAGGTGACAATTTTGTTTACTTTTTGATTGGAGACGGAATTCCCTCTCAATCAAAAAGTAAAAAGGTACATTTTTTTTTACTTTTTGATTGGAGACGGAATTCCCTCTCCAATCCTAACACATTTTTACAGTAAAACCGGATGTCACGCTAAAAATTGCAATCCACTTTGGAAAATGCCTACAATTACGGATTCCCGCATTTATCACCATACTTTAAAATTTCACCAAAGCCCTCCAAAACCCTTCCTATATATATACCCACACTACTCACACTTTCTCCATTTTTTCCTCCCAACGCCCCACCCACCCCCCCAAAATTCCCCTACACTTCATTAATTTCAAATTCCATTTCCCCACCATTACAACACCATAAAAATACTTGCTCCTTCTGCCATTGCTCAACATAATTAACACGGCGCCGCTGCCTAGATGAACTGTTTGGTGAGCATGTGTACTTCCAGAAAGTAAAGAGTTATGTTAGGAGACTTATTGCAAGGAACAAGCCAAATAATATGCCACTTCCGTAATCACAAAGAAATTACTTATCTACTTCAATTGAGCATATTGTAGTGTGAAAAAGTTCACTGAGAAGTTTAAAGATGAAGTCAAGAACAATAAATGTATTTACTATCATCATTATCGTTTATATCTTTGTTTCAATCTTTTAAAAAAACACCATAAAAATAATTTTTAATTATTTTTCTGGAGAGGGAATTCCGTCTCTAAATAATAAAAATAAATTTTAATTATTTTCTTGGAGAGGGAATTCCGTCTCTAAATAATAAAAATAATTTTTAATTATATGCCTAGAGAGGGAATTCCATCTCCAAGCACTCACTGACATAATCAGAAGTGGCAGTTACTTTTTGAATTGGAGACAGAATTCCCTCTCCAGTGCAGCCAACGACGCGCCAAATGGCGAAGGACGCGCAGAGACGGAATTCCGTCACCAAACTCCTTTTAGAGAGGGAATTTCGTCTCCAAACTGTGACGCAAAAAAGATGATTTCTAGTAGTGCTTAGGCTCCTCCAACGATTTATGAAGTCGATGACTTGTTCATCCTTCAACTGGCTGGCATTTGTAAGTTCAACCATACTAACAATGCGCCTTCTGCTATAGAAGCGGTTGAGAATTCGTGCTCCAACTGTTCCCAACTGTCAATGGATCCAGGCTCGAGGTCTGTGTACCAGTCGAAAGCATTTCCTTTGAGAGATCAGACGAACTGCTTGACAAGATGATCACCATAAGTGCCAACATTATTACATGTCTCGATGAAGTGCGCCACATGTTGTTTGGGATTTCCGTGACCTTCAAATTGTTGAACTTTAGGAAGTTGATAATAAGAAGGCATCTTCAAGTTGTCAATTTTTTGCGTGTAGGGCTTTGCATATGTGAAGGAAGATTTAGTTGAAGGCTCAATTTTGTCATGGATGGCCCCCATGATGAAGTCTTTCAATTGATCTACATGAATCAAGCTGTCCGAAGAAACTTGGATTACTTTTGTTGTGACCAGTTGCTTGTCGGTTGACTCCCCCGTCTCTTGTGCTTCGGGAAGATTTATAGGTGCTTGGCTTGATTCTCTTTCTACCATGCTCTCCACCTTACTTGCTAACTTAGCAATTTGAGCATCTTGGTCTTTCATGTACTTTGTTAGGCCATCAATTGCTTTTGTCAATTTTGCAAGTTCTTCTTCTATGGTAGAGGCTTCAATTGTCATTGCTTGTGCAACCACCAAGGAGGAAGAAGAATGGTATTGATCACCACTTATGTAGAGCTCGGATGGACATGTGCCATGATGAGAGACTAGAGTAGATCTAGTATTTAAGACATCATCATGCTTTTGCATGGAACAGGTTTTGGACTTGCTAAGTTGAGCCAGAGTCGTTTCCACCAGCTCAGTTGTGCTAGACTTTCGTTTAAGCATGAGAGAAGATGATCTCGCTACTTTTGGAGGTGATGTACTTGAAGCATGAGTTGAATTGGACGGCACTTGAAGTATTTGTTGGCCCAACTTTTCATTTTTGCTCCATTTGATTTGGCGAATGATCTCCATGACAGTATCCAATTCGTTTTTGGAATCAATGGCATTGATAGTCTTTTGAGACATCTTGATTGGTCCACTTGAGTCATCAAGCATATCACATAAGCTATGTGATAAGAATGAATTTTATTGGCCAAGACATGTCATATTGGCCACTTGGATAGTTTTGATTGGCTATCAATTTGAGTAGACATGCTACATCATTTATTCACATATCATAGTTTCATTGGCCCTTAATTTGACACGTGAGAGGGACACTGAATTAATAAATTTTGAATTAAATCAATTCATTTATTGAATTAAATTCAATAAAATTCATGTGTCTACAATAACCACATACATTATTTTCAAAGTCCAAATCTCACTTCTTTCAATCCAATTCAAACACGGATATAATTGTAAAGAAATAATTAGATCTTATATATGCAAATTATTCCGCGGATCCGAATCCTTATTGGACTCAATTAGTGAGTCTTTTACGCTAACTTTTATTACTACAAGGGACCGACTATATTGTCAAATAGATTAACCAAAAAGTTAATCTTTTACCTTATGTACCAAATTAGAACTTAGTTAAGTAATTCCTAATTTTTAAAACTTCTAATAAAATACTGCTTGTATTAGTAAAATAATAACATGTCCTAATCCTATTAAGAATATAATTTGGAACTTGTAAGCAAAGAATATCCTTAACTAATCCGAAACTTACTCAATTAGTAATCCTATTCTCACTACTTATATAAACCTCATAATTCAATACCAAATTCTTTCGTTCTCTTATCAAATTTTTCTTACAATTTAAATGCATATTATCATAGTCATGCAATATCTAATATGAATCAATCAGTGAAAAAGTTCATGTGTTTTCAGCCAACTTTCGCAATAGTTATGGATTCATTCTTAGCTGCTATCGAAGCGTTTTCTGAACCCCATTGATCCCTTTTCCGTTTCTTGATAACGAAAAATCTCCGAGTGCAAGTGTCACACGGTTCGAAACTCGTTATGGATTATGCGTCAAAAACAGTTGTGCAGAACTCACCATGTGGTAGGTTCGTGAGATACAGTCATATGTTAGGTCGAGGAGCTTCTAAAGAAGTATACTTAGGGTTTGATCATGATCAGAACATACAGGTTGCATGGAACCGAATTGTTTTTGGTCAAGAAGAAGTGACAAAAAGTACACAAGAGACTTTGTTTGATGAAGCTAAACTTTTAACATCATTGAACCATGAAAGGGTTATGCATTGTTTTTCTTACTGGTTTGATTCCACTTCCAAAACTCTCAATATGATCACTGAGTTATTCCCTTCAGGCAGCTTGAAAGAATATCTGAAAAAGAATAGAAGTAGTGTCCAGTCGGCTAATATCAAGAATTGGGGCAGGCAAATCCTTGAAGGTTTGAGATATCTTCATACAAAGAGCCCGAAGACTATTATTCACAGAGATATCAAGTGTGACAACATCTTTGTTGATGGTGATGGCAAACAAGTTAAAGTTGGAGATTTAGGAGTGGCGATACGTGTTAATAAAGGCGGTTTTGTGAAAGAGTTTAAGGGTACACCTCCCTTCATGGCTCCGGAGTACTTTTGTGAAGAATATAACGAATTAGTTGATATATATGCGTTTGGGATGTGTCTTCTTGAAATGGTGACGGGCGAATTACCATATAAGGAGTGTAGCAATACGTCGGAGATGTTTAACAAAGCGATAATTGGTGTAAAGCCTGCAGCTATCGGAAAGATAAAGGATTCAAGAGTGAAGAATATTATTGAGAAGTGCTTGCGTCCAATGTCGCTTAGACCATCTGCTGAAGAGTTGCTCAAGGACCCGTTCTTTTTATATAATGGTGCATCAGCAATGGGGTCTTGTCTTCCATTCACTTTTGGAGGCCATCTGCTGAAGAGACACATTCTTGTCTAGAACTTAGAGACATTCTCTCTTGTAAAGTTTAGAATGTAGTTGACTATCTAGTGATATTGATTCATTGATTCTTTCTTTGACCTTGTATGAAACTAATATGCTATGAATCGCACATATTTAAATTGTAATAAGCCAAAGTCACATTACATACTTTGCTTGAGGATATCAAACAATTTTCAACTTTATTCGGAATGTTTGTGTTTTTTTTTGTTTGAATACTATGGTTTTTGTAATAATTGGCTATGTACCTCTGATGATTCATTATAGATAGTAGTGAGCAGGACATGAAGCTGAACTTGAGTATAAGATCTGTGTGGAGATTATCAACAACACTGCTATACAATGTGTGAATTGGAATAATATCTCTTGACAAGCCAGGATATATGTAGACTCTTAGGACCTCATTTTGACACAAGTTCTTGTGTAAGCTTGCCAGGGTGAAATAGAAACCACCCAGCTGGGGCTCCCCGATACATACTCTACGATAGCCCTTGCTCAAAGTTCTCATTCTGCATTAGATCTGTATGAAACATTGGAAAGAGATCAAAATTAGCTCTCAGGTTTCATTTTGCTGGTAAAACTAGCTATAGTAATGAGATATCAATAGAAGTCCATAAGCATTCTTGGTCCTTGATTTTAATTAGCATCTGATATTATTTCTTGGTACCTTTTCATCAATGGTTGTTAAAGATATAGTCATTTTGTTCAATCTGTCCAGAAAACATTAATTAAAGTGACAGTGACGATCATGAATGATAAAGCACATCAAGAATGCCTATTACGAGCATTATTAATGAATAAAATGTGCTTACTGGTTCCATTTAGCAATGCAGTAATTGGAGATGCAGCAAATTTTCATTTTCCTATTCAAAATGAGTGTCACTGGTGCAGCTGTAGCCTTTGATATTTCCCAGTAAATTGTTATCTTTATTGGTTATGCCTACTATATGTTTCAATGGATAAGTCGCCAACTTTTTTGTAGGTTTTAGTATGCAACCTCAATTGTTTCTATTTTTTCCCTTCAATTTTACAAGCTATTCCTAATCGTGTTTCTCCTAGTATTGTCAAGATATACGTCTTGTCCCATTTTGTAAAAACTTGTCCTTGCTTGTTTTCCTTAAGCTCCCGTTTGGACATGATTTGGGATTTGAGATTTGGAACTTGAGAAATTGAAATTTTGTTTGGACATGCATTTTATTTGGAACAAAATTTGAAGTTTGTAAGGGGATTTCCCAAAAAATCCCCAAAAAATGACCCCAAAAACACCCAAAAACTATGTCCAAACGCTAGCTTAATTCTCTTGTAATACGAGAATTAATTTTGTTGACTATCCACTGGGTATTTCCTAGGAGTAATCTATAGTAATGAAAAATCAATAGAAGCTCATAAGCTAGTGCAATATAGGCAGTTTCTTCTTTTATGTAACATATAGTGTGATCACTTTGCAAGAGAACCTAAAGGAGTGGGGGACCTTAAGTGTCCTTAATATTGAGACATTGCATAATACAAGGGTCATGATGCATGTCTAATAAAGAGAGAACCCAATATCAATCAGTGTTAGACTTTCTTGATACTTCCTTTTCTATATTTTTCTCTTTTCAAATTTAGGTGATGTATTTAGATGAGAATAATAATTACTAACGAGTATAGTGAGATAGTCAAGATTCCGATCAATCTCATACTCAGGAAAATTTCGTGATAAATTAGTGTTTTTAATTTTCTTTCTAGTGACTCTACTCGACACAAAACTGATCAATCGAACATGTGCGCTTCAGATACCAAATAGTTAAACTGATCAATCGAACATGTGCGCTTCAAATGACGGATAGTTAAACGGCCTCCCACACCATGACAGATGCACATGCTATTGGTTAGAGTGGAGTCATGTCTTCAGCTGTTATTGCCTTTGAAAAATGTAGTGAAAATGACTTGGATTGTGGGATTTGTTTTCTTTTAGTTGTTCTCATGTAGTAGTACAGACAGGGCAATATTTGTTAGTTGTTGTTTCCCCTACTTTATATTAGAAATCATTATTAATTAATATAGTACTTGCCGTCTTCCTTCCCTCTAGCCACCAAAAGAATGTAGTGGGATGGATGAGATCTCTCTAAACCCTAAATCCGAGAGTCGGGTTCAAGCAATAACGGAAAAACATCTAGTAGGGGCGTTTCCTCATTTCATGGGTTCCTACACAATGCAAATCTAGCGAATTCATGAAGGTTAAACAAAAGACAATATATTTCGTCCATCGGTGTTTTTGTTTTTCCTTGTACTTTCACAAATAAATGATGAGTGAACTTTAGGCTTCTGCTAATGTAGTTTGTACAAATTCTACATTGTTCTCATTAATAATTTTTACGTGTTTAATTATGAGCAATTATGAAACCCTAGAATGTCAAAGTAAATAGACAAGCAAAAGAAAAAGACAAGCAAACTAAAGAAGAATCATACTCCCTCCGGTCCACTTTATTTGATTTTTTAGCCTATTTTTTTGGTCCATAATATTTGATCTTTACGAAAATCAAGATGAAATTTGACAATGTACCCTTTGCTAATAAATGATTTTAACTAAATGATAAGTAATAATAGCTTGAATAAGAGCTAATATAGTCAATTATATTACTAATTAATGCTAAAAATGTAATTTTCTTAATACGCGTGAAAACACCAAAACATCAAATAATGTGGACCGGAGGGAGTAGTACTAAAGTAGACAATTGGTATCCTTGAATTAATTTAAAATGAGAAACTAGATAATGGCTAATGATATTCTTAGTTCCCTAATTGCTTGAAAGATAAGTTTAAACTACAAAATTCAAAACATACTAATGACAAATTTAAGCACTTAATCAAATAATTTAATGCTCAAAGTTTAAGGAAACTAGTGAAATATAACTTAATAATGTTCGTCTTTAACATAACAACATAACAAAATAGTCAAAAGCTCCGGCGTGGTGAATGATTTAGCTTAATGGTGATTAGTTATTTTAATCTAATTCTTGAATAAATAATTATATGGCAATTAATAAATCTCAAAAGTAAGCAGCAAAAGCTTGATTAAATTATGATCTTTTGGTTGGTGTCAACTGTCTAAGATCATCATTATGCAAAGATTTCGCCTCATTGGATGTAATAAAATTGCTTTTTTTTTTTTGTTAATTTTTTAATTAAAATCACACTACTACAAAAGAGTAATTATTTTAACGTTTAATTTCATATTTTTTTTTCTTGGAAACAACATTATATATCTATCTTCAATAATCAACAAATATCATTACAAACTATCTGAAAAAATTGTGATATTATTATTTATCTTTTAAACACCATAAAATAAAATTAGAGGCGGATTTAGGATTTCAGGGGGATGGGTTCACCTCTATCAGAGGCGAAGCTACAGTGTCCTAAGTGTAGCCACTGACCCGTGAACAACCTTCATCAAAAAATTATATTGTGTACGTAGCTCAAACTTCACTTTATATGTGATATACTAAGTTCTCTATATTCGTACCCAACCAAACATGGTAGCCTAGAGGTTAAGGATTTTTAAAATTTGTTCAGTGCTACAAGTTCAAATCTCTCGGTACAAATCCATATTTTTTTTTAAAAAAAGTACAAATAACAAGTTAGAGCAATGTAAGGAATATAAGAGGAAAACATATTAAAAAGATGCATTTAGTGGGAACTGATTCGTGCTCTTAAGTGTAAGTGAACGAATATTTGACCAAGTAAATCATTCAGACTTTTGATGCATGGGTTCACAAACAATCATATAAGACATATTTTGAGAAATATGTACATAATATATCTAGTTGTATGAAATAACTATGAGTTCACGTGAATCGCCATTTAGGCTACAGATCCGCCCCTGCGTAGAAGACATTTCAAGAAAAAATTTAACAGCAGAAAAATTAATTTTAGAATTTTTTTTTTAATAGGCGGTGATCTACTTTTTTCTTGTCTTTTTTCCTGGACCCACTTGTAGGTATGATGCTTTTTGCCCATTACTTGTGGGTCCACACCTTGTGAAATAATTCAATTAATTCACTTTCAAAGTGACTCCTCTTGAAACTATAATATTTAAAGGTCGAAAAATAAATTAATTACGGTCTTGTAAATTGGTTTCGTTTTGAAAATTTACGGTTAATTATCATTTGTCATGTCTGTTGGAACTTAGATTAATTAGAACAGATATATACTCCATGTTGTTATAAATAGTTGGTTAATTTAATTGTTAAAAATCTTGATATACTTAGACATGTTTGGCGGGAAGCAAACCAATGCGCTGATTATCTCGCTAATGAAGGACATCAACATGAAGAAGTATTGATATTGTGGAGTAACGCTTTCAAGGGCAAGGAATTTCTTCTCCTAGCAGACTTAAGTCAACTGGCTTATGAACGTATTTTGTATCTTTGTTTAGTTTTTCCAATATACCAAAAAAAAAAAAGTTTGTTATCCCACCCCTACAGAAAAATAGAAGAAAAATAATAAATTAAAGGAGAAATGATAATTTTAAAAGAAAGACTAGACAAGTTAAACAGTCTTTTTGTTATATTCCTTTTAATACTAGCGGTAAAGTGTAAACCAATTAATTTCTTTTCCCAATTAGTACTCCCTTCGTCTCAATTTATGTGGCACTTTTCGCTTTTCCAGAGTCAATTTAACAAAACTTTGAAGCTAAATTGGATTAGATTAACTCAATATTTTAACATTATTTGAAAATTACTTGAAACGTACTTTAAGTTGCAACTTTTATCATATTATTTTGATGAAAAAATACATCTTAAAATATTGATCAAAATTTGTGCAGTTTGAATCTAAAAAATAAAAAATATCACATAAATTGGTCCGAGGGAGCAGTTGATATCCTGCGACCTTTTGAAAACGACTGTAATAAAATGAAGTATGCCATGTGAAACAACTCTCTCTATTTCAATTTCAATGTTTATAAAAGCAGTAGTTTGATAGTGCTTCGCTACCAAGTGATGTGGTGTAGCGGATGAGCTACTCCTCCCTTAACCAAAGGTTTCGGGTTCGAGTCCTGGGTAGTGAAAAATCACTGGCAGGGAGCGCTTCCCCCCGAATGAGGTCCTACACGACGCGAATCCGGATTAGTCGGGGCTCCAATGAGAGTATCGGACACTGGAATGGAAACCAAAAAAAAAAGATAGTGCTTCGCTAGTTCCCTCTCAGCATGAAGTAGGTAAGAAATCCTATTCACAACATAATCTAATCAAGAACATAATTCAAGGTCAAATGTCTAGAAATTATTAATTTTAGTACATCCCATGTCAAGTTTGATACTAATGTGTAGGTCTAATCATGTCCCAACATAATCTGATAACCTCGAAATTGCATAATATCCAAATTGATTACAACTGTGATGATGAAAATTTGATCATGTTAACACAAAAATAAAGCTCCTATTTTAATAATAATGGGAGTAAGTTTACTTACTTTATCAATTAATTTATGCACCTAATGAATACTTTTCAGTCCTTTCTTCTACTTATTTATTCTTTAAATTTAAGTTATATAAACGAATAACACAAATTATATTTACACAATCAAATCACAATCAAATCACGTATAAATTGATCGTAAATATATCTTTTATGATAAATATTGGTAAGGTAATTATACGAATACTACTAGCTAAAGTACTACACGTTATAGTAAACTACTATATTAAGAATAATTTATATTTACACTTTCAATTACTCCCTCCATTCCATAATGAATGGCATGTTTCGGATATCGAGATAAAATGACTTTATTTTTTATTATAATATTTTCATACGTCTTTTAAATATTCTGAATTATTAATTATTGTGACTTATAGTATTTTTTTTGTAGTTTCTAAATATGTAAATATTGTTCAAAATATTTAAAAATTATATGTTCAAATTCACGATCAAACTAAACTTGTTTGACTCTCGAATCCGAAACATTTTATCCATTTTAGAACAGAACGAGTAATTTTTATGATAAATATTGGTAAGGTAATTATACTAAAACATCTAGCTAAAGTTATACTTACTATTAAAAATAATTTATACCATCAATTATATAACTTTAATTTTGCTTCTGCTAGTTATGTCATATCGAGAATGACAGGGCAGAAGACACAACATGACATCTCCCACATGGGACGGAATCCTAGGCCTTATGTTTCATATATTCTACTTTAGGATACTTTCTCCTTCCTCTTATTGTCCTTCGAACAGTTACCTTGTTGAATTACCGGTGTCCGGTGTCCGGTATCCTCATTAGAGTTCGGACTAATTCAGATCGCGCCGTGCAGGTTCCCATTCAGGGGAAGCGCTCTCTAATAAATTTTTTTGTATAATCGAGCTCTAACCTGAAACCTCTGGTTAAAAGATGCACATCACTTGGTGGTAACAGTCCAACTAATACAACTTAATTTCATTTTATATGATTGATATTTAACAACACATGCAACGACACATATCACTAGTAATTTTGACACTAACAACCTCATACATGTTAGTGACATACTATAAAATCATGTTATTAAAAATAAAATGAAAACATTTATTATAATTAAAGACCTCCCAACTTTTTTTTTTTTTTTTTTTTTTTTTTTTTTTTATGAAAAATGATATTTATATATTCTATTGGAAGTAGCAGTTACAGTCTGAAATTTTATACAGTTTCATTCACTCATACTGCTTATTTCTCGTGAGCATTGTCAGTTTGAGTTGAGTACTCACTTCAATTAGTCAGTAGTATAGATTCTCCCCACTCTCTTCCACAACCCCCCCCCCCACAAACCCCCCCCTCATTATATTTTTTTTGTTTCCACGTGGTGTTCGGTATTTTTATTGAAGCTCCGACTACTCCGAATTCGCACAGCGTAAGGTCTATTTCTCGAGGAAACGCTGTCTACCAGAATTTTTTTTATTCCTAGAGCTCGAACCCGACCCCATCCTCCACAAACACCCTCACCCAATACAATTTTTTTATTTCCCATATGGTGTTTGGTACCTTCATTGAAACATCGACTAATTCGAATTCGCTCTGCACAAAGTCTATTTCTGAAGAAAACACTTCCAAAAAAAAAGTTCGTAGGACTCGAACCCGACACTTTTGATTAAAAATAGAGGGACCATATTCATCCTACCGAGGGTATGGCCGGTCCCCCACCCAATACACATACTTTCCCTCTTTCTTTCTTTCTATAGGAAGTATATACTTAGTACATTAAAAAAACACCTGGCCAATGTAAGCAAATTTGCCTAAATCAACATTGTACTTTCCTTTTTTCATCATCTTTCTATGTTGTCCTTTAAAAAACTGTATCCTTAACTTAAGTTTATTTTAGCAACTTATATTTTCTACTTATAGTACTAAACATTACTCCTTTTATTATGTTTCTTCATTCTTGAAATTTTTATTAGGTACTCTTCATTGCTACATTTTGTTTCTTGAATACTGCAGTAACAACGTACTCAGTATAATTCCACGAGTATATACGAGTGGGTTTGAGATTTTGTTTCTTGAATAATAAAGTTTACAACTTTCTTGAATTTGTACTATTTCAAGTTTGCATCTTTTTCTTGCTAAACTCTTTCATTTTGTCTTTAAAAGACTTCATTTTTATGGGTTTTGGTTATTCTTTGTAGCTTTTATGATTTTAACATTTGTTTTCATAATGGTTTCTTGATTTGTATTTTTACTTTAGACGAGGGTGTTTCGGAAACCGCCTCAATTTATCACAAAAGCAGTAGTAAGGTCTGTGTACGTCTCACTTTCCCAGCGAAATCACACTGGGTATGTTGTTGTTGTCGTCGTCGTCGTCGTTGGTTTCTTAATTTGTTCATTTTGGATCTTTTCCTTTACTTTTTTTTTTGGGGTGAAAAGGGTGAAAAGGAAGTGTTTTCTTGAAAAAACAACCTAAAAATGGCAACTTTAAGGTTGTTAGCTTCTTTGATTATTGTGCTATTGTTAAAGATTCAACTTGGGAATTGCCAGGTTCTTAATGAAAAGGCCACAGTGGAAGCAATTGGTAAAGAGCTAGCAATACATATATGGGATCTGAACAGCTCTGATTTCTGTTCTTGGCATGGTATTAGTTGCAGTTCAAACAATTCAATGGTGGAAAGTCTTGATCTTTCCGGTTTTCGGTTACAAGGTAATGTAACTATAATATCTGAGCTCAAAGCATTGAAATGGTTGGACCTTTCTAATAACAAATTTCAAGGCTTAATACCATCAGCATTTGGGAATTTGTTAGAACTTGAGTTTCTTGATTTGTCTTTTAATATGTTTGGAAACTCTATTCCTGGTGAATTGGGTAAGCTCAAGAACCTTAAAGCGTTGAATGTTTCGAATAACTGGCTCATTGGTTCGATACCTGATGAGCTTGAAAGGCTGGAGAATTTGCAATATTTCCAAATGTTTACTAACAAGTTGAATGGTTCTATTCCTATGTGGATTGGCAATTTGACTAATCTTAGAGTGTTTGCAGCCTATGAGAATGAGTTTAGTGGCGATATTCCAGTTAACTTAGGCTTACATTCGGAACTTTTGTTGTTGAATCTTCATTCAAACCAACTTGAAGGGACAATTCCTGAGAGCATCTTTGCTATGGAGAAGCTTGAATTTCTGATTTTGACTAATAATAAGTTGACAGGCACTATTCCTGACTCGATTGGGAATTGTAAAGGCCTTTCGAGCATTAGAATTGGGAATAACAAGCTGATAGGTGGCATCCCTAAAGCTATTGGAAATATCAGTAGTCTAACTTATTTTGAAGCAGATAATAACACTCTTTCTGGAGAAATTGTTTCAGAATTCGCGCACTGTGCTAATCTCACACTTCTTAATTTAGCGTCGAATGGATTTTCTGGAACTATACCTCCTGAGTTTGGCCAGCTCAATAATCTGCAGGAGTTGATTGTTTCTGGAAATAACCTCTATGGAGAGATTCCGACATCAGTTCTTAGGTGCAAAAATCTGAATAAGCTTGACTTGAGCAACAACAAGTTCAATGGAACCATTCCAGGAGATATATGCAATACATCCAAGTTACAGTTCTTGCTGTTGGGTCAGAACTCCTTGAAAGGGGAAATACCTCGCGAGATTGGGAACTGCGTAAAATTGCTTGAGTTGCAGATGGGAAGTAATTATCTTACTGGAAGCATCCCTTCTGATATTGGTCATATGAAGAACTTACAGATTTCATTGAATTTTAGTCACAATCATCTCCATGGCCGGTTGCCAAAGGATCTTGGAAAACTTGACAAGTTGGTTTCTTTAGATGTATCTAATAATCAGCTCTCAGGGAATATCCCATTGGAACTGAAGGGCATGCTGAGTTTGATTGAGATTAATTTTTCAAATAATCAATTCACAGGGCCAATACCTAATTATGCACCATTTCAGAAGAGCCTAAATTCAAGCTTTCTTGGGAACAAAGGGCTCTGTGGTGAGCCTCTGAGTAGTAGTTGTGGAAATATATATGATTATGATCACAATGGTTATCGTCACCGAGTTTCCTACCGGCTCATTTTGGCTGTTATTGGTTCTGGTTTGGCAGTTTTTGTAGCCGTAACAGTGGTTGTTTTACTATTCATGATGAGGGAGAAACAAGAAAAAATCACCAAGGAGGCTGGAAATACCACTGACGAAATCTGTAGCAAACCGGCAATCATAGCAGGGAATGTTTTTGTTGAAAATCTCAAGCAAGCAATAGATTTTGATGCGGTTGTAAAAGCAGTAATGAAAGATGCTAATAAGATTAGCACTGGCACTTTTAGCAATGTTTATAGAGCAGACATGCCTTCTGGGGTGACTTTGTCAGTTAAGAGTCTAAATTCAATGGACAATACTATAATTCATCACCAGAACAAGATGATCAGAGAGCTTGAAAAGCTAAGTAAACTCTGTCATGATAATCTTGTTACGCCTATTGGTTTTGCAATCTATGAGGATGTTGTTCTACTCTTACATCAATACTATCCCAATGGGACGTTAGCTCAGTTTCTTCACGAGTCTAGCCAGAAACCCGAATATGAACCTGACTGGCCAACAAGGCTCTCCATTTCCATTGGAGTTGCAGAAGGGTTAGCGTTCCTTCATCACCTGGCCATAATCCATCTTGATATTTCTTCAGGGAATGTGCTTCTTGATTCTAACTTCAGGCCTTTGGTTGGTGAAGTTGAGATATCCCGACTTCTAGACCCATCGAGAGGGACTGCTAGTATAAGTGCTGTTGCTGGCTCATTTGGATACATCCCCCCAGGTATTCTATGGCTTGTAATACTTTGCTAATCAGTTTATTTTCTTTCTCAATTACACCTCTGGTGTCTGACTATTTCCCTTGTTCAACAGAGTATGCATATACAATGCAAGTAACAGCTCCTGGAAATGTTTATAGCTATGGGGTTGTTTTGCTCGAGATCCTTACCACCCGACTACCAGTTGATGAAGCTTTTGGCGAAGGAGTTGATTTGGTTAGATGGGTTCATGGTGCATCTGCAAGAGGAGAAACACCAGAGCAGATACTCGATGCAAGACTTAGCACCAAGTCTTTTGCTTGGAGGAAAGAAATGCTTTCAGCTCTAAAGGTTGCATTGATGTGCACCGATACAACTCCAGCAAAACGACCAAGAATGAAGAAGGTGGTAGAAATGCTTCAAGAAGTTGCACAAAGTTGAATCAAACTACTATCATTCAAGTCTGCTTAATCTGAGATATTCACATCAGGAAACCCCTGTAAACTTATGAAATTCACCGTTCTTCGCCTAGAAGACAAAAAAGTTGACCTCTGTATATTGGTTGGGGTTGCTGTTTTTCTCTGATGATCAGCTCTTCACTCAGAAATGTATGACTGGGTGAAGTAATTTTGATACAACATTAGAGAAAATCAGGAGAGTTTAGATGGGTTGGGTTTGATATGTGTTTATCATTTTGTACTAGGCATGCTATCATATCATAAAGTGCTTTTTTCTCCAACATATGTAAATGAAGGTGTGACATATTATTTTTCTTACTGGAATAGTATGTTGGCAAATTGCTGGAGAACTTTCCTTTTCTTTTACATTCTCCTGGTTCTTTAGGGACAGGATAGACATAGATGCTACATCTGTTTTTACTTGGTTATACTTTTAAGCATCAAGAATTCTCTTCAAACACATTAAAGCTACACATGAAGACCCTTCTTAATGTGGGATTTAATTCTTATTACAAACTAAGAGAGCTAGATGGAAACTGACTTTTCAATATGGCCCTTGAGGACACGTGTTTAGATATTAATGGTGGGAAAAAGTATATATGAGCTATGGAACAAAGGATTATCTCGGACCTAGACCGAGGTATTGATGGTGATTTTCTAATCTCGCAGAAAACCCTCCCAAGGCATATAAGCTACTAATACGTTTTTCTCCAAAGCAAGTTCGCCACCAACCGTAGCAGCACCATCCGCTAAAATTTTTCCTTTTTTAATGCATTTACCCCGAGGAACCTGAAGTTTTTGATGCAACAACAATCCAAGGTCGCATACCTAGACGGAAACTAAGCTCTCTTTCTGCTAAACAGGATGGATTAAACTCATAATTCATTAGATGCTTTTTATGACGCTTATGACCTCCCCCTCTATGCCTTGCGGTAATGATTCCTCTGGAATTGGTCGACCATGATGGCCTTTCTATATAGTAGAAATTTACTATAATTAGCATTTTTCTTCATCAGAAGATCCATAACATGTTGTCCAAAGAGATGAAAACATAGCTCTTTTATTTGGGTTCTCGGAAAATTTCCAATTATTAACCTTGAGAAAAACTATGCAGGAGACAAACAATAGATAGGTGGGAAATTACATAAGAGGAAGAATTAAAAGAAAGCATAAACATGAGACAACATAGAAGAATTAACACAAGCCACAAGGTACATGAATTAGATCCTGGGGAAAACGAGATACTGTCAGATATGCAACAATACAATACCGTCTTGTACATGGTTCTTTCTTTCTTTTTTTGAATAAGGACGCCATCGTTTTTGTAGATGTGGTGAGATGCACATCAGATAAGAAGGGATAGAAGATACCAGCTAGTCAAAAATGTATCACCTAGGCAAATCCCTATACCTCTAATTAAGACTTGAGCCTGCAGTTCCACTGCTAGTATGCCATGGTATTTGTGTTCCTCTGCATGTTATGTGAGCAGTTAGAGGAATCTTTGCGGATGGGGCAAGGGCAGATTGACAATCACCAGCCAGGCCAAGAAATCTTCATTAGGAGGTACTCCAAAGAGCAGCTTCAAGCTTCTCTATTGTCCATTCCTCATCCAAGTCCTTTATATTCTTCTTATCGTGAATATGTGGCCTGTTGTTTAACCTTCTACCTTTCAATATACCATTTGACTCCTTCATCAACTTAATGTATTTTTTCCTTACTTCTGCTAAAGGATGCTCCTCTATAGCCCCTCTGTCACGGTAAGCTTCTTTTAGTATTCCGGTGCAGGTCTTGTTATTCAATGACAGATAGAAAATATGAGGATGCCTCTCGAATGCCTTGTGAACTTTTTGTGGCAACCCTAAGTATTTCCTAAGGCACAAAAGTCTTTTCCTTTCTGCAGCATGCTCAACAAACAAACTGAGCAACTCATGAAGCACACCAATCACTCGTTTTTCGGCTATATCACTATTTGGATTCAGACCTGAATAATCCTCATATGGTGAAACATATGGAAGCCTCTGAAACTCATCTAACCAGCCTGTAATCTTTGTTTTAAGCCTCAATCCCTTTGATGGAAACAATGGAAATTCTATTCCCTCACCCTCCACACCACTATACACTCCCCTTCTCATTGCATTCCTCTGCAGCATAGATAAAAACCTTTCACTTCCATCCACACTAACAGCCAGCCCTTTTAATCCATCCTCCATTTCCACAAGTCTGAAACACTTATCAAGATTGTTTTCTGGGTCCCGTAAGTATTCGTCGGGTAACCCCAAATACCATTGCAGACCCTGAATTACCTTTAAAGGAAGCCTCTTTTCCCTGCCACTCATCAGTATCAACCTCTTCAGTCTAGAAACAATGTCATCCTTATATTTTACATACAGCTGTCTCTCCTCCCTATCAAGTTCCACAGCCCTCTCGGTCAGTCTAAACCAGGGCATATTGTAATTAGGGCCAGTAAATTCCTCAAAGACAGATGGGTACAACCTCAAGAACCTGGAAACCTTAATGGGTATTCCTAGCTCTAAGTTTTTCTTAGAAATAGCAGAAATGGGGATGCAACAATCATCGGGCGAAGAGGAGACTATGCAGTTCTTGAGAGCAATTAAAGGCTTGAGTTGCACCGATCTGTGAATGGAATCAATGGAGTCAAAAAAAGAGTCTTTCTTCCATTTCATGTACACATCTACATAGGTCTGCCTCTGGGTGTATGAGCAGGGAAGTGGGTGGTTGGAAAAGAGGACTTTGTCCAAGAGACATACAGAGTTCTTGCATCTCCTGATGATCATTGCCATCACCTTCTTAATCTATCTCTGTGCTGCTTGGCTGTGGCTTTCAGGACTTGGAAGAGGCAGCCGATTGATATTCAATAGGAGAAAAACACACACTGTGATATATAAGTTGCTGTTGGCCCGTGCTCTAAGCCCAAAAGCTAAGAATAATATGCAGTTTAATGAAGCTGAGAAGCAGCAATGCTCTTTTCTGTTTTGCAGCCAGCTAACATTCTCAACGGGTAGCAAGTTAATGCTCCTTACTGGTCACCTGTACTCCTGAAGGCCACTCAATTGTACTGGTTGCCTCGCCTTTTTGAACCAATCCTGCTTGTTGATGAACTTGCAGTGGCTGAACAATCTTTATGTATATCTGTGGGAAAGCACAAACCTGATTATATTGCGCAACATGAGATAATTGTTTGAATGAACAACTTTATATAGAAGTAATCAGTATTTAGGCATGATTGAAGCACCAGTATATAATAAGTACAGTTCATTCACTCATGTCCCTACAAATGACTGTTGTAAGTACAAAACACTTCCCCCCACCCCCGCACCACAAAGGAGGCATTGACAAGTAAATAGTTCTGGTCTGGAATGTAACAAAACACTATAATTTAGAACACCAAGAAAGAAATAGAGGAGAAACCACTTCGTATTGAAAACAATACAGGAAACAAAGGTTCACTAAGTAACATTTTAAAAAAAAATTCCTTCCGCCTCAAGAACACTTAAGAAAGGGAAAAAAGACTAGCTAACTAAAAGAATAAACAACGATAATGTAGAAAATAAAAGGTGAACTTAGAAGGAAAAGTCCGATTATGTACTTTCACAATACCATATTATGTTGCTAACTAGCAATACTTGTATGAAGCAGAATGTATTGATCAGACAATGATTGTCCAAATTCAAGGCAGAAAAAAAAACTAGAATATGCAGACTATCACAATAGCTCCTCTAATCTGATGGTGTAGAGTTGCTAAATTCTACATGCAAATATGATTGTCCATCTTAAATATTTACCATAGATGTAGGAGTATCACAAAATAAAAAACAAGCAATATTCTCAAAATGACATCACGTGTTGTGCTCTTATCACTAGACAGGGGCGGAGCTACCCTATACAAAGGGGGATCAATTAAAATTGCATTGTGTATACAAGGTAAAATCAGTTTTGTATGGATATATGCTATAGGTTGAACCCCCTTGACACGCCAAAGCTTTAGCTCAGTGGATAAGGGGGTTCAAAATTACCCTTAGGTTATAGCATCGATCCACATGCCCAACATTCTATATTTTTTTGAACCTCTGGTAGGGAATTATGTCTCCGCCCCTATCCCTAGACCAAAACTACGGGGGCGAAAAGATACAAACTTTCCAAAAACAAGATTAAGGGTTCATTGCACATATTGTAGCCATATGCAAACAACTTCAACTATAATATCATACACTTCCAATTTTAAAATTCCAACTACTAAAAACTAAAACCCCAAGCGCCAATGGTGCACGGTTAGAAACTCGATAGGTGGCCCACCCCTCTACTCTTCTCCACTTAAATACTAGCTTCAGGGGTTCAAACCCATGACATGCGCCTAACCTATGCATGAGGTAGCATACTCTTATCACTCGACCAAATGAGGTAGCATACTCTTATCACTCGACCAAAGCCATGGCGGCGTCACACCACTTTTAAAGTTCAAATGACAAATGCTAAAAACAGATACCCAAGTCATAAAACAATCCAAAACAATCAATGGAAGCTCCAAAATCAACAAAAAGATACAAACTTTATGAAACATGAGTTACTACTATAAACCATAAGCTGTAACATATTCCAAGATTCTTTTTTTTTAGTATAATATCACACAATCCCCTAAATGTTTAAATGCTTATTTATACAAAGAAACAAAAACCCAATTCATGAAAAAGTCTTAAAATACCAAAACCATCAATGGAAGCTCAAAAAACATTAACTTTTTATGTTTTTTTTAAATAACGTGTTGTCCGGTTGTCCGGGCCAGCTTACGCACACCTCGACAAAAAACATAAACTTTATGGAAACAAGAACTACCAACTTCGCCTAAAGAACTTACCGGTGCCGGGGGTTTTCGAGTGAGAGTGAGAATTGTGTTTTTAGCTGATTTGGGAGAATTAAGGATTTGAACAAGAAAATTTCATTAGATGTCTATTGATGCTGCGCTGTTTATATTTTGTCTCTCTTTTACGAATTTGTGCAAAAAGTATCCAATTTTCATAGGCGTCTGCCTTTTTGACCCCTAATAAAAGTGATTTTGCAAAAATGTCTTCCGCTTGATTTAATGAATAATTTGTGAATGAAAATACTCTTATGAATCTTATAATGACGTCTGTATTCTCTCCCTCTCTTTCTCCGTAAGTACTGATTAAAATGCAGTACTTGCATTTGACCACTTTTTTTTATAAGAAAGGGTGGGCTATACCCACAAAACTAAACACTAACGTATATAAAAAAATTCCGATAGAGTTGTGGAGTAGCCAGAAACCTAAGTCATTAGGAGGTTCAGCGATGAAATGGACCTCAGGACCAAATGAGTAGGCAAAGTGCGACAGAAAATCGGCTGATAAGTTTGCTTCCCGATGAATATGTGAGACAACAATTTGATCAAAGGAATTCATGACTTGAGAAATATTACGGATGAGTCCAGAGCATGAATCCTTAAGCTCACACTTTTGTTTGATCATGTCGACTGCCACCCTATTGTCACATTCCACCAACAAGTGCTTGATACCCATAGATATAGCTAACTTAATACCATGTAACACACACCAAATTTCAGCATGAAGAATAGAACAACCACTAATAACATCATTGATCAAATTACGAATATATTTATGAACGCCATTAAAAATAACTTCATCGTGTATTTTTCAAATTAGCCAGCAACTAATTCCAAATAGAACATTCCAAGGAACCCCGAAGAGCAAATCAACTACTTTAAGATTAGCAAGAACCCTGGCTTCAAGATATAAATTCCCATGAAAAAACTCTTTCTTAGACAACACTTGCCGTTGCTTCTCATATTCTCCTAGATAAATAGTTGTCTAGACAACACTTGCCCCTTTAAATCTCTTCCCGCATTATCCTAGATAATTCAAATTGTTGTTTAGGAAATACTTGTCACTTGACTTCTTCCCGTGAGGCTGCACTTGACAATTGAAGCTAAGTTAAATGGGGACAGACTCTTAAAAACCAGTCAATTTTTGGGGACACCGAATGAAATATTTGGTTATAATCTTCCTATTTATGCAAATTTCTTCAGATATGGGCTCATCCAAAATAAGGACTGGACTTGAATTGGTCTAGGCCCAACTCCTAGTTTCAAGATTATGTCCATCATTTGTTCTATTCTATAGCGAAAATAGTGCAGTAAATAACTTTGTTTTATATGTTTCTATCATTTGCTTATCTTGAAGTTCTTGGAATTTGACAATGGCATTGAAATACATTATTGGTTCTGTGTTGGGATCATTTGCATTTGCATACATTTGTGACACTGCTACTTCTGACAATAAATTGTTTGGAGGCAAGTTTCTAATTTTTCTCATGAAAAAATTTATATATCAGTAGAAAATATAGAGAAATTTTCGTATTAGAAAAATCAATTATTCTAAAATACGAATGTACGGTGATGTTTCATATAGTCTATCCCAATTTACTATTAAATCGTCGTTGAAGTTGTATTGTGAGTGCACGCACCATTCCACTATTTTTCACACCATGCTTTTATTTGCATCGATGTTTCAACATGCGACGTGTGTCTAACCTACACATCGCATCGATCTTGATATTGTTTTGTGCTTACAGTCACTTATGGTATTTATTAAAACAGGTACTACTCCAAAGACTGTTGCTACAGATGAATGGTGGAAAGAGACAGACAAAAAATTTCAAGCATGGCCTCGCACTGCTGGTCCTCCAGTTGTTATGAATCCAATTAGACGCCAAAATTATATTGTCAAGTCTTGATTGAAAAGTTTCATCTATACTGTCTTTATTCTATTAGATTTGTTTCCAATTTCCCTTATGTCATACTCTAAGTTGCTCGTATCCTCAAAAATGTTGTTGCACTCGTGTCGGATCCTTAAAAATGCACTATTTTTTGAGGATCCGACACGCACCCGACTACATTTTCGAAGGATCTGAGCAACCTAGGTCATATTTAGATTGTAATAAATGTATCTTCAGTTCGTGCCTCTTCTTTTTATAAATTGATGAGCTATGAAAGATGTAATATGCTCTAGTTAATTAGCTTAAGGTTCAATTCATACGACCTAATAAAACCACTAAAAAGACCAGTAGTTTAGTGGCTGAGTTCTAGACAAGACAACCTTCACTCCGTTGGATGGTTGTTACCCATCGTTTCATAATGTGTTGTATTGTACAACGTTTGGATAGACTGTATTGTTTATCGTGGTTTAATAACTGAAAATAAGGTAAAGGGTAAAATGGAAATATTAAATAATAAGTGAGGGCATGATGGATAAGAAAAATAGGTAACAACGCGATCCCACAAAATCGGTCGTTACATAAAGTGACAATTTTCATTGTTACATAACCATGGATTTAACGATACCATACAATATTAATTAAAGAAACAACCAAAACAAACGTCGTACCCATGATAAAAATACAATACCATACCATGGTTTACAACCATCCAAACAATAAGTGTAGCTATCAACAAAACACATTAGACATTGCTCAAGAGACAAGAAATCTAAGCTGAAACTCTTTGATTATTAGATCTTCATCTACCAAAGAGACAATAAACACATAAAACAAGAATGAAATAGATTTTTCTTGGAGTTAAGAAGAATAATATATGAACCTTTTACTCTTGAAATATCATTACAACTAAACAAGCCAGCATCCACGGCAAAGAACTAGCTAGTCCAAATCATAGTATTTGGCAAGGCAAACTAGCTAGTCCAAAGGCAAATGTATATTCAAGATTCTATATATACCAGTATCACAAAATACTATATACAGCATTGCCTACATCTTACAATAGTTGAAACTATTTGTTTTAATCATTTTTTAAGAGATGGCTAGATTACTTGATATGAAGTTCCTAGTTCTCTTTTTGGCAATTTTTGGAATGTGGATTTGTCAAACTAAAGCGCGTACACTTCCTGATGAATCAATGATGCAACAATATGAACAATGGATGATTCAATATGGACGTGTATATCAAAATAATGTTGAAAAGGAGAGTCGTTTTAAGATATTCAAGGAGAATGTAGAGCGTATTGAAGCTTTCAATAATGTAGCCAATAAGCCTTATAAGTTAGGAATCAATGCATTTGCAGACTTCAACTTTACGCTATCAGTACAATTTAACATGTTGTAATAGGTTATCTACCTTATTTTCAAGTTACTAGTTCACGTATTATAGGCAATAATACTTGTAGTTAACTTTTACGTGACATGCTATAGCCAAGTTCTTTACTTCTGTCACTCTACAGAAGTTGAACTCATTATTATTTTCGTTGTTCGTGATCCTCTAACAATTTATATACAAATAGGGAGTTGTTGGGCATTTTCTGCAATAGCAGCAACAGAAGGAATTACTAAACTCTCAACTGGAAAGTTGATTTCTCTATCGGAACAAGAACTGGTGGATTGTGACAGAAAGAGTGAAGATCAAGGATGTGAAGGTGGTTACAAGGAAGATGCATTTGAATTCATAGTGAAAAACAAAGGCATAACTGTTTAACCTAGATCCGATTTTAGGCCAATTAACAATTAAATTTGTATTTGCGGGGTCACGGTCAACAGCTGAGATTAAGAGTCTATACGATAAACTAAAGTGATGAAAATCTACTCGTAGTAATATGCAGGGTATAAATAGTAGAGAAGAAACCGTATCGTTTCACTCATCCTCGGGGAGAGTTCTTCGATATCAAGTGCACGTCTGAAGAGCAAAGTAACGAACTAAGCAAGAACAAAGAGAATAATCGAGCAAGACTGAGAGAGAGAGAGTAAGTAGTTTATTGATATTTCGGATAGGAATTCCCGTGTACATAATCGATTAAGGTAAGTCCTATTTATAGGTCTGGTGAACACCCGTTGAGACTTCTGTAACCGCTGGGCGTGGATCCGTTAGGATAAGTAACTGCCGGTCACTTATCCGTTGGAGTTAAAGCCGTTGGGTTAATTATCATTAATAGGTTGATCGTGGATGATCATGCTAATTACTGCTCATTAAAGTCGTGTTGACTGTTGAGATGCTTCGTAACTCCTTTAGGTCTGTTCGTGATGCTTGTCTGCCCGTTGAGTGTCTGTCCGTTTGAAAAATCTGTTCGTGTCACGTGGAAGACACGTGTCACCTTCTCAAGCCTAGTCAGCTTTTATCCAATACAATAACAACTGAAACAACTTATCCATACAAAGCTGCTGATGGAACCTGCAACACAAAAAAAGAAGCTTCTCATGTAGCTGATATTAAAGGCTATGAAAAGGTACCAAAAGACAATGAGAAAGCACTTCTTAAGGCTGTTGCAAGTCAGCCAGTTTCAGTCTCTATTGATGCTGGTGACTTCTCCTTCCAGTTCTACACGAGCGGTGTGTTTACAGGCACGTGTGGAACCGAGTTAGATCATGGTGTTACAGCAGTTGGTTATGGAAAAGCTGAAGATGGTACTAAATATTGGTTGATCAAGAACTCTTGGGGTACTAGCTGGGGTGAGAAAGGCTATATAAGGATGAAACGAGACATCGATGCTAAAGAAGGACTATGTGGGATTGCCATGGATGCTTCTTATCCAACTGCTTAAGTATGTACATTATGTGTAGCTACAGATATGTCCAATGGTGTGATATATGTCACTTGATTATGTAAATGTAATGTGCTAAAGCAGCATGTTTGTGTCATTGATCTAGTCTTAGTACTAGTATCAGACATTTATGTATATATATGCTCCAGTTTGAAGCTGTTCAAGCTTCATTTTCTGTACATAACTTGTGTTAATGAATTGGAAAAGAAAAAAGGTGTTCCCTCCGTTCCAAAATGGTTGTCTTAATTTGACTTGAAGCGGAGTTTAAGAAATGTGATAAGACTTTTGGAACTTATAGTCCGAAATAAACCCTACATGAATATGTGGCTGTAACGCATTTCATTAAGAGTAAAGTAGTAGTTTCAACTCAAAAATATTTCCAAATTTAGAATTGTGACATTCTTTTTTGAACGGACCAATAAGAAAATAGCGTTATCCATTTTGAAACGGGGAGTATAAGTACATACTTCTGAGTTCTGTTTGTCACTTATATGAGCACTGTTATAAAGTTTATTAAAAAAAAGAAGTGATTGAAAGAGTCTGATATCCTTGTATCATTAAATAATTAGTCTCCATAACTAAACAATTGAAGCATAAATGCCAATCTATATACAACAACAAAATAACCACCTTCCTATCGTTCACACCATATTTCCTCAAATCATCCCCCCGAAAAAGAAAAAAAAAAACAATAAAATCGCAACTCGAAGAACACATGAATGTTAGGGGCATGATGTTTATCCCCTACCAGAAGAGAAATACACACAAGCAACAAAAAATGGTAAAATGGTAGTTGAACAGGAAAGAAGAGAAGAACTCAGAAAGCCAAAAGGTGAGTTCTGTTCTTCAAGAATTAATGTAAGGATCCATCCTTCATTAGTTTCAAGCTGAGACTATTGTATCGTTCTCGTGAATACTGTCTTGACGCCTTCCTCCAATCTGTGCCAGTCTTCATCATGGTAGAAAACTCATCATAACTTATCCGTCCGTCCTGCAAGAGAATGAAATGTAAGCAAATAAAGCATCATGCACGACAAAGTAATTTTCTTTTTCCAAATCCTGACATCATCCACAATAAAACAAGACACACAACGATGTCCGCATAGCATTCAAGGTTGGAGATAAGATAAGTTTGATGATATCAATATATACTGACCTTATCTGTGTCTACATCGTGCATAATAGCATTGATAACTTCTTCGCTGTTGCTTTCAATCTCATCAGCTAAGGCCTCCGTTAACTCGTCAATCTCTATGTAGCCAGTTTGGTTCTTATCGAAAAATTCAAAAGCTTTTTTCAGATGATCATCATTTGCCATTTTTCTTAGGTGGACTGAAATGGCTACAAACTCCCCATAGTCCAAATATCCATCTTTATCAACATCACCCTGTGAAAATATAACGGATTAGTCTCCTGTTTTTCAGCCAAGTAACATCATATTTATTTATTCCGTTGCTAGTATCCTTACGAAGTTAAAGAAGTTATTTTTTAAGCTAAGACCAGATGCCTGGCCGGGAGCATGGACGGTGATTCTATCAGAGGGAAGTTATCAAGAATTTAGTTATATGACTCAAATGGAACACACATAATTTAACACTTACCACATCCATAAGAATTTGTACATCACTTTCAGGAATTTGATGGCCAAGTTTCTGCAACCCAACTCTCAACTCATTAACGTCAATCTTCCCTTTGTTACCTATATCCATCAATTGGAATCCCTCCTTTATTCCAGCCACTTCGTCCACCGTCAAATGCTCAGCAATCACCTATGAGGAAGAAAGGCAACTTATTAAAGAATATTCAACTTAAGACTAGCCAAGCTGAGTATGAAAAAGACATTCACACTAAAGAAAGAAAACAAGGAGTTTGGAATCGCACCCTTAAAGCTCTTTTCTTGAGCTTGTTCATCATAGAGAATTGCTTGAGCCTTGCTTTCACTGTTTCACCCAAAGAAACATTTGGAGCCTTCTTCGTATTTTGTATCCAGGGATGATCTATAAGCAGACAGAGAGCAAAAATGTTAAGACTTTGAGATGGAATAATGAGTTTTCACTTGCCATAAGAGGTAAATCAAACGAACTCTTTTAGCCAGTGGTTTACCTAGAACTTCTTGAGCAGTAAGCCTCTTGCTAGGATCAGGGTTAAGCATTTTCTTCACAAGATCTTTTGCATTGTCGGAGACCTTAGGCCAGGGGTCTCTTTTGAAATTCACAACAGAACGAATGATAGCTTGAGCAACTCCTTGTTCAGTTTCTGCAATGATAGAAAAAGAAATGATATAATGTCATGCTGACCATCAATAAATCAGTAATACTTAACAGTTAATTGATAAAATATCATAGGTCTATGTTGCTCGGACTCTGGTAGGATTATCCGAGATGGGTGTACATCTAGAGGTTTGATACTTCATCACAAAAATTATAGGATACAAGTACTAGGATACGGCCGATAAATGAATACTACAACATATAAAAATTGTCGAGGAGTAGTTAAGTCCCCTTCACCGCCGCGCACCCCAGAAGGAGTTTATGATCCTAATGCCCACATGTGGGGAGTGAAAATGGTGAAAAGGAATAGAAGGTAGGGTGCCCTCTGGTTGGAGAATTTGTCGAGCTTTCCAGCAGTAGACTAGTACCATGTAAAACATTTCGTAATGTGAATCACAAATAAGTTACCCTTCAAGGATAAGGACACTGACCTGCCCAAAAAGGTGGAACACCACAGAGCAAGATGTAGAGAATTACTCCAGCACTCCATACATCTACTTCTGGACCATAGTCTCTCTTCAGCACCTCGGGGGCCATGTAGTACGGACTTCCCACAATTTCATTAAATCTCTCACCTGTAAAACCAATATGATTAGGTAACTATGAATATAACATTCAAGTATTCAAATGCAGCAAGAAGTAATATCAGGAAATTTACCAGGCTTAAAGAATACTGAGAGACCAAAATCTATTGCCTTCAATGGTGCTGTCTCTTTCTTGTTTTCAAACAAGAAGTTCTCAGGTTTGAGGTCACGATGCATGACCCCATGCTTATGGCACATCTGCAACCCAAAAAAGAAAAGGTAATTTAATTATCGAACAACTAACCAGCCATGATTAGAAAAAAGTCAAATATATTGGTAAATTTGCATCCTATTAAGCCGTTAATCTCTTTCCTTTTACAGGTATCAGATAGTTGATCTTTGTTTATTGGAAAACACACAAAATCTCTGAGAGTAATGGTGCAAAGAAAGCATTCACCAATTACTAAAAAGTCACGTCCCAATTTTGAATTCGGCAATTTAGCATGTCACACCGTGCAGCTGACTGGGAAATGAAAACTTTGGAGATTACTTGATATGAACCCAAAAAGATTTATGACAAAATGAGGAACCCAAGCTATCCCACTCCTTTTTTAAATTTTACAAATCCTAATTACCAAGAGAATAGTTCCCTTTACAGAAAGCCGATCTACTTAGCAAGGCACCAGTTTTATCAGTCCAGTACATGATTAAGCACATTCGTACTCCACTATTTTATACTAGCATCCTAAAAGCATATTAAGCAGTCATGGTGATTTGATAAGCTGTCGTGACAATTTTTCCGTTCTGCTTTACTAACATTAAGTTGAAGTCTAAACAACACCCTAAAGATTAGACCATAAAATAACTATGGAGAAACACAACATAACTTAACAAACAAGAAAAGCAAATCTTCACCTGAATCACTTCAACAATTGTGCGAGTCACAGAAGCTGCTGCCCTCTCAGTATAATGCCCCCTTGCAACAATCCGATCGAATAGTTCACCTCCCTCACAACACTCCATAACTATATGAACTGCATTATCATCCTCATAAGTATCCTTCAATGTAACAATATTAGGATGCTTAGGCAAATGCTTCATGATCTCAACTTCCCTTCTTACATCCTCAATATCAACTCTAGTCCTAAGTTTCTTCTTTGATATCGATTTACAAGCATACTCTTCACCAGTCACCTTATCGGTACACAAATACGTTACACCAAATTCACCTCGACCAAGCTCACGTCCTAGCACATACGTTGCTTCAATATCAGTACCAGTAGGATTATCCAACACATAAGACTTGTTATATCCACCATTCCCTACTGCATAATCACTCGAAAACGGATTCGGCTTATTTTTCCCCCTTTTCTTTTCCTCTATATCAGAAGTTTGTGGTGCTGCACAACAATTACCCATAATACAAGATCTTCAAAAAGCTAACACCTTTCACAATTTCAGCCAAAAGGGTGTCAAGATCTTAACTTTAACACCAATTTTAACAACTAAAGATCCAATTTTTCACACACTTTATCTTCAGCTAAAAGGGTATCAAGATTTCAACTTTCCAAACCAAATCACTACAACAAAATTCCAACTTTCAATATCTTTATCTCCACTCAAAAGGGTCTCAAGATTACAACTTTACACTAGTCAAAAGCTACCAAGATCCAATTTTTATCAATGAATTGCAAAAAAATCAAGAAAATAACAAGTGGGGTTACCTTAAAATTCTTGAAAACTTCAATTACACCCCTAGATCTCTCATAAAAGGGACAATAAACCCTAAAGTTTTGGAAAAAGTAAGTGTTTGTGATGAGAATATATAGGAATTTAACGTGTGAAGAAACTTAAGAAAGCCAAGGTCAAAGCTAGTTTCATGGGAAACTTCCTTTCTATGGTTGTTGCTCAACTATGTGTGTGGTGTTTTATTACTATTATTTTTCCAAATCAAGGCCACATTGGAATAAACAAAAAATGAAAAAAGAAATAGTTATGTGCATAAAGTATTCCCGTTCATGCGAGGTTCTAGAAGGACCGCGGCTCAAAAGATATGATGTACGCAGTTTAACTTGATGTAGGCATCACACAGACTTCGCGAAAGGACCGCATTTTAAAATTTATGATGTACGCAGTCTAACTTGATGCAAGTTATTGGTTGTTTCAATTGTGCGTGTATTCTTGTTTTTTTATTATTATTTGTCCAATTCAAGACCACATTGGAATAAACAAAAAAATTGAATTTTATATTTTTTAAAAATGTCGTGGTTTATAACAAATGCATAATTGGTGAAATAGTATTGGCTAATTTGTTTACAAATGTGCTCCATTTTGTCTCTTTTGTCATCACTGAGTCGTTACTACCTCTGTTTCACATTATGTGTTATAGTTTGACTCGACTCAGAGCTTAAAAAAATTATGGTCTAAAATAAAACAAGATATTTGTGTGGGTGTAAATCATTTTATTAATGGCTACCAAATTTAAAATATTATCATTCTTTTTTAACAAACTAATAAGAAAATATTGTTATATAAACTGAAACAGAGGGACCAGCTCCTTTTTCTCTTTTTCTTTATTTGATTTCTCACAAAACATGACCCTCCCATCTCATACAGATAAGTTTTGTAATTGGTTGTGTATATATATTTCTACCTATCAGATTATATTTATCTGTTGTATTAGTAATTTACTTTATTTTTCAAGATCTCGATAATCTATTAGTATCATTTTAAAAAGGGCTACCAGTTTCACAAAATATCTCGTGTTCATGCAGAGTATGGGGAAGGGCTGCACTCCAAAGAATGTGATTACGCAGTATAATCAGATGCAAACATCAGTGGCTGTTTCCACATCTTGAACATGTTAGCTATAGGCCACAAATGAACAGTATACTATAAGTTCCAAAAATATCACAATGAGTATAGCAACAGTACAAACTTGCAGTAAAGAACTGTGTGCTTTTTAGTTATTTATAGTTATTTACTTTTTGAATGTGCAAATTTGTACTTAAAAAAAAAAAGATTTTTAAAACGTGATGTTTGTTTACATTGAAAGAACTTTTTTATTCTAAATTAGTTAGAACCATGAGATTTCGAAAAAAAAAAAAGTTGTATTTTGATCAATTTGTACGTACCTCGATTATTTCATTAGGTATGTGTTATCTCTCATCAACATAAAATAATTCTCTCCACCAGAACTTAGACAATTATAAAAATATCACTTAATAATTTTTGTCTTTCACTGAGATTTAAACCTAAAATTACGGCTATTTTATCCTTTCTTTTTCTTAATGAGGTAATGGATCTCTAGTTATTTTTGTCTTTTGGTTTCTTAAATTACAAAACTAATAAGAGTGTCAAACCATTCTTATTACAAAATGAAAGTATTTGTTTGAGACTTTTTGTTTATTGATGGTCAATGGATAACTCTCAAACTATATTAGACAAATTAATTTATTTCGGCCTAACTTAAGTTAGATAATTAAGTAAACAATTATATCACATTCTTCATCTCTAATTTTTTGCCACTTTTTTTTATTAATAATACCAAATAAAAGCATCATGCTTGAACTCATGAGCTATCGGACACAAAAAGACAATTTTACTATCATTTGTTAGAAAATTATACTGTCTTTATAAGTCTAAATTTACTTTTTATAAATGTATTTAAAATCTTGAACAGCTTTAATAAAATTTCTGTTTCACCATTATGTATACTATAAGTTCCAAAAATCTCACAATGAGTATAGCGATGTGTTACATATCTATTTCTAGAACAACACAAAAGTACAAACATTAGGGGTGGGCACAAAACCGAAAAAACCGAAATACCGAACCGAACTAATTCGGTACTTCGGGTTCGGTTTTTCGGTTTTTCGGTTCGGGTTCGGTCTTAGAAATTTTTGAACTTCGGTCTTCGGTTTCGGGCTCCCCGGAACTTCGGGCCCCGAAATTCCGAAAAACCCGAAGTTTTTTTTTTTTTTTTTTTTTTTTTTTTAAACCATTAACAAAAAACATCCACCATTACATATTACGTATATTTCCTAGATTGATTCGTATAATTTCCCTTTTTTGCTTATTGTATTTTAATGTCTAATTAGTGATTAAATGCAACATATATAAAAAATTAAATAATTGAACTAAAAATTCATTAGGAAATGATAAATTAGCTGAACATCCCTTTAGTTTGAATAAATCATTTATGTTAAGTCATCGCGATATGATATTATGAGTATTCAATCATTTATATTTGGTAATTTGATGTATTTTTGTTAATCTTATTTTTTGACTTTGAACAGGTATGTACTTTGCCTTTCCTTTCCCTTTCTTGTTCGGCCTTTTTTTCTTTGGCTATAAACTTTGGTTTAAATCGAAACACCGAAGTACCGAACCGAAGTACCGAACTAAAAAACCGAACCGAACCGAAGTATAAAAATTACGGACTTTTCTACACTTCAAACCGAATCGAAGACCGAAGTAACGGACTCTTACTTCTAAAAACCGAACCAAAGAACCGAACGCCCACCCCTAACAAACATGCAGAGTAGAGAATCAATCAGTGCGTCCTTTTAAGTTATTTATAGTTATTTACTTTCTGAATGTGCAAGATTGTATAAAAAAGATTTTAAATTATGAAATATTATAAATATTAAGAACTTTTTTATTCTACATTAGTTTTTGTTTTGGTAAAACTATGAAATATTATAATTATTAAGGCATGCTTACAAGAGGTGTGACTAGTTGGGCACCAAAATTGTCATAATTGGCTAATACATTACACATGCATCAAAAGAGATGTTCCTTGGGTACAGACACCCAGTTGCATCGGACAAAAGGGTAGATAAAATACTACTAATAAGGGGTTTGATTTTCCAATTGAATTACGATTTGCAATGTTAAAGTTTTCCTCCCTATTTGATAAAGGACCATGGATAAAAGACCTAATGGTGAAATGAGGGATCCATTCTGTCTGCCAGAAGTTAATATTTTCACTATTTTTAATGGCTCAATAAAATCCTTTTCGGCAAAATTCAAATCCAATTAAAAAAAATTTCATGTACCATGATAAAAAGATTTTGTATGAGTTGTACCAGTATTAGGATCAAAAGAGGTGTATTTGGGTAGGAGAGCTTTGGCCCAACGAGTAGAGGTATTTGAAGTTAGACGCCAAGCCAAATTAGCTAAGAGGGCTAGGTTTTTGGTTTCAGCCTTAATCTTGCCTAATCTTCATTTTCTTTTAGGCATGGTCAGTGTATCCCAATTTAGTAGATGAATTATAGATTTTTCAGGGGTAGTGCCTCATATGAAATCTCTTTGAGTCTTGTCAATAGCATTGCACTTTTTTGGGAACAGTGGTATTGCATAATATGGTTAGGAATAGAATTCAAAGTGGCTTTAGCAAGGGTGGTATGACCCGCAATGTCTAAAAATTTTATTTTTCCAATTTGTCATTCGATTGTTCATAGAGTGAAAATGCATTGAAAGTCTTTGGCTTTTATTTTTTTGTCGAATATTGTGAATCCTAAGTACTTATCAAAAGAAGAACTTTGCTTGAATTGAGGTTATGGGATACTATATCTCTAATAATAGAATCACAATTGTTAGAGAAAATAATTTTAGATTTCGTATGATTTATTTTCTGGCCAGATTGCCTACAAAAAGAGGATATGGTATGATTAATAGCCTCACAATTTTTTCTATTGACACGATAAAGAAGGGTAAGGTCGTCTGCAGAGGATAAATGTGATAGAAAGGGACCATTTCTAGAAATTTTTATAGCATCCCAGTTACCCGCAGAGACTTCACTCTTGATGTTTCTAGAGAGCATTTCTAGACGTAGAATGAAGATATAAGGGAATAAGGGATCACCTTGCCTAATGCCTCTAGAAGGATTAAAGAAAATTATTTTTTTACCATTGACAAGGATGGATATGGAAGATGTTGAAATGCAGGACATGATCAAACTCAAACAGATAATATTGCTAGGGAATTTGAAGTATTTTAGGATTTTGTAAGTGAAAGACCATTCAAGTCGGTCAAAGACTTTTTTTAGGATCCATCTTTAAAATCATTCAATTTTTGCGACGCGATAAAGAAGGGTAAGGTCGTATGCAAAGGACAAATGTGATAGAAGGGGACCATTTATAGAAATTTTTATAGCATCCGAATTACCCGCAGAGACTTCACTCTTGATGTTTCTAGAGAGTGTTTCTATGTATAGAATGAAGATATAAGGGAATAGGAGATCACCTTGCCTAATGCCTCTAGAAGGATTAAAGAAAATTATTTTATACCATTGATAAGGATGGATATGAAAGATGTTGAAATGCAGGACATGATCACACTGATAATATTGTTAGGGAATTTGAAGTATTTTATGGCTTTGTAAATGAAAGACTGTTCAAGTCAGTCAAAGGCTTTTTTCAAGATCGATCTTTAAAATTATGTTAGCGATTCTACCTTTTTTCTTTGAAAAAGAGTTAATAATTTCATGAATAATAATAGCACTATCACATGTTCTCATATTTTTAAGGAACTAATTTGGCAAGGCTTAGGATGGTGTTGATTGTTGAGATAAGGTTTAATATATACGGTTTGCAATGATCTTAGTAATAGCCTTGTAAATGGTGTTACATAATTCAATGGGTCTTAAGTTTTTAATATCATTAGCATTATCAAATTTTGGAATAAAGAAAAAAGAAACAATAAACTGTGTATGTCCAGCTACTGCTCCATAAACGGCACACTTTTAGGTAAACCTCTTGTGTAGTTGCTACCCTATACTCTCTTCGTTTATGTTTACTTGTCCACTTTTAACTTTTCACTCATACCAAGAAAAAATAAGAAAACTTAAACTTGACAAATATATCCTTATTAATTATACTTGAAAAGTACAAGATATTTAATTGGGAAGGGATTTTGAAAAGTATAAAGTATTTAATATCAAGGGTAAATTAGGAAGAATATAGCTTTTTATCTTGAATTGCTAAAAGGACAAATAAACTTGAAATTTGGCTTTGGTGAATTTGGAGAAGTAAACATAAACGGAGGAAGTATTAAGTTATAGGAACAATTGACTTCTACTACTACTATTTGTGGAAATTCTTTGTTCTAAGAAGTGAACCATTTCATAGTTTTATTGCCCCGCGGCGATGTATTAGGGTCAATTTATACGATACCTCGACTATTATATTGGGTATTTGATATTTTTTATCAACACAAGTATCGTATGATTTTGTCCACCAAATGCTTAGATAAACGAAAAAATAATACCTACTTGAGTGTGCTTCCGCTGAAATTTAAACCTAAATTCACATATTTTTTGTCCTTTCATTTAATGAGGTCATGGATTTGGTTTTTTTTTTTTCAAAACTAATAAGAGTATTGAAAAATGAAAATATTTGTTCGACACTTTTTCTGTTTTGATGGTCAATTGACAACTTTAACTAAATTAAACAAATTAATCTATTTCGTCCAAAATAAGTTAGATATGTAAGCAATTAATATCACATTCTTCGTCTCTAATGTTTTTGTCACTTTTTTTTTTTTAAAATACCAAATAAAAACAAGTAAAAGTGTTCTTTTCTTGTTTTTTTTTTCTTTTCTATCGTGGAAGTTGGGGAAATAGATAAAAGGGTACTTTTGGTGTTCTCCTTATTCATAGCCATATTACTTTATTTTATTAGAATTTTTTTTTTGGTTTCCCACCCGGTGTTCGGTACCCTTATTGGAGCCCCGACTAATTTGGAAGCACTCCCTACCAGTGATTTTCCCACACCCAAAGCTCGAACTTGAGGCCTCTGATTAAGGGAGGAGTAGCCCCATCCGCTACACCACATCACGTATATTTTATTAGAACTGCCTATTGATTGGCTGGCCGCTGGAATAGGCTGTATTGAATTGGTCAAACTCGGGGGATTTGACTTTGGATATATATAACGTTTTCAATATGATCTCTAAATATAAATAAAACAATAATTTAGTCAGTAACATAGCACACATGCATAAACATATACATCCAATGGATGTTTTTGACTCTAGTCCAAATGAATTGGACTCTGAATAATTTTACTAATTTTTTTCTTTATCTTTGGCAGCACGCTATGCTAATAGCCTATTCATTATAATATATATTGATATTTCTCATTTGTACTTTTTTTGTTACTAAAAAAGATACTCTTAGCTAATACTCCCTTCGTTCCACTTTAGATGAACCCATTTGATTTTGTGCTGAGTTTAATATATAAGAAATTTTTTTTGAAAATTGTGGTCTAAAATAAGTAATAGATATTTGTGTGGCTATAAATCATCTAGGATGAATAAAAGTGAAAATTTCTTTCCAAATTTAGAAAGATGTCATTCTTTTTTAAACTTACTAAAAAAGAAATAAGTTCATCGTTTTTGAAACGGAGGGAGTAGTTATAGTTCTTAATGGCAGCCATGACCCAAATTAACTAGTATTACTAAAGTTCTAGTAATCTAAATGTATTATCATCAAGTGTGTATATATATACTAGTCTCTCGGCACGTGCGCTGCACGTGTATGTCAAGTCTTGGAGTAAAGTATATTATAAAATAGTAATTAAGAACAATATCATTAAAACAAAGCTTAGAATAAATAATTGTACATGAAAAATACCATACAAGATTGCATGAATGATGATTGTTGAGCATTGTATGGTGACTTTTTTGTTGAGGTCAATATGATTGATATCATTTGTACCTACGAATATGTACAATTAAAATTTAATAAGATAAATGTAATTGATTTTCTTATTTTGATTTTACGAATTTCAAATATGCACAACATAACATAGCTAACCTAATAGTACATGAATGACCAATAGAAGACATGGAAAGTATACGGGTAGAGACATATATGGTCACAAAGCAGTCAAATGAACGCAATAAATTCAGATTGTCTTCTATAGTTGTAAAATCATTAAAACAAACCAACAAAGAAGTTATCTACATAGCGTTAGCCACATTTTTCAAAAATCTCTTAAAAAGAATTTGATCTGAACCAAAAACCCGAGCTCTGAAAGACGTAGTTTGGGATTCACTATTTCAGTTAATATACCAAAATAACACTAATTAGTAAAAAGAAAAATATTACCAATTATGTGAGCGAGTAATTCAAGTAATAACATGCTAAAAGAGTACCCAAAAAATAAAAAATATTAGAATATTCTTCTATTTAAATATAACTGAAGTAACTTGAAGGAACACAACTCTTCAAAAAGAGATACTTTTATAATGTCGTACTCTTAATATTCTGTTTCTTCCTTAAAGATTATTGCTAATATATTGGTAACTATATAACCATGAAATGAATAAAATACAAATTTATGAGATTGGCCAAAACAGGTGTGAAGATACTATATACACAAGCGAGCTTAGATTTGGGTGGCACAAAAGAATTCATGAACCATGAAATTTCCACGTTGAAGGTGATTGAATACTTTCTTTTAGAGTTTTTCTCTCCAAATCTATAATCCAGTCATTAGTTAAATTATAGATCATTGGAAACAAATGCATAGTAGAATCTCGTTTAAACCGATCATTAGGTAAATGGACCAATTGGAAATGGAGGAAAAAGTAACGAAAAACAAAATAAAAAGCAAAGGAATAGAACACTTCAGTCTTATGCAAGCTTATTACATGCTTATAGTTATAGTCTCAGCACGAAATTAAATCTATGATGCTTCTGCAATAAAATGAAGACCGGCAACAATACAAAGATATATACTGGTATCTACTCTATCTGCTGTTGTTCCATCTCCCTCAAACCAAAATTGTAAGTTACAACAACAGTCTTACTGATGCAATTAAATGATCCTTCATGCCATAAAATAACCGAAAGTCTGTTTAGTGTTAATAAGTGCCCTGAAATAGATAAGGCTTTTGTAGAGTTCTAAGCCGGCAATTAACTTCTATTTAAGCATGACTGTTGTGAATTAATTTGAAGAAACACGACTCTTAAGGCACAACGTTTTTGTAATTAGGGTACTTTTAGCATTAACATTTTTGTAATATGATGGTAAGGTATTTAAGTTTATTTGAAGGGTAATTTGGTAATCTGACTTTTTTATTTTTAGAGGACATGCTTTTATAGTAATATGATATATATATATATATACACAGCTTGTTCCACCAATATGCACTTGAATTTAAGAAAAAAATTAGTCCTTCCTGTCCTAGTGTGCTTTATTGAACTATTAGTTATCTTAGAAAATTGAATTTGTTTCAAAATATGAAGTTTAATTAGATGTACAGCAATTGATCATTTATATACTACATATTTATTTCGAAATAAAGTGGGATGTTTAATAGTTTATATACATCTATTAACTTCTAATTATTGAAGTGTCAATAAAGTGAGATGTTTAAGGAAAGATAAAAAAAAATAGTTTTGGCAAATATGCTTATGATTAAGGTTATCCGTCTCTCTTAAAAGTATGTAAAAATAACTTAAGATCCAGATAATATAAACATGCACTTCTCAAGAATATACATTTTCACTTTCCATGAAACTATGAAAGAATAATGAGATATTTAAAAAGTACATAAGCAATTAAAGTATTCTCATACAAGTTGATGGAAGCTAAGCAAATCTTAATATAATACACTTGTATTGATCAAATCACCATAAGTCAACCAATTCAATATGAATATTTTTAATTTCTTGCTATATGGATAACTAGTTAAGTATATATAGAAGTTACAAAAGCAAGATTACTTTGCTTATAAAACTTTAACAATTTTAATAAACAATATACCATGTATATACGTAGTGCAGTGTTGGTGAAAAGCTTTATTCTTCTGTTTATTATACTTTCATTTGCTTTAGAATATTCCCCCCTAATAATGTACTTTTGTTGTCACTAATTGTATAACTAAGCTGCATTATTCTGTGATTAAGTCAAAAATGGCATGCTGTGGAATATTTTTTTCCTCTTTTCAACCACAAAAGAACAAAGAAATATTTTTAATAACTGAATGATTCCCATGGCTTATTAGCTAATTCAAAAGTATCTTAATAAAGTAAAGCCCTCCGTGCATTTGACTGGGTGCGGATAAGTTTTTAGCACATCGTCAATGGAACTAGAAAATTAAGTTTATGAATTCTGAATTTTAAATGATGACTTTAAATGTATTAATTATAATTTGATTATAATTTAGTATTTTAATAAATTTCTTAATACAAATATAAATTTGGACAAAAGTTGTTGAGTATTGCTTGGACATATTTTGGATTCAATTCATTTTCTTCAGAAAATAAGTAGTAGCAGTAGTCATAGTAAGGTCAAGTCTAAGCAGCCTATTTTCTCTTGACTGACCAGAGAACACAATCTTTGATCCATTCAAAATTGAACATATTAACTCAGTCAACTCTATTTTAATATATATATATATATACACACACACACAAAAGAAAGGTAGACATTTTATTGAGTTATCCTGTGTTTTGTGACTTTATACTTTTCAATTTTAGAGCTACAAAAAGTTAAAAAAAAATGTAATTTTCTCATATGTTTTCTGTTCCCGACCTGAAAAAAATATGCGACATTTAAATATTTGCTCTTTATTATACACATCAATGGAGAAAGATCACTACACCTTTGTATCTCTAAACAGTCAAACAAGGAAAAGGTTCGCAAGAAATTGAACTTGTCAACTAGCATTTCAATAAATCAACAATATCTATATTCCTGAAGGGAAGCCTTGGAGCAACTGGTAAAGTTGTCGGTCATGGATTCAAGCATTGGAAACAGCCACTAATGCTTGCATTAGGTTAGGTTGCGTACATCACACTTCTTGGGGTAGAGTCGGATGCTTTGTGCATCAGACTACTCTTTTAACAATATCTATATTCCAATTTTAGTTGTCGATGATATGAATTCTCTATATATCTCATCGATTCAGGTCTATTGCATTCCAAACTAGTGAGATATATGTAAAGAATTATTGGAATGGCCCATGTATTCAATTATATCTAAAGTAAGCCTTCACCTTGTGATGCTTGAGGGAGTAATAACTTCAACAAACTCCATCTTCTTGAATTAATGCTACTGCTCTATTCAATCATCCAAAATGTCTTGTAGGGGGTATATATCTAGGACCACAAGTAGCAAATAACAATAAATGGATTTGATTAGCATGAAGGAGAGGCCATTGGGCTAAAATGCCTTTTCTGAGGACTTCCACTGCAACATTCAATTTAATAGCCCACGAAATAATGTTAAGCACTATCCGGGCGAAGTGCACCAAAGGCCACTTTTGTCAGTAATTTTTGGTTTGAGGCTACTTTTTTTATTAATTTTACATGAGATGTCACTTTTTAGAACTTCAATTCTTTTGGGTTGAACTTCACATATGTTCAGCCCACAGTGATAGAAGTTCAACTTCAGTCCACAAGGTTGAAGTTTACGCATCTATACCTAAAAGTTCAACCCTTATATATCGAAGTTGAAACTTCATAATTTAGGTATGAAGTTCAACCCACAAGATTTGAACTGCAGCCCACAAAGATTGAAGTTCCAAAAAGTGGCATCTCATGTAAGACCATTAAAAAAAATAGATTCAAACTAAATACCAGTGACAAAAGTGACATGTGGGTGAGTTTTACTCTATCCTTGGGTAATTTTGATGACTAGCCAGTTTTCGCACCATTTTAAAGATAATCAGTCGATAATTACAAACTTATTGAAAAGTAGCCAGATTTTAAAAATACACATTTTCTAAAGAGTGACAACAGAACAAAAATCTAAAAATTTGAACTTAAACCCCAGCAAATTTTCTAGGGGTTAGTTCAAAGGTTTAGGAAATTTTTAGTGCTGCTTCATATTTGAAATCCCAAGTATTTTTTATTGGAACTTCTGAACTAATATTTTCAACGTCCAAGAATCTTTTACTAGTACTTCATATTTAGCAAGTCCCAAGTATTTGAACTAAAATTTTCAAAGTCCAAGTACTTTTTGTTGGGATTTTTGAACTGAAATTTTAAAAGTCCAGATACTATTTACTGGGACTTTATATTTAGCAAGTCCCAAGTATATTTTACTGATACTTTTGAACTAAAATTTTAAAAGTCCAGATACTTTTTACTGGACTTCATGTTTAGCAAGTCCCAAGTATTTTTTACTAGGACTTTTGAACTAAAATTTTTAAAGTACAAATATGTTTTACTTGGACTTCATATTTAGCAAGTCCCAATATTTATTACTTGGATTTTGAAAGTTTTAGTTCAAAACCCAAGTATAAAAATACTGGATTTTTTCGTTGTTTTCTAGATTTGGCTATTTCTCTAAAAACTTTCGTGTTGCTGCTTAATTCTTATTTTAGAAACTCCAAACGTAAAGATAATTTATAATAAGTTATCAAATACTAATCATTGACGTTTTGGGCTCTAGATGACTTTAAAAAATGTTTATAGTATGATTTATTGAAAACGTGGAAATGCTTGAACACAAATTAAATCTTTTAATATGGTGTAGACAGCACATAACTCTTGCTGTATTATCTAAAGCAATCATAATCATCCTGTTTTTAATCTATTTTCGACAAACAAACTCCATTAAACTCATAAAGAAAACTAGATATTAGTTCAACTCGAAAAAAAATTTCTTACAAAAGACACAACATGTAAAAAAACATGAAAATTGTAATCTAGTCGAGGAAAGTCGTTTTGAACATGTATGTATATATAAATCATTGTCGCTCCAAACACACACGCAAATATATGCGGTCGATCAAGTAATCAAGTGATAAGAAAAATATCGTTCCCACGAGGACTATTGATTAACTACTAACTAAATAAGACAATTCCTAATTATCTAAACAAGAAGGTTTCACGAATTGAGAATTTATCTAATTAAATTAACTAATATATAAAACTAAGCTAACAAATAACAAGTAAATCTTACAGATTCAAGAAAGGATAATAGCCTAGGGTTATGGGATATCTGCCAATCCTGTTGAATTCTTCAGTTAATCTGACTAAATAATTTATCCGGGTTACCAATCACATGGTTAATATTACTCATATGACTCTATCGATACCCTGCTCGCCTATTCAAGATAATCTAATGCCTATATGTCTATGGAATTAGAGTTAACAAGAATGCATTTATTTTTCCTGTATAATGACTAAGCATGATTGTTAGGTATATTTCTATCCTAACCGCGAAACCATTCCCCGATGCCCAAGTTCAGGAACACGCTCTATTCAATCCTATTGCAACCTACAGTTCCCACTTTCGAGTATAATATTCAATTGGTGATCAAGCAGTCAAATAATTAGGCTCAGAATATGAATAAATAACCCAATGTAAAAAATTAATGAAATTAAATAAACATCAGAAAATCAACATTCATGGAGAATCCTACAATTCTAAAACTAACAAACTAGGAAATTAAAGAGAAAAGAAAAAGAAAGAATTTGTTGAAGGCCTTGCTCCAGCGTTGTTGCTGCCTCCCTTCTATTCCTAGCGTCCCAAGACGTCCAATCCCCCCAAAAATATGCTTTTTAGGATTTATATATAGAATACAATAAGTAGGAAACGTCTAAAGCCTCTCCAAACTACACCAGCCGAAGCCTCGCGCCCATGGCTGTTTGCACTGCTACTCCTTTGTTTTCTTCACTTTTTGCTCTTCCCAGGCCAAACACTGGTGCATGCGACGCATGGATGGCTGTATGCGCTGCCACTTCCTTATTTTGTACCAATTAAGCTCCAATTTCCTTAATTTCATTCCTACAACATTCAAACACCTCAAGTTAGCAATATATATCAATTTGATCATTGTTGGGTAAATGATAACTTTAAAATAAAGCCAAAAGTAGTAAGAAATTAATGCCAAAACACAGGACATATGCCTAACATCACCTATATATGTTGATAAATAGTAACAAGCTCTCAATGCTAGTCTCAACCACATTCGTTGCATCATATAAATTTTGATTATTTCCGAACCACGATAAATCACATGTTCAATCGCTTTGCAGGGGTGCCATGAGCATGAAGCACTTTTTCCATGTCCACTATATATACGTAATGCCTTTTAAAATACTACCATGCATGGGAAAAATAAAGGCCAAATGTTATTAGCCTTTTAAATTGAAAAAGATTCCAATTTTTTTGTCAACCTACTCAAATGTATAAACCAATTATGCAGAATGTACAATTTAAAGTATTCCCTGAAATCCATGTGGATTTTCCATTGATTTCTGAGAATCTAATTCCTCTATCAATTCCACCTCTTTAATAAAATCTTTTAATTATTTCTTTAAAAAAAAATATTTTTTTCTGGTTGGTCAGATTTTTCTTGAATTTATTTGCTCAAAATCCAATTTTTTAAATCAAAAATCCATTTTTTAGCTTGTTGGTATTATCAAAATCAAATAAAGATTGAATTTTTACTATCTGAGAGTAATAAAAATTTAATCTTTTTTACAAGTCTTGTTTCAGACCACATTTTTTAAATAAAAAATCCAACTTTTAGCTTGTTGGTATTATCAAAATCTGATAAAGATTGAATTTTTACTATGTTGGTGTTATAAAAATTTAATCTTTTTTATCAGGGGTTGTTAATTAGACTTTGTTTGGATTAAGGGTTGTTGTTATTCTCAGTTATGACTAAGATTTCAGGGATTCTTGATAAATGGAGGGATTATTTTAAAACAGCAAATTCAGATATATTTAGTATAATTGAGTATGCTGTAATGGTGGCAGCTGTAGATAGTCCAAAAGAGTTTAAATTGAGAAGAGATAGAATTGCTGAGTTGCTTTTTACATGTAAAGTTACCATGTGTTTTGGTTGTGATAAGGTTGAATTAGCTGTACCAAATGTTAATGATCATCATGATGATAAGCGTAAAACTGATGATATTAAAGATAGCAAAGAAAGAAAATGTAGTATAGATGATGATCAGATTGAAAAGAATGTGAATCAGATTAGTAATTATAGCTATGGTGAAGCTGAGGCATTGACTGATGCGATAGAGCAAGAATATCAAACTGTTGAGGAGGTCCTACGGATCAAACAAATCATCGATAATAGTCGAGATGAGGTTGATATCTATCGAGTGATTTTAGTTCACTTTACTTGAATTATTTTATGATATTATGCATGATTGTGGTTAGTTTGAAACAGTGTTGAGTTAACTTTGATGCTTTTTAGTTTCCTTAAATCATAGGAGTAACTTACCTTAAGTGAACAAGCCAGTTGCTTTATTTAGCTTTGAAAATATGAGATATACTTAGTTGTTGGTTCTGGCCTTTTCTTGAGTTGTAGGATATTGATTATGTAATTCTTTTTTGACAGTCTGATTCAGATGTGTATGAGTGCTTAAGGAGGCTTCAACTGATGGCTTTGTCTGTGGAGACTTTGAAGGTTTGATCATTTCCTACTGTATAGACTTGATTTACATTATGTTTCAGTAGCATTATTTCTTTAATCTCACTAGTCATCAGCAGTCTTTTTATCAGCACTTGGTACTCAACATATGTATTTTACATTAGGCGACAGAGATTGGGAAGTCCGTTAATGCTCTCAGAAAGCACAGCTCAAACAATATTCGGCATCTGGCTAGGACATTGGTCGAGTATGGAACTCTTCTTTTATTGCTGTTGAACTATGAAATGAACCTAAGATGATTGCCTATATGAATTGCATTGCAGAACAAAGGAAATTCCAATTGAATCTGCGAACGTGGTTGCTGTAATTTGATTTGGGAATCCTTCTGCTTCGTGTTATTAAATATGTGAATTTTTCCTAGATTTGGACATTAATCCTCTCCTAAAATGAACATGATAATCATTTCTTCTATTACTTTACATGATAGCGTGCATATCAGAGAGTGATGAAGGTCCTTACCTTATCTTATCTGTGCAGTGCTTTATCAAATTTCTGCTTCAATGCTGAGTACTTAATTCTTTTTCATTAGAAGCAGAAACATATAACTAATCTCACCTCTTACCAGTGCAATTCACGACGTCCATGCTTGTTATGATCTGTGTGTTTGCTTGTGGTTATGCATGGACTTAGCATGGTGCTGTTTAGAAGCATTGATTGTTCCTATATAGTGCCTTAAATTAGAAAAAGCTTAGTGCTAATGTTGATTCAATATTCATGAATCACAGGGACTGGAAGGTTATGGTAGATGACTGGGTGAATGCTACAGCAGCCTTTACAGGTAATTGTTATTTCCCACCCTTTCAAAATTTATAGTGTTATGCTTCGTTATTGAGAACTGAAGTCTAATGTGGCAAGTTACTTGCAAATTACAGGTACAGAAAGCACCCCCGAGTCTATGAAGCATCTGTTGTTGATGAAGAGGAGGGAGGGCTTCCTTCCCCACCATTGGACGATTTAGCTTTCTTTGCTACTCAGAACACTTCAATTGAGTTTTCACAAGTAGGCCTAGCATCTTCCCTTTCTTCTACAGGATCTTGTATCTTGCCTCCAGGATTGACACTGATTGGTTTTCCTGATTCCGTATCATTGTAGTTCTTTGATGGCATGGATGACGATGGAAGTGAGTAGATTTTTTTCCTTATAATAATAAATATAGCCTTTTTCATTCAGTTCTTTTTCTAAATTCCCCGCTGGGAAATGTGTATCAATCTGATTGGAATTTTCTTTCAGATCTTCGAAACAGTGGGGAATTCAACAAGAGCGATGGAAATGGCATCGCTTGAGAGCAGCAATCCTGTCCGGAAGCAGCAGCAGTTTTCCGAGAGAGTCACTGCTGCTCCAAAAGACAGGAAGGGTGAGCAACAAAAGAAACAAACATCAGTTGTCAAAACAAATAAGCCTTCCGGAGGTGATTCTGGGCCTGGAAGACCAATGAAACCAACATCCGAACGGAAGCTCAACAACGATGATATGAAACTCCTGAAAAAATCCGACAAAGGGACAATTCAAAAGAGGCCTGTGCCTTCTCAACAAAATGTGAGTATTTGAAGGAAATTTAGCTTGGAGTTCATGTGGAGTTCTGATCTCTAACTAACTGTGCATAATTATTATATTAGAAATTGAAATGCTCAAATGAAGACGCAGCTCGTATGAAACTTGAGGCAACAAAGAGAAAGCTCCTGAAAAGGGTTAGTTTTATTTAATTTGTGGGTACTTTTGATGCTGATGGATATATAATCGTCTTTTGTTTCTTATAGTGTAGTAATTAAATGACTGATGCACAGCAAGATCTAACCATACTCTGATGGTATTTCATCATGTTCTGCAGCCAAGAGGCAGCGGACGATACAGGTTATGGAGTTGCATGACATCCCAAAGCAGGGTCTCCGCAAGCAAGGTTCTGTCCATAAAAATGCTCACTTGAGACCTGGTAACCATAATAGGCATTGGGCAAATGGATGTCATTTGCACAGAACAAGTGCATTTTCACAAGGTCGGACATTTTTGAAATATGAAGGGAATAGAAGAGTTGGTTATATTAAGTCCTTGGAGACTTTTTCATCTAGTGTTCTGTCAAGCACTTTGTGTGGCTTCTAATTCATGCCATGATTTGTGTTTTACACTAGTGCTTTAAGGCATCCTTTCTCCAAGGAGGGAACTAAGCTGTCGATGAGTTGAAGCGACAGTCGGTGTATTATTTTAGGTGGGAGGTAACAGGTACTCAATAGATTAGTTGAGATGTGCTTAAATTAACTCGGTCACTATGGTTATGGAATATAAAAAAATAACAGTGCTTTTAAGGCGTCATTCTATTATCATCCACTTGGGAAAGATTTTGCTAGTTGCTAGTTTTGTAAGGCTATGAATAACGATAGCCCGATATGATAGGCTGTTTGGCCATACAAATTTTTTGCCTTTTTTTTTTTCACAAGTTTTTTCAAAAAAATGTTTGTCGGAACACAACTTCAACTGCCAAATACTTTTTTCCCCAAGTATTTGGAAAAGAATTGTTCAAAAACCAAAAACCGGTTTTTGTCACTTTTTCAAAAAAAAGTTTTTATCCACTCACAAAACCTCTACTTTTTTTAGGTAAAATGTACGTCCAAACACAACTTCAGCTTTCAAATACTTTTTTTCAACTTAACTTCAAAAACTCTTTTTCCAAATAATTTTTGTATCTATGGCCAAACGGCTAAACTGTTGGTAGTATGACTTTAGGAAGAAAATTGTGTATAGGTTCTTTTGATCGCTGAAAATTGTTTAAAGTTTGTTGCTTGGGGTGATATGCAATTAGCTGGATTAGCATGTACTCCATCCGTCTCAAATTATTTGTCATATTCACTTTTGCACGTACCTTAAGAAATCATTAATAAGGGGATTATTAACTATTTTAACCACCTTATTATTCTCTCTTCAATAAATGTTATATCTAGTTGTATTTTCAAGAACAATAATTACTAAGACTAAAATGGGAAAAATATGATAAATTTTACCTTAAACTCCTAATTGGACAATTACTTTAAGACGGCTATTTTTAGTAGGAAGGACAAATATTTTGAGACGGATGGAGTAGTAAATATTTGATTGTAACATCCTCCAAGAAGATTAGCTTTCATTTCACTGTTTTTACAACTTTCATTTACTTTTTTTTTTTTCCTTTTTCCGAGTAGACACGAGGGAGGTTGGTTTTAAATGCATGAGAACTTTGTAAGATTATTTTCTTTTACTTAACTTATAATTGGTCATAAGAAAATATATTTCTCTTGGCAGGAACGGGATGATAAATTATTTATAGCTTCACGCCATTTTCTTACTAAATTCATACTACTTGCGACCTGGTAACATAGGGTTCTTTAAAGCCTTACTAAACTAACAACTAGCAAAATCTTTACCCAAGTGGATGATAATAGAAGTTAAAACCACTAGTTTTTAATATTCCATAACCATAGTATTCGAGTTAGCTTAAGCTCATCTCAGCTAATTCTTCGAGTACCTGCTACCTCCCACCACTAAAAGTATCAACTATTCTATCCATCAATAGAAATAATTCACCTAGTGTTGCCATTGGTTCCCAAAGTTCTTTATCGCTTCAACTCTTCAACAGCTAAGTCGCCTCTTTGGAGAAAGGATGCCTTTAAGCACTTGCCAAAACCATTTACATTAACACAAAAGCATGGCTTGAATTAAAAGCCACTTAGTGATGCGATCTGGATGAGTACTCAAAGCCAGGGAGGGTTCATGTTGAACATCCGGAGCTTGGAATGCTTCAAAAGGGCTTGGAAGCCAAGAATCAAGCAAATGAGAGCCTATTGGAATTTGCTCCAGCGCTACAGCGAAGCAAGAGACGCGATCGCGCAGAGACAGTTAGCTCAACTGAGTGATCGCGAGCATAGGAGCGCGATCACGATGAAGCGATTCATGCAAGTGTGCGGTCGCGAAGAGTCCAACGCGATCGCGAAGAAGCTTCAGCTCACCAGGCGCGATTGCGACACCCAAGGTGCGATCGCGATGAAGGACGTCTGGGCAGCTTTGCAGAATCAACAATTAAGGGCTTTTTAGTCCATTCCTTCATTGTATCTAGTATCTACTATAAATAGGCCAATAGAGGGAGTTTATTCATTAGTTAGACTTTGATGATAAATGATGTGAGTAAACATTGGCTAAGCATGTTGCTTGAGCACTTTCTTTCCTTGGTTTGCAATTGAATGTTAGATTCAATTGAAGACTAATTAGTATAGGTTCTTTTTTGTTGTTGTCTTAAGGGGGGTGATTAGGCCACTTTTCCCTAATCTACTTCGTTAATTCCAAATCAATTCAAATTGGGTCTTGCTTTTATCATTTATTTTCTTGTTATTTTTCTAATCCTAGTTAGGATCCTATCATTTGGTATCAGAGCTGGATTAGTGTTTGTTCTTATAATCACTAACCCAAATTTGATTACCAAATTTGATTATCAAATTTGAAAAATCACAAAAAAAATCAAAAATCCAAAAATTGAGTCATAGGTTTAGGTTTCCTTTGGATGAAATCTTTATTACCAATTGTTGCTTGGTGATTCTAGAAGCTCATGCTCTTTACCCAATGAGATTTTAACTCCAGATTACAACCTCAAAAAGTGTTTCTAAAAAGCTCAAAGAGATTACAATTTAGTACCTAATACATGAACTAAGAACTGGATTCAAACTACTTTAAATGACTTGATGAAACACTTGTCCAGGCTATTCCAACACCCATTCCACCTGCTTCAGAACTTTTCTCTCTTGAACGCTCTATTTCTCCTTTTTGCTGAAGTGTTTTGGACGCTTCATTCCAATATTCCAATATGTACATGGACTCCTTTTATAGATTAAGACCTGATCAGTAAAATAAAGTTCAAGTATATTTGGGATAACCATATAGCTTTAATTCTAATCCCTTCTCTTATCACTTTGGGATTTGTTAGAATCCTACTCCAACTCCACTTATCTCTAGCCAAGTCGTGTAGAAAACTCCAACTCCACTTATCTCTAGCCAAGTCGTGTAGAAAACAAATAGCTAAAGAATCTTATAAAAAATACTTAGCTTAATCCATAAGTCAGCTATATAAAAATTCTACCAAAATTAATAATTAAATTATATTCACCAACTTACCACTAATTCAAGAAAAATATTTCTACAAATAAGACCTTAATTAATTCAATGTAACAAGTACATTTTATTTATTATCATCAAAACATCATATACTCAACAATAAGACATTCATAAGGCATTCATCAAACATACAACATATGTCCTTAATACTTGTACAATATGATCAAACTTGATTGAAACATCATATTTATTTGAAGATAAAGATAGGTGTACAAAACTCCTACAATATGATCAAAACTATATGTGTAGGGTTATTACATACCTCAACTTCAATTGAATCAACAATAGGGAAATTAAACCCTTTATTACGTGCTTAGTAACTCGATAAATTTAGATAGAATTAAGCACTCCTATAGATTATATATATTTTTGGAACAAGAAGATAAAAAGCTGAAGTCTAATTCAAGATTGTCATTATAACTGTACAACAAAGATCATAAAGTTATTCCAATCAAGAGGCATAGGTCTTTAATATTTATATGGAGAAGCTAAAGGAGTCTAAAGATTAGTGAAGCTTACATGAACTAGGTTGTAGACTTGTACAGAATCCTCCACTGCAATTTTGGAACTCCTCATCTCCTCCTATTCTTCCGTTATTTCTGTTTCCTCATCCACCTCTTCTTCAGATGTTATTTCTTCTTTATTAGCATGCTAAAGAAAAGCGTGGTTACGAAAATAATATTAATGAGACAAATAAATGAAACAGAAACCGATGGAATTTTGAGGAATTGTTAAACAAACCTGTTTTTCATCAAAGTGTTTCCCTATGGAATTATTGATGTCATTCACTGGATAAACTCTCCAATTTATAATAAGTTTATGCAATTTTGGTGTGCTTATGTATCCTTGAGCAAATGTCTGCATTTCACTGCAGTCATGTATCTCCACTTCTTCCAGTGAGGGAAAATGTAGTGTATGCTTTCTTTGGCTAAAGCTTCCCAACTTTGGTAAGTTGTCCAGTGTTAACGAATACAATTTTGGAAAAAGAGTCTTCTTGCTCATTACTTCATCTTCTTCAATTACAACTTCAATCTGTGAGCAATCTTTTATCTTTAGATGTTTCAGTTGTCTGAAGTATGTGTTTGAAAGTTGGTGGAACCATAATTCACTGTCTAAACTTTCAAGATACAGATTTTCCAACCTTCCAAATGAAACCTGTAACATATATTTAAACGACCATATTGTGAATTCTACAAACATTACTGAAGAAATCTAATCATTCAAACAAGTTATAATAATAGCACACAGTTTCCAAATATTGCAATATTTTCAAGTAGCCCATCAAGCCATTTTTCAGCAGCTGATGAAATAATTTTAAAAAGCATTGTATGTTGTACTAACCTTACTTCCAAATAGGAATCCGATATCATTCGATTGCTCGGTGACAAAACCTTTTATGTTGTTCAAGCCGACAACAATTAAGTTACTCAAATTTGGGAAGTCAATGCTGTTAATCCCCTTGCAGAAACTTGTGAGTGCTGGTAAATATTGAAGTTTCAACGTCCTCAACATAGGAAACCGAATATCACTTTGATTACTGGTTCTTGGCTCATCTTCCTTTAAAACAAATACTTGGTCCATCTCATCACAATGAGTAAATGTGATAGATTCAACTTGCTGTAAGCAAGTACTGGCTACAGATAGTGAAGAGAAATGAAGTAGTCTCTTGCATACATTTACGGTTAGCTCCTTCAGGTTAGGAAAAGTAACCATTTGCATATTCAGTGAAACCACACACCTCAACTCTGGAAGCTCCTTTAGAGTTAGGTCTTTCAATTGAGGAAATAGAGAGTTAACAATCACCCTTTCTTCTTGTTCTTCCTCCACCTTTACATTTAGAGCATCATCACTCAGAACAACCATAAGTAAACAACGAGGGACATAATGTCTATAATTAGATAATGTTAACTCTTATTATTATTTTTTATAGAGGCATAAGAAGTCAGCTAATTAAACCCTAAATTCTATTTGTCTGAATTTGATTCATCTTTATATTATGTACTCTTCTTTTACGATAATGAAAGCAACTTGTTGTACTCGGTATTTACCACTCGATGTTGTCATGATAACTGTGGGAAGTCGATAATCCCACTTCTTATGTCTGTCAACAAGAGCCCAACCCCTAGCCCAAAATTCTTTCTTTACTTTATCTTCCAAAATTTCGAGTTTGTGATCGAGGGCAGCCAAATATGAGATAGGTTGCAGCTATAATTATAATAATAGCACACAGTTTCCAAATATTGCAATATTTTCAAGTAGCCCTGATGAAATAATTTTAAAACGCATTGTATGTTGTATAAATAATTCTTTATAAGTTGTGTATTGGGTAAATTTTCCTACATTAAATAAAACCTTTTGTACTAACCTTACTCCCAAAAAGGAATCCGATATCATTCGATTGTTCTGCATCTTCTGTGACAAAACCTTTTATGTTGTTCAACCTGCGAATACTTAAAATCCTTAAATTTGGGAAGTCAATGTTGTTAATCCCCTTGCAAAAACTCGTGAGTAGTGGTAACTCTTCAAGTTCCAACCTCCACAACTTGGGAAACCGAATGTCACGTACTTGACTTTGATTACCTGCTCTTGGCTCATCTTCCTCTAAAACAAATACTTGGTCCATCTCATCACAATACTTAAATGTGATAATTTCAACTTGTTGTAAGGAAGTCCTGGCTACAGATAGTGAAGAGAAATGAAGTAGTCTATGGCAGTAGAATACATCTAGATCCTCCAGGTTAGGAAAAGGAACCTTTTGCATATTCAGTGAAACCACACACCTCAACTCTGGCAGCTCATCCAGAAATAGGGATTTCAAATGAGGAAATAGAGAGTTAACTATCACCCTTTCTTCTTGTTCTTCCTCCTCCTTTACACTTAGAGCATCATCACTCACAAAATGCTTAAATAAACAAAGAGGGACATTCTTGCATCTGGACATGGTTAATGAATCAAGTTTTCTGAAACATGGATGTGAAACTAATTGGTTGCAAAACAACATCGAGTTGTCAAACCCATAGAGGCTCAGATGCTTCAACGTTCCCATTGCCTCCTACCAAATGAAATCATCTCATGAAAGGAAATTAACGTTGTAAGAGTAACCATTGACAATAAATTAGGCTTAAGCTACGCACCTTTGTTCTGAAAAGGAAATTCTGTTTTGCACTTTGGTTGGGTTCTGTAGAAAAGCTGTCGAAGAATCCTTTGATGTTAGGTATTTCGACGAGAAACAAGCTACTTAAGCTAGGGAGCTCGATGTTGTGTGTCCCATTGCAGAAACCCTTCAATGCCTTTAAATTGGAAAGCATTATTTCCTCCAATTTGGGAAAGCTGATCTTATCAATCTTGATTCGATTTTCATCCTCTAGAAGGAGCACGTGTTCCAACTTATCACAAAACTCTATTCTGATGCGCTTGAGATTGGAGAAGCAATTGTATTGACTTGAAGCTTTCCAAGGATTGATAAAATCTGATGTATTTGCAAAATACAACAGTTCATCACAGTAGCTGACTTCAAAGCTCTTCACGTTCTGGTAACTACTTTCTGATCTAGCCAACAAATCAATTACATGCTTTGCAACAGTTTTTCGCAGCACTAAGCTTTCCGCACCTGGCACAATGTTGCGAATCCAATTAACTCCATGTTCTACATCACATTCACACCATATTGTCTTAGAGTATTGAGAATCAAAGTACATGTACCCATCAGACGATGTTATGCATATACAGTATTCTGTCAGCCCGCTTGGAAGAGTTGTATATTTTGGGATAGCTCTGTCAGAGATCCTGATTCTTAGTGTGGTCAAATTTTGCATCTCCTCCAATTCAGTAAGTGAAACATTTCTCCTCTGTTCACCTTCGTAGGCCGTCTCCCATTCAACTTTATGCCAATCTGTCAGGTCGAGTTCTTCTAACTCAACAAACCTTGATAGAGTGTTTGGTTCAATTCCTTTAGCACATTTACAAGAGTTCAAATCCAACAACCTGAGCTTCTCTAGACTTCCTAGTTTAGCGGGAAAAACGTGAAATCTTGAACCTCTCAAGCTCAGAATCTCAAGGTTAATTAGCTCACCTATCAATGATATATTCTCCATCTTGCAATCAATCAATCTTAGCATGCGCAAATTCTTTAGCAATCCAATTGATGATGGCAGCAATGAAAATTGCATGGTAGATATTTCAATTGCTTTGAGAGCTACTGTCCCTTGAAAAATATCATCATGTAAAGAGTCAGATGCCTTCCTTGTCTTTAATTCTAGGAATTCCAGTCTTGGGCAACTTAAGGTCTTTGGATGCTTTACAATTAATTTTGTACGTACTGAAATGCAGATCACATCTTCATGAACATCCATTGGCCACTGTTTTAGACTCAAATCGTGATTTATCACAAAACGATGTTCTCCTGATGTAATATATATGGCCAAATCTCGAAAAACATCGTGCATTATGACCTCATCATCATCCTCGCCTTCAAGTAGCAAGAAACAATTTTTCAGCTTGTCCACCAAGAATTTTACCCTTCTCCTAGCTTCATGAAGACGATTAACGCCTCTAAACATACCCAAACTCATTCCACGTGTGGCAAGATCTTCAAGGGATATATTGGAATCCTCAGGAAATAAACAACAATGTAGATATAACTTCTTTGCTTCTTCGCTATCTAGCAGATCGTAAGTCAACATCAAACTTGCATATACTTTTCCAAATTCTTGAATGTCTTTTGGAATGGGTAACTTTAATTGTGAAAGTGTTTCTTCCCAGGTTTCCTGATCTTTATCTTTCAATGCATTTGCAATAGCTAATATTGCAAGTGGTAAACCTCCACATTCCTCTGCAATGCTTTGTGCAGTTTGATTCCAGTCAGGATCATCAACTATAGTACCAACATTTCTTCTAAATAAATCCCAAGCTTCTTCTTTAGACAATGGCTTTATTGTGAATATCCCTCTTGTTGTTGAAACCATAGAAGAACATACGTCAGTGCGTCTCGATGACAACATGACCTTACAACCTTGATGCTCTTCTACTGGTGGAATTCCAATTTCTTCTAGGTCTAAGTTTTCCCAAACATCGTCTAATATGAGGAGAATTTTGTTCTCTTTCTTCAATCTTTCATTCAGTCTTTTAGCTCTGATGTTTGTATCCCTTTCATGAAGTTCTAGCCCCAATTGTTCAGCAATTGAGCCCTGAACTTCTTCCAACTTGAATTGCTTGCCAAATGTTGCATACACCACCGGATCGAACAAGTTCCCCTCCTTAACCTTTGCAATAACTTTCTTCTCCATTCTCGTCTTCCCGACACCACCTGGACCACATATCCCAATCCTATGGATCTCCTCATCATTTAGAACTTTGATAATATCTGCCAAGATTTTTCTTCTTGACAGACCATCATCATCAGTGTCTCTTTTGCTTATAATGCACGCCACAACAGGAGAAGCAGGATGGGAAAATCTCTCATACTTGTTCCCATCATTTTTTTGTTGAGTCACAATATTAGTCATCAACTTGGCTCTCTTACTCACCACATAACGTGACTTCAAACCTTGACTTAGACACCCCTTTACTTCGCTTGGCAATATAGTGTTGCTATCTTTTAGGATTTTGTCTGTTTTTTCAAGCCAATTTGTAACAACATCTCCAACATTTTCCAAATTTCTGTCCGCTTCTTTCTTTGATTGTTCCACATCATCTCTAAGCTTTTTAAGATTCTCCATTTCAGCTTTCAGTTCATCGATGTTCGTCCTGTAAGAAATCAGATAACCAAGTTGTCGTCCAATTGGTTTGACTATGTAGTTTACAACAGGCTCTAGAAGAGTGGTCGCCATTTCAAGGGCCATTTGCTTTTTTTTTTTTTTTTTCCTGCATAATAAAAATCAATTATAATGTTGTTGGAAAATCCTGGTTATAACAATAAGTTTAGTTTTAACAGGAAAACTTCCATCTTGGATCTCTTAATTTTTTCCAACCACACTGAGGTCTTTTTATAGCTGCATTATTTAGATGAAAATTTTATGGCCGCTAACAGCGAGGTGCTATATTAATATAATAGTGATATTTGAGTTTAGATCTTATTTAACTTTACAAAATTTCGAATGGTATCATTCTTTTTGGAAAATACTAATAAAAAAATGCTGCCACATAAATTGGAACGGAGGGAGTATATTATACAAAGAGCTATACTCTTATACTCTAAGACACTTACATATTTAAAGCCAATTGGAAACTCAAATTTTTTCAAGTTTAGGAGAAGAATTTTATAATTTTAGGTTGTTCGTAAGTTCTTGAATCGGCAAATATTTCGATCCGAACTTTCAAAAAGAATATTCAGATAGTTTTTCATTGAAAGTCATCTAAAAGCTTAATAGTGAATCTTGCATGGTGATAGTAAAATCAACAAAAATATATTTGGTAGTAAAATCGACAAAATAAATATCATTATAGTGAAAGGTAAAATTAAATAATATTTAAGTATGAGTGTTATAGAGAATTAATTTTACAAAAAGTGTATTGCTATGATGAATGACATTGATGTTATAGGTAGAGAGTATTAGGTAGAGAGTTGGTATAAAAATAAAATATAACATAAAAAATTTATTGTGAAGAAAAATTAGTTATAGTGAAATTAATGTTTTTACAGTAAAAGATTGTTATACAGAGCAGAAGGATATGTGTGTAAGCACACATGTTTGCAATGACAACACAAGGGAAGCAAAATGCAAGGAAAATCATACCTCAAAATTTGAGAAACTTGCTTACAAGATTGAATGCATTATCTACGAGACGTCAAGTAATATTTTTATTAGAGGGAACAAGATACGTGTTGCACTCTTTTTTTCTTAACAAGATTTTGTCCCAATTGAATTTTTTTGGTAATATTTTTAACGAGGCAGCTCTCAAAGCGCATACTATTTAATCACTAACGAGCCATGTTGTTGATCAGCCTGTCAAGGCTAGGTGGATATCTTGAAAAACCGCTAGAACATCATTTCACTTCTCGAGCGCTTACGACAACACTCAGCAAGTGGGGACTAACTTGTGGGCATAAATTACGCCGCCCTTAATCCTTTTCCTACGTAGGGTAGGAATTCTAGCCTACTTATGTAATTAGAATTCTATTAGGATTAGAATTTAGGTAAAGTTTAGAATATAAATACCCATTCTCCCATTATAATATTCATTCAAGCAAGGCTATAAAAATTCCTCTTTGTTCTTCAATATTGAGGGATCCTACGAGAGTCCCCTCTCTTTCTTCATGTGATTCACTACGAATCCTAACTGTGATTGAGGGCGAAGAAACATGCATAAATGGAATCAAGAGGAACAATACCATGGCGAATATTTTAATAAAAGAAATTAGATATCATGAGAGGTAAAATAGTAATGATAATTAATTATCGAAGGGCTCTAGAATAATTTAATTATTATTCCCTCTATTTTAATTTAAGTGTCTACTTTTTTTTAGTATGTCCCAAAAATAGTGTCTTTTTTTTATATTTGGTAAGTCTTTAGTTCCAAAATTTACTTTGAACCACAAAGATTTAAAGACAGTAGCTCACATTTAGGGGTGGGTATTCGGTCGGTTCGGTTTGGCTAGGACAATTTCGGTTGGGTTTTTGATTTGGTAATATTAGGAACCAAAATTAGTTCGACTTGGTTCGGCTTTTAACCATTCGATTCGGTTTAGTTCGGTCTAATCCGGTTTAGTAATTCAGTTTTCACATACTAACTTGCCAAAAACATTCAAGTTAGTTGGTTTTTTAAAACAGAAGGAATGTAATTTAAGAGTAAATACATTTATAATTTATTTCTCACTTAGCTTTGTACTAACTTGTAAGAACATGGAAGTGTAGTTTGAGGTATGAGATTACTACTTAGTAGATATGATGTTATGGACTTTAATTTTAAAATTTAATGACAAAAAAGACCCATATTAGGCATGGATATATATATATATATATATATATATATAATTCAGCTGAAAATCTTAAAATATGAAACCAAAACCAAACCAAAAATCGAAAAACCAAAAATCTAATTTTAAAAAATTACGGTTCGGTCGGTATTTTCGATTTGGTTCGGTTTGTGCCCACCTCTACCCACATTACACACACTTTTGTTTAAACTATATGATTTAAAAGTTTCCTTATTTCTTAAACTCTATGCTCAGTCAAATCCAGACACTTAAAATGAGACCGAGGGAGTATAAAAATGAACATAAACTTTACACATATGGGCAAACTTGTCCATGTTAGATTATAAATTAGTTTTGTTACACTTAATCTCAAATAAGGGAGATTCATGTAATTTTGAAACTAAAAGGGAGGCATGTGTTAGCTCAAAGCTCAAGGGATATCTCTGAGACTATCCCTAATTTCTATCTTGGTGTTACAATTAAGTATAACCAGTACCTTAGCCAGGAATTTCGTCAACGATGATTAAATTTTAAAAAGTCAATAATTCTTTTTTCTTGAACGCTACACTGAATGTTTTAAATTAAACTACACAATATAGTGAGATAAACCACAAAAACACTTGTAGTGTACGTAATTAACTACAAGACCTTTTCTTTTCAAACAAACATTTTTGTATCGACTTTAAACTTTTAAAATTTGTTTACTAAACAATTATTTTTTAAGATTTCCTACTTTTAATATAATCATGTATGTATACACGCACATATTAAAGAAAAATAAATTTTAGAAGTTCAGCAGGTGTGCATATCTTCTCCTTTTGTTGTATTGATAGGAAAATAATTTATTGATATAGGAAAACTATACGTAACAATCAGGCCGGGCTAGCACGGTACCGGACCGGACCAATTCATTATAAATGGTCCGGAATAAGGAGGAAGCGGGTTGCGGGCCGAACCGAGCTTAAAAAAAAGACCGGTTAGCCCGGACCGGTAAAAGACCGGTCTTCGGCCTACAGGTGGACCGGACCGGACCGGACCGATTTTTTAATAGAAAAATTATTCTATATGTTGAGGGAAATTGAGACATGCTTTTGTCAAGAATCATATAAAATCTGATGTAGCATTTAGTCTCTTTTAGAATCCCTCAATATGCAGCACTATCAAAGATATTTTTAGCTTCATTAGGTACAACGAATAAACATATTCATTTACTATTTTTTCATTGCTAAGCAGCAGTCAATAAGTTAGACCAAGTAGTAGAAATCAAGAATATATAATTTAGACCGGATCGGACCAGATCGGTACCGGGACCGATGAGCCGACTCTTAACGGGCCGGTCCTGTTGGGTTTAATGGAAGAATGTGAATGAGAAATGGGTGAAAAGGTGAAAAGGTTCCCTTTTGTAGGGAAATACACTTTCTCCCACATTGGTAGAGGAAAAGGATTTTGTTGGGTTTAAATAGAGATTTACTTCTCTTAGCTCTTAAAGGGTTGAGAAGAAGGAAAGCCTCGCGCCGTCGTCGTATTGATATGATTGATTGACTTAACTTTTTGAACCAACAAAACTGAATTATTAATATTTTATCCGTTTGTGTAACGGGCAGCTGAAGTGAGTTCAGTACCCGGGCAGCTGAAGCAACATCAGCAGATTAGTACCTCCACGTTTTCCCTCCACGTCTTCTCATTAATGTCGGTCATTAGTGGTAGATTAATTCCTCCACATTAAAGTCAGTCATTATCGGTAGATTAATTGCTCCACATTAAAGTCAGTCATTAGTGGACTATTAAGTCTCCCACGTTTTCTCATCAATCACCAGGTGTGTCTCTTCACCGCCCTTGGATGTCTATATAAACTGGTCATTTGTCAGTCCTTGATCAAGACAGACAACATAGAACACAGACATAGACTGAAGTTTTGAGATAGAGACTCCACAGAGACTCAAACTCGGACAGATAGAGACGTAACCTCGGACAGAGGATACATAACCTCGGGCAGAAGATAGAAACACTCGGACAGAGAAAATCACTGACAGAAAGCATATCTCGCTACATCCCCTCCCTTTCTGCATATTAAGTGAGTCGTGTGATTTGCTCCGTTCCTTTGTGTTCGCCGTGTTCTAACCGTTTGAAGTGCCGCTACGGTAGAACTGTTATCCCGTTCCATCCTGGGAGGAATTAACCCGTGAACCTTGGGCATCGTGAGGGGGTTAGATTTCTTAAGGAGACACAAGTAACTTGTGGGCTCGGGATCGTCCTATACTAACAGATTATTTACTGCAGATTTTGTATCTCCTAACTTATTTGAGTGCAGGAACCAACAAGCTTAAGAAATCTCTTGATATTTATTTTCTGCGCTTAAATAAATATTGTTTAAGGAGACTGGTTGAGGAGGCTAAAACCTTTGTGGTTTTTCTGCTCCTATACTGCATATTAATCTGCTCGGGGAGACTAAAGACCTTTGTGGTTTTCTACTCCTGTACTGCATATTACTCTGCTCGGGGGGACTAAAACCTTTGTGGTTTTTCTACTCCTAATTACTGAGAGATAATCTGTTTGTGGAGACTAAAAGCCTTCGTGGTTTTTTCTACTCCAATTGTTTAAACAGTTTATTGATATTGTTTCTGCTCGTGTCATTTTGCAGAGTGACAAACGGAGCGGATCCAACAGTCCCTGTTGGGGGTACTAATGCTACCACAGTTTCTGGTGCTGCTGGGCCTAGCTGTGCTGCTGCAACGGTTATGCCACCTGCAGAAAAACCGGGGAAGTTTTCTGGTGAGGACTTTAAGAGATGGCAGCAAAAGATGTTCTTTTATGTGACCACCTTAAGCCTGCAAAGGTTTATTAAGAAGGATGCTCCAGTCTTGACTGATGAAACACCTGAAAATGAACGCTTCCTCGTGATTGAGGCCTGGACTCATTCTGACTTCCTATGCAAGAATTATATTCTTAGTGGCTTGGAAGATGACTTGTACAACGTTTATAGTAACGTTGAAACGTCTAAGAAACTGTGGAATGCATTGGAAAAGAAGTATAAGACTGAAGATGCTGGACTGAAGAAATTTGTGGCTGCCAAATTTCTGGATTATAAAATGGTGGACAACAAATCTGTTGTGTCCCAAGTCCAAGAACTTCAAGTCATTATACATGATCTCCTTGCGGAAGGTTTGATCCTGATTAATACTTATGTTGATAGTATTAATTATGTTGTTACTAACAAACTTTTCTTTGAAGGTTTGGTGATCAACGAGGCGTTTCAAGTTGCAGCCATGATTGAAAAGTTACCTCCTTTGTGGAAGGACTTTAAAAATTACTTGAAACACAAGCGCAAGGAGATGACCCTTGAAGATTTGGTTGTTCGTTTAAGAATTGAAGAGGGCAATAAATCAGCTGAAAGAAGGCTCATGGAAATGCTACAATAGCGGGAGCAAATATTGTTGAGCATAACCCAAATAAGAGGAAGAAGCCTTCTGGAGGGAAGACCAACCCTAGCAAGAAAAAATTCAAGGGAAATTGCTACAATTGTTGCAAGAGTGGACATAAGTCCGTAGACTGTCGTACTGCAAAGAAGGACAGGAAAAATGGAAAAAGTCAAGCAAACATGGTTGAAGACAATAAATTGTCTCAAGGAGTGCAAGACATTGATCTGTGCGCTATGATTTCTGAATGCAACTTAGTTGGAAATCCTAAAGAATGGTGGATTGATTCAGGAGCCACCCGCCACGTTTGTGCTGTGAAGGAAGCCTTTGCTTCATATGCTGCCGCTGGACCTGGTGAGGTGCTCTCTATGGGCAATTCTGCAATGGCCAGAATTGAAGGATATGGAAAGATATTCCTTAAGATGACGTCTGGCAAGGTTGTGACTCTGACCAATGTTCTTCACGTTCCTGAAATAAGGAAGAACTTGGTGTCAAGTGCACTTCTCGTTAAGAACGGGTTTAAGTGTGTGTTTGTCTCTGACAAAGTTGTAATAATGAAGAATGAGCTGTATGTAGGAAAATGTTACTTGACTGAGGGCGTTTTCAAACTCAATGTAATGGTCATTGACAATATGAATAAAACTGCAGCTTCTTGTTATTTACTTGAGTCAAATAATTTATGGCATTCTCGTTTGGGACATGTCAATTATAAAACCTTGCGGAAAATGATCAATTTGGAAGTATTGCCTAAATTTGATTGCGAGAAGTCAAAATGTCAAATATGTGTTGAGTCTAAATATACGAAACACCCTTACAAGTCAATTGAAAGGGATTCGGAACCATTAGACTTAATTCATACGGACATTTGTGACATGAAGTCAATACCATCTCGCAGTGGAAAGAAGTATTTCATAACTTTTATTGACGATAGCACTCGTTACTGCTATGTTTATTTACTTAGTAGTAAAGATGAGGCAATTGACGCATTCAAGCAATACAAGAATGAAGTTGAAACGCAACTTACCAAAAAGATCAAAATGATAAGAAGTGATAGGGGTGGAGAATATGAATCTCCTTTTGAACAAGTGTGTTTGGAATATGGCATTATTCATCAAACAACTGCCCCCTACACGCCTCAATCTAATGGGATTGCGGAAAGGAAAAATCGAACCTTAAAGGAGATGATGAATGCGTTGTTGATAAGTTCGGGTCTACCCCAGAACTTGTGGGGGGAAGCCTTATTCACGGCTAATCAAATACTCAATCGAGTTCCCCATAGCAAAACACTGTCCATTCCATATGAAAAGTGGAAAGGAAGGAAGCCCAACTTGAATTACTTCAAAGTGTGGGGGTGTTTGGCTAAAGTACAAGTCCCAAAACCCAAAAGGGTTAAGATTGGACCGAAAACAATTGATTGTGTTTTCATTGGGTATGCTAGAAACAGTAAAGCATATCGGTTTCTGGTTCATAAATCAGAAAATCCCGACATTCACGTTAATACGGTGATGGAATCAGATAATGCTGAATTCTTTGAAACTATATATCCGTATAAGAAGGAATGTGAGTCAATTGGTGAAAGATCCAAACGACCTCGGGAAGGAAAGTCACCAAATGAGGAAGAACCAAGACGAAGCAAGCGTCAAAGAACTTCTACGTCATTTAGAGATGACTTTGTCACTTTTCTGTTGGAAAGTGAGCCTCGGACGTTTAAAGAAGCAATGTCTTCTTCAGACTCTCCATTTTGGAAAGAGACAGTCAATAGTGAAATAAAATCTATTTTGAGCAACCATACTTGGGAGTTGTTTGATCTTCCTCCTGGAAACAAACCATTAGGTTCTAAGTGGATTTTCAAAAGGAAAATCAAAGCTGATGTCACTATTGACAAGTACAAGGCAAGGCTTGTTGTTAAAGGATATAGACAACAAGAAGGTCTTGACTACTTTGAAACATACTCGCCGGTAACCAGAATTAACATCCATACGGATGTTAATAGCGTTAGCCGCTGTGTATGGTCTGGAAATCCATCAAATGGACGTTAAGACAGCGTTCTTAAACGGGGATTTGGAGGACGAAATTTACATGGAACAACCTGAAGGGTTTGTGGTTCCAGGTAAAGAAAAGATGGTGTGTAAACTTGTTAAGTCGCTTTATGGACTAAAACAAGCACCTAAGCAATGGCATGCGAAATTTGATCATACAATGTTGTCAAATGGCTTTAAAATTAACGAGTGTGACAAATGTGTCTACATTAAGAACACTCATAATTTTGTAGTCATTGTTTGCTTATATGTGGACGACATGTTGATAATGAGCAATGACATTGTCAATATCAATGCTACGAAACGCATGTTGACTAGCAAATTTGATATGAAAGACTTAGGAGTTGCGGACTTAATTCTGGGTGTTAAGATCCATAGGACTCCTCAAGGTCTGGCGTTGTCTCAAACTCACTACATCAATAGTGTTCTTGAAAAATTTAAATATTTGGATTTTAAAGTTTCAAAGACTCCTATTGATGTAAACCTTGCTCTTTAGAAGAACAAAGGTGAAAGCACGTCGCAACGAGATTATGCACGTGTTTTGGGAAGTTTGATGTACGTCATGAATAGTACTCGACCAGATATAGCTTGTGCTATAAGTAAACTAAGTCGATACACGAGTAATCCCAATCAGACTCATTGGATGGAAATGAAATGTGTTTTGGGGTATTTAAAATACACTCAAGACTTTGCATTACATTATAATAAGTATCCTGCAGTCATTGAAGGATATTGTGATGCCAATTGGATCACCGGCACAACTGATTCTAAGTCCACAAGTGGATATATTTTCGCACTTGGTGGAGGAGCGGTGTCTTGGAAATCGTCTAAGCAAACGTGTATTGCCCGCTCTACTATGGAAGCTGAATTCATAGCCTTAGATAAAGCCGGTCAAGAAGCTGAATGGCTTCGAAACTTTTTGGAAGACATTCCGTTCTGGCCTAAGCCGTTGACACCAATTTGTATACATTGTGATAGTCAATCGGCTATAGGAAGAGCGAGGACTGTCATGTATAACGGTAAGAATCGTCACATACGACGAAGGCATAAAAACGTTAGGGACCTACTCTCTAGAGGAATTATCACCATTGACTACGTGAAGTCAAGGGATAATGTGGCGGATCCGCTTACAAAAGGCCTAACTAGAGAGGCGGTTGAGTGTTCATCGAAGGGAATGAGACTATGGTCAAGGACAAGTCATCACGGCGGCAACTCTACCTAGGAGACTGGAGATCCCAAGAACTAGGTTCAAGGAGAATACAAAGTTGTGTATGACGGTCCAACATTGTCAATTAAATGATTGGTCCATTCTCGTGATGAGACAATGTTCAAGTACCAAGGATAAAATGCTAGAAGCATTTTTTAATGATTATCTAAGTTTGATATTGTGTTTATCAAACAGTGTGTATCTATAGGATAACACGTTTAGAAATCACCTATGTAAGTGTGAAGTGTAAGCCGCTTCAAGGAGAATTCTGTATGGCCAATTCTTTAAGCACTTATGAAACCAGGCGGTGTTCATGGCTGAAACGAACACAACAGTGAGAACCAAAGACGGTTAAGGGTTAGTTGTGTGACTTACGTTGTCTAGGTATACACCAAAGTTCGACGGTTCAAAGATATCAAATCTACCGATTGATCGAGTATATCCGATGTATGTTCACTACGGAAAGTTCAAAGGGAAACCTACTTATCCAGATGCAACTAATTCTTTCTTGCAAGTCACACAAGTCTGTCATGCATATGTCCATTCAGCCATTCTCCATTCATGTGGGGGATTGTTGGGTTTAATGGAAGAATGTGAATGGGAAATGGGTGAAAAGGTGAAAAGGTTCCCTTTTGTAGGGAAATACACTTTCTCCCACATTGGTAGAGGAAAAGAATTTTGTTGGGTTTAAATAGAGATTTACTTCTCTTAGCTCTTAAAGGGTTGAGAAGAAGGAAAGTCTCGCGCCGTCGTCGTCGCTCGCTCGTCTCGGATTCGGATTCGGATTTGGTCAATTGATATGATTGATTGACTTAACTTTTTGAACCAACAAAACTGAAATATTAATTAATTAATATTTTATCCGTTTGTGTAACGGGCAGCTGAAGTGAGTCAGCAACGGGCAGCTGAAGTGAGTTCAGTATCCGGGCAGCTGAAGCAACATCAGCAGATTAGTTCCTCCACGTTTTCCCTCCACGTCTTCTCATTAATGTCGGTCATTAGTGGTAGATTAATTCCTCCACATTAAAGTCAGTCATTATCGGTAGATCAATTGCTCCACATTAAAGTCAGTCATTAGTGGACTATTAAGTCTCCCACGTTTTCTCATTAATCACCAGGTGTGTCTCTTCACCGCCCTTGGATGTCTATATAAACTGGTCATTTGTCAGTCCTTGATCAAGACAGACAACATAGAACACAGACATAGACTGAGGTTCTGAGATAGAGACTCCACATAGACTCAAACTCGGACAGATAGAGACGTAACCTCGGACAGAGGATACATAACCTCGGGCAGAAGATAGAAACACTCGGACAGAGAAAATCACTGACAGAAAGCATATCTCGCTGCATCCCCTCCCTTTCTGCATATTAAGTGAGTCGTGTGATTTGCTCCGTTCCTTTGTGTTCGCCGTGTTCTAACCGTTTGAAGTGCCGCTACGGTAGAACTGTTATCCCGTTCCATCCTGGGAGGAATTAACCCGTGAACCTTGGGCGTCGTGAGGGGGTTAGATTTCTTAAGGAGACACAAGTAACTTGTGGGCTCGGGATCGTCCTATACTAACAGATTATTTACTGCAAATTTTGTATCTCCTAACTTATTTGAGTGCAGGAACCAACAGGTCCTGGCCCGATTGACAGGTATAAGGAAAACGAATACAATCTTGTGAAAATAAAATCCATCTATTTGCATATTTTCGTGTATTTTCTGTGGTTAGCCAAATCAAAATGTTAACTATATATTTCAAATAAATTTAAATTATGTACATAATTTTTTACACCATCTTTTCAAAGAGTTTAAGTGGTTTATCCTGACTAGGAGAGTGTTTTGGACCACATTTTTCACTGAATAGATAGTTTATTGCCTAGGAGAAGGTAACATGCACTGCAATATCATAGTAGCATAACCCTATTTTCTTGTTGATTTCATGCAATTGCGGAGCACCTTTGCAATATTCTATTTACATGCAGGTGTTGAGCCAACCTTTAGCAATGGGTTTAGATAACACGTCTTGCTAAAAAATTACTTATTGTAAATGTATTTTACAAGTCAAAAATAGTAAATTGCATTATAAATACAATGACTAAATTCGCTTAGTGAAACTTATGACTTCGCCATTGGCTACAGGTTGAAGGTCAGAGTCATGCTGCAGGATAAGTAGAAATACTACTAATCCATCTAGGATGGAGGTTTGGAGGAAGAAAAGTTTAAGCTAGTCTTTTATTTTACCCTTTAATTTTAGAAGATTTATAGTGTTTCAACACTTTCCCTCTAGTGTGACTTGAATCGTGAACAATCTTCACTTAAGATCCCTTTAAAAGGTAGATATTTCAAAGACAACAGTTCCCAGTTACTTTCCTAAATGACCATACAATAGATTTTATTTAAAACACTAGAACAAAAAAAGTAAAGAAAACTATACAGATTGATGCACTAACCTTTGAAGGGATTTTGGTGAACCAAAGATATTTAAAAGGAAGCAAGAGATATTTGATGAACAAAAGATAGCAACAAATTAAATGATATAGATTGCTGGATGACTGATTCATCTGTATTAGTTTCCTTTTTATAGACCAAATAAAAGGGGAAGGGAATAGCTTGAATGATGTTGTTCCTTTGCTTTTTTGGTTACTAAAGATGCATTAAGTGATGCTTTTCGTAGAACAATTAAAGGGAAAGAGATAATTTATAGTAGTAGTTTATTTGAGTAACTTGGTTCGTTAGGTTTCTTTTTGGTCAATAAAGAGACCGTTTTGTGAATATTTTTATTATATTGATAGAATAAATATAGTATAAAGTCATGCTGGATCATCATAGTTTCTTCAATTATGTACTTTTTAATTATTATTATAATTTAGTTTGCAAGTTCAAATTAAGCATTAAAAAATTAAGACAATATGTCATGAGTTCAAGTATATACGGTATAACTTAATAATGCTTATAACATGAGATCAAGACATTCTGTCCTAAGTTAGTGAACAATTGAACAAGCACAAACTCATACAAATATAGTGGAGTTTATAAACAATCTATACTATTATAAATCTAAAAGCACGAAGTTCTAGTGAAATGTTGATAAAACTTTTATCCTTTAAACGTTTGTGAACTACCCAAAACCCTAACTTCTCCCTCTCTCTTTCTCTACTCTCCTCCACCCACCCACCCCACCCACCCTCCCGCCGTTCCCCACCCCCTCGCCGGCCACTGCCGCTCCGTGCTCCACCACGGCAAATTGGAGCAGATCTGCTCCTCTCTTTTCCGATCTTCTCCTCTTTTTTCTTTTTCTTTTTTCATTTTGCACGTGTATATGTGTGTATTTTTATGTATACATATATATTTTGTTCATACAAGTTCAGATCTACTTCTCCTTATTCTTTTTTGCATTTGAATATACACATTCAAATTCAGATCTGCAAGTGTATGTATCTGTATGTTCGGGTATAGACATGTAATAATTTTCAGCACACAAGTGTATGTACGTGTATATCACTGTATGAACGTGTATATCCGAGCATCTATTTGTATTTTTTATATGTATTTTTGTATGTATGTCAAGTAATAAATGTCACACACATAAATTTGTATGTTTCGTTTGTAGATCTGTAGATTCGTGTATGTATGTGTGTGTTTAGTGTATGTATAACACAATTTTTTTTGTGTATTTACACGTATTTTTGTTTATATGTATTTTCCAACTTTAATTTTTAAAAAAGTCAATGTTTATATGTGTATTTATGTGTATTTTATTTTTTAGATTCAAAAACACACAAAAAAAAAAACCGGTGGTGGATGGCGGCAGCTGGCGGTGACTAGGCGCCGCCGCCGCCTGCGGTGGTAGCAGTTGGGGGGGGGGGGGGGGAAGGGAAGGGGCAGTAGGAAGAAGGAGGAACTCTAATTTATTAGTTTATTTGATTTTTGTATATAATGTGTAAAAAATGTTGGTATTTTTTGTAAAATGGAATAATGTTGGTATTTTTTATAATTTTAGTATTAGGATTGTATATATTTGTAAATCTCTCAAAAAAGTTGTACAATTATAGACTCCAAATCAGAGTGATATGCTGCGGCATATCATAAAGTATAATTAGTATAAGAAATAAATAATAAGTTTCATTATTTGGATTAAAATTAAACTATTTTTTTTGTTTTTTGTTTTTTTTTTTGTAAGGAAAAACATTTATTCAAAAAACAACATAAAATCTAACTATTACATGATCAGACCGACCTTGGCAACATAGTATCTGGATTGTCCTCATAAAAAATAAAGTACTAACTAATCTTTGCACCATCGTGCTAAGATTGTCTTGTTCTAATATAGAGATTACATAACTAGGAGGATCTTGATAGATCCTAAGTTCTTCACAACTTTTCTCTATAGTTGTGTTGTTGTTTTGGTCCCCCCTACTCAATAGGTACCTGCAATCAAGCAACAAGTTCAGGTATGGACCCTCTCCTTTAGAAATCATATTGACAAGATCTCTGCAATTAGTTTATCAATGGAGATATATTTCTTTCAAGTACTCACTTAAGCACTGGAACAAAATCTGTATAGCTGCACGAGTCCTCAAGGACTTCCTATAACCAACTTTTCTATTTCCCTCATATTAGAATTAAAAATGAAGTTGGTTATATGAAGTCCTTGAGGACTGATGCAGCTATGCAGATTTGGGTCTATCAAGCAACTTGAGTGGTTTTTAATTCAAGCCATGCTTTGTGTTAATGTAAATGGTTTTGTCTGGTGCTTAAAGGCATCCTTTCTCCAAGGAGGCGACTTGGCTGTCGAAGAGTTGAAGCGATAACGCCACTAGGTAATTCGTTTCTATTGGTGGATAAAATAGCTAATTCTTTTACCGGTGGGAGGTAACAGGTACTTAAGTTAATTCGGAATATTATGGTTATAAAAAAGATTACGCTTTTGAGGCATCCTTCTATTATCATCCATTTGTGGAAAGATTTTGCTATTTGCTAGTTTAGTAAGTCTTTGAAGAGTCCTATGTTACCAGCTCGTGGGTAGTATAACTTCAGGTAAAGAAAACTATGTAAAGGTTAATTAATTGATCGGCTGAAAATTGTTAAAGGTTTGTTGCTTTGCATGATATAATTATATAGCTGGAATGGAAACTGGATCGCAGGCTTTAACAAACTCATTCCAGTTTCAACTGCCATCTATACTGAACTGCTAGCATTATATTATGGCATTAAGTTAGCACTTGAAAGAAACATATCTCCATTGATAATTGAAACTGATTGCAGGGACCTTGTCAAGGGTCCATACCTAAACTTGTTACTTGATTGCAGGTACCTATTGAGTGGGGGAAGGGGGGGGGGGGGGGGCAAAACAGCAACACAACTATAGAGAAAAGTTGTGAAGAACTTAGGATCTACCAAGATCCTCCTAGTTATGTAATCTCTGTTTTAGAACAAGACAATCTTAGCACAGTGGTGCAAAGATCACTTAATACTTTATCTTCCATGAACACTTATGATGTGGGCAATCCGGGTACTAACGTTGCCAAGGCCGGTTTGATCATGTACATAATTAGGTTTCTTATGTTGTTTGGCTTTCTTCAACTCCATGCTTCTTGAGGAGTTTGACCATTTACATTCTTCGTGGGAGACCCGTTACTCAAATAAACAACACAAGAAATAGTCTCGGTTCAAAATTCCTTGGGTATATTTTTGGCTTTCAACATATATCTTGCCATGTTAAGAATGGTTCTATTTTCTCTCTCTGCAGCTCCATTTTATTGCAGTGAATAAGGTACCGTTAGAGGGCGATGAATTCCATGAGATTCACAAAATTCATTAAATTCTTTCGAAGTAAATTCGCCTCCTCTATCGGACCTTAAAGCTTTTATTTCAAAGCCACTCTCATTTTCCATCAATGCTTTAAAAATTTTAAATGCACCAAATACTTCTGATTTTTGCTTCAAAAAATAAACTCAGGTCTTTCTACTAAAGTCATCAATAAAGAGTAAGAAATATTACTCTTACCAAAAGAAGGTGGAGTGATTGGTCCACACACATCCGTATGAACAAATTGGAGTGGTTTGGTTGCTCTTGATGTGGCATTCTTTTGGAAAACTCCTCCTTGCATGTTTTCCAAAAAGACAAGCTTCACACAACTGATTGAGATGATCTATTAAAGGCATCCCGTGCACCATTTTCTTTTCTCCCATTGATTTGAGCGACTCAAAATTCAAGTGCCCAAATCTCATGTACCAACACCATGATTTTTCTTTCACATTTGCATTCAAACCTTTTAAATTGTGCGGTCTCCTAGTCTTCCGTACCTGATATGAGTGGCCATATCTTTTACAACTAGTCATACTTTTGCAAACTAATGGTGTCTATATATATATATGCCAGTACTGAAGAATAAATTATTACACAACAAATTAAAGAAATAAAAAGTAAGAAGATAGATGGGTTATGAATTTATGAAGCTTCCAACCATAACTTTTAGGAACCAAGAGTTGAAACCAGGTATCCGGTTTCTAACCGGATTGCCCTAAGACGTAACGAATGAAGCCTTTAGTCTTATTTGATACTTATATTTTTCTACTTATTAATAGAGAGAGCGTTTGGAAGAGATTCAAAAAGAAAAAATCGTTGTTGATTAGCCAGTGAGCTTTGGAACGAGGTAACTGGTTTATATCCATTCCTTTGGTGGTCTTTTGCAACGTGGATATCTGTAGATGTTTTTTTTTCCATGTATAGCTACCGGTTTGGGCATACTTACTATGCCATCTTGTTTGTAAGTGCGTAGTAAATTCAATGTTGTTTCCTTTTTTAAGATATCTACAAATATATTTTGAGTTAAAGTCAGTACTGTTGTTGCATTTGTATGATATACACGCTTTAGGTAAGCTTTACTATTATTTTCACGTTTTTTTTTTTTCTATTTACATTCTTAGCATACCATGCGCGCTTCAGCCCATAAGGACGTTTCTAAATTTCCATGTGATATGAATGGCCAATAATCTGGCTGGCCATATCATTAACAAGAAGTCATTCTTTGCAAACTAATGGTGTCTATATATTCCTGGCCAGTTCTCAACAATGAATTATAACACAACAAATTAAAGAAATAAAAAGTAAGAGGAAAGATGCATTATGAAGTTATGAAGCTCCCAACCATAACTTTTAGAATGGAAGAGTTGAAACCAGGGAGTGAAGAATGGATTTCAGTGAGAGATGAAATGTACAAAGCTCTAGAAGAATATGGTAGCTTTGAGGCTATACTTGATGGATTACCAACAGAGAGACTGTATCAAAAGTTAATAAAAGAAGTTTTCACCCTTCCTTTGGATACAATATTTGAAAATTCTGAAAATATAACTGGCTACAATAAGAAAGATCAAATTTTTCCACTTTTAGAGAGACTCTCTCTCTAAAAGTGGAAAAAATTGATCTTTCTTATTATATTTTCAGAATTTTGAACATCCTCCGTGTCGAAACTCCTGGTGTGATTGAAAGATTTTTCAAGATCATTTGGCCTGATCATGAAGACCAAGAATTTTGGTACGTAACTTTCTGCCCAAAAACATTTATCATGTTATCTATTGTTGAAGGCGGATGCAAGATTTGAAGTTTATGTTTATATTCAAGTTCAAATTTTTTTTTTTAACCACAACTCATTTAATTTATTGAGTTTGAAATTTTATTATATATATTTAGTACATTTAATTTTTCAACACACACACATATATATATATAGAGAGAGAGAGATTGTGCTAAAATTATTGGGTTCAGATGCTACTAGTAATTATTATAGTAGAACTAGTAAAATGTGCTGCTATATATTATGAATAACTAAGTGAAAGTTTTTAAGCTTCTCATCGATCGGTCCATTCCATCAGATTTTGTTTTCTAGTATGTTAAAAATATTGGTCCAATGCATCAGATTTTGTTTTCTAGTATGTTAAAAATATTTTTTTTATTATTATATGACTTTTTAAAAGGAGATTAGCGAAAGTGCATAATAGAGAAGATTAATAAATACAGGTTATCTTCGTAGGAACATCGTTTTCTTCATCTTCATCTCAACTACCCATTTTCGTTATTTGGTTAAATCTTTTCACTAGGCCTTTGAACAACTTCAACACCAAAAAGAAGAAATTAACATATAGGTTTTGAATTATGTCCACTTCTTGACTAATTATTATCTGCGGGTTTGATTAATTTGGCAGTGATTTGGTGCATTCTTACATCAAGAGACTATCAGAACTTGATGAGATGGTGAAAAAAATGATTTTTCAGAAATTGGGCATAGAAAAATACTTGGATGAGCTAACTAAATCTACATGCTATGGACTTGGCTTCATGAAGTACACAGTGCCTAAAGCTGAAGAGACAAAGTTTGGACAACCACCTCATACTGATTTAAACATTTCAACTATTTTAAGCCAGCATCAAGTTAATGGTCTGCAATACATGAATAAAAACGGCCAATGACTTACAGTTGAATATTCATCCCCTGATTCATACATCTTCCTTGTTAGTGACTGTTTGAAAGTAAGTGTCATGATACCCTTCATTTTTATCTGTTTCTTTATGGTTATTTTTCCTCCTTTAGGCTCATAAGTTATTTCTAAATTTTTATGTAGTTTAAAAGTACAAAAACAACATACCAGTATAATTTTACAACTGGGATTTGGTCAGGGTGATATGTATGTAGATCTTACCCATACGTCAAATTAAGTAGAAAGATTGTTTCCGATAGACGTTCAGTTTTAAAAAATTAATTTTGAAAACAGATTTGAAAATGCATGCAGCATAAAAGATAAGATATTTATCTCGGCGAGGGCCGAGGAGAGATCTAGGATGCATACTCTATGCAAATCATACATTGGCACAAAATAGGGAGAGACATATTCAACTTAAACATAAAGAATCAAGTCTTAGAACCTTAGCGACATGATTTTAAGTCGTGCCGATCTAAACCATTAATATACAATATCAATCGTGCAATTCGCTTTGGGATAACTAGCTTTTGTGGCTTTCTTTATGTCATTTGATTCTGACGTAAAGTACATATACTTCTATATAATTCATTTGTGCCAAAATAATTGTACAATTTTCTTATTAATACATTCAAAATATTTTAAAATTTAAAAATAATTTAATATAGTAGATATCTTATTTTATCTTTAATGAAATGATTTATAATTATACAAATATCTATTGCTCTTAAACCACATGATATAAAAATCTTCTTTAACAACTTAGAGACTTAATTATATACTTTGCAGGCACTTACAAATGGTAGGCTGCCTTCTCCATATCATCGAGTGGTTATGGGAAACAAAGAGAGGTATAGCATTGGGTTTGGCACATCTCCCATAAAAGGGTATATCATAAAAGTGGTAGAGGAACTTGTTGATGAAGATCACCCTTTGCTTTATAAACCCTTTGAAGGTCTCAAATATTTTGAGGATTTCGTCTCAATGGTACGTCAAGGCACGCCTCCCACTCTCAAGAGCTACTGTGGTGTCTAAACTTTAACGGTCAATTGACTTCACAATCATTGTTGATTGCTTTAATGAAAATAAAGAAGCCTTTAGACCACTATATTTGGATGGTTGTTATCCATTTGGATTGTATTGAATTATTATTTTAATTAAAATAGTTGTGTAAATTGTTATTTGAAAATTATTGCATCTATTGTTAAATTCACTACTTACGTAACAAGAAAACGACATATTTTATTAAAGCTCGAGTTACATAAGCAACTCTAGACTAGAATTTTGCCTTACCTTTTTTTTTACCGAACTGTCCAATATATTGTCGGAACAAAAATTGGCTAACATGTCGATTTTTTTACTCAGATAACTCTTTCATCATCCATTGCAAATTGAACAACACTAATCTTTCCACGAATGGAATAGAATTATAATATAGTAAGTCAAACATTTACTATTTGCTTCTATATGTTTTTTACTCTTTCTAATAATCTATAGTAAATTGTTACTTAATGAGGCACTTCAGCAGCCAAAGTGGGCTAGTTACCTAAAGAAATTAATGTGTACTAAAAGGGAGCTTCTGAAATTACTTATATAGCTTTTATCTAATCAATCACGTAAATTCAAGAAGCATGATCTCACATCTCCTCTATATTAAAAGAAATAGCCTTTGAATAGACCACGTCTCATCATTCAAAAACTTTAATTTGTTTCTAATCTCTTCCCTCATATTATTCTTGCAAACTTGTGTTCTTTGAAGTATTTTTTTTTTTTTTTGGGAAATTGCCTAGTGCATCATTTTGGTGTGCTTGATAACTCTCACCTTCTGCTATTCTGCCTTGGCATTTGAGATTAGGCCTTTGCTAGATTTTTGTGTCGCAGATACTACAAGCACAAGTACACATCGATAGTGTATAGGTTTTACAAGTTCAGTGTATTTAACCGGTTAGAGCAGGTTATTTGCTGCACCTTTGCGTTACCATATTAGGATTATGGTATATAGTTATCTGTTGTTGTATGTCATCTTAATCTTATTGTATAAAAAATTGCATTGTCAGTGCCTTGACGTACCATATATCTTTAAGAAGATGGATGTTTTTTAGTCAACATATATCTTTGCAAGTAACTGGAATGAGGGTATTATTTCAGGAGACAAATATAGAATCTAGAGTCTAAATTCACAATGAGCAGATATAGTTATATTTATACATGTTCTGTTTTTTAGATGTTAACATATTTCGAGCCAAAAGTAATGCGTAAGTAGAATCTACAAAATCCACCTCTCATTGTTTCATTTTCTTGCTAATTATCAGTTAGATTAAATGGTTTGACATGCAAGAATCCTCTGGTAGTTGTAGCCAATGATTTCTATTACAGTGGTGTATACATACCTAGCAATGTAGGATATGGAGAAGTTGTAGCACTTCTTGCATTGAGTGGCCAAAATCAAGGTTTGATAAATATTCAAGATGCAGAACATATCCTACCAGAGCAAGTGAAGTTCTTTGCAAGGCTTTCCAAGTAGAAGATCTTTTTTGTTTTTGCAAAACAGATTTTGTTATTATTTCATAATAGTGTCTTTGAAATAGATAACTACAAAGAGTTCACTTTAATCATTATACAATATAGTACTTCTATTATTCTTCCAATTAGAGCCATAACTTATAGAGAAGAAAAGATAGGGAGGCCAGGAAGAGTATAACCAGCATCAACAATAAATATGTTGCCAGATACATAGTTGGATGAGTCATGGACCAAGTATCTCACTAGTGAAGTTAATGCAGGATCAGTGGTGCCAAATGTTTTCAATGGAACAGTTGTTGTTGCTACATTTTTTAGCCAGTCCTTTTGCATAAGGTTCTCAGTGATCTCTGATTTGAAAAACCCTGGAGCTATTGCATTCACTCTAATGTTGTGTTCTCCCAATTCTAATGCCATAATCTGCAAATTTCACCAATATTGGTTAATGTATATAGAACAAGTTAAGTTGTGCAAGCTTAATTTATGTACAAGAATATCAAGATGTACTCAATGAAGAGATTTCGGAAAGCAAGAACCAAATCTTAGCCTTTAATTAATTGAATGTGCACCTTGATCCATCTGCTTGTTACCTTAAACAAATTTACCCAGTTATTAATTGTTTCATTATTTAGTTGCTCATGTGTTATGTTAAGTTTGTACGGTTACTGTTGAAGTTTGACTTTTGATGATTGACAAACGAGAAGAAACCGGTGGAGGACCTTGTTCTCAGAAGATATGTTGGAGGTTCTACGATGATGAAAAGATGCACATATACATTCCCAGTCCGAGATGGAACAAGAAAGAACCTAAACGGAGCATTTTTACAATCCAAATTGGATTAGGAATCACGCAGTAAGGTTCTACCAAGCAGTATAGGAAAGGAAGCAGAATTCTAGTAGAACTAGGAGAACCTCTAGCAGGAAGGTTCTGCGAAACAGCGCAGAGTTTAATCCTAATGGAATTAGGAGTCTTTTGGGCGAGAATATAAAAGCCTAAAAGGCGGCTAATAAACCCTAATTGTATTGGGTGCCAGTTGAAAGTATCTTGTAAGATCTAGATAATAATAGGGAATATTTTCAAAGAGTCCAAGAATAGAAAAAGTGTGTTGGAGATAAAAGTATATAAGGAAAGTATTTATTGAATTTTAATTGGAGAATAATTCTTTTTCTTGTCTACTAAGAAGTCATATGCACACTATATAAACATCATTATGAAGACTTCAAGTATATGCACGAAATACTATCTCTTCAGCCACATAGAGGCAGATTGAGAGCTCAAAAAATTGATAATTCTGAAGAGAACGCGCAGAAGGAATTAACTGGACGAGAGGTTCTTCATCAGGCATAATCATACCAGTCCAGCAAGAACGTGCAGAAGGAACTGACTAGACAAGTGGTTCTTCATCAAGTTGTATTGGTTTTATGTCTTGGTCTAGTTCATATGTATTAGAGCTTTGAATTGTAACCTATTACGCTTATTTGAGAAGCATTATTTAGGTACTTTATTTGGAGAAATCTTTGTGCTTTTAGGCTAGATTTAGCTTAAGGTGTTGCTACGATCGTGGATCGTAGGCAGTCTTGTACTTAGGAGTTTGCTAGGTGTGGTTGCTACAATTGAGTTGATTGTAGGCAGTCTTAGGTACTAGAGTTTAGTCCCTTGGTTATAGAGTTTGTTACCTAAAACTTGCTCGTTGTGTTAGTGAAAGAGTTTTCAAAATCTCAGAGTGTGGGTCGTGGTTTTTCTCCCTTGAGCAAGGAGTTTTCCACGTAAAAATCTTTGTGCAAGTTTATTTCTGCATTATTGTTATTTGCACATTGTTTAGGAGAAACTCTTCAAGAACTAGGTTCTTGCGGGCACGAGCAAAGTTCTTCGGAAGGCGAAAATCGGAAGATACTATTCATCTCTCTTTAGTGTCTATTAAAGGTGCACCAAGGTAACAGTTACTCCACATTTGAGGTTGATGCAGACGTAGAACTTAAATAAAGGGTCTGAATATAACTTACTTCATATATGAAGTGACCAAAAACACTATTTAAGTAAATTGAAGGTTAAATGAATTTAGTCGTATATTAAGACAACCAAATACAGAATTAATCAATAACCGAGTGACCAAAAGTGCTATATTTTCCCAAAAGAGAAAAATTGGGGGAAGTCCTGAATGGAAGCAAATGGATTGAGTAGTTCAAATTCATAATGAAAGATTAGTATGATTTCATCTCTTATATATTAGAAAAAATAAAAGATTATCTAACAACTTATCTTTTGAAAGTTTTTTCCTAGGTCAGCTAATTAACTTTCCAATTAATTAGAGGTTACCTATACCTGTCAATCTGGCGGGGCTAGCCCGGTACCGGATCGGTAAAAGACGGATCGGACCGAACCAGTTCATTATAAACGGTCTGGGATAAGGAGGAAGCGAGTTGCGGGCCGAGCCGGGCTTAAACCAAGTAGTAGAAATCAAGAATATATATTAAGCACTTTATATAACTGATGTTGACACCCAATTTTGTCCCAATTTTTTTTAATTAATGTTGAATTATTATAATAAGGTTAATTTTTGAAAATCAAAAGCGAATTGAGTAATTTTAAAGAAAAGGGGGACCAAAATTGCAATATGTAATCTAAAATTCGTCCTACCCGCGCAAAAGAAGTGCTTAAACTCATAACCCAACTTCAAATCTGTCGACCCGCGATTCCAGTTCAAAACACAGATCAGTCCAAAAGTCCAGCTCAACAAGTTTTGGCACGAACCTTATCCAATTAAGAATTCCCCCTCCCCCCCCCCCCCCCCAAATCTTTCAACCCAGACCCGTTTGAGAAGTCCTTAAACTCATAACCCAACTTCAAATCCGTCGACCCGCGATTCCCAGTTCAAAACACAAATCAGTCCAAAAGTCCAGCTCAACAAGTTTTGGCACGAACCTTATCCAATTAAGAGCCGTTGGAGGGGGTGGTTTGGGTATTTCTCACGACCCTAGAGCCCTAATTTTATGGATATAAATAGTAGAGCAGCAGCCATTAAAGGGGGGATTCAGCGGGCGGGCGAAAATGGAGGGAGAGGGTACGAAGTTTTGAGTTAAGCAGCAGAAAAGAATACACCTAAAAAACCAAGAAATTATTTTCTGTACTAGCTTGCATTTTCTTGGACAGTCAGCGTGATGTCTTCAACATTCATGGAGAATCTCACAATCCTAGAACTAACAAACTAGGAAATTAAAGAGAAAAGAAAAGGAAAGAGCTTGTTGAAGGCCTTGCTCCAGCGTTGTTGCTGCCTCCCTTCTATTCCTAGCATCCCAAGACGTCCAATCCCCCTAAAGGGTTTATATATGAAATACAATAAGTAGGATACGTTCAAAGCCTCTCCAAACTCGTTTGGGAAAACTGTTCAGCGCAAACACCAGCCGAAGCCTCGCGCCCATGGCTATTTGCACCGCTACTCCTTTGTTTTCTGCACTTTTTGCTCTTCCCAGGCCAAACACTGGTGCCTGTGACGCATGGATGAATGTATGCGCTGTCACTTCCTTGTTTTGTACCAATTAAGCTCCAATTTCTTTCATTTCATTCCTACAATATTCAAACACCTCAAGTTAGCAATATATCTCAATTTGATTATTGTTGGGCACATGATATCCTTAAAATAAAGTAAAAAATGGTAAGAAATTAATGCCAAAACACAAGACATATGCCCAACATCACCCATATATGTTGATAAATAGTAACAAGCTCTCAATACTAGTCTCAACCACATTCGTTGCATCAGATAAAATTTGATTTTTTTTCGAACCATGATAAATCCCATGTTCAATCGCTTTGTAGGGGTGCCATGGGCATGAAGCACTTTTTCCATGTCCACTACATACACGTAGTGCCTTTTAAAATACTACCTTGCATGGGAAAAATAAAATGCCAAATACATCACCAGCCCATTAAATTTGATACTATATTTCACTTAGACACTCTAAGTAAAGTCCTTTCCAGTTGAGCACTTGAACCTTTTTAAAAAAGTGTCCATCTAGACACTTTTTCCCATTCTGTTGAAAAATTCATGCACTGAAAAATTCATGCACGTGTTTTTACAGAGTCTTATGTGGATAAGTGACTTACACTCTCTTTGACTTGGATTTCTCTACCAATTAAAATAAAACATCGATCTGTTAAATGCCCTCCACGGTGGAATACATAGCTGTAAAAGAACAAGATAGCCACATCAGGTGGTCTTGTTAGCATACCAACAGCAATCTTAGACTTTTAAATTGTTATTATGCACACATGTTATTAGCCTTTTAAATTGAAAAAGATTCCAATTTTTTTTGTCAACCTACTCAAATGTATAAACCAATTATGCAGAATGTACAATTTAAAGTAGCTAGAGTCCTCAAAATGCCCTCCAGATTGCTAGGTGGCATGTCAACATAGACATTGTTGTTTAGGTCGTTTTTATATTGTAAAAATTGCACATATGTTGTTATTAGTCTTTTTTAATTGTAGTCTTCCGCGCCCTTTAACTGACTAACAGACTCATTTTCCTACTTAATTAAGGAACATGCACTTTCTTTTAATAACCATGTGCTATAAGTGGCCAATAATCTGGCCATATCATTAACAAGAAGTCATTCTTTGCAAACTAATGGTGTCTATATATTCCTGGCAAGTACTCAACAATGAAGTATAACACAACAAATTAAAGAAATAAAAAGTAAGAGGAAAGATGGGTTATGAAGTTATGAAGCTCCCAACCATAACTTTTAGAATGCAAGAGCTCAAACCAGGGAGTGAAGAATGGATTTCAGTGAGAGATGAAATCTACAAAGCTTTAGAAGAATATGGTAGCTTTGAGGCTATACTTGATGGAATCCCAAAAGATAGACTGTATCAAAAGTTAATAAAAGAAGTTTTCACTCTTCCTTTGGATACAAAATTTGAAAATTCTCAAAATTTAACTGGCTACATTAAGAAAGACCATTTGCTTCCACTTTTAGAGAGACTGAACATTCTCCATGCCGTCACTCCTGGTGCGATTGAAAGCTTTTCCAAGATTCTTTGGCCTGATCATGAAGAGCAAGAATTTTGGTACGTAACTTTATGTTCAAGTTCAAAATTTTTTCACCACAACACATTTGATTTATTGAGTTTGAAATTTATTATTTGTACTTAGTACATTATTCAACACACACACACAGAGACACATATATCCATATAGTTTGTGCTAAAGTTATTGGGTTCAGATAACCCGTAACTTGTGTTGTACACCCTGCTAAAGTTATTGGGTTCATATAACCCGTAACTTGTGTTCTACACCCTGTCGAATAGTACTACTAGTAATTATTGTAGTAGAACTAGTAAAACGGGTTGCTATATGTATGAGTAACATTAACACCAAAAGAAGAAATTAACATATAGGTTTTGAATTTGTGTTTACTTATTGACTTATTTTCTGAGGGTTTGATAAATTTGGCAGTGATTTGGTGCATTCTTACATCAAGAGAATATATGAATTTGATGATATGGTGAGAAGAATGATTTTTGAGAAATTGGGCATCGAAAAATACTTTGAGGAACAAAGAAAATCTACAAGCTGTGCACTTAGCTTCTTGAAGTACACTGTGCCTAAAGCTGAGGAGACAAAGATTGGAAACCCACCTCATACTGATACAAATCTTTCAAGTATTTTAAGTCAGCATCAAGTTAGTGGTCTGCAATTCATGAATAAAAATGGCCAATGGGTTACCGTTGAATACTCATCCTCTGATTCATACATCTTCATTGTTAATGACTGTTTGAAAGTAAGTGTCATGCTACCCTTCATTTTTATCCATTTCTTTATGTTTTTTATTTTCTCCTTTGTGCTCAAATGTTACTTTCTAAATTTTTATGTAGCCTAAAAAGTACAAAAGTAACGTACCAAATATAATTTTACAAGTGAGATTTAGGAAGAGTGATATGTATGCAGAGTTGCAGACCTTACCCTTACGTTAAATTAAGTAATAATGTTGTTTCCAATAGACGTTCAGCTCAAAAAAATTAAAACAGGTTCGAAAATGAATGTAACGTAAAACATAAGATATTTCTAGAATGTAAACTCTAGCCAAATCATACATTGGCGCAAAATAGGGAGAAACATACTCAACTCACACATAAAGAATCAAGTCTTAGAACCTTAGCGACATGAATTTAAGTCGTGCCGATCTAAACCATTAATATGCAATATCAATTGTGTGATTGGCTTTGGTACAATAACTAGTTGTAGTGGCTTTCTTTGTGTCATTAGATTCTGACTTAACCTACATATACTTCTATATACTTCATTTGTTTCAAAATAAATGATACAATTTCTTTATTAATACATTAAATATATTATTAAATTTTAAAATAATTAATATAGTAAATATTTTATTTTATCTTTAATGAGATGATTTATAATAATACAAATATATATGGCTCATAGACCACATGATTTTAAAATCTTCCTTGCTTTCAAAATTTTTTTGTTAAGTCAGAGCTATGTTTATATTAGTACAATTTTAGTGCATGCACCCATTGCTCTCAATATACACCAATTCCTATTCCTAATTAACGGAATCAGTTTGAAACAATGGAGACTTAATTATATACTTTGCAGGCACTTACAAATGGTAGGCTGCCTGCTCCATATCATCGAGTGCTTATGGGAAACAAAGAGAGGTATAGCATTGGGTATGGCGCATTTCCCATAGAAGGGTATATCATAAAAGTGCCGGAGGAACTTATTGATGAAGATCACCCGTTGCTTTATAAGCCCTTTGAAGGTCGAAAATATTTGGAGCATACCGTCGTAATGGCACGTCAAGGTACTCCTGCCACTATCGAGAGCTACTGTGGTGTCTAAACTTTGACAGTCAGTTGAGTTCACAATCATATGAAAATAAAGAAGCCTCTAGACCAGTATGTTTGGATGGTTGTTATCTATTTGGATTGTATTGAATTGTTATTTCAATTAAAATAGTTGTGTGGATTGTTTTGAAAATAATTGCATCTATTATTATATTCATTGTTATATCACAAGAAAAAGATATGTTTTTTAAAGCTCGAGATACATAAGCAACTCTAAACTAGAATTTGGCCTTTTTACTGCACTGTCCAATATATTTTCGTAACAAAATTTGGCTAACATGTCAATTTCTTTACTCGGTCACTCTTTCATCATCCATTGCAAATTGAACGACACTAATCTTTCCACATATAGAATAGAGTCGTAATATATTAAGTCGAACATTACTAATTTTCTTCTATATCCTTTTTCAGCATTTTCCTTATTCTTTCTAATAATCTATAATAATAGTTGTTACTTAGTTAGACACTTAAGCAGCCAAAGGGGGCTTGTCACCTAAATAAATTAATGTGGAGCTTCTGAAATTACTTATAAAGCCTTTATCTAATCAATCATGTAAATTCAAAAAGCATGATCTCACATCTCTTCTGTATAAAAAGAATAGCCTTTGAATAGACCACATCTCATCATTCAAAAGTTTAATTTTTTCTAATCTCCTCCCTCATATTATTCTAAACTTGGATTCTTTGAAGATATTTTTTTTTTTTTTTTTTTTTTTTTTTTTTGTGGAAATGACCGAGTGCATCATTTAGATGTGTGTGATAACTCTTACCTTCTGTTGTTCTGCCTTGGCATTTGAATTAGCATGTTTCTAGATTTGTGTCGCAGACACTACAAGCACATGACACAGTAATAATATATAGATTTTACAAGTTTAGTGTATTTAACTGGTTGGAGCAGGTTATTTACTGTATTTTTGTGTTACTATATTAGGACTATGGTAGACGGTTATCTGTTGTTATGTCATCTTAATTTTATGGTGTAAAAAATTGCATTGTCAGTACACAATAGTTAAACTCTTTAAGAAGATGGGTGTTTGTTACTCAAGATATATCTCTGCAAGCAACTTTAATAAGGGTATTATTTTTGGAGATGAATACAGTCTAGAGTCTAAATTCACAATGAGTTGATATAAATATATCTATACATGTTTTGTTTTTTTACATGTTAACATACTTGGAGCCAAAAGTAATATAGTTATATGACTTTAAGGAGATTAGCAAAAGTGCATAATACAGAAGAATTATGAGAAGATTTAACTAAAAAAACCTCCAAAAAAAACTTGACTTAACAAAATGACCTTTTTTTTTTTTTTTTTTTTTTTTGACTTATTGGGTAACTGGTGATCAATATTTTAGGTCGTTGAAGGACACCGAATTTTGTGAACTATTGAGGATTCAATTTTTTTTTATGGAATGAAAATATGAATATGTGTGGATTGTATCTTCATTTCACTTTCAATCCCTTTGTTAATATGAGGGGGACACACCAATCAGACCATTGAATAAGTCTATTGAAATTGGCTTTGTATCAATGGAATCTCATCATCTATGCATAATAAATTGGAGTTCAAATAAAAATTTGTTCTGTTCTATCACATTGCTTTTCCTTCAATTTTATTTGAATTCATGTGTACATATAAATAATAGCTAGATGACTCAAGTATTTTGATAACCCTAAAAGTGGCTATTTATTAGACAAATTATGCAAAAATAACTTTATATTCAATTAGAAATCCTAAAGCAGCTACTTGTTTTTGAAAAAATGACTATGCTTTAATTTATTGCTTTTAAAATGGTTGCGGGCGACGCAAAAAGTGACTATAGTTTCAATCGATAACTGCAAAGTTGGCTAGTCAGGGAATTCTAAGCTATTGCAAAGGCCGAGTATCTCCTCCACTCTTCTTTAATAGTTCGTAAAAATTTCGCGTAGGGGCCTGTTTGGCGCGTTAATTGATTTGTAGCCGTCAAAAATAAATTCGCTAAGAAATAGTCATTTTCGGACAAATCCCAGTATAAAACTGGGGCTTTAAACAAGTTTTGTTCAAAGCCCCAGTATTTATACGGGGAAGCTTCAGTAAACTAACCCCAGTATAAAATACTGGGGCTTTGAACAAGTTTTGATCAAAGCCCCAACATTTTGTTATGGGACTTTGTATAAAGCTTCAGTCCCATAACAAAATGCTGGGGCTGTGAACAAAATTTGTTCAAAGCCCCAGCATTTTGTTATGGGACTTTATATAAAGCTTCAGTCCCATAATAATTCAAAGCCCCAGTATTTTGTTATGGGACTAATCTGGGGTGTTTTTCCAACGCTAATGGAGCTTAAGTGTGCGCGCGCGAATTTTTTGCTATTCTTCAATGAATTTTGAAACGGTGGATAGTCCCCAATGAGCGCGTCCAAAAATGGCTAAGTGCACGAAAGGCCACTTTTGCCACTGGTCTTTGGGCACAGGCCACTAATACCAAAACATTTAGTTTGTGGCCACTTTTGCTTAAAGAGATAGAACTTCAGTCCAGAGGCCGGATTGAAGTTCAGTCCTTAAAGATTGAACTTCAATCCACGGCCATATGGACTGAAGTTCAGTCTAGTCCTTAAGATAGAACTTCAGTCCGTGGCCATGGACTGAAGTTCAGTCCATAGCCCTACTATGGACTGAAGTTCAGTCCATGGCCATATGGACTGAAAGTTCAGTCCTTAAGAGATGGAACTTCAGTCCAGGGGCCGTATGGACTGAACTTCAGTCAACTATCAGAACTTAAGTCAACATTTATTTAGTAAAGGCCCAAAAGTGGCCTCTAATGTAAGACCAAAGAAAATAGTGGCCTCAAACTAAATACCAGTGTTAAAAGTGGCTGCTGGGCGAAATTTTTACAAATATTGGCTGAATATTGTTGAGCAGGGATATAAAAGATTAGTGGTCAACAAAGTCATGCGTGCTTCAGCCCATTATAACGTTTCCATAAATTTCCATGCGTGATAAATGTGGCCAATAATCTGGCAGGCAATATCTTTTACAATTAGTCATACTTTAATTTGTAAACCAATGGTGTCTATATATTCCTGGCCAATACTCAACAATGAATTATAACACAACAAATTAAAGAAATAAAAAGTAAGAGGAAAGATGGGTTATGAAGTTATGAAGCTCCCAACCATAACTTTTAGAATGCAAGAGTTCACTACTAAAAAAACTGCCTTTTTCGACCGCCAAATCCGTCGAAATACGGTCGACACATCGACCGTATTTCGACCGATGGTGGTGGTCGACACAAATAAGGTCGAAAATAGCTCATCGACCGAAAATCGGTCGAACGTCGACTGACTTCGACCGAATTTCGGTCGAAGGGTCGAAAGGCTGGTAATTTTTTTGACCAACTATCGACCGAAAGTCTGTCGAAAACCTGTAAAAACCTGCAACATAAAAGCTGAAATTAGCCTTACACCACCTGTAAATTTAGCAACACGCAGAAAATTCAGACAAAACACATTCATAAAGGCTAACAAACAAGGCTAACAAAGCCAAACAATAGAAAGGAGTCTTTCAACATTAGTTCAAGTGTTACAATAATCAAACAAACTTAACAAACAATTTAAAGTTCAACAATCACTACTACTGGCTAGAAGCCGAATTGGACTCGGCATCAGACTGAGCCGGCGAATAGTGGCGACACCTGCTCTTGCTCTTTCCCTTTCCCGAGCTATCACGCTTTCCTTTGCCTTTTTCTTGGTTCCTTAGGAGCTGTTGCATCATTTCATGCATTTGCCTTTGATGAGCCTCCTGTGCTAAGCGCATAGCTTCATTCTGTCTTTTCAGCTCTTCGATCTCCTCTTGCATCCGACTCATTTTTTCGGGAGTAGCAGAGCTTGAAGGAGCAGTAGAACACAAGCCCAAATAGTTCGATTTATGCTTGCCAGATGAATACAGAGTTGCAAGGCCATACGCGGACCCCTTATTCACCCCTCCGACCGCTTCCAACCATAAATTGGTTTCTTGCTCAAGCGTTAGCAGTGCTGGGGTACTGCTTCCACATTCAGATTGTTGAGTCGCGGTCCAGTCCTCAACGGCCTTTGTAGCTCTTTCCTGAAAAACAGAAATATATCAACGGTACAAATATGAAGTTTAAAAGTTGAAGGATTGGCGCGACTTTAGTTTGAATTTAATTACTTACCCAGGTCTCTTGTGCGCGAGGCTCGACCCAGGCTTCTCCGCCCTTTTTATCTTTCTTGATATGGCGGATCTTGTGCATTTCAGAGAGTGGAATAGTCCGGTTTTCTTGCTTTTCCTACAAATTAAAGAAGAAAACAAGTTAGATAAAAAATAAACTATTATATTAATTCTTATAAATTAAATTACTTTACCAAGCGCATCTTCTGCGTCGCAGCGCTTATTGAGCCACCGGTATGCAGCGATCTACCCTTACTTGATGCCCGCGCTTTCTTCCCTTGTTCGCTCTTCTTCTGAAATTCGGGAGTATCCCAATATTGCTGCAGCTCTCTCCATTGATGATCATAGAGGAAGCCGGGCATTTTCCCTTTTTTTTGCGCATTATACATTGCGTTCTTGAATAACTCCTCGCATTTCTTGGGGAAGTTAGAACAGACTTTATAGTCCAGAGCCGGATGCCACTTTATACTGAACCTGCAATATTCATCAAAATATTTTATTTAAACATAATCATTAAAAAAACCTGCAATTAGTGATAAACCGTATGCATATTTATCACCTCAAAAGCCTGCATTATCCGTTGCTTTACTTGAGGGGGCACAGCGCTCTAGGATGGCCACGATTCTTTCCATTGTGATTTCATGCATTTCGTCACCACAGGAGTAGCATCAGTGTTGGGGCAAAAGCTACATAAAAAAACAGAAGGGTTAATAGAAATACTAACATTTAAAAACTTACTACTAAATAGATAAGAACTTCAAAAATACTATACTTACCTATTATCCCCCTCGGGATAAATAATCAACCGCCCGTCTTCCCATGTGCCAGGCTCACCGATGTAATAGGGCGATCTCCGATCATAATAAGGAATCTCCTGCTGTACCGAAGGGCAGGTAGGGCTAGATGGGTCGGAAGGCGGCTGAGTCGACCCAGACGGACTAGTGGACTGTGTGGGATCCCCTAGTCTGGGAACGCCCTGGGATGGACCGGCCTGGGTCTCAGTTATGTCATAACTACTGAAGTTATGCCGCCAACCAGGATTGCCCTGAGACATGCCAGGTGGCCTGAAAAAATCTGGACTGTATCCGGCAGATGCTCCTGTAGGAAGCGAATGCGGCACCTGAGACATGCCGGGCGGCCTGAAAAAGTCTGGACTGTATCCAGAAGGTGCTCATGTAGGAAGGTTATGCGGCACCTGAGAGGTAGGAGTGTCCTGTGCCGGCTCACCTAAAGGCTCACCTGCCTTTTTCCTTCGACTAAACACTTTCTTCATACCTGTTGACACATTCACATTACTTAAGGAACAAGTAAATATGTAACATACTAGGCGGGTTAAATAGATTAAATAAACACATTCATTTTACAAAAATAAGAATACAAATATCCTCTTATTTGGCATGAACTCCTTCTTATAATATTTTGCCATTTTTTCCCCCAAACAAACAATATTTTTTAATAACACCCTATTAATTACTATTATCAAAGCAATTCAAACAAACAAAAGCTTATTCGTTTTAGGCATAACATGTTCATCTTCTCAACAATACCAAGGCAACAACACATTCCAAACAAGACTACCAAACAATTCCAACAACTACAACAATCCCAAACAACACAAACCTAACTTTATAATAGCTAACAACACCAAACAAGTTCATCATCATCAACAATAACTACAATAAAGTTTGCTAACTAATAATTAACTACATATTCAACATTATAGGCCAAAGTTAAAAAATAATTAAATACATAATTAAATTCAGATTTAATAAAATAAAAAAAAAACCTTACCTCGAGGTTGATTTATGCTCCAATAGCACCTACTAATGAATTCCCACTAGTTATATGCTTCAAAACTACAAAAAAAATGAGTTAAAAAGTTAGGGTTTAAGTTTTACAAAGTAATTAAAATAACCCTAAATTTAAGAATTTGCCTTGAATTTCTTGTTATAGGTACTGTTTAGGAGGGTAGAATGTGTTTATTTTTGATTTTTGGGGTGGGTTATGGTGGTTTTCGGGTTTTTCACGGTTGGGGAGTGTTTTGAAGATTTTTTATAAATGGGGAAGAAGATAGAAATGGAGCAGAGGGGCGCTGCTGAAAATTATATCGGGTGGTCCGACCGACCTATCGACCGAAATTAATTCGGTCGATAGGTACAAAATTTTTTTTTTGTTCGACCGAAAATCGGTCGAACAGTTTTGACCAAGTGAACTGTTCGACCGAAAATCGGTCGAAATAGCTGTTGGACCGATTTTCGGTCGAACACTGGTAGTCGAAAAATCCTGTTTTTTAAGTAGTGGTTGAAGCCAGGCAGTGAAGAATGGATTTCAGTGAGAGATGAAATATACAAAGCTTTAGAAGAATATGGTAGCTTTGAGGCTATACTTGATGGAATCCCAAAAGAAAGACTCTATGAAAAATTAATAAAAGAAGTTTTCGCCCTTACTTTGGATCCAAAATTTGAAAATATTAAAAATTCAACTGGCTACCGTGTGAAAGACCCACTGCTTCCACTTTTAGAGAGACTGCACATTCTCGATGTCCTCGCTCCTGGTGCGATTGAAAGCTTTTCCAAGAATATTTGGCCTGATCATGAAGAGCAAGAATTTTGGTAACTAACTTTTTTTCCAAAGCATTTATTATATTATCTATTATTGTAGGCGGATGCAAGATATGAAATTTATGTTCAAATTCAAAATTTTCCACAACTCATTTGATTTTTTGAGTTCAACTGAAATTTATTATTTGTAATTAGTACATTTTTCAACACACACAGCTATATATATATATAGTATTTGTGCTAAAATTATTGAATTCAGATAAATTTATAAGTTGTGTTCTATGCCCTGTCTAATAGTACTACTAGTAACTATAAAAACTAGTAAAATGGGCTACTAATATATTACTATTAAGTAAGTGAAAGCATTTAAATTTCTCATTGATCAGTCTATGAATCTCATTTTAGATTTCATTTTCTAGATTATTAAAAATATTATTTTAGTTAAATAACTTTTTAAAAAGAGAATCGCGAAAGTGCATAATACAGAAGATTTATAAATATAGGATATCTTCGTAGGATCATCTTTTCTCTAATTAGTTGAAATGCAACTAAACTACCCATTTTTGTTAAACTTTTTCACTAGGCCTTTGAACAAATCTTAACTCCAAAAAGAAGAAACTAACATATCGGTTTTGAATTATGTCCACTTATTGACTTATTATCTGCGGGTTTGATAAATTTGGCAGTGATTTGGTGCATTCTTACGTCAAGAGAATATATGAATTTGATGAGATGGTGAGAAGAATAATTTTTGAGAAATTGGGCATCGAAAAATACTTTGAGGAACAAAACAAGTCTACAGCATGTGCACTTGGCTTCATGAAGTACACAGTGCCTAAAGCTGAGGAGACAAATATCGGACACAACGCTCATACTGATGCACACATTTCAAGTATTTTAAGTCAGCATCAAGTTAGTGGTCTACAATTGATGAATAAAAACGGCCAATGGCTTACAGTTGAATACTCATCCCCTGATTCATACATCTTCCTTGTTAATGACTGTTTGAAAGTAAGTGCCATGCTTCCCTTCATTTTTATCTGTTTCTTTATGGTTATTTTACCTCCTTTTGTGCTCAAAAGTTATTTCTAAATTTTTTGGTAGCCTAAAAAATACAACCACATACCAATATAATTTTATAAATGGGGTCTGGGAAGGGTGATATGCATATAGACCTTACCCCTACGCCGAATGAAGTAGAAAGACTGTTTCAAATAGATGCTCGGATCAAGAAAATAATTTTTAAAAAATATTTAATAATCAATGAAGCATAAACATATAAGATATTAATCTCGACAGGAGCCGAGGAGAGATCTAGAAGTAAACTCTAGGCAAATCATATATTGGCGCAAATTAGGGAGAGACATTCTCAACTTAAACATAAAAAATTCAATCAAGGGATTGGCTTTGGACAACTAGTTGTTGCGGATATACAATATCAATCGTGGGATTAGCTTTGGGACAACCAGCTTTGTGGCTTCCTTTGATTCTGACGTAACATACATATACATCTATATTAGTGGTGTACACAAAATTTTTGGTTAGTGATATCGAAATTTATCTTTAAAAAAAAAAAACAAATACAATATCAATCGTGGGATTAGCTTTGGGACAACCAGCTGTTGCGGCTTTCTTTGATTTCGACGTAATATACATATACTTCTATACTAGTGGTGTATGCAGAATTTTTGTTTAGTGGTATCGAAATTTATCTTTTTTAAAAAAAAAAAAAAAAACTTTAAATAGGCCAGCACAGGTGGGATTCAAACTTTGGACTCCAAAGTTGAACCATATATGCTTAAACCAGCTCACCTACTATTATTTTTGTTTCAATGGTGTCATTCTTTATTTTTTATACGCAACTTTTTTTTTATTATTGCCTATTATTATACAAACATATTTAATAAAATAATATTGACCCAGTGGTATCAGATGACACCGGTAACCTAAGAGTAAATCCGCCCCTAATCTATATACTTCATTTATTTCAAAATAAATGGTACAATTTTCTTTCTAATATATTCAAAAAAGAATTACATATTATATATTTGAAAATAATTTAATACAGTAAATATTCTTTTTATCTTTAATGAGATGATTTATAGTCATTCATATATATATATATATATATATATATATATATATATATATATATATATATATATATATATATATATAATATGGCTCATTTTAAACCATAAAATTTAAAAATCTTCCTTTCTTTCCAATTTTTTTAAAGTCAGAATTATGTTTATATTAGTAGTACAATTTACTGCATGCACCCATTGCTCTCAATATACACCAATTCCTATTCCTAATTGACGGGATCAGTTTGAAACAACTAAATGGAGACTACTTATACTTTGCAGGCACTTACAAATGGTAGGCTGCCTGCTCCAAAAAAGGGTATATCATAAAAGTACCAGAGGAACTTGTTGATGAAGATCACCCTTTACTTTATAAGCCCTTTGAAGGTGCCAAATATTTTGAGTATGCCATCTCAAGAAGGTACTACTCCCACTATCGAGAGCTACTGTGGTATCTAAACTTTGGCGTCAATTGACTTCACAATCATTGTTGTTTGCTTTTAATGGAAATAAAGAAGCCTCTAGACCACTATGTTTGGATGGTTGTTATCTATTTGGATTGTATTGAATTGTTATTTCCATTAAAAGCAAACAACAATGATTGTGAAGTCAATTTGCTAATATATTCTTTTTCAGCATTTTGCTTACTCTTTCTAATAATCTATAATAATAGTTGTAGTACTTAATTAGGCACTTGAGAAACAAAAGGGAGCTTTTCACCAAAAGAAATTAATGTGTACTAAAAGGGAGCTTCTGAAATTACATATAAAGCTTTTATCTAATCAATCACATAAATTCGAGAAGCATGATCACACATTTCCTCTGTCTAAAAAATAGCCTTTGCATAGACCACATCTCATCATTCAAAACTTTAATTTGTTTCTCATCATTCTTGCAAACTTGTGTTCTTTGAACTTTTTTTTTTTATATTTTTTTGAAATGGCCGAGTGCATCATTTTGATGTGCTTGATAACTCTCACATTCAGTTGTTCTGCCTTGGAACTTGAGAGTAGCCCTTTGCTAGATCTTTTTGTCGCAGATACTTCTAGCACATGTACATAGCGATAATGTATAGATTTTACAAGTTCAGTGTATTTAACTGGTTAGAGCAGATTATTTGCTGCACTTTTGTGTTACCATATTAGGATTATGGTAGACAGTTATCTGTTGTTATATGTCATCTTAATCTTATGGTATAAAAAAATTGCATTGTCAGTGCACAATAATTAGTCTTTAAGAAGATGGGTGTTTTTTAGTCAAAATATATCTTTGCAAGTAACTTGAATGAAGGTATTATTTCAGGAGACGAATATAGAATTTAGAGTCTAAATTCAGAATGAGCATATATAGTTATATTTATACATGTTTTGTTTTTTTAGATGTTAACATACTTCGATCCAAAAGTAATGTGTAAGTAGAATCTTAAAAATCCAGCTCTCATTGTTTCATTTTCTTGCTAATTGCCAGTTAGATTAAATGGTTTGACATGCAAGAATCCTCTGGTACTTGTAGCCAATGATTTCTATTACACTGGTGTATACATACCTTACCTAGCAACAAAACCATTCAATCTGGTATCAAGGTTACTCATATAAACGTAGCAGGACTCAATACTCTTGACATGTTAATAACTCGAATCGATTATGTACGTAATTGAGTTAACCCTCCACTCATTCACCTCATATCCTGAAAATCAATTATATGAGAGACGTATTTGTATTTCCGGTAGGACTTGTTCACTTTCTTAGAAATGTGGGATATGGAGATGTTGTTGACTTCTAGCATCAAGTTATATGGGGAGAATGTTCACAGAAATAAAAGGTCAAGTGCTGCCACCGTATTTGTACTTGTCAAGTTAGTGAGGTCATTCTTGTAAAATGAATGTGGCTTATATAAAAGACAAGATACTTATCTGGGCAGGGGCCGAGGAGATATCTAGGATGTAGAGTCTAGGCAAATCATACATTGGCCCATAATAGGGGGAGGCATACTCAACTTAAACATAAAGAATCAAGTCTAACCTTAGCGACATGATTTTAATGAGAAAAAATAAAAAATAATGACTTCAAAGTGATTTAAGTGAGGCGGAACGGGGCGGGTCAAAACGGGACAGGACAGAGTGGGGCGGAGTTGAAACTTGACAAAGACCAAAATGAGGCGGAGCGGGCAGGGCCGTCTCAATCAAATTGGGGGCCTAAAGCGAAACTTTACCGGAAGGCCCTGATTTTTCTTTTTTCTCCAAAAAAAAAAAAAGGAGAAGAAATATTGTCATATATAGTTTTAATTAAAGTCTACTTTTGTCGCTTTTTTGGATGCGAAGCCTTTATAATAAATTTGTTCTAACAATTCCATTTCAATTGAAAATATAGCTAATTCATTTAATCTATCTTGAAACATCGTTGATCTTTGTAACTTGTAAGAAGCAAGTTTGTAGAAAGCAGAGAGTTTGAGTTTTCATTAAAAAGACTCAAATATTCAGCAAGAAAAGAATAAGAATGGTGAAAAAAGGTAATTATAAGATGTAAGTTAGCCAACAACAAAATAGATATCCACCTAAATAAGGAATTAATGATAGTACAATTACTAAAAAAGTAATACTAATTTTTTCACTCTTCTATTATGTGCCCTCCCTTAATTTTTTTTTTTTTAATTTTGAGATTGAATATACAAGAACTTTTTTTTCTACAATATAAAAAGTAATATATCTTTAGTAAAAAGTGGGGGCCCCAATTCATTGGGGGGCCCCAAGCTATTGCCTTATTGGCTTTATAGTAGAGACGGCCATGGGAGCGGGACAGGACAAAACTTTGGCAGGGAAAGGGCTCAACCCGCCCCGTCCTACCCCGCTCCATTGCCACTCCTAACAATACGGCAAAAAAAAAAAAAAAAAGAAAGAAAACGTAACAAACAAACAAACATTATGGCTGTAGAACAAGAAGTATGCAAGTTGGACGGAGACTCATACTTTCATGTGAACCTTGATCTTAATCACCTTATTTTCGACAAACAAACTCCATTAAACTCATAAAGGAAACTAGATGTCACTAATCTTTTACTTCAACTCGAAAAAACATTTCTTACAAAAGACACAACATGTAAAAAAATACGATCGAAAATTGTAATCTAGTCGAGGAAAGTCGTTTTGAATTAACATGTATGTATATATAACCCATATATGGCTCAATGCTAGTCTCAACCACATTCGTTGCATCAGATAAAATTTGATTTTTTTCCGAACCACGATAAATCGCATGTTCAATAGCTTTGCAGGGGTGCCATGGGCATGAAGCACTTTTTCCATGTCCACTATATATACTTGCCTTTTAAAATACCATGCATGGGAAAAATAAAGGCCAAATACATCACGAGCCCCTTGAACTTGATACTATATATTTCACTTAGACACTCCAACCAAAGTCCTTTCCAATTGAGCACTTGAACCTTTTTCAAGAGTGCCCATCTAGACACTTTCCCGCCATTCTGTTGAAAAATCTATGCGCATGTTTTCACACGAGTCTTACGTGGATAAATGACTTACCCTCTCTTTGACTTGGATTTCTATACCAATTAAAATAAAACATCTGTTAAATGGCCTCCACGGTGGAATACATAGCTGTAAAAGAAGACACTAAGAAGAAAATGGACACGAAGCATACGAGGATTATGATGGAGAGATAAAATAGAAGAACAAGATAGCCTCATCAGATGGTCTTGTTTCCTTTCATTTCAAGTTACCCTTTTTCACGTTTTTTTTTTTTTTTTACCTTTCAAGTTCTTAGCATACCAACAGTTAGCAATCTTAGACTTTTAAATTGTTATTATGCACACATGTTATTAGCCTTTTAAATTGAAAAAGATTCCAATTCTTTTGTCAAGAAGTCATTCTTTACAAGCTAATGGTGTCTATATATTCTTGGCCAATACGCAACAATGAAGTATAACACAACAAATTAAAGAAATAAAAAGTAAGAGGAAAGATGGGTTATGAAGTTATGAAGCTCCCAACCATAACTTTTAGAATGGAAGAGTTGAAACCAGGGAGTGAAGAATGGATTTTAGTGAGAGATGAAATCTACAAAGCTTTAGAAGAATATGGTAGCTTTGAGGCTATACTTGATGGAATCCCAAAAGATAGACTGTATGAAAAGTTAATAAAAGAAGTTTTCACCCTTCCTTTGGTTACAAAATTTGAAAATTCTCAAAATTTAACTGGCTACATTAAGAAAGACCATTTGCTTCCACTTTTAGAGAGACTGAATATTCTCCATGCCGTCACTCCTGGTGCGATTGAAAACTTTTCCAAAATTCTTTGGCCTGATCATGAAGAGCAAGAATTTTGGTACGTAACTTTCTGCCCAAAAATATTTATCATGTTATCTATTGATGTAGGCAGATGCAAAATTTGATCTTTTTCACCACACACATTTGATTTATTGAGTTTGAAATTTATTATTGTACTTAGTACATTATTCAACACAAACACACACAGACACATATATCCATATAGTTTGTGTTAAAGCTATTGGGTTCAGATTATCCGTAACTTATGTTCTACACCCTGTCTAATAGTACTACTAGCAATTACTATATTGTAGTAGAACTAATAAAAAGTAACGGGTTGCTACATATTATGTTATTTAGTTATATGACATAATACATAAGATTTATAAATACATATCCTTAGGATAATCGTTTTCTTCAGTTCAAATTGTAAGTGGGCGTAGATCGTTTCCTTCTAATAGTAATTGAATTCAGATAAATTTATAAGTTGTGTTCTATGCCCTGTCTAATAGTACTACTAGTAACTATAAAAACTAGTAAAATGGGCTACTAATATATTACTATTAAGTAAGTGAAAGCATTTAAATTTCTCATTGATCAGTCTATGAATCTCATTTTAGATTTCATTTTCTAGATTATTAAAAATATTATTTTAGTTAAATAACTTTTTAAAAAGAGAATCGCGAAAGTGCATAATACAGAAGATTTATAAATATAGGATATCTTCGTAGGATCATTTTTTCTCTAATTAGTTGAAATGCAACTCAACTACCCATTTTTGTTATCCAGTTAAATTTTTTCACTAGACCTTTGAACAAATCTTAACTCCAAAAAGAAGAAACTAACATATAGGTTTTGAATTATGTCCACTTATTGACTTATTATCTGCGGGTTTGATAAATTTGGCAGTGATTTGGTGCATTCTTACGTCAAGAGAATATATGAATTTGATGAGATGGTGAGAAGAATGATTTTTGAGAAATTGGGCATCGAAAAATACTTTGAGGAACAAAACAAGTCTACCGCATGTGCACTTGGCTTCATGAAGTACACCGTTCCTAAAGCTGAGGAGACAAAAATGGGACAACCACCTCATACTGATATAAACATTTCAACTATTTTAAGCGAACATCAAGTTAGTGGTCTGCAATACATGAATAAAAACGGCCAATGGGTTACAGTTGAATACTCATCTCCTGATTCATACATCTTTATGGTTAATGACTGTTTGAAAGTAAGTGTTGTGCCACCCTTCATTTTTATCCGTTTCTTTATGTTTTTTATTTTCTCCTTTGTGCACAAACGTTATTTTATAAATTTTTATGTAGCCTTAAAAGTATAAAAATAATGTACCCAATATAATTTTACAAGTGAGACTTAGGAAGGGTGATATATATACTGACCTTACGCTTACATTAAATTAAGTAATAATATTATTTTCAATAGACGTTCGGCTCAAAAAAAAATTAAAACAGGTTTGAAAATGAATGTAATGTAAAACATAAGATATTTCTAGAATGTAAACTCTAGGCAAATCATACATCGGCGCAAAATAGGGAGAAACATACCCAACTTACACATAAAGAATCAAGTCTTAGAACCTTAGCGACATGAACTTAAGTCGTGCCGATCTATACCATTAATATACAATATCAATCGTGGGATTGGCTTTGGGACAATAACTAGCTGTAGTGGCTTTCTTTATGTCATTAGATTCTGACTTAACCTACATATACTTCTATATACTTCATTTATTTCGAAATAAATGGTACAATTTCTTTATTAATACATTAAACATATTATTTAATTTTAAAATTATTAAAATATAGTAAATATTTTATTTTATCTTTAATGAGATGATTTATAATAATACAAATATATATGGCTCATAGACCACATGATTTTAAAATTTTCCTTGCTTTCCAAAAGTTTTTGTTAAGTCAGAGCTATGTTTATATTAGTACAATTTTAGTGCATGCACCCATTGCTCTCAATATACACCAATTCCTATTCCTAATTAACGGAATCAGTTTGAAGCAACTAAATGGTGACTTAATTATATACTTTGCAGGTACTTACAAATGGTAGGCTGCCTGCTCCATATCATCGAGTGCTTATGGGAAACAAAGAGAGGTACAGCATCGGGCATGGCACATTTCCCATAGAAGGGTATATCATAAAAGTGCCAGAGGAACTAGTTGATGAAGATCACCCTTTGCTTTATAAGCCCTTTGAAGGTGTCAAATATTTTGAGCATACCGTCGTAATGGCACGTCAAGGTACTCCTGCTACTATCGAGAGCTACTGTGGTGTCTAAACTTTGACAGTCAGTTGAGTTCACAATCATATGAAAATAAAGAAGCCTCTAGACCAGTATGTTTGGATGGTTGTTATCCATTTGGATTGTATTGAATTGTTATTTCAATTAAAATAGTTGTGTGGATTGTTTTTGAAAATAATTGCATCTATTGTTAAATTTATTGTTATATTACAAGTAAAGATATGTTTTTTAAAGCTCGAGATACATAAGCAACTCTAAATTAGAATTTGGCTTTTTTACCGCACTGTTCAATATATTGTCGTAACAAAATTTGGCTAACATGTCAATTTTTTTACTCGATTACTCTTTCATCATCCATTGCAATTTGAACGATACTAATTTTTCCACATATAGAATAGAGTTGTAATATATTAAGTTGAACATTACTATTTTTCTTCTATATCCCTTTTCAGCATTTTTCTTATTCTTTCTAATAATCTATAATAATAGTTGTTAGTTAATTAGGCACTTGAGCAACCAAAGGGGGCTTGTCACCTAAATTAGTGTGTACTTAAAGGGAGCTTCTGAAATTACTTATAAAGCTTTCATCTAATCAATCATGTAAATTCAAAATTACTTTGAGGAACATACAAAATCCACGGGCTGTGCACTTAGCTTCTTGAAGTACACGGTGCCTAAAGCTGAGGAGACAAAGTTCGGACAACCACCTCATCCTAATACAAACATTTCAACTATTTTAAGCCAACATCAAGTTAGTGGTCTACAATACAAAAATAATGTACCCAATATAATTATACAAGTAAGGTTTGGGTAGGGTGATATGTATGCGGATCTTACCCTTATATCAAATTAAGTAATAAAGTTTTTTTCGATAGACGTTCGGCTTCCAAAAAAAATAATTTTGAAAATAAATTTAAAAATGAATGTGGCGTATATAAAAGACAAGATACTTATCTGGGCAGGGGCCGAGGAGATATCTAGGATGTAGACTCTAGGCAAATCATACATTGGCGCATAATAGGGGGAGGCATACTCAACTTAAACATAAAGAATAAAGTCTAACCTTAGCGACATGATTTTAATAAGAAAAAATAAAAAATAATAAGTTAAAAAGTGATTTAAGTGAGGCGGGACGGGCGGGTCAAAACGGGGCAGGACATAATAATTTGAAGTTCTTTTTTTTTTTTGGGAAATGGCCGGGTGCATCATTTTGATGTGTGTGATAACTCTTACCTTCTGCTGTTCTGCCTTGGCATTTGAGATTAGCCTGTTTCTAGATTTTTGTGTCGCAGACACTACAAGAACATGACACAACAATAATATATAAATTTTACAAGTTTAGTGTATTTAACCGGTTGGAGCAGGTTATTTACTGCATTTTTGTGTTACCATATTAGGATTATGGTAGACGGTTATCTGTTGTTATGTAATCTTAATCTTATGGTGTAAAAAATTGTATTGTCAGTAACAATAGTTAAACTCTTTAAGAAGATGGGTGTTTGTTACTCAAGATATATTTCTGCAAATAACTTGAATAAAGGTATTATTTTTGGAGACGAATACAACCTAGAGTTTAAATTTACAATGAGTTGATATAATTATATCTATACATATTTTGTTTTTTTTACATGTTAACATACTTCGAGCCAAAAGTAATATTATTTTAGTTATATGACTTTTTAAAACGAGATTAGCAAAAGTGCATAATACAGAACATGATTGGCTTATTCTATTATCAAAATTTCTCTCTCCTCTAAATTTCTCTCCCGGCGCATGTTAAGCTAACGTGCGCCCCTGCGGTTTCAATGGGGAAAGGAAGGGGACGAGGCCGTGGCCGTGGTCGGCCACCGAAAATTACTATCACTAAATTAGGGAGCTCAATAGGTACGAGATCTAAAGAACCAGAAGTTGATTGTGAACAATTAGAGGTTACTCCGACGCAGCAGCTCAACTTTTCAGCTGAAGCAGGCTCGTCAAAGATGACCACTGGAGCAGCTAAGAGGCTTAATCTAAGTGACGCTAAGCAGGATGAAGATGAAACAGTAGTGAATATAACAACATATCCAAAGAAACAAAGAAAAGATCAAAGTGGTGATAGGAAAGCCAAAGAGCTGTAAATGAGCAGCAAAACAAGCTAAGAAATATCACAGTGGAGCAGCAACAAGGATCCCAAAATGCACCATCAGATCAACCAGGTACTAATGCTCCACCAGACCAGCCTGATTCTACTTGGACCAACCTCTTTTCAGGTAATAGAAGCTCAACTAATGGTCTAAATCTAAAGTATATACCACCTGAAATTGTAGAAGGCAAGGTGAAAGTGCAGTTAGATCCTAATGAAATAGAGCAGGAGAATGAAAAATGGAAAGCAGCTTTAATTGCCTATGTAATAGGGGAAACACCTGGATATAGCTATATGTCTAAGTATGTAGCTCAGAACTGGTCAAATGTGGCACCACCAGAGGTGTTTCTGCATAATGAAGGGTACTATGTGATAAGGTTCCAAAATGAACAAGACATGTATGACATACTGTATGCAAGGCCCTACACCATCAGCAATAGGCCTATGATAATAAAGCCTTGGACACCTGAGTTTGAGTTTAGTGCAGAATATCCAGTGGATATCCCTTTATGGATCAACTTTCCCAAACTATCTATGAGCTACTGGAGTTGTGATTCACTTAGTAGATTGGGGAGTGCAATTGGCATTCCCATGTATGCTGATGAATGCACAGCCAAACAGAGCAGGATTTTCTATGCTAGGATGCTAATAGAAGTGAATGTGACTAAACCACTGGTGGAAGAAGTCATCATCATGGATTCAAAAGGAAAGGAAATAGTTCAGCCTGTACACTATGAATGGAGACCAGAATTCTGTGATAAATGTCTGAAAGTGGGGCACAAATGTGCACAACAACAAGCACCAGCAAGAGATCAGCAGGAAAGAATGGGGCAGTACATACAGCCCAGAAGGAAGAGAAGGGGCAAGCCAACCCAACAGTGGCAGTACAAAGGACCTGTCAATAATAATGAGGAACCAAAGAACAATCAGGCAGAGAATGCAGTACTGGAGCAGGAGAAGAAATCAAATGGAGAAAGTAGTAGGGGAACACAAAGTGGAACATCAGATCATCTGGATGCCCAACAACAAAGCCATCTGGATGCAGAACACAATACTCCAGTCCAGGGACAGAGTACCAGGGGAAGGAGAACACCAAATGAAAGACAGCAGCCTGTGAGCAGCAAGGGTAAAGAGGTGAGGAGCACACCTGAGCTGAACATAATGGAGTTTCCTGAACTTAGCAACATTAAAATAAGGAATTGCTTCACAGCACTGAGATTTAATTGTGAAATGGATCTCCCTCATGATAGAGGGAGGCAAATTTCATCAGCTCAATGACTTGGCTAGTGTGGAATATCAGGGGCCTTAATAAGAGATATAAGCAAAAGGAACTGAAGAATTATCTCAAAACAAAGCATATAAAGTTTGCTGGGATAGTTGAAACAAGAGTCAAAGAGCACAAAGTTAAAGATGTGTTAAAAAGAGTGGCCCCTGGATACCACTGTATACACAACTATGAGAAAACTATCAATGGAAGAATATGGTGCATTTGGGATGATGCAGTGTATAGAGTCAAAGGGATGGGCAATCATGAGCAGCTGATACATTGCCACATCCAAGATAGAAGAGATGGATGTGAATTTGAGGTAACAGTAGTATATGGGTACAACACCATTGACCAAAGAAAGGAGCTCTGGAACCAGTTAATCTCTACAAGCAGAAGAGTGACTCATCCATGGTTTATATGTGGGGACTTTAATGCAATTTTATCCCCACAAGATAGGCTTCATGGAAATCCAGTAACCAGTGCAGAGTTAAGAGATTTCGTGACTGTGTGCAACAGCTAGTCCTAAGTGAACTCACATGGAGAGGCGAGTTCTATACCTGGACAAATAACCAGACTGGATCAAACAGGATATACAGCAGAATTGACAGGGCCTTTGGTGACTCAGAATGGATGATGAAACGGGGGCATCTAGCTTTAGAGTATGGAGTTCCTTACATATCTGATCATGCACCTATGCTGTTGACAATCAAGCAGTCCAAACAAGGTATTAAAGTACCATTCAGGTTCTTTAATACATGGGCAGATCATGAGTCTTTCCTGAGCATAGTTAAGGAAGGATGGGAAACTGGAAAGGAGAAGGACAAAATGGCAAGTATGTGGAGGAAAATGAAGGACCTTAAAATAAGATTCAGGCAACTGAATACAGTGGAGTTCAAGACTATTGTATTGAAAATTGCAAAAGCAAGAGATGAATTAGGAGCAATCCAAGGTCCACTGCAACAGCAATATTCAGAGACACTACATCGACAAGAAAAAAGCACTTTGATACAGCTGGAGACATGGAGTCTGATGGAGGAGAGTGCAATGCAACAAAAAGCAAGAAGCAAGTGGATAAAACTTGATGACTCCAACACCAAAGACTTCTCAGCACTCACTCAGGAAAGGAGCCACAGAAAGCAGATAGATACTCTGACAGCTCTGGATGGGACAAAACTGACAGATCCTGAAGATATCAAGAATGAAATAGTAAAGTTCTACAAGTCATTGATGGGATCTGTTGCCACATGCCTACCAGCAGTGGATAAGGGAGTAATGTGCTATGGGCCAACACTGAGTCATGAGCAACAGGTAATGCTATGTGCAGATGTTACTGATGCTGAAATACAAGAGGGACTATCTGCTATAGGGGATGATAAAGCCCCTGGTATTGATGGGTATAATGCTGTGTTTTTTCAAAAAAGCATGGCCAGTAATCAGGGGAGAAGTGATACAAGCAGTTAAACAATTCTTTTACACAGGGAGAATGAACAAAGATATAAACTGTACCTCTATAACCCTGATACCAAAGAATGAGTGTCCTGAAACTGTCAAGGAATACAGGCCAATATCCTGTTGCACTGTTCTATATAAGCTCATCTCCAAAGTGCTTGCAAGAAGGATTCAACAAGTCATAGCCTCAGTCATCAATGAGGCCCAGGCTGGTTTTGTCCCTGGTCGAAAGATAGGTGATGATGTGATCTTAGCACATGAACTGGTTAAGGCATATACAAAAAAACATATATCCCCAAGATGTATGATCAAGGTAGATATGCAGAAAGCTTATGATTCTGTGGAATGGGTATATTTGGAGCAGGTAATGGAGGGACTCAGAATCCCAGCAAAGTTCATAAAGTGGGTGATGCAATGCATTCAAACAGTAAGCTATATTGTCCTAGTGAATGGGGAACCTAATGCTCCCTTCCAAGCAGCAAGAGGGCTCAGGCAAGGAGATCCAATCTCCCCCTTTCTGTTTGCAGTGGCTATGGAGTATCTAAGCAGAATCCTTCATGGACTGAGAGAAGACAAAGCTTTCAAAAGCCACCCTAGATGTGCTAAGTTGGGAATTACTCACCTTAGCTTTGCTGATGAATTATTGCTATTTGCAAGAGGAGATAATAGAGCTGTATCTTGCCTACATAAAGGGTTCCTAAAGTTCTCTAATGCATCTGGACTTCAGGCAAATTTAAGCAAGAGTGCAGTATATTTTGGAGGGGTCAAAGAAGAAGACAAAGCTAGAATTCTGCAGACCCTGGGATACACAGAAGGTGAGTTACCTTTCAGGTATCTGGGTATCCCTTTATCCACAAAGAAGCTAACTCTATTCCAATGGCAGTCATTGATAAACAAGATAGTGTCCAGAATCACCTCTTGGACAGAAAAAAAGCTGTCATATGCAGGCAGAGTCCAACTAGTTCAAACTGTAGCCTTTGGCATCCAGGCCTATTGGGCACAATTGTTTGTGCTACCTATGAAAGTGGTTAAGCTGATAGATGCCCATTGCAGAAGCTTTATATGGTCAGGGACAAGCTCAATCACAAGAAAGAGTTTAGTAGCATGGGAAAAGATGTGTCTACCTAGAGCAGCTGGTGGGTTGAACCTAACTAATTTAAGGCTATGGAACCAGGCTGCTCTAATCAAACAATCCTGGGATATAAGCTCAAAGCAAGACAAGCTGTGGATTAAGTGGGTACATGAGTACTACATCAAGAATCAGTCTCAAAACAATATCACAGTGCCAAGTCAAGCAACATGGATGGTGAAAAAGATACTAGAAGCAGGGAAGAAGTACAATGCAATGGACACAAAAATAAAACCAAAAAGAAATATCATTAGGCAGTTGTACTACCAGCTACTTGGGGATCAAACTAAGGTCGACTGGAAGTACCTGATGTTCAAGAATGAAACAAGGCCTAAAGCAAAGTTCACAATGTGGCTATGCTTACAGGGGAAACTACTGACCACAGATAGATTATGCAAATGGGGTATGACAGTAGAGAAGCAATGTTGCCTTTGCAAGAGAACTGATGAAACAAGGAACCATGTGTTTGCTGAGTGTGAATATGCTAAAGTAATATGGAGAAGAATAGCGACCTGGTTGCAATGGCAAAACTGGCAGGATCAAAACTGGGACCAGCTGAGTACCTGGATGTCAATGAAGGCGAGAGGAAGAACTGCAAGGGCTTCTACTATCTGAATGGTCTATGCTGAAGTAATCTATGTCATCTGGAATGAACGGAACATGAGGATCTTTGAGAAGAAAGAAAGAGAGGGAGCAAGTGTAGCAAAGAACATTGCTGTAATGTGCTGTACAAGAGCGAAAGGAAGACAAGCCCAACTGATTAGTCAATATGCATTTTAGTTAGTTAGTCTACTCAGGCAGTTAGTGTTTAGTATAAATGAGTACAATGTAAGTTAGTTCTGCTGAGTTTAAGCAGACTAGGCTATGTAATTCAGAAAATTGGTGATTAATGAAATTTCTAATTACCAAAAAAAAGTGCATAATACAGAAGATTTATAAATACAAGATATCTTCGTAGGATCATGTTTATTCCAGTTCAAATTGTAAGTGGGTATAGATCGTTTTCTCCTAATTAGTTGAAATGCAACTCAACTACCCATTTTCATTATCTAGTTAAATTTTTTCACTAGGCTTTTGAACAACGATAACACCCAAAGAAGAAGAAATTAACATATATAGGTTTTGAATTATGTCCACTTACTGACTTATTATCTGCGGGCTTGATAAATTTGACAGTGATTTGGTGTATTCTTAAGCCAAGAGAATATCAAATTTGATGAGATGGTGAGAAGAATGATTTATGAGAAATTGGGGGTCGAAAAATACTTTGAGGAACAAACAAAATCTACAGGCTGTGCACTTAGCTTCTTGAAGTACACGGTACCTAAAGCTGAGGAGACAAAGTTCGAACAACCACCTCATACTGATACAAATATTTCAACTATTTTAAGCCAACATCAAGTTAGTGGTCTGCAATACAAAAATAATGTACCCAATATAATTATACAAGTGAAGTTTGGGAAGGGTGACATGTATGCGGACCTTACCCTTATGTCAAATTAAGTAATAATGTTGTTTCTGATAGACGTTCGGATAAAAAAATAATTTTGAAAATAAATTTAAAAAATGAATGTGGTGTATATAAAAGACAAGATACTTATCTTGGCGGGGGCCGAGGAGATATCTAGGATGTAAACTCCAGGGAAATCATACATGGCACAAAATAGGGAAAGGCATACTCAACATAAACATAAAGAATCAAGTCTTAAAACCTTAGCGACATGATTTTAAGCGTGCCGATCTAAACCATTAATATACAATATCAATCGTGGATTAGCTTTGGGACAACTACTTGTTGTGGATTTCTTTGTGTCATTAGATTATGACGTAACATACATATTGTAACGACCCGCCAGGTCGTATTGGTGAACCTAATCATTGATATATATTTTGTTAGTCTAATTAGCTCCGTTAAGTCATACTTGAGCATGCTGCAAAATTTGGTTTGATTTGAAATCCGTTTGGTTGGGTTTTGGTAAAAGTTTTAACTTCAGGTTCTTTGCCGACTTGAAAGTGGTGAAAACCCCTCATATTGAGTAATCAAGCTCCAATTATGTAATGGTTAGTTTCATTAGCTTCATATGATTATTTTTTATTCGTAGGAACTTTCGGAATCAGATTTGGAGTTCGTTTGGTCATGTTTTGGTGTTTGATCCTGTGGCGAAAGTGTAGCGCCTTCGGTGTTTTAGTATCTCATTATATACATTTGATGTTGGAATTGAATTTTTATTATTGGGATAGATGTGTATCAAAATTTGGAAACTAACGCAACTGGAATCGCTTAAATCGGATGTCGTATGAGGTTTTTAGAACCAAAATAGTGAAGCGGGTAATTGCTGGTCCGCGGACCCGACCCGGATCCGCGGATCTGGTGCCTTTTAAGTTTTAAGGCTGAATTTATTTTCAGCTTTTATCTATTTCATTTTTACTCCATTTTTGGCATATCGGAGCTCGTTGGAATCGGCTGTTCGAGTGGAATTTCTTCGTGATTTTCAAGGTAATGATTCTCTACGATATAAGAATTATTATACTCGATTTTGGTGCGATTTTATCTATTAAATCTTGAGTTTTCATGCCTAATTTTGTGGTTTTTGCCCAAAGTCTAAAATGGAGTATTTTGATGATTTGAAGGGGGTAAACAGACTCCATTTTTGACAAGCTTTATATGTGTGAATTCGTATTCGGATGGATAATTTTGATGTCGATTTCTATTTTCGTACTTCATGGCCCCGACCCACTTCGGGTAGTGAGCATTTTTTAGATTTTGGTGGCCCAATCGAGTTCCGATCTGCAACTAATTATATATTTGGACTCGTGGTATCTTGGGGAGTCAAAAAATATTTTTTGTTTTGGGATTCGGGATTGGGTTGACTTTTGGGTTTGACCCGCCCCGTGGTTGACTTTTGTGAAATTCTATAAATGGTTGATCCTAGCCTAATTCGACGTGGTGAATCATATTTTTGGAACCATCAGAAGCTTCATTTGTGGACTTTTTGCTACATACAGGCCGTAGTACTTCGTGGAAAGCGCGTACAAGGTAAGGGATGATGACTTGACTCTATACTTACTTGCGTCCCTTATTGATCCTCATTCTTGGTAGCTTTTTTCATAAAACCTATTAATTAAATTGAACTTAATTGATCTACAAGGAATTGAATAATATGATAAGTTTTGGATAATTAGTGTTGACAAATTGTTCATGGACTTGGGTTTCGTAGAGATTATTGATGCGTGGTAAGAGTAGTATATTCTTGCACGTGGCTTGTAGTGTCGTAGACATTACTTGATATATTTTTCTTTTAGCTTATATTTATCATGACTGCTTTGATCATATCCAAAAGTAACCGCAAGATGTCTATGCTTAATGAACTAACAGAATTATGTAAAATTGAGATAATTGAGCTTAATTATACTTGGCATAATTGATGAGATAGCTATCAGCTAGACATGAGATATTGTTGATTGATTGAAATGCTAGTTGGTATGTTGTTTCCTGCGAACCTTTTCCTTGTTCAAGTGTTTAGAGATACAAAGGTGTGGTGAATTTTCTCTATTGATGTGCATAATAGAGAGCTGGCAACTAGCTGATAACTATATCAATTCATATGGATGTATTGTGTGTTATATGATGTGTCCAGTTATTACACGTGCCATAATATAAATGGGTCACTTATCCACGTAAGACTCGTGTGCAAATACGCGCATGGATTTTTCAACAGAGTGAGTGGAATGTGTCTAGATGGATACTTATAAAAAAGGCTCAAGTGCTCAACTGAAAATGACTTTAGTTGGAAACACGCGCATGGGTTTTGGCCAAAAATAAAGAATGAGTCGGTGTTTCATAGGAATCCCTAGACTCTTCAATTTCATAAATCAAGGATAATTTTTTTAAAAAAAGTCATTTGGCTCCCATAACTCATTAGCACGATGGATTTTTAGCTTTTAGGAACACATTAAGACAAAGGAAGCGTAACAAAGATAGAAACTTGTGTGGAAAGAAGCTTTTGGCTTCCTACATTTTTGGGATGTTTCAATATTGGCACTAAATTTGCTCGCCTTAATCCAATTTTAATTGATATTTAGCACGATTTTACCTTCGTCGTAGAGATCACATAGGTGCAATTCTTTCTTGATTTCGAGTTGTGATTAATGGTTTACCTTCAAAACTATAAGAACCTATCAAGGAGCTATGGAAGCTCTGGTAGTTTCGTTAGATCTGATGGAAATGAGAGAAAATGAGCTAAGGTTGCTATATATAGTAAAGGTTGAAAAGTCAAAGAGGTGCTAGCTTGGCACTCTAGCACGGGCCCTTCATCAGATGCTCATATCTTTTTATCCATATGTCGTATGGACAAACAGTAAAGGGTATTGGAAACTACACTCAAAGACTTTCAATTTGGTATATGATATGTCCCCAAGAGATCTCATATCACACACAGAATTAATAGCAGCTATCATTCCAGCATTCAGATGGCGCCATATGAAACCTTGTACCATTGTACGGATGTAATGCAGGTTGTCTATAGGTTGGTTTGAAACGGGTGAATCTCTGCTATTGGGACCAGATGTGATCCAACAAGCTATAGATAAACTAAAGCCGATCAGAGAGAGATTGCTAGTAGTGCAGAGTCGTCAGAAATCACATGCCGATAATTGTTATCGAGATTACGATTTTCAGATTGACGACTGGTATTTCTGAAAGTATTGCCAAATTTTCAAATCATGCATGCGTTTGATCAGGTGGTACATATCGACTCTCTCTCTCTGTCTATCTCTTTTTCATCAATCATTTCTTACAAGTTGCTCAATATATATACAACCACCCAAATGATTCCTAATTTTGTATTTTTATAGGTTGAACACATTAGTATTCGAAAAATGATTAATCCAAATTCACTGATGCATATAGGCTGTCAAGGTTGAAGGCATTCTGTACTGGCTAAAAGTTTCTCATGAAATACCTGATGGCCCTTTGGTGTAGTGCTATTTAAGTTTTGGCACCATTGTTCTACAATTGAGCAAAATTAGCCCAATACTCTCAAATCTTGACTAGCGCGTCTAAGGTCTAAAAAAAGTTGTAACTTATCTGTTCATCGGTTCAAAACTTTTCTGTCAAAAACTTGCTTGTAAAGTTTTAATATGGAATTTTAACATAAAAGTACAAGTTTTAGAAGTTATTTACAAAATATAGCAAAATTTTAGTAAAATTACCCATTATAGAGGAAATGAACAGTAAATTACAAAACATAGCAATATTTTCCCATAAACATAGCAAACCCTTACATTCTTCCTCCTATTTCCCCCAATATTACTTTTGCTATATCCATTTTCCCCTACTTCACTTTTTCTCCTACCATTTCTCCCAATTTCACTTTTACTCCTTCCATTTCCCCCAATTCTACTTTTTCCCATCCCATCCTCATTGTATCTCGTTGTATCTCGATGTTTCTCAACTACAATCCACCTGGTATCTCGTTATATCTTTCTATATGTCACTGTATCTGGATTGTTCTGCATTGTATCTAACTATTTTTAGTCTGTATCTAGTTGTTTCTAGACTGTTTTAGCATTTATTTCTTCCCATTTGTGAGCTGTTTCTCACCGTTTCTAAACAATTTCTCCTTTTTTTGCATTGTTTCATATTATTTTTACATTTTCTTTCACACTTTTTCACTAGCGGTTTCAGACTGTTTCAACGTTGTATCTCATTGTATCTGCACTATTTTTTCTTTATATCTCACTGTATCTACGATGTTTCAGTACTGTTTTAGATTGTTTCAACACCGTTTCAGGTTGTTTTGCACCATAACTATTTCTCGACTGTGTTAGCATTTGTTTCATCCCATTTGTGTGTTGTTTCTCACTGTTTCTAAACTATTTCACCTTTAGTGCATTTTTTCACATTATTTTTATATTTTATTTCAGACTTTTTTACTAGCAGTTCCAGACTATTTCAGCGTTGTATCTCACTATATCTGTCTTATTTTTGCTCCTTATCAAACTGTATCTCATTATATCTATGTTGTTTCAGCACTGTTTCAGATTGTTTCAGCACCGTTTCAGTCCATATCATACTGTTTCAACGCCGTTTCAGACTACATCAGACTGTTTCAACAGTTGTTTCAGATTATTTCAACGCCTTTTCAGATTGTATAGTACTGTTTCAATGCCGTTTCATACTGTTTCAACAGCTGTTTCTGATTGTTTCAACGATGTTTCAGACCGTATCATACTATTTCAACGCCGGTTCAAACTGTATCAGACTGTTTCAATAATAAATATAAAGTGACTAGGTTTTATTTACTTTTAAAACAGTGGTTAAGCTTCAATGAGCAGTGTAAGTAATGGTTATTTATCAAAATTACACCAAAACTGATAATTGGTAGATGTCATTAAAGTTTCTTTCCTTTTGATCCGTTTTTTGTCCAGAGACCAACACCAACTAAATATCTTTTTGATAGCAACGTTTAGTGAGAACAAATTAACATTTGGCAGATGCTTAAAAGCAACTTATTGTTTGTGCTTTTCATGACCCTTTTTTGACCGTACTTGAAATTTCGAACACTTAAGTAATAACATGATAATGGTGCCGGTGGTGTTCCGCCAACAGCGAGTAGGAGAACTGGGATTGAGTGTCGGTGGTGCCGTCGCTCTTCCGCCTCGCTACTGTTCCGTTCGCGATGAGTTGCGGTTGAAGTTGCGTCGTTACTCCCGTTACTGTTTGGCATGGATCTGGGGTGGGGTGATGGTGGTGGGGTTAGGTGTAGGGGTGATGGCTTACGTCGGGGGGAGGGGGGGGAGGGGGCAGGTGGTGGCTCTGTTTTTGTTTCGATCGGTGGTTGTGGTGGTGGAGTTGTATGTTTGAATCTTAGAGTGAGTGGCGACTGATTTGGTTTGGGAAAAGTGGAAAAAGTGTTTTAGGTTTTTCAGGAAAGTGGGGTGTAAGTACAATTATAAAAAATAAAATATCTGACTTATTATAACTATGTGCTAAAAAATATTGTTATGTATTGTAATTTTAAAAATGTTGCTATTTTTTTGTAATACAAATTTGTATATTTGTATAAAAAACTCGTTTAATAATGCCCCGAAATTTTGATAACGACAACAATATACCAGTGTCATTCCATAAGATTGGGTTTGGGAAGGGAAAAATATAATCAAAACTCGTGATGAGATTGTTCACGACTTTTATATGTTTTTTAAAAAGTTGAAAATTGGTCTATTTGTAGAAATTTCAAAATTGCTAAGAAAACCTAACAATATGAGTCAAAAAACCTTATCTATGCAAACAACATTTATCCATTCATTATGTAACTTAATTATTATATTCCTCTTATTGCATCCCTTGATGATGGTATTAAATTTGTTTCTCATGAAGTGATAAGGTTAGGAACTATTCATTTCTTTTATTGTTTCCATAATTGCACACTTGTTTGGCTACTTCTTAATTGCACAACGTTTACTCCATTATTAGAAACCACAACAATTACGGGTAAAGGAGACGCGTGGAAAGTTAACAGTACCTATCAATGGAGACCCGTGAAATGTCGTCTAGCCATGAGTTTTTCTTTTTAAAATCTTTTTCAAAAGTTTGAAAATATTGTTGGCCATAAAATGTAGAGAATTTGCAGAGTTTTAATATTTCAAAGAGTAGTTTTGACAACGTTTTCAATTTTGTTGAGATTTTTTCTTTTTTTATTCATAAAATTTTAACTTTTATTTAAGCATAGTGCATATTAAAGTGTGTGATTATCTCACATGCAGCGTTGATTCTTTTTGATAAACCAAATATGTGAATATTCATTTTGATTGTAGGTGGTGGTGATATTCGAATCAAGAATCTCTTCCTGTTTTGACATCATGTTGAAATATTTTAGTATATCCCATCTAAACTGATATAGCATACTTTTACATTTTCGTGGAGAGACATATAAGATATTCCGAATACCGGCGTTTTGATACCACCGTAAACAGGAAAAGAAAATTCCAACTAACCTTTGATCACTTACACTGCCCCAAACATCTAACTGCATTTTTCAACTAAAATAAAATAGTACTGCAAAAATTATTTTCTCATCGGAGTTATTTTCACAAATAAGAAAGAAGTGGGAACAAGCACACTTGGAGCCGGTTTGGCATATTATGTGTAACGATTCCTCCATTCACGATGAAAAAAATAACAAAGAAAAGTCATTCAATTTCGATTTAATCGTATTCTCCATAATGTATGTCCAAACATAACTTCAACTGTCAAACACAAGAACTCGTGTACAAATTGGTTTTGGAATATATAGCCACATTTTGGCCCACGTAGCCAGATCCTCTTATTGGTGAACTTTTGCCACCTAATTTTCCGACAAACAAAGACTAAACGTAACGGCGTTGCGCCGTTATATGACTGTTGAGTCATCATGCTTCGAGATAGGGGAGCCGTACACACGCGGCAGTATCTCATTTTGGAAAGTTGAATTTTTCAATTGTGGGCCAAAAAGTTCACTATTTGGAAAGCACACGTTGCCACTTTCCAATATTGGTAGTATCAATATTTTGCCATTATTGTCTTGTCTTGTTAGACTATTGTTTTATCCCTTTATTGGCTTTTACTTGTTTAACCCTATATTGGTAACATGAGTTATTCTAGCCGTTTCATTTATGCAAATTTAGCTGAACATCTAGATAGAAAAATATGGAGGTCGAGAATCAGAATAGATATTTAATTAATGGTTGAGTGATATCTGTAATATTAGTAGTAGAATTACTTTTATTTATACTGTTTCTGTATGATTCTTCGTCTTTATAGCTTTCGGCATTTCTGTTTATTACTTTAGACTATTGTTTTATCCCTTTATTGGCTTTTACTGGTTTAACCCCATATTGGTAACATGAGTTACTCTCGCCGTTTTATTTTATGCAAATTTAGCTGAACATCTAGATAGAAAGATGTGGAGGTCGAGAACCAGAATAGATATTTAATTAGTGGTTGAGTGATATCTGTCATATTAGCTGTAGAATTACTTCTGTTTATACTGTTTCCGTACGATTCTTCGTCTTTATTGCTTTCGGCATTTCTGTTTATTGCTTTAGACTATTGTTTCCCTTTATTGGCTTTTACTGGTTTAACCCCACATTGGTAACATGTGTTATTCTAGTTGTTTCATTTTATGCAAATTTAGCTGAACATCTAGCTAGATAGAAAGATGTGAAGGTCGAGAATCAGAATAGATATTTAATTAATAGTTGAGTGATATCTGTCATATTAGCAGTAGAATTACTTTTGTTTATACTGTTTCTGTACGATTCTTCGTCTTTATTGCTTTTGGTATTTCTGTTTATTGCTTTAGACTATTGTTTTAGCCCTTTATTGGCTTTTACTGACTTAACCCTGTAACCCTATTTTGCATATAAGGGATGAATTGGTAGGTTAAATTGTAAGAACGTGCATAAATAAAGTAGTATGCAAATTGCTAGTATATGAAATTTAAATAATATGAGAATTTCTATACGAGGATTATCTATAATAGGGCATGTTTGTCTAGATAAATTTGTTCACGTATTATTTGTTCAACTACCTTATATTATGCATAAAATAACATTTATTGCATGAACCTCGTATAACTTATACAAATTACACAATGTCTGATTTTGCGTATAAATCTCACCATAAGTTATGTGAATCTCACCAAGGTAATTAGATGATTTATTTTGCTTATACGTTTGATTTAATTACTCGTTCCGCCTTAACCCTATAGCCATATATTGCAAATATTAAGTTCTTGCTCCGTTTTATTTTAATTGATATTGTCGATTATGTACGAAGAGTAATACAATTTTTTTTTAAATTTGGGATTTTAAATATTTACATTTGTGTCAGTGTAAGACTTTTGAAACTAATTATAGGGATTTTCTAAATAATAGCTCAATGACTTTGTAAGATTATATGTGTTAAGTGGAAAACTAAGCATGTGTTTGGTTGTGCGAGTAAGGGTTGTTTGATAGAGAAACGAGTTATACAGGGATAAACAAAAAAAGATTAGTACTACAAGGATTAAGAATGCATGGCGATTGTCTTTAGTCATTTGTTTGGTTTATTGTATTAAAAATTGGATATATAATGTATAACTTAAATTTATGTTTAACATACAATTGTATAAAGTTTTATCCATAATATAAAATTATATATTAATAAATCTGATATTACTAATACCATGTTGTCCATAATATAAAATTATATCATAATTAATGTACTAAATTATACTGAAATTAGTAATATTTAAATTGAATTTAACTTCCAAACAAGGAATAAAAGTTAATATATACGTCATACCAAACGACCTCTATAGAGGATAAGAAGAATATAGTGACACAATTTTTATCTTTTCACAAAGTGATTACAAAGACAAATAAAGAAGAATAAACAAGTGCCCTTTTAGTCTTTTAATAGGGAACTAAGGGAAGAGCTGGAGAGTTTATATGGTATCAAAATAATGGAGGCGTCATTGTCGTCCATTGATGATCCTAGATTGTGTTTTAAATTTAAATATTCTCCCATCACTTTCTTATCTTCCTTCTTTGATTCTCTTCTCTAATATTTCAACTCATGTTAAAGACTCGCATGCACATATGAAGTAGACAAAAACTCCATAAATATATTAAAATCCTTATGTGGTTGATACAAGATTTCCACAAAGAGAAAGCCTATTAAGAAATATATGTAACATCTCCAATCAATCTCATGTGAGTCTTCTTTCTTATTTTGCTGCATGTTCCTTTTTTCTTGATCAGGAAAGTTATGGAAATTTTATTATCTGTCTGAATTTAGGGTGACAAGTTGTACTATTGTTTTCTTAATTCTATTTTGTTGACAGAAAGAGGGGAAGTTCTTGACTAGTGTTCTTCCTAACTTATTTTCTTTTGGTTGATGTTGGAAAATTATTGTGTTGGAATGTGGGAAGAGTCTCACATCGGTGAGAGAGAGAGGGCAAGATGCCTATATAAGCTTTGGACAATCCTCTACCTTTTGAGCTAGTTTTTGGAGTGTGCGTCAGGTCTAAGTTTGTGTGGGCGCCCGTGTGATGAGCGCCCGGTGCCCGGTTTTATCATATTATCTGTTTCTATATATATACCTTCGGTGTCCCACGTCCTTTGGTTGGTTATTTGGTCTCCTAATATAGATTTGGCAATATTTACATCTTGAGCTAGTTTACGAGGTTGAATTAGAAACCGCATCAATTTCACTTGTTATATATCATGATATCAGAGCAAACTCATCTCAATTATTTGTTTGCTCAAAATATTAGGCATCCACGCTCCAGATGTCCAGTCTTGACTGTGCGTTATGAGATCTAGGCCTAACGATAATTTCTTATTGTATACTAGCATAGTTATCATTAGTGATAACTATTATTATTATAGTTTTTAAGGTTATTGGAAGACCTCATAGTTGTGAGGAACATTATATTTTGCTATTTATAGTCTTTATAAATAAAATTGACGAGGAGAACCCTTTCTATAGTTCCTCTTTTTGTTTTAGCAACTCAGTTATGATTGCATAGCAGTTGAAACAAGCTAGACTTAAAGATTATATTGGGAAGTAATCTAATAATTCATACTATTATTAGAAGGTTACAAAGCTTTATGTATAGTAAGAGTAGAAGTCATAAGTAATTTTTCACCTTATAAATATATATTTTTTATTTGACAAAGCTTTTTACTACTCCTATTTCCCTAAAAAAGTTTTTAATCCCGGAAGTACTCTTTCAAAATATGCAAGTGCTTATTTATAAAACTCGTTTCTCCGAAGGCTATTGAATTAGCTAAACCATGTGGGTGACGGTTGTCCATGGATGTCCCTTGGGCCTATTCTTCATCGGATATGAGAGCAGGAAGAGCTTCTATTCCATCAACAACACTTCAATTTTTTCTTTTTCAATATTTGATGCTTATTTACAGTTTTTAATATAATCAATTAATACAAGACAGGCTCATACTTCGAAAAGGAGAGTGACATAGCTGTTCAGACAATAATATGAAGAAGGTATATAGCACTAAACAATAGTAATATTATTGGTATATGGAGTAGTTATTTATAAATATTATTGGTGCATGATATAGTTATTATTGTTAAGGACACGTACGTAGGGGAAGAATATATATTAGTGGTGATTTAAAAATAATAAATCACAAGTATATCTTTTCATCAACAAAAATTATGGTTGATTGGCATAATTTTCATTTATATATTTTACTTAATTGCAGGTTCTTTGTACAATTCCTTATTTATATTGTAGCCTTTTGTCTTTAGAGTATATTCTATTCATTAATATATCTTGTCCTTTCTTCATCACCTTTTTTAAACCAAAGAGTGCAGTTGAGTTGTGTTTTGTATTTAAAAGTTCTGACAGGCCTTGATGCTTTCTACATTTTCTATTTTCACATCTACCAAGTTAAGAGTAATACTTACTTTAAAGTTTGAATATTTAATATTTGATTCGTCCTTCATAATCTTCACAATATATTCATTAACTACAGTTGGGGCTTATTGTCTATTTCTAATCATTGTACTACAATATTTATATTTAAAAAATTAATTTTGGACCTAACTCAGTGCAGCGAAAAAATTACAACTTACTACTATGAGGTAAGTATAACTGTATAAGGAGACAATAACTCATTCCGTTAATGCAACCAATGCGGGCCAAATTAACACCCTTTCGCATGCTCAGCCAGGACAAACCCCGTCGAATAGTCGTGGTGCAAATTAGCTGGCTAGGCACCAATGCGGCAATGCTATTTCTTTTAAAAAAAAGGATCTTGCTAGTATCTCTTGGATTTGTTGATATATATTTTGTGTCACATAATTTGCCACATTTAAGGTTACCACTTCTAATTTCTTTGGATTGCAATTTGTCTAGCTACTTGAGTTGATACAAAATATCTTCTTTCAGTACTTCAGGTAGCTGCAGCGAGAGAGTATTTGTTATAGTTATGCAACTACAACGTGACAGAAGGAGTCAATTCGAAATGGGACCTGGTACGTATAGAAAGGTGGAAAATACAATATTTCAAAACTCAGGTATAATGCAACTTCTGGGAATTTTTGTATATCATTCTTTTTAGGTGCATGGTATGCTTGCATTAGGTTAGAGTGCGTACATCACACCTCTTGGGGTGGGGTCTTTCCCCGGACCCTGCATGAACGCGGAATGTTTTGTGCACCGGGCTGCCCTATTCTTTATTGGTGCATTGCACTAACCGTTTGATATTAATGAAGCAAATCATTCCTTTTATTAACAGATAGTGATTACAAGAGACAAGACAATCATGGAGTAGGATTTATGTCTTCAATGACAAGTGAAAATGTAACAACAGCTGATCAATTTGAACTGATTGGCCAGCCTTCAATTGTGAGCAATACTCTTCTCCTACCTCTTTAATTTTATGTGAAATGTGATTGGAATTAAATATTTACGCAACGTTCATTATATAATATTCAGGCATTCAATTCATATCCTTATTCAGAATCACAAAATGTTGAAAGACTGAATCATAGTAGAATGATTTTGCCCCTTGAAGTGACAGAGGAGCCTATGTATGTAAATGCCAAGCAGTATCATGGAATTCTAAGGCGAAGGCAACTGCGTGCAAAGGCTGTTTTGGAGCAAAAAGTTGTAAAATCTAGAAAGGTAAGTAGTCTTTCTGTTTTACATGCGTTAGATTATAGATGAAGAAGGAAGAAAAGGCTTGAGCTATGATATGATCCTGTCTCAAAAGAGTGATTTGCCTGTCTATAAGGTTAGCGGACAACGCCTGAGCCGGGGGGTGCTTGTGGGGGAGGGGGGGGGGGGTGTGTGCCACGACGAAACAAGGGAATGAAAGGCCGCTTTGCGTTGGATGCTCTTTAACCTCCCCACAATGATGGCTTCGTTGTCTTGAGGAGCGTTGAAGCTTGCTTCTTCTCCAGAGTTTTCTTGGTCATCAATACGACCTGTTCTTAATAGAACCGATCTTATTCTCTGAACAATCGGAATTTCGTACTTCTGTCGGATCCTCCCTATCTCCTGATCGAGCTTGTGTAGGTAGATGTTGCCTGGTAGGGCCGATAGTAATACACTGTGTGGGATGGAGTAAGGGCCCTTCTCACCTCCTACGAGTCGGCTCGTTTTGGATATAACAAGCCTGTTATCAGTTGAATATTTGTTTGTCAAGTCTCCTTTATAGTTGCTATAACAAGAAGGAAGAAAAGTTTTGGATATAAGAACATGCAGAAAGCTCAAATTTTTGCTAAAAGTTTTGGCAAGTTTAAAGAAAATAAAGTTAAATGCCCCCACATTGATTACATGTTCTTATATGTTCACATCTGCTACTATATATTAGGAAAGTGATGATGATTTAGCATATATATACAAATCCATAGTAATCTAGAGTAACCGAGTTCAAAATGAATGTGATCTAATTATACGTATACATTAGTTTGAGCCGAAAGCAATAGATTCAGTTGAATGCACAAAACTTGGAGAGTAACTGGTGTTTTTTCTTCAAATGCATATACATGATCAGCCTTATCTTCATGAATCTCGGCATCGGCATGCAATGAGAAGAGCTAGAGATGGTGGAGGCAGATTTCTCAACACAAAGAAGAAACAACCTACTACAAATGGCAATAATAATGCAGCATCTTCAAGTAAAAGCAAAGAGTCTTGTGCTTCAGAAATCTTTATGGACTCTGATTCTTGTCAAAGCTATCTCAACTCATCAGGACATATTGGATCATTCAATAGCACTGCTGATCATGTCCAATTAGGTTGTTGTCATTATCAGTGGAATCTCAATGACAATAATGTCCATTGCATGCAATCTGAAGCTGCTTCTAATCTCCAGCATTTCTGAAACAATGCACTAAAAAGGCACTTAATTATACCATCTGAATGATATACTAGTACTAGTTTAATTTGCCTTTTTTGGGAGTTATGTACATATCCAATATCCCTGATAGATGCACAACTTTTTATCTGTAATAAACACTAGTATTGTTACAATACTAAGTTTTTGGGTTTTGTTTTGTGCAATGGGGTTGAATTGCCCATATATATTTATCCGCACCGGGTGTTTTCACCAAGCCAATATATGCATGACGTGTGTTTGGAAATAGAGTTCCATCACCATATATATAATGCATATATCTTTACATATATGCAATCTGTCCAATTATTCATCATATAAAGTGAGTTTCATTTGAGGGAAATTTTAATCTGCCATATATAAATACAAGAAATACCAAATAAAAAGCGAGGTGATCATTTTATCGGTTATTTCAGTTCTACGACATTTTACGGAAGATAAATTGATAGTGACATGCACATGAGATCAATAAAAAAATAAAAAATTTATATATGATCATTTTCTTCAATTCAAATTTCAACAAGTTATACGAAATTTCAACAAGTTCCCTCTCCGCCTTTAGTACATTCTATTGGAACCAACTTATTGAAAAATTATGTATATATTATCGAAAGTACATAAGTTAGATTAATTTTCAAGAACAGAAGCTTATAATAGTTATGTAAGAAGTTAGAAATTTGCGCACATATTTTTTTATTATATAGTTATTATAAAAACTATATTAAAAATGAAACTATAAGTTTCTTAATTTTGACATTGCATTTTATAACAAGCTCGATGAATCATTTAAGAATATATTTGAAGAAATAAATAGTTAATATTTGCAAAAAGTGTGAAAGCAACCAGAACACCTACTAAATTCATATGTGGAAGGTGACTAGCATATATAACGAGTCATGAATCCTAACTTGAATATCACAGTTCAAAAGTGTACATTAAAAGTGGGTCTTTAATTATCCATGATCGCACACATGGCAACACATGGTTATTTTAGTGGATTCAATCACAAATGTTCATTATGTTATGTTCTATCGGATTAGTTAAAAGATTTTGGATTTAGTGGACTTCATCAATCAGAAGTTTATCAACCACGCATTTGGGATTATATGTTATTCCTCATTGTTCGCTTTTAGGCTTTGATCCTCGTTAAATGTTATTGGAAAATACAAACATCTCAATATTAGTAGCTATTTCTTGAAAATATCAAGAAGATAAAAAAGTAAATTAGTAACACTACTAAAAAAAAAAAATTAGGGACGGACAATAGGGATGGCTAGCCGTGTCTAAAGGCAATGTATGGACGGGCTACGCAACAGCTAAGTCCGTCCGTAAACCGGTCGACGTTAATCACTTAGGGACGACTGTCCGTCCCTATTACAGACCGCTTGTGCGACGGCTAGCCCTCCCTACTACGTGAAATATGAAATATATATTTTCGTTTAGGGAGGGCTGCCGGTCGCTGATTTTAATTTCCTAGACAGATAGGGACGACTAGCCGTCCCTAACCTATAAATTTTAATTTTTTGAATGTGCTCCATTGGAATTTCTGTAGCATCTCAAAAGAAGCAAATTATCACCGACGCGTATAATAAGCTATAATATTTTGCAAAATTTATGTTATAATTATTAAAATTATAATAATATAATCATCTATATATATAAGCTGTAATAATTCTCCAAAAATGAAAATATATTCAAGAAAAAATATCGAAATACTCACAAATAAATCGTAGATCTAAAACTAAAATACTCATAAATATAAAAGTAAAACTCACTTGTTACCAGCGGTAGCCTTAGATTTATCTCCTTTCATGATATTACCTGTAAAACAAACAAATAAAACCAGTTCGAATCGGTTCAAAATTGGTTATAAACGGTTAAAATATGTAAAACTCGGGCGAGTCGCCGCCGAGTTAATATATTATTACCTTTTAGGTTTTTTTTTAGAGAGAATAATAAGAGAGATATTTTTTAAAGTATAAATGAAGAAGGTGAGTTGTGACTGAAGAGAGAGGTGTTTTAAGGAAGAAGATAGAGGTTTTTGTGTGGCTGCTGGTATGTTTTATTTCTAATATGCTGGAATTTAACGGAAGGGTTAGGGACGGCTAGCCGTCTCTAAGAAAATAGGGAGGGCTAGCCGTCTCTAACATTTTTATTTTTAAAATTGTATTTTTTTCTAATTTGTTTGAAATTAACGCAATTAGTGTCGTCTCTAAGAAAATAGGCAGGGATGGCCGTCTCTAACTTTTTTATTTTTTAAAATTATATTTTTTCTGATTTGTTTGAAAGTAACGCAGTTAGTTAGCCGTCTCTAAGAAAATAGGGAGGGCTGGTCGTGTCTAACTTTTTTTAAAAAAATTATATTTTTTCTGTTTTGTTTGAAATTAACGCAGTTAGTTAGGGACGGCTAGCCGTCTCTAAGAAAATAGAGAAGGCTGGTCGTCTCTAACTTTTTTAGTTTTTTAAATTATATTTTTTCTGATTTGTTTGAAGTTAACGCAGTTAGTTAAGGAAGGCTAGCCGTCTCTAAGAAAATAGGGAGGATTGGCCGTCTCTAGCTCGTTTATTTTTTAAAATTGTCAGAAGCTTAGGGACGGCTATCCCTCTCTACGCGAATAGGGACGGCTAGCCGTCTCTACCCTTCCGTCCCTAAATCGAGTTTTTCTAATAGTGTAAAAATTCTATCCTTATTTATGATTTTTTTAAGGTGTGTACAAAGTTAACTTTTACAATTAAAATGGACCAGTGAGTATGTTTTATCCTTAGATGTCTAGTCAACTTAATTGGTTCCGCCATTTACTTGCTACTCCCTCCGTTCCAATTTATGTGGCAGCATTTCCTTATTCATCTGTTCCAAAAAGAATGGCAGCATTCTAAATTTGGTAACAATTTAACTTTAAAATTATAGTTTTTCCATTAGTGAAATGATTTACAACCACACAAACATATTTACTTTATTTTATACCACAAGTTTCAAAAGTCTTCCTTTATTTCTTAAACTTTGTGCCGAGTCAAACTATGACACATAAAATGGAACGGAGGGGGTAATTTTTAATATATATATTTTCCAAATACACTTCATTAATTTGAAAGCATTCGTTGTAGAGATAATAAGAATCAAGGTTGAATATAATAGTGAGAATGATTTTGCAATAATTTCAAAATTTGCAAGTAGAAGTAGTGCTTATGGCCAAATCTCTATTTATTTCTAAATACACGTCTCTAAGCTAACTATATTTGAATATTAAAAAGTGAAAACCAATGTTTTAATTTTGGTTAAATAAGTGATCACATTAGAGTTACATATACGAAATAGTCATTCTCACAATTCTAAAATGGTCTGATCCCTGATGCGGTGCATAATATGTATATTCTGGTATTGATTTCTCACTACTTTTGACTTGGTTTTGTGTGATTTACGTTCTTACGATGATTAAAGTGAGTTAATTTATTAATTTGATGTGTTTGGATGATGTAGGAATGAATTGGAGCAAAAAAGACTCAATTTGGATGAAAAAGGGTGAAGCTACAGTTGAAACACCCGTGCATGCTTTGCAGGGAGTGTTTCACTTGGGAGAGGCAGCTGGCACAGCCATCGGCGACCAGTGTTTCGGCTGGGATGTTTTTCCATCCGATTTTGGAGAAGCCAGAAACGAATTTTACCTATCCTATTCCATATAAAAGCTCTAAAAACACACTTTGGAGGGAATCTTTGGACTCTTGGAGGCAAGGAACACACAAGGAGGCGTGGGATTAAAGACTTGAAGATGAAGAGTTCTTTCTTCCATTATTTCTTCTCCTTTATAGTTTATTCATTCATGATTATTCTTGATTTGTTCTTGATGACCATGAGTGGCTAAATTACCCATTCTAGGGTTGATTGAACCACTCCAATACTATGTGAATTGATTAATTGATTTTGATGAATGAAACTTGATTATTCTTCCTATCTAAGTATTTACGTTTTGTTTGCTAATCGATTGAAAGGGCCCCCAATTGATTGTCCCCTTTATCCTTGTACGTTTAGGAATAAATTCACGAGTTAGGGTTAAATGCGTAGCAATATTTCAACCTAAAACCAAGGAATTACTTAGGTTGTCAATAGGGTGAGTTGTGACCACCGAGCCCGATTGTGAACCATACTTCTAGTCCTAAACATCTTCATTAATTAATTGGAAGATTAGTTAGTGAAAGTCGTAGCTAGTGCACGGAAGTGGTTAGTTGTGAATTTGGAGCAAGTGTTCAATAGGAAGAACCAAGTTGAATTTGTTGGATCATTAGTCAATCACATAGGTAGGAGTCGGTGTAAATCAATTCTAGGCTTTTAATATCCTTGCTTGGTTACTTTTTATTATTTTGCTATTTACCTTATTGTTATTTAGTTTCTACTTTAAAACCATCATTAAAATATAAACTCTTGAAGTTGGTTGATTAGATAAATTAGTTAGATTAACGACTGAATTACGAGTGTTCTCTGTGGGATTCGACCTCGGGGCTTTAAATACCGAGCTATATTCGCCGCGACCACTTAGTCCCTTTTATAGGGCGTAGTTGGGCGTGATCAAATTTTGGCGTCGTTGCCAGGGAACACAGTGTTATTTTAGTTGTTAGGATAGCTGAATTGTTTATTCAATTAACTTCGTTTCTGTACATATTCTTTTTTTTAGATTAAAAAAAACATGGCATTAGAAAATAACATGTGGTTAGGTGATCATTATTATGGTTGTACTAATACGTCTTATTCTTCCCCGAGCCTCTATTATGATGATTTTTCTTTCTCTTATGATAACAGTTGGTACAATGAAGTAGAGGATGATGAGGAAGAATACGAAGCTGAACTGAAGAAGGTTTGGGACAAATGTAGACCACAACTAAGCCAGATAGAAGCTCAAGTGAATCAGTTGGCTACACTATTGGGAATTCAACTAACTAGCCAAGAAGACGTGGAATTAGAAGAAGAAATCATGGCTATTGTAGAAGATCTAAAGCGTGAATTTCCATTAGATGAGAGAAGGGTTGAAAGCCAACCATCTAGCCATATGGTGTGTGAAGATGCCGATGAAGAAAATGTGGTACTAGAGTTAGACAATAAAATTAAAGCTGAAATTGTAGTTAACTCTAACTCGTACCAGAAAGAGGATGTGATCGATGAATCAAAGTGTGAGCGGGTTGTACCGCATTCTTGACACTTTTCTACATTGATTTTAGAAGGGGACATGGAAATTAATCCTTCTGAGACGATTGAAGAGTTGAAGGATGATGTGTGTAATGCTTACACTCTCAAATTTTTGATGCCATCTATGCACGATGAAAATCCTCGTTTGAAGGCCAGCGAATACAACATAATATATTTGGTGTTTGGCCAAGAGAATAGCCAAAAATATAAAGATATTCCTGATTTAGCGGCTTCACACAGATACTTGGTTTTTAGCATGCAAGATCTTGTGCCACCTCAAGAGCATACACGGGTAGGTAAATTGCAGTTGGGGAGGCAATACACAAGTTCGAGTTGGAGGAAAAAGTGTTGATAATAAGTGAAGTCGTGCCACGACTATAACTAAGGCGCTTCTTGGGAGGCAACCCATGTTTTAGTATTATTTCTTTTCTTTTCGTAATTAGTTTATGTTTTCGTTTTGAAAAAAAAAAAAGGTTTGGATTGATGCAATTGCTAACGTGCACGCGCAATGCTTTCATGCAGGTGAATGGGACTCAGAGAAAAATTGATGTGGGTGCCACGGTTGGCCATTGTGTAATCGGTAAAGTTAATCACGGCATTCCCGTGAAATTGAGGTTTGTAGGCAGGTAAAACGATGAAATTTCGTATGTTTCTGCCTGTGATGGCCAAGGGTGATGTTAGAAAGCTTCGCGGGATGCTTCAATTTAATATTTTTGCTCGAACCAGGTAAAAAAACATGAGTTCCGTTGGCCAAAATCGATTTTCCAAAGCATGCACCAGTGTTTCGGATAGTTTTCATGAACTCTCAGTCGAAACACTCATGCATGCCCCGCGCCGATGAGTGTTTCGGATACCTCATTGTAAAAAAAAAATGTTCAGTGTTCATTTTCGAAGGCATGCACCGCTGTTTCGGAGTTTTAATAAAACAACACAGCCGAAACACTCCCCCCATGCGCCGCGCCAGGGAGTGTTTCGGCCCTTAAGTGCTTTAATTTTTTCCCACGCCCTCTTAACTTCACACAAACAAGAACCCTTCCCTTCCAACCCCCCCCCCCCCCCTCCTCATTGATTCCTTCACTCCTCTACAAGTCTAAGGTATGTTTTCTTGATTATCATTATGAGTTTCACCTACTTATGTTGGATTTCAATGGTGCCCTGGCCTTCATATACATGTTTTTGTTCACTAGTTCAACTAGCACTTTATCTTGCTTTTGGTTTATTAAGTGCATAAACAATTTGAATGTGTTGTTCATATGGTTGGAGAGTGTGGTGATACACTAATTTTGATAGGAATGGTAAGCTCCCGGAGTTGGGAAGTGGAATCACAAACAAATTGCACATATACATGTTATACATCACAGAGCACGCAAGGTGTTTGACAAAATGCCCTAATGAGCTTTTTGTGAATTCGGCCAAGTCTGAGTAACCGAATCAACCACGGGGCATATATTGAATACATTAGGATTAAAATTTGAAGTTTGGGGGCTCGTTAGGAGCATCTAACCTCGTGGAATTGTTTAAGGCAAGTTCTTTCAAATGACTACACTTCTATGGGATACTTGCTATGTGCACATCGTTTGATTTTCCCATGAACGCAATTGTTTGATATGATGGTTGTGGCTTGTATTTTTGCCTTAGTTGTCGCCATGGCTTCAAATTCTAAGTGTGGGGTGCTTGCACCCCATTTGAGCACACTAGCCGATTTAAATAAGTTTGTTTGCTTGCAAAAGTAATTGCGCGCTAGTGAGGGAAGTCTGAGTACCTCGTTTACCACCCCTGATTAGTTACCCGAGTGCATTGAGGATATTGCACAATTTTAAGTGTGGGGTGGGGTATCTTGATTTGTAGCTGTATTTTTACTGCTTTAGTTTTTTTTGTTTTGTTTAGATTAGTGGCTTAATCTTTGGGTTTTCTTTTGACCACGATTCTTTCCCGAGAATGCCTTTTATTTTGAACCGGGTACTTTTGATGATTTTTAAATAGTAGTTGGTTGTAATAACAAAGAGAAGAAAGAATAAATTTCCTAGTTTGATTCATTGTGTCTGAAGCCTGACACATTGTATGATGGAAAAACGAACCATTAGGAGAGTACAGAAGGGCCTGATTCCTAGCATTAACTCAAGCGCGCTTGACTAAGTTTAGGGTGTCCACTATGGAATTATTGAGCACTTTGTTTTTCCCTATGTATGTTGGTAGTGTAAACATGACCTTTGATTAAGAGATGAAGAGAGTGAGCTTAAGAAAAAATCTGAGAGATAAGTGAGCTAAAATGATTTAAAACAACCATTTGAGAGCCTATGAAAGGGTATGAAGCAAGGGGGTAGATGAAACAGAAAGAGAGAAAAAAAATTAGAAAGGAATTGTGCAAAGAAAGAAAAAGTAGAGATGAATAAAGGATGGGGGCAATGTTCCTATGCTCGGTTAAGGGTGAATACAAAAGCCTTGAGTATGAACACGCCAAAGGCACCCTAGTGAGGTTGAATTTCTAGGTCTCCAATCATCCAAATATTGTGAAATGTATGAATAATACCCCATTGTTGACCCTTGAGGCTTGAGGTGAAGTTGAAATTCGAGCGTGTGATTATGAGTAAAAAATGTTGAATTGAGCAAACTCTCTATACACTTGCCACTAGGTCCACTGTTCTTTATTGAAATTGTAGGGAGGAACGATCACACACACACTGTGGACCCTTGAATGTATGTTACTTGCGCAAGAGTTAAGCTAGTGCATCAATCTTGTTCTCAAATGTGCTTGATGGTTTGTGATCTTGATATTGTTGAGGGCTTTAGCATTTTGAGTTAGACTAAGGTATGTGAAAGAAGAACTCTTGTGTATTGAGCATGAATGAAGCCTTGTGTGTGGTAATATCGTTTGGAGTCTTGTATTAGTGGTTGATTTGTCCAAGTGGGTTGTGAGTTAGATTGCTCGAGGACAAGCAAAACTCTAAGTGTGGGGTGTTGATGCGGTGCATAATATGTATATTCTGGCATAGATTTCTCACTACTTTTGACTTGGTTTTGTGTGATTTACGTTCTTACGATGATTAAAGTGAGTTAATTTATTAATTTGATGTGTTTGGATGATGTAGGAATGAATTGGAGCAAAAAAGACTCAATTTGGATGAAAAAGGGTGAAGCTACAGTTGAAACACCCGTGCATGCTTTGCAGGGAGTGTTTCACTTGGGAGAGGCAGCTGGCACAGCCATCGGCGACCAGTGTTTCGGCTGGGATGTTTTCCCAGCCGATTTTGGAGAAGCCAGAAACGAATTTTACCTATCCTATTCCATATAAAAGCTCTAAAAACACACTTTGGAGGGAATCTTTGGACTCTTGGAGGCAAGGAACACACAAGGAGGCGTGGGATTAAAGACTTGAAGATGAAGAGTTCTTTCTTCCATTATTTCTTCTCCTTTATAGTTTATTCATTCATGATTATTCTTGATTTGTTCTTGATGACCATGAGTGGCTAAATTACCCATTCTCGGGTTGATTGAACCATTCCAATACTATGTGAATTGATTAATTGATTTTGATGAATGAAACTTGATTATTTTTCTTATCTAAGTATTTACGTTTTGTTTGCTAATTGATTGGAAGGGCCCCCAATTGATTGTCTCCTTTATCCTTGTGCGTTTAGGAATAAATTCACGAGTTAGGGTTAAATGCTTAGCAATATTTCAACCTAAAACCAAGGAATTACTTAGGTTGTCAATAGGGTGAGTCGTGACCACCGAGCCCGATTGTGAACCATACTTCTAGTCCTAAACATCTTCATTAATTAATTGGAAGATTAGTTAGTGAAAGTCATAGCTAGTGCACGGAAGTGGTTAGTTGTGAATTTGGAGCAAGTGTTCAATAGGAAGAACCAAGTTGAATTTGTTGAATCATTAGTCAATCACATAGGTAGGAGTCGGTGTAAATCAATTCTAGGCTTTTAATATCCTTGCTTGGTTACTTTTTATTATTTTGCTATTTACCTTATTGTTATTTAGTTTCTACTTTAAAACCATCATTAAAATATAAACTCTTGAAGTTGGTTGATTAGATAAATTAGTTAGATTAACGACTGAATTATGAGTGTTCTCTGTGGGATTCGACCTCGGGGCTTTAAATACCGAGCTATATTTACCGCGACCGCTTAGTCCCTTTTATAGGGCGTAGTTGGGCGTGATCAATCCCTTCAACCTTAATTATCTAAATTAAAAACATTAAGTTCGGACAGTGAGAATAAAAATGATTTGAATAAAATGATTTTGATAGAGAGCGTTCTACTTTCTTTGTAGATCTACATCTACCTAATGAATCTAGATCAATCGTACCAACGTGATTTTTGAAAGACATTTCATCATGTAAAGAAATACTAGCTTAGAAGTGTAGTTTTGTCAGATCAAATATATGTAAGCTACAGGCCAAGAACAAACTTTAGAATTGTAACTGAAAGGTTTTTATTTACGTTATGGTCTTTGGACAGACTCCCAAGTTAAATAAGACAACCAATAAAAATTATAGACAAAAAATAAAACAAAATAAGAAAATTATTTAAAGATTGAATAAGAAGAAGGACCGACCAATATCCGTTTTTCCTTTATTTATATGCCTAACTAATGGTCTCCATGTTGGTCTCAGTGTAATATGCTACTATAACGCAGATGCTCTAATCTTACCAAGTTATATTGTATGTAAAAAAAGATTTGCAATCAAGCAAATATCTTGTAAACTAATTAGGATCGTGGCGCAAAAAAATTCATTGCATGTACTCGTATAACACTGGTTATGAATTTTTGTCTCAACTTAAGAATGATTTAGCAGATGGTTTTGGAGGCAGCACTTCAAGTTATAAATTGACAAGTGTTGCCTCTTCGGGGAAATATAAAGGGCAAGTGATGTCTGCAAAGATATTAAAGGGGTAAGTGCTGGCGAGGCAACACTTCAAGTTATCTGGGAGAATATGAGAAGAGATAAAAAAGGCAAGTGTTGCCTATACAAGAGGGGTCAAAGTGAAGCGTTATCAGAGGCAGCACTTACGAGAAAGGGAGGGCGGGATGCAGGCGTCAATATAAGATTTCTTGGGAGTATTTCCGTCCAGAATTTATTTATTAAAATTAGCAAAGGTCATTCTTTCAAAATTGCTTTAAACAGGGTCAATAAGTCAAACCACTGCCTATGATGTTATAGTTTTGCAAATTGCCCACCGTGACGTGGAAAAAAATTTATACAATTAGGTTGGATTATGCGATCTTGTAAAAACTAATCTGCGAAACTTCCCCTTAAGCTGATCAAGCTACTGATCACTCTGGTCACCCGGATCTTGCTGACTCTATTAAATCGGAGAATTCTGATGCTGTCTCACATAAACTCCTCAATAGTTCCACCCCTCCCTCCTTGACCCAGACATGAACTAATCTTTCTCTCTCCCGAATGTATGCCCGGTTTTCGTCGAATCTTTTTTATCACCTTCAAAAACAAACCGGAATTCTTTTTTATCACCTTCAAAAACAAACCGGAATTCCGTCTTGACATGATAAATAGTGATGTCCACCTGCAGAGTGTAGTCCTCCCTGCAGCCTTGAAGTAGACTTTTTTTCGAGTCTGATCTTATTCCCAAAGCCTTTTTGACTTGATTTTGATTTTTCTCTCGAATTTAGGCTTATTTCCTTTTAAAATATTTTCCACTAATTAATTTGATTACATATTGTTAGCTCCTTTTAAGGAAGATACTATTTATCATCACGAATTATATAAATTTTAAACTCGAGACATATGATTAAAGACGAAGGGATTCTATCCTATCCCACTACACCCTCGTCACTAGTAAGTTAGTAGAGACTCTAGTGGACAAGAATCTAATAAGTACAAATTTTGTTACTTTGAAGGGGGAGTTTGAAACAATTAGTAAAGTTGTATTCGTGTAACTTATAGGTCACGAGTTTAAGCATTGAAAACAACCACTAATACTTGATGCACGGGACTAACAACCACTAATACTTGATGCATTGGACTCTGGATGAATAGGAGATGTTTAATCACTATAATAAATGAGTGAATTAAGAGATAGCAAAGAAAGCGAAAGAAAGAAAGCATAGGAAATGGCGAAGAAAAAAGAGGAAGAAGAACAAACTCTTGTTGAGTTCTCACTACTTTCTCCTTTTACTTCTCCCTCACTCTCTTTTCTCTCTTTGCATCTCTAAAAATCAACTCTTTGTCTTTCTATATATATACATAGCCTAATTACACATGTATACATTAACATGAAAAAGTGTAGAACTCAATTCATTATACTTTTGTTATAACTATGGTGTTAGGGCTAGTTTGCATGCACCTCGATTAATTTTATAAGAGTATCTGTTACTTTCCGCCAACACAGGTACCGGTTAATTCTGTCCACCAAGACATCAGTTTGTCATTTCTGATGTTCAGTTCTTGTACTGCTGCACATTTATAGGCATAAATATGTGAGTAAAATTAATATTTTAAATTTTAAAAGTGGATGAATTAATATGTATGCATGTAACTACTTGACCTTTTCTTTTATCAGTAGTTCTAGTTATAATGATTTGATTTTTATTTGTGATTCTCTTCTTGGCTATGTAAAAAAGAAAAGGATTTTTTTGAGCTCGAGTGTCTATCGGAAACTACATTTCTACCTCACACAAGGTAGGGGTAAGTTCTGCGTACACCTCACCCTCTCCGGACAATACTCGTGAGATCATATTGGGTATGTTGTTGTTATTGTTGTTGTGTCTCTTCTTGGCTGTTCTTCTTTGTTTTCATTGATTTTTCAAGTTATTTTTCTATTTTATTATACTATAATTTGTTATTTCTTGGAGACCCTTTATTTTGTTTTCTTTTTGAAGCATATTGTTTTTTGGTTTGAATGGTCAGCTTAAGTTGCCAAGAAAAGGTACCAAAAGAAATAAAGGGACAATCTTTAGTTCTTGAGGTTGTAGAATTTTTCCTTTTAATTTGGGAAAAATTAAAAAAATTGATCAACAAAAGTAGTACTATGTGAATTTATATGTTGAGTTGCCTAAAGATTGAGTCTTGATGTGTATAGTATTCTTGATTATTTGTTCTTATTTGTACAGTCCTTTGTGAAAATCTGTAAAGGTGGAACTGCTTCTTGACTTGCTATTGAAGTTGAACTCTTTATCCTGTATGATTAAATGTTTTATAGTCGTAACTTGCATATATATACTTGGTCGGTCCGGTCCATTGAATTGTCACAGGAACATAGCTTCTTCTGTGTTGCTGTTTATTTGTAGTGACAGATTTTGCTTGATTTGTTGTGTTCTGATTCTAATTTCTAGCTTTCTTCTTTTTCAGTTCGAGAAGAAAGTGTGTCCTCTCGATTGCAGCTGTTAAAAGAGATTGTTATGGTTCTATAAATCAGCTTTGGTATTCGTTAAACCACAAACATGAACATGAATCATCAGACTGTTGAAACTGAAGATACTTTCACTAGCTTGCTTGAATGTGCAGCCAACAACGAGATAGACGCTTTTGAAAGATGGATCGAGCGTGATTTATCCAGTGTTCATGAGGTTGGTCTGTGGTATGGGCGCCAAAAGGGCTCAAAACAAATGGTTCTCGAGCATAGAACTCCTTTGATGGTTGCTGCTATCTATGGTAGTATTGATATTCTCGTACTGATTCTATCTTTACCTGGAGGTGATGTGAATCATTCTTGTGGCCGTGATAATAGCACTGCCCTTCATTGTGCTGCCTCTGGTGGATCTTTGAATGCTGCTGATGCTATCAAACTGCTGTTAGAAGCTGGTGCTGACCCAAACTTTAAAGATGCCAATGGTCATCGCCCTCGTGATGTTATAGTTGTTTCTCCAAAGTTCCACACAATGAAATCTTGCCTAGAGAATCTTCTCAAAACTGATGCTATTGGAGACTGCAATCTGAGGTTGTCTATTGCCACTTCGAGGTCAAATTCTCCTCCACTTTCGCCTTCTCCTGGAAATAGATCACCATCTTCTGCTTCAGACACAACTTCTTCCCCAAGAAGTGCAAAGTCTAACGACCTCCCCATGCACTTGACTTTGGAGGAGAAAGAATACCCTATTGATCCCTCCTTGCCTGACATAAAAAACAGCATCTATACCACAGATGAATTCAGGATGTTCTCATTTAAGATCAGGCCTTGCTCTCGTGCATACTCCCATGATTGGACTGAATGTCCATTTGTCCATCCAGGCGAAAATGCTCGAAGAAGAGATCCAAGAAAGTACCACTACAGCTCTGTACCGTGTCCTGAGTTTCGCAAGGGAGCTTGCCAACGAGGGGATATGTGTGAGTATGCTCATGGGGTTTTTGAGTGCTGGTTACATCCTGCTCAATATCGAACTCGGATTTGCAAAGATGGTACCGAGTGCAATAGAAGAGTCTGTTTCTTTGCCCACACACAGGAGGAACTCAGGCCACTGTATGTCTCTACTGGTTATGTTCCCTCACCTCGATCAAATACTTCAGCTGTCAATGCCATAGATTTTGCTGCTGCCAGGGGCCTAATACCACGTTCTCCTTCCTCGGTCTCTGTCATGTCCCCATCACCTTTCACTCCTCCGATGTCTCCCTCAGCGAATGGAGTTTCAAACATGGTGGGTTGGCCCCAACAAAATGTCCCAGCATTGCATCTTCCTGGCAGCAATCTTCAGTCCAGTCGCTTGCGGTCCTCACTGAATGCAAGAGAAATCGCTGCTGAAGACTTGCCTATGTTGTCAGATTTTGATGTGCAGCAACAGAAGCTACTAAATGAATTGTCTTGCCTATCGCATTCCAGCGTGAATGCTAATTCTTCTAACCGTTCAGTCCGTCCTAAGACCTTAACCCCTTCAAATCTTGAGGATTTATTTTTTGCTGAGAGCTCATCTCCTAGATATCCTGAACAAGCATTAGCTCAAGCTGTCTTTTCCCCTACCCACAGCTCTGCACTTTTCAATCAATTCCAGCAGCAGCAGGCCATGTCATCTCCAATCAATACAAAATTTTCACCAAAAAATGCAGACAATCGTCTATTGCAGGCCTCTTTTGGAGTTCCATCATCGCGGAAAATGTCTCCCCGAGGGATGGAACCAATCTCACCAATGAGTTCCCGTGTCTCAATACTTTCTCAAAGTGACAAGAAGCATCAGTTTAGGAGTCTCAGCTCTCGTGATCTTGGCTCCAGTGCCTCTGCCATTGTTGGCTCTCCATCAGATACTTGGTCAAACTGGGGTACAACTACGGGAAAACCAGACTGGGCTGTCAATACTGAGGAGTTTGGTAAGCTAAGGAGATCATCATCATTTGAGCTTGCCAACAACGGAGAGGAGCCTGATCTATCGTGGGTTCAATCTCTTGTCAAAGAACCACCACAGGAAATTAAGGACAAATCTGCATCTCGTGTTCTAGGCCTTACAGGTGTTGGTGCAGATATCAGCAAAGGCTCAACGTCGATTTCACAGATTGAACAACTCGATCAACTGGGCGCATGGATGGAGCAAATGAAGCTTGATCATCTAATAGCTCAGTGAAAGCATCGTTCGGTCAAAATCTCATTTTGACCGATCCTTGACGTCCTCAAAGCATAAGGTTTTGGTAAATAGTAGCAACTGTAAACAGAGAAGAAGCCAGCAGCAAGAAGGTTCAAAATTCTGATTTTTTTTTCTAATATGTATTTATTATTTAAAGCAGGTAATATTAAGGTGATCTCTCTCCAACATTACTTAATGTAGGTCACTTTTAGTAGGATTATTCATAGTACTGAAAGCAGTAGTCATTTTTTTGACAATTCTGTATCATGACATGAAGTTATCATAAATGTGAAATCTGATAAAAGTTTTTATTTTTCGGGCCACCTTTCTGAATTTTGATGCTGTGGCTTGGAATAATGTTAGTGCTGGAAAGTCCTGTGTAAAGGTAGATGGAAAAGTTCTTTTGATGTAACATGAAGTTCAAAGTAATTGGAATTGGAATTAGAACTCATATTCCTGTACTTGATACATTTATTTTATCCTTAGATATGCTTATCCTTTGTGTTTCCAACAGCACAAGTTAGTATATTTGTTTTAGGATCCAAAGGTATGGCCTAGCGATCAAGTAGATACTAAGCCACTTGGAGAAAGTTACGTGCTACCTGTGTGGTATAGGTATCCGATGGAATAGTCGATGTACGCAAATTGATCCGAACACTATCATTATAAAAAATGATGTGGTGGATTCTTACTTACAAGACATGGAATACATTTATCTTGGAGAGTGGTGGATTTGTATTTAAAAGACATGGAAAACATGAGTTGTGGTGGATTCCAAATCCCAAAAGTTAGATTTGGGGCTTGTGGAGGATATGGACATGAAGGATGGTATGGGAAAAAGGCTTATTTATTCTTGTTGGGAGTACAGATGCTGTGGTGAATTTTTTATTAGCTTGGCTATAAAAAATTTATTCTTTCTTGATTTGTTTGAAACGACAAATACTTTGAAACAATTAATTTTAGCAAAAGTGACGAGCAAATATGATCGGAGGGAGTACTATCTTTTTAACGAGAAATTTGTATCAAGATAAGCTGCCTACAATAAACCCTTCTGGGATGCGTCCCTTTTCCGATCTTGCGTGTTCGAGGGATGCTTCATGCACCGTGTTGCATACCCTAAACTTGCATCCTTTGGATATACAGGTGGAGAAGTAATACTTCGACTAAACCATATCCTTTGGAAACAAACCATCATTACAATCCTTAGAGAGGGGTTTCCTTGTGTGATAATAGTCCAAGTATTTGCTTCTTTTGTTATCATATTTGTGCAAGTTCCCTTTAAATGATTTAGTCATCATCCTCCCTCGATCATCATTTATATTTGTGGCCTCAACCTTTGCCAACCCTATGACTCTATGGATATTGTGAGTAGGAAGTCATTGTCTCCAATCTTGTTTGGTTAAACTTTTACATTTTTTGACAAAACCAGAAGTTCATGGCTTTTGGCTAATGTTTCCAGCACATTATTGCTATGTAGGAGTACCTTGGATTAACGTGACTTCAATTGTATTAGAATGAAGCTTTAACATGTTCAGACAAGAGCGCCACCAAAAAAAAAAAAAAAAACAGTTTGGTGTTGTGTGGCTTTTTTGCTAGAGGATGGTAAATGGTAACTAGTTGTAGTGGTAATTTGCTTTATTTCAAGATTACAAATTCGATCTTTTAAGAAGGCTTAGCTTTAGATATTTTGCTCACGTGATAATATAAAATTTTTATTTACACCGACTGTGTATATAACTTAAAAAGGATTGAAGATATCAAGTGTCGATCAAAATTTGGACTGAATCGCTTAAAAAAAATCAGAAAGGTACTTGTTCTGGAAGCTTTAAATTGGTAAATATACAACTTCAGGTTATTTTCTTTTGAGATGCAAAATACAAGGAGCTCTAAAAGGTTGACTCCTCCTCCTCAAAGCTTGAAATGAGATTGAAAAATGCAATTAAAATGTTGTGTTCTGGAAAACATCATTATTAAAAACAAAAGAAAATAGATATCTGGTGAACCTTACTGCATAAGCAAACTAGAACAGCAAAGATCTGATGTAAACATGTTCCTAGAGATATTAAGACAGCAAGTGTACCTTACATTCAAAATGTTCATTGTAAATTGGCTATACAATTTCCATCTGTCATTGTTCAACAAGTGCTGCTAGAAGGTTCAACAGAAGTTAATACATCAGCAAGTAAAGAGGTTGCTGAACAAACTTGCAAGCAGACCTGAAAAGCTGCCATGGATATCGATCCCAGCCTTGCAGCTAATGAAGCTACCACAGTCACAGAGAATGTTACAGCTATCATATTCTCAGTATTAGAACGAATGCTGCATGAAGAAACAAGCAATCCTAACTTTTTACAAAATGGCAGACAAGATAGATATTCAAGTGACAGCAGTGGTTGAAACACGATTACAAGTAGCTCGTAAAATTAAAGGAAAAATAAAATAGAAACAACTGAGGTTGAATGCCAAGACCTACAAAAACTTGGTGTTATCCATTGAGACTACTTATATGAACGAAAGCTAATCTGCCTTAAGCATCTTATACTTAAGGCAGTAATCCGAAAGGATTAAGATAAGCAGAAGAACCAAGTAGTTTTATGCAAGATATGTTGAAACATATAGTAGGCATAACCAATAAAGATAACAATTTACTGGGAAATATCAAAGGCTACAGCTGCACCGGTGACACACATTTTGAATAGGAAATGAAAATTGGGTCTAAGACTACATTTGCTGCATGCCTGCATCTCCAATTACTGCATTGCTAAATGGAACCAGTAAGCACATTCTCTTCATTAATAATGCTCATAATAGGCATTCTTGATGTGCTTTGTTCTTCGTGATCAATCGACTTGGTTGTACTCATGGAAGGAGAGAGTGTAGGCTTGAATGAAGAAAAAAAATTTACTCGGTATCATTGATCATCATTGAACAAAAAGACTGTATCTTTAACATACATTGATGAAAAGGTACCAAGAAAAAGTTCAGAAATAATTTAAAATCAAGGACCAAGAATGCTTATGAACTTCTATTGATATCTCATTACTATAGCTAGTTTTACCAGCAAAATGAAACCTGAGAGCTAATTTTGATCTCTTTCCAATGCTTCATACAGATCTAATGCAGAATGAGGACTTTGAGCAAGGGCTAAAGCCATCAAATGGTATCGTAGAGTAGTATCGGGGAGCCCCAGCTGGACGGTTTCTATTTGGCCGTGCCTGAGGCTTCCACAAGAACTTGTGTGTCAAAATGAGGTCCTAAGAGTCTACATATATCCTGGCTCGTCAAGAGATATTCCAATTCACACATTGTATAGCAGTGTTGTTGATAATCTCCACACAGATCTTATACTCAAGTTCAGCTTCATGTCCTGCTCACTACTATCTATAATGAATCATCAGAGGTACATAGCCAATTATTACAAAAACCATAGTATTCAAACAAAAAAAAAAAACACAAACATTCCGAATAAAGTTGAAAATTGTTTGATATCCTCAAGCAAAGAATGTAATGTGACTTTGGCTTATTACAATTTAAATATGTGCGATTCATAGCATATTAGTTTCATACAAGGTCAAAGAAAGAATCAATGAATCAATATCACTAGATAGTCAACTACATTCTAAACTTTACAAGAGAGAATGTCTCTAAGTTCTAGACAAGAATGTGTCTCTTCAGCAGATGGCCCCCAAAAGTGAATGGAAGACAAGACCCCATTGATAAGTTGGTATTTTACCAACTTAAATACTACTTTAAGCTTTTGTTCTTGAATCCAAAAACAATAACAAGTGTGATTAATGCCGTAATTGCTTAAGTTTCAGGTTTTGATGAGTGTGTCCGAGAAATGGTTGAAGATTGAAGTTCAAAGCAAGAATTGAAGCCAAAAATATGAAGATCTTGAGTCACAGCATGAGGCGCTCCGCCTAGAAATTGAGGCGGAGCGCCTAACAAAATACAGAGAGCAAGTTTTCCTCAGGCGCCCCGCCTGAAATGTGAGGCGCTCCGCCTGGAAAAATACAGAGGGCAGCAATGCAGGAGGCGCTCCGCCTAAATCATGAGGCGGGCGCCTCAACAAGGACCTGAAGAAGCCCAGAAAGAGGCGCTCCGCCTACTCCTTAAGGCGCTCCGCCTCAGTCACTGTAACTGCGTTTTCTCAGCTTGTATAAATAGCAAAAGCTGGGGTTTAACAAGGACAACTTACATTACAATTTAGTCTATATTTTTGGGGCGATTTTGAGAGCCAAGTAGAGGTTTAACATCATTTTGTAAGCTTCTAATCTTGTAACTTTGAATCTTGATTCCATATATCAATTCAAACTTATGTCCAACATGATTTCATCTTTTCATTACATCTTTATTACTATGATTCAAACCCTAGTTATGAGTAGCTAAACTCATAACTAGGGGTGTAACTATGCTATTGTGATAGAAAATTAATGGGTGTTGTTCTATTTCACTAACTATAACATAAGTAACAATTATCCAACTCCCCATTACAATAACATCAAAATTCCAAAATCCATGATATTTGGGATTTCTTGTCTACATTGCTAGTTAAAGACTCGGAAGAGATTAACTAGTGTAGAATAGTGGAGTTGGCGAGGATTTGAGTTGATAGGCTATTCATATAGACTAACTCATCTAAAAGGAGTTACGCTCGGAAGAGGTCTCCTTTCCTTGGGTCATTGAGTAGTGCTTCAAGCATTCAACTAAGGCTTTGACGAGCGGGTTGTGAAAGATCTCTCCTAGGCCGGAAGGATTCTAGAGATCACGATCGGAATGCTCGACCATAATTATACTTGTGTTGGGAAAGTGAAGGAAAAACACCCGTTAGTTGGAAATCACTATTAGTTGGTTGCACCCCTAGTCTAGTAATATCGAACAACTTACTCGCTTAATTGCTTACACTTAGAATTAATCATAGTTTCTTTAAAACAAATCATACTTCTAGGACTCAACACTAAACCTCATTTGAATATCTATTTACAACTCTCTCACTTAACGTGCTAGTTCCCTTGGGAAATCGACCCCGACTCACATCGGGTATTATTCTTTGACGACCGCCCTTCACCATTAATGGTGTAAGATTGAGCGTGGATCAAATTTTGGCGCCGTTGCCGGGGAACTACGGTTTTAATATTGAGTTGCATTAGTTAATCAAAGTTGTTTAGTTCGCTAGTCCTAGCATTTTACTTTTGGTTTTGGTTTTACCTTGTGTAGGTGAAACATGGCTTATCGGAGAAATCCTAATCGGAACTTGCGGAACCCCAATTACAACCATTATTACAATCAACAACATGGGGGTCCGCAAGGTTATGAAGAGCAATATGATGAAGAGTTCCATGTAGAACTCAACCAAGAGGGCTATCCATTCCATGTTGAACAAGTGGATGAAGACGAGATACAAGAGGAAGCTAATGACCCTCAAGTGGAGAATGTGAACCCTCATGATGACAACCCTTTTGGCCAAGCAAATGCGGGGGTCCAAGCAAATGAAGAAGAAAATCTTGGAGGAAATGAAGGTGTTGCGGGTAATGCTAATCGGGGTGGCAACAATGCAAACCGAGGCGGCCGAGGTGTGAACCAAGGGGGTCGAGGTGTAAACCATGAAGGTAGAGCAAATGTCAACCGAGGGGGCAATGCCAATAGAGTGAATGCTCGCAATGTCAACCGGAACCAAGAGTATGGTAGAGATGCTCGAGACTATCAACAAGAGTATGCTAGAGGTGCTCGGAACTATCAACAAGAGATGAGAGACTATGAAGATGAGGAGGAGGTTGAGGAAGAAATTGATATGAATTGTTTTGCAAGTGCCATAGTTCCTCCCCCTATTCATGGCAATGCTAGCTTTAGCATCCCAAATGTAATTCTCCAAGGTCTTGAACAACATGGATGCTTTGGTGGTAGTAAGAATGAAGATGCAAATGATCATTTGAGGAATTTTGTGCAAACTTGTAACCTCTACAAGTCGGCAAGAGTGTCGGAAGAATCATTGAGGTTGAGAGTGTTCCCTTACTCTCTCACCGGAAAAGCTAAAGAGTGGTTGAACAAGTTGCCGAGAAATTCCATCTTCACTTGGCAAGAGTTGGTAAAACAATTCCTTGGGAAGTTTTCACCAAAAGGGAAGCAAGCGGCGTTGCGAGATAAAATCTACATGTTTGAACAAGAAGCCTCCGACTCTTTGACCGAGGCTTGGGAGGCTTTCCAAGATGGGTTGCTCCGGTGTCCCAATCATGGTTTCAATGGGAACATGTTGTTGCAAAGCTTCTACCAAGGTTTGAACAAGATGAACCAATCCGCCTTGGACACCTTGTGTGATGGTGTCACAATGGACAAGCGGTACGAAGAAGTAAAAGATATTCTAGACAAGGTGACCAAGCGCTCTCAAGAATGGCAATCAAGAGCTAAGAACCCGGGAAGAGAAGTTGGGATTAGTCCAATGATGCTAGAAAGACTTGAAGCCCAAGATGAGAAGATGGCAAGAATATTGACGTCGGTGGACCTTATGAACAAGAACTCAAAGGCCGATAGGGAGGCCAATGAAAAGAGAGTGCACAAGGTGGAAAATATCCACACTACAAATGCCGGGCATCAAGTGGCCCCAATGGGTTATGTTACTCCCGGAGGTGTTCCTATGACCCTTCTCCAACATGGGCAAGAAGGATACTATCCGGAACAATGCTATCAAATGCAAGAAGGAGAAGAGGTAAATTATGTGAGCAATTACCAAGGGCAAAGAGGGTATGATCAAGGTGGTTATCAAAGACCTTATCAACAACCCTACCAACAACCATATCAACAAGCCTATCAACAACAAGGGCAATGGAGACCAAGTCAAGGAAGAGGTAGTTGGAGTAACAACCAAGAGGGGAGAGGAGCCGGTTCTTCTCAACAATATGCTCCAAGACCTCCGTCTAAGCAAAATGATCAAGAAGCAAAGACTACCACAAAATTGGAAGAGATGATGAGTCAAATGCTTCACAATCAACAAGGCATAAAGGAAACCATAACATCCCATACAACATCAATCAAGGAGCTTGAATCACGAATGAGTCAATTGGCTCACCAAGTCAACCAAAGGCCGCATGGTACGCTACCAAGTGACACGGTAGTAAATCCCAAGAAGAGCGGAAAAGATCAAGTCATGGCAATAAAGACTCGAAGCGGCAATGAATATGATTATCAAAAGGCCAAGAATGATGATAATGAAAGGTGGAACATGCAAGGCAATGATGAGGGTGCCGAGGAACATTCTAATGATGCTATTGGGGATGAAGTGTTGCAAGAAGAAGGAGGGCAAGGTGAGGTGTTTGTACAAGACAATGATGATGATGTTCAAGAAATTCCCAAGCCTACACCCCAAAACACCACTACCCAAAAAGCTAAACCAAAGAAAACTCCACCACCCAAAGAAAGCCTTTCCATTCCAAGCTCCGTTCCAAAAATTCCCCTTCCATTCCCACAAAAGAATAACAAGCAAAGAGAAATCACACATGCCAAAAAGATATGGGAGAAAATTGCAAGCACTTCAATCAATATTCCATTGGTTGATGCATTGGGACAAATGCCCAACATTGCTAAATTCATGAAAGATTTGGTGACCAAGAAGATGTATGGAGATTTCGAGACAATCAAGGTGACGCATCAAGTGAGTGCAATTGTGTCAAAACATATAGCTCCAAAGATGGAAGATCCCGGGGCCTTTACCATTCCATGCACAATTGGTGGAAGACACTTTGAAAAAGCTTTGTGTGACCTAGGTGCAAGTATCAACTTAATGCCATATGCGGTGTATAAAACATTGGACACCAAGGCACCTAGACCAACAACCGTGAACTTACAAATGGCCGATCGCTCAATGAAGAGTCCGATTGGAATTATTGACAATGTGTTGGTAAAGGTGGACAAATTCGTCTTCCCGGCGGATTTTGTGATTCTTGATTGCCCCGTGGATTTTGAAGTACCCATCATTCTTGGGAGACCATTCTTGGCAACCGGGAGAGCTCTTTGCGATGTGGAGAGAGGTGAACTTACTTTTAGGTTCAATGGAGAGAAGGCCGTTTTTCATATTTGCAAGGCCTTGAAACAACCAATGGATAATGACGCGACTTGTTCTTATGTTGATGTTGTGGTTGATGCCCTAGTAGAAAAGGAGAGTGTCTTAGCTAGTCAAGAAGACACGTTGGCGGCGGTGATATGGAACATGGATGTAGAAAATAAAGAGAGTGTAGCGGAGGTAGTGAAGGCATTGGAAGGTCTTGGATCAAAACCCTATGTACCTAAAAAGCTATCCCTAGACCTTGAGAACCGAGAAACACCACCAACAAAACCATCCATCGAAGAACCACCGAAACTTGAATTGAAAGTCTTGCCATCCCATTTGAGATACACCTTCCTTGGTCCCAACTCCACTCTACCCATAATTATCTCATCTCATTTGACCAAAACTCAAGAATCCCAACTTGTTGAAGTAGTGAAGAGGAGGATTAAGGCTATAGGATGGACCTTGGCGGATATAAGGGGCATTGATCCGGGGGTATGCACTCATAAAATCTTGCTTGAAGAAGGGTGTCGGCCAAGTGTAGAACACCAAAGGAGATTGAATCCTCCTATGCAAGAGGTAGTGAAGAAAGAAATCATCAAATGGCTAGATGCGGGTGTGATAGTTCCATTGTCCGATAGCAAGTGGGTGTCACCCGTGCAATGTGTGCCCAAGAAGGGGGGTATGACGGTGATTCTAAATGACAAGGGTGAGTCCATTGCAACTAGACCCGTAACCGGGTGGAGAGTGTGTATGGATTATCGAAAGCTCAACACCGCTACAAGGAAGGACCATTTCCCCTTGCCATTCATTGATCAAATGCTTGATCGGTTGGCGGGTCGTGCTTACTATTGTTTCTTGGATGGGTACTCCGGCTATAACCAAATATCCATTGAGGCCGAGGATCAAGACAAGACCACTTTCACTTGTCCCTATGGCACCTTTGCATTCCGCAAAATGCCATTTGGCCTTTGTAATGCCCCCGCCACATTCCAAAGGTGCATGCTAGCTCTTTTTCATGATATGGTGGAGAATTTTCTTGAGGTTTTCATGGATGACTTCTCGGTAGTTGGAGATTCATTCGATGATTGCTTGTCAAACTTGGAAAGGGTGCTAGAGAGATGCGAAGAAACAAGGCTTGTGCTCAATTGGGAGAAATGTCATTTCTTGGTGCAAGAAGGTATAGTGTTGGGACACAAAGTTTCTAAAAGAGGCATCGAAGTAGATCAAGCGAAAATTGAGGTGATTTCCAAACTCCCACCTCCAATGACCGTGAAGGGTGTCCGAAGTTTCTTGGGGCATGCGGGATTTTATCGCCGCTTTATCAAGGACTTCTCCAAAGTTGTGAATCCTATGTGCAAACTTTTGGAGAAGGATGCCAAATTCGTGTTTGACAAAGCTTGCTTAGAGGCTTTTGAAGAAGTGAAGAAGAGGTTGACAACCGCACCGGTAGTCGTGAGTCCTAATTGGGAGCTTCCATTTGAGCTCATGTGTGACGCTAGTGATGTGGCTTTGGGCGCCGTGCTAGGTCAAAGAGTGGAGAAGATGTTTCATCCTATCTACTACGCAAGTAAAACAATGAATGGAGCTCAAATGAATTACACGGTGACGGAGAAAGAGCTTCTAGCAATAGTGTTTGCCTTTGAAAAATTCCGGGCATACTTAGTGGGGTCGAAAACAATTGTCCATACCGACCACTCCGCTATCCGGTACTTAATGGCAAAGAAGGATTCCAAGGCAAGACTCATCCGTTGGGTGTTACTTCTTCAAGAGTTTGACATTGAGGTGATAGATAGAAAGGGGACCGAGAACCAAGTTGCGGATCATTTGTCACGGTTAGAGGAAGAAGGTCGCCCGAAGGAAGAAGTGGAGATAAATGATACATTTCCGGATGAAAGGATCTTGGCCGTGTCTTGGGAACCAATCCCTTGGTATGGCGACTTAGCCAATTTCATAGTTGGGGGAGTCTACCCCGAAGACTTCACATTTTATCAAAAGAAGAAGTTGGCAAAAGATGCAAGGTTCTATTATTGGGATGAGCCCTATCTCTTTAGGGTATGTGTTGATGGAATCATCCGACGGTGTGTTGCCGAGTCCGAGCAAGAGGCCATTATGAATGGGTGTCATTCTTCGCCTTACGGCGGACATCATGGTGGAGTTAGGACGGCGGCTAAGGTGCTACAATGTGGATTCTTTTGGCCAACCTTGCACAAGGATGCCCATGCTTGGGTCAAGAATTGTGATCAATGCCAACGGATGGGAGGAATTTCGAGAAAGCATGAAATGCCAATGAATCCCATTGTAGAAGTTGAGTTGTTTGATGTATGGGGGATTGACTTCATGGGACCCTTTGTGAGCTCTTATGGTAACAAATACATCTTGGTGGCGGTTGATTATGTATCCAAGTGGGTGGAAGCGGTTGCGCTCCCCAACAATGAAGCCAAGAGTGTATTGAATTTCTTGAAAAAGAACATCTTTACAAGATTTGGGACTCCAAGGGCAATCATTAGTGACGGTGGGAGTCACTTTTGCAACCGTGCCTTCTCAAACCTCCTTCAAAAATATGGAGTGAAACACAAGGTTGCAACTCCCTATCACCCCCAAACAAGTGGCCAAGTCGAGGTTTCAAACCGGGAAGTAAAGAATATTCTTGCCAAGACGGTTAATGCAAATAGAACCGATTGGGCAAGGAAGCTTGATGAAGCTCTATGGGCTTACCGAACCGCATACAAAACTCCAATTGGGATGTCTCCATTCAAGTTGGTGTTCGGAAAAGCTTGCCATCTACCGGTGGAACTTGAACACAAAGCCCTATGGGCATTGAAGAAATTGAACATGGATTGGAATGATGCCGCCAATGCAAGAATCTCAAATTTGCACGAGCTTGATGAATTCCGGTTCCTAGCCTATGAGAATGCACTGATCTACAAGGAGAAAATGAAAATGATCCATGATTCTAGGATTTGGAACCGGACATTCAAAGAAGGAGATGTCGTGTTGTTGTTCGACACCCGGTTGAAGTTATTCCCGGGCAAGCTCAAGTCAAAGTGGAAGGGACCTTTTAAGGTGGTAGGAGTTACCCCTTATGGTTCCGTCGATTTGCAATCAAGAGAAGGCGGAAGAACTTTCCGGGTTAATGGGCATAGAGTGAAGCACTATTTGGGATGCGACGCCAAGGTTGGTGAAGTGGCTTGCATCTACCTTGATGAACCTTGAAAGGAAAAGCCAAAACCGTCGTGCCGCGACGTTAAATTAGGCGCTTCTTGGGAGGCAACCTATGTTTATAGTGTAATTAGTTGTTATTTGTGCAGGGGCTCGAGAGTTGGTGAGTTCGAGAGCGGAAAGTGTGGAAGGACGCTAAGAATGTCTCGGTACAAGGCTAGGCGGACCTCCTAATTTGCAAGGAGGACCGCCCAGGTAAGATTCAAAGCAAAAACTGAGAGAAGAAAGAGAAAAAACAGCTAGGCGGACCGCCTGGCCCATGAGGCGCCCCGCCTGGCCCAGCAGGCGGCCCGCCTGGCCCAATAAAAATCCCACCCGTCGGCCAAAAGGGTTTATACCCAAGAATTGTTCCCATTTTGCATTCTTTCAAGATTTTAACAAAAGAAAAGCACCCTTTGGCCGAAAATCATCCCCCATTGCATAAAAAATCATTATCATCCATCTACATCACACACAAATCATTCCACAATCACTTTTCATATTCAACTCACTTTAATTTCGGGTATGTGTTGCACTTTTATCTTTATTTTATTTTCTTTTGCTTTAATCTTCTCCAACTTTGTAGAAACATGATGTAGGATTAGGAGTAGTTAAAAATAGATCACTTTAATGATACTTGTGCTTAAATGCTACATAATTGAGGTAGAGGAATTGATAAAGCTAGGGTTCATAGAATAAAATTGGGAATTTGGATGCAATTGAACCCTTGATAATTTCCCCATGAATTTTGAGGAGTTTGGGTCGTGTCTAAGCGGATGAACTTGAATCACCATGAATTGCCTCCATGAAATTGCTTGAAAAATTCGTGGCCAATACCTGAGGCGGACCGCCTCTTCCTTAGGCGGCCGCCACTGTCTAAGTAAGTTGCAGTGTTTTGTGTGAGGCGGACCGCCTCTGTCTGAGGGCGGCCGCCTCTTTGCTGTGCAACTCTCGGCTTCCTCTATGAGGCGGACCGCCTCCTTTTGAGGGCGGACCGCCTCCCCCTCTGTCACCTCACTGCTTAGTTCTCTCCTCTTCAATTCATAGGGTAATGCAATTGTACACTTCTAACTTGCAAATGCGGATGTTTCAGGCACAATGACAAGAGCTGGGAAAAGAAAACTTCAAGCGTCACCTCCCCACTCCGATGAGGATGTAAATGATGATGTCCCCTTAGCTAATCTCTCAACCAAAGCAAGGGTGGAACTGAGAAAGAAGAAGAAACAAGAAGCTTCATCCTCAAGAGCTCAACCACAAGTATCCATAGAGTCTGAGTCGAATGACGAGGAGGGGGAGGATGACAATGCAAGCAATAGAGAAGCGACACACCATCAAACTCAAGCATCTGAATCTGATGATGATGATCTACCAGAAGAGTGGCCAAGACTGTTCAGAACAAAAGCAGCTTGTAGGTTATACTACAAGTCATTTCAACACAGGCGGGTGAATCCGGAACGGGTCATAGGAATGAAGGATGTGCAAAGGAGGAACCCCGACATTTATGCAAAATACATGGCAACGGGGTGGCACAAAGCACTTGGAGCACCAATGGGCAAGGCGAATGAATCTATGGTTGCAGAGTTCTATGCGAACTTAGCTACAAATCCCCAGAACAACATGAAAGTGTACTGCCGGGAGAAATATATTGATGCATCTTCGGGGGCGTGGATGAAATTTCTGAAGCTTGGAAAGAACTTTTCGCCGAGGCAACACATGGCGAAGTTGGCAATGACTGAAAAAGAACAAAGGGCCTGGTTGGTACCAATCATTGGGAGAAAGAAGGATGCACATTGGGAGAAACCGGGGGTGCAGATTTGCAGGGCTGATTTGAACTTTGAAGCCAAAGGATGGCATTCCATCATTATCTCCAGAGTGCGGCCAACAAGTCAAGACAATAAGCTTACATTGAGGAGGGCAGTCATGATAGGATGTTTGATGTCCGGAATTAAAGTCAATTTGGGAGCTGAAATGGTCAAGCAACTGGTGGAAGTAGCACACTCAGAGAAAGATAACTTGTCATTCCCACAGACATTGACCGCATTCTTGACTCATCACGGTTGTAGCGAATGGGGTTATGATGTCAAGTCAAACCCGATATCCCCATTCAACTGGTATGCCATCAAAGAAACTCCTCCATCACCTTCAGGTAAGCCTACCCTTTCTGCTACTGATCCACCTTCCACTTCGGAGGCAGACCCTCCGCATTCTGAGGACAGCCCCGCTGCACCTGGGGGCACTGATGCTGAATTTACACCCGAGGAGATGCCTCGAGCAGCACGAGACTTTGATGCCAAGTTGGATGAGATCCGGACCCTTATCTCCAACTTGCCACAGGTCCAGCCTCCACCTCCCCCTCCACCTCCAGCAGCTACTCCAGAACAGTTTTCGGCTTTACTTCAGGCAATGCAAGCTCATACGTTGGCTATTGAGCGCAACACTGATGCTCTTCAACTACATACCGTAGCTCTTGAGAGGACACAGAAGGAGATAGCTGACATGAAACTTGTCATGACAGAGATGACTCGTTCCCACAATGCACTGGAAAAGAAGTTGGACAGGGGTTCTCACCTGCCTAAAGGATCCGATACACCATTGAGGCGTACCTCACCTTCTGAAATCCGGACCACTAGGCCTCCTACTGGGACTCGTGCTACCATTGCTCCTACATCAGTCCAACCAGCTGCTCCGACAGTCCAGTCTACTACCCCTCGGGTTCCACCTTTGAAGGCTTCCAGTCCTACCACAGTTGACTTACCAGGTCCCTCCAGCTCCAAGGCTCCTCGTAAGCATTCACAGAAAGCTCGGGTGAAGGACGCCGAAGAATTGGTAGAGGATATTGCAGCTACAGAGGCTATGCAGTTCGATTGTGATGAAGATGATGTTACTGAGGATGATCTACCCTTGGCTGACCTTACTAGCATGCCCGAGGATACACAGTTGGAGTTAGCCACTCATTTGTCTCTCGAGGAGGCTCTCCAGCGACAGGCACAGGGTGTGCAGACCGATGCCGAGCCTCCACTTGCTCATATTGGAGGCAAAGGCAAAGGTCTTGCTTGAGCACCACCAGGGAGTCCCTTTGTTACCCCCCTTTGTCTTTCATTTGTCTACTTAGCATGCGGGACGATGCTAGAGTTTTTAGTTGGGGGAGGGGTTCGAATGTATATGTGTATTTTGGATTGGGTTGCACTTGTGTGTTATATGCTATCCATGTATACATTCGAACCACTTTTGGTGTACATACACTTTATGTTGCTAGTCTAGCTTAATTTTTAGTTATGTTCCAAAAATGCTTAGTTATTTTCTTTTTAAATAAGCCTCCGGTTTTCTTCACTTGGTTCTTTCCGGAGGTTCTCTTTGAACCAAGCATGTACATTGAACTCCTTTTGAAATGCAGTAGTGATTCATGTGATACCGTCTTATGTTTCTTCATTTTCATGGCAAATGACAAGTGAGCTTATGTTCTGATTGATATAGCTAGAGTTGTAGACTGTGAAGTTCTTGTGTTGGCTTATTGAGTTGTTGGCGTGGTCCAAATTGGACCATTGCATGCTTTGCGAGTAAATGTCAGTCTTGTGTGTCTGAAAAATGTGCTTGAGAAATCACTTGCTTGTGTGGTGAGGCAGTTTGTTCAATAAATTGTGTGGGTGAATTGAGAGTTTAAAGCTTGCCTTTAGTGTACTTTGAGACGAAATCCTAGGTGAACTTGGCTTGAAACATGATTTTAGGCTTTTCCTTGGACCGCTACTATCCTAAATGGCCTACCTGTACATATTCACCCCAGTTAGCCCCTCTGAGCCTTAACCTTTCATTTGGCAGTCACTAAATTGAAACCCGAGCCAATTCTTGTGTGCTAAGGCACCGACCCTCTTTTTGGCCCTAACCTCCATGTGTGCATTGAAAAACGTGCAACTTAGGCTAAAACCTAAGTTTGGGGGAGATGGTAAAAGCTTGGAAATCCATGGCGAGTGTCAAATTGAAATATATAAAAGAAAGAAGAAAAGTGAAACAAAAGAAAGAGAAAAAGAAACAAAGTATGCATATATAAAGAAAAAAAAAAAAAAAAAAAAAAGAAAGAAAGAAAAGGAGAGGCAATAAAGAAGAAGAAAAGAGAAGTATTGGATAAAGGAGGGACTAAATTGGCACCATCTCCAAAAGAAGAGTAGGATGAGCCTAATGAAAAGAAAGAAAAGTTGCACAAAAGAAAATGAAATGATGTAGTGCTATGGAGGTATTAGTCACTAATTAGCCAAATCTACCACACCTTAAACCAAAAGCCTACGTTACAACCTGTCAAGTCCTAATTGATTTTGAGTCAAGTGAGCCTACATTAGTGGAGAAGTACAAGAAGGGCAAGTCTTTGAGTTCTCGAGAAGCACACATGAAATTTCCTTGCGAGGGTGAGAGCTCAATTTGTTAAGAGTCCCAAAAGAATTTTTGTGAAAATATTTTTGGTGAGTGAGGGACTCTACTCTTTTCGGTGAGAATAGCAAGTGAGTCTTGAGCACAAGTTCAGGTGCATGATAAGGAGCATAAACAAGTGAAGCAAGCTGACGACCTTGAGGCAAGCCTTGAAAGTCATGTGTTTCCTCTAGCCGTAGTTGATTAGACATGAGCAGTGCTTGTCAAATGTCCATGGGAGTGATTGAGACTAGTTAGTATCAACTGACTCATTAACGCAAAATGATGTTCATAACTTTGAATCGAGGAACATAACTGAGTCTTGAGCTTTAACTGGAGCATGATTTGATCTCTTTGATTTTGAGTTGCTTGAGGACAAGCAAGGACTTAAGTTTGGGGGAGTTGATAAGTTGGTATTTTACCAACTTAAATACTACTTTAAGCTTTTGTTCTTGAATCCAAAAACAATAACAAGTGTGATTAATGCCGTAATTGCTTAAGTTTCAGGTTTTGATGAGTGTGTCCGAGAAATGGTTGAAGATTGAAGTTCAAAGCAAGAATTGAAGCCAAAAATATGAAGATCTTGAGTCACAGCATGAGGCGCTCCGCCTAGAAATTGAGGCGGAGCGCCTAACAAAATACAGAGAGCAAGTTTTCCTCAGGCGCCCCGCCTGAAATGTGAGGCGCTCCGCCTGGAAAAATACAGAGGGCAGCAATGCAGGAGGCGCTCCGCCTAAATCATGAGGCGGGCGCCTCAACAAGGACCTGAAGAAGCCCAGAAAGAGGCGCTCCGCCTACTCCTTGAGGCGCTCCGCCTCAGTCACTGTAACTGCGTTTTCTCAGCTTGTATAAATAGCAAAAGCTGGGGTTTAACAAGGACAACTTACATTACAATTTAGTCTATATTTTTGGGGCGATTTTGAGAGCCAAGTAGAGGTTTAACATCATTTTGTAAGCTTCTAATCTTGTAACTTTGAATCTTGATTCCATATATCAATTCAAACTTATGTCCAACATGATTTCATCTTTTCATTACATCTTTATTACTATGATTCAAACCCTAGTTATGAGTAGCTAAACTCATAACTAGGGGTGTAACTATGCTATTGTGATAGAAAATTAATGGGTGTTGTTCTATTTCACTAACTATAACATAAGTAACAATTATCCAACTCCCCATTACAATAACATCAAAATTCCAAAATCCATGATATTTGGGATTTCTTGTCTACATTGCTAGTTAAAGACTCGGAAGAGATTAACTAGTGTAGAATAGTGGAGTTGGCGAGGATTTGAGTTGATAGGCTATTCATATAGACTAACTCATCTAAAAGGAGTTACGCTCGGAAGAGGTCTCCTTTCCTTGGGTCATTGAGTAGTGCTTCAAGCATTCAACTAAGGCTTTGACGAGCGGGTTGTGAAAGATCTCTCCTAGGCCGGAAGGATTCTAGAGATCACGATCGGAATGCTCGACCATAATTATACTTGTGTTGGGAAAGTGAAGGAAAAACACCCGTTAGTTGGAAATCACTATTAGTTGGTTGCACCCCTAGTCTAGTAATATCGAACAACTTACTCGCTTAATTGCTTACACTTAGAATTAATCATAGTTTCTTTAAAACAAATCATACTTCTAGGACTCAACACTAAACCTCATTTGAATATCTATTTACAACTCTCTCACTTAACGTGCTAGTTCCCTTGGGAAATCGACCCCGACTCACATCGGGTATTATTCTTTGACGACCGCCCTTCACCATTAATGGTGTAAGATTGAGCGTGGATCACCCATTGCTGATGCACCATTATATAAAAAGAATGGGTCCTTGAGCAACTCTTCAGCAGATGGTCTAAGCGACATTGGACTCAAGCACTTGTCAATAATGTTCTTCACTCTTGAATCCTTTATCTTTCCAATAGCTGCAGGCTTTACACCAATTATCGCTTTGTTAAACATCTCCGACGTACTACTACACTCCTTATATGGTAATTCGCCCGTCACCATCTCGAGAAGACACATCCCAAATGCATATATATCAACTAATTCGTTATATTCTTCACTAAAGTACTCCGGAGCCATGAAGGGAGGTGTACCCTTAAACTCTTTCACAAAACCGCCTTTATTAACACGTATCGCCACTCCCAAATCTCCAACTTTAACTTGTTTGCCATCACCATCAACAAAAATGTTGTCACACTTGATATCTCTGTGAATAATAGTCTTCGGGCACTGTGTATGAAGATATCTCAAACCTTCAAGGATTTGCCTGCCCCAATTCTTGATATTTGCCGACTGGACGCTACTTCTGTTCTTTTTCATATATTCTTTCAAGCTGCCTGAAGGGAATAACTCAGTGATCATATTGAGAGTTTTTGAAGTGGAATCAAACCAGTAAGAAAAACAATGCATAACCCTTTCATGGTTCAATGATGTTAAAAGTTTAGCTTCATCAAACAAAGTCTCTTGTGTACTCTTTGTCACTTCTTCTTCACTAAAAACAATTTGGTTCCATGCAACTTGTATGTTCTGACCATGATCAAACCCTAAGTACACTTCTTTAGAAGCTCCTCGACCTAAAATATGACTGTATCTCACAAACCTACCACATGGTGAGTTCTCCACAACTGTTTTTGACGCATAATCCATAACGAGTTTCGAACCGTGTGACACTTGCACTCGGAGATTTTTCGTTATCAAGAAACGGAAAAGGGATCAATGGGGTTCAGAAAACGCTTCAATAGCAGCTAAGAATGAATCCATAACTATTGCGAAAGTTGGCTGAAAACACACGAACTTTTTGACTGATTGATTCATATTAGGTATTGCATGAATATGATAATATGCATTTAAATTGTAAGAAAAATTTCGATGAGAGAACGAAAGAATTTGTTATTGAATTATGAGGTTTATATAAGTAGTGAAAGTAGGATTACTAATTGAGTAAGTTTCGGATTAGTTAAGGATATTCTTTCCTTACAAGTTCCAAATTATATTCTTAATAGGATTAGGACATGTTTCTTACTAATACAAACAGCATTTCATTAGAAGTTTTAAAAATTAAGGAATTACTTAACAAAGTTTTAATTAGGTTAATAAGGAAAAAGATTAACTTTTTGGTTAATCCATTTGACAAAATAGTCTGTCCCTTCTAGTAATAAAAAGTTAGCGTGAAAGACTCACTAATTCAGTCCAATAAGGATCCGGAATAATTTGCATAAATAAGATCTAATTATTTCTTTACAATTATATCCGTGTTTGAATTGGATTGAAAGAAGTAGAGATTTGGACTTTGAAAAGTACTGTATATACAAATATATTACTCCTATTTCGTGTAGTTATAGTTAAGGTGAAATTTTGCTTATGAACTTAATAGTTGAAATAAAATTAACTATCACTTTGCCCGAATCCCATTCGCTTCAAATAAAGTAATCAAATTATAGAAGGTAAAAGAGTCCAAATAAAATGAGCTCTTAATTCCTTGTAAAGTTATGGTGGAATCAGTCCATTTTGTTGCCAAAGCATTTGAAACATACATTTAGGAGTTCTAATCATCTTCTATATCAAATTCGAATTGGTCATGCATGTGGTATTGTCTTTGCCAAGCCTTCAATGTCCAATGTCTAACATATGCTTTGTAATTGCATAATGTAAACATACTAGATACATTAACACAAGAAGCATTAGAATTAGAATATAACCAGAGTGAGTCTTTAGCATAGCCTTCCATCCTCAGACCTATGGCCAGTCTAAGACGACCATCTAGACATAATCACGACGACATTCATGACACCTGCATTCTAGTTTCAGTTCTGATTTAGTTGTACTTATTCTTGGCCATTTATATAGTAGTTCTCTTTGCAGTTAATCATTCCTGCAGAAAGCGCCAATCTCCAATTCTTGTTCCATCCTGTTTATAAAATTGGTTGTAGTTACAAAGGAAGCTAGAACAGGTAAATAAATTTTCTATTTCTTATGTACTTCCAAGATAAAATGACTAGTTTCTCTTCATAATGATCAACAAATGGCACATTACCTTAAGAATCCAACAAATGCTCGCAAGTCATAACTATGGACAGGGCAGCCCATATCAAATGCCCACAAAATCATGACTTGAGGACAGTAAAAACATGCAAAGGATGCTCAATGCTGCCACCGAAACGTGTAGATGAACCTGTAACTTGTGAGTGATTGTAAATGAATGTTCTCAAGTACACCACTCTTTGCCAGAGCCGGATAAATTATTTGGAAGTGGACAAAGATAGCAGGGTCCTTGTTCCTGTTATTCAATTCTCCACTGTCTAGAACGAGCTAAAGTAAAGAAGGCTGCTGAGACTGTGGAATTGTTGAATAGTAACTCACTACGGAGTACACAAAGTAAGTAAAATCAGATGCTCTAAAGGTAATTCCATCAAATAGAAATGCTAAAGCATTGATAGGCTGGGTCAGCGTAACAAAATGGGCAGTAGAAAACAAAAGTATCAGCTTCACAGTCCAGAGGGAGACAAATTTCACTTGACATAAAGCATAGCAGCCATTTGATGAGTAAAGTTACCGGAACTCCTAAACTTAATGTAGAACATTAACTTCCTTTGTAAAAAGTCCAGCTGAAATTGTAGCATCACAGCAACGAGGACAGAAAGAGCCAATCCTAGAACCAGTGCCAACTGCGAAGCAAATGTTGAGTAAGGATAAAGGGGACTCTGGTGAAAGCAGGAAAAGGCAAGACATTTCAGTTGTAATATCAAGGAGAAATGCATGTGTGTAATACTTGCAGCAGGTCTGGCTTTGTCAAAGTCCTTGCAAATGCACTAGCAAGAATGGCCTACAAAGCAGGTGAGGTGTCATGTATTTGTATCAACCTGTCAATGAATCACAACCTATTTATAGTCTTAAACATGATTTTAGAGCAGGAAAATATAAGCATAAGAGGTTAAATAGAGCTGGAGGCATGACACAGAAATTCAAGAAAAATCAATAGTGCATATATACAAGAACCTCAAGATGATTAGTGTCCCATCTTTACATTGGCCCCCGAGAGATGAGGATTTTCAAGTTTGCTAATAACATACAAATGACATGCCAGGTCAGGTAGCTATGCTTACAAGGGAAGTTTCATTTTCAATCTAACCAATTTCCATATCCAAGCACATTCTGGCTATTTTTCTTCCAGTGTCAACAAGTGCTGCTAGAAGGTTCAACACAAGTTAATTAGAGAGGGGAAAAGAAACAGAATGCTATCCAATATCCTTACTTGTCCACTAGTCCATCAGAAAGTAAAGAGGTTGCAACCAAACTTGCAAGCAGACCTGAAAAGCTACCATGGATGTTGATCCCAGCCTTGCAGCTGCCAACGTGCCATGGCCACAGTCACAGAGAATATTGCAACTATTACTCTCAGTAATAGAAGGAATACTGCATGAAGAAAACAGGCAATCGCAACTTTTCACAAAATGGGACAAGACAAATATTCAAGTGCCAATAATGTCGTCTAATAGGAAAATGAAAATTGGGTCTAAGACGACATTTGCTGCATCTCCTATTACTGAATTGCAAAATGGAACCAGTAAGCACATCCAATTCTTAAAAATAAGCACATGACTAAAATTAAAGCAGAAAATTTGAGCAACTATCTGACAAAGCAAAGACTTGGAATTTCTTAGTAGGTTTGCTTACTTGTAGCATGTAAGGGAGTTTTTGTATCCTTGAATCCTCGAAAGCCCCCTTGCATGGCTAAAGAAAGAAGAATAGCAGGAGTACCAACTGACCTCAATATCAAGTATTGCCATGCTGGTTTCATATAGAGGAATTCTACATGCAAGACTTCAATATGCATAGCTGCACTGTTATACTAAACTCAAGTTTGATAGAAGGTGCAGAGTCTGTAGACAAGTAATTCTTGAATTGCACCAAGGTGGATTTACATGTTTTAGAATTTTATGATACTATCGAACCGTTTTCGGGGTTCCCTCTCTGATCGGTCGATCGACTTGGTTGACCTCATGGAATGAGAGAGGCTAGGCTTTTCATACAAGGAAAACAACCATGCTAGCCTTTCCAACTAGACCAAACCTCTAACCTTTATTAACAACAAACTAAAACACTTGAGAAAGAAATGTAAAGAGAAAAAAGATCATCACAAAATTTAGAAGTGTAACATGGGTTCTTGAAGAAACTCCATAAAGAGCTCCTAATTTGCCATGTTATTCTTTCTTGGAATCAAAAAAAATATTTACTCTGCATCTTAAATCATTACTGTCACTTTAATTAATGTTTTTGGACAGATTGAACAAAAAGACTCTATCTTTAACAACATTGATTGATAAGGTACAAACAAAAAATTCAGAAATATTTCAAATAATTAAAATCAAGGACAATGCTTATGAACTTCTATTGATATCTCATTGCTATAGCTATTTTTACCAGCAAAATGAAACCTGAGAGCTGATTTGACCTCTTTTCAGTGTTCCATACAGATCTAATGCAGAATGGAGACTTTGAGCAAGGGCTAAAGCCATCAAATGGTATCGTAGAGTATGTATCGGGGAGCCCCAGCTGGGCGGTTTCAATTTCGCGTGGCTAGGCTTAACTTGTATAGCAGAGGTCCTAAGAGTCTACATCCTGGCTTGTCAAGAGGTCTTCCAATTCACACATTGTATAGCAGATCTTATACTCAAGTTCAGCTTCATGTCCTGCTCACTACTATCAGAGCGATACATCGGTCTTCCAATTCACACATCGTATAGCAGATCTTATACTCAAGTTCAGTTTCAGAGAACACACATATCCAATTATTACAAAAACCATAGTATTCAAATAAAGTTGAGAATTGTTTGACTTTGGCTTATTACAATTCAAATATGTGAGGTTCATAGTATTAACATATAAGCATCTGACAGAATGTCAACACCAAAAGTCATGGCATCCGATCCGTTCATTGACACCATTAGAAGGAACTGAAATTAGTAATCACTATCAGCATGTTAGCTTCATACAATGAATCAATGAATCAATATCAATATCAGTAGATAGTCAACTACATTCTAATACCAGCAAACATCTTGTGCAAAAGAAAGGTTTCTACTCTACAATTTTACAAGAGAGAATGTCTCTAAATTCTAGACAAGAATGTGTCTCTTCAGCAGATGGCCCCCAAAAGTGAATGGAAGACAAGACCCCATTGCTGATGCACCATTATATAAAAAGAACGGGTCCTTCAGCAACTCTTCAGCAGATGGTCTAAGCGACATTGGACGCAAGCACTTGTCAATAATATTCTTCACTCTTGAATCCTTTATCTTTCCGATAGCTGCAGGCTTTACACCAATTATCGATCTGTTAAACATCTCCGACGTACTGCTACACTCCTTATATGGTAATTCGCCCGTCACCATCTCGAGAAGGCACATCCCAAACGCATATATATCAACTAATTCGTTATATTCTTCACAAAAGTACTCCGGAGCCATGAAGGGAGGTGTACCCTTAAACTCTTTCACAAAACCGCCTTTATTAACACGTATCGCCACTCCCAAATCTCCAACTTTAACTTGTTTACCATCACCATCAACAAAAATGTTGTCACATTTGATATCTCTGTGAATAATAGTCTTCGGGCTCTTTGTATGAAGATATCTCAAACCTTCAAGGATTTGCCTGCCCCAATTCTTGATATTTGCCGACTGGACGCTACTTCTGTTCTTTTTCAAATATTCTTTCAAGCTGCCTGAAGGGAATAACTCAGTGATCATATTGAGAGTTTTGGAAGTGGTATCAAACCAGTAAGAAAAACAATGCATAACCCTTTCATGGTTCAATGATGTTAAAAGTTTAGCTTCATCGAACAAAGTCTCTTGTGTACTTTTTGTCACTTCTTCTTCACTAAAAACAATTCGGTTCCATGCAACTTGTATGTTCTGACCATGATCAAACCCTAAGTACACTTCTTTAGAAGCTCCTCGACCTAACATATGACTGTATCTCACAAACCTACCACATGGTGAGTTCTCCACAACTTTCTTTGACGCATAATCCATAACGAGTTTCGAACCGTGTGACACTTGCACTCGGAGATTTTTCGTTATCAAGAAACGGAAAAGGGATCAATGGGGTTCAGAAAACGCTTCAATAGCAGCTAAGAATGAATCCATAACTATTGCGAAAGTTGGTTGAAAACACATAAACTTTTTGACTGATTGATTCATATTAGGTATTGCATGAATATGATAATATGCATTTAAATTGTAAGAAAAATTTCGATGAGAGAACGAAAGAATTTGTTATTGAATTATGAGGTTTATATAAGTAGTGAAAGTAGGATTATTAATTGAGTAAGTTTCGGATTAGTTAAGGATATTCTTTCCTTACAAGTTCCAAATTATATTCTTAATAGGATTAGGACATGTTATTTTACTAATACAAGCTGCATTTTATTAGAAGTTTTAAAAATTAAGGAATTACTTAACAAACTTTTTATAAGATCTGTCCCTTGTAGTAATAAAAAGTTACCGTAAAAGACTCACTAATTCAGTCCAATAAGGATTCATATATTATTTCTTTCCAATTATAACCGTGTTAGAATTGGATTGAAAGTAGAGATTTGGACTTTGAGATGGTTATTGATTCTTTATAGAAAAAATAATTAGATAATTTTAGCTAAATACTTTAGTAATAACATGGAAGATAATGTATGTGGTTAATTATCTCCAAAAATATATACAAATATATTACTCCTATTTCGTATAGTCATAATTAAGGAGAAATTTTGCTTATGAACTTAATAGTTCAAATACTCCTATATATGTACCTTCACTTTTTTTGGCTATGAGAATAATCTGACTCTAGTGTTTTCCTCGATAGAGATATTGTTTATAATCAAACTTAGCTAAATTAATACAAACATCAGTAGAAATAGTCCTAGAATAACAAACACTTTCTTTGTCTGCCCGTCACATTTTTTTCATGAAATGGCTTGGATTGGTATTAGTCTGGATACGGCAAAATCATTCTATTAGATCGAATAAGTACCTTGTGTTAGAATTGAGAAATTCGAGTTTTCGGGCGGGAATGGTTACCCGAAATAGGTCCTTACTTAGGGAAGGATGTTCATCTTCGATGAGGTACTTCAGCTAGAGCTGGGAAGGGCAGCTGGGTATACATAGATATCATCTAAAGCAGGAGAAGAAATAGGTAGCTTAACATAGTTAGCATTAAGGACAAAAGGCTTGCTTCGACAAAAAGTGTGCTGCCTTGTTTGCTTCCCTAAAGTCATGCCGGAGAAAAAGAAAAAAATCCCCCCATAATAAAGAACATGAGGGAGTGTAACAAGATTAATCTCTTGTATATAATAACCAATGAGCATCAGTAGTAGGATTGAAATGAAAGTTGATACCTAATTCTGTCCACAGATTGACTACAATAGGACATTTAAAGAAAATATGAACAATACTTTCTTTCATTAGAGAACATATAAGGCAGATTCCATTATCGATTATACCTATATTTCTTAAGTAAGCTAGTGTTGGAAGTCTATTGTGCAAACATAGCCACAGAAATTGTTGTATTTTTTTAGGAGGCCAAAGTTGTAACAAGAGGAACAAGGGAGGAACTGGTGGTGTTATTCGTAACCACAATGGCGATTAGGTGTTAGATTTCCACAACCATATTCACTCAACCGAAGCTGTCCATGCAGAATTCTTGGCTCTTTGACATGGCTTAAATATTATCAAGGAGCGTCAGCTCTATCCCATCATAATAGAGACTGATTCTTCTGAAATTGTTGCTACTCTAAAAGAAGCTAACATTAATATTGGTGCTTTACTTTGTGACTGCAGAAAGCTAATGGAAACAATGGACAAGGTGGAGCTTAGACACTGCTTTAGAGAGGGAAACAAGGTGGTTGACCAACTAGCTAAAATGGGACTTGATCATAGCCACTCCACATCTCAATTTGTGTTTGCTGAACCCACTACTACTAATCTATTATCTCTATGTTTTAATGACTCCAATGGTGCTTGTACCCTAGACAAATTTCTCTAGAGGCATGTAATATTTTGGCCAATCTTGGCAACTATGATGCTCAACAGGTAGTCATGCCTGTTGCTAGCCTACCGTAATATATAATATATATATCGTATTTTCACAAAAAAAAAAGTTGTAACAAGAGGCTTATTCAACAAAGAATAGACAGGATGGTAATATAAATATACAATGCACCTTATCATAACTTTTCTTTTGATTTTTAACATTAGTTAAATGAACTAGAAAGAACAATTAATTGTTGCTATCTTTCTTCTCACAAAGTTGTGTTAACTTCATAACAGCTGCATCAATATCTTCCACATTTTTATATCTCAACTTCTCACCCAAATTTCTCACATTATATCTCAAATTCTCCCCTAATTTTCCACTTATTACATCTTTAATAACACTTGCTATATCTTCTCTATGAAGTGTTCCATTTTCATCCCTCACAACTTCTAAAGCTACACCAATTTCAACTAACAATTTAGCATTCATTGGTTGATCAAGTTGCATAGGCATAGCTATAATTGGAATACCATAATCTATACTTTCTAAAATAGAATTCCATCCACAATGACTAACAAATCCACCAATACTTGAATGAGTTAATATTTTTGCTTGTGGTGCCCATCCTCCCATAACCATACCTCTATCACCAATTCTCTCAAAATAACCTTTTGGTAATGCCTCTTCAAGACTTAAATTTTCTCCTTTTGAAAATCTAACCACCCATATAAAATTTACATGACTAAGCTCTAAACCTAAAGCTACTTCTTCCAATTCTTGTTTTGTCAAGAAATAGCTACTCCCAAAAGATACAAACACAGTTGAGAACTTATCTTTTTTCCCTAGCCATTCCATAATCTCCATGCTCCCATCTACACTAGCCATAGGATCTTGAACTAGTGTACCAATTGGCAACACTTTAAACTTATTTATTTCATTCAAATAATCTATGTATTTTCCCTCCATCTCTCTTGATGTACTTAAAAGCATTATGCCAGTAAACTCTTCAGGTGCTCTAACTTCAGGATCATCGTCTTCGCGATGTTCTTTAACAACTTCATGAGTTCTTGTTAGCTCATGATCATGTAAACGAAGAGCACGAAAGGGGAATTCGATATCTTGTTTCACAAACAAGTGGCTGAAGTAAGAACACATGGCTGCACTAGAAGTGAAAAATCTAGCAGCAGGGATGTTAAGTGAATGAGCAACACCAGCAGCCCATAATTGCTTGACATCATGTATTAACAAGTCAGGTTTTCGAGCTTTCAAGATGTTGAAGAGATTTGGTTTGGCCATTTTGAGAGCCTTTTGAAGGGTGGAATTGAGATGAAGAGGGAGTCCATTGGTTGTATGATAGTGAGGAGGAAGCTCTGGTGAGTCTTGTAATTGTATTTCCACAAGCTGAATCAAGGAACAATAGCTTTCTGGGATTCTGTTCTTGATGAAACTTAGATTAATTGGTGTAGAACATAGTTCAACCAAGAATCCTTTGTCCGCGAGCTTTTTGGCTAACTCAAGAAATGGAGAAATATGACCATAAGCTAGCCATGGAAACAAGAAAGCCTTCAACTTAGCAGATTCTGTACACATCTTGTAACTTTGTGTGTGAGAAAAAAAATGTTTGTAACTTGTACGAGAAGACTAAGCTGAGACAAATATGCAGTTTGTCCTGTCAACCTGACTATGATTAGGAAAAGAAAGAGGCAATAAATAGAGGTTTGGCTCAAAATCTGTAGGTGCATACATATTAGCTTAATTATGTGGACCTTGTTAGAATTGGAAGTGTTGATAAAGACAATGAAGAGGATAGAAGGCTGAGTTTACAATGCTTTGGTCATTTTCTCTATAATCCCGAACGATAGCGGCTTAAAGCGTTGCCTATCACGAGCAGCCTCGCTCCTTGATAGGCGGGGAGGAGCATCTCAAAGTATGGGGCAAAGGATGTTGCGTTTTGACTTTGTCTCCCGGGATCCACCACAGGTTGGGTTTGAGAGCCGTGTGATAGGTGACTATCCAGCACGGTTCGGAGAGCACTTTTAGTCTACGCTGGTAAATGGAAGGCCCCCCTATCAAGCAAGAAGGAAGCGGCTCTTCCCACAGCGGAGTCACCATTGACTCTATTTATTATTATGGTAAATCGGTGTATCAAGATGTCGTTACACTTCTGCAGCCGAAGTGGACATCAACAAATACATGTACCCGGTGATTATACCAAATCAAAAATCAACTTACTGTGGTTAAGTGATTTTATGAGACGGAAATATGTATAATTAACTACGATTAAGTGATAGAACTCTATGTACAAGATTTTATCAAGACAGACAGGCGATGCATTGTTAACTACTTTTTCATTCTAAGTATTCACGAACAATGATAACATTGTTTAAGATGTCACACTCACACAGCCATAATCCAGAGATGGCATTACATAATACTTCGAGACAAAAGATAACGTCGAGGGCATTTTTTAGCCAAAAGGTTAACGGAGAGTAAAATTGCTCCATTTTCAATACTTTGATGGCATTTTTTATCCTTTTCCGTACTTATATAGACGTGTGCATGATTTCTTCTTTGATCAAAACTCATATAGATGGTTTTGAAGCAACTCTAGTTGTGGTATTCTTTTATTATTTGCACTCTTTTCATCAATCTGTTTGTGATAATCAGGTGCAAGTTTACTATTTATCCTCCCAGTTTCATCCTTAAAGATTTGTAGTAACAAAGATCTGTAGAAATGAACTTTGCTCAAATTACCTAGAACAACTAAAAGTTAAGCTTAATATCCTTGTTTTCTTTGTTTTTAGGGTACTTAATTTACAAATAATATTGATTATGCAAAAAAAAAAAAAAATAGTGAAAGAAAGACAGTGGGAAATAAAGAATCCAACATTTTGTACTTAATATAATTTTAGACCATCAGAAATATATGCTGCCAAAAGAGTGATCACCAATACATCCAAGTACATCAAAAGCTCCAATATTCCTAACAAAGTCAATACTCTATTGCCTCAAGAGAGCAACAATGCATAGAACAAGAGAAGTTCCAACCAACACACTGGAAGACGACGAAGAGAACGACGCACCAGCATCAGGTGCTGGGGCTGGAGCTAACCCCAACTCCTGAGCAGAAGTTTCAGCCATTGCAGAGAAAACAGCAATGACAAAAGCAATCAAGAATGCCTTGAGAAAGCTAACTTGAGCCATTGATGAACAAATTTGGAAAAAAAACTATGAAGAAACTTAAGGTTTAGAATCTTTAGATGATGGGATGAATGAGATAAAGGGTTGTGAATTTATAGTAGTGAAGGAGACAACTGGCTTGGTGTAGTTTATAGAACAGAATATAACAGCTTGAGGAATATGAAAGCTGGAAAGTTTGTGCCTATGATTGTTTATTATTGTAGCAATTATTTGCCCACATTGATTGTTTGATTTGGCTAATTAATTCACTTTTAAGTGGGAGATGAATCTGAATAAATGGTTTGGATGATACTAATGTATTTGGACACTATATTTTATAACTACTAGTAGTAGTTTATTAGTACTTTCTTGCCAGCCATTCTCATCAAAAAGATGTATTATGTTACTCAATAAACTACTACTCAGACCTCCTCAGACCTCACTCGTAGGATATACTGGGTATGTTGTTGTTTATCATAGTCGAGAAAAACCATTTCCAACAGACAGCACATGAGTATGACTCAAGAGATAACAGTTAAATGCTTCAACATATAGCCAACCAACAAAAAAGAAGACCAATTTGATTACCTTTTTAGTACATCACTTATGCTTTTTAATCTCCAAAATAAACAATTGAGAAACCAATACCACCACCAGAAGTGTAACAAACATGCCCCTTCAATCCAAAATCCAAAAGTTCAGCAAATATAGAAGGTGATTCTTGCTTGTTTTACCAGTCACATTAACAAGTAAAATTCAAGATACAGTGGAGTTAAAATAAACAACGGATGCACGACTTACTATCACTCTTTCACACAATATACATCAAGAAATGATTAAGCAATTCAAATCCTTGCAGCAAGAAGCACGATCAAATCCTTACAGCATAAACAACTTTTTCCAGCTGGTGTAGTTACTTTCGCTTGGATTGCTTCCTACTCTCCACTTTTCTGCTAGCAGCTTCAAATTCTTCCTCACTTGGCTCTGCTGCAGATGGATCCCCACCATATTTGCTAATCAAAGATGAGAACATAGAATTCATTTTGCCTCTCCGCTCATTTTGCCGCTGAGAAATAATGGCATATAAATCATCTGATTCTTTCTTTTTCCTGCAAGGTTTCGAATTCTCGAGTTAGAATGCAGCAGTTACAGTTAGCTATGCACAAGGTAAAAGATGACTCACTTTTGCCGACGTCTTAGTGGGCTGGTGGGCGGTTTTGTTTCAGACACTTCCTTTGCCCATTTCTCATATGCTTTAGTTGACTTTATTTCATCTATCGAAGTAAAATATAATATGAGAATCAGTTTCCAGTGAAGAAAGAGCTAACTATTATGAGGGACTGTGACAACCTCTACACAAACTTTTGCTAAGAAAAACATTATTGGAAGTGCGATGCAGCAAAACAGATGGCTAAACCGTGCATTGAAGGTCACAACACATTTAGTCCATAACATATTTAATAAGACTGGCAGCTTCAAGAACATATCAATTAATAAAGAAACATCATCTGGACTGAAGTTAAATCTACCTGCTGCTATAGCCTCATCCAGAATATCTTTGAAGCGGTGCGAATCTAATTTAGGATCAGAGCAAATCATGGAGCAAAAGAGCCTGCAGAAGATTGCAAATTTAGGTGGCAACCTAGAAATCAAAGCACTAAACAGGAAAGAGCACAGTGCATCTGGTTTTCTGCTCATACCTCTTCATTTTACCCTTATACTTCTTGTATAGATCAATCAAGTCCTTCCTCTCCGACTCGGATCCTCTATAATTTGCTTCAAACTCCTCAATATCAGCTTCAGTAATCTGCATTAAACCATGTGCAGGTTCCTCCAATGTTAGACTGTCTACTGTTCAACTGATATAGAGTGGAGTAACCATTTTACAGTTACCTTTGGATGCATAGCTCGGAAAAACTCCTTCAAGCTATCAACATCTCCTGCTAGGTCCTGTTAATAGGAATAAGTTAATGTGAGAAACCATATTTTGAGATAGGTGAGTGAGGTTTGCTCAAGTAGAACTTTGCCATTAAAGAACATTCTATTCTAATAGAGGTAGAAAAATTGTCTACAGATTTTAGAATATCAGTATGTAAATGGTTGATATTAATTATTACGAAGAGTGAAACATCAGATAGAATTGTCTGCAAGAACCAAATATACAAGCTGGCTAAACATATAAGACATTGTACATGCATGTCTACTGTAACAGAGTGCAAGATTGACCCTATATATAACAAAAGAGAATAAACGTACGCATAACACATAAGAGTCAAACACTATGGTCGGTTCAGGGGAGGAGAGCAGAAAGTGTTGACTTACTTCACCAAGGGAAACCGGTCTTCCTTACTCTTTCTTTGGTATACCAACAATGGAATTAAACACATTTCCTCAGTCATTCCCTTCTCTAACCTGGAGGGGCCACATACCCCTTCACTTCCCTATCTTTCACAACCTAGAGAAAATGCCAAAGATCGCAACACTACCTCCTCTTATTCATAACCTAGAAAAAATGTCAAATAGCACAGCACTATCTCCTTTTATTCACCTCAAACAAAGCAAGTTACGACAAAGAATATGGGTCAGATATTTAGTTTCTCGGGGAAACTTTATGAAGGTCAGATTTCAGCTTTACTCTTACAAAGAGCTGATCATCCAAACCAGCCCAGTCACCGTCAGAACCTATAACATGAAAGTAATGAGCCAGCTGTCATAACAATGAAACAATCTTTGACTACACGTTGCCACCCCATATTCAGTAAACATAAGTAAAAGTTCCAACATATTGAAGATACTCAAAGTTTCAAAAACATTAAAACGGTTTGCAAGGATAACAGGAGGAAAAAAGAAGAATCACAATGATATGACTTACAGCATCATCAACGCAACCTGTCTGATCATAAAGTGCTCGTTTCTCCTCATCACCGAGAATCGCTATCACCTTTTGCAGCTGCTGAAATTTCTCTTTTGCTTCCTATTGAAAGTAAATTAAAGCCAATACATCTTTCAGCAGGCTAAAGTATACAGCAAAGTGGGGCAACCAAGCCCTACTAAATCATTATGGCAGCAGCTGTTTACCTCATCATCCAGATTCTTATCAGGATGAAGTCGCAGAGCCAATTTGTAATATGCCTTCTTTATTTCCTGCTGGGTTGCTGTTCTTTCAACCCCAAGAATCTAAAGAGTAGATGACTTGTCAATGTTGCAGTTTTTCCTTGAAGAAAGTAAACCATAACAAGCAGTAACTTAACGCCAAAAAGAACATGCCCTTAGTTTATAGAGAGATCTCCTATACCAGTAATCCATAAAATTTTATCCCAAGGCTTCATTAGTAAGCACTAGACGTGCTACATATAACGTAGCAATTAGCACTCTCTCCAGCTACATAGAGAGCACTTGGCACAGTCCATGCACATACAACACAATAATATAAAAAAATATAGACATTGCCCTACAATTTTCCAATCAAATTTGTAACATGTGTACTTTGTCTTGCATATTTTAATGCAATAACAACTAATACAGTCCATATCCAACAAAATATCCCATCTTTGCAGCTTGCAGGCAAAACATATAGAGGGAGTCAGTAGCCAGCGCTCATTGATCATAACTAAAATTCATGTTGTGTCAATACTAGCTCAAGTTTTGCTTGGGTCAAGAAAGGGAAGTCAATCCGGGCTAAACGATGTGTCATAACCAAACCTGCACAACTAAAGAACATTTTCTACCACTCATTCATTCTTCTACAGTTCGTCTAATTACCAAATAGAACTAATAAAGATTTCATTCTTTTACTGATCATGACCATATCTAACCAACAAAACCCAAAAAAAAATACATTTTTTTATATTTAAAGTTTTTAGGTTTCGATTGCCTCGCAAAATTGACTTGGGTGAGCTATATTTTCATGGGCTAAATTCTACAAAGAGTGTAAAGGGCAACCCAGTGTACAAAACATCTCACTCACGCAAGGTGCGGGGAAGGGCCGCACCCCAAGGGGTGTGATGTACACAGCCTACCCTAAAGCATCGGTAACTGTTTTCACGACTTGAACTCGTATCACACGAAAACAACTTTACCAGTTGGTCCAAGGCTCCCCTTCCAAGAGAGTTTATGGTGCAATTTTCTAGCCTAACTTGTATCATGGATACTACTCTCCACATAAAAATTGAAACTTTTCACAATAAAAGAACATATAGAGTTGAAAAACTTTTATAAAAAAATGTTATATAACAATTTTTCACTTAAAAATACTAAATATAACTATAACAACGACTAAGCCTCGATTGCAAACAAGTCGAGGTCAACTATATGAATCCTCAATTACCATGTTTCTCTATTTAAGCTCGATTTATGTCAAATTAAATCTAACAACAACAACAACAAACAACATGTCCAGGTGTACGCAGACTTTACCCCGACCCCGACCCCGACTGAAAATTAAAAAGTTACCTCATAAAGGCTTTTGTTTTGATTTTCCTTCATTTCTACTTCTTCATCTTCTGATGAATTCTCTGCCGGAACCCTAGCCTTCTTTTTTCCCTTTCCCATATTGATAAAAATTCAAGAGAATAATTTTTAATTAGTGTTTAATCAAATGAGGTATTTATAAAGGCTAAAGAATTCCCGCCATATGGATCCTTAATTTTTTCGAGTTCCCGCCAGACGGCCACGTAAAATTGATCGTAGGTTTTCAGTATACTTTATGATATACCGGTCTAATACTGGACGTATACCTTTATGGTATATGAAATAAAATGATAAAATTATGATATACGATGCGGATGGATAGGACATATAAATAATTTTTGGGTACTCGGGGTAAATATAAAACTGATAGGTACGGCATATTTTGATTTTGATGGACATTTTTCAGTGAGGTTGTTCGGCTTGGGGAGTAGCCCGTCAAAGAGTCTTTCTATCTACCCCTTGAACAAATTCTTAAAGGTTAGGTTACTACCTGCTTTCTTTCTCGGTCGTCTGTCTTAATAAGTGGATTCCAATTATTGTAGATCGTTGCGAAGAGTACAAGAACGTGACTCGTAGTCCCTTTTCGAGTATTATCTTCGATGTGGATGATTCAGTCGGTGTGCGTATGAACGAACGGATTCCACCTCTTTATGGGCTATATGCCCTGCTTGTCCCCTATCGCGTGAGTGAAGAAGGGCAATGCCGCTTGTAAATGGTCCTTTCTTTTATTCACTACGTCGACTAATCTAAATTCTCTCAATTTGATAAAATTCCTCAAATTGATTTAAGGAATATATGGACATTGATGTCCTGTTACCAAATACAACTAGTTAGATATAATTAGATTCTCAATATGAATAAAAATATAATTAGAACTATTTTTATGATATTGTGGATATTCTAATGAGCCCTTTTTCCACATTTTTAGAGCCTTTAAAATAAAATAATGTACAATTAATGGTTTGTATTGTATATTTTACAAATCCTAATGAGTCTAGATTATCTAGATGTAAAGAAAATAAATTAAATCGAACATAAGTTGAACATTTCCTTGTATTTGTCTAATAATTTTTTTTTCTTATAATCTAGACGACATATATATTTATTCTTGTTTTTTTAAAGACTATAGTGTAAGGTAGTGTAATGTTGGACTATTATTTTGTATATTAATTCTTTCATTTAATCTTGATACAAGCTCAATCCGCTTCCTCCGTATGAGGTCCTACGCGGCGCGAATCCGAATTAGTCGGGACTTCAATAAAAATACCGGACACCGGATGGGAAATAAAAAAAAAAAATCAAAAAACAAGATACAAGCTCAATCCATTTAACCCATTTAAATTTTGGACCAACTTGTCCACTTGACTCCTTTGATACAAAAGGCTGACATGTCTAGTGACCTCTACTTGACATATTTTAGTGGAGAAATGACCTTTTGTCAAGTAAGTAATTTATATACCATATATTTTTTTTAACATGTCTTATTACGTATAAAAATAATTTAACTTCAAATTTTTTATTTAATTTTATATCTATAAATATATTTATTAGATTTCCCGAAGGTAATACCAGGGTCATTTAAGTACTAACGACTCTTGATGCCAAGAAAGAGACCAACTAGACGAGACAGATCATTGTTCATAAGTTGGTTATAAGCCGGAGATCGAATCTTATTCTTCCCCTTTGAGAGGGATTCTCGTGCCAACCATAGAAAGAAAAACTCGGTTACTCATATTCACAAATTTTTTTTCTGTACCTAGTCAAACACCGAAATTGCAAGCACCGGCATATTACATTGATATTGAGGGAGTGTTACCTACATTCTCTCAATTCACATAGTTGATTAATTAAGTTTTTACTTTTAGAACAAGGCATATTTGATAACTGAATCCTTAAAAAAAGGTTTACTTAAATTTCAATTTTCAAACCTTCAGTCAAAGATATAACAAGCCTTAAAATAAGGAACAGAGATTACAAAATATCAATTATTAACAGTAAATAAAGCTTAATACTCTGATTAAATTCAATTAGCATATCTGTTACAGGAGGATACGTAAGAAAAACGGAATGGCTAAATTGTAAAATAAAAGTTTGGTAAGGGCAGGTGAAGAAAAAAAAATCGTGTACCATTTTTTATGGACACTATTTTTTTTTAATTTATTTTAAAAAGAATGTTACTATTTTTTAAAACTAATTTACTTTTATGAAATGATTTTTAGCTGTACAATTTTAATTAACTTATTTTAGACCATAAAATTTAAAAGTTTTCTTTCTATTTTAAATTTTGTCTCAATTCAAATACCGACACATAAAATTAAAACGAATGGAGTAGCATGTTTTTATCTTAAAGTATTTAAAATTATAATATACGAAATCTGATCCTACGTAAATATGAAATGTTTTGTGTATCCGACCATCATTCTTTAAGGTAAGATTTATATACACAAACTTTTATGGTTTATTTAAATTATAAGTTAAGAAAATTTATTTTATTTGCTAAACTTCGTGCACAGTCAAACGACTCCAAGTTCCGACAGGTAATTAATTTAACTATCCTAAAAGTAATCAAAAAAGAAATTCTTTTTGAAAAATATATTACTAGTATATTAATATAGGGAACCTAAAATTAATTTCATAAATATTACAATTCAACCCTTTATTTTTTCTTTCTTCTCTCTTTCTCAATTTTCCTCCTCTTCAACTCTCGATTTCTCTTTTCAATTAGAGGTATAATTTTTTCATTCTTTTTTGTTATTACTATCTTTAATTCTCATATTTATTGATTAATTTTATGTTCTTGTTACAATTTATTTATCTTTTTTTTTTTGTGTTTTTTTTTTCTTGTTGGGGTTTGTATTTGAGACTGAAGATCAGGAAAAGTTTTGATTTTGATTAAAGGGTGTGTGATTTTTTTGATAATTTTACTAATTATTTGTTGGCTTTTTTAATTTTCCTTTTTTGAAGAAAATTAAGCTTTTAATTATGTGTTTATTTGTTAAAAGAGGGATCTTTTTTGGTACTTTTTAAGATTTGGATTGTTGTGGTGGTTTGTTTTGTATTTTATAAGGTGTGATTTGTTTAAAGTTTTGATTTTTAGGGTAGGTATCCGGTGAAATTAGTCGAGGTGCGTGTAAGGTGACTCGAACATCACTGTTATAAAAAAAGTTTTGTTTTTAGGTTATTGCTTTACAACCCAAGTAGGATAACGCTGACTTCGTGCTTCTTAATCGATAAAGCTTAGATTTTGAGGGCAGGTGTTGGGTTGAATTAGTCGAGGTGTGTTAGAGTCAGTTCGTGCTTCTTAATCGATAAAGTTTAGATTTTTTGGGCGGGTGTTGGGTGGAATTACTCGAGGTGTGTATAAACTGGCCCGAATACTATGGTTATAAAAAAATGTTTTGAGTTTATGATATTGCTTGACAACCCAAGGTTAATGCTGATTACGTGCTTCTTAGTCGATAAAGTTTAGATTTTTAGGGGCAGGGTCCTGGTGGAATTAGTGTGCGCAACCTTGCCCGAACAACACTCTTACAAGAAAGAAAGTTTTGTTTTTTAGGACATTGCTTTACCACCCTAGTGGAATAAGAATTCGTGTTTCTTAGTTGAGAGTTTATATGTAGTGATGTTATTTGAGTTATCTGAATACCGTGTGCATAAGCATTTTAGTTATGTGCTGAATTTGGTTTTCATGTTCACTTATTTGTCTTTTTTAAACAAAACCATGAATCGATCAACAATGCCTCAATCCTAGTTGGCGTCGTTTGTATGAATCATATGTATCCTTTACATGAATCATCATGTGTAAGCATATTGAGACTATTTCTACCCTGACCATCAACTTACTGCAGTCCTTGAGTTTTAAGCTCAATGATTTCTCTAAATCTTTTTTTGCATCATTCTACTGACTTGTTCTTTTGCTAAGCTTTCAGTTTTTAAAAGGGAGCTCTAGTTGGATGCTGAGCCATGTTATAGTTTTCCATGCTGAGAAGTATCGAGCAGTTAGACGACAATCTTGTATAACTATTCATGCACATAATAGTTGCGTCTGTGCATTAAGTTCTTATGAGAAACGAATTTTATGAAGTCATTCTATATACGATAAGAGATTAGCGAGAGAACAATCTTTTAGACTGTTTTGTATTTGGCTAGATAATCAAGTCTAATAGTTACATGTACTTATAGAGCTCGTACTGGTATAAAAAGTAGTTTTACATGAAAGTATTACTTTTATGATTATGCTTGACGTGTCTGAGAGAATATGAAGATGAGAAAGCTGGAAGTTTCACCATTTGCATCTGATATCATAATTAATTATCTAGGTTCTGAATCTAAAACCTAGATAGTGTTGACAGAGCACCACCCAAAAATTACGCATTTTGGTGATTAGTTCAAGCTATGGTTGGTTGTTTGAAAGTGTCCTGATTTTTCCTAAAGTGGATGTAGTATTCTACATTGCCAGCTCTGTTTGATAATTTTGGTGTTCCTTAATTGAGGAACTTGCGTGTTCTTTTTGTTATGATGATCGAGACGTGCATAATGAGCTTGTGGTGGGGCAAATGGCAGGTTAGCTGCAGCAAATGGAGTCCTCCAAAGAGACAGGCTGCCAAGCTCCAGAAGGCCCCATCCTTTGCGTCAACAACTGTGGGTTCTTTGGCAGTGCTGCCACCATGAATATGTGTTCAAAGTGCCACAAGGACATGATACTGAAGCAGGAACAGGCTAAATTTGCAGCTACATCATTTGATAACATTGTGAATGGAAGCTCGAGCAGCATTGACAAAGAGCCTATTGTCACTGGTGCGATCAATGTGCAATCGGGACCAGCAGAATTGAAGGTTATCTCTACAGAAGCATCTTCACATTCGTCAGGTCAGAGTTCTGAGGTGAAGCCAAAAGAGGGCCCAACTAGGTGCACTACTTGCCGTAAGCGTGTGGGTTTAACGGGATTCAATTGCAAGTGCGGAAATCTCTTCTGTGCAGCTCATCGTTATTCAGACAAGCACGACTGCCCATTTGATTATAAGAATGCTGGTCGGGATGCTATTGCTAAAGCAAACCCTGTTGTTGTAGCAGAAAAGCTAAACAAGATCTAGGAAGCCTCTATTGAATGTTATATGAACTATGATGTTCTTGCTTTAAAATCTGTTGGTCTTCCTATTAGTTGGCCGTTTGTCGTATAAGGTGTCCCTTAGGTTTTTATGGTATAAGTGAAGTGGGCACAATCATTATATCTCCAGTTTGTAAGTTGTTATTTTGCTGGCTTGGTGGATATCTTCATTGGACTTGTAGTCCTTGTTCTTTCTCATCTTTGTGTTCTATTTGATATGCTGTGCAGATTGACTATCCACTGAAGAAAAGAGCGAAAACGAAATGCCATGTTTAAGTGGTTTCATATATCTGTGCATCTTTTATCACTTTGCTGTGTTATCTGATGTTTGTTATTATCATTTCATTCAACTCGAAATTATTTGTTCAGTGTTCAAGAAGCTTTCTCAGTATAAAGTATCCATCTTTATTGCTTTATCGCGGTTACAGCACAAAGCATATCAACTAAGAGCAAAAAAACGCGAAGCTTACACTGCATAATAATTTAGTTACCAGTAGTGCATTCTTGTTTTACAACTATGAATCAATCAATCATCTTGCAAACCAAGTATCAGATTGAATGACCCTACGTTAGTATAGACAAATCTTTCTGTATGCATAAATATATATATATATATAGCTATATAGATAGAAGCATGGATACAACTAATTTCTCCTTCTCTAGCAGAGTTCCATCTGGATTTTCTCATTGCTCTTGATCGGCGGAAGTGGAAACCCAAAGTCTTTTAACTTTTGAGAACCCTCTTCTCTGCCACCGGCTGCTATAACCTAGTATGTCCGATATATACACAGCTAACCACTAGTAAAAGACTTGCTTCTGCTTTCATAGCTCCATTTTCAGCTGATTTGGGTGCAAGGATGCTGTAAATTCAGAAATATCACGATTAGCATCGAAGCTTGATGTGCTTTCGGAAAGTCTCTCTGTTCCAGTTATAAACTCATATCACATGGTTAGATGCGAAGTGCCAAATTTTTTGCATCTGTCCCAAGATGAACTTAGAGAGATCAGTAACATAGGCCACTACACTGGGATTTACCTGAATTTGCCGAGGAATCATAAGTCAAAAGTGAGTTCTCTGGAGTAACAAAGCTAGAGTTGTCTTCAACCCTTCCCCAAACAGGCTGATGGAATCCTTCATAATGCCATAGATGTTGATACAGGTTTCTGTTTCCACTGGTTTGTCCCTCAGGCCAGATAGGTGGCATGACCATGTCTGGTAAGTTATTCTCCACATGGAAACTACTCCGCTGGTAATTTCCAAAAGTAGATCAAAACTCTTAATGGATGATCACAAGTTTTGAACAAATGAGAGTTATCTCATATATGCTTTAGAGATTTTAAGCAATTAGTCAATCACTTGACAGGTAGTCCTATTATAACTGGAAATAAGCAACAATGCCGGCTAGAAATTTTTGAACGATCATAATCCAACTTTGAGGGTTCTTACATCTATCCATGTAAGTTGGCATATGTAATTAATTATACTGCAGAAATATCTACAATAAAGTAAAATATGGCTAATTATCATCTCCTCAAGTGTAATGAATAGAGGACCCACTTAGAGACTGACAAAGGTAACTCCAGAGTCTAACAAGACTGGTATGGTAAAGGGGCAACCTTTCAAGTAACCAGGCTTCATAAGAAAAGTTAGAAGAGTGAAGCAACACTTGACCGTGCTCTATCATTTTGGTTGGTCAAGATTCAAGATGAATTCTTTTTCAAAATTATGTGGGACCAAGAAAAGAAAGTTGACATGAAGGTAAACAGATGAGCTGCCATCGTAGAAGAACTATGATCAAAATTACCACCACTGCACTTTACTTGATGAAATAAGTAAATAGGATAGAGTAGTTATAAATACAGCATCATTATCTTGACCACACAAAAGTAACAAAGTTGACAATCAAAGGAAAACTTACTTCTGCTGCAAAGAGACTGTCAAGGTTGAAATCAACTCTCGGGGTAACCGCAGCAAGTCTCATTGATAGGAACTACAACCAAACAAAACTCCATCAGGAAAATGACTGAGGCAACCAATTAAGGTATCTATACGACCAAAGCAATAAGTAGAACTAAGTTATTTCTTCAAATGGTAAAGGTTTAATTCATATTTGGGATCCGCGCTTGAACAAATTCTATCTTTGCCTACATCCACCAAAATTATGTCACTAAAAGCAGGAGATGCAGATGCACTCATCCGTATAAAGACTGAACAGCTAGGGCACCACATGTACGCTTTCATCACCACAATATTTTGTTTGAATATTAAGCATGGCCACTGAAATTTTTATTAACTTCCTAATTATGTTTAAGTTCACTTGACATAATTCAGACTGATTGTGTTTTCTCGATAAGGCAAAGTTGCTCCTTGGGTTCATTGGTTCTCCCTTCCCTTATGCTAGCAAGAGAGCTTATAAGAAATCATGGACTGCTGCATATGGTTACTACCCCTACCTTCAAAGAATAAACAACTTTTCTTCTCTCATCTTTTTAAACGTTTGGCCAAAGCAAGTGCTAGTGTGAGGTAAAGGTTCAGTACCTGCATAGGGGGCACTGAGTTTTGGAAGAAATGACTATTTAGAGGGAAAAAACCTACTTACTACTGTAGTGGAGTAAGAAGTCTGAATGCATCATATTTGCCTTTACACCTAAAATGTCACAATCAATATAGAACTTTGCAAATTTCAGCACTAATAGATCAGAGGTGAGATATTCTGAGGTCTGACCTCCACTTGACGCTGTAGGGATTGTACATGGTTGATGATTTCGTCCAAAACCATTGCAGTACCCGAGATCTGTAAACAAAGTAGAGACTTTAATACAAGCTAGTAGTTTTGGGCAAGTTCAATATTGAGAAATAACTAATTGAAAGCATCTGCAGCGAACACCAATGTTAATTAGCCACTGAATTAATCGCCATATATTTTTGCTTAGCCTCATAAAACCCAGTGTATGTTAAGCCATTGCAATTGATCATCTTTTCCTAAACTATGCATGATCTATTAAAGGATCAGAAAACCATAAAAAGGAGATTACTATGGGAGGTAACACCGATGGTGGTGCTATCATTTTTTCTTGGGGAGGGGGGGGGGGGGGGGTAGATACTGTATAACGGTACATTTAGACGTCATCCAGCTAAGAAGTCATATCATAGATGTATAAAGAACGGCCACCAGGTGATTACCCTCACAACCAAGAAAGAGAAACAAACAGTACCATAACTCCACAGGAATGGAGAAGCATAGTATGCAAAATAGGATTTTCTTTGTCCCTTTCTACTAATCTTTCTCCTAAAACGAAAATCCTCTAGATTCAAATGCTCCAAAACCAAACTGATTATTTCAAATGATTGTGCCAAATATAACAAATACAAATAATAAGTCTAAGATGGAACTAACCATTCAAAAGTAATCTACAGTTGCCAGGGATCAAACTCCCTTTATATTGTTAAGAGTATCAAAGTGGTCAAGTGTATCGGCAGTAATCCCTTTATATCTATATACTTCAACAATCATCAACTCATCTACATGTTTTCAAAAATGCTTTCTTGAGCTGATGGTCTATCGGAAACCGCCTCTCTACCTTAATCAAGGCAGGGTTGAGGTCTACATACATCTCACCTTCCCCAGGTCCCACTTGTGGGATTATATTGTTGTTGATGTAATTATAAACTCATGACTTTTTGGATTGAGTCAGTAAGGTTCACTTTCCTAACATATATCCGCATTTTCTTTTTGTTTTTTGAGGGGTTTAATACCTTAGACTCTAAAACAAAACTTCTCTAATGAGCTCTTTCTACCCATTGTTCATATAAGCCAAGGACAATATCGCCTTTCTTATTCCACTTTTTCAGTTGAGCTAGCAGCGTTCAGCTTTGGGTTTGAATTAGGTCCATAGGTCCGTTTTGTCAACATATATCCAAACAACAACAGAGCCTGTGAGTTGAAATAGACATACCACCAACAGTCTAACCCAGTTGAAATAGACATACCACTAACCCAACCTCAGCCCACACCCTAAAACTCTCAGTTTGAGGTTTGAAATCCTCCTTCCCGGCCAAAATTATTCTTACATAACAAAATTTACAACTAGTCCTCTGTCCCATTTTATCGAACATTATTTCTTATTAGCCCGTTAGAAAAGGAACATAACATCTTTTAAACTTTCCACTTTACAGCCATAAAAAGACCATTAGTCCAAAAAACTCTATACAAATTCAAATGGATTAAGTATTAATTTCCTTAAAAAAGAAAAAGAAAAGGGGCCCAAGAACCTAGGTGAATTTACAACTTTAACCTCAAAAAGTAGCAGGCTGAAAAGCAGTATTACCCATAGAATGCAAGGCAAAAAAGCTGCAAGAACAACAGCAGAATTTGTTGCCACTTTTCTTGGTGCCAAACCAACCACCTTTTTATCTTTCAGAAAAAAGGTGAAAACGACTAATTTTAGCACAATAAAAGCTTACTCATGATACAACAACAGCAATAAGATATTTTCCACCCTACATAATTAATTACTTAATAATCAGTACAACTTATTAGTCTAATATTATCAGTACTAATGATGAATAATACTACTAATGATTAAAAGTGATAGCTTACCTTATTACATCCTGGGACCAGCTCTTGCAATAGCTTCATCCTAGCATTAATCTTCTCTCTCCTTGCCTATAAAATATATAATCAACAAGATTACAACCTTAAGTACACATAAATACCAAATTAAGTAAAACACTAATACCACTTAAGCTTCTCACTCTTTCTGCTAAACTATGGCTATCAGTGGCTTGGCCTCGACGAGCTCGAACGTGAATGTATGGTAACTTCTCGCCATCATCTTCTGAGGTATCTTTGGTTGATTTTTTCCCCTTTTTACTTGTTTCTTTTACCTGAATTTCACAAAAATCACTCATGATGTAAAAATTTGCAATCATTGAATTATATACACCAATAATTCTTGCACTATCCGTTTAACCCTGCTACATCAGCAAAAACTTATAGATTAGTGTAAAAATTCTTTCACAAGAAATTACAATAACAACATGACCTGATTATATAAAAATTCTTTCACGCTAAAAGCGCGAAGAAATTACACTAAAAATTGACCCGATAAATTCTCTCACACCGAAAGCTCAAAGAAAGTACACTAATAATCGACCTGATAATGTAAAAATTCTTTCACACTAAAACCATGAAGTAATTACACTAAAAAACAATGTAAAAATTCATTCACAATTAATAAAAATCGACATGATAGTGTAAAAGTTCTTTTAACACTAGAAGCACGAGGAATTTAGACAGGTTACCTGCTACAACAGTAAAAACCGGCAAAATTCTTTTAAGGAATTTACCTTTTTCTCCCGGTCCTTTCTCTTCTTATTAACCGTAGGATTAGAAACAACCGGAGATTCACAATCCAACGGCTCTTGTTTAACTAACAATGATTTCAAACCCGAACCCAAACCCGAACCCGAATTCGAAAGAGTTGAATTATCCTCAGGCGAATTACCAGCAGCTGCAGCAAATACTGAATACTTAGCAGCTCTATCAATTAAACCAATATCCGATGGAAAAATCGGAATCGGAGTCGGATTCGGATTCAGATAATGATTATAATAAGGTAATTCAGTAACGGCTAGTTTTTCTGGTGAATGAACTAAAAGCTCCACTGCTTGATTTGCTGGTAATTCAAGTAACGCTGTAAATGAATTTCCAACAGCTGTTTCTTCCATTTTAGCTCTGCAATTCTTGGATCTAGCTTCGACGAATGAACGTGAAGCTTTTTATTTAAAAAAGTGTGTCACATAAATTGGGACGGGACGGGACGAGAAAGAGTTGATAGACTCTATATAAAGGCTTTGCTCTTTTCTATGTCAGATAAGTTAATACAGTAGCCGCTGCTGCTTTTAATGTTTGCTCTGTGTACTAATATAATGTACTTTCCCGTTCTAATTTATGTAACAATATTTTTTTATTTGTATATCGAAAAAAAATTGAGAAGAAATAATTAAACAGGACATAACACGATACATCTTCAACCTACTTAAAATATGACTTCAAATAGGAAAGCGATGAGGACGAGGAATTGGGTAGGAGTGATAGGGGTTTTCCCTTTAGAACACCTTACTTGCGTCGTTTCTCCCCTTATCGGTGTCTGTTTTCAAAACGATTTTTCTTTAGCTAAGGATCTACAACTAGGTATATTTTTGTTGTTGTAATAGTCAAAATAACTCAATACGTCATAAATTTCTTTGAGAGCACTATATGATTCATGTAGAAAAGATTGTAACATTAATTTCGAACTTTATAGTATACTGTATAAATTATCGTATACTAGTCTGAATGGATTGAGTGGATAAATAATTTAGTGGGTAGGTCGGATAATATTTGATAGTAGTGGATAGAGTTGGTTTTTTCTGAAATATTAGGCCCATGTAATGGTTCATAACTTCATTATATGACCCTTTTTTGAGTTGCTTTTGAACTTTAAGTTTTGATTAATAATTAGGTGAAATGGTTCTCCAAAGTACTTGTACTAATGTTATTATTTTAATTAATACCATATCAAATAAGTCTATTATTCTAGGTACTACCATATCTAGAATAACATAGGACTTAAGTAGCAATTGGACAAAAAATGAAAAGAGGACTTCAAAATTTATCATTTGGACGAAAAGGAATAAGAATAAAGTTTTTGGGAATCTTCTACACGCAAGCGTAATACAAAAGTGGGATTTTGTCAGAGAAAAAAAGTATAGGGTTGTCCAGGCAAAATTGGCAATAAAATGGCACTTACAAAAATACTCACAAAACCTAAAATAATTACAGCCACTATCTACTACTTTCAAATATTATCCGACCTACCTACTAAACTATTTACCCACTCTATCCATCCAGACTTAGTATACCATAATTTATACAGTATTCCATAAAGGTATACACATATAAGGTATAACAAAAATATACAGTAATAAATGACTCTCAAGATTTTTATATCATAATTTATGCAGTATACCTTTACACCTATAAGGCATAACAAAGGTATACAATAATCAATGGGTAGGTTGGGTAAATATTTTTAGTTTTATGGGTAGCATAATTTTAATGGGTATGACTTGTAAATACTTTAAATTTTATGGATATAGTGCGTAAAAATCCCTAATAAAAACTCATTATTAGGGCCGAACTTTTAAATTTGGATTAGACTTAACCTAATCAGAAAATTTTGCTTTATGGCCTTGTCGGACGACATAGTTAAATTTTTGCTCACAATAAGAAAGGTCTTTAACTTTCAGCTTGTTATGGTGATCCGCTAGTATTTGCGAGGAAATTTTTTAATTGAATTTCTGACAAGTAGATGTGACTATCCGTCGGGAGAGTACGCCCAACTCTTCCGATGAAAGTTAAAAGGTAAACGGTTTTTAATAGGGTCAGAAGTGTAACAATGGCACTGAAATGTCCTATTTCAAAACCTCACATTCAATAGCTAAAAGGTAAAAGATGATGTAGGGGAGTTAACTAATTAATACTCCCTCCGTTTCAAAATGGTTGTCATAGTTCGGATTTCGAGAGTCAAACAAGTTTAACTTTGACCGTAATATTTTCATATGTCTTTTAAATATTTTGAATTATTAATTATTGTGACTTATAGTACTTTTTATGCAGTTTCTAAATATATAAACATCGTTACAAAAAATTTAAAGATTATATGCTTAAATTCACGGTCAAAATGAACTCGTTTGACTCTCGAAATCCGAACTGTGACAACTATTTTGGAACAGAGGGAGTATATACTTTGAACTCTGTTAATATGTTTGAAACATTTAATGAGAAGAAGGAAAAAGGGGGAAAAAAAAACGAAGAGCATCTAGATGAAAATGACCAACAATTTCCCGAGCAAGTTGAGTACTGAACAAATATACTTCATCCGTTTAAAAAATGATGCATCTATTTTTTTTTTTTTTTGTCTGTTTAGAAAAGAATGAACTCTTTTAAATTTGAAAATAAAATTTCACTTTTATATTTAATGAGATGATTATTAGCCATATAAATATCTGTATTTTATTTTAAACCATAAATTTTTTAAAAAAATTCATTTTTTATTAAACTCCGTGTAAAGTCTTCGTCTTTTTAAAAACACGGAGGGAGTATAGTAGAGGGAGTTGGGACAACAATATCCTCTTCCCATAAGATTGCTCGACATGTCATGTCAATGTTTGCTATACAAACATTAATGTCATATCCCTAGACCTGTCAATGCACTAATTTATTTTTCATTTTCACAATACTACAACTTACTATACTATTGTTGCTTAAAAGAACATGGAAATTTTTGATGAACCTAACGACAGCATTACTATTTTCAGCCTTTAGTTACTGAAAAAATATGAAATGATATCATAGGCAAATTGAGCTTGTGTTAGTGTTTGTATTACTGGTCATCCTTTAAACTTTTCGTGGTCCACGGAATATTGTACTCCCTCCGTTTCACAATGGATGTCATATTTCGAATTTTGAGAGTCAAACGAGTTTAACTTTTACCGTAATATTTTCATGTCTTTTAAATATTTTGAATTATTAATTATTGTGACTTATATTACTTTTTACGTAGTTTCTAAATATATAAACATTGTTCCAAAAAACTTAAAGAATATATGTTTTGAAGGAATACATACATGCATATATCACAAATCTATACTAAATAGATTGTTTAGACATAAACCGAGAACTTACTTGTTGTTCTCGTAAGCGAAAATAGTAGGATCTTGAACCGTGGCTGAAATTACTGGCCGTCGGTGGTTGTCACGTACTTGACGGATCAACCCCTTTATTCACAGTCTAAACACCTAAATTATTTAGTAGAGAGTAGGAAGGGGTGTAGAGAAATCTGTATATTTATCTGAGCCTATTACTACTGTATTTATAACTGTATAATACAGTAGTTGTCCTCTTGTAGGACTCTATCAGGTAACTTATCTTTTTACCTGGATAGACATTAAGAGCACTCTTTATGGGTGGACTCTTTTATTCAGATAAATCCAACATGTTTAAATTCACGATCAAAATAAACTCGTTTGTCTCTCTAAATCCGAAACATGTCATCCATTTTGAAATATATAGATTACTAAATTTTTCTGAACAATCTGCAGGCAATGCTAGTAAAAGTTGCTGCTGGTGGAAGACATTAATTTAAGACTGCAAATAGAGGCTACTCATAATGTATGGGTTCAAGTCTAACCAATGAAAGAATACTAGAATAGGAAAAATTAATGTATTCTTTTGACTTGTGAATATTTAGAGTTTTTTTTTTTTTTTTTTTTTTTTTTTTTTTTTTTTTTTTTGTAATATCGATTGAGCCCGAGCCAATAAGGATTATTCAAATAGGAAAAATAACATAATTTTTCCTGTATTTGCTTAGATTTTAACATTGATTTTTCATGATTTTCATTCACTTTATATATAGATCACTAAGTTAAACTCGCGGCTGCACGCATAAATTTTTTTTTGTTTTCGCACTCTACCACATACCATGTCAGTTCTGTTTTAACTTCTATAACAACTTTAATAGTAATGATAGTTTCTCTCAATGTTTTAAGACTTTGAAGTTTTAATTTTGTGGTTGATATCATTGTCATGTTACTAAATACATAATTTCTTTTAGTAAAAAGATGTCAATTCGAAAACTTAATGTTTTGCCTCATGGAAACAAAACATGTTTGAGAAATAAAAACTGCTACTTTGTAAAATAATTATATCTTTAAATTGTTGAGCTTGATATTGACATAACATTTATCCGTTAAGTGTGAATTGATTTAGTATAGGTCTTCTTATCGATGAGTTATTGTCTGAAGTTGATATAGAGCCAGTTTGGGTGGGCTTATAAGCAGCTTATTTTAAATGACTTATAAGTCAAAAAGTGATTTAAAAGCCACGTTTTGAAAAGTTACTCAAAACGTATTCTAATGAGCTTAATATCAATATTTTGTAGTCATAATTTATGAAAAATGAGTTTTTATATATGTTAATAATGAAAGAGTCCAAGAAATGCCTTTTTTTTTTCTGAATATTTTTCTCCTCTCTCCTTTTCTGGAACTGGACCACATAAATCTTTCTAGGAAATATGATTTTTGAAAAATATCATAATCAAAAAGCATATAACATAGTAGTGGGCCAAATCTCGTGCTCTTCACGTGAAGATTGGTCCTTTTACACTTATAGCCCATATGTCCAGAAATATTTCTGACTAGTACTACTTTTTTATACTTATTGTAAAGAAAGGTTTGTTATATTTCAATATGAAGTGAAGTTGAAGGAGATCAAGTGAAAAAAGATAAAGAGAGAGCTATTGTGAAGCCAAGAAAGGCAGAAGGAGGACACAACATCTACCTATTTTCAATTAGGTAACTACTTCTAATCGCTTTGGACAGTGAGAGTGTTATTCTAAAGTGAGATTTTCTGGTTAGTATTAGTCGTACCTCAAAATAAATTTCAGATATCAGATGAAAACAACAGAATAAACTGATTTTTATAGTATAGAAAATGAGGGAAGAAAGCTGATTACTACATATTAAAATTATGTGGGAGAGGGGATCGGATTCTATGTCATACACATAATTTTATGCAAGCAATCCCCTTCTATTCTTACAGCACTCTTTCATGAGCTAGCATGTAATTGTGACTTCTAAAACATTTACTTAATGTCCCAATGACACCATTTGCTTCAAGGGGTCTCTACTATGTTTAAACTGGACACACTTAATAAACTTCATTTACTAAAAAGGTTATAATAAACACTAATCCTATTTCGCAGATAATATGATGCGGTGATAAGTACTCTTTCATTCTACCAGAAGTCTCGACTCAAGCATTGAGAATAGAATCGCCTTTGGTTAGAAGTGTTATACTCTCTAAATCATCAAATCAAGCTCCAAAAGTATGCACCAGACATTTTCAATAGAGAAAGAAGTATATTATTGATCAGTCGGAAGCAAACCTTCTATTCTGATAAATGACGTTACTTAGTAGAGATGGACCAAATTTAAATGGAAGGAGATCATCTTTTAGACTAGTTATAACATGTAACGTAGACAAAGACATTCACAAACTTTAAAATGATCGGTCCCTTTAGGTGATATTGTCATGTCGTACAAAAATTGGCAACTATTATATATAAAATTCCATCAAATAAGTAGGGTGAAAAAAAAAAGAAAATAAATCTATTAAAAGATCAATGATATAATTGCTTTCCAAGTCCAAAATATTACATAGCTTTTCTGAATTTCTTCTGACATAATATTAATAATAAGTTATCTATGATTACTAATACTATAATAACATTTTCTTCCATCATAATAGAAAGTTTTAAATTTTTAATACATAAACTCCTCATAAGCTAGTTCGGATAGTGGGCCTATTGGGCCTGACCCACTTGGGTAAAAGTGAACATTTGGTTGAGGATACTTGGCCCTTTTCACACCTACTCAAGATCCATTATTTTGACAAAATATTCTTTGTTTTAATGTGTGTGAATCAAAATTTGTTTTTTTTTTCTTTTTTTGTTCCTACATTACATAAAGAAATAAGTTTCTATTTTATTTTATTAAAAAAAAAAAGAATAAAATTTAGCATGACTTTTTGAAGTGGGCCATTTGGCTCCACTTAAGAAATAAGAAACCAAACTTCAGTTTATGCCAGACTCCGAAAATGACTAAACCAAATACAGTTGTAGTTCAAGGACCAAATGAATTAATGAAGACAAAGAAATGATGTACAATGGGCCCATTTAGAAGGAACTTGCATAGTCATATGGAGCCCATATCCAGGCCCATCAATATAGAATTGACAATTTTTACTAGTCAGTATTTGGAACAGTAAAGAGGCCCAAGTTACAACTGTCTCCATCAGGTTTACTAGTAATGATGGTCTACAAAAATACCCATCAAAATCAAAATATTTAGATGCTTCTACCCATAAGTTTCATATTACATGTCATACCCATAAACTATTTATATGTCCTACCCACTCAGACTTGTATAGTATACACCCATAAGTTATAACAAAGGTATACAGTTATAAGTGGGTAGGTCCGGTAAATTTTTTTAATTTAATGGGTACTGTAATTTTTAATGGATATGACTTGTAAATACATTAAATTTCAAGAGGTAAAAAACTCTACTAACAATAATCATGGGCCCAATGGGCCAGTCTCAATAATGTGCAAGGCTTATTTACATAAATATAAGGTTTTCCTTTCTATTGAAGATCACTTATTAGATATAAAAATTCGCGTAAGGACCTGTTTGGCATGCGCTAATTGATACACAACCAATCCGTACAATTTCGCTTAAAAATAGCCACCTTCATACAAGTTCCAGTATTTTATACTGGACTTTGAATATGTTAGTTCAAAGTCTCGGAATAAAATACTGGGATCACATAAACACTAATCACAGTATAAAAATACTGAAACTTTAAACATTTTAGTTCAAAATCCTAGTATTTTATTACGAGACTTTATATACAAAGCTTCAGGAACATGAATCTCAATATAAAATAATGGGACTTTGAACATGTTCAATATTTTACTATGAGACTTTATATATAAAGCTTCAGGAACATGAATCCTAGTATAAAATAATGGGAGACTAGTCTGAGGTGTTTTCCAACGCTAATGGAGTGTAAGTGTGCGCGCAGATTTTTGGCTATTTCTAAATTAATTTTGAAACGGTGGATAAAACTCATTGAGCGCATCCAAAAATGGCTACGCATCAAAATTACACCTTATTAGACAACCTATCAGCTCAAAAGGCCCACTAGAATGCACCGGAGGATTTATAAAAAAATTTCACTACATGTACCACATTATCCTTAGTTAGAGTTTTGTCCCCACTTAAGAGTTATTTAGCAAAATAGCCTTGGAGGCAATACTTCAAGTTATAAATTGACAACTAGTACCTCGGAGGCAGCACTACAAGTATAAATTGACAAGTGTTGCGTGCAAGTGCTGCCTACAAGATAGCACCTCAAGTTATCTGGGGAGAATGTTGAAAGAGATAAAAATGTCAAGCGCTACTACGGGGCCAGCACTTGCAGCATTTATCAATTTATACTTGAAGTGCTGCCCCCGAGGTAGCACTTGTCAGTTTTATAACTTGAAGTGTTGCCCATGTGGTAGCACTTATTTAAAATTAGTAGAGGTCATTCTTGCAAAATATTTTAAGCGGGGCCAGTTAAGTAAACTATTGCCTAAGATGTCATAGTTGTGTAATTCACCCAAGATTCATAGACTAGATCCATTAGATTAATTTTCTGTTTGGGCCGATCGGAAAATGAGGTGTGATTTTGATAACTATTTTTGGACGCGCTTAATGAGAATTATCCACCGTTTCAGAATTAATTGAGGAATAGCCACCGCGCACACATACACCCCATTAGCGTTGGCAACAACCCGGACTAGCCCCAGGTTTTTATAATAGGACTTTAAACTATACATGTTCAAAGTCCCATTATTTTATACTTGGATTCATGTACCTGGAGTCTTATAAGTTCCAGTATAAGATTTTGGGACTTTGAGAACATAAACACTAGTCCTAGTATTTTAAATTAGAAGTTTCAGTATTTTATAGTGGGACTAGTGTTTAAGTGAGCCCAATATTTTATACTGGGACTTGTCTGGAGGTGATTATTTCTCAAGGCTCATTCAAAATGAGTGGTTTAGTATCAAGAAAGAATTCTACTGTCACAGGGTACTAAAACGCTCTAGGCAATGAGGGGTTTAAAATAGGTAAGAAATTACATGCACATGTTGTTTATGAGCCTGTTTGGATGGGGTTATAAGCAGCTTATTTTAAGTGGCTTATAAATTAAAAAGTGACTTAAACTTTTAACTTATAAGTCCAAAATTTTTTAAATTACCAAACATATATTAATGGGCCACTTTTAAGCTTACCCAAACGGGCTTTATGTCAAATAAATATTAAATTTTAACTAATAATATGGAAAAATTATTTTATTTAGTGCAAATATCGGCCAAGTTTTATAAACAAATAAATTTTTCACAAAAAATCCCCTAAAAGTGACGCCAAAAACTGTTCAAAAACTATAAACAAACGGGTCCTAGAAAATAGATTATAGATTGTCGCAAAAATTTCGCGTAGAGGCCTGTTTGGCGCGCATTAATTGATCCGTAGCTACCAAAATAAAATTCGCTGAGAAATACTCCGGACAAGTCCCAGTATTTTGAACATGTGTAGTTCAGAGTCTCAGTATAAAAATCTGAGACCGAGACTTTATATATATAAAGCACCAGAGGACTATTCCATTATAAAACAATGGGTCTTTGAACATGTGTAGTTCTTCACATGTTCAAGGTCCCAACATAAAAATCTGGGATTAGTCCGGGCTGTTTGTCAATGCTAATAGCGTATATGTGCGAATGGTGACTATTGCTCAATTAATTCTGAAACGGTGGATAATTGTTATTTAACGCGTCAAAAAATGACTACGCATCAAAATCACACTATATTGTCTGACTCAATTTTTTCTTTACCTACTATATCACTTTTTTCATTTTATTTAACTTTGGGACCACCAAAAGAAATTTTATTTATGTGTTTTATTTTTTATTTTCCTTTATCAAGTCAAACTCTATAGATGTGTGACGATATCTTGATTTTCTCCAACTTTTTATTTTACAATAAATCTACAGAGTTTTTTTTGGGGGGGTTGGGTTGGGGGACCAGAATTAATGAGTACAATAAAATCATGTATAATATTTTATTGTAATTGTTTTCCTAATTAATCCATCGTTAACGTGGAGATTTGTAGTCCACAAATGAAGAATTATTTATAACTACTAAGCATCTTTAAACTAATTATCTATAGTTTTGATTAATTATTGGGGGTTTCACCTGAATTAAGCTATAAACTAGTATTAATAAGCTTACTAATCACATGGCACAACACTAAAAACGAAGTGGCTTCCCTTTACTAAATGGGGATTAAGAAGAATATAAATTGTGTCTTTTCTGCCATAATCAGTGCACATGACTTCCTTTAATGGTAATGGTGACCTAACTAAATAAAGTAGGCTATTATTTATGTACAATAATTTATCAGATTAAATGCTTCTCTCCAAAAGCTGATACTATGCAGAGGCGGATTCAGAATTTAAATTTTATGAGTTCTAAATTTTGAGATAACAATCTCGAGTGCAAGTAACTGTGTTCTTGACTTAATTTTTGTACATATTTAATAATTTTTTAAATACAAATATACTGTATGTACAAAATCTAACGAATTCCGCTGAACCCATAGGCTCCCCTCATTATCCAGATCTACTCAAGAATCTTATATTATACAAGTAAATTCCACATACCTTTGGCTTCATGTTCTCATGGAACGTCAAGTATTATATACGCATCATAATAATATAATATTCGAAAAAAGGAAGAGAATGCTTGCATCACTATCTTTGAATTGTCACATAAAATCCTAACAAATTATACTTTTTAAAAGTCAAAGAATCTTTAGAACTTAATGGGTTTATCATTTATAATATTCTGAATTTATTGTACTTTTGAAATTATAAGTTTACAATATAGAAGAGTTTGAAAATTAACATAAATAATCATCCATCTAACCGTTCTTAAAAATATCTGACGAATGTATAACATATGCATTATTGTTAATATATAATATGTGTAATCATATATTTTAAGGTTATATCTAGGTATATCGGTTGTGTGCTATAAAAATTATAAGTTATACTTTTTTACATGCACATAACACATAATATATCATATTCAGAACCAAAGTATTGGTTCGATTTAAAACATATATAATAAGCTACATCCAGTGGTGGAGCTACAGCCACCCCAAGGTGGTCAAACGATCACCTTTCGTTGGAAAATTACGTCGTGTAGATAAGTTAAATTTAACTATTTGTAATTAAATATTACATTTTAAACACGCTTGTCACAAGTGATAGCGCTAACCGAGTAGTACATGATGTTCAAACTTGGCGAAACAATTCACGATCGAGTTCCACATTATATATTTTAAAATAAATTGAAACACCCTCGAAAAAATTTCTAGCTATGTATACGCCACAATAGGAAACAAAAGAGAACCAGTTATAAAACAATATTGATTTTTAAGTCACTTAAACAAAAATAAAAAACAAAAAATACAATAGTTGCACATCTGTCCCCCTAGGTGGCACTTGAAATCTATGCAACCAAAACTTTCAAAACAAGTTAAATATTCAACAAATTATATTTTTCTATTCAGCTGGTTCAAATTTTAAGGCTATTTCTGTTTCTTGCAGCCTTCACTTATTTGTACAAAAAAAAAAAAAAAAAAAAAAAATTCTCATCACCTTTTTCTATATTTGTTACTCTTTCTTACATGAAAAAACACTCTAAAAAGTAGTTATATGAGATCTAAAAGCCTCTTCATAGAACTGCTAAAAAGACTATTCTTTCTTGCTTGTTCTTGAAGATTTTTTCTATCTCTATACTGCTTAACAAACAAGCTGTTTCATATAACTTCTATATATATTCTGCAAGTTACAAAATGGCAGAATACATAGACAGACACTTAAACGTGACACGAACTGTCAGTTTGACACCTTAACTTATCTAGTGACCAAACAGACACGTCATGGACTCGGAGTTTGATAACAAACAAAACATTTCAGGCTTGTTAAGGTATCGTTCAGCTCCAAGTTCATTGTTTGATAACTTCACTGATGGAGTAAGAAAGATTGAGAATAAAGCTATGGTTAATGGTTTTTCATCAACTTTGAGTAGTAGTAGTAGTAATTCACAGTTGCCACCTCAATATCCAAGGCAAAATTGTACTACTACTGCTCATGTAGGGTCTATGGATGGTGGATATAGAGTTATGGGCTCAAATCTTATGAGGCAAAACAGTTCTCCAGCTGGTTTATTCTCTCATCTTAATGCTCAAAATGGTACTTTTTTTGTATTCTTGTTCTTGATGCATTCATTTTTTTGTCTTAGGAAAAGTACTGTAGATTTGTGTACAATTGTTTATAAATAGTAGATAAGTTGAATACATATCCATTGCTACTGTGATATAATCCTCAAATTGTTCAAGTTTATATCCAGTTGAATGTCTTGTTACTAAAAGATTAAGCAGATGCAACATATATGCAAGAAGACTATGTCTATGTTGTGTAGTTTTACCCTGATTTAGATTCTGTTCATGTATCTGTTACTAATTGATACCGACTATCACGGGCCAACTCTTCCCTAGTGTCAGCGACACACAAATAGCCCGTGCAGTGCACGATAGTCCCACCTAACTACAAGCCAGTTTTCTCTTATACCGGGTTTCTTGGCACGACCGTGTTTCTATTGCGAAATTTGCCTTATAGATGATGCCAAGATAGCAGGCTTTTTTCCTTTTTCAGTTTCTTAAACTGTTTAGTGAACAAGTTTCATCAGTATGAAACAGGTCCATTTATTTTGTGCTGGTTTATACATTCTTGACCCTCTTATAGTGGTCACTAATGAGAGGTGCAGTTTACATAGTCAATTTCAGTTACTTGATGTTTATTGCCAATTTACAGGCTATGGAACATTAAAAGGTGGTGTTGGAGGTTACAGAATGGCAAATGGTGCCAATGGAGATTCAATTAGTCCGTCTTCAAGCAGGTCGAAAGGTCATTTTAGCTTCCCATCAGGGACACCTTCATCATTAGGAATGTTGTCTCGAATCTCAGAAGTCGATAATGAGAGCAGCATAGCAACTGTTCCTGATGAAGAGAAGTGTGGAGATGGCAACTCGGAAGCAGAATTCTACAATCCCGGATTTCCTTTTACCTCTTGGAGTGATTCCTCACAGTTTCAGGATACCATCACAGGTCACAGAAGGGAGTTAGATAATGAGGGGAATAAGCTGTTTGCCAATGCTCAGGTATGAGAATAAATGTGGTGTATAAGTTGGCATCATTTTGTTCGATTATGGTATTTCGAATCGATAATCTTGTCTCTCAACCAGATTGAAGAACTTGGGAATCGACCTCCCATTTTGTCACACCACCTAAGTTTACCAAAGACACCAGCTGAATTAGCAGTTATGGAGAAGTTATTGCATTTTCAGGACACTATTCCCTGTAAGATCCGAGCCAAACGTGGCTGTGCTACTCATCCTAGGAGCATTGCAGAAAGAGTAAGACATACACAACATATTCATGCATCATTTTCAGAACAAGGCAGCCTGTGTTTAATGTTCAATTATGAATCGATAAGTATTTTGATGAAATTCTCCTGATAAAACTATATGGTTGTATCTCAGGTGAGAAGAACGCGAATTAGTGAAAGAATGAGGAAGCTACAAGATCTTGTTCCCAACATGGACAAAGTAGGTTCCCATACTTATTTCACTCTTTAATGTTTGGTTCCTTACTAAGTGTATACATTCATGTTGCCAGCAAACAAACACAGCAGACATGCTAGATTTGGCTGTTGACTACATTAAAGATCTCCAAGAACAGTACAAGGTACTTATAATGGAAGCATAAATCCATAATTTTCTTTAATCATTTCTATCTTATGAAACTTCTCACACATTTATGTCATGATGTCCAGACACTCAGTGATATTCGCGCTAACTGCAAATGCTCAGCAATGCAGAATCCAGTTTCAAACCGAAGAGTCTGAGTTGCTGCTATGCAATGAGAAGAGTTTAAGTGAAGGAGATGTTAGAATAGAGTTTATTTAGAGGCTAGAAACTTGGAAAAACTACAAAGAGAAAACAGATCTTTGGTTGTTTTTGCAAATGGTATTAGATGCTACTATAAACTAACAATGTTTCAAAGTTCAAACAACATAATCAGTGGGAAAAAGTGTAGATTAGTTGCATAAGACATGCAAGAATAAGATTATATATATTCCCTTCTGTCTTTTGCTTGATAAAGTTGATCTGAATTTAGCATAAAAGTCATAGATTCTTTTATTTTACTTGATCTCATATATGAGCTGTTAGATCCCTTCTTTCCATTTATAGACCAACCAAGATGTGGATGGCTGAAGTAGTTATTGGTGGAAGTCAAACATATCTAAATATTAAAGCATATACTCCCGCCGTCCCAAATTAGTTAGACGCTTTAACAAGATTCATTTGTCCCAAATTGGTCGACGCTTAGGATTTCACGATACTTCTGGTCAATTCTTTCCAACTATGCCCATATTTAATAAATGAGTGTTTCTCAAAAAAACTTTAATAGTCTAATATTGAAAATGTGACCATATTTATTGATTTCTTAATGAGCGTGCAGAAGCTGAAGGCGTCAACTAATTTGGAGGCGTCAACTAATTTGGGACGAAGGGAATATATGACTCAACATATCTAAACATTAAAGCCTATATGACTCAAACTTTTTAACTGCCTGCATGGCCATTGTGTCTCTTTCTTCCTAAGGGGAACCTTATCCTATTCTATTCTATTCCATTATTTGAATGAACTCTAAAAATTCAAGAAACAGCTTTGCCTTTTCATTGTCCAATTAGAGCAAAAGGGGCTGATATGATTCATTGCATTGAATTGTTAGTTGGTTGCCTAGGGAATGCTCATACCATATCAGTTTCTGGGGTGGAAATGTGACAACAAAAGTGTAAAGATACATGACAGCTTTGGCCCCATGACAGCCCCACATCACTGACTAGTATGTTAGGTGCTCTAACGAACGTCTAACACGTAATTCGATCAAATAGCCGATCTCAACTTGCTTGGGATTGAGGCATAGTCGTATAATAGTCGTATCATCTCATCATTTATTCCGTATTGTGGAAATGGAATACATTTCGCTCATGTATATAGTATTTTTATGATGTTCAAGCAATATTATAGACAACTGAATACATCTACCATGAACAATACTGATAAGTAATAAGTATTGCACCAGTCATTATCCACATTGAGTATTATAGAGATAGAATATATGATTGGATATAGAAATCATCTTAAAAAGATTTACAACCTTGGTTCCACTTGTTGGACTAGGCTTCTCTTTTTCTTCTACATTAAACCTACAAAAACAGAATGAAGGAAAATAAATAGGGTAAGAGTACAGTCATCTAAATGCTATACAATACCTCGAGGTACAAGCACTAAAATGACAATTTTTTGTTGTGTTGTTCTATGATAGTGGTTTCATCTTCTAGATTAGGCACTGAAACTGATCATTTTTTCTTACCTATGGTCTCGACAGTATTTTCGTTGATATATATGGAATAGCCAATATGATGAAAAACAAAATAATCTGCAAAAGGAATTGAGAGAATAATTGATTGCAAAAAAGGTTAAGTGTATGCAAAGTATGATTGAAATATCAGCAAAAGAACTCACCAAAGCTGGAATATAATAATTAGGCTGATGGCTGAATATGTAAGATTTCCTGGTGATAGATAGAGTCATCAACTGATACTGCCAAAAATGTCATAAATTGAATGACAAGGAAACATAACAAACCTTTGATTCAAGGATCCAGATTCTCTGCATATTTTCGATATTGCTTCAAGCCTCTTCAATGTACTCGTTGCATTTGGATCGTTAGGTTCAACCTGAAAGAACCAATCGATACGTTGTAGCAACTGCAGAGTTAAGGTTGTTATGACCATAGTATGTGTTATACCTTGGCTTCCATCATACAACAGAAGTCAAAGAAAGCTCTATAGACATCAGCCATTGTGCTGGTTTGATCAATAATCTTAGCACAGAGGCCTAGAAAGAAGAATACAGAACAGGATTTAGTAGAAATTACATCATATTCATATTGGCCAACTTTCAGAAGTCAGATCAGTTGTCCTACTAGAACACACAGCAATTTAGTCGACAGGAAAGACGTCTAATTGAAGTAATAGACATGCACATTGAGAAGTCGTGTATCTTTACCTCGCCTCATTTCTACAACACCTTTGAAAACTTCAATGTTGTTGTAGTACAATGTCAGATTCCCCATATTTATGATCTGGTAGTATAAGAAAACACCATAAAGGCGATCAACGCTTCAAGAAGAATTACAAATAGATCAACAGGAACAAAATCAATATTTCTGGAAGTATGAACATTTGCAAACATTTGAACTGTTCAAGGAAATATATACCTGTGGAATCGCGCAGAACTGAAAGATAGCAGGATCTCGTAAATTAGACATGTATGTCAGACAATCTTCTACATGTATTAGAGCATTGGTGACCATTTCATTCAGACATTGTACTGCCTCGAGTGAGTTTTCCTCGTACTTCAAGTCCTGAGGCACATAACAAAGATGCATTCACATAACACTTGAATTTTAGATGATAAAACTCCTAAGTTAGCAAATGGAAAAGAAGCAAAACAAACCTCAAGTTTGTTAACATATTTACTCCAAATTTGACGAGGCCAAAACATACGACACTTGGGTATTTCATTTATGTCCTCTAGATAATCTCTAATGATGCTTATTTTCTGAAACATATAGCCAAATATGCTGGTGTCACTAGCCTGTAGCATATACATAGTCCAAGAGGGCTGCTAAAAATATAAGGATCAATACCTGAAGAAATAAACCCATCGAAATCGAGAGGTATTCTGGTGCCAAATCTTCTCTTCCAGAGATATAAAAAATTTGTGACAAGCCTAATCCACAAAGTCCAGCTGCATAGTGACAATATTCATTATAATCATCGATTGTGTCTACCTGCACTAGACCAGATGACAAGTAAATGAAATGCAGGTACATCATGATAAATTGTTCATAGCAGAATTTGTGAATATCCAGATCACCTCCTTGCATAGAAATTTTGCCATTCCTTCACCCATCCTCATGGTAATATCCTTAATCACCTCCCTGTAACTGCAAGATTCATAGAACGTGTCGTTCAAAAATACTCGTATGCAAAGAATTGTATTCAATCCCTACATGGTATAGCAAGTCTAAGGCAGTAATTGTTTATTGAATCAAGAATTTCCTGAATAGCACTTACAATCTCTGTAAAGATTCATGCACAACATCCTACCAATCTTAGAAGTTTCTACACGACTTAGTTTGACTCAACACCGAAATTAAGACAGAAAGGAAGACTATTGAAACATGTACCGTTAAACTAGCTATAACATTTGCGTGACTATAAAAGTTAAATCCTTTTCAAATGTATGAATTCAACCTTTTTTTTGGGGTCGGGGGATAGTGTTACATAAATTGACACGGATGGAGTACTATAATTGGACTGTTTAATATGATCAACACATGACATTGAATAAATCTATGAAACACATCTTGTCCCAAATATTTTTTATGCAAGAATATGTTAATTAACAACAGAAAAGCAACAATTTGTCTAAGAACTCACTCTTCATCAAGCTCCAGGAAAGCAGTGGAAACATGATGGAATTTGTCCATGAGTACCTTGAAGGCCTTTGTACCACCTAGTAATAAGTACTAACAACTTATATTAAACAACTGTTACTACTATTATGTAATGATTTTTAAGCTCTATATACTGACGGTGTAAAAAATATTTAGACTATAGGGTCACTTATTAAGTAAAAAAGGTCATCCAAGTGCATAAAGGACATCCCGCGATCACACAGAATTCAGGGAAGGGCCACACCATATATAGAGGGCTATAACGTACGCGACCTACTTTATAAGGGTCACTTATAAAGTACAAGGGCAGCCCCATGCACGGAGCATTCTGTGATCACGTAGCCTAATCTGATGCAAATATAAGTGGATGATGAAGTAGTTAAAGGAATTTATTATAAAAAACTTACATGAAAAGTGCCATTCAAGATCATAGAAATGGCAGTGAAAATTCCTCAAGATAGGTACTCTAACCTCGGGGGCTAAACTGGTATCATCCTCTGTAGTCCATTAAAAGGAAGAAAAGGAAATTAAAGCTAATGAAATTAAACTAATGAGAGATTATGGAAGGTCGGATAATTAAAACATACCAATAGTGTCAAGTGCTCGAAGAACCAAATAGTAAACACAAACCTGCAGAGAGATTACTTGTAATTATATTTTAAGTAATCTAATAATGTATTTGTAACTTGACATACAACATCATATATTTTAGGGTACATATGTGTTTTTCCTTGTTTTCCGTTGTTTGAACCGAGACCAGTTCCTTGGATTCATTCCAAGGAAGCAAGAGATTTGTCTTGCTTCTATCTTTATTTTCTTGTTGTTTTCCGCTGTTCGGTTGCTAAGCTTCTTCTCCGATTAATCTTGCACCAATATACATCTTGTATGTACATATATTTTTGCTTAGCATATGTGTTTCTCCTTGTTTGAGTTCCTTGGATTCATTCCAACGAAACAAGAGATTTGTCTTGCTTCTATCTTTATTTTCGTTGTTTTCCGCTGTTCGGTTGCTAAGCTTCTTCTCCGATTAAGCTTGCACCAATATACATCTTGTACGTACATACTTTTTGTTTTTAGATTATAATATACGAGATATGAGTCATGCCTAACCCCATTCAATCAACATAAAAAAGTTAACGTAAAATGCTTTAACTTACCACATTGCGAAGGTCAGTAGGAAGCTGTTGAATGACAAGAGCAAAGCTGCAAGAAACCTTACGTAGAGTAATATAACAGAAGGACCAGTACTGTGGCTGTGTTATTGTTAATTTTGGTCTCAACATGAGTTTCAACAATGGGTATAGTTCATCAAGATGACTAATAATTTCCCCTATCATCCCCATTAATCTTCTTTGAATAGTTTTTAGAAGAAGAAATTAAAGTGTAACATGCAAGTATAACAAGAAGTTGTCTGTAGAGGAGCAATGAAGAGAAGGTTAGCTAGGAAGCTTGAGTAATTAAATTTTTATCCTTAGAAGTTTGGTAACAAGTAGATGCGGCTACCACCAAGTGATATGATGTGGTGTAGTGGATGGGACTACTACTCCCTTAACTAGAGGTCTCGGGTTCGAGCCCTGGGTAGTGAAAAATTACTGGTAGGGAGTGCTTCCCCCGAATGGGACCCTACGAGGCGCGAATCCGCATTAGTTGGGGCTCCAATGAGGGTACCGGACACCGGATGGGAAACAAAAAAAAAAGTAGATGCTTCTGGTAATAGCTGGTAGGTAGTCGAGGTTGGATATGGTAATAAAATTTTGTTTTTTTTACCGAAAAAGTGTAACATGCAAGTATTACGAGTGATAGTGTATAGTAAATATAAGGGAAGAGAAAATATGGAGTGTGTGTGTGTGGATATAAGTGATGATATAATCTGATTATTCAACATTTTTTGGAGTTGAAATATATATATATAGACTTCAACACGTTATTCTCGTCGTCCATTGTTTGTTTGGAACCTCGCTATAGTGACATATTTGTTTGGAACTTTCATGACCGCTATAGTGAAATGTTGTTATATTTTACCCAAAAAAAAATAAAATTGTAACTTAGATGTGCATAGTACCTCTTATATAATAATGTGTCCTTTCAGACTACGAACTCCAATCATTGTGTCACACAGGCTGTATGTTACCGACAGATGATATATTAAAAACATATTATTAAACTGAATTGTACCAATCAATTTTAACTTGTATACACTAATAATATAAAAGTATTTTAATTATCATATTAAGTGACCTTCAACATCATACAACTGCATTTTCCTATTAAAGGGACCCTTAGCTTTTTATTTAGACGATTATTGTTTTCATTATTGAAGATTATCATGCTGTGTATAATTAGGTTCTCAATATTCAATACAACAGCCAACAAGTGAACTACTATAATTAATAATCGAGATTATGTCCAGATTTAAAAGAATCATTGTATGGTCTAGGCTCCTTACACGTAGCTAGAGTACACAATAAATCCTTATTATATTGTGTCTACCCAGTGAAAAACGTAAAAATAGGGACGGCACCCCTCCTTAAATAAAAAAATATATTCCACATTTCACTGAGTAGGGACGGCTAGCCGTCGCACAAGCCGTCTGTATCTGGGACGGCTGCCCGTCTCTATGTGAATAGCGTCGAGCGATTTACGTTCGTCCGTAAATCGCGTTTAGGGACGGCTACCCGTCCGTATCGTCTGTTCCTAAATCGTGTTTTTTTTAATAGTGTCATAAATGGGAATAGTTCATCTGGGTGCATAATAATCTCCTTCATCATCCTCATTGAACTTCTTTGTTTGATCATTTTCTCTCTTTGAAGCTTATTATTAATTTGATGCAATATGGGCATTTCTGTTTTAGAAGAAGAAAGTGTAACAAGTATCATGAGTGGGTATGGTGTAGATTTGAAAGAATCATCGTATGGTGTAGGCACCTTACACTTAGCTAGAGAACACACTAAATCCTTATACTCCCTCCGTCCCAAATTAGTTGAAAGTGTTAGTGAGTCACCCATGCATGTTTTGATTTTCTAGTTTATCGATATAATATATTTATGTCGTATGTAAAACACACATGTTTTGTCATCACGTAAAATATCTTTAAACCATCAAAAGTTGTGGTGGAGTAGTAAGTACCCCTCCATTTTAATTATAGGACTTGAGTTCTACCCTTAAAAATGAAATTGTCTTTGAAAGAGAGTATTTTACCCCATTCCCATTGATGAACTTTTCAGCGTGAATATGAATTAGGCAGACTCTAAAACGGTTTGGACATCGAATGACCAAAATAAAAATGAAAAAGGAAATTGATTAATTAAGAAGAAAGAAAGCAAATTTCCCAAAATAATTCACTTAACTATAATTAACATACTTGTTGAGTTAATGTAATTTAGACGTTTAAAAATTAAATAGGACAAGTATCACTAATCCAAGTGTAGACTTGACGAAATAGAAAGAATGTGTAACGGAGAGCAGCGGAAGAAAACTGGAGATTCCATTACTAAATTTATACATATCCAATTTTACTAAATATATTATGTACTTTCCTTGAGAATTGTCTATTAGTATTAGAAAATTCACGAAAAATAAAATAATAAATAAAAGAAAAACCTTTCACTTTTTTTTTCCTTTCTTTTCCTGAAAACTGTTGATGTGCCCGTACTAACCGTTGGTCTTTTTCCAAGTTATATCCCATGCATGCAATGGAGCAAGAAATCTTGCAAATTAATTATTTTAATCAAACCCTAAACCTAACTCAAATTGTGAATTCCATTATAATTTATAATTCATGACAAATTAGCATCTGTGGTCATTTCCATATTTATTAACTAGGACAATCTTTTATTTATTTTTTCCCTATAGTACAAATTTCAATTAACATTATTCTCAATTACATGCTAAAATATGGAGATTTGAGAGGCATTGGTTGATACAAAAATTTTATGTTAAGGGGAATTGTGGCGTTATAATGTCGAATTTGTATGGAGATTATAATCAAAAGATTGATTATGTTTTCAAGATTGTTTTAATTGGAGATTCTGCAGTTGGAAAATCTCAGCTTTTGGCTAGATTTGCAAGAAATGAATTTAGCTTAGATTCAAAAGCTACTATTGGTGTTGAGTTTCAGACAAAGACTTTGGTTGTTGATAATAGGACTGTCAAGGCACAGATTTGGGATACTGCAGGACAAGAAAGGTGTGTAGTTTCCTCCTTTTCTCTTTATATTTTTTTATGTACAAATGTTGTTTTGTTTTAAATATACCCCCTCCATCCCATTTTAGTTGCCGCCTTCAGTTTTTTCACGCCCATTAAGAAAACTACTCTCTCTGTCCCAATTTATGTGTCACACTTTTCTTTTTTGTCTGTCCCAAAAAGAATGTCACATTTACTTATTTGTCAACTATTTAATGCACTATCTCTATTTTACCCCTATTGGGCCCTACTTACTTTAAAAGACACAAACAACTTTTTGATTACTACTCCCTCCGTTTCATTTTATTTGATCACTTTCCTTTTTTAAAAGTCAAATAATGTAAACTTTGACCAACATTTTGAGATATATTTCTTCACCATATTAATATGACAAGAATTGCAACTTATAGTACTTTTCGTGTAGTTTTTTAATATCTAAATTATAATTTTAAAATATTGACTAAATCTAGTTCAATTTGAATTCAAAAATTGGTCAACTTGACCATCGAAAAGTGAAAAACATCAAATAAAGTGGAATGGAGGGAGTACAATCTTCTCTCTTACTTTTTTAAGGGTAAATTTGAACATTTACAAAGTCAACTTCTATTTCTTAAACTCCGTGCCAAGTCAAACACCGCCACATAAATTGGGACGGAGGTAGTATTAAATAAGGTGTGTATTTTACTATGTTACCCTTATTTAATGTTTGACTATTAACTTTCTTTGAGAATTATTTTAATTATTAAGGGTATAGTTAGAAAGAACTAATAAATTTAGTTTTGAAATACTAAAGTGACAACTAATTTGGAACAAACCATTTCTCTTAAAGCGACAACTAATTTGGGACGGAGGGAGTAATAACTAAAGAGAAAAGCTGACTTCTCGATAGACAAATTTAATAAACCACCGAGGGATGTGGTGGGATGGTTGAGACCTGTCCATGAGAGGTTTTGGATTCGAGAGGCCGTAGTAGAGAAGCTTTCGATAGGAAACACTTTACTCCCCTACGCTTACCAAACGTGAAGCTAAATTAGCTGGACTAGTAAACATCGAATACCAGATGGCTAAACGGAAAAAAAGAAGTTGAAACAGCTCCTTACCATAGCAACTATAAATTGAAATTACATGCTTCAATGATATGTTCAATGGGGTAATGAAGCATGATAGAAAATAAGTACAGTATAATTATGCAATTCAGTTTTTAAACTAGACATCATGCCAGTTAAATCTAGATAGATGATGCACAAAGATGATTTGTCTGCATTAGACTTGAAGCAGACAGTGGAAATCTTTATAAGTGCATGATACACAAAAATTGCTTTCCTTCACACCATGATACACAATTTTAGTTTGATAAGTGCAAAGTACTCCTTGATTATTCATCCTTATGTCAGTAGTCATTAATTGATTGATTCCCTCATGACTGTTTTAACTCAACAAAATTCCTCTCTATTACACAGGTATAGAGCAGTAACAAGTGCATACTATCGAGGTGCAGTTGGCGCAATGCTAGTTTATGACTTAACAAAACGTCAATCATTTGATCATATGGCTAGATGGCTGGAAGAACTAAGAGGTCATGCAGACAAGAACATAGTTATAATGCTTATTGCTAACAAATGTGATCTAGGGAGTCTTCGAGCTGTACCAGTTGAAGATGCTCAGGAGTTCGCAGAAAGGGAGAATCTATTCTTCATGGAAACATCAGCACTTCAGTCCACAAACGTCGAGAGTGCATTTATGACAATTTTAACTGAAATTTATCGAATCATAAGTAAGAATACACTCACTGCGAATCCAGGTTCAGATTATGGGAAGTCACAATCTTTAAAGGGAACCAGGATTATTGTTCCTGGCCAGGAATCAGATTCAGGAGGGAAAGGTGGCTGCTGCATGTCCTCATGATTTTTTTTTCCTCTTTGGTTATTGGAAATCTTGGCTTCATTTCTGGAAGTCTGTTTATTTATAAAAAAAATCCCACTATAACTGGACATATATTTGTACTTCTGTAGAAATAGAGAATTATATTGTTGTCATGGATAAAATTTGATTGGGAATTAAGTTTGTGTAGCTGTGTGTATACAGTTTCAGAAAGGAGAACCAGTTGAAACAAAATAGAAACAAACACAGCAAGACTCAACACACAGCCAAAAATAAACATCTTTCAGAACTGTTCTTGATTCTTATTGGACTCAATTAGTGAGTCTTTTACGCTAACTTTTTATTACTACAAGGGACAGACTATATTGTCAAATAGATTAACCAAAAAGTTAATCTTTTACCTCCAAATTAAAACTAGTTAAGTAATTCCTTAATTTTTAAAACTTCTAATAAAATGCTGCTTGTATTAGTAAAATAACATGTCCTTATCCTATTAAGAATATAATTTGGAACTTGTAAGGAAAGAATATCCTTAACTAATCCTAAACTTACTCAATTAATAATCCTACTTTCACTACTTATATAAACCTCATAATTCAATACCAAATTCTTTCGTTCTCTTATCGAAATTTTTCTTACAATTTAAATGCATATTATCATATTCATGCAATATCTAACATGAATCAATCAGTGAAAAAGTTTATGTGTTTTCAACCAACTTTCGCAATAGTTATGGATTCATTCTTAGCTGCTATTGAAGCGTTTTCTGAACCCCATTGATCCCTTTTCCGTTTCTTGATAACGAAAAATCTCCGAGTGCAAGTGTCACACGGTTCGAAACTCGTTATGGATTATGCGTCAAAAACAGTTGTGGAGAACTCACCATGTGGTAGGTTCGTGAGATACAGTCATATGTTAGGTCGAGGAGCTTCTAAAGAAGTATCATGCTCAGAACATACAAGTTGCATGGAACCGAATTGTTTTTAGTGAAGAAGAAGTGACAAAAAGTACACAAGAGACTTTGTTCGATGAAGCTAAACTTTTAACATCATTGAACCATGAAAGGGTTATGCATTGTTTTTCTTACTGGTTTGATTCCACTTCAAAAACTCTCAATATGATCACTGAGTTATTCCCTTCAGGCAGCTTGAAAGAATATTTGAAAAAGAACAGAAGTAGCGTCCAGTCCGCGAATATCAAGAATTGGGGCAGGCAAATCCTTGAAGGTTTGAGATATCTTCATACACAGTGCCCGAAGACTATTATTCACAGAGATATCAAGTGTGACAACATTTTTGTTGATGGTGATGGCAAACAAGTTAAAGTTGGAGATTTGGGAGTGGCGATACGTGTTAATAAAGGCGGTTTTGCTAAAGAGTTTAAGGGTACACCTCCCTTCATGGCTCCGGAGTACTTTTGTGAAGAATATAACGAATTAGTTGATATATATGCATTTGGGATGTGTCTTTTTGAGATGGTGACGGGCGAATTACCATATAAGGAGTGTAGCAGTACGTCGGAGATGTTTAACAAAGTGATAATTGGTGTAAAGCCTGCAGCTATCGGAAAGATAAAGGATTCAAGAGTGAAGAATATTATTGAGAAGTGCTTGCGTCCAATGTCGCTTAGACCATCTGCTGAAGAGTTGCTGAAGGAACCATTCTTTTTATATAATGGTGCATCAGCAATGGGGTCTTGTCTTCCATTCGCTTTCGGGGGCCATCTGTTGAAGAGACACATTATTCTTGTCTAGAATTAAGGCGTATTCTTTTACAGACATTATCTCTTGTAAAGTTTAAGAATAGGAGCTTTTCTTTTCCACATGTTGCTGGTATTGACTCATTGATTCTTTATCAGACCTTGTATGAAGCTAACATGCTGATAGTGCTTACTAATTTCAGTTTATTCTTATGGTATCAATGAACGGATGTCATGCCTTTTGGTTTTGACATTCTGTCAGATGCTAATATGTTAATACTATGAACCTCACATATTTAAATTGTAATAAGCCAAAGTCACATTACATTCTTGCTTGAGGATATCAAACAATTTTCAACTTTATTCTGAATGTTTGTGTTTTTTTGTTTGAATAATATGGTTGTAATAATTGGCTCTGTGTGTTTTCTGAAAATGGTTGGATGTATCGCTCTGATGAATCATTATACTATATAGCAGTCAGCATGACATGAAGCTGAACTTGAGTGTAAGATCTGTGCGGAAATTATCAACATCACTGCAATACAATGTGTGAAGTGGAAGATCTCTTAACAAGCCAGGATGTAGACTCTTGTGTAAGCCTCACCACGGCGAAATAGAAACCGCCCAGCTGGGGCTCCCCGATACATACTCTACGATACCATTTGAGGGCTTTAGCCCTTGCTCAAAGTCTCCATTCTGGACATATATTTGTACTTTTGTAGAAATAGAGAATTGTTGTCATGGATAAAATTTGATTGGAAAGTTGTTAAAAGAAGAAGCGCAACAGAGTTTTGATTAAGACAACACACACAACAGACAATACAAAAATCACACAGCAGAAAGGAGAACCAGTTGAAACAAAAATGAAACAAACACAGCAACACTTAGTAAGGCAAATAGGTTCATGACAGGGGACAAACAGCAACTTGAACAAACTTAAGTCATGCTGAGGATTTCTGTTTAATCTGTTATCCTCAATACGTTTAAGCGTTGAATTGATAACATGTCTTCCATTGCATCATCGTTGCAAGATTCTTTTTGGAGGGCACAAAGAACATGTAAAGCATCATCGCGTTCCAGATTATAGTATAGCGGACTGTCTTTGGTCACCACTACCTCAGAACAAATGCTGCACTTGATCTTTGCCTTCTCATGCTTGAATGGGAACGAAAAGAAGAGCTCGTAAGAGATGTTGTCTTCAAGGGACAAGGTCTTCGGAGCCCCAGCATAGCAACAAGAAATAGCAAATTTGCATGGGGCACAATAGTACGCCCTGCCACCATCTTCGAATTCACATAGGCCCGGGAATTTTAGATCCTCATCCGCAACATCCAAGTAGCACGTAAAGCAGAGAGGGTGTTGGGGATGAGACCAATGTTCAATCTTGGATGGAATGGAAAAGCACATATTGTCGATAAAGTAATTACAACCACTACAATAGAACCCTGTCGAAAACTCAAAGTTGCATAAGCTGCAACTCAAAGGCTTGTCCGAAATATATTCATTGAGAGCATGGCGGTGAGAGAAATGTGTGATACCCCCACACAACTGACCTGCCAGTCTAGGCGGACGATTTGTTATTGCAAGAGTTTGCAGCCTCTTTACAAGTTTACTCATGGAATCATTCTCCATTCCATATTCTGTTATGGCAGCACAATCGAAGTGACACAAGTAATCATGATCACGGTTGTAAAATAACCAGCAACCCAAAGTAGGAACCACTTTAGCACATATTGAGCAAGAGAGAGCAGCAGCCTCACTGGTAATTGGAAAGGATAAGAACAGATGAAGTGGGAATTTCACATTCTGGTTCAGGTCTATGGGTATAGAAGCACATTCAACATGAACATTGAAATCACACAACTCGCAGCAATAGTACGAATGAAATAAAGAATGATCATCACAACCACAAGCCGCGCAATGAAATTGCTCGCGGCCTATAGATGGAAAGGGCTTGAGCATAAGAGTGTGGTCATATCCAGGGTGAAGATCATGGCGAATTTCTCTAGGAAAACTAGTACATACCTCATGAAGGTAATAGTCACAATGGTCCTCGCAAGCATAAGCACGACCAGAGATGATGATATTGCAAAAGTTGCACTTGATGCCTTCACTCTCTCGGAGGTGCAACCGCAGCAACGAATGATGATGACTGAAGTGATTTAAGTCACCCTCATGACAAGGAGGATCCGAGGCATCAGTAAAAGCAGCTCTTAGTAACTGACTTATTCTCAGTGCATGCCCTCCTCCGCGGACATTTGGAATAGCTTCCTTGTCAACTTCATACATTTTGTTTCCTGTTTCTTTGGTACTATGTCTCAATTTTGCAGCGCCTTCTTGGTGAGTTGTCAATATATATAGAGCTTTGTTGCAGCTGCTCCAGCTACCCTTTCTTGCTATTTCATATTGTTTTGGGAACTTAAACAGTTTCAATTAATGAAATCTTGATAACTGAGACTCGTGATATCATAACTAAATGCACTTAAATTTGCTTTGATACCTCTAGTAACAAATTCCAAATTCCAAATTCCAAATTCCAATTACATGCTTTGACCACAGATTTATCTTTTTTCCTAATGCTATAATTACTGAAAGCACTTACCAAGGTTGAAGTATGCATATTCCTTTCTTCCTGACAGTAAGCATTAGCCTATAGAAACTTATTTATTTTGATCACAATTAATTCAAGATATTGATAAAAGCTCAACGTTCGATAGTAGTTACTTAATTGTCAAGAAAAACTGATTGAATAACAATACAAGTCAAATGAAAAATAACACTTCCAAAACAAATTCCAGTCATGATGGTAAGGTAAACTGGTTCAGACTCACATACTGCAACTTGGACAAACTTAATTTCGTCTTGCTAATAATGCACTTTCTGTTTAATCTGTTATCCTCAATTTATTTAATCGTTGAATGGACAAACGGTCTTCCTTTTCCTCATCGTCCCCAGATTCTTTTTGGAGAGCGCAAACAACGTGCAAAGCCTCATCTCGTTCTAGATCATAGTATAGCAGACCAGCTTTTTGGTCACCACTATCTCAGAACATATATTGATCTTTGCCTTCTCATGCTTGAATGGGAATGAAAAGAAGAGTTTGTAAGATACATTATCTGCCAGGGACAAGGTCTTGGGAGCTCCAGCAAAAAAATGACCGAAAGAAAATTGGCATGGAGCACAATGGTACGCCCTGCCACCATCTTCAAATTCTCCTAGGGCCGCTGGTAAATTCTTGATTCTCATTAGCAAAATCTGAGTAGCAAGTTAACTTGAGAGGGTGTTGCGGATGAGACATATGTTGAATCTTGGATGGAATGGAAAAGCAAATCTTGTCGATAAAGTAATTGCAACCGTTGCAAAAGTAGCCTGTCGAATGTTCATAGTTTCACAAGCTGCAACTCAAGGGCTCGTCCGAGTTATATTCCTTGAGAGCATGACTATGAGATAAATGCATGACATCCCCACACGGCTGACCTGCCAAAGTAGAAGGGCGATTTGTTATCACCAGAGTTTGCAGCCTTTTCTGAAGTTTACACATGGAATATTTCTCCATTCCATATTCTTTTAAGGCAGCACAGTCGAAGTGGCACAAGTAATCATGATCGTGATTGTAAAATAACCAGCAACCCAAAGCAGGAACCACTTTAGCAAAAATTGAGCAAGAGAGAGAAGCAGCCTCACTGGTAATTGGAAAGGATAAGAACAAATGAAGTGGGAATTTCACATTCTGGTTCAGGTCCATGGGTATAGAAGCACATTCAACATGAAGATTGAAATTGCACGACTCACAGCAATAGTATGAATGAAATAAAGAATGATCATCACAATCACAACCATAGCCACAAGCCGCGCAATGAAGTTGCTCGTGGCCTATAGATGGAAAGGGCTTGAGCATAAGAGTGTGGCCATAGCCAGGGTGTAGATCATGGCGAATTTCTCTTGGGAAACTACTACACACTTCATGAAGGTAATAATCACAATGCTCTCACTCACAAGCATAACCACGCCCAGAGATGACAATATTGCAAAACTCGCACTTCCTGCCTTCACTTTTTCTAACGTACAATCGCAGCAATGGATGACGATGGCTGAAATGATTCAAGTCACCCTCACGAAGTGGAGGAGGATCTGCTGAGGCATCAGCAAAAGCAGCTCTCACTACAACAAATGTCATATTTAGCTACGAAATTTTTAGCTACGACAAAAATATCGTCACTAAATATCCACTTTTCGTGACAAAAATTATATTTTGTGTCTAAGTATATGAGCCAAATGCTTTTAGTGACGAAACACAAATTTCATAGTAAAAATTTTGTCTACTAAAGTTTCCCTCCGAAAAATCGATTGGCGCCAATTATTGAGTAGTATTAACTACAAATTTAAAGTCATTAGTGACAATTAGTTTCGTCACTAATGTTGTCGACAATTTGTGACAAACAATTATTCGTCTCCTATGTAGTTATACTTTTGCTACGAAAAAGTTTCATCAGTAAAAGTAAGTTGTTAAATAGCAACAAAAAATGATTTGTAGTTAAATAGTGTAAACTTTTATCCGTTAAATATTATATTATTGGTGACCATGGCTTTTGTCACTAATTGCAACTATTAGTGACGATCATTGTATTGTCACCATTTAACATTAGTAATCAATAGTGACAATTTTCATTTGTCACTAATTGTTTAGTTTTTGTAACAAAAATTACGTTTTCTATTTGATCAATCGGTAAGTCACAAGTTTTAGTGACGAAACTACATTCGTAGCAAAGCTTGTTCTACTGAAGTTTCCCACAAATACATTGAGGTCATGAGAAAGCCAAAACCTGTATATAATAAGTCAATACTGGGTCGGTCGAGATTCTTTCTTAGTGAAGTGGGAAGACAACACCGAATTGACACTATTTATTAAGTAACATTAGCCACAATATTGTAATTAACATAATTTGTGTCAACAATAATGTACATAATTTGTTGCAAAATTATTATTTCTCTTAATTAGTTAAATTTTAGATAGGAAAGAATCTATTCATATCACACAAAAAATGCACAAATTACATGAAAATTTATCGTTTCCGAAATTATACCAGTGAATCTTCAAGAAAATTAATATTCTCAAATTTTAGAATATTTTCCTTATAAAAATTACTAAGAAAATCTAATGTTCCATGTAATTTGATGGAACATACCTCTCATGTAAAATCCTCTCTTCTCCCCATATTTGATTGCACACCTTCTTTTCCACAATTCCCAGAGAATTACTACTGGAGTTATGTTCATCAATAACTTATGAGCAGCACTACTAGTTTCAGTGTCCCACCAATCTAAGATCAAGTTGTTGATTGGAGTGACATGCCATCTAACTCCCAAAGGTGCTCCAAAAAAACTCCACACCTCTCTTGCTACTTGACTCTCTGCAAACACGTGCAAACACATGCTGAACTGTCTCTGATTGTGGTTCTTCACAGCAATTACATTTGGACACAACATTGATTCCAAACTTGGATATTACATCATCAAATGGTAATCTGTTTTTAAGTACCCTCCATGCCAAGAAAGACATCTTGAATGGAAGATTCAATTGACATAGCACCGAAATCAGACTTGGATGAAGATGTTGATTTTTCGGAGTTGGACTTGGATGAAGATGTTGATTTTCCGAAATTGGTCTTGGATGAAGAAGTTGAAGAAAAACAGAAATCAATACAAAAAATGTTGGACATATTTCTTCCATACCACTCTTAATGTCCTTTTGTTAAGACTTTATGTTGCATGTGTCTTTAATTGTTAGTTGTGAAACTTTATATTTGGAGTTGGATTTGGCATAAGTGTTATGTGCCTTTATGCTTAGGATTTAAAGTAAATGTATGGAAGATTTAATAGACTTATTATTAAAATATTTATGTATTCTAGTTTAATTATCTGTTCGACTAGCTGTGTATATGAATATGTATTAGTTTTCGGCAGGCATGTATCTGTTTTTTTGACAATTTATTGTGCAGGTTTATCAAAAATAGCGACGGCTAGCCGTCTATAACAAACAAAAATTGTCAACATAGGGACGGGCACCCGTCCCTAACAAAAAAAAAAAGATTTTAGAGTTTAGGGACGGCTAGCCCTCCCTAAACGAAAAATTATATTTCAGATTTCATTGCGTAGGGAGGGCTAGCTGTCGCATGTCTCGGACGGCTGCCCGTCGCTATGTATCTAGCGTCGAGCGATAAGACGGACGATGCCGTCGCATAGCCCGTCCATAAACAACGTTTAAGGACGACTAACTGTCCGTATCATTCATCCCTAAAATGCGTTTTTCTAGTAATGTAAGCGCAAAAATGTTACATGCATGCACGAGAGAGAAAAGACTAATTAGGTTACAAGATTTTGCTGAGATTAATACAAATGAAACAATACTTTTATGTTGTCAGTGTAACATGTTGTCTATAGCAAGTAACAGTTTTATTTTTCAAGTTTGTAATTTCACTCACTTTTAGTTATAATCATTTTGTAGGTGAGATAGACGTATCTATAAGAGTATCTTACTCTAAAGGCCATCTTCGGAATCTTTTTCATGTTATGTTATACTCCAACATTTTGCAATAGTAGCCAGAATAACATTGTCATCATAGAAAGATTTGACCGTATTTAGAAATTGAATATAAAAAAGAAAGGCTTTAACTTACAACGTCGCGAAGGTCAGTAGGAAGCTGCTGAATGACAAGAGAAAAGCTGCGAGAGACCTTACGGAGAGTAATATAGCAGAAGGTCTAGTGTGGCTGAGTTATTATTAATGGCGTCTTCTTATTATTAATTATCTCTCTTTGAAGCTTATTATTAATTTGATGCAATATGCGCATTTCTGTTTTAGAAGAAGAAAGTGTACAAGTATCATGAGTGAGTGTGTGTGTGTGTGTATATATATATATATAAGCGATGAGAAAGTATAAAGCCTTTTGTATGTATGGATATAAGTGATGATTAAATTTGATGCTTCAACATTTTTTGGCGTTGGATAATATATATAGAATTCAACACGTTATTCTCGACCGCCTTTGAAAATACTGTGTACAATATGACGCATGTAAAATATCTTTAAACCACCAAAAATTGTGGTGGAATAGTAAGTATCCCCCATCTTAACCATAGGTCTTCAGTTCTATCCTTGAGAATGAAATTGTTTTTGACAGAGAGCACTTTACGCCATAGATAGATATTTCGGCACGAGTATGAATTTGTCAGGCTCCAAAATAATTTGGACACCGAATGACCAAAATAAAAATGAACAGAATTAAGAAGAACGAAAGCAAATTTTCCAAAATAATTCACTTAACTATAATTAACATACTTGTTGAGTTAATGTAATTTAGACCTAAAAAAATTGAATAGAACAAGTATCGCTAATCCAAGTGTAGACTTGACGAAATAGAAAGAATGTGTAACGGAGAGCAGCGGAAGAAAACTGGAGATTCCATTACTAAATTTATACATATCCAATTTTACTAAATATGTTATGTACTTTCCTTGAGAATTGTCTATTAGTATTAGAAAATTCACGAAAAATAAAATAATAAATAAAATAAAAACCTTTCACTTTTTTTTTCCTTTCTTTTCCTGAAAACTGTTGATGTGCCCGTACTAACCGTTGGTCTTTTTCCAAGTTATATCCCATGCATGCAATGGAGCAAGAAATCTTCCAAATTAATTATTTTAATCAAACCCTAAACCTAACTCAAATTGTGAATTCCATTATAATTTATAATTCATGACAAATTAGCATCTGTGGTCATTTCCATATTTATTAACTAGGACAATCTTTATTTATTTTTTCCCTAGAACAAATTTCAATTAACATTATTCTCAATCACATGCTAAAATATGGAGATTTGAGAGGCATTGGTTGATACAAAAATTTTATGTTAAGGGGAATTGTGGCGTTATAATGTCGAATTTGTATGGAGATTATAATCAAAAGATTGATTATGTTTTCAAGATTGTTTTAATTGGAGATTCTGCAGTTGGGAAATCTCAGCTTTTGGCTAGATTTGCAAGAAATGAATTTAACTTAGATTCAAAAGCTACTATTGGTGTTGAGTTTCAGACAAAGACTTTGGTTGTTGATAATAGGACTGTCAAGGCACAGATTTGGGATACTGCAGGACAAGAAAGGTGTGTAGTTTCCTCCTTTTCTCTTTATATTTTTTTATGTACAAATGTTGTTTTGTTTTAAATATACCCCCTCCATCCCATTTTAGTTGCCGCCTTCAGTTTTTTCACGCCCATTAAGAAAACTACTCTCTCTGTCCCAATTTATGTGTCACACTTTTCTTTTTTGTCTGTCCCAAAAAGAATGTCACATTTACTTATTTGTCAACTATTTAATGCACTATCTCTATTTTACCCCTATTGGGCCCTACTTACTTTAAAAGACACAAACAACTTTTTGATTACTACTCCCTCCGTTTCATTTTATTTGATCACTTTCCTTTTTTAAAAGTCAAATAATGTAAACTTTGACCAACATTTTGAGATATATTTCTTCACCATATTAATATGACAAGAATTGCAACTTATAGTACTTTTCGTGTAGTTTTTTAATATCTAAATTATAATTTTAAAATATTGACTAAATCTAGTTCAATTTGAATTCAAAAATTGGTCAACTTGACCATCGAAAAGTGAAAAACATCAAATAAAGTGGAATGGAGGGAGTACAATCTTCTCTCTTACTTTTTTAAGGGTAAATTTGAACATTTACAAAGTCAACTTCTATTTCTTAAACTCCGTGCCAAGTCAAACACCGCCACATAAATTGGGACGGAGGTAGTATTAAATAAGGTGTGTATTTTACTATGTTACCCTTATTTAATGTTTGACTATTAACTTTCTTTGAGAATTATTTTAATTATTAAGGGTATAGTTAGAAAGAACTAATAAATTTAGTTTTGAAATACTAAAGTGACAACTAATTTGGAACAAACCATTTCTCTTAAAGCGACAACTAATTTGGGACGGAGGGAGTAATAACTAAAGAGAAAAGCTGACTTCTCGATAGACAAATTTAATAAACCACCGAGGGATGTGGTGGGATGGTTGAGACCTGTCCATGAGAGGTTTTGGATTCGAGAGGCCGTAGTAGAGAAGCTTTCGATAGGAAACACTTTACTCCCCTACGCTTACCAAACGTGAAGCTAAATTAGCTGGACTAGTAAACATCGAATACCAGATGGCTAAACGGAAAAAAAGAAGTTGAAACAGCTCCTTACCATAGCAACTATAAATTGAAATTACATGCTTCAATGATATGTTCAATGGGGTAATGAAGCATGATAGAAAATAAGTACAGTATAATTATGCAATTCAGTTTTTAAACTAGACATCATGCCAGTTAAATCTAGATAGATGATGCACAAAGATGATTTGTCTGCATTAGACTTGAAGCAGACAGTGGAAATCTTTATAAGTGCATGATACACAAAAATTGCTTTCCTTCACACCATGATACACAATTTTAGTTTGATAAGTGCAAAGTACTCCTTGATTATTCATCCTTATGTCAGTAGTCATTAATTGATTGATTCCCTCATGACTGTTTTAACTCAACAAAATTCCTCTCTATTACACAGGTATAGAGCAGTAACAAGTGCATACTATCGAGGTGCAGTTGGCGCAATGCTAGTTTATGACTTAACAAAACGTCAATCATTTGATCATATGGCTAGATGGCTGGAAGAACTAAGAGGTCATGCAGACAAGAACATAGTTATAATGCTTATTGCTAACAAATGTGATCTAGGGAGTCTTCGAGCTGTACCAGTTGAAGATGCTCAGGAGTTCGCAGAAAGGGAGAATCTATTCTTCATGGAAACATCAGCACTTCAGTCCACAAACGTCGAGAGTGCATTTATGACAATTTTAACTGAAATTTATCGAATCATAAGTAAGAATACACTCACTGCGAATCCAGGTTCAGATTATGGGAAGTCACAATCTTTAAAGGGAACCAGGATTATTGTTCCTGGCCAGGAATCAGATTCAGGAGGGAAAGGTGGCTGCTGCATGTCCTCATGATTTTTTTTTCCTCTTTGGTTATTGGAAATCTTGGCTTCATTTCTGGAAGTCTGTTTATTTATAAAAAAAATCCCACTATAACTGGACATATATTTGTACTTCTGTAGAAATAGAGAATTATATTGTTGTCATGGATAAAATTTGATTGGGAATTAAGTTTGTGTAGCTGTGTGTATACAGTTTCAGAAAGGAGAACCAGTTGAAACAAAATAGAAACAAACACAGCAAGACTCAACACACAGCCAAAAATAAACATCTTTCAGAACTGTTCTTGATTCTTATTGGACTCAATTAGTGAGTCTTTTACGCTAACTTTTTATTACTACAAGGGACAGACTATATTGTCAAATAGATTAACCAAAAAGTTAATCTTTTACCTCCAAATTAAAACTAGTTAAGTAATTCCTTAATTTTTAAAACTTCTAATAAAATGCTGCTTGTATTAGTAAAATAACATGTCCTTATCCTATTAAGAATATAATTTGGAACTTGTAAGGAAAGAATATCCTTAACTAATCCTAAACTTACTCAATTAATAATCCTACTTTCACTACTTATATAAACCTCATAATTCAATACCAAATTCTTTCGTTCTCTTATCGAAATTTTTCTTACAATTTAAATGCATATTATCATATTCATGCAATATCTAACATGAATCAATCAGTGAAAAAGTTTATGTGTTTTCAACCAACTTTCGCAATAGTTATGGATTCATTCTTAGCTGCTATTGAAGCGTTTTCTGAACCCCATTGATCCCTTTTCCGTTTCTTGATAACGAAAAATCTCCGAGTGCAAGTGTCACACGGTTCGAAACTCGTTATGGATTATGCGTCAAAAACAGTTGTGGAGAACTCACCATGTGGTAGGTTCGTGAGATACAGTCATATGTTAGGTCGAGGAGCTTCTAAAGAAGTATCATGCTCAGAACATACAAGTTGCATGGAACCGAATTGTTTTTAGTGAAGAAGAAGTGACAAAAAGTACACAAGAGACTTTGTTCGATGAAGCTAAACTTTTAACATCATTGAACCATGAAAGGGTTATGCATTGTTTTTCTTACTGGTTTGATTCCACTTCAAAAACTCTCAATATGATCACTGAGTTATTCCCTTCAGGCAGCTTGAAAGAATATTTGAAAAAGAACAGAAGTAGCGTCCAGTCCGCGAATATCAAGAATTGGGGCAGGCAAATCCTTGAAGGTTTGAGATATCTTCATACACAGTGCCCGAAGACTATTATTCACAGAGATATCAAGTGTGACAACATTTTTGTTGATGGTGATGGCAAACAAGTTAAAGTTGGAGATTTGGGAGTGGCGATACGTGTTAATAAAGGCGGTTTTGCTAAAGAGTTTAAGGGTACACCTCCCTTCATGGCTCCGGAGTACTTTTGTGAAGAATATAACGAATTAGTTGATATATATGCATTTGGGATGTGTCTTTTTGAGATGGTGACGGGCGAATTACCATATAAGGAGTGTAGCAGTACGTCGGAGATGTTTAACAAAGTGATAATTGGTGTAAAGCCTGCAGCTATCGGAAAGATAAAGGATTCAAGAGTGAAGAATATTATTGAGAAGTGCTTGCGTCCAATGTCGCTTAGACCATCTGCTGAAGAGTTGCTGAAGGAACCATTCTTTTTATATAATGGTGCATCAGCAATGGGGTCTTGTCTTCCATTCGCTTTCGGGGGCCATCTGTTGAAGAGACACATTATTCTTGTCTAGAATTAAGGCGTATTCTTTTACAGACATTATCTCTTGTAAAGTTTAAGAATAGGAGCTTTTCTTTTCCACATGTTGCTGGTATTGACTCATTGATTCTTTATCAGACCTTGTATGAAGCTAACATGCTGATAGTGCTTACTAATTTCAGTTTATTCTTATGGTATCAATGAACGGATGTCATGCCTTTTGGTTTTGACATTCTGTCAGATGCTAATATGTTAATACTATGAACCTCACATATTTAAATTGTAATAAGCCAAAGTCACATTACATTCTTGCTTGAGGATATCAAACAATTTTCAACTTTATTCTGAATGTTTGTGTTTTTTTGTTTGAATAATATGGTTGTAATAATTGGCTCTGTGTGTTTTCTGAAAATGGTTGGATGTATCGCTCTGATGAATCATTATACTATATAGCAGTCAGCATGACATGAAGCTGAACTTGAGTGTAAGATCTGTGCGGAAATTATCAACATCACTGCAATACAATGTGTGAAGTGGAAGATCTCTTAACAAGCCAGGATGTAGACTCTTGTGTAAGCCTCACCACGGCGAAATAGAAACCGCCCAGCTGGGGCTCCCCGATACATACTCTACGATACCATTTGAGGGCTTTAGCCCTTGCTCAAAGTCTCCATTCTGGACATATATTTGTACTTTTGTAGAAATAGAGAATTGTTGTCATGGATAAAATTTGATTGGAAAGTTGTTAAAAGAAGAAGCGCAACAGAGTTTTGATTAAGACAACACACACAACAGACAATACAAAAATCACACAGCAGAAAGGAGAACCAGTTGAAACAAAAATGAAACAAACACAGCAACACTTAGTAAGGCAAATAGGTTCATGACAGGGGACAAACAGCAACTTGAACAAACTTAAGTCATGCTGAGGATTTCTGTTTAATCTGTTATCCTCAATACGTTTAAGCGTTGAATTGATAACATGTCTTCCATTGCATCATCGTTGCAAGATTCTTTTTGGAGGGCACAAAGAACATGTAAAGCATCATCGCGTTCCAGATTATAGTATAGCGGACTGTCTTTGGTCACCACTACCTCAGAACAAATGCTGCACTTGATCTTTGCCTTCTCATGCTTGAATGGGAACGAAAAGAAGAGCTCGTAAGAGATGTTGTCTTCAAGGGACAAGGTCTTCGGAGCCCCAGCATAGCAACAAGAAATAGCAAATTTGCATGGGGCACAATAGTACGCCCTGCCACCATCTTCGAATTCACATAGGCCCGGGAATTTTAGATCCTCATCCGCAACATCCAAGTAGCACGTAAAGCAGAGAGGGTGTTGGGGATGAGACCAATGTTCAATCTTGGATGGAATGGAAAAGCACATATTGTCGATAAAGTAATTACAACCACTACAATAGAACCCTGTCGAAAACTCAAAGTTGCATAAGCTGCAACTCAAAGGCTTGTCCGAAATATATTCATTGAGAGCATGGCGGTGAGAGAAATGTGTGATACCCCCACACAACTGACCTGCCAGTCTAGGCGGACGATTTGTTATTGCAAGAGTTTGCAGCCTCTTTACAAGTTTACTCATGGAATCATTCTCCATTCCATATTCTGTTATGGCAGCACAATCGAAGTGACACAAGTAATCATGATCACGGTTGTAAAATAACCAGCAACCCAAAGTAGGAACCACTTTAGCACATATTGAGCAAGAGAGAGCAGCAGCCTCACTGGTAATTGGAAAGGATAAGAACAGATGAAGTGGGAATTTCACATTCTGGTTCAGGTCTATGGGTATAGAAGCACATTCAACATGAACATTGAAATCACACAACTCGCAGCAATAGTACGAATGAAATAAAGAATGATCATCACAACCACAAGCCGCGCAATGAAATTGCTCGCGGCCTATAGATGGAAAGGGCTTGAGCATAAGAGTGTGGTCATATCCAGGGTGAAGATCATGGCGAATTTCTCTAGGAAAACTAGTACATACCTCATGAAGGTAATAGTCACAATGGTCCTCGCAAGCATAAGCACGACCAGAGATGATGATATTGCAAAAGTTGCACTTGATGCCTTCACTCTCTCGGAGGTGCAACCGCAGCAACGAATGATGATGACTGAAGTGATTTAAGTCACCCTCATGACAAGGAGGATCCGAGGCATCAGTAAAAGCAGCTCTTAGTAACTGACTTATTCTCAGTGCATGCCCTCCTCCGCGGACATTTGGAATAGCTTCCTTGTCAACTTCATACATTTTGTTTCCTGTTTCTTTGGTACTATGTCTCAATTTTGCAGCGCCTTCTTGGTGAGTTGTCAATATATATAGAGCTTTGTTGCAGCTGCTCCAGCTACCCTTTCTTGCTATTTCATATTGTTTTGGGAACTTAAACAGTTTCAATTAATGAAATCTTGATAACTGAGACTCGTGATATCATAACTAAATGCACTTAAATTTGCTTTGATACCTCTAGTAACAAATTCCAAATTCCAAATTCCAAATTCCAATTACATGCTTTGACCACAGATTTATCTTTTTTCCTAATGCTATAATTACTGAAAGCACTTACCAAGGTTGAAGTATGCATATTCCTTTCTTCCTGACAGTAAGCATTAGCCTATAGAAACTTATTTATTTTGATCACAATTAATTCAAGATATTGATAAAAGCTCAACGTTCGATAGTAGTTACTTAATTGTCAAGAAAAACTGATTGAATAACAATACAAGTCAAATGAAAAATAACACTTCCAAAACAAATTCCAGTCATGATGGTAAGGTAAACTGGTTCAGACTCACATACTGCAACTTGGACAAACTTAATTTCGTCTTGCTAATAATGCACTTTCTGTTTAATCTGTTATCCTCAATTTATTTAATCGTTGAATGGACAAACGGTCTTCCTTTTCCTCATCGTCCCCAGATTCTTTTTGGAGAGCGCAAACAACGTGCAAAGCCTCATCTCGTTCTAGATCATAGTATAGCAGACCAGCTTTTTGGTCACCACTATCTCAGAACATATATTGATCTTTGCCTTCTCATGCTTGAATGGGAATGAAAAGAAGAGTTTGTAAGATACATTATCTGCCAGGGACAAGGTCTTGGGAGCTCCAGCAAAAAAATGACCGAAAGAAAATTGGCATGGAGCACAATGGTACGCCCTGCCACCATCTTCAAATTCTCCTAGGGCCGCTGGTAAATTCTTGATTCTCATTAGCAAAATCTGAGTAGCAAGTTAACTTGAGAGGGTGTTGCGGATGAGACATATGTTGAATCTTGGATGGAATGGAAAAGCAAATCTTGTCGATAAAGTAATTGCAACCGTTGCAAAAGTAGCCTGTCGAATGTTCATAGTTTCACAAGCTGCAACTCAAGGGCTCGTCCGAGTTATATTCCTTGAGAGCATGACTATGAGATAAATGCATGACATCCCCACACGGCTGACCTGCCAAAGTAGAAGGGCGATTTGTTATCACCAGAGTTTGCAGCCTTTTCTGAAGTTTACACATGGAATATTTCTCCATTCCATATTCTTTTAAGGCAGCACAGTCGAAGTGGCACAAGTAATCATGATCGTGATTGTAAAATAACCAGCAACCCAAAGCAGGAACCACTTTAGCAAAAATTGAGCAAGAGAGAGAAGCAGCCTCACTGGTAATTGGAAAGGATAAGAACAAATGAAGTGGGAATTTCACATTCTGGTTCAGGTCCATGGGTATAGAAGCACATTCAACATGAAGATTGAAATTGCACGACTCACAGCAATAGTATGAATGAAATAAAGAATGATCATCACAATCACAACCATAGCCACAAGCCGCGCAATGAAGTTGCTCGTGGCCTATAGATGGAAAGGGCTTGAGCATAAGAGTGTGGCCATAGCCAGGGTGTAGATCATGGCGAATTTCTCTTGGGAAACTACTACACACTTCATGAAGGTAATAATCACAATGCTCTCACTCACAAGCATAACCACGCCCAGAGATGACAATATTGCAAAACTCGCACTTCCTGCCTTCACTTTTTCTAACGTACAATCGCAGCAATGGATGACGATGGCTGAAATGATTCAAGTCACCCTCACGAAGTGGAGGAGGATCTGCTGAGGCATCAGCAAAAGCAGCTCTCACTACAACAAATGTCATATTTAGCTACGAAATTTTTAGCTACGACAAAAATATCGTCACTAAATATCCACTTTTCGTGACAAAAATTATATTTTGTGTCTAAGTATATGAGCCAAATGCTTTTAGTGACGAAACACAAATTTCATAGTAAAAATTTTGTCTACTAAAGTTTCCCTCCGAAAAATCGATTGGCGCCAATTATTGAGTAGTATTAACTACAAATTTAAAGTCATTAGTGACAATTAGTTTCGTCACTAATGTTGTCGACAATTTGTGACAAACAATTATTCGTCTCCTATGTAGTTATACTTTTGCTACGAAAAAGTTTCATCAGTAAAAGTAAGTTGTTAAATAGCAACAAAAAATGATTTGTAGTTAAATAGTGTAAACTTTTATCCGTTAAATATTATATTATTGGTGACCATGGCTTTTGTCACTAATTGCAACTATTAGTGACGATCATTGTATTGTCACCATTTAACATTAGTAATCAATAGTGACAATTTTCATTTGTCACTAATTGTTTAGTTTTTGTAACAAAAATTACGTTTTCTATTTGATCAATCGGTAAGTCACAAGTTTTAGTGACGAAACTACATTCGTAGCAAAGCTTGTTCTACTGAAGTTTCCCACAAATACATTGAGGTCATGAGAAAGCCAAAACCTGTATATAATAAGTCAATACTGGGTCGGTCGAGATTCTTTCTTAGTGAAGTGGGAAGACAACACCGAATTGACACTATTTATTAAGTAACATTAGCCACAATATTGTAATTAACATAATTTGTGTCAACAATAATGTACATAATTTGTTGCAAAATTATTATTTCTCTTAATTAGTTAAATTTTAGATAGGAAAGAATCTATTCATATCACACAAAAAATGCACAAATTACATGAAAATTTATCGTTTCCGAAATTATACCAGTGAATCTTCAAGAAAATTAATATTCTCAAATTTTAGAATATTTTCCTTATAAAAATTACTAAGAAAATCTAATGTTCCATGTAATTTGATGGAACATACCTCTCATGTAAAATCCTCTCTTCTCCCCATATTTGATTGCACACCTTCTTTTCCACAATTCCCAGAGAATTACTACTGGAGTTATGTTCATCAATAACTTATGAGCAGCACTACTAGTTTCAGTGTCCCACCAATCTAAGATCAAGTTGTTGATTGGAGTGACATGCCATCTAACTCCCAAAGGTGCTCCAAAAAAACTCCACACCTCTCTTGCTACTTGACTCTCTGCAAACACGTGCAAACACATGCTGAACTGTCTCTGATTGTGGTTCTTCACAGCAATTACATTTGGACACAACATTGATTCCAAACTTGGATATTACATCATCAAATGGTAATCTGTTTTTAAGTACCCTCCATGCCAAGAAAGACATCTTGAATGGAAGATTCAATTGACATAGCACCGAAATCAGACTTGGATGAAGATGTTGATTTTTCGGAGTTGGACTTGGATGAAGATGTTGATTTTCCGAAATTGGTCTTGGATGAAGAAGTTGAAGAAAAACAGAAATCAATACAAAAAATGTTGGACATATTTCTTCCATACCACTCTTAATGTCCTTTTGTTAAGACTTTATGTTGCATGTGTCTTTAATTGTTAGTTGTGAAACTTTATATTTGGAGTTGGATTTGGCATAAGTGTTATGTGCCTTTATGCTTAGGATTTAAAGTAAATGTATGGAAGATTTAATAGACTTATTATTAAAATATTTATGTATTCTAGTTTAATTATCTGTTCGACTAGCTGTGTATATGAATATGTATTAGTTTTCGGCAGGCATGTATCTGTTTTTTTGACAATTTATTGTGCAGGTTTATCAAAAATAGCGACGGCTAGCCGTCTATAACAAACAAAAATTGTCAACATAGGGACGGGCACCCGTCCCTAACAAAAAAAAAAAGATTTTAGAGTTTAGGGACGGCTAGCCCTCCCTAAACGAAAAATTATATTTCAGATTTCATTGCGTAGGGAGGGCTAGCTGTCGCATGTCTCGGACGGCTGCCCGTCGCTATGTATCTAGCGTCGAGCGATAAGACGGACGATGCCGTCGCATAGCCCGTCCATAAACAACGTTTAAGGACGACTAACTGTCCGTATCATTCATCCCTAAAATGCGTTTTTCTAGTAATGTAAGCGCAAAAATGTTACATGCATGCACGAGAGAGAAAAGACTAATTAGGTTACAAGATTTTGCTGAGATTAATACAAATGAAACAATACTTTTATGTTGTCAGTGTAACATGTTGTCTATAGCAAGTAACAGTTTTATTTTTCAAGTTTGTAATTTCACTCACTTTTAGTTATAATCATTTTGTAGGTGAGATAGACGTATCTATAAGAGTATCTTACTCTAAAGGCCATCTTCGGAATCTTTTTCATGTTATGTTATACTCCAACATTTTGCAATAGTAGCCAGAATAACATTGTCATCATAGAAAGATTTGACCGTATTTAGAAATTGAATATAAAAAAGAAAGGCTTTAACTTACAACGTCGCGAAGGTCAGTAGGAAGCTGCTGAATGACAAGAGAAAAGCTGCGAGAGACCTTACGGAGAGTAATATAGCAGAAGGTCTAGTGTGGCTGAGTTATTATTAATGGCGTCTTCTTATTATTAATTATCTCTCTTTGAAGCTTATTATTAATTTGATGCAATATGCGCATTTCTGTTTTAGAAGAAGAAAGTGTACAAGTATCATGAGTGAGTGTGTGTGTGTGTGTATATATATATATATAAGCGATGAGAAAGTATAAAGCCTTTTGTATGTATGGATATAAGTGATGATTAAATTTGATGCTTCAACATTTTTTGGCGTTGGATAATATATATAGAATTCAACACGTTATTCTCGACCGCCTTTGAAAATACTGTGTACAATATGACGCATGTAAAATATCTTTAAACCACCAAAAATTGTGGTGGAATAGTAAGTATCCCCCATCTTAACCATAGGTCTTCAGTTCTATCCTTGAGAATGAAATTGTTTTTGACAGAGAGCACTTTACGCCATAGATAGATATTTCGGCACGAGTATGAATTTGTCAGGCTCCAAAATAATTTGGACACCGAATGACCAAAATAAAAATGAACAGAATTAAGAAGAACGAAAGCAAATTTTCCAAAATAATTCACTTAACTATAATTAACATACTTGTTGAGTTAATGTAATTTAGACCTAAAAAAATTGAATAGAACAAGTATCGCTAATCCAAGTGTAGACTTGACGAAATAGAAAGAATGTGTAACGGAGAGCAGCGGAAGAAAACTGGAGATTCCATTACTAAATTTATACATATCCAATTTTACTAAATATGTTATGTACTTTCCTTGAGAATTGTCTATTAGTATTAGAAAATTCACGAAAAATAAAATAATAAATAAAATAAAAACCTTTCACTTTTTTTTTCCTTTCTTTTCCTGAAAACTGTTGATGTGCCCGTACTAACCGTTGGTCTTTTTCCAAGTTATATCCCATGCATGCAATGGAGCAAGAAATCTTCCAAATTAATTATTTTAATCAAACCCTAAACCTAACTCAAATTGTGAATTCCATTATAATTTATAATTCATGACAAATTAGCATCTGTGGTCATTTCCATATTTATTAACTAGGACAATCTTTATTTATTTTTTCCCTAGAACAAATTTCAATTAACATTATTCTCAATCACATGCTAAAATATGGAGATTTGAGAGGCATTGGTTGATACAAAAATTTTATGTTAAGGGGAATTGTGGCGTTATAATGTCGAATTTGTATGGAGATTATAATCAAAAGATTGATTATGTTTTCAAGATTGTTTTAATTGGAGATTCTGCAGTTGGGAAATCTCAGCTTTTGGCTAGATTTGCAAGAAATGAATTTAACTTAGATTCAAAAGCTACTATTGGTGTTGAGTTTCAGACAAAGACTTTGGTTGTTGATAATAGGACTGTCAAGGCACAGATTTGGGACACTGCAGGACAAGAAAGGTGTGTAGTTTCCTCCTTTTCTCTTTAAATTTTTTATATACAAATGTTGTTTTGTTTTAAATATACTCCCTTCATCCCATTTTAGTTGTCACCTTCAGTTTTTTCACGCCCATTAAGAAAACTACTCTCTCTGTCCCAATTTACGTGTCACACTTTCCTTTTTGGTCTGTCCCAAAAAGAATATCACATTTCCTTATTTGTCAACTATTTAATGCACTATCTCTATTTTACCCCTATTGAGCCATACTTACTTTAAAAGACACAAACAACTTTTTGATTACTACAATCTTCTCTCTCTTACTTTTTTAAGGGTAAATTTGAACATTTACAATGTCAACTTCTAGTTCTTAAACTCCGTGCCAAGTCAAACACCGCCACATAAATTGGGACGGATGTAGTATTAAATAAGGTGTGTATTTTACTATGTTACCCTTATTTAATGTTTGACTATTAACTTTCTTTGAGAATTATTTTAATTATTAAGGGTATAGTTAGAAAGAACTAATAAATTTAGTTTTGAAATACTAAAGTGACAACTAATTTGGAACAAACCATTTCTCTTAAAGCGACAACTAATTTGGGACGGAGGGAGTAATAACTAAAGAGAAAAGCTGACTTCTCGATAGACAAATTTAATAAACCACCGAGGGATGTGGTGGGATGGTTGAGACCTGTCCATGAGAGGTTTTGGATTCGAGAGGCCGTAGTAGAGAAGCTTTCATAGGAAACACTTTACTCCCCTACGCTTACCAAACGTGAAGCCAAATTAGCTGGACTAGTAAACATCGAATACCAGATGGCTAAACGAAAAAAAGAAGTTGAAACAGCTCCTTACCATAGCAACTATAAATTGAAATTACATCCTCATAGTTAAGTACTTACTAGTTAAGCAATCAAGCTTACAGAAAAAATGATTACCTAGATAGATGATGCACAAAGATGATTTGTCTGCATTAGACTCTGGAAGCAGACAGTGGAAATCTTTACAAGTGCATGATACACAAAAAATGGTTTCCCTTTTCACCATGACATGCTGTGTATCTCCAGTTGTATTTGTAGAACATCAAGGCAGTTTCTTCATAGTTTACCTTGTTGCTGTCATTAGAAGGAAACTTGTCTTACAATTCATAGTTTACCTTCCTCTCTATAACACAGGTATAGAGCAGTAACAAGTGCATACTATCGAGGTGCAGTTGGCGCAATGCTAGTTTATGACTTAACAAAACATCAATCATTTGATCATATGGCTAGATGGTTGGAAGAACTAAGAGGTCATGCAGACAAGAACATAGTTATAATGCTTATTGCTAACAAATGTGATCTAGGGAGTCTACGAGCTGTACCGGTTGAAGATGCTCAGGAGTTCGCAGAAAGGGAGAATCTATTCTTCATGGAAACATCTGCTCTGCAATCCACAAACGTTGAGTGCGCATTTATGACAATTTTAACTGAAATTTATCGAATCATAAGTAAGAATACACTCACTGCAAATCCAGGTTCAGATTATGGGAAGTCACAATCTTTAAAGGGAACCAGGATTATTGTTCCTGGCCAGGAATCAGATTCAGGAGGGAAAGGTGGCTGCTGCATGTCCTCATGATTTTTTTTTCCTCTTTGGTTATTGGAAATCTTGGCTTCATTTCTGGAAGTCTGTTACTTTATCAAAAATCCCACAACTTCTGTAGAAATAGAGAATTGTTGTCATGGATAAAATTTGATTGGAAAGTTTGTGTAGTTGTGTGTATACAGTTTTCAGAAAGTTGCTAACTGGACATGAATAAAACTGGGTCAAAAATCTGTTTTCATTTTACAATATTAGACATTAGCTGAGTCCACTGGTAAATAATGCCTAGCAATAAAAGAAGAAGCGCAACAGAGTTTTGATTAAGACAACACACACAACAGACAATACAAAAATCACACAGCAGAAAGGAGAACCAGTTGAAACAAAAATGAAACAAACACAGCAACACTTAGTAAGGAAAATAGGTTCATGACAGGAGACACACATCAACTTGGACAAACTTAAGTCATGCTGAGGATTTCAGTTTAATCTGTTATCCTCAATACATTTAAGCGTTGAATTGATAACATGTCTTCCTTTGCCTCATCTTTACAAGATTCTTTTTGGAGGGCACAAAGAACATGCAAAGCATCATCGCGTTCCAGATTATAGTATAGCGGACTGTCTTTGGTCACCACTACCTCAGAACAAATGCTGCACTTGATCTTTGCCTTCTCATGCTTGAATGGGAACGAAAAGAAGAGCTCGTAAGAGATGTTGTCTTCAAGGGACAAGGTCTTCGGAGCCCCAGCATAACAACAAGAAATAGCAAATTTGCATGGGGCACAATAGTACGCCCTGCCACCATCTTCGAATTCACATAGGCCCGGGAATTTTAGATCCTCATCCGCAACATCCAAGTAGCACGTAAAGCAGAGAGGGTGTTGGGGATGAGACCAATGTTCAATCTTGGATGGAATGGAAAAGCACATATTGTCGATAAAGTAATTACAACCACTACAATAGAACCCTGTCGAAAACTCAAAGTTGCATAAGCTGCAACTCAAAGGCTTGTCCGAAATATATTCATTGAGAGCATGGCGGTGAGAGAAATGTGTGATACCCCCACACAACTGACCTGCCAGTCTAGGCGGACGATTTGTTATTGCCAGAGTTTGCAGCCGCTTTACAAGTTTACTCATGGAATCATTCTCCATTCCATATTCTGTTATGGCAGCACAATCGAAGTGACACAAGTAATCATGATCACGGTTGTAAAATAACCAGCAACCCAAAGTAGGAACCACTTTAGCACATATTGAGCAAGAGAGAGCAGCAGCCTCACTGGTAATTGGAAAGGATAAGAACAGATGAAGTGGGAATTTCACATTCTGGTTCAGGTCTATGGGTATAGAAGCACATTCAACATGAACATTGAAATCACACAACTCGCAGCAATAGTACGAATGAAATAAAGAATGATCATCACAACCACAAGCCGCGCAATGAAATTGCTCGCGGCCTATAGATGGAAAGGGCTTGAGCATAAGAGTGTGGTCATATCCAGGGTGAAGATCATGGCGAATTTCTCTAGGAAAACTAGTACATACCTCATGAAGGTAATAGTCACAATGGTCTACGCAAGCATAACCACGACCAGAGATGATGATACTGCAAAAGTTGCACTTGATGGCTTCACTCTCTCGGAGGTGCAACCTAAGCAACGAATGACGATGGCTGAAGTGATTTAAGTCACCCTCACGAGAAAGAGGAGCCGAGGCATCAGTAAAAGCAGATCTTAGTAACTGACTTATTCTCAGTGCCTGCCCTCCTCCGCGGACATTTGGAATAGCTTCCTTGCCAACTTCATAAATTTTGTTTGTTGTTTCTTTGGCACTAAGCATCAATTGGTAAATTGAAGGGTGTGGACTGACCTCCGAAAAAGGCATTATTGACAATGAAAGAAACAGCCGGAGCTTCAATGGAGAATACAGTGTTCGTGGGTTCTGTGTTAATTTTGGGAACTGAAGTGACAAAGTAAAGTGGCAGAGACAAAGTTATGTCTCCTTGTTTTCATGGAAAGCCTTTTGACCAAACAAGTGGGCCGGGTTACTCTTAATGAATTGGGCCAGTCCAATTGTAATGGACCTCATCAGGGAAATATGAAGGAAAATTTACAGTTTATAGACATTTTAAATTCATAATATAATAAAATAGATACATTTTTATTAATTTATTGTATTTAGACTTTTACGTGTTTTAATCCACATTTGTAGCCATTTTTAAAAGTGCAGCAATTATGCTCATTAATTACACTTTTTTCGGGAAGTGGGATAGTGGGAAGTGTATTAGTTACTCAATAGATATTCTCTAATTATCAGTAAGGCATTCCCACACGTTTACACTTTCCATTTTTCTAGAAAATTTATTTTTAGCGCTAATCGAAGAGTTTAATCTTAATGGCAGTTAATATTCAAACTTTTCACCTTCAAACTTTTCATATTCAGTAGGTTAATTAAGTTTCTGTGTTTTTTACAGCCTTAAATATCAGTTGTGGACTCATCGTTCTACTTTCTTTGCGACTGTGTTTGCTAGATTAGTGGTAAGTATTTCACTAGATTTCTTATTGTTTTTTATTACTCTTTATAATTTTTTGCTTTTTTGGTTTTGATGGTAGAATTCTGCTGATGTTGTTTTGTTTTTTCTTTTTGAGTCGTAATGCCTAGGAGAGGTGTCAAGAATGTTTCGCCAACTTTGCATGTCAATGACGATGATGATTTTGAGGACTTTGATTTGTGTTCTCCTAAGAAAAAAATGGGAGATACGCCTAGTCGTGTTACAAGGTCAAATTCTAAACTGAATATCAGAAAGAGAACTCGGCAGAGTGATAGTATGCAGCGAAAATCCCCAAAAGCGGGTTCGGGTTCTAGGGGCAAAGGCGTGCGTGTTGATTCATCGAGTGATGAATCCGAAGGTGACCCTCCTGTTTTGACTAGAAAGAAAAAAGGTAAGTATGGGGTGTCCTCTCGAATGATGAAGAAGAAGTTGTTTCACGGGAAGAGTAAGAGAGTTGGTAAAACTTGTAGGATTGATGATTTTCCGTTGGTTGAGGTTGAGGTATGTTATTTAAAAATTTTGTTTGTTGATCTTAATTTATTTGTTTATTCATTACATTGTATTTTTCTTATAATTCTTACACTATCATGATACGTAACTTTTACATAGTGTTGTTATGTTGTATATCACATGTATTTTTCTGTGCTTTCTAATTATCTAGTTGTAGTTATACCGGTTGAATATAGGTTTTATAGTAACTGCATATATGTTTGTGTGATAGATGTTCATTTGCAATTGTATATCTTTTGAATATAAAATAGATATTAAAGTATATCCATAGTGATTCTTATTATACATATGAATTGTGTATTTGTTGAATATTTACTTTATATACTGCTTTTCAAGATTATCGAAATGTACATGATTACACATGTTAGTGATTTAGTTTGTACAGCGAGGGTTACTGCATATTAGTGTTATATTTATTGCATGAAATGTTAGAACTTATGTAGATATGAACAGTGATTTATTGAAGTGTTTTGCAGTTGTAAAGTAATATATATATCTTAAATATGATGAGTATCTAAATTTTTTACGGTGATAAGTGCATATTAATATAATAAATTGTGTATATAAACTTTATTTTTGGTTTGTAGGATATGTATTAACTTTATATATTATGTTGAATATGTTTCTATATATTCTGCATATATGCACAGTTTATTCAAGTTGTTAAAGTTAAATATATTCTGCATATATGCACAGTTTTTTAATACAGTGTATATGATGAATATGTGTACTATATTAAATGTATGCCCAGTTTCATTGTAATAAATATGACTTGCGAATTTGTAGTTTTTTCATCTTTTATATACTTAATATATTCATTCCATATTCATGATGTATTCTACTGTGCTGTCTTATCCTTTGATATTGTGTGTATCACATATGGATGGCATATCATTCTGTAATTGTGATATATATTTTTGTAAGAAACCTTGTATTTTATTCATTCTTCATTTTTTGAATTACAAGTATTTTTATGTATGTATTTAAAAGTCGGACTTCTTATTATTGCATTTGTTATATAAATTTCAGCCTTTGAAACTATATTTCCGTTCGGTCCAACGTAGGAGTCGGAGGATATGTACGCACACTAATGTTGAAGCTATATCCACTATTAAGAAGGTGCTCAATGACCAATTGTTGGCCATTTTTAGGGAGTCTTGTTTCGGTCATTTTCTTGAGATGCCCGGTTTTGTTACGTGCAATAAATTATTGAATTGTCTTTTATTGCGAGAGGTCTGTCCCCCCACTGATGATTCTGAAGCTTTGTGGTTTGATTTTTATGGGAATATATTGAGGTTTGGAATTGTTGAGTTTGGGTTGATAACGGGGCTGAATTGTGTTGGTGATCATTTAAAGGATTACCATTCAGAAGTTCCTACACGGTTGCTACAGTTGTATTTCGGTGGAGCGTCTAAAGTGACGAAGAAAGAATTAGTTGAATGTTTTGTGGATCAAAAGTGGCAATCGGATGAAGATGCAATCAAGCTTGCTGCCTTATATTTTATACATACTTTTTTGTTCTCGACAATGAATTCTGCAACTAATGATACTACTATTGCTGAGAATGAATTTAATCTTGTAGAGTGTGGTGATTGGCAGACTTTTCCATGGGGCAAAAAGGTGTTTCTTGCTACTATTTTGACAATGCATGACAAATTGCGACCGTTTTTACAGTGTTATCATTTTGCTGGACTTCCATATGCATTGCAAGTTTGGTTTTATGAGTGTTGCCCTACTGTGAATGAGAAGATTGCATTTAGAGTTGCTGAGAAATCTCCTCGTATTCTTAACTGGCATGTTAAGAGAACTTATGATTTTGAAGAGCTGCAGAAAGGATTTTTTAGCTTGAAAAAAAAAGAGGTAATTTATATATGGATTTGTTTGTTTTTGTTATAAATTTTATTTATATTTGTATAGTATTCAATCAGTATTCAGTATACAAATTGATTTGGTTGTGTGTTAATGTTAGGTACTTTTTACAAAGATGGAACCTTCTGAAGCAGAAATTGCTTCTTTCAAACTCCCACAGTTTAGGCCATACAGCGTTGTTCCAAATATAGCTGTTGATCCTGTTAGTTTTGATGATACTGCTGGTGGTCTGAATCCATCTATGGCAGAGACAATTCATCAGACTTCTAGTAATCGTGATAACCAACGGCTCTCTCCGGAGATACAAGTGTTGTTTGGACAGCAGAAGGTGTTGCAAGCTGAGTTGTCAGGATTGAAGCTTTATTTGGCTAAATGCTTTGGCAAGATTTATAAGAAGCTGGACATTGATCTAAATGAAAATGAAGAGAACAATTGCTTCAATGGGGTATATATATTTTTTTGTATTGTTTGAGGTTTACTACTGTGTAATTGATGAGCTTTTAATGTATTTTCCTGCTTATCATAAGGATTTTGAATCTGCTCATGTACAACCTGAAGAAAGGAACAATCAAACTTCTGAGCCTTTTGATCTTCGGCAAGATCATAATGAGCAACGGAAATTTGCTTATCAATTTTATGGTATATATTTACTTTATGTTCAATTATTTCCCATGACTGTTGAGATTTTTAGTTATATGCTGTTTGTGTAAATTTGTATGTAGGACCTTCTGAAAAGCAACCTATTTCCCATGATCAATCAGATATTCCAATAGGAAATGTTGAGGTGAATCTGGAAGGTATATATAATTTTGTAGTAATTATTTATATTGTTATAAAGAAATATTACCTTATTTGTTTCTTGTGTATTTACATTTTTTATAGGTAGGTAAAGAACTGAGTATTAAATTTATTATTTTGACCATAGATGTCTCTGAGGATCTGCATGGATTTGATCCTGTGATTGAAGTGGATGCTGATGTTGTTGAAGTGGTAGATGCAGGAGGTATTAATAAATTATGACTGTAATAGTACTCATATATTCTTGTTATATGCATAGTTTTCCTATTGTAGAATATGCTTAGTTGTTTATTTTTTGAGTTCTATATTTTTTATTTATACTTCTATTATACATTAGAAGTTGATTAGTCCATTTTCATTTGTTTCTAGGTTGTGATCATAACTCTGATGGTTTAGATGGGGGAAAACAAACAGGTATTCCATTTATATATAAATATACTTTTGTCCCCTAGGAATACTTATTTATTTTATTTACAGTTCTCTATGTTGTTTTTTATGTTTTTGATTTGCCAGATGATAGTGTAGAGCCTCATATAGTTGATGATGCTGTTGGAGGTAAAGATGATGGTCTTGTTGGTGTATATCACAAAGGTGTAAGTTGAATATTTGGTTGTTATTGATTTTGTAAGTTGTAGTTATTCATTATTCTCTGATCTTGTATTGGTTGGTTGTTATGTAGTTAATCATTATTCTCTGATCTTGTATTGGTCTTTTTTAACTATTGACTTTTTGTTTTTTTTTTCTCAAAATATGACTGTAGAATCTGTTGTCATTGATCAACATATGTTTGATCAATCTGACATCAATTTTGATGGAAATGCTATGTCTAAGTCAGCTGGTATAAATTTTATGTATACTTTGTTTTCATTTATTATTCCATGAATTCCTTAGTTTATTGATGATTATTGAAGCATATTAACTTATTCTTCTTTTGGGTAATATTCATGTCAGATTTAGTAGATGAGCATGTATGTTTGGATTCAGTTGTCCCTGTTAAGGATGTAAGCTCAGTAGTAGTTGGACAGTCCAATAGTGAAGGTATTACTTAATTTTAGCCATATTTCAGCCATGCTTTTGTTTATTTGTTATGTGATATATAACTGTTTATTTTTATATATTTTGAAAATGCAGATTTAATATTTTGTTATACTACTGGTTCATTTATATTTGGTGACAATGATTATATTAATTTTCTTGTTGTTGCTGTTACTATGTTTTTATTCATGGAGAACTGTTCTTGACTAATTCTGCCCCAGATATTTGCAGAAATGCAGATTATATGCAAATTATATTTTGGTTAATTACTATAACTGATAGTATTTAATTATGTTTATAATTGTGTTGATCCTTTATTAGTACGAGGAATGGATTGCACACATCAGAATTTACAGCAATCATGTGCAGATACTGTGCTGCCGGGCGATGCTGAGTTTGGTAAATTCATAGATGATATCATGGTTTTTTAAAATTTTGCGTTCTTTATATTCGTCTCTTTCTAATAGTTTTTGTTTTCATTTAAAAACAATTTGTCATTGCATTTGATGGGTTAAATATTCTTTTCCTTCAGTTAATGTATCTGATAAAGAAGTTGGAACTGTTCACCCCATTAACACTGGTCAACCTACAGTAGCAGCTGTTTTCACTGATAAAGGTAAATGCCATGGTGCTAGTTTGTTTTTTCATTTTATATTTGTGTATAAATGTTCCCAATTGTTATGGAAGATTCCTTTTTTCTCTTTGATAAATTATATTTCACTGTAGATTATTGCTGCAATATTCATGTTTTCATTGTGATGGTTTTGCAGTGGATAATGGGACTAGAGACACACTTCCTACTTGTGCTTCTAGTTTAGAGCATGTTGTTGGTGAGCGAGGTAAATGAATTGTATAAATTGTTTTTATATTTTTATTTATTAGTCTAATTTATTAATTCAATCATTCTTTTAGCAGGATCTCTTCCAATTTTGAATGAAAAACTGAATGTTGATGAGGGTATGAATGTTCATGTACCTTCCTCAGAAGATGATCTTATTGGCATAGGCAGTGTTGACCCCTTGTCTCAATTGCATGAATCGCAGTGACATGAGTTAACTGCTAGGGCAGCTGACGTTGTCAAGGATAGGATAAAATTGAGGGAAAAAGATAGCAAGTCGACTGTTGACTTACCTCCTGTTGTTGCTGACCCTGAAGACACTATAATGCATCTTCTAAAAGATCCTGATAACGAAAGTATTCCTTCAGCGTCTCATGCAGTTACACCACATGTGTCGGTTCGATTGAGAAAGACCTCTAAATTCAAGAAGTCACCTTTCACCACTGAATTTGGTTCGTCTGGAACTTCGTCTGAAATGTCAAATAGGCGCATATTCAGTATGATTCATCCGCTGTTGGCAGACATACGCACTGAGCCTGATTACAACATTATTAGTCAGTGGTGTTCATGGATTGATCGCAAAGTTATAACAAAATCTAAGTATGCGCATCTGTTGAACTGTTTGCTTTATTTGTGATTATAATTAATTTTAATCTTTCTTGTTCTATTTTTTTATAGGCTGAGTAATTTATATCCTGCTAGGGAAAACAATCTGATTCCAAAGTTTAATTTCGGCGTTCATGTTGTTGACAAGGAGTGGTTCCATATTCTAAATTATGGCTCAAGAGATCTGACCACCTCGGTAATTATTTTTGTTATCCTTTACTAAATATAAAATTTAAGTAATATCCAGTTTGAATGCTTATATTACGGTAATATTTAAGTAATATGCAGTTATATTGAGGTTTTGGAAATGTCCTTGATAAATAGTAATGCACTTATTATTTGCTTATTTTTTAAGAATGTCTAATTTAATTGTAATTTATTTCAGCACTTGGATGTTTTGTTTTACTATTTGCGGAAGAAGGCTAAGTATGATGAAGATATTACTGTGAAAGTTACAACCACTGATTGCCTGTTTGATGAAATGATTAGAGCTGTACATGTTGAGTTTAATAGGTCGGGCCGAGACATGAGGGTGATTGATTCTAGTAGGCAGATTATGGATTATATTTCAGGTGGTGGATTGCGCTGCAATACTCCTTGGCTTTTGGAAACATCAGCACTTCAATCCACAAACGTTGAGAGTGCATTTATGACAATTTTAACTGAAATTTATCGAATCATAAGCAAGAATACACTCACAGCAAATCCGGGTTCAGATTTTGGGAAGTCACAATCTTTAAAGGGAACCAGGATAATTGTTCCTGGCCAGGAATCAGATTCAGGAGGGAAAGGTGGCTGCTGCATGTCCTCATGATTTTTTTTCCTCTTTGGTTATTGGAAATCTTGGCTTCATTTCTGGAAGTCTGTTTATTTATAAAAAAAACCCCACTATAACTGGACATATATTTGTACTTCTGTAGAAATAGAGAATTATATTGTTGTCATGGATAAAATTTGATTGGAAAGTTTGTGTAGCTGTGTGTATACAGTTTCAGAAAGTTGCTAACTGCACACACAGCAGAAAGGAGAACCAGTTGAAACAAAATAGAAACAAACACAGCAAGACTCAACACACAGCCAAAAATAAACATCTTTTAGAACTGTTCTTGATTCTTTTTGTTACTTTGGGACTAATTTGAAGAACATCAACGGATATAGATATTAATGACTTTATATTATTTTTCCTCACTGATTTTGCCTTACAACAAAGTCTAATATATACTTTTGGAGATGACCACATACATTACTTTTCAAAGTCCAAATCTCTACTTCTTTCAATCCAATTCAAACACGGATATAATTGGAAAGAAATAATTAGATCTTATATATGCAAATTATTCCGGATCCTTATTGGACTGAATTAGTGAGTCTTTTACGCTAACTTTTTATTACTACAAGGGACAGACTATATTGTCAAATAGATTAACCGAAACTTGGAACTTGTAAGGAAAGAATATCCTTAACTAATCCGAAACTTACTCAATTAGTAATCCTACTTTCACTACTTATATAAACCTCATAATTCAATACCAAATTCTTTCGTTCTCTTATCGAAATTTTTCTTACAATTTAAATGCATATTATCATATTCATGCAATATCTAATATGAATCAATCAGTGAAAAAGTTTGTGTGTTTTCAGCCAACATTCGCAATAGTTATAGATTCATTCTTGGCTGCTATAGAAGCTTTTTCTGAACCCCATTGATCTCTTTTCCTTGTCTTGATAATCATAAAATCTTCGAGGCAAGTGTCACACGGTTCGAAACTCGCAATGGATTATGCATCGAACAAAGTTGCAGAGAACTCACCATGTGGTAGGTTTGTGAGATACAGTCATATGTTAGGTCGAGGAGCTTCTAAAGAAGTATACTTAGGATTTGATCATGGTCAGAACATACAAGTTGCATGGAATCGCATTGTTTTTAGTGAAGAAGAACGTACACCAGAGACTTTGTTCGATGAAGCTAAACTTTTAACATCATTGAACCATGAAAGGGTTATGCATTGTTTTTCCCACTGGTTTGATTCCACTTCCAAAACTCTCAATATGATCACTGAGTTATTCCCTTCAGGCAGCTTGAAAGAATATCTGGAAAAGAACAAAAGTAGCGTCCAGTCCGCGAATATCAAGAATTGGGGTAGGCAAATCCTTGAAGGTTTGAGATATCTTCATGCACAGAGCCCGAAGACTATTATTCACAGAGATATCAAGTGTGACAACATTTTTGTTGATGGTGATGGCAAACAAGTTAAAGTTGGAGATTTGGGAGTGGCGATACGTGTTAATAAAGGCGGTTTTGCTAAAGAGTTTAAGGGTACACCTCCCTTCATGGCTCCGGAGTACTTTTGTGAAGAATATAACGAATTTGTTGATATATATGCATTTGGGATGTGTCTTCTTGAGATGGTGACGGGCGAATTACCATATAAGGAGTGTAGCAGTACGTCGGAGATGTTTAACAAAGTGATAATTGGTGTAAAGCCTGCAGCTATCGGAAAGATAAAGGATTCAAGAGTGAAGAATATTATTGAGAAGTGCTTGCGTCCAATGTCGCTTAGACCATCTGCTGAAGAGTTGCTGAAGGAACCATTCTTTTTATATAATGGTGCATCAGCAATGGGGTCTTGTCTTCCATTCGCTTTCGGGGGCCATCTGTTGAAGAGACACATTATTCTTGTCTAGAATTAAGGCGTATTCTTTTACAGACATTATCTCTTGTAAAGTTTAAGAATAGGAGCTTTTCTTTTCCACATGTTGCTGGTATTGATTCATTGATTCTTTATCTGACCTTGTATGAAGCTAACATGCTGATAGTGCTTACTAATTTCAGTTTATTCTTATGGTATCAATGAACGGATGTCATGCCTTTTGGTTTTGACGTTCTGTCAGATGCTAATATGAAGCTGACATGAAGCTGAACTTGAGTGTAAGATCTGTGCGGAGATTATCAACATCACTGCAATACAATGTATGAAGTGGAAGATCTCTTAACAAGCCAGGATGTAGACTCTTGTGTAAGCCTCACCACGGCGAAATAGAGACCGCCCAGCTGGGGCTCCCCGATGCATACTCTACGATACCATTTGAGGGCTTTAGCCCTTGCTCAAAGTCTCCATTCTGGACATATATTTGTACTTTTGTAGAAATAGAGAATTGTTGTCATGGATAAAATATGATTGGAAAGTTGTTAAAAGAAGAAGCGCAACAGAGTTTTGATTAAGACAACACACACAACAGACAATACAAAAATCACACAGCAGAAAGGAGAACCAGTTGAAACAAAAATGAAACAAACACAGCAACACTTAGTAAGGCAAATAGGTTCATGACAGGGGACAAACAGCAACTTGGACAAACTTAAGTCATGCTGAGGATTTCTGTTTAATCTGTTATCCTCAATACGTTTAAGCGTTGAATTGATAACATGTCTTCTTTTGCCTCATCTTTGCAAGATTCTATTTGGAGGGCACAAAGAACATGCAAAGCATCATCGCGTTCCAGATTATAGTATAGCGGTCTGTCTTTGGTCACCACTATCTCAGAACAAATGCTGCACTTGATCTTTGCCTTCTCATGCTTGAATGGGAATGAAAAGAAGAGCTCGTAAGAGATGTTGTCCTCAAGGGACAAGGTCTTCGGAGCCCCAGCATAACAACGACAAATAGAAAATTTGCACGGGGCACAATAGTACACCCTGCCACCATCTTCGAATTCACCTAGGCCCGGGTCCAAGTAGCACGTAAAGCAGAGAGGGTGTTGGGGATGAGACCAATGTTCAATCTTGGATGGAATGGAAAAGCACATATTGTCGATAAAGTAATTACAACCACTACAATAGAACCCTTTCGAAAACTCAAAGTTGCATAAGCTGCAACTCAAAGGCTTGTCCGAAATATATTCATTGAGAGCATGGCGGTGAGAGAAATGTGTGATACCCCCACACAACTGACCTGCCAGTCTAGGCGGACGATTTGTTATTGCCAGAGTTTGCAGCCGCTTTACAAGTTTACTCATGGAATCATTCTCCATTCCATATTCTGTTATGGCAGCACAATCGAAGTGACACAAGTAATCATGATCACGGTTGTAAAATAACCAGCAACCCAAAGTAGGAACCACTTTAGCACATATTGAGCAAGAGAGAGCAGCAGCCTCACTGGTAATTGGAAAGGATAAGAACAGATGAAGTGGGAATTTCACATTCTGGTTCAGGTCTATGGGTATAGAAGCACATTCAACATGAACATTGAAATCACACAACTCGCAGCAATAGTACGAATGAAATAAAGAATGATCATCACAACCACAAGCCGCGCAATGAAATTGCTCGCGGCCTATAGATGGAAAGGGCTTGAGCATAAGAGTGTGGTCATATCCAGGGTGAAGATCATGGCGAATTTCTCTAGGAAAACTAGTACATACCTCATGAAGGTAATAGTCACAATGGTCTACGCAAGCATAACCACGACCAGAGATGATGATACTGCAAAAGTTGCACTTGATGGCTTCACTCTCTCGGAGGTGCAACCGCAGCAACGAATGACGATGGCTGAAGTGATTTAAGTCACCCTCACGAGAAAGAGGAGCCGAGGCATCAGTAAAAGCAGATCTTAGTAACTGACTTATTCTCAGTGCCTGCACTCCTCCGCGGACATTTGGAATAGCTTCCTTGTCAACTTCATAAATTTTGTTTGTTGTTTCTTTGGCACTAAGCATCAATTGGTAAATTGAAGGGTGTGGACGGACCTCCGAAAAAGGCATTATTGACAATGAAAGAAACAGCCGGAGCTTCAATGGAGAATACAGTGTTCGTGGTTTTTGTGTTAACTTTGGGAACTGAAGTGACAAAGGAAAGTGGAAGAGACAAAGTTATGTCTCCTTGTTTTCATGAAAGCCTTTGACCAAACAAGTGGGCCGGGTCACTCTTAATGAATTGGGCCAGTCCAATTATAATGGACCTGGTCAGGGAAATATATGAGAGGCAAGTGCACGAAAGGCTATTTTTGCCACTGGTCTTTGGGCACAAGCCACTAATACCAAAATATTTAGTTTGTGGCCACTTTCGTTTAAAAGATAGAACTTCAGTTTAGGGGCCGAATTTAAGTTCAGTCCTTAAAGATTGAACTTCAGTCCAGGGTCATATGGATTGAAGTTCACTCCTTAAGACAGAACTTCAGTCAAGGGCCATGTTGACTGTAGTTTAGTTCGTAAAGATTGAACTTCAGTCCAGGGCCATATGGATTGAAATTCACTCCTTAAAGACAGAACTTCAGTCCAGAGCCATGTTGACTGAAGTTTAGTCCTTAAAGATTGAACTTCAGTCCAGGGCCATATGGATTGAAGTTCAATCCTTAAAGATAGAACTTCAGTCCAGGGCCATATTGACTAAAGTTCAGTCCAGTCCTTAAAGATAGAACTTCAGTCCTGGGCCATATTGACTAAAGTTCAGTCCAGTCCTTAAAGATAGAACTTCAGTCCGGGACCATATGGATTGAAGTTCAATCCTTAAAGATAGAACTTCAGTCCGGGGCCATATGGATTGAAGTTCAATCCTTAAAGATAGAACTTCAGTAAAGGGTCATATGGACAGAACTTCAGTCAATGATCAGAACTTAAGTCAATGCTTATTTAGTAAAGGCCCAAAAATGACCTCTAGTGTAAGACCAAAGAAAATAGTGGCCTCAAACCAAACACTAGTGTTAAAATTGGTCTCCGGGGGAAATTTTTAAGCACTCATAAAACTAATAAACAATAAATAAACACATTTTACTTTTATTATAGTGTATAACCTTTAAATAAATCTAACACACATTTTATAGCCTCTAAATTAGTTGGCTATACACCATAGGATGTGCCTAAGATCATGGAAATGGGTTGTCAGTTATCTGAATTATTGTCCTAATTAAAATACAATTATATTAATTAGTTATCACCTCCCCCTCCCACCCTAAACAATCTCTCCACTTCCCTCTAAGCGAGACTTAGGGTGAATATCTATTACTAGTGAATTTGCATTAGCAACATGCATCATTTTTAATATTTTAATATTACATGACAAAAGTAGTTATTCTATTAAGTCTTATTTTCTTTTCAATAAAGAGGGTGTAGTTTATCTAATATACGATGAGGTCAAAATTTATTTTCTTGATCTATTCTTAAAGAATTCTTGCTCTATTAGACTAATAAATGTTCGTCAATGGATCTATATCTAATGAATAATAATATAGGTGTATACATTTAAAAACATATTAGATGCATATTTTTTTAATATTATTTATGCAAACGGAAGACTAATGTTAATTATTAATATAAATGAAATATGCAATATGTATTCTCAGCATATGGGTTGCATATTTATAATCTACCTTGTTAACATAGATGCATATAGGTGTATTCATTTAAAAACATATTAGATGCATTTAAAAATATATTAGATGCATTTTTTTAATATTGTTTATGTAAACGGAATACTAATATATATTATCAATATACATGAAATATGCAATATGTATTCTTTGCATATGGGTTGCATATTTATAATCTACCTTGTTTATTATACATGTATTATGTACTATGTATACATAGAGGGGTTGCTAAACTATATGATTTGCACCAATATACATGTATTATCCATTCGGCATATATATGCAGGTGGATTGCTGTGATAAAACATATAATTTGACTCCACCAATATACAAAGTATTATTCATTCTGTATATGTAGATGAGTTGCTAAAATATGAGTATGTTTTGCCTTGTACCAATATACATGTAAATATATTTTTTAGTAGATGAGTAAGAAGAATGTGTGGGTTTTATTATGTTGGTGTTCTATAATTTTTACAAGGTAGATAGGATACCAATCTTGCTGAGATTCTCACTTTGCTTTTAGTAAATGTTTGTTACTAAATATCTGAATGTTTTCCTTTATTTTAGGGATGGAATCAGATAATAATCTGATTTTAAATGGTTCTCTCATTAATTGGCTAAGTTTTTATGGTTGTGATTTGTTTAGATTTTATTATGGCTACTTGAGTGTTTATAGCCTCTAGGTTTTGGCTACATACTTTTTTTTCCCTAAATATTACATTCTTTTAAGGAAAAATTTCATATCTAACCAAATATATAACATGACCCTACAGTTTAATAGACACAATTAATATACAACAATGACTAGCCAAAAATATGCTAATAAATAGGTTTATGTGTATCCTTTATCCTAACAAAGCTGCATTAATTATGTTGTAAACACACGTAATAAAAGCAAATCCTATATTTAAGGAGTCCCATAAGTCACGTAATCCACAATCTCTTCCAAATATATCCAATGCTACTGATTTATTTTTTACCAAATATATCTCAAATATATTCACCATAATACACGTAAATATATTCATCATAATATATTCAGCAATTTATTCAATACATATGCAATTGAAAGAGATACTATTAAAAAATATGCGAGGTATACTATATATGCAAGGTAATATGCAGCAAATATGTACTGTATATATTCACCAAATATATCACAAATATATTCACCATAATACACGTAAATATATTCACCATAATATATTCAGCAATTTATTCAATGCATATGCAATTGAAAGAGATACTGTTCAAAAATAAGCAAGGTATACTATTTATGCAAGGTAATATGCAACAAATATATACTGTACATGCAAGTATTCACATTATATAAATGAATATCAGTAATATGCAAGGAATACCAGACTGCAGAGAAGAAGATGGAAAGTCTCTGTTCACTGCAGGATTTTTCGGTTTACAGTTCCAAGATAAAGTGAGAAAACTGTTGTTTGATGAAAAGTCTCATGTATTTGGTTTTCAGTTTTTTTAACTTTTCATTTACCACTTGATTGACATATTGCCTTAATATTAGGAGATAAAATAATGTGTTTTAATCAGGTATTATTAGATCATTATTAAATGATATGCATTAACAAAAGCTATCAATCACATATCCCACGAAAATAGGAGATACTGAAAAAATAATAAATTACTCCCTCCGTCCCAATTTATGTGGCGGTGTTTGACTTGACACGGAGTTTAAGAAATTGAAGTTGACTTTGCAAATGTTCAAATTTACCATTGAAAAAGTAAGAGAGAGAAAATTGGAGTAATCAAAAAGTTGTTCGTGGCTTTTAAAGCAAGTAGGGCCCAATAAGGGTAAAATAGAGATAGTGAATTAAATAGTTGATAAATAAGGAAATGTGACATTCTTTTTGGGACAGACCAAAAAGGAAAGTGTGACATATAAATTGGGACAGAGGGAGTAGGAGATAACTCACAAGGTAAATGAGTAATTAATTGAGATTCTGAAAAAATAATAATAAATGTAGTGAAAGAGAAAAACGCAAGTTCCCACAAAAGTAGGCACACTTAGAGGAGAGTTAATCTGTTTTTAAAAATGGCATATAAAAGATACCTACATAAGTCTAAATGTCTATATACAATAAATTATAAAAAATATATCTATTTTCTGTTAAAGGCACTTCCAAATGTCTATACAATATAAAAATTCCTTCTGTTAATACAACATAGAATAGGAATAATTAGAATAGTCTAGAAGGTTAGAATTAGTTAGACTATTTGTTTGTTAGCTAAAAGTTTGTTAAAATAGAGATTCCATTTAGCTGTATATATAGCAGTGATATTGTACAGTTTTGATCTATGAAAATCAATGCAATTTATTTGCTAAATTCCTTCTCTTTTATGATGGTATCAGAGCAGGTGCTCTAGTTGCTTTATCATCTTTCTTTGTCATTTTTTTTTACCCTAGATCTCCATGACAACTCCAAATCCCTCTGTCGTTGATACAACTTTGCAAGTAGATGATGAATCTTCATCCTCTAGTTCTCCTTTAAAGGTTCTGGATGCCAATCACCCTTATTTCTTGGCTGCTTCAAATTCACCTGAAATGAATCTGATTAATAGCATCTTTGATGGATCTAGTTATGGTAACTGGAAAAGAGGAGTCCTAATCTCCCTATCTGCTAAAAACAAGTTGGATTTCATAACTGGAGAGTGCTAGCTTGGTTGTTGAACTCTCTGGGAAAGGAAATTGCTGAAAGTGTCTTGTACTCTCAAACTGCACAATAGCTGTGGATTGAGTTAGAACAAAGGTATGGTCAAATTGATGGTACTAAAATGTTCTAATTATAAAGGGAACTTAACAATATGTCACAAGGAAACAGTGATGTACTCCCTCCGTCCCAAAATTAATGTCTGGGTTTGACTGGGCACATAGTTTAAGAAAATAAGGAAGACTTTTAAATCCTATGGTTTAAAATGAAAGGTGTGTGTAATTTGGGCCAGAGTCTTTAAATTCTGTGGTCCAAAATAAATCTTAGATTTAAAGAGTTGTCATAAAAGGAAAGAGGCACTCATTTTGGGACAAACAAAAAAGGAAAGGTAGACACTCATTTTGGGACGGAGGGAGTAGAAAGTTATTTAACAAACTGAAAAAGATCTGGGATCGATCAACTTAAGATGTTGAATACTTTTATGTCTTGTACATGTGAATGTAAATGTGATGCTAAGGCCCATAATGTTAAGATGCAGGAGGATCAGCAACTTATACAGTTCTTAATGAGGCTTAGTGAGGCTTATTCTGGTATGAAAGGTAACATCCTAATGATGAAACCACTTCCCACCACTGCACAAGCCTATTCTATTATTTTGCATGAAGAAACACAGAGAGAGGTTCATAACACCTCATCAGTTAACAATGAATCTGTGGCTTTTAATGATAACACATCAAGGTACCCAAACTATAACAATTAGAGGTATAATAATGAATACAAGGGGAAGATATCAGAATAGCAACAGTAACAGGTATGTGAACAATGATCAGAGAAGGAACAACAATGCAAGCAAATATTGCAACTACCGCAAGAATCGAGGCCATGTTAAAGATGAGTGTCGCAAGCTTAAGGCTAAGAAAAATAATCCCAACACTCAGGTGAATGCAACAGTAGATGAGGCTGTTATGCCTAGGAATGCAGGCCCAAGGGACAACATATTAAACACTGGGATGACTGCCTCTACTAATACTCAAGGATTCACTAGGGAACAATGTGATCATTTGATTCAGCTGCTGTAATCAGCTCATACAGGACCTTCAAATGCTCCAGTCTCTGATGCTAGTGGCAGTGGAAATTTTGTTGGTAATGCTCGGCTTACCACACTTCCTATTTTTCCACTTTAACTTCAAATTTTTGGATACTAGATTCAGGTGCTATACAACACATGACACATGATAAGACAATTTTACACAACATCAGGGAAGTAGGATCACCTATTATGGTTAATTTGCCTAATACTTATAAGGTAAAGGTAACTTATATAAGGTCAGTGACCTCATTCCTTGATATCACTCTCACATATGTCTTATATGTTCCCACATTTTACACAATCTTTTATCAGTTAGTCAGTTGTGTAAGGAACATGAGTGCAGTTTAACATTCATTAAAAGTAATTGTGTGATACATGTCCTTTCTCTAAGGAGGCGGATGGTGTTTGGTAAAGCTAATGCAGGGCTCTGGAAGATCATCAATCAGCAGTCTCACAAGGGTCTAGTCCTAGTATTTTTCATGTTGAGCCGTTGTCTCCTAAGGATCCTGTGTTGTCTTGTACTACAGTGACTCTCATTTTAGTTTTGAGTCACTTCCTAAGTCTAGTAAGTCTGATGTAATGGATTTTATTCTATCTCAATCAATTCCTATTATGAATAAAATTCATATTTCTGATACTTTGGACAATAATAAGTTGTGGCACTTTAGGCTTGGTCATCTACCTTATCATGCTATGAGAAATATTAAGACTATTCCTATGGACTATAAAGACAAACAGAATGTTCCCTGTGATATTTGTCCCATGGCAAGGCATGCCAAACTGTCATTCCCCACAAGCACTATAAAATCCAAGGCTTGTTTTGATCTCATCCACATTATAACATGGGGACCCTATAATGTACCTACTTACAAGGAAGAAAGGTATTTTTTGACCATAGTATATGATCATTCTAGAGCTACTTGGTCTTATCTTTTGGCAACAAAATCAAATGCATTCAGCATATTAAAGAAATTCTTATCGCTTATTGAAAGACAATTTTCTGCCAAAGTTAAAACAATCAAATATGACAATGCTTATGAATTGGGGGCAGGGACCATACCATCAGATTATTTTTCTTCCTATGGTATTATCAATTAGAGTAGTTATATGGCCACCCCTCAACAGAATGGGGTGGTAGAGAGAAAGCACAAACACTTCCTAGAGACATGCAGGGCTCTCCTCTACCAGTCCCATCTACCCAAGAAATTCTGGGGTGATTGTCTCCTAACTGCTACTTATCTGATTAACAGATTTCCCTCTACAGTGCTAAACCAGAAATCTCCCTATGAAATGATGTTTAAATAGATCCCAGATTACTCCCATTTAAAAACCTTTGGTCGCCTCTTTTTTGCCTCTACCTTAAATAGAAACAGGGACAAATTGATGCCTAGGGCAGTGCTAGGTGTGTTTTTAGGCTATCATTTTGGGAAGAAAGGGCACAAGGTTCTTAATTTGCAAACAAATCAGGTTTTTGTGTCTAGAAATGTCAAGTTTTATGAGTCAATTTTTCCTTTTACCTATGTTGCTCCTATGTCTACATTATTTCCTGCTTCCTTCCCATCAGGTTCATCAGACACACCTGTTTTTTCCCAGGATCTTTCCCCCCATCTCCCAATAGTTACTTCCCACATTCACCAGCCAAGACACCTATTCCTGTTACACCAGTGTTGCCTTCATCTCCTACCCAGTTTTCTAATCCTAGGGTGTCTACTCCTACAAGTGTTAGTCCCATTTCTACGGGTTGCAGATCTCCAGTACAAGGGCTACGTAAAAGCACCAGGCCATCACATCCTCCTACCTATCTATCAGATTTTGTATGTGATGTAGCTTATACAGTTATCTCCCCTAACCCACCTTTTACCCCATTTCACTCTTATTCTTTTACTGCACTCACCTCTCACAGTCAAAGTATCATAAATTGCATAATACAAATAAGTGATCCTACCTCTTACCATCAAGCTTCACTCCACCCTAGTTGGCAAGCTGCTATGGATAAAGAACTCACTGCTTTAATGTCCAACCACACCTGGGATGTGGTCCCACTTTCCCCTGGCAAGAAGGCCTTACCCTGCAAATGGGTATACAAAGTTAAGCTTAAATCTGATGGAAGTTTGGAAAGATTAAAGGCGAGGTTGGTTATTCGTGGTGATATACAAAAAGAGGGCATTGACTATACGGAAACGTTCTCCCCTGTTGTCAAAATGACCACAATCCAATATCTTTTAACTGTGGCTGTGGAGAAAGGTTGGCACTTGTTTCAACTGGACGTCAACAACGCATTCCTTCACGGAGATTTGGACGAGGAGGTGTTTATGAAATTTCCCTTGGTTTCCTTCTCCTCCTCCTCACCATGCTTGTCTTCTGCGAAAGTCGCTTTATGGCCTGAAACAGGCCTCGCGCCAGTGGTATGCCCGTTTATCTTCTGCTTTGGGCACAAAGGGTTTTTCTTCTTCCCTCAATGATTATTCCCGGTTTCACAAGAAGAATGGAGATCTGATTACAATTATTGCTGTTTACGTTGATGATATTTTGATAACAGGGGATAACATCACAGAGATTAATTCTATTAAATCATTTCTGGATTCTGAGTTTCGAATCAAAGATCTTGGTACAGTTAGTTATTTTTTTTGGAATGGAAATTCTTCACGAACCTGATGGTTTGGTCATAACACAACACAAGTATGCTATGGACATGTTGTCTGAGTTTGATACTACCCCTTCTCGAGTTGTCAGCACACCCCTTGATCCAAGCTGTAAACTTTCTGTAGATTTCGGGGACCCTCTACCAGATCCAACTTTATATCGGCGTTTACTGGAAAAATTGAATTATCTCACCCATACGAGGCCTAATTTGTCTTATGTTGTTCAAACCCTAAGTCAGTACGTGCAACATCCTACAACAGCTCACTACCAGGATGCTTTACATACTCTTCGATATATTCGAGGTTCTTGTGGTTTAGGGCTTTTTGTCTTCTCTACTCCTTTTCAGTTGTTAGGATTTTGTGACGCTGATTGGGCATCTTGCTCAGACACACGCCGGTCCGTTTGTGGTTTTTTTTCGAGTTTGCGTGGCTCTCCTGTTGGTTGGAAATCCAAAAAACAACAAGTCGTTTCTCTATCATCAGCAGAGGCAGAATATCATTCCCTCCAATGTCTGGTTGTTGAGATCTTCTGGATTGTTCGTCTTCTTTCGGATCTTACCATTGATTTTTCGCTTCCTGTTCCTATTCGTTGTGACAATCATGCTACGATTCATATAGCCAAAAATCTTATTTTTCCCGAACGAACGAAGCATATCGCGTTGAATTGCCACTTCGTTCGTGAAAACTCCTTGATAGTTTAGTCTCTTTATCGTTTACTCCTTCTTCCACTTAGATCGCCGATATTTTTACTAAGCTCTCTCCGGTCCTCTACATTGCACCTTTTTAGGCAAGTTAGGAGTCCAATCATCGGACTCCACCTTGAAGGGGGGTATTGACAGACCTCCGGCAAAGGCATTATTGACAATGAAAGAAAGGAGCTTCAATGGAGAATACAGTGTTCTTGGGTTCTGTGTTAATTTTGGGAACTGAAATGACAAAGGAAAGTGGAAGAGACAAAGTTATGTCTCCTTATTTTCATCGAAAGCCTTTGACCAAACAAGTGGGCCGGGCCACTCTTAATGAATTGGGCCAGTCCAATTGTAATGGACCTGGTCAGGGAAATATGAATGGATCACCGACTTGAGATTCAACTGTGCCTATTTTACAATGTGTAAATATTACATTCTGTTAATACAACATAGAATAGGAATAATTAGAATAGTCTAGAAGATTAGAATTAGTTAGACTATTTTATTTGTTAGCTAAAAGTTTGTTAGAATAGAGATTCCATTTAGCTGTATATATAGCAGTAATATTGTACAATTTTGATCAATGAAAATCAATGCAATTTATTTGCTAAATTCCTTCTCTTTTATGAAGAGCTTTGCTGCAGCTGCTCCAGGTACCCTCTCTTGCTCATTCATTTTGTTTTAGGAACTTAAACAGTTTCAATTAATGAAATCTTGATAAGTGAGACTGGTGATATTACTAAATGCACTTAAATTTGCTTTGATTCCTCCGCTAACAAATTCCAATTACATGCTTTGATCACAGATTTATCTCTTCTCCTAATGCCATAATTACTGAAAGCACTTACCAAGGTTGAAGTATGCATATTCCTTTCTTCCTGACAGTAAGCATTAGCCTATAGAAACTTATTTATTTTGATCACAATTAATTCAAGATATTGATAAAAGCTCAACGTTCGATAGTAGTTACTTAATTGTCAAGAAAAACTGATTGAATAACAATACAAGTCAAATGAAAAATAACACTTCCAAAACAAATTCCAGTCATGATGGTAAGGTAAACTGGTTCAGACTCGCATACTGCAACTTGGACAAACTTTCGTCTTGCTAATAATGCACTTTCTGTTTAATCTGTTATCCTCAATTTATTTAATCGTTGAATGGACAAACGGTCTTCCTTTTCCTCATCGTCCCCAGATTCTTTTTGGAGAGCGCAAACAACGACGTGCAAAGCCTCATCTCGTTCTAGATCATAGTATAGCAGACCGGCTTTTTGGTCACCACTATCTCAGAACATATATTGATCTTTGCCTTCTCATGCTTGAATGGGAATGAAAAGAAGAGTTTGTAAGAGACATTATCTGCCAGCGACAAGGTCTTGGGAGCTCCAGCAAAAAAATGACCGAAAGAAAATTGGCATGGAGCACAATGGTACGCCCTGCCACCATCTTCAAATTCTCCTAGGGCCGCTGGAAATTCTTGATTCTCATTAGCAAAATCTAAGTAGCAAGTTAACTTGAGAGGGTGCTGCAGATGAGACATATGTTGAATCTTGGATGGAATGGAAAAGCAAATCTTGTCGATAAAGTAATTGCAACCGTTGCAAAAGTAGCCTGTCGAATGTTCATAGTTTCACAAGCTGCAACTCAAGGGCTCGTCCGAGTTATATTCCTTGAGAGCATGACGATGAGATAAATGCATGACATCCCCACACGGCTGACCTGCCAAAGTAGAAGGGCGATTTGTTATCACCAGAGTTTGCAGCCTTTTCTGAAGTTTACACATGGAATATTTCTCCATTCCATATTCTTTTAAGGCAGCACAGTCGAAGTGGCACAAGTAATCATGATCGTGATTGTAAAATAACCAGCAGCCCAAAGCAGGAACCACTTTAGCAAAAATTGAGCAAGAGAGAGAAGCAGCCTCACTGGTAATTGGAAAGGATAAGAACAAATGAAGTGGGAATTTCACATTCTGGTTCAGGTCCATGGGTATAGAAGCACATTCAACATGAAGATTGAAATTGCACGACTCACAGCAATAGTATGAATGAAATAAAGAATGATCATCACAATCACAACCATAGCCACAAGCCGCGCAATGAAGTTGCTCGTGGCCTATAGATGGAAAGGGCTTGAGCATAAGAGTGTGGCCATAGCCAGGGTGTAGATCATGGAGAATTTCTCTTGGGAAACTACTACACACTTCATGAAGGTAATAATCACAATGCTCTCACTCACAAGCATAACCACGCCCAGAGATGACAATATTGACAAACTCGCACTTCCTGCCTTCACTTTTTCTAACGTACAATCGCAGCAATGGATGACGATGGCTGAAATGATTCAAGTCACCCTCACGAAGTGGAGGAGGATCTGCTGAGGCATCAGCAAAAGCAGCTCTCACTACAACAAATGTCATATTTAGCTACGAAATTTTTAGCTACGACAAAAAAAAATATCGTCACTAAATATCCACTTTTCGTGACAAAAATTATATTTTGTGTCTAAGTATATGAGCCAAATGCTTTTAGTGACGAAACACAAATTTCATAGTAAAAATTTTGTCTACTAAAGTTTCCCTCCGAAAAATCGATTGGCGCCAATTATTGATTAGTATTAACTACAAATTTAAAGTCATTAGTGACAATTAGTTTCGTCACTAATGTTGTCGACAATTTGTGACAAACAATTATTCGTCTCCTATGTAGTTATACTTTTGCTACGAAAAAGTTTCATCAGTAAAAGTAAGTTGTTAAATAGCAACAAAAAATGATTTGTAGTTAAATAGTGTAAACTTTTATCCGTTAAATATTATATTATTGGTGACCATGGCTTTTGTCACTAATTGCAACTATTAGTGACGATCATTGTATTGTCACCATTTAACATTAGTAATCAATAGTGACAATTTTCATTTGTCACTAATTGTTTAGTTTTTGTAACAAAAATTACGTTTTCTATTTGATCAATCGGTAAGTCACAAGTTTTAGTGACGAAACTACATTCGTAGCAAAGCTTGTTCTACTGAAGTTTCCCACAAATACATTGAGGTCATGAGAAAGCCAAAACTTGTATATAATAAGTCAATACTGGGTCGGTCGAGATTCTTTTTTAGTGAAGGACAACACCGAATTGACACTATTTATTAACTAACATTAGCCACAATATTGTAATTAACATAATTTGTGTCAACAATAATGTACATAATTTGTTGCAAAATTATTATTTCTCTTAATTAGTTAAATTTTAGATAGGAAAGAATCTATTCATATCACACAAAAAATGCACAAATTACATGAAAATTTATCGTTTCCGAAATTATACCAGTGAATCTTCAAGGAAATTAATATTCTCAAATTTTAGAATATTTTCCTTATAAAAATTACTAAGAAAATCTACATGGCGGATTACCTGAGAAAATTGAACGGCAAGTATTGTTTCCACATATAAAAAGCAAAGAAATTGAAAATAAATTATTTCGTAAATGAACAAGAATATCCGAAGAAAAACTAGCTGCAAATTTAGCCAAAGGATAATTTCATATGAGGATCTTTTTACTTGTGGATTTACATGTGTATTTTATTGGTGTAATTTTATTTGAAAAATTTTATTAACAAATTTACCTTGGGATTGGTTATATGTGAATTACTAAAAAATTTATAATGGAAAATTTACAAAAATAGGCAGCCCACTATCCAAAATTACAAATAGGAGACCATATTTTTTTCATGCATAGCACCCATCCCTTAAATTATAAATTTTAGCACTCCTTCGTAAAAAAAATACCCTAGCTACCAAATCTCCCCCTCCCCAGCCACCGGCAGACACTCTCCCCCGCTAGTGGTGTCGTTTTTTTTTTTTTGTATTTTATTGAATTTATGTTGTTTATTGCATCTAAATCATTGCTTTGGACAAGTTTATATACACAAATCTCCCCACTCCCCCAAAAAAATAAATTATACATGAATATACATAGATAAATGTGTAGCAATGAGAGAAATACAAAAATATACACAAAATAGTAAAAATTTATATAAACATCCTTAATATACAGATTTATTTACTCACATATACACACTTATACAAATTTATCTAATATTATACATGTATATAAATTTGTATAAAATTGTATAAACTTGCGGCAGACTGCTATCTCGAGAAAAGGGAGACAGGTCGAGTAAGATTCGGAAATATGGACCATTTTTGGTAATTTTCATCTTTTGCTTGTTTTTTAGTGTAATTATCCCATTTATAATTGTTGATTTATCTGGGCATACATTTCTTCGAATATACTTAGGCATTGTAATGGGAGATTTATATAAATAGAATACTCTAGTGCTAGTGTTTAACTTCGGGACACCATAAAAAATTATTTAATTTTTATTCACGGCATCAAAACTTGGAACCCTTCATGGCCACACGATTCTTTCGTGTGGCGCTCTTTCACTCCTTCCCCCACAAACAAAGAGGTTTCAAGATACCAGGCGACCAAGATCATCATAAAAGCAAAAAATAAAATATTTTGCTAAACTTAAACACTGGCGATGACCAGGGTTACTCATCTAAAATTTAAGTTGTAATACATGTGAATTCACCTGGAAATGTTATTTATGCGCGCGGATTTAGTTAGATATTTACCTAACATTTTGGTTACTTGAGAATTTTGTCAGATACAAATTTGAAAAAATATTTACCTAGGAATTTTGGTTCTCGTTGACGTGATGATGTGTTAGATCCAATTTATTATATCTAGCATTCTACCTTTGCATTGGTATGTCACATCCTATTCATTGCCACAACAAATAGTAATGATCTATATTTGATTAATTTAGTGAGCATTGTGTAATGCAAATTTGGATTAATTTAGTTTGTTTTCACAAGTTGACCTTTTTTGAGTGAGTCTTGAGCAAAAGGCTTCGGACAACCTCTCACATCTCATCACTTGATCCTCCTCTTTCTATGTTCGAACTATCTCAGCCTTGCTTCTCGCATCTTGTCTACCATTAAGGCCACTCACAATTTGTCATATATGATCTCATTACTAATCTTATCCATCCTTGTATGTCCACACATCTGTCTAAATATTTCCATCTCTAATACGCTCGTCTTCTGAATGTGTATACTCTTAACTGGCCTAAAATATATGACAAGAATAAGATGTCATATATATACTAAAAAAATATGGTCAAAAGAGTGGTAGTATCGATTATAGTCACTACAAAATTTGATAGACTTACACCGCGTCCTTGCCCATTAAAAAGCCACATGGAATGTTTGAAAATTATCACACGTGTGGATATGATGGAATGTTTAAAAATTATCATATATCTATTTATCGTTGAATTTTTTATATTTAATATTCTTTTGCACATGTGAATATTACAATTACCTTTTTATATTCTTATCAAGTGCATTATAATTTCTATTTTTGTAAATCTTTCAACTAATAGTTTTCCATGATTTTTGTTTAGTCTCTATGTCTTTCTCAGCTAAATCTCATTGTTTGGATGTTTTCATCAATATATTTTTCAATTGACAATTTGTACAATAGAATTTGAGTTTCTTGTAATTTAGTTATTATTACTTATATAGTAGAATCATTTTCTAAAAAATAAGAATTTCAATTAAATATGAAGTTAAAATATAAAGCGCTCAATGTTTCCCCCCCTCAATTTTTCTCCAAAGCTGGTTGTTTCCCTCTAAATTGCGGTTACCCGAACCCTCCGCACTCCACTCTGCTCTAAATCACCAATAGGCTTAATTCTCTATTTCGTCTCCAACATTTATTCTGCCAACCCAATTCTGTATTCTTCAACTCTGCTAAAAGGTTAGCTTCTTTCTCTTTTCATTGCCATCCCCATAACCTTTTTTTTTTTTTGCTGTTTGAATTCTTTGTCTTGGTTTAGCATATTGATTCACTATATTTTGGAATATCTGGTAAATCCATGAAGCTGCTATCCACTATTGCTTGGGGATCTACCCAGAAATCAAAGTAGAGGTAAAAATTCAATCCAACTAATTTTATATCTTAGGGTTTATTAATAGAGATGTTTGGTATTTTGATTGCTGTTAGTTTATTACAAATGCATCCTCTGTAACTCATCCCGCCCCGTGGCTTTTCTTTTAATGTTAGTAGTCATTTGATTCTGATTGATTTGTTTAAACCATTTTACTTACAATTGTTGTTTCTAGAGGACGAACTTAGGAAGTCTATTTGGTGTTTGATAAAATGTCTCAAACAGAGTGCTTTACAAGTAGTTCTTTAAATCTTTGAATTATGAGATATCATTTTAAGCTACTCGTAACTTCAGAAGTTTTTAAATGATTTGTTAATGAGTAAGAGTAGAGTCATTTCTGTTAAATTTTGAAGACAATATGGAAACCTCCGAGTTAAAAGAGATTCTTAAGTTGTGATGTTATTTATGATCAATGTATTTTATTTGAAAATAAAAACATTAAAGTATAGAGAAGTGACTGTTATTTTGAAATTTGTAATGAACAATTATACTCCTCTCAGTAAATGATTCTGTAGTGTTTTTTTGAAGTAGATGTACAATGCGAACCACAGAGCAACAAGGCCTGTAGCATAACCAGAGATGGGGACACTTTTGTGATAGTTGAACATTTGGGAAATTTTGGAGGCGGAAATTAGAGAAAATGAGAAGTTTAATTCGTTGATGCAAATCTGGCAGCCAGGTATTCCAGTGAGTTTACTTGCATCTTTATATGGTATAGAAGAATAAAGTTATAAGCTATGTGATACCTAGAGTTTTCTATTAATTACTGGTGATACCAGAAATGACATTACCAAAGTTATAGTTTAAGTGATGAATTAGTCCATTCTTGAATCATATAGGGTGAGTGATGTCAAAAATTTTCTTGTTTTAGGTTTGTAACTTCAAATCAAAGGGATGATCAAAAGGAGAAAGATGTGTTCGTTAATTTGAAATCGAAGCTTCATAAACGTTGAGACTTCAACCTCATCAAAGGTATCAGCTTTTCATGATTTTTTTTTTTGTTCAGGGTGATTTGAACTGTGTAAAGTTATAAGGTTGATTTTTTGCTTAGTGAATTTTCTTTGCGTGTGGAACATTATTTGGTATCTTAAGGAACGTTTTGTGCTAACGCTGCGAAGTGGTGAATTTTAATAGTTCTATTATACTTGGTAATGCTCCATCTTATTTGATTTATCTTGAACATGAACACCATGAAATTGATGTAGTCAGTGGGGGTTTAAATTTGAGCCTGATAAATATTTCATGTTTATTATGTGCATGCCATTACAATAAATACTCCGTTAACTTATATCCAATTTCGTCTTCAAAGTAATAGCCAGTGGTTACAAGGTGTTTACTTTGGGAAGAAGGAGGAAGCTCTATCCATCCCCACTGAGTGAAATAGGGACAACATGAAATTATGGAATTGGCCAAGTCCCTTGTGTAGTCATAGAGTAGAAGCTATCTTGAATAGAATATTTTTGCTCACTGCTATTCAAGGTTCTTGTTACTTAAAAGATAGGGATGTTATTAATAGTTATTAAAATTGACATAAAAAGTGCATTGGTTTGTAAATGTAAATGCTGATTCTAATGCAATGAGCAACTAAGAAATTTTCCCTATAACTCTTGCTTGTAAAAGTTGAAACAGTGACCGGTACACTCATCAAGCTCCATTATCATTTGCTTGCTAAGACATATGCATAAGAAGAGTAAAAACTTATCTGCTCTTTTTTCTGATAGCTTTGTTGTAGGTTCAAGGCTTTGTGATTGTCTAAGAGGTGCGAGATCGGCTAAATTGGTCTTTAGGTCATGCAATTGATGCACTAAAAATACTATTATAAGTAAGTTGTTGATGTTATTACTTGTACTTCTCACCTCCCTTCAAGTCCACGAGTCTCTAAATCACTTGTTCGATTATATATATATATATATATATATATACCGAATTTTCGATGTTATTCAAGTCTTTAGGCCTCACTGAATTTAGATCATATTTGTTATCTATTGTATGGTTGGTTGCTTTATAACATATAATTGGATTACTACTATTTACCTAACTTCTCTCTTTTTTGGTCATTTGCTCTTTTTATTTTTTTTAATTGTTTTGTTATTTTTTACATAGGATGAACAAGGTTCTTCAAAGTGAGATAAAGTCAGCCAAGGAGATTGAAGAAAAGAGTAGTTTGGAGATATTTTATTATTTTTTGAATAATATGTATCTGCAAAGAGAATGTACTATCAAGTATATTTTGAATAATATACATTGTTTGACCCTTTAGCAATGAAAAGTTCTTTATATAATTCTATTTCTCAGAACCGTTTTTTTAATTCATTACAGATTGGTACTGTTTTGTTCTAATTGTAATCCTCTCTAATTTTGTGACAATTTTGTGGTGTCGGCAAAGGGCATATATTTTACCGGTACAATAGTCTTTGATGACGAAATTCTTAACCATTTCTTTAAAAGAAAATTTGTCACTAATTAATATATTTCAGGACGAACTTATTTTCGTAGATAAAGGATAGTCTTTAGTGACGAAAGTATACTTGTTTAACTACGAATTGTACGTAACTTTAAGGACAATTTACATCGTCACTAATTGAAATTGGGCTTAGTGACAAGATAGTTTCGTCGGCATTAATAATCTTTTTAGTGACGAAATCACACTATCAACTACAAAAATTCTATACTTTTTTTGACAAATAAGTTTGTCGCAAATTTTATATATTTTGGGACGAAAAAGATTTTTGTAGTTAATAAATCGGTTTTAGTGACGAAACACTAAGTCGTCTTTGTATACTTTTAGTGACCCATGGTATAGGGACGAAGGATGGACAAAAAAGTTTTGTGACGAAATATGAACTTTCAGTGACAAAATAGTTCGTCACTGATGACCACTTTTGTTGTGGTGTCTTAATAACTGCCTCATCCGTCGTCGATTTTTATGTTCATATATATATATATATACCCATTCCAGTACTTAAACTGACAAAATGGAATAAACAATTAAGACCTGGCTCAAGGCTAACCCCTCGACATTTCAAGGCTAACCCCTCGACATTCAGGGTCAGGAACGGGAAAAGGAGAATGAGTAGGACAGGCTCGAGGTCAATTCTTTCTTTTAGGAGAGATCATATATATATATATATCCAAATGCTATCTTCACTTAATCTTCCCCTGTAAAGGAATCATTTAATTGGACAATGGCAAAGTAACGCATGAATCTCCATAAGAAGATTTATACTCCAAAGAAAGTAAAAGGAAAAAAAATATTATAATTACCATGTAATAACCTTATTTTACGACTATATAGCCGAATAAGTATTGTCCAGCTTCAATCCCTACTTAGTAGTTTGATGGAAATCATATTCCATTGTTACGTCTCTTTTGCTCTCAATTTACACTATTGGTCCTTTGCTTGTTGAAATCCTTGCCACATGAAAGGTCTAAGCCTTTATAATATGTGGCCTTTTGGTCTGAAGAAAGCAACGATTAACAAAAGGGTAGTTACCTTGATACTATTCGAAAAGGGCACAACATGCTTTTGTAGAAAAATATGATGTGATATGATATGATATGATTCTGTCCTTTTTTTGTTTCCTGGAATTGATCCTAGTTTATCATACTCCTATTTTTTTTTTTTTTTTTTTTTTTTTTTTAACGTGGGTTATTATACTGAGATTTCTCTATCTATAATTATGTGAAATTGTAAACAAAAGGTGAAGCGGAAAGTGTTATAATCAAACACATAAACAGGTTCTAAATGTACAAGGAAATGTGAAACAAAGAATGATATGGAATGATCCAAACATTTGCTACGTTTTTCAGATGTAGGCAAAAGATCAATCGACTGCAGGTTAATTAGTTGCTTACCGAGAGTTTATCAAATACTCCCTCCTGAGTCCTGACCTTGTTTTCGCCTTAAACCCCGCGCTCCATCTATCATTGATGCTATCAAAAACTAGATTTCCAATATCCAAAATTTCTGTCCCAAATTAGTTGTCACCTTCAGTTTTTTCACGTCCATTAAGTAAACCATTAAATAGAGTGTGTATTTTACTATGTTACTCCTATTTAATGTTTGACTATTCCATTTTGTTGAGAATTCTTTTAATTATTAAGGTTATAGTTGGAAAAAACTAACAATTTTAGTCTTAAAATCCAAGTGTCAACTAATTTGGGACAAATGTTTATTACTAAAGTGTCAGCTAATTTGGGACGGAGGAAGTAATAAGAAGTAGGAGTACTATTACTAGTAATATATGCACACTTCAGTCTCGGGAAGTGCTTTGATTAATTAGCATTAGCAAAAGAGAAAATTTTGTGGTTAAAGCATATGTCATTGGGCTTCTTGTTAATTTTTTTGGGATTTGTTGGTGGAGGAATCAAAGCATCAACATTTAAATGCATCTAGACATGATATTACAAGTATCTGAATTTAGAACTTATCAAAAATTCATGGATCAAAACTGTTAATCTTCCAAAGACAAAAAGAAAAAGAGTTGTATAAATACATGTTCATCCTATACTTCTTTCGCCACTCATCAGATCTACCTTTACAAATTAAGCAAGTACTCCCTCCGTCCCATTTTAGTTGTCGCTTTAGCAAGTTTCATTTGTCACAAATTAGTTGTCGCTTTAGCATTTAGATATGTCTACTGCTGGTAATAAAGCATGTGAAGTTGATAAGGCTACTTCTAAAGAAAAACTTGTAAACAACCTTCAACGTGTACAGAAAACACCGCAGATGAGACTGTCAATAAGAGCTGCTATGGCTGAAGCCTTATATCCTTCTCTTCGTGAAGGTCCCTTAATTCACTCCAGCCATCGCCATACGCTGTTTTGTGTGCACATGAGAGAGAGTGAAGGCATCAAATGCAACTTTTGTGATATATGCATCTCAGGTTGTGGTTATGCTTGCGAGCAGTACTGTGATTATTACCTTCATGAGGTGTGTAGTAAGTTTCCTAGTGAAATTCGCCATGATTTTCACCCTGGCTATGACCACACTCTTGTTCTCAGGCCCTTTCATCAATTAGCCACTGGCCAAGAGCAGTTTCATTGCGCGGCTTGTGGGGATAATGATTCTGATCATTCGCTGTTTCAGTTGTACTATTGTTGTGAGTCTTGCAATTTCAATCTTCATGTTGAATGTGCTTCGATACCCATAATCTTGAATCAAAAAGTAAAGTATCCCCTTCATCTGTTCTTTTCATTTCCCAGAATCAGTGAAGCTGCAACTCCTTTTTGTTCCGTTTGTGCTAAAGCTGTTCCCGTTTCGGGTTGTTGGGTACTTTACAACCATGATCATGGTTACCTATGTCACCTCAGCTGTGGTGCTGAAACAGAATATGGAGTGTACAATGATTCCATTGGTAAACTTCTGAACCGGTTGCAAACTCTGGCTATAACAAATCGTCCTCCTGATTGTGCTGGTCAGTCGTCTAGGGATGCAGGGGCGTACCTACCTATATGTTACCGGTGTCGCCGACACCACTCGACTAAATTTTTTTGTTATATATATATATATATATTAATAAGAAAAAACAGAAAATTTCCTATAAAAGTATAAAATGACACAACTAAAACAAGAGATGCCGCAGATAAGTTGGCTGAAGCGTGAGTTATAGTCTTTAGCATTGATGATGGATCGAATCCTGCTAGCAGCTCTAAAGTCTAATTTTTTATGTTTTTGACACCACTCATTAACAGTTCAACACAGCCCCTGAGTTGCGGCTTGTGCAACCTTCAGTTTTGGACTGGCTACATTTGCAGTTCTTGCAACTACTTTATCGACAAAGTTTGCTTCTCACGTCCATTCAAGATTCAACATATGTCTCATCCCCAACACCCACTGAAGCTAACTTGGTCCTCGGACTTTGAACATAAGGGTCTTGAGTGCCCTGCTTGTCAAAACTATGTAGAAGAGTGTTCTCGAAGGGGCTACATTTGTTTACCTTGCAAATTTTTTATTGATCCATTCTGTGCTAGCGCTCCCAAGACCTTGACACTGGAGGATGTCAACGTCTCTTATCAACTCTTCTTTTCATTCCCATTCAAACATGAGAAGGCAGATATCAAATGTAACATTTGTTCTCAGATAGTGGTGATAAAAAATGGGATGTTATACTATAATTTTGAGCGTGATAAGGCTCTGCATGTTGCATGTGCCCTCATAAAAGAATCTGGCAACGATAGAGAGAAGCAGAACGGGTTGTTAATTCAACGTTTAAGCGAAACGAGGATAGCAGATTAAACAGTTCTTATGACCTTAGGAGAGGCTGAATTTTACCATAGTCGCATTTAAATCCGAGTACAGTTGACAGTTCCCTAAGCTGTTTTTGCTTTTAGCAGTACTGATTTACTCCCTCCGTTCCAAAAAAGATGACATTATTTACTTATTAATCCGTTAAAAAAAGAGTTGCTCAATTCTAAATTTGAAAATATTTTTCAGTTGAAACTACTACTTTACCTTAATGAAATACTTTATGGCTACATATATATGTAGAGGTTATTTTGGATCACAATTTTCACAAGTCTTCCATTTCTTAAACTTCGATCCAAATCAAACTATGACATCCATTATGGAACGGAGGGAGTATGTCGCATGCTCACTTTAAGTTCTTATTTTCTTTTTCTTTTTTGTTTCCTTTGTTTCTGGATTTCTACAGTGAAATATATATGCAGTTCTTGGTAACTTGTTCAGCTTTTGTTGGTACTCTTACCCGTTTAATGTTGTCAATTTCTTTGACCAAATATAATTTTGTTGTTTCTTTTAATTTCAATATCCTCTCGTTAATTAAGCCTGAGGCAATTTGCGATATGCAATGTTAATGAGCAGATCATTATACATCTCTTGTATTTTAATTGTTTGTCTATACATCTCTATGACAACAAGGACAAAATGCAAAAGCTTTAGAGTAAATTTATAGATTAAGAAAAAACTATAGAGATCTAGCTAGCTAGCTAATGAAAAGTTTTTGTTATTCTTGTCTAGGCCGTGCCACCCAAAGTGAACTAAGAGCTCGGAGTCTATGAAAATACTCAGCAATTGCCAGATAACACCTCGCAGCTTGACGAGTAGTAAGGATTTGATGCAGCCGATGAATTGTTTGGTGCCTCAGATTATCAGCCTGTAAAAGAAAATGATCAGTAATCTTTTTTATTTGATCAAAGAACTTGTTGAGTTATCCGACTATATGGCATCCGGACCTAAGAGAAACTAGTTGCAATCCGACTATATGGCATCCAGACCTAAGAGAAACTAGTTGCAATCCGACTATATGACATCCGGACCTAAGAGAAACTAGTTGTAATTTGTATATACATAATTGCAACTAGTTTCTCTTAGGTCCGGATGCCATATAGTCGGATAACTCAACAGAACTCAAATTAAATATGTGTCAATTCATGTTTGACATTCGAAGTGATTTTTAAACATTTATTTATCTGTCAAATCACCATTTGTGTGACAAAAATATGTGCTTTGGTAGTTGGTCGAATGGACTTGAGAGCACGCTCTTATTAAGATTTTACAATTAGATCCATGACCCTGATGTCATGAAGCAAATTTGGAGTTATGGTGGGTTCATGGTCATTATTATACGGTTAATTTAACTTGAAAATGGAGTCGGGTTTGATAGGGAACGCTTTACCCTCCAAATTAAAACTTCTCGATCGATGTGAGTTCAGACACCAGATGCAATATCTATGTACAACTAAAATGCATGGCACTCAACTTTCTGTAGCATTAGGGTTTCCTAAGAGTTTAAGGCTCTTCCCTAAGTATGTATTGGTTGTACTAAATGGAGTTTATGTAATGAAATGAGCTAGAGGGAATAGGTCATAGAAGAGTAGGTTTTCAAACTAAAGTAGGAGTAGTTATATAGGTTTTCCAATTATACATTAGACGACATATGCTTATATAATACTCCCTCTATTTCAAAATGGTTGTCATAGTTCGGATTTCGAGAGTCAAACGAGTTTAACTTTGGCCGTAATATTTTCATGTCTTTTAAATATTTTTGAATTATTAATTATTGCAACTTATAGTACTTTTTATGTAGTTTCTAAATATATAAACATCGTTACAAAAATCTTAAAGATTATATGTTTAAATTCACGGTCAAAATGAACTCGTTTTGACTCTCGAAATCTGAACTATGACAACCATTTTGAAACGGAGGGAGTATTCTTTTACATATGTCATATGTTTAGAAGTTAATAAACTATGCAATTAATTAGATGAATCATGTATGGTGGATCATATATATATAATGTGGCATACCTGTCTAACAAAACCTTCAAGAGTGCAAAGTTTGTTCATGGCAAGTGCCATTTGGCCCATGTAATTGGCCATATTTTGAGGGCAAGCCAATGCATCAGAGACAATAGTGTCTGAAAGGGACTGATTCAGAGATTCCAGCCCTTGTGAAAGAGCATCCTCAGCTTCTTGTGTTGATTGTTGTAGCCCACAAATCCCAACAAATTGTTGTTCTGTTAATGGCTCAATCTGACTCATGATAATCTATTAATCATGCATCATTAGAAACATTAATCAACCAAGATTAAGCTCATGAGTAGAATTAAACAAATAGGGAACACCTATATATAAGTACTCCCTCTGTTCTAATTTATGTGGCAACATTTCCTTATTCGTCTATTCCAAAAAGAATGGTAGCATTCTAAATTTAGTAACAATTTAACTTCAAAATTATAGTTTTGTCATTACTGAAATGATTTACAACCACACAAACATCTTGTTTTGTTTTACACCACAAGTTTCAAAAGTCTTTCTTTATTTCTTAAACTTTGTGCCGAGTCAAACTATGACACATAAAGTGAAACGGAGGGAGCAGTACGTAGTAACAGATCACATGGTTTTATGGTTTGAGTAGGAAAAATAGTAGCTAACAAGATCCCATAAGGGAATGATGCAGAATCTCTACCTACGTCATTTACTTTTAGTATTACAAAACAGAAGTTGTAGAACTAAGAATATCATGAGTTTTTCTCACAAGTGGTATTAATCAGTAACAAACAGAATTTCAAAAAGAAATACGGAGTAAAGATTTTAAGAACTTGTGGTATTAATCATGTCATCGCATTTGATTGTCTATAAGACTTATAAGACTTCTATTCCCTTAAACATGTCATAACATTTGTGACAATAAAATCTTGTCCTTAAGGGCAAATGAGAAGTTTAATTAAGTGACTTCTTTGTAGGATAAGAGACTAGAAAAGAAACTGCATGCCACATAAATTGAAACGGATCGAGTACTATTATTTATCATCATAGACTAACCAGGGCTTTATATATGACTTTAAGTCATTGACATGCATTATGTCAAATTTGTTTTATATTTTATTTATGATTAGTGTATTTTAGCGTGTTGTAACAACATTATGCATTGTTTTCAAGGAACTGATTCAAAAATTATGAATAATTACTTATAACTATTATCTTTTAGGTGATCTGATAGTGTACCTATAATTTCATATACTTACTTTGATGAGCTCGGATGGCCGGAAATCTCCCAACCAAATGAAACAGCGCTCCGCCGGAGTTTTCCACAAGCCAGAAACAAGATGAAAGACATCGGATTTGGCAAGCATGCTCTTCAGATTCATGATATCATTGTAATGTGTCACACAATTGTCAACATACATTCGAAGTTCATCCTCTGGCAAGTGTTCTTGCATTGCATTTCTAAGCTCGCACATGAGACGATGATGTTGCTCTAGCCACCTTGCATACTCCATATCAAAAATTGCAGCATCTGCCATGTGTAGTATAAAGAATTTTTACATTATCAGTGTGTCTTAATATATTGCAATATGTAACCGACCTTATTATCGGTGTATCCGATCTTATTTTTTCTAAGTAATTTATTCCGGTTTTTACCACAAGCTATCCATATGAAATTCTCTTTAAATATATATTCTCTGTCTTCTAATTTATGTGGCAAGATACGTTGAAGTTCTAAATATAGTCACGTATTTGAAAATATATAAAATTTACATATCTGTAAATGGTGTATACAAAACAAAAAATGAGTACTATAAGTCATAATAATTTATAATTTGAAATATTTATAAAACATAAGAAGAAGATGTTAAACCTTTTGACTCTCCCAAATAATGAGGGAGTAGAAGTAAAATTCATATAAACATAATGCTTTAATTAGTTTATCTTAAGATTAAAATATTAATTACCTGAGCTCATGCTGCCCATGTTAACAGGAAGACCTTGATCTCCTATAAGAACACTACTTCCAATATGAAATCCCTGAGAATATTTGATTTTTATTGGGGTCATTTTTTAAAATTCTCTTACAATAAGAAGCAACAGGAGAAATGAATATAATGATAATTAAAGAAATTTTATTAATTACTTGAGATCTGGCCCTATGTAATTCTTGCTCTAACTGGGTAAGCCTGATCCTACTTGACTCTAGTTGTTGAATATAAGCCTGCAATGGAAAAATCATATAAGCAGATAACCAATTTTTCCATAAAATAATTGCTCAAGCATATGATACTCTTAATTTAAATGTAACACCAAAATTAATTAAGAATTAATGATAAGCACCTTTTTCCTAAGTCTGCTTTTCCTAGCTGCCTCTCTATTCTGAGCAAGTCTCCTTAATGTCTGCAAAGAAAATCAATTGATTTAACTAAAATCCCCAAAAAAAAAAAAAAAAAAAACAAAAAACAAAAAAAAACTTATAAAAAAATATAAATCCTCAAATGAGAAAATTTGAATTATACCTTATGATCTGGTGTTTTAGGTGCATCTTGCTCTGAACCTGAATTTAGACCCTTCCTATTCCACTCTCGCTACAAACAAGCAATAAAAACATTTAAGGGTACGTAATTAAAAAGAAAAAAAATTAAAAGGAAGAAGGTGCCTTCCATAAAATAAAATATTCGTTCTCACTCGAGGAAAAAATCTACATCTTGATTTATATTTCATAAATATTGATTAGGTAAGACTTTTGAAACGTGTAATTAAAATAGTAGAGTACATTTCACAACACTTAAGTGGTTATAACTTATAGTAATACTTTTGAATCTTTCGGTGGTAAACATGGCATAAGATTTATGGGCTATAAGTGAGTTTCATTGAGGATAAAATAGAAAGATCACATTAATTATTTCTAAATTTAGAGATGTAATATCTTTTTGGAACAGATTAACAGGAAAATTGTGTCAATTTGGAAGCAATGTTATACTTAGTATTTCTTGTTAAAGAATATACAAAACATTAGAAAGTTCAAAGTAAATAATACCTTAGCAGCTTTTGGTTCAGGTCCAGAAGCAGAAAGAACATCATTTTTGGGGTTGGATAAATCCATAGACTGCTGAGATGATTTCTTGGAACCACTATCAGCTGGAGAAATCAATCCAGTATTTACCTATTACCAACGAGAAAATAATTAATTACTATATTACATAATTAAAACTTAAAGTTTACAGCAAGAAATTGACCTATATATATATTACACGGCATTTCAATTCATAAAATAAAAAAAAAAAAAAAAAAAAAAAAAAAGCACTTGTAGTATTTCATATTTTAGAATAATTATGTACCTTTGTTGATGATGGATCAACATGCATGGGCTGTGATGGAAAAATGTTGAGAGTCGGTGGTCTCATCTCAGAATTTTCTGCAAACATGTAACCAAACAAGAAAATCAGGTTAAATTATAAAACGGTGAAAATCATTTCGACCCGAGGGTCTATCGAAACAGTCCCATCTCGAGCCGAGGGTTTATCGAAACAGTCTCCCTATCTCTCAAAAGGCAGGAGTAAGGTGTGTCGGTGCGTACACGTCAACCTCTCCAGACCCTACTTAACTTAATAGAATACTAAGAATTGTAGAGAAGTATAGGAAATAAAGAGAGCTCACTTACGTTTTTGGTCATGATGATTTGATGAAGGATGATCTTGACCATCAAGGTAAAGGAAAAGAGCTTGATCTAATTCACCTAAATCATAAGCTCCACTACTATTCTCTTTGTTTCTGTTAATCCACAACACAAAATATTAAGTACTCAAATAAAAAAAAAAGTTATCCCTAATAATAATTTGTATTAAAAAGAGAAAATAGAAGACTACATGAAGTTTCCAGGAATATGGGCTGATGATGAAGAAGATGACTGTTGTTGTAACATTCCAAAAGATATTTGATTATTTTGTAACTGCTGCTGAGAATTATTATGATATAATTGTTGCTGATGATGATCACTAACAAATGAAATTTGATTATGATCACTTTCAAGCCCCATCTTTTATTTATATTACTAGTAAAATTGAACTTATAATAGCTACTTCTCTTGCTCTCTTGTACTATATTTGAAAGATAATATTTCTCCACAAAGCTATATATATATATAAAGAAAAGTTGTAAGAAGAAGATAAGGAAATGAAGAATTGAATGATATAGAAGTAAAAGACAAAGCTATTTTAATTTATATAGAAGAAGTTGAAGATGACTTTCTTTGAATCTTGAAGAAAAATTATCTTTGTATTCAGATAAAGCGGTAGGTTTTTGAAGGATATGTCCAGAGTTTCAGCACTTGAGCTTTTGTTTTTAGGCTCTTTCTATGGAAATGGACTCTTTTGAACTTGCTTGTTCGACCATCTTAGTCTTACATTGTGCAATCACTTTTATGTCCTGACTCCTTCTGTTTAATACCATTGATACAAGAGTTGGTAGAGTTAGGGGGATGAATAGTTCAGTTCGGTTGGTTATTGTAATCAAAACTTGAATTTTCAAAACCGTCCCAATCATTTCGATTTTCCTTCGACGATTTTGATATGGTTTGATTAATTTTCGACGTAATCTAAAACTACCTACAAATAAAGATATATTTTTGCATACAAATCTTCAAAATTGAAAAATAAGTATTAGTTGGACCTAGAAGTTATTGATTCCACTCTAAGGCTCAAGCCGAATGTAATATATTTAATACATTTTTAACAAATTTAACCTAATTCTCGGTACGATTATAACTTTGAATTGAGACCTACGGTTCCAAGAAAAAACCTCATAATCGATTCGGTCAGTTATGATCGGTATGTAAATAACCATTGACACCCCTAGCTAGAGTAGAATGAGTATGGCCTCCTCAATGGCCAAGCCGGGAAATTATATTAAGAAATTTCAGAAAAAAAGAATTAGGAATATTAAACCTTAAATTTGAATTAATGATCTAAAATATATAATTTTTGAATCTCTTTTACCACTTATATAATTTCAAGCCTTTAATTTGTCAAGAGAGTCAATAGAAAATATACCAAAAAAGCCCATTTTCTAATTTTTCTCCACAATATTTTCATACTTTTTCAGAGAAAGAAACTCAATTGGACATCCCTTTTTCTTTAATTTAGCTCCACGTATGGACTCTGCTACTATTATCTTCCTTGTATTGTGTTTGTAACATGTCTAGTATTGTTTTCGCTGAATAAGTTATTTGGTCATATGTCCAATTAATTCGGTACCCTCATTGGAGCCCCAATTAATTCGGATTCGCACCGCGTAAGCTCTATTCTGGGGACCGAAAAAAGCAGCCTACTTGTGGGGCAATGTGTACTTACAGCCTCTACAATAAGCAAGTGAATGTGGCCGGTGCGTGGCCCTATTCTGGGGGAAGCGCTCCCTATCAAAATTTTTTCCATTCATAGGGCTCGAACCTGAAATATTTGGTTAAAGGTGGAGGGATCCTATCAATCCACTGCCACCATTAGGTATAGGAGGAGTATCTTCCTAACTCGACCCATGACATGTTCTGGTGAACATATTTCATGCATATTGTATCTTGAAGAGGTTTAGCTAATTAGCCCCAGTCTCTGTGCTGAACTTTTGATTAATGATATGACACTCAAGGTTGCAAACTAGAATGAGAGAGATTTCTGAAATAAGAAAATTTTGAGCTTACTCCTTCCGTTCCAAAATGGTTGTCATAGTTTGATTTGAAGCGGAGTTTAAAAAATACGGTACGACTTTTGAAACTTGTGCTCCAAAATAAGTCATACATAAATATGTGGTAATAAAGCATTTCATTAAGAGTAAATAGTAGTTTCAACTCAAAAATGTTTCTAAATTTAGAATTGTGTCATTCTTTTTTGAACGAACTAATAAGAAAATAGTGTCATCCGTTTTGGAACGGAGGGTTACCTAGCTAATCTTATTTTTTTTAAAGTCTCTAAAGTAATTAATGAGCACGCTTATCATTAGGCACCTACTCGAAATTACGTGCCAAACTGCCAATGAACAAATTGTCAACGAAGAAAGACCTATTGGGAAGAAGTATAAGAAGTTTGACCTTGTGTTAGGACCTACAAATCAAGAATTGTGCATAAATACTCATTCCGTCCCAAATTAGTTTGTCGCCTTCAGCCTTTTTACGTCTATTAAGAAAATTATTAAATAAGGTGTATATTTTACTATGTTATCCCTATTTAATGCTCGTTTATTAGATTTTGTTGATAATTCTTTTAATTATTAAGAGTATAGTTGGAAAAGACTAGTAATTTTAGTCTTGAAATTCTAAAGTGTCAATTAATTTAGGACAAATATTTATTGCTAAAGCGTCAATTAATTTGGGACATAAGAGTAGTTCATCCAAAGATTAAAAAATCAGAAGATGGAGTTACTATATCTTTTAATTTACATGAGCTGATCGTTAGATTGTCTGTTTATAGGTGAAATTGCTTTGACTTAGATTGTGAATGTAACAATATATTTATTGATCACTAAAACAAGAATGAGAGGGACAGATGTATCTGCCATGCTTGCCTACTAGACATATCATCTCATTCAAATACTAATAATATGTAATCCCTCCGTTCCACTTTATGTGTTATAGTTTGATTCGGCACAAAATTTAAAAAATAAAGGAAGATTTTTAAAATTTGTGGTATAAAATGAAGCAAAGATGTTTGTGTGGTTGTAAATCATTTCAGTAATGACAAAACTGTAATTTTGAAGTTAAATTGTTACCAAATTTAGAATGCTACCATTCTTTTTGAAACAGATAAATAAGGAAATGCTGTCACATAAATTGGAACACAGGTAGTATTATTTAGGAGGTCCAACAATTGTTAAACACTGTTAACTACTTCCTCCGTCCCAATTTATGTGGCACCATTTCCTTTTTGGTTTGTTCCAAAATAAGTGGCACATTTCCTTATTTGACAACTATTTAATGCATCGTCTCTATTTTACTCTTATTGGGCCCTACATACTTTTAAACCTACCAACAACTTTTTTATTACTCAAATCTTCTCTCTGTTACTTTTCAAGGGTAAAATTGATACTTAACAAGGTCAACCTCTATTTTCTTAAACTCCGTGCCCGGTCAAATGGTACCACATAAATTGGGACGAAGGGAGTATGAAATAAACATTTACATTTTTCTTTTGGTTTCCCGCACCTAGTGTCTTATATTCATGATGAAGTCCCGACTCATCCGGATTCACACTATGGAAGGTCCATTTTTATTAAAATCATTTTCTACCAGGATTTTTTCCATTCTAATATGGCTCGATCCTGAAACCGTGTGAAGGAATTCTAATTTTTGTCCATATATCCCACCAGAACCCTTGGATGTATATTGATGGCACACAAAATTAAGTATCTTTACCCCTTTATGTTTATATAAATTGTTAAAGCTGCCCCTATTTTGTATGAAGGTGCAATTGAAAATGTTTACCATTACATAAATTATTTCCAGCTAACATGGAGTACTTATTGTCATGCGCAGCTATCTTATTCTGAGATTGAACCACTTGTTACTTTTGAATTATTACATGAATAATTAAATTCTTATATATGCAGTAATGAATCTGGTACAAATGGTAATATCTATACATGCTCTATCCATTGACTAGCCAGCAATAATTTAATAAAGTAAGAAAATAGACAGAAACTTACTCAGAATATATATTTGATACATATATATAAATAGAAAGATAGGCGTCACTAAAACATTACCATAAGTCCATCCTTAATTTTTATTTTAACGATCATCTAAGTTTTGCAATTCCCTTAAGATTTTCGTTTTCTCACATAATATGAATTCAAGAAAGAAAAAAGTTATCTAGAATAAGTAGATCAACGAAATAATCTTCTAAGGATTAATATATAGTTATATACTACTACTACTAATTATCGTAATTTAAGGTTGAAAGCAAATTAATCAAATTACTATTCATCTCTCAACCATCCAATTGGCCAAGTCTAACACTTACAACCATAATGGTCAACCTGTTGAAGTGTGAGAAAAAGTCTCCCAAATCGGTAAAATATGAAGGGCAAGTGGTCGATATAAACTTTGGACAATCTTTTAATTTTCCTTTGAGCTAGCTTTTGGGGTAGAGTTAGGTCTAAGACTTATGTGGGTATCTGTGAAATGGCGTCTGAATTTATTATGCGTCCGGGTGACGAAATGTATATTAAAATTTATCTATTCAAGAATCACTTAAATACGAAGAAAATAAAATTGAACTTATTGTTTTAAATATTTAGTGAGTTCATTGTTAAGAATCAATAATTCAGCTATCAAAATTTAAATTATGAATCTGCCTCTGCAATTTTTGCATCCGAAGGAAACAAAGAAACTTCAAGAATTTCTTTCACATCTCTGCTTCTTCTTTTTCATGTATAAAATAATTACATGAATATTAAAATCAATGGAAACTAAAGCATGCTAATAAAGAGAAGGTTCTCTTAGCTAATTCATTTATATCAATTGTTTTCTTGTATTAATTCACGCATGTTGTTGTTTGAAAATTTGAAACTTAGGTCACCCAATCTTGCTTTCATTTTCCTTTAGCAATAAACACATTTTAGAATGTTGAATATATTATCAAACAGAAATATAAAATTGAACTAAAAAATAATGAATATTGTTCATCAGTTATACAAATGCTGAAAAGGAGTATTATTATTAATCAAAAATTATATCACCAGCATTCCAGTTGAGAAAAATTGAACTTAAAGAGCCTTATGTACATGTGCAACCAATTTTTGAATAGTACTAGTGAATTATACAATATATCATCTAAGATCAGTTTTATGACTAATTAATACAAATATTTATTCAGTTTTTATGGCCTTTCACACATAAGAGATAGGTAAAAAATAATGCATAATATTTTTGTAGAGTCAATTTTCTATATTCAAATTGTAACTAGTCTTACTAGAAGGATTAAAAACTATAGTAATAAGGCGGCTATTAATCTTCATAATTTCATTGACCTTCCGTTTAATTAATTGTATTCAGAAAGCTATAGGTTAATCAAATTAGGTTAAGACAATGATTTTTACACGGTGGAGATCCATTTTTTTAACTATCTTATATTCAAAACTCGGAAACCTAATTAACTCATAGTAGCATCATAATAAAACCCACTAAGTATGATAAAATGCTTCCTACTGAAAGATTTTCTATTTTCAAAATTCAAAGAAATTAAGATTGGACTATGTATATTTGGTGAAAACCCCACCGCTTCAGTGTAAGGGCTCGGACCATGAAACAGTCAAAATTTACGAGGGGACCCTTTCGAGGGGAGTTGTCATCAGTACTGCCTTGAGAAGAATCCAACAGAGATTAGGGACAAACAACACGATGACCCCTCGAGGAGGTAAAGCACCTCGATGAACGAGGTCTGGTTTTCTGTAACCGTCGACCGTTATTCTTACATTTAAGGAAAAGATTATGAGATGCCCACGGCTAAATGCGGAATAATGGCCATAAAGGCACAGTTATTATGTTAATAACGTTATTCTTTCTTTTCCCTAAAAATAGAAATCATTTGTAAGCAAACAGGACATGAGAAATACAATATTCAACCTTCACTTTTATTCATTGTCTCATTTATCATTTAGTTTATTCACTGTCTCGTTTACTTTTTCAAGCTTTTATCTAGTTCGATTCTAATCCTAGCTCGAATATCACTTTGATACATGCAAATTACCAATTAAACTCAAAACAATTCGATTTGTTGTCCTATCTTTATTTAGGCCAATCCAGATTAATTTTTGGTGTATATTCACTTTTTTGTTTTCCAAAGTATTACTATTATTGCAAGGATTTTAGACGGGATTAATCAATTAATGACATTTTTTTAATCAATAGCTTGTTCCACGTTCAATAGACACAGTATAATCGATGAACAACACACTACAAGAACATAATCAGATTCAATGAATCACTAATTAATTATTTGCTTAAAAATATTTTCTTCTCATTTAATTATTAGTTTGCGCTAATATCTTTCTATTCCTAGCTACCTTTCATTATTTAGCATATTTTTAATTTGCTTGGCAATCCATCATTAAGCCTCTCGTCAACTATATTAAACAATTTAATAAGTTATTCATTTTCTTTTGGTTAGACTTTTTGAGTCTTTCTTGATTATTAATAAAAGTCAACAGAAGATTAGCAGGCTCAAATGAGTAATAAAAATATGATTGTCAGAAAGGTTAGAAACTTTCTTGGATATGTTGGATTAATTATATGATTGCATAATATTACAAAAATAATTCTTCTTCTCATTATCAAATCCCACTAGATTTTTTTTTTATTTCTTAATGGACGTGCAGAAGCTAAAGGCGTCAACTAATTTGAGACGGATACGGATGAGTATTTTTTAAGGTCTGAAGTACTCCCTCCGTTCCAATTTATGTGGCGGCATTTCCTTATTAGTCTGTTCCAAAAAGAATGACAGCATTCTAAATTTGGTAACAATTTAACTTCAAAATTACAGTTTTGCCATTACTGAAATGATTTACAGCCACACAAACTTCTTTAGCTTATTTTACACCACAAGTTTCAAAAGTCTTCCTTTATTTTTTAAACTTTGTGCCGAGTCAAATTATGACACATAAAATGAAACGGATCGAGTTATTAATCAGGGGAAACAACATGTATTCATATATTTATGATTGTTCTCATGATCATTTAAAGGTGTAATGATGAAGAAGAAAGAATTGAGCATGGAATGGGGAAAAATAGCAAATTCCATTAATAGAAAATTTCCAAGTTCCCATGTTAGGTTATCCATTTTTCCATAAAAAGGCAAAAATCTGTTATGCTAAACGACTTGAAACTTTAAAGAAGGGGGTTGGGAACTTGGGTGTTAGACATTACCTTGCTTGAAGACATGGAAAACAAGTATATTTTGGAACCTTTAGAAACAAATTTAAAAAATAAAAGTCAAATAAATAATGAGAACCAATCATATATTATGAAATGTACGGAGTAGGTGCAAAAAGGCAACATAGTTTGGTGAGGTGAGAATCTATAGTAGAGAAGGGCTTCTTAAAAGAAAAATTATTAAGAGAACATTTAACAAACTTGGTAGTAAAGTACACAACGGGTACCGTAACCTATAAGTCACGAGTTCAAGCCGTGGAAATAGACACTGATACTTGCATTAAGATAGGCTGCGTAAATCACACTCCTTGAAGAGTGCAACCCTTCCCCAAACCCTATATAAATACAGAATATTTTGTGCATTGGACTATCCTTTTTTGTTACAAAGTATTTATTTAAACAACCAATTAATTTCCTCTTAAATATTTCACTTAATTAACATTTTACTAAATTGAGACTTGAGAGTACTTCTTACTTTACTGAAATGTCCAATATAGAGTTATAAAATTCAGTTTGCCGTAATGACTACTCCCCCGTTCATTTTTACTTGTCCAAAATTATCAAAATCAAATTTTAAGTTTATTTGTCCTTTTAGCAATTCAAAATAAAATTTATTGTATTCTTTCTAATTTACCCTTGATATTAACCTTGTACTTTTCAAAATCACTTTCTAATTAATTGAATTAAATATAATTAATAAGGATATATTTGTCAACTTAATTTTTTTTTTTTTTAGAAGTGAAAAGCTGAAAGTGGACAAGTAAAAGTAAACAGAGCGGGATAATACAGTAGTTGGATGGGACTTGGGAGACAAGTCTAAATTTAGAGATAAGTCCCTAACTTTATCTTTTATAGGATATATCTGGTCCTTAATTTTTGGGGATGGACTTACATGGTCCTTAATACTTTTTCTTCCAAACTACCTCCTACCCCAAGAACAACATCAATTAACTTTAGTCCAAATCTACATATGGGGTTTATGAACATTTGCCTCCTTTTCTGCTTTCCAAAAATAGAAAATAATTTTGTTTCCCTTGACTAGTATTCTCACTCACTATCTTCCAAATTTACAGTCAATTTAGATGTTGAACAAAAAAAAAAGTTGAAGTTTGGAAAAGAATATTTGAACGCTGAAGTTATTTAGGTTTAATTACTTGAATTGTTTTTGGAAAATAATTTTAAAAGTTGTAGGTAAAAACTACTTTTTCTTGAAATGCTTCCAAACAAATTTCACATGAAAAGTCAAAATTATAACCGTGAACTACGAAATAATCTACTTTTGTCAGCTGTTTAAAGTTGGAATCAACTATATGTTCTGGTTGTAATAAAACTGAACTGAGAAAACTATTAATACACGCAGAAAAAGGTCCAATGTTACCTTTGTGATTTGTGAAATTTATGATCGCGTTGTAAGACGTATTCCGATCCATCCGTCTTATTTTATTTGTCTTATGTATTTTTACACGTCCGTTAAAAAATATTAATAAAGATTATTTTTTACTATTTTACCCACCATATTATTCTTTTTTCAATAAATATTAACTCTTGTTTATACTTTCAAGATCAATTAATATTATCAGCAAAGTGAGAAAAAGATAGTTAATTTTACTTTGAACTCCTAAATAGACAAATAATTTGAGAGACTTATTCTAGTAAAGATGATAAATAAAACGAGACGGAATGAGTAGCGGTCTTTTAAAAATTCGTGACATTGTCTAAAGCTGGCTTCAAGACAAATGACTTACACTGCTAAGTCCATGTTTCACACTGCACCTTCTGCTCCAATTATCTCTCTATCTTTCTTGCTCTTTTATTTTTCCTTTTATTTGTCACAACAATCATGTAATTCCGATTATAAAGAGACAAATACTTCATGTTTTTTTTATACGTAAGAGAAAAAAAAAAAAAAAAAAGGAAAACGAAAAGATACGTTTCATTTATTTGACGGCTTAACTATGGAACTAAAATTTGGCCATGATGAACATTCCTACTAACATCGTTGTGAAACGTATATTTTGCACGAGAAAAAGGTTAAGACGGCCAAGACATATTTTATGAAACTTTTCAAAAATAGCAATCCACATAAAGGAAATTACAAATGACGAGTCATATTTTTTTTACATGCAAAGCACATATCCTATATTACAAATTTAGGCATTTCTTTAAAATGAAAAATCATAGATGCTTATCCCTCCAACCCTTCCCCTGCCACTGACTCGCCAGAAGACACCCTCCCACGCCGGCGAGTCAATGGCAAAGGAGGGGAGAATGGGCAGTTATGGTTGATTTTGTCTATATCGTTGCTTGACAAGTTTATATACACAAATCCACCCTAAAAAATAAATTATACATGAACATACATAGATAAACGCGTAGGCACGAAGAGAAGTACAAAAATATACAAAAAAAAAAAATGAAACTTTGTATAAAGATCCATAATATTGCAGAATTCTGAAAATTTATACATTTTTATTCTTCTGTACATATACACTTATATATATTTATACAAGTTTTTATATATTCATAGAAGTATATAAATTTGTATAAACTTACGGCGGGCTGCTATTTTGTGTAACTACTAATAGGGGCTATTTTCGATAGCTTTTGTGTGTTGCTTATCTCCTTAGATAGAAATCCCTAATTTGGATTAAGCTAGAGATTATGCGTGGAATTGAGCCATAATTGTTAGTGTCGTGATAAGTTAGAGATTGTGCTTAATTAGTTTAGGATCATTTGCAGAACACAATAAGCAATAGTTTTTTTTAGATTGTGCTTAATTAGTTTAGGAACATTTGCAGAAATATGACACAATAAGCAATAGTTTATTTTTCCCTCATAACAGTGGTTTGAAAAAATGTCCCCACTAAATTTAATTAATAAAATTCAGATGAAAATACTCCTGTGGATTTTACGGGCCCGGGCCAGTTTTTGCCTTTTGGTCCCTCTTTATTAGGCAACTCTTACGATTGAAGCCCCTTAAATCTCACATTCTGTTAAATAAAGTGTTGCCCGGGCAGCACTTGGTTGTAAGTACTTCCTAAAAGGCAATACTTGCCTTTGACCCATCTTTCTTAGGCAACAATTGTTTTTGTATCTCACATCTCCTAGAAAAAGCGTTGTCTAGGCAACACTTGCTACACCTCTTCCTAACAGGCAGCACGTGCAAATTAGTAACTTAAAGTGTTGGCTTTGTACCATAAAAGAGTATTTTGTAAAAATATTATTAAATGGGTGTAAATACTTAAAATCAATCACTATGAAGAGTACGTAGTGAAATTCTTTGATTAGTTCATCCATATTCTTACTCATTTTACCCTAGCTAAGTTGAAGGGCTATAGTTAAATTTTCAGTTGAACTTGAACATAGTGAAACTTCTATTACTTGGGGCAGTAAGAAGTCAAACTTGATTTTGGCAACACTTTGGGCTCGATATTTGAAAGTTACAAGCAAGTGTCTATTGTCTATCAAAGCTAGTGAATGATTGAACTTTGGGCGATCCATCAAAACTTTTTATGAAAGTCTTGGCGCACCCGTTAGAACTTGAAATTTGAAGGCATTTGTTGTATAAATTCCTTAAACAATGGCAAATAAAACAGTACCCTAAATCATCATATTCATGCAAATTTTCAATTGATTTAGGTTGGCCCTAATCATTGGGCCCTTCATATCCTGGAGAATTACACAACTATGACATTTAGGCAACGGTTCGCCTAACTGACCTCGCTTAAAATGGTTTGCAATAATAGTCTCCACTAATTTTAAATAAGTGCTACAACGGGAAAAATACTTCAAGTTATAAAATAGACAAGTGCTACCTTGGGGCAGCACTTCAAGTATAAATTGACAAGTGCTGCAAATACTGCCCCGTGGTAGCACTTGACCTTTTATCTCTGTAAACATTGGAGATAACTTGACATGCTACCTTGAAAACAACACTTGCAATTTATACTTGAAGTGATGCCCTCCGAGGTAGCACTTGTCAATTGATAACGTGAAGTGTTGTCTTCCGATATCATTTTGCTAATCATTCTTAAGTGGAACAAAAAAACTATAACGAAATATAAAGGGTACATGTAGTGAATTTTTTCCGGCCAGAGCAAGTGAAACCCATATGAACTTTACACAGCTGTAAAGGACAAAGTAGAGTAGTCATCTCTTTTTCAGCTACTTACACTTCTGAAAACAAGCTAAAAATAGAAACAAAGAGAATATTCCATTTAAAAAATTTGTCATTTACTTTTTCATAGTACTCGGTCTAGCATCTTTCTTTGCCAAGAGGTATTTTAAGACTGATAATCGATATCAAATAAAAATGAAATTTATCAAATGCAAATACTACTGCAGGTAATTTTTTTCTGATGTGGCATAATTCGGCTGAACCTTATTCAGTGTTTTACTGGCATAGTAAATGAGAGTAATACTTTTGTAGTGTCCTTGAGATATTTTGCACCTCTTCTAGCAGGACTTTAGCTAGAATTGCAATAAGAATAATACCAACGTCTAAAATACTCCCTCCGTCCTATTTTAGTTGTCGCTTTAGGCTTATGCACGCCCATTAAGAAATCAATAAATAGGGTATGTCTTTTACTATTTTACCCCTAATAAATAAAACTGGATTGACTTTTCTAGGAAATACTTCTTTATTAAATATGGGTATAGTTGGAAAGAATTGGTAAAAAAATGTCTTGAAATGCTAAAGCGACAACTAATTTGGAACAAATGAAACTTACTAAAGCGACAACTAAAATGGCACGGAGGGAGTATAAAATACCATTGGGTTTTAGTGTTAGTATTTTAGAATAAGTGAAAACTTGTTACCAATATGTCACCACTAACCTCTGACAAGTATTGGAAAATGTTACTACTAACTATTAAATTGTCAAGAATAATATTCAAACTATGTAATAATATTTCAGATCAAAGTTTTTTCAAATCCATATAAAAAGTACTACAGATTTTGTCTTCATAAGTTGACAAAAGTCACCAACAAAAATAATGTCAAGTTGCATTATGTAAGTACAATTAAACAATTCTGAACAAGAAGAAGCTTGCATGTGGATGCTAGAGACAGTTAAAAAAAGCCAGCTCGGTACACAAAGCATCCCACGTTCGCAAAGTTCGAGGAAGGGCCACACTCCAAAAGGACGGTTCTTGTAGAATAATATAGTACTTTCTTACGCTATCATGGTCATGACATTCCTTACAACAAATCTAGTTTTTGTGATCGAGAAATCCCGAAAGGTCAGCTAGTGCATTATCCGAGACTTGGTGGATAATAGATCGGTTTGCTGTCCTTCTCCACTTAAATACTAGATCTGTGTTGCTACCTTTCTCAACTTAAATACTAGGCGGAAACTTGATGACTACGACTTCAAAATAAGTAACAAAGATTTGGAATAGTGGGATATATAAATTTCATATTTGGATAGCATTATACAAATAATGTCAATGAAAGAACAAAAGATCAAATCCCATTTAAAATGGGAGTACTTTGAAATGAGCATGAACTAGTTCAAAACAAAAGAACTTATAGGCTACATGATTACAGACACATTGTATCAGCAGCCAACTTTTGAAATCCTAAAATAAATAAGCGAAAAAACTACAAGATATAATAGTTTCAGGAAAATCTTATGCAAATACTGTATAAGATTCAAGATTCAAGGTTCAAAAACATAAGCTAAGATAGAGATGAGAGCTGCCAAAGGCACAGCTTATAACATGCAGTCTGTTCTAGCAGGCAACCTTCTGAAGAAATTAAGTGGCACGGACGGAAGCTTGTGTCGGAACCTTGGATGTCTTAGTACATAAAATCCAGTCAAGAGTGCCACAGCTTGGAATGGAGTAACATAGAGCACAACAGCAGCAACCAAGCAGAAAATTACAAACAACGCTGTCGCTCTAGGGTCTCTCCAGCTTAGCAATGACTGCAGCCTCTCCCCTTGAGTAGCCAAGTCACCAACCACAGTCTGAATCCTCCCTGCAATACTTCTAATGCGATCATATCTCATCCTAATAATATCAGGAGGACGTGAAGTAGGGAAAGTATCAAATTCCTCATCCAACTCATCGGGATGAGCAGCATCAGCACAAGAAAGGCGAGTATCCATGTGCGGAGGATGCCTTGGCCTCCATCTGTAGTGCCATATTCCGATTAGGAATAGATAGAGGAAAATGGTAGGTAGAATAAGCTCGGGATACAGAACTAGTATCAAGAACAAGATATGGATCAGAACAGTTGTAATGGGGTTTTTCCAATTGCATATTTGATCAAACCATTTTCCCACAGAAATTACCACACCTAAAACACCCATAATCCTGAAAAAGTTTGCCTTGCTTCTCCTCATGCTCCACATATGAGAACCAACATCCAACATATACTCTACAATCTCTTTCCTCAAAGGTGGCTCAGCACGACTCAACCTCATAGAGACGATCTGAGTGGCCTGGTGCCTCAAGCTGTCCAGCTGAGTAACAGTTAATGGATGAAGATAGTGCATTTTAGGTAACAATGGTTGAGAGTACATATGCATCATATTTACCAATGACGAGCAAGTATATCTCACAGCCAAGTGAATTTCACCCATCTTCTTCACTCCAGTAGGATGCAAGACCAGCAATGGATATGAATGTGTGTAGACACGGTCAGTTTCAAGAGTCGAAAGACGAATCCTGACCTTTCCAATCCTCGAGTCCCTTGCCCCTCCGGATTTATCTCCTCCTTGCAGATGGCAATTATCAAATACACCAATGGTTATAACAGTGCAAGGATCAAATACTTCCCAAGTGTATTGCTCATTCCACTTGGGAGCAAAGCTATCTATAATTGTCCTAGTCCGTACCCACTTCTGCCCATATTTGGCTACACAATAAGCATCTGTCGTTGCCCGCCCATCTTTTGTTTTCATTGGTGACAGGCCTTGAGCATTCAGAATACCTACTTCAAGGACACCAATGCTAGATTTCCACAACTGTTTTGCAGTTGGCCTAAGGTCACTACTGTAATGAGTCGACTCATCCAGCACATGGTAGCCTCCTTCCAAACATACTCTCATGTGAATCCGGCTAGCAAACTTGATTTCCTTCTTTTCTCCCTCAACAATAACATGCTTCTCAAGATTATACCACTTAGTGTTCATAGGTCTGTGATCCAACCTCCTATCCACATACTGCAAAGGAATAGCACACCTTCCAAGGACCTCATCCTTGTTTGGTGCAACTCTATCTTCCACGCTCAAAATTAATGGCTCCTCAAACGGTTCTGCTACTACAAACATCAGATCCTCATTCCACATGGGATTGATGGTCTTGCTCATGGAAACTCTGGTCCTCAACGCTTGATTTCCGAGGATGGCCTTGACATAAACTTCGGGAAACCTGCTTCTGTCACCTGGAATCAAGTCTTGAGCCTCAATCACATTAACTCTTAGGTACCACAATTTTGGTGAGAGGTACACCTTAGACCTTATATTTGCAAGACCATCAGCACCACTAACAGCTGCAGCATCCGAATGCCAAGCCTCAGGAAAGGCTTCATCAGCTTGATTTCCCATCCAAACAGCCAACATCAACTCTCCTTTAACTTTACTACCATTCCTGTCCTCCAACCTATACCACTGCGGAGCAAGAGGACTATCGGGGGGAACCCTTTTCGGGATCTCATTCAAATCAAACAGAACACGACCCACAACGTCATCCTTAACAAAATCCTTATCTTTTACCGTCACTTCAAGCACAGAAGACTGAATCCTATCCTTAGAGAAAGCAAACACCTGACTCCACTCAGGATTCGACTTCTTCTCAAAATGGCGAGTCGTACCCTTATAGTTCCCGAGCCTAACCTCAACATAAGGATCAAGACTACCCGTAACATCCTTCCCAGGTAAGTCCTTAGCTTTCACCACCCGAACATAAAGATACTGCATTTGCTCAACCAAGTCATAAGTGCTGGTGAGCTTATCACCGGCGACCTTACCTCCACCAAGGTGGGGTTTAGTCTCCTTAAGTGAAAAATCTTCTTGTGGGGGTCTCTGCATTTTTAAATTACTTCTACAAACAGTATACACTAACACAACAACCCTATATATCCTCCACTAGAATGCGAGCCAATGTTCAACAAACAAATCAAATCTCCTAGGAAACCTTAAAAGCAGAGACAAACAGTTTCACTAACAATGACAACTCATAATTCCTTAATGCTCCGACATATTCAATCCAAACAGAGTGTTATCTCAGATCTGAATGCTTGAAACCTTCACAACATCAAAAAATAAAGTAAAAATCAGTTCTTTTTCCATACAAAACTAAGTCAAAAATGCTAAAGCAACAAAAAAATCATAATCTTTAATCAATGCAAGAATGAACTCTTAACAAAAAAGACACTCCTCTCAACCTACAAAAAGGAAAAGCAAACAAAAGCAAAAGAGAAAGTTTAAAAAGAAAAAAAGCAGGGATCTTTATACAAAATAGCAAGACGTATTTACTGTTTACATCCCATAACCAGCATACATAGATCATACACGGTTATACACATATTATACATGAAATATACATACATTATACATCCGTCGGGCTATTTTTTGTTTAAGCGGTTGGGTGGGCGGCTATTTAAGTTAATATCTTGAAAAAGAAACCACATTACAACTTAACAAACATTAAACTTTAAGCAAACACCAACCAAGATTCAACAAAACCAATAATGTAGCATAAAAAAAAATAAAAAAATAAAAGAAGCTATTTTTGTTATAAATACACATACTTGTATATTAAAGACAAAAACCAAGAATGTACCTTAAGAGTTCATGGAAGCTGAAGAAGAAACACTGGTTATTTTTACTGATAAGGCTAGTGAAGAGTGTAATGCTAAAGTGGTAAAAAGATAAAGTGTTTTTGGAGCTTTCTTGTACTAAAGTGAAGTAGAAACTAGTACAGTGTGATGTGTAGTTAGCTAAAAAATAAAGTGAAAGAGACAAGAAAGAATCAACATTGCATTGGAGAGAGAAAGAAGATACTAATTTCGGAGCGAAGCTAGGATTTGAAGTTTACTAGTTCAAAATTTTACTAATTTTTTCAAGTTATTGAATTCTAAGCTAATACGTTTTACGTATCAAACAGTTTTTTAAGGTAAATGTAGAGTTTGAACCGATGTTGCTAGGTTTGATCGAACCCGTTATTTGGCACTCTCTGTTGGTATATTTTACTAATTTTTTAAGTTACTGAGTTACTCCCTCCGTCCCAAAATGAGTGTCTTGAGTTTGACTGGGCACGGAGTTTAAGAAAATAAGGAAGACTTTTAAATCATGTGGTTTAAAATAAAATGTGTGTAATGTGGGCCAGAATCTTTAAATCTTGTGGTCCAAAACAAATTTTAAATTTAAAAATTGCCGTAAAAAGAAATAAGCACTCATTTTGAGACAAACAAAAAAGGAAAGGTACACACTCATTTTGGGACAGATGGAGTAATAATTTTTACGTACTAAATTATTTTTTAAGATAAATATAATGTTTGACTTTGGACCGACGTTACTAGGTTTGGTCGAACTCGTAATCTGAACACTCCATGTAGGTATATTTTGAAAGCAAGAAAGAAACAAAGGGGTGGGGATGGGGTGAGGTGGGGTGGAGTAGGGGGGTGGGTGGTGAGATTACACAGAACCCCACTAGTGATGCAGATTTCTGTGTGTATATGTGTGAATATTTGTGTTTCTGTTTGTGGTTTTTTGCTTTTTTTTTTTTACTTTTTTGGTTATGTGCTCTTTATTAGGGTGTACTATTTGTCTTGTGTTGCTACCTTGCTTGACCAGAGGAACTGGGTCGCACGTGCGAGGAATATTGTTGGGACTTCACACGTGCCACAGTGCCAGCTCCTTGTAATTAATGGTGGTGATTAGTGAAAGAGATTATGAGTCATTGGATTAATTATCCTTTTTGGATTTCATTAATTATTGGAGATGTTATAATGAAATAGTTACACTTTTAATACAAGCTAATTGTTGTGTCGACTCTTTTCTTTCTCATTTAAAAAAGTTCATGAAGTAACTAAATACTCCTTCCGTTTCAAAATGATTGTTATAGTTCGGATTTCGAGAGTCAAACGAGTTTAACTTTGACGTAATATTTTCATATGTCTTTTAAATATTTTAAATTATTAATTATTGTAACTTATAGTACTTTTTATGTAGTTTCTAAATATATAAACATCGTTACAAAAAACTTAAAGATTATATGTTTAAATTCACGGTCAAAATGAACTCGTTTGACTCTCGAAATCCGAACTATGACAACCATTTTGGAACGAAGGGGGTATAAATGTTCTCCCTTTCAACCTTATGTTTTTCTATCTTATGGAATAGTAATAAACAATAAGGTGAATTTTAGCCGAAGAGTAACTGAAAGCAAGGACATTACCTAGAAGAAAGTAATGCATGAAATAAAACTAAAAGAAAGAAAAAGTTGCATCCTTTGTCGAGTTGATTGCCTCTATAGTCACTCAACTTTAGGTAATTGGCCACCATAATCACATATCTTTGCTTTGTCTTTCTATGGTCACTTTGAATGTTTGTCTTGAGTGACCATCCCCAGTTTGAATGTTTGTCTTGGGTGATTCTCAACACGAAGAAGATGGATATGTGTATAGGACCAACTGAATGATGATAATGCTAGGTTATTAAGTTCCAATATTTGTAAACCACTAGTCCAGTATTAGCAACATAACACAAGTAGGGGGATATGCCTGCTAATAGGTGAAGCCCGATGTCTGGTTCCAGCCTTCAAAAACTACCTCAACAGGAATAGAGCAAACAACAACGTCGAAGCAAGCCACCACGAAAACGGCAACCATCCCTCCTATGGAAAACAATCCACATTCATCTTTTGCAGCCATAACTGAAAAGTTCCTCGACCGATGGTTTACAGAAACTTAAAAGAAGCAATCAATTGATGCTATAGAGAGTACTTCAGTTACCAAGGCATTAGTAGGCCATTGCAATGGTTCGAGCTAACTAATTGCCTACTAAACAGAAACACAAAGACAAATGCTGGCTTTACAAGGTTCTGGTCAGACTTCATCTTGCAAACCACAGTGTCTTATATAGAAATTCATGAAAGTTCTTACTCAGAAATGTAAAAGCCATAGTGTGTCATAATCTGGAACAAGAGATGACCCATGAAAACATCTAGTAAGCTCAGGTATCCAAACTTAATGAAAATTCACTGGTGATGATAGAGTACATAGCATGCTTATTTGCATCATCCTTTCAGGATAAAGGAAAAAGTAGAATTGAACAAACAAGAGAGTGCAGTCACATCATTCATACTGAACTTTTGCTGAGCTGCGCTAATTCTTTCCAACTATAATCATTCAGCTGTAGCTCTTTTCTTCGTAGTGTAAGGATAGTACTCCTTGCCATTGTCAGTTCTCGTAGTCGCACCTAAAGAATCAATTATACCAGAAGTGGCTGCAAGTGCTGCTCCAGCACAGAGAGCAGTTGAGATACTCCTTCCTACAAGAGGTAATAGTCAAATCAGCCACTAATTTTCACGTTGTATCATAGTAACATCTGGCTTCTGCGCTAACAGACCCAAGGGTATAGAACACTGTCAATCAATAATGTCTTAATCAGCTAAATTTCCTTTTCGAACTCACGAGAGTTGCACTCACAATATTCTAAGCTTCAAGTTCACGCAAAGTTCATTTTGTACAGGGATTTCTATTGATATGTTGTCAATTGTGCATAGAAATGGCCTAGTCAAGTGGTTAGTGCACTCAGTAAGCAAGAGCAACATTATTATTCTGTGATGAACTTAGAATCGGCTCGACCCTATTTCTTTCAAAAACAAAATGAAGTGCCATGGCCGAAACGTAGTGGTCATGTTTAAGACATCTATGTGCTGAAAGCACATATAAATTTCTCAACGAATCAGCTTTATTAGAAAAAGTATCCTGTTTGTTTGTGGATTTAAAAGATTTATTAGGCATCCAAATAGAGTAGGTAAAGGAATTAATCAAAAGCCTTCACTGCAAACAAAGAACAAGCAGCTCGACAGAAGGATAAGATTTTCATAGATGCACCAGAAGGATAAGATTTTCATAGATGCACCAGCCATACGCCATTGAATGGCCAGCACAGAAAATTGGCATTGGCGCTGGATGTGTACTAAGAACGAACCAATCTGCAACATGTAACAATAGCTTTCTTCTCCTTTTTTCCTTTACCGCTTATAACTTTTCCCTTGACGTAATCAAATTTCAGCAAGTGCAACGATAGACTTATAAGTCCGGTAAAATCATGTAAATTTTAAGGGGTGTTGTCGGGTGGTTTTGGGTGGTGTGGGGGGGGGGGGGGGTGGGGGGGGGGTGATTACCTTTGTAACCTAGAATAGAAGCACCAGCAACAAATCCACCAACTGCTCCATTAACAAAGTCTCTTTTCACCCTATAGTGCTCCAAGATCTGTTCTACCCCTATATAGACTCCACCAATGGCAGCAAAGGTTGCCCCGTGGTTTCCCATCATTTTCAATGTCCGAATCAAACCAGGAAGAGCAACACTTCTCTCCACACGGGGTACATCATGCCAAGTGGCAACAATGGCACCCCAAAGAGTACCAGCAACTAGACCTGTTGTTGCACCTTTAAATGTTTTCATCCCTGGTGTTTCCTCATCTTCATAATACCTTAGCTCTGCAGCTTCATCCATGATTCTATCCGATCTTACTGCCAAAACACCAGCCAAAATAAAATTCAAAAAAGAATAAACATAATTGTAAAGGAAGAAAACATCTTTGCTGACAAGTTACACTTGAAGGAAGAAATCTAAATGCTCAAATAATGGAGAAATAGTTCATCGCAATCAAAATGTGTGAAGGAAAAAAACATCTTTGTCCATAAGAAGCAAAAGCTGAGAAATCTAAATGCTCACATAAACTTTGTTCTTCCAAGAAATGTATATTCATACATCACTCATAAAATTGAGTCTGCTCATATAGGTCTATAAAATACTTCCCCCGCCCTTTTTAATCTGCCTCAATTTTTTTCTAACCCATTATTTTCAATCACAAAGTTCTCCATCCGAACAATTCGAATAAGTACGTGATAGGACTGCTTAATAGTATTCCAAACTATATCTTTTATTTTTTGAGAATAACTATATCTTTTATTTTATATAACAGATCCAACATTTTTGTAATAGCCAACCTGCTTGCGTTCATTTCATTGCGCTTGAAACTAAACCACACTTTGATTTTCATAAAAAATACAATAAGGTTTTATCTTATCTAATCACCACATCACAAAATAGACAAGACTCTAGTTCCTTTAAAATGGAGCACATTGTTAGATGCTATAAGTCAATCGCAAACTAGTCGGGATAGGTACGAATACAAAAGATTCATTATGCTTTAGTCGGGTGCATATTATTCCAATATTAAATAATTACTTCTAACGCAAATTAGGATAGTCTAAGCTAGAAGTTATCTAAACCTCACACTAACTAAGGTTCTTTTTTTCTTTTCTTCCTTTTTTTTTTGGGTTTCACACCCGATGTCCGCTTAGGGGAATGACTGATTTTGATTCGCACCCGGAAGTCCCACTTGGGGGATAAGGTGCTCTCTACCAAACGCAACTCAATTCCAAGAGCTCGAAACCGAGACCTATTATTACGGATGCAAGATTACTTAACACCCCACCACAACCTTTCAAGCTAAAACACTAATGTGGTAAGGAATCGGCTTGTAATGTTTGGGTCTGGCTCAGGCTCAGGCGCAAGTCACAAGTTCAAACCTTGCCACAAATAAAACCTTGATATTTAAGCGGGGAACGGTAAAGGAGCAAACCCATTATCCACCTAGTTCCAAACTGTGTGCCATTGGCTCGGAATTCATAACCAGAACAAAAGGGCTCTTTGGAAAACAATAGACATAATATAGCAACATTTTTTTTTTGTTTTTCTATGACGGCAGTATCCAGGCCAGCCTTGAGCTGAGGGTCTACCAAAAACAGCTTCTCTATCTCTCACGAAGTAGGATAAGGTCTACGTACATCTCACCCTCCCCAAACCCCACTTGTATAGACATACTGGGTATGTTGTTGTTGATGTGGTATCCAGGCCAGCTTGCACACCTAGACTAATTCCACCGACTACCTGCTTCCACCAGCTACACTCGACTAACTCCATTGAGCACATGTCATCTCCCACCAGCAACACGTAACAGATAACTCTAATATAGCAACAATTAAGCTGTAATCTAAACAACTAAGTACCACACACATTCTAGATTCTATATCCATAAAATTTAGCTCCTAAAACATGACCTAAAGTAAAAGGAAATCTATCGCAAATTAAAATGAACTACAAAAAAATGTGATCAATTATACAGACCTAATGCAGCTCATATTCCATTCAATTCACGCCGGGCCAAAGATGGGCCGCACCCCTTTTGGGACCAATAGGTCACATGGAGACAACCTTATCAGTTGCTCCAACACTTTTATTTATTCCATTCAAATGATACAAGGTCAAATAAATTCTATAAAACCCTAGAATCGGATTACAGTTTATGCATTTTACTAAGAAAAAATAGAGAAAAAATAAAATAAAATTGAATAGAAATAAATAAATAAATAAAGTGCATTTAATTATAAGAAAAAATTTAGGAGATGAGCTAAGAGGACTTACAGAGTTAAAAATGGGCAGTGATCTGAGAGAGAAAAGGGAACGAGAGAAGATGAATTTTTGGAGTAGTAGATCAGTTTTGTGAGACTCCGGCCCAATATATTTCTTAATGGGCTTTACATGGCCTACTATAGTGGGAAAGTACAGGAGAGGCCACTTTCGCCAGTGATCTTTGGTTTGAGGCCATTTTTTTATTGATTTTATATGAAAGACCACTTCTTGGTACTTCAATCCGACACAAAGGTTGAAATTCAACTTCAGCCCACAAAGGTAGAAGTTTACGCATCTATGTCAAAAAGTTCAGTCCTTATGGATTGGAGTTGAACATCATAACTTAGGCATGAAGTTTAACCCACAAGGTTTGAACTTCAGCCCACAAAAATTAAAAATTCAAAAAGTGACATTTCATGTAAAGATAATAAAAAAGAGGTTTCAAATTAAATACCAGTGGTAAAAGTGGCTTGCGGGCAAAATTTTTACTTAAAATTGTGATCTGACTTTTCACAACTTTTGCATGCTCGTCGGAACTTTAAAATGAGGTTATTTTTGCAAAAAATCATTAATCATGGACAAACTTGAACAATATTATAGAAAGGACATTCATTGAATCTTTTTGGGAGGTTTACAAAAATACCCATCAAAATCAAAATATTTACACAGCTCTACCCATAAATTTCATATTTACAAGTCTTACCCATAAACTATTTACATGCCCTACTCATCTAGACTTGTATACTATCATTTATGCAGTATACCTTAAAGGTATACATCCATATCTAGACTTGTATACTACTTATGCAGTATACCTTAAAGGTATACACTCATAAGGTATAACAAATGTATACAGTAATAAATGGGTAAGTTGAGTAAATACTTTTAATTTAATTTTTAATGAGTAAGACTTATAAATACTTTGAATTTTATGGGTATATAGTGTAAAAAAAACTCATCTTCTTTCTACAATAGTTCAATTCATCTCTATACTTCAATAATCTCCAGACACGGGCATGTTATTTAACTTCTATACACACTTTAAAAAAATTGTTACACTATCAGGTCACATGAAAATTGATTATTGATATTTGTTCATAATAAGTGAAACTAGTAATCTGAAATATAAGTTAAATCCTACTAGTGATGGATATTTGATAATATCGAGGTAAAATAGGCATTCTGATTGGAGGTGAACTTAGATCAGTGAATGCAAGACGTGTATCTTTCTATACACATTAGCACTTGATTGATAACCATCTATGATGTCACTTCCTTTTGAACACCCCCCCCCCCCCCCCCCCCCCCATGTTGCAAGAGGAATCAAACGAAGGAAACAGAATGACCATTAAGCGTAGGGTCGGCAGATATAGGCTTCTCTTCTATTGAATAAGTGGACTCCCCCTTTGACTTGAGCATTGCATTGACTCTTCTTCGATAGCTTTCAAGCGCTGAACCCGATCCAATTCGTTTCGTAGTCGTAGCTTATTGAAGAAAAGAAGATATATGTCAAAGCAAATGGTGTGAAGGAAGTTGTTAACAGTTCAAGAACAATGCATAGGTTGTTGTGAGACTAGCTCAACAAGAATGCACATAAGTTGCATAATATTAGTGGCCATTCGTCGATAGAGCCCCATAAACATTAAACTACTTCATGAACAAGATGTTCTTACATTCATGATAATAAACAAAAGAGAGGACACTTAAAGAGTCCAGTGAACATTCTGAACAGAAGCATGATAACCTCCCTTAGAGTGGTCCAATTCCATGTGTTGAGCCATTCCTAGCTCACTAGAATACTGATTGTTAGCAGCCTGTGTCATTTGACCTAAGCCAAGATCAGGAGGCATCTCGTGCGAACTGCTGCTAGCTTCATTTCCTTTAAATACCAATGAAGGTCTTGAGAAGTGATTGGTAGGTGCACCATGGGAACTTGAAGGTTGTATGGTGTGTACCCCATGAATGTTAGCTAGACTCGAGGGTCGGTTCCTTGATTCCCAGGACCGATTTGACAGAAGAGAGAGAGCACCACTGGAGCCTGAGGCTCCAGGGAAACAGTCTCCTGAAGGAACACCAGGACCGGGATAGCTTGTCCTGGTGGCTGAACCTTGCAGAATGATCTCACTTGTAGCACTTTCAGAACTATTCAGCCAAGGACGTTGAAGGAACTTCCCTGATCCAGTAGACTGATGATCCCATCCTTGCGCGGATTCTCTAGTATTTGGCCATGAGCTCTCGTTGAGTTTCGGGGATGAGCTAAAGTCTAACAGAATGCTACTGGATCTGCTGCTATTATTTTCTATCAGTTAAGATCAAAATAACCAATGTCAGCATAAGGTTCCATCTTTTAAGTAAAGAAAAAGAAAAGAGCGTAATGTTCACATATTAATGCAAGTAAAGAGAGAAATGTGGAGGAATGCTATCAAACCAAATGTTGATGAAGAAAGACTCCCATAGTGTGCAGAGAAAAGAGATCCAGATGGAGGCTTTCTGCGCCGCTCATTATGGCATGCCAGGCGTCTGCGGCAACTCCTTTTTCCTTGGTCAAATTCTGGTAATTGATGGAACCTGGAAACAAAGTACCAAGAATCTATTAATTCCATGCAACAAGGCAGTTAACGACTAAGCATAAGATAAATCGGAATCATTGAGCTTGCTAACCTCATATAAGAAAAAATGGCTAGCCATTTTTCTAACCAATACATATGAAACTCTGTCACAAGTAGGAACAAAAGCATAACATACATGGTGAATTTGAGTATTCGAGAGGAAGAACTATACATGATTGTACAAAACTGACATAATACAGAAGCATTGTAGCTATGTTTGAGGAACAACATATGATTCTGCAATGCACATTCTTACTCAAAACATTCCCGAGTTCCACATATTATATCGCCTTCTTGATGGAAAGACCAAAATTTAGCTCGTATATGAGTTGATGGGATTAGTTAACTACTAAGCTTCCTCAATAGAAAAAAATGAGCACAGCTAGGACACTTCATGACTAACATCTCTTGTATCTCCCAATAAATAATGGGAGAGATGCCAGTAGTAGGGACTGAAGGTATTAGTTTGAGATCGTTGCCAAAAGCAAATGACTACTTCTGTAGTTATTAAACACCATCGTGATATCTAGCTCACCATTTTTGCAAATAATCATTCAGTTACCATGTAGAAAAGGGCTTCAGTGAGGTTCATTTGGGACGAAGAGAGAAGCAATATGTAATGGTAGGCTCCATAGACTCATAGAGGGATTTTTTTGCTTATGCCACAGCAAAGAGGTCGTCTTGAGTGGATACAAATAGAAACATGGAGTAATAATTTGGTGTCCTGCTCTTGGTGGTTTCTAATCATTCTGTTGTTCGATGCACTTGATTCTTGTGTTTAAGTCAATATTTTGTTTAAGCTCGAACATGTGAATGGAGTTTAACTAGAACGAAAACAACAGTTAACAACTTCCCTATTATAAATATGGTCCAGAATCACTGATGTTCATATTGTGCAGACAAAACTGCTCATTTCAATAACCGAAATGAACCTTAAAATTTTGCTCCATGAGTGTCATTTCTTTGTTTAGTAACACACTTACAAGCCACTCTGTTGCATCATTTATTATGCATCCACATTTGATTCTTTCATGTAGATATGTACACAGAATGCAGGTTGCTTTTCATCTTAACCACTCTTCTAGAACCTGCGTTGCATCAAGATCCTCGCAACCAACTTCATATATGCAGGAGTTGTAGGCATACTCATATTATTTCGTCCTGAACTCCACATAAAACGCCAAGTAATACTCAATTTAAACAACGGTCCATTTCTAACTCAGTAAGCACCATGAATTGATCCAGCCACATAAGGGAACAATCACACATCACTTAAAGGAACTGCCTTTATGAGACAAGAAGCAGAACTCAAACAACACTACAAGCAAGAAGCTATTTAAACAGATTCACAAAATCATATCTAAGCACATTAGATCAACTTAATGAGTATCAAAATGTTCTTGGATATAGGGGCTAAGAAAAGACGCGAGAATTAGCCAAAACAATATCTAGTAACTAGCCAAGCCAGACTAAATTATTAATAATCAGAACAATCCTCACAGCAAACAATAAACACGAGAATTTAACAAATCCAATATAGTCAATTGTCTCCCCCAAACTAGTATATAAGCAATTGTAAGTACAAAGGAGTAAGGACCACTAGTCCATAAGTCAATTAATCAAACATAAAGAAAAGAATATTGCCACCATAATTATATACTATAAACAGTAAGTGTACACACACTAACTGTGCAGCCATTGTATCCATCTATAGACATAGCTAACTAACTTATAGTAACAGTTATTTGAGCATTAATTTTTTACACTACTACATGTAAGCCTCTATAAAAACATAATCTTGAATATAAAGCACGTTACTTGCTACAACAGGTAAATGTAGCATAATTAAAAGTCAGTGTATATAACTTAAACTCGCCAAGAATATGAAGAATTAACTTAAACAGTGTATATAACTTAAACAGCTTCTATTAAAACGTAATCTTGAATATAAAGCACGTTACTTGCTACAACAGGTAAATATAACATGATAAACCGTCAGCGTATATAACTTAAACTCGCCAGGAATATGAAGAATTAACTTAAACAGTGTATATAACTTAAACATCTTCTATAAAAATGTAATCTTGAATATAAAGCACATTACTTGCTACAACAGGTAAATATAATATAATATAATAAACCGTCAGTGTATATAACTTAAACTCGACAGGAACATGAACTAAAACTGACCTGCTACATTGTTGACAAAACCTCTGTTCAAGACCACCAACAACAACAGTAGGAGACTTTGAATGCATACTACAAACTTTATGCCTAGAATAATAAGCCTTAGCATTACTCAGATCTACCTGACAACCTTCAACTTGACATCTAGGTGGCTGACCACCTTGCACCATCCCACTCCTACCCCTCTTGGACATCACTGGAGCCGGTGGCAGGTGGTCAGTTCCGGTCACCGGCAATGACACACTTTCCTTTTTGGCCTCAACTCCAATACCAACATTTCCAAAGTAGATTTTCTTGCCAAATTTTAAACCATTTAAAGAATCAGATGAACTTGAGTTACTAGAAGAAGAAACTGAACTTAGTTCCATTTCTGACGTCAAGTGCCTATTCATTACAACTTTATTGGAGTCATGTCATTATAAAAAGGTGGCAGTGGCATTCACATGAAAGAGACACAGTGACATGTACATTTTTATTACATATATATAGAAATAGATACTGTTTTAAGGGTAACTATTTTTTTTGTTGCACTTTAGCTTCCTCTCTCCTAATTTATGTGGCGATGTTTGGATTTCAAGAATCAATTTTTTTATTTCGGAATGTGATTGAAGACATAAAATCTTTAAGTTTGTTAAATAAACATTACATCTTTAAAATAACAACTGTGTATAAATTAATATGAGTCACCATAATTAATAATTCGAAATAAAAAGACATTGGAACAAATCAAGATTGAAAAGACTCGTCTGAACGCCACTGCATAAATTGAGACATGGGATAGTTTACCTCTTTTTTTTTTCTTTTTTTTTTTTTTTCTTTTTTTTTTTTTGGTTATCTCGATATGGGCATGTTAAATTTTGTGCATCCGAGTATACAGAGGTAAAAGAAAAAAGAACTACCAAATATTGTGCAATTGTAAGTAGTATTTATCTTTTAACTAAAGGTCTCAAATTTTTTAATAAGAGTCATTATTAGTAGGAACGTTTTACTTTTATATGAGATTATTTTGCGTGACTTTAAATTAGTCGAGAATAAATTAAATAACAGTAGAGTGGAAAAACAAAAGTAGAAAAGAGATAAGGTAAGTAAGATTTCTTCTTAGTTTAGGGGATAGTGAAAAAGTAGACAACTACCACCAAGTGTGATGTGGTGTAGCGGATGAGACTACTCCTCCCTTAACCAGAGGTCTCGGGTTCGAGCTCTGGGTATGGAAAAATCACTGGTAGGGAGCGCTTTCCACCGAATGGGGCCCTACGCGGCGCGAATCCGGATTAATCGGGGCTTCAATAAGAGTACCGAACACCGGATGGAAAACCAAAAAAAAGAAAAGAAAAAGTAGACAACTGACAATGGGCCATTATGCCAGCTTGGGAGGTTGTGTAGGGAACCTAGAAGCCCAGTTGTTTTGAAGAGACTGTCAAATAATGGAGGGGTGAACAGAGCTTTGCCTTTGGTTTGGCCCATTTTGAGTACTTTTTGGGGAGAGTTCACAGCAGCTTTACAACTCTGCTGCTTTTGGTGTCACTAACTTCCCAACTGCCATATGTTTTAAACACAATTATCTAATGTTTGATTCTTCATCATACTTACCAGCGAGGGGTGCAAAAACTAGCTATCGATAAGTATAACGGTGTCGGTATAATGTTATATCAGTTCGATAATGGTATTGATTTCTAATATCGATACAGTAACAATATCTATATATTGTTACCCTTACCGTACCGACAATCGATAAGATATTTTTTATTATTTTTATATATTTTTATATTATTTATTATTAGTAAATTAAGCTAACGTTTGGACATAGATTTGGTTGAAACTTGGGAATTTGAGTTGAAAAATAATTTTTGGAACTTAAAGTTGTGTTTGGACTTTGGACATAGAATTTACTTGAAAAAATAGTTGAAGTTTTTGTGAGTAGTTTTTCAAATTTCCCAAAAACTGTCCAAAAACAGCCTTGAGCACTTTTTGAGTTTTTGGACTTTTTGCGAGAAGTTTTGATGAAATAGTATAAACAAACAGTTTTTCTCCCAAAAAGTCTCAAAAAATGTCCCCAAAAACTATAAACAAACGGGACCTAAGTCTATTAAGTTTTAGTTTACAACTTTAATTTATAGGCTAAATTTAAACTATTATTGCTATTGATGAGGACGTTGAATATTGTATGGCTAAGTGAGCACGTCGAATTGACTAGTTTTATGTTAAGGGTCAATATAAGCAATCTCACACGTACAGAATTAAAATGTAACTATACAAACATAAGGTATTATGGAGTATTAAACTGGAGTTTGCAAGTAATACCTAGAAACTATACATTCATAAAGAATAATTAGTGCAAGTAACCAAAAAAATTAGAATGTCAGGGAAAATTAATTTATACTAAAATGCTATACTTTGTGCACTGTTTTGTTTATTACTCTTGGGTTCTAAAAAGTGTGAGATGGTTCTACAACTTTATAGTGTCATTTGATTAACAAATAAAACATTTAAAGACAACATAAGAAACATTTTCAAATTGATTTGTGCCATAGCTCTTGAGAGGTAAATTTCAGCCAAGTTAATATTTTCGTACATTATTCTTTGCATTAAAGAAGGGAAGCCTTAGAGCAATTGATTAAGTTTAAGGCCCCGCTAACACGAAGTGATGTAGACAGATTTTTCTTTATCGATGGTGATCGATCATGATATCCATGGCCTTGCTTCTTTTTCGGCCAAATCCTGATTTCGTTTTGCTTCTCTCGATCATTGACTTGAGCCTAATCGACTCGACTCTCCCCCGGCAACAGTGGAGGTTCTGTAGCACGTCATGAGCACGGGGCTAAGGGGCGGTTGAGCAACTCAAGCGAACCGCCTTACCTTATTCCAACACAGGGACAGAAGGGAGAGTCTTTGTATGACCTATAGGTCATGAGTTCAAGTCTTGGAAACGGCCACTAATGCTTGCATTAAATTGGACGGTGTACATCACATCTCTTGAGGTGGTGCCCTTCCCCGGAACTGCATAAACGCGGAATGCTTTGTACAGCGGACTGTCTTTCTTATACCCCAAAAGGTGGAAGAGAAGCATGTGTTCATACAAAAACATTCATAACTGGTTATGTGCTGTTTCTTTATTATAGTAAAGTGCTTTCTGGGAATTTGATGCAGTAAATTGTATGTGTCTGGGGAGTCTACATGAATGCTTCCAAAGCACACGCCATCTCTTGTTTAATATATATATATATATATATATATATATTATACTACTATGGTTGAACACTCCATAACATATGATTCCCAAAAAAAAAAAAACTAAAATGAAAAATTGGTTCAATCTTTCAATATTCAAAGTTTACGAGATCCAACTAATTCATATTGACGCTAAGTAGACCAACTAATGAAGCAACACGATCCGTATCAAAATATGATCCAGCTAATTCATATTCACACTAAGTAGACCAATTAAAGAAGTAACACGCTCCTTATTGAAAAGTTCTTACTTCCTAAAAAGGTAGAAAACCTGCCCCGTACAAGCAGGGGCGGAGCTAGACACTGGATCGAATATTTACACTGTGCAAATAGAATAAAAACGAGATTTTTTGGTAATATACACACTATTGAACCCCTTAAAACAAGGAAAATTACTAGTAAAGTGGTGAAGGGGGTTAAAAATTTACTTTAGGTCACGAGTTCAAATCCGAAATGTAACATTCTAGTATATTTTGAACCCCCTCCCGTTAACTTGTGGCTCGACCCCTGCATACAAGATAAAAACTCTGAGAAGTAACAACTGTTTTTAGGTTCCAAAGCTAGAGAAAATCTTCTCAGGTTCATCGCAATATTATGCTGATCGACGTTTTGACTTTCCGAAAGAGAGAATATAGAAGTCATGGTTTACTCCCTCAAGTTCTTGAATTCCAGTCTTCAGAGAACAAAGCATATACTGAGTTCAAATTAAACACCATCAAACTAATAAAATGTCTACTTTCCCATATAAGATCTTCCAACAGCATGTGATGGTAATTGTACAAAGAAATATAGTAAAAGTTGATACCAGTAGTTCCCTTCAGAACTTCGCGATACTCCCAAGTGCTTTCTTGAAAGAAAGTAAGGTAACTTGGTCGAAGTTCTTGATCATGCAAGATGCAACTCCGATCTCCTTCAAATACAGAAGGACGAGAGCAGCTGTATAAGAACATCTCAATCATCTCACAAACCCTTTCTTCCAACAAAAGTTAAATGGAGGTAACACAAACAGGCCTAAAATGGCCGAATATATTGCTAGTGTTTTTGCTTAAGTAGCATATGGCAGATTACTTCAGAAATATCGTTTCGATGAAAAGTAACACACAACCAACCTCATAAAACATGCAGAAACACTAAACTCTTATACTGCATTCTTCCTCTCACACAAAATTACCAAAATATTGACAGTGTCATCTTAGTTTTCATGTAAAGTAGCAACCACTTCAAATTATCTCGGACCCTTACACTAAACTTCAGCTCAAGAAGATTCTCTAGAAGTTTAACCATCAAATACTTTCCTCCACTAATACAAACACACAGTAGAAATCATTTCCCGTCATCTCTGATGCAAGGGTCAGAAAAGGGAGAAACAAATATACACTGGATAAAATTTAGCTCAAGAAGCATTTTCAAGAGATTTCACCCTCGCATTACTTTCTTCCAATTATACAAAAGCTAAAAAGTACTAAACAATGACAATGTCAGCTAAGTTTTCAAGTAAAGTTGCAAGTTGCAACCACTATACGTCATCCCGGATGGAAGGGCCAGAAAGGGGAGAAACAAATACAAAGTGGATAAACATTCTGGCACCATTAGGTGCCGTGTTTAGATTTGAATCAGACCAGATTTGTATTTTGGCTGAACCATATCCAATGACTGTCAGAAGACTAGGATCAACAGAATAGCAGTTATGCCAAGAATATTTGCTCCTCGAATAGATTTGAGTTTCAAGCAGAACTCTGATCCCACAAGTTCAAGTTCTTCAGCACAACAGCTTCCACACAAGGTATAAACGAATCAGAACCTTCATGAATCATGTCTTAAAAACAGAAGCTTGTGAATGATCCTGTTCTCAGATATTACATTGCAATATAAGGTGCACAAAGATTTCAGGAAGCAAAACAATAGGATCATACAGATTGACAAGATCAAAGATGGCATTCATGGTTTTATCAGGAAAACACTGCTTCCAGTTTTCACACAGTGATAAAAGCAAAAGTATTATGATACTAACTCAACTTCCAATAAGCACGTTCCCTGAATTCTTTAAACTGAAGTGTGGCCTTCTTTCAGCTTCACTCACCAGCTCATCCATGCTGTACGATTTCGTTCTTCTTCATTTGCAGTTATCCACCATACTCATGCTTGTTGGGTACTTGCATTTAAATAATAATTATGAGAACTGCTAGGTGAAAAAAGAGCACTTTACATTCAAACTGGAAGTAGCAAAAGATACAGTTAAGGAGAAATGTCATTCCGGATTTGATAAGACATGCAAAATGAGAGAACTGGCGAAGAGATTTAGCAGCAGTACATTAAGCAAGACTAAAACTGGCTGCAGAAATCTTCACAATATTCAATTCTCAATAAACAAAAAATTTTAACAGTACTGAAATAAAAGGCACATGTGAATCATCATAAGTCAGTTATCGATCACAAAGAGGACCATTCATCTGCATTCCACACCAACTTCGGCAGCTCGTCTAGGCTTGTTTTTCCTTCTGCTCCCGATTGGTCTGAATCCAACCGGCTTTATTAAGTCATTGGAGTTAATTTTAGTTCCTACCACATTCTCCTCTTTCACTATATCTTTATTTTCCATGACTTGAGAAGGTCTTTTCCTCTTCTTTCCATCCTCAGTTGCTTGGTTCTTGATATCTTTATTCAAGACGGTATCTTTTGTAATCTCACTGCCATCTTCATCCTCCACTACATTCTCAGCTTCTTCTACTTCCTCCTCTATTTCACCCCTTGGTTTCAGTGGTCTTCCCCTTCTCCGCACGGGCATTTTCTCTTCTTCACCACTTACAGGTCCATCACGAACTGTTTGCTTCTTTCCTTTTCCTTTTCCTTTACCCATTATCCAAATAAGGAAACTTTAGTGATAAAGATTTCTGCAAAAGATCTGAGCTTTAGATGCATTAAACTAGTATCAAGCACCCCAATTAAAACTAAAACGTCTTATGAATAATATGAAAAGAACATCAATGCATTAGAGAGAATCAACACAATTTCAGCTCATTAAACAAGTTCTGATAAAGAAGATCCCAGTTGAAGCCTTTCACCGATAAGAACAATAAAGATAACAACTTTACTTCTACAAAATCCTATCCGCAAAACTCAAAAGTCAAACATGAACAAAAGCAAACAAACTGATAAATGATATTTGTCAATAACAAACAAAACTACATCTTTACACTCAACTCTTATGTTAAAACAGGATAAGTAACACTGAAAACTATTACTAACAAGAATCCTTCATAAATTTTCAAATACAATAACTCAAACAAACTAAAGCCACTAGGAACAAAAAACTTACAATAAGCTAAACATATAAAATCACTAAAAAGAAACACATTACTTCACCATATCACACATACAGTAAACAACCAATAAAAAGAAAAAAAAGCACATGCCTGAGGCCATATTCATTAAAGGATAAATAAATCAATACGGGATTTTTACACTGCCTGAACAGTAGCTAGACCGCTCAAACAAAATTAGCAACTTTGTTACATTCCACATCTAATATATGCATAATAACTATATAATCAATGTATCATAGCTATGGCGGCTATTTATGTAAAGTTCTCAATCAATAATACTAACCACACAATAAAAATAACCCATTGTAGCTTCACAAACATCAACTAACAACAACAACAATGATAATATACCCAATGTGATCCCACAAGTGGGGTCTCGGGAGGGTGAGGTGTACGCGGTAACTTACCCTTACTTCGACTGAGGTAGAGAGGACATACATCAACTAACATAGACACTAAATCATATAAAGATTGAATCTTTGGAAGAAAAAAAAAACACATGCTTGAGGCCATATTCATTAAAGGGTACACAAATCAATAAGTGAGTTACATTGCTTGAACAGTAGCTAGGTCGCTTAAACAAAAATAGCAACTTTTGTTATATTCCAGTATAATAAGTGTATAATCTATGTATCCGAGCTATAATGGCTATTTATGCAAACTTCCCAATCAATAATACTAGCCACACAATAAAAATAACCCATTGTAACTTCACATACATCAACTAACAACAAGAACAACAATATACCCAATATGATTCCACAAGTGGGGTATCGGGATGGTGAGGTGTACGCAGACCTTACCCGAGATAGAGAGGACATACATCAACTAACAAAGACACTAAATCATATAAAGATTGAAACTTTAAAATAACCCACAAGCAAAATATTGTAAAGCTATTTGTTATGATACTATTTAAACAGAAACATACCAAATGAAGCTGATTTTTTCAAGAAATAGCCACCATTTCCATTCTTTGACCAAAAAAACCACACCCCTTAAAATCTAAAATACCAATATTCAAGAAGTGCCTTTTTGTATTAAAGGTTGAATCTTGGAACTTAAATATATAGTACTTATTACTAATATTTAAGAAAAAAGAATTGATCTTTGAGAAAATATTAAGAGATGTGGCAATGAGCTGAGCAGAGGCAAAGCTACAGAGGACTAAAGAAAAATGAGATAGTAGTAATAGTATAGTACAAAATGTTGAAAAAGAATATTTTTTACTAATTAATATAATGGGGTGTTAGGGAAATTAGGTTAAAGTATGTAGGAAAGACTTAAGTCGAGCGTCTATTGGAAATAATTTTTCTATATTCCGCTCAAAGTAGAGGTAAGTAGGGGCGGACTTAGGCTTAGTGAACCCTTTGCGGGAAAGTTACATTGTATCAGTGGCGGATGTAGAGTAGCGGTACTGGGTTCGGCAGAACTCGATAGATTTTGTGCGAGGTGTATTTGTGTTAAAAAAAAATTATTAAATATGTACAAAAATCAAGTTGAAAATCCAGTAACTTTCACTTAAATCGTTATACTAAAATTTAGAACCCACTAGGTTTAAATTCTAGATCCGCCTCTGTATTGTGTAGATAGGTGGTAATAAATTTTATGTTAACTTATTTATATTTTGATATCCCTTAGCAAAAATTTTTGGATTCTTCACTGAAGGTAAAGTCTGTATGTATCTCACTTTCGATGTATCCACTTATGGGATCAAACTAATATTTTTATGGGCGTGAAGAAGCTAAAGGCGACAACTAATTTGGGACGGAGGGAGTATAGAAAGAATCTTTTACGGTTAAAAAAAAAACAAAAAAACAAGGGAAATGTTGGTTAATGGGAAAATAGAAGGACAAGAATATTTGGAATTAGAAAAAAGATTGAATCAATTAATAGGTGTAGTTAATTAAGTAGGGAAGGGTTAAAGTACTCTATGTAGTTTAATGAGGAAACATATTAATGAATATCTCGAGGGTTTAATTAATGTTTTATTAGTGGAAAAGCTCAGTTAAGTTGAACTTAGATGAACAACTAGTTAACTAAATGCTTCATAGTAAAAGTCTAATATATATTTAGAATGGCATGCAAGCATGATCAAGAAAACCAAACTCAAAAGTTAGTAATTGTTAAACTTTTTTTACCAAAAAAAAATACGACACGATGGATGATAACTTTTAACTAGAGATCCCAGGTTAAAACCGACTAGATAGTATTTAGTCCTTAAAGAGCCCTACGACCTGCAATGCATGAAGGTGAAACATTTGGATCATTGAATTCCAAATATTTTTTTTAAAAAAAAAAAAACAAGATTATTTTGGTTCTTGGAAGAATTTGATAAAGGGTAAATAAAGTCACACTTTGACATGTTTTGTGGTAAACCATCTTGGATACTTAACCTAGTTATATAATGGAATTATTTAGTTATGTTTCTTGCTCTCCTATTAACTTTGAAATAGAAAGAAACAAGGACTCTTATGTTTGAGTTCAATGTTGGCTTGTTAATGACAACTTTATTTTCACATACTTTTACCTATGACAATCGAATGGAGTTAAACGTTGGTAGAGGCGGATTTAGGATTTGAACCTTATGGATTCTAAGTTTTAGGGTAATAATATTAAGTACAAATTACTGATTCTCCACTTAATTTTTGTACATATTTAATGATTTTTTTAATACAAATACACTGCATGCGTAAAATCTACGTCCTTGTACTATACATCCGCCCCTGTGTTGGCACTCTTCCTTATATATTCCATAAACAAACTATATTCCAAGTTCCAACCATAGAACAGTATCACCTTTATATAAAATATTACAGTCTTATGCAAACGGATTAAAATATTCTCACTCTTCATATGGTATAAAGAATAGTAACTTCACAAACTATTGTTTAATGAAATGTAAAACTGCACCCTTGTATTTATTAATTTTAAACAAATATTGACTGATCAAGAAAAATATTATGCATGTAAACTCGTTGTATTTCTCGTTTAATTATTGCAGTAAAATATGGTTTGAAGAAATCTGAAACAGTAATTTTGTCACAATGACTTTTACACAAAGATTAAAATATAATTAAGCATCAATGAACGTGGTGAATGGTAAGTACATATCTATCTTTAATTAGTTGAACTGAATTCGAGTTTTGAAAATAATGTCAAATTTGATAAGTAGCTTTTACCGCTCTCTTCTCTAATGTGTAATTTCATGTACGATCATGATTAGTTGGACTTTAATATGGCAATAAATAGTAAACAAAAATGGTTACAATATGATTAGCAGTAAATATTCTTTAGGTATTTGAATCCCGAGATCCAATTAAGTTATACACAAAGATCGAAATCTGAAGTTGAAATGACACTCTCACTGTTGGGCTGTGTGCTATGGGCAAAGTCCCACATGTTGTGCTGCTTACTCCAGAAGTGTTGACTAGAGAATGGAGAGTCAAAAGGGAATATGGGCCACTTACAGACCACTTTTACGTAAAAATTTCGCCCAGCAGCTATTTTTAACACTGGTATTTAGTTTGAGGCTATTATTTTCTTTGGTCTTACACTAGAGGCCATTTTTGGGCCTTTACTAAATAAATGTTGACTTAAGTTCTAATAGTTGACTGAAGTTCAGTCCATACGGCCCCTGGACTGAAGTTCCATCTCTTAAGGACTGAACTTTCAGTCCATATGGCCATGGACTGAACTTCCATCTTAAGGACTGGACTGAATTTCAGTCCATATGGCCGTAGATTGAAGTTCAATCTTTAAGGACTGAACTTCAATCCGGCCTCTGGACTGAAGTTCTATCTCTTTAAGCAAAAGTGGCCACAAACTAAATATTTTGGTATTAGTGGCATGTGCCTTAAGACCAGTGGCAAAAGTGGCCTTTCGTACACTTAGCCCCACTTTTACCACTAATATTTGGTGTGAAGCCATTTTTTTTATTAATTTTACACGAGAGACCATTTTTTGGAACTTCAATCTTTGTGGGCTGAAGTTCAAACCTTGTGGATTGAACTTCATGCCTAAGTTATGAAGTCCCACTTCAATCCGTAAGGGCTGAAGTTGAACTTCAACTCTTATGAGCTGAAGTTGAACTTCAACCCTTGTGGGCTAAACTTGTGTGAAGTTCAATCCACAAGGATTGAAGTTCCAAAAAGCGGCCTCTCATGTAAAACTACTAAAAAAATGACCTCAAACTCAAGACTACTGGTAAAAGTGGCTATTCCTGCACTTTGCCCTTTTAAGTCCAGTCAAATCAGAAATTGAGCTTAACCCCCGTTCATCTTATAATCAAGGTGTTTGCTGCAAATAAACTGTTAGATCATGCTATTGATGTTGTTAAGCTGGCCAAGAATTAAGCCAGATGTTGTAGAAGCATATAATAAGAATTTGAAAGAAATGTTGAAAAAACAGATCAATTCTTGTGCTGCAACATAAAGTGTATAGTTGCTAATTTGCTATCTCTAAAGAACGTGCTCAGTAGGGTGTTCATGGGCCAGTTTGAGTCGATTTTCCTCTAAAAGAAAACCAAACAAGTTAATTCAATTTTTCAAATACTTAAACCACGACCAACTCAATTAAGTCGGTTTTCACTTGTTTTGTAACTTCCTTAAAGATTATAGTGAATGTTGATTCTAAAATCTGAAGTTTCCTGATACCAACAGCCTGTTACCGCTACATTTGGAGGAGCCTAACATACCGTATTAGACATCACATAGAGCCTATTTGGGTGAGCTTATTATAAGTAACTTATAAGTCATACGTTATTTATAAGCTACTTTTGCTTATTTTAAGCACAAAAGTGCTTACAAACATACTGCCTTTTGAGTTACCAAATGGCCCTGGACTGAAGTTCAATCTTTAAGGACTGAACTTCAGTCAACATGGCCATGGACTGAAGTTCTGTGTTTAAGGACTGAACTTCAATCCGGCCCCAGGACTGAAGTTCTATCTTTTAAGTGAAAGTGGCTACAAGCTAAATATTTTGGTATTAGTGGCATGTGCCCAAAGACCAGTGGCAAAAGTGGTCTTTCATGCACTTTCCCCCTGCTTACTACAGAAGTGTTGATTAAGACTGCAGACTCAAAGGGATATGGGCCTATTTAAGGAGAAACTGGGCTTAAGCCCAATTCATCCTATACATGGCCGATTTGCATAAATATGACAAAAATTCTCACCGGGTGCTCTCCATGAGTAATGATTTTGTAAGATCGCACGAATTTAATACTATTTTAGCAAAATATCATTATGTTGGTATGGGGTCAGGACTTTATACTTCATGTTGGTACGGTGTCAGAACTTTAAGGCACAAATTTATAAATATTGGCACGGGGCCCAGACTTCAAGGGCAAACGTTGTCTTGTCATCACTTCAAATTATATGGCGAGAATATAGGAAAAATTGAAAGGAACAAGTCATAGCCTTTTGTCAACACTTAGATCAAGTGTTGCCTTTTGCCAACACTGGAATATATAAATACTGGTACTTGGTATACTGCTATAGTACTACTTACTTCTTTGGGTTATTGCCTTTCCTTGTCTACTATGGAGTCCATGCATGGAAGAAAGTTATTTTTTGCCATATTTATGTATGTGTTTTATTCCGTCCCAAATGAGTATCTACATTTCCTTTTTAGTTTGTCCCAAAAATAGTATATTTTTAATTCTTTAATTCCAAGATTTATTTTGGACCACAAAATTTAAAGGTACCGGCCCACATTACACACAACATTAATTTTAAACCACATCATTCAAAAGTCTTCCCTATTTTCTTAATATTTGCATCAATTCAAACCCAGACACTCATTTTGGAATAAAGGGAGTAGTATTTCGTGTGGGAACTATAAAAAAAAGGTCAAATATACTCCTTTACTATCAGAAATTATTTGAAAGTACCCTATGTTTGACTATTCGGTCATTCCTACCCTTATTGCGCTCAAATATATCATAATGCTAACGGAGGGGACACATGGCAGCTTGAGAGCTAAAACTCAACCCTAAATAGGGGTGTCAATGATTTTCTGAAAACCGACATAATCGACCAAACCGAACCATACCAAACTGAATTTTAGGTTTTATAATAAAACCGTAGGTTGTTATGCAAAATCATAATTGTACCGATTATTAGTATGATTTTTTATTTTATAAAAAGAAATTGAAAAATTATCGAACCGAGCCGAATAAATTTATATGCATAAAATATACTTTATATATGACACTTATATGAATAACTATATATAATTTAATTAAGTCTAAATTAAAACAACAAATCATAAATTTGTTCACCCTTAATCCTTGTGGTGAAATCAATATGCACAACATCCCAACCTACTCTAATAGTACTAGTACTACTACTTCTAAAAGTTGAAACTAGCATGCTTCAATAATGTAGTGCTTTCGCCAGATTTAGATTCCAAAATCTTTTAAATCTAGTTTTTACAGAAGTAACATAGTTTATTGTAGAATGTTTTTGCGGTTCATTTGTGTTCGTCTTGCAAATTTTGTTCGCTTAAGGTGAAGGTTTAATTTCATTTTAAATTCATGCCGACTTATGTTTATTTTGAACTTTGATTTAATATAGAAATAGAAAGTGAACGAAAATGAGTGCAAGTGTAACAATCAAAATAACGTAATAATTGCCTAGATTTTTGTTTATTCATTCTTACCTACTCTCTCATAATGCTGTTTCAAGACTTGATATTAAAAGTATTTCACTATCACGTATTTCAAAGACTTTTGTCTCTAATATTGTTTACTTAAGCCAAATGACATTTATATTTTACTTTAGTCACTAGAATCATATGAGTTTTACAATGAAAGTGATACACATTTTTCAATTTTGTTGCTTTGTATGCCAAAATACAATTTTGTTGATGTGGTAGTTTTAGACAATAATTTTTAAAATATACCAAAAATTAACTGAACCATACCGAAACCGAAGAGAAACCGATATGATTGGGATGGTTTCGAAAATTCAAATTTTGGTTATACATACTATAATAATTGAAAAATGGTATGGTATAAAAAGTTTGAAAAAATCGACTGAACCAAACTATTGACACCTCTAACCCCAAACAAAATACCCGATCCCACCCCAAATTCAACCCAATGTCCGACCATTCCCCCAATTAAAATACCCGATCGCCTTTTGAAGTTTTTTGTTTTTCGTTCTTTTATTGATAGAGTGTGCTTACAGTGGTAGTGGCCATGGAACTTAGAATCTTTTGTTATATGTAGGGTGTTAAAATTGAGCGATGAAAGCTTGAACCGCCCAGCATGCTCAAGTTTGGACGGGTTTGTGACCTGTCTATTTATTAACTTAGTCTATTTTGACCTACCCAGTTTAACACATTAGACCCACCGCAAAAGAAATTGTCAAAATACTTGTAAATTTTTTTGATATATGACAAAATAAAGAGAGAAAAAATTATTCTTAATTTTGTTAGGCAATTAGACAAATCTTAAAAATAAAAATAAAGATAAAAAAATTAAAGCTTAATAAGTATTTGGCGGGTTGAGTTTGACCCGTTATTTAGCCCATTTTAACCTAACTTATCTCAACCCAAATAACATTAGGGCGGATAAGTTGTTGACTTGCCCAATTATTCATTCAACCTATTTCAACCCAACCCGTCTTTTTGACACTCCTAGTTATACGCATGTAAGAGTCAAATTAGAAATGAAATTAAGAAACTATGGTGGGTTGGGGTAAAAAAAGTTGAATGGGTGATTAAAGTGAATCAGGGGTATAAGAATTTTAGTTTAAGTACTAACTATTTACACGTGGCAACCATGGAAAATAACGAGATTTTAATCGTCTTTAGAAGGTCTTGGGTTGAAATGGGGATGAGTTATAAAATGATGGATCCGGGTATTTTATTTGTGGTTTGGTTTTAGCTCCTAGAATGTCGCGTGCCTTAGATGTGTGCAAAATTGAACCGGTACTGATAGCCGAACCGTTACCGCTATCGATAAGCATAACGGTATCGATATAACAGTTATTGGTTCGGTAATAGTACTAATTTCCAATTTCCAATACCGATAAGATATCGGTACGGTAACGGTTCCTATATCTCTTTACCATTACCGTACCGATAACCGATAAGGTTTTTTTTATAATAATTTTTATATATTTTAGTTAATTTATTATTAGTATATTAAGTCATTTAACTCTTAATTTACAACATTAACTTATAGGTTAAACTTCAGTTATTATTAATTTATTATTATTATTATTATTATTTTGTGGTTATATGTCAATACTCATACACTTTAATTAATGCGTCCGGCCTATTTTATAATTAATTTTGCTTTATCGGATCATTGATCACACTTTTTTATTTTTTCTTTTTCTATTTCATTATTTTGTGTTATGTCAGCATATTGTTAACACTTGTTGATTGCACTTGTTTACTTAGTTTGTGTAGATGGTTTGTCTATTACTTTAGTGGTTATTCATATTAATTAAAAAATATTACCTATTGACAACCATCCACCAAGAATTCGCGTATTACTTCGGTGTACCAGTTACCGAACCGTTAACGACCGAACCGCTAAGAACCGATAACCGATAGCTTATTGGTACGGTATTGGTTTTATATAATTACATACCGTTAACTGATATACCGTTACCGATAAGCTCAAACCCGAACCGTACCGCCCTATGAACATCCGTAGTGTGCCTACTCTGTTAGCATCATGGGTATACTTGTCCTCGAAAGTTACTAGTATTGAAGTTTTCTCCCCCTCAACAAAAGTTTTACACAATTGGCTGCAACTCATTTTGTATATGGGAAAAAATGATGCCCTTGTATAACCTAGGAGTAATTTTTTCAAGGAAAGAGGTTAAGGGCAAGTGTTATTTATCTATTAGGAGTTTAAGGCAATTTAGTGGAGAGTGAAAAGAGATCCAGGGCAAGTGTTGCCTTTCCAAGTCTTCAAAGCAATTTAGTTGGGAGATGAGGCTGAAGGGGCCAAGGCAAGTGTTGACCTAGTTTTCAAGATTTCAAAGCAATTTAGCTGGACACGGAGGGAAGGGGTCGATGGCAAGTGTTGCCCCGCCAAAATTTCAAAGCAATTTAGTTGAGAGATAAGCATGAAGGGTCGAGGCAAATGTTGCCTATTTGCTAAGATTTCATGGCAATTTAGTTGGAGAGGGGAGAAGGGTTCGAGGGCAAGTGTTGTCCTGCAAGCTTTGAGATAGTTTGGTTAGGAGATGGGGGTGAGGGGGTCGAGGACAAGTATTACCTATTTGTCAAGATTTCAAGACAATTTAGTTAGAGGGGGAGGGGTCGATGGCAAGTGGGCCGGGCCAAAACTTCAAGGCATTTTAGCTCGTATCTTAGTTTTGAATTCGAATAGAAGGAAAAAATATGGAGAGAGGGGGAGAATGTGCGTCAGTAATTAGCTCTTGAGTGATATTTTCGTCGAAAATTTGTTCATATTGCCATCATGTTAAGTGAAATCAAATATGCAAACTACTCGTTCCATCATTTTTTCCTAGTTTTATTGGAGTATGACACAATATAGAGAGAGTTTGATAATGATTTGCAGAAGGTCCAAAAGTCTTGGGATTGGCTTGACATTAGGCCCAACAAAAATCTGAAACATGAAACATCTTGATTTCTTTTCAGGGTTATAGTGATTAGTCATAGACAAAAATCTTAGTACAGAGAACCATATACAGCCATATGATCACAACTTACAAGATCATCATAGTACTTGATAACCTTGATTGGTCACAATTCTCCTTATGCACACCTGAGAACCATTTAACATATATAGCATGAATGAAGTACTTAAAGTTTTTGCATGATACTATTTGTGTTTTGAATTTGTAGTTTGTAAAATACATTTTATGGCAAGTTAGCTTATGCTAACACTAACTGCAAACTGAAAAAAATGTCAAACTGATGTTGTTGTCGTGCCATTGTAACTGATTTGAGATGGGAAATGAGTATCGTCGAAGCTTTCTACAACGAAAACTTCATCTTCGTGTAGGGTGAATGGATCATTAGGAGATGAAATGTTTGTAGTTTGTGTCTCCAAGAGGCTCCTTGTTGTCTTTTGTTGTTGATCAAATAGTTCCTTCAATTGTTTTCCTTGTTCTTCAATCCTCATTTGTAACTTTCGTTGAATCTTGCAAAACAAACACAATAGGATCAGAATTCAATGTGGTATTCACAGTAACATTTTCAGCTGTAAGCATGCTAGAAGTGGCTCTATTTATGTTCTTGAGTGTACTAAATATACCTCTAGTTGCTCGTGAAGACGCTTCTGGACTTCTAGTTGCATGTGTAGTGCTTCCTTGATTTGCATACCTCTGAAAAGAAATCTGGATTATGTTCATTTTCCAGCTAAATTATCGCGAAAACAGGTTAAAGAAGTTGCAAAGAACATACGTTTTGCTATCGATCTGTGTCACATCATTCGGGCTATCTATTTTATCAGATTTCCCTGCATCATAGAAAGGAGAAACTCTCATTGGAGACTCAAAATACAAACAAGCATAATGTTCTGATAAGAGCAATGATTTGTCCTTGATAAACATGAAGCTTATTTGAAATCAAACGTACCTTCTGTCGATTCAGGGATGGACTTTGCAGTTCGATATTTCTACAAACGAATAATCAAAACAAGAAGAAAACATTTGCTTCAGAATTTTGTAAAAATACCAATAAGTGTTCCTAGAAAGTTTCTTTTTCTTTTATACAAGTACCTGCAAATGACTTTTGACATGAAAAATGGTTAAGCCTTCTGAATCCATCAGCTTTAGTATTGCCTTTGGCGTCGCCTCTGACAGATGAAGCGGAGAAACAATTAATCCATAGCCAAAATGATCACCTCCATAGAAACAAAACTGAAAAGATCTACAAGGGATGTGTAAATTACTTACTGTCTGCTCCTCCAAGACGATTTACACATTCAACAAATCGATCGTGGAGATCTTCATTCCACCTGATTCGCGTCTTATTGGATAATGATCCTCCAGAACATCCAGAGTTATTAAAATTATAAGTTGATTGACTTCCAGAGGGTACTTCAGATTGTTGCCTTGTATGTACCAAGTTAAAATGACACAGATTTTGGGATAGCTGCAGGAACATAACAACAATCAGGAAACTGCTGTTCAAATGTTTGATATCGAAATTATTGAATTGAACCAAAACATGAAACTAAAGAGATTAAAAACTACTTACACTATAGTCTTGATTTCCAAGAAAAGGCATCGAAGGTTGCCCGTTTGAAGTATCAAAATCTTTGAGCAACTTACTCTTAAGAAGCAATATTCTCTCTTTTTCTGCTAGATTGCAAAAAGTACTTCCATAGGGTCCTTCAGGGCTAAGGGGTTGACTACTTGAGAATTGTGATCTGATAAATGATGGCACTGAAACGTTGGAAAAATCGGGGTCAGCTCGTGCTTGTGCTGGTGAATCAACCAAGAAGCCATTTCCACATTGTTGAGGATCATGATTCTTGGACAGTTGATAAGTATTGTCCTGATATTCATACTGTGTTAATCCCAAGTATCTTTCTGTTGCAAAAAAGGCTGAAGGTGGTGACTCGATACGACTTATAATATTTCTTGATGATGAATCAACAAGACAGCCAGTTTGTGCAGAAGTTTCAGGCTGAAAACAAAATCCCACATATGGTGAAGCTTTCTGTTGATCAATCTGTTGAAATTCTAAGTTATATTCACTTGCAAACTCATAGTTCTGAGGAATACTCATTTTTCTCAATGACTTGTTATGACACTGCAACTTCTAGGCTTCTATCTATGTATACAAATATCAAAGGACAGGTTGATTCAGTCTTAATGTTTCAAGAAACAAACTGCATTCGAATCGAAAACTTCTGATATCGATCGATAAACGTGTGCAAGAATGTAGATTCAGATACAATATGTAGATGCAGTACTATTTAATTTCAAGACTGCTACTATAGTTAATTTTTTTTTTCTTATATGCTCAATGACTCCATACACATGATATAAGAATCTGAATATGTCAACAGGTTAATGCCAACTATTTTAATATTCTGTCATATAGATAAGAACTGAACAAACTCTATGACAAGACCAAAGCCAAAAAATTTACTAGTTTACTAGCAAAAAATAATAAAATTGTCATACAAGGTGATGAACTATTACTAAATAAGTATCCTCTTACAGCTTGTTTGGATGGTTGTAACTCATGGTATGGTATTGTATTGTTACCATGTGTGCGACGTTTGTTTTGATTGTTTCTCTAATTAACATTGTATGGTATCGTTAAATCTATGGTTATGTAACCATGAAAACTGTCACTTTATGTAACGACCGATTTGGTGGTATAGCGTCGTTACCTATTTTTCTTACCCATCATGCCCTCACTTATTATTTAATATTTTTATTTTACCCTTTGCCTTATTTTCAATTATTAAACCACGGTAAACAATACAGTCTATCCAAACGTTGTACAACACAATACGATACAGTACTATACGATACAATACAATACAACACATTATGAAACGATGGGTAACAACCATCCAAATGGAGTGTTGGTCTTCTCTCCAATCTTCTTCTCAAATTATAAAAATGAAAAGAGAAAAAGACACTGAACTTCTATAAAAGGAGAGGGGAATATATTGGCCTTATTAAACAATTCATGTTAGCAGCATTAAGATGAAAATAAGAATATAATTTATGGTGGCATATGTCAACATAATAACTCATGTGGAATGGCATATATCCCACTAATACTCTATTAAGCCTAATTATATTCTTCATAATGTTGGGGATTGAATATTTGAATTCCTAAACTGGACAGGAAATTACCTAGAAGGCTCACTAATCACACTTGCACTATGTAATTATTTAGTTACAATATATACTAATTCCTGAGGGGCCAAACTACCGTAGGGAAAGGGGGTTACGGGACACTGCTTCATCAAATTTTTTTACTGGATATATATATTTAAAAATGAAAATCTACATTATATTATTACAAATATGAAGTATGACACTGCTTGAACTAAAGCGTCTTGGTGATGCAGTGGTTGCATGCGCGCCCATCTATCGCGAAGCTTAGATGACAATGACAATGCAAAAACATATATTCACACTGTTTAGGGTATATAATTTAAGTTAAAAACATTGCATGCATAAATAAGTAGGGTTTACCAGCTGGTAACTTTATATGTGGCGAAGCTTAATTTCTTCTTCGAGTGCTCTCAAAATCCGAAACATGTCATCCATGGTGGAACGGAGGAGTAGTGTACAAGAAAAAAAATACAAAACGTGAATCCTTAGACTGATTCTCCACATAGTATTGAACAAAAACCAAAAAACAAGAAAGGCACCTTGTGTTCTCATAATTGTTCCAATTTTTGATTAATTAATAGCTGACATTTATAGTAATATCCGAAATCCTCTCCAGGCTACGTTGCTTCTCCCTTCTTTGAAAAACAAGATTATTGTGGGGTTAGAGCGAGTTAATTTCATGGATCGTCACTCAACTTTTTTTTTAATTTGTAACTGAAGGATATAAATATGCATATATCAACAAATATATACTAAATAGATTGTTTAAACATAAACCGAGAACTTACTTCTTATTCTCGTAAGCGGAAGCGGTGGAATCTTGTACCGTGGCTGGAATTACAGGCCGTCGGTAGTTGTCTTGACGGATCAACCCTTTATCCACAGTCTAAACACCTAGTTATTTGTGAGAGAGATAGGAAGAACAATAGAGAAATCTATATTTTTATCTGAGCATATTACTACTGTATTTATAACTGTATAATACAGTAGGACTCTATGCACTCTTTTATTAAGATAAATCCGACAGTAAACAAAAGTAAGTTAATTCTATCAATACTTTCAGATTTTTGGATTTGTTAGTGCATTTTCTTGCGCCAATCCATACATGCAGCAACTTGCACTGGATTAAGACATGCACAAATGGAGCTACATGATCCGTTTGAAGGACTCATATAGTCGATCTTAATTGAATTCATGTATAGTCGACCTTAACTTATTTAGTTTCAGTGTCTATGATCTAGTACGACTGAGAATAGAAAAAATAATTTCATAGAATCGACTGAGTTTCAATTAAAAAAAATATTACAAAATATTACTTCAATAATAACTATTATAGAGAATTTTGATTGTAGTTTGGTAATATTATTTACAGGTTTTCTTAGTGCTATTTTCCAATTCAGGGCAAAATTCCAAGAGCATGTTAAAAATAATGGTTAATTACTCAAAATCAACGGATATAATACTGATTAACTAGTCAACTTGGTGGATTAGTATTAGATTAGATCCATACACATTTTTGGATGCTTTTGGCATTAAAATGAGAGATATACTAAAATTTTCAGAATTTTGAAAAGGACATTTAATTTTATTATTTTTATTTTTGGGAGAGAACAACCAATGAGTAAACAAAAGGGATTAAATGGGAAATGAAAAGGAAGTTTTGGATGGACATTACCAGCTATTTTTGGCCTCTTAAATTGTTCAAAGGACAGATTATAATAATAATAACAATAATAATAAAAAATCTTTAACACACAATTGGCCAATTCTTTCTTCAATAGGCAAATTAATCTAAGAATTCTTTTGTCGTGGAAGAATTAATTTTTGAAATCTCATTGTTAAAGATTTGGAGCATATATAGTAAATGGTCACAGTTGACCAATGAGATAAAGCCACGCAGGGCTAGAGCAGTTTTATGTGTTCGGCAGCTCAATCCGAACACATTGGATTCGGACGCTTGTTTGCCTCGGTCACTATTAGAGTCGAACGCTTTTGCCTCGGGCACACTTTAATCGATTCTTTGTTCGGCGTCGCTCTTCGGTTGTTTTCAGCTTCGGTCTCAAACTTGGTCGTTGAGCTTTCATTAGTTGTGCTCGATCTCACAGCTCCCGAAGTTAGTGTCAGCAACGGTCACTTGTTGTCTGCTCGGTGGATTTCCAAAGTTGTTAGGTATGTGGTAGTAACAATTGCCTAATTTATTGGACTCAATGAGAGTACATAATTACTGTATAAACACTTACAAGTTGAATTATATTAATCACATACTTAATAAGATTATAGAGCTTCTATTTTAGGGAGAATAAAATCATGGTCATTAAGTAGACACTCTTGCCTAAAAAGGAAAAGATAAAACTATTGAATAATTTGTACTTCAAGTACTTGTTATATCACAAAAAGTCCTTTATCTTTTTCTGAAAAATAACCAAAATAGAAAGGGGAGAACATATATTTAACTTAATATATAGCCAACAATGGAAATGGTTGCTTAACTCAATCATTACATTAACATAATTGGAGTTACAAGTGGAGATTAAATAATTATGTAGGAGTTAATATTTTCTTTTTAAATTCAGATTCCGTTAATTAAGCTGAATTTTTCTGTTTCCACATGCTATAAGTAATGATGCTTGAAAGGTATGCTTTTATATTTTATAAATCAAATATATCAGTACAAGATTCCATCTCCGCATGCTAGTAGTAATATTTTATCTTAAGAACTAGCTGCTTACGTGAAGTTTACTTGTGTGCGCATTATGACTGTTCATTTTTCGGTTTAAACCGATAAATCGAACCGATAAAAAGTTAATGATTTATAAATATTGGGTTATATAGGTTATCGATTATTTAACGGTTTGCAAAATTTTTTTATTGGGTTATCGGTTTTGTACATTTTCTTATTGGTTAAACCGATAACCCAATAAGGTTTTCAAATTACTATGTTGTGCTTATGTACATAAAAATAGTATAATTAATTACTATTAGTTGGAACTTGAAAACCTCAAACCCTAGTCTTCTTTTACTTGTGTAGCTTTCAAGTCGCCTCATCCATTTCAACCACCGATTTACTATTTCATTCCTTACCTCCTCCATTAGTTTATAGAATAATGAAGCATATTTGAATCTGTTGTTGGTTGTTTTTTTGAATATGGTGAATGCTATAAGAGGCATTTGAATTCACCGTAAAAATAAAGCCGATTTTGTATTGGATGCAATGTTTAATTTATTTTTTTTTTTACACTTGTTAGGCCTAAGTTTCTTAATGATTAAACCGAAAACCGAACTGATAAGAACCTAAAATCGATAACCCGAAAACCGATAGCTTATTGATTCGGTTATTGATTTAGCACTTTTAAAAATCGAAAACCGATAGTTCAAACCGAACTGACCGATAAACACCCCTAATGCGCATAGTGTTATTTTTTCTTTTTAGCTCGAAAGAATCATTCTATGAATTCTTTATTTATTTACCCAATAGATCAAACATTTCCTTTCATGTACTACTCGCAGAAGGAAAAAGTACCCAAAAGACAAAATCTTGAAAGAATAAATAATATCTGAAAAACACAAGAACCCTTCGAACAGTGGCGGAGCCACATGGTGGCCAGGGTGGTCAGTCGAAAAATTATACCGTGTACGTAGGTTAAATTTAACTATTTATGACTAAATATTACATTTTGAACACCTTTGCCATATTTAAACAACCCGGGATCAAATCCCATCTGGTACATTTTGAAGATTTTTTTAAAACTTGAACACGTTTAAAAGAATTTTTGGCTACGCCACTGCCCTCAAAGGGATTTATAGGAAAAAAAACACTCATCTTCTTTGATTTTTTTATAAGCTGGCATCAAGCATAAACAATATGACAACAAGAAAACTACAGGATTGTTTAGATTCTTCAATTGAATTCTCAAAACAAAGTAACAATTGCCTTAATTCTAAAATTAAATTAATTTAGCACTTCCACTATGAAACAAAAACTAATTTAATGGAACAAGAAAATTTGGACCAAGTCACTAGATCACTGTCATAATATTCATTTCGCACCTTTTAGTGTTAGCCACGTCTATTAATGACTAGTAATATTATATATATTGAAAAGAACATCTCAATTGGTCCTTAATAATAATTTTTAAGCATACTCATATAGGTATACGATCAAATCATAACTTGCCTAACCTAATAAAGAGAGTACTTAATAACATGGGCAATAAAGTGACCAAAAAATGAAACTATATTCTATTAGGATGTTTTTGGAATAGGTGTCACATCTTGAGACTTTAGGTTAAATTTGGAAAGATGCATTGTGTCATTTATAATATGGCTGTATTATCAACTAACTTACTCGAATAAATAGTTCAATTAACACACCAACCATTAAACTCCGTTTCATTTTATGTGTCATAATTTGACTCGGCACAGAGTTTAAGAAATAAAGGAATACTTTTAAAACTTGTGGTCTAAAATGAGACATAAATGTTTGTATGGTTGTAAATGATTTTATTAATGGTAAAATCGTAATTTTGAAGTTAAATTGTTACCAAATTTAAAATGCTGTCATTCTTTTTGGAACCGACAAATAAGGAAATACTGCCACATAAATTGAAACGGGGAGTATTTGTTAATTATGCATATGGAGATTGCATATGGAGAGGGATTGCACTGCATGTCCACATAAGAGGTAGAGACCTTAGAAAAGTTGCTAGCAAATGGAACAATGGCACAAACATTCCAATGGAATATATTACTGTATATCATAAAGGTTGGATTAATATTCTTTAAGTATTCTCAATTCCATATTTTGCATGACTACTGGATTTAGGACCATCATATATCCTCCTTGCATGTTCCTCAATCTCCTCTAATCTTTTTAATGTGGTTTTGGTGGAACAAATCTGTCAAGTTGCTGTTTCGAGTACTATAATTTGATGCTATTCCTCCATACATGCTCACCTAATCAAGAACTCAAATCAACGGTATGAGGTGAGTTTGTTAGGGCTTATAGCAGTCCAGTCCGGTGCATAAAGCATTCCGTTCACGCAGGGTCCGGGGAAGGGCCGCATCTCAAGGGGTGCAATATATGCAGTCTACCCTTCAACTGTTTCTACGGTTTAAACCCGTGATCTTTAGGTCACACGAAAACAACTTTAACAGTTGCTCCAAGACTCCCCTCCAACGATAAGGTGAGTTTGTTGATACCTATTAATTAATCGGGCGTCCAAATTGGACTAGATTATGATTCCCTCAAAATTATGGAGTAAGACACCAGTTTTTGTTATTCAATTATAAGATCACAAGTTCAAAAATAGTATGATTTTTCTTGTATTACTTACATTAGAGGACCAGTTAAGGAGAGAAAGAAAAATGGGATAGTGATAAATTTCTGTGCACCTAGTGTGTGAAACTCTCGTAGTACCATAATAATCATTGGTAGAAGTTATATGTGAGGTTACGTAAGTTGAAGTGATTAATAAAGTTTTTATTTCTCTTGCTAATATTATTATTGTGAAAAAATTATCATATAACTTTGCATGTTAATAGTTTTAAGGAAAAGACTATGGTAGAGGAAATAGTAACACACTTCTAATGGCAGTAGCACCATTCTTTAGGATAGACGTTCAAACATCTACTTTTGTTCAAGATCTTTGACATCTACGTGAGTGTGTTAAGCTTTTGACGACAACAACATATTCAATAATATCCTACAAGTGGGATTTGGAAAAGGTGAAATGTATGCAAACCTTACATTCTCTTAAGTGAAGAAGCTGTTTCCGAAAAACGCTCAGCTGGATTAAGCTTTTGACCTTTATGGACAAATTGGAGTTGAATATGAATCTGCTAATATGAATCTTATCAGCCCAACTTTGATTTATGATTAGCTGGGCTGATATGTATAAAAAAATTTCACCAAGTATCTTCCATAGTGAGTGGTTCGAGAGTTTGCACTTGTTTAACAATGTTTTAGCAAAACACCCTTCTGTAGGCACGCACCCAACACTTCAAGTTACTAAATTGCAAGTGTTGTCTTTTAGGCAGAAGGTTAAGGGCAAGTGTTGTCTTGCCAACACTTCAAGTTATCTGGGAAAAATGCAGGTAGAGATTGGAATGAGCAAGTGCTGTCTTTTTGCCAACCCTTACGACCAAGTGTTGCCCGGGCAACACTTTTTTTAAGAGTATGTGAGATTCAAGCATTTCAAGGGGCAAGTGTTGGCAACACAAAAGGATCAAAGACAAGTGTTGCCCTCGTGCCAAGAGATTGACAGGGGTGTTTCTATTCAGAATTTTTTCACTAAACTTAACGGAGATATTTTTGCACGACTAAGATAGATCTTTAGGCATTGTTTATATTTTGTTCTTGTGCAAGAAAAAGTTTGTATTTCAATTTAAACGGACACACCAACACTTCATCACAATTGATGAATGTGTCAAAAGTTGAATTGCTCATAACTTTACCAATTATCAAATTCATATTTCTTAAACATTTACAAAACTTAAATAATGTCCAATATTTTGCTTCATACACCCACAACCTAAAACACCCCCCTAAATATGGGTTCACACATTTTCGACCCGCCCCATTAGTGATCCAACTCATATTTGACCCGCATGAAATATGAGTGCATTGGGTTTGAAGTTTGAATCCATTTTTATACATGGACACTTACAAAAATATCCACAAAATCTAAAATAATTACAGCCACTACACACTACTTTTAAATATTATCCGATCTACCCACTAAATTATTTACCCACTCTACCCATCCAAATTTGTATACCATAATTTATGCAGTATACCATAAAGGTATGTACCTATAAGGCATAACAAAAGTATACAGTAATAAATGTCCTTACAGATTTTTATACCATAATTTATGCAGTATACTTTAAACAAATGTATACAATAATAAATGGATAGGTTGGGTAAATACTTTTAGTTTTATGGATAGTATAATTTGTAATGAGTATGGCTTGTAAATACTTTAATTTTTATGGGTATAGAGTGTAAAAATCCCTTTTATATAACCTATTTTCAACCCGCCCATATATAATCCAACCCACCCATTTGACACACTACCCGACCTTCTCTCCCCAACCCCACCCCTACCCCAGCGCGCCTCAAACATATTTCAGCCATATTTGAAAATTTAGGATTTTCAATTTTAGGGATTTTTTTTCCAACTCTAAATTCTTAATTCTTTATTTTACAAATTCATAAATTCTTCTTCTCAATTCCTCAAATTCTGGAAACTTCTATGCTTCTCAATTTCACAAAATTAATTAAAGCTTGTTGAATAAGGACTAAGGTGTTATGGTTCGAAGTGTAAAACGTGAAGCAGTGAGTAATATAGCAAATAGTACGGTCGATGACGACACGGTAACTGGCCGCAGAGTTCTACGCTCACATTATCTCAATTTTAAAACTCGGATTTCTGGTAACTTTTTAATTTTCCTAATTTTTACGCTCCTTTTAGTGCTCGAATTTTAGAATTTTGTTAGTTTACGTGTTATTTATTAGTTTAAGTTGTATACATCGTCAGTGTAGAGAAAGTTTTACAGTAGTAGGTCATCCAAATGATATTTACAAGTCTCCTTAAAATGTCGGGTTTGTTATGTAGAAAATAAGGCAAGTTATCTGCTACAACAGGTAAGTATGACTTGATAATGTAAAATTACTTTACACGGTTGGTATATGTAATATTTTAAGTTATATAGGCAGTCAGTGTAAAAGAAATATTTACACTATCTAGTCATCCAATGATATGTACTAGGAAGCCTCCTTAAAATATCGGATTTGTTATCTTAAAAATAAGGTAGGTTACATGCTAGATAGGTAAATGTGACATGATAATGTAAAAGTCGAGATATGTAATGAGTTTAAGTTATACACTTAGTTAGTATAAATAATTTTTTTGCACTATGATGAGGTTGTCCAATGATAACTACAGGCGAGCTTCTATAAAAAGTGAGATTTGTAATCTTGACAATAAAGCAGGTTATAAGCTACAACAGGTTAATGCGACATGATAGTGATTAGTGTGAATATACTTACATTGATAGTGTATATAACTTGAACTCGTGATTTAAATATTCAGTATGTGTTTCAAAAAAAGAATGACATAGTTCGGAGTGAGTGTACTCATCTAATTTTAATTCAGACGTGGATTTTTATTTCATGCTATAAAATAACGTAAACAAGTAGCATGAATCACAGTTATCTATCGTTACGAATAATTACTTATGCAATAAAATTTATGCGTCTAAGATTAGTTTCCCGTCTATGAGCTAATACACTCTTGATTTTGTGGTGAATATTTCGTATTGAGCGTTAATTTGTTGAAATGCCACGGGTAGCTGATGCCATTTACACGTCGTTTTGTTGCAGATGAAAGAGATAATATATCAAAAGTTGATTCAGATAAATTTAAGTCAATAATTGAGGAAGTTGAAAGGCTACACCAGCAAGGTATTGGTTCATGTTTTACTTTTCTGGTGCATTGATAATATACGTAATATATTTTTTGTTTCTAAATGTAGCTTAACTATGCCTGTGCATTTTGTGCACTGAATGTTCCCTCCACCTGTAAATGAGTTGTGTTTTGACCTGATTCCTTTTGAAGTACTATTATAGAACTTGTAATGTTTGCATTGTGCAGTTGCTAAGTCTCATGGTTTATTTGATGAAAGAGTTAATGCATTTGAAATTAGGTGGTTTCTGAGTAATAGGTTTGGTTGCCTTTCTCTACTTGTTTCAATAGTATGTTTGATTCGTTGGATCAATCTGTTTCTCTAATCTTTATCATCTGCTGAGCTAGAACTTCATAAAATTAGAGAAGTTAAATATGTTATTCTTTTCCTTAAGCTGATGGAATGTCTGATAATGTTTTTTGAACTTGTAGTGTGAGAAATCTACATTTAATCATTTTCCCACCAACTTTTGGGATTTATTTAAATTATTGAGAAATGAAACAGTAAGCTCATTTTTTGGATTTTAATGGGTTTACAACCCCAATTATTCGTAAGTAAGGTCATGTTTAAATATTCAGGATTCACTTTTGAAGTTTTATATTTTATATACAGTACAAAAACCTAGGGAACAGATTGCCGATGCTGAGGCCTTGCTGGACATTACAAGCACGTTGGTGACGACTGTAAAGGCACATAGTAATGGAGGAGTGACCTCTTCAGATTTTGTTAGTTGTCTACTTAGGGACTTCGGCCAAGAAGGTGGATCTAGCAGTAGGAGAGAGGAGAATGGGAACTCTTTGCACTGGAAAGATGTTGGTCTTGCAGTCTCTCATGTTTTTAGGGGTGCTCCTGGATGCTGCACTATGTAATTGTTCAATCACCCACCTTCTTTCTTGTTAGGTACCGGTTTGTGTATTGAAACAGATGTGGATCTCTATTTTTCACAGGATTGGGCCTATGAATACTGAAGTTAAGCAACGAAATCCTGTTATCCGTCGAAAGCGTGTGAGGCCAACAGAAAGTGAACACCCTGAGGAGGTATACATTCCAATTCCTCTACATGTTCTTGCTTATTATGTGGAAAACTTGTATGAATTAGTTGCTACCACCTTACCGGAAGATGGAATATATTTTAAGCCAAGACATTTGAAAGTAATTTAGTCAGATGATTACTGCTGGAAGAATATTTAAAGAAATCTTACATCTCTAGGAAATTTGGTCTATCAATAAAATAGTTTAAGCGTTTTACTTGAATTTTATCTTGTTTCCTCATTCTGTTTTACAGGCTGACTGCAGTCATTTTTCATCTTTAGTTTCTTCGAACGCATAAATCACTAGCTAACTTTTTCTTACTTCTGTGATATTCATTGTATCCTAAGATATCTTGATATTTTTTCAGCTAAATGAAACTGTTAATGAAGAGAAGACAGACACTGACAAGAATATGGCTACAATGTTCCAAATTTTAAGGAGGCATAAGAGTGTCAAGCTTGAAAACTTAATCCTGAATAGAAGATCCTTTGCACAAACAGTTGAAAATTTATTTGCCCTATCGTTTCTAATAAAAGATGGGCGGGCTGACATAAATGTTGATGACAAAGGCTGTCATAGAGTTTGTGAGTTTCCTATATCCGTAATTGTTTTTTTTCTTTCTTCGATGAGTTTATGTCCATATTTATCTTGAATTTCAATTTCTTTCTTCTGCCTCTTCTTATTTCATGACCCGAGTAATTAATGTTGATGCAGCACCAAGGAATGCTCCTGCTTCTAATGCAGTCCTTGCTGGGGATGTTTCTTATAGCCACTTTGTCTTTAGATTTGACTTCCAAGATTGGAAGGTATCTTTGAATCTCTCCTCTCTCTCTCCCCCGCCCCTCTCTCTCGATTGCTACAGGGTTCTGGGTGCTTGGGTGGATTTTTTCTGTTGATATTGACCTATTAGCACAGTATGATGATTTCCAATCTTCTACTAAGACTATGTTTCTACACAAACCTAATGGCCAAGGATTTGTTCTTAAATAAGTTTGTTGACGATATCAACTGTCAAATTTGTATGATTCTGCTTATAGGTGTTTGATCAGTTTAGCCACATCATTATCCCACTCATTTTCATAACAAGTTTGCTGTTTTCTCTTAACAGCTGTCTTGTGTGCTAAGCAGATTTAATGCTGTCTTGCCGCTCATTCTTAAATCCACAAAATGCTCGTTTTAATTCCTTTACATTTGATGTTCCTAGGAGTTCTATTGCAACTCTCTGAAACTTTTTTCTTCATATGCAGCTTATGTTGACTTCTGTTGGTATTGGAGAAGAACTAATGCCACACAGAAATGAAGCTGATGTACCAGCCAATTCCCAACCTGCATCAAACACGGTAGAAAATGAACGAGCTATCTCAACAACACCGATAAGGAAGTTAAGCAGGAATCGTGGTCTGGTTTTGCAGGAGCAGACTGTAGTTGAAGACTCCCCGGAAAGTGACAATTCTGTGAGAGCTGCTGCCATTAGGAAAGGAAAGCGAAAGCTCACTCAAGACTAGCTACAGCTTGTTGACTTTGAGATGTTGCAGGAAATTCAGTGGTGAAGCATTGTGAAATTGTTAACTTTGTCAGTGTTCCTCCCCTCCCCAACCCCTTCCCATGGGGCCAATAGCTCTTTGGTCAATATTTTCAACATAGAGGTACCTAAGGAACATTCCTTACCATCTTTTTTTTTTTGTTTTTTTTACATAGTGGGGAAGGGAAAGATGAGGAGGCACGAAGGAATTCGAATGCTGAGAAACCTCCGAACTGAGCTACCACTATACCCACCTTGTCGATTGTATATTGTACTGACTTTGACAGAGCCATTGCTACCATAAAATGCTTCTATTTTTGTAATGGTGACACTGGTGGTAACAGTTGGTGTTTGTTTCCGATGAGTCTGCGTTCTGCTTGAACGCTTCATTAGCTAACTTGTTTCTTAGAGAACTTTGTATTGACACCATTGTATGTTTTGGTGATGTCTGAAGGACCGTGGTTGGTGCAGAGGTTTAATTACTTTTCTTAAAGATACACAAAATTTTCAAGTACTTGTTCATTGCATAAAACAAAGTGATCTTGAAGATTTTCGTTTCCAGTTGGCACTAGATGTAGTCCTTGCAGAGAAAACATAAGATTGCAATTACGAAGAGAGAAAAAGGAAAACTTAGAAAAAGCAAAGACAAAAACCTGCAATTGCATATCGAATGCAAGTAGTTAGCATACTGGCAAAAGGATTAAATAATGAGAGGACCATAGCTAATGCTGAGATTGCCCTCTACAAATGAAGGTTCCTCTGGAAAAAGATACAAATGTCTCCATCTATTGCTATCCACTCATTGAAATGAAATGACCTATCTCCGCAATCTATGATTAATGCTTAAACAAAGAGGCTGACTTCTGTTTCTATCAAATTTTCTTTCTTTCTAAAATCACCAAAGCCATAATAGCATTGCCTCCGCTCTAGCTCTTATTATCTTTTGGGATGTCGAGACCCGTGAATGCTGGGCTGTCAACTCCAACTCCCATCGCATTCAAACCGTTGTCAACATACACAGTCGCGCCAGTGATTGCTGAAGCCAAAGGAGATGCCAGAAAAGCAGCAGTGTTCCCGACCTCCTCTGTTAAGTCCATTTTCAGATCAGATACTCGGAAGCAATAAAAGCACAACATACTCTATTCCATACACCAGCATGACTTTGATAATCAATTCACTAGCCAAATGAAGAGAACGCGCTTGACACAATAGCGGCATGGTGATTGGTTTGAGCAGTCTCACTTCTCAGTGGAAAAGAAATATTAAGCATATGACTTACCAGCATACAACTCCTTCTGCAAAGGAGCATTCTCCAATGAGTAATTTATCATCATGTCGATAAAGCCAATAGCCTTTGCTGCTCGGCTTCCCAGTGGACCTGTAAAGCAATTACTTATCTTATTTTTCGCAATGGGTTTTCAGATTCATGATCACTGAACATTTTAGAAGGAAGCCACAAAATAGGAATGTTCCACGTGAATCGAACAAACAACAAATAACTGAATAGGTTCCCCACCAGCTTTACTTTGATAAAGTTTTAATTTTTAATGGAAATGAAGACATGTCCTAACATAAATGAGATGTTCTTCCTGAAGTGACAATGTACTATAGAGCTTTCATCATGCTGCATGCGTTTGAATAGGCTTGCTCAGAAAAATTCCAGAGTTCAAGGACCAAGAAGTTATGTAAAACTGAGTGTTGTGATGCATACCTGCAGATATCGTGTCAACTCTGACTTTGTGTTTTCTTCCCGCTTCAAATGCCAGGACCTTCAGAAAGCATATACTACTCTTAACTGATGCTCATAGTTGAAGCTAAAGATATGGATTATCGAAAATAAAATTAGCAAATATCTTACTTTTGTGTCACTCTCCAAAGCAGCTTTTGCTGAACTCATACCGCCTCCATATCTGTAAATCCAAGAACAGTAGTTAAACCAAAATTGAGAATTTAAGAGAGCTCGATCAACCTAATTAAGGAGAGTCATACCCAGGGATAATCCTTTCAGAAGCAATGTACGTTAGGGAGATTGTGGCACCGCCTACAAGTTAAGGCCATCGCTCAAGCTTTCAGAAAAAAAGTTTGTCTTATGGAACAACACCTGATGCACTAATTCGGTTTTACAAAAATAGCCAAGAACAAAAGGCTAGCAAGACTTTACCAGGATTTATTATGGGAAGAAAATGCCTTAGCAAAGATATAAAGGAATAACTGGAGGCAGATATAGCTGCAAGATATCCTTTTCTTGATGTCTCCGACAGAAGCTTGCTAACCTAAAACAAGTACTTAAAAATTATAGGCCTCACAAAGAGTATAAAGGGAAATTACAGTAAAAATGAAAAGGAGGAGGAAAAATTTACCTCTGGACCATTTGCAAGTGAATGTACAAGGATGTCAATAGTGCCAAAATCTTGTTTTACAGATTCAGCAACTTCCTACAATATTAACAATTGCAAGGTTATTTAACAAGTTTATCTGCTGTGTTGCATAACTCTGCATGCCCTAAACATACAATACTACTTTACTACTTTATGCACAAACATCGATAGTTCAACTAGAAAGATGGAGGTGAAAAAACTGAGATATCACATGCCAGAGGAGAAGAATATGGCACTTTAATTACTAATTGATAACCAAACACAAGTTTCCGCATCAATGATGCATATAGTATATAATGATGTTTTCAGTGATTACCAAACACATTTCAGCATCAAATATAGATATAATGAAGTGTTTCCTAAACAAAGCCTTTTTGATTATTCGAAACAATTTTCAGCATCACCTGTTATGAAGCTTATTTAGCCCAATAATTCTAGGGAGCCAAGGTTCAAGAAAATTTGACATAAAAATTCTAGTTTCTTGGTACTATGCTATAGTCTCTGTTAGCATCACAATATACAATACATGGATGTCAATCATAAGCAGAGTGCAAAGGCATGGTGGAGAAATGCTGAGACAACCAGAAGTCTCCCATATATGTTTAGATGCTCTTGAACACTCATGAATCAAAGTTTCCTTTAATATGAGCACCAACTAATACGTATGGTTGCATGTAAGCACATATCCAGCTAAAAAAACAAGAGAAACAGCGAGAAATATGTAAAACACGATACCTTGACAGTCCAATTTGAGGATCCTGCATAACGTTTGTTTGCTTTCACCTGCACCATACAAATTTCACCAATGATGAAGAATTACAGTTGTTCTATAACTAGTTGAGAAAGACACTCTGAATAGTTTATCTTACATCCTCAGGAACATCTTCTGGACTGTCAAAAACTGCATCCAGTGGGTAGACTTTTGCAATTTCCATCAGTGAACCATCTGGCAACCTAAAACATCAAATTACATTATCCATCAGAAAAAGTGGGGAAAAAAGAGTACCATGGAAAGATCGATCATCCCATTCTTACACTCGCGATTCATCAAATTTCCCACGCCGCAGACTGGTCTCGAAAATGTTCAGTGCCTAAAATACGATGTTATTAGAAACGACTACCTTATGCCATGCCATAAGTAACAATAGTAACTTTAAAACAAGTCAAATATATACGTACAGGCACCCATGTACCAACAAGAATTTCAGCCCCTGCAGCTGCAAGAGACTTTGCTATCGCCCATCCATACCCATTGTCATCTGCTATGCCAGCAATAAATGCCCTCTTACCTGCAGTGATAAGAAATAACAATCACTTATCGCAAGTATAAACTTAAACTTCTGCACGACAACCTCAACTCAAAGAGAATTTACAGACACGTTAGAGCAACCTCTCAAATCGATAGGCAGCCCTGAAACTGGCACATTTTCACTTGCTCCGGACATTGCTTTTGTAACCATCCTTTCAAATTTTATAGGAGCCAATTTGGAGCTATGGATTTGCTTTGTGAGTGAGATGTAAGATGCACTTCTAAAATCTGTAACAGATTTTCTTTTACTTTCAAAACCGAAATTTATATTGCTCAATTTTGAAATGTTGTGTGATGCGGAAATGCATTGTTTGGTGGCTCCAATTTGCAAGCCAGGAATCGCGTTTGCAGCCATTTCCAGAAAGTCAGTTGAGCAGAATAACAATTATGAGGAATCTGTAGGAATCATAGCTGGTCAGTAGACTCAGTACAACTAAATATCTTTGAACCAACTAAATATATATATATTTTTGAATTGTAACAAATGAACCAACAAAATATAACTATAAGATATTAATGATCCAGACAGCAACAACGACACCTCAATCCCAAACAAACTGGGGTCGACTATATGAATCTCACTGACCATGTTACTCTATTTAAACGCATTTCACGCCATATTATGCAAATACAAAAAAAAAAAAAAAGTACTATTTCTCTTGAATGCTAAACCACTCCTAGAAAGCATAGCTTAGCACCTATAGTAAAAGCACTAACACGTCTAAATATATTCTCAACTAACAGGTATCGCCTATGTAGATCTTTTTCTTCCATTGTGCCTTATCTTTCGCTAAGTTTCTATGGATAGCAAGAAAGTACTAATCCATATAACACAAGTTGCATCCATATAACACAAGTTCAAACTAAACGATAACCCCAACAACGAATTTAAACATTAGCCTGAATAAGCTCCATCAAGCTCAAAACTCAGAATGATCACGCACCACCAACCTTTGAAAAAATGTTTCTTGAAAACATATTTACCAAAGACTAATAATAATGCTAGCAAATCCAATAGCTTTTTGATATTAAAAAAAAAAAAAAAACCCAACCCTGATACAAGTATCAGTGGCTGATTCCACGGGTTCAAGCCCGTGACGTATAAGTCACACGAAGACAACTTTACAACTCGCTCCAAGACTCCATTTGATCAAATGTAGGGAAATGTAAACAACATTATTTAAATTCTAACCTTTAGAGTCGACGAACAGGAAAGTAATGCTGATGAAATGAATATAAATAGTGCTAGTATTGTAACAACTGTTGGATCGATGAAAACGAAGTATTGGTAGTTGAACAGCTTTGGAAGTACAGTAGTTAACAGGTAGGACACTTTTTGGCACTTCTAATTAAGGTTTTTGGCTTTCAACAATGACTTCCATTAGGGACCATCTTACATTTTTAGCCCGTTTAGATAAAAAAAAAATTGCATCCTCCTCGTCTGTAGGCAGCACTTCAAATTAACGGGAAGAATGTGGACATAAGAAGGTTAAAGATAAGTGTTGTCTTAAGTAGTAGTGTAGTACTATGGAGAAAAGGAGGGCAGAGATACGACGCGTTATTTATGAGATTCATAAGAGTATTTCTTTCAGAAATTCTTCCATTAAACCAATCAGATGTCAAAATTTTCCAAACCACTATTATGGGGATCAAAAAAGGAAAACCAATTGCTTAGTGTTAGTAGTAAAATATCCTATTTTTTGTCATATTTATTCAAATGCGAGCTGTTTTCCATTCAGCACGTTGCAAGCGGGCTATGGAGACCTAATTTAGCTATACAAACAAATGGTAGAAGTCACCACTTCAAGTTATCAATTAGCAGGTGCTGACTGGTTCTTAGAGTTTGTTCTCATTTAGCTTAGTTTTAGCAATATGGCCTTTGCTTCGTTGTAGGCGGCAGCACTTCAAGTTATCAATTAACAGGTGCCGCCACTTAGAAATAAGTCAAGTGACAAGTATTGCCTAGACAAAACTACAAGTTATCTAGGACAAATATTGCTTAAGAAAAAAAGGTAAAGCCAAGTGCGACCTCTTAGACACTAGTCATAGTTTTTGCAATTATAGCCTATACAAAAGGGCCCAAGAAAACAAATAAATTAGATCCACAAGTACCAAGTGAAATCAAAGTCACAAATATGATACAACACGTGACTTTCCAAAAATATCATAATTAACTTTCCATTATTATCTACTAGTACTGTTCATTCTATTTATGATCTCATTATATCCCTTTCTCCCCTTTTAGGGTTTATAAATAAATGGATATCCGGAAGAGAAACCGAAATGAAGCTGGGTCCAACTTCAATGGTTCTTTCAAGAAACCTAAACCAGGTTCATATTTACTTTTTAGCCCCCTTTTTACTTTAGTAGCCTCTTTTTAGATATTTTCTCAATTTCGTTCTTGTTTTCAGCTATTGTACTGTCATTTTCTCGCTTCTTTATGATGTATACTTTTTTGGGATTCTTACACTGCCTGAACAGTGGCCAGGCTGTTTAAAAAAAGGCAATTTTTTGTATGTTTCATGTATAAGATGTGTATATTAAGTGTATAGCCCACCTCCAGGTTACCGAGGAGATGACCCTAGATAGGAGTGCGTGGAGGTTAAGGTTAAGGATTAGGGTAGAAGGTAGGTAGTAGTCGAGCTGAGTTCTGCCATATTAGGCGTAGTATTATTAGTATATTCTGTTTCTACCTGAATTTTCGTTTTTATTGCTATTGGTGTTTTCCCTGGTTATTTCCTTAGTTTTTATGCCAGTATTTTCTTTATTGTGGTAATTGTTCGCCTTTTTCCAAAATAGATTTTCAAAAATGTTTTTATTTAGCCAAGGGTCTAGCGGAAACAGCCTCTCCACCTTGGTGAGGTAAGGTCTGCGTACATCCTGCCCTCCTAGACTCCAGTTGTGGGATAAAACTTGATATGGTGTTGTTGTTGTTGTTGTTAATCTATGTATCCTGACTAGGACGGTTATTTCGGTAAAGTTCCCTAATTTTTTTTTTTGGAGGAATATACTGCTTGACTTATCTTCACATTCCTTTATGGTGTTTATATTTGGTGTACTTGTGTGTCTATCATCTTGGAAGTTTCTACGGTTCTGTTCGGTTTGTTTCGTTGAATTTCTCTTATTAGAGAGGTGGTAGAACTGGAAAGATGTAGCATGTCGGGCTTTGGTCTAGTGGTAAGAGCTCAGCTTGTCATTTGAGGGTTAGGCGCGTGTCACAAGCTTGAGCCTTGCTAAAGAATGGTCTTTAAGTGGAGCAGGGTAGAGAGGCGGGTCAAATATCCACCGAGTTTCGAACCATGCACAATGGCCCATCGAGATATCTCGGTTATTGAAAAAAACAACAGGAACAACGTGTTGGTTGAAATACTTTTCAACTGCAGTGTCGTGATCAATGTCTTTGGCAGGGAAAAAAGTGAAATTATATTGTCTAAGAGGAGAAGCTTTTGTGCTTGCATTAATCAAAAGTGGGTGAAAGAAAATTTAAAAGGAGATGACTTGATCTACTATCCACCAGGGGGACTTAATGTTTCTCTACATATGTTTATTCCCTACAGCAGGAAGAAATGAATCTCTACATGAAAAACAAATCCTTGCTAAAAATGCAAAAAAGCTCGAAAGCTTTATCTATGGAAAAAAGGGTATACAAAACAGTAAAGACTCTGAACTGACAAAGTAATCTAGCTATATTTTTAATTTGATGATGAACGAACATATTATCTTCAAAAATTTTGATCTATAATTCAATTTATTTCTGCGTTGATATTAAATAGATAATAAGGTATATGATAATTTTTCAGAGTTCTTGTCCAGCATAAGTTTAATAGGTAACAAAACTTCTAACTTGGAAAAATTAATTAATTTGGTGCAACAGAAATGGACTCCTTATCAGGTGGTATAGGAGGCAAAACGAAGCCATGCACGAAGTTTTTCAGGTTCTAATCTTTCTCACCTAATGTAACCTTTTGAACTTTTAAGTTTATTGTAGACTTTTAATTGGTATAAAGTGCAAGGATCCATAACCTTATATATTCTCGTGTTGTCATAAGCTTGAAAGACATAATTCTGCCTGTGAGGCCGATTATTCGTAAAAATGATCTAATAGCTTAATGATGAGACAGCTCTGTTATCATATATCCAGTGAGATAATAAATTATTTGCTCTAATGCATTTGGATGAGAGGGAAACTCTATGTTCTCTAATACTCCAACAGTCCTCCAAAGTACCTGCCCAATATTTTCTGCAATGTCCTTTTACAGTTTTTTAATAATCTGTTTCAAACAGGTATGTAGCTCGATTTTACTAAGGTTTTATTTACAACACTCAAAGTTTGTTACAATCTAAGTAAAGGTATATAGTAAATGTCTATAGCCAAATCTTAGTTATTTGTGTCTACAAGCTAGTGAACTATTTAGCCAAGATGGTATCAGGCACCTGTCGGATTCTTCCCGTTGCCATTCAATCTTCAAGTTACAAGTTTATATGCTTATTCTCTTTTAAAAGAATAATGAGCTCGGATTAGGTGATGTCCTTACTCTGCAGTGAAGGGCTGAATGACTCTGCATGAGATTTCTTCCTTATGACTCCCTTTCATATACATGTTTGTACATTTTTTTAAGAATCTTAATTTTCTATAAGAATAATTATTTGAAGCTTTCTTTATCTCCTACTTGACAAGTTATGAGGTTTGAGTATGAATACATGCAATTTGTTGTTCTTTGATGGATAGTGGATGTTCTTATATCTATGTTCAACACTACATCTGTAGAAAGTTGCAAAAGGACATCCAATAATGTGATTCAGACGCAGTTTCTTTTGTATCCAAACGGACCATGATGTGTTGTGTTATTCTCTTTGGATGTTATGTTATTTTCAACCTAGTGTTGAGCTAAAGGGTTTATAGGTAGTTGCTCGAGACGATTTCTTCTATCAACAACCTATTAATGCTATTCTGTTTTCAAGTACTTTTCATTTCATCATAATTAGACCTATTTTGACGGCTGCTCTACCTACTGCAGTTCTTTTGCTTAATCTGGCTTGGATGGTTTTATGTTTTGCGAGGCTTAAACATGTCTAGTTGGTTGTGTGGTCATGCAAGATTAAATACGAATAGAAGATGAAGTAATTATGGTTATATCCTTCATCATGAGAAGATTAGATGGTTTGGTTGTCTTTCATAGACAATTATCTGTCTGTCACTTGGTAGGAGGGGAGTGTAGTGGTTATGTCATGCATTTGACAATATAATGGTTGCAGGTGAGGTGATAAAAGTGGTGGCAAAATCTCAATTATGTAGAGAGCAGTTGTTTCCAAAATGTTATAATCCCTTTAAATCAGTGCATTGTTAGATATGTATAGAAGGCATTGCTACCAGTTGATCCAAGATGGCGTTATCAAGTAATTGGGATTAAGGCTTAGTTGTTGGTAAACTTTCAGTACTTCCAGTGGAGCTTGGTTGAAGGAAGCTGTTCCCATTTTTGGAACTTGGGAATCGACCTCCTCTATTTATGCATATGTATGTTCATTCCAGTTGTCATGGTTAAAGCACTTGAATGCTACGGGAGTCTGCTCTTTTTTTTTGTTAGGTGGGATGGGTACTTTTGCCTTGTTTTGGAATGTGTTCTGGATAAGATACTCATTTGCATTAGTATACTAGTCCTATTTTGACGAAAGAGAAAATATCCGCTTCTTGCATTACCTGTGTTCCAATTGAGAAGGAAAATATGTCCTTAGCTTGATTTGGAGTTGATCTTGTTTGACTTGTTTTTTGCACAGTACTGCTGGCTGCCAATTCGGGGAGAGCTGCCATTTCCTTCATTATGTGCCCGGTGGTTATAATGTTGTGGCTCAGATGATGAATTTAGCACCAGCGCCAACATCAAGAAATGCGGCAGCTCCACCCATTTTCAATGGAAATGCTCCTGCCACGAAAACCAAACTTTGCAACAAATTCAACTCAGCTGAGGGATGCAAGTTTGGGGACAAATGCCATTTTGCACATGGTGACTGGGAAATTGGCAAGCCTATTGTGCCATCACATGAGGATCCACGTGCCATGGGGGCTGGACCTATTCCTGGTCATTTTGGTGGGCGAATGGAACCTGCTGCTAGCTTTGGTACATCAGCCACCGCAAAGATCAGTGTGGATGCTTCTCTTGCTGGACCAATAATTGGAAAGAGCGGTGTGAACTCTAAGCAAATTTGTAGGCAGACAGGAGCCAAGCTGGCAATCCGGGATCATGAAACAGATCAAACTCTCAAAAATATTGAGCTAGAGGGCACCTTTGAACAAATTTCACAGGCTAGTGCCATGGTAAGAGAGTTGATCAACAGCCTTGGTTCAGTAGGTGGCCAGGGAAGAGCTCCTGCAGGTCGTGGTGGCCCTGCTCCTGCAATGAGCAATTACAAGACGAAGCTCTGTGAGAATTTTACGAAAGGTTCTTGCACTTTTGGGGAAAGGTGCCACTTTGCCCATGGTGCTGCTGAACTGCGCAAATCAGGGGTGTAACTTTTGAGAGGACAGCTTCTTTCTGAGGTACCTCGCTTTTGGTTGTAACGCTGACACATTGTAAATTTCAATTTTGAGCTCAAGTTATGAAATGCAACTTCATGAGAGTAACGGAGTACTATCATCTAGGCGCGATTTGGACATTTTATTATGAACAAGATTGTTAGTTGTAGCTTTTGTTGATTTTTGTTAGATGCTTATTACCAGCTCTGTCATCTTTTATGTCCTTTTTAACCCTTACATGTTATTGTGATTTGTGATTGGTTTGCCTGTGGGATGCGACATATATTGCGTTATTGAGTTAAGAGGTGTCTGATCCATGTGGGGTAAGGTCTGCGTATATCTCTCCCTCCCCAGACTTCACTTGTGGGATATCACTTGTTGTTATAGATAAACCAAAAAGAACGACAGTTATTTATCCGAAGTCAGATACACCTACATTGAAGTTAAAACAGCACGAAAGAAGAAGAAATCCAAACCAAAAACAACATCAAGCACCAAACTGAAGTGTCCTAAAAACAACAAAGGCTTAAACAAGCCAACACTTCTAGCTCATTTTATTATCCTAGCTATAGTTACCACCAGTGCCATAGCCTTGGTTAACTCCACCACCTACATGGGTGTTATGTGCAGCAGAAGCCCTTTGAGTTCCAGTGGCTGTTCCAATGGGGTGAGATTGAACCACCCCGTCTATCACATCACCCGCTGGCTCACCGGTGCCATGTCCTGGCAAAGCTGACATCTGATGAGTCCCAGTTGAGTGTCCGGTGGCACCAGTCGTTGAGTTCGAATAATGTGGCCTGCCAGTGCCAGTGCCACCGCCGTGGTGAAGTGCTGCATTGCGGTCGTGAGTGTGCTGCTTGTTCATCTCTGCTTGGTTGATCCTTTCTTCTTTCTTTTCAGTTGCCATCTCTTTCTGTGTTGGATCATGGGCTGTCATTCTTTCCACCTGTTTTAATATGCAAATAGTACTCAGACGTAAAAGATGGAATATATCACTATATATGTACCAAATGCCCTATTGAGATCATTGAGTTCAGAATAAATACAACAACATAACCAGTTATATCCCACGACCACAAGTAGGATCCGGAGAGGGTGAGATGTACGCAAATCTTAAAGAACAGGTTTATGAGTTCAAAGTAAATATTATCCAATAATATTATGTTCGAGCTGAAGGCATTCGGGTGAGTCTCATTCTAGATTGACCTCTATTAGATAGATCCAATCCAAGATTTTAAATAAGTGAAACCACCAAAAATATTACTATCTTTTAGACTATTGCAAACTAGTCTTATACACGATGCAACCGAAGTAATACAAACGTACAATGTTATCAAGTCCTAAGAACGATTTGTTTGATTATAAATACGCTTTACAATCTAAGCGAAAACACACTATTTGTGACGTTCTCAAATGAAGTCGCCTTTGGTAACGAACTTAAAGCAATATATAATATATTTACAACATAACTAGTCGAATTTAAAACGGCTAACGAATACCAAGTGAACAAGAAAACAAGAATAAAAGACCTTTTCATGAACAACAGCTTTGGTCTTTTCCATGCCAGACTTGGCCGAAGCAGCCACGTTAGAGGCTTTTTCTTTGATAGACTGCATTTTCACACTTTTGTTACTCAAAATTTTCCTTCTTGGAATACAATAAAAGTTTGCAAATGCACTAAGATTAGTTTATTTTCCTTCGATTTATGTACAGGATGTTATGTAAAACAGTTAAAATACGTTGGCTTACAGTTAACTGTAAGACACGTGTCATAAACTTTGCATCCTACAACATCGATACTCGTTGCGGTTTCGACATCTGTCCAGACACGTGTCTATGGTAGACCTAGTTCTCATGATGTGGATAAGAATTTTCTTGTAAAAGTATGGGTTATTTTATCTCCTTTAATCAAGTAAAGTTGTGACGAACAAAAAGTTTCAAGAAGGTAGTTGGGGGTCATATAAATTAAGATCACAATTTTACGCTAATATTGTAATGCATCAAAAAAAAATAATAATAATAATGCATCAAGTTTGTATTTCCTAAAAACGTATTTCAGGTATTATAATTAAATTTGTATTTAGTTGAATCTTATGCAACCGTTTATATATCAATTTGACTGGTTGATAAGAAATTTACGTGGACAGGTGATCGATTTATTAAATGTTACTTCGAATATAATGTAAGTAGCAAATTCAACAGAATGAGCAATAACAAATTTCGATGATGTAACGTAGCAAGTTCAATTCGAGGACAAGTATGACCGATTAAACGAAGATAAGCAACGGATTCACAGTTTATGATGATCGATTTATAAAGCAATATTTCGAGAACGACATAAACAGTTGATTCGATGGAATAAAGAATGAGATTTTTACACTCTATACCCATAAAATTTAAGGTATTTACAAGTCATACCCATTAAAAATTACACTACCCATAAAATTAAAAGTATTTACTCAACCTACCTATTTATTATTGTATATCTTTTTTATACCTTATAGGTGTATACCTTTAAGGTATACTGCATAAATTATGATATAAAAGTCTGGAGGATCATTTATTACTGTATACCTTTGTTATGCCTTATAGGTATATACCTTTATGGTATATTGCATAAACTATGGTATACAAGTTTGGGTGGGTAGAGTGGGTAAATAATTTAGTGGGTAGGTCCGGTAATATTTGAAAGTAGTGGGTAGTGGCTGTAATTATTTTAGGTTTTGTGGGTGTAAGTGTCCCATAAAGAATAGCAAGTTTTTTGACACAATATAGCAATACTGATTCGAAGACAAGTGAAGTTAAATAATCGAAGATGAATAATCGATTCTTAATTGATGGTCACAATCAAACAAATGTAAGCGATCGATCCTATATGGTTTTGAGCAAGTAAATTACGAACGAAGTGCGCAATTATAGTTTTACCGAAGGCGGTTTAGATATTAGTTTCGTTCAATATCAAATAAATGATTTTAACAAGGTTTGATGAGTGAGGCAATGGCAAAATTATGTTAACGATAAGTATGCAGGATTATATGGACTAGCCGACGATAAGTTCGAATAAAACGATAGAACCACAGTAAATGAATTAACGACAACCCTATCAAATTGATGCTACGATCGAGATGGCAATAACAACTACTTAACGTGATCGATGACAACAAGTAGATACGCTAAGCGATGAATTAAAGATACGATTAATCAGTAGAAAACCAGTGCGATCAATTACAATGAACAAATACACTTGGCAGTCGATACGATCAATGTGATGATAATACGATCAATGTGATGATAATAAATTAATGCGATCAATAGCTAGCAAGCAATGAAAATAGCACGCAAATAATGAAATAGGCATCAATAAATCAATAAACGAAAGTAGTAAAGCTTATTGTATTGATTGGTCGAATGTTAGTATTTCATTGAAAGATATGAATCCTCCTCCAAGTTTGAACCAAGCTGCAATTGATGTTTGATACAATAGTTAAGATTGTGACAATGGCGGATTTGTAATAACAATAATAATAATGATGTAATTGAAGAAAGGGGTACTTTTGTTCATTAGAACATAAGTTTAGGAGTTCCCAACCCTAAAAGAACTCCACTCTCCCACGTCTCTTCAGCAGTTACCCACGTCCACAAATTGCTAGATCTGTTCCGATAAAGACGGGATAAGATCGCCCAACCTTATCTAATGCAGCGACGGCCTTCGAAATATCACGATCGCAATCCAGCTCACTCGATCACACTCTTTTCGATCAAAGTTACTCCGTCCCGATCTCGTTTCATGATGTCTTCGAAAACTGTTCGCTTTTTGCCACGTAGTTGACCACATGTCACTCGCGTGATCGGATAAAATTCGAACAATACAAAGTCCTTATACATGTATACATAAAGCAAATTTCGATGATGTAACGTAGCAAGTTCAATTCGAGGACAAGTATGACCGATTAAACGAAGATAAGCAACGGATTCACAGTTTATGATGATCGATTTATAAAGCAATATTTCGAGAACGACATAAACAGTTGATTCGATGGAATAAAGAATGAGATTTTTACACTCTATACCCATAAAATTTAAGGTATTTACAAGTCATACCCATTAAAAATTACACTACCCATAAAATTAAAAGTATTTACTCACCTACCTATTTATTATTGTATATCTTTTTTATACCTTATAGGTGTATACCTTTAAGGTATACTGCATAAATTATGATATAAAAGTCTGGAGGATCATTTATTACTGTATACCTTTGTTATACCTTATATGTGTATACCTTTATGGTATACTGCATAAACTATAGTATACAAGTCTGAATGGGTATTAGAGTGGGTAAATAGTTTAGTGGGTAGGTTGGGTAATATTTGAAAGTAGTGGGTAGTAGCTGTAATTATTTTTAATTTTGTAGGTATTTTTGTAGGTGTCCCTATAAATTAAGATCACAATTTTACGCAAAAAAAATATAATATATCAAGTCTTTATACACGTTTACATAAAGCAAAATAATACATATATAGTGCTTGATCTATTATGTAAAAAAAAAAGAACGATACAATTTTAAATTTTAAAATAATTTTATTCCAAATCCTTCATTTTACATACATTACAACATAGATATTTCCTTGGTTATCGATATTTCCTTTTCCCATAGTGGTTATTCTCTCTATTTTGAATTAAATTTGACTAAACATTGCCTCATATATATGGATACCCTTTGAAGTTACAAACTAATAGTAACACGAATATTACGTAATTATCTTTTATGTCGTGTAACATGTCGAGATAATTATTTTTCTATGCAAGATATCAAGCGCGGGTAATATAATTTTTTTCACAACTATTATCCGATATGTTTTCATATTCTAATGGTTTTGTTACCCATTTAAATAGTTCTTGGCAGAAACCATGACCTTATCTAGTTTTGTTCCAAAATAATGTTTGGCTTTTAACTGAAAGATTCTTATATGTAAAGTAGGTAGCTGCATTGTATTTTATACTTTATAACGATCGATTTATAACGATCGATTTGGTGGGATCGCATCGATCCATTATACCTTCACTTATTATTTGATCGATTTATAACGATCGATTTGGTGGGATCGCATCGATCCATTATACCTTCACTTATTATTTAATATTCAGATCGTATCTTTCACTTTATTTTCAATTATAAAATAAAACCACAATGAATAATGCAGTCTATCCAACGTTGTATATAATGCAATACAGCCTATCCAACGTTGTATATAATGCAATACAGTACTGTATAATACAATATAGCAGTACTATATAATACAATATAGTAACACATTATGAAACGATGGGTAACAAAGGACAAAGGACGGTAGACCAATTATTACTACAAAGTATAGACGAAGATGGAAAGAGTTGCTTTATTCAATTTGGTGTCATCATAAAAGTGATGAAACACCAAAGCACATACACAAACAAACTACAATCACAACCCTCACATAACATTACAAAACAAAGAAACCAAATACAAATGCAAATTTGGAAAAAAACCCTAAACTGGCTTTTATTTTAAAAGAAGGTAGTTCCACCAGTGGTAGTTCCTGTTCCTCCACCAATATGTTTAGCAGCTGCATTTTGTGCTTTGGCTTCTCTTTTGTCCATTTCAGCTTCTGCTTTCCTTTCCTCTTTCTTTTCTGTTGCCATCTCTTTCTCCAATGGATCTCTTGTCGTCATTCTCTCTGCCTGCAGCACATTTTAACGAAATCGAATATTACCAATACGTTCTTATTATAGGCGAATCCAGAATTTAAACGTTATAAGTTGAAGCTCTAAAGTTCTTAGAACAATTTCATTGTCAAAATAATGTTACACATGTAAGTACGTACTTGAATTCATATTATAAGTTAATAAGTAAATCTTTAGATCTAGTGCTAATAATGGTAATGAAAAAATTGATTTTAACTCACATATTCACGTTCGCATGCATACGAATATTACGTCTCTACGTACTTACATTTTCTAGTATTTGCAACCTCTAAAAGGTCACAACAACAACAACATACCTACTGTAATCCCACAAGTAGGTCTGGTGAGGGTGACCGGAGAGGATGAGATATACGCAGATCTTACTCAGTAAGGTGTAAGTGGAGAGGCTGTTTCCGATAGACCCTCGGCTAAGAAGATAATTTAAAAATAATTGAAACAAACGAAATATTTTAAAAATGTGATAGAAAACGAACAAAATAAGAAAATAACTCAAGTACACATAACAACTACAACAACCAGAGCAAACAGAAAATACTAATAGCAAAAAGAATGTTGGACAAAATAAAACTACTACGAATAAGAATAACAAAGCTGAAATTGTCAACAACCAATGATCTTCTACCTAACATTCTACCCCCGATAGGTCACAAGTTCGAAAATAACTCTCTTTTAGGCCACGACCATTCTTATAATCATTTAGCACTTCTAGTCCCCCTTAGGTTAGAAGCTCGAAATTCTCGATTATTAGGGGTGACACTTATATTTCCACCATTTTCCCTTGTTAAAAATTTCATGTCAAAAAACAATTAAGCTTTCTTGAACCACTGTATGTTATACTATACAAACTAATAAAAGAACCTAAAACATAACAGATAATCGAAATAAATAAAATATAGGGGACCTTTTCTCCAATAGTTGCCTTGGTCTTTTCCATGCCAGCCTTTGCTGAGGCTGCTGCATTAGCTGCTTTCTCCTTTGCTGATTGCATTTTCCTTAAATTTTCTCCTTTGATATTAAGTCGTTTCTCTTCTTTTAGTGCACTTGTATTTTTGTTGTTACAATTGATGAGTAAAATTGACGAGTTTGTGTATGGTTTATATAAGACTTTGATTAAAGAAGACAATGATGCCACGAATCTAGTGTAATGTTACACGTGGAGATCCATGAGGTGTTAGAATGTTAATGTCTTGACACGTTTGCAGTAGTTGTCTAGATAAATATCTTTGTTCGGATTTATATCAACTGTTCATGGGGAATTGTATTTTTATATGGATAGTATAGTACATAATATTCCAAGTTATAAACCGTAATTTGTCTTAGTGTTGCTCCAAAACGCACACGCAAGTATACGTGGTCGACAAGTAATAAAGTGATAAATCGAGTATCGTTCCCACGAGGACTATTCAGACTGAATCCTATCAAACAATCTATATAAACTATTCAGGGATCTTTTCCAATGGTTGAGATTTTACTAACTAATTGCAATAATTAAAACAAGTAATTGAGATCAAGTATTGGAGAGCAATTTATGGGTTGTTATCAATAATGGAGAAACGGTCCAGGGTCAGAGTTGCAAACAGTCCAGTTGAGTTTTCCCGTTGATTCTACTTCTTGATTTCCTAGATTGCTAACTAACAGGTTAATTGTACCCGTGAAAACCTTTCGATTCTTCACGGTCTATGCAGGCTACTCCAATCCCTATATGTCTATGGGTTGAATCACGTGCACGCATTAACGATCCTGTAATGGGTTAAACTAGGCAAGCAAGTATATGTCTATCCTACCCGCGAATTGGTTCCCCGATGCCCGGGTTCACAAACTAGTTCTATTCTTTCTTATTTGCGTTCATAAATTCCCTCTGTCGAGTTCAATCTAAGAACCGTAGATAGTGTTCAATTATACGGCCGTTATAATCAAACAATTATGATCAAGAAAGAATAAACAATCCGTAATGGTAAATCAATAGGAAGAAATCAACTTTCAAACATCAACCTTCATGTATTTACTCTAACCCTAGAACGAACAAACTATAGAATTAAAGAGAAGAATAAGAGAAAGAGAGAAAGAACTTGTGTAGAAGACATCTAGGGCTCCTCCCCTCTCCTCCAAAACTTGCTCCAAAGTCTCAACCCCCATGAAAAACTAAGTAAAAGAGTATTTATAGAGTTTACAAACACCTAGTAATAAGTTAGACCCAAGCCCAGACGAAATAGGACATAAAAACGCGCACAAGGGGCGCTATAATGGGCGCCCCGCGCCCACGATCGCGTGAGGATGGACAGAAGACGTCGAAATTGGTCCGCTACAAGCCCGCGCCGCATGGAAAAACGCGCAAGAGGCTGGGCGCTGTGGGCGGCGCGGCGCGCCTCCTGCAGCGCCAGGCTATTTTTCTGTTTCGTTTCTCCTTTTCTCGTTTCGTGTTGTGCCTTCATGTGCTCGATCCAATCCTCAATCAAAATCCAATCTTTTCTTGCTCAATCATGCTCTTAAAAGCTCCAATTACACTGCGTAACAACCTACACACGCACGACATAAAATCAGTGTAAAACCACATTCATAAACCATAAAACGAGCGAATAAAGTATTAAAACGTGAGGAAATATTAAGGAAATATAGGCATAAAATGCCAAACATCACTTAGTAATTGCAAAATACTGCCCAGTTTCAATATAGTTGTCATAGTTTGACTAGGAGCGGAGTTTAAGAAATATGGTAATATTTTTGAAATTTGTGATCCAAAATAAGTCATACATAAATATGTGACTACAAATCATTTCATTAAGATTAAAATAATAGTTTCAACTCAAAAATATTTTCAAATTTAAAATTGTATCATTTTTTTTGGAACGGACTAATAAAGAAATAGTGTCATTTATTTTGGAACGGAAGGAGTATAATTTATGTAGTTATTTAATGAGATGATTTTAAGATAAATAATTTTTATGATTCATTTCGAAGCAATTTTATAAGTCATTACTCCTTTATAAAATTTTATATCGAACCAATGGTAGAGTGGTCAATTTAAGTTTGCAAGAACTATAGATTAAAGCATTTTCTATTCAAACGAACCAATTTGCATTGGACCGACCGGTGTATAAATTGAAAATATCCTAAAATAATTTAATTTAGAATTTTAATATAAAACCTTACTTTACTTCATTTGTGTATAAAAAATCATGTTTCCCTATATATGATCCAAAAGATCCATGCCCTAATATTATCAGTTTACTTCATCATAGTAGTTTTGCAATCTTCTTGCTCCCCTTTTAATACTGGACCTTTTGCACAAAAATAAATGAAATATAAAAAAAATTTCTATCAGCTATGGTATACTTCCTCCGTTTCAAAATGGTTGTCATAGTTTGACTTGGAGCGGAGTTTAAGAAATGTGGTAAGACTTTTAGAATTTGTGGTCCAAAATAAGTCATACATAAATATGTGGCTATAAAATATTTCATTAAGGGTAAAGTAGTAGTTTCAACTAAAAAATATTTCTAAATTTAAAATTGTGTCATTCTTTTTTGAACGGACTAATAAGGAAACTATGACAACCATTTTGGAACGGAAGGAGTATTTTTCTTCCCATATGAAACTACATTGCTGATCGAGTGATTCGCTATTTTGGGAACATCATGTATACATTCTACGTATACATGCTCAAGGAAAAAGAACAAATTTACAATCTCACTTTACCGATTTTTTTGTTCTTTTTGTACATCATACAGTCTTGTTGCTTATACAAAAATTCCAATCTTCTATTTTGAGTATCCCTTGTCATTATTAAGAAAATTGTTTCTTAATTCCGTTGAATATGACGGTAGCCTTTTTAGCTTATTTTGCATGACATCGAGCAGCTCCGTATTTTCCCAGCTAGTCCCATTTGTAACTCTATTTTCGATATGTTAGACGAGACAGTTTTAAAACATAGTATTAATTCTAACTTATTATATTGATTAAAATTCGGACGCACACTTGTTATAAATATCCGACAACGTGGCATATAGAGCGTGAGTGTCGGAGACCAGTGTTTCATGGGCGAGGGCTGAGGCGAGGCATTTTACCTGATAGGAGGCGAGACGAATACTTCGAATGCTGGGCGAAGGACCCATGAATCTTTATTTTTTAATAATTTATTATATAATATAATTAAAATAAATAGTTAAAAAATGCAGAAATAACCAAAAAAATATTACATAGAGAAATTATAGGAAATATATATATATATATACAACTTCATCCATGTTAGCAAGTTTGCTAAAATAAGTCAATTATAATTACATCAATTTCAAATTGGGAATGAAATGAATAATCTAATTTATAAGCAATCATCTAAATTAGTTTCATTCTTTTTTTTTTTTTACCTGTAATTGAGAATTTAGAAGTGTCAAATCAACTAAAGAATAGATTTGTGGAGAATCAATTGTACAACGAAATGGCAAGACTCCTCTTTTTAGAACTGAATAGCAGTTAGAGTGTAAAGACATATAATAAAATAAATTTTCGATGCTAATTTGAATAATAGGACTTCCGAAGTTAGTAAATAAGACACTTTTAATTAATTTTTGTGTAGTTACTAAGTTAACTTTTAAGAATTAAAGACTTTTATTAGTATTTTCTAATTTAATTTGAAAGGTTTTCTAGGCTTACGTCCCAAGCGCCCGAACTCGCCTCACGTATGGGCTTATGCCCCAAGCCATGAGGCTTTTCCCTTTCGGTACTTTCGTTCGGCCTGATTACCCCAAAAACGCCCCGCCCTAAGGCTCGCCCTGCAAACGCCTTTTAAAACACAATCGGAGACAAGTGAATGGCGGCTTTATCAAAGATGAACTAAGCAACAACGGATGCTTGACGATACCGACCTATAGAGAAATTGGTCTTAGTCATTTTGGGAGCAAGCGTTTGATTGCTAGTAGGAGATAAATCTCATCCCTAACTGATTTCGCTATTTTTGGGTGGTTGTTAGACGAGGATAGAGGCGTCATCTAATAGTGAAAAAACGTGCAAAAAGAGGAGTTTCACTGGGGTTGAGACTCTATAGCTATAAATAAGATTTCTTCCTCCCCATTGTATTTTCACGTTCCGTTGAACACAAACCTCTCCTTAAGCTCATCAATATATTCTCACTTATGCAAATTACAATTGTCTTTCCATTTTGTTGTGCTGCTATATTATTTAAAGTTCAATCTTATTTTTCTTTGCTTCACTTTAAAGAAGACGAATTTCATCATTCACACTGGAGCACGAGCAATCCACCGGGAATAAGTTTTACTTTATCGCTTTCGCTTATTTGTTTACTTCTTTTAATCGTTGCGATCGTCCTGTTTGCTTATTATTTATTGTCATTGTCTTTCTATCTAGTCTAAGCCATTAATTGCTAAATTAGTAATCACAAACAGATTTACTCTATTTAACCATAAAACTATTTCTAGTTCGTAGACTCTATTGTTACTTCATATAATTGATATTAAAATGGTTGTCGTTTCTTGATTAAACACCTATTCAACTTCCATATTTATCATTGTTCTACTATCTAGTGCATTAGTGACTTCGCTCCATTTACGTATTTTAACTTCACCCAAACGAGCGTACAATTTACTGATCGCCTATTCTAAGTTTGATCACTAAATTAATCTGATTCACAACATAAGTTTAAAAATTAATCAACCGAATTTAAATATACACGGTCGCTCCAATAAAATATAAATTTAATTATAATATCTAAAATTATATTTTCAAATATACACTTATCATCTTATTTTTAATTAATTTTTTTTAGCCATACCAAGTGTTTAGATTCGTTCTACATCATATTTTTAGTTAAAATGTTTCTAGCCATTCCAAGTGTTTTTAAGATTCGTTTTAATGACACCTCAGTCTTTTACGTTCCCCATTATCTGATTCCATACTCACTTCCGTGGCACCTGTCTGTTCAGACAGATCGTCAAAGGGCGACGTATTGCACGCGACCCATATCAGTCCTACACTCCTTTTATTATTTTTTTGTCACTTCAGTTCGGCATAGCTCCAAGCGAAAACATAAAAGAATTATCTGAATAGATCCATATACTATCAAATCTCTTTTATTTGAAAAGCTTGCACTTAGGAATACACTCTCATCAACTAGCACTAGTTTGCGGTGAACTAGCACTAACATAATAGGTTTTCAAGACTATATTTCGTTAACCCCTTACATTATCTTCTGTTGAACTCGACTCCTTATCTGGTGCATAAACAAACTATATCGCGATATAGATGAACCAGCGAGCTCACAGACCTGCAAGCAAATAAGTCTTGAATAAATTTTTGTATACTACGAGTACTGGGCATTACTTATAATTAAACACATGCCTAAAAAAGTTCCAATTACAAGAAGGTAAGTTAAGGAAGGATATTTTCTTTCGTAATATACGAATAAGTACAGATATATCCGAAATTCAAAGTACATATATTACTTCCAACCTGTCCTATCGTGTATAACATGAGTAGTATTTAATTTACATATCACTAAATACCAACATTACAACTTAAACGAGCAAATAAAACTGTAAGTAAAACATTATTATCCTAAAATATAGAACCGGTGCTAGAACCATGGTGTCCACCAGTCCCTGGTGGATAGTGTGTCCCAACCGTGCCAGTTGTTGTCCCGGTAGTCGTCGTCGGTACGCCGTGAGTACCGGTGGTGTGACCTGTCGTCGCACCACCACCAGTAGTAGTATAAGCTGTAGTTCCTCCGGTGGCAGCTGCTTGTCTTGAGGCTGCGTTCTGCTCCTCTGCAGACAGCTTCTCCATCTCTGCTTGATGTATCCTTTGTTCCTTTTTCTCAGTCGCAATTTGTTTTTGCACTGGATCACGTGTCGTCATCTTCTCAACCTGTTAATTTAACATTTTCAATATAACTATAACCTTACGAGAATTTAAAGTGACATCCTAAAAAAAAAAATTTAAAAAAATTTTTGAAAAAATATCTGCCATAAAATCTTGTGATTTTTTTCAATTTTTTTTGAAAATCAATTTTTGGAAAACCAAAAAATAATTTAGTGGATTTTTCCAAGTTTTTTCAAATTTTTTTGTTCCGTCTCACAAATTCTACTTTTAAATTCTACTTTTTTTTAAGTAAAATATATGTCCAAACACAACTTCAACTTCCAAATACCATTTTTCAACGCAACTTTGAACACCCTCTTTTCAAATATTTTTTCAAATCTATGGTCAAACGGCCACTAATATTAATTACTTAATCCGCTTCCAAAACTCATGTTTATCTTTCATTAAACCTCCTGGTTCTACATAAATCCGACCTGAATTTAAACATATTACATATTTTTTGAGTTATGTGTACGAAATATAAACTCAACATAATTTTAGTAAAATACTTAAAACTTAAAATGATTAAGAAATAAAACGGTTAACTATAAAGAATAGAAAAAATTATGTTGCATGAACAATGCTGGATCAATTTAACAAAAAATAGTAATTTTTTTTTTTTGCATAATTTATGAATAGCATAATTTATACATCCTCACTAAAACGGTTATTTATGCAAATTTTCCTAAAAAATATTCCACATAAAATGAAACTGAATATGCTAGAATAAGAAAAACCTTTTCTTGAGCAACTGCCTTTGTTTTCTCCATGCCAGCCTTAGCCGAGGCGGCAACGTTAGCTGCTTTCTCTTTTGCTGATTGCATGTTAACTTCTCTTATTGTTTTCTATAATTTGCTTTTAAAATTTCTTGAATATGAATATGCATGGGATTAAACTGTTCATTGTTGGGATTATATAAGAAGAGTTAACACAAGGAGGATGTACGTAGGGTGATAACACGTGGAATATAAATGAAACGTGGATTGATATAAGAAATGGTTGCATGAGGCTACAACACGTATGTAGAGGATGTTAAAATACTCCTTCCGTCCCAAAATTAGTTGTCACATTCAACTTTTTCACGCCCATTAAAAAATAATTAAATAAAATGTGTATTTTACTATGTTACTTCAATTTAATGTTTGACTATTGAATTTTTTTTAAGAATTCTTTTAATTATTAAGCGTATAATTGAAAAAGACAAATAATTTTAGTTTTGAAATCCTAAAATATCAATTAATTTGGGACGAAAGGAGTAGTAGATAAGAACTGCACCTTGGCATTTAGTTTGTATGGATTTATTAGGTGCGGGATGGATTTTTGTATGGATTCGGCCTTATGTGAACAATTTTAACTTCTACAAAATCTCTTATACTCCTAGTAAGGAGTATCTATCGTTTATCAAAGTGGTGAGAAAGTAAATAATCTGTCTATCGAGACGCAAATATAAGGAAAGTTTTGGGCTTGGACAGGCCAGCTAAATACTCCCTCCGTTCCAAAATGGTTGTCATAGTTTGACTTGGAGCGGAGTTTAAGAAATGTGGTAAGACTTTTGAAACTTGTGGTCCAAAATAAGTCATATATAAATATGTGGCTATAAAGCATTTCATTAAGGGTAAAGTACTAGTTTCAACTCAAAAATATTTTTAAATTTAGAATTGTGTCATTCTTTTTGGAACGGACTAATAAGAAAATTATGACAACTATTTTGGAACGGAGGGAGTATAAAGTATTGACAATAATCACTACGGAATTTAAGGATACGCTATGCTGAACTCGTAAGCTCGAACTTAACATAATAATATAGTGTTCCGAAGTTGTGAATAACTGAACTTAAGGACATAGTAAATGTAACGAACTATAATAGATTGCAAGTCAAGACACATTGTCATGAAGTTTGAGAAAGTGGAGATGAAAACATTATATTATATCGATGATCAAGACAAGGGTATAATGATATAGTGTTCGGCCTTATGTGAACAATTTTAACTTTCTACAAAATCTCTTATACTCCTAGTAAGGAGTATGACAATAATCACTACGGAATTTAAGGATACGCTATGCTGAACTCGTAAGCTCGAAGAACTTAACATAATAATATAGTAGTGTTCTGAAGTTGTGAATAACTGAACTTAAAAGGACATAGTAACTGTAACGAACTACTTCCTCCATTCCAAAATGAGTGTCTGGGTTTGACTAGGCACATAGTTTAAGAAAATAAGGAAGACTTTTAAATTCTGTGATTTAAAATGAAAGGTGCGTGTAACGTGGGCCAGTGTCTTCAAATCCTGTGGTTCAAAACAAATCTTAGATTTAAATAGTTGCCATAAAAGGAAAGAGGCACCCATTTTAGGACAAACAAAAAAAGAAAGGCAGACACTCATTTTGAAACGGAGGGAGTAATAGACTGCAAGTCAAGATATACCTGTCAATTGGGCCAGGACCGGCTCGGACCGGCCCGTTAAGAGTCGGCTCACCGGTCCCGGTACCGGTCCGGTCCGGTCCGGGCCATTACCGGTCCGGTCCGAACCGGTCTTTTTTTCAAAAAATTAATGCCCGGCTCGGCCCTTAGCCCATTAAGGACCGGACCGGTCCGGTCCAGTTTTTTTTTTTTTTTTTTTTCTTTTTCATATTTTAGCTAAGCCTATCACTTTGTACTTGCAATTGGAAGGACATATAATCCTATATAAAAAAGAAGGAAGGTGAAAGCAGGAAAGAAAAGGATCAAATATTTTGAGAATCATATACTTTGGTTCATTGATGGAAACCAAGTTTAATTACTATATAAATTTGATGCACTACTCATGAAGTAAAAGATCACTGTTATTATTTTAAGTAAGTATTATCTCATCATTACTATAGTGCGCTTAGTCAAATAGATACAACTTTAATACTACAACTCAAGGGTGAGAAACTGAGACTATCAAATTCTCTTACAACCAAGAAGATAAGTTGTATAAAATACTTAATTAATATATATTCTTGATTAGCAATGAAAAAATAGTAAATGAATATGTTCATTCGTTGTACTTAATGAAGCTAAAAATATCTTTGTACTATTGCATATTGAGGGATTCTAAAAGGGAATAAATGCTACATTATATTTTGTATGTTCTTGGCAAAAGTATGTTTCGATTTCCCTCGATGTATAGTATAATTTTTCTATGAAAAAACCGGTCCGGTCCGGTCCACCGTGGGCCAAAGACCGGTCTTTTACCGGTCCGGGCTAACCGGTCTTTTTTCTTAAGCCCGGCTCGGCCCGCAACCCGCTTCCCCTTTGACCCGGACCGCTTATAATGAACCGGTCCGGTCCGGTCCGGTCTTTTACCGGTCCGGTCCGGTCCGGTACCGAGCTAGCCCGGCCCGATTGACAGGTATAAGTCAAGACACATTGTCATGAAGTTTGAGAAAGCGGAGATGAAAATATTATATTGATGATCAAGACAAGGGTATAATGATCTGTATAATATGATCCCCCTAGGATTACTTTACGTCCTCATATAATTAACAAGATAAAAATGGCTCAACTAGAACGTAGTAATGACTAAGAGAGTATAGGATTTTATTTCACCAGCCATTCTAGTTCATCTACTTAATAGTATAATACTAGTACTTTGTTCCTAAAGAGATGGCCTACCCTTTTTTAAACTTGAAAATATTTTAACTTAAAAATTACTACTCTTAATGAAAAGCTTTTATACTCATAAAAGTGATATACTAATATATTTAAATTCATCAGGGTTCAAAAGGTCTTATGCACGCAAGTATCATACTTCATCCGTTTAAAAGAAGATGACACAATTTTCTTATCAGTCTGTTAAAAAAAGAAGAAGTAATTTTAAATTTAAAAATTATTTAACTTTAAATTAATAACTTTATTATCCTTAATGAGATGCATAAACATCAGGTCAAATCAACTCGGTTTGCACATATAAATAAATTGAAAAGGTGGGAACAATAAAAGTAGGGGTGGTCAAACACGTCGGTATTTTCCTACAGTTCTAAAAAACTGAATATTTTAAGTTTATAAAAACTCGACCCGAATATCGAATCAAAGTATCGAATCGAAGTTTCAAAAAAATCGACCTGAACCCCGAACGTCCGCCCCTAATTACAAAAGTATAGTAACAACTTTTTAAAATTAAAGTACTTTTGGGAGAAAAAGAATAATAAAAGAATTTAAACAAGATCCAAATGGAATCAAAGGTGCACGTTATATCATCACTTGAAGATTGAAGAGATTCGAGTTAGGCAAGTAGTCGTGCACCCCAACCGCCGGTCATGGAAGTCACGTCAAAACATAAATAGAACAAGTGCTATTATCTTGCCACGTGGAATATATGACGTGGCAAAAAGATAGGGGAAGAGAAAATCTTCTTGTGGGCCTGAAGTGGGCCGGCCCAGATGGCACACGAGGCTCTCATTTTGTACATAAAATGACGTAAGGAGTTATTTGTGCAAAGATATCACAATGATCACACAGATTCTACGGTTATCATCTTCTTAGTACTTTTATACGTATCTTTTGTCGTATCATCACTCAGTAGTATGTGTGTGTTACATGTACGTGTGGTTAACTTGTTTTCAGTATAGTACGCAATGGCGGAGCCACCCTTGTCGTAGAGGTTCGATTAAATCCCTTCGTCGGAAAATTGCACCGTGTATATAGGATAAAATCGATTTTTTTTTATGTATCTATCATATATTGAACCCTCTTAATACAAGTCTAAGCTTTACTTTTTAAATTTTGTTAGAAATTCTGCCTCCGTCCCTGATAGTACATACTTATTTTTAGTCATTCCAAATTTATGTTATTCAAATTATTCTAAAGTCCTTATACTAATTAGTAACTTACAACTATTGTGTCAAATAGCAAGGTTGGTGAGGTTGGAGTATTAATCTTAGTCTCAAGTTTGGGATTTTATTTATTCTATGGTTGGTTATTGGTATTAACTAATCTTGAATAGTACTATCTCATCCATAAAGGATGTGAAATTATAATAGCGGAATAATTATAATCTTAAATTTATGGAATACTCTTCATTCTTATTCTCGATAACCGAGGACATGATCTCAGATAGGAAAGTGTGGAGGTCGAGATTAAAGTAGAAGGTTAGATAAAAGATTATCAATTTCTGTTATACTAGTGTGAGTTTTTTTTAGTATATTCTATTTCTGTATGGGATAATACTGATTATATTGTTGGATTAACTTCCGGAATGCAATGATACAAAAAGCTTTAATTTCCTAGTATTAGAATAGTATCAATTATGATTGTAACGAGTGTGACAGAATGATTGAAATTATCCCCTTTTGTCACGGTCTATCATTCAAGTCTTGATTAGAATAAAGAATTTCTTAGTAGAAAGCTATTTACCGCCATAATTAGTCCATCATTTTTTTAAAAAAGGTCTTTCGTGTAGTAAATAAAATTTAACTCTTAAACTCGAGAAGAAGAAAGAATTTGCTTAGAGATTTGACTAATTTCTAATGAAGTATAGAAATTAGTTTATCTAATTAATAATATCAGTACTTTATGGTTGGCCTGATAGTTAGAGATTATGATTGTTTGGTTCTGATAGTTCCATAAATTAGTAATATATTAATTATCACAATGCGATATTCTTTTATGTCAGTTAAAAGAATATGTTTTTATTTTCTCAACTAATGAAAAGACACAAAAAAGAAGAAGAATATACTGTAAAATTTGATTGTTTATTTAATTGCATTATGTAAAAGAAAATTAATTGTTGCTATAATATTTTTTCTCTACCACTTGGGAAGACCTTAACTAAGAGTCTCCCCCAAGTGCCATGAAGGTGGCATCAACATAGGCCATGGAGCTTTAAATTTGATTTCTATTGTTCTCATCCAGATAAGCTGCAATAATAGAATTTGTAGTTCAAACTTTAAAGTATTATCAACTTGGCAACTATCCAAATTTCAATTAATTGATTATCATGGTGTTCATATTTCAGAAAATGACAAGAGGGCCCTTTTTGTTAAATTGAGTAAGATATTTCTCTTTTTTCTTTTTGGTTACTACAAGGTATTCAATATCCAACTAGCTTGTGTAACACTACAGTTAAAAACTTATCCGCACTCGGTGTTTATACTACACCAATAAATGTAAACTATGTGTATTGAAATACATTCATCTATTACTTAATCATGGTTAGATGATATGAATTTATGCTTTAAATTTTATTTACCACGACTAATTTGCATGGTTTGGTATAAATACTGAGTGTGAGCCTATATTATATTGTGTAGTCCATTAAAAATGTAAACAGCTCTCTACTAAAAAAAAAATTATTTTGAACATTCCATCCAACACCTCTAATTACGAGCGGAAGGAACTCAATCATCTCACCATATCTTTCCGGAATGGTAATAAAATATCACTTTGATACACGTATAGTACTATTACTATTTGATTATTGGGAACCAATGATTTTCTATACTATATTGAGCTCTATTAATATGTCATAATAATGTTCATCCAATCCATGTCTCAACAAACAAACAACTTGTAAATTTTCTTTTAATTTCAAAAACTTTCCTTGTTCCCCACAATTTAATAATTAAAACCTTTTGTTCCTTCCCCTATATATAAACCTATGTTTTGCTTCTGTTCCAAACAAGTTTACCAACCACCATCTCCATTTTCATTCTTCTTACAAATAAAAATCTATCTCTTTAAAAATGTATAACTTGGAAGCATCAAGTGTGATGATGAAGAAACAAAGCAATGTTTCAAGAACAACTAGTACTCCATCATCACAAGTACTTGGCATGAGCAAGAATTCACAAATGATATCAAAGTTGAAGCCAAAGATACGCATAATTCACATATTTGCACCAGAGATCATTCAAACAAATGTAGAGAATTTTCGTGAACTTGTTCAAAGACTCACAGGGAAGCCATCAAACAACATTTCCAACATCAAGAAAAGACAAAGAAATATTCCCACAAAGTTAAATGAGCCTCAAAGCTTTCTCAACAAACCACTTAAAGAAGAGATATGGAATGGTGCAAATATTTCTAATAATGGAGGTTTCTTTAGTAACTTGTCTCTTGATCAATTTGATGGTATTTTGGAAGAGTTTAATCAGTTTCCATTGATACCTTTGGATTATGCTCATCATCACATTGATGCCTATGGAGAATCACAAGCAGCTTGAATATATAATTGTTTTTTTTTTTTTTTTGGTTTCCTACCCAGTGTCCGGTACCCTCATTGGAGTCCCGACTAATCCAGATTCGCGCCGCGTAGGGCCAATTCAGGGGAGCGCCCCGTGATTGTTAGTAGTGGAGAAGTTGATTTAAGAGAGGAATTTAATGGTGAAATACTACTTAGTAGTATGTGATTAAATTTTCAATGTTTTGTGTGATATTGAGCTTTTTTTTAGGAAATTAACTTAGTTAATATTAATCTTGATCTTAACTTCATTTCTTTTCTTCTGTTGACTGATCGCCGATTATATTAATGGAAGTTTCAGAAACATTCCAGTTGTATAAACAAAAATGTTGTATATTTTGCTATTATAGCTAAGGCATTAGTCTTTGTTTTAATTTTCTTGTTGATTAGAAATGCAGCTAAGTTGATGCTCCATCTGGATGCATTTCACTCATGTTGATTATCTGGCTAGAAGGCGAAAACTGCTTTTGCCAATCAAAACCCCAAAACTAGATTTGATTTCCGTATGCCGGGGAAAGTACCCCACCCTCACCTTTCTACATTTCTTTTGAGTTTGGCAGATGATAAGCGTCGAATCCCTAAATACTTCGATCGCTTCTTGACAGATGTCATGCTGGATTTGAAGAAATAGAAATGAAAGTCTAATTCCGCTAGAGAAACTTGTATTCTAACATATTCTAACATATTTAATAAGTAGGTTGTCTGTTTTATTTTTCAGATAGCATGATAGTGTAAAATATCGTTATACTTTTAAGGTATACAAGTTAAATTCGTCCTAAAATATGTTTTACTAGGTTTTTTTGTTTCTTCTGTGTGTCTTCTTATACAAAAGTAATGCCCCGACGTTAACCTAATTAACAAGAATACACAATTTGGTAAAACCACTAACATTTGATAAGCTAAGTACCTTTCTTTTCTTGCAAGTTTAAGTATATATCATGGATAGTTGTATCCATATATATACAGTTGAGTGCATTTAATATTGAAATATATAGTTGTATAAATATGTTAATCTTTTCAAGGAATGAAAAGTCTTCTCCATGTGATTGCAGAGTGTTGATTAGCTAATTATAATTAAGGATGATAACTAATATTGTTCGGATGAAATTCAAGAATATATATCGTTGGTGGTGAAAAGGTAGCTAGATAAATACTTCCTCCATTCCACAATGAATGACATGTTTCGAATTTCGAGAGTCAAACGAGTTTATTTTTTACCGTAATATTTTCATATATTCTTTAAATATTTTAAATTATTAATTATTGTGACTTATAATACTTTTTATATAGTTTCTAAATATATAAATATCGTTCTAAAAAACTCAAAGATTATATGTTCAAATTCACGATCAAAATGAACTCGTTTGACTCTCGAAATCCGAAACATGTCATCATTTTTGGAACAGAGAGAGTAACAAACAGTAATTTTGGGGATAAATTATCAATAGATAAAAGCTGAAAACCTTCCATGTTAATTAATAAATTTTCCTAAGTTGTTACTCCAATTTTTTTTTTTTTTTTTTTTTGGTGGGTGGAAGGGATAGAGTGGGGTAGCAGTATTTATACCTTTGATAGTTGATATGGGTTGGGTACAAACTAGACATGATTTAATGCAACTTGTATTGACATATCTAAGCATGATATAACCTTTAATTAAGACAGAAATTTAGTTACTTACAGTACATTTTAATAACATAAGTTCTTTCCTATAGTAGTACTCCATCTGTCGCATTTTGTTTGTCATAGTTACTGTTTCGAGAGTCAAACTTCTTAAATTTTACTGTAGATTAGGATATAAAATCTTTAATTTTTCTTAAATAAAATTTACATATTTGAAAACTACCTGAAAAGTACTATAAGTCACAATAAATTATAACTCAAATATTTAAAAGATATATATAAAGATTACGGTCAAATATAAACTCGTTTGACCCTCGAAATCCGAACTACGATAAACAAATTGGGACGGAGGGAGTACATTTTATCTAACATCATTATTTGTTCTCTTTTTCATTTTTCTCGATCTTATCTTATAAGATTGGCCAAACATATGAAGACATTTAACATGAACAAACAGTCCACTACGTTAACACACAAGACAACTTTGTTATAAGTAAATTTTAGTATACCATATGACATATACTATTAATTTGGTAAGGTTTGTGAATTTTTGAATTAATTTTGACTTGTAGCATTTGCCCCCAGCAAAGTCAGCCTCTGGTCTGCAACTTGTCCAAATAATTTAAAATTCTAAACTTATTATATACAACTTGGGAATTTACCTCAGCTTGATTAATCTAAATTCCACACGAAAAAGATCGTTTTCTTCCCTCCTTTGATATATTATCTTAGTAAGCCAGTCTCTATACTTTGAATCAAATCTTATCTCTATTTGTTGAAGGAGGTGTCTTGATCATGATAAACCTAAATGAAATTTAATTTACTTTACCCAGCAGCGGATCCAGGATTTTAAAGTCGTGGGTGCTTTCATGAGATTCAAATACTGTCCCCCTAATTATTTAAGAGAGTTAACGTTAATGTCCTAGCCACAACACCCGACTAGTCTTTTATAATGGTTGCTCATAGTTCAGTATATTAGTTTTTCAAATTTTTTTTTATAGAAATCTATATTGTCTGATTGGAGGTCAATGGTAGTAAAAACTTATCTGTTTAAGGTCAGTGATAGTAGTGAGAATGTGGTAAATATTTACCGCATTTACTATATACACCAAATCAATAAAATGCAAGATATGTGTATTGTACACGCCTACTTATCACTTAAGTATATACTTTTTCATTCTAAATTTTAATTGTTAAGGTTAACTTCATTGATTTGGTGGATAAATATTCGTCAAATTTACACAGGTTATTGCAATTTAACTGAAATTAATGTATAAAATTAGATTATTATATTATTTTCTAGATTACCATATAAAATTTTTACTCCATAAAAGATCAGTACCTATTGTTACAAGTACTTATGATAGGTAAAGAATACTTGGCGCCTTGTTTTTGAGGGTAAGATGATCCTTTCGTATTTTGCTAGACATAAAAATATGGGAAATTTCAATGCATAGTCATTTTTGGACGCGCTAAATAAGAATTATCTATCATTTCAAAATTAATTGAAAAATAGCTAAAAATTCGCGCGCACACTTACACTCCATTAGCATTGAAAAACACCCAGACCTGTCCCCGATTTTTATACTAGGACTTTGAACTAACATGTTCAAAGTCCCATTATTTTATAATGAGATTCATGTTTATAGTCCTCTGGAGCTTTATATATATAAAATCCCAGTATAAAATACTAGGACTTTGAACTAACATGTTGAAAATCTCAGTATTTTATACTGGGATTAGTGTTTAAGTGATCCCAGTATTTTAGACTGAGACTTTGAACTAACATGTTTAAAGTCTCAGTATAAAATACTGGGACTTGTCCGGAGGTAACGATTTCTCAGAGAATTTATTTTTTGTGGCTACGAATCAATTAGCGCATGCCAAACAGGCTCGTAGGCGAAATTTTTACTAAAAAGATACCTCTTTCTTTTTCTTAAATATGCCCTAGTCAAGTCAAGTCAAGTCAAGTACGAGTGGTTTCAAAAGTCAATGTACGTTTCTAGTCAAGTTGATCCATAATATGCACCAATTCAAGAATAAATTACTATAATTTCTAACAAGTTAATAGATATAATAACCAATTCAACTCCTCATTGCAATGTTCACACTTCATTTCTTCCTAGAGACTACTTCTTATTTTCTTAGTAAAACAAAAGAGAAGAAATATAGTGTGAACTATATATGTCATAGAGAAGTAAGTATACAAATTAACGTAAGATCAAGACTCAGTAATACCAACTATGATACCAACCCTTCTATTTGTTACTAACTGCAACTATACTTCTTCAACGTAAAAAAGACTCATTCATATCATAATAGTAAGGTTTACCAATTCTTTCCGCTATGTAGACCTGGGCATCGAGCGAGCGAGCGAGCGAGCGAGCCGAGTCCAAGCCGAACCGAGCTTTATACATAGCGAGTCGAGCCTGAGCAGAGCTCAATCGAGCTTTGTTAGAGTTTGACCGAGCCTGAGCCGACTTTTTTTCTTGTGTCCCCATACTTGATAATATAAAAAATAATATTTGAACTTTCCTTTTGATCATAATCATAGATAAGGATAAAAGTACTAGTTTATAAATTGTTAACTATTGCATTAAAATATAAAATAACACGTAGACTTCTAATATTTTTTGGTAATTAAGCCTAATGAATGGAAGTTATATTTTAAAGATAAAATTACACAATTAATCAAGCTAATTGTGTCGAGCCGAGCTTGATCGAGCTAAAAAACAACCGAACCGGCTCAGCTCTATGCCCAGGCCTACAGCTATGGAATCATGAGCTCTTGTTGGATTCTCGTCATCTTTATATTTTTTTAATCACCACAGTTTAGGAATGAAAGAATGGGGGTAGAATATAGTGATGTATCATATATACCACGTCAATCTTACATGCTTTTGCGTGCTTTAATGAAAAAATGACATGATATGATTATTAACTATTACTACTACTTATTGTACATAGACATACTTTATTAACAGCAAAATAACTGGTGAAACCATCACTGTAGCTAAAAGGTCAAAAACATTTAGGGGTCGTTTGGTTGGAAGACAAGTTATGCAGGGATTAACAATGCAGGGATTAGTTATGCAGAGATTAACAATGCAGGGATAAGTTATGCAGGGATAAGTTATGCAAGGATTAACAATGCAGAGATTAGTTATGCAGGGATTAACAATGCAGGGATTAACAATGTAGGGATAAGTTATGCAGGGATTATAACACATGGATTACAATGTAGAAATGATTTCTAGTTGGATGTTTGGTTAGTTGAATTAAAAGTTATACTCTAATCCATAATTTATTTTTTTAAGAGAATAAAATATGATATTTACTAAAATAGAATTTTGAAGAAATGGATAAGGGTACTTTTGTCATTTTTTATTTTAATCCATGTATTGTTAATACATGTATTCTTATTCCACCCTCTAACCCGCATAAAATAATACATAGATTGATGTATAACTTATACAAGTATTGTTAATACGGAAATGACAAAATGTAACCAAACAATGTATTGTTTGTACTTAGTTTAATACCAGTTTCTATTAGTCAAACCAAACAATGTACTATTAGTACAGACTCTTATACAACCAACCAAACAATGGATTAACTTATCCAAACTCTTATACATGGATTAGCTAATACTATACCGCATACCAAACGACCCCTTAATGGATTAATTACACCACGATCCCGAACTACTCTCTCTGTCCAATTTTAGTTGTCGTTTTAGCAAACAATGTGTGTCCCAATTTAGTTGTCACTTTAAAATTTCAAGACTAAATTTATAAGTGTTTTCCAACTATATCCTTAATAATTAAAAGAATTCTCAATAAAATTTAATAACCAAACATTAAATAGGAAACATAGTAAAACACACACCTTATTTAGTAATTTTCTTAATGAACGTGAAAAAGCTGAATGTGTCAACTAATTTGGGACGGGAGAGGGAAATTGACAAAATAAACAATGAGATTTTTTCTTGAAGTAGATAACAACATAATGTTACACCAAGTAACATTATTCCTTCTTTTGTCAAGGTTCAGTATGTGTTTGGGCACCACCAAGGATCGTGGTGGGATGGATATGATCCCTCCATCCTTAACCAGATATATCAGATTCGAGTCCTGGGAATGAAAAAATCCTGGTAGGAAGCGCGTCCCTCAGAAATATTGGGCCTTACACAGCGCGAATCCGGATTAGTCGGGACTCTAATGAAGGTATCAGACACTGGGTGTGAAAAAAAAAGGTATGTGTTTGGACTAATTCAGATGCAATATGAGTTGTTAATGGATTGTCAATAGAGTCAATCAATTAGTTCTGTGAGAAACCATATGTATTCTATTGTCTGTGAGTGACTTCAGCTTTGCATATTAATGGACTGGGCCAAAGTTTCCTTTGATCGGAGGCAGTTTTCTCAACTTGTCTTTGAACAGAAAGCTTCTGTACATCAAATTTTAGACCAAGTGGGTTGCTCACTACATGTACCCTTTTAACTTTGGTTATGGTTTTTTGTCCCCACTAAAGAATAGTTTAGCAAAATAGCCTCCGTAGGCAATACTTCACGTTAAAAATTTTAAGTGTTCCCTCGGGAGAAACACTTCAAGAGTAAATTGTAAATGTTGCCTGCAAGGCAGCACTTCAAGTTATCTGGAGATAATGTTGACAGTAATAAAAGGTCAAGTGCTGCCACGGGGACAACACTTGCAGCACTTGTCATTCTATACTTGAAGTGTTGCCCCCGTGGGTGCACTTTATACTTGAAGTGCTGTCCCCGTGGGTGCACTTGTCAAGTTATAACTTGAAGTGTTGCCCCCAAGGGAGCACTTACTTAAAATTAGTGAGGTCATTCTTGTAAAACCACTTTAAGCGAGGTCAATAAGGCAAACCATTGCCTAAGGTGTCATAGTTTTGTAAATTACCCGCAGCTTGTTAGCCCATTTGTTAGCCCTGGTAAGAGCCCGTTTGGGTGAACTTAAAAGTGACTTATAAGCTGATAAGCCCATTAATGTATGTTTTGGTAACCTCAAAATTTTTGTACTTAAAAGCCATAAGTTGCTTAAAGCTACTTTTTGACTTATAACCCACTTAAAATAAGCTGCTTTTAAGCCCACCCAAACAGGCTCTAAGTCTCAAATATAAGACATCTGCTTTGCAAAATGTTCTTAATCATACCACAAAATCATTTTTTTGAGACACTATATCAAAAGATGGAGATAGTAGCATAACAGAAAGCTATATACTTTTGTGCATTATGACATTGTATGATTTAAACTTGGGTTTATAAGTGCTAAAACATACACATAACTTAACTGTACTATGTGGGATTGGCCCAGTGGAAGGTTGATGTTTCAGCAGCCAAAATGAGAGAAACACAAAGCATCAATGGTAAGAAACAAGAGTGACCAGGCACTTGTAAACAAAGGTCAAAACATACTGAGCAAAATTCAACTTTGTTCATTTTTTGAGTATTGAAACTACTGAGTTTTCGATTCCAATGCAACTTCATGGCCTTTGACAGATTGTGGTAAACAACAATCATAGGCAGTTTCCTCAACTTGTCTTTATACAGAAAATTTGTGTTACATCAAAATTTTAGACTAAGTAGGTTGCTGATGACCTAGGGGGTCGGGGCATGTGTAAAGCAGTTAACTTGATAGTCTTGCCGTTTATCTGGACTGTATATCAAATGGAAATTGGTAAAACAAGGCAAAAAGGGGGATAGAAACCTCCAGCATCTTGTTTGGTATGTTTCACTTGAGAGATTTTGACTTCATATCAACCTCTTGAAGGATATTGAAATCTGATGGTCCATGAGTGTCTATAAATCCTCGAATTGACAGTTCAGGCACAGATAATTTTCCATCCAGCATCTCATGATCTATAAAGACGACAACAACTGTTATATCATCATGAAATTTCCTCCTATCACCCTTGTCATACTTCTTAAGATCGTCATACTTCAACTTTATTTTCCTTGCTGCCTCATCCAGGGCTGATATAACGAGTCTTCTTGCTATGCCCTGATAATGGATGAAATACAATTAAGTTTAACCAAACAAACATGACGTATATCAAATAAAGGAGAAGTACATCAGTGCCAGAATAGGAAAAAATTAAATGAAAAAGAAACAGAAATAAAGGAAATACCATTCTAGGGTTATTATGCACAATTTCGACAGCCTTCTGATTGCTTAAGAGTTCCCACAGGCCATCAGAAGCAAATATGAGAAATCTGTCACCTGGTTGTAAGTTTCTTGAATATACAGATGGGTCAGCTCTAAGCACCGGCCGAATAAGTGGTTCTTTGAGGTGAAATCTTGGGTAAGATGGACCAACAGCAAACTCTGGCTTCTTCAGATATGCATCTCCAATTGATCTAGATACCTATAACATGCAGGCACAAACATAAAAGAAAATAAATCTTACTAATCATAAGTAACAGAGTTCACAAGAAATCAAACAGGAAAAGGTATGGTGAGAAAATGAATGAGGAGAGCACAGCCACAAAGTCAATGAACTGCAGTAAAGCTTCCTTGAAAATAAGATAACCCAGTCTCTAAAATGTGAATACTCCCAAAACTTGATTTAAACAAGTATAATAAACTACGTGGAACCTCACAGAATCAAACGGATCATTGACCACTTTGTACAACCACACTATATCATGTAGTAAATCAATTGCAATACGAAAATCTAGGTAGGACATTCAGACAAACAAAGTTCTTGGTGCAGCAGCAATCATGAAAGTCAAAACAAATACTCCGTATATAGCAGTAAAAGGCAGAGGAAGATATAGTTCTAGTTCAGTATATTCGGACGTCCGTAACAGGCTGATTAGAGTTTTCAATATGATGGGAGATTGCTTCCCAAGGTAACAAAATGGAACAAGCAGGACAGTTTAGAGGTGGTAAGCATATTATGAGGTAAAGCATGCCTTGGTCTTGGGGAAAAAAACACAATAGGACAAGAATTTAGAAATGCAAGCTAGGTAAGTACTGTGTAAGTTGAGTTATAGCTCACTAATTTTCTGATAACACTTAGGAGCAGAAAGATGAATTGCAAGATTGATTTTGATTTAAAAAGAATGGCATCTGTCATGATATATTCAGAATCACTAGAATATTCTTTTCAAAATGATGCATAATGTTTCAAGTCTCTGTTCAATATTATGTACTAGCAAACCTGTATAATGCCTTTAACACGCCATGCTCCATTGACATGAACCGCAATGCGTGGATCGTCTGGATGCAAAGACATTAGTTCCTTCCTAACCTCCTCCAAGCTAGCATTATGATCCTTAGTCAATTGCTCAGCAACAATCTTATTGGATCTCCCTACATGACCTAATACTGCCCTAGAATCACCTAAGTTAGCAACATATAATGTCCCTTTCCAGATAACACCAACCAGACAGCAGCACCCCTTTGTCGCGATTAATGGTGTAATACCAAATGCCCTTCTCACAAGAGAAAGGAAGCCATCTTCAGTGGCAGAGAAGGCATTTTTCAGGACTTCTTCATCTATTGTTCCATTTACTCGAGCAAGCCCTGGAACAAAGATGTACACATTTAGCTTCCATGATCACCTGAAAATTCTCAAATAACACAAGAAACGACACAAGAAAGTAGGAAACCAGAACTTATATTCACCACAACAATTAGCCAATCAGAAAAGATGGAAAAGTAAGTGAAAACATTATTTGTAACCATACAAGTCTTTGGTAAAATACCCCCGAATATCAGTCTGCACTCTGCAGACTAAGATGATCTGGCGATTAATGATAACATAGTTGATTAAAAGATGCTTGCTTCATATTCAAATAAAAATGTTAATCTCACCCCTTTAAACTTGAATTTCCATTCAAATCAGAGGACAAGAGACTAAAACACCAGTTTCCTTCCAACATCCCAAGTACCAAAATGATGATCATTGCTTCTCTAAGTTGCCTTAAGAAATAATAGCCTATGCTGTGAAAGAGCGCAAAAACCTCCAATTCATGATAGTTGAATCCTTCTACTTAAGAACTTTACATAAATACTCACTTATCAAAACAATATTTTCTTATATACGGCTACAACATGCACTAGAGCAGACAAAAACAAAATGTAAAACAAAAAATAATGCACCTCACATCTTCTCACAAATGCTCAAGAAAATCATTATGAATTACTTCTTCAAAACTGAAATCATAAACTGCTATAACAATTTACATTTGAGGGAAAAAAAAAAAAAACCATAGTCCAAGACTGCAACTTCCATTAAAAAAACAAAAAAGTAAGACAATAACTACAACGACATGTCAATCCCAAACAAGTTAGTCGGCTATATGAATCCTCACTTACCATTTTACTCCATTTAAAGTCATCTCAAACCAATACTATGCAAATACTTAGTATTAGAAGTTCTCTATATTTTCAAAAGTTACAAGACCTACATAAAAGTGCTAACATGACTAAAACATATTACTCTCAACTAATCGGTATCACCGATATACAAATAAAGAAACCAATTCTCACTTATTAAATTAAGAAAAGAAACAAAAACAAAAATAGTACAATATGATTCAATACAATACACTATGTAACGACCATCCAAACAAGTTGTAAAGAAACTGATTCTCACTTATTAAATGCAGGAAAAGGTGGTCACGGACAAATCTTGAAGCCTCAGGACCACCATGACCATCATAAACACCAACAAAGGTACCTTCACGACCGGTATCAACCTGACTATGATCTTCAAGTACTGAATTAGCTTGTACCACAGCAAATGAAAACTCCCCACATGAATGTTTCTCAATATCTCTACACCATAATAATCCATCATCTTCACCTCCTAAAAACACATCATGATCTTCATCCTTGCTCATAGGTACATATCGACTTAACGGTCTCCAACATGCTGATTTTACTGTCCTTATTAACCAAGAAAACATCCTTCATTTCCCTTTTAACACTCAAAAAGACTGTAAACATGAACAGCCAGCTGCTGATCAAGAATTATATCAAACAAACAAGAACTCCAATACTTCAACAGTAAATGAAAAACCAACAAAAAGGGTGCAGCTGCCCCCGGACCCTAGCGTGAATGTGGATGCTTTGTGCACCAAGCTGGCCTTATAACACTAAAAATATGATCTTGATCAGCTAAACACCAAGAATTGAACAAAAACTCTAATATTTCAACAGTAAATGAAAAACCAACAAAAACCCAAATTCAAGAAAAGCTGAAATTTGAATGAACAACACTAAGGGGCGCGGCCCTTCCTCGGACCCCGACCCTGCATGAATGTGTTATGCTTTATGCACCGAGCTGTACTCTTAACACTAAAAATATGATCTTGATCAGCTAAACACCAAGAATTGAACAAGGACTAGTATTTCAACAGTAAATGAAAAACCAACAAAAAACCAAATTCAAGAAAAGCTGAAACACTAAGGGGGTGCGGCCCTTCCCCAGACTCTGCCTGAACGTAGGATGCTGTGCACCGAACTGCCCTTTTTTACCCTAAAAATATGATCTTGATCAGCTAAACACAAGAAAACTAATATTTCAACAGTAAATGAAAAACCAACAAAAACCCAAATTCAAGAAAAGCTAAATTGTGAATTAACAACAGTAAAAATTTGATCTTTAATACAGTAATCACAATGCCATACAGTTGTGTGTAGTTGTTGAGAGAGAAAGTGAGAAAATGGGAACAGTAAAAAAGGGATTCTTGAAAAGAAAGAGAGGTTTTTTGGGGGTTTTGTTTGTGGGGTTGGGGGGGGGGGTGGAAATGGGGGGAGGGGGGAGAAGGGAGGGTGGGGTAGGGCGATTGTTAAGAAAGAAAGGTTCCACTTCCTGGACAAGAGGGGGTGGTTGGTTGTATAAAATGTATCATATGTACAACGACGACATACTTAGTGATATTTATGGGTAAAATTTGGGCTGGTAAGATGAATCTCGACTTTATTTCCATCGAGATGGAGAGACTGTTTTTGATAGACCATCGGCTAAATAAGGTGAAAATATAGTAATGAGATAGTTAGGGATCATTTCACGATCCACTATTTAACAACGATCTCAGAATTCAAACTTCAAAAATAAAAAATATTTTGATAAGAAACACTTTAACTCTTTTGTAGTTTACTCGACACTGAATTAGTCAAGCTAGTAGATTTGGTAAAATGAATCTTTACACAAATGACTGGCCAAATTCATTGTTTGTATTTTTTAGCCTGTATATATAATTTTCTTTTCCAGTAATTATAATTTTATTAATCACCAAATAAAAGAATTTACACTACAACAAGATTTGACACTACGGCTAAGCTTACTGTATAGCCTAAAACTTGTAACTAGGTAAAACTTTGACAACTTTAGTAGAAGCTCTAACCAGACATACAACTACAACAGTTTTTACTATGTACTCTATATCTCTGGCTACTCTTTCAAACACTCGTTGATTCTTTTTCACTTCAGTATATATCAACTTAAACGGTTGTGCCTCTGCAGTTTCTCCTTTTGCCTTCTTAATTACCCATTGTACATGCTGCTGCAATGTCTATATATAATTAAATATATACTTCTTCTGTCTCATTTTGTTTGTAATAGTTCGCATTTCGAGAGTCAAACGAGTTTATCTTTGACCGTAATCTTTATATATATCTTTTAAATATTTTGAGTTGTAATTTATCGTGACTTATAGTACTTTTCATGTAGTTTTCAAATATGTAAATTTTATTTAAAAAAATTAAAGATTTTATATCCTAATCTACTGTCAAATTTAACAAGTTTGACTCTCGAAACAGTAACTATGACAAACAAAATGGAACAGTAAGAGTACTATTATGCATGGGTATACATCTAATGTACATTGGTTTTACACTGTTTATATATTTGCTGACATTTTTTATTATTAAAATGCTAGTTTGGATTTATTCAATGAATGAACAAAATAATCATGTAATTACTAAGGCTTGATGGAATGGATGAATTTTTCACCCTTCGAATCTTTAAAAATGAAAAAAAAAAAAAAAATATATATATATATATATATATATATATATATCACAGTAATGAACATTTTCTCATAGTGAACCCTATATGATGTTAATTAACATATATGATGTTTATTAGAATTGGAGGATTAACAGGTTGTTTAGATGGTTGTAACCCATGGTATTGTATTGTATTATACAACGTTTTGTTTTGATTGTTTCTCTAATTAAAATTGGATAGTATCGTTTAATCTATGGTTATGTAACTATGAAAACTGTCACTTTATGTGACGATCGATTTGGCGGGATCGTGTCGTCACCTATTTTTCTTATCAATTATGCCCTCACTTATTATTTAATAATCTCATTTTACCTTTTACCTTATTTTCAATTATTTAACCACGATAAATAATACAGTCTATCCAAACGTTTTGCAACACAATACCATATGATACAACACATTATGAAACGGTAACAACCATCCAAACTAAGTGTAAATGATTCCAGAGTACATAATGGTTATGCTTTTAAAAAGTATATAATGAAGTTTCTTCGAAGACACCTCTCCTTATTAAAGGGGTCTTTTTTATTTTTTATTTTTAATAAGTGTAGTTAACTTAGGAAGTGGGAATCCAACTAGGCAACAATGTTAAAGAGGTCAGTGATTAAAGCCCTACATATTAGTAAAATGCAACATCATAATTGTTTGATATTTGCTAAGACTACTATATTTAGGATATTTCTAAAATCTATGATTTGAAATTGAAGGTTTGTTAGTTTCACAAATTAGGTACGTTTCTAAGAATATGTCACATGGAGTGATTAGGTCCATAGGTAAAGGATCATATGGTGACTTACTCCGTTTGGGTGGTTGGTGCCCATCGTTTCATAATGTGCTGTATTGTATTGTATTATATTGTATTGTATCATATGGTACTGTATCGTATTGTGTTATACGATGTTTGGATATACTGTATTATTTTCTGTAGTTTAATAATTGAAAATAAGGTAAAAGGTAAAATGAGAATATTAAATAATAAGTGAGGACATGATGGGTAAGAAAGATAGGTAACGACGCGATCCCACCAAATCGATCGTTACATAAAGTGACAGTTTTCATAATTACATAACCATGAATTTAACGATACCATACAATGTTCATACAATGTTAATTAGAGAAACAATCAAAACAAACGTCGTACCAATGACAACAATACAATACCATACCATGGGTTACAACCATCCAAACAAGAAAAAGAGTTTGTGTTGTCCATTCATTTCCTACTAAAAATGATTGCCATTACTTGTGATATTTTGAAATTATAACCTATTTATAGACTTGGACTTGAGGTCCTTGTGAAAGTAAAAGAGTCATTAGTTAATTTTTTTTTTTCCTTCTCCTGTTCTATAATCTTGTTCCTTCTTAATTTAATCGTGGATAAGATCATTTACATGCAATTTGTTCTTAAAGCAGTACTCTTAAATGAGATTAAACTTATATAGATCACAATGACATATTCTATTTTGTTATAGTGAATACATGTAATTATTTTTATGACAATAACAAAATTCTTTTATATGGCCAGTGGATAAAAGTTATACTTAATTTTCAATGATTAAGTTAATTGGTCGCTAGCTAGTGGCATTCAATGAACAAATTAAATGAATTTGCATGTAAGTCAACTCATTTGTTTAATTAGTGACAACAGACTTATCAGATTTAAGCCATATGCAAAACGTAGAACAGATTATTAATCATAAATAATTCAACAAGTTGATGTGGTCAACTTATATTGAATATAAGGTATAGCTCTTTTCTTTTTATTTTCAATTGCATAAAAATGAAACAATAAATTAGATAATGCTCGCAAGCCGCAGATACACGAAAAACCTAATATTGATTTTATTTATGAGGTACATTTTTGCGGCGACGACGACAACAACATGAACAGTACAAAAATAAAAAGAAAAAAGTTATCTGAAACCACATCAAATCACCTTGGCATCAAGAGACAAAATAATTCCGGACAGATTTATCAATTTAATTTAAATGTTGAATCTTTATGTTCTTACCACTAAACTTGTTATACTTTAAATTATTTTTTTATAGTATAATATTATTAACAATTATTAAATATTCTACATAATATCTAAGCTCGATGTCAGAAATGCTGTGTTGAGCTGAACTCATCATACCTTCTTACATTGATCTGCCATTGCTTATGGGGCCATAAAGAGTAATTAATGTCATACCAAATAAAGTTAGCTCAAATGTCTCTCTATCTTTTATCTATCTTACCAATTTTTGTAGGTACATTCGAAGTGTGTATATGTATGTACATACAGTAGCGGACTCAGAAATTTTATTAAGGAGTATCAAAATATATATATTTAAAGGTACGAAAAAAATTAAGAGAACTCAACGTAGGTCTGCCTAATTATTATTATTATTATTATTATTATTATTATTATTATTATTATTATTATTAGTTATTACCCACACTTAATTTCTAATTAAAGCATATTATATAACGTATATAACGAGATAAGTACTACTCCATCCGTTCTAATTTATGTGGCAGTATTTTCTTATTTGTCTGTTTTAAAAAGAATGACATCATTCTAAATTTGGTAACATTTTAACTTCAAAATTACAGTTTTGCCATTACTGAAATGATTTACAACTACACAAATATCTTTGTTTTATTTTACCCCACAAGTTTCAAAAGTTTTCATTTATTTTTTAAATTTTGTACCGAGTCAAATTATGATATATAAAGTGGAACGAAGGGAGTAAGTAGTAGTAAGTTGTATAAGTAGGGGGAGTAGGGGTAGGGGCAATGTTGTTTTCCACATCAAATATAAGGGGTACCACAAGTGACTCGTGAAGAACTTAAATAAGTCTACAGTACTTTCCAAATCACCTACAATTAGTTGATCTGATCCAAGAAAAAGAAAAAAAGGAAGAGCGTCGTGCTACAATTATGAGCCTAGAAATTAAACTACGTACGAATGTGACAGAAACAGATTTCACATTATAAATACAATAAAATTCAACAGAAATTTTGAAAGTTGACTTTTCTTTTTAATGTTGAAAAGCTCTGATGTGCGTTTATATTTTAGTACTCAATTTGAACATGAATGTGACAATGCCAAAAGGAAATTTGTCATATTGTATATTGGCATTCTGCTTATAATGTAAACTAAAGAGCCATATATGTTCTTTTCTAATTGGATTTAACTGGTTGACATACTTTAATTAAGTAATTTATTTTTAAGTTAACACTAGTTAACAATCAATAAAGTTCTTAATAAAGTTCCCATCCCATCTTTCTTGGTCATCAATCCAAGGGACACAATGCAAGAACTTAAGAATAAGTGCATCTGTCCTCTCACTTCAAATTTAGACTACATTGACAAACTTTAGTTTTCTTTGCACAAAAAATTTATGCAGGCAACTTACAAGGCAGCTTAGGTAGATAAAAATTGACAAAAAGACATTATAATATATAGAGTAGGATAGGGGGACAGAGGGAGTGAGGTAAGCAAAGGTATGCATACCATTGATCATATCTAAGTTCCACCTATAGGGAGCGGTTTACCCCCCAATTACCCTAAGTGGGAATTACTCGGCCCCGAGAGCATCAAGGGCGGCCCAATAATAAAAGTGGGCTAAAGCCAATGTCCAAAATGAGGCCTTGTTTTGTCAAAAGTAGCCTAAAGGCTATGTCCTAAATGAGGCCTTTTTGTGTAATTATAAGGCCCAAGTAATTTTAGGGCCTAAAGCCACTGCTTTAGTGGCTTTAGAGTTGGGCCGGCCCTGGAGGGCATGTATGGTACACCGTGCCAGAAACTAAAGGAATTGATCGTAAAAATTTCGTGTAGGGGCCTGTTTGGCGCGCGCTAATTGATTTGTAGCCGTCAAAAATAAATTTGCTGAAAAATAGCCACCTTCGGACAAATCCCAGTATAAATATTGGGGCTTTGACCAGTATTTATACTGGGAAGCTTCAGTAAACTAACCCCAGTATAAAATACTGGGGCTTTGAACAAATTTTGTTCAAGACCCCAGCATTTTGTTATGGAACTTTGTATAAAGCTTCAGTCCCATAACAAAATACTGGGGCTATGAACAAAACTTGTTCACATCCCCAACATTTTGTTATGGGACTGAAGCTTTATATATAAAGTCCGATAACAAAATAATGGGATTTATCCCTTTGATGGGACCTTTGTTATGGGAATAGATCCCATTATTTTGTTATGGGATAAAGTCTCATAACAAAATAATGGAACCTTTGAACATGTTAGTTCAAGGTCCCATTATTTTGTTATGAGATTATTTTGTTATGTGACTTCTTCAGTCCCATAATAAAATACTTGGGCTTTGAACAAAACGTGTTCAAAGCCCAAGTTTTTTGTTATGAGACTAGTCTGGGGTGTTTTTCCAACGCTAATGGAGCTTAAGTGTGCGCACGAATTTTTGACTATTCTTCAATGAATTTTGAAACGCTGGATAGTCTCCAATGAACGCGTCCAAAAATGGCTACCGATCAAAATTTCCCAAATTGATCGTATCTAAGTTTTCTAGTCCAAACTACACATGAACCAACTTCTTCTGGTCAGCATGTGCCATGGGCTAGGTGGTTGGATTGGCTGCTGGAGCAGTGCTAATTATCATGTAACAAGGAAGAAGTGCACACAAAAAATAAATCTTGTTGAATCATATATATGATCTTTTAAATTCTTCAAATGATAATACCAGTAATGATAATACTAGCTAGTGGAGTAATTATTATACTAATGAATGATTCAAATTTCTAACATCTTAATTAAGTCATGAAATGATTATTCGCTTGAATTGTCTTGTTAACTACATCTTCGTCTACTTGGAATGCCCAGCAAAGAACTTCACTTGCTCTGGTAAGATTTGTTTTGAATCTTGAATAGTTATCAAACCTGGACTTTGGCTACTCAATGCAAGAAGTGCTACAGCATCTCCATATCCCACATTTCTCTGAAAGTGAACACATCTCCCATATGTATAACTCTTGAAATTAATCGATTCTCAAGATAGGAGGTAACAAATCCAACATGTAATGAACCTTCAAGGAGTACCAACATTTCAGTGGCTCTAGGGAATATGTGGAGGGTTAACTCCACCACGTACATGTCGATACGAGTCATTGACATGCCAAGAGTATTGAGTCCTGGTATTTGACCTACGTTTACCGGAGTAAACTTGATACCCAATTGAGTGGTTTTGTTGCTAGGTATGTTTAAACCACTATAATAGAAATCATTGGCTTCAACTACTAGAGGATTCTTGCATGTTAAACTGATGGGAAATGCAAACTCAGTAATGTGGAAAGTTTGAAATAAGAAAAGAATGAAAAGTCAAAGAAAGAAGAAAGAGAAAGAAAAAAAAAAGACAAAGAGACAAAAGCTGCAGAACAGTAACTTTGACAAAAATGTGAAAGAAAGAAAACGTGCAAATTAGGTGTTGCACTTCGGCGCAGAAAATAAATTCGGCGTATTCACATTTCGTTGTTTTTCCTATAAATAGGCATAACTCTCAGCTTTGTAAATCATCCCCTTACAACTTTCTCTTCTTTCTCTCAGAAAAATAAAACATTCTTTGTGTGGCTGTGGACGAAGGCAAAAATTGTCGAACCACGTAAATCTTGTGTCTTGTTTTGTCTTGTGAATTTTATTACTTTTATTATTTAAATATTTTTCCTTTCAACTAGCCTAGCACGCTTCCCAACAACTGGTATCAGAGCACAGACAGTGTATTTCTGGTAGAGTAGACTGTGTTGGCATAGTACTATTTACGTTTTTACTATTCATAGTCAGTATTCACAAAATATTTTTTTTTGTGAAATTATGGCTATGGATGAAGGGAAAGTTAAGATTGACAAATTCAATGGCAAAGATTTTGGTTTCTGGAAAATGCAGATAGAGGATTATCTCTACCAGAAAAAATTGCATTTACCTCTGACCGGGGTAAAATCAGAGAGTACAGCCAAGGCAGATTGGGATCTATTAGATCGCCAAGCTCTTGGTGTGATTAGGCTGACGCTGACACGGAATGTGGCTTTCAATATTATTAATGAAACGACCACCTCAGGGTTAATGACAGCGCTATCAAATATGTATGAGAAGCCATCGGCTTCAAACAAAGTATATTTGATGCGCCGCTTGTTCAACTTAAAGATGGCAGAAGGTGCATCTGTCACGGAACATATCAATGAGTTTAATACAATTTTAACTCAGTTGAGTTCTGTCACTATCACATTTGATGACGAAGTCAAGGCGCTGATTTTACTATCATCCTTACCGGAAAGTTGGAATGCAACTGTAACTGCAGTCAGCAGTTCGCCGAGAAATTCCAAGCTCAAATTGGATGATATTCGGGACTTGATTCTAAGCGAAGATATTCGCCGGAGAGAATCTAGTGATTCCCAGGATCTGCTTTAAACACCGAAAAGCAGGGGGAGAAGCAGCCAGAAAGGACAAAGTCAAGGACGTGGCAGATCAAAATCGAGGAGAATGGGTCAATCCAAAAATCGCAAAGACATTAATTGTTGGAATTGCGAGAAGAAGGGCCATTACAGCAATCAGTGCAGAGAACGAAGAAGAAAGATCATCAAAAGGATGATGGTTCAGCAAATGTTAGTGCTGAACAAGTTGGTGATGCGCTAATTTATTGCATAGACAGTCCAGTTGAATCTTGGATTCTGGACTCAGGTGCATCTTTTCATTCTACCCCATGCAAAGAATTATTGCATAATTATGTTGCTGGAAAATTCGGCAAGGTTTATCTCGCAGATGATGAACCTTTGGATATTGTGGGGGAAAGGTGAAGTTCATATAAAGACTGCACAAGGGATGCTGTTGAAATTGCAAAATGTGAGACATGTTCCGGGTCTCAAGAAGAACCTGATATCCATGGGTCAAATTGACAGTGAAGGATATACAACAGTATTCGGTAACGGATCATGGAAGATAACCAAAGGAAATTTGGTTATAGCACGAGGCTCCAAGAAAGGAACACTATATGCAACGGCAGTACAGAGGGACATTATAGCAGCTGTTGATAGTGATCGCAACTCAGCAATGTGGCACCGAAGGCTCGGGCACATGAGTGAGAAGGGAATGAAACTGCTAGCATCCAAGGAAAAGTTGCCAACTCAAGCATGTTGAACTAGGTTTGTGCGAAGATTGCGTCTATGGGAAACAAAAAAGAGTTAGTTTCTCAAAGGCAGGAAGGACACCAAAGAAGGAAAAGCTGGAACTAGTGCACACTGATGTGTGGGGACCAGCTCCTGTAAATTCTCTTGGAGGCTCGCGCTATTATGTCACCTTCATTGACGATTCCACAAGAAAGGTATGGGTTTATTTTCTAAAAAATAAATCTGACGTATTTGTTACCTTTAAAAGGTGGAAAGCTGAAGTTGAAAATCAGACGGGGCTAAAGCTAAAATGTCTGAGGTCGGACAATGGAGGAGAGTATGATAGTCAAGAGTTCAAAGCATTTTGTTTTAAGAATGGGATCAGAATGATCAAGACAGTTCCTAGAACACCAGAACAAAATGGAGTGGCGGAGAGGATGAACAGAACCCTGAATGAACGAGCAAGGAGTATGAGAATACATTCAGTCTTGCCAAAATGCTTTTGGGCAGAAGCTGTTCACACGGAAGCTTACCTGTTAAATAGGGGACCCTCAGTACTGCTGGACTTCAAAATTCATGAGGAGGTATGGACAGGAAAGGAGATAAATCTCTCACATCTGAGAATCTTTGGTTGTGTTGCTTATGTACATGTAAACTCCAATGATAGAGATAAGCTTGATCCTAAAGCCAAAAAATGTTTCTTTATTAGCTATGGTAATGATAATTTTGGTTATAGATTTTGGGATGACCATAATAGAAATATCATAAGACACAGGGACGTCACTTTCAATGAAAATGTGATGTACAAGGACAGGCTTGGAGTAGAATCGGCTAACACCAGGAGACCAACAACTGAAACAGCTGAGTTGGAAGGAATCTCAGAGAATGAAGTGGCTGGAAATGACGAAGCTGATTCTGAGATTAGAGATGCAGAACCAGAAGCTGGATCAGGAACAGAATCAGAACCAGAATCAGAATCTGAATCTGATTTTGGAGCCAGAACTTGAACAAAATTCTGGATCAGTTACTCTGGAGCCTATATTAAGGAGATCTAAAAGTGTTTCTAAAGCTCCTGATAGGCTTTCTCTTTCTCTCCATTATTTACTTCTAACTGATGCAGGAGAACCAGAGCATTTCAATGAAGCAATGCAGGTGAAGAACTCTGACAAGTGGAAGTTGGCCATGAAAGAAGAGATGAATTCTCTTCACAAGAATGAAACATGGACACTTACAGAGTTACCAAAGGGAAAGAAGGCATTGCAGAACAAATGGGTGTACAGGGTCAAAGAAGAGCATGATGGTAAGAAAAGATACAAAGCACGATTAGTAGTAAAAGGCTTTCAGCAGAAAGAAGGAATCGACTACACTGAGATCTTCTCCTGTAGTCAAATTAACTACTATCAGGTTGGTGCTAAGTATCGTAGCTGCAGAGAATTTGCATTTGGAGCAGCTAGATGTCAAAACTGCTTTCTTATATGGTGACCTTGAGGAAGACATCTACATGAAGCAACCTGAAGGTTTTCAAGTCCCTGGTAAAGAAAATCTTGTGTGCAGGTTGAAGAAAAGTCTGTATGGTCTGAAACAGGCTCCTAGACAGTGGAATAAGAAATTTGATGGATTCATGAATAACAATGGGTTCAAAAGATGTCAGATGGACCATTGTTGCTATATCAAAAATCTTGATGGATCCTATATCATTTTACTCTTGTACGTTGATGATATGCTAATTGCAGGATCTAGCATAGATGAGATCAACATGGTTAAACAACAGTTAGCAGAGGAGTTTGAAATGAAGGACTTAGGACCAGCTAAGCAAATGCTTGGGATGAAGATTAGCAGAGATAGGTCTGAAGGAACCTTAAAGCTATCTCAAGAAAAGTACATACATAAGGTACTTAGTAGGTTTAGTCTTCATGATTCAAAGACTAGAAGCACTCCACTAGGAAGCCACCTCAATCTGTCTAAGGAGCAATCACCAAAGACAGATGAAGAAAGGAGATACATATCGAAGGTACCATATGCTTCAGCAGTAGGAAGCTTGATGTACGCTATGGTGTGTACCAGACCTGACATAGCCCATGCAATTGGAGTTGTCAGCAGATACATGTCAAACCCAGGAAAAGAGCATTGGGAAGGGGTAAAATGGATCTTGCGATACCTCAAAGGCACTTCAGATATGGCACTTTATTTCAAAAGGAGTAATATTATCTTACAAGGTTTTTCTGATGCAAACCTAGGTGGTGATCTGGATAGTCGAAAAAGTACTACAGGATATGTGTTTACTTTGGGTGGTACTGCTGTTAGTTGGATGTCCAGACTTCAGAAAAGTGTTGCTTTGTCTACTACCGAAGCAGAATACATGGCAATATCAGAAGCTGCAAAAGAGATGATTTGGCTCAAGAACTTTCTGGAAGAGTTAGGCAAAAAGCAGGACGATTGTGCACTCTTCAGTGATAGTCAAAGTGCAATTCATCTTGCCAAGAATCCAGTGTTTCATGCAAGATCAAAGCATATCCAGCTGAGGTACCATCATATTCGGGAACTGATAAGTGATGGAACTCTCTCGCTGAAGAAGATACCAGGATCAAAGAACCCCGCGGACATGTTGACCAAGGCCGTTGGAGTTGGTAAGCTGAGGCTATGCATTGCCTCAGTTAGTCTTCAAGACTAATGAAATGGAGGCGTCACATAGAGAGAATATGTAATATTTTTTTTTATGTACACGAGTTTGAGGGGGAGATTGATGGGAAATGCAAACTCAGTAATGTGGAAAGTTTGAAATAAGAAAAGAATGAAAAGTCAAAGAAAGAAGAAAGAGAAAGAAAAAAAAAGACAAAGAGACAAAAGCTGCAGAACAGTAACTTTGACAAAAATGTGAAAGAAAGAAAACGTGCAAATTAGGTGTTGCACTTCGGCGCAGAAAATGAATTCGGCGTATTCACATTTCATTGTTTTGCCTATAAATAGGCATAACTCTCAGTTTTGTAAATCATCCCCTCACAACTTTCTCTTCTTTCTCTCAGAAAAATAAAACATTCTTTGTGTGGCTGTGGACGTAGGCAAAAATTGCCGAACCACGTAAATTTTGTGTCTTGTGAATTTTATTACTTTTATTATTTAAATATTTTCCCTTTCAACTAGCCTAGCACGCTTCCCAACATAAACCACTTAACCTAACTGATAATAAGCAGGAAAATGAAATAATGAGGTGGATTTTGTAAATTCTGCGAACACATTACTTTTGGCTTGAAATATGTAAACATATATAAAAAACAAAACATATATAGATATAATTATATCAACTCATTGTGAATCTAGACTCAAGATTCTATATTCGCCTCCAGAAATAATACCCTTTTATTCGAGTTACTTGCAAAGATCTTGAGTCAAGAACACCCATCTTCTTAAAGAGTTTAACCGTTGTGCACTGATAATGCAATTTGTTACACCATAAGATTAAGATGACATATACTAACGGACAAGTGTCTACCATATTCCTATTATGTGAAAAATGCAGTAAATTAATTAACCTGATGCATTCGGCCACTCAAAAATGCTTCAAAGAACACAAGTTTGCAAGAATATGAGGGAGGAGATTAGGAACAAATTAAAAGTTTTGAAGGATGAGATGTGGTTTGTTCAAAGGCTATTCTTTTTATAAAGAGGAGCTGTGGATCATGCTTCTTGAATTTACGTGATTAATTAGATAAAAGCTTTATAAGTAATTTATGAAGCTCCCTTTTAGTACACATAATTTCTTGATTAGTTTAGGTGACGAGCCTTCTTAGACTGCAGAAGTTCCCAATAAGTAACAACTAATTATTATAGATTGTAAGAAAGAGTAAGCAAAATGCTGAAAAATAATATTGAAGCAAATTAGCAAATGTTCGACGTACTGTATTACAGTTCTATTTTATCCGTGGAAAGATTAGTGTCATTATTTTGTAGATTATAAGAAAGAGTAAGCAAAATGCTGAAAAATAATATAGAAGCAAATTAGCAAATATTCGACGTACTTTATTACGGTTCTATTTTAGAAAGATTAGTGTCAATGTTGCAATGGATAATGAAATCGAGTCAAGAAATTGACATGCTAGCCAATTTTTGTTCCGGTAATGTGTTGGACAATATAATGTGGTAAAAAAAGTTAAGGCCAAATTCTAGTTTGGAGTTGCTGATGTATTTCGAGCTTTAATAAAACATATATTTTTCTTTTACCGGAACAATAAATTCAGCAATAGATACAATAATTTTTAAATAACAATCCATACAACTAATTTAATTAAAATAACAATTCAATACAATCACATGGATAACAACCATCCAAACATACTGGTCTAGAGGCTTCTTTATTTTCATTAAAGCATTCAACAATGATAGTGAAATCAATTGACAGCTAAAATTTAGACACCACAATAGCTCTCGAGAGTGGCAGAAATACCTTGACGTGCCATTAAGACAGAATATTCATAATATTGGAGACCTACAAAGGACTTATAAAACAAAGGGTGATCTTCATTAACAAATTTCTCCGACACTTTTATGATATAACCTTCTATGGGAGATGCGCCATACCTGATGATGTACCTCTCTTTGTTTCCCATAAGCATTCGATGATATGGAGCAAACAGCCTACCATTTGTAAGTGCCTGCTAAGTATATAATTAAGTTTCCATTTAGTTGTTTCAAGCTGATCCCATCAATTAGGAATTTGTGTAAATTGAGAGCAAATGGTGCATGCACTAAATTGTACTAATATAAACATAAATCCGACTTAACAAAAAAATTTGGATAGAAAAGAAGATTTTTAAATCATGTGATTTAAGAGCCATATATATATATATATATTTGTATTACTATAAATCATCTCATTAAATATAAAATAAAATATTTACTATATTAATTATTCTTAAATTTAAAAATATTTTGAATATATTAATAAGAAAATTGTACCATTTATTTTGAAACAAGTGAAGTATAAGTATATGAATGTAATGTCATAATCTTATGACACAAAGAAATCCACAACAAGTAGTTGTCCCAAAGCCAATACAAGTTACTTATCCAAGAAATCCACGATTGATATAATTACATCAAACTCATTGTGAATTTAGACTCTAGACTGTATTCGTCTCCAAAAATATAATACCTTTATTCAAGTTTTTTTTTTTTGGGTAACTGTACGCTTATATTATATTTAGCATACGTACCTTTATTCAAGTTACTTGCAAAGATATATTTTGAGTAACAAACATCCATCTTCTTAAAGAGTTTAACTATTGTGTACTGACAATGCAATTTTTTACACCATAAGATTAAGATGACATATAGCAACAGAAAACTGTCTCCATAGTCCTAATATAGTAACGCAAAAATGCAGTAAATAACCCACTCTAACCAGTTAAATACACTAAACTTGTAAAATCTATATATTATTGCTGTGTACATGTGCTTGTAGTGTCCGCGACACAAAAATCTAGAAACGTGCTAATCTCAAATGCCAAGGTAGAACAGCAGAAGTTGAGAGTTATCACACACATCAAAATGATGCACTCGGCCATTTCCACAAAAAAAAAAAAAAAAAAAAAAAAAAAAAAAAAAAAAAATCTTTAAAGGACTCAAGTTTACAAGAATGATATGAGGGAGGAGATTAGAAAAAATTAAACTTTAAATGATGTGAGATCATGCTTCTTGAATTTGCATGATTGATTAGATAAAAGCTTTATAAGTAATTTCAGAAGCTCCCTTCTAGTACACATTAATTTATTTAGGTGACAAGCCCCCTTTGGCTGCTCAAGTGCCTAATTACTCTAACAACTATTATTATATATAGATTATTAGAAAGAATAAGCAAAATGCCGAAAAAGGAAATAGAAGAAAATTAGTTAATGTTCGACTTAATATATTACAATTCTATTCTATATGTGGAAAGATTAGTGTCATTCAATTTTCAACGGATAATGAAAGAGTGATCGAGTAAAGAAATAGACATGTTAGCCAATTTTTGCTACGACAATATATTGGATAGTGCGGTAAAAAGGCCAAATTTTAGTTTAGTGTGCTTATATATCTCGAGCTTTAAAAAACATATCTTTTTCTTGTGACATAACAGTGAATTTAACAGTAGATGCAATAATTTTCAAAAACAATCCACACAACTATTTTATTGAAATAACAATTCAATACAATCCAAATGGATAACAACCATCCAAACATATTGGTCGAGAGTCTTCTTTATTTTCATATGATTGCGAACTCAACTACTGTCAAAGTTTAAACACCACAGTAGCTCTCGATAGTGGCAGGAGTGCCTTGACGTGCCATTACGACGGTATGCTCCAAATATTTGCGGCCTTCAAAGGGCTTATAAAGCAACGGGTGGTCTTCATCAACAAGTTCCTCCGGCACTTTTATGATATATCCTTCTATGGGAAATGCGCCATACCCAATGCTATACCTCTCTTTGTTTCCCATAAGCACTCGATGATATGGAGCAGGCAGCCTACCATTTGTAAGTGCCTGCAAAGTATAATTAGTCTCCATTTAGCTGTTTCAAACTGATCCTGTCAATTAGGAATAGGAATTGGTGTATATCGAGAGCAATGGGTGCATGCACTAAAATTGTATTAATATAAACATAGTTCTGACTTAACAAAAAAATTTGGAAAGAAGGAAGATATTTAAATCATATGGTCTATGAGCCATATATATTTGTACACCATGAATCATCTCATTAAAGATAAAATAAAATATTTACTATATTAAATTATTTTTAAATTTAAAAATATGTTTATTATATTAGTAAAGAAATTGTACCATTTATTTTGAAACAAATAACGTATATAGAAGTATATGTAGGTTACGTCAGAATCTAATGACACAGAGAAAGCTACAACAACTAGTTATTGTCCCAAATCCAATTCCACGATTGATATTGTATATATTAATGGTTTAGATCGGCACGATTTAAATTCATGTTGCTATGGTTCTAAGACTTGATTCTTTATGTTTAACTTGAGTATGTCTCTCCCTATTTTGCGCCAATGTATGATTTGCCTAGAGTTTACATTCTAGATCTCTCCTCGGCCCGATCGAGGTAAATATCTTATCTTTTACATTACATTCATTTTTACACCTGTTTTATTATTATTTTTTTTTGAGCCGAACGTCTATTGAAAACAACATTATTACTTAATTTAACGTAAGGATAAGTCTGCAACTCTGCATACATATCACCCTTCCTAAACCTCACTTTTAAAATTATATTGTGTACATTATTTTTGTACTTTTAGGCTACATAAAAATTTAGAAAATAGTTTTTGAGCACAAAAGAGAAAATAAAAAGCATAAAGTAGCGAATAAAAACGAACGGCAGCATGGCACTTACTGTCAAACAGTCATTAACAAGGAAGATGTATGAATCAGGAGATGAGTATTCAACTGTAACCCATTGGCCGTTTTTATTCATGTATTGCAGACCACTAACTTGATGCTGACTTAAAATACTTGAAAGGTTTGTATCAGTATGAGGTGGGTTTCCAATCTTTGTCTCCTCAGCTTTAGGCACAGTGTACTTCAAGAAGCTAAGTGCACAGCTTGTAGATTTTCTTTGTTCCTCAAAGTATTTTTCGATGCCCAATTTATCAAAAATCATTCTTCTCACCATCTCATCAAATTCATATATTTTCTTGATGTAAGAATGCACCAAATCACTGCCAAATTTATCAAACCCGCGGAAAATAAGTCAATAAGTAAACACAAATTCAAAACCTATATGTTAATTTTTTCTTTTTGGTGTTAATGTTATTCAAGGCCTCTTGAAAAAATTTAACCAGATAATGAAAATAAGTAGTTGAGTTACTCATACATATAGCAACACGTTTTACTAGTTCTACTATTTACTAGTAGTACTATTAGACAGGGTGTGGAACACAAGTTACGAATTATTTGAACCCAATAATTTTAGCACAAACTATATAGATATATGTGCCTCTGTGTGTGTGTTGAAAAATGTACTAAGTACAAATAATAAATTTCAAACTCAATAAATCAAATGTGTTGTGGTGAAAATATTTTGAACTTGAACATAAATATCAGATTTTGCATCCGCCTACAACCGTAGATAACATGATAAATATTTTTGGGCAGAAAGTTACGCACCAAAATTCTTGCTCTTCATGATCAGGCCAAAGAATCTTGGAAAAGTTTTCAATCGCACCAGGAGTGACGGCATGGAGAATGTTCAGTCTCTCTAAAAGTGGAAGCAGATGGTCTTTCTTAATGTAGCCAGTTAAATTTTGAGAATTTTCAAATTTTGTATCCAAAGGAAGGGTGAAAACTTCTTTTATTAACTTTTGATACAGTCTATATTTTGGGATTCCATCAAGTATAGCCTCAAAGCTACCATATTCTTCTAAAGCTTTGTAGATTTCATCTCTCACTGAAATCCATTCTTCACTCCCTGGTTTCAACTCTTGCATTCTAAAAGTTATGGTTGGGAGCTTCATAACTTCATAACCCATCATTCCTCTTACTTTTTATTTCTTTAATTTGTTGTGTTATAATTCATTGTTGAGTACTGGCCAGGAATATATAGACACCATTAGTTTGCAAAGAATGACTTCTTGTTAATGATATTGCCAGATTATTGGCCACTCATAGCACATGGAAATTAAAAGAAAGTGCATGTTGCTTAATTAAGTAGGAAAATGTGTCCGTTAGTCAGTTAAAGGGCGCGGAAGGCTACAATTTAAAAGACTACAATATATACTTGACAAAAGAATTGGAATCTTTTTCAATTTAAAAGGCTAATAACATGTGTGCATAATAACAATTTAAAAGGCTGAGATTGCTATTGGTATCACTAGCTCCAATTTTGCTTCATAAATTAAACATTTTCCTCAATTATAAAAATAGGCATATTGATCCACCCACCTTATGCAAGGTACATTATGCTTTTACTATTTTTAATTTCATTTACTATTTTACAGATTTGTACTTTCCAATGCTTATATGTTTGCATTGTATGTGATATTTTTTTTTTCATCTGACTCATTTAACTCTAATGTGTGTGTGTCTATATATATATATAAAGAGAGAGAGAGAGAGTGTGTTTTTAGAGCAAGAATTGTGGGTTTACATCATAGAGTAACAAAAACATGTACGTTATAAAATTTTAAAAATAACTGGCGGAATCAAACCACTGGCACCACATAAGGTAATGTGCATATTCAAAAAAATATTCCTTACTAGAATTCTTTCATTTGCAGAATTCAACTCGAAACTTTTTATTAAGTGTGTAGGGTCATATCGATCCCACCATAATACTCTTTTAAAAATATAACACTACTTTGAACTGTAGTTAGATCATAATTGAATCAGTAGCGCGCTTGGCGTTCCACCAATCTAAAATATATCATAATTTGCCTTTAATAATAAGTATTAATGTTGCATGCACAGACTAGCATGTGCCGCAACACACCACTCAACAACTAAAGTTTGGAAAATATAATTCATTAAGGTAATACATGTGTTTAAACAAACAAAAGAACCTGATCAGTGCAGCTGTCAAATATTTGACTGAAGATTCGATATATATTTTCTCTACAAAAAAATCTTTTAAAAATGATCACGCGGTCGGCGACCTCATTCTATTTCGTTTCATAGTCTATTAAAGATAGGAGTATCAATGGTTCGGTTCGGTCAATATTTTCATGAAATTTATACCATACAAATTTTTTGGTTACTCTATTATGCATAACCAAAATAAAAATTTTCAAAACGTCCCATTCATGTCGGTTTTCCTTCGGTTTCGGTTCGGTTCGGTTAATTTTCAGTAAATTTCTTTTAGAACTTTGTGGTAGAGTTGTATTATTAGAATGTGCCAATATTATGTTAAATACCTATAAATTTAATATAACACATATAGTATGATTTAAGATAATATTTGAATAAATAATGGCTCTTAAATAGTCGTAAGTTGTAACTAATATTTAAGTACTCGACATTTTTTTTATTCTCCATTATCGAGCTAAAAGAGATTGTCACTCTCTATTAAGTAGATAATAGAACAAGACACCATATATATGACTTTGGTAAGATTTATTTATAAGAAAATTAATCAAAGAATATTATTTTATAGTGACATTATAAAATTAATGAAGCAAAGACAAAAGAATTCTAAATAACACGAGTTGACAGATATTGATTAAATATAACTCAAGAACAAGAATAATAAAAGATTAAGTATATGCTAAGAGAAATTTAAATGAGTAGAAAAATATTTGATATTTTGGTCATTTAGTAGTTTGATATATGCTCAAGTTTATTAGTCGTAACAATTGATTTAGTTTCAACAGGATTATATGAGTGCAAATGAGTTTGGTAGTTTGCACTTTCGGTGCTAATTAGCATCTACAACGTTGTATTTCCATCACCTCAAGGTCCAAGATCTTGTCTAAAAATATTTTTATTGTGTGTAGATATTTTTTATTGTGTGTAGATAAAAATATTTTTTATTGTGTAGATATATTCGATTCCCGTTTGGTATTTTTTTCCGATTTTTTTATTTTATAGAAAAATATACCCTAATTATTCGCTACGGTTATAGAGTCATATTAAAACTATCCGTTTTGCTAAAAATAACCTAAGAATCGATTTAGTTCAGTACGGTTCGGCCGGTTAGGTCGGTTATTCGAAAACCATTGACACCCCCTATTTAAAGAACAATCTAAAAATGGAGTCATTAAATTGATTGGCTTAATTTAAAAAAATAGATAAAAAAAGATGGAAGAGTTGAGCACTTTAAAAGTGGTTTTTAAAAATTGAATACTTTTGTAATTACAAAAATATCACCACATTTTAATGAAGCCGTAATTACAAAAATGACACCGCAGCTTAATGTAGCTGTCATTACAAAAAATATCATTACTCCCTACGAAATAGAAACAATGCTAATTCATCTATGTTATACATATATTGAACCAAAATTCTGTCGGTCTCACTTCACACATCTACAAAAAAAGAACTTCAAGTATTTATATTTTAAAATAGCGACAATCCAGTCGTACTTATTCATAGAATGAGAAAACATACTATGTACATTTTGCATATAAATGAGGCCAAATTGTCCTCATTTTAAATAGGCAAAATTACACAGAGTATAATTTTATGTACTTTTATTACAAAATATATAAATATTTTCAAAACTTACAAAAAATAGCAATATTTTTGTTGTTTGCTACAAAAAATAGCAGAATGTATTTTAAAAAAAAAGAAAATGTAATTTAAAAAAAATAAATCTAATCCTATATTTATGCACCCAAATCATGTTTAGTTAGGTTTAAATCTTTTTACATTTAAGACCCATTTTCTCTCTCCCCTCAAAACTATCTATTAAAATTTGACAATAGGCATAGGTAAAAAACAATAGCCATACAATACACATACAATAGCCATACGATAGACATACAAAAGACTAACAATAGCCATACAATACACATACAATAGCCATACAATATACATACTATACACGTACACCATACGATAGACATACAATAGAATTAGTAATTGGGTAGTTGCAATCCCAAAAAAGTATGAACATATGAAAAGACATGCCTATAATTATGCGCGATTTGGTGTAGGGTGTATCTTCAATTTTATTGAATAAATATTTTTTTTAATAACTTGTATATATAATGTTAAAAAAGTATTGCTATTCTTGAAAAGTGACATAATGTTGCTATTTTATTGTAAACCTGCTATTATGTTTGTATATTTGTATAACTTACCCTTTTAAATATTCACAAAAGAAACTTATGAAAATATGAAATAAAGACAATCCAGCCACATTTATTCATAAGTGAGTCAAATTTATTTGTCTATTTTACAGATAATTGACCGTAAATCATCATCACTTTATTCATATATAAAAAATTAGAAAAAAATATAATTACACCAATCTGTCATTATTTATTTATTCATTATAATGTGAGCCAAAAATTAAGTATGTATTTTGCAAATAAATGAGTCCAAATTGTCTTCAATTCATTCATCCATAAAAATACATATGTAAATATAAAATGAAGACAATTCAGCCGTAATTATTTATAACTAAGCCAAAATTCTCTGTCTATTTTACAAATAAATGGACGAAATCGTCATCACTTTGGTCATATAAAAAACATAACTAAGGCCAATCCGGCATCATTCATTCATTGTGTTAGCAAAATACTATGTACATTTTGCAAACAAATTAAATGAGTCGAAATTATCATCACTATGCACAAACACAATCTTCATCAGATCTAGCACACCTCCGCCACCTGTTGTTGTTCCTTCCATAAGTATACGCGAAAATTATAAAATAGGAAAAAAAATGTAAGAATCTATTACGAAGAATTACTTTAAATGCCAGCCACCAAATAAACAAAAAAGGAATACGTGGAAAGCGAAGACTAAAACAATGATATACCAAAAAAAGATTCATGAACCAAAAGCATATAAAAAATGTCAAATCTATTTCAATTCCTACCCATTTGTGTTTATGCCTCAAATTTGCTTAATAGATTAAATAGATAGAATTTATAAGAGGGTCACGAGCAAGACAATAAATACAAAGAAAAAGTAAATAAAGTAGAATAAAGAACTTGTATTCCTTGAGTAAAGTCGGATTCTTGGAGAATCGTTTCATGTACAATACAATGGGAGGGGGATATTTATAGGTCACCTCACTCCTAATTATGATAAAATACAAAGATTTATAGGCTGTGGGCCTGTTTGATCGAGGCGGTGATACAAATTAATCCTAACTAGGAGACTGTAAACCTTGCGTCTCATGGCCCGTACCTGCTTATGCGCTATGGCTCGTGGAGAAGGTGTGTATCCTCAGCGCCTAGTGACTTGTAAGCTAATTCTAGTCTTCACTAGTTGAACTCGTATCACCATAATCATAGATGATGTATTTTTACCCACACAGTCAGTCCCCCAGTTTATGAGTGCTGACGTAGCGGTCAGGAAGTAAAAGAGACATGCAAAAGATATGTGTGTGAGGATGTTTCATTGACTCCTTGAAACTCGTCGTCTCTTTGACCGAAGTAGTGGGGGAAAAGTGCAATTGGGGTAAATGAGAGGAGGAAAATTGATATTGGGAGAAATAAGAGGAAGAATGTAAGGGTTTGCTATGTTTTGGAAAAATATTGCTATATTTTTGCTATGTTTTGTAATTAACTTTTCCATTCCTCTGTAATGGGTAATTTTACTAAAATATTGCTATGTTTTGTAAATAACTTCTAAAATTTGTACTTTTATGTAAAAATTCCTTCTTTATTTAGCATGTTTAGCATGCTCGCACGGGCCAACCTCCCCTAGTAATAACAATTTAAAGGGCTGAGATTGCTATTGGTATGGTAAGAACTTAATTAAATAGAAAAAATAAACGTGAAAATCATTTCCCACTCAAATTTTTCTTTATAAATTAATCACTTTCCTCAATTATTAAAACAAAAAAAAAAAAAAAAAGAAGAAGAAGAAGAAGAAGAAGAAGAAGAAGAAGAAGAAGAAGAAGAAGAAGAAGAAGAGAGAATAGGCACATTCATCCACCTACTTTATGCAAGGTTTATTATGTATTTACCATTTTCAATTTCATTTACTATTTTACATTTATGTAAATTTTAAATTATGCTATCTATGCCTATATGTTTCCATTATCAGAGTATCCCCTGAATAATGAGATTATATTGGAATTGCTAATTCAAAAATCAGTGACCAACAAAAGGAATGACATATATAAGACATTTGGAGATATTTCTAGTGTCAAGCCTGCCCATGCTAATCAGTACGAGAACACTGAAGTTTTCATCAACACATTATTCAACTAATTATTGCCTTCACAGCTCTGGCTTCATAGAGTTTCTTAAGACAGATGTAATTAGAAATTAAGTGTAATAAGGGAAAATTAGTAACTTCCCATGTCCAGTAGTTAGTTAATAGAGCCAGTTAGGATTTAAAAGTCTGTTAACCCTCTTCCTAACTACCCCTCGTGTATATAAGCCTCTTAGGCTCATTTGATTACGTACAATGAATAATATTGCTTTCACCACTTCTCTCTCTCTCTCTCTCAACTCATCTCCTTCATCGTCTAAATCTAAATTAACAACATGGTATCAGAGCAAATCAGGCAGATCAGAAAGATCTGGAACTGAGCCTTGATTCTGGTAAATTTGTTCCTACTGCATTTATGTTCCATGCTTTCTTTACTGTTAATCTTGATATAGTTGAAAGTAAATTCAAGAACTAGTTTTTTGCACTGTTCAGTGGCTTTGAATAACAATGGTCAGGGTAATGGGGTTCCTGTTTTTTATCACAATCACCCAGTATACTTACAATCCAATGATATTAGTGGAATTTTTTTAATTTCTGTACAATTGACTGGGATTGAGAGTTACTCACTATGGAGCACCTCCATGGGGATTGCTCTACTAGGAATGAATAAATTAGGGTTAGTAGATGGGTCTTGCAAGAAAGAAACGTATGAAGAAAGTTTATGGACTCAATAGGAGAGGTGTAATACTATAGTCTTATCTTAGTTGATGAATTCTGTTTCAAATACATTGCTTGGTGGAATTATTTATGCTTTAAATGCTCATACTGTTTGGGAGGATCTGAAAGAAGGATTTGACAAAGTAAATGACTCAAGAATCTTCAATTTGCATAAAGAAATAGCCTCATTAACTCAAGGGACAAATTCTATGGTTTTGTATTTTTCTAAACTGAAGGATATATGAGATGAGTTTGATGCTTTAGTCCCAACTCCAGGTTGTGATTATGACAACTTTAAAGATTTTAAGGCTTATGTGCAAAGAAAAAAACTGTACCAGTTTCTTATGGGCTTAAATGACTCATATCTTCAAGTAAGAAGTCAAATCTTGCTCATGAGCCCACTTCCTACTGTAAATCAGGCATATGCCATGATAATTAGTGATGAGAGCCAAAAGGGATGCACATCTAACACATGAATTCTGGAGCTGCACCTGTTATTACTGGTCTGGATCAAGCTACTATGTACAGCAAAACTAATTAAGGGAACTCAGGGAGCAAACAAATACAAGAAGCAAACCAAGAACTTGAATTGTGATTTCTACAAATTAACCAATCACACCAACGAGGGATGTTGGAAGCTGAATGGATACCCTCTAGATTTCAAGAAAACAAAGGCAAACAATGGCTCAGCATATAATGTTCGCTCTGAAGGTCAAATATGATCTCTCCTATCAACCTGCTTGACCAATGACACAGTTGGGAGGTTGCACTTTTACACCAGAACAATATACACAAATCTTGCAGATGCTGGGAAACAACAACTATAACTCAATGTCAGCAGCTAACATTGCAGGTACTAGCAGTGCTCTACTTGTGTCTACTAGTTCAAAAGAATGGATTATTGACAATGGAGCCACCAATCACATGGTCTTAGATGTTTCATTATTAAATAGTACTTTTGTACAAATTGTTAACCCAAAAAAGTTATTTCTACCTAGTGGAGACACAGTGAGTGTAACACATATTGGTTCTAGCAACGTAGCAGGGGATAATGTGTTAACCAATGTGTTTCATCTGCCCCAATTTAAGTAAAACATACTATCAGTGTCACAAGTTACCAAAGAGCTTGGTTGCTTAGTTACCTTTTTCCTAAACTTTTATGTATTCCAGAGATAGGATCTCTGCAATGGGAAGGTGAGGCTGATTGGTAAAGAGAAGAATAGGCTTTATCTGATGTAGCAGTAAGGAGATAACAAGCTGGAAGCACATAGTTTAACTGCTCAGATTAATGATCAAGAAGTTGGATTGTGGCACAAGAGACTTGGACATGTATCTACAAATGTTCTTAGAAGAATTCTTTTTGTTGATAGTACTAGAGTTAGCAGTATAGTTGATAGCTGTTCAATTTGTCCTTGTGCGAAAAAAACTAGATCTCCATTCCCTAGAAGTTCTATCAGAAGTACAGATGCATTTGATTTGATATATGTAGATGTTTGGGGACCTTACAATGTTCCTACATATGATGGCATTAAGTATTTTCTGATTGTTGTTGATTATATGACAATGATGACTTGGCTATTTCTACTGAAATTGAAATCTGATGTGTGTGTTGTACTACAAAATTTCTTCACTCAAGTTAAAACTAAGTTCAATTGTTCTGTCAAAATAATAAGGGCTGACGATGGAGCAGAATTTCTAAATTCAGTCTGTAATAATCTGTTTACCAGTCTAGGAATTATACATCAAAGGAGCATGTGTCTGTACAGTGTACACCACAGCGAAATGGTGTGGCAGAGAGGAAACACAGGCAAGTCCTTGAAGTAACTAGAGCAATAAGATTTCAAGAAAACATTCCATTTGAGATACTAGGGTCATTGTGTACTAGCTTCTGCCTGTTTGATCACATGAAACCTTCACTTCAGCATCTGAGAGTATTAGGATGCAAATGTTTTGCCAAAATTGTACAACAACATGATAAGCTACAGTCAAGAACAGAAGCATCTGTGCATATGGGCTATACAGAAGTTCAAAAGGGGTATCTTCTACTTGACTTAACTGACAAGATCTTTTTTGTTAGCGGAGATGTCATTTTTAATGAAATTTTTTTTCCTTACAAACAAGATACACCTGCTCCTCCTCTATTTCTTGAAAATCACACCACAACTGAGACATCTAAAACAACTAATCCTACTACTCTTCCTCTTCAATTTCAACTTCAGTTCCCCATTAACAACTCAGGGGGAGATGACATTGAACTACATGAACCAGCACCTCAAGAATCTTTAGAAGAACCTCAACAACCCATCCAAGAACACAACTAATACAGGCAACTGCTCCACCTCCAAGGCCATCAAGAACAAAGAATCCACCAGTGTGGATGAAAGACTTTGCCTCACTAGGCATACATGACTCAGTGCCTTATGCTATGAAAAACTACCTGTCATATGATAACATTACTTCTAAATATCAAGCCTACATTGCAGCCTTCTCTACTGAGGTTGAACCTAGTAACTACAATCAGGCTATGAAAGATCCCAGATGGGTTGAAGCCATGAAGTTTGAAATAGAAGCTCTTGAAAGTAAAAAGACCTGAACTGTAGTTTCACTGCCTAAAGGAAAAAAAGCCAATAGGCTGTAAGTGGATCTATAAGATCAAGTATAAGTCAACAGGTGAAGTAGAGAGGTTCAAGGCAAGATTAGTAGCAACGGGGTTCAGTCAAAAGGAGGGGGTTGATTACAAGGAAACAGTCTCTCCAGTTGTAAAAATGGTCTCTATTAGAACCATTCTCTCCATTGCTACATCCAAACACTGCCATATACACCAAATGGATGTATATAATGCCTTCCTACAAGGTGATATGTATGATAAAATATACATGGAACTTCCTCAAGGATTTAGACGTCAGGGGGAGAACAAAGTATGCAGACTAACTAAATCCCTGTATGGGCTCAAACAGGCCCCAAGACAGTGGAATGCAGAGTTAACTGAAGCCTTGAGAAAATTGCAGTTTCATCAAAGTTAGCTGGATCGTTCTCTATTCACTAAAAGATCCAAACTTGGGATGGTGGTAGTATTGGTATATATAGATGACATGCTAATTACCGGAGACAACTTGGAGTTGATCAAAGAAACTAAGGACAGGCTGCAGAAGGCATTCAAGAGGAAGGACATAGGGGAGTTCAAATACTTCATAGGCATTGAATTTGCCAGATCAAACAAAGGCATCCTAATGCATCAAAGGAGATATTCATTAGAACTCATATCTAAAACTGGTCTCAGTGCAGCCAAACCAGCAACCACAACAATTGGTCCAAATATAAGGCTTATCACCAGAGAATATTATGACCATCTAAAGACTGATAACCTGGTGAATGACAAACTTTTTTGCTGATCCTAGTGTATAACTGATAGGGAAACTCATATACTTAACTGTCACAAGGCCTCATATTGCATATAATAATCAACACTAAGCCAATTCCTTCAATAAATAAAACAATCTCATCTAGAATAAGCAATGAGAGCAGCCAAATATGTTAACAATCAGCATGGACAAGGGGTCATGTTGTCTAGCAACCCTATCAGAAGTGTTGGTGCCTACTGTGATGCTGACTGGGCAGCCTGCACTTTTTCTAGGAGATCAGTGACTGGCTTTATGGTGAAGCTGGGGGACTCATTTATTTCTTGGAAATAAAAAAAATAGACTACCGTATCCAGAAGTTCAACTGAAGCAGAATATAGAAGTATGACTTCTTTATCTGCTGAAATCACTTGGCTAATGTATCTTCTTGCTGAAATTAGGATCAAATGTGAGCTGCCAGTTAAAGTGTTCTCAGATAGCAATGTTGCTATGCAAATTGCTGCCAATTCTGTCTTCCATAAGAGAACCAAGCATATCGAGATCGACTGCCACTTTGCAAGAGAGAAGATCTTAGAAGGATTGATTTCAACTCAATATATTTCAACTAAGGAGCAGTCAGCAGATGTCTTGACTAAAGGGTTAAATCGAGTACAACATACCTACTTTTAGGTTCCAAGCTAGGATTACTTAATGTGTTTACCACCTAGCTTGAGGGGGGAGTCTTAAGCAAGCTGTAATTAGCAATTAAGTGTAACAAGGGCAAATTAGTAATTTTCCCATGTCCAATAATTAGTTAACAGAGGAATGTCCAGTAATTAGTTAACAGAGGAGGTAATTGAAAAGTCCTTTAACCCTCTTCCTAACTACCGTTCGTGTATATAAGCCTCTTAGGCTCATCTTATTACATACAAATGAATAATATTGCTTTCACCACTTCTCTCTCTCTTAACTAATCTCCTTCATCGTCAAATCTCAATTAAGAACAGAGTTGTACCTATGTCTCTTGATAAACAGTGGCAAATTTAAATATAGAGTGATGGGTTAGACAGAGCTGTTGTGTTGGGGTCGAACTTTATATATGCGGGAAAAATAAGTATAGATACAATTACATATGAGTTCCACGATTCACTCTCTTAACTTAGACCGATCACAATGTCTAAATTCTGAATCAGCTGATAAGATTCAGAAGCAGTCTGTCGTCTCAACTTGAAGCAGGTTCATGTTGGAGTCATCCAGAAAAAGATGATTTAAACATCCTTCATATGCAAAGCCAAAAAAGGTGTTCAATATGTGTTAGAACATAGAACTAGTGAGCCACAGTCACACATAGCAGATTCTTAATAAAGTTCACATCCCATCCTTCTTGATCATCACAATTTAAGAAGAAGCGTGTTCTCCTCTCAATACACAATTTAGTCTACATTGACAAACTTAGTTTTATTTGCACAAAAAACTTTATGCAGGCAACTTGCAAGGTAGCTTAAGCAACTCATTTGACTAGATAAAAATAGATCAAAATACCACATTTAGATTAGCGTATGATAGGGCACTAAGGATTAGCGTTAAGTAATTCTATGAGATATGCATACCATTGATCATATCTAGTTCTGCTTGTAGGGATCATTTTACCCCGATTATCAAGAGTGGGACTGTTTGGCGCGACTCCGAAATAGTCGGCCCCCAAAGCATTTATGGTACACCAGGTTAGAAGCTAAAAGAATTGATCATATCTAAGTTCTCTGGTCCAAACTACACACAGAACCAAATTCTTCTGGTCAGCATGTGCCATGGGCTAGGTCGTTCGATGGACTACTGGGGCAGTTCAAATGATCATGTAACAAGGAAGAAGAACACACAAAACTAAATATTTTTGAATCATATGGAGTATATGATATTTTAAATTCTTCAAATGATAATACCAGTAACGAAAATTTAACTTGTAACATAAAGATAAGACTAGCTAGGACTAGTTATTATACTAATGAATGAATAAAAATTTCTAGCATCTCAATTAAGTCATGAAATGATCAGAACTTGATTTGAGTCTTCGTATACTTGGAATGCCTTGCAAAGAACTTCACTTCTTTAGGTGACAAGCCCCCTTTGGCTGCTCAAGTGCCTAATTAAGTACTACAACTATTATATTATAGATTATTAGAAAGAGTAAGCAAAATGCTGGACTTACTATATTAGTATTCCATTCTATCAGTGGAAAGATTAGTGTCGTTCAATTTGTAATGGATGATGAAAGAGTTATTTGAGTAAAGAAATTGATATGTTAGCCAATTTTTGTTCCGATAATGTATTGGACAGTGCGGTAAAAAAAATGTTAAGGCCAAATTTTAGTTTAGAGTTGCTTACGTATCTCGAGCTTTAATAAAACATGTCTTATTCTTGTTATGCAACAATGAATTTAACAATAGATCGATGCAATAATTTTAAATAACAATCCACACAACTCTTTTTATTGAAATAACAATTCAATACAATCCAAATAGATAACAACCATCCAAACATAGTGGTCTAGAGGCTTCTTTATTTTCATAAAAACCAAACAACAATGATTGTGAAGTCAATTGACGCTAAAATTTAGACACCACAGTAGCTCTCGATAGTGGGAGTAGTACCTTCACGTAGCATTGAGATGGCATACTCAAAATATTTGGCAAATTCAAAAGGCTTATAAAGCAAAGGGTGATCTTCATCAACAAGTTCCTCTAGCACTTTTATGATATACCCTTTTTTGGAAGCTGTGCCAAACCCCATGCTATACCTCTCTTTGTTTCCTACAAGCACTCGATGATATGGAGCAGGCAGCCTACCATTTGTAAGTGCCTGCAAAGTATAATTAGTCTCCATTTAGTTGTTTCAAACTGACCCCGTCAATTAGGAATAGGAATTGGTGTATATTGAGAGTAATGGGTGCATGCACTAAATTGTACTACTAATATAAACATAATTCTGACTTAAAAAAAATTGGAAAGAAAGGAAGATTTTTAAATTTTATGGTTTAAAATGATATATATATATATATGTATGTATGACTATAAATCATTTCATTAGTATTCAATTATTTTCAAATATGAAAATATGCAATTCTTTTTTTAATATATTAGGAAGAAAATTGTATCATTTATTTTGGAACAAATGAAGTATATAGATTAGGGGCGGATTTACTCTTAGGTTACCGGTGTCATCTGATACCACTGGATCAATATTTACTATTAAATATGTTTATATAATAATAGGCAAAAATAAAAAAATGTTGCCTATAAAATATAAAGAATGACACCATTGAAACAAAAGCAATAGTAGGTGAGCTGGTTTAAGCACATATGGTTCAACTTTGGAGTCCAAAGTTTGAATCCCACCAGTGCTGGCCTATTTAAAGTTTTTTTTTTTTTTAAAGATAAATTTTGATACCACTAACCAAAAATTCTGCATACACCACTAATATAGAAGTATATGTATATTACGTCAGCATCAAAGAAAGCCGCAACAACTGGTTGTCCCAAAGCTAATCCCACGATTGATATTGTATTTGTTTTTTTTAAAGATAAATTTCGATACCACTAACAAAAAATTCTGTGTACACCACTAATATAGATGTATATGTATGTTACGTCAGAATCAAAGTAAGCCACAAAGCTGGTTGTCCCTAAGCTAATCCCACGATTGATATTGTATATTCGCAACAACTAGTTGTCCAAAGCCAATCCCTTGATTGAATTTTTTATGTTTAAGTTGAGAATGTCTCTCCCTAATTTGCGCCAATATATGATTTGCCTAGAGTTTACTCCTAGATCTCTCCTCGGCTCCTGTCGAGATTAATATCTTATCTGTTTACGCTTCATTGATTATTAAATATTTTTTGAAAATTATTTTCTTGACCCGAGCATCTATTTGAAACAGTCTTTCCACTTCATTCGGCGTAGGGGTAAGGTCTATATGCATATCACCCTTCCGAGACACCACTTGTAAAATTATATTGGTATGTTGTTGTATTTTTTAGGCTACCTAAAAATTTAGAAATAACTTTTGAGCACAAAAGGAGGTAAAATAACCATAAAGAAACGGATAAAAATGAAGGGAAGCATGACACTTACTTTCAAACAGTCATTAACAAGGAAGATGTATGAATCAGGGGATGAGTATTCAACTGTAAGCCATTGGCCGTTTTTATTCATGAATTGTAGACCACTAATTTGATGCTGGCTTAAAATACTTGAAATGTTTGCATCAGTATGAGCGTTGTGTCCGATATTTGTCTCCTCAGCTTTAGGAACGGTGTACTTCATGAAGCCAAGTGCACATGCGGTAGACTTGTTTTGTTCCTCAAAGTATTTTTCGATGCCCAATTTCTCAAAAATCATTCTTCTCACCATCTCATCAAATTCATATATTCTCTTGACGTAAGAATGCACCAAATCACTACCAAAGTTATCAATCCCGCAGATAGTAAGTCAATAAGTGGACATAATTCAAAACCTATATGTTAGTTTGTTCTTTTTGGTGTTAAGATTTGTTCAAAGGCCTAGTGAAAAACCTATATAGAGCTGTGTGTGTTGAAAAATGTACTAATTACAAATAATAAATTTCAGTTGAACTCAATAAATCTAATGAGTTGTGGAAAATTTTTGAATTTGAACATAAATTTCATATCTTGCATCCGCCTACAATAATAGATAACATAATAAATGCTTTGGAAAAAAAGTTACTTACCAAAATTCTTGCTCTTCATGATCAGGCCAAATATTCTTGGAAAAGCTTTCAATCGCACCAGGAGCTAGGACATCGAGAATGTGCAGTCTCTGTAAAAGTGGAAGAAGAGGGTCTTTCACACGGTAGCCAGTTGAATTTTTAATATTTTCAAATTTTGGATCCAAAGTAAGGGCGAAAACTTCTTTTATTAATTTTTCGTACAGTCTCTCTTTAGGGATTCCATCAAGTATAGCCTCAAAGCTACCATATTTTTCTAAAGCTTTGTAGATTTCATCTCTCACTGAAATCCATTCTTCACTCGCTGGTTTCAACTCTTGCATTCTAAAACACTACTAAAAAAACCGGGATTTTCGACCGCTCAATCGGTCGAAATTCGGTCGACGCATCGACCGTATTTCGACCGATTGTGGTGGTCGAAAAAATTAAGGTCGAAAATAGGCCTTCGACCGAATTTCGGTCATTTCGGTCGATAGGCCTTCGACCGAAATTCGGTCGAACAGGATTTCGACCGAATTTCGGTCGAAAGGCTGGTATTATTTTTTGACCAACTTTCGACCGAAATTCGGTTGAACACCTGTAATTACCTGCAACATAAAAGCTGAAATTAGCCTACACCACCTGTAAACACGCAGAAAAACCAGTCACAAGACATTCATAAACGCTATTCAAACAAGGCTAACAAAGCCAAACAATAGAAAGGAGTCATTCAACATTCGTTCAAGTTTTACAATATTCAAACAAACTAAACAAACAGTTTAAAGTTCAACTTTCACTACTAATGGCTAGAAGCCGAACTAGACCCGTCATCAGAATGAGATGGTTTCTTGCTCGAGCGTTAGCGGTACTGGGGTACTGCTTCCGCATTCAGATTGCTGAGTCGCGGTCCAGTCCTCATAGGCCTTTGTAGCTTTTTCCTGAAAAACATAAATATATGAACGGTAGAACTATGAAGTTTTAAACTTGAAGGATTGGCGCGACTTTAGTTTAAATTTAAGTACTTACCCAGGCCTCTTGTGCTCGGGGCTCGACCCATGTTTCTCCGCCCTTTTTATCTTTCTTTATATGGCGGATCTTGTGCATTTCAGATAGTGGAATAGTCCGATTTTGTTGCTTTTCCTACAAATTAAAGAAGAGAACAAGTTAGATATAAAATAAACTATTATAGTAATTCTTACAAATTAAATTACTTTACCAAGCGCATCTTCTGCGTCGCAGCGCTAACTGCGCCACCGGTATGCAGCGATCCACCCTTAGTAGATGCCCGAGCTTTCTTCCCTTGTTCGCTCTTGGCCTGAAATTCGGGAGTATCCCAATACTGCTGCAGCTCTCTCCATTGAGGATCATAGAGGAAGCCGGGCATTTTCCCTCTTTTGCGCGCACCATACATTGCGTTCTTGTACAATTCCGCGCATTTCTTATGGAAGTTAGAACGGATTTTATAGTCCAGAGCCGGATGCCACTTACACTGAACCTGCAAGCCATTCATCAAAATATTTTATTTAAACATAATCATTAAGAAAATCTGCTATCAGTGGAAAACCGTAAGCATATTTATCACCTCAAAAGCTTGCATTATCTGTTGCTTTACTTGAGGGGGCACAGCGCCCCAGGATGGCCATGATTCCTTCCATTGAGATTTCATGCATTTCGTCAGCATAGGAGTAGCATCAGTGTTGGGGCAAAAGCTACGTAAAAAAACAGACGGGTTAATAGAAATACTAATATTTAAAAGCTTACTGCTAAATAGATAAGAACTTCATAAATACTATACTTACCTCTTATCCCCCTCGGGATAAATAATCAAACGCCCGTCTTCCCAAGTGCCAGGCTCACCGATGTAATATGGCGATCTGGGATCATAGTAAGGAATCTCCTGCTGTACCGAAGGACAGGTAGGGCTAGATGGGTCGGAAGGCGGCTGAGTCGACCCAGACGTACTAGTGGACTGTGTGGGATCGCCTAGTCCGGAGACGCCCTGGGATGGACCGTCCTGGCTCTCAGTCATGTCATAACTACTGAAGTGATGCCTCCAACCAGGATGGCTCTGAGGCATGCCAGGTGGCCTGAAAAAACCGGGACTGTATCCGGCAGGTGCTCCTGTGGGAAGCGAATGCGGCACCCTGGACATGCCGGGCGGCCTGAAAAAATCCGGACTGTTTGCTGCTGGTGCTCCGGTGGGAAGGTGATGCGGCACCTGAGAGGTAGGAGTTTCCTGTGCCGTCTCACCTGAAGGCTCACCTGCCTTTCCTTTCCCCTTCCTTCTTGAAAACACCAGAGGGGGACGAGTCTCCTGCTGTGCCGGCTCACGTGAAGGCTCAGCTGCCTGTTTAGGCCCCTTCTTTCCTGAAAACAAATTCTTCATTCCTGTTGACACATTCATTGCACAAAAATTAGACGGGTTAAATAGATTAAATAAACACATTCTTTGCAAAAAAAATAGGCGGGTTAAATAGATTAAATACACACATTCATTGACAAGCCATGGAACCATTAGAACTTTCAGAGAAGTATTTGTTTTTTGTGTTTCCTCCATAGTAGCTAAGAAATGCAGTGCACCTAGTTGGGAATGGGAGCTATATTAACTACCAAAACAACTAAGGAAAGTACTTAGTGTTGTTTTTCTTATTAATTCTGGATGTAGTTTGTTTCATTACTGTCACGAAATATTAGTGAATATAATGGTACTACTTCACATGTGGCCAATGTCTCCCTCCCTCCACCTCGCCGCAAAAGCATGAAGAACATTTACACTTGTTCCATGTTTCACGAAACTACAATAGTTTACCATGATCATTGATAAAATGAGGAAAGAATATATATTAATCAACTAAGGTTAACTGATAACATTTGAAATAAAGACATCCCTTTTATGTTTTGGGTTGATGTAAACAAGTGTACATTATTTTCCTCGCAGCAGTCCCTTCTCCCTTCCCCAAGTTCCCCTATCCGTTGGACTACACACTTGCACTACTTAAATGATTTGTCCCTCCATACTGATCACATTTTGAGCAGATCCAATTGAATTAGACTGAAAAAGACAAAACATCATCTATGTTGAAGTAGGAATGCCAACCATCAGCTTTGACATGGTTACAGAACTTAAACATGTAAGCAGATGAAATAATCCACATCATTAACACAGTAGTCAAAATACCAAGGCAATACCAAGGCAAGAACACATTGCAAACAACACTACCAAACAATACTAACAACTACAACTATCCCAAACAACACAAACCTAACTTTATAATAGCTAACAACACCAAACAAGTTGTTCAACAATCACAAAAACTACAATAAAGTTTGCTAACTAGTAATTAACTAAATATGCAACATTATAGGCCAAAGTTAAAAAATAATTAAAAAATCAATTAAATTCGGATTAAATAAATTAAAAAAAAAACCGTACCTCGACGTTGATTTATGCTCCTATAGCACCTACAAATGATTCCCCACTTGTTATATGCTTCAAAACTACAAAAAAATTGAGTTAAAAAGTTAGGGTTCAAGTTTTACAAAGTAATTAAAATAACCCTAAAATTAAGAATTTACCTTGAATTTGTTGTTATGGGTAGTGATTAGGAGGGTAGATTGTGTTTAAGTGTTGATTTTGGGGGTGGGTTATGGTGGATTTCGTGTATGGGGGTTGGGGAGGGTTTAAAAGAGAGTGAAATGTTTTTGGGGAAGAAGAAGTGAGCTCTTGGAGCTGGTCTGCCCGACTTAATAACGGGCCGGTCGACCGCTTAGGCGACCGAAATTCGGTCGACCGGCCCAACTTTATGTTTAGCCTATCGATCGAAATTCGGTCGAACCACAATTTCGACCGAATTTCGGTCGATATGTGGTAGTCGAATTTTCCCTGTTTTTTAGTAGTGAAAGTTATGGTTGGGAGCTTCATAACTTCATAACCCATCTATCCTCTTGCTTTTTATTTCTTTAATTTGTTGTGTTATAATTCATTGTTGAGTACTGTCCAGGAATATATAGACACCATTAGCATGCACAGTATGACTAATTGTAAAAGATATGGAAATTAAAAGTCTGTTAGTCAGTCAAAGGGCGGGGAAGACTAGTAGACTGTACAATTTATAAGGCTAATAACATGTGTGCATAATAACAATTTAAAAGGCTGAGATTGCTATTTGTATCACTCCAATTTTGCTTCATAAATTAAACACTTTCCTCAATTATAAAAAATAGGCATATTGATCAAACCATTGGCGGAATCAAACCACTGACACCACACAGCGTAACGCACATATTAAAAAAAAAAAATTCTTTACTAGAACTCTTTTCATTTGCAGAATTCATCTTGAAACTTTTGATTAAGTGTGTAGGATCATATCGGTCCCACCATAATATCCTTTTAAAAGTATAATATACTTTGAACTGTAGTTGGATCATAGTTGAGTTAGTGGCGCGCCTGTCGTTCCACTAATATAAAATATGTCATAATTTGCCTTTAATAATAAGTATTAATGTTGCATGCACAGACTAGCATGTGCCGCAACACACCACTCAACAACTAAAGTTTGGAAAATATAATTCATTAAGGTAATACATGTGTTTAAACAAATAAAAGAACCAGATCAGTGCAGCAGTCAAATATTTGACTGAAGATTCGATATTTATTTTCTCTACAAAAAGATCTTTTAAAAATGATCACGCGGTCGGTGACCTCATTCTATTTCGGTAAAAACTTACCCGCACCGAATGTTCACACCCAATTTAGTTAAATTAACCATAAGAAACAAATCAAGATTAAGAGTCTTATTTATAATAAAATATAATTCAAAAAAGGTAATAGTTATTAACTCGAAAGATCGTTCTATGTCGTTCTTACTGCATCTTCTTTTGTATTATTCTTACTGCGTCTTCTGTTATGTTCTTCTTCTTTTGTTTCTCCATTGAAAGTTTAATGAGTTAATTTACCAATAAAGCTCTACATGAAACTAGCATTTATTTCTGTATCGTTGGACTAATAAATGGTGGCAGTGGGAATCTAGATGAAGTTTTGTAAAGTAATTAGAACATAAGTGAAAATTTTATTTTTCAGATTAAGTTTGATACCTTTTTCATACGGTAGTGTAACTATGCAATTACACTGTATGCAAAGCCAATGCAATTTTATAAAGATTTTGTATGAGTTTGTTAACATAAGGTAAATCTTTTGGTTTAGGGGTTAAAATTTAGTATTGCTAAATACTAGGTTACATAGAGTTACAATGCTAAAGAGAAGTTAGAAAAAGAAAAAACCCACTGTTAAAGAAGAAGACGAAGCTAAGTAAACAATGCTCACGAAAGCTTTTAATTGGAGACACCAACCAAAAGTTTTTTAATTTGCCATTAGTCTTAGGAAGACAACGGAGAAACAAGCTTGTATAATTATTAAGTATTTATACTCTTATTTAAGTTAGTATTAACTATGGTTAAGTAGTCTAATGGTAGCTAAACAGATAGATATGTATCATTAATTTATTGGACGGGTGTAAACACCCAGTGCAGGTAAGCTTTTACCATTCTATTTTGATTCATAGTCTATTAAAGATAGGGGTGTCAATGGTTCAGTTCTGTCGTTTTTTCATGAAATTTATACCATACCAATTTTCGGTTACTCTATTATGCATAACCAGAATAAGAATTTTCAAAACCATCCCATTCATGTCGTTTTTCCTTCGGTTTTGGTTCGATTAAGTTAATTTTCAGTAAATTTTTTTAAAACTCTGTGGTAGAGTTGTACCATTATTAGAATGTGCCAATTTTATGTAAAATACCTATAAATTTAATATAACACATAAAGTATGATTTAAGATAATATTTGAATAAATAATGACTCTTAAATGGTCGTAAGTCGTAACTAATATTTAAGTACTCGACATTTTTTCGTTCTCCATTATCGTGCTACAAGTGATTGACACTCTCTATTAAGTAGATAATAGAACAAGATACCATATAAATGACTTTGGTAAGATTTATTGATAAGAAAATTAATCAAAAGAACATTATTCTATAGTGATATTATAAAATCAATGAAGCAAAGACAAAAGAATTCTAAATAACACGAGTTGACAGATATTGATTAAATATAACTCAAGAACTAGAATAATAAAAGATTAAATATCTATACTAATATAAAAGTGGGAATTCATAAAGTTAAAAGTAACTGACCATTATACCCTTCAAACAAGGATTATTTCAAGAATATTTGGGTATAAAGATATAAATATTAATTTTAAAAATTAAAGATAACCAAAAAAAAAAAAAAAACAAAATACAAATTTAAGTTGAAATCTTTATTCGAATTTCCGAAGTTTGATTTCAATGTCATTAATGCTTTCACAAATTTTTAGTTGCATGAGCCTCATCTTTTAAACTTCCTCTACTGTACATAAGTCGACTTATCCAATTCTTAAGAATCTTCAAAAGGAGTTTTGAGTTTATTTATACACTATAATGCCTAAAGTGCATCTAGCCTCTAATCAGTAAATACCTAATCCATTGCATTAATTCATCAAACGTTGAGTCTCTTCGATTACTTCTTCCATGAATATATAGACCACGATGTAGAAGAAACATATTCTTGGAAATGTCTGATAACTTTTTTATTTCCATCCAATAGGAAGCAAATATCAATATATATAGGAAAAAATGTGGAAAAAAGCATCTAACAAATTCTTCAAGGCTGAGATAAACAAACACATGAGGTGCTCTTATCTTTTGTGTCTTTTTTAATCTTTTGACAAAATTATTCTTTTTGATTGGAATAAAACTTTTGGCATGTTTCAATTTTTCTCATTCTTTCATTATCTACCCAAATAATGTATGTGCGCTTTCATTAGTTTTAACTTTTTTAGTCACTGCCAATGGAACTATATATTGATGATTGGCTAGGAAGAAAGAAATATTATGGTAGGTTTCATTTACTTCGTTGTTCAAGACTTTTCATCCGGTAGAATTGATGTTAAAGAATTAATTTTAAGTCTTAGCCACAATCAATATTCATTATGTGTACTGAGACCTATTTCCATTTGAGAATACAGTATGTGGATTTTTTTTTTTTTTTTATGTCGAATGCGAATGTATTTTTAAAGTATTCATACAACTTTAATTTTGGGATCTCTTAAGGATGGTCGCCTAACATGTTTATGGCGCTCCTTTTTTTACGTTTTTGGTTTGGAGCATATGCTTATGACTCTACACTTTTTATTTTGATAGTCCTCTCTATTACATTCAACCCCGCATTATTTTTTCTCTCTTTTCTTTTTACCTGACAAAATTTTTATTTAGTCTAGGTTAATATATCCAATTTTTGTAGGAAATTAAGGTTCTACGAATAATTTAGAGACTTTATAACTGGATTTTTGACCTTATATCAACTGATCGTGAACTTTTCAGTATTAAAGTATCACTTTGGTGGACTCTTCTTGTGACATAAATTTTCACAATCATAACTTATTTTAAGTCTTTTATTATAATCATATGATATTTTGTTATTATTTTCTCTATTATTCAAGGTACACGCGTGAGGCGCGCGTGTAAAGACTAGTATGCTAAACGAGTAGAAAAATATTTGATATCTTGGTCATTTAGTAGTTTGATATATGCTCAAGTTTATTAGTCGTAACAATTGATTTAGTTTCAATAGGATTATAGGAGTGCAAATGAGTTTGGTAGTTTGCACTTTCGGTTGTAATTAGTATATGCAACATTGTGTTTCCATCGCCTCAAGATCCAAGACCTCGTCTAAAAATGTTTGCTTATATTTATTTTTAGACTTAACACATAAAACATATATATATATTGTGGGTGTAAATATATTCGGTTCGGTTCGGTATTTTTTCGGTTTTTTTTTTTTTTATAAAAAAATCTACCCTAATTATTTGATACGGTTATAGAGTGTTTGGTTTTATGGGGGACCAAGAAATAAAATTCAGTGGCACTTTCCACTGCAGAGGCTGAGTATGTGACAACTGCGTCATGTTGTTCACAATTGTTGTGGATTAAACAGCAATTACAAGATTTTGGTATTGATGTAGGAACTGTTCCTATCTATTGTGATAACACTAGTGCTATAAACATGACAAAAAATCTAGTGCATCACAAAAGGACTAAACACATTGACATAAGACACCACTTTTTGAGAGACAATTATGAGAAGGGCTTGATTACTATAGCCTTTTGTCCTACTGACAAACAAATTGCTGACATTTTTACAAAGGCCTTAGGAAGAGATCATTTTGAAAAGAACATATTAGAATTAGGAATGATTAAATTCACCTAAATCTACATATGCTTTACTTCAAATTTGGCTAGAAAATTTGGTTTAATTATGAATTCTATCTAAGTCAATTTGAAGTTTCAGTTCAGTTCTATACTTAATTGTATATGCATATGCCATGAATACTTCTAAAGTTTGCTAAAGTTTAATGATGTTACCTTATGTTCTTAGAATTTCAGATTGAGCAATTTTGATTAAATTGGGATGGACACTGTTTTGGTGATAATAATCAGGTATGTACTCTTTATTATTCAAATTATATTAAAGGATAAGTGCTATAGGTTACTTGACTTTAGGATAAATCCCACTAGATAACTTATCCGTTCTGCATAAGAGTCCCTTTGGAGAAACAGTTCCCAATCCCATCAGGTCTCTCAAATCATAACGGCTCTTTTTGAGACTTCCAAGAGTCCTTCACCGTGTGAAATTCAATCAATGAGGTAAGTGAATCAGTTTTGTACTTAAACTCCACTACTTAATTCACTCTATATAAACTCACACATTACAAAAAAAGAGGCAATTCCCAGTAGTTATTTAGCAGCGGTTTAGATAACTGCAGCTAAAACTTTTATTTTGCAGCGGTTTGTTTAACTGCTGTTAATTAGCAGCGGTTATAAGTTTTTAGCAGCGGTTCTGATATAGCAGCACTCTTGTTAGATATTAGCGGCAGTTTAGATAGATTTTGCGGCAGTTTTATTTATTTTGTTTGTCCCACATCGATAATTAAGAGCCAGCTTTTGCACTTTATAATTAAGATTTCTACAAGTCTCACTGAATGAGTAAGCTACACGGATGAAGAGTATATGTGGCCCACGTTTGCGCCTTGTTTGATGAAGCCCATGACGAGCAGGCCTGTGATGATGGGTTGAGGCCCAATTGAAATGTGTGTGGACACCTAAAATTAACTTTTTCATTAGGAAATAGTATTTAGCAGCGGTTGTAATCAAAATAACCGCTGGAGATCCTACACAGTTGCGGTTCTGCCAGCGGTGGGCAGAATACGCTGGTAGATAATTTAGGTACAACGACTTAGGCAGCAGTTTTAGAACACGTGGTTTAATTTTTTTAGCGGCTAAAACCGCTGCTATCATCTAAATTTTTTGTAGTGACACAATCACAAAATCTTTTCACTTTGCTCTCTTCGAATTTTTCCAATATTTCAGAAAAAAATAGTTAATTACCTCCTAGCCGTATACTTTCCATGTCTATCTCACCTAAAAACACCTCATCCAACGCTACTTCTGATCAACCACAAATCCCAAACCCACTTCACCCATCGATACAACTGCACCAAGCCTTGAAAACCTAATTCCACAAAACACTGAGCCTGAAATTCAGGGGGAAGGACCAGTTTCCACTGCATAATCAATTTTAAACAAGTGGAGGACTTGTCAAGGGCCATGATTGTGTACGAATTTCAGGTAAACTATGCTACACCTTTGAATGTAGTTGATGACGAAGGGAAAACGGTAGAAGGGTTTGGGTCTGTTCCTGAGGGGGATGGTGAAAAAGATGTATTGAGGCATTTGAAGGCTCCCAGGCATGGGTCCCAAGGTCTCCAGAGGTTGCTTTTAGAGCACCCATGGAGGATGAGAATGTGGTGAATGTGGATGATGATGTTTTAAGTGATAGTGATCGACCAATAATTGATCTTATAAATATAAGAAGTCTGAGGAGAAAATTAGCTAGAAAGGGTCCAATTGATGCTAAGTTAACTGCTGACATTACTGCAAAGTTGAAGAAAATTGGTGATAGTTATAAGCCAAGTCTTAAGAAAAAACAGGGTGAAAGTTCTTCCAAGGCAAAAGAAACTGTTCTTCTGCTTCTACCCCTGCTAGTGGGGTTAGAAGAACTAGGAGTTCTGTAAAAGCTGCTGATAAAAGAATGGTTGCTGCATTAGAAAGAAGTAGGAGAGAGAAAGGCAAACAGGTTGTTGATCCTGTTGTTGAAGAAGAAACTGAATCAGTAGAGAAAGAAAGGGAGGTTAATAATGAAGAAGATGATGTGATGGAGGATGTGGAGGAAGTTGTTCCTTAGTCCAAGAAGAGAAAATTGCTCAAAGGCATGTGACAAGAAGTTCTGTAAAAGCTACTGCTGAAAAATCTTCCAAGAGGACCAGGTCCTCAAAGAGAACTTTAGTTGATGAAAGTTCTGATTCCAGTTCTGAAGAGTCTGCTGTAGGTGAGGAGAGTGAAAGTGAGGATGATAGAGATGAAGGTATGCTTTGGCTGTTGCAAAAGTTGCAAGTTCAAGGGTGGAAGGACATGGTCCTTCAGATCAAAGGGAGATGTGCTGAAGCTATGGTGCAGGAATTTTTTCAAAATTGTTCTATCAAAAGGGATAGGATAACTAGCACTATTCAAGATAGAGAAATAAGCTTTGACACAAAGGAGTTGGGTGAACTGCTTGGTATATGTGGGGTATGAGAGTTACATAAAAAAGGTTTGGCGAGATTTGACTAACCTTCCCACTGATCTAGAAATCACCAGAAAATTTACTGAAAATCCTGAGGAGGAGAAGCCCAGGGCTGTGCAAAAGAGTGAAATGCATCCTCAGCACCAGTTGTTGTTTGAGTTTGTGAATAAGATAATGACGCCAAGGCAGGAGAAAAAGGGGATAACCAGTTTTATGGACCTGGTCCTAATGGAACTGCTGGACAGTGATATGCAGATAAATTGGCCCAGGTTCATGGTTGACCTGATTAAGAGGGTTGTTACTGAGAAGAAAAAACATTCTTTTCCATTTGGTTTTATCTTAACAGATTTGTTTGCAAAGTTAGAAATTCCTTTTGGTGGAGGTGAAAAATGCTATTAAAAATTAGAGGTTTGGTGTTGCCACACTGGTCAGTTGTGACTTAACTATTAAAGCTGATACTCCAGTAGTTGGAATTGGTAAACAAACTCTGAACAACAAAGTGAGGGTTTTAAGGCAACAAGTTGCCATTCAAGCTACTCAAATAAAAAGGTTGGAGGAGGAAAGGGACTACTGAAAATCTGAGGCTACTAAGGCTAAAGAGAAAAAATGAAGGGATGCTCAAAAAGATGTTTGAACTGTTGCAGGAAAAGTCTCAGGGACCTGGCCCTTCCACCTCCTGATAAACTAAACCAAAAAGCCATCTTTGTCCAGTGGAATTTAGACTACTTCTAGTGCCTTAGTCTTTTCCTTTTCTAGTTTTTTGAATAGTTTAGTAGTATCCGCCTGTATCCCTTGGTTGAACTCTTCTTTGTTAATGATGAATTATGTTCGATGGCTAATATCATTTTATTACAGTTGCTTTATATTGAATTATGCTTGCATTTTGAGTTGCCTCAATGGCTATGAGCTGCTTGTTCTTTTACTTGATAAATTCTAACTTATGCAACCTTTTCAATGATGCCCAAAGGGGGAAGAGTAAGTGTCTGATTTTGCTTGTGATATTTATAACCTGATTGAGAACCTGATCCTTAATAATGAATTAAGTTTCTACTGATGTTACTTTTAAGTTACAAGTTGTGGTTCAGGACATTAAGGACAGGAAGCTAAGTCTATGAGTTTGTCATCATCAAAAAGGGGAAAAATGTTAGCTTGAATAAACTTGGAGTTTTGACTGATGACTAAAGAAAAAATCCAAGGACATGTTCCTTTGAATAATTGAATCACTGCAGTTGAATAAATAATCATGTAAAATCAATTAAGCGGGAAAGTTAATTATTGTCCTAAAATCTTATGTTAATCTTGATAATTATGCAGGGATGCAAGAGATAAAAAAAGATTGCATAAGATTGGATAAGAGCAAAGGGATTTCAGTCATCCTAGCAAGGGAGTCCAATTAGGAGTCAAAGTTTTGGAAGCTTTGGAATTCTAATTGCTCAAGACTTCTTGGATTTCGAGGCTATAAAAATAGAAACATCTAAGCTGTTGAAGTGTACACAAATACAGAGAGAATCGAGCTATAGCATTGAAAGAGTCTTCGTTATATTTTTGTAATCATTAAAGCTACAGGGAACTAAGTAAAGAACATATTCTTTAGATTGAGTCTTATCAAAGTTCAGTCTTAGTTCATCTGTACTAGGTATTATCGAGTTGTATCATTTGGATTTGTAGTCTTGTACTTGCAGAAACTTCAGTGATTGTGAAAGGGGTCACTATAGGATTAGAGTTGGTCCTAGGTTAGTAAGTAGGTAGTCTTGTAACCAAGTGAATCTTTCAAATAGTGAAGTTGAAATCATACTTGGAAGAGTAAGTCGTGGTTTTTTGATCCCTAGTTAACGGGGTTTTTCCACGCTAACATCAAGTGTTCATTTACCTACAGTTTTAATTCCGCATTCAACAAAGTAAAAGAACACATTGAAGAAACCGGTCCTTAAGTAATAAGTGGTGTGTCTTGGGAAATAACACTATGCGTTCACAGATTTGGCAGAATTAGTTCAGTGCTTTAGGGTCGAACCTTATATGTATATGTGCAAAGAACAAGTATATATAGAGCTAGATACGAATTCTCGGATTCACTCTCTTAAATAAGAACTCATATTGTCTAAATTATGATAAGGTTCAGAAGCAGGCTGTAGCCTCAACTTGAAGCAGGCTAATGTTGGATTCATCAGAAAAAGATGATTCAATGATTGTAGTTCCATTCAATTAAGTCGATTCTCGTTTTCCGTGAGTGTAGTTCCAGTTATAAATTTATTTATTCTTGGATATTTAAAATCAATCATCCTTCATATCCAAACCAAGAAAACAGGTGTTTAATGTGTTAGAATTTAGAACTAGTCACGCACAGAGCTGATTCTTAATAAAGTTCCCATCACATCCTTCTTGGTCATCAATCCAAGGGACACAATGCAAGAACTTAAGAAGAAGTGTATCTCTCCTCTCACTTCAAATTTAGACTACATTGACAAACTTTAGTTTTCTTTAACTTTAGTTTTCTTTGCACAAAAACTTTATGCAGGCAACTTACAAGGCAGCTTATTAGGCAACTCATTTGAAGACTAAATAAAAGTTGACAAAAACACAGTATCATATATAGCGGTAAGCAAAGATATGCATACCATTGATCATATCTAAGTTCCACCTATATGGAGGGCTTTAGCCCCCAATTACTCTTAAGTGGGAATTAGTTGGCCCCAAGAGCATGTATGGTACACCGGGCCAGAAGCTAAAAGAATTGACCTGGACTTTGGCTACTGAATGCAAGAAGTGCTACAGCATCTCCATATCCCACATTTCACTGAAAGTGAACAAGTCCTACTGGAAATACAAACACATCTCCCATATGCATAACTCTTGAAATTAATCGATTCTCAGGATAAGAGGTGACAAATCCAACATGTAATGAACCTTCAAGGAGAACCAACATTTCAGTGGCTCTAGGGTGAATGTGTGGAGGGTTAACTCCACCACGTACATAGTCGATTCGAGTCATTGACATGCCTAGAGTATTGAGTACTGGTATTTGACCTACGTTTACAGGAGTAACCTTGATACCCAATTGAGTGGTTTTGTTGCTAGGTATGTTTAAACCACTGTAACAGAAATCATTGGATTCAACTATCAGAGGATTCTTGCATATCAAACCATTTAACCTAACTGATAATAAGCAGGAAAATGAAACAATGAGGTCGATTTTGTAGATTCTACGAACACATTACTTTTGGCTTGAAATATGTAAACATGTATAAAAAGAAAAACACGTATAGATATAATTATATCAACTCATTGTGAATCTAGACTCAAGATTCTGTATTCGTCTCTGGAAATAATACTCTTTTATTCAAGTTACTTGCAAAGATCTTGAGTCAAGAACACCCATCTTCTTAAAGAGTTTAACCGTTGTGCACTGATAATGCAATTTGTTACACCATAAGATTAAGATGACATATACTAACGGACAACTGTCTACCATATTCCTATTATGTGAAAAATGCAGTAAATCTGTGCTAGTAGTACACAAAAGTCTTGCAAAGGGCTAACCACAAAAACCAAGGCAGAACAGGAAAAAGTGAGAGTTATCAAGCACATCAAGATGATGCATTCGGCCACTCAAAAATGCTTCAAAGAACACAAGTTTGCAAGAATATGAGGGAGGAGATTAGGAACAAATTAAAAGTTTTGAAGGATGAGATGTGGTTTGTTCAAAGGCTATTATTTTTACGGAAAAGGGCCAAATTTGCCCTTTCACTATGGTTTAGGGGTCACGTCTACCCCTCGTTAAATTTTGGTGCAGCAATACCCTACCGTTACCATAGTATGCAGATTTACCCCTCTCATTAACGGATCTCCACGCTGGACGACACGTGGCTGCCACATCAGTGCCATAGTAGAGGGGCAAATTTGGCCCTTTTCAGTTGTTTCTAAAATCGTGTCTGGACTAAGTTTCAATACTTAGAGAAAAAGTTTCGATGCTTAGAGGAGTCATTATAAGAAAGAAAAATGTGCTAAGAATGGTAAATAAGATATTTTGAGAGAAATACGGAATTAAAATGACACTCTCTTCGGTTTGGTTCCGTAAGAAAGATATACTTTTGAACTTTGTGACAAAAATTATCTTTATTAAAGATAAGACAAAAGTTTAATAATAACATTATTTCTAAATAAATAGATATGTTTTTTTTAAAAAGACTAAAAGGTAAAATATGCTACTCCTATTAAAAGGTAAAGAACTCTTTATCCACTTTACTATATTTACTATATTAAATTATTCTTAAATTTAAAAATATTTTGAATATATTAATAAGAAAATTGTACCATTTATTTTGAAACAATTGAAGTATAAGTATATGTATGTAATGTCAGAATCTAATGACACAAAGAAATCCACAACAAGTCCCAAAGCCAATCCACGATTGATATTGTATATTAATGGTTTAGATTGGCACGACTTAAAATCATGTCTCTAAGGTTCGAAGACTTGATTCTTTATGTTTAAGTTGAGTATGTCTCTCCCTATTTTGCGTCAATGCATGATTTGCCTGGAGTCTACATCCTAGATATCTCCTCGGCCCCCCGAGATAAGTATCTTGTCTTTTATATACGCCACATTCATTTTTAATCTGTATTTAAAATTATTTTTTTGAGCCGAATGTCAATCGAAAACAACATTATTACTTAATTTGACATAAGGGTAAGGTCTGCATACATGTCATTTTTCCCAAACCTCACTTGTATAATTATATCGGGTACGTTGTTTTTGTATTAATTGCAGACCACTAACTTGATGTTGGTTTAAAATATTTGAAATGTTTGTATCAGTATGAGGTGGTTGTCCGAACTTTGTCTCCTCAGCTTTAGGCACCGTGTACTTCAAGAAGCTAAGTGCACATCCCGTAGATTTTATATGTTCCTCAAAGTATTTTTCGATTCCCAATTTCTCATAAATCATTCTTCTCACCATCTCATCAAATTCATATATTCTCTTGACATAAGAATGCACCAAATCACTGCCTAATTTATCAAACCCGCAGATAATAAGTCAATAAGTGGACAAAATGGGTAGTTGAGTCGCATTTCAACTAATTAGGAGGAAACGATCTATACTCACTTACAATTTGAATTGGAATAAACATGATCCTACGAGATATCTTGTATTTATAAATCTTCTGTATTATGCACTTTTGCTAATCTCTTTTTAAAAAGTCATATATAACTAAAATAACATTACTTTTGGCTCGAATTATATTAACATGTAAAAATTTAAAATATGTATAGATATAATTATTTCAACTAATTGTGAAATTAGACTCTAGACTGTATTCGTCTCAAAAAATAATATCCTTATTCAAGTTACTTGCAAAGATATATCTTGAGTAACAAACACCCATCTTCTTAAAAAATTTAACTATTGTGTAGTGACAATGCAATTTTTTACATCATAAGATTAAGATGACATATAACAACAGCTAACTGTCTCCATAGTCCTAATATAGTAACGCAAAAATGCAGTAAATAACCTACTCTAACCAGTTAAATACACTAAACTTGTAAAATCTATATATTATTGCTGTGTACATGTGCTTGTAGTGTCTGCGACGCAAAAATCTAGAAACGTGCTAATCTCAAATGCCAAGGCAGAACAGCAGAAGGTGACAGTTATCACACACATCAAAATGATGCACTCGGCCATTTCCCCAAAAAAAAAAAAAAAAAAAAAAAAAAAAAGAACTTCAAAGAACTCAAGTTTACAAAATAATATGAGGGAGGAGATTAGGAAAAATTAAACTTTTGAATGATGAGATGTGGTCTATTCAAAGGCTATTCTTTTTATATAGAAGAGATGTGAGATCCTGCTTCTTGAATTTACATGATTGATTAGATAAAAGCTTTATAAGTAATTTCAGAAGCTCCGATCCCTTTTAGTACACATTAATTTATTTAGGCGACAAGCCCCCCCTTTGGCTGCTCAAGTGCCTAATTAAGTAACAACTAGTATTATAGATTATTATAAAGAATAAGCAAAATGCTGAAAAAGAATATAGAAGAAAATTAGTGAATGTTCGACTTAATACATTACAATTCTATTCTATATGTGGAAAGATTAGTGTCATTCAATTTACAATGGATGATGAAAGAGTGATCGAGTAACTAAATTGATATGTTAGCCAATTTTTGTTACGACAATATATTGGACAGTGCAGTAAAAAGGATAAATTCTAGTTTAGAGAATTGCTTATGTATCTCAAGATTTAAAGATATATCTTTTTCTTGTGATATAACAATGAATTTAACAATAGATGCAATAATTTTCAAAAACAATCCACACAACTATTTTAATTGAAATAACAATTCAATACAATCCAAATGGATAACAACCATCCAAACATTCTGGTCTAGCGGCTTTTTTATTTTCATATGATTGTGAACTCAACTAACTGTCAAAGTTTAGATACCACAGTAGCTCTCGATAGTGGCAGGAGTACCTTGACGTGCCATTACGACGATATGCTCCAAATATTTGCAACCTTCAAAAGGCTTATAAAGCAACGGGTGATCTTCATCAACAAGTTCTTCCGGTACTTTTATGATATATCCTTCTAAGGGAAATGCGCCATACCCGATGCTATACCTCTCTTTGTTTCCCATAAGCACTCGATGATATGGAGCAGGCAGCCTACCATTTGTAAGTGCCTGCAAAGTATATAATTAAGTCTCTATTTAGTTGTTTTAAACTGATCCCGTCAATTAGTAATTGGTGTATATTGAGAGCAATGGGTGCATGCACTAAAATTGTATTAATATAAACATAGTTCTGACTTAATAAAAAAATTTGGAAAGAAGGAAGATAATAAAATCATATGGTCTATGAACTATATATATTTGTATTACTATAAATCATCTTATTAAAGATAAAATAAAATATTTACTATATTAAATTATTTATCAATTTAAAAATATGTTTAATGTATTAATAAAGAAATTGTACTATTTATTTTGAAACAAATAAAGTATATATAGAAGTATATGTAGGTTACGTTAGAATCTAATGACACAGAGAAAGCCACAACAACTAGTTATTGTCCCAAATCCAATCCCACTATTGATATTGTATATTAATGGTTTAGATCGGCACAATTTAAATTCATGTTGCTAAGATTCTAAGACTTGATTCTTTATGTTTAAGTTGAGTATGTCTCCCTATTTTGCGTCAATGCATGATTTGCCTGGAGTCTACATCCTAGATCTCTCCTCGGCCCGGCCGAGATAAATATCTTATCTTTTACATTGCATTCATTTTTAACCATTTTTTTTGTGCCGAACGTCTATTGGAAACAACATTATTACTTAAATTAACGTAAGGATAAGGTCTACAACTATCACCCTTCCTAAACCTCACTTGTAAAATTATACTGGGTACGTTATTTTTGTACTTTTAGGCTACATAAAAATTTAGAAAATGAGCACAAAGGAGAAAATAAAAAACATAAAGTAGCGGATAAAAATGAACGGCAGCATGGCACTTACTGTCAAACAGTCATTAACCATAAAGATGTATGAATCAGGAGATGAGTATTCAACTGTAACCCATTGGCCGTTTTTATTGATGTATTGCAGACCATTAACTTGATGTTGGCTTAAAACAGTTGAAATATTTTTATCAGTATGAGGTGGTTGTCCGAACTTTGTCTCCTCAGCTTTAGGCATTGTGTACTTCATGAAGCTAAGTGCACCACTTGTAGATTTTCTTTGTTCCTCAAAGTATTTTTCGATGCCCAATTTCTCAAAAATCATTCTTCTCACCATCTCATCAAATTCATATATTCTCTTGACGTAAGAATGCACCAAATCACTGTCAAATTTATCAAACCCACAGAAAATAAGTCAATAAGTAAACACAAATTCAAAACCTATATGTTAATTTCTTCTTTTTGCTGTTAATGTTATTCAAAGGCCTCTTGAAAAAATTTAACCAGATAATGAAAATAAGTAGTTGAGTTACTCATACATATAGCAACCCGTTTAACTAGTTCTACTACAATAATTACTAGTAGTACTATCAGACAGGGTGTAGAACACAAGTTACGGGTTATCTGAATCCAATAATTTTAGCACAAACTATATGGATATATGTGTCTGTGAGTGTTTGTTTTGAAAAATGTACTAAGTACAAATAATAAATTTCAAACTCAATAAATCAAATGTGTTTTGGTGAAAAAATTTTCAACTTGAACATAAACATCAAATCTTGCATCCGCCTACAACAATAGATAACATGATAAATGTTTTTGGGCAGAAAGTTACGTACCAAAATTCTTGCTCTTCATGATCGGGCCAAATAATCTTGGAAAAGCTTTCAATCGCACCAGGAGTGACGGCATGGTGAATGTTCAGTCTCTCTAAAAGTGGAAGCAGGGGGTCTTTCTTAACGTAGCCAGTTAAATTTTGAGAATTTTCAAATTTTGTATCCAACGGAAGGGTGAAAACTTCTTTTATTAATTTTTCATACAGTCTCTCTTTTGGGATTCCATCAAGTATAGCCTCAAAGCTACCATATTCTTCTAAAGCTTTGTAGATTTCATCTCTCACTGAAATCCATTCTTCACTGCCTGGTTTCAACTCTTGCTTTCTAAAAGTTATGGTTGGGAGCTTCATAACTTCATAACCCATCTTTCCTCTTACTTTTTATTTCTTTAATTTGTTGTGTTATAATTCACTGTTGAGTACTGGCCAGGAATATATAGACACCATTAGTTTGCAAAGAATGACTTCTTGTTAATGATATGGCCCGCCAGATTATTGGCCGCTCATAGCACATGGAAATTAAAAGAAAGTGCATGTTGCTTAATAAATGAGTCTGTTAGTCAGTTAGAGGGCGCGGAAGACTAGGAGACTGTACAATTTAAAAGGCTGAGATTGCTATTGGTATCATTCCAATTTTGCTTCATAAATTAAAGGGATTTTTACACAAATATACAAATTTGATCCCTTAATTACAAAAAAATAGCAATACTTTTCAAATTACAAGGTATAGCAATATTTTTTATAGCATATTTCATTTTTCATTGTATTTCTTCAATAAAACATTCATTTCATTTTCCCCAAAAATTCCACATAATAAAACAACAATACCCAAACCCTTACTGTGAAACTCCCCTCCACTGTAGCTTCCAGAGCCGCCGCCGCCGTAACTGTCTCCGGCAACAAATTGTGAAGAACTAGTTACACACTTGAAAAATCAGAGAACTGCCACCGCAGCACCGCGGAATAATGACGGTACTACCACTGCAGCACCACAAATTCCTCTTTATTTCCGTAACTGCATATCGATTCTAAATCCGTTCTCCATCGTCGATTTCTCATCTACTAAGACCTGGATCTGTTGTTTTGGCCAACCTCCTCGCCACCCCCACCTCGAGCCTCGTGCGATGACTGCTATCCCCCTTCATAAGCTTCTTGCCTGTGATGACTCGTTCATTTGGCCCACACTCACTGAGTCGACTCAATCGGGTATCAAGTCTGTCCACTTTACCTGTATCCAGCGAGAAGAGTCCAAGCATGAATGTTAAGAAGTTGTGTGATACTGTTTCTGAGCTTGCATCGTCTATCTTACCAGATAATCAGTGGCATGAAATAGTGTCATTCATGTTTTAGTGTGTTCTAGTGATTCGCCTAAGTTGCAAGAATTTGAATTTTTGATATCCATTTAACTTGCGCAGTATATTGGGAAAATTTTGGTTCCGTTTATAAAGGAGTTGCATTCTGTGTTCTTACATACACTATAATTCCCCTAATCCGGAACGAATGATATTTTCTTTATTTAGAAACACTTAGATACAATGCAGAAATATAAACATCGTTGGAACATCATTGAAACAATCTGAAACGGCTGTTGAAACAGTCTGATACCGTCTGAAACGGCATTGAACCAATTTGATACGGTCTGAAACGATCTCAAATAGCGCTTAAATGGTCTGAAACGACATTGAAACGGTGTAGAAATAGTTAGATACAGTGCTAAACACATCCTGAAACGGTGCAGAAACAGTTGAAACGGTGCAGAAACAGTTAGATACGGTGCTGCAGAAACAGTTAGATACGGGTGCTGCAGAAACAGTTGAAACGGTGCAGAAACAGTTAGATACGGTGCTGCAGAAACAGTTGAAACGGTGCAGAAACAGTTAGATACGGTGCTGCAGAAACAGTTGAAACGGTGCAGAAACAGTTAGATACGGTGCTGCAGAAATAGTTGAAACGGTGCAGAAACAGTTAGATACGGTGCAGAAATAGTTGATACGGTGCAGAAATAGTGAGATTCAACGAGATACATTGAGGATGGATGAAGAAAAGTGAAATTGGGGAAAATAAGAGGAGTAAAACTAAAATTGGAGGGAAATGATAGGAGGAAAAGTGAAAAATGGGGAAATTGGAGGAGCAAAAGTGATAGGGGCAAATAGAAGGAAGAATGTAAGGGTTTTGTATGTTATGGAAAATGTTGCTATGTTTTTGCTATGTTTGTAATTATCTTGTGTTTTCCTCTATATAGGGTAATTTTACTAAAATATTGCTATGTTTGGTAATTAAGCCCTAAAACTTGCACTTTTGTGTAAAAATTCCTAAATTAAACACTTTCCTCAATTATAAAAATAGGCATATTGATCCACCTACTTTATGCAAGGTTTATTATGTTTTTACTATTTTCAATTTCATTTATTATTTTACAGTTTTGTAGTTTCCATTGCTTATATGTTTGCATTGTATGTGATATTTTATTTTTTTATCTAACTCATTTAACTCTAATGTAATTAAGTTATCGCAAGAATTGTATGTTTACATCATAGAGTAACTAAAACATGTACGTTATAAAATTTTAAAAATAACTAGCGGAATCAAACCACTGGCACCACATAGCATAATGCGCATATTAAAAAAAAAATATTCCTTGCTAGAACTCTTTTCATTTGCAAAATTCAACTTGAAACTTTTGATTAAGTTTGTAGGGTCATATCGGTCCCACCATAATACACTTCTAAAAATATAACACTATTTTGAACTGCAGTTGGATCATAGCTGAATTAGTAGTGCGCCTGGCATTCCACCAATATGTACGGGATCATCGGAGGAGGTCAAGAAGTCGCCGGAGTCCGCTTTTCAAAGTCCGATCTACTCCAAACGGCTTGGATTTTGAAGAAACCAAGTTGAGAAACGGAATGAGGGGGACGAGAGGAGTCGATTGGTATATTTTTTTTGTATTTTTCCGGCTGCCGGCAGCGGCGCAGAGGCAGAAGGCGGCGGAGCAACGGTGGGGCAGTGGTGGGATGTGATTTCCGGTGGGCTTGGAAAATTTTGGCATGGCTTTCCTTATTTCTGAGTTTTTTTGTGTAAAATGAGCAAAAATAGAATGTTTGGCTTATATAGTTAGTGAGGTGGGCCGGGTCAGGAGAGTGGGCTAATGGGATAAAACATTGGGCTACTATTTTTTTTTATAAATGGCCATTAAACGAGCATATACTAATCAAAATATACACAATTAATCATAATTTAAACCACATAAATTCACGATACTATTACAATTTAAAACGTAGAATCACAATTAAACACATAGCAAGTAAATTTTTAGGAATTTAGTGCCAAAATTAGGTGATTACAGTGTGTAGGGTCATATCAGTCCTACCACAGTACGCTTTTAAAAGTATAACACTATTTTAAAGTGTCGTTGGATCATAGTTGAATCAGTAGCGCGCCTGACGTTCCACCAATATAAAATATGTCATAATTTGCCAATAGTAATAAGTATTAATGTTGCATGCACAGACTAGCATGTGCCGCAACACACCACTCAACAACTAGCATGTGTTTAAACAAAGGGCATCGTTAAACAAATAAAAGAACCAGATCGGTGCAGCTGTCAAATATTTGACTGAAGATTAGATATTTATTTTTTGCCTTTAATAATATGTATTAGTGTTGCATGCACAGACTAGCATGTGCCACAGCACACCACTCAACAACTAAAGTTTGGAAAATATAATTCATTAAGGTAATACATGTGTTTAAACAAATAAAAGAACCGGATCAGTGCAGCTGTCAATTATTCGACTGAATTTTCTCTACAAAAAGATCTTTTAAAAATGATTACGCGGTCGGCAACCTTATTCCATTTCGGTAAAAACTTACCCCACTGAGTGTTTACACTCAATTTAATTAAATTAACCGTAAGTAACAATTCAAGATTAGGAGTGTTATTTATAATTCAAAAAAGGTAATAGTCATTAACTCGAATAACGTTAGAATAATTTCTTTCTATGTCGTTCTTACTGCATCTTCTTTTGTATCGTTCTTACTGCGTCTTCTGCTATGTTCTTCTTCTTTTGTTTCTCCATTGAAAGTTTAATGAGTTAATTTAGCAATGAAGCTCTACACGAAACTAGCATTTATTTCTGTATCCTTGGACTAATAAATGGTGGCAGTGGGAATCTGGATGAAGTTTTGTAAAGTAATTAGAACATAAGTGAAAATTTTATTGTTCAGATTAAGTTTGATACCTTTTTCATAAGGTACTGTAACTATGCAATTATACTGTATGCAAATCCAATGCAATTTTATAAAAAAATTGTATGAGTTTGTCAACATAAGGTAAATCTTTTGGTTTAAGGGTTAAATTTAGTATTGCTAAATACTAGGTTAGATAGAGTTACAGAGAAAAAGAGAAGTTAGAAAAAGAAAAATTCACTATTAAAGAAGAAGACCGAGCTAAGTAAACAATGCCCAGGAAAGCTTTTAATTGGAGACACCAACCAAAAGTTTTTTAATTTGCCATTAGTCTTAGGAAGACAACAGAGAAACAAGCTAGTATAATTATTAAGTATTTATATTCTTATTTAAGTTAGTATTAACTATGGTTAAGTAGTCTAATTGTAGTTAAATGCATAGACATGTGTCATTAATTTATTGGACGGGTGTAAACACCCAGTGCGCGTAAGTTTTTACCATTCTATTTCCATTCATAGTCTATTAAAAATTGAAAGAACAATCTAAAAATGGAGTCATTAAATTGATTGGCTTAATTTAAAAAATAGATAAAAAATAAAAGATGGAAGAGTTGAGCACTTTACAAGTGGTTTTTTAAAATTGAACACTTTTATAATTACAAAAATATCACCGCATTTTAATGTAGCCATAATTACAAAAATGACACCGCAACTTAATGTAGTTGTAATTACAAAAAACATCATTGCTCCCTACGAAATAGAAACAATATCAATTCGTCTATGTTTATACATATATTGAACAAAAATTATATCTGTTTTTAAAGAAATAAGGCCAAGTTGGTCTGACTTCACACATTTACAAAAAAGAAATTCAAGTATTTATATTTTAAAATAACAACAATCTAATCGTACTTATTCATAGAATAAGCAAACATAGTATGTATATTTTGTATATAAATGAGGCCAACTTGTCCTCATTTTAATTATTCACAAAAAAAAACTTATGAAAATATGAAATAAAGACAATCCAGCCACATTTATTCATAAGTGAATCAAACTTATTTGTCTATTTTTACAGATAAATGACACTAAATCGTCATCACTTCATTCATATATAAAAAATCAGAGAAAAATATAACTACACCAATCCGTTATCATTTATTTATTCATTGTAATATGAGCCTAAAATTAAGTATATATTTTGCAAACAAATGAGTCAAATTGTCTTCGCTTCATTCATCCATAAAAATACATATGTAAATATAAAATGAAGACAATTCAGTCGTAACTACTCATAACTAAGCCAAAATTCTCTGTCTATTTTACAAATAAATGAAACCAAATCGTCATCACTTTGGTCATATACAAAACATAACTAAGGCCAATCCGGCATCATTCATTCATTGTGTTAGCAAAATACTATGTACATTTTGCAAACAAATGAGTCCAAATTATCATCACTTTGCACAAACACAATCTTCATCATATATAGCACACCTCTGCCACCTGCTGTTGTTCCTTCCATATGTAAACTCGAAAATTATAAAATAGAAAAAAAAAAGTAAGAATTTATGATGAAGAATCAAATTAAATACCAGCCACCAAATAAATAATAATGGAATACTTGGAAAGCGAAGACTAAAAAAATGATATACCAAAAAAGATTCATGAACCAAAAGCATATAGAAAATGTGAAATCTATTTCGATTCCTACGCCACTTGTGTTTATGCCTCAAATTTGCTTAATAGGTTAAACAGATAGAATTTATAAGACGGTCACAAGCAATACGGTAAATACAAAGAAAAAGTAAATAAAGTAGAATAAAGAACTTGTATTCCTCGAGTAAAGTTGGAGTCTTGGAGAACCGCTTCATATACAATACAATGGGAAGAGGGGTATTTATAGGTCACCTCACTCCTAATTATGATAAAATACAAAGATTTATAGGCCGGGGCCTGTTTAATCGAGGCGGTGAGACAAATCAACCCTAATTAGGAGATTGTAAACCTTGCGTCTCATGGCCTGTGCCTGCTGATTGACTGTGGCTCGTGGAGAAGGCGTGTATTCTCAACGCCTAGTGACTTGTAAGCTAAGTCTAGTCTCCATCAGTTGAACTCGTATCCCCGTAATCATAGATGATGTATTTTTACCCACACAGTCAGTCCCCAGTTTCCGAGTACTGCTGACATAAGCGGTCAAGAAGTGAAAGAGACATGCAAAAGAGATGTGTGTAAGGATTTTTCATTGACTCCTTGAAACTCGTCGTCTCTTTGACCGAATTAGTGGGAGAAAAAGTGAAATTGGGAGAAATGGGAGGAGGAAAAGTGATATTGGGGGAAATAGGAGGAAGAATGTTAGGGTTTGCTATGTCATGGAAAAATATTGCTATATTTTTGCTATGTTTTGTAATTAACTTTTCTATTTCTCTATAATGATAATTTTACTAAAATATTGCTATGTTTTGTAAATAACTTCTAAAACTTGTACATTTATGTAAAAGTTCCTTCTTTATTTAGCATGTTCGGCCTGTGCTAGCACGGGCCAACCTCCCCCTAGTAATATCAATTTAAAAGGCTGAGATTGCTGTTGGTATGGTAAGAACTTAAATAGAAAAAATAAACGTGAAAATCATTTCCCACTCCAATTTTGCTTTATAAATTAAACACTTTGCTCAATTATAAAAAAAAAAAAAAAATGAGAATAGGCACATTCATCCACCTACTTTATGCAAGTTTTATTTTATATTTACCATTTTCAATTTCATTTACTTTTTTACAATTTTGTAAATTTTAAATTATGTTGTCAATGCCTATATGTTTGCATTATCAGAGTATCCCTTGAATAATGAGATTATATTGGAATTACTGATTCAAAACTGAGTGACCAACAAAAGGAATGCCATATATAAGACATTTGAGAGATATTTCTAGTGTCAAGCCTGCCCATGCTCATCAGTACGAGAAAACTGAAGTTTTCATCAACACATTATTCAACTATCATTGCCTTCACAACTCTGGCTTCATAGAGTTCCTTAAGCAAGCTGTAATTAGTAATTAAGTGTAATAAGAGAAAATTAGTAATTTCCCCATGTCTAGTAATTAGTTAACAGAGGTGGTTAGGATTTAAAAGTCTGTTAACCCTCTTCCTAACTACCCCTCATGTATATAAGCCTCTTAGGCTCATCTGATTACATACAATGAATAATATTGCTCTCTCTCTCTCTCTCTCAAATCATCTCCTTCATTGTCTAAATCTCAATTAACAATATGGTATCAGAGCAAATCAGGCAGATCAGGAAGACCTGAAACTGAGCCTTGATTCTGGTAAATCTGTTCCTACTGCATTTCTGTTCTATGCTTTCTTTACTGTTAATCTTGATAGTTGAAAGTAAATTTAAGAACTAGTTTTCTGCACTGTTCAATAGCTTTGAATAACAATGGTCAGGGTAATGTGGTTCCTGTTTTGGATCACAATCACCCATTATGCTTACAATCCAATGATATTAGTGGAATTTCTTTAATTTCTGTACAATTGACTGAGAGTGAGAGTTACTCACCATGGAGCAGATCCATGGGGATTGCTCTACTAGGAAGGAACAAATTAGGGTTAGTATATGGGTCTTGCAAGAAAGAAACGTATGAAGAAAGTCTATGGACTCAATGGGAGAGGTGTAATGCTATAGTCTTATCTTGGTTGATGAATTCTGTTTCAAATACATTGTTTGGTTGAATTGTTTATGCTTTAAATGCTCATACTGTTTGGGATGATCTGAAAGAAAGATTTGACTAAGTAAATGACTCAAGAACCTTCAATTTACATAAAGAAATAGCCTCATTAACTCAAGGGATAAATTTTGTAGCTGTGTATTTTTCTAAATTGAAGGATATATGGGATGAGTTTGATGCTTTAGTCCCAACTCCAAGATGTGATTGTGACAACTCTAAAGATTTTAAGGCTTATGTACAAAGACAAAAACTGTACCAGTTTCTTATGGGCTTAAATGACTCATATCTTCAAACAAGAAGTCAAATCTTGCATGAGCCCACTTTCTACTGTAAATCAGGCATATACCATGATAATTAGTGATGAGAGCCAAAAGGGATGCACATCTAACACAGGAATTCTGGGAGTTGCACCTGTTATTACTGGTCTGGATCAAGCTGCTATGTACATCAAAACTAAGAACTTGTACTGTGATTTCTGCAAATTAACAAATCACACCAGCGAGGGATGTTGGAAGCTGAATGGATATCCTCCAGATTTCAAGAAAAGAAAGGCAAACAATGGCTCAATATATAATGTTCACTCTGAAGGTCAAGATGATCTCTCCTATCAACCTGCTCGACCGATGACACAGTTGGGAGGTGGCACTTTTACACAAGAACAGTATACACAAATCTTGCAGATGCTGGGAAACAACAACAATAACTCAATGTCAGCAGCTAACATTGCAGGTACTAGCAGTGCTCTACTTGTGTCTACTGGTTCAAAAGAATGGATTATTGACAATGGAGCGACCAATCACATGGTCTTAGATATTTCATTATTAAATAGAACTTCTGTACAAGGTGTGAATCCAAAAAAGTTGTTTCTACCTAATGGAGACACAATGAATGTAACACATACTGGTTCTAGCAACATAGCAGGGGATAATGTGTTAACCAATGTGTTTCATCTGCCCCACTTTAAGTACAACTTACTATCAGTATCACAAGTTACCAAAGAGCTTGGTTGCTTAGTTACCTTTTTCCCAAACTTTTGTGTATTCCAGGACTCTGCAATGGGAAGGTGAGACTGATTGGTAAAGAGAAGAATGGGCTTTATCTGATGCAGCAACAAGGAGATAACAAGCTGGAAGTACATAGTTTAACTGTTCAGATTAATGATCAAGAAGTTGGATTATGGCACAAGAGACTTGGACATGTGTCTACAAATGTTCTTAGAAGAATTATTTCTGTGATAGTACTAGAGTTAGCAGTATAGTTGATAGCTGTTCAATTTGTCCTTGTGCTAAACAAACTAGATCTCCATTCCCTGGAAGTTTTATCAGAAGTACAGATGCATTTGATTTGATACATGTAGATGTTTGGGGACCTTACAACGTTCCTACATATGATGACAATAAGTATTTTCTGACTGTTGTTGATGATATGACAAGGATGACTTGGTTATTTCTACTGAAATTGAAATCTGATGTGTGTGTTGTACTACAAAATTTCTTCACTCAAGTTAAAACTCAGTTCAACTGTTCTGTCAAAATAATAAGGACTGACAATGGAGCAGAATTTCTCAATTCAGTCTGTAATAATCTATCTACCAGTCTAGGTATTATACATCAAAGGACATGTGTCTATACACTATAGCAAAATGGTGTGGCAGAGAGGAAACACAGGCAAGTCCTTGAAGTAACTAGAGCTATAAGATTTCAGCGAAACATTCCATTGAGATACTGGGGTCATTGTGTACTAGTTGCTGCCTATTTGATCAACAGAACTCCCTCTTCAGCTATTGGCTACAATACACCATTTGAAAAATTATATCATAGGAAACCTTTTGCATATCGAGATCGACTACCACTTTGCGAGAGAGAAGATCTTACATGGATTGATTTCAACTAAGGAGCAACCAGCAGATGTCTTGACTAAAGGGTTAAATCGAGTACAACATGCCTACTTTTATGTTCCAAGCTAGAATTACTTAATAGAATTACTTAATGTGTTTACCACCTAGCTTGAGAGGGAGCCTTAAGCAAGCTGTAATTAGCAATTAATTGTAATAAGGGCTAATTAGAAATTTCCCCATGTTCAGTAATTAGTAAACAGAAGAGGTTAGGATTTAAAAGTCTGTTAACCCTCTTCCTAACTACCCCTCGTGTGTATAAGCCTCTTAGGCTCATCTTGTTACATACAATGAATAATATTGCTTTCACCACTTCTCTCTCTCTCTTTTAACTCATCTCCTTCATCGTCTAAATCTCAATTAACAACAGAGTTGTACCTATGTCTCGTGATAAACAGTGGCAGATTTAAATATAGAGTGATGAGTTAGACAGAATTGTTGCTTTGGGGTCGAACTTTATATATGTGGGAAAAACAAGTATAGATACAATTACATATGAATTCCACGATTCACTCTCTTAACTTAGACCGATCACAATGTCTAAATTCTGAATCAGCTGATAAGATTCAGAAGCAGGCTGTCGTCTCAACTTGAAGCAGGTTCATGTTGGAGTCATCCAGAAAAAGATGATTTAAACATCCTTCATATGCAAAGCCAAAAAAGGTGTTTAATATGTGTTAGAACATATAGAACTAGTGAGCCACAGTCACACAGAGCAGATTCTTAATAAAGTTCCCATCCCATCATTCTTGATCATCAATCCAAGGGACAAAAAAGAACTTAAGAAGAAGCGTGTTCTCCTCTCAATACACAATTTAGACTACATTGACAAACTTAGTTTTATTTGCACAAAAAACTTTATGCAGGCAACTTACAAGGTAGCTTATGATAGGGCACTAAGGAGTAGCGTTAAGTAATTCTATGCGATATGCACACCATTGATAGAATCTAATTTCCGCTTGTAGGGAGAACTTTACCCCGATTTTCTAGAGTGGGACTTTTTGGCGCGAATCCGAAATAGTTGGCCCCAAAGCATTTATTGTACAGAAGGTTAGAAGCTAAAAGAATTGATTCTCTAGTCAGCAAGTGCCATGGGCTAGGTCGTTGGACGGACTGCTGGAGCAGTGCTAATGATCACGTAACAAGGATGAAGAACACACAAAACCAAATCTTTTTGAATCATATATATTATATTTTAAATTCTTCAAATGATAATACCAGTAAAGATAATTTTAGTTGTAACATAAATATAAGAGTAGCTAGTACTAGTTTTTATACAAATGAATGAACAAAAATTTCTAGCATCTAAATTAAGTCATGAAATGATCAGAACTTGATTGGAGTCTTCGTCTACTTGGAATGCCTTGCAAAGAACTTCACTTGCTCTGGTAGGATGTGTTCTGCATCTTGAATAGCTATCAAACCTGGATTTTGGCTACTCAATGCTAGAAATGCAACAACATCTCCATATCCCACATTTCTATGAAAGTGAACAAGTCCAACCGAAATACAAGCATAATCTCCTATATTAAAACAAAATGTTGTCTTAGCATCTGATTTGGTCTATGTTTAATCTCTGGAAATAATATAATTTTCATTACATTAAAATAATTAGCTACTTCCCAGTGCTAAAGAGAGCATTTATTTTAAGTTCACATCTTGTTAAGCCTGGTTTTCCTTCCCTTGGGTTTCCATGTCAGTTCCTGTTTTGTTCTTATCTGTGTGTGAGTTCCTAGTTGTTTTAAAGTTGAAAGAAGGGGTTTTTCCTGTTTCCCTGTCTGCTTGTGATTTCTGGGCAGTTCTGGATGAAGTTCAGGAGGGAATTTTGAATCCTGGTTGGCTTTTCCTTTTGCCAAGGAGTTGAGTGCAGGTTTTGTTCTCTTGGTTTGTAGAGGGTCTGAGGGTGTTCAGGTGTTTAAAGGGAGTCCACGGCGGGTTTTCTTGTTTTTTCAGGAAGTGGAAGGAGTGTAAAGGGGCTGGGATGTTCTAGTTTAGTCATCTAAGTGCAGGTTCAAAGGGAAGTAGATGTTCAGGGCAAGCTCTTAGTTGTTTCTTGTTGCTGCAGGTGGTTTAGGGGGCTGTTTTATTGATTTTTCATGGAGCTTTTAAGGTTATTTTAGTGGTGTAAAGGATCTTGGTATGCTGTCCTGTTTTCATGGATGTTTTGGGATAGAGAAGGATTTCAATCTTAGGTTGTCTTATCCATATTTTTTCATGTCTTGAGTGTTTTAAAATGTCTGGAAAATGAGCTTGGCTTTGTTGCTAAACTCGAGAGGGTCAAGTGTAATGGTTCAGCTGGTATTGTTTCCGAAACATCCTGATGTTTGGAGATATCTTCATGTTCTTGTTAAATAAGTAAGCAGTCCAGTTCTTCTAAGGGAAAGCAGTGTTTGAGTTTAGTTTCCACTCTAAGTATGTGTGAATTCCCTTTGGTTTCTGGTAGTTTTCAAACTCCTGATGTGATTTGCTTTTGAGTTATATCTAGTTCTTCTGTGGCGTATTTCAGTTACCCTACCTCTCCCTTTGCCTAGTTCTTCCTGATTTTCCTGTATCTGTCAAAATAAATCCTGAGGTACAGGTGTGTTTTAAGAGAGTATAGCAGTCCAGTTTTCCCTGTCCCTTTCAGTGTTCCTTAAAGCTTTAGTCTCAAAAGGTTTCTGTCATGTCTCCTATTGTTCCTGAGCTGATTTTGCAGATTTTTCCAAGTATTGTTGAATGTCATTAGTCTGCGGATCGTGTTTGGTTTATGTCATGGCTCTCTAATTGTGAAATCTGGTAAGATTAATACACAAGGTTGTCTCAAAGCTGAAATATTGGGGTTTAAGATCAGTCCTTGGTTGGCTTCTCTGACCTATTTGTGAGTGTATTTTGCAGCAGCTTCTGTGACTTTGAAGCCAGGATCTTTAACCATTTTCTCTTGCTTTTGTGGTTTGAGTTGTATTTATTAGCAAAATCTTGAGGGTCGACCAAAGCAATTTTTAGTCTTTATTTTCGTGGATGAGTATGTTAGCATAAACCATAGTGGATTGAGTTCTAAGTCTTTATTTTCTCTATAATATATGACTGCTATAAGTGCTTAATAAAATCCTGTTATTAGAGAAGAATGTTTTATCGAGATTACATTGATCTGCTCCATTTATGTGAATGCCATTCTTGTGTCTGATTTTGCTTATGTCTGGAAAATCATGATTCGAGCTTTTGTCCTTGGTATCAGAATGTCTCTTTATTTCTCGCTTGTTTCTTTAAGTTTCTAATCCTTATCTTTACTTCTTTTCTTGGCATGAACCACTTGGGACGAGTTTGGTTAAAACTCGACAATGGGGATGGTTTATTGGCTTGGAGTCACTTGGGATCGAGTTCGGGCTTAAGCTTTCAAGATTTCAAGACTTTAGAAAACTTAGGAAATTCAAGGCTCCCGCGAGTTTTGTCAATTTTCCGGGTTCCTCTAAATCCTTTTCTTTCCAACTCCGTAGGAATTTGCATGTCAATAGGAATCCCTATTAGATTGATTATTTTGTAAAATAATTTATTTATGAATAAATATTGACTGTTTGAGTTATTGCTTTATGATCATTACCTTTAATTCTGAAGTTGCTATTTTATTTATTGCCTCTTACTTAGAATCTCTGAAAGACAGTCTTTTTTCAAAAATGGAGTTTTGCATGCATTTGCTTATTTGGCTCCCTGTTTTTTCTTAAATAGGGTGGCGACTCCAAAAACTCCAAAAGAGTTAGTCCATTCAGTCGATATTCCTAATTTTGCCTTTCAGGATAATTTTTGGCGTTCAACAATAATTAGCAGGAAAATAAAACAATGAGAGGTGAATTTTATAGATTCTACTTACACATTACTTTTGGCGGCGAAGCATGTTAACATATAAGAAACAAAACATGTATAGATATAATTATATCAACTCATTGTAAATTTAGACTCTAGATTCTGTATTCGTCTCCGGAAATAATACCCTTATTCAAGTTAGTTGCAAAGATATATCTTGATTAAAAACACCTGTCTCTTAGAGATTAACTATCAATTTTTTACTCCATAAGATCAAGATGACATATACCAACAAATAACTGTCTATCATAATCCTAATAAGGAACGCAAAATATAGCAAATAACCTACTCTAACCGGTTAAATACACTGAACTTGTAAAATCCATACACTACCCCTATGCATATGTGCTAGAAGTATCTGCGACACAAAAATCTGGCAAAGGGGTAATCTCAAATTGGTAAATGTTGGACTTACTATATTATTATTTTATTCTATCCGTGGAAAGATTAGTATTGTTTAATTTGCAATTGATGATGAAAGAGGTATCTGAGTAATGAAATTGGCATGTTAGCCAATTTTTGTTCCGACAACGTATTTGACAGTGCGGTAAAAACAAAATTTTAAGGCCAAATTCTAGTTTAGAGTTGCTTACGTATTTCGAGCTTTAATAAAACACGTCTATTTTTGCTGCGCAACAATGATTTTAACTGTAATAACAATTCAATACAATCCAAATAGATAACAACCATCCAAACATAATGGTCTAGAGGCTTCTTTATTTCCATTAAAAGCAAACAACAATGATTGTGAATTCAATTGACGCCAAAGTTTAGACACCACAGTAGCTCTCGAGAGTGGGAGTAGTACCTTGACGTAGCATTGAAATGGCATACTCAAAATATTTGGCACCTTCAAAGGGCTTATAAAGCAAAGGGTGATCTTCATCAACAAGTTCCTCTGGCACTTTTATGATATATCCTTTTATGGGAGTTGTGCCAAAGAAGATGCTATACCTCTCTTTGTTTCCCACAAGCACTCGATGATATGGAGCAGGCAGCCTACCATTTGTAAGTGCCTGCAAAGTATAATTAATCTTCATTTAGTTGTTTCAAACTGATCCCGTCAATTAGGAGTAGGAATTGGTGTATATTGAGAGCAATGGGTGCATGAACTAAATTGTACTACTAATATAAACATAATTCTGAATTAACAAAAAAATTTGGAATGAAAGGAAGATTTTTAAATCTTGTGATTAAAAATGAGACATAAATATTTGTATGACTGTAAATCATCTCATTAAAGATAAAAAGAATATTTACTATATTAAATTATTTACAAATATAAAATATGCAATTCTTTTTTGAATATATTAAGAAGAAAATTGTACCATTTATTTTGGAACAAATGTTATATAGATTAGGGGCGGATTTACTCATAGGTTACCAGTGTATATTACGTCAGAATATAAATTCAGACACCACTAACCAAAAAATTCTACATACACCATTGATATAGAAGTATATGTATATTACGTCAGAATATAATGGTACAAAAAAAGCCACAACAGATGGTTGTCCCAAAGCTAATCCGACGATTGATATTGTAAATCCGCAACAACTAGTTGTCCCAAAGTCAATCCCACAATGGAATTTTTGTATGTTTAAGTTGAGAGTGTCTCTCCCTATTTTGCGCCAATGTATGATTTGCCTAGAGTTTACATCCTAGATCTCTCCTCGGCCCCTATCGAGATTAATATCTTATGTATTTACGCTACATTTATTATTAAATATTTTTAAAAATTATTTTATTTGACCCGAGCGTCTATTTGAAACAACCTTTCCACTTTATTCGGTGTAGGGGTAAGGTCTACATACATATCACTCTTTCCAAATCCCACTTGTGAAATTATACTGGTATGTTGTATTCTTTAGGCTACATAAAAATTTAGAAATAACTTTTGAGCTTAAACGTTATAACCATAAAGAAACTGATAAAAATGAACGGAAGCATGGCACTTACTTTCAAACAGTCATTAACAAGGAAGATGTATGAATCAGGGGATGAGCATTCAACTGTAAGCCACTGGCCCTTTTTATTCATATATTGCAGACCATTAACTTGATGCTGGCTTAAAATACTTGAAATGTTTGCATCAGTATGAGGGTTGTGTCCGATTTTTGTCTCCTCAGCTTTAGGCACTATGTACTTCATGAAGCCAAGTGCACAGGCTGTAGATTTATTTTGTTCCTCAAAGTATTTTTCGATGCCCAATTTCTCAAAAATCATTCTTCTCACCATCTCATCAAATTCGTATATTCTCTTGACGTAAGAATGCACCAAATCACTGCAAAATTTATCAAACCCGCAGATAATAAGTGGACATAATTCAAAACCTATATGTTTCTTCTTTTTGGTGTTAAGATTTGTTCAAAGGTTTAGTGAAAAATTTAACCAGATAACGAAAATGGTAGTTGAGTTGAATTTCAACTAATTAGAAAAAAAATGATCTATGCCCACTTACAATTTGAATTGAAGAAAACGATGATCCTACATATCCTATATTTATAAATCTTCTGTATTATGAACTTTCACGAATCTCCTTTTAAAAAGTCATTTAACTAAAATAATATTTTTAATAGTCCAGAAAACAAAATCTAAAATGAGTTTCATGATCAATTAGAAGTTTAAATGCTTTCACTTAGTTAGTAGTAATATATTAGTAGCCCGTTTTACTAGTTTTTATATATAGTTACTAGTAGTACTATTAACAGGGCATAGAACACAAGTTACAAGTTTATCTGAACTCAATAACTTCAGCACAAACTATAGTTGTGTGTGTGTGTTCAAAAATGTATAAATTACAAATAATAAATTTCGCTTGACCTCAATAAATTAAATGAGTTGTGGTAAAAATTTGAATTTGAACATAAAATTCATATCTTGCATCCGCCCACAACAATAGATTACATAATAAATGCTTTGGGAAGATAGCTACGTACCAAAATTCTTGCTCGTCATGATCAGGCCAAATGTTCTTGGAAAAGCTTTCAATCGCACCAGGAGCGAAGACATCGAGAATGAGCAGTCTCTCTAAAAGTGGAAGCAGAGGGTCTTTCTCATGGTAGCCAGTTGAATTTTTAATATTTTCAAATTTTGGACCCAAATTAAGGGCGAAAACTTCGTTTATTAATTTTTCATACAGTCTGTGTTTTGGGATTCCATCAAGTATAGCCTCAAAGCTACCATATTCTTCTAAAGCTTTGTAGATTTCATCTCTCACTGAAATCCATTCTTCACTCCCTGGTTTCAACTCTTGCATTCTAAAAGTTATGGTTGGGAGCTTCATAACTTCATAACCCATCTTTCCTCTTACTTTTTATTTCTTTAATTTGTTGTGTTATAATTCATTGTTGAGTACTGGCCAGAAATATATAGACACCATTAGTTTGCAAAGAATGACTTCTTGTTAATGATATGGCCAGATTATTGGCCACTCATAGCACATGGAAATTAAAAGAAAGTGCATGTTGCTTAGTTAAGTAGGAAAATGAGTCTGTTAGTCAGTTAAAGGGCGCGGAAGACTAGGAGACTGTACAATTTAAAAAAGCTAATAACACATGTGCAATTTCTACAATATAGAAACCACTTAAAAGGCTGAGATTGCTATGGGTATCATTCCAATTTTGCTTCATAAATTAAACACTTTCTTCAATTATAAAAATAGGCATATTGATCCACCTACTTTATGCAAGGTTTATTATGCTTTTACTATTTTCAATTTCATTTACTATTTTACGGTTTTGTAGTTTCCAATGCTTATATGTTTGCATTGTATGTGATATTTATTTTTTTCATCTAACTCATTTAACTCTAATGTAATTAAGTTATCGCAAGAATTGTGTGTCTACATCATAGAGTAACAAAAATATGTATGTTATAAAATTTTAAAAATAACTAGCGGAATCAAACCACTGGCACCACATAGCGTAATGCGCATATTAAAAAAAAAATTCCTTGCTAGAACTCTTTTTATTTGCAGAATTCAACTTGAAACTTTTGATTAAGTGTGTAGGGTCATATCGGTCCCATCATAATACCCTTTTAAAAATATAACACTATTTTGAACTGTAGTTGTATCATAGTTGAGTTAGTAGCGCGCCTGGCGTTCCACCAATATAAAATATGTCATAATTTGCCTTTAATAATAAGTATTAATGTTGCATGCACAGACTAGCATGTGCCGCAACACACCACTCAACAACTAAAGTTTGGAAAATGTAATTCGTTAAGGTAATACATGTGTTTAAGCAAATAAAAGAACCAGATCAGTGCAGCAGTCAAATATTTGACTGAAGATTCGATATTTATTTTCTCTACAAAAAGATCTCTTAAAATGATCACGCGGTCGGCGACCTCATTCTATTTCGGTAAAAACTTACCCGCACTAAATGTTCACACCCAATTTAGTTAAGTTAACCATAAAAAACAAATCAAGATTAGGACTCTTATTTATAATAAAATATAATTCAAAAAAGGTAATAGTCATTAACTCGAATGATCGTTCTATGTCGTTCTTACTGCATCTTCTTTTGTATCATTCTTACTGCGTCTTCTGTAGTCTGTTATGTTCTTCTTCTTTTGTTTCTCCATTGAAAGCTTAATGAGTTAATTTACCAATGAAGCTCTACACGAAACTAGCATTATTTCTGTATCCTTGGACTAATAAATGGTGGCAGTGGGAATCTAGATGAAGTTTTGTAAAGTAATTAGAATATAAGTGAAAATTTTATTGTTCAGATTAAGTTTGATACCTTTTTCATAAGGTACTGTAACTATGCAATTACACTGTATGCAAATCCAATGCAATTTTATAAAAAAATTGTATGAGTTTGTCAACATAAGGTAAATCTTTTGGTTTAAGGATTAAAATTTAGTATTGCTAAATACTAGGTTACATAGAGTTACAAAGAAAAAGAGAAGTTAGAAAAAGAAAAAATTCACTATTAAAGAAGAAGACCGAGCTAAGTAAACCAAAAGTTTGGAGACACCAACCAAAAGTTTTTTAATTTGCCATTAGTCTTAGGAAGACAACGGAGAAACAAGCTTGTATAATTATTAAGTATTTATATTCTTATTTAAGTTAGTATTAACTATGGTTAAGTAGTTTAATTGTAGTTAAATAGATAGACATGTATCATTAATTTATTGGACGGGTGTAAAATACCCAGTGCGGGTAAGCTTTTACCATTCTATTTCGATTCATATTCTATTAAAAATTTAAAGAACAATCTAAAAATGGAGTCATTAAATTGATTGGCTTAATTTAAAAAATAGATAAAAAAAGATGGAAGAGTTGAGCACTTTAAAAATGGTCTTTAAAAATTGAACACTTTTATAATTACAAAAATATCACCGTATTTTAATGAAGCCGTAATTACAAAAATGACACCGCAACTTAATGTAGTTGTAATTACAAAAAATATCATTGCTCCCTACGAAATAGAAACAATATCAATTCGTCTATGTTTATACATATATTGAATCAAAATTCTATCTGGTTTTAAAGAAATAAGGCCAAGTCGGTCTCACTTCACACATCTACAAAAAAAGAACTTCAAGTATTTATATTTTAAATAATGACAATCCAGTCGTACTTATTCATAGAATGAGCAAACATACTATGTACATTTTGTATATAAATGAGGCCAAATTGTCCTCATTTAATTATTCACAAAAAAAACTTATGAAAATATGAAATGAAGACAATCCAGCCACATTTATTCATGAATCAAATTTATTTGTCTATTTTACAGATAAATGACACTAAATCGTCATCACTTCATTCATATATAAGAAATCAGAGAAAAATATAACTGCACCAATCCATTATCATTTATTTATTCATTATAATGTGAGCCAAAAATTAAGTATATATTTTGCAAACAAATGAGTACAAAACATAATTAAGGCCAATCCGGCATCATTCATTCATTGCGTTAGCAAAATACTGGGAAATTTTGATTACTAGCCATTTTTGGACGCGCTCATTGGGGACTATTCACCATTTCAAAATTCATTGAAGAATAGCCAAAAATTCGCGCGCACACTTAAGCTCCATTAGCGTTGGAAAAATATCCCAGACTAGTCCCATAACAAAATACTGGGGCTTTGAACAAAACTTGTTCAAAATCCAAGTATTTTATTATGGGACTTTATATATAAAGCTTCAGTCCCATAACAAAATGATGGGGCTTTGAACAAGTTTTGTTCACAGCCTCAGCATTTTGTTATGGGTTATGAGACTTTATATATAAAGCTTCAGTCCCGTAACAAAATGCTGGGGCTTTGAACAAGTTTTGTTCACAGCCCCAGCATTTTGTTATGGGACTGAACAAAGTCCCATAACAAAATGCTGGGGTCTTGAACAAAACTTGTTCAAAGCCCCAGTATTTTATACTGGGGTTAGTTTACTGAAGCTTCCCAGTATAAATACTGGGACTTTGAACAAAACTTGTTCAAAGCCCCAGTATTTATACTGGAATTTGTCCGGAGGTGGCTATTTCTCAGCGAATTTATTTTTGACGGCTACAAATCAATTAACGCGCGCCAAACAGGCCCCTGCACTAAATTTTTACCAAAATACTATGTACATTTTGCAAACAAATGAGTCCAAATTATCTTCACTTTGCACAAACACAATCTTCATCATATCTAGCACACCTCCGCCACCTGATGTTGAATAGAAAAAAAAAATGTAAGAATCTATTACGAAGAATCAAATTAAATACCAGCCACCAAATAAATAAAATTGGAATACGTGTAAAGCGAAGACTAAAACAATGATATACCAAAAAAAGAAATGTCAAATCTATTTTGATTCCTACGCCACTTTTGTTTATGCCTCAAATTTGCTTAATAAGTTAAATATGTAGAATTTATAAGAGGGCCACAAGCAATACGGTAAATACAAAGAAAAAGTAAATAAAGTAGAACAAAGAACTTATATTCCTTGAGTAAAGTCGGATTCTTGGAGAATCGCTACATATACAATATAATGGGAAGAGGGGTATTTATAGGTCACCTCATTCCTAATTATGATAAAATACAAAGATTTATAGGCCGGGGCCTGTTTAATCGAGGCGGTGATACAAATCAACCCTAACTAGGAGACTGTAAACCTTGCGTCTCATGGCCCGTCCCTGCTGATTGTCTGTTGCTCGTGGAGAAGGCGTATATCCTAAGCGCCTAGTGACTTGTAAGCTAAGTCTAGTCTCCACCAGTTGAACTCGTATCCCCGTAGTGCTGACGTAAGCGGTCAGGAAGTGAAAGAGATATGCAAAAGAGATGTGTGTAAGGATGTTTCATTGACTCCTTGAAACTCGTCGTCTCTTTGACCGAAGTAGTGGGAGGAAAAGTAAAATTGGGGGAAATAAGAGGAGGAAAAGGGATATTGGGGGAAATAAGAGGAAGAATGTAAGGGTTTGCTATGTTTTGGAAAAATATTGCTATATTTTTGCTATGTTTTGTAATTAACTTTTTCATTCCTCTATAATAGGTAATTTTACTAAAATATTGCTATGTTTTGTAAATAACTTCTATAACTTGTACATTTATGTAAAAGTTCCGTCTTTATTTAGCTTGTTCGGCCTGTGCTAGCACGGGCCAACCTCCCCCTAGTAATATCAATTTAAAAGGCTGAGATTGCTATTGGTATGGTAAGAACTTAAATAGAAAAAATAAACGTGAAAATCATTTCCCACTCCAATTTTGCTTTATAAATTAAACACTTTCCTCAATTATAAAAAAAAAAGAAAAAAGAATAGGCACATTCATCCACCTACTTTATGCAAGGTTTATTATTTATTTACCATTTTCAATTTCATTTACTATTTTACAGTTTGATAAATTTTAAATTATTTTGTCAATGCCTATATGTTTGCATTATCAGAGTATCCCTTAAATAATGAGATTATTTTGGAATTGCTGATTCAAAACTCAGTGACCAACAAAAGGAATGCCATATATAAGACATTTGAGAGATATTTCTAGTGTCAAGCCTGCCCATGCTCATCAGTACGAGAAAACTGAAGTTTTCATCAACACATTATTCAACTAATTATTGCCTTCACAACTCTAGCTTCATAGAGTTTCTTAAGCAAGCTGTAATTAGCAATTAAGTGTAATAAGGAAAAATATGTAATTTCCCCATGTCTAGTAATTAGTTAACAGAGGCGGTTAGGATTTAAAAGTCTGTTAACCCTCTTCCTAACTACCCCCCTCTCTCTTTCTTTCTCTCTCTCTTAACTCATCTCGTTCATCAAATGGATGTATATAATACCTTCCTACAAGGTGATCTGTATGATGAAATATACATGGAACTTCTTCAAGGATTTAGAAGTCAGGGGGAGAACAAAGTATGCAGATTAACTAAATCCTTGTATGGGCTCAAATAGGCCCCAAGACAGTGGAATGCAAAGTTATCTGAAACCTTGAGAAAATTGCAGTTTCATCAAAGTCAGCTGGATCATTCTCTATTCACTAAAAGATCAAAACTTGGGATAGTGATAGTATTGGTGTATGTAGATGACATGCCAATCACAGGAGACAACTTGGAGTTGATCAAAGAAACTAAGGACAGGCTGCAGAAGGCATTCAAGATGAAGGACCTAGGGGAGCTCAAATACTTCCTAGACATTGAATTTGCTAGATCCAACAAAGGCATCCTAATGCATCAAAGGAAATATTCATTAGAACTCATATCTGAAACTGGTCTCAGTGCAGCCAAACCAGCAACCAACCACACCAATTGATCCTAATATAAGGCTTACCACTAGAGAATATGATGATCATCTAAAGACTAATTACCTGGTGAATGACAAACTTTTGGCTGATCCTAGTGTATATAAAAGACTGATAGGGAAACTCCTATACTTAACTGTCACAAGGCCTGATATTGCATATAGTGTTCAAACACTAAGCCAATTCCTTCAACAAACAAAACAATCTCATCTAGAAGCAGCAATGAGAGTAGTCAAATATGTTAAAAATCAGCTTGGGCAAGGGGTCCTGTTGTCTAGCAACCCTATCAGAAGTGTTAGTGCCTATTGTGATGCTGACTGGGCAGCCTGCACTTTTTCTAGGAGATCAGTGACTGGCTTTATAGTGAAGCTAGGGGACTCATTTATTTCTTAGAAATAAAAAAAATAGACTACCGTATCCAGAAGTTCAGCTGAAGCAGAGTATAGAAGTATGACTTCTTTGTCTGCTGAAATCACTTGGCTAAAGTATCTTCTTGCTGAAATTAGGATCAAATGTGAGCTGCCAGTTAAAGTGTTCTCAGATAGCAATGTTGCTATGCAAATTGCTGCCAATTCTGTCTTCCATAAGATAACCAAGCATATCGAGATCGACTGCCACTTTGCAAGAGAGAAGATCTTAGAAGGATTGATCTCAACTCAATATATTTCAACTAAGGAGCAGTCAGCAGATGTCTTGACTAAAGGGTTAAATCGAGTACAACATGCCTACTTTTATGTTCCAAGCTAGGATTACTTAATGTGTTTACCACCTAGCTTGAGGGGGAGTCTTAAGCAAGCTGTAATTAGCAATTAAGTGTAATAAGGATAAATTAGTAATTTCCCCATGTCCAGTAATTAGCTAACAGAGGAGGTTAGGATATAAAACTCTATTAACCCTCTTCCTAACTAACCCTCGTGTGTATAAGCCTCTTAGGCTCATCTTATTACATACAATGAATAAGAACGTAGAACAAGTGAGCCACAGTCGCACAGAGCAGATTCTTAAGTTCCCATCCCATCCTTCTTGATCATCAATCCAAGGGACAAAAAAGAACTTAAGAAGAAGCATGTTCTCCTCTCAATACAAAATTTAGACTACACTGACAAACTTAGTTTTGTTTGCACAAAAACATTATGCAGGCAACTCACAAGGTAGCTTAGGCAAATTACAAGGTAGCTTAGGCAACTCATTTGACTAGATAAAAACAGATCAGAATACCACATTTAGATTAGCGTATGATAGGGTACTGAGGAGTAGCGTTAAGTAATTCTATGAGATATGCATACCATTGATAGAATCTAATTTCTGCTTGTAGGGAGAACTTTACCCCGATTTTCTAGATCAGTGGGACTTTATCCGAAATAGTCGGCCCTAAAGCATTTATGGTACACCAGGTTAGAAGCTAAAAGAATTGATCATATTTAAGTTCTCTAGTCCAAACTACACACAAGAACCAAATTCTTCTAGTCAGCATGTGCCATGGGCTAGGTCGTTGGACGGACTGCTGGAGCAGTGCTAATGATCACGTAACAAGGATGAAGAACACACAAAACCAAAACTTTTTGAATCATATATATTATATTTTAAATTCTTCAAATGATAATACCAGTAAAGATAATTTTAGTTGTAACATAAATATAAGAGTAGCTAGTACTAGTTTTTATACAAATGAATGAACAAAAATTTCTAGCATCTAAATTAAGTCATGAAATGATCAGAACTTGATTGGAGTCTTCGTCTACTTGGAATGCCTTGCAAAGAACTTCACTTGCTCTGGTAGGATGTGTTCTGCATCTTGAATAGCTATCGAACCTGGATTTTAGCTACTCGATGCTAGAAGTCAACAACATCTAAAAAAACCAAAAAAAAAAACATGTATAAATATAACTATATCTGCTCATTGTGAATTTTGACTCTAGATTCTATATTCGTCTCCTGAAATAATACCCTCATTCAAGTTACTTGCAAAGATATATCTTGATTAAAAAACACCCATCTTCTTAAAGACTAACTATTGTGCACTGACAATGCAATTTTTTATACCATAAGATTAAGATGACATATAACAACAGATAACTGTCTACCATAATCCTAATATGGTAACGCAAAAGTGCATCAAATAGCCTGTTCTAACCGGTTAAATACGCTGAACTTGTAAAATCTATACACTATCGCTATGTACATGTGCTAGAAGTATCTGCTACACAAAAATCTAGCAAAGGGCTACTCTCAAGTTCCAAGGCAGAACAACTGAACGTGAGAGTTATCAAGCACATCAGAATGATGCACTCGGCCATTTCAAAAAAATAAAAAAATAAAAAAAATAAAAAAATAGGGTTCAAAGAACACAAGTTTTCAAGAATAATTTGAGGGAGGATACTAGAAACAAATTAAAGTTTTGAATGATGAGATGTGGTCTATCCAAAGGCTATTTTTTAAGACAGAGGAGATGTGTGATCATGCTTCTTGAATTTATGTGATTGATTAGATAAACGCTTTATATGTAATTTCAGAAGCTCCCTTTTAGTACACATTAATTTCTTTAGGTGACAAGCTCCCTTTGGCTGCTCAAGTGCCTAATTAAGTACTACAACTATTATTATAGATTATTAGAAAGAATAAGCAAAATGCTGAAAAAGAATATATTAGCAAATTGGTAAATGTTGGACTTACTATATTACTATTCTATTCTATCCGTGGAAAGATTACTGTCGTTCAATTTGCAATGGATGATGAAAGAGTTATCTAAGTAAATAAATTGACAATTTAGCCAATTTTTGTTCCGACAATGTATTGGACAGTACGGTAAAAAAAATTTTAAGGCCAAATTCTAGTTTAGAGTTGCTTACGTATCTCGAGCTTTAATAAAACATCTCTTATTCTTGTTGCGCAACAATGATTTTAACAATACATGCAATAATTTTAATAATAATCGAGACAACTATTTTAATTGAAATAACAATTCAATACAATCCAAATAGATAACAACCATCCAAACATAGTGGTCTAGAGGCTTCTTTATTTCCATTAAAAGCAAACAACAATGATTGTGAAGTCAATTGACGCCAAAGTTTAGACTCCACAATAGCTCTCGATAGTGGGAGTAGTACCTTCACGTAGCATTGAGATGGCATACTCAAAATATTTGGGACCTTCAAAGGGCTTATAAAGTAAAGGGTGATCTTCATCAACAAGTTCCTCTGGCACTTTTATGATATACCCTTTTTTGGGAGCTGTCCCAAACCCCATGCTATACCTCTCTTTGTTTCCTACAACCACTCGATGACATGGAGCAGGCAGCCTACCATTTGTAAGTGCCTGCAAAGTATAATTAGTCTCCATTTAGTTGTTTCAAACTGATCCCGTCAATTAGGAATAGGAATTGGTGTATATTGAGAGCAATGAGTGCATGCACTAAATTGTACTACTAATATAAACATAATTCTGACTTAAAAAAATTTGGAAAGAAAGGAAGATTTTTAAATTTTATGGTTTAAAATGAGCCATATATATATGTTTGACTATAAATCATCTCATTAAAGATAAGAAGAATATTTATTGTATTAAATTATTTTCAAATATGAAAATATGCAATTCTTTTTTGAATATACTAGGAAGAATTGTACCATTTATTTTGGAACAAATGAAGTATATAGATTAGGGGCGGATTTACTATTAGGTTACCGGTGTCATCTGATACCATTGGATCAATATTTTTTATTAAATATGTTTATATAATAATAGGCAATAATAAAAAAAAGTTGCCTATCAAAAATAAAGAATGACACCATTGAAACAAAAGCAATAGTAGGTGAGCTGGTTTAAGCACAAATGGTTTAACTTTGGAGTCCAAAGTTTGAATCCCACTAGTGCTGGCCTATTTAAAGTTTTTTTTAAAAAAGATAAAATTCGATACCACTAACCAAAAATTCTGCATACACCACTAATATAGAAGTATATGTATATTACGTCAGAATCAAAGAAAGCCGCAACGGCTGGTTGTCCCAAAGCTAATCCCACGATTGATATTGTATTTGTTTTTTTTAAAGATAAATTTCGATATCACTAACCAAAAATTCTGTGTACACCACTAATATAGATGTATATGTACGTTACGTCAGAATCAAAGGAAGCCATAAAGCTGGTTGTCCCAAAGCTAATCCCACGATTGATATTGTGTATCCGCAACAACTAGTTGTCCAAAGCCAATCCCTTGATTGAATTTTTTTTGTTAAAGTTGAGAATGTCTCTCCCTAATTTGCGCCAATATATGATTTGCCTAGAGTTTACTCCTAGTTCTCTCCTCGGCTCCTGTCGAGATTAATATCTTATCTGTTTACGCTTCATTGATTATTAAATATTTTTTGAAAATTATTTTCTTGACCCGAGCATCTATTTGAAACAGTTTTTCTACTTCATTCGGCGTAGGAGTAAGGTCTATATGCATATCACCCTTTCCAGACCCCACTTATAAAATTATATTGGTATGTGGTTGTTGTATTTTTTAGGCTACCAAAAATTTAGAAATAACTTTTGAGCACAAAAGGAGGTAAAATAACCATAAAGAAACGGATAAAAATGAAGGGAAGCATGGCACTTACTTTGAAACAGTCATTAACAAGGAAGATGTATGAATCAGGGGATGAGTATTCAACTGTAAGCCATTGGCCGTTTTTATTCATCAATTGTAAATGTGTGCATCAGTATGAGCGTTGTGTCCGATATTTGTCTCCTCAGCTTTAGGCACTGTGTACTTCATGAAGCCAAGTGCACAGGCTGTAGAGTTTTTTTGTTCCTCAAAGTATTTTTCGATGCCCAATTTCTCAAAAATCATTCTTCTCACCATCTTATCAAATTCATATATTCTCTTGACGTAAGAATGCACCAAATCACTACCAAATTTATCAAACCCGCAGATAGTAAGTCAATAAGTGGACATAATTCAAAACCTATATGTTAGTTTCTTCTTTTTGGAGTTAAGATTTGTTCAAAGGCCTAGTGAAAAAATTTAACCAGATAACAAAAATGGGTAGTTGAGTTGCATTTCAACTAATTAGAGAAAAAATGATCCTACGAAGACAGGGCATAGAACACAACTTATAAATTTATCTGAATTCAATAACTTTAGATCAAACACAATATATATATATATATATATATATATATATATATATATATATATATATATATATATATATATATATATATATATAGAGAGAGAGAGAGAGAGAGAGAGAGAGAGAGAGAGAGAGAGAGAGAGAGCTGTGTGTGTTGAAAAATGTACTAATTACAAATAATAAATTTCAGTTGAACTCAATAAATCAAATGAGTTGTGGAAAAATTTTGAATTTAACATAAATTTCATATCTTGCATCCGCCTACAATAATAGATAACATAATAAATGCTTTGGAAAAGAAGTTACTTACCAAAATTCTTGCTCTTCATGATCAGGCCAAATATTCTTGGAAAAGCTTTCAATCGCACCAGGAGCGAGGACATCGAGAATGTGCAGTCTCTCTAAAAGTGGAAGAAGAGGGTCTTTCACACGGTAGCCAGTTGATTTTTAATATTTTCAAATTTTGGATCCAAAGTAAGGGCGAAAACTTCTTTTATTAACTTTTCATACAGCCTTTCTTTAGGGATTCCATCAAGTATAGCCTCAAAGCTACCATATTCTTCTAAAGCTTTGTACATTTCATCTCTCACTGAAATCCATTCTTCACTCCCTGGTTTCAACTCTTCCATTCTAAAAGTTATGGTTGGGAGCTTCATAACTTCATAACCCATCTTTCCTATTACTTTTTATTTCTTTAATTTGTTGTGTAGTAATTCATTGGTGAGTACTGGCATGGATATATGTAGACACCATTAATTTGCAAATAGTGACTTCTCGTTAATGATTATATATTGGCCACTCATATCACATGGAAATCTAGAAACGTCCTTATGGGCTGAAGCGCGCATGTCTTTTTTGGCCCCGCACATTTAATTGCTTCATTATGGATTCCAACCTACCCATAACCTCCTTGGATGTTTCTAAGTCAATTGTTGTGCCTCAACGCATTTCAGAAAGAACCAGCTAGCTCTGAGTTCAAATTGCAGAGTTGATCATTTGGACCTTTCAGTTCATATTGTATTTAAACGTGTTATTTTTTAATTCAAAATAAATCACATGAATTATGTTGCACAGAAAAATTCTAAGGGGATATTAATGTTACATACTTAGTGTTCAAAACTATACCCATAAAACAGTAGTTGTAGAATAAAATAAAATAAAATCATGCTAATCGATATTTTCAAAAGAATCAAAACAAGAAAAATTAATATAATATTCCTAAAATGAAGGAAACGTAGCAACGTCTTACCCTTAATAAAATTATAGTAAGGATTAAGACATTTAATGTTGCAATATGAAGTCACAAAAAAAAAAAAAAGAAGAAAAAAAAAGGAAGAAGAATAACTAATTAAGAAGAAACTGAGGAGAAATAGTGGAGAAAAAGCATTTGTATATATTTGTAAATTTTTTTACATAAAATGAGAATACAGCTAAGCAGCCACTCATAATAGGGGCACCCATTAACAAAAATAATATACTCAGTATGATCTTATATATGGAATCTGAGAAAGTTTAGGTGTACGACCTTATCCCTATCTCGAATAAGAGGTACAGATGTTTCTGCTAACCCCTCTGTTCAAAGAAATATAATTTTGAAAATGGGTTTAAAAAAATAAGAAAATAAAAAAAAAAAAAAAGAAGAAAATAGTAAGAATAATATCAAGGTATGAAAAGAGATGACATCAGAATAAGAGAGGAGATTAACAAGAATAGAACACTTTCTACGTCTATAAGAGATTTTAGATAAACACTTGACCACACCGTGTACTTATACCAAACCATGTTGAATTATCCTTATTAAGTAATTTAATAGTATAAAACTATCCATTATTTAACTATAATGAGATGATGAAACTCTATTTGATCCCGTAAGGGAGTCTCACAAAAATATACGGGAAGTGTTTATTTCGCGCAAAAAACTTCAATATTATAACGTAAAAATTTGGTCCCGAAGCATGTTTGCACCGTGCTAAATGAAAACTAGCCAATGGTAGAAGACTAGCCAGATCCGAAAAAATCTCAGTATAAATACTGGGATTTTTTAAGAACAAAATTTTTAATATTTCAGTATTTTATTCTGGAATCACTTGATCCCAGCAAAAAATACTGGGACTTTGAACATGTTAGTTCAAAAGTCCCAGTAAAAAATTGGGCAAAAAACATAATTGACTGCCCATTATGTACATATTAGTTTTTCTTAGTCATAACAAACTCTAACCATTAGTTGTATTAATTTTTATTCCCAAAATAAATATCAAAAGGAGGAAAATCTTGAAATATCTAGTACCTTAATTAAGGAACTCACCATATCATGGTGATCAACCAACAGACACCCACTAATATAGGCTAAGAATATATTTTGTCATCATTATCAAATATATACTTCCAATAAATAGCTATCAAGTTCAGACTTTCTCAAGTGAAAAAAAAAATCCATTGAAACGAAATAGTTTGCGCTCAAAGCAGGTGAAAACTTTTATTTGGTGCTTTCATCACCTATATAGTTTGTATATATATTTGAATCATCCAATATATATGCAATATGCTGTGTGTGTGTGTCTATATATATATTGAAAATATTATTTAACCCTACTTAATAGGAGTAACTGAAATATGCAGTATATACATTAAAATATATATTGAATACATATTTTCACTAAAAATATTAACAAAAAAAGAAGTGAAATATGTAATATGTATACGTAAAATATATACTTAATCCTATTTAATAATTGAAATATGCAGTAAATATATTTTAAGTATATATTGAATACATACTATATTATAAATATTACAATTAAATAGTAAAATATGCACTATGTACATCTAAAATATGTACTTAAATGCAAATGTAATGGGAAAAGAAATTTTAAAAATATGTAAATTAAACCTTGATACTTACGGAAATATCATGTGTTCCTACAGATAGGCTAAAAATATTCTTATTAACTAGTAGTAGGAAAGAAAAGGTAATTCACCCCCGACAAAGTAGGCTAAGTTAACACATCCATTATGTACACGTGAGTAAAGATTAAATGTCAAGAAAAAAATTTAAAAATATTAGCTTAAATGTCCTAATTGGCTAGAGAAAGAAAGGAATAGCTAAATGCGCTTAGACAAAGTAAAAAAAGTCTATGAGTGTTTAAGTGGAGTAAAATACCCTAAAAAGTACTAGGACTTTTAATATGAAGCTCTGCGATACTTAAATATGAATCACTGTAAAAAACTATGGGGACTTTAGAACTTGCTACTCTGAATGTTGTCCATGCTAATAAACTATAAATGTGCCCGCAGAAATTTTCATATTTCTTAATTAATTTTAAAACAGTGGATAAAAATTACTTAGGGCGTCCAAAATTGTCTCGTCATAAATTTTTCACAGATAGGGGTTCTTTGTTTAGCATGTTGGGCCTGTGCTATCACGTCCCAACCTCCCCCTAGCAACAATTTAAAAGACTGAGATCACTATTGATATGCTAAGAATTTAAATAGAAAAATAAAACGCGAAAATCATTTTCCACTCCAATTTTTCTTTATAAATTAAACACTTTTCTCAATTATACAAAAATAGGTATATTCATCCACCTCAATTTATTATGCATTTACCATTTTAATTTCATTTACTATTTTATAGTTTTGTAAATTTTAAATTATGTTGCCAATACCTATATGTTTGCATTATCGGAGTATCCCTTGAATAATGAGATTATAGTGGAATTACTTATTCAAAACTCAGTGACCATCAAAAGGAATTCCATATATAAGACATTTGAGAGATATTTCTAGTGTCAAGCTTGCCTATGCTCATCGGTACAAGAAAACTGAAGTTTGCATCAACACATTATTCAGCTGATTATTGTTGGGATTTTGGAATAAATAGAGTGTGAATGGGAAATGGGTGGGAAGGTGAAAAGGTTCCTTTTAGTAAGGAAATGCACATTCTCCCATAATGGTAGAGGAAAAGACTTTTGTTGGGTTTAAATACAAATTCACTTCTCTTAGCTCTTAAAAGGGTTGAGAAGAAGGGAAGCCTCGTGCCGCCGTCGTCGCTCGCTCGTCTCGGCTTCGGATTCGGATTATTGATATGATTGATTGACTTAATTTTTTGGACCAACAAAAACTAAAAATATTAATTAATTAATATTTTTATTATTAATATTTAATATTTAATCTGTTTGTGCTCCCACTCTCCCACATTTTCTCATTAGTGGACAATTCATTACTGACATTTAGTGAATTCAGCCATTAGTGGCAATGAATTCAGGTGCCATTAGTGGCAGTGTTAGTGGTGTTAGTGGCCATTAGTGGTGACTCTTCCTTCCATTTTCCATGGCTATATAAGCTGGTCAGTCTTCAACATTTCAACACACACTGAAACAAAGAAATACAAAACTTCTTACTGCATTCCTCTCTCTTTTCTGCATACTAAGTAAGTCTTAGTAAGTCGTGTGATTTGCTCCGTTTTCTTTGAGTTCGCAGTGTTCTACTGTTTGAAGTGCCGCTACAGTAAAACTGTTATCCCGTTCCATCCTGGGAGAAATTAACCCGTGAACCTTGGGCAACTGTGAGGGGGTTAGATTTCTTAAGGAGACACAAGTAAATTGTGGGCTCGGGATTGTCCCATAACAACTGATAATATACTTCTGTTTTCTGTCTTTTCTGATTTATTTGGTTGCAGGAATAACAAGCTTAAGAAATCTAATGTTATTTATTTTCTGCACTTAAATAAATACTGGTTAAGGAGACTAAAACCTTTGTTGTTTTTTTACTCGTTTATAATATATTAATCTGCTGTGGAGACTAAAACCTTCGTGGTTTTTTCTACTCCTAATTACTGTGAAATAATCTGTTTGTGGGGATTAAAAGCCTTCGTGGTTTTTTCTACTCCTATTGTTTAAACAGTTTATTAATATTGTTTCTGCTTGTGTTACTTGACAGAGATGACTAACGGAGCTGAACAAACTGTCCCTGCTGTGAATACGAATGCTACCGCAGTTTCTGGTGCTGCTGGGCCTAGCCGTGCTGCTGCAACGGTTATGCCACCTGCAGAAAAGCCGGGGAAGTTCACTGGTGTGGATTTTAAGAGGTGGCAGCAAAAGATGTTCTTTTATCTGACCACCTTAAGCCTGCAAAGATTTATCAATGAGGATGCTCCAGTCCTGACTGATGAAACACCTGAAAACGAACGCTTCCTTGTGATTGAGGCTTGGAAGCATTCTGACTTCCTATGCAAGAATTACATTCTAAGTGGCTTGGAAGATGACCTGTACAACGTTTACAGTAATGTTGAAACGTCTAAGAAACTGTGGGATATTCTAGAAAAGAAGTATAAGACTGAAGACGCTGGACTGAAGAAATTTGTGGCTGCCAAATTTCTGGATTATAAAATGGTGGATAACAAATCTGTTGTGTCCCAAGTCCAAGAATTTCAAGTCCTTATCCATGATCTCCTTGCTGAAGGTTTGATCTTGATTAATACTTCTGTTAAGAGTATTATTTATATTGTTGCTAACAAACTTTTCTTTGAAGGTTTGAAGATTAATGAAGCGTTTCAAGTTGCAGCCATGATTGAAAAGTTACCTCCATCATGGAATGACTTTAAAAATTACTTGAAACACAAGCGCAAGGAGATGACCCTTGAAGATTTGGTTGTACGCTTGAGGATTGAAGAGGACAACAAATCTGCTGCAAAGAAGGCTCGTGGAAGTGCTGCAATAGCGGGAGCAAATATTGTTGAGCACACTCCAAATCAAAATAAGAGAAAGAAGCCTTCTGGAGGGAAGACAAACCCCAGCAAGAAAAAGTTCAAGGGAAATTGCTACAACTGTGGCAAGAGTGGACATAAGTCCGCAGACTGTCGTGCTGCAAAGAAGGACAGGAAGAAGGAAAAAGGTCAAGCGAACATGGTTGAAGAGACAAAATTGGCCCAAGGAGTGCAAGACATTGATCTATGTGCTATGATTTCTGAATGCAACTTAGTTGGAAATCCTAAGGAATGGTGGATTGATTCAGGAGCCACCCGCCATGTTTGTGCTGTGAAGGAAGCCTTTGCTTCGTATGCTCCCGCTGGACCTCATGAGGTGCTCTCTATGGGCAATTCTGCAACGGCCAAAATTGAAGGATATGGGAAGATATTCCTCAAGATGACGTCTGGCAAGGTTGTGACTCTGACCAATGTTCTTCACGTTCCTGAAATTAGGAAGAACTTGGTGTCTACTGCACTTCTTGTGAAAAACGGGTTTAAGTGTGTGTTTGTTTCTGACAAAGTTGTAATAACTAAGAATGAGTTGTATGTAGGAAAAGGTTACCTGACTGAGGGCCTTTTCAAACTCAATGTAATGGTCGTTGACACTATGAATAAAATTGCAGCTTCTTCTTACTTACTTGAGTCAAATAATTTATGGCATTCTCGTTTGGGACATGTCAATTATAAAACCTTGCGAAAAATGATCAATTTGGAAGTATTGCCTAAGTTTGATTGCGCTAAGTCAAAATGTCAAATATGTGTTGAGTCTAAATATGCTAAACACCCTTACAAGTCAATTGAAAGGGATTCTGAACCATTAGACTTAATTCATACAGATATTTGTGACATGAAGTCAATACCATCTCGCGGTGGAAAGAAGTATTTCATAACTTTTATTGACGATAGCACTCGTTACTGCTATGTTTATTTACTTAGTAGTAAAGATGAGGCAATTGACGCATTCAAGCAATACAAAAATGAAGTTGAAACGCAACTTAACAAAAAGATCAAAATGATAAGAAGTGATAGGGGTGGAGAATATGAATCTCCTTTTGAACAAATATGTTTGGAATATGGCATTATTCATCAAACAACTGCCCCTTACACGCCTCAATCCAATGGGATTGCAGAAAGGAAAAATCGGACATTAAAGGAGATGATGAATGCCTTGTTAATCAGTTCGGGTCTACCCCAGAACTTGTGGGGGGAAGCTATATTCACGGCTAATCAAATACTCAATCGAGTTCCCCATAGCAAAACACTGTCCATTCCATATGAAAAGTGGAAAGGAAGGAAGCCCAACTTGAATTACTTCAAAGTGTGGGGGTGTTTGGCAAAAGTGCAAGTCCCAAAACCCAAAAGGGTTAAGATTGGACCGAAAACAGTTGATTGTGTTTTCATTGGGTATGCTATAAACAGTAAAGCATATCGGTTTCTGGTTCATAAATCAGAAAATCCCGACATTCATGTTAATACGGTGATGGAATCAGATAGTGCTGAGTTCTTTGAAACTATATATCCGTATAAGAAGGAATGTGAGTCAGTTGGTGAAAGATCCAAACGACCTCGGGAAGGAACCAAAGGAAATTCACCAAATGAGGAAGAACCAAGACGAAGCAAGCGTTAAAGAACTTCTACTTCGTTTGGAGATGACTTTGTCACTTTCCTGCTGGAAAATGAGCCTCGGACGTTTAAAGAAGCAATGTCTTCTTCAGACTCTCCATTTTGGAAAGAGGCAGTCAATAGTGAAATAGAATCTATTTTGAGCAACCATACTTGGGAGTTGGTTGATCTTCCTCCTGGAAACAAACCATTAGGTTCTAAGTGGATTTTCAAAAGGAAAATGAAAGCTGATGGCACTATTGACAAGTACAAGGCAAGGCTTGTTGTTAAAGGCTATAGACAACAAGAAGGTCTTGACTACTTTGACACATACTCGCCGGTAACCAGAATTACATCCATACGTATGTTAATAGCGTTAGCCGCCGTGTATGGTCTGGAAATCCATCAAATGGACGTTAAGACAGCGTTCTTAAACGGGGATTTGGAGGAAGAAATTTACATGGAACAACCTGAAGGGTTCGTGGTTCCAGGTAAAGAAAAGATGGTGTGTAAACTTGTTAAGTCACTTTATGGACTGAAACAAGCACCTAAACAATGGCATGCGAAATTTGATCATACAATGTTGTCAAATGGCTTTAAAATTAACGAGTGTGATAAATGTGTCTACATTAAGAACACTCCTAATTTTATAGTCATTGTTTGCTTAGATGTGGACGACATGTTTATAATGAGCAATAACATTGCCAATATAAATGCTACGAAACGCATGTTGACTAGCAAATTTGATATGAAAGACTTAGGAGTTGCGGACTTAATTCTGGGTGTTAAGATCCATAAAACTCCTCAAGGTCTGGCGTTGTCTCAAACTCACTACATCAATAGTGTTCTTGAAAAATTTAAATATTTGGATTTTAAAATTTCAAAGACTCCTATTGATGTAAACCTTGCTCTAAAGAAGAACAAAGGTCAAAGCACGTCGCAACGGGATTATGCACGTGTTTTGGGAAGTTTGATGTACGTCATGAATTGTACTCGACCAGATATAGCTTGTGCTATAAGTAAACTAAGTCGATACACGAGTAATCCCAATCAGACCCATTGGATGGCAATGAAACGTGTTTTGGGGTATTTAAAATACACTCAAGACTTTGCATTGCATTATAACAAGTATCCTGCAGTCATTGAAGGATATTGTGATGCCAATTGGATCACCGGCACAACTGATTCTAAGTCCACAAGTGGATATATTTTCGCACTTGGTGGAGGAGCGGTGTCTTGGAAATCGTCCAAGCAAACATGTATTGCCCGCTCTACTATGGAAGCTGAATTCATAGCCTTAGATAAAGCCGGTGAAGAAGCTGAATGGCTTCGAAACTTTTTGGAAGACATTCCGTTTTGGCCTAAGCCATTGACACCAGTTTGTATACATTGTGATAGTCAATCGGCTATAGGAAGAGCAAAGAATGTAATGTATAACGGTAAGAATCGTCACATACGACGAAGGCATAAAACCGTTAGGGACCTACTCTCTAGGGGAATTATCACCATTGACTACGTGAAGTCAAAGGATAATGTGGCGGATCCGCTTACAAAAGGCCTAACTAGAGAGGCGGTTGAGTGTTCATCGAAGGGAATGGGACTATGGCCAAGGACAAGTCATCACGGCGGAAACTCTACCTAGGAGACTGGAGATCCCAAGAACTAGGTTCAAGGAGAATACAAAGTCGTGTTTGACGGTCCAACATTGTCAGTTAATGTTTGGTCCATTCTCATGATTAGACAATGTTCAAGTACCAAGGGTAAAATGCTAGAGGCATTTTTTAATGATTGTCTAAGTTTGATATTTTAATTATCAAACAGTGTACATCTATAGGATTACACGTTTAGAAATCACCTATGTAAGTGTGAAGTGGAAGCCGCTTCAAGGAGAATTCGGTATGACAAGTTCTCTAAGTACTTATGAAACCAGGCGGTGTTCATGGCTGAAACGAACACAACAGTGAGAACCAAAGACGGTTAAGGGTTAGTTGTGTGACATACGTTGTCTACGTATACACCAAAGCTCAACGGTTCAAAGATATCAAATCTACCGATTGACCGAGTATATCCGATGTATGTTCACTACGGAAAGTTCAAAGGGAAACCTACTTATCCCGATGCAACTAGTTCTTTCTTGCAAATCACACAAGTCTGTCATGCATATTTCAAATATAGCCATTCCCCATTCATGTGGGGGATTGTTGGGATTTTGGAATAAATAGAGTGTGAATGGGAAATGGGTGGGAAGGTGAAAAGGTTTCTTTTAGTAAGGAAATGCACATTCTCCCATAATGGTAGAGGAAAAGACTTTTGTTGGGTTTAAATACAAATTCACTTCTCTTAGCTCTTAAAAGGGTTGAGAAGAAGGGAAGCCTCGCGCCGTCGTCGTCGCTCGCTCGTCTCGGCTTCGGCTTCGGCTTCGGCTTCGGATTTCGGTCAATTGATATGATTGATTGACTTAATTTTTTGGACCAACAAAAACTAAAAATATTAATTAATTAATATTTTTATTATTAATATTTAATATTTAATCTGTTTGTGTAACAGAAATGTGAATGGATTAATCTGATTAATCCAGAGTAGTTATTCCTCCACGTTTTTAGTGAATTCAGCCATTAGTGGCAATGAATTCAGGTGCCATTAGTGGCAGTGTTAGTGGTGTTAGTGGCCATTAGTGGTGACTCTTCCTTCCATTTCCCATGGCTATATAAGCTGGTCAGTCTTCAACATTTCAACACACACTGAAACACAGAAATACAAAACTTCTTACTGCATTCCTCTCTCTTTTCTGCATACTAAGTAAGTCTTAGTAAGTCGTGTGATTTGCTCCATTTTCTTTGAGTTCGCAGTGTTCTACTGTTTGAAGTGCCGCTACAGTAGAACTGTTATCCCGTTCCATCCTGGGAGAAATTAACCCGTGAACCTTGGGCAACTGTGAGGGGGTTAGATTTCTTAAGGAGACACAAGTAAATTGTGGGCTCGGGATTGTCCCATAACAACTGATAATATACTTCTGTTTTCTGTCTTTTCTGATTTATTTGGTTGCAGGAATAACAATTATTGCCTTCACAACTCTAGCTTCATAGAGTTGTACCTCTATCTCTTGATAAACAGTGGCAAATTTAACTATGGACTGACGGGTTAGGCAGAATTGTTGCTTCAGAGTTGATAGGATTCAGAAGCAGGCTGTCGTCTCAACTTGAAGTAGGTTCATGTTGGAGTCATCCAGAAAAAAGAGAGTTAAACATCCTTTATATCAAATCCCAAAAAATGTGTTTATTGGTCAGAGCAGATTCTCATTCTTCTTGGTCATCAATCCAAGGGATAGAAAAGAACTTAAGAAGAACTTTATTCTCCTCACGATACAAAATTTAGACTACGTTGAAAAACTTAGTTTTGTTTGCACAAAAAATTTATGCAGGCAACTTACAAGGTAGCTTAGGCAACTCATTTGACACGATAAAAATAGATCAGAATAATACATTTAGATTAGCATATGATAGGGTACTGCGGAGTAGCGTTAAGTAATTCTATGAGATATGCATACCATTGATATCATCTAATTTCCGCTTGTAGGGAGAACTTTACCCCAATTTTTTAGAGTGGGATTTTTTGGCGCGAATCCGAAATAGTCGGCCCCAAAGCATTTATGGTACACCAGGTTAGAAGCTAAAAGAATTGATCATATCTAAATTCTCTAGTCAGCAAGTGCCATGGGCTAGGTCGTTGGACGGACTGCTGGAGCAGTGCTAATGATCACGTAACAAGGATGAAGAACACACAAAACCAAAACTTTTTGAATCATATATATTATATTTTAAATTCTTCAAATGATAATACCAGTAAAGATAATTTTAGTTGTAACATAAATATAAGACTAGCTTGTACTAGTTTTTATAAAAATGAATGAACAAAAATTTCTAGCATCTAAATTAAGTCATGAAATGATCAGAACTTGGTTTGAGTCTTCGTCTACTTGGAATGCTATCAAACCTGGATTTTGGCTACTCAATGCTAGAAATGCAACAACATCTCCATATCCCACATTTCTATGAAAGTGAACAAGTCCAACCGAAGTACAAACATAATCTCCTATATTAAAACAAAATGTTGTCTTAGCATGTGATTTGGTCTATGTTTAATCTCTGTTCTTTATGAAATAATATAAGTTTCATTACATTAAAATAATTAGCTACTTATTTAGTCTCAAAAGGTTTCTGTCATGTCTCCTATTGTTCCTGAGCTGATTTTGCAGATTTTTCTAAGTTGTTGAATGTCATTAGTCTGCGGATCGTGTTCAGTTTATGTCATGGCTTTCTAATTGTGAAATCTGGTAAGATTAATACACAAGGTTGTCTCAAAGCTGAAGTATTGGGGTTTAAGATCAGTCCTTGGTTGGCTTCTCTAACCTGTTTGTGAGTGTATTTTGCAGCAGCTTCTGTGACTTTGAAGTCAGGATCTTTAACCATTTTCTCTTGCTTTTGTGGTTTGAGTTGTATTTATTAGCAAAATCTTGAGGGTCGACCAAAGCAATTTTTAGTCTTTATTTTCGTGGATGAGTATGTTATAAACCATAGTGGATTGAGTTCTAAGTTTTTATTTTTTCTATAATATATGACTGCTATAAGTGCTTAATAAAATCCTGTTGTTAGAGAAGAATGTTTTATCGAGATTACATTGATCTGCTCCATTTATGTGAATGCCATTCTTGTGTCTGATTTTGCTTATGTCTGGAAAATCATGATTCGAGCTTTTGTCCTTGGTATTAGAATGTCTCTTTATTTCTCGCTTGTTTCTTTAAGTTTCTAATCCTTATCTTTACTTCTTTTCTTGGCATGAACCACTTGGGACGAGTTTGGTTAAAACTCGACAATGGGGATGGTTTATTGGCTTGGAGTCACTTGGGGTCGAGTTCGGGCTTAAGCTTTCAATATTTCAAGACTTTAGAAAACTTAGGAAATTCAAGGCTCCCGCGAGTTTTGTCAATTTTCTGGGTTCCTCTAAATCCTTTTCTTTCCATCTCATCAAATTCATTTATTCTCTTGACGTAAAAATGCACCAAATCACTGCAAAATTTATCAATAAGTGGACATAATTCAAAACCTATATGTTTCTTCTTTTTGGTGTTATGATTTGTTCAAAGGTCTAGTGAAAAATTTAACCAGGTAACGAAAATGGGTAGTTGAGTTGCATTTCAACTAATTAGAAAAAAACAAGGATCTATGCCCACTTACAATTTGAATTGAAGAAAACGATGATCCTACGAAGATGACCTATATTTCACTACTAAAAAAATAGGATTTTTCGATTACTACCTATCGACCGAAAATCGGTCGAAATTGTGCTTCGACCGATTTTCGGTCGATAGGTTTAATTTTCTTGGGCCTGTCGACCGAATTTCGGTCGATGGAGCGGTCGGAAGCCCCGTTTTTAATTGGGGCAGAACACCATTCTTGGCTCATTTCCTTCTTCCCCAAAATCATAAAACACTCTTTAAAACCCCTCCCCAACCTCCATACTCGAAATCCACCATAACCCACCCCCAAAATCAACAATTAAACACAATCTACCCTCCTAATCACTACCTATAACAAGAAATTCAAGGTAAATTCTTAATTTTAGGGTTATTTTAATTACTTTGTAAAACTTAAACCCTAACTTTTTAACTCTTTTTTTTTTTTTTTTTTTGTAGTTTTGAAGCATATAACTAGTGGGGAATCATTAGTAGGTGTTATTGGAGCATAAATCAACCTCGAGGTAAGTTTTTTTTTTATTAAATCTGAATTTAATTATGTATTTAATTAATTTTTAACTTTGGCCTATAATGTTGCATAGGTAGTTAATTATTAGTTAGCAAACTTTATTGTAGTTATTGTTGATGATGATGAACTTGTTTGGTGTTGTTAGCTATTATAAAGTTTGGTTTGTGTTGTTTGGGATTGTTGTAGTTGTTGGAATTGTTTGGTAGTCTTGTTTTGAATGTGTTGTTGCCTTGGTATTGTTGAGAAGATGAACATGTTATGCCTAAAACGAATAAGCTTTTGTTGGTTTGAATTGCTTTGATAATAGTAATTAATAGGGTGTTATTAAAAAATATTGTTTGTTTGGGGCAAAAAAATGGCAAAATATTATAAAAAATCATACATATTGTTTCTCAATCTGTACTTTGATATTTTGTATTCTTATTTTTGTGCAATGAATGTGTTTACTTTGTGCAATGAATGTGTTTATTTTTGTGCAATGAATGTGCTAGTATGTTACATATTTACTTGTTCCTTAAGTAATGTGAATGTGTCAACAGGTATGAAGAAAGTGTTTAGTCGAAGGAAAAAGGCAGGTGAGCCTTCAGGTGAGCCGGCACAGGACACTCCTACCTCTCAGGTGCCGCATCACCTTCCTACAGGAGCACCTTCAGGGTACAGTCCAGATTTTTTTCAGGCCACCTGGCATGTCTCAGGGCCATCCTGGTTGGCGGCAAAACTTCAGTAGTTATGACATGACTGAGACCCAGGCCGGTCCATCCCAGGGCGTTCCCAGACTAGGCGATTCCACACAGTCCACTAGTCCGTCTGGGTCGACTCAGCCGCCTTCCGACCCATCTAGCCCTACCTGCCCTTCGGTACAGCAGGAGATTCCTTACTATGATCGGAGATCGCCCTATTACATCGGTGAGCCTGGCACATGGGAAGACGGGCGGTTGATTATTTATCCCGAGGGGGATAGCAGGTAAAGTATAGTATTTTTGAAGTTCTTATCTATTTAGAAGTAAGTTTTTAAATGTTAGTATTTCTATTAACCCTTCTGTTTTTTTATGTAGCTTTTGCCCCAACACTGATGCTACTCCTGTGGTGTCGAAATGCATGAAATCTCAATGGAAAGAATCGTGGCCATCCTGGGGCGCTGTGCCCCCTCAAGTAAAGCAACGGATAATGCAGGCTTTTGAGGTGATAAATATGCATACGGTTTATCACTAATTGCAGGTTTTTTTAATGATTATGTTTAAATAAAATATTTTGATGAATATTGCAGGTCCAGTGTAAGTGGCATCCGGCTCTGGACTATAAAGTCCGTTCTAACTTCCCCAAGAAATACGGGGAGTTATTCAAGAACGCAATGTATACTGCACGCAAAAAAGGAAAAATGCCCGGCTTCCTCTATGATCATCAATGAAGAGAGCTGCAGCAATATTGGGATACTCCCGAATTTCAGAAGAAGAGCGAACAAGGGAAGAAAGCGCGGGCATCAAGTAAGGGTGGATCGCTGCATACCGGTGGCTCAATTAGCGCTGCGACGCAGAAGATGCGCTTGGTAAAGTAATTTAATTTATAAGAATTACTATAATAGTTTATTTTTTATCTAACTTGTTCTCTTCTTTAATTTGTAGGAAAAGCAAGAAAATCGGACTATTCCACTCTCTGAAATGCACAAGATCCGTCATATCAAGAAAGATAAAAAGGGCGGAGAAGCCTGGGTCGAGCCTCGCGCACAAGAGACCTGGGTAAGTAATTAAATTCAAACTAAAGTTGCGCCAATCCTTCAACTTTTAAACTTCATATTTGTACCTTTGATATATTTCTGTTTTTCAGGAAAGAGCTACAAAGGCCGTTGAGGACTGGACCGCGACTCAACAATCTGAATGCGGAAGCAGTACCCCGGCACCGCTAACGCTTGAGCAAGAAACCAATTTATGGTTGGAAGCGGTCGGAGGGGTGAAGAAGGGGTCCGCGTATGGCCTTGCAACTCTGTATTCATCTGGCAAGCATAAATCGAACTATTTGGGCTCATGTTCTACTGCTCCTTCAAGCTCTGCTACTCCCGAAAAAATGAGTCGGATGCAAGAGGAGATCGAAGAGCTGAAAAGACAGAATGAAGCTATGCGCTTAGCACAGGAGGCTCATCAAAGGCAAATGAATGAAATGATGCAACAGCTCCTAAGGAACCAAGAAAAAGGCAAAGGAAAGCGTGATAGCTCGGGAAAGGGAAAGAGCAAGAGCAGGCGTCGCCACTATTCGCCGGCTCAGTCTGATGACGAGTCCAATTCGGCTTCTAGCCACTAGTAGTGATTGTTGAACTTTAAACTGTTTGTTAAGTTTGTTTGATTATTGTAACACTTGAACTAATGTTGAAAGACTCATTTCTATTGTTTGGCTTTGTTAGCCTTGTTTGAATATCGTTTATAAATGTGTTTTGTCTGGATTTTCTGCGTGTTGCTGAATTTACAGGTGGTGTAGGCCTAACTTAAGCTTTTATGTTGCAGGTTTTTACAGGTTTTCGACCGACTTTCGGTCGATAGTTGGTCAAAAAAAATTACCAGCCTTTCGACCGAATTTCGGTCGAAATTTTTGTTCGACCGAATTTCGGTCGAAGAACATGTCACTTTAGTCCATGTTCTTCGACCGAAATTCGGTCGAAGTCGGTCGATGTTCGACCGAATTTCAGTCGAAGGTTGAATTTCAACCATAATTGTGTCGACCACCACAATCGGTCGAAATACGGTCGATGTGTCGACCGTAATTCGACCGATTGGGCGGTCGAAAAAGTCTGTTTTTTTAGTAAATCTTCTGTTTTATACTTTCACGAATCTCCTAACTAAAATAATATTTTTAATAGTCTAGAAAACAAAATCTAAAATGAGATTCATGATCAATGAGAAGTTTAAATGCTTTCACTTAATTAGTAGTACTCCATCTGTCCCATTTTGTTTGTCATAGTTACTGTTTCGAGAGTCAAACTTCCTAAATTTGACCGTAAATTAGGACATAAATTTTTTAACTTTTCTTAAATAAAATTTACATATTTGAAAACTACATGAAAAGTACTATAAGTCACAATAAATTACAACTCAATATATTTAAAAGATATATATATAAATTACGGTCAAAGATAAACTCGTTTGACCCTCGATAACCGAACTACGACAAACAAAATGGGACGGAGGGAGTAATATATTAGTAGCCCCGTTTACTAGTTTTTATAGTTAATAGTAATATTATTAGACAGGGCATAGAACACAAGTTACAAGTTTATCTGAACTCAATAACTTTAGCACAAACTATAGTTGTGTGTGTGTTGAAAAATGTACTAATTACAAACAATAAATTTCGCTTGACCTCAATAAATTAAATGAGTTGTGGTACAGTTGTGAACTTGAACATAAAATAAAATTCATATCTTGCATCCGCCTACAACAATAGATAACATAATAAATGCTTTGGGAAGATAGTTACGTACCAAAATTCTTGCTCTTCATGATCAGGCCAAATGTTCTTGGAAAAGCTTTCAATCGCACCAGGAGCGAGGACATCGAAAATGACCAGTCTCTCTAAAAGTGGATGCAGAGGGTCTTTCTCATGGTAGCCAGTTGAATTTTTAATATTTTCAAATTTTGGATTCAAATTAAGGGCGAAAACTTCGTTCATTAATTTTTCATACAGTCTTTCTTTTGGGATTCCATCAAGTATAGCCTCAAAGCTACCATATTCTTCTAAAGCTTTGTAGATTTCATCTCTCACTGAAATCCATTCTTCACTCCCTGGTTTCAACTCTTGCATTCTAAAAGTTATGGTTGGGAGCTTCATAACTTCATAACCCATCTATCCTCTTGCTTTTTATTTCTTTAATTTGTTGTGTTATAATTCACTGTTGAGTACTGGCCAGGAATATATAGACACCATTAGTTTGCAAAGAATGACTTTTTGTTAATGATATGGCCAGCCAGATTATTGGCCACTTATAGCACATGGAAATTCAGAAACGTCCTTATGGGCTGAAGCGCGCATGTCTTTGTTGAGATACCTGCCTAGGAATATAATAGATATCTTAAAAATGCAAGTACGACTGCAGATAGCAACGTTGGGTTAGAATTTGGATGATTTATACGTGAAATTAGTGGTGCTCGGTAACTACATTCAATTACGCTAACAAGAAAAGTGGTGACATATTTAGTTAGCAAAAAAGGAAAATATGATGAGACACTTTAATAAATAACAAAAGTTATGCAAGGAAAAATACATGTTAATATTTTAGCTTTTGTAAATAAAGGAGGACTTGGTTGAAAAAACATATAGTATATCATAGCCAGAACTCCAAATGAATGAAGCTGGCAAAGAAAAGCAAAGAGATTAACTGACGTGTTATAAAAAGAAAAAGTTTAAGCAATGTATCTTTACATTTTCCTGTTTTAGGAGTATATTTTAACTTTTACATAACCCATTTAGCACACACCACTCATATTATTTAATTGCTTCATTATGGATTCCAACGTACCCATAACTTCTCTGAATGTTTTCCAATCAACTTCTGCGCCTCAATGCATTTCAAAGAGAACCAGCTAGCTCTGGGTTCTAATTGCAGAGTTGATCATTTGGATCTTTCAATTCATATCGTATTTAAACGCGTTAAGTTTTAATTCAAAATAAATCACATGAATTATGTTGCATAGAGGAATTCTAAGGGGAGATTTAGTTTACATACATAGTGTTCAAAACCCTTAAAAGAGTAGTTGTAGAATAAAATAAAAAGAATTCATGCTAATCGATGTTTTCAAAAAAATCAAAACAAGAAAACTTAATGTAATATTCCGAAAATGTGACGTCTTACCCTTAATAAAATTATAGTAAGGATTAATTATTAAGTAACCAGTATGACATTTAATGTTGCAACAAGGAGGAGGAGGAGGAGGAGGAGGAGGAGGAGGAGGAGGAGGAGGAAACTAAGGAGAAACAGTGGAGATGAATCATTTGTATATATTTGTAAATCTTTTTAAATAAAATGAGAATAAGAAGAAAGAAGAAGAAGAAGAACTAAAAAGAAACTAAGGAGAAACAATGGAGATGAAGCATTTGTATATATTTCTAATTTTTTTTTATAAATAAAATGAGAATACAACTAAGCAGCCACTCATAAAAAGGACATCCGGTAACAACACTAATATACTGTATGATCTCACAAATGGAATCTGAGTGAGTTTAGTGTACGCAGATCTTACCCCTATCTCGAGTGAGGTAAAGATGTTGTTTCTTCTAACCTCTATGCTAAAAGAAATATAATTTAGAAAATGGGTTTAAAAAAATTAGAAAACAAAAATAATACAAGAATAAAATGGTAAGAAAAATATCAAGGTATGAAAGGAGATGACATCAGAATAAAAGAGGAGATTAACAATAATAGAACACTTTCTAGCGTTTGTAAGAGATTTTAGGTAAATACTTATCAACACTGTGTGGTTACACCAAATCATATTGAATTATCATGATTAAGTGATTTAATAGTGTAAACATATGCATTATTTTACTATAATTAGATGATAAAACTCTGTTTGATCCCATAAAGGAGTGTCTCACAATCATATGCAAGCAGTGTCTATTTCGCGCATAAAACTTCAATATTCCAATGTAAAAATTTGGCCCCGTAGCCAGTTTGCGCCGCGCTAAATGAAAACTAACCTTCAGAGCAAAACACATTGAAGACTAGCCTGATTCGAAAAAAATCCCAGTATTTTATACTGAGATTTGAACAAAAGTTTTAAACTAGTATTTTATACTGGAATCACTTAAATATAAATCCTAGTAAAAAATATTAGGTTTTCTAACATGTTATAGTTCAAAAGCCCCACTAAAAAATACTAGGACTTTTAATATGAAGCTTCGGGATACTTACATATGAATCACAGTAAAAACTACGGGGACTTTGAACTATTTCAAAGTCCTAGTAAAAAGTACTATAGCTACTCTGGTTGTTGCTAACGCCAATAGACTGTAAGTGTGCACGCGGTAATTTGACTATTTCTCAATTAATTTTGAAATATTGGACAATACTCACTTAGGGCGTCCAAAATTGGGCAATTTACAAACTATGACACCTTAGGCAATGGTTTACCTTATTGACCTCGCTTAAAGTGGTTTTACAAGAATGACCTCACTAACTTGACAAGTGCACCCACGGTGGCAACACTTGACCTTTTATCTCTGTGAACATTCCCCATATAACTTGAAGTGCAGTCTTGCAGGAAGAAATTGCAATTTATACTTGAAGTGTTTCATTCGAAGGAACGCTTGTAAATTTATAACGTGAAGTGTTGCCTACCGAAGCCATTTTTCTAAATCATTTTTAAGTGGGGACATTATATATTGTTGCTTTGGGGTCGAACTTTATATATGTGGGAAAAACAACTATAGATATAGTTACATATGAATTCCTTGATTCACTCTCTTAACTTAGAACGATAAAAAAAATTTCACCACCTGTACCCCATTATCCCTGGTTATGTATCTTTGTCCCCACTAAGAAATGTTTTAGCAAAATGGCCTTCTACCCATTTTTTAATGTATGAAAAGACTATTTTGCCCCTAACCAATATAAGCCCTAATTCTAATGGTGAACCACCTCTCTCTCTCTCTCTCTCTCTCTCTCTCTCTCTCTCTCTCTCTCTCTCTCTCTCTCTCTCTCTCTCTCTCTCTCTCTCAAATTAGGGTTCTACGCCTTGGTTAGTTTCCTTCTCCTTTCTTTTTTCTTTGTTTAGTTCTTTGCGAATTTGATATTTCCCTTTGTTAATGTTCATTGTTAATCCAATTTTTGGTTCCGTCAATGTTTAAATTTTATTGTTAATCCGTAATGTTTATTCAATTTGTTATATGAAATTATTTTAGTTAGGTAGTTAATATAATTTTTAGCAAAGTATTGCCATTTCTCTTTGTTTTTCTTTTCTGTAGATAGTGTTGCCCATAGAGCAACAGTTTGACATAAGATTCAAGTAAAAATTCCATTGGCTCTTGTATTTTTTTTTTTCCAAAACCAATTAACATCATAACATCAAGCATGCGTTGTATTTTGTATGAAAAGTGTCACTTTTGTAATTCTTGCTTCCTTGAATCATTAAATTTTGTTGTTAATTGGTAATGTTTGTTATATTGTAGAATGTGTTATATGAAATATATTAATTATGTAGTTGATGTAAATTTTAGCAAAATGTTGGTGTTGCATTTTATTTTATTTTTGCTGTAGAAACTGTTGCCCACAAGGCAATAACTGAGATTATATTCAAGCATAAGTTCTGTTGGTTATCGTATTTTTATTTTTCTATTGTTGTTGAAACTATTTCCCAAATGACAATAGTTGACATAACATTCAAGCATACGTTCTATTTGTAGAGAAAATATTGTCTGCTAGGCTGTTTGCTTATTGTTTAGTAATAGGTATTCTCTTTTTAGTTTTCTTTCTTTTTGTGATGTTGACATTACATTTGTTGATTGTACAGAAAAATTTGTTGCCCATTAAGATTGAGTTAATTATGGTGTGACATTGCATTTGTTGATTCAGGTTATATTGTTTTGTTCTATTTTTTGCATTCAGCCTTCCGTTAAATTTTGTGCAGGTATGATTGTGGTGCTTAGGTGTTTAAGTTTGTTGATTCAATAATGCATGACAAATATATTTCCAAGATAAAGTGTACGTAGTTGAAAGGTTATCATTTTAATTTAGCTGCTAATCTGTAGAGTCATGCAAGGTCCAAGTCAAATGGTGGATATATATAACACTCCTCTTGAGAAGATATGTGATGATTACCAAGACCATAATTCTCTTCTTTGTGAAGAAGTACTTGGAAAGCCTTTCTCTATTGTATAAAAGTAATGAGGATGACTGAATTTTTAATGTGAATGATTGTGTTTTAGTTTATACGACTGAATGGTTTGTATGTAACAAATGTTTATATCTTTAGCAATGTGAATGTCTTGGGATTTATAGAGTTTGAATGTATTTAGTGTTGAATATACATTTTCTTGTAAGCCTTATATGCATCGTGGCTTATTTTCGAATGTGTGTTTGTATTTTATAAGCTTATATTTTGTGAGAGCAGTAACTTAATGTAAGTGGCTCATGGAATTTGGTGAGAGGTAAGGGGTGAAGTGATGCCTATACATCATCATTCAAGTTTATTAGTAACATCTAAAAAAACCAAAAAAACATGTATAAATATAACTATATCTGCTCATTGTGAATTTTGACTCTAGATTCTATATTCGTCTCCTGAAATAATACCCTCATTCAAGTTACTTGAAAAAATATATCTTGACTAAAAAACACCCATCTTCTTAAAGACTAACTATTGTGCATTGACAATGCAATTTTTTATACCATAAAATTAAGATGACATATAACAACAGATAACTGTCTACCATAATCCTAATATGGTAACGCAAAAGTGCATCAAATAGCCTGTTCTAACCGGTTAAATATACACTATCGCTATGTACATCTGCTAGAAGTATCTGCTACACAAAAATCTAGCAAAGGGCTACTCTCAAGTTCCAAGGCAGAACAACTGAACGTGAGAGTTATCAAGCACATCAAAATGATGCACTCGGCCATTTCAAAAAAATAAATAAATAAATAAAAAATAGGGTTCAAAGAACACAAGTTTTCAAGAATAATTTGAGGGAGGATACTAGAAACAAATTAAAGTTTTGAATGATGAGATGTGGTCTATTCAAAGGCTATTTTTTTAGACAGAGGAGATGTGTGATCATGCTTCTTGAATTTATGTGATTGATTAGATAAACGCTTTATATGTAATTTCAGAAGCTCCCTTTTAGTACACATTAATTTCTTTAGGTGACAAGCTCCCTTTGGCTGCTCAAGTGCCTAATTAAGTACTACAGCTATTATTATAGATTATTAGAAAGAGTAAGCAAAATGCTGAAAAAGAATATATTAGCAAATTGGTAAATGTTGGACTTACTATATTACTATTCTATTCTATTCGTGGAAAGATTACTGTCAGTTCAATTTGCAATGGATGATGAAAGAGTTATCTAAGTAAATAAATTGACAATTTAGCCAATTTTTGTTCCGACAATATATTGGACAGTACGGTAAAAAAAATTTAAGGCCAAATTTTAGTTTAGAGTTGCTTACGTATCTCGAGCTTTAATAAAACATCTCTTATTCTTGTTGCGCAACAATGATTTTAACAATACATGCAATAATTTTAATAATAATCCAGACAACTATTTTAATTGAAATAACAATTCAATACAATCCAAATAGATAACAACCATCCAAACATAGTGGTCTAGAGGCTTCTTTATTTCCATTAAAAGCAAACAACAATGATTGTGAAGTCAATTGACGCCAAGGTTTAGACTCCACAGTAGCTCTCGATAGTGGGAGTAGTACCTTCACGTAGCTTTGAGATGGCATACTCAAAATATTTGGGACCTTCAAATGGCTTATAAAGTAAAGGGTGATCTTCATCAACAAGTTCCTCTGGCACTTTTATGATATACCCTTTTTTGGGAGCTGTCCCAAACCCCATGCTATACCTCTCTTTGTTTCCTACAACCACTCGATGACATGGAGCAGGCAGCCTACCATTTGTAAGTGCCTGCAAAGTATAATTAGTCTCCATTTAGTTGTTTCAAACTGATCCCGTCAATTAGGAATAGGAATTGGTGTATATTGAGAGCAATGAGTGCATGCACTAAATTGCTACTAATATAAACATGATTCTGACTTAAAAAAATGGAAAGAAACGAAGATTTTTAAATTTTATGGTTTAAAATGAGCCATATATATATGTATGACTATAAATCATCTCATTAAAGATAAAAAGAATATTTATTGTATTAAATTATTTTCAAATATGAAAATATGCAATTCTTTTTTGAATATACTAGGAAGAATTGTACCATTTATTTTGAAACAAATGAAGTATATAGATTAGGGGCGGATTTACTATTAGGTTACCGGTGTCATCTGATACCATTGGATCAATATTTTTTATTAAATATATTTATATAATAATAGGCAATAATAAAAAAAAGTTGCCTATAAAAAATAAAGAATGACACCATTGAAACAAAAGCAATAGTAGGTGAGCTGGTTTAAGCACAAATGGTTCAACTTTGGAGTCCAAAGTTTGAATCCCACTAGTGCTGGCCTATTTAAAGTTTTTTTTTTTAAAAGATAAATTTCGATACCACTAACCAAAAATTCTGCATACACCACTAATATAGAAGTATATGTATATTACGTCAGAATCAAAGAAAGCCGCAACAGCTGGTTGTCCCAAAGCTAATCCCACGATTGATATTGTATTTGTTTTTTTTTTAAAGATAAATTTCGATATTACTAACCAAAAATTCTGTAAACAACACTAATATAGATGTATATGTATGTTACGTCAGAATCAAAGGAAGCCATAAAGCTGGTTGTCCCAAAGCTAATCCCACGATTGATATTGTGTATCCGCAACAATTAGTTGTCCAAAGCCAATCCCTTGATTGAATTTTTTTTGTTTAAGTTGAGAATGTCTCTCCCTAATTTGCGCCAATATATGATTTGCCTAGTGTTTACTCCTAGTTCTCTCCTCGGCTCCTGTCGAGATTAATATCTTATCTGTTTACGCTTCATTGATTATTAAATATTTTTTGAAAATTATTTTCTTGACCCGAGCATCTATTTGAAACAGTTTTTCTACTTCATTCGGCGTAGGGGTAAGGTCTATATGCATATCACCCTTCCCAGCCCCACTTATAAAATTATATTGGTATGTGGTTGTTGTATTTTTTAGGCTACCAAAAATTTAGAAATAACTTTTGAGCACAAAAGGAGGTAAAATAACCATAAAGAAACGGATAAAAATGAAGGGAAGCATGACACTTACTTTCAAACAGTCATTAACAAGGAAGATGTATGAATCAGGGGATGAGTATTCAACTGTAACCCACTGGCCGTTTTTATTCATCAATTGTAAACCATTAACTTGATGCTGGCTTAAAATACTTGAAATGTGTGCATCAGTATGAGCGTTGTGTCCGATATTTGTCTCCTCAGCTTTAGGCACTGTGTACTTCATGAAGCCAAGTGCACAGGCTATAGAGTTTTTTTGTTCCTCAAAGTATTTTTCGATGCCCAATTTCTCAAAAATCATTCTTCTCACCATCTCATCAAATTCATATATTCTCTTGACGTAAGAATGCACCAAATCACTGCCAAATTTATCAAACCAGCAGATAGTAAGTCAATAAGTGGACATAATTCAAAACCTATATGTTAATTTCTTCTTTTTGGAGTTAAGATTTGTTCAAAGGCCTAGTGAAAAAATTTAACCAGATAACAAAAATGGGTAGTTGAGTTGCATTTCAACTAATTAGAGAAAAAATGATCCTACGAAGATATCCTATATTTATAAATCTTCTGTATTATGTACTTTCGTGATTCTCCTTTTAAAAAGTTATTTAACTAAAATAATATTTTTAATAGTCTAGAAAATGAAATCTAAAATGAGATTCATAGACTGATCAATGAGAAATTTAAATGCTTTCACTTACTTAATAGTAATATACTAGTAGCCCATTTTACTAGTTTTTATAGTTACTAGTAGTACTATTAGACAGGGCATAGAACACAACTTACAAAATTTATCTGAATTCAATAACTTTAGCACTATATATATATATATATATATATATATATATATATATATATATATAGAGAGAGAGAGAGAGAGAGAGAGAGAGAGAGAGAGAGAGAGAGAGAGAGAGAGAGAGAGAGAGCTGTGTGTGTTGAAAAATGTACTAATTATAAATAATAAATTTCAGTTGAACTCAATAAATCAAATGAGTTGTAGAAAATTTTTGAATTTGAACATAAATTTCATATCTTGCATCCGCCTACAATAATAGATAACATAATAAATGCTTTGGAAAAAAAGTTACTTACCAAAATTCTTGCTCTTCATGATCAGGCCAAATATTCTTGGAAAAGCTTTCAATCGCACCAGGAGCGAGGACATTGAGAATGTGCAGTCTCTCTAAAAGTGGAAGCAGAGGGTCTTTCACACGGTAGCCAGTTGAATTTTTAATATTTTCGAATTTTGGATCCAAAGTAAGGGCGAAAACTTCGTTTATTAATTTTTCGTAGAGTCTATCTTTAGGGATTCCATCAAGTATAGCCTCAAAGCTACCATATTCTTCTAAAGCTTTGTAGATTTCATCTCTCACTGAAATCCATTCTTCACTCCCTGGTTTCAACTCTTCCATTCTAAAAGTTATGGTTGGGAGCTTCATAACTTCATCATAACCCATCTTTCCTCTTACTTTTTATTTCTTTAATTTGTTGTGTTATAATTCATTGTTGAGTACTGGCCAGGAATATATAGACACCATTAGTTTGCAAAGAATGACTTGTTGTTAATGATATGGCCAGCCAGATTATTGGCCATTCATATCACATGGAAATTTAGAAACGTCCTTATAAGCTGAAGCGCGCATGTCTTTGTTGACTTGCCTGCCTAGCAATCTTGAGGGCATTTTGGGGACTCTAGCTACTTTAAATTGTACACTATGCATAATTGTGTTTATACATTTGAATAGGTTGACATAAAAATTGGAGTCTTTTTCAATTTAAAAGGCTAATAACATCTGTGCGTAATAACAATTTAAAAGTCTAAGATTGCTGTTAGTATGCTAAGAACTTAAATAGAAAAAAAAGTTAAAATAATAATGGAATGTAAAATATCATACAATGGAATGTTAAAATGAAAGTTGTGAACAAGTTTAAGGGGCGTGTATAAATCTGACCTTAGATTTTTGTAAAATATCATTCCATTCAAGTTGGCTCTTTATTAAATGTGAGGGCCCCCATGTTCCCAGTTCCCAGATCAAAATAATAGTAAAAGAACAACTGCACATTCAGTGGCATATGATAATAGTAAATTAAAGTTGACTTGGTGAACCAAAATTTAAGAAAATAATGGAATGGGAAAGATATGAAAAGTAAAAGAGTTGCTTTCAATCTTAAAATGATTCTCTCATGGTTAGAAAAAAATCGTTTTCTTTTACGATGGAAGAATCTTTTTTTTTTTTTGCTAATGAATGCATTAATATATAATACCATCACTGGTCAAAGTTACAAAAGTGCCTCTTTCTTTCTCGAAGATGAGAAGAAGAGTCTAGATCCAGTTCATATAAAATAAAACTAGGTGCTTCATGTAAATAAACCATAGGGATGCAGGGAGCATTACAACCATGTTTAGATAGTAAGTCAGCAACAAAATTCGCTTCCCTGTATATATGTCTGACTTCATTGCATCCTAAGTCAGAAAGCAAGGACCTGCAATCATATAAAATATTATAATAAATTTCATTAGATCCTTGAAGCATGAGTAGAAGGACATTAGAGTCAATTTACGATGGAAGAATCTGATGTCTACATTGTTACGAAACCAACCTAATATTTAGGTATATAGGAACTTATTAATATTTCAAGCCTTCAAGTTAGGTCTCTTCTTCTAATTCTAAATATCTTTTTTTTTTTTTAATATCATTGCATTATTGAATCGACAGCAAAGATTTCTTGGACCCACCTGATTTCTGTTGAGCTAGAGTTATAAACAACAATATAAAAAACAAGAAAGGAAAGGGGAAGAAGACTTTTTGTTTTTACAAAACAACCCGTCACCTAACGATTATAGAAAAGACTGCATTTGGCTTGTGCTATGGAATATGCTTGAATGCCAAAAAGTTTCAATTTAATTATTTAAATTCTTAATGAAAATATTTTTAATAAGTTTATCTTATATAGGTACAAATTAAAGATCGTGTAAAGAAATTAAGATTTTCTCTTCTTCTGATCAGTTATCCCATAGAATACGATGGAGAATGTGTGTGTTTGGTTTCGCAAAATGACGTAAAACCAACCTTTAATAGAATTGCGAATGAGAACTAGTTGTCACGCAAAATTAATTTAAGAAAGTTGAGGTATCATATGCTCATAATCTGTGTGTTAAATGCTCTGTAAACATTTGGGATTGTACACTTGCGTTGGCTGAGTAAACATCGAGTTGAAGTCAAGTGTTGCACCCCAGGAACCGCGATGTCGCAAGAATGAAAATCTTTTAAATTTGAAAAATACTTTATTGAGCCGTGTAATATTTTAGGCTCATGTACATACTATAAATATGAAAAATAAACACTTATTCCGCAATATCAATCTCTGGGTTGTACATTTTAACCTTCTCTTTCCTCTATCCCGTATAAAAGTATGTTATAAGACTTCCTCTGTCGACCGGACTAGGAGCCCTATATGATAGAAATTGTATGAATTTTGATGATTAATAAATTATCTGAATGTTCTTCTTCTTCTTCTTCTTTTTTTTTTTTTTTTTGTGAATGCCTTGTCTCTTCTCTTTACAATCGCAAGTTAGTTTATGGGTTTTAAGAAACCACTGTTAGATAATGAGTGCAATAAATAAAATACAATTAGAATATTATCTTCTACTAATCCTTGTTTATTTAAATAAAAATTGTTATTTAATTATCCATTTATTTATTTATTAACATATTTAATTACTTAATTAATTACTTATTTGATTATTAAATTAGTTAGTTAACTAATTATTCAATTAATTAATTAATTTAGAAATTCAATCTATTATTTATTTATTTATCTATTTATTTTTTTTTCTGAGAAACTAATCATTTATCTATTGTTTTCTTACTTAGCTATTTATTATCTACTTATTTATTAACCATTTATACTTACTTTATTTTTTCGAAAAATCCCAAGTTATTTTACTCGTGATAACCGCCGGAATAACCATCCTTTTGGTGGATTTTCGAAAGTGCTCTAATATTAATAGACCTTCTTTCAGAAATAATAGAATCACTTACCTAAAATCTCTAAAAAAATATTTTCTTTTTAAAAGGAAAACAAATTGCGCTCATTAATTAACCTTGATTCCTAATATTTCAAAATTAGGTGACAACTCCAAAAGAAAATCCTTTGGAGTCACCTTAATGTTGAAATATCCGGTAATTACCACGAAATCGGTAATTTTTAGGGTTCAACAATCAGGCTTCTTGAATTTACGTGATTGAATAGATAAAAGCTTTATAAGTAGGTTCAGAAGCTCCCTTTTAGTACACATTAATTTTTTTAGGTGACGAGCCCTTTGGCTGCTCAAGTGCCTAATTAAGTAACAATTCTAATCTATCCATGAAAAAATTAGTGTCAATTCAATTTGCAATGGATGATGAAAGAGTTATTTGAGTAAAGAAATTAATATATTAGCCAATTTTTGTTGCGACAATGTATTGAAAAGTGCGGTAAAAAGAAAATTTTAAGGCCAAATTCTAGTTTAGAGTTGCTAACATATCTCGAGCTTTAATAAAACATGTCTTATTCTTGTTGCGCAACAACGATTTTAACAATAGATGCAATAATTTTAAGAGATAATGGTTTAAATCCCCCTTAAACTATCACTGTTTTGCAAGTTTCCTACTTAAACTCTGCGGTGGTCACAGAACCCCCCTGAACTATTATTTTTCATATCTACTATCCCCGCCTTGAAAAGTTTGGGTGTGTGTATGCACTCTCCACTTACGCGCAAGAACATGTGCCATGTGGCACACACGTGGAATTTATTAATTTTCCATGTCATCTTGAATAATATGAATCGACAAAAAGTAACAAAATAAAAATTAAAAGATTAAAATAAGATGTAAATAAACTAACCCTAGGTAAAAAATTATTTTACATTTTACAATTACACGGTAAAAAATAGTGGAAGCGCCGGTCTAGAGAAATCCTTCAATTCTCTGAAACAACAAACTCAAAATAGTAAAATCTTCCAATTTCTTTAGTCTATTTTGGTGAAACAATATCTTAATGGGTTGGAATATTATTGTACTTTAATGAGTTCAAGACGAGTAGACAATTAAGTGTGAAGACCTATGAAAAAATTTCAAATTTAATGGTGTTTTGGTACGTAATGGAAGAGGGAGGGAGAAGACTCTTATAAATAAAGAGAAAGAAAAATAAACAAAACAAGAAAAATGAATAAAGGACCAAAAAAAATGGTGAAATCTGAAAAATAGGTGCCAACTAGATTTAAATTTTGACTCTCCACGAGCCCTTTGACAACTGAACACACATACTTTGCCATGTGGCAAAGCGGGGGGTTAGTAGATATGAAAAATAATAGTTCAGGGGAGTTCTGTGACCACCACATAATTTAGATAGAAAACTTGCAAAACAGTGATAGTTTAAGGGGGATTTAAACCATTATTTAAATAACAATCCACACAACTATTTCAATTGAAATAATAATTCAATACAATCCAAATGGATAACAACCATCCAAACATAGTGGTCGAGAGGCTTCTTTATTTTTATTAAAGCAATCAACAATAATTGTGAAGTCAATTTATGTCAAAGTTTAGACACCACAGTAATCCTCGATAGTGGGAAGAGTATTTTGATGTAGCAATGAGATGGCATACTCAAAATATTTGCGACCTTCAAAAGGCTTATAAAGCAAAGGGTGATCTTCATCAACAAGTTCTTCTGGCACTTTTATGATATAGCCATTTAAGGGAGCTGTGCCAAACCCTATGCTATACCTCTCTTTGTTTCCCATAAGCACTCGATGATTTGGAGCAGGCAGCCTACCATTTGTAAGTGCCTGCAAAGTACAATTAGTTTGGTTGTTTTAACTGATCCCGTCAATTAGGAATAGGAATTTGTGTATATTGAGATCAATGGGTGCATGCACTAAAGTGTACTAATATAAACATGATTCTGACTTAACAAAAATTTTTGGAAAAAAAGAAAGATTTTAAATCTTGATATTTAAAATGGGCATAGATATTTGTATGACTATAAATCATATCAAAGATTGAATAAAACTTTACTATATTAAATTATTTTCAAATATAAAAATATGCAATTCTTATTTGAATATATTAATAAGGAAATTGTACCATTTATTTAGGAACAAATAAAGTATATAGATCAGGGGCGCATTTACTCATAGGTTACCAGTGTCATCCGACACCACTGGATCAATATTTTTTATTATATATATTTATATAATAATATGCAAAAATAGAAAATTGCTTATAAAATATAAAGAATGACACTATTGAACAAAAGCAATTATAAGTGAGTTGGTTTGAGCACATATTATTAAACTTTGTAGTCCAGAGTTTTAATGCCACCCGTGGTAGCCCATTTCAAGTTCCAATTTTTTTTAAAGATAAATTACGACATCACTAATAAAAAATTTTGTATACACCACTGATATAGAAGTATATGTATATTGCATCAGAATCTAATGACACAGAGAAAGCCACAACAATTAGTTGTCCCAAAGCCAATCACACGATTGATATTGAATATATATCCACAACAACTAGTTGTCCCAAAGCCAATCCCATGATTGATTTTTTTATGTTTAAGTTGTGAATGTCTCTCTCTATTTTGCGTTAACGTATGATTTGCTAGAGTTTACATCTTTGATCTTTTCTCGGCCCATGTCAACATTAATATCTTATCTGTTTACACTATATTTATTTATATATATGTTTTTAAAATTATTCTTTTTGACTCGAGCGTTTATTGGAAACATCCTTTCCACTTTATTCGACGTAGCGGTAAGGTCTACATAAATATGGCTCTTATCTTACCCCACTAGTGAAATTATACTGGTATGTTTTGTTATACTTTTTAGGCTACATAAAAGTATAGAAATAACTTTTGAGCACAAACGAAGGAAAACTAACCATAAAGAAACGGATAAAAATGAAGGGTAGCACAACACTTACTTTCAAACAGTCATTAACCATAAAGATGTATGAATCAGGAGATGAGTATTCAACTGTAACCCATTGGCCGTTTTTATTCATGTATTGCAGACCACTAACTTGATGTTCGCTTAAAATAGTTGAAATGTTTGTATCAGTATGAGGTGGTTGTCCGATTTTTGTCTCCTCATCTTTAGGTACTATGTACTTCATGAAGCCAAGTCCACAGGCTGTAGATTTTTTTTGTTCATCAAAGTATTTTTCGATGCCCAATTTCTCAAAAATCATTCTTCTCACCATCTCGTCAAATTCTGACATTCTCTTGACGTAAGAATGCACCAAATCACTGCCAAATTTATCAAATTTCATAGATAAAATAAGTCAATAAGTGGACATAATTCAAAACATATATATATATATATATATATATATATATATGTTAACTTCTTCTTTTTAGTGTTAACATTGTTCAAAGGCCTAGTGAAAAATTTAACCAGATAACGAAAATGACGAAAATGGGTAGTTGAGTTGCATTTCAACTAATTAGGAGGAAACAATTTATGCCCATTTACAATTTGAATTAAAGAAAACGATGATCTTATGAAAATATCCTATATTTATAAATCTTTTGTATTATGCACTTTCTCAAATCTCTTTTTAAAAAGTAATTTAACTAAAATAATATTTTTAATAGACCAGAAAACAAAATCTAAAATGAGATTCATGGTCTAATTGATGAGATGTTTAAATGCTTTCACTTAGTTAATAGTAATATATTGTGTGTGTGTTGAAAAATGTACTAATTACAAATAATAAATTCCGCTTGAACTCAATAACTCAAATGAGTTGTAGTAAAATTTTGAACTTAGAACATAAATTTCATATTTTGCATCCGCCTACAACAATAAATAACATAATAAATGCTTTGGACAGAAAGTTACGTACCAAAATTCTTGTTCTTCATGATCAGGCCAAATGTTCTTGGAAAAGCTTTCAATCGCACCAGGAGCGAAAACATTAAGAATGTGCAGTCTCTCTAAAAGTGGAAGAAGAGGGTCTTTCACACGGTAGCCGGTTGTATCTTTTATATTTTCAAATTTTGGATCCAAAGTAAGGGCGAAAACTTCTTTTATTAATTTTTCGTAGAGTCTCTCTTTTGGGATTCCTTCAAGTATAGCCTCAAAGCTACCATATTCTTCTAAGGCTTTGTAGATTTCATCTCTCACTGAAATCCATTCTTCACTCCCTGGTTTCAGCTCTTGCTTCCTAAAAGTTATGGTTGGGAGCTTCATAACTTCATAACCCATCTTTCCTCTTACTTTTTATTTCTTTAATTTGTTGTGTTATAATTCACTGTTGAGTACTGGCCAGGAATATATAGACACCATTAGTTTGCAAAGAATGACTTGTTGTTAATGATATGGCCAGCCAGATTATTGGGCATTCATATCACATGGAAATTTAGAAACGTCCTTATGGGCTGAAGCGCGCATGTCTTTGTTGACTTGCCTGCATAGCAATCTTGAGGGCATTTTGGGGACTCTAGCTACTTTAAATTGTACATTCTGCATAATTGGTGTTATACATTTGAGTAAGTTGACAAAAAAAAATGGAGTCTTTTCCAATATTCCATTTGCATTCCTTAAAGGCTAAAAAGATCAAACACGTGGCCCAAGACGTGTTATGAGTAGCCAGCCATCTCCATTTAATCACTCTATTTTTGGTCCCCCATATGGACACCCCCTCCCAGCAACCTTTCCCTTGGAGTTTTCCTTTCAGCTTTTTGGGTTCTCTTGATAATGGATAAGTTAAAAGAGACTGAAAGAAGATGATGTAACTGTTTTGTTTTTGCTATCCAAACTAGTGCCAACATTAGAACTCTCATTGTATAGTCTAAGCTATCGTCTCGTGGAATTGTATAAGATTCTGGCTTTTTGGACTAGGGCTCCAAGGAGCATGGAAATACCTAATCTAGCAAGGGTATTGACATTTAAACCAGTTATCCGATGGATAAATTGTTCCAAAAATTTATAAATTGTTCCAATGTCTATAAATATAAACTTGGAATAAGTAGGGTGCATCATTATATTTATCTGATAAATTTAAGCATCACAGAAAGCGTTCGATGGCAAGCAAACTTAAGTAATTATGACTGGTTTACACTTAAGTAATAGATAGTCAATTATCAACAATTATAAAAATATATTTTATTTAAATATTATCATTAAATTAATAAAAAGTAATATCTTAAATATTTAATTATTGGTTCATTGTAATATCTAGTCAACTTAACTTTGGTCTATTTACAAACTAAGTGAAATACTAATTCAATAAAAATTCTATGCATCAACTTAGTTGTAGTCTATTGTACTACTACTGCTACTACTACTACCGTTCGATGGCAAGCAAACTTAAGTAATTATGACTGGTTTACACTTAAGTAATAGATAGTCAATTATCAACAATTATACAAATATATTTTATTTAAATATTATCATTAAATTAATAAAAAGTAATATCTTAAATATTTAATTATTGGTCCATTGTAATATCTAGTCAACTTAACTTTGGTCTATTTACAAACTAAGTGAAATACTAATTCAATAAAAATTCTATGCATCAACTTAGTTGTAGTCTATTGTACTACTACTACTACTACTGCTACTGCTGCTGCTGCTGCTGCTGCTGCTGCTTCGCTGCCGCTGCTACCGCCGCTGCCGCTGCCGCTGCTGCTGTTACTGCTGCTGCTGCTACTGCTACTGCTACTGCTACTGCTGCTGCTGCTACTGCTACTACTGCTGCTGCTGCTGCTAGGTATTTGGTATTTAGGGTTTGGAATCAATGTTCCCAGCAAAAGAAGAGGCTGGAAATCTAGAAAGTGTACTAGGAATTGACCCATTCAAGTGATTATTCGACACATCGAAATTCACAAGGCCCGATGGATTAATACTACGTAAATTACCACTAAAAGAATTGGTTTGCAACAAAAGTCCAGTAAGTTGGGTAAGATTGTTAATCGAAAATGGAATACTTCCAGTAAAGTTATTGGACGACATCAGTGGTTTATGAGGAACAAGACATAGATGCAGTAGGTCTCTGTGTGGTTTTTCTTTCAAAACTTCATTTTTTTCCTCTTCTCACTTAGAAAAGGTGTATTATGTGCTTCCATAAGTAATCCAATTCCACTTTTCTCGTTCCTATTATTGTAACAGTGTAAATAAGCCGAGTTCTCTACTACTCAATTATTCTGTCTCATTTATTGCGCCTTTATTGTACGATCTCAGATTAAATGCTAAAAAATAAGATGAAACAATGCTAAAACAATCCAAAAACAGCTTGATACAATCTATAAATACTTAGATACGGTGCAAAACAACCTGAAAATGGTGTTGAAACAATATGATACAGTCTATAAATAGTTAGATACGGTGAAAAGCAGTCTGAAACGGCGCTGAAACTAGGGGTGGGCGTTCGGTAAGTTCGGTTCGGTTAATGATATTTCGGTTTGGTTTTTCAATTTTTGGTTTGGTAATATTAGGAACCAAAACCAAATCAAAATTAATTCGGTTTGGTTCGGTTCGGTTTAAATCGGTTTAGTAGGTCGGTTTTCACATATAAACTAATATTGCAAAATCATTATTTTTCAATTGTATGTGCGAAGAAGAATAAGGACAACAGTAAATTAAAGTTAGCAATTGAAAATAAAAATAATTTAGCTAAATATATATGACAATCGAACTTTGTACGTACTGGTGCAAACTAAAATATTAAACACTTAGATCCATGATATTAAGTATGGTACGTACGTAAGCTTACTTCTTAGTGGACTGGAGATGTTATTATGGGTTTTACACTTTAGTTGACGAAGTTAGAAGGCCTATATTAGGCCTGGTAGCCTGGACTACTAACTAGATATATATATATATATATATATATATATATATATATATATATATATATATATATATATATATATATATATATATATATATAGTTAATTAATTAATTTGAACTTGCTTCCTGTCCTTACTTCCCTTTATTTCTTCCCTTTTATTTAGGGGGTTCGCTTCCGGTCCCTTGGTATCAGAGCCATGGGGGGAAGTAGGGATTATTATTCTTGTTTTTAATTTACTCTTATGAGGTATTATTAGATCTTGTATTTAGATCTATAAGACATGAACTCTTACATACACTTTTACTAAATTTACTTATGTATCAAGGATGTTCTTAACTAATGACACTGTGATCCTTCCGGATCTACACTGTAAGTAGTGTTCCTGAGCAAAATGACTAGGTTGCCAAAGAAAATTACTCAGTAGGCTTACAGATGGTTATTTATAACCTTTGGGTCATTAGTCAAGATACTCTTTTAAACATAAGCTAATTTAATTTTTGTGTATTAAAGAAAACATGTACTTATATTTCTAACTTCTAAATCTAATTTTTCCTCATACTATTGAGTTAAGAACTTGAATATTATCCTTATGGAACCCGTTGGTCTCTAGATCCAAGAACAGGAAGCATTTAAGTTATAATTGTTTTTTAAATCTTCTGTGCAGATCTTACTATGGCATTCTTCCATTCTTTCTCTTCCTCCACAAAAAATTCTTTTCCTCCCTCTTCTAGATCTACATCCTCCTCTTCCTCTTCAAATTTTAAACTCAAAGAAGATGTTAGTTTTACTGATTTACAGCAATCAATTGACGACTGGAAAATTCCTAAACATCCTCAGTCTACAATTTATAAGTCTAGATGGAATTTGACAAGTGACTACCACATTTCAACCATCGAACAAACTATTCCTCTTGAGTCAGATCATGAGGACATCAAGCTTTTAAATCCAAAATCTATAGAAAAATATAGAAAAAAGTACAACTATCTTCATTTTGGTTTAGTACAAATTGCAGCTAAACCTCTTTCCAGAGAAGGACTAGATACATCTCTCCTCCTCTGCCTTAGGGATTCTAGATTTCTAGACTTCAATGATTCTCTTCTAGGAATGGTAGAAACCAGTCTTTGTAATGGACCAATTTATTTTGACTGCTTTCCCAACTTTACTGTATCCCTTAAAGATAGGAATATATTAGACTCCTTGACATTAAATGTCAAGACATCCAATTATAAAACCAAAACTGGATCTCTTCCAGTTGCAATTATCTATAGGATCCAATACAAAGCTATGAATTCAGCTTTCAATTCTGGAGCCATGAAAACACTTCACAAAGGAGAAACTGTTCTCTTCCAAACAGATCTTCAAAGATCCCATTTGTCAGTTCCAAGACCTATATCTTGGAATCAAGTTTCTTTACCTCAAAATTGGCTTTTGCAAGATGCTACCCCAGCCCAGAAGCCAGAAAATACAAATGTATCCCAGATCCAACAGTTTCCTTCAGGATCTGTAACTATTTCCTTCCGAAGGTCTCATAGTCAAAGAATACCTTCCTCGCCTTTAGCACAGTCTGAGACCCAATCTGCTAGACATTCTGTCTCCTCATTTCCTTCTAGAATCGAAACCGTTAACTTCGAATCTAGGATCCCTCAAGCAGAATACTCAGTGGAAACACCTCCAACTGAAGTTAACTTTGAAAGACCTCAGTCTCCTACATATTCATCTCTAGGTGCTGAATTAGGTGTTTTAGAAAAAGATTTTCAAATTGATAAAGAAAAACTCAGGACTGAATTTTACTCTCCTGAAAACCTTTTTAAGAGAACATGGTTTTTTAACAACTTTCAAGGAAATGAAAGAAAAAATCTTCAAAAAATTTATTATGAATCCTTGGACTCGATTCAAGAACAAATTGATTTCTTTGAGTGGTTTGAAGCCTATGCTGAATACCACCATATATAATTTCCTTTTTCTAAATCTATTAATGTTTCAAAAATTTGGAAAACTTCAACCGGAGAAGAAGTCATCTCTGAACTTCCTCCACCACAAGGATTTTCAACAATTCATGGCAATATCCAAGTGCTAGCTACTCCTTTCAAAGTAAAACCTGAGAGTGAACCTTTCACAAGCAAAGATATTAAAAATATCTTTGAACAAAATAATTATACAAACAAGTATTTACAAACTCTTGGTGAATATTTGGTTTCGAAACCATCTTTTTCAGCATCTACTAGTTCTAAGCCAGTCGAAACATCTTCAATTCCACTATTTAAACCTTATAAGATTCCTAGAACTTTTGCTAATGAACTCCAGAGTCACCAATCTAAAAGTTTCCCTCAACTTTCTGACCTTCAACGTAGAATCTCTGACATAGAAAAAACCTTTGTCATTCAAGACTCTGCAACCAGAGAGTCTATGGTTAAAGATGCTTCTATAGGTGTTCTTCGTGAGGTAGATACAGATCGAGAATCCCAAACACATTCTGATCAATTTCATCCTGATCCTTCTCTAGAAGTTGCTCCTCTTAGAACAGGATCCTCCAACTGGAGACAACCCCAAAAACTCTATTACCCTAGAGCTACCCATCCTGACATGATTTTAGAAGAAAAACCTAGTGTCATGCAGAACAACTACAATGCCAACAACATCTATGAGTGGAACATAGATGGTTGCTCCGAATACAATATTTTGTCCAAATTGCAGCAGATGACTATGGTAGCCACTGCATATAGAACTTCTCATAACTGTAGTGACCAGCTTACTACCCACATATTAGTAGCAGGTTTTACAGGTCAACTTAAGGGATGGTGGGATACCCATCTTAGTGAGGAAGATCATCAAAAGATCTTCTACAGTGTTAGAATTGATCCAACAGGGGAACCAATCCTGAAAGATGGCCAAGCTATTCCTGATTCAACCAACACCCTAATTTACACCATTATCAAAACTTTCATAGGCAGTCCAGGTATTTTCAGAGAAAGGTCTTCTGAAATACTTAACAATCTTAAGTGTAAAACACTCTCTGATTTTAGGTGGTATAAAGATTCCTTTCTTACCAGGATATATGAAAAACCAGATGGAAACCTCCCATATTGGAAAGAAAAATTCCTAGATGGCCTGCCTAAGTCTCTTAGAGATTTAGTCAAAGAGGAACTCCAAAGTCAATACACTGGTGATATTATTCCTTATGAACAAATCACCTATGGTCAACTCACCAGTCTTATTCAACAAGTTGCTCTCAAAATCTGTCGACAAGATAAGATATTGAGACAATTAGCCAAAGATAGAGCTCAAACTCGCAGAGATTTAGGAAGTTTCTGTGAACAATTTGGTATCCCTCCTTGTGCGAATAAGCCTCATAAAAGACGAAAGGCAAAAGATAAGGAGGCCGTCCCAAGAAATAGACCTTCTGCACCCAACAACAGAAAAACAAAACCTTCCTACTCCAAAAACAAAGCTCCACCAGCTCTACCCAATAAACCTAAAGCACCAGGTTTCAAACCTCCAAATTCTGACAAATGTTACAGATGTAACAGAACTGGACATATCGCCAAATACTGCAAATTAGCTAACAAAGTTAGAAACCTTGAACTAGATGAGTCTATTCTTAACCAAATAGAACAACTCCTACTAGAAGATAGTGATGCTTCTGATATTGCTGATGATGAACTTGAACAGCAATTCAACCAACTTGAAGATGATGATGTTCAATCATCTCCGTCCGAATCTAGCCAAGAAGACCAAAATGGCCAACCCGAGATTAATGTTCTCTCTAAAGAACAAGATCTCCTCCTTGAGCTTATTAGTAATCTTGATAATTCTGACCAAAAGAAACATTATCTAGAGCAGTTCAAACGAACCATAGATAAGCCTTCCACATCTTCAAGTACCTTTCCAAATCACCCTCAAATAGCTAATACTTACAATATTACTGACATTCTCAATAGGTTTCCTTCACAAAAACCCAAGACCATAACTATCCAGGATCTTCAAACGGAGATAGCACTCCTCAAGGAAGAAATTCGTGAAATTAGAGCAAAACAAGACATAGATCGTCTTGTTCTCCAACAGCTTTCTACCCAGCCCGAACAGCCTAGACAAACAGAAACCAAACCAGTTGATCAGGAAGATTTCATCAACTACCTCTCTAGACTTTCCATCCAAAAATGGCATATTAGGGTTACCCTAGTTATCAATAAGTCCTTCACTTTAGATATAGTCGCCTTATTTGATACAGGTGCGGATCTCAATTGTATACAAGAAGGACTCATCCCAACAAAATACTTTGAGAAAACCAAAGAAGCCCTTAGAGCAGCCAATGGCAAAAAATTAGGAATTAGCTTCAAACTCTCTGATGTTGAAGTAAGAACTTCCTTGGAAAATTCTTCTTTGTCAGTCTCAACTTCTTTCTTGTTAGTAAAAGACCTTACTAACTCAGTCATATTAGGCACCCCTTTTATCCAAGAAATCATGCCTTTTATGGTCACTAACCAAGGCATTCAAATTGAGTGCATAGGAAATAAGATCCTCTTCCCTTTTGATAAACCTCCTATCAAAAAGGTCTTGTCTACTTTGAAACATAAGGAAGCCCAAATCAATTTCCTCAAAGAAGAAGTAGCATTTCAAAGGCTACAACAACAGCTTCAAGATCCTTCTCTTCAGTCTAAAGTTAAAACTTTAGAAGCCAAAATCCAAAAAGATCTCTGTGCTGATTTACCAACAGCTTTTTGGACTCGAAAGAAACACATAGTCAGACTTCCTTATGAACCTGACTTCGATGAAAAAACCATTCCTACTAAAGCTCGTCCTATCCAGATGAATCACGAGTTAACAATCCATTGCCAAAGTGAGATCAAAGATCTTCTTGACAAACACATTATCTCTCCCAGTAAATCCCCTTGGAGTTGTGCTGCTTTTTATGTTAATAAAAACTCAGAAATTGAGCGAGGTGTCCCTCGTTTAGTCATTAATTACAAACCTTTGAATACAGCTCTCCGTTGGATTAGATACCCTATCCCAAACAAAAAGGATTTACTTCAACGGCTTTACGCTGCTACTATTTTTTCAAAATTTGATTTAAAATCAGGTTTTTGGCAAATTCAAATTGATCCAAGAGATCGGTATAAAACTGCTTTTACTGTTCCATTTGGGCAATACGAATGGAATGTAATGCCATTTGGATTAAAAAATGCTCCTTCAGAATTTCAAAGAATTATGAATGACGTTTTTAATCCTTTTTCAAAATTTATTATCGTTTACATTGATGATGTCTTAGTATTTTCTACTAGCATCGATCAACATTTTAAGCATTTGAGAATCTTCTTTAATACAATTAAAGAAAATTGCTTAGTTCTTTCAAAAACTAAGTATAGTCTTTTTCAAATTAATATACGATTTTTAGGTCACAATATCCAACAAGGAACTATTGTCCCCATCCAGAGATCAATTCAGTTTGCTGATAAATTCCCTGATCAAATCTTAGATAAAACCCAGCTTCAAAGATTTTTAGGTTGTGTTAATTATGTATCTGATTTTATTCCAGGCATTAGCAATTTGCTAAAACCTCTCCATAATAGACTGAAAAAACCCCCTCCTCCATGGACTAATGTTCATACCAACGTTGTCCAGCAAATAAAATTAAAAGTTAAACATCTTCCTTGTTTATCTCTCCCTGATCCTTCTGTATTCAAAATTGTTGAAACAGATGCATCAGGCATTGGTTATGGTGGCATATTAAAACAAAAGAAAGATGGCAAAGAACATATCATTGCATTTGCATCAAAGCATTGGAATAATGCTCAACAAAATTATCCTACAATTAAAAAAGAAATTTTAGCAATTGTTTTATGCATTTCCAAATTTCAAGCTGATTTACTAAACCAAAAATTCCTTTTAAAAATTGATTGTAAAGCTGCAAAATCTGTTTTACAAAAAGATGTACAAAACCTTGCATCAAAACATATATTTGCCAGATGGCAAGCTATTTTATCTATTTTTGATTTTGATATAGAATATATCAAAGGGAGCTCAAACTCTATTCCAGATTTTCTCACTCGAGAATTCTTGCAGGGAAGATAATATCCCAAGAAAAAAGAAGGAAGAACTCCCAGCACTTCCTCCTCCAGAGGAAAACAAACAAGATAAAGCTGTCTCTCAACAGCAAACAATTTCAGTTGCTTCCAAGCAACTTTCAAAAGATGTGGCTGACCCAAATCAGCCAAGATATCAAACTCCAGCAGACTATGCTATGAAGGGAATACACCCATCATATCTCCTGGAAAAGGCAGAACCAATTTCAATTGAAAGCCCGAAAAAATGGGCAGATTTAGTTGAAGAAGAAGAAAATCAACTTGCACAAACATCATCTGACTCCTGGTCAGATACAGACTTCTTAAATTGGTGTAAGCTTATGGGAATTAAAGCAACCATAAGTGATCCTAAAATAAGAAAACAATTTATTGTATTTAAAAATTTATGTTCCACTGTGGCGGCCTCAGGCCACGCATCTTCTTCTTCCTCTGTGGCTGCTAAAAGCACCACACAGACACCAGTGGTGGCCAAAAGCCCCAACACACAGAGCACAAGCACGGTGTATTCAGCACCCAAACAGGCACTTTCTTCACCAGTGCCACAACCAATTTCTTCATTCAAAAGTTCCTCCCCTGAGGAACCAACCTACTTTAAAAATGACAATGTCTATCCTCTTACCCAAATTGAGCCAGAATTTTGGCATTCAAACCCTCAAGAAGTAGCTAGTCAGATGCTTAGCTCATCAGCAAATTTCATACAAAAAATTCCTGACCATACTCAGAAATTTTATGAATTTATCCTTGCGGATACCAAATCTTGCTTATTCAAACCCTACAAAGATAAGCAAACCCAGGGATATGTTACCCATACAACGGTGTGGATTAATAAAATAATCTCGCCGAAAGAATGGGGGACACATCCAACCAAATATAAAAAACTTTCCCAACCTTTTCGACCTCAATATTTTAATTATTACGACTACAAGGCTGCTTGGATGAACGCCTTCACTTTTCAAAATCACTTAGGAAAACACTCTTGGTTTATCCTTTGGGGTAAACAATTAGTCTCTGAATTTCCTCAGTGGTTCATACATCAATGGTGGCCTGTATATGGACACAAGATTGAAATCCTTCCCCCTTTGGTTAAAGAAGGATATGAATACTTCAGTACTAGGTTCTTTAGTCAACAACAGATACCTGTGCTACTCCAATTTTCCCATAGATTCCACCTTCCGTGGATCTATTCCCAAAAATTTTCATTTCATAAGCCAGAAGGACACAAAGGACTACCATGGTTAGCCCTTCAAGGTCACACCAAATGGTACAAGAACTGGAATCCTTCCGAAGCCTATGTTCCGGCTTTAGAAAAATGGTTCCTAGAGAATCCAAAGTATTTGTCTCCAACAGATGCTGCCCAATACTCATTTTTTCAACAAAAATCAATAGCAGCTGCACAGTTAGCCAGCTCTAGCAATAAAGGAGATTTCATTGAACAAATGGAATTAATCCTGCAACAACTTAAAGCTGGATCCTCCAGCCAGAAGTCTCAACCATCTTCAGAAGAAGAAGAAGAAGACGAAGAAGAAGACCCTGATTATGACTTAGCAGAGGAATAATCAAAATGCGCAAGCATAACATCAAGGTGTCATCATTTTTGATGCACACAAATTATTACATCAGCATGACAAAACATGACATCAACTAAAGCTGACATCATTCATGACCTCAGCAAGCATTAGCAAGATAAAGTTGACATCATCCATGACATCAACAAGCATTAGCAAGAGTTGACATCATCCATGACATCAACAAGCATTAGCAAGATATTTCATGTATTTTTTTGCTATAAATACCCCCTACTATCACTTGTAAAAACACACCACTTCTACTACATCACTCACAATATCCTCCCTCTCTCTCTCTATTGGTTAGAGTTCTATCCCTCTAGCTTTGTAATATTTTGAAGTTTAATATAATCTTCTTATATTAAATTTTATCTCTGATCTTTATATTGTGAATTTCATGCATATGGTCGGTCTTACAGCCTGATTTACTTTACTGCACTGCATATTTAATTTTTTGTATTTTGCATTTCATATCATATATGGTTGGCTCTGCCACCTAATTAACTAACTTAATTAATTAATCTGAACTTGCTTCCTGTCCTTACTTCCCTTTATTTCTTCCCTTTTATTTAGGGGGTTCGCTTCTGGTCCCTTGGTATCAGAGCCAGGTTTATATATATATGTATATATATATATATATATATATATATATATATATATATATATATATATATATATATATATATATATATATATATATATATATATATATATATATATATATATATATATATATAAAATTCGGTTTTTCGGTTTGGTTCGGTTTGTGCCTACCCCAAACCAAAATCAAAATTTTTAAAATGTAAAACCAAACCCAAACCATAAACCGAAAAACCAAAAACTGAATTACAAAAAATTTTGGTTCGATCGGTTTTTTCGGTTTGTGCCTACCCCTAGCTGAAACAGTCTAAAATTGCACTGAAACAGTTTGAAACGATGTTGAAACAGTCTAAACCGGTGCAGAAACAGCTTGATACAGTGCTGAACACTACCTGAAATAATGCATAAACAGTTTGATACAGTGCTGAACACAACATGAAACGGTGCAGAAACAATTTGATACAGTGCTGAACACAACCTAAAATGGTGCAGAAACAGTTTGATACAGTGCTGAAAACAACTTGAATTGGTGCAGAAACAGTTTGATACAGTGTTGAACACAACCTGAAACGGTGCAGAAACAGTTTGATGCAGTACTGAACACAACCTGAAACGGTGCGGAAACTGTTTGATAAGTGCTGAACACAACCTGAAACGGTGTAGAAACAGTTCGATACGGAGCAAAAATAGTGCAGATACAGCACTAAAACAGTCTCAAATAACTAGTAAAAGCCCGAAACAAAATGTAAAAAATAATGTGAAACGTTGCAAAAAAGGTGAAATAGTTTAGAAACAGTGAGAAACAACGCACAAACAGAATGAAACAAATGCTAAAACAGTCTAGAAACAACTAATAACGTCTATAAATAGTTAGATACGGTGCAAAATAGAAGCATATACAGTGAGATACGGAAGATACAACGAGATACGAGGTGGTTGCTAGTTGAGAAACATCGAGATACGATGAGATATAGTGAGGATGGGATGAGGAAAAGTGAAATTGGGGGAAATTGGAAGAGTAAAAGTGAAACTGGGGAAATGGTGGAAGGAAAAGTGAAATAGGAAAAAATGGAAGGAGCAAAAGTGATAGTGGGAGAAATAAAAGGAAGATTGTAAGGGTTTGGTATGTTATGGAAAAATATTGCTACGTTTTTGCTATGTTTGTAATTAACTTGTGTTTTCCCGTATATAAGATTATTTTGCTAAAATGTTGCTATGCTTTGATAATTAAGTTTTAAAAATTGTACTTTTGCTTAAAAACTCATAGTATTAAATGATGAATGATTGAGATTTGATTACTTAATCAAGACCCTAACTATGGTTGAAATAGATTATTTCCATATAATTTAATTCCACAATTCTAGCATCTCAACATAAATATATTAACAGATACTTTCTATTTTTCCGAGCTTTTTACTAGTTTTTCTTTTCACCCCATATAAACAGAGAAAATAATACACACCTAATTGCTCCATTTTTAATATTTTATTTGTACAATATTTGTCGAATAAAACTAGTAATATTCAATAAATTTCAGTGGGATCCAAACGCTAAAATTTCTACCAAGTCTACCTGATTAAAAAACATATTCATCCGTATTAACCCATAAAAGAAATAGAAGAATTTTCATACATGGAAAACTATAAAGAGACGCAATTAATTACCGCAATAAGCTATGGGTTAAATGAATGAAATCAATCAATCCAGCTTTTCTAGTTCTCGTTGTTATCAAATGATTATATTTATGGGTGACATTATGTGCTAGAATTGTGGGATTCAAAATTCTTAGGACCAAATATATGGAAATAATTTATTTTAACTATGGTTAGGATCTTGCTTTAGTGAATTAAATCTCAATCATTCATTTAATACTATGACAAGTGTCTCCAATTTATATAAGAACTTGGGAGAAATGGAAAGGAGCTGGATCCCAAATATATAGAGCGAGGAAGAATATAACTGTCTGTTGCTAACTGATAAGTCGAAGAACAACTATAATATCTTTGATGACTTAAATATACTCAGCGGTATTAATGTAAGGCTCTAACGACAAAATTAAGGTAATTTGTAACGTTATCGATGGGACGATAGTTTAGAAGTATTGGACAAAGGTCAATTGAGATGGAAGGTCTCAAATGGAAAAAATGGTGGATGTTCCTAGCTATATTTATATATTGGTCGTATCGTAAACTTGAGGCCAAATATTTCCCCCTTATAATGAATGATAGAACAATACTTAAAATTGGGCTTTAATCTGTTAATTAAATGGTTACTTACACTACATACCTATGAAGTTTAAAGTATTTACCCGTCATATTCATTAAAAATTACACTAACATAAAATTAAAAATATTTATCCGACATACTTATTTATAACTGTATACCTTTGTTATACCATATATGTGTATACCTTTATGGTATACTACATAAATTACAGTATATAAGTCTGAATGGGTAAGGTGGGTAAATAATTTATGGACAGGACATGCAAATATGAAACTTATGGATAGATATGAGTAAATATTTTATTTTTGATAGATATTTTCGTAAACGTCCCTTAATTAAAGAGGGGACACCATACACAAATTTCCTACTCCTATAAAATCAAGCATTTTTCATGTCTTTTTGTTAGTAAAGTATTTTTTCACATGGTATAAAACATTTGTATTAATTAATATGGGATACACGTGTGACGCGTACCACATTTGAGTAGCTCTAGGGTGTATGTGTGGAGAGTTAACTCCACCACGTACATAGTCGATTCGAGTTATTGACATGCCAAGATTATTGAGTCCTGGTATTTGAGCTATATTTACAGGAGTAACCTTGATGCCAAATTGAATGGTTTTATTGATAGGTTGTTTAAACCACAGTAATAGAAATCATTGGCTTCAACTACCAGAGGATTCTTGCATGTCAAACCATTTAACCTAGCTGATAATTAAGCAGGAAAATGAAACAATGAGAGGTGGTTTTTGTAGATTCTACCAACACATTACTTTTGGCTCGAAGTATGCAAATAAATAAAAAACAAAATATGTATAAATATAATTATATCAACTCATTTTGAATTTAGACTCTAGATTCTGTATTCGCTTTCGAAAATAAGACCCTTATTCAAGTTACTTGCAAATATATATCTCCGAGTCAAAAACACCCATCTTCTTAAAGAGCTTAACTATTATGCACACTGACAATGCAATTTTTATACCATAAGATTAGGATGACATATAACAACAAATAACTGTCTACCATAATCCTAATATGATAATTTAAAAATGCAGTAAAATCCTGCTATAATTTGTTGAATACGCTGATCATGTAAAAATCTATAGTGTCACTATATATCTGTGTTCGGACTAACAAAGAGCAGAAGCACAAGAGTCCAATAACAGCCCAATAGCAAGATATATTTGTAATATAGTATAGTTAAGTAGGACGGGCCTAAAGGATTGATCCGGCCCAATTGTAATAGTATAAAGATATGATATCCGCTGTAAATGACTTTTGGCACTTTGTACTCCTTTCTAGAAATAACAGATCTTCCCTTCTTCTTCAGAAGGTTCCAGATTCATACATTTTTCATGTTTTACTTGTTTCATTCTTCTAATCTACATGGTATCAGAGCGGGACACTGTTTATAGATCACGATCCTCTACTGAATTTGATTTTGCCCGTGTCATTTTTCACAGAGTAATCTGATCGACGCTTGGGTCTTCTTCTCCGGCGATTTGACGATTGCGTTCTTAGCATCAGAGATTTTGTTTTCTACTTATTCCGCTGCATATCGGGTGGTGATAGATCCACTTCTACCAAAATTTTCACGCGCGACTTTACATCTCCATCAACTGGTTTAGTTTCTGGCGAATCCCGGCAACAAATACGGTAAAACTGCCTTTGTCATAAATAGAATGAAGCATGTTTCAACAATTCGATACTTCATTATCCTGCATTAGTCAATCATTTGTGCGAATCAGTGATTGATAGTTGAGAAATTAGGATTTTATATCACTTTGTGAAACTAGGGTTCCGGAATTGGGATTTTTTGTGATATCTGCTTCGATTATATCATTTTTGTGAAATTAGGGTTCCGAAATTGGGAATTCTTTGGTGTATGTCTCGAAATCTGTCTGAACATACATAAACATGACGAATCAAGCTTACTCATCCAGTACTACCGAAATTTTATTCCATTCTCTATAGACACTTCCCACACATTCTACATTCATCCCTCAGATAGTCCAGGGACTCATTTTGTTTCAGCTCCTTTTGATGGGACTGGTTATGTGATATGGAGGAAGAGTCTGCTTGTTTCTTTGGAAAGGACCCAAGACCAGATGACAATTCTCTCTATTATCCATATTGGGAACGATGCAATTACATAGTGATAGCCTGGATAACAAACTCACTATCAGAGAAATTGCATCAAGTGTTATGAAATTTGACACAGCAAAAGAAATATGGGACCATATCAATGAGGGATTTGGTCAATCAAATAATTCTAGATATGTTCAGGTCCTCAAAGAAATCAGTGGTTTGAATCAAGGCTCCCTAGACATAGCTACATACTTCACAAGACTCAGAACACTTTGGGATGAACTGAGTGCAGCCTATGTAGGTCCAGTGTGTTCATGTGGAGCTCTTCCAACTCTATTAGAACAACAACAAGTTTATTAGTTCATCAGTGGACTGAATGAGTCCTTCTCCACTTGCAAAAGCAACATCCTTATGATGAATCCTCTCCCCTCACTTAGTAAAGCCTACTCTATGTTGCAACATGATGAGAGCCAAAGAGAATCTGGGCAATCTGGATCTTCGACTATGGGGTTTCTTGGGGAGTCAGCCTCATTTTATGCTAATTCCTCCAATAAGCCATACAATTCCAAACAATCTTCCAATAATAGAAATTATAATCAAAGAGGTAATTCTGGGAACAAGAAGTTTGAGAACTACACTCAAAAGGTGGATTTCAATAATAGAAGGTCTGAATAGAATTTCAACAGTAGAAAATCTTCTCAGAGGAATGATTTGTTTTGTCACTATTGCAAGAAAATCAACCATAAAATAGAAGATTGTCACAGACTTCATGGATACCCTGATCATTACAAATTGACCAACAAATCTGCTTCTTGTGTCCAACATGATACACCTCAGTCACCTTATCAGTCACTCCATAAAGGTCCATCTGTCTCGTAGAACAATTCAGACATTTCAACTCAATGTTTCGGTAAAGAGCAATATCAGCAAATTATGAAGATGATTCAACAGGCTCAAATTGGCTTTACTCACAGCTCCCATGGTTTTGCTGAAGAACATTCTTCCTTTGCCAATTTTGCAGGTTTGTCTAATCATGAATCTGCCAAATTTATTGACATTCATGCATGTGCTTTTTCACAGTTTGACTCCATTGTTTGGATATTAGACTCAGTTGCTACAAACCACATGACAACCAACAAACATTTTCTTCACAATATTCAACCATTACCTAAATCATTTATAGTCACCCTGCCCGATGGATATAAAGTTAAAGTAGTTTCTTTTGGTTCTCTAATTCTCAGGGAAGACATCACCTTAGAAAATGTGTGACTATTGTCCCATCTTTTCAATTAAACTTATTATCTATATTTCAACTCATTTCCCAACTGAATTGTTCTGCAATATTTACCAAATCTTCATGTTACAGGGCCCTTCTCTGAAGAGCCCACTGGAGATTGGTATTACTGCGAATGGTTTGTATCTGCTCCACCCTTCTGACAAGCACACTAGCTTGTCATCTACTGTTTCTGATACTTCTGTTTCTTGTAATAAAGTTGATACTTCTTGTGATAAAGTTGATGTTCATTGTAATATACCCATCAACCCTCAATCCAACTTCCTCATGTGTAATCAACTAGTTGTAAATAATGGAATGGACTTGTTTTGGCACTAAAGAATGGGACACATGCCCTTTCACAAATTGAAATCTATTTCTTGTCTAAATGGTCAGTTGTCTTCTAAACCCACATTTATATGTCGCATTTGTCCAATGGCCAGACAACAAAGACAACCTTTTCCTGTTAGTAAAAACCCAAACCAGTGCTCCTTTTGAGCTTGTCCATATAGACACTTGGGGTCTTACCATACAAAAACTTATAATAGATTTTGGTATTCTCTTACCCTAGTAGATGATTACAGTAGGGAAACTTGGACTCACCTAATGTCTTAAAAAAGCAATTCCTTATCCATTATAAAAGCCTTTACTCAAATGGTCAAAGTTCAATTTGGCACCTCTGTTAAAACTTTCAGGTCAGACAATGCTTTTGAGATAGGCAGCAGTGCTGCAGCCTCTTCTTTCTTTTCCAGTGAAGGTATTTTTCATCAGACCACTATTCCACACACCCCACAACAAAATGGAGTAGTTGAACGAAAACACAAACATCTTTTGGAGACCTCAAGGGCGTTACTTTTTCAGTCCAAATTACCTATGAAATACTGGGGGGATTGTATTATGACTGCTACTTATTTGATAAATAGAATCCCCTGTCAGTCCTAAAGAACATCTCCCTTTACCAGAAACTACATGATCACCCACCTCTTTGTCATCACCTTAAGTCCTTTGGTTGTTTATCTTTTGCTACTACTCCCAAAAATGGCAGAGACAAATTCCAGCCAAGGGCAGTTGCATTTGTATTCCTGGGGTACCCCACTGGTAAAAAGGGGTACAAACTACTCAACTTGTCCAATCATTCCATTTTATATTCTAGGGATGTTGTTTTTCATGAGCATTTGTTTCCTTATCATACTTCCTCAGCCACCATCTTTTCTCTAAATTCTGAATCTCCATTCTCAGACTCTCTGTCACGACCCAACCTAGGGCCGCGATGGATAACCGACACTAAGTGTCGATTATCGCTAAACCTATTAATTATCTATGAATTATAGAGATGAGCTGGCAACCTGGTTATGAATACATACATATTTACTGAAAACATAAAGTTTGGAAAGATGACAAGGCTATCACACGATAATATATATAACATACTGACTGCACCACACAGGGACATATCTACAGGCCTCTAAGAGTGCTGAACTGAATATACAAAGGACGGGATAAGGCCCCGCCATACCTACTCGACATCTGTACAACATACCAAAAGTAGTATACTCCGGAAGAGACGGAGTGACTCCAACAGCTGGTAGATAGCCTACTAACGTGGCTCAGGGTCTGCTCTCTCTGTACCTGCGCGGCATGAAACGCAGCGCCCCAGAAAAGGGCGTGAGTACGATATGTACCAAGTATGAAAGGCATGAGCATATAATATGTCATAGCTGAATGAAACTGTAAGCTGGAATATAAATATGTAAACATGAGCTGGAGCATAGCAATATAGCTGGAAATCTGAAGAACGTACTAAACATGATATGAATATAAGCTGAAGTCTAGCTGAATCTGAACCTGAAGACTGAGCTGAACTATACTGATAAATAATTGTAATATGACTGATAGCTGGTTACTAGAAACTGGAACTGATAACTGTCAACTGATACTGACGCTAAGAGCTAGCGGCCGATAACTGAGAACTGATAACTGGTACCGAGCTAAAACTGAACTGTTATCTGAACTGGTACCTGTCTGGTGTTATGGGCTATATCCCCCCAAATCAGGTAACTGAACATCTGAACTAGTACCTGTCTGGCGTTATGGGCTGTATCCCCCCAAATCAGGTAACTGAAAACCGAAACTAGCCTCATGTATAATCATGCAGTGCATATTGTGGCTATATACGCATATATAACAAACCTGGTGGGTGTTATGGGCTATATCCCCCCCCAGCCAGTAATATCTAGTCTCTCTGGTCAGAGTGTGTGAATGACACCCGGTCACACTAGGTGTTTCAACTCCCGCCTGAACCAGAGGGGCTGTATCCCCCAGACGGGTAGTATCACACGCGACCGGACTGTGTGTCCAATGTCCAGCCTCTATGGGGGACTCCAAATCACACATAACATGATCACAATATAAGCATAAGCATGTATGAGGCATAACACATGTGGCAACAATATATATGGACTCGAAGGAATGATAACAATACTCTGGATTGAATTATAGACACAACCTGAAACTTAGAATTTATCTAACTCTTTGACTTTTATAGAAATTTCGGCAGAGTTTCCTCTGAAACTGGAAGATCCGTAAAACAGAACCAACACTATACTATACACGGGAATGGATACCCGGATAAACTGATAACATAAACATGTTAAACGGATAACAAGATGAGAGTGGCGTAACAATTCCACGGATGTACAGAATTTCTAGACAGTACCAGCGTCCGGTATTGCATCATAGTTTTGAGGGTACAGATAAAAGTTATAGACCTCATGGTCTTCATGAAAGTTGTAGATATATGTATTAGGATTCTGGAGATTCTTAAATCATCTTAATATCAATTTTGTATAAGGAGTTATGATCAATATACTAACAACTGTCCAAAGTTCAAAACAATTTTTCAGATTTTGAAACGTTTTGCCTTTCTGATTTGGACGTCTTTCACCTTGGATTTTAGTACCAAATTAAGTATATAAAAGGTTTCCTTGGTACCATACAAGTTTCTCACCAGAAACACTAAGATTAGAACTAAGAAAAGCTTTAAAAGCTAAAAGATACATGTCTTGCCAAAAAAAAAAGGTTTAGTCTTACATACCTTTGATGTTTCTAGCTTCTAAACTTCGTTTCCTTTGAGTTACACACCTTCTAAAGCTTAAACAAGCTATAAAATAGAATTTAGATACTTTACTTAGCTATGAAGTAATTCTAAAACTCAAACTATAGACGAAATTGAAGGTAGCATAATGTTACCCTAATCGCGTAGAGCGTTTTGACGCAATCCGTCTTCCGTTTCGAGTCAAAATTGATGTGGTTTCTTCAAAATTAGAAAAAAAAGGATTCAACCCCAGAGAGGTCTGTTTATATCGTGGCTTTTCTGTAACATTTAGAGAAAATGAATAATTTCTCTTTTATAACAAAAATATTTCATTTCTAGCCCTCTTTTGCGCTTATGTCCCTTTTTCTAGTCTGACTTCTGATACTCATATCTTTTTATCCAGACATTGTATGAACAAACCGTCAAAAGTTTTGGAAACTACACTCCAAGACATTCAATTTGGTATATCATATGTCTCCAAAAGACCTCATATAACACACCGAATTAATTGCTGAAAAAGCTCCGTTAAAAGGCAAATCCTTAGTCGGTTTTTCCGCAACTTAAATCTGATTTTTCCCAACCTTTATATTCAACATATAAAGTCATATATGGTCCAATTATGAATTTAAGATCAGTTAAATCATTCTTAACATGTCATTAGAACGATATACCTGACTTTGGACATACGAGGTGGAACATTCTTCCCCCCTTAGGAACATTTGTCCTCAAATGTAAAATAAAGTATGTAAAAGCATTAAACAAGGATCTATTATATACCTGAAGTAGTGAAGAGATGTGGATACTTGTCTCTCATATCATTCTCAGCTTCCCAAGTTATTTCCTCTACGTTATTGCTTCGCCATAGCACTTTAACTGAAGGAATGTCTTTCGTCCTTAGTCGACGAATCTGCCTATCTAAAATTGCAATTGGCACCTCTTCATAAGTTAGTTGCTCTGTGATCTGTACATCATCTACTGGTACAACTCTAGAAAGATCTCCAACACACTTTCTGAGCATAGAAACATGGAATACTAGATGTACCTCCTGAAGGTCTACTGGAAGGTCTAACTCGTAGGCTACACGCCCAATTCGCCTGATAACCTGATATAGACCAATGAATCTAGGGCTAAGCTTCCCCTTCTTTCCAAATCTCATAACGCCTTTCATAGGTGATACTTTCAGGAATACCCAATCGCCAATCTGAAATTCTAAATCTCGACGTCGATTATCTGCATAGGACTTCTGTCTGCTCTGCGCTGCTAATAATCTTTCCCTGATCAACTTGACTTTATCAACGGCTTGTTGGATTAAATCTGGACCTATCAATTGAGACTCGCCAACCTCGAACCATCCTATAGGAGACCTGCATTTGCGCCCATACAAAGCTTCATATGGTGCCATCTGTATGCTGGAATGATAGCTATTATTATATACAAACTCTATCAATGGTAGATGATCACTCCAACTGCCTCTAAAATCTAATACGCAAGCTCTAAGCATATCTTCTAAGGTCTGAATGGTCCGCTCAGCCTGTCCGTCTGTCTGTGGGTGAAATGATGTACTCAGATTCACCTGTGTCCCTAAACCTGTCTGGAATGATTGCCAGAAATTTGCTGTAAACTGTGCACCCCTGTCTGAAATGATAGATACTGGAATACCATGTAGGCGCACTATCTCTCTGATATAAAGTCTAGCATAATCCTCCGCTGTATATGTAGTTCTAAAAGGCAAGAAATGAGCTGATTTAGTAAGCCTGTCAACTATAACCCAAATAGAGTCATACCTGCTCCGCGTACGGGCAAGCCTGTAATGAAGTCCATATTCACTGCTTCCCATTTCCATGATGGAATCTCGATTTCCTGTAACAAGCCACTAGGTTTTTGATGCTCGACCTTAACCTGCTGGCAGTTAGGACACTGAGCCACAAATTCTGCTATGTCACGCTTCATTCCGTCCCACCAGTACATCTGCTTAAGGTCATGATACATCTTAGTCGAACCTGGATGAATAGTGTACCTGGAATGGTGTGCCTCAGTCATAATCTGTCCACGTAAATCTGCAACGTCAGGAACACCAAGTCTATCTTTATACATGAGAACCCCATCACTAGTAACCCTGTATAGTGACTCCGGTTTTCTTCTGGCTATTTGTCTGTATTCAATTAAAACTGGATCCTCATACTGACGCTGTTTTACTTCTGTAACTAGGCAAGTAGTGGCTGTTTTCTGAACTGTAACTCCTGCGTCCCCTGAATCAATTAATCTGACTCCCATGTTGGCCAACTGGTGGAGTGCATGAGCTAACTCTCTTTTCTGTGGCTGTAAATAAGATAGACTACCCATAGACTTACGACTAAGGGCATCAGCAACAACATTCGCTTTACCCGGATGATAAAGAATGTCCACGTCGTAGTCCTTCAGCAACTCTAGCCACCGCCTCTGTCGTAGGTTTAGCTCCTTTTGCTTAAATATGTACTGGAGGCTCTTGTGGTCTGTATAAATATCAACATGAACTCCATACAAATAATGTCTCCAAATCTTCAATGCATGAATGACTGCTGAAAGCTCAAGATCATGGATGAGGTAGTTCTGATCGTGCTTTTTCAGCTGCCTAGAAGCATAAGCAATTACTCTTCCATGATGCATCAAACACAACGAAGACCAATTCGAGAAGCATCACAGTAAATGACATAGCCCTCAGATCCCTCTGGAAGTGTAAGTACTGGAGCTGTTATCAACCTGTTCTTTAGTTCTTGGAAGCTGTGCTCGCAAGAATCAGACCACTCAAATTTAGCTGATTTCTTTGTCAATTTGTTCAGTGGAGCTGCAATGGAGGAAAAACCCTCTATAAACTTTCTGTAATAACCTGCCAAACCCAGAAAACTACGTACTTCAGTTGGCGTCGTAGGTCTGGGCCAATTCTTCATAGCCTCAATCTTCTGGCCATCTACTTTAATTCCTTCTGCTGAAACTATATGGCCAAGAAATGCCACTGAATCTAACCAGAATTCACACTTTGAGAACTTAGCAAATAATTGTTGGTCCCGAAGAGTACCCAATACCATGCGCAGGTGCTCCGCATGCTCTGATTTAGACTTTGAATAGATGAGAATATCATCAATAAATATAATCACAAATAAATCTAGATAAGGCCTAAATACGCTGTTCATCAGATCCATAAACACTGAAGGGGCATTAGTGAGTCCAAACGACATCACTAAAAACTCATAATGGCCATACCTAGTCCTGAATGCAGTCTTAGGTATATCAGATTTTCTAACTCTAACCTGATGGTAGCCTGATCGCAAATCTATATTCGAGAAGCACTTGGCACCCTAGAGTTGGTCGAACAAGTCATCAATCCTAGGCAGAGGGCATTTATTCTTAATAATGACTTTATTCAGCTGTCTGTAATCTATGCACATGCGTAGAGAGCCATCTTTCTTTTTTTACAAATAGCATCGAGGCTCCCCACGGGGAAATGCTGGGTCTGATGAGGCCTTTATCTAACAAATCCTTCAATTGCTCCTTAAATTCTTTCTGTTATACAGGTGCCATCCTGAAGAACATGCCCCTGATGGCGTGCTGATGCTGAGCAAGCAACTGGTGATCTAGCTGGCTGGGCTGTACAACTGCCACCCTTAGGCGTGCAACCTTTCATGAAATAGCTGCCTCGCGACAAATATAACAAGTATCAACTCCTAACTGACATGAACCCAAGTGGCGTCTACCACAATCCGAACATCTGGGATATGTCTGACTGGCCGGTATAAAAGTACCACGACACTTTAATCTTGAAGTCAGTGATGTGTGACTAGATCTGGACTGAGGAGGTCTATCAGATCTAAAGCCACGAGACTGTGTAGGTATACTAGCTGGTGGTTGTCTAACACTCTGCTATCTACTCGCTCCAGACGTCTCTCCAAACGAACCAGAAAATCTGCCCCTCTTGTCTAGCACTTTATCCCTGTCGGCTCTCTATTTATGCTTCCTCTCCTCAAGTAACAAAGCAAATGCCTGAATGTTATGTTCATACATGACTGCATAACAACTGTCATACGCTCGTTCACTAGGTGTGGAGCTAGTCCCACTATATACCTGTGAATTCTATCCTCCATACTCACTACCACCGTAGGGGAAAACCATGCTAAAGAACTTAAGCAATAATTATACTCTTCTACACTCAAACTTCCCTGTCTCAAGGTCAGGAACTGATTAGCACGGGCTCCCTATGTCTCTATAGGCATATACTGATAAAGGAAGGTATCTGAGAATTCCTTCCAAGTCGTGGGAGTAGCATCAGGCCGTCTAGATAGCTCCCATGTCTGGCATCACCCTGCTGCTAGGTTATGCAATCTGAATGCAGCCAACTCTACTAACTCTGTGTCTGACACGTGCATAACCCTCAACACTCTAGCTATCCTCAATAGAAAATCCTGAGGGTCTTCTCCTGTACGGGATCCGGTAAAGACTGTAGGCTCTAGCCTGATAAAATCATTGATCCTAGATCCAACATCTCCCTGGGCATCTGCACTGTGTTGTCTAGTCTGAGCAACTACAACACTAGTCGATAATCTGATGGCATCCCTCATTTCCTGCCCCTGACTATCAGGCTAAGAAGGTGGAGGTATAGTAGCTGCAGTACCTCTAATATTACCCTGAACTGATAGGATCTGTGAGGCCTCGGATGGAGCCTCAGGTCTGGACTCCTCACTCTCATCCACCTTAGGTGGCACTCTACTAATACCCTGGCCGGCAATAACCTTGCCCGTCTGGGCAGCTGTCAGTTTCTTTGGCGGCATCGCTGTATTCAAAACATTACGGTTAGAAGGGTGAATTCTAAAATTATAGCCCTATCGCACGATCTAGAGAAAAAAGAAAAACAACTGTCCTAAAGTGCCTTGTAGCCTCCTGTTCAAAAGTATGGCGCGCAACATACTCCTAAACAAGACTCTACTAGACACGGCCTGTAGACACCCTAGGACTGAACTGCTCTGATACCACTTTTGTCACGACCCAACCTAGGGCCGCGACGGATAACCGACACTAAGTGTCGATTATCGCTAAACCTATTAATTATCTATGAATTATAGAGATGAGCTGGCAACCTGGTTATGAATACATACATATTTACTGAAAACATAAAGTTTGGAAAGATGACAAGGCTATCACACGATAATATATATAACATACTGACTGCACCACACAGGGACATATCTACAGGCCTCTAAGAGTGCTGAACTGAATATACAAAGGACGGGATAAGGCCCCGCCATACCTACTCGACATCTGTACAACATACCAAAAGTAGTATACTCCGGAAGAGACGGAGTGACTCCAACAGCTGGTAGATAGCCTACTAACGTGGCTCAGGGTCTGCTCTCTCTGTACCTGCGCGGCATGAAACGCAGCGCCCCAGAAAAGGGCGTGAGTACGATATGTACCAAGTATGTAAGGCATGAGCATATAATATGTCATAGCTGAATGAAACTGTAGGCTGGAATATAAATATGTAAACATGAGCTGGAGCATAGCAATATAGCTGGAAATCTGAAGAACGTACTAAACATGATATGAATATAAGCTGAAGTCTAGCTGAATCTGAACCTGAAGACTGAGCTGAACTATACTGATAAATAATTGTAATATGACTGATAGCTGGTTACTAGAAACTGGAACTGATAACTGTCCACTGATACTGACGCTAAGAGCTGGTGGCCGATAACTGAGAACTGATAACTGGTACCGAGCTAAAACTGAACTGTTATCTGAACTGGTACCTGTCTGGTGTTATGGGCTATATCCCCCCAAATCAGGTAACTGAACATCTGAACTAGTACCTGTCTGGCGTTATGGGCTGTATCCCCCTAAATCAGGTAACTGAAAACCGAAACTAGCCTCATGTATAATCATGCAGTGCATATTGTGGCTATATACGCATATATAACAAACCTGGTGGGTGTTATGGGCTATATCCCCCCCCAGCCAGTAATATCTAGTCTCTCTGGTCAGAGTGTGTGAATGACACCCGGTCACACTAGGTGTTTCAACTCCCGCCTGAACCAGAGGGGCTGTATCCCCCAGACGGGTAGTATCACACGCGACCGGACTGTGTGTCCAATGTCCAGCCTCTATGGGGGACTCCAAATCACACATAACATGATCACAATATAAGCATAAGCATGTATGAGGCATAACACATGTGGCAACAATATATATGGACTCGAAGGAATGATAAGAATACTCTGGATTGAATTATAGACACAACCTGAAACTTAGAATTTATCTAACTCTTTGACTTTTATAGAAATTTCGGCAGAGTTTCCTCTGAAACTGGATGATCCGTAAAACAGAACCAACACTATAATATACACGGGAATGGATACCCGGATAAACTGATAACATAAACATGTTAAACGGATAACAAGATGAGAGTGGCGTAACAATTCCACGGATGTACAGAATTTCTAGACAGTACCAGCGTCCGGTATTGCATCATAGTTTTGAGGGTACAGATAAAAGTTATAGACCTCATGGTCTTCATGAAAGTTGTAGATATATGTATTAGGATTCTGGAGATTCTTAAATCATCTTAATATCAATTTTGTATAAGGAGTTATGATCAATATACTAACAACTGTCCAAAGTTCAAAACAATTTTCCAGATTTTGAAACGTTTTGCCTTTCTGATTTGGACGTCTTTCACCTTGGATTTTAGTACCAAATTAAGTATATACAAGGTTTCCTTGGTACCATACAAGTTTCTCACCAGAAACACTAAGATTAGAACTAAGAAAAGCTTTAAAAGCTAAAAGATACATGTCTTGCCAAAAAAAAAAGGTTTAGTCTTACATACCTTTGATGTTTCTAGCTTCTAAACTTCGTTTCCTTTGAATTCCACACCTTCTAAAGCTTAAACAAGCTATAAAATAGAATTTAGATACTTTACTTAGCTATGAAGTAATTCTAAAACTCAAACTATAGATGAAATTGAAGGTAGCATAATGTTACCCTAATCGCGTAGAGCGTTTTGACGCAATCCGTCTTCCGTTTCGAGTCAAAATTGATGTGGTTTCTTCAAAATTAGAAAAAAAAAAGGATTCAAATCCAGAGAGGTCTGTTTATATCGTGGCTTTTCTGTAACATTTAGAGAAAATGAATAATTTCTCTTTTATAACAAAAATATTTCATTTCTAGCCCTCTTTTGCGCTTATGTCCCTTTTTCTAGTCTGACTTCTGATACTCATATCTTTTTATCCAGACATTGTATGAACAAACCGTTAAAAGTTTTGGAAACTACACTCCAAGACCTTCAATTTGGTATATCATATGTCTCCAAAAGACCTCATATAACACACCGAATTAATTGCTGAAAAAGCTCCGTTAAAAGGCAAATCCTTAGTCGGTTTTTCCGCAACTTAAATCTGATTTTTCCCAACCTTTATATTCAACATATAAAGTCATATATGGTCCAGTTATGAATTTAAGATCACTTAAATCATTCTTAATATGTCATTAGAATGATATACCTGACTTTGGACATACGAGGTGTAACACTCTCCAACTTTCAACAATACATCTACTTTCCCCCACAGCTCCTACCTCACCAATTCCCACTTCTCATCCACCTTCTCCACTTCAGACCCACTCTCCAACATTACCTCAACCTCACTGCCCTCCAACATTACCTCAGAGACATTCCACCAGGGTTTCCAATCCTCCTGCTTACCTCAATGATTTTGCTGTTCCACTGTGCAATCTGCTGGGTCTAACAATGCCAAACTTTCTACTGTTGACTTGCATTTGCATGAACCTCAATTTTTTTATCAAGCAGCTTCCAACCCTGCTTGGGAACAGGCAATGTTAAAGGAGTTTCAAGCTCTTGAAGCTAATCACACATGGGAAATAGTTCCCCTTCCTCCTGGGAGGAAACCCATCCCTTGTAAGTGGGTTTACAAAATCAAACAGAAATCAGATGGCAGCATTAAGGTATAAAACTAGATTGATAATTAGAGGTGACACTCAAAGGGAGCGCACTGATTATGCTGATACCTTCTCACCTGTCATCAAATTAACTACTATTAAATGCCTTCTTACTCTTGTTGTTAAACAAAAATGGACTATTTTTTAACTTGATGTCAACAATTCTTTTTTACATGGTGATCTCTATGAGGAGGTTTACATGAAGACTCCCCCTGGATTGTCTGTTACTTCTTCTTCTCCCACTCCAGCTCCATTGGTTTGTAAGCTTCAAAAGTTCCTTTATGGCCTTAAACAAGCCTCCAGACAATGGTTTTCTAAGTTGTCTGAGACTTTGATTTCTAGAGGCTACATACCAGGTAAGAATGACTACTCCTTGTTTACTAAATATTCCGCTGGATCCCTTATTCTTGTAGCTGTTTATGGATGACATCTTGTTAGCTGGTGATAATATAGCTGAAATGCAATCATTAAAAGCTCACCTCCATGACCAGTTCAGAATTAAAGACGTTGGTTCCATTCACTATTTTTTGGGTTTCGAAGTTTCTTCACATCCTGAGGGATACATTGTTAGTCAACACAAATACACTTCAGATTTACTCCAAGAGTTTCACTGCTCCAACTTCTCCTGTTGTGACTCCTCTTGATCCTTCAGTTAAGTTCACTTATGAGATGGGCCAACCTCCTGTTGATCCCAGCAAGTATAGACGACTCATTGGTAAGTTGAATGTTTTACAACACACCAGACCTAACATTTCTTTTGTTGTTCAACACTTAAGTCAGTTTCTGCAAGCACCTCAAATAACTCATATGCTGGCTGGTTTTCATGTGTTGAGGTATCTTATGAATGCCCCTGCTCAGGGTATTTTACTATCTGTAGCTCCTGATTTGTCTCTCATTGGGTTCTCTGATTCTGATTGGGCTGCATGTCCCATGACAAGGAAGTCAGTCACCGGGTATTATATCACTCTTGAAGGCAGCCCTACCTCCTGGAAAAGTAAAAAACAGCCCACTTTATCACTGTCCTCTGCTGAGGCACAATATAGGGCCCTGTGGAAGACCGTGGCTGAAATTTCTTGGTTGCTTCGACTGTTGACTGATACGGGTCTTCATATTGTTGCTCTTGTTCCCATATTCTGTGATAGTCAGGTTGCGCTTCAAATTGCTCAAAATCCAGTCTTTCATGAGCGCACAAAAGCACATCGAGATCAATTTTCATTATGTTCGAGATTGCTTCATATCTGGTTTAATTTCTCATCATTACATTTCCAGTAGTGAACAGCCTGCTGACATTTTGACTAAAGCCCTTCCTGGTGGGACTCATCATTACATCTTGTCCAAGCTTGGTGTGTTGTCACCCTCCAGCTTGAGGGACATAAGCACAAGAGTCCAATAACAGCCCAATAGCAAGATACATTTGTAATATGTCTAGTTAAGTAGGACTCGTCCAAAGGGCTGACCCGGCCCAATTGTAATAGTATAAATAAGATAGGATATCCCTTGTAAATGACTTTTGGCACTTTGTATTCCTTTCTAGAAATAACAGATCTTCCCTTCTTCTTCATAAGGTTCTAGATTTATACATTTTTCACGTTTTACTTGTTTGATTCTTCTAATTCTACAACATGTGCTAGTAGTTTCACCGACACAAAAGTCTAGCAAAGGCCTAATTTCAAAAGCCAAGGCATACCAGCAAAAGATAAGAGTTATCAAGCACATCAAGATGATGCATTCAGCCAAAAAAAAAAAAAAAAAAAAAAAAAAAGCTTCAAAGTACACAAGTTTTCATGAATAATATGAGGGAGGAGATTAGAAACAAATTAAAGTTTTGAATGATGAGATGTGGTCTTATCAAAGGCTATTATTTTAAATAGAGGAGTTGTGAGATCATACTTCTTGAATTTACGTGATTGATTAAATAAAAGCTTTATAAGTAATTTTGAAAGCGCCCTTGTAGTACACATTAATTTCTTTAGGTAACCAGCCCCTTTGGCTGCACAAGTGCCTAATTAAGTAACAACTACTATTATAGATTATTAGAAGAGTAAGCAACATGCTGAATAATAATAGACTTTTTATGCTAATTGACATACTAAATCACTTAATTACAGAAAATACCGATACTTTTAAATAATTACCCTAAATACCAATACTTTTCACATTTTATAAAATATACAATTTTTTCATTTCCTTTCTTCCCTCTCTACCTAAAATCCTAACTTCTCCCTCTCTCTTTCTCTCCTCTCCTCCACCCACCCACCCACCCCACCCTCTAGCCGTTCCCCACCCCCTCGCCGGTTGCCGCCGCTGCGTTGCTCCACCGCGGCGAACTGGAGCAGATCTGCTCTTCTCTTTTCCAATCTTCTCCTCTTTCTTTTTTTTTTTTTCATTTTGTATGTGTATATGTGTGTATTTTTATGTATACATATGTATTTTGTAAATACAAATTAAGATCTGCTTCTTCTTCTTCTTCTTTTTTTTGCATTTGAATATACACATTCAAATACAAATGTATGTATCTGTATGTTCATGTATATACATGTAATATTTTTCAGCACACAAGTGTATGTACGTGTATATCACTGTATGAATGTGTATATCTGAGCATCTATTTATATTTATTATATGTATTTTTGTGTGTATGTCAAGTAATAAATGTCACACACATAAATTTGTATGTTTCGTTTGTAGATCTGTAGATTCGTGTATGTATGTGTGTTTAGTGTATGTATAACACAATTTTTTTGTGTATTTACATATAGTTTTGTCTATATGTATTTTCCAACTTTAATTTCAAAAAAAAAAAAATCAATATTTATATGTGTATTTATGTGTATTTCATTTTTTAGAATTAAAAACACAAAATAATAATAATAATAATTCGGTGGTGGATGGCGGCGGCATGCGGCAGCCGGCGGTGACTGCCTGGGGTGGTAGCAGTGGGGGGGGGAGGGCAGTAGGAAGAAGGAGGAACCCTAATTTGTTAGTTTTGTTGATTTTGTATATAATGTGTAAAAAAATATTGGTATTTTTTGTGAAGTGGAATAATGTTGGTATTTTTTGTAATTTTGGTGTTAGGGTTGTATATATTTATAAATAGCCCATAATAATATATATAGAAGCAAATTAGTATATGTTTAACTTACTATATTACAATTCTAGAGTTATTTTTAAAATGGTCACCAAACTTATGCAAATTATCTAGAAAAGTCACTTTACTTTGATTCTGAACAAAAATATCAGCCAACTTATCCAAAATATTTTTAAATTTTTTTCATAAAAGTGGACCCAACGACTATTTTAAATTAAAAAAAAACCTAAATTATTTATTTATGAGAAATTCACATACCAACCAACTTAAAATCCAACCCAACACCCAAAACGAGTCTCTTTAAAAGGCAAGTATGGGCTTTTTGCTCCTTGACCTCCCCCAAGTCTTCAATTAAAAAAATAACCTCCAAATTTTAAAAATTGGCTAGATGACCTCCTCTTTTTAAATCGGGATTAGGACTTAATTACACAAAAAAAAAAAAAAAATGCTACACGCCCCAACCCCCCATATTCCAAATATTACACTTTGGCTCATTACCAAAAAAGGAAAATCCCCCCCCCCTTCCTCCAAAATTTGCCGCCCTATTTCCCTCCCCCTCCTCTCGTTCTAGCAGTCTCCATTGCCCTCTTCTTCAGCTGAACCTCGTTCCAGGGCCCAAATCCAACCATTTTGTTCCATAGCTATCAGAAATCCAATTACCATCTTCAGTTTGCTCTCATTTCTTGTGTTATGATTGTGGGAAGTTTTTTAAAATTTCAATTTTAAAAGGTTCTAATCTGTCTATCGTGGTGGGTGCAATTACTTCGAATTGAGTTGATATCAACTTCATCGTGCTATACGAAGTATACAAAATTAAATTTTGCACATGATTAAATTATCCAGTTCTCCGAGGAATATTTTAATGGAATACACAAAGAATGATCCCCCAGCGCCCACAAGCAGCACATGATAACCAAATTGCGTCACAAAATCAGGTAAAATCTAAATTTTATTGGGTAATTTAGCCCGTTCTGTAAAAATATAAAATTATTGTTGTGTTAATTAGTTTTTCATTGTTGTTTCCTTTTCAATTATATAAAAACACTATAAAGACATAAATATACATTTTCATCCTTTATTAAATATTCTAATTTGTCAAATCTAGTAATTTTGTGCTAAAATGAGGAGAATTTATAGTTTGGATTTTTTAACAGATGGTTGGCTTTTAAAGACCCATTTTAGATGTCGGGTAGTATGTGAGTCTCTCATAAATAAATAAGCTGGTGTATTTGTTTTACTTTAAAATAGTTATTGGCTCCAATTTTAATAAATAGAACTAAAATAAAATGTCACTTTGGGATATGTTTTGTTGAGCTTTAAAGCAAAACTTGGGAGGTTGACTTTCAAAGTCACTTTGGATAAGTTGTGTGAAATTTTTGTCCCAATCCAAAGGAAAGTGATTTTTTTAGATAATTTGTATTAATTCAGTAACAATTTTAGAAATTAACTATATAATTCTATTCTATCCGTGAAAAGATTAGTGTCAGTTAATTTGCAATGGATGATGAAAGAGTTTTTTGTGTAAAGAAATTGACATGATAGCCAATTTTTGTTCTAACAATGCATTGGACAATGCGGTAAAATGAAAATTTTAAGGTCAAATTCTAATTTAGAGTTGCTTATGCATCTCGAGCTATAGTAAAAACATGTTTATTTAAAACGTAACACTGAATTCAACAAAAGATGCTTCAAATAACAATCCACACAACTATTTTAATTTAAATAACAATTCAATACAATCCACATGGATAACAACCATCCAAATATAGTGGTCTGGAGGCTTCTTTATTTTCATAAAAGCAATCAACAATGATTGTGAACTCTATTGACGCCAAAGTTTAAATACCACAATAGCTTTCGATAGTGGCAGGAGTACCTTGACGTAACATTGACACGATATGCTCCCCATATTTCAAACCTTCAAAGGGTTTATAAAGCAAAGGGTGATCTTCATCCACAAGTTCCTCCGGCACTTTTATAATATACCCTTCTTTGGGAAATGTGGCAAATTCGATGGTATACCTCTCTTTGTTTCCCGTAAGCACTCGATGATATGGAGCAGGCAGCCTACCATTTGTAAGTACCTGCAAAGTATATAATTAAGTCTCCATTTAGTTGTTTCAAACTGATCCCGTCAATTAGGAATTGGTATATATTGAGAAGAATGGGTGCATGCACTAAATTGTACTAATATAAACATAATTCTGACTTAATAAAAATTTTTGTAAAGAAACAATGATTTTTGAATCACGTGGTGTAAAATGAGCCATAGAAATCAGTATAACTATAAATCATCTCATTAGAGATAAAATAAAATGTTTACTATATTAAATTAGTTTTAAATTTAAAAACATGCAATTCTTTTTTGAATGTACTAATAATAAAGTAATTGAAGGATCTATCTCGGAACAAATGAAAAATATAGAATCAGGGGCAGACTTACTCATAGGTTACCAGTGTTATCTGACACTACTGGATTAATTTTTTTTATTAAATATGATTATATAATAATAAGAAAAAACAGAAAATCTCCTAAAAAAATAAAAAATGTCATCATTGAAACAAAAGTAATAATAGGTGAGCTGGTTCAAGCACATATGGTTCAACTTTGTAGTCCAACATTTGAATCCCACCAGTGGTATCCTATTATCCTGCATATGCCACTGATATAGAAGTATATGTATAGTAAGTCGGAATCTAATGACTCAAAGAAAGCCACAACAGCTAGTTGTTCCAAAGCCAATCCTTAATATTGTATATCCACTAACAGCTAGTTAGTCCCAAAGCCAATCCCACGATTGAATTCTTTATATTTAAGTCGAGAATGTCTCTCCTTATTTTGCGCCAATGTATGATTTGCCTAGAGTTTACTTCCTAGACCTCGGCCCCCGTCGAGATGAATATCTTATCTACTTACGCTACATTTATTTTTTTTCATCTGTTTTTAAAATTATTTTTCTTGATCCGAACTTTTATTGGAAACAACTTTTTCACTTCATTCGATGTAGGGTAAGATCTACATACATATCACCTTTCCCAGATCCCACTTGTAAAATTATACTAGTATATTGTTGGTGTACTTTGTAGGCTACATAAAAATTTAGAAATAACTTTTGAGCACAGAGGAGGAAAAATAACCATACAGCAACTGATAAAAATGAAAGGTAGGATGACACTTACTTTCAAACAGTCATTAACAAAGAAGATGTATGAATTAGGGGATGAGTATTCAACTGAAAGCCATTGGCCATTTTTATTCATGTATTGCAGACCACTAACTTGATGCTGGCTTACAATGGTTGAGATGTTTATATCAGTATGAGGTGGTTGTCCGAACTTTGTCTCCCCAGCTTTAGGCACTGAGCACTTCAAGAAGCCAAGTCCACAGCCTGTAGATTTAGTTAACTCATCCAAGTATTTTTCTATGCCCAATTTCTCAAAAATCATTTTTCTCACCATCTCATCAAGTTCTGATACTCTCTTGGCGTAGGAATGCACCAAATCACTGCCAAAATTATCAAACCCGTAGACAATAAGTCAAGAAGTGGACATAATTCAAAACCTATATGTTAATTTCTTCTTTTTGGTGTTAACGTTGTTCAAAGGCCTAGTGAAAAAAATTTAACCAAGTAATGAAAATGGGGTGTTGAGTTGAATTTCAACTAATTAGGAGGAGACGATCTATGCCCACTTACAATTTGAAAGGAATAAAACAACAATACTACGAAGCTATCCAGAGTTATATTTATAAATCTTCTGTATTATGCACTTTTGCGAATCTCCTTTTAAAAAGTCGTTTAACTAAATTCATATTTTTAATAGACTAGAAAACAAAATTTATAATGAGATTCATGGACTCATCGATGAGAAGTTTAAATACTTTCACTTAGTTAATAGTAATATTAGTAGCCCGTGTTACCGGGGGCGGATCCAAGATTCTAAGGCTATGGATGCCACTATTTGTATCTACTCTTAACTACAAAGGTCAGGTCGGGTCGGGTCCTGGTCCGGTCCATAAGATTGTTGTTACTTCGAGGTTTTTTAAGTATTTTTTCTCAATAAAAGAATAAGTTCAGTTTAATTTAATTTTTTCACACTTGTTTAAAATTCTATTTGATATAAGAACATAAACATTGCTATATAATTCAAAGACACCGCAATTTCAAAAATTTTATTTAAAAATAGCTTAACTATTATAATATTTTGTTTGACTAGATCATCTTAAATGTCATGTTTTATGGTAATTCCTGACATAACAAAAAATTTAAATTTTTAATCTATGAGAATTAACTTAAAATATCTATTAGTAAAAACAATTAATTTTTTAATACTTAGTAGAATATATTGCTTAAATTATTCACCAATGTGTATAAATTAAGGTGTATCATCAAAAGGATAAACTAAATACTATTTCAAATCACTTAGAATCTTTTACCATAAATATTTATGAAATAAAAAATAATGGTAGAAACAACTTAAAAAAGAAAATAATAACAAAAAGAAAAAGAAAAGAAGAAAACGAAGAGAAAAGGAGAGAATAGAAATAAAAGGCAAAGAAAAAAAGGGAAAAGAAATGAAAGGAAAGAGAAGCCTGCGTCAAACCCCCACCACTGGGACAAAACATGCGCCTTGGATCAGTGGCACCAAAGCACAGTTATGTATTGTAGGTGCCAGACTTAATATATAGACTATTTTGCTGATAAATACACGTATATATACAAAGTTCTGCCGAAGTTTGCGGGTGCCACGGCACCCGGTCCACCCCACATAAATCCACCCCTGCGTGTTACTAGTTTTTATAGTTACTAGTAGTAATATTAGACAGGGCATAGAATACATTTATTTGAAGTTAATAACTTTAGCACAAACTCTCTCTCTCTATTAGCAATAACTTAATACTCCCTCTGTTTAAGTTTACTTGTCCAAATTCAACTTTGCACTACAACCAAGACAAAATAAGAAAAATTAAACTTGACAAATCTATCCTTATTTATTATACTTTGTTGTAGTTTCCAATTAATTGGAAAAGGATTTTGAAAAATTTGACCATTTAATGTCAAAGGAAATTAGGAAGAACATAGCTAATTTTATCTTGAATTGCTAAATGAGGCGAATGAACATTCATCTGTTAGAGAAAGTGAACAAACACTCAATATATTTATTACTAAATTGCTTAATTACGATATGAACTCACCAAATAGCTAATCAAATTCTGTGTTTAAGCATTACAAGTGAAAAGTTTATTTTCTTCCAGTTTCACTTTATCTCTGGCAGTAGATGAGAGACAGTACTAAAATTTTATTTGACAAGTAAGTTTATTTTCTTCTTTGTCAATTCCTGTGATTATTCAGCACACTTTGTTTCACCCATTGTTTATGCAAATTCGGTTAAGAACCACTGCTTTTTTTTTAAAAAAAAAAAAGCTAAAATATTTATCTTGGATGGTATTTGATCTTTCATAAAATACAACATCAGACTATCAACATCTCACCCGCAGTTATCTTGTTTCATTTCTTAATCGACTTAGAATTTGCACAAATACAAATGAGGTAAGCGGAATGTCTTTCGAATAAAATTTTATTTGACTATAATTTTGCTAGTGAATTTTAAAACTTCTTTTCGTGTTATTTTGGTCTACTTTATATATATATGTACTTGTGTTTTAGAGTAAGTTCATTAATATTTAGGAATACTGCAAGCGGAATAGTTGCAATATTTAAGATAGATCTTAATACATTTATTATTGTATTTTTTAAATAATTTACAACTTTGATGAAACTCTAATCCTTGGTCAATTTTAGCCGTTCAAAAATCACTGTGCACCATTATTTTCATTTTTCCAAAGAATGAAATGTAAGTTATTATTAAGACGAAATAGAATAGTGATCTCCTCATGTTTCTTTGATAATTTCATGAAATTTAAGATATCAATTGTACAATTCAGTTACAAATTTTTTAAACAACAATCACTTCATATATATATATATATATATATATATATCCACTTCAAATTGATAAATGGCAATTACCAAGCTTTAGAAGATTTCACAAAGCTGGATTTATATATGAAATACACCCGGATCATGGGTGCTTCCAGTTTAAAATATATATATATACACACACACACACTTGTAGTTGTGTGTTTGTTGAAAAATGTACTAATTATAAATAATAAATTTTGATATAACTCAATAAATCAAATGAGTTGTGGTAAAATTTTGAACTTAAACATAAATTTCATATTTTGCATCGCTTACAACAATAGATAACATAATAAATATTTTTGGGCATAAAGTTACGTACCAAAATTCTTGTTCTTCATGATCAGGCCAAATGATCTTGGAAAAGCTTTCAATCGCACCAGGAGTGACGACATGGCCAATTTGCAGTGTCTCTAAATGTGGAAGTAGAGGGTCAGTTATTTTTATATCCAAAGGAAGGGTGAAAACTTCTTTTATTAACTTTTCAAACAGTCTCTCTGTTGGTAATCCATCAAGTATAGCCTCAAAGCTACCATATTCTTCTAAAGCTTTGTACATTTCATCTCTCACTGAAATCCATTCATCACTCCCTGGTTTCAATTCATCTTGCTTCTTAAAAGTTATTGTTGGAAGCTTCATAACTTCATAACCCATCTTTCCTCTTACTTTTAATTTCTTTAATTTGTTGTGTAATAATTCATTCTGGAGTACTGGCATGGATATATAGATACCATTAGTATGCAAAGTATGACTAATTGTAAATTAAAAAAGTCTGTTAGTCAGTCAAAGGGCGCGGAAGACTAGTAGACTGTACAATTTAAAAGGCTAATAACATGTGTGCATAATAACAATTTAAAAGGCTGAGATTGCTATTGGTATCACTCCAATTTTGCTTCATAAATTAAACACTTTCCCCAATTATAAAAAATAGGCATATTGATCCACCTACTTTGTGTAAGGTTTATTATGCTTTTACTATTTTCAATTTCATTTACTATTTTACAGTTTTGTACTTGCCAATGCTTATATGTTTGCATTGTATGTGATATTTATTTTTTTCATCGAACTTATTTAACTCTAATGTAATTAAGTTATATATTATTATAAATTATAAAAATTTTTTTTAAAAAAAAAATATATATATATATATATATTTAGAGAGAGAGAGAGAGAGAGAATTTTCAGAGCAAGAACTGTGGGTTTACATCATAGAGTAACAAAACCATACGTTATAAAATTTTAAAAATATCTGGTGGAATCAAACAACTGGCACCACATATCGTAGTACGCCTGGCGCATATTAAAAAAATATTCCTTACTAGAACTCTTTTCATTTGCAGATTTAACTTGAAACTTTTGATTAAGTGTGTATGGTCACATCGGTCCCACCATAATATCCTTTTAAAATATAACACTACTTTGAACTGTAGTTGGATCATAATTGAGTTAGTAGTACTCCTGGCGTTCCACCAATATAAAATATGTCATAATTTGCCTTTAATAATATGTATTAACGTTGCATGCACAGACTAGCATGTGCCGCAGCACACCACTCAACAACTGAAGTTTGGAAAAATATAATTCATTAAGGTAATACATGTTGTTTAAACAAATAAAAGAACCAGATCATTGCAGCAGTCAAATATTTTACTGAAGATTCGATATTTATTTTCTCTACAAAGAAATCTTTTAAAAATGATCACGCAAATCTTTTAAAAATGATCACGCGGTCAGCGACCTTATTCTATTTTTGTTCATAGTCTATTAAAGAACAATCTAAAAATGGAGTAATTAAATTGATCGGCTTAATTTAACAAATAGATTTAAAAAAGGGAGATTTACAAATATATACAATCCTAACACCAAAATTACAAAAAATACCAACACTATTTCATTTTACAAAAAATACCAATATTTTTTTACACATTATATACAAAAGTCAACAAAACTAATAAATTAGGGTTCCTCCTTCTTCCTACTACCCCCTGCTACCACCCCAGGCGGCAGCGCCGCCTAGTCACCGCCGGCTGCCGCCATCCACCACTGGTTTTTTTTTTTTTTTTTTTTGTATTTTTGAATCTAAAAAATGAAATACACATAAATACACATATAAACATTGATTTTTTTTTGAAATTAAAGTTGGAAAATACATATAAATAAAAATACATGTAAATACATAAAAAGAAAATTATGTTATACATACACTAAACACATACATACATACACGAATCTACAGATCTACAAACGAAACATACAAATTTATGTGTGTGATATTTATTACTTGACATACACACAAAAATACATACAAAAAATACAAATAGATGCTCGGATATACACGTTCATACAGTGATATACACGTACATACACTTGTGTGCCGAAAATTATTACATGTATATACACGAACATACAGATACATACACTTGCAGATCTGAATTTGAATGTGTATATTCAAATGCAAAAAAGAAGAAGGAGAAGCAGATCTGAACTTGTATTAACAAAATACATATGTATACATAAAAATACACACATATACACGTACAAAATTAAAAAAAAAAAAAAAAAAAAAAAAAAAAGAGGAGAAGATCGGAAAAGAGAGGAGCAAATCTACTCCACCGCGACGACGACCGGCGAAGGGGGTGGGGAACGGCGGGAGGGTGGGGTGGGTGGGTGGGTGGAGGAGAGGAGAGAAAGAGAGAAGGAGAAGTTAGGGTTTTGGGTAGAGAGGGAAGAAAGGAAATGAAAAATCGTATATTTTGTAAAATGTGAAAAAGTATTGGTATGTAGGGTAATTATTTAAAAATATCGGCATTTTCTGTAATTAAGTGGTTTAGTATGTCAATTAGCGTAAAAATGTCTTAAAAAAAGGATGGAAGAGTTGAGCACTTTAAAAGTGATTTTTAAAAATTGAACACTTTTGTAATTACAAAAATAACACCGCAACTTAATGTAGCTGTAATTATAAAAAATATCATTACTCCCTACGAAATAGAAACAATGTTAATTCGTCTATGTTTATGCATATATTGAACCAAAATTCTATCCGTTTTATGAAGAAATAAGGCCAAGTTGGTCTCGCTTCACACATCTACAAAAAAAGAACTTCAAGTACTTATATTTTAAAATAACGACAGTGCAGTCGTACTTATTCATAGAATGAGCAAACATACTAGGTACATTTTGCATATAAATGAGGTCAATTTGTCCTCATTTTAATTATTTAAAAAAGAACTTGTGAAATATGAAATGGCAATCCAGCCACATTTAGTCATAAGTGAGTCAAATTTATTTGTCTATTTTATAGATGAATGAAACCAAATCGTCATCATTTCATTCATATATGAAAAATCAGAGGAAAATATAACTACACCAATCCGTCATTATTTATTTATTCATTATAATGTGAGCCAAAAATTAATTATACATTTTGCAAACAAATGAGCCCAAATTGTCTTCACTTCATTCATCTATAAAAATACATATGTAAATATAAAACAAAGACAATTCAGTCGTAATTATTCATAACTAAGCAAAAATTCTCTGTCTATTTCACAAATAAATGAGACCAAATCATCATCACTTTGGTCATATACAAAACATAACTAAGGCCAATCTGGCATCATTCATTCATTGTGTTAGCAAAATACTATGTACATTTTATAAATAAATGAGTCCAAATTGTCATCACTTTTCATAAACACAATCTTCATCAGATCTAGCACATCTCCGCCACCCGTTGTTGTTCCTTTCATATGTAAACTCGAAAATTATAAAATAGAATAAAAATGTAAGAATCTATTACGAAGAATCAAATTAAATACCAGCCACCAAATAAATAAATTGGAATACGTGGAAAGCGAAGACTAAAACAATGATATACTAAAAAAAGATTCATGAACCAAAAGCATATAAAAAATATCAAATTTGTTTCGATTCCTAAACCACTTATTTTTATGCCTCAAATTTGCTTAATAGGTTAAACGGATAGAATTTATAAGAGGGTCACAAGCAATACAGCAAATACAAAGAAAAAGTAAATAAAGTAGAATAAAGAACTTGTATTCCTTGAGTAAAGTCGGATTCTTGGAGAATCGCTTCATGTACAATAAAATGGGAAGATGTGTATTTATAGGTATAAATTCACCTCACTCCTAATTATGATAAAATACAAAGATTTATAGGCCGTGTGCCTGTTTAATCGAGAAGGTGATACAAATTAACCCTAACTATGAGACTGTAAATCTTGCGTCCCATGGCCCGTGCCTGCTGATTGGTTGTGGCTCGTAGAGCAGGCGTGTCTCCTCAGCGCCTAGTGACTTGTAAGCTAAGTCTAGTCTCCACCAGTTGGACTCGTATCCCTGTAATCGTAGATGATGTATTTTTACCCACACAGTCAGTTCCCCCACTTTCTGAGTGCTGAAAAAAGCGGTCAGGAAGTGAAAAAGGCATGCAAAAGAGACGTGTGAAAGGATGTTTTATTGACTCCTTGAAACTCGTCGTCTTTTTGACCGAAGTATACGCTTGATTTCTTCTAGAGTTCCACACGTTTTTACTCGATTGGCTCATGTCGATTCCATGTACTTTTTTCATAACTGCCTTTACTGCACCGAATCATTTCATATCCCATGCCATGATTATTTTGACCGCTTCGTGCTCCGTCCTCATCTTGCTTTGCCTATATAAAGGGCCAGATTTCTGTCATAAGTTCTTCAGAAACACACTGTCTTTCTCAGAAGATTCCTCTTTTTGATAGAGCAACTTTTCCCTTCCTTATTAAATGTTCGTCTTTGATCCTGGTTTGATATTTCGAGAGCAACTCCTTTTATGTAGAATGGATGATATTCGAGAAAACTGAAAGCGAAAAAGCATCAATTGTCTTCTTTCTTAATTTTTTCATTCATGTCAGGATGAACGGAGTCCCTCGAGTTATGTAGCTTGATCGGGATCCTAATGATATTCTTCGGAATGTCTTCTTTATGGCATATTCACTGATAATGGTGTGCTCCTTTTCTAGTGCAGCGGTTGCTGTGATATTCCTCTTGTTATGCAGGGACAGGTCGCTTAGTACTTCCAGCAGTCATGAGGCTTCTCTTCTGGGATGCTTTCGGCATTCAGGTGACCTCTTTAACGGTGTTGGTTTGATGATCCACTGCTTGGCTTTGCTACTTGGCCGTAAGGATGGCTTTACACCATTGGCAGATTACCAAGCTCTATGCCTGCTAGTGGTTCGATGTCATCCTCTCTTTCGGTTGGCTCGAATGCACAGATGTTGCGATGGGGAGGAAGTTTCTCCCTCGTGTAGGTTTCCAGTCTCAACCCCTTACTCTTTAATGAGTTCCCAAATGTGCTTGAAGATTTGCTTCAACCTCTACTGGTTGACGAGCATTCATGCCTCCAGTTTTTTCTTCGAGTTCTTTTATCACGGCAGGAGGAGGGTTCGTCCGTGTCAAGACGCTTTCGAAGTCCTTTCCTTAGAGCGAAATTCCATAACTTATGTACGAGCATTAGTGGTGTCAGCGGCCGCATACTAAAGAATGCTCGGGCCGACATATCTCTAGGGAAGGAGTTTCAATTTTTGCCGAGGCACTTGGGCCGTAGAGAATTCAGAAGATCTTTTAATTACAATCTCTCAGAACCTTTTTAGTTCTCCAAGAACATCTGTTATGAACATTATTGTATTAAAAAAAACTTGATTGTATATTGTAGCCTACGGACCTTTGATATTAATAAAAATAGAGGTTCATCAATATATATTTTGTGCATACATGTGTATTTACTGATAATGTAGTCAAGTAGCATATTTGGTACCTTTCTGAGAATTTGTCTTTTTAATACCTTTGTGCGGTTGTTAGACGCTGTTATATACACCAGCAAGTGGCGGCTTATGTTGTGTCTGTAGCAGACGTCTTTTGGTTAAGGCAAGGCCCGCACCCGCAAGGGGATGTCTTTAGTCCGTTGTATACAACTGGGGCATTTTTGCGTTCAAGCTAGAACGACTGTGCTTGAGTGCTTATGTCTTTAACGACATGATGCTGGGGGTGTCCCGCCTGACATATTGGTGCAAGTATTGAATTGACGATTTAACCTTACGATAATGCATGGTGGCTTAACTAGAGGTGATCTAGCTTTGAGCAAGTAGTTTACTCTACCTTGTAATAAAAAGTTAGTGTACTACGTCAACTTAAATATGTTTGGGGCTATGAATAATTGGATCATTAATGGATCTGAATATAAAACTGACTAAAATAGAATAATAGTCTTATCGAATTAAAAGAGAGGCGTGTGGGCTAATAAAAGTTTTAGATGAACTTAAATAACAATGATGGGGCCTAAATACCCTTTGAAAAATAAAAGAGCAAGAACGAGAAATACTTGTCTCGAGTATAACGCCTGTTGACCTTTCAAGAGTAGTACTTCTTAAGCCAAGTGATGTTCTAATCGCTTGGAATGGTCGTTCCTTTCATGTTTTCGGGGGCGTTTCATCTCTAAGAGTGATGCCCAATTTTTGGCCCGGAGTTGGCTTTCGAAATACTCTGAAGTACTTTCTACCATTCTCAAACTCCTTTATTCCTTGAAATTATAGACTTACCGCAAATTCAAAAAGAAAGGAGAGTGAGAAAAAAAAAACAGATCTGCTAATTCAGAACGTAAATTAGCAAAGAAAGAAAGAAACTAGGGTAATACTGCAAAAAAATCATAAACCGACATGCGTCAAACTTAAACTATTAAAATTATTATAATTATTGTTAGTGAAATAAGACTTATGGTTTATACAAATTTTGTTGTGCTTTCATCTACTGGGCTTGCGTGAATATTTAATCCTATTTATAAAGTAATACCTTCCATTAAAATTCTTAAATCGAACTTGAACGAAAATCAACCAAAAAAAACAACGGAAAATGGCCAAATTTGTCCCTCTACTATGGTTTAGGGGTCACTTTACCCTCCGTTAAAAATTTGGTGCAATTATGCCCCCGCCGTTACCATAGTACACACTTTTACCCCTATTTTTAACGGACCTCCACGCTGGACGACACGTGGCTGCCACATTAGCACCATAGTAGAGGGACAAATTTGGCCCTTTTCAATTGTTTCTAAAATCGTTTCTGGACTAAGTTTCAATACTTAGAGAAAAAGTTTCGATGCTTAGAGGAGTCATTATATGAGAGAAAAATGTGTTGAGAATGGTAGATAAGATATTTTGAGAGAAATACGGAATTAAAATGACACTCTCTTCAGTTTGGTTCCATAAGAAAGATATACTTTTGAATTTTATGACAAAAATTATCTTTATTAAAGATAAGATAAAAGTTTAATAATAACATTATTTCCAAATAAATAGATATGTTCTTTTTAAAAAAGACTAAAAGGTAAATAATGCTGCTCCTATTAAAGTGGATAAAGAGTTCTTTCATATATTTTAATTTAAAAGATATTTTTTAATTTATCACAAAAGGTGATTTTTGCTATTGAGATATTTTTCAATTCATGAAGCTTCGTTTTGTTGCATTCTAGATGTTGTATATGTGCTTCTTGTTTATTCCTACGCTAATTTCTCTAGCTCTGCAAGTTAGGCAGATCTACAAGCAACACTTCCTCTGATAATTATGCTCATGAAATGTTAAATTTGCAATCTTTGTCCATGACATCTAGGTATTTTTTTCTCGGAAGGAAGAGGTTTGTACTGTTTGTTTATCTCATAACATCTGTAGCCAACTGTGATTGAGGCTTAACAGTGACCAAATCTCCTCCACACCACACCCTTCCCTTTCTCGCCTTCGTTAATGATCACTTTCCTAAACCCATGATCGATTAAGCGATTGTAACTTTTGAGTCATTGAATATTGATTTTTTCAGTTTTAAGGAAGAATTTCTAGAAATCAGTTGATGACGGATCTGAATATTTTCCTTTATTTTTTGTTATATTTACAAAAAATAACAGTTCATAAGTAGAAAAAAATATTCATGTTTTGTTGGTTTTAGCAATAGATATAAAACAAAAAATGCTATAATTAGAATAGTTAGAGGCACCAAAAAGGCAATGTATGTGTCATTGGAAAGAATAAAACAGAAATCAATTAGATCTACTCCACAGTGACAACTTTTTTCTTGTAAATTGTTTAACTCTATTCATTTTGGCATCTGGTACTTAAGGAACCACTAATTTGTTGGAAAAAAAAAAACGATTAAATCCATTAACAACTGCATGAGCCATGAAGCCAAAAAAAAGTTTTAGACAGAACCAGAATTTGTATGGTAAACGTAAAGATGTGGAAGTGAAACCTAAAAAAAAATAGTAAATGAAGAAATGAAAATGTAAAAGAAAAAACCAAAGTTGATGGGAGTTTGTGTGACTGGAATCCATAAAGCCACTTGTTCAAAAATAGGAAGGCCTCACACAAGTATTGTTAACTGACACTATTTGTGCCTCGGACATAGTAGAATACATTCCCGCTTCTATTAGTTTCGTTTTCTTTGGTGTCACAGAATGAAAAGTTCTGATGGACCTCTATCTTGACTTTGTTCCATTAAAAATCTCCTAGAAAGTTACACCATTTAAAGGGTCAAGAATGTTGGGTGAGTATTTAGTTTGCATGGGGACAGTACTTATAGATTCTTGATGCCAAATATGTTAGAGTGAAATACTTAAAAGATCACTCAACTTTGAGAAATGTGTGACCAAAGTCACTTTGCTTTGAATTGTACTAATAAAGTCACTCAATTTAAGGTAATTCTCACCAAAAATCATTGTAACCGGATTTTGCACAATCATCTCACCGAAAATCTGACATGGCATTTTCATTTTTAATTATATATACATGTGGGCTGTGGCATACTTTATTTTCCATGTAGGATTTTATAATAAGTTGATTAACCCAACTCTTAATCCATAACTCATTTCTCTTCCACATTTTTTCGGATCCATCTCCTTTTTCAAAATGGATGGTCTAGATTTAATGAAGTAAAACTAAATGTTTGACCATGGTTAGAAAAATATATCTTCCTATTTTAAATTCAAAGCATCTAACATATCTTATAATTTAGCAGCAAATTTCATCCCTCCTCCTAAATTATTTTTCGGTCTCCAAAATTTCGTTTATTTATTGTTTTAATAAAACTTTGTTTTTGCTAATCCAATCTCAAACATATAACAGAAAACCAAAAACAGTGTTAAACTATTTGCAAGTGACAACATCGTAAGGAATAGAATTAACAAGACAAGATTTAATAATATCAATTTACTCAAATAACAATATACGAAGAAATTCTTTTCACACTATCACATCAGTTAAAACTAGTTGCGAAGATAGTACCTAATATTCTGCTCATAGTTATTCACATTTTATCTTGGAAAGAAACTTTCCAACCAATTCATAATACTTATAAAAATCACATAGATCTTCTGCACTTCTATATCTAAAATAAGATGAGTTTGTTTAACAATTAATGTAATTTTTGCTGCTAAATTATAGGATTCTTTAAGATAAAATGAATTTGAAATAGAAAGATATTTTGTCCAAACCATAGTTAAATACCTTTATTTACCCTATTAAATCTAGAATATTGGTTTTAAGGAGGGCCAAGTGTCATTCATCCAAATAAGATCTTGAGAAAATGGAGACACTAGATAAAATATATATTTAACTATCTATTATATTTAACTAATCTACCTATTATCTATTATATAAAATATATATTTAACTAATAGATTTGAAAAAAAATAATGATTCTAACCATAACTAATTAAAGAGTTAAGTACTTGAAAGACTAGTAAAGCTAATATTTCGACAGTACCCGTAGAAATTTAGCAATGACACAATATTCTATTATTGTAATAATTTAAAAGAACACTTTCCAAATCCTTAGAAAATAATTCAACTTATTATAAAATCCTATATGAAAAATAAAATATGCCACATGTATATATAATTAAAAATAAAAATGCCATGTCAGATTTTCGGTGAGATGATTGTGCAAAATCTGGTTACAATGACTTTTGGTGAGAATTACCTTAAGTTGAGTGACTTTATTAGTACAATTCAAAGCAAAGTGACTTTGGTCACACATTTCTCAAAGTTGAGTGACCTTTTAAGTATTTTACTCAATATGTTAAGACTGAAATTTAAAGGGTGAATAAAACTGAAGTAATTAAGAATCGGACTGGTCTATGACTATCGATCAAGTTGTGTTGCAGCACAAGTCGAGATAAGCGAGATAATCACATTGAGTTAATTCATATTGAGTAGCATATTTTACCTTTTAGCAAAAATCACCTTTTGTGATAAATTAAAAAATATCTTTTAAATTAAAATACATGAAAGAACTCTTTATCCACTATTTGAACTCTTTATCCACTTTAATAGGAGTAGCATATTTTACCTTTTAGTCTTTTTTAAAAAGAACATATCTATTTATTTGAAAATATTATTATTATTTAACTTTTATCTTATCTTTAATAAAGATAATTTTTGTCACAAAATTCAAAAGTATATCTTTCTTATGGAACCAAACCGAAGAGAGTGTCATTTTAATTCCGTATTTCTCTCAAAATATCTTATCTACCATTCTCAACACATTTTTCTCTCATATAATGACTCCTCTAAGCATCAAAACTTTTTCTCTAAGTATTGAAACTTAGTCCAGACACGATTTTAGAAACAATTGAAAAGGGCCAAATTTGCCCCTCTACTATGGCGCTGATGTGGCAGCCACGTGTCGTCCAGCGTGGAGGTCCGTCAAAAATAGGGGTAAAAGTGTGTACTATGGTAACGGCAGGGGCATAGCTGCACCAAATTTTTAACGGAGGGTAAACGTGACCCCTAAACCATAGTAAAGGGGCAAATTTGGCCCTTTTTCGAAAAAATAATTTATACTCCCTCTGTCCTATTTTGTTTGTCATAGTTACTATTTCGAGAGTCGAACTTTTTAAATTTGACCGTAGATTAAGTTATAAAATTTTTAACTTTTTTTAAATAAAATTTACATATTTGAAAACTACATGAAAAGTACTATAAGTCACAATAAATTACAACTCAAAATATTTAAAAGATATATATATATATATATATAAAGATTACAGTCAAAGATAAACTCGTTTGACCCTCGAAATTCAAACTACGACAAATAAAGTGGGACAGAGGGAGTATTTAATAAATTATCCACTACCCAATTTATTATTTAATGATCATCATGAATATAGCTGATTAGGAAATATAGTGGTTGATAGTATATTATGACTGGTTTACACTTAAGTAATAGATAGTCAATTATCAACAATTATAAAAATATATTTTATTTAAAATACGGAAAAGGGTCAAAATTGCCCTCAACCTATTAGAAATGGGTCACTTTTGCCCTCCGTTAACCTATTGGACCAAAAATGCCATCCACGTTATCTTTTGGCTCAAAAATGCCCTCCCGTAGACGGAAAAATGACATGGCATGCGTGGACCACTTTTTTTATCCAAGTGGCGCTCTTATATTGGTCCACTTAGATTATAACTTAAACACCAACTTAATACCTAGTATGACCCTGACCCAAACCCAAATTCAAATATCCTATCTATTTTTATAAAATCAAATTATATTCTTCCATGACATCTATCTTCGTAGATCAGCCACTACTCAAATCTTTGTTTAATTAGCAGTGATACTATTAATCACAACAACAGTGTACTGCTCCTAGGAAAAGAGGAAGATAATTTTAAGATGGAAAAAATAATACTGGAGAAATAAAAAGACTTAAAACAATTAAAGGTAAAGGATAAAAAAATACGTAAAAAATAAAGAGGAAGCAAAAGGAAACCAAAGAAGAAGAAGAAGAAAATTTTGATTTAGCTAGTAGGATGATTATTTATTAGCAAAGACTAATCCCAAATTTATTCAAACCCCTATTTCATCTTCAGGTTGTTCTTTTGGAAATAAACTTTTCAATCACTCTACAAATATAAAGAAAAATAAAACATCATAAAATATGAAGAAAAATATATAGAGTTGCATGATCATGATGATTCCTTTTTCCTTCCTCTTGGTATTCCTTATTTTGCTTCAAGAACATTTTTTATATGATCAATTGATTTTGTTTACAAGTGGGTTTCTTTAACAAATGAGCTTCTTGATTGGTAAATGAATAATTAGTAAAATTTAATGAAGGATGATTTTGAAAAAGGGATTTGAATTGGGTTCGGGTCAGGATCATAATATGTGTTGGGTCAGGTAATTTTGGGATTGGGTATTCATAACTAGGTGGACCAATATAAGAGTGCCACCTGGATAAAAAAGTGGTCCACGCATGCCATGTCATTTTTCCGTCTACGGGAGGGCATTTTTGAGCTAAAAGATAACGTGGATGACATTTTTGGTCCAATAGGTTAACGGAGGGCAAAAGTAACCCATTTTTAATAGGTTGAGGGCAAAAGTAACCCATTTTTAATAGGTTGAGGGCAAAAGTAATATCTTAAATATTTAATTGTGGTCCATTGTAATATCTAGTCAACTTAACTTTGGTCTATTTACAAACTAAGTGAAATACTAATTCAATAAAAATTATATGCATCAACTTAGTTGTAGTCTATTGAACATCTATCGCTCAGATGATGTGTTTATTATTATTATTATTATTATTATTATTATTATTATTATTATTATTATTATTATTATTATTATTACTACTACTACTACTACTACTACAACACACATGTATTTGGTATTTAGGGTTTGGAATCAATGTTCCCAGCAAAAGAAGAGGCTGGAAATCAAGAAAGTGTACTAGGAATTGACCCATTCAAGTGATTATTCAACACATCGAAATTCACAAGGCCCAATGGATTAATACTAGGTAAATTACCACTAAAAGAATTGGTTTGCAACAAAAGTCCAGTAAGTTGGGTAAGATTGTTAATCGAAAATGGAATACTTCCAGTAAAGTTATTGGACGATATCAGTGATTTATGAGGAACAGGACATAGATGCAGTAGGTCTCTGTGTGGTTTTTCTTTCAAAACTTCATTTTTTTTCCCTCTTCTCACTTAGAAAAGGTGTATTATGTGCTTCCATAAGTAATCCAATTCCACTTTTCTCGTTCCTATTATTGTAACAGTGTAAATGAGCCGAGTTCTCTACTACTCAATTATTCTGTCTCATTTATTGCGCCTTTGTTGTACGATCCCAGATTAAATGCTAAAAAATAAGATGAAACAATGCTAAAACAATCCAAAAACAGCTTGATACAATCTATAAATACTTAGATACGGTGCAAAACAACCTGAAAATGGTGTTGAAACAATATGATACAGTCAATAAATAGTCAGATACGGTGAAAAGCAGTCTGAAACGGCGCTGAAACTAGGGGTGGGCGTTCGGTAAGTTTGGTTCGATTAATGATATTTCGGTTTGGTTTTTCGATTTTTGGTTTGGTAATATTAGGAACCAAAACCAAATCAAAATTAATTCGGTTTGGTTCGGTTCGGTTTAAATCGGTTTAGTAGTTCGGTTTTCACATATAAACTAATATTGCAAAATCATTATTTTTCAATTGTATGTGCGAAGAAGAATAAGTACAACAGTAAATTAAAGTTAGCAGTTGAAAATAAAAATAATTTAGCTAAATATATATGACAATCGAACTTTGTACGTACTGGTGCAAACTAAAATATTAAACACTTAGATCCATGATATTAAGTATGGTACGTACGTAAGCTTACTTCTTAGTGGACTGGAGATGTTATTATGGGTTTTACACTTTAGTTGACGAAGTTAGAAGACCTATATTAGGCCTGGTAGCCTGGACTACTAACTCTCTCTCTCTCTCTCTCTCTATATATATATATATATATATATATATATAATTCGGTTTTTCGGTTTGGTTCGGTTTGTGCCTACCCCAAACCAAAATCAAATTTTTTAAAATGTAAAACCAAACCCAAACCATAAACCGAAAAACCAAAAACTGAATTACAAAAAATTTCGGTTCGATTGATTTTTTCGGTTTGTGCCCACCCCTAGCTGAAACAGTCTAAAATTGCACTGAAACAGTAAGAAACGATGTTGAAACAATCTAAACCGGTGCAGAAACAGCTTGATACAGTGCTGAACACAACATGAAACGGTGCAGAAACAATTTGATACAGTGCTGAACACAACCTAAAATGGTACAGAAACAGTTTGATACAGTGCTGAAAACAACTTGAATTGGTGCAGAAACAGTTTGATACAGTGTTGAACACAACCTGAAACGGTGCAGAAACAGTTTGATGCAGTACTGAACACAACCTGAAACGGTGCGGAAACAGTTTGATAAGTGCTGAACACAACCTGAAACGGTGTAGAAACAGTTCGATACGGAGCAAAAATAGTGCAGATACAGCACTGAAACAGTCTCAAATGACTAGTGAAAAAGCCCGAAACAAAATGTAAAAAATAATGTGAAACGTTGCAAAAAAGGTGAAATAGTTTAGAAACAGTGAGAAACAACGCACAAACAAAATGAAACAAATGCTAAAACAGTCTAGAAACAACTAATAACGTCTATAAATAGTTAGATACGGTGCAAAATAGAAGCAGATACAGTGAGATATGGAAGATACAACGAGATACGAGGTGGTTGCTAGTTGAGAAACATCGAGATACGATGAGATATAGTGAGGATGGGATGAGAAAAAGTGAAATTGGGGGAAATTGGAAGAGTAAAAGTGAAACTGGGGAAATGGTGGGAGGAAAAGTGAAATAGAAAAAAATGGAAGGAGCAAAAGTGATAGTGGGAGAAATAAAAGGAAGATTGTAAGGGTTTGGTATGTTATGGAAAAATATTGCTACGTTTTTGCTATGTTTGTAATTAACTTGTGTTTTCCTGTATATAAGATTATTTTGCTAAAATGTTGCTATGCTTGATAATTAAGTTCTAAAAATTGTACTTTTGCTTAAAAACTCATAGTATTAAATGATGAATGATTGAGATTTGATTACTTAATCAAGACCCTAACTATGGTTGAAATAGATTATTTCCATATAATTTAATTCCACAATTCTAGCATCTCAACATAAATATATTAACAGATACTTTCTATTTTTCCGAGCTTTTTACTAGTTTTTCTTTTCACCCCATATAAACAGAGAAAATAATACACACCTAATTGCTCCATTTTTAATATTTTATTTGTACAATATTTGTCGAATAAAACTAGTAATATTCAATAAATTTCAGTGGGATCCAAACGCTAAGATTTCTACCAAGTCTACCTGATTAAAAAACATATTCATCGGTATTAACCCAAAAAAGAAATAGAAGAATTTTCATACATGGAAAACTATAAAGAGACGCAATTAATTACCGCAATAAGCTATGGGTTAAATGAATGAAATCAATCAATCCAGCTTTTCTAGTTCTCGTTGTTATCAAATGATTATATTTATGGATGACATTATGTGCTAGAATTGTGGGATTCAAAATTCTTAGGACCAAATATATGGAAATAATTTATTTTAACTACGGTTAGGATCTTGCTTTAGTGAATTAAATCTCAATCATTCATTTAATACTATGACAAGTGTCTCCAATTTATATAAGAACTTGGGAGAAATGGAAAGGAGCTGGATCCCAAATATAGAGCGAGGAAGAATATAACTGTCTGTTGCTAACTGATAAGTCAAAGAACAACTATAATATCTTTGATGACTTAAATATACTCAGCGGTATTAATGTAAGGCTCTAAGGACAAAATTAAGGTAATTTGTACACTACTAAAAAAACAGGGTTCTCCCACCACCACCAGGCGACCGAAAATCGGTCTGTGCAGTTGTGCGACCGATTTTCGGTCGCACATACCACTGAAAAAATAAAATTAAAAAGCGGTCGCCACTTCGACCGCTTGTAAGTCGCTGAAAATAGGATTTTTTTAGTCACAGCTATGCGACCGAAAATCGGTCGCATGTCGGTCGCCTAACTGTGTAAAAAAACGGGGCAGCAGCCCTTTCTCCCCCATTTCAACATACCCAAAACCCACCCAATCCCTAAAAACCGAACCCCCCTACCCCATAACCAACTATCCACCATTACATACCCCATATAACTTTAAATTACTACTCTATAACCTCCAACATAACATCTAACACAATCTACACCTACTAATTCAAGGTAAATTTCATTTTTTAGTAATTTTTGTTATTTTTTAAAAAACTCAAATAATGACTTTTTAATTCACTTTTTTTGTAGTTATTGGGTGGATAGCACATTGGTAACTCATAGTTACATGCGATTGGATCCCATACAAAGTTGAGGTAATTTTTTTTTTTGGTTTAATAATCCGAATTTATATATATATTTTTAAATAATTCGGCCTATATGTTGTTTACATGTTAGTTGTTAGTTATAATTGGTTTATTCTATATAATGTGATGTCGAGTAAGTTGTTTTGGGTTGATGAACTTTAAATATAGGGTTGTGATGTTTGGGATTAATTATGGTAATTGTTGTGATTTGTTGGAATTGTTTGGTAGAGTTGTTTGCAATGTGTTGATGCCTTGTCATGGGTTGTGGTGTTTGGGATAGTTGCTATGCATTTAAAGTTAGGGTGTTGGTATTGTTGTTTGCACTCTTCATGTTTGGAACATTTTATGCCTAAATGGGATAAATTGTATGCGTTTTGTATTGCATTGCTAATAGTAATTAATATGGAATTCAAACGGACCACCAGATATCAGAAAAAGGCTAGGATTATTAAAAATCGTTCCTATTAGATTGTTCTTAATTTTTCATTTTTTGCGTAGATATGGACTTTAATGCACGTCGTTTGTGGATGGACAATCGACTTTTCCCCGGTCGGCGGGGGATAAGGCCTGAATTTGAAGAGGGTCTTAAGGAATTTGTTGCTTTAGCAAAAACAACCGAACCTTTTATAAGGCGTGGTACAATTAAGTGCCCCTGCATAAAGTGCAAATGATGCACCCTCCAAGATATAACGACCGTACAACTGCATCTGTTAGATAGGGGGTTTATGCCAGATTACTATATTTGGCGTTATCATGGAGAGCCGTGGGATTTGCAGGGGCACATTCAACTACTTCAAAATATTCATGGCACTAGTAGTTCTCCGGTTTTGGAACCAGACCGTAATGATTATAGAATGGATGATATGGTTCGTGATGCTTTTGGTATGTACCCGGATAATGATCCCATGCAGCCGGGTACATCACAGCCTAACACTGAGCACATTCCCAATGCCGAGGCAAGTGAATTCTATAAAATGTTGGAGGAAGCAAGTCGTCCATTCCATGAGGGCTCGGTACATTCCAAGTTGTCTGTTGCTGTCAGATTGCAGAGTATCAAATCAGATTATAGTATTTCTCAAGCTGCCATGGATTCCATCATAGGCCTTATGAATGAACTAAAGCCGACTAACATGGACTTACCAACTTCTTATTACTTCACTAAGAAATTGGTTTCCTCATTAGGCCTTACTTCTCATAAGATTCATTGTTGTGTTAATGGTTGCATGTTATATTACAAGGATGATGCAGAGCTCGTGCAATGTAGATTTTGTGAGGAGCCTCGATACAAGCCCGAGAAAAATAAAAAAAAGAAGCCGAAACCTGTTAAGTGGATGCATTACTTGCCGCTTATACCCAGGTTAAAGAGGTTGTATGCTTCGATGAGTTCTGCTCCTCACATGAGGTGGCATCATGAGCGGACCAGGCAGGCGGGTATTCTATCACACCCCTCAGATGGTGAGGCATGGAAACACTTTGATCAAGTGTATCCGGCATTTGCTAGCGAGCCGAGGAATGTAAGGTTGGGGCTGTGTTCCGATGGCTTCACCCCTTTTGATGTCTCGTCTACGCCATATTCTTGTTGGCCCGTATTTGTCACACCATACAACCTGCCTCCCGGAATGTGCATGACCAGTCCATATCTTTTTTTGAATTGTATAATACCTAGTCCACATAACCCGAAAACTCGTATTGATGTTTATTTGCAGCCTTTGATTGATGAATTGCAGACACTTTGGCATGAAGGAGTGGAAACCTATGATGTATCAATGAAACAGAATTTCCAAATACATGCTTCTTTGATGTGGACTATAAATGACTTTCCAGCTTATGGGATGCTGTCTGGCTGGTCCACTGCAGGGAAGCTAGCGTGCCCATACTGTATGGAAGATACAAAGGCCTTCACATTGAAAAATGGAGGTAAAGTGACATGGTTTGACTGTTGCCGTAGATTCTTGCCAATGGACCACCCTTTTAGGAATAATACAAATGCATTCAGGAAGAATCAGGTTGATTATGAGGAGCCTCCTCGCAGGTTAACAGGGATAGAGATATGGAACAGGGTTAACGACCTTCCTAAGGTAACTGAAAACTTGCAAACTAAAACACCTGGTTTTGGGGTCGAACATAATTGGACCAAGCAGAGCATTTTCTGGGAGTTGCCTTATTAGAAGGATAACCTTCTGCGCCATAATCTCGATCCAATGCATATTGAGAAGAACTTCTTCGAGGCAGTCCTTAATACTGTGATGGATGTCAAGGGTAAGACAAAGGACAACTGGAAGGCACGGTTTGACGTACAGGAACTTTGCAGGCGACCTGAGCTACATGCGGTCCGGGATGGCAACAACATTTTACTTCCAAAGGCTTGCTATACATTCGACGAAGATGAGAGAAGAATGATTTGCGAGTGGGTGAGTAACTTGAGGATGCCTGATGGATATGCATCTAACTTAGAAAGGTGTGTTGATATGACCGGCGGAAAACTCCATCACATGAAGAGCCACGACTGTCACATTTTCATGGAAAACTTGATCTCAATTGCATTCAATGGGTTGCCAGATAAAGTTTTGAAACCAATAACTGAGACAAGCCTATTTTTTAAAGAGCTTTGCAGCAAGACTTTGAAGGAAGAGAGTTTGAACTTGTTGGAACAGAACTTTCCTGTTGTGTTGTCTAAGCTGTCAAAGATCTTTCCACCCGGCTTCTTTAATGTGATGGAGCATCTACCGGTTCACCTCGCTGAAGAGGCTCGGCTAGGAGGCCCGGTGCACTGCAGATGGATGTACCCTTTCGAGAGGTTAGCTTCCATATCTTATTCAATTACTTTATATTTTACGCAACATAATTCTACTAACAGATTACTTTTTGTAGAATTATTGGTAAGTGTAAGCGGGATGTGAAAAACAGAGGCCAAATCGAGGGGTCGATATGCGAGGCATATTTGTCCAGAGAAACTTCACATTTTTGCTCATACTACTTCGACAAGGATGTTCCATGTATGCGCACAAGGCCGAATCGGCATGATGTGGGAGATAATAATGATCCCAATTACCCAGCATTCTCTATATTCAATCAACCAGGGAGGGGAAGTACATTATCATCCAGAAAATACCAGTTCACTGAAACAGACAGGAAAGCAGCTACAACACATGTGTTGTTGAACTGTCCCGAAGTCACGCCTTATTACAAGTATGTTTCATTTTAATGGTACCCACTAAATTGTGACTAACATAAGTATTCTTTCTAATGTAAATTTCTTCGTTGCATAACGCAGTCACTTTGTTGCTGAATTTGGTCCAAATGCAGTCAGTGATCATTTTACAAATTGGTTTACCTCATTTGTAAGTGTTATGGAAACTCATATATTTTTCCATTGATTTAAAAACCTTACTACCGTCATCGAATTCTGACTAATTTACACTAATCCATTTAATTTTAATATAGGTAAACAATCCGGTGAATGGCATCAATTTTGATTTTTTGCGACATATATGTCATGGCCCATATTACGAGTATAAAAAGATGAATACATACTTCGTAAATGGGTACAAGTTTCATACACACAGCTGGTCCGAGGGTAAAAAAACCTACAACAGCGGTGTGTCCGTGAGTGCTGGAACTGGTGACCAGGGGGCGACTCTGAGTTCTACGGAGTGATCGAGGATATCTTAGAGGTTGAGTATAGAGTTGGATGGCCTCATAAAAGATTGGTTCTCTTCAAGTGCAAGTGGTTTGATCCAGGTAGCAGGGGTACGCGGGTGGATTCGAGTTCAAAGCTAGTTGAGGTTAATCACAGAAGGTCATATGGAAACTATCATCCTTTCATCATTGCACAGAATGTAAAACAAGTGTGGTTTGTTCCTTACCCTCGGACGAAGAACACATCAAAAGCAAAGGCCAAATCCAAGTAGTGGGCGGTTCTTAAGGGAAAACCGGTGGGATTAATTGAAGTACCTGATAGGTTAGATGTTGCATACCAGAATGAGGTCTCAACTGTTCCCTTGATAGCGGATATTGAACTTGCAAACAATTTGCGACATATTGATGGGACGTATGACCCGGTGGCTGCATCTGAATTTAGTCGTGCAAAAAACCCGGCTAGTTTTGGAGAAGGAACTTCAAGGGCATACGAGGATGATGAAAACATAGATAGTGACGAGCCATCCGAGGATGAACTTGCTAGTGACTATGAATCGGATGATGAAGTTGATTGAACCTATTTGTACTTTGTAGTTTAGTATTAATTACCTACTGTAATGTACATATGAACATAATATGATTTATGTATTCTCATTTTCTGATTGTGATGTGCTTACTTAGTTGATAAATTTATTTATTCTCAGCACTTTAGATTGATGTATTCTCATTATATATTCTCATTATATAGTTGATAAATCAATTTGAATGTTTCAACAGGGATGGACAAGTTATGCGCTAAAGTTTTTAAAAGAAGGCCGGGCAAGAGACCTGTGGGCGAGACTTCAGCTTCTGCGGGCGCATTCGCTGGCTACTGATGCCCAATCTAGTTATGATCCAGCTTTTTTCAGGCCCCCTGGCCCATATCAGGTACCACTTATTACCCCGTCTCAGTTGCCTCCTGTATGGCAGTGGACATTCCCTAGCCTTGATTGTACTGAGACACAGGTCCCTCCCACACAGGGCGATCCCTCCCAGGGTGATGACAATCCTACTCAGCCCCCTGAATTCCCCTTAGATAGTTGTGACGGCCCACCGGATCAGCAGGAGCTCATGGTGTATGATCCGCATTTGCCTTATTACATTGGTGAGCCTGGCACTCGTGTAGAAGGCAGGATGATTATTTATCCCGAGGCGGATAAAGGGTAACCTACCTAATTTATTAAGTTCTTATCTATTAAATAATTGCTAGTATTAGGAATAATTGTTATAACTCTTGTTAATTTTTTTGTAGCTTTTGCCCAAGCGTTGAGTCCACTAAGGTACTGACTGCGTGCATGAGAGCGCACTGGAACCAGCCTTGGCGAAACTGGAGCGATGTGCCCCAGCAAGTAAAGAAGCAGATATTGGTAGATTTTGAGGTGATACATATGCATTTGATTTAAAACTAATTGCAGTTTTTAAACCATGAATATGTCTAAAGAAAATATTTTGATATACTTTCAGGGGCAATGTATCTGGCATCAGGGTCTGGATTATAACATTCATAACATCTTCCCCAAGAAATGTGCTGCGTTATTCAAGGGGACTTATTACAATGCGCGGCGTAAAGGTACAAGGCCCGGCTTCCTCGATGCTGCTCAGTGGGCGGAGCTGGATGAATATTGGCAGTCGCCCGAGTTCGAGGCGAAGAGCGAACAAGGCAAGGCTGCGCGAGCGTCGGAAAAGGGTGGATCGCTCCATACCGGTGGCTCAATTAGCGCGGCTACACAGAAGATGCGCTTGGTACAGTTATTTAATTGATTGATTATTTACTTGAACAGTTGATTTTTTGTCTAACATATTATGATTTTTAATTTGTAGAAAAAGAAAGAAAAGCGCACTATTCCCGTGCTCGAGCTGCACAAGATCAGGCATACAAAGGGTGCCAAGAAGGGCAGTGGAGAGTGGGTCGAGCCCCGCGCAAAAGAAGTTTGGGTAAGTTTGTAAAATTCGATCTTTAGTCGCGCCAATCCTTCAACGTTTAGTCTTTCTATTAACATCATTAATATATTTATGTTATTCAGGAAAAGGCTACAAAGGCTGTGGAAGAGTGGACATCGACTCAAGCATCGGACGCCGGAAGCAGCACCCCGGCTCCCTTGACGTTCGAGAAAGAAAAGGAAATATGGGTCGAAACTGTTGGAGGGGTTAAGAAGGGGTCTGCTTACGGTCTTGGATCGCTATTTGCTTCGGATAAGCATAATGCTCGCTTTTTGGGCACTTCAGTTACTTCTTCTCCGTCGAGCTCTGTTGATCCTGCTGAAATGGCTCAAATGAGAGAGCAGATCGCACAGCTGTCGAGAGTAAATCAAGAAACGCAAGACTTTATCAAAAAGCTCCTTGCCAAAAAGGAGAAGAAGAAAGCGAGAAGAAAGCATAAGAGCAGGCATCGACGCAACTCCTCTTCCTCTTCCGAGTCCGGGTCTAGCTCTGCCTCGATCAAGTAGTCTTCTGTGATTGTGGATAACTGTCTGTGAAGCTTTATGTTAACAATTTCAAGACATAACTAATGTTGTTGGATGTTTTTGAAATGTTAGGTTTTATTGCGTTGTGTTTGAATTAGTGTTTTTATTGTTTTCGAATGCAGTTTTCTGTTGAAAAACATCTGGTTTTTGCTGTTGCTACTGCCTGAAAACAGGTTTTTTATTGCAGGTTTTTTCCAGTTTGGCGATCGACTTTCAGTCGCCAAATCAGTGGCAAACATTAGACCAAGTATGCGACCGATCTTCGGTCGCATAGCATATGCGATCGACTTTCGGTCGCCTAAACGGTCACAGGTAAATCCAACACATTGACCAAATAGGCGACCGATTGTCGGTCGCATAGTAGGTCGCCTATTTGGTCAATTTTTCTATCCTATTATGCGACTGAATGTCGGTCGCATGGTGGTCGAAGTTTCGACCAATTTTCGGTCGCAGGGCTTTTTGTTGCCATTAATTCTCCGACCACCCATATCGGTCGCCGATCGGTCGACTGGGCGACCGGTATGCGACCGATTGGGTGGTCGGAGAACCCTGTTTTTTTAGTAGTGGTAACGTTATCGATGGGACGATAGTTTAGAAGTATTGGACAAAGGTCAATTGAGATGGAAGGTCTCAAATGGAAAAAATGGTGGATGTTCCTTATCTATATTTATATATTGGTCGTATCGTAAACTTGAGGCCAAATATTTCCCCCTTATAATGAATGATAGAACAATACTTAAAATTGGGCTTTAATCTGTTAATTAAAGGGTTACTTACACTATATACCTATGAAGTTTAAAGTATTTACCCGTCATATTCATTAAAAATTACACTAACATAAAATTAAAAATATTTATCCGACATACTTATTTATAACGGTATACCTTTGTTATACCTTATATGTGTATACCTTTATGGTATACTACATAAATTACAGTATATAAGTCTGATTGGGTAAGGTGGGTAAATAATTTATGGACAGGACATGCAAATATGAAACTTATGGATAGATATGAGTAAATATTTTATTTTTAATAGGTATTTTCGTAAACGTCCCTTAATTAAAGAGGGGACACCATACACAAATTTCCTACTCCTATACAATCAAGCATTTTTCATGTCTTTTTGTTAGTAAAGTATTTTTTCACATGGTATAAAACATTTGTATTAATTAATATGGGATACACGTGTGACGCGTACCACATTTGAGTGGCTCTAGGGTGTATGTGTGGAGAGTTAACTCCACCACGTACATAGTCGATTCGAGTTATTGACATGCCAAGATTATTGAGTCCTGGTATTTGAGCTATATTTACAGGAGTAACCTTGATGCCAAATTGAATGGTTTTATTGATAGGTTGTTTAAACCACAGTAATAGAAATCATTGGCTTCAACTACGAGAGGATTCTTGCATGTCAAACCATTTAACCTAGCTGATAATTAAGCAGGAAAATGAAACAATGAGAGGTGGTTTTTGTAGATTCTACCAACACATTACTTTTGGCTCGAAGTATGCAAATAAATAAAAAAACAAAATATGTATAAATATAATTATATCAACTCATTTTTGAATTTAGACTCTAGATTCTGTATTCGCTTTCGAAAATAAGACCCTTATTCAAGTTACTTGCAAATATATATCTCCGAGTCAAAAACACCCATCTTCTTAAAGAGCTTAACTATTATGCACACTGACAATGCAATTTTTATACCATAAGATTAAGATGACATATAACAACAAATAACTGTCTACCATAATCCTAATATGATAATTTAAAAATGCAGTAAAATCCTGCTATAATTTGTTGAATACGCTGATCATGTAAAAATCTATAGTGTCACTATATATCTGTGTTCGGACTAACAAAGAGCATAAACACAAGAGTCCAATAACAGCCCAATAGCAAGATATATTTGTAATATAGTATAGTTAAGTAGGACGGGCCTAAAGGGTTGATCCGGCCCAATTGTAATAGTATAAAGATATGATATCCGCTGTAAATGACTTTTGGTACTTTGTATTCCTTTCCAGAAATAACAGATCTTCCCTTCTTCTTCAGAAGGTTCCAGATTCATACATTTTTCACGTTTTACTTATTTGATTCTTCTAATCTACATGGTATCAGAGCGGGACACTGTTTATATATCACGATCCTCTACTGAATTTGATTTTGCCCGTGTCATTTTTCACAGAGTAATCTGATCGACGCTTGGGTCTTCTTTTCCGGCGATTTGACGATTGCGTTCTTAGCATCAGAGATTTTGTTTTCTACTTATTCCGCTGCATATCGGGTGGTGATAGATCCACTTCTACCAAAATTTTCACGCGCGACTTTACATCTTCATCAACTGGTTTAGTTTCTGGCGAATCCTGGCAACAAATACGGTAAAACTGCCTTTGTCATAAATAGAATGAAGCATGTTTCAACAATTCAATACTTCATTATCCTGCATTAGTCAATCATTTGTGCGGATCAGTGATTGATAGTTGAGAAATTAGGATTTTATATCACTTTGTGAAACTAGGGTTCCGGAATTGGGATTTTTTGTGATATCTGCTTCGATTATATCATTTTGTGAAGTTAGGGTTCCAAAATTGGGAATTCTTTGGTGTATGTCTCGAAATCTGTCTGAACATACATAAACATGACGAATCAAGCTTACTCATCCAGTACTACCGAAAATTTTATTCCATTCTCTATAAACACTTCCCACACATTCTACATTCATCCCTCGGATAGTCCAGGGACTCATTTTTGTTCAGCTCCTTTTGATGGGACTGGTTATGTGATATGGAGGAAGAGTCTGCTTGTTTCTCTGGAAAGGACCCAAGACCAGATGACAATTCTCTCTATTATCCATATTGGGAACGATGCAATTACATGGTGATAGCCTGGATAAATAACTAACTATCAGAGAAATTGCATCAAGTGATATGAAATTTGACACAACAAAAGAAATATGGGACCATATCAATGAGGGATTTGGTCAATCAAATAATTCTAGATATGTTCAGGTCCTCAAAGAAATCAGTGGTTTGAATCAAGGCTCCCTAGACATAGCTACATACTTCACAAGACTCAGAACACTTTGGGATGAACTGAGTGCAGCCTATGTAGGTCCAGTGTGTTCATGTGGAGCTCTTCCAACTCTATTAGAACAACAACAAGTTTATTAGTTCATCAGTGGACTGAATGAGCCCTTCTCCACTTGCAAAAGCAACATCCTTATGATGAATCCTCTCCCCTCACTTAGTAAAGCCTACTCTATGTTGCAACATGATGAGAGCCAAAGAGAATCTGGGCAATCTGGATCTTCGACTATGGGGTTTCCTGGGGAGTCAGCCTCATTTTATGCTAATTCCTCCAATAAGCCATACAATTCCAAACAATCTTCCAATAATAGAAATTATAATCAAAGAGGTAATTCTGGGAATAAGAAGTTTGAGAACTACACTCAAAAGGTGGATTTCAATAATAGAAGGTCTGAATAGAATTTCAACAGTAGAAAATCTTCTCAGAGGAATGATTTGTTTTGTCACTATTGCAAGAAGATCAACCATAAAATAGAAGATTGTCACAGACTTCATGGATACCCTGATCATTACAAATTGACCAACAAATCTACTTCTTGTGTCCAACATGATACACCTCAGTCACCTTATCAGTCACTCCATAAAGGTCCATCTGTCTCGTAGAACAATTCAGACATTTCAACTCAATGTTTCGGTAAAGAGCAATATCAGCAAATTATGAAGATGATTCAACAGGCTCAAATTGGCTCTACTCACAACTCCCATGGTTTTGCTGAAGAACATTCTTCCTTTGCCAATTTTGCAGGTTTGTCTAATCATGAATCTGCCAAATTTATTGACATTCATGCATATGCTTTTTCACAGTTTGACTCCATTGTTTGGATATTAGACTCAGTTGCTACAAACCACATGACAACCAACAAACATTTTCTTCACAATATTCAACCATTACCTAAACCATTTATAGTCACCCTGCCCGATGGATATAAAGTTAAAGTAGTTTCTTTTGGTTCTCTAATTCTCAGGGAAGACATCACCTTAGAAAATGTGTGACTATTGTCCCATCTTTTCAATTAAACTTATTATCTATATTTCAACTCATTTCCCAACTGAATTGTTCTGCAACATTTACCAAATCTTCATGTTACAGGGCCCTTCTCTGAAGAGCCCACTGGAGATTGGTATTACTGCGAATGGTTTGTATCTGCTCCACCCTTCTGACAAGCACACTAGCTTGTCATCTACTGTTTCTGATACTTCTGTTTCTTGTAATAAAGTTGATACTTCTTGTGATAAAGTTGATGTTCACTTTAATATACCCATCAACCCTCAATCCAACTTCCTCATGTGTAATCAACTAGTTGTAAATAATGGAATGGACTTGTTTTGGCACTAAAGAATGGGACACATGCCCTTTCACAAATTGAAATCTATTTCTTGTCTAAATGGTCAGTTGTCTTCTAAACCCACATTTATATGTCGCATTTGTCCAATGGCCAGAGAACAAAGACAACCTTTTCCTGTTAGTAAAAACCCAAACCAGTGCTCCTTTTGAGCTTGTCCATATAGACACTTGGGGTCTTACCATACAAAAACTTATAATAGATTTAGGTATTTTCTTACCCTAGTAGATGATTACAGTAGGGAAATTTGGACTCACCTAATGTCTTGAAAAAGCAATTCCCTATCCATTATAAAATCCTTTACTCAAATGGTCAAAGTTCAATTTGGCACCTCTGTTAAAACTTTCAGGTCAGACAATGCTTTTGAGATAGGCAGCAGTGCTGCAGCCTCTTCTTTCTTTTCCAGTGAAGGTATTTTTCATCAGACCACTATTCCGCACACCCCACAACAAAATGGAGTAGTTGAACGAAAATACAAACATCTTTTGGAGACCTCAAGGGCGTTACTTTTTCAGTCCAAATTACCTATGAAATACTGGGGGGATTGTATTATGACTGCTACTTATTTGATAAATAGAATCCCCTGTCAGTCCTAAAGAACATCTCCCCTTACCAGAAACTACATGGTCACCCACCTGTTTGTCATCACCTTAAATCCTTTGGTTGTTTATCTTTTGCTACTACTCCCAAAAATGGCAGAGACAAATTCCAGCCAAGGGCAGTTGCATTTGTATTCCTGGGGTACCCCACTGGTAAAAAGGGGTACAAACTACTCAACTTGTCCAATCATTCCATTTTATATTCTAGGGATGTTGTTTTTCATGAGCATTTGTTTCCTTATCATACTTCCTCAGCCACCATCTTTTCTCTAAATTCTGAATCTCCATTCTCAGACTCTCCAACTTTCAACAATACATCTACTTTCCCCCACAGCTCCTACCTCACCAATTCCCACTTCTCATCCACCTTCTCCACTTCAAACCCACTCTCCAACATTACCTCAACCTCACTGCCATCCAACATTACCTCAGAGACATTCCACCAGGGTTTCCAATCCTCCTGCTTACCTCAATGATTTTGCTGTTCCACTGTGCAATCTGCTGGGTCTAACAATGCCAAACTGTCTACTGTTGACTTGCATTTGCATGAACCTCAATTTTTTAATCAGGCAGCTTCCAACCCTGCTTGGGAACAGGCAATGTTAAAGGAGTTTCAAGCTCTTGAAGCTAATCACACATGGGAAATAGTTCCCCTTCCTCCTGGGAGGAAACCCATCCCTTGTAAGTGGGTTTACAAAATCAAACAGAAATTAGATGGCAGCATTAAGGTATAAAACTAGATTGATAATTAGAGGTGACACTCAAAGGGAGCACACTGATTATGCTGATACCTTCTCACCTGTCATCAAATTAACTACTATTAAATGCCTTCTTACTCTTGTTGTTAAACAAAAATGGACTATTTTTTAACTTGATGTCAACAATTCTTTTTTACATGGTGATCTCTATGAGGAGGTTTACATGAAGACTCCCCCTGGATTGTCTGTTACTTCTTCTTCTCCCACTCCAGCTCCATTGGTTTGTAAGCTTCAAAAGTTCCTTTATGGCCTTAAACAAGCCTCCAGACAATGGTTTTCTAAGTTGTCTGAGACTTTGATTTCTAGAGGCTACATACCAGGTAAGAATGACTACTCCTTGTTTACTAAATATTCCGCTGGATCCCTTATTCTTGTAGCTGTTTATGTTGATGACATCTTGTTAGCTGGTGATAATATAGCTGAAATGCAATCATTAAAAGCTCACCTCCATGACCAGTTCAGAATTAAAGACGTTGGTTCCATTCACTATTTTTTGGGTTTCGAAGTTTCTTCACATCCTGAGGGATACATTGTTAGTCAACACAAATACACTTCAGATTTACTCCAAGAGTTTCACTGCTCCAACTTCTCCTGTTGTGACTCCTCTTGATCCTTCAGTTAAGTTCACTTATGAGATGGGCCAACCTCCTGTTGATCCCAGCAAGTATAGACGACTCATTGGTAAGTTGAATGTTTTACAACACACCAGACCTAACATTTCTTTTGTTGTTCAACACTTAAGTCAGTTTCTGCAAGCACCTCAAATAACTCATATGCTGGCTGGTTTTCATGTGTTGAGGTATCTTATGAATGCCCCTGCTCAGGGTATTTTACTATCTGTTGCTCCTTATTTGTCTCTCATTGGGTTCTCTGATTCTGATTGGGCTGCATGTCCCATGACAAGGAAGTCAGTCATCGGGTATTATATCACTCTTGAAGGCAGCCCTACCTCCTGGAAAAGTAAAAAACAGCCCACTTTATCACTGTCCTCTGCTGAGGCACAATATAGGGCCCTGTGGAAGACCGTGGCTGAAATTTCTTGGTTGCTTCGACTGTTGACTGATACGGGTCTTCATATTGTTGCTCTTGTTCCCATATTCTGTGATAGTCAGGTTGCGCTTCAAATTGCTCAAAATCCAGTCTTTCATGAGCGCACAAAAGCACATCGAGATCGATTTTCATTATGTTCGAGATTGCTTTATATCTGGTTTAATTTCTCATCATTACTTTTCCAGTAGTGAACAGCCTGCTGACATTTTGACTAAAGCCCTTCCTGGTGGGACTCATCATTACATCTTGTCCAAGCTTGGTGTGTTGTCACCCTCCAGCTTGAGGGACATAAGCACAAGAGTCCAATAACAGCCCAATAGCAAGATACATTTGTAATATGTCTAGTTAAGTAAGACTCGTCCAAAGGGCTGACCCGGCCCAATTGTAATAGTATAAAGATAGGATATCCCTTGTAAATGACTTTTGGCACTTTGTGTTCCATTCTAGAAATAACAGATCTTCCCTTCTTCTTCATAAGGTTCTAGATTCATACATTTTTCACGTTTTACTTGTTTGATTCTTCTAATTCTACAACATGTGCTAGTAGTTTCAGCGACACAAAAGTCTAGCAAAGGCCTAATTTCAAAAGCCAAGGCATACCAGCAAAAGATAAGAGTTATCAAGCACATCAAGATGATGCATTCAGCCCAAAAAAAAAAAAAAAAAAGAGCTTCAAAGTACACAAGTTTTCATGAATAATATGAGGGAGGAGATTAGAAACAAATTAAAGTTTTGAATGATGAGATGTGGTCTTATCAAAGGCTATTATTTTTATATAGAGGAGTTGTGAGATCATACTTCTTGAATTTACGTGATTGATTAAATAAAAGCTTTATAAGTAATTTTGAAAGCTCCCTTTAATTAGTACACATTAATTTCTTTAGGTAACAAGCCCCTTTGCCTGCACAAGTGCCTAATTAAGTAACAACTACTATTATAGATTATTAGAAGAGTAAGTAACATGCTGAATAATAATAGACTTTTTATGCTAATTGACATACTAAATCACTTAATTACAAAAAATACCGATACTTTTAAATAATTACCCTAAATACCAACACTTTTCACATTTTATAAAATATACAATTTTTTCATTTCCTTTCTTCCCTCTCTACCCAAAATCCTAATTTCTCCCTCTCTCTTTCTCTCCTCTCCTCCACCCACCCACCCACCCACCCTCCAGCCGTTCCCCACCCCCTCGCCGGTTGCCGCCGCTGCGTTGCTCCACCGCGGCGAACTGGAGCAGATCTGCTCTTCTCTTTTCCAATCTTCTCATCTTTCTTTTTTTTTTTTTTTCATTTTGTATGTGTATATGTGTGTATTTTTATGTATACATATGTATTTTGTAAGTACAAATTAAGATCTGCTTCTTCTTCTTCTTTTTTTGCATTTGAATATACACATTCAAATACAAATGTATGTATCTGTATGTTCATGTATATACATGTAATATTTTTCAGCACACAAGTGTATGTACGTGTATATCACTGTATGAATGTGTATATCTGAGCATCTATTTATATTTATTATATATATTTTTGTGTGTATGTCAAGTAATAAATGTCACACACATAAATTTGTATGTTTCGTTTATAGAATCTGTAGATTCGTGTATGTATGTGTGTGTTTAGTGTATGTATAACACAATTTTTTTGTGTATTTACATATAGTTTTGTCTATATTTATTTTCCAACTTTAATTTCAAAAAAAAAAATCAATATTTATATGTGTATTTATGTGTATTTTATTTTTTAGATTTAAAAACACAAGATAATAATAATAATAATTCGGTGGTGGATGGCGGCGGCAGGCGGCAGCCGGCGGTGACTGCCTGGGGTGGTAGCAGTGGGGGGGGGGGCAGTAGGAAGAAGGAGGAACCCTAATTTGTTAGTTTTGTTGATTTTGTATATAATGTGTAAAAAAATATTGGTATTTTTTGTGAAGTGGAATAATGTTGGTATTTTTTGTAATTTTGGTGTTAGGGTTGTATATATTTGTAAATAGCCCATAATAATATATATAGAAGCAAATTAGTATATGTTTAACTTACTATATTACAATTCTAGAGTTATTTTTAAAATGGTCACCAAACTTATGCAAATTATCTAGAAAAGTCACTTTACTTTGATTCTGAACAAAAATATCAGCCAACTTATCCAAAATATTTTTAAATTTTTTTCATAAAAGTGGACCCAACGACTATTTTAAATTAAAAAAAAACTTAAATTATTTATTTATGAGAAATTCACTTACTAACCAACTTAAAATCCAACCCAACACCCAAAACGAGTCTCTTTAAAAGGCAAGTATGGGCTTTTTGCTCCTTGACCTCCCCCAAGTCTTCAATTAAAAAAATAACCTCCAAGTTTTAAAAATTGGCTAGATGACCTCCTCTTTTTAAATCAGGATTAGGACTTAATTACACAAAAAAAAAAAAAATGCTACACGCCCCAACCCCCCCATATTCCAAATATTACACTTTGGCTCATTACCAAAAAAGGAAAATCCCCCCCCCCCCCCCCCCTTCCTCCAAAATTTGCCGCCCTATTTCCCTCCCCCTCCTCTCGTTCTAGCTGCCTCCATTGCCCTCTTCTTCAGCTGAACCTCGTTCCAGGGCCCAAATCCAACCATTTTGTTCCATAGCTATCAGAAATCCAATTACCATCTTCAGTTTGCTCTCATTTCTTGTGTTATGATTGTGGGAAGTTTTTTAAAATTTCAATTTTAAAAGGTTCTAATCTGTCTATCGTGGTGGGTACAATTACTTCGAATTGAGTTGATATCAACTTCATCGTGCTATACGAAGTATACAAAATTAAATTTTGCACATGATTAAATTATCCAGTTCTCCAAGGAATATTTTAATGGAATACACAAAGAATGATCCCCCAGCGCCCACAAGCAGCACATGATAACCAAATTGCGTCACAAAATCAGGTAAAATCTAAATTTTATTGGGTAATTTAGCCCGTTCTGTAAAAATATAAAATTATTGTTGTGTTAATTAGTTTTTCATTGTTGTTTCCTTTTCAATTATATAAAAACACTATAAAGACATAAATATACATTTTCATCCTTTATTAAATATACTAATTTGTCAAATCGAGTAATTTTGTGCTAAAATGAGGAGAATTTATAGTTTGGATTTTTTAACAGATGGTTGGCTTTTAAAGACCCATTTTAGATGTCGGGTAGTATGTGAGTCTCTCATAAATAAATAAGCTGGTGTATTTGTTTTACTTTAAAATAGTTATTGGCTCCAATTTTAATAAATAAAACTAAAATAAAATGTCACTTTGGGATATGTTTTGTTGAGCTTTAAAGCAAAACTTGGGAGGTTGACTTTCAAAGTCACTTTGGATAAGTTGTGTGAAATTTTTGTCCCAATCCAAAGGAAAGTGATTTTTTTTAGATAATTTGTATTAATTCAGTAACAATTTTAGAAATTAACTATATAATTCTATTCTATCCGTGAAAAGATTAGTGTCAGTTAATTTGCAATGGATGATGAAAGAGTTTTTTGTGTAAAGAAATTGACATGATAGCCAATTTTTGTTCTAACAATGCATTGGACAATGCGGTAAAATGAAAATTTTAAGGTCAAATTCTAATTTAGAGTTGCTTATGCATCTCGAGCTATAGTAAAAACATGTTTATTTAAAACGTAACACTGAATTCAACAAAAGATGCTTCAAATAACAATCCACACAACTATTTTAATTTAAATAACAATTCAATACAATCCACATGGATAACAACCATCCAAATATAGTGGTCTGGAGGCTTCTTTATTTTCATAAAAGCAATCAACAATGATTGTGAACTCTATTGACGCCAAAGTTTAAATACCACAATAGCTCTCGATAGTGGCAGGAGTACCTTGACGTAACATTGACACGATATGCTCCCCATATTTCAAACCTTCAAAGGGTTTATAAAGCAAAGGGTGATCTTCATCCACAAGTTCCTCCGGCACTTTTATAATATACCCTTCTTTGGGAAATGTGGCAAATTCGATGGTATACCTCTCTTTGTTTCCCGTAAGCACTCGATGATATGGAGCAGGCAGCCTACCATTTGTAAGTACCTGCAAAGTATATAATTAAGTCTCCATTTAGTTGTTTCAAACTGATCCCGTCAATTAGGAATTGGTATATATTGAGAAGAATGGGTGCATGCACTAAATTGTACTAATATAAACATAATTCTGACTTAATAAAAAATTTTGTAAAGAAACAATGATTTTTGAATCACGTGGTGTAAAATGAGCCATAGAAATCAGTATAACTATAAATCATCTCATTAGAGATAAAATAAAATGTTTACTATATTAAATTAGTTTTAAATTTAAAAACATGCAATTCTTTTTTGAATGTACTAATAATAAAGTAATTGAAGGATCTATCTCGGAACAAATGAAAAATATAGAATCAGGGGCAGACTTACTCATAGGTTACCAGTGTTATCTGACACTACTGGATTAATATTTTTTATTAAATATGATTATATAATAATAAGAAAAAACAGAAAATCTCCTAAAAAAATAAAAAATGTCATCATTGAAACAAAAGTAATAATAGGTGAGCTGGTTCAAGCACATATGGTTCAACTTTGTAGTCCAACATTTGAATCCCACCAGTGGCATCCTATTATCCTGCATATGCCACTGATATAGAAGTATATGTATAGTAAGTCGGAATCTAATGACTCAAAGAAAGCCACAACAGCTAGTTGTTCCAAAGCCAATCCTTAATATTGTATATCCACTAACAGCTAGTTGTACCAAAGCCAATCCCACGATTGAATTCTTTATATTTAAGTTGAGAATGTCTCTCCTTATTTTGCGCCAATGTATGATTTGCCTAGAGTTTACTTCCTAGATCTCTCCTCGGCCCCTGTCGAGATAAATATCTTATCTACTTACGCTACATTTATTTTTTTCATCTGTTTTTAAAATTATTTTTCTTGATCCGAACTTTTATTGGAAACAACTTTTTCACTTCATTCGATGTAGGGTAAGATCTACATACATATCACCTTTCCCAGATCCCACTTGTAAAATTATACTAGTATATTGTTGGTGTACTTTGTAGGCTACATAAAAATTTAGAAATAACTTTTGAGCACAGAGGAGGAAAAATAACCATACAACAACTGATAAAAATGAAAGGTAGGATGACACTTACTTTCAAACAGTCATTAACAAAGAAGATGTATGAATCAGGGGATGAGTATTCAACTGAAAGCCATTGGCCATTTTTATTCATGTATTGCAGACCACTAACTTGATGCTGGCTTACAATGGTTGAGATGTTTATATCAGTATGAGGTGGTTGTCCGAACTTTGTCTCCCCAGCTTTAGGCACTGAGCACTTCAAGAAGCCAAGTCCACAGCCTGTAGATTTAGTTAACTCATCCAAGTATTTTTCTATGCCCAATTTCTCAAAAATCATTTTTCTCACCATCTCATCAAGTTCTGATACTCTCTTGGCGTATGAATGCACCAAATCACTGCCAAAATTATCAAACCCGCGGACAATAAGTCAAGAAGTTGACATAATTCAAAACCTATATGTTAATTTCTTCTTTTTGGTGTTAACGTTGTTCAAAGGCCTAGTGAAAAAAATTTAACCAAATAATGAAAATGGGGTGTTGAGTTGAATTTCAACTAATTAGGAGGAGACGATCTATGCCCACTTACAATTTGAAAGGAAGAAAACAACAATCCTACGAAGCTATCCAGAGTTATATTTATAAATCTTCTGTATTATGCACTTTTGCGAATCTCCTTTTAAAATGTCGTTTAACTAAATTCATATTTTTAATAGACTAGAAAACAAAATTTATAATGAGATTCATGGACTCATCGATGAGAAGTTTAAATACTTTCACTTAGTTAATAGTAATATTAGTAGCCCGTGTTACCGGGGTGGATCCAAGATTCTAAGGCTACGGATGCCACTATTTGTATCTACTCTTAACTACAAAGGTCAGGTCGGGTCGGGTCCTGGTCCGGTCCATAAGATTGTTGTTACTTCGAGGTTTTTTAAGCATTTTTTCTCAATAAAAGAATAAGTTAAGTTTAATTTAATTTTTTCACACTTGTTTAAAAATCTATTTGATGTAAGAACATAAACATTGCTATATAATTCAAAGACACCACAATTTTAAAAATTTTATTTAAAAATAGCTTAACTATTATAATATTTTGTTTGACTAGATCATCTTAAATGTCATGTTTTATGGTAATTCCTGACATAACAAAAAATTTAAATTTTTAATCTATGAGAATTAACTTAAAATATCTATTAGTAAAAACACTTAATTTTTTAATACTTAGTAGAATATATTGCTTAAATTATTCACCAATGTGTATAAATTAAGGTGTATCATCAAAAGGATAAACTAAATACTATTTCAAATCACTTAGAATCTTTTACCATAAATATTTATGAAATAAAAAATAATGGTAGAAACAACTTAAAAAAGAAAATAATAACAAAAAGAAAAAGAAAAGAAGAAAACGAAGAAAAAAGGAGAGAATAGAAATAAAAGGCAAAGAAAAAAAGGGAAAAGAAATGAAAGAAAAGAGAAGCCTGTGTCATTGTTGGTAATTATTGTAAGTACTATGTTCCAGTGTAGAATGACTGAGACAGAAAATAATGACGCTGCAGCCTGGATTCGAACCCCCACCACTGGGACAAAACATACGCCTTGGATCAGTGGCACCAAAGCACAGTTGTGTATTGTGGGTGCCAGACTTAATATATAGACTATTTTGCTGATAAATACACGTATATATATAAAGTTCTGCCGAAGCTTGCGGGTGCCGTGGCACCCGGTCCACCCCACATAAATCCACCCCTGCGTGTTACTAGTTTTTATAGTTACTAGTAGTAATATTAGACGGGGCATAGAATACATTTATTTGAAGCTAATAACTTTAGCACAAACTCTCTCTCTCTATTAGCAATAACTTAATACTCCCTCTGTTTAATTTTACTTGTCCAAATTCAACTTTGCACTACAACCAAGACAAAATAAGAAAAATTAAACTTGACAAATCTATCCTTATTTATTATACTTTGTTGTAGTTTCCAATTAATTGGAAAAAGATTTTGAAAAATTTGACCATTTAATGTCAAGGGAAAATTAGGAAGAACATAGCTAATTTTATCTTGAATTGCTAAATGAGGCGAATGAACATTCATCCGTTAGAGAAAGTGAACAAACACTCAATATATTTATTACTAAATTGCTTAATTACGATAGGAACTCACCAAATAGCTAATCAAATTCTGTGTTTAAGCATTACAAGTGAAAAGTTTATTTTCTTCCAGTTTCACTTTATCTCTGGTATTTGACTATAATTTTGCTAGTGAATTTTAAAACTTCTTTTCGTGTTATTTTGGTCTACTTAATATATATATATATATATATATATATATATATATATACGTACTTGTGTTTTAGAGTAAGTTCATTAATATTTAGGAATACTGCAAGCGGAATAGTTGCAATATTTAAGATAGATCTTAATACATTTATCATTGTATTTTTTAAATAATTTACAACTTTGATGAAACTCTAATCCTGGGTCAATTTTAGCCGTTCAAAAATCACTGTGCACCATTATTTTCATTTTTCCAAAGAATGAAATGTAAGTTATTATTAAGACGAAATAGAATAGTGATCTCCTCATGTTTCTTTGATAATTTCATGAAATTTAAGATATCAATTGTACAATTCAGTTACAAATTTTTTAAACAACAATCACTTCATATATATATATATATATATATATATATATATATATATATATATATATATATATATCCACTTCAAATTGATAAATGGCAATTACCAAGCTTTAGAAGATTTCACAAAGCTGGATTTATATATGAAATACACCCGGATCATGGGTGCTTCCAGTTTAAAATATATATATATACACACACACACACACTTGTAGTTGTGTGTTTGTTGAAAAATGTACTAATTATAAATAATAAATTTTGATATAACTCAATAAATCAAATGAGTTGTGGTAAAATTTTGAACTTAAACATAAATTTCATATTTTGCATCGCTTACAACAATAGATAACATAATAAATGTTTTTGGGCATAAAGTTACGTACCAAAATTCTTGTTCTTCATGATCAGGCCAAATGATCTTGGAAAAGCTTTCAATCGCACCAGGAGTGACGACATGGCCAATTTGCAGTGTCTCTAAATGTGGAAGTAGAGGGTCAGTTATTTTTATATCCAAAGGAAGGGTGAAAACTTCTTTTATTAACTTTTCAAACAGTCTCTCTGTTGGTAATCCATCAAGTATAGCCTCAAAGCTACCATATTCTTCTAAAGCTTTGTACATTTCATCTCTCACTGAAATCCATTCATCACTCCCTGGTTTCAATTCATCTTGCTTCTTAAAAGTTATTGTTGGAAGCTTCATAACTTCATAACCCATCTTTCCTCTTACTTTTAATTTCTTTAATTTGTTGTGTAATAATTCATTCTGGAGTACTGGCATGGATATATAGATACCATTAGTATGCAAAGTATGACTAATTGTAAATTAAAAAAGTCTGTTAGTCAGTCAAAGGGCGCGGAAGACTAGTAGACTGTACAATTTAAAAGGCTAATAACATGTGTGCATAATAACAATTTAAAAGGCTGAGATTGCTATTGGTATCACTCCAATTTTGCTTCATAAATTAAACACTTTCCCCAATTATAAAAAATAGGCATATTATTGATCCACCTACTTTGTGTAAGGCTTATTATGCTTTTACTATTTTCAATTTCATTTACTATTTTACAGTTTTGTACTTGCCAATGCTTATATGTTTGCATTGTATGTGATATTTATTTTTTTCATCGAACTTATTTAACTCTAATGTAATTAAGTTATATATTATAATAAATTATAATTTTTTTTTTAAAAAAAAAAAAAAAATATATATATATATATATATATATATATATATATATATATATATATATATATATAGAGAGAGAGAGAGAGAGAGAATTTTCAGAGCGTAACTGTGGGTTTACATCATAGAGTAACAAAACCATGTACGTTATAAATTTTAAAAATATCTGGTGGAATCAAACAACTGGCACCACATATCGTAGTAAGCCTGGCGCATATTAAAAAAAATATTCCTTACTAGAACTCTTTTCATTTGCAGAATTTAACTTGAAACTTTTGATTAAGGGTGTATGGTGATATCGGTCCCACCATAATATCCTTTTAAAATATAACACTACTTTGAACTGTAGTTGGATCATAATTGAGTTAGTAGTACGCTTGGCGTTCCACCAATATAAAATATGTCATAATTTGCCTTTAATAATATGTATTAACGTTGCATGCACAGACTAGCATGTGCCGCAGCACACCACTCAACAACTGAAGTTTGGAAAAATATAATTCATTAAGGTAATACATGTTGTTTAAACAAATAAAAGAACCAGATCATTGCAGCAGTCAAATATTCTACTGAATATTCGATATTTATTTTCTCTACAAAGAAGTCTTTTAAAAATGATCACGCGGTCGGCGACCTTATTCTATTTTTGTTCATAGTCTATTAAAGAACAATCTAAAAATGGAGTAATTAAATTGATTGGCTTAATTTAACAAATAGATTAAAAAAAAGGATATTTATAAATATATACAATCCTAAAACCAAAATTACAAAAAATACCAACACTATTTCATTTTACAAAAAATACCAACATTTTTTTACACATTATATACAAAAGTCAACAAAACTAATAAATTAGGGTTTCTCCTTCTTCCTACTGCCCCCCTGCTACCACCCCAGGCGGCGGCGCCGCCTAGTCACCGCCGGCTGCCGCCATCCACCACTGGTTTTTTTTTTTTTTTTTTTTTTTTTTTTTTTTTTGTGTTTTTGAATCTAAAAAATGAAATACACATATAAACATTGATTTTTTTTGAAATTAAAGTTGGAAAATACATATAAATAAAAATACATGTAAATACACAAAAAAAATTGTGTTATACATACACTAAACACACACATACATATACGAATCTACAGATCTACAAACGAAACATACAAATTTACATGTGTGATATTTATTACTTGACATACACACAAAAATACAAATAGATGCTCGGATATACACGTTCATACAGTGATATACACGTACATACACTTGTGTGCTGAAAATTATTACATGTATATACACGAACATACAGATACATACACTTGCAGATCTGAATTTGAATGTGTATATTCAAATGCAAAAAAGAAGAAGTAGAAGCAGATCTGAACTTGTATTAACAAAATACATATGTATACATAAAAATACACACATATACACGTACAAAATAAAAAATAAAAAAAGAGGAGAAGATCGGAAAAGAGAGGAGCAGATCTGCTCCACCGCGGCGGCGACCGGCGAGGGGGGTGGGGAACGGCGGGAGGGTAGGGTGGGTGGGTGGGTGGAGGAGAGGAGAGAAAGAGAGAGGGAGAAGTTAGGGTTTTGGGCAGAGAGGGAAGAAAGGAAATGAAAAATTGTATATTTTGTAAAATGTGAAAAAGTGTTTGTATGTAGGGTAATTATTTAAAAATATCGGTATTTTCTGTAATTAAGTGGTTTAGTATGTCAATTAGCGTAAAAATGTCTTAAAAAAAAGGATGGAAGAGTTGAGCACTTTAAAAGTGATTTTTAAAAATTGAACACTTTTGTAATTACAAAAATAACACCGCAACTTAATGTAGCTATAATTACAAAAAATATCATTACTCCCTACGAAATAGAAACAATGTTAATTCGTCTATGTTTATGCATATATTGAACCAATATTCTATTCGTTTTATGAAGAAATAAGGCCAAGTTGGTCTCACTTCACACATCTACAAAAAAAGAACTTCAAGTACATATATTTTAAAATAACGACAGTGCAATCGTACTTATTCATAGAATGAGCAAACATACTATGTACATTTTGCATATAAATGAGGCCAAATTGTCCTCATTTTAATTATTTAAAAAAGAACTTGTGAAATATGAAATGGCAATCCAGCCACATTTAGTCATAAGTGAGTCAAATTTATTTGTCTATTTTATAGATGAATGAAACCAAATCGTCATCATTTCATTCATATATGAAAAATCAGAGGAAAATATAACTACACCAATCCGTCATTATTTATTTATTCATTATAATGTGAGCCAAAAATTAATTATACATTTTGCAAACAAATGAGCCCAAATTGTCTTCACTTCATTCATCCATAAAAATACATACGTAAATATAAAACGAAGACAATTCAGTCGTAATTATTCATAACTAAGCAAAAATTCTCTGTCTATTTTACAAATAAATGAGACCAAATCATCATCACTTTGGTCATATACAAAACATAACTAAGGCCAATCTGGCATCATTCATTCATTGTGTTAGCAAAATACGACGTACATTTTATAAATAAATGAGTCCAAATTGTCATCACTTTTCACAAACACAATCTTCATCAGATCTAGCACATCTCCGCCACCCGTTGTTGTTCCTTCCATATGTAAACTCGAAAATTATAAAATAGAATAAAAATGTAAGAATCTATTACGAAGAATCAAATTAAATACCAGCCACCAAATAAATAAATTGGAATACGTGGAAAGCGAAGACTAAAACAATGATATACCAAAAAAAGATTCATGAACCAAAAGCATATAAAAAATATCAAATTTGTTTCGATTCCTAAACCACTTATTTTTATGCCTCAAATTTGCTTAATAGGTTAAACGGATAGAATTTATAAGAGGGTCACAAGCAATACAGCAAATACAAAGAAAAAGTAAATAAAGTAGAATAAAGAACTTGTTTTCCTTGAATAAAGTCGGATTCTTGGAGAATCGCTTCATGTACAATAAAATGGGAAGATATGTATTTATAGGTATAAATTCACCTCACTCCTAATTATGATAAACTACAAAGATTTATAGGCTGTGGGCCTGTTTAATCGAGAAGGTGATACAAATTAACCCTAACTATGAGACTGTAAATCTTGCGTCACATGGCCCGTGCCTGCTGATTGGTTGTGGCTCGTAGAGCAGGCGTGTATCCTCAGCGCCTAGTGACTTGTAAGCTAAGTCTAGTCTCCACCAGTTGGACTCGTATTCCTGTAATCATAGATGATATATTTTTACCCACACAGTCAGTTCCCCCACTTTCTGAGTGCTGAAAAAAGAAGTCAGAAAGTGAAAAAGGCATGCAAAAGAGACGTGTGAAAGGATGTTTTATTGACTCCTTGAAACTCGTCGTCTTTTTGACCGAAGTATACGCTTGATTTCTTCTAGAGTTCCACGCGTTTTTACTCGATTGGTTCATGTCGATTCCATGTACTTTTTTCATAACTGCCTTTACTGCACCGAATCATTTCATATCCCATGCCATGATTATTTTGACCGCTTCGTGCTCCGTCCTCATCTTGCTTTGCCTATATAAAGGGCCAGATTTCTGTCATAAGTTCTTCAGAAACACACTGTCTTTCTCAGAAGATTCCTCTTTTTGATAGAGCAACTTTTCCCTTCCTTATTAAATGTTCATCTTTGATCCTGGTTTGATATTTCGAGAGCAACTCCTTTATGTAGAATGGATGATATTCGAGAAAACTGAAAGTGAAAAAGCATCAATTGTCTTCTTTCTTAGTTTTTTCATTCATGTCAGGATGAACGGAGTCCCTCGAGTTATGTAGCTTGATCAGGATCCTAATGATATTCTTCGGAATGTCTTCTTTATGGAATATTCACTGATAATTGTGTGCTCCTTTTCTAGTGCAGCGGTTGCTGTGATATTCCTCTTGTTATGCGGGGACAGGTCACTTAGTACTTCCAGCAGTCATGAGGCTTCTCTTCTGGGATGCTTTCGGCATTCAGGTGACCTCTTTAACGGTGTTGGTTTGATGATCCACTGCTTGGCTTTGCTACTTGGCCGTAAGGATGGCTTTACACCATTGGCAGATTACCAAGCTCTATGCCTGCTAGTGGTTCGATGTCATCCTCTCTTTCAGTTGGCTCGAATGCACAGATGTTGCGATGGGGAGGAAGTTTCTCCCTCGTGTAGGTTTCCAGTCTCAACCCCTTGCTCTTTAATGAGTTCCCAAATGTGCTTGAAGATTTGCTTCAACCTCTACTGGTTGACGAGCATTCATGCCTCCAGTTTTTTCTTCGAGTTCTTTTATCACGGCAGGAGGACGGTTCGTCCGTGTCCAGACGCTTCCGAAGTCCTTTCCTTAGAGCGAAATTCCATAACTTATGTACGAGCATTAGTCAGCGGCCGCATACTAAAGAATGCTCGGGCCGACATATCTCTAGGGAAGGAGTTTCAATTTTTGCCGAGGCACTTGGGCCGTGGAGAATTCAGAAGATCTTTTAATTACAATCTCTCAGAACCTTTTTAGTTCTCCAAGAACATCTGTTATGAACATTATTGTATTAAAAAAAAACTTGATTGTATATTGTAGCCTACGGACCTTTGATATTAATAAAAATAGAGGTTCATCAATATATATTTTGTGCATACATGCGTATTTACTGATAATGTAGTCAAGTAGCATATTTGGTACCTTTCTGAGAATTTGTCTTTTTAATACCTTTGTGAGGTTGTTGGACACTGTTATATACACCAACAAGTGGCGGCTTATGTTGTAGTAGACGTCTTTTGGTTAAGGCAAGGCCCGCACCCGCAAGGGGATGTCTTTAGTCCGTTGTATACAGCTGGGGCATTTTTGCGTTCAAGCTAGAACGACTGTGCTTGAGTGCTTATGTCTTTAACGACATGATGCTGGGGGTGTCCCGCCTGACATATTGGTGCAAGTATTGAATTGAAGATTTAACCTTACGATAATGCCTGGTGGCTTAACTAGAGGTGATCTAGCTTTGAGCAAGTAGTTTACTCTACCTTGTAATAAAAAGTTAGTGTACTACATCAACTTAAATATGTTTGGGGCTATGAATAATTGGATCATTAATAGATCTGAATATAAAACTGACTAAAATAGAATAATAGTCTTATCGAATCAAAAGAGAGGCGCGTGGGCTAATAAAAGTTTTAGATGAACTTAAATAACAGTGATGGGGCCTAAATACCCTTTGAAAAATAAAAGAGCAAGAAAGAGAAATACTTGTCTCGAGTATAACGCCTGTTGACCTTTCAAGAGTAGTACTTCTTAAGCCAAGTGATGTTCTAATCGCTTGGAATGGTCGTTCCTTTCATGTTTTCGGGGGCGTTTCATCTCTAAGAGTGATGCCCTATTTTTGGCCCAGCGTTGGCTTTCGAAATACTCTGAAGTAGTTTCTAGAGGTTCATCGTTAGCTCGTGTTGGACCTGGGCGCTTGGCCTGTATGCTGCTGACCATCCGATGATATAGCTCTCTATATTAAGCAGTATTGAGCTGGCCACCTTCGTAGTTTTATTGTTTCCTCCTTGCCTTCAAGGAGAGTTCCCTTGTCCGAGTATTCAGTTAACGCGTGATGCCCGTCCAAGACGGGTCCTGTAGTGTGAACTTCAAGGTCTAGTCGGTCTGAGTGAGTCAGCTCGATCACCGTCTTCGGGCTGTCTACATTTGTGCTTGTGCTGGCTGCTAGGCTAACTAGCGTGTCGGCCTTTATGTCTTATGACCTTTGAACAAACTTACATTTGTGGAAAATTTTCAAACGGACCTCCATTTTGGTCAAATATTCTTGCATGTGAGTGTCTTCGGCCTTGAAGGCTCCATTTACTTGGTTAACCACCAGTTGAGAATCACTGTACAGACTGATCTCCCTGGCCCCTAGTATGTAAGCTAATTCAAGAGCTTGTGTTACAACTTTATATTCTGCCTCGTTACTCGTGGTTGATGAGAAAACGTCAGCCTTTCGAAAGGTTTTCCCAGATGGAGATTTAACCGCCAGGTCGAGGTTGGCACCTTCGACATTTGGTGTCACATCTATATGGATTTTCCATTCTCCAGGGCCAATTTCCTCTACGGTCGTCGACTCTTCCTCAGATTTCGGCATCATCTCAACACTAAAATCACAAACGAAATCTGCGAGGACCTGTGACTTAATAGTCGTGCGCGGCTGATAGATATTGTCATACTCTCCCAATTCAGCGGCCCATTCCATCAGCCTCTTTGAGAGTCCAAGCTTGTGCAGAATGGTCTGTAATGGGAAAGAGGAGAATGACCGTATGGTTTCGAAAAAATGGCCGCAACCTCTGGGAGGCCATGACCAATACAGACACAAGCTCACCGAAAGCGGGAGATGCGCTTCTGCTCCTAAAGTGCCTTGCTAGCGTACTACATAGGGAGCTGTGTTCCGCCTTCTTCTCGTGTGAGGACCGTACTCATAGCCACTGCTGAAATTGTGACGTATAGCAAGAGACGCTCTCCCCGAGCGGAGTCATTTAACATTGGGTGTCTCGCAAGGTTTTTCATCAATTTTGCTGGTGTTTGGCTGTAAAGTCTTGGCCATTCAGGATCTTCGTGCTTCACCAATACTTCGAAAATTTGATACCACAGTTCCGCCAATCTAGCAATCAAACCACTTATCACGGAGATTCGTTCTCTGAGCTCCATTATTTATGCCCTGGCTTTATGTTCATTTGATGCATCCTTTTCTGCCTCGACTCTGATAGTGTTTACTTCAGCTCTTAGGCTTCTGCTGGTGTCCGCATCGCGTGCATAACCTTCCTCGAGCAAGGAGTGCTCGCCTTGAACTTCGCTTAACCCGGACGGGGTTGGGCATCCGAGGATTTGATGAAGTGTTAAGGGTACTCCCCTTACTCCATGTATCCAAGGTCTTCCCAAGATTATATCATACGAGAGGTCGCAAGCCATTACTTGAAAAGATGTTAGCTTCTTTATGCTCGGGATGAAAACTGGTAACGTTATTTCTGCGACCGGCTTCTCACTCGTACTGTTGAAGCTGGCCACTATGGAGGAACTTGAGGTTATCTGCCTCTGAAGCTCCATTCTTCGGATTACCTCCCATCGAACAATGTTTGCGCCACTTCCTGGATCTACCAGGACTTGCTTGATCTGAGCATCAAGCATCTTGAAAATGATGGTTAGAGCTTCTTGGCACGAATTGTGGAGCTATCTCCTGCTTTCTCGGCCGAACTCGATTCTGCTAATGTGAGGGCTCTGTTTTAATGCCTCTTGAGCCTCATCGGATCATGGTCCAGCAAAGATTGCATTGATGCTCCGTTTTTCCTTTAAGGTAGACGTTCTGGATCATTTCCCTCCTTCTGCAAGCAGGTCTTTGATGTGCCCTTCTTTTAGCAGATGGGCTATCTCGAGCATAAGAGCTTTGCAGTCGACTGCATCATGGTCATTACTTCGATGAAAATCATAGTAGGTCGACGAGTTTTTTCTGATGGTACTCTTAATGGTGGGCGGCAAGTGCACCCTTGAGCCTAATTTCTCAAATTGATTGGTGACTAGGTCTACTGCATTTACTCGTAACCCGAAATATTTGAAGTTGCGCTGCTCAGAACTCTTCTCGTGGAAAACTATTCCTCTGGTTCTGCTATGCTTTTCTAGTGGTTTTGCAAGATCTGCTTGTTACTGCACTCTTTCTTTCGTCCTTCTCCCGCTGATATCTGCCTCCAGAGTAGGACTACTGGTTCGCTTTCTTCGTGAATCATCATCAGGTGGTAGGGATGGCTCGGGCTCGAGACTGAGCTTTTCTTTGTACCACTGGGTAAGACATCCCTTTTTGTCACCGGGTATTGAGTAAAACTATATTGCAGCTCTCGTGTGGCTAGTGATCCTCAAGAGTTCAGACTCTTGCCGAAGGCTACCACAACGATGTTACCGGGTACTTGGGGAAGCTCAATGCATTCTCTCTGGAATCTCTCTAGATAATCCTTCAATAGCTCCCCGCCATACAAGCGAATCTCGAAGATATCCTCCATATGTTTCTCTCACTTGGGGGTACCGGAGTGCACCTTCTTGAAGAGATCATGCATCTAAGTAAACGATCCAATTGATCCCAACGGCAGCTGAGTGTAGCATATGAGGGCTCATATGGTCAGGGTAGAACCGAACTTTTTTACCAAAGCAGATTGAGTATCTTCTTTTGTGATTTCATTGCTCTTGACAGTAGTGCAGTGGGCAGCGGTGTGCCCGTCCGGATAAGTGGTTCCATCATACTTAAGTTTGTCCGATAGGCAGAAGTGATTAGGTATGCGAACTGGTACAACGCTTGCTTTGTATGCATGTTTGAAGAACTTTTGTTCATCTATGGCCGTCACCTGGGATGGAGCACCCGTCACGTTACTGATCCGATCGTGGATGACTTTTAGCTCCTTAAGGATCTCTTGGATGACAGGTGATGACACACAATTTTGTCTTAATAATTTTAAATTAATCTCGAATTACATAGTACAAAAGCGTATTTAATTAAGAAAACCTTTTAGTAAGGTTAATTTTAAAATTAACTAAAAAGCAATTTGAAATTTTGAGAGAAAAGGGCCAAAAGTGCAAAAAATATCCTACACCTAGACTATCTATGCAAATGCCTTTTTAATTAAACAACACCCCATATCAGAAGACCAATTTTCTCAAATCAGTGAAATTCTGGAGCTGTTATATGAGGAAATGTATATCTGCAATTTTTAGGTTGGATGTGTGGGGAACTGATAAGGGTGAAGTATGTTAGTTTCCTTCATATCTTCTGTTCTCCAGGTTTGTAAAACTTAAAGATTGAAATGAAATGGTATTTTGGAAGCCACTTAAATAGTTCTATCCTGATTCTCTGGGTTTCCTTCTTCTCAGTTTAGTCTCAGCCGAGAAATGCTTGTTATGTTTCCTAAGTCTTTGTAGCTAGCTAGTCCTAATAACTTTAGATCAAATTCTCTATATGTGTCAGAAAAATTTACTAAATAAATACAAACAATAAATTTCGAACTAAGTCAGTCAAATGAACTGTGGTATAATTTTGAACTTTGAAAGTTTAAATATTGAATTCACCTCTAATAATAGATACTAACATGGTAAGGAATATGTTTTTAAAAAATGAGTTATTTGGGGAAAAAATTACATACCATAATTCTTGCTTTTCATAATCAGGCCAAATGATCTTGAAAAAGTTTTCCAACACCAGGGCATGGAGAATGTTCATTCTCTCAATATGTGGAATCATAGGTCAAAATTTTGAGAATTTTCAAATTTTGATAACAAAGGGAGGAGGGTGAGAACTTCTTTATTCAATTTTTCATATAGTCCTTCTTTTGGAATTCCATCAAGTAAAGAAGTTTGCATGAATATGCTATTTCCGTTCCAAAAGAAAGACTGTATGAAAAGTTGATAAACAGGTTCATTCTTCTAAAGTTTTGTACCCTCGATCTTCACTGAAATCCATTCTCCACTCCTTGGTGATTTCAACTCATCTTGCTTTTGGAAGCTTCATTAACTTTATAGCCCATCCTCTTACTTTTTAATTCTTTTAATTTGTTGTGTTGTAATTATTGCTTGCGTACTGGCCGGGACTATATACAATATTTAATAAGCAAATATAAAACTAAGATGGTCGGCAATGAGATTAACGTGTCTTACGTGGTGATAATGGTGATCTTAAATATATTCTAGGTTCATAGACCATAGTACCCTCTGTAGGAAAATAAGTATATATGATCGTACATAAGTTATATATTTATTAAATAAATAAATAAATAAATAAATATTATAATTTGTGGCATATGCTTAATTAGGTGAAGGTAAAAGGGAAAAAAACTAGAAAACTAGATGTTACTGATGGTGCACAAATTCGAGGATAGTGCTTTTTATGTACTAGTTAAATATGTAAATTTTAAGTATGTACTGCTGGTGCACAAACTATTAGATGTACTTTTTGAATTACTTAGTTGTCATGACTTTATCATAGTACATATTTTTATGTGGTTCTTAAATATGTAAATGTTACCTTTAATTATTTGAATTTTTTGGTCTAATTTCGCGGTTAGAATTAAAAAATTGGACCATCATACTTTTAAACCTTTCCAAATAAACAGAATGAGTATAATTTTCTCACCATTTGTTAAAGATTGCTTTTTTCATATCTTGTTTGCTTAAGTTAGTTGCCATTTGATGCGATTCTATGATTTAAATTTGATAAAATTAAAATTTTAAAATTTACAATTTAAGCTTTTAAACTTCTCAACTTCTGTACTCAAAAGTTAAATTTATTGAAATTTCAGTATTTTCACATTAGAGCACATACTATAAAAAAAAAAAAAAAAAAAAAAAAAAATTGGATTCGGCTAACCGTATAAATCATGCTACATCCATCTGTTAGAATAGTATGGCGTTTGTTTAGGCCTAAATTTAGTCGTTTAGGTAAAATAATTAAATTTATTAGAGGGTCACAAGCAATACAGTAAATACGTAGGAAAAACAAATAAATATAGAGAGAAAAGTAATAAGCAAGAAAGTAACAATCTTATTCCCTGAGAATAGTAGGATTCTGTATGAATCGGTTGATGTACAATACAATGAAAGGAGGGGCATGTATAGTAGATATTTACCCAATCCTAATTATGGTAAGATACAAAGACTAATAAAGGTCATGATGGGCCTAAACTCAAGGCAGTGATATATACGAAACCCTAACTAGGAGACTGTGAACCCTAGTACAGTGGGATTTATACTCTGCGTCCTATGCTTGCGCCGCCTGGATGGGCGTGGCTCAAGGAACGAGCGTGTATCCTCTGTGCCCAGTGACTTATGGACTAACTCTAATTTCGCCAGCTGGACTCATATCTTCGTAATAGTATGTGGCATATTTTTACCCACTCAGTCAGTCCCCGCGAGGACCAGCGCCCATGAACGATTCACCAGCATATTTTTACCGACTCAGTCAGTCCCCCACTCTGAGACGATCCAGCGAACATTGCTCCTAATTTTTGGGTCATACCCTCGACCATGGTGGCCAAGTTCTGCTCTACCCATTCTGACAGGGTATTGATGAGATCAACAAAGAAACCTCTAAACTCAGAATTACCTTCGCGTAGTTGATCACCCTCGTCGTCGCTGGCTACATGAACTGACTCCTTGGAAGAGTCCTTTAATTGATCGCTGGGATGACTGGGATCCTCTGCGGAGTTGTCTGCCGCGTTGGTGGTGTCCTTTGAGACATTGTTATTGTCTTCTGACATGACTGTGCCTTTTACTTTGTAGAAACCTACAATTGTCAAGATCCCACGGTGGGTGCCAAACTGATAAGGCTTAAATTTGATCGTTTAGGTAAAACAATTGAATTTATTAGAGGGTCACAAGCAATACAGTAAATACGCAGGAAAACTAAATAAATATAGAGAGAAAAGTAATTAACAAGAAAGTAATAATCTTATTCCTTAAGAATAGTTAGATTCTGTGTGAATCGTTTGATATACAATACAATCGGAGGATGAGTATTTATAGTAGATTTACCCATATCTAATTATGGTAAAATACAAAGACTAATAAAGGTCATTTGCCTAAACTCAAGAAGGTGGTATATACGAAATCATAACTAGGAGATTATGAACCCTAGTGCGGTGAGATGTATACCCTGATTCCTATGCTTGTGCCGCCTGAAAGGCCGTGGTGCAAGGATCGGGTGTGTATCCTCTATGTCCGGTGACTTATAGAATAAGTCTAATCTCACTAGCTGGACTCGAACTTTTGCATGAATATGTTATTTCGATTCCAAAAGAGATGAGATATGATATTCCACAAAGTTTTCTTATTCATATAAAGCTCCCCTACTATTCCTCCTTCCTGGCCTCCTCTACCCACCCCTAGCTATTATTCCCTCGTTGGCCATTTACTCCGTTTTCCTCCTTATCTTTCCTCATTCATCCGCCTTCATTGCCAGCTATTTCGGGCATCTCCCATATCTGTCGACTATTTGTTTGAGTATATTTTTTATTTTCTTTTCAGTCATTCCAAACATCTCTTTGAATGCTACGGTCATCTCCCACAAATTTTTATAAATTAATAATTGAATTATCGAAAAGTTGGGGTATTATCGTTAAATAGTTAATACCTAAAAGTTATCCTAAAATGTTTATGTTTTGCAACTTTAATACTTAACTTATGGAGTGTGTCTGTTCCCCCGAACTATTATATTTCACATTTAAAATTTATGCAGTGCTAAATGGCACGAGGAGTTGTTTCACTCTCATTATAGTGAAAACTAGCAATTAGGCAAACAGACCATCTATGTTGCATTTTTACATTCACTTTTTAAATTTATTATTCTTATTTCTTATTTTGGTATTCTTTTCTTTTACATATTCAATTTTATTCTTTTTCTTATTCCATTTTTTTCTTCAATTTTTCTCTATAACTTTTTATTGATAACAGTAAATTCAGTTGAAAATTTATATATCTAAAATAATATTAAATTTTTTTAAAAAAAAACCTAATAATAGTAAACCTAAATTACAACATCTGAGGACAATTTACTCAATAATAATAAATCTGATTGATAAAACAGAATATTGGAATCTACTTAAAAGAAATAATGTTCACATTATGAGTTATGACTTTTTAACTGAGTCTACCATTATCGATAAAATTTACTAATTGTTATTCGCAATTGTGTTTATCAGTTTTATTAAATTATTTTTATGTTACTATATCTGAATTTATAAGTTTCAACTATTTTTTTTTTTAAAAAAAAAAGATGTAATCAGCTCAATTATTATTCAATCGTAACTGAGTACATCATAAATTAAAGATCGGGGATGCGTGATCCACTCTATAGCATCAAACATAGAAATGTAGTTAGGATAATGGATATTACTTCACTTCCCTACATTTCTCATTTACTTCCAAACCTAATAATTACTCATTTTTGCCTAAAAATATTGAGCTTTCCCTCAAATTTTAAACACACTTTCGGAAGAGAAAATTCTGAAGTACTTCTCTTCTTTGCATTATTTTTCAAACAAAACAAAAATGTCGTCATCTGATTTGCTGTTGACCATGTACATTCGTTGGTTGCTGTCGTTTAGGGTACCACTACAGCAGCAAAGGTAAATCCGTTCTATTCTGGGAGGATTTAATATGTAACCTCGGTTACTATGAGGGGATTAAGTTCCTTAAGGAAACCCTGTGAATTCAATGGGCTTAGGTTTGTTCATCTCCTTCTTTTCTGTTTTAGCATTTTTATTTCAGATTATATTTTGAATACAGAATTTCTGACAACTTCAACTTCCAAAGCACCAATTTTACTCTCAGTTTCGAACATTCATTTTGATTTAAAAAAAAATCACCCAAATATATGTTCAAACACTTACTAAGAAGCAGCTGAATGAAACAATTGAACTCACTTAACGAAAGTAACCAGTCTTTGACACAAATTTAAGTACTAAAAAAATTATATAACCAAATTAAATTCTCTAGTCCAAACTACACATGGACCATTTTCTTCTGGTCAGCATGTGCCATGGGCTAGGTGGTTGGACGAGCTACTTGGACCAGTGCTAATGAGCACGCCACAAGGAAGAAGAGCAAAAAAATCTTTTTGAGTTATATGATCTTTTAAATTCTTCAAATGATTATATACTGTCTAGAATCTTAATTATGGCATGAAATGATCAGAACTTAATTTAATCTTCGTCTACTTTGAATGCCCTGAAAAGAATTTCACTTGCTCTGGTAGGATGTGTTCTACATCTTGAATAGTTATCAAACCTGGATTTTGGCTACTCAATGCAAGAAGTGCAACAGCATCTCCATATCCCACATTTCTCTGAAAGTGAACAAGTCCTACAGGAAATACAAATACATCTCCCATATGTATAACTCTTGAAATTAATCGATTCTCAGGATAGGAGGTGACAAATCCAACATGTAATGAACCTTCAAGGAGTACCAACATTTCAGTGGCTCTAGGGTGAATGTGTGGAGGGTTAACTCCACCACGTACATAGTCGATTCGAGTCATTGACATGCCAAGAGTATTGAGTCCTGGTATTTGAGCTACGTTTACAGGAGTAACCTTGATACCAGATTGAGTGGTTTTGTTGCTAGGTATGTTTAAACCATTGTAATAGAAATCATTGGCTTCCACTATCAGAGGATTCTTGCATGTCAAACCATTTAACCTAACTGATAATTAATCAAGAAAAGGAAATAATGAAAAGCGGTATTACATTTGGCTCAAGTTATATAAACATAATATAAAAAACAAATTTGACATATATACATATAATTATATCAACTCTTTGTAACCCAGACTAAAGATTATGTATTCGTCTCTGGAAATAATACCCGTATTCAAGTTACATGCAAAGATCTTGAGTCAAAACATGCATCTTTTTAATTATTATGCACTGCAATTTTTTACAGCATTATATTAAGATGCCATATAACAATATATTCTACAGTAATCCTAATATTGTAACATCAAAAGCGCAACAAATCTACAGACCGTCAATGCCTACCTGTGCTAGTAGTATCTGCGACACAAAAGTCTTGCAAAGGGCTAACCTCAAATGCCAAGGCAGAACAACTTAAGCTGGTGAGAGTTATCAAGCACATCAAAATGATGCATTTGGCCATTTAAAAAAGAATGCTCCAACGAATACAAGTTTGCAAGAATAATAAGAGGGAGGAGATTAGAAGTTTAGAACAAAGATAGGTTTTAAATGACGAGATCATGCCGTTATTCAGAGGCTATTCTTTATATAGAGGAGCTGTGAGATCATGCTTCTTGAATTGATGTGATTAATTAGATAAGTTTTATTAGTAACTTATGAAGCTCCCTTTTAGTACAATAATTTTTTTTATTAGTTTAGGTGGCAAGCCCCCTTTGGCTGCACAAGTGCCCAACTAAGTAACAACTAAGAATTATAGATTATGAGAAAGATATGCAAAATGCTGAAAAAATAAATATAGAAGCAAAGCAAATGTTCGACTTACAATTGTACTATCATTTAAGCAAATGGCAAAGGATATTAAACTGACTTTCAGACTGTTCAAGAACAATCAGTTAGGCCATAAACTATTCTAAATCACTTTAAACCACCAAACTATCTAATTTCTAAGAAGTTTTAGTTAGACTATTAAAGGGGCAAAATAGCTACACTTTCAAGGCAAAAATCCAACTTTATTTAGAAAAAAAAAAAAAAAAACTTTCTGGAACTTGCTCTATTAAAAATGTTACGATATTTTGTGGTCATAAAATTATGTTGTTTTAGGGTGAAATGTTACGGACACACTCCCTTGCTCGAGATTAGCTACTCAAACACTCACTCCTTTTACTTCAGCATTGAGGCCTTGTATCGCAGCCATGAGATCGGCTAACGACACCTCGGGCGCTGCAATGCCCTTCTCTCTGTTTCCCGTCATTGCATCTGCACAAATCAAAGACCAAAACAAGTGTTAAAAGGTTAGAAATAACCTCACACACTCACTCACTTTTAATGGGTGGCTCTAAGGTCCACTCAATTTGTGGGTTCGGTTTTAGTCACTCGAGGAACTTGTTAGTAGTGGCTTCGTCGGATTGACCAATGTCCTCTAAGATTCTTCAAGTTTGACAATAGTCACTGACTCTTCGGGAAGAGTGAAGTGATGTTTGACTCGATGGAACGGATGCTGTTTTTACTACGCTCGGGAAGTCAAAGAATTTTCTATGAAAATTTGGACTTCAATCACCCCTCGCACGAGTTCCTAAAAGCTCGAATTCAATAGTACGACCTCGAGTAGAAGAGATTACTCCAGAGATCCACTATCGTGAATTATCGAACAGAAGAAAAGTGAAAACCTAGGAGAATCTACCCTTCGATTCCTCTTCGGAATCCTTCGAGCACGCCAACTTTTGTCCGTGCAAAAGTGGTCCCTCCTTGGTACGGATAGGATTTTACCTTATCCAATTTCCCTTTTCAAGCCGACAAATTTTTCACCTGGGGTTTTGATCTTTACAGTTTACCCCTTTCTTCTTCAATGCAACAGTGAATCTTTTGCTCCGGTGTACGGACAAAATTTTAAACTCGTTCACTGACCAAGGTTTAAACAAACTTTGGGTCGCCTTTTCACTCCGGTCAACGTCGGAGGAAATCAATTCTAGAAGTTCAAGCTAAAAACACAGCTTGCTTCGTCCGTACACTTATTACTCCCTCCGTCCCAATTTATGTGGCACCATTTGACCGGGCACGGAGTTTAAGAAAATAGAGGTTGACCTTGTCAAGTATCAATTTTACCCTTGAAAAAGTAAGAGAGAGAAGATTTGAGTAATAAAAAAGTTGTTGGTAGGTTTAAAAGTATGTAGGGCCCAACAAGGGTAAAATAGAGATGATGCATTAAATAGTTGCCAAATAAGGAAAGGTGCCACTTATTTTGGGACAGACAAAAAAGGAAATGGTGCCACATAAATTGGGACGGAGGGAGTACAATGTAACAATTTTCCGGCGTATGGAGGTGGTTCAAACAATGGAACTTCGATTTTTAGCTTAAAACTCAGCCCAAATCAAAAGAAAACCACCATTCTTCAACAGTAAACACCAAAACTCAACTGGGATTTGATAACAACCACTACCACGTCAAGACAGTCCAAAAACTACGTCGAGAAACCCTAGTCGTCGATCATGTATGACAGGTACTCAAACGAATCACCAGACAGTGGCGAACACAAATCAGTGGTCGTTTAATCCAAACATCAATCCAACAACAAATTTTTGAATTTTCTTCTTTTTACTCTCTTTTTTTTTTTTTTTTTTTTTTTTTTGTAAAATAACAACACAACAACAAACACCAACAGTAACACAAGAACAATAACAAGAACACGAATCGGAAAACAAAGACACAAACGCACGAAAATTAAAGATAACGTCGAACAGGATTTGGGGTTGTAGAGACAAGCCCAAACCGTACTCTGATACCAAGATGGTGCAAGCTAAATCCGAAGATGAAGCCAAGCAACCAAAAACAACAGCGGAAAGTAAAGATAGAAGTTTGACACAACTTTTCTTGCTTGAACAGCACCGAAGAACTGGTCTCGATACGATTCAAGCATAAGGAAAGAGCACCTAAACTATGCAACAATCCTCAAGAGAACAATACCTCTTGCAAACTGAATGATCAAAGAGGAATTGTTCAATCGGATTCACCGAAAGCCACAAGTTCCGAAGACCCCATCGGGTTTGCTCACATCTGAGACTAAAAGAGTAAATGCCCAAGACAATTCTCATTTAATAATTAATATCCAAAACCTAGCTATTTACAATGAAATGGAACAAGGTTTATATAGGAAATACTAAGGGTAAACTAGTAAAAACAGTCACAAGTGACCAATGAAAGCAAGCCACGCAGGGCTGAATAAGTGAGTGTTCGGCAGCCTTGACTTCGATGCTCGATTGCTTACTCGAACACATTTATCATCGGGCGCTCACTTAACTTCAGACACAATTTGTAGTGTCCGGTTCTGTGTTGCTCAGCGCCAAAGGTTGGTGTTCGGTTACTTTGTCCTCGGGCTCAAATTTGAGGATATAGTCTTCGGCTCTAGCACTTTGCCACTCTTCCTCCGAACACAGGTTTCCTCCCGACCAAGCCAACTGAATGTGCATATCATGTAGCAATTTGTCTTGGCTTCGTGTCATTGGCCTCGGTGGATCATTCATTGATTTCGATGGATCATCGAGCACTTGATCAGCACTTCGAGCTGCATCATAGGTTCCCCTATAAGGCCGGCAATCTTCTTCAATGTATTCTATCTCTAATATTTGATATCTAACCCAGTAGATGAATCCACACAGGGAGTTTATCCACCCTTTCCTTACTGACATCACAATCCGGTCTCCATGGCTTCACTATCACATGCTTTTTATCAAACATCTGGACTTCTTCCTCCACCACCTTTGTACGGCTTTCTAAACTATGAAATCTCACCATTAACACCCCTTGATTCATCTGAACAATTTTATCAATACCCAGTGCTCTCCATATACGTTTGATTACATAACTTCCTGTGGGGGATTTGATCGAAGCACATAGCAAATGACTGCAGTGTTCAAGTATTATATTTCATCTTTAATATCATCCATAGTTATCTTAACATTTTTATTACTAGGGTCTGGAGATTTCAAGTCCAACCCCTTAGCTTCCCGTATGCTACCCACATTTTACTCCAAGATTTAGCACTAAGATCTTGGCTTTCCCTCTAAAATATTGCAAGTGATTAAAATATGAAGATTTGGTACCAGTTCACTGAAAAATCCAGTTCTTTGAGGAATATTTTTAATGGAATTTCACAAAGAATGGTCCTTCCCAACGCCCACAAGCGGCACATGACGACCAAATTGGGTCACAAAATCTAAATTTTATCGGTTAATCTAGCCCCTTTTTGTAAAAATACTCCCTCCGTTCCATTTTATGTGTCATAGTTTGACTCGGTACAAAGTTTAAGAAATAAAGGAAGACTTTTGAAACTTGTGGTGTAAAATAAGCCAAAGAAGTTTGTGTGGTTGTAAATCATTTCAGTAATGGCAAACCTGTAATTTTGAAGTTAAATTTTTACCAAATTTAGAATGCTGTCATTCTTTTTGGAACTGACAAATAAGAAAATGCTGTCATATAAATTGGAACGGGGGAGTATGAAATTATTGTTGTGTTAATTAGCTTTTCATTGTTGTTTTCCTTTTGATCAAATAAAAACTTGACAAGGACAACAATATACTTCTTCCTCCCTTGTTAAATATTCTAATTTATCAAATCTATTAGTGTTGTGCTAAAATGAGGAGAATTTATAGTTTGGATGTTTTAAAAGATGGTTGCCTTTTATAGACCCTTTGTGGGTGTCGGGTAGTATATGGGTATCTCATAAATAAATAAGCTGGTATATTTTTCAATTTAAAATAGTTGTTGAGTCCACTTTTAATAAAGAAAACTAAAATTAAATGACACCTCAGCATTTTTTCGTTGAACTTCAAAGAAAAACTTGGGAGATTGACTTTTAAAGCCACTTTGGATAAGTTGTGTGATATTTGTGTCCCAAACCAAAGGAAAGTAATTTTTTTTAGACAATTTACATTGATTCAATTTACATTAACTACACAATTCTATTCTATCTGTGAAAAGATTAGTGTCAGTTAATTTGCAATGATGATGAAAGACAGAAAGAGTTATCTGCTTAAAGAAATTGACATGATAGCCGATTTTTGTTCTAACAATGTATTGGACAATGTGGTAAAAAGAAAATTTTAAGGCCAAATTCTAGTTTATAGCTGCTTACGTATCTCGAGCTTTAATAAAACACATTTTTTTAAACATAACAGTGAGTTCAAAAAGAGAGCAATTATTTTCAAATAACAATGCACACAACTATTTTAATTGATATAACAATTCAGTACAATTCAATGGATAATAAACATCCAAACATAGTGATCTAGAGGCTTCTTCAGTTTTAAAGCAATCAATTATGATTGTTAAGTCTAACTGACCGCCAATGTTTGTACACCACAGTAGCTCTCGAGCGTGGCAGGACTACCTTGACGCATTGAGACAGAATACTCATAATATTTGAAAGTTTCAAAGGGCTTATAAAGCAAAGGGTGATCTTCATCAACAAGTTCCTCTGGCACTTTTATGATATACCTTTTATGGGAAATGTGGCAAACTCGATGGTATACCTCTCTTTGTTTCCTGTAAGCACTCTATGAAAGGGAGAAGGCAGCCTACCATTTGTAAGTGCCTGCAAAGCAATTAGTATCCATTTAGTTGTTTCAAACTGATCCCGTCAATTAGGAATTGGTATATATATGAGAGCAATGGGTGCATGCATAAATTGTACTAATATAGACATAATTCTGACTTAACAAAAAAATTTGGACAGAAAGGAAGATTTTTTAAATTTTGTGATATAAAATGAGCCATTAAAATTTGTATGACTATAAATCATCTCATTAGAGATAAAATAAAATATTTAATATATTAAATTATTTTTAAATTTAAAAATACGTAATTCTTTTTTAAATGTATTAATAAAGAAATTGTACCATTATTTCGGAACAAATGAATTATGCAGATTATAGAAGTATATGTATATTAAGTCAAAATCTAATGACACAAAGAAAGCCATAACAGCTATTTGTCCCAAAGCCAATCCCACCATTGATATTAGGAAAAAAACTTACCAATAGTTAAATAATATATAGTTTTTTCATTATTAATAGCTTGTTTGGCCAAGTTTCTCAGAAGCCAAAAACACTTTTTTTCAAGAAAAATGCGCTTTTAAAGAATTTTAAGGTGTTTGACCAAAAGAAAAAATTACTTTTGAGAAGAAGCAGAAGCAGTTTTTCTGCTGTTTGGGAGAAGCTACAAATTTCTGATTCTCCTCAGAAGCAGAAGATGTTTATTAATTTACCATTGATATTGTATATCCACAACAGCTAGTTGTCCCGAAGCCAATCCCATGATTGAATTCTTTATGTTTAAGTCTCTTCTCGGCCCATGTCGAGATAAATATCTTATATGTTTATGCTACATTTATTTTTAAATCTATTTTTAAAATTATTGAGCATCTATTGGTAAAAGTCTTTCCACTTTATTCGACATAGGATAAGGTCTACATACATATCACCCTTTCCAGACCCTACTTATAAAATTATGCTACTAGTATGTTGTTGTTGTACTTTTTAGGCTACATAAAAATTTAGAAATAACTTTTGAGCACAAAGGAGGAAAAATAACCATAAAGAAACGGATAAAAATGAAGGGTAGGATGACACTTACTTTCAAACAGTCATTAACAATGAAGATGTATGAATCAGGAGATGAGCATTCAACTGTAAGCCATTGATCATTTTTGTTCATGTATTGCAAACCACTAACTTGGTGTTGACTTACGATAGTTGAAATGTTTGTATCAGTATGAGGTGGTTGTCCGAATTTTATGATCTCCTCATCTTTAGATTTAGTTAGCTCATCCAAGTGTTTTTCTATGCCCAATTTCTCAAAAATCATTTTTTTCACCATCTCATCAAGTTCTGATACTCTTTTGGCGTAAGAATGCATCAAATCACTGTCAAAATTATCAAACACGCAAATAAGTCAAGAAGTGGACATAATACAAAACCACATAACAAAAAATGGGTTGTTGCGTTGAATTTCAACTAATTAGGAGGAAACGATCTATGCCCACTTACAATTTGAACGAAATAAAACAACAATCCTACGAAGATATCCAGAGTTACATTTATAAATCTTCTGTATTACTATACACTTTCGCGAACTAAAATAATATTTTTAATAGACTAGAATAACAAAATCTAAAATGAGATTCATGAACTGATCGATGAGAATTTTAAATGCTTTCACTTAGTTAATAGTAGATATATTAGTAGCCTATTTTACTAATTTTTATAGTTACTAGTAGTACTATTAGCAGGGCATAGAACACAAATTACGGGTTTATTTGAACTCAATAACTTTAGCACAGAGAGAGAGAGAGAGAGAGAGAGTTGTGTGTGTGTTGAAAAATGTACTAATTAAAAATAATAAATTTTGATCGAACTCAATAAATCAAATGAATTGTGGATTGTGGTAAAATTTTTAATCTGAACATAAAATTTCATATCTTGCATTGCCTACAACAATAGATAACATAATAAATGTTTTTTGGCAGAAAGTTACGTACCAAAATTCTTGCTCTTCATGATCAGGCCAAATAATCTTGGAAAAGCTTTCAATCGCACCAGGAGTATCGACATGGACAATGTTCAGTGTCTCTAAATGTGGAAGCAGAGGGTCTTTCTCACCAGTTATTTTTAGTATCCAAAGGGAGGGTGAAAACTTCTTTAATTAACTTTTCATAGAGCCTCTCTGTTGGTGTTCCATCAAGTATAGCCTCAAAGCTACCATATTCTTCTAAAGCTTTGTAGATTTCATCTCTCACTGAAATCCATTCTTCACTCCCTGGTTTCAGCTCTTGCTTCCTAAAAGTTATGGTTGGAAGCTTCATAACTTCATAACCCATCTATCTTCTTACTTTTTATTTCTTTGATTTGTTGTGTAATAATTCATTCTTGAGTACTGGCATGGTTATATAGATACCTTTAGTATGCAAAGTATGACTAATTGTAAATGATTATATTATTGGAAATTAAAAGAGTCTGTTAGTCAGTCAAAGGGCGCGGAAGACTAGTATACTGTACAATTTATAAGGCTAATAACATGTGTGCATAATAATTTGCTTCATAAATTAAACACTTTCCTCAATTATTAAAAATAGGCATATTGATCCACCTACTTTATGCAATGTTTATTACGCTCTTGCCATTTTCAATTTCATTTATTATTTTACAATTTTGTACTTGCCAATGCTTATATGTTTCCATTGTATGTGGTATTTATTTTTTTCATCTAACTCATTTAACTCTAACGTAATTATATATATATATATATATAGAGAGAGAGAGAGAGAGAGTGTGTGTGTGTGTGTGTGTGTGTGTGTGTTTTTAGAGCAAGAATTGTGGGTTTACATCATACAGTAACAAAAACATGTACGTTATAAAATTTTACAAATAACTGGCGGAATCAAAATACTGGCACCACATAGCGTAAGGCGCATATTAAAAAAAAAAAAAATCCTAGAATTATTTTCATTTGCAGAATTTAACTTGAAACTTTTGATCAAGTGAACACTACTTTGAACTGTAGTTGGATTATAATTGAGTTAGTAGCGCGCCTGGCGTTCCACCAATATAAAATATGTCATAATTTGCCTTTAATAATATGTATTAACGTTGCATGCACAGACTAGCATGTGCCGCAGCACGCCACTCAACAACTAAGGTTTGGAAAATATAATTCATTAAGGTAATACATGTGTTTAAAGAAAAACAGACCCAGATCATGATTCGATATTTATTGTCTCTATAAAGAAATCTTTTAAAAATGATCACGCTGTCGGCAACCTCATTCTATTTTTATTCATAGTCTATTAAAGAACAAACTAAAAATGGAGTAATTAAATTAATTGGATTAATTTATCAAATAGATTTAAAAAAAAAAAAAAAAGATGGAAGAGTTGAGCACTTTAAAAGTAATTTTTAAAAATTAAAAAATTTTGTAATTATAAAAATATCACCGCATCTTAATGAAGCCGTAATTATAAAAATAACACCGCAACTTAATGTAACTGTAATTATAAAAAATATCATTGCTCCCTATGAAATAGAAACAATGTCAAATTCGTCTATGTTTATGTATATATTGAACCAAAATTCTATCCGTTCTATAAAGAAATAAGGCCAAGTTGGTCTCACTTCACACATCTACAAGAAAAAGAACTTTAAGTACTTATATTTTAAAATAACGGCAATCCAGTCTTACTTATTCATAGAATGAGCAAACATACCATGCATATTTTGCATATAAATGAGGCCAAATTGTCTTCATTATAATTATTTACAAAAAAAAAAACTTATGAAAATATGAAATGGTTAATCCAGCCACATTTATTCATAAGTTGTATTTTACCATAATTAGGATTGGGTAAATCTCTACCATAAATACCTCTCCTCACATTGTATTGTACATCACGCGATTCACACAGAATCCAGCTATTCTCAAGGAATAAGATTATCACTATCTTGTTTATTACTTTTTTCTCATCTTTATTTACTTTTCCTGCGTATTTTACCGTATTGCTTGTGAATTTAGGCATAAACAAGCTTCATATTTGAAGACCCAGGTATTTTATACTAGGAATTTTCAACTAAAATTTTAAAAGTCCAAGTATTTCATACTGGGATTTCATATTAAGAAATTCCCAAGTATTTTTGGGATCGTTGAACTAAAATGTTCAGAGTCCTAGTACATTGCACTAGAATTTTATATTTAACAAGTCTCAATACAAAATACTGGGATTTTGAAAATTTTAGTTCAAAATATCAGTATAAAATACTTAAATTTTCCATATTTTTAAATCTGGCTAGTCTTCTAAAAGTTTTTAAATGCTGGCTAGTTTTAACACGACGCAAATAGGCTACGGGGTCAAATTTTTACAGAATAAAACAAGGAATATTTACAAAACGTACACTTTTTAGAAGTAATTTACAAAACATAGAAATATTTTAGCAAAATATTAATTATCCAATATAGAGGAAAGAAAAAGTTAATTACAAAACATAATAAAAAATAGCATAACATAGCAAAACCATACATTCTTCCTCTCATTTCCCCCAATTTCGCTTTTCCTCCTCCCATTTCCCTCAATTTCACTTTTCCTTCTCCCATCACCAACCACCTCATATCTCGTGTTATCTCGATGTATCTCAATTACCAACCACCTCGTATCTCGTTGTATCTCAACTACTAGCCACATCGTATCTCCGCATCTCACTGTATCTCAACTACCAACCACCTCATATCTCATTGTATCTTGTTGTATTTCAACTTACATCAGAAACCAACCACCTCGTATCTCGCTGTATCTATCTCGCTGTTTCTCGATGTATCTGCACTATTTTTGCACTGTATCTAAATATTTCTGCATTGTTTCTTGGTTTTTCACTGTTTCTGCATTGTATGTAACTGCTTCTAGACTATTTTTACATTGTATCTAGTTGTTTCTAGAATGTTTCAACATTATTTCATCCTGTTTTTGCGTTGTTTCTCACTGTTTCTAAATTATGTCGTTAGAAACAACTCATCTCTCTCTCTCTCTCTCTCTCTCTCCTCTCTCTCTCTCTCTCTTACATACATACAACTATGAAACAACACGCAACCATTACTCCTACAACTGACCTAGCCTATCTTTCTGCCGGTGCACTGAACGTAAATAATTAAAGAGCTGAAGCGTAAAAGGATTTTTTAATTAAAAGATGACTTGAAATGGGTCTACAACAATCCATCAAGCTTTCTCCGTCCGCGCCAATTGTGACTTTAATAATAATAAAACAGTGGTTGTTGATTTAGTTGACGACGTCGTTATTGTTATCGACGGAATGGAGGTTTATCGGAATAAGTGGATTATTGTGCTCTCTATGTCTATTTTGTTAATGGTAGCTCAGCTGGAATTGCGACACCATAGCTGACATTAGTGGATTTTATTTAATCTATGGATATATTTCTTTAACGGTTCTATCGTCGAAATTGCACCAATGTAAGGTTGTTGGTTGGATGGATGTCAGATGGGGGAGGTGGTGGTGGAGCTGTAGATGTTGGGTTGGAAGTGGAGGGGGTGGGGGTGATGGCAGTTGAAATAGGGAGGGATGAGGCGGTGATGAAGGCGGTGTCGGCGTCTGTAGCTCACCCATGGGAGGCGTTGCAGCTACTACTGTACAAGTGGGAAAAAAGCTCTAAAATATCTTGATTGTTGTAAAATCTGCTAAAAAAAATATTGCTATGTCTTGTGATTTGTAAAATATTGCTATTTTTTTAATACAGGGGGCAAGTTTGAATATTTGTGTAAAAAAACCCCATAAAACTAAAGGACAAAACAATTGAGGTATGGTTGGAACATCTCTACAGATGTTTGAGAAATTTGAAATGAAAAAATTAAAAAAAAAAAAAAAAAAAAAAAAAGAAGTTAGAAGAACAAACGAAATGAAATGAAGAAGATGAAGGTGATCATGAATGCGAGTAAAATCTGAAATAAGGGAGGAGAGAAAGAAGATGTTGAGAAAATGTAGAAATAGAAGTTTGAAATCAAGTAAAAAAAATTAGAAGCCGATAAGGGAGCGAAAATAAAAACAAAATATTTCACCCGGTGTCCCCAAAATTGACTGGTTCTGAGTGTTTGTACTCATATAAAATGGTTTTAGAAAAATGGTCTCCGCCTTGTTTCGTAGGCAGTACATCAAGTTAGTTGAGAGAATGTTGGAAGAGATCAAGGGTAAGAGCTGCCTAGACAAGAGGGTTAAATGCAAGTGCTGCCTAAACAGCACTTCAAGTCTTCAAGTTAATTGAGAGAATATGATAAGAGGTCAAAGGCAAGTGTTGCCTAGGCAAGAGGGGTCAAAGCAAGTTCTGCGTTTATGTAGTAGTTATAAAGAAAGGGAGGACGTGACGCAGCGCGTCATTTATTAGATTCATGGGGTATCAAACAGAGACTACTTTTGCTAAATCATTGATACGGGGTAAAAAAATAAACCAGTTGTCACTGTGTTATAATTTTGTAAATAACTCAAATAAAAATCTAAATATAAATTATCATATCATATTATTATAAAAGCATGAATCCTCAAAGTTAAAATGTGAAGGACCATAATACCTTTCACTCTGTAACAACGTTGAGGATAACTAAATAGCGCACCCAATAGATGCCAGCAAGAATTCTCTGAAAGACCTCCAAATTGGCTGAACACAAGGATTGAAGTACAATACTGGAACTCAATCGCTGGCAACAAATACCAATGCTTCTTCCTTATAAAAAATAAATTAGACATGTTATGGAGTTTTATGGGCTCACCTTAGTTTAAGGATATTGGTTCAATTTTCAAGCAGGTATCTTAGCAAATACATTATACGTTAGTTTTCCTCTTGTTTGAATAGTTCTGCCAATGTGTTAGTTTCATGTTAATAATTGAATCTCTTCTACACATACATATATTTTGTAAATTGTTACTTACAACATATTTTATGCATAATGTTGCATATTATGTGTATAATATATGCATAATTTATGCATCCCAAGTAGAGCGGCTATTTATGCAATTTTTTCATTATTTAAAACATTCTTTCAGGATAAAAGTAGCTATTTTCCATCTGGAGAACAGCTAGGGCCCAATCTGTCAACATAGATGATAGAACTTGAATTTTTTACATAAAAGTACAAGTTTTAGAACTTAATTACCAAAAATAGCAACATTTTAGCAAAATAGCCCTATGTAGAGGAAAACACAAGTTAATTACAAATATAGCAAAAACATAGCAATATTTTCCCATAACATACCAAACTCTTACATTCTTCCTCCTATTTCCCCCACTATCACTTTTGCTCCTCCCATTTCTCCCTATTTCACTTTTCCTCCCACCATTTTCCCCAATTTCACTTTTATTCCTATCATTTCCCCCAATTTTACTTTTCCTCATCCCATCCTCGATGTATCTCATTGTATCTCACCGTATCTCAACTGTTTCTGTACCGTTTCAACTGTTTCTGCAGCACCGTATCTAACTGTTTCTGCAGCACCGTATCTAACTGTTTTTGCACCGTTTCAACTGTTTCTAACTGTTTCTGTACCGTTTCAACTGTTTCTGCAGCACCGTATCTAACTGTTTATGCACCGTTTCGACTGTTTCTGCAGCACCGTATCTAACTGTTTCTGCACCGTTTCAATTGTTTCTGCTGCACCGTATCTAACGGGATGAAACAAATGCACAAATGGGATGAAACAAATGCAAAATCTGCACAATTTGTATTTTGTAGCACTACCTAGTGCAATTTCTCTTTAAAATTTTTTTATTACTTACCAAAAAGAAAAATATAAAATTAAAAGGGACAATAAGCTTAATAAACGAAACTCACCACTGACCACACTTCCCTTTGTTGAGCGGTTAAATGGAAAGCGTCTGCTAGAACTATATATAAAACCTATACGATTAAACTTTATAATAAACTTAGTGAAATGAAACTCACCACACTTCCCTTCGTCAAACTGGGTCTGGGTCTGATCGTAAATCTCGATGTCTGTGCAAGTTTCGAGATTACTTTCTTCCATTGGACAGAATTCAGCGCTGTGATCTGGATTTTCTCCTGTTACACCAACATAAAGTACATTGTGCGAGAATATAAAATGGTCTCATCGCTAACAGAGATGTTTCTGTGTACTTCCTAATTGCTTTCCCTTGATTAATTTTCTATTTGAAATGGGTCCTTTCTCTTAGCTTTAGCTTCAGTGATTAAGTTTTTTGGTACAATGGCTGGCTCGTACAGTACAGTGTTGTGCAATACTAATTAGAAGTTTAGAAAAAAGAAGTTACAAGTTTGGCAGTCCAGAAGTAACCCTTTATGTGTTGTAAGAAAGTTTTTGTTTGGGTTATGGGAGAAAGAGAGAGTAAGTGAGAGAATTTTTAATTTGGAGAAAATGGAAAGTGAATGTGAAATGTGTTAGATTATTGTTAAATGTGTTAGAAAAATAATGCTATGCATTGTAATTAGAGAAATATTGCTATTTTTTTTTTTGTAATTAAGGATGAAAATTTGTATATTTGTGTAAAAACTCATAGAACTTAAAAGAGTAAAATTTTGATGCGTAGCCATTTTTGGACACGCTAAATGAGAACTATCCAGCATTCAAAATTAATTGAGAAATAGCCCAAAATCCGCATGCGCACTTACACTCCATTAGCGTTGGAAAACAAACTAGTCCCAGATTTTATAATGGAATTCATCACTGGAGCTTTATATATATAAAGTCCCAGTATAAAATATTTGGACTTTGAAATAACATAATTCAAAGTCCCAGTATTTTATACTGGGATTAGTGTTTAAGTGATCCCGATATTTTATACTGGGACTTTGAACTAATATGTTCAGCTTGTCCGGAGATGGTCATTTCTCAGCAAATTTATTTTTGATGGCTACTGATCAATTAGCGCGTGCCAAACAGGCTCCCATGCGAAATTTTTACAAAAGATGTTATACCTTTTAAAAAGAAAAAATTGCATTAATAGCCGCTCTAGTCGGGATGCATAAATTTTGCACATATTATGCACATAGTATGCAATATTATGCATCAAATATGCTACTTTTTATTAAATTGATCTTATATTGTTTATGCAGTATAATTTTCTCTTTTAAAAATTTAATCTACAAAACGGCTAACTTGTAAACATATTATTTGATATCATTGTTGAATCATGTTAGATGATCCATTTTATTCAAAAACTTATTATTAATATAAGAAAATGTCAACTATTTAATGAAACATCTAATGAAACAGGATTTTAAGAATCAAATAACAATATTCATGAATGTTTGTTTATGTGAGGCAATCCTCTTTAAAAAGTCATTAACTTTTCATATTTGTGTGCAACTATATTGTTTACAGTGGCGGATCCTTCTTAGTAGATATGGGTCACGGGAACCCATACTACTAAATATTCAGATCAAAATTTTATGGGTTAAATTTTAAAATTATGGCTACGTTGTGCAGGGTGTATGAAACCATTATCAACAACATGTTCGTGTGGTGCATCCATAGACTTAAAATCCTGAATCCACTTTTGATTGGTTATATTGCTCTGTGCTATAAATGGAGAACAGAAGCATTTTCAATTCACGTACTCCCTCCGATTCATATTATTTAATTTTTTTACTGTTTTCACCCAGACCAAGGAATCTACCTTTTGTCATTAATTAAAGATATCATTTATTAAATTAACATTTATCTCTTTCAAATTTACTCATAGAAAATTATGAGAGCTTCTTAAAAATGTGTTTACATCATTTATTAACAAGGGTAATTTTGAAAAGTCAAAACAAATAACATCTTGATATTTGAAAAAAAAAACAAATATTATGGACCTAAGAAAAAATACTAAAAAATCATATAAAGTGGAACGGAAGGACTATTATATTAATGTAATAATATTTTTTTACAATATTTGGAAATTAATTGTTTCATTTTCTTCCACATCAATTATTACGTTTGTGTAGATAATACTCCATCCGTCCCAAATTAGTTGACATTTTAACAAGATTCATTTGTCCCAAATTAGTTGACGCTTTAGGATTTCAAGACAAAATATATTAGTTCTTTCCAACTATACCCTTAATAATTACAAAAATTCTCAAAAAAAGCTAATAGTCAAACATTAAATAGGGGTAACATAATAAAATATACACCATGTTTAATGGTTTTTTTAATGGACGTGAACAAGCTAAAAGCGACAACTAAAATGGGACAGAAGGAGTATTTTCTAGAATTCACTTTGTTGTTCCTTAATACTCCATCCGTCCCAATTAATGTGATGAAGTTTAACTTTGCACGGAGTTTAAAAAATAAAGATCAAAATAACCTTGGTAGGTGTAAAGAAAAAGTAAGAAACACAACATTTGAGTAGTTAAAAAGACGAAATAGAGATAATGCTATTAAATAATTGTCAAATAAAAAAGTGCGACATTCTTTTTGGGAAAGACCGAAAAGGAAAGTGTGCCACATACTCGTTCCGTCTCATTTTAGTTAACTCTTTTAGTTTTTTCACGCCTATTAATAAAACCATTAAATAGGGGTATAGTTATCCTATTTAAAGGTTGAAAAAACCAAATCTTGGAGCTACAATAAAAAATGGGGGATTACCATTTTGTATACAAAGATGTAGAAGGAGCATCAACACAATGGGATGATATTCAAAGAAAGCTTGGTAATCTTCCACCTAAACCTCCTGTTTTTAAGCCTGATCCCTTTACACCTGCTGAAGATGAAACTTCTAAATCTAAAGACAAGAATTGGCTTGATGATAAAACCCAAGATGAGCTTGATGATTTAGAAGATGACCCTGATCTTAATGATGATCGTTTTCTCCAAGAATACAGGTCTTTTTTTGCTTTAAAGAATTATTTATTAAGTAGTATTAGATCAAGATCCTTCTTTTATTTGTTTATTATGATGGTGGTGTCGAGCTAGCTTGCGGATAACTGTTACCTCCCAACAGTGCACGTACTGGGTAACTGGGCAACTCTGCTGTTCAATGCTTAGGCATATAGGAAGAAATTACTTAGTATCAAATCAAGATCCTTCTTTTATTTAATTGTGTATTTAATTTTTGTGATGGTGGTGTCGGGCCTACCTTGCACGTACTTTGACTATTTTATCGGGTACCTGCTAGGTATCAAGTAACTCTGCTCAGTAAGGCTTTGGCAGATGCGAAGAAATTAGCTGATTCTTTTGCCTCTACTGGTTCAAGATCCTTCTTTTATTTATATTCTTTTTGTGATGGTGGTGTCGGGCCTAGCTTGTACGTGCTTTGACTATTCTATCGGGTACCTGGTACCTCCCACCAGTGCAAGTACTGGGTAACTCTGTTCACCGAGGCTTGGACAGTTGGAAAGAAATTACCTTAGTTTCTTGCTTCCACTAGTTCAGGATCCTTCTTTCATTAAGAATGAATTTAGAGAATTCGTATAGTCGAATTCAAAATCATTATCCTTAAGAGGTTTACCCTTCTCGTTCTTCCCCAAGTGTACACTAGTTTCCCTCGATTCAATGTGGTTACATTCTTGCACCCCTTTGCATCTCCATATGGTTCACTGGATGTTATGTTATCTATTCATACTCCCCCCCCCCCCCCCCCCCCACCCTCTCCCTTTTACCTTGTTTCCGCTTAGTTCTCATTCCAATCATTTGTTTAATGGAAGCTGGGAAGTAAGTGTTATAGAATCCTGTTTTGGGTCGGATTAGTTTCTAGGGTCTTGTTTAAGAAAATATGGTATAAAAGTTTTATTTGAGTCATCATTTTGTTAGTGGTTGATATGCTCCTGAGAATTAGTTGCCTCTGTTTGAACTTTGTCTAATTCAGTTTTACCTCGTTATTAGCTACACAATGCAAAAGTGCACATGCAATTAATGTTTTCCCAAATATGTAAATTGTGGAAGGTAGTGATCATAATTGTCCTAAATTGGTATTTACATCATATGCTGAATAGTACGTCTTATGTTTGTGTTTGTTATGAGTCTGACATATTGCCATGTAGCTTGAGAGCTGACTTGAAGTTGAGAAATTTCTTATATATGTTAGTTGTGATGTTGTTGAAGGATGAAGAGGTTGGCTGAGATGAAAGAAGTTGCTAAGGTTGTAAGATTTGGATCAGTGATACCAATTTCTGGATCAGATTTTGTGCGGGAGGTTTCCCAAGCTCCAGAAGATATCTGGGTGGTCGTGCTTCTGTATAAGGAAGGGTAATTAATGCTTTCATCTCTTCGTAGTGTAGCTGGCTCACATCAATGCTGTTGAGCTTTGAATATGTTTATGCATAGATGGTACTCATTTCTCTCTTTTAGCTCCATGCCAATCTTTCTGATAGTATATTTATGCTCTGTATAGATACTCAGGCTGCCAGATACTTTTGCAATGCTTAGAGGAACTGGCAACAAAATACCCTGCAACAAAGTTTGTCAAAATTATCTCTACAGATTGCATTCCGAACTATCCAGATCGTAACCTTCCAACTGTTTTGGTCTACCACAATAGTGCATTGAAGTCGAACTATGTTGGACTTCACAGTTTCGGTCGGAGATGCACACCCGAAGGTATGTTCCTCATAGTGATTGTCCCATTAATACCTCAACCCTTATCTTCCTATCTCTCCTTTGAGTGGCTTAATAAAGTTGTTGATTTTTTGTGACAACTTCCTTTTTTTACTCTTCCAAGAGATAGTACTTCACTGGATCCATTTAGTGTTTCTCGTGATAGTAGAATATAGCCATACCAGCCATCTTTCATACTGGATTACCTTAGTTGCAAGGGGATGAAGAGGACTAGCAGTTTCCTTTCCACTAGAATTCAAGACAAGTTGCAAGGGGATGAAGAGGACTAGCAGTTTCCTTTCCACTAGAATTCAAGACAATAGCAACAACAATTACGCCTCTATGCTTGGAATGTTCTGCTGTGACTTGTAACTTACAAGAACTTGCATGGCTAGAGACTTATCCCTCAAAAGTAAAGTAAAATAAATATAATTCGATGGCTAGAGATATTTTTTAGGCTCATCAGATTAAACAAGTTGCAGTCTTACTGCTACAGCGTGGCTACTTTTCCTGTCATATTGCTTAAAATATCTCAACTTAGTTGTGAACATGGGTTGATCTAGTGTATGGAAATCTGCCCATTGACCTTCGTAAGCTTCTTATAGGTTCTGCATTTTTGTGAAGTTTTATCCTGTTCCTCAATTTGCCTGCTGGTTTATGAAGAATTCCTAGAATTGTTGCCAGTCACATAGCAGTTAATATTGTACATTCGAAACCTAACCAGTAATGTTTATAAATCATATGATAGTTTCTACGTCCTTGGGAAGACCCTTGGCTTGCAGCCCTCTTTCTGGAAAATGGTGACTGGTGCATCTTGACCATTCTCAGCAAAATTATTCTCCTGGACCTTCATAATAACTCTAGTTCTTTATGCTGTTTAGTTTAATCGTTTGGAGTTCTGATCTAGTTCCAAGCATTCTATTAACGATTTGTTTACACTATCTGCTAGCCTTCCAGTATGAAATGATATGCCTTTCCTTCATTTCAGGTGTTGCATTGACGCTCTGCCAGTCAGATCCGGTTCTAAATGATGGGCGTAGCAAGCAGGAACAATCCAGAGATGCTGTGCTGGATGGAGTAAGGAAGAGGTTTCTCGAGAAGGTTGTGACAGAGCATGAAGATGATGATGGATCTTCTAGTGATTAGTCCTGAAATTTATTTTCATATTTTGTAGTTTGGAATATGTATGTTTTCTAGTGATACATTCTGATGCACCTCCATTTTCTGTTTTCCCTTGCTTAACCACTCTGTAGGTTTTGGATGTGTGGATTATCCCAAGTCCCAACTTAGATTTGCTCAATGAAAAAGTGAATTTTGTGCTATTAAGTTACTGATGTGTTTGAACCTTTTGTCTTTCAAATCCTTTGAACATATTATTCGGCCCCTGAGAGAGAACATTTTTCGGAACAAAATTCAATTTCATATAAGCTGAACTTATTTTCTGAATAGAGACAATTCTGTTCAAAAGTGCACATACATGGAGCAGCTTGCAGCGGCATCTTCAAGCAGCTTATTTCAATTACTTCGATTCATATTATTAAGACTTTGTGATATCGTAGGTAGTTTCTTGTAGGAATCATAAAACTAGGACTGTGTTCAGTCTGTAACTTTTAACTTTCTTACTTTCTCTGCTTTATTGCAATATGATCTCCAATAAATGCAACATTGAGGTGTTCAAAGGGCTTGGCTTCAATATTCCTGTGAAAGAATACAGTTTGATTCACAAGCAGACCATCAAATGCCTCTTGGATTAGTCCATTTGTGATGCATGTACTGAAAGGTGCTGTGCATAGTACTTAAAGTAATCGAATTTAAATTAATGTTATCAAGTGTATAAACTTTTTGTATGTAAATAATCTGCCAAATGGTATTCAAGTATATCTTTAATCCTTGGAATTAAAAAAGTCCTCTGGACCATTTCCTTTTGAGAATTTGGAAAAGTTTGAAGTATTGTTGTATAGCCGGCTAACCTCTTATTCTTGTTTGTTTCTGCAAATTATGTCATATCACTGCAAAGGACAGCTAGTTATTGCCAAAGTCTACATGTGTGCTTGGACGGCCCTTCATAATCTTTTCAAAAAATACACTGCTTACTCTCCAAAACTACACCACATTTGCATGCATGAAGTCCTTCTTCTCCTCTATATAAGGAGAGTACTATCATATCAATCACATCATCCACAAAACATTTTCTTCTCTTCTATAGTTTCTTCTTTTACTTTGCTACTCCAAGCTGCAGTTTCTTTAGTGTGTGAAATGGCTAATCACTTTCTCCTGCTGAATCTGATAGCAGCAAGTTTCTGTTGTGCTGTATTAGCTTTTGAGCCAAGTCCATTGCAAGATTTCTGTGTGGCTGATCCTGCTAGCTCAGGTATATTGCAAATCAGTTAATCGTGAAAAGCATTTCATTTTACTCTTATTATTAGAAGAATGAGTTGATGAATTTTCTCACTCATGAGTCATGAGCAGAGCTACAGTTGGGAAGGGTGGTCAGTTGAACACCTTCTGCCAGAAAATTTCAATATGTAAATATGTCAAATGTTTAATTTTTATATATTAAAGCTTGAACACCTTTAGCGAAATTCCTGGCTTAGCCGGAAAATTTCAATATGTATATAATTTCACGTTGTTTTTCTGTTATTTCAGCTAGGGTAAATGGCTTAACCTGTAAAGATCCCAAGTCTGTTCAAGCAGATGACTTTTTCTTCAGTGGGCTGCATTTGGCTGGAAATACAACAAACCCTGTTGGCTCTAAGGTCACTCCTGCTAATGTAGCTCAAATACCAGGACTCAACACTCTTGGCATCTCACTGGTTCGCGTTGACTATGCGCCATGGGGAATCAACCCTCCTCACACTCACCCGAGAGCTACTGAGATACTCACCATCCTTGAAGGTTCTCTTGAAGTTGGTTTTGTAACCTCAAATCCTGAAAATCGCCTTATCACTAAGGTCCTTCAGAAGGGTGATGTGTTTGTTTTTCCTGTTGGACTCGTTCACTATCAACGCAACGTGGGAAACAAAAATGCTGTTGCAGTTGCTGCATTGAGTAGCCAGAATCCCGGTGTTATAACTGTAGCTAATGCAGTTTTTGGATCAGAGCCAGCTATACCAACAGATATTCTCGCCAAGGCTTTTCAAGTGGATAAAAGTGTAGCCGGTCAGATACAGTCAAAATTTTAAGCAGCAAGTTTACTTACCAACAGAGCTTTAGAAGCTTGAGAACTTTATTATTTGTGTGCTAGACTAAGGAGTGAGATGTTTGTTTGATCATTATTATGTGATTCATGAAAGGGCAATCCCTTTCTAGTGCTTTTTGTGTTATATGCTTCAACAAATTCATGTTGCACTTTATTAATTGAAAGTTAAGAGAGTATTGGTTTTCGAATGGCCCAAAATTTGGTGATGAGACTACAGCAACAGTAGGAATAGGGACTTTTTAAATTATGCAAACGATGATCCTTTTGAGGAGCTCTAATAATTTGAGTCAGTCGAATTTTTCGAGTATCAAGAGCCAAATTCGTTAGTAAAATTTCCAGAATTGGAAAACTGCTAATAGACATTTCAATCTTGTGCACAACCTGTGATAATTCCCAAGATACACCACTTTACTGTTTTAAGGACCAGTTCCTTAAAATGTGTTTCTTTACTATGTTATGTGTGGAATTCAAACTGTAAGTAAATGAACACCCAATATTAGCGTGGAAAAACCCCTTGAACTCGGGATCAAAAAACCACGACCTACTCTTCCAAGTAGGATTTCAACTTTACTATGTAAAAAGACTCACTTGGTTACAAGACTACATTCTTACTAACCTAGGACTGACTCTAATCCTTTAGTGACCTTTTTCACGATCAGTGAAGCTTTGTCAAGTACACGACTTGAACTGAAAAGATACAACTCGATTATGCCTACTACAGTTGAACTAAGACTGAACTTTTACAAGACTCAATCTAAGGAACAGGTTCTAACTTAGTTCCACTGTAGCTTACTGATTACACAAATAAGATAATGACTCTTTAGTGCTTTGCTCGATTCTCTCTGTATTTGTGCATCCTTCAATGGCTGATATGCTCCACGTTTTATATCTTCAGCAACCAAGAAGTCTTGAGCAATTAGAACTCCAAAGCTCCCAAGAGTTTGAGTTCTAATTGGACTCTTCACTTTAAGCATCCGGATCTTTTAGCCCTTATCCATTATTCATGCAATCTTTTCATATCACGTTTAGACCTGCATAATTATCAAGATAAATATTAGTCTAAGGAAAATTAACAATATCTCAGCTTAAATGATTTTGCATGAATTATCTAATTAGCTGCAGTGGGTACTTTAAATCCGTTTCTTAATCATCAGTCAAAACTCCAAGCTTATCCAAGCTAACAACCTGTGGCTTCATCGAGTACTTGCAGCAATCGACAGGGTTGGAGTTTCCATTTCAGAAGACCTTTGAATGACTGGGCAATTAGCAGGGTGGCTGACTTTCTCAGTAATCTGGAGCATTTTCAGAACCTAAAGTATGAGTTTCTCATGTTATTTTTTTCTCACCACAGGCGTGCTACAACAAATAGCTTGGCTTTGGAAACAGATGTAGAAAGTAGAGATACAAATGAAAGTTGCATGCTTCTCTCGGTTGGTGGTGAAAGAATCATACTTGAGACAAGAATATTTTCCGAAACGGAGTTTTAGGCTTTTTACGTTGCAGAAAAGAGATCCCTTCCACTCGCTTCCAAAAATGATGTCTATGAAGTCTAGGAGGCACAGGTACTATGGATCCTTGACACTCAATCGGGTTGCCTTCACAGGTCTCGTTGGTGTTGCATGTAGGTCGTGTTGTTCCCTGCATGTATATAGTGGACTGTGTTGATAGAAATGAATGCAAAATCTTCCAAAGACAAAGCCAATCCCATCCAGATAATCAAGTTAAATGGCATACATGTCTTTTACTTTTGATGTCAAAAGGGAACTGCAATATTAGTTTGGTATCACTTGGTTGAGTTATGGGTGTCAAACGGGTAGGGGTCTACCCGTCAAAACCCGGACCCGGACTCATTAAAACCCGACCCCACCCGGACCCACAAAAACCCGGACCCGAACCCGTAGACCCCCTAAAATACCCCTACCCGAACGGGTTTTTTTTTTCTTAACAAATGCCCGTATCCGTTAAGACCCGTCAAAATTATGGGGTATTAATGGATATACCCGTACCCATACCTGTTAAAATAAACTGAGTAATAAAACTTGTACGTGGAGAGAAAGTGTACACAAGTTTTCCACTCATGGTTTAATTTGTTTTGTGTCCATATTGCTAGTAGTAAAATATATTCAAGACAAACAAATTATTTATTTAATTAAAAAAATACTTTATATTCCATAATAAATCAACACTTTGAAGTTTGAATATATATTACTCTAATATGGTATAGAACTTCAACTATTAATTTCGATATATACCTCACAAAATAAGCTACTTGGAGTCGGACAAAGTAACTCTTTGAGTTTTTCCTATTGATCTTTTTTTAATTTGTTTTAAGTATTTAAAATAATATTATTAAAAAATAAAATTATAACCCGTAGCCAAACCCGATTTGTTAAGACCCGACCCGTACCCCTACCCGCTAAGACCCGAACCCGCACGGGTTTTTTTTTCTAGCCGAAACCCGTATCCGTTAAAAACCCGTAATTTAAACCCGTACCCGACCCGTACCCGGAACCTGTGGGGTTACAATTTTACAACCCGAACCCAGACCCGTATACCCGTTTGACACCCATAGGTTGAGTTCTCCTCTTCACCATTTCTGTTTTTGTCATTCATACAATCTTAGAATATCAGGTATCTGTATCTTTTATTTGCTAGGAAAATTGATTTAACAAAGAAATGACTAACTAAAACACAGCTCAAAGCCATCAGCATAAACTTTAATCTCTAATAACAACTGAAAGAGCTGATTATTGTTGAATTATAAGAGGAAATGCTAATTTCTATTCGTATTTAGTAGTGGTAAAAGAAGCTCACTGCACAACCCTAGAATAAGCCTAATACTATCCAACCAATTAACATATTGACAGAGAACTAATCATTAGCAAGCCTTCACTTGTGATGCATATTCTGGTATTCAAGAATACACGTTTATCCTTAATATTTAGACCGTTTCTTTTAAATATTTTGAAACGTTTGCATTAAGTCCTGTTATCAATTCAGAGCCGGCTAACATCTTATGCTTGTCTTTTGTTTCTGCAGTTCTATTATATTTGCAAATGACAGCTAATTGTTGCCAAAGTCTACATATGTGCTTGGACGGCCCTTCACAAACTCTTCAATAAAGACAGAAATCACTCACCAAAACTGAGGCACATTTGCATGCATTAAGCTTTTTTCTCTTCTATATAAGGAGAGTACTGTCTTATCAATCACATTATCATTCCACAAAACATATTTATTAAGTTCTTCTCCTAGCTTCTGTTCTTTAGCATTTGAAATGGCTAAGCACCTAAGTCTCCTGTTAAATCTAATAGCATTAATAAGTTTCTGTTCTGCTGTATTAGCTTTTGAGCCAAGTCCATTGCAAGATTTCTGTGTGGCTGATCCTGCTAGCCCAGGTATCTTGAATCTGTACATCGTTAAAAGCGTTTCATTTCCTCTTATTATTAGAAGAATGAGGATGAATATTCTTACTCATGAATCTTGAGCAGAGCTTTAGCTGGGGAAGGATGGTCAGTTGAACACCTTCCGCCAGAAAATGTATATATGTCAAATGTTTACTTTTATACATGTATAAAATCTTGAACACCTTTAACGAAATTCCTGGCTTCCCAACTATTCTCACGTTATTTCTCCATTGTTTCAGCTAGGGTAAATGGCTTAATATGCAAAGATCCCAAGTCTGTTCAAGCAGAGGACTTTTTCTTCAGTGGGCTGCATTTGGCTGGAAACACAACAAACCCTTTTGGCTCCAAGGTCACTCCTGCTAATGTAGCTCAAATACCAGGACTCAACACTCTTGGCATCTCACTGGTTCGCATTGATTATGTGCCATGGGGAATCAACCCTCCTCACACTCACCCGAGAGCTACTGAGATACTCACCATCCTTGAAGGTTCTCTTGAAGTTGGTTTTGTAACCTCAAATCCTGAAAATCGCCTTATCACTAAGGTCCTTCAGAAGGGCGATGTGTTTATTTTTCCTATTGGACTTGTTCACTACCAACGTAACGTGGGAAAGGAATATGCTGTTGCAGTTGCTGCATTGAGCAGCCAGAATCCTGGTGTTATAACTATAGCTAATGCAGTTTTTGGATCAGAGCCAGCTTTACCAACAGATGTTCTTGCAAAGGCTTTTCAAGTGGATAAAAGCATAGCCGCTCTGGTTCAATCGAAATTTTAAGCAGCAAATTTACATAAAAACAAACCTATGAAAGCTTGAGAGATTTTTGTTCTTTGTGTGCTTCGTTTAAGGAGAGATATTTATTTGTTTATTGGGTGATTCATGAAAAGATAATCCCAAGATGATACATCTAAGATCAGTTTATTTTTTCTTAGAGATATTTGAGATAAATTCAGTATATCCATTTTTACTTAATTTCTTGAAAGTTGAGTGTATCGGTATGTGAATGGCCCAAATGGAGATGAGTCTGCTGAAAATAGCTATCTAAAGATTTTATATTTCACCTTGAAGGGTGACGTTTGCAACTGTCAAGACATCCTCATGTTGGGATCGAAACAATATGGTGCATGCGGAAGCTAACAAAATAATCATTGGTTGACAGTAAATCAGATATCAAGAAAAATATTAAAAGAGACATTTATTAAAAATGTTTGGCCAACTGGCCTACATCATATGGGACGAAAAGTCTCCCCTAAATAAAATTCTACTAATGACTATATTATGGAGTTTTTGGTGTTGTGTTGTTGTGAGAAAAAGATCCTCTATTTATAGATGTTCATGACTTCTCGTCTAAGTAAAGAATAGGTATAAAAGGAGATATATTCCTGTTATAACTCTTTTTTATCCCTTCAAGAAATAGAGTCCTAATAGGTTATAAATTCAGAGCAAAAACCCTAACACCTCATGCAGCTATTGCAGTAACTTTGACTGCATATTATTAAGGATTTATGAAACTTGGATATTGTATTGTACTCTGCAACTTTAGCGTTCTGTGTAATTCATGCATGTTGAGAGGCTCAAAGATCTCGGGTTTAAAGTCTGTGAAAAAGTGATATGATCCTGGAAAGGCCACATGGCATGGAGCATATTGCGAGGATCACAGTGATGTTTAGCGGACCGTTGACTAGTTCCAAGATTAAAAGTCTTAGAGGATTGCATATTAAAGAGTTACAGGAACATCAAGAGCTAGTTAGAAGATGTTCGGAGAGCCATGTTGATGATCTATGTAAAGACTATCAAGTTTGGAAGCTTCAAGATTGCTTGAAACAAGTTCGGAGTCGAAATTCTCAAGTTTGATCCGTGCAACATTTAGCGCTTAAGCGCAAAACTATTGCACACGTTGATGAAGATTCTGCCTAATGCTACGCGGAAAATCTGCCGCGGACACTTGTGCTCAAGCGCAAAATTAGAGCGCGCTATGTTCCACCCCAAAATGTACTAAACTTCATTTTTGGTTTATTTTTAGGACTTCTCTTGTTATTTTCAAGTCCTATTTAAATCAAAAGTATCTCATTAGCTAGGGAGAGACTTTGATGATTAAAAAAACTCTTTTTGAGAGACAATTGGACCTCTTAATTTGGGTTCAACTTTGAATTTGCCTGTTTTCAAGAATTGAGATTCTTGAACGTAATTTTATTTCTTATCCTTTATAGGGTTTCTATTTCGTCGTTCTTGGGAGGCGATCATGTAGTATTTCAGTTGTTCCTTAAGACGTTCATCTAGGAATCTAGATTCTTTCTCTGTATTGATTTCTTCAGACTATTCTTGATTATTTAATCGAATCTATCTTTGTTTTTTTTTTTTTTTGACAATTATTGTTATTTTCATATTCTGTTGCTTTGTGCATCTCGGATCGTATCATGAAGGGAATAGAAAATTTGTTATATTAAGTCCTTGGGGACTTTTAGAGCTTAGGGAACAGAATAAGTTCAATTTTTGTTGCTCCTAATTCATGCCATGCTTAGTGTTGATGCTGTTGGTTTTGGCTAGTGCTTTGAAGGCATCCTTTCTCTTGAGGAGGTGACTTAGCTGCCAAAGATTTGAACTGATAATTTTGAGAATCGATGTTCAAATCATAGTGAAGGCAACACTAGATGACTTCTTTCTTTTTGCCTAAATCTTGATAAATAGAGTTACATGATACTTGTGTTGGTGTAAGGTAGTATGTACTTGATGGATTAGCCGAAACGTGCGTAAGCTGGAGGTGGTAGGTATTCAATGAATTAGCTGAGATGTGCGTAAGCTAACAGTGAGATCATGGTTATCCTTTTTAATTATCATGCACTTAAGGGAAATATTTTTCTGGTTACTAGTTTGGCAACGGCTAGCACCATTTTACCAAGTAAAGAAAGTGGGTAGAATGACTTGGGAAGAAAGGTGTAAATTAAAGCTTGTTGCTTCGAATGATATCCAAATAGCTCGGTTAGAAATAGAAAATGATGTTGACATGTGCTGTTACTAAGAATACAATGTTTATTTTGATTGTTATTTTTAAATTTTATTGTATCGTACTGTTACATCGTCGTTACGTAACGATGAAAAGTCTGATTTTTTAGTAAGACCAATTTGGTGTGATCGCCTTGTTTCTGTTTCTTTTTTTTTCTCTATTCTTGTGACACCCCAGCTAAGGAGTAGTATCCTACATCGGCATAATACATGAGAGATGTTAGGCATATAAGTAAGTATGCGTTAGACCTTAGTGACGCGTTTTAAAGCTGTGTGATCCTAGACCCAAGGCGGACAATATAACTAAGGGCTGGGTTGTTACATATGCTATCGGAGCCACTTCGTGTCTGCTTTATCGATGTGGAACAGAGTTCAACTGAGTATAGGCAAATCCCCCAGTTAAGGCGTATCCCACAGCAGCATAATCCCCCAGCTAAGGTGTATCCCACATCAGCATAACACATGAGAAATGTTGATATATAAGTATGCATACTTTAGTTCCTAGTGACTCGCTTTAAACTCGTGAGGACCTAGGCCTAAAAAAAACAATATCACTAGCGGGCTGGGCTGTTACAATTATTCCCTTAATAACTACATATTACCATTTACCCTACCCTTTTTACATTAACTCTACCTTGTACCCTACTTTTTTCTTGGCAAGATTGTAAGTTCATTCTTCATATTGCTAGTGCGTGGTATCATGAAACGACATGAAATAATACAATCTATCCAAACGTTGAACTCACCAAAACAATATGATACGAAATGACACGATACATTATGAAACTATATGTGACACCATCAAAACAAGTTGTTATTGAATAAGGATTTCATGAAAATAATTGAGCAACCCCACCCCCCCCCCTCTTAATTCATATTTGTTATAAGGTTTAGGCATTAACATTCATGTTCAAAGTTTTGTCTTTTCTTATTTATCCAGCATGTCTGCTTATAACTTATCAATGGTAGGAGGCACTGGGAAATTTAAAGCATCTGGAACTGAGTTGGTTTGACAATAATGCGAGGTTGTTTTGCGACCAATTAGTTTCCTGTCGCTGCTTCAGAAAACTTGACTCTGTTGCAGAAATTGGAATTCTTTAGTTTACCTGCACTCATGAGTTTTTGCAAGGGGGTTATCAATATTGAGTTCCCAAATTTGAGGGAATTACGAATTTATGAATTGAACAACATCAGTGGCTTTTGTTGAACACAAATGGTTGAACACAACTTGAATTTTATTATTGCAAACTAGGAAGCAACTTTTATCTTATAAATATTTTACAATGTTTCACTCACACTCTAGCACCTCTCTTTATTTTCTCTCTTTAACTCTCACTTTTGCTCTCACTCTTTCTCTCTTGATTTGCTTTGCTTTCTTTTCTTGCTTACTTGCTTGCTTAGTTGCTTGGTTACAACTCAAGTGAACCACCTCTATTTATAGGTAGTGATGGAAGGATCTAGTTAAGGGCTTTCCACCCTTCTCTAGAATTTTCCCTTACTACATAATTCTAGACCTACACATTCTAGAACTATTCTAGAATTCTCTATTTAGAGTTGTTCCTTGACTTCTCTAGAATTGTTCTAGATTTATTCCTATACTACATTATCTTGGCTATTCTAGAATCTTCCATATTATGTTGACTACTCTAAAATCTTGGCTACTCTACAATCTTCTAGAAAAGATTCACAAATAAAGTTGGTGATGAATTACTATATTTTAACACTCCCCCTCAGCACCAACTTTATTTGATCTTGCAATCATCCCAAGTCTGATTTTGCTTCAAGGCTAGAATCTCCTCCTCCATTGCCTTTCTCCATTCACTGCTCTTTGAAGCTTCTTCAAAGGTAGTGGGCTCCTTGATCTTGTCAACCTCGACTAGTGCTGCATTTGCATACTTAGGATTTGAGAATTTCTTTCGGGTAGACCTTCTTAGTTGAGGTTGATGTACTTCTCCAGCTTCTTCTTGAAACTCCTCGGGGGTTTCATAGACTCTAGTTTGCCATGGACTCCTGTGTTCTCCTCTTGGGGATATCTCTTCTATTGTTGGCTCATGTTCTTCATGCCCCTCTTGTTTGGATTCTTCCTTGCTTCCTTGTCTGTCCTCTTCGAGCTTGTGTTGTAGCTTTTGTTCCAATTCTCTTGAATCTGGTAGCGTGGCTTCTTGGGACCACCACGATGATGCCTCGTCGAACACCACATTTCTTGAAACATATGTCCGATTAGTGGTTGGGTCACAGCATCTCCAACCTTTTATTTGCTCGTCGTAGCCGACAAAGATACATCGAACTGCTTTCTTATCAAACTTGCTGCGGAGATGATCTGTCACGAACACATAGCACACACATCCGAATACTCGAAAGTGACTTACAGTTGGTATCATCTTCCGAAGCTTCTCGAACGGCGAGGTAAATCCAAGTCGCGCATGTGGTAGCCTATTAGTGATGTGAGCAACAATCTTCATACATTCCGCCCAGAACCTTGCTGGTACATTCATGCTGTGCAGCATACTCCTACATATCTCTGCGAGATGTCTGTTTTTCCTCTCTGCTACTCCATTTTGTTGTGGGGTGTTTGGACATGTCAACTGTCGCCTTATCATTTGCTCTCTGAGGTAGCCATTAAACTCTCGTGATGTGTATTCTCCCCCATTATCGGTGCGGAGACACTTGATTTTCCTTCCCATATCATTCTCCACCATGTGTTGGAACTCTTTAAACTTCTCAAATACTTCAGACTTCTCCTTTAAGAAGTAAATCCACACATACCTTGAGAAGTCGTCGATGAATGTCACCATGTATCGGTAACCACTGATGGAAGATTGTTTGACTGGTCCAAACACGTCTGAGTGCACCAGCTCCAGTGGCTCTTTAGCTTGATACTTCGATTCTTGATAGGGAAGTTGATGTGCTTTCCCATACTGACATCCGGCACAAATAGTGTCTCCTCTAATCTCAAGTTGGGGAAGCCCTTTCAACTTTGACTGTTGCATCATGACTTTCAACTTGCTGTAACTCACGTGCCCAAGGCGTGCATGCCATAGGTCAGCTGTCTCATTACTCCGAGTCTTCTCCACATAAGCTGTCTCTGCTGACATGACATAGATTGATTCTAATCTTCTTCCCTCCATGATTGGCGAGCTTGTAACTTTCAAATCTCGATACACTTTTACGTCATTCGGTCCAAACACGACATAGTTGCCTGAAGCTGTTAGTTGCGATACAGACAACAAGTTCTTCTTCATACCTGGCACGTGGTAGACATTCTGAAGCTGCACTTGTCTCGAGCTGTGACGAGGCACGAACACTGTCTTGCCAATGTGAGATATTGGCATTCTTGAGTTATTTGCAGTCACCACTACTCGACCACCCTTGTATTCACTCATATTGATGAGTTTCTTTTCATCACCAGTCATATGATTGGAGCATCCCGAATCAACGATCCAATCATGGTCATAATCTACTAATTTTTCACTTACAGTTGCAAGCTCGAGTTCTTGTTCCAACTCAGCACGGTGCGAGGTGATGGGCTCTTCCTTATTGATACTTTCATCAACTGCATAGGAACCTCGTCTTGCTTATTCTGAGTAGAAGTGGCTATGTTACCTTCAGCTTTCTTGTACCAGCAGTCTCTGGCATAGTGTCCCTTCTTCCCGCAATTATAGCACTTGTCTCGTTGCCGATTGTTGGCTCCTTGGTACGCCTTCTTGTTGGGTCGATGACTTCCTTGACGCCGATCATGTTGATCTCCCCCTGGTTGCGAGCTTCTCGCTTCACCTCTTCTTTGGTAGCCTTGATTTTTGCTTGATCCATCGTTTCTTCTTCCTTGAGCATTGTAGCTTTGCCCTTTATTAAAGAGCGCCTTTTCTTCATCTTTTGTAGAAAGGCCTGAAAGTTGTTTCTCCAAGTCTTCTTCATTTGCCAACAGATTCTCCAACTCTGATAAAGTTGGTTCCGTGGCCCACCCGCGTGTTGCAGTAACTATGCCTTTGTACTCCGGCCTCAAACCATGAGTGATAATTCTCTTCTTCCTTGTCTCTGTGATAGCATTCTCTGGATCCAATTTTGATATTTCATCACACAGAGACTTAACCTTTGTGAAATACTGACTGATTGTCATATTCCGTTGCGAGATCGACAAAAGCTCATTTTCTAGCCTTTGTAATCTTGCATCATTTTTCTTGGTAAAGATTGTTGCCAACGTGTCCCAAGCTTCTTTGGGCGTCTTGGCATTCTTGATCCTCTGCAAGAACTCGTCCTCAACTGTTACTGTGAGAGCATACATGGCCTTTCCTGCTTTGACCTTCCACTTTTTTGCTTCTTCAGCATTTGTTGGTGATGTTGTTTCAGAGCCACCAACAATGTCCCATAGATCTTGGCCGAGAAAATAGTATTGCATCCTTGTGCTCCACGATCAATAATTGCTTGCGTTGAGCTTCTCAACGCTACTGAGGGTGCTTGCAAAATCCGCCATGGATTGGTGCCTCTTGACTTGTAGCCTCGAGTAGTAGCTTGTTGAATTTCTCTTGGATGACTACCGCTCTTGATCCACCAGGCTCTGATACCACTTGTTGAACACAAATGGTTGAACACAACTTGAATTTTATTATTGCAAACTAGGAAGCAACTTTTATCTTACAAATATTTTACAATGTTTCACTCACACTCTAGCACCTCTCTTTATTTTGTCTCTTTAACTCTCACTTTTGCTCTCACTCTTTCTCTCTTGATTTGCTTTGCTTTCTTTTCTTGCTTACTTGCTTGCTTAGTTGCTTGGTTACAACTCAAGTGAACCACCTCTATTTATAGGTGGTGATGGAAGGATCTAGTTAAGGGCTTTCCACCCTTCTCTAGAATTTTCCCTTACTACATAATTCTAGACCTACACATTCTAGAACTATTCTAGAATTCTCTATTTAGAGTTGTTCCTTGACTTCTCTAGAATTGTTCTAGATTTATTCCTATACTACATTATCTTGGCTATTCTAGAATCTTCCATATTATGTTGACTACTCTAAAATCTTGGCTACTCTACAATCTTCTAGAAAAGATTCACAAATAAAGTTGGTGATGAATTACTATATTTTAACAGCTTTGTCCCCACAGATAAAGAGCAATCGAATGACATGCATTTCCTTTTTGGAAGTAAGGTTAGTACAGGGTGTCGTCTTAGTCATAAAAGTTCGAGCTTTTATTTATTACTCTCTCCGTCTCACTTTATTTGTCATATTTTTTCTTATTAGTCTTGTGTCAAGTCAAAATATGACAAACAAATTGGGACGGAATGAGTATAATCTATCCCTTATCTTTTGTTATTTTACGGACTGCTGGACTTGTTTAAGTTTATCCCATTTTCTATTTAACAAAAGCTGAATGTCAATAAGAATTGCACCCTTCTTGGAAATATATTCTACTGCCAAAGGAATGGCTTGATGGACAATTACCCCTTTACGTTGAAATATTGCTGTTTGCAAAGTGCTGTACTATTATTATAACTTGTTGAGAAATTAAATTTCTTCAACGTTTAGGAGAATTCCCATTACGATCGTTTAAAAATATATTACAGGTTTCATTTGGAAGGTTGAATACGAGTTGGTGAGTGCTACAGCAGCTTTACAGGTTATTGTTTTTTCTCCCATCCTTTCTGGCCCTCCTTAAAAAGTTAATGTTCTGTACCCAATGTTTACAGTAAGAGGTTCGCTAGCCTTTTCCCTAGCTTTTTTTGTCAACTATCTATCTTTTCGAACTAGATTAGACGGACTTACTTAAAATGAAAAAAAGACTAAAAAAGAAGGACGAAGTAATTTCGTATATAAAGATATGGCTTTCCGGCCTTGGGCATGCAATCCAAAAAGATAGAAAGACCGCTCTCTCGAAGAAAACTCTTTTAGAGCCTGGTACCAACCAAGCCCCTCGTTTGTATTTCAAAATTGAAGCCTAAAGTGGTGAATTACTTAGTTATTTTTCCCCCTTTCGTGCTCAAAAGTTATTTCTAAATTTTTATGTAGCCTAAAAAGTAAAACAACGACATACCAATATAATTTCATAAGTGGGGTCTGAGATGGGTGATATGTATGTAGACCTTACCCATACGTCGAATAAAGTGAAAAGATTATTTTCAATAGACGCTCGGGTCAAGAAAAATAATTTTAAAAATAGATTTAAAAATAAATGTACTGTAAATAGATAAGATATTAATCTCGATAGGGGCCAAGGTGAAACGATCTTAGGTAGTCGTTTCAGAAGTTAGGTTACTGATTGACGTGCTGATAATTTTAAAATCTTCGTAACGATCATTAGGACCTGTCTTTAAAATTTGAACTAAATCGGACTTCATTTGGTAGGTATTGGAAGAAGATTTCACTTTCTGTTGTCGATAAATTATAAAAAGTGGTTTTCGAGCTCGATTTTGGCGAATGAGCTCCGATTCAAAATATGAAAGCGTTGTTAGGTTCGTATGATTATTTGTGACTTGTGTGAACTTTGGGAAGTGAATTTCGAGGACGTTCGGATAGTTTCCGCTAAAGTTCCGAAAACTAATAATTTGATCTTTTTCCGTTTAATTCGCATCTTGGATTTTGAAAATTCGATTTGAGATTCGCCTTAGTGAGTATGTTACATATATTTTATATAACTTGCTTGAGAAATTTGAGATCATTTCGAGTTTCGTAGGGTTCCGTTTTAATTTTCTTTACGATAGGAAATTTTCAAAAGAAAAAGGAAAAAAAAAAAAGGAAAACATTAAAATGGAATTGGAGGCGGTGGATAGATTCCAAGGGATAAATATCCCTTTGGCTTGAAAGTTCAACAGAGAAACAGGAACATAAACGGAAAAACGAAGAGGGAAAAGAAAAATGCCAGAAAATAGAGAAAGAAAAGGAAAAGGAGAAGGAAAAAATAGAATTTTCACCCCGAATCATTCAGGTAATGATGTTAATTTATTATTTCAGTTTATTACGTGTGTTTGAACTTTGAATATATTTTAACGGTAGAAATCGGGATATTAGACATCGTTCTAATAAGTTAAATTGATAGTTTAAAGGGTAATTGGACCTTGATAATGGAATTGATTATATATTCGTACTCAAGGAGTTATGAGCAACCCGTAAATGTAATTTATTTAGGGTTTGGTTATGTGACCTTGAACCATGTACATAGATCGCGTATGTGAATAGGGTATCAGGTTCCTAACCGGATTGTCCTAAGACGTAAGGAATGAAGCCTTTAGCCTTATTGGATATATTTTTCTGCTTATTGAATAGAGCGGGATCGTTTGACAGGGAACCCACAAGATAAAGTGGTTGTTGAGTAGCAATCTGGAACAAGGTAAGTGATAATATCTATTTCTTTGGTGGCCTTTGGCCTTGTGGATATTCTACCACGTGTTCCTTACGTATGTAGCTGCCGATCGGTGTACTCGTTATGCCTTAGCTTTGGATTTGCATTGTATGTTATATGCAATGCTTTGTTGTTGCTATTGCATTGAGTATAGAAGCATTGCACTCTGATTGTGAGCTTGCATACACTTTCCGGTAGTCGATGAGAGTCCCGCCCCGGTGATATGTGTAGTAAATGATGTGCTTATTATTATGGGCATTGATAAATATATTGATCGGATTGCACGCTGCAACAGTATAAATATACGGATTGGGTTGCACGCCGCAACAGTATAAGTATACGGATCGGGTTGCACACCGCAATATTATAAACATATGGATCGGGTTGCACGCTGCAACAATATTTACATATAATAAGATGTATTTATGATTGTTCATATGTTCGGGATACCTATATGTTCTGTCTATCTTATGTTCTTGGTTGTTTATGAGTTTATGATTCCATACGTGTTTCCAGTGATTATCTGGCTATGCATTTTATAGTTGAAATAAGGTAAATTTGGTTTATTTGCTTTTCTTCTCCCTAGCTAGCATATCTGCTTCTTTGATGTGGCTAGCCAGCCCTACTTACTGAGTCCTTTTGACTCACCCTTGTTTGTTGTTCCTTGTCTATTTATTTCGTTTCGGCAGGTTCGCTCTACGATTGAGTTTGCCACGTTGTTGAGGAGCGAAGACGACTTCAGCTGTAGGATGAGCCAGCTTTTGTTCAGGATGGTCACCAGTTTTATGTTTAATATGTATTTTGCTCCTTCAGGAGACGTTTATACTTCATTTGTATTCTTAGATATCTATCTGGATAGCCTTAAGCCTAGTACATTGGGTAGTCAGCTGTAACTACTTCTATACAGCTTATGTATAATTATGTTCGTATCATTTTAGGTCCAATATCTTATCTAAGTGTTGATTTTATGTTTGTTTTTATGAATTCAATTCAGAAGGGTTCGCCCGACGGGTCTACGGGAGGATGTCGGGTGCCTGCACGACCTAGCCAAAAATCCGGGTCGTGTCACGAGGAGAAATTTAGGATGTAAACTCTAGGCAAATCATACAATGTTGCAAAATAGGGAGAGATATTCTCAACTTAAACATAAAAATTTCAATCGTGGGATTGGCTTTTGGACAACTAGTTGTTGTGGCTTTCTTTGTGTCATTCGATGACATAATATACATATACTTCTATATCAGTAGTGTATGCAGAATTTTTGACTAGTGGTGTTGGATTTAAAAAAAAAAACATGAAATATGCAGAATTTTTGGTTAGTGGTGTTGGAATTTTAAAAAAAAAAAAAACATGAAATAAGCCTCAACAAGTGGGATTCAAACTCTAGACTCCAAAGTTGAACCATATTTGCTTAAACCAACTCACCTATTATTGCTTTTGTTACAATTGTTTCGTTCTCTATTTTTATAGGCAATTTTCTATTTTTGCTTATTATTATAGGCAATTTTCTATTTTTATCTAGTCAAATGAGTTGCCTAAGCTACCTTGTAAGTTGCCTGCATAAATTTTTTGTGCAAACAAAACTTTTTTCAATGTAGTCTAAATTTTATATTAAGAGGAGAACACAGTTCTTCTTATGTTCTTTTCTGTCCCTTGGATTGATGACCAAGAAGGATGGGATGGGAACTTTATTAAGAATCTGCTTTGACCGACTGTGCCTCACTGGTTCTAAGTTCTAACATATATTAAACGCCTTTTTTGGGTTTGGATATAAAGGATGTTTAAATCACTTTTTTCTGGATGACTCCAACATGAACCTCTTCAAGTTGAGACGGCAGCCTGCTTCTGATTCTTATCAGCTGATTTCAGAATTTAGACATTGTGATCGTTCTAAGTTAAGAGAGTGAATCCAGGAATTCATATGTAACTGTATCTATAGTTGTTTTTCCCACATATATAAAGTTCGACCCCAAAGCAACAATACATAATGTCCCCACTTAAAAATGATTTAGCAAAATGGCCTCGGTAGGCAACGTTATAAACTTATAAGTGTTCCTTCGGAGGAAACACTTCAAGTATAAATTGCAATTTCTGCCTCCAAGGCTGCACTTCAAGTTATATGAGGAGAATGTTCATAGAGATAAAAGGTCAAGCACTGGCACTGTTGGTGCACTTGTCAAGTTAGTGAGGTTATTTTTGTAAAACCGCTTTAAGCGAGGTCAATAAGGTAAAGCATTGCCTAAGGTGTCATAGTTTTGTAAATTGCCCAATTTTGGACGCCCTAAGTGAGTATTATCCAATATTTCGGGGTAAATGACAAAACTATGACACTTAAGGCAATGGTTTGCCTAATTGACTCCACTAAGAGTGGTTTAGCAAGAATGGCCTTCTTTAAGTTAAATGAATCTTTTTAGACTAAATTACCCCTGAACAAATCATATAAACACAGCATATAACCCAGATGTTCCCTCCATTAACTCTGGGGCTTATTTCCAGACCTTCGTCCCTTTACTCTTCCAATTGATTAACCTAAGAACTCAAATTTCCAGAAAAAAGAAGATTCAAACGTAAGTTTCTTCAATATTTTATTAATTTTACGTAGTTTTTAAATTAAATTTTGCATAATTTCATCATAAATTCGTGGAATTTGTTTAGTTTTTGTATAATCACAGATTAGCTACTGCGATTTGTGAATTTTGATGATAATGATTGAAAACTACTGCTAGATAACGTCACATTGATTTTCAGTTGCTGCAAAAAGAAATTATATTACTTTGAATCTGTATTTGCTGAAGAATTTACGAATAAAAATTGCAATTACTCTTATTTAGTCGCAACTGCATTGCTTTGCCTAAATTAACTTGAAATAACTTGTAGATGATGTATGTTAATTGGTGCTAACAGAAAAAGCTTTTTAAGATCTGTTGCAATGTAATGTGTTTGTAATGCACTTGCTGCCTTGTGGGCAGCACTTGCAGTTGAACTGCAAACAACTGCTGTTACATAAACTCTAGATGTGTTGCCTAATATGCAGCACTTTTCATCGCCTGAAGTGGTGCCTTGTAAGTGTTGCCCACAGGGCCACACTACATGTAGAGTAGCTCTAGTTTAAATGTAGAGTAGTTCTATATGTGCTGCCTAATAGGCATCAGTTTTGAATGCATAGTGTCTTTTCAAGTGTTTCCTTGTGGGCAACACTTGAAGGTTTGGTGCAAAACAAAAATGTATAGGGATCTCTACATGTGGTGCACAACAGGCAGCACTTTACGTGTGTACTAAATTGCCCTACAAGTTGTGGCTTCTTGTTGCCAGTCAACCTCCAACGCCTATGTACACCACTAAATAAAGAAAAAATTGAATAATGTAGAGTGTATGAATGTTGTTCTCACGAAGGACAGGAAGCTGCCTATATTGGGATTGATAGATTACATCCAAAACAAGCTCCAAAGTTGGTTTTATGAAAGGAGAAATGATGCACGAGCCACATTTCATGACCTCACACGTTGGGCCGAAGAAGAGCTTACCAACATGATTCGTACTGCCTTTAGGCTGATAGTAAGTAGCTCTTGTTCAACAAAACTAATGACTATTAGCTCTGCAAATAAACACTCATGTAACATTTCACTTTTTTGTTTACTTGATATTATCTTTTGCTTGCAGGTAAATCCAAGCAATGACACAAATTTTACTGTCAAAGATGGAAAACATGAATTAACTGTAGATTTAAAGGAGAGGTCCTGCGGTTGCTTACAGTTTCAGACGGACGAAATACCATGCATCTACGCCATTGCAGCAATAGAGAGAAGAAACTTGAACAAGTCGACTTACTGTGCACACTGGTTCAAAAGAAACACTTGGATGCAAACTTATCAGGGAGAAATTCTTCCAATGGGAAGTGACAGCTCGTGGGATGTTCCACAAAGTATAAAGGAATTCATTGTACACCCACCGAATACAAAAAATTCAGCTCGGTAGGAGACAAACAAAAAGATATGTTTCAAGAGCAGAATTCTTCAAGAGTAGGATCAGATGCTCGAGATGCAAAAGAATTGGACACAATAGAACAAGCTGTTTCCACACTCCGATCCAACATCCACATGCAAGAAGATATAGAAACAGAGCCGGAGCTGTGGCATGAATATGTTATTTTCTTATGATATTGCATTAAATTTGTCAACAAATACTTTTTGTTTTGCTGTAAGCACAACTATTTCTCATTTTCGTTAAAGTTACGTGAATACATTCAATCCACAAAACTTGCAAAATCAGAATAGGTTTCCTACTCATTCTCGCTGCAGTTCAAATGCCTTAAAGTATGGGCAGATAGGCAACACTTATCCCAAACCCGACATAGACTGGATTAACTGCCCCAAAGTGTTGTCCGGATGGCAGCAGTTTATGTTTAACTCGTCAAAACCTTCTCCAAGATCCCATGAACTTATGCCAGCGCAACACTTTACCATTGTGTTTAGATACAAGTATTGAAAAATGGGTAACAGTTGACCCCAGATCCTTACCAACACTCGACACCCAATTCTCATTGACTTGTTGCCTAGGCAACACTTGGCTTACATCCCCCATAAACTACATCCCTTAACAGGATGCTGATAAGCACTACTTGACCTACACCCCTCACAACTAGATCTTTTAACATGCAACAGCACTTGGCATCGACCCCCTACCCAAAATCCCAAAGCTAATACACTTGAAATACTGCTGCCTAGGCAGCACTTCACCCCCAAACTCCCACAAAATTCACCAAGCGAAATTCCCTATAAATGTAGCAGTGTGTTTAGATATAAGTGTTGGTAAATGGGCAACAGTTGACCCCAAATACTTACCAACACCCCACACCCAATTCCATTGAGTTGCTGCCTATGAAACACTTGGCCTACATCCCTCACAAACTAAATCCCTTAACTGGATGCCTGACAAGCAGCACTTGACCTACACCCCTCACAAACTAGAACCTTTAACAGGCAGCACTTGGCATCCACCCCATATCCAAATTTCCAAAGCTAATACACTTGAAATGATGTTGCATAGGCAGCCTCACAGGCAGCATGTTGCCTTCACCCTCCCACAACTTATCTCACACAATAACCTTGGAGTATTGCCTCCCAGGCATCACATAAACATCAACAACTCACTAAATTTCCTAAGGCAAACAACATTCAGTAATTGCCTGAACAACACTTCACCGAACCCTTAGACAAATAACAAGTCCCCCCTCCCTCACATCCAACAAGATGAAAAGTCTAGGTAAAAGAAAAGAATGTGGAATACATGAAATAGCGCTTAAATATATAATTAATAACATTAATATAGTGCAACCGAACCCAAATTCGAATGTACAATAAAACAAGAACAAGGTCAAAATTCTGTTATACTATTACAAAATTACATAGAATCTAAATAGTACTTTTTTCTAAATCGTCTTCCGTACAAAATGTCTCGATCTCCATATTACTAGATGGTGTAACAGCCACAACATCTTCTGAGTTGTCCAACAGACGGAATGATGACATATCATAATCATAATCAAATCCATATTTTTGTCTTTTACTAGCAACGACATCTTCAGAAACAACTGGTTGATTTATAAACTCTTCCACCTCGTCTATGGATTGCACCAACAACTTCCCCTGTACCAGCAAAAAAATACAATATCAACATCCAAAAAATAAAAACAAGAATAAAAAGGAAAATATCTACTACTAAGCAGTAAGGAAAGTGCAGCTTGATAGGCAGCACTTTCCATACAAAAACACCACTCATACTTGATGTTCTGATATCAACGGTTGCCCACAGGGCAACATTTTCTAGAAAAAGGAAGACTATGCTTGAGTCTTATGTCAATTATTGTCCTGTGGGCAACACTTTTGAAAGTAAAAAGGATAATAAACTACACAGCCAACACTTTACTAAAAATTAAATTAACTACATAATTAATATAAATAGTTCAATTGTTGCTCTGTGGGCAATAATTTCGACCGTCAAAGCAAATCAAAGTGCAATGACAATACTATAATAAAAATTACATTAAATACCTAATTAAAATAAATTAATATAACAAATATAAAAACTATTGATTAACAGCAAAATTTAAACATTCACGGAACAAAAAATTAGATAAATAATGAATATCAACAAAGAGAAAAAACAAATTCACAGTAAACTAAACAAAGAAAAAAGAAAGAAGAAGGAAACTAACCCTAATTCGAAGGAGAGAGAGAGAGAGAGAGAGAGAGAGAGAGAGAGAGAGAGAGAGAGAGAGAGAGAGAGAGAGAGAGAGAGAGAGAGAGAGAGAGAAGAAAAAGAAAAGGGGCGGCTAGGACATAGGATTAGGGCTAATATTGGTCAGGGGCAAAAAGACTTTTCATATATTTAAAAAGGGGTAGGAGGCTATTTTTCTAAAACATTTCTTAGTGGGGACAAAAGGACATAACCAGGGATAAAGGGGTATATGGGGTGAAATTTTCTGAATATTTCGAAATTAATTGAGAAATAGTCAAATTACCGCGTGCACACTTACAGTCTATTGGTGTTAGCAACAACCAGAGTAGCTACAATATTTTTTACTAGGACTTTGAACTAACATATTCAAAGTACCCGTAGTTTTTATTGTGATTCATATGTACGTATTCCGAAGCTTCATATTAAAAGTCCTAGTATTTTTTAGTGGGGCTTTTGAACTAACATGTTAGAAAATCCAGTATTTTTTATTAGGATTCATATTTAAGTGATTCCAGTATAAAATACTAGTTTAAAACTTTTATTCAAATTCCAGTATTTTATACTGGGATTTTTTTTGAATCTAGCTAGTCTTCAATGCGTCTTGCTCTGATGGTTAGTTTTCATTTAGCGCGGTGCAAACTGGCTACAGAGCCAAAATTTTACGTTGGAATATTGAAGTTTAATGCGCGAAATAGACACTTCTTACATATTTTTGTGAGACACTCTCTTATGGGATCAAACAGAGTTTCATCTTCTAATTATAGTAAAATAATGCATATGTTTACACTATTAAATCACTTAATCATGATAATTCAACATGGTTTGGTGTAAACACACGGCGTGGATAAGTATTTACCTAAAATCTCTTACAAACGCTAAAAAGTGTTCTATTATTCTTAATCTCCTCTTTTATTCTGATGTCATCTCTTTTCATACCTTGATATTTTTCTTACCATTTTATTCTGGTATTATTTTTATTTTCTAATTTTTTTAAACCCATTTTCTAAATTATATTTCTTTGAGCATATTAGAGGTTAGAAGAAACAACATCTTTACCTCTCACTCGAGATAGGGGTAAGATCTGCGTACACTAAATTCACTCAAATTCTATTTGTGAGATCATACAGTATATTGTTGTTGTTACCGAATGTCCTTTTTATGAGTGATTGCTTAGTTGTATTCTCATTTTATTTCAAAAAATTTACAAATATATACAAATGCTTCATCTCCACTGTTTCTCCTTAGTTTCCTCCTCCTCCTCCTCCTCCTCCTCCTCCTCCTCCTCCTCCTCCTCCTCCTCCTCCTCGCAACATTAAATGTCATATTGGTTACTTAATAATTAATCCTTACTATAATTTTATTAAGGGTAAGACGTCACTACAAGTTCCCTTCATTTTCGGAATATTACATTCATTTTTCTTGTTTTGATTTTTTTGAAAACATCGATTAGCATGAATTCTTTTTATTTTATTCTACAACTACTCTTTTAAGGGGTTTGAACACTAAGTATGTAAACTAAATCTCCCCTTAGAATTCCTCTATGCAACATAATTCATGTGATTAATTTTGAATTAAAACTTAACACGTTTAAATACAATATGAATTGAAAGATCCAAATGATCAACTCTACAATCAGAATCCAGAGCTAGCTGGTTCTCCTTGAAATGCGTTGAGGCACAGAAGCTGTCGGGGAAGTTATGGGTATGTTGGAATCCATAATGAAGCAATTAAATGATATGAGTGGTGTATACTAAATGGGTTGTGTAAAAGTTAAAATATACTCCTAAAACAGGAAAATGTAAAGATAAATTGCTTAGACTTTTTCTTTTTATAACACGCCAGTTAATCACTTTGCTCTTCTTGGCCATCTTCTTTCATTTGGAGTTCTGGCTATTTTTTTTCGATAAAGTCCTCCTTTATTTACAAAAGCTAAAATATTAACATGTATTTTTGAGATAATAGTCAAAAAACCCCCCTAAACTATCACTTTTTTGTTAGTTTCATACTTAAACTATGGGTTGGTCACGCTCCCCCCCTGAACTATCTATTTTCATATTCAAAACCCCCCTGCAGTGCCAAGTGGCATGGAGTGACTTCACTCTCTTTGTTGTGTGTGGAAAAATAAAGTAGACCAATAAAAAGCATCCATGTGGCATTTCTTTTCAATTTCTAAAATTTAAATATCTTTTTACTTATTTATTACTTATTTTTGTCTTTTTCCTTTCTTCTTTTCTAATTAATTATTTTTTTCTTCAAAACTCTTTTTTTTTTCCAATAACAATAAACTAATTGAGACCCATTAACCTTAGAATAATAAAAATACTAAAAATAATTTAATCAAATGTGATATATTCTGTGGTAATTTACAACCAAATTTTATCAATAATGGTCATTTTAATTAAAAAGACATAACCCTTAACATACATTGTATCATTTTAATATTTTAATACGCAAGTTCTCAATTGAGTTTATTATAGTTGAGTAAATTCAGTTCTATATAATAATTAAATTTACTATTGTTGGTTAATATTTATTATTTTAGAAATATGGGTTTTCAAGTAAGGTAAAGATTTTTTATTTTCACGGAAAATTAAAAGAAAAAAGTAATATTTAAAAAAAAAAGATCAAATAAGAAATAAGAACAACTACTTTAAAAAATTAATTGTATGGATGCTCTACAAAGAGAGTGAAGTCACCTTCCATGCCACTTGACACTGCAGGGGGGTTTTGAATATGAAAATGGATAGTTCAGGGGGATAGCGTGACCAACCTATAATTTAAATATGAAACTAACAAAAAAGTGATAGTTTAGGGGGGTTTTTGACTATTATCTCTGTATTTTTCCTTGCATAACTTTTGTTATTTATTAAAGTGTCTCATCATATTTTTCCTTTTTTGCTAACTAAATATGTCACCACTTCTAACCCAATGTTGCTAACTGCAGTCATACGTGCGTTTTTAATATATTTTGAGTTGCATTTGTATGATATTTAAGAACCCATAAATTGCTGGTAGGGGGCGTCCATGAGGGGATTAAAAAATAGATTTATTAAATGGAGATAGCTACTCATAACGCGTCTGGTAGGGGGCGTCAAGATTCCTAGGCAGGTATGTCAACAAAGACCATGTGATATGAATGGCCAATAATCTGGCCGGCCATATCATTAACAAGAAGTCATTCTTTGCAAACTAATGGTGTCTATATATTACAGGCCAGTACTCAACAATGAATTATAACACAACAAATTAAAGAAATAAAAAGTAAGAGGATAGATGGGTTATGAAGTTATGAAGCTCCCAACCATAACTTTTAGAAAGCAAGAGTTGAAACCAGGGAGTGAAGAATGGATTTCAGTGAGAGATGAAATCTACAAAGCTTTAGAAGAATATGGTAGCTTTGAGGCTATACTTGAAGGAATCCCAAAAGAGAGACTCTACGAAAAATTAATAAAAGAAGTTTTCGCCCTTACTTTGGATCCAAAATTTGAAAATATAAAAAATACAACTGGCTACCGTGTGAAAGACCCTCTTCTTCCACTTTTAGAGAGACTGCACATTCTTGATGTCCTCGCTCCTGGTGCGATTGAAAGCTTTTCCAAGAACATTTGGCCTGATCATGAAGAGCAAGAATTTTGGTACGTAACTTTCTGTCCAAAGCATTTATTATGTTATTTATTGTTGTAGGCGGATGCAAGGTATGAAATTTATGTTCAAGTTCAAAATTTTACTACAACTCATTTGAGTTATTGAGTTCAAGCGGAATTTATTATTTGTAATTAGTACATTTTTCAACACACGTACAATATATTACTATTAACTAAGCGAAAGCATTTAAACATCTCATCAATTAGACCATGAATCTCATTTTAGATTTTGTTTTCTAGTCTATTAAAAATATTATTTTAGTTAAATTACTTTTTAAAAAGAGATTTACGAAAGTGCATAATACAAAAGATTTATAAATATAGGATATTTTCATAAGATCATCGTTTTCTTCAATTCAAATTGTAAATGGGCATAAATCGTTTCCTCCTAATTAGTTGAAATGCAACTCAACTACCCATTTTCGTCATTTTCGCTATCTGGTTAAATTTTTTCACTAGGCCGTTGAACAATGTTAACACCAAAAAGAAGAAATTAACATATATATATGTTTTGAATTATGTCCACTTATTGACTTATTATATGCGGGTTTGATAAATTTGGCAGTGATTTGGTGCATTCTTATGTCAAGAGAATGTCAGAATTTGACGAGATGGTGAGAAGAATGATTTTTGAGAAATTGGGCATCGAAAAATACTTTGAGGAACAAAAAAAATCTACAGGTTGTGCACTTGGCTTCATGAAGTACACAGTACCTAAAGCTGAGGAGACAAAAATCGGACAACCACCTCATACTGACACAAACATTTCAACTATTTTAAGCGAACATCAAGTTAGTGGTCTGCAATACATGAATAAAAACGGCCAATGGGTTACAGTTGAATACTCATCCCCTGATTCATACATCTTTATGGTTAATGACTGTTTGAAAGTAAGTGTTGTGCTACCCTTCATTTTTATCCATTTCATTATGGTTATTTTTCCTCCGTTTGTGCTCAAAAGTTATTTCTATACTTTTATGTAGCCTAAAAAGTATAACAACAACATACCAGTATAATTTCACTAGTAGGGTCAGGTAAGAGCTATATGTATGTAGACCTTACCGCTACGTCGAATAAAGTGGAAAGGATGTTTCCAATAAACGCTCGAGTCAAAAAGAATAATTTTAAAAATAAATATAGTGTAAACAGAAAAGATATTAATCTTGACATGGGCCGAGAAGAGATCAAAGATGTAAACTCTAGGCAAATCATACATTGACGCAAAATAGAGAGAAACATTCACAACTTAAACATAAAAAAATCAATCATGGGATTGGCTTTGGGACGACTAGTTGTTGTGGATATATATACAAAATCAATCATGGGATTGGCTTTGGGACAACTAATTGTTGTGGCTTTCTTTGTGTCATTAGATTCTGATGCAATATACATATAATTCTATATCAGTGGTGTATGCAGAATTTTTGATTAGTGGTGTCGTGATTTATCTTTATAAAAAAATGGAACTTGAAATGGGCTACCACGGGTGGCATTAAAACTCTGGACTACAAAGTTTAATCATATGTGCTCAAACCAACTCACTTACTATTGCTTTTGTTCAATGGTGTCATTCTTTATATTTTATAGGCAATTTTCTATTTTTGCATATTATTATATAAATATATTTAATAAAAATTATTGATCCAGTGGTGTCGGATGGCACTGGTAACCTATGAGTAAATGCGCTGCTGATCTATATACTTTATTTGTTCCTAAATAAATGGTACAATTTCCTTTAATATAGTAAAATTTTATTCTATCTTTGATATGATTTATAGTCATATAAATATCTATGGTCCATTTTTAAAATCTTTCTTTCTTTCCAAAAATTTTTGTTAAGTCAGAATCATGTTTATATTAGTACACTTTAGTGCATGCACCCATTGCTCTCAATATACACAAATTCCTATTCTTAATTGACGGGATCAGTTTGAAACAACTAAATGTAGACTAATTGTACTTTGCAGGCACTTACAAATGGTAGGCTGCCTGCTCCAAATCATCGAGTGCTAATGGGAAACAAAGAGAGGTATAGCATGGGGTTTGGCACAGCTCCCTTAAAAGGCTATATCATAAAAGTGCCAGAAGAACTTGTTGATGAAGATCACCCTTTGCTTTATAAGCCTTTTGAAGGTCGCAAATATTTTGAGTATGCCATCTCATTGCTACAGCAAAATACTCTTCCCACTCTCGAGGGTTACTGTGGTGTCTAAACTTTGGCGTCAATTGACTTCACAATCATTGTTGATTGCTTTAATAAAAATAAAAAGCCTCTAGACCACTATGTTTGGATGGTTGTTATCCATTTGGATTGTACTGAATTATTATTTCAATTAAAATAGTTGTGTGGATTGTTATTTAAAATTATTGTATCTATTGTTAAAATCGTTGTTGCGCAACAAGAATAAGACATGTTTTATTAAAGCTCGAGATATGTAAGCAACTCTAAACTAGAATTTGGCCTTAAAATTTTCTTTTTACCGCACTTTTCAATACATTGTCGGAATAAAAATTGGCTAATATGTTAATTTCTTTACTCAGATAACTCTTTCATCATCCATTGCAAATTGAACTACACTAATTTTTTCATGGATAGATTAGAATTATAATATAGTGAGTCGAACATTTACTAATTTGCTTCCGTATTCTTTTTCAGCATCTTGCTTACTCTTTCTAATAATCTATAATAATAGTTGTTACTTAATTAGGCACTTGAGCAGCCAAAGGGGGCTTGTCACCTTAAAAAATTAATGTGTACTAAAAGGGAGCTTCTGAACCTACTTATAAAGCTTTTATCTAATCAATCACGTAAATTCAAGAAGCCTGATTGTTGAACTCCAAAAATTACCGATTTCGTGGTAATTACCAGATATTTCAACATTAAGGTGACTCCAAAGGATTTTCTTTTGGAGTTGTCACCTAATTTTAAAATATTAGGAATCAAGGTTAATTAATGAGCGCAATTTGTTTTCCTTTTAAAAAGAAAATATTTTTTTAGAGATTCTAGGTAAGTGATTCCATTATTTTTGAAAGAAGGTCTATTAATATTAGAGCACTTTCGAAAAACCACCAAAAGGGTGGTTATTCCGGCGGTTATCACGAGTAAAATAACTTGGGATTTTTCGAAAAAATAAAGTAAGTATAAATGGTTAATAAATAGCTAAGTAAGAAAACAATTGATAAATGATTAGTTTCTTAGAAAAAAAATAAATTGATAAATAAATGAATAACTAATCAATAAATAAATAAATAATAGATTGAATTTCTAAATTAATTAATTAATTGAATAATTAGTTAACTAACTAATTTAATAATCAAATAAGTAATTAAATATGTTAATAAATAAATAAATGGATAAATAAATAACAATTGTTATTTAAATAAACAAGGATTAGTAGAAGATAATATTCTAATTGTATTTTATTTTTATTGCACTCATTATCTAACAGTGGTTTCTCAAAACCCATAAACTAACTTGCGATTGTAAAGAGAAGAGACAAGGAATGAGAACCCAAAAAGCTGAAAGGATAACTCCCAAGGGAAAGGTTGCTGGTAGGGGGCGTCCGTGTTTCTTGTTAGGCTAATTGTCAACAAAGACATGCCTGCTTCAGCCCATAAGGACCACGACGTTTCTAAATTTCCATGTGATATGAATAGCCAATAATCTGGCCGGCCATATCATTAACAAGAAGTCATTCTTTGCAAACTAATGGTGTCTATATATTCCTGGCCAGTACTCAACAATGAATTATAACACAACAAATTAGAGAAATAAAAAGTAAGAGGAAAGATGGCCATGGGTTATGAAGTTATGAAGCTCCCAACCATAACTTTTAGAATGCAAGAGTTGAAACCAGGGAGTGAAGAATGGATTTCAGTGAGAGATGAAATCTACAAAGCTTTAGAAGAATATGGTAGCTTTGAGGCTATACTTGATGGAATCCCTAAAGAAAGACTCTATGAAAAATTAATAAACGAAGTTTTCGCCATTAATTTGGATCCAAAATTTGAAAATATTAAAAATTCAACTGTCTACCATGTGAAAGACCCTCTGCTTCCACTTTTAAAGAGACTGAACGTTCTCCATGTCGACACTCCTGGTGTGATTGAAAGCTTTTCAAAGATCATTTGGCCTGATCATGAAGAGCAAGAATTTTGGTACGTAACTATCTTCCCGAAGCATTTATCATGTTATTTATTCTTGTAGGCAGATACAAGATTTGACGTTTATGTTCAAGTTCAAAATTTTTTCACCACAACACATTTGATTTATTTAGTTTGAAATTTATTATTTGTACTTAATACATTTTTCAACACCCTTTATTATTGGGTTCAGATAATCCGTAACTTGTATTCTACACCCTGTCTAATATTACTACTAGTAATTATTAGAGTTGATGACTCAAAAGGTCACTCAATTTTGACTAATTGGCCATTAAAGTCATTTTTCTTTTATTTGTCACTCAAAAGTCACCTAATTTTACGTAATTGGTTTAAAAGGTCATCTTTGACTGATATAATGACATGGCATATTTCTTTCTTATTTTTTTAACCTTTTAAATTTTAAATTAAACATCCTAAATAATATAATATCCAACACCCAAATACGAGCTTACCCAACTCCACCCACTTAATAGCCACAACTTTTTATTTATAAAAATGAACTAAACATGGTTTCTTTCACTATTCACATAATCGTAACATACCTAGAAGATTTTTATAAATAGTCTTTCACAGTCACTATTGTAGAAAAATGTAGTGAATTTTGTCTGTTTGGATCCCCAAACCCCAGCCACTTTAAAAAATGCAGCTTTTATTTTATCATATAAAATGATCTAAACAATGATTTTCTCTCACTGTTTTCATGCTTAGCTCCATTGAAAAAAATTCACTCTCCAAAATCAGTAATAAAATGCAGCTAGCGAAGTTTTGTGGTTTGGATCAGGTAAAATAGTTACTAATAGTTACTGCTCATTTATTAAATGACATTGTGGGATCCAAACAAACAAAATTCACTACATTTTTATACAACAATGAATGTGAAAAAACTAATTACAAGAATCTGCTAGGTATGTCATGATTATGTGAATTGTGAAAGAAAGCATGTTTAATTCATTTTTATAAGAGATTATTACCCCACATAATCATTCTCAATCCTTATCCACTTTTTGTAACTATATTTTATCTTTTCTTTCTTTTCCTAGCATATTTATTACATATAATTTGATGATATAAATATCTATAAAATAAAAAACAAATATATATGTGTGTATATATGTGTGTAGAAGCTATATATAAAAAATATCAATCTATTTATATGTCATATTTTAATTATAAATCAAATTTTAAATATAAATATTGTGGCTAGATTATGTTAGTGCTAGGTAACTTGTTAATATAGTACTTTGAGGGCTATTTATGCGGAATTTATAAAGTTTTGTGGCTATTAAAGTTGGGCGGGGTTTGAGTAAGGTTGTGTTTCGGTGTTGGATATATATTGTTTAGGATGTTTAATTAAATATTTAAAAAATTAAAAAATATGAAAAAAAATATGTCATGTCATTTTTCAGTCAAAGATGACCTTTTGAACCAATTACCTAAAGTTAGATGACTTGTGAGAGGAAAATAATAATGATGACTTTAGTAGCTAATTACTTAAAATTAAGTGACCATTTGAGCCATCAACTCAAATTATTATGGTAGAACTAGTAAAACGGGCTGCTATATATTATGAGTAACTAAGTGAAAGCTTCTAAGCTTCTCATCGATCAGTTCATGAATCTCATTTTAGATTTTTTTTTTTCTAGTATGTTAAAAATGTTATTTTACTTATTTGACTTTTTAAAAGGAGATCAGCAAATGCACATAATACATAAGATTTATAAATACCGGATATTTTCGTAGGATAATTGTTTTCTTCAGTTCAAATTGTAACTTGGCATAGATCGTTTCCTCCTAATAAGTTGAAATGCAACTCAACTACCCATTTTCGTTATCTGGTTACATTTTTTCAAGAGGCCTTTGAACAACGTTAACACCAAAAAGAAGAAATTAACATATAGGTTTTGAATTATGTCCACTTATTGACTTATTATCTGCGGATTTGATAAATTTGGCAGTGATTTGGTGCATTCTTACGCCAAGAGAATATCAGAATTTGATGAGATGGTGAAAAAAATAATTTTTGAGAAATTGGGCATCGAAAAATACTTTGAGGAACAAAAAAAATCTTCAATCAGTGGACTTAGCTTCAATAAGTACATAGTGCCTAAAGCTGAGGAGACAGAGATCGGACACCCACCTCATACTGATACAAACATTTCAAGTATTTTAAGTCAGCATCAAGTTAGTGGTCTACAATTGATGAATAAAAACGGCCAGTGGGTTACAGTTGAATACTCATCCCCTGATTCATACATCTTCCTTGTTAATGACTGTGTCAAAGTAAGTGTCATGCTACCCTTCATTTTTATCCGTTTCTTTATGGTTATTTTTCCTCCTTTCGTGCTCAAAAGTTATTTCTAAATTTTTATGTAGCCTAAAAAGTACAACAACAGCATACCAGTAAAATTTCATAAGTGGGGTATGGGAAGGGTGATATGTATGTAGGCCTTACCCCTACGTCGAATGAAGTGGAAAGATTTTCAATAGATGATCGGGTCAAGAAAAATAATTTTAAAAACAGATTTAAAAATAAATATACTGTAAATAGATAAGATATTAATCTTGACAGGGGCCAAGGAGAGATCTAGGATGTAAACTCTAGGCAGATCATATAGTGTCGCAAAATAGGGAAAGATATTCTCAACTTAAACATAAAAACTTCAATCGTGGGATTGGCTTCCGGACAACTAGTTGTTGTGGCTTTCTTTGTGTCATTCGATTTTGACGCAATATACATATACTTCTATATCAGTGGTGTAAGCAAAATTTTTGGTTAGTGATGATGGAATTTATCTTTAAAAAAAAATTGAAATTGGCACCCACATGTGGGATTCAAACTCGGAATAAAAAGTTGAATCATATCTGCTTAAACCAACTCATCTATTATTTCTTTGGTTTCAATTGTGTCATTCTTTATTTTTATAGACAATTTTCCGTTTTTGCTTATTATTATATAAACATATTTAATAAAATATACTGATCTAGTGGTGTCGGGTGACCCCGGTAATCTATGAGTAAATCTGCCCCTAATCTATATATTTCATTTGCTCCAAAAAAAAATTGTACAATTTCCTTATTAATATATTCAAAAAAAATTGCATATTATTATATTTGAAAATAATTTAATACAATATATATTCTTTCTTTCCAAAATTTTTTGTTGAGTCAGAATTATGTTTATATTAGTAGTACAATTTAGTGCATGCACCCATTGCTCTCAGTATACACCAATTCCTATTCCTAATTGACAGGATCAGTTTGAAATAGCTAAATAGAGACTAATTATACTTCGCAGGCACTTACAAATGGTAGGCTGCCTTCTCCATATCATCGAGTGCTTATGGGAAACAAAGAGAGGTATAGCATCGGGTTTGGCACAGCTCCCATAAAAGGGTATATCATAAAAGTACCAGAAGAACTTGTTGATGAAGATCACCCTTTACTTTATAAGCCCTTTGAAGGTGTCAAATATTTTGAGCATGCTGTCTCAATGGCACGTCAAGGTACTCCTGCCACTCTCGAGAGCTACTGTGGTGTCTAAACTTTGACACTCAGTTGACTTCACAATCAATGCCGATTGCTTTAGAGAAAATAAAGAAGCCTCTAGACCACTATGTTTGGATGGTTGTTATCCATTTGCATTGTATTGAATTGTTATTTCAATTAAAACAGTTGTGTGGATTGTTATTAAAATTATTGCATTTATTGTTAAAATCATTGTTGCGCAACAAGAATAAGACATGCTTTATTAAAGCTCGAGATACGTAAGAAACTCTAAACTAGAATTTGGCCTTAAAAATTTCTTTTTACGGCACTAATCTTTCTACGGATAGAATAGAATTGTAATATTGTAAGTCGAACATTTACTAATTTGTTTCTATATTCTTTTTCAGCATTTTGCTTACTTTTTCTAATAATATATAATAATAGTTGTTACTTAATTAGGCACTTGAGCAGCCAAAGGGGGCTTGTCACCTAAAGAAGTTAATGTGTACTAAAAGGGAGCTTCTGAAATTACTTATAAAGCTTTTGGCAGAATACATGTTTTACCCATTGAACTTTACACAAAATTCCGCTGACACACCTTATTTTTACGTGTGTATTATTACACACAAAAGTTTGAAAAAGTGTGTCTTTTACACACCATTTCATGCTTGCCCAGTTTTAAAAAATAGTTGTAATGACACGGACCACTAAAATTAAGACACGTGTCACTGACTAAAAATAAAAAAATAAAACTTTAAAATGAATAAAAGAAAAAGACAAGGAAAAAGAAGACCCCCTCTGCCATGGCTGCATCACCTTTCCCACCAGATATTGGGGTTTAAAGTTTAAAAACAACAATTTCCAAACCAAAGGCCAAAAAAATTATATCTTGGTCCAATTTCACACTATTTAAGCTATAAATTGTAAGAATTAGCCATTTTTTTTAAACCTTAAATGTAGAAATTTAGTGCACAAATATAAAAAATAAGAGTTTTAAAGAAAAAATGAAAAGATATAAGGAAAAATATAGTAAGATTTGGACAAGAATTTTGCAAAAGGTCAAATTTTGGTTATGAAATGGGTTCCAATTGTGTTTGGTTTGATTTGGGGAAGAAGGAGACCCAATTTTATAAAAAGTGGAATAAAACCGTTAATTTTAGCATTTTAGACTGTTAGATATAGCTGAGATGGGTTTTAATAAAGGCTTCACGCGCTTGACCATGTTGTTGCACACTCTCGCATGCCTGGGTAAAATTAGTGTGTAATAGTTACACTTTTTAAAAGTTTAGTGTGTCAAAGATTGCCCGCAAAGAATAAGTGTGTCAGCGGGATTTCGTGTAAAGTTCAATGGGTAGAACATGTATTCTGCCTAAAGCTTTTATATCTAATCAATCACGTAAATTTATGAAGCATGATCTCACATCTCCTTTGTATAAAAAGAATAGCCTTTGAATAGACCTCATCTCATCATTCAAAACATTAAATTGTTCTAATCTCCTCCCTCATATTATTCTTGTAAACTTGTGTAGTATGAAGCTTTTTTTTTTTTTCCTTGGAAATGGCCGAGTACATCGATTTGATGTGCTTGATAACTCTCACCTTCTGATGTTCTGACTTGGCATTTGAGATTTTCCCATTTCTATATTTTTGTGTTGCAGATACTACAAGCACATGTACACAGCGATAATGTATAGATTTTACAAGTCTAGTGTATTTAACCGGTTATAGCAGGTTATTTACTTCATTTATGCGTTACCATATTAGGATTATGGTAGACAGTTATCTGTTGTTATATGTCATCTTATAGTTACATTTTAAGAAGATGGGTGTTTGTTACTCAAGATATATCTTTGCAAGTAACTTGAATAAGGGTATTATTTCCGGAGACGAATACAGTCTAGAGTCTAAATTCACAATGAGTTGATATACTTATATCTATACATGTTTTATTTTTTTTTGCATGTTAACATACTTCGATCAAAAAGTAATCCGGCTAATTATCAGTTAGATTAAATGGTTTGACAAGCAAGAATCCTCTGGTAGTTGAAGCCAATGATTTCTGTTACAGTGGTTTAAACATACCTAGCAACAAAACCACTCAATATGGTATCAAGGTTACTCCTGTAAACGTAGCTCAAATACCAGGACTCAATACTCTTGGCATGTCGATGACTCGAATCGTTTATGTGCGTGGTGGAGTTAACCCTCCACACATTTACCCTAGAGCTGCTGAAATGCTGGTACCCTTGAAGGTTCATTACATGTTGGATTTGTCACCTCCTATCCTGAAAATCGATTAATTTCAAGAGTTATACATTTGGGAGATGTGTTTGTATCTCAGGTAGGCCTTGTTATTCACTTTAAGATAAATGTGGGATATGGAGATGATGTTGCACTTCTTGCATTGAGTAGCCAAAATCCAGGTTTGATAATTATTCAAGATGCAGAACACATCCTACCAGAGTAGACGAAGACTCAAATCAAGTTCTGATCGTTTCATGACTTAATTAAGATGCTAGAAATTTATTATCATTCATTAGTATATAACTATTAGCTAGTATTATCTTTATGTTACAAGTAAAATTATTTTTACTGGTTTTATCATTTAAAGAATTCAAATGATCATATATATGCTTCAAAAAGATTTATTTTGCGTGTTCTTCCTTGTTACATGATCATTAGTACTGCTCCATCCAACTACACAGCCACATGGCACATGCTGACCAGAAGAATTTGGTTCTTGTGTGTAGTTTGGACTAAAGGACTTAGATATGATTATTCTTTGTGTACCATGAATGCTTTGGGGGCCGAGTATTTTGGATTCACGCCAAAAGGTCCCACTCTAAATAATCGGGGTAAAGTTCTCCCTACAAGTGGAACTTGGAACTTAGATATGAACAATGGTATGCATCTCATAGAACTGCTTAATGCTACTCCCTCTGTCCCCTATCCTTTGGGGGATACCATAACGGATTCGCACCAAAAAGTCCCACTCTAGATAATCGGGGTAAAGTGCTCCCTACAAGCGGAACCTAGATATGATCTATGGTATGCATATCTCATAGAATTACTTAGCGCTACTCCTCAGTACCCTATTATACGCTAATCTTAATGTGTATTTAGATCTATTTTTATCTAGTCAAATGAGTTGCCTAAGCTACTTTGATAATGGAAACATATAGGCATTGGCAACATAATTTAAATTTTACAAAACTGAAAAATAGCAAATGAAATTTAAAATGGTAAATGCATAATAAACCTTGCGTAAAGTAGATGGATGATTATGCCTATTTTTTTTGTTTGGAAAAAATTACACACAATATAGTTTTATAAATTTTTTTTTACAAGATATAGAGATATTTTAATAACTTACAAAAAGTAGCGACATTCCTAGTAGATGCTACAAAATATAGCAGAATGTAAAAAAGTATATAGTAAAAGTAATTAAAAATGTAGTAAAAAGCTTCCTATTGTGTAGGTCGAAAACTTTGGAGATGATAACCACGACAAATTAAATTTGTGTGAAATTTTTAAATTTTAAAAATGTATATAGTAAAAGTAAATAAAAAAGTTGTAAAAGCTTCCTATTTTGTATGCCAAAACTTATGGAAATGGTAACCAGAAGAAAGTAAATTTGGGTGGCAAGAAAAATAGTATTTCTATACGAGTATCGTTTGTATAACTATCGTAAGTGTATTGTATGACTATTGTATGGTTGTTGTTTCTATTATAAGACTATTGTGCGACTATTGTATGGGTGTTGTTTCTATTCTATGCATGTTGTTTAGCTATATTGTTTTACTTCTATAATTTATCAAGTTGCTACATAGAAGCTATGTCTGCAAAACTAATGTATTTCCATAAGTATTGTGCTATTTTTTTATTCTTTTGTTATACATGTATCAATTGTATGGCTGTTGTATGCGTATTGTATTGTATGGCTGTAGTATGACTACTATTTGCATGTAGACTATATGTATGCCTTGCGTTTTTCCTGAAGTCATTGTATAGTTTTTCATGAAGATCGAGACTTTTTATGGAGCATAGAGAAGTTTTGGAAGCGAGTGATGTTATGGAGCAGAGAGAAGATGCTATATTATGATTGGGTAATTGAAATCCCAAAAAATTAAGAACTAAAGAGTCATGCCCACAATCATTTGTGCAATGTATATCTTCTATTTTAATGTAAATATCTTTTATTTTTATAGTTTGTACGTATAGATAATGTTAAAAAAGTATTTATATTGTTGGAAAAGGTTATAATATCGCTATTTTATTGCAAAGTGGATTGTATAATTGTATATTTCTATAATTTAACGTTTTCACAAGTATGCCTAGCATCTTCCCTTTCTTCTACAAGATCTTCTTTATTGACTCCAGGATATTGACACTTATTGGTTTTCCTTATTCCTTATGATGTAGTTCTTTGATGGAATGAAGGACATGGAAGTGAGTAGAGTTTTTGTCCTTATAACTTTAAATGTAGCCTTTTCTTTTGATTCATTTTCTAAGTTCCTCACCAGTAAATGAATATCAGATGATTGGGGTTTTTCCTTACAGTTCCTCGAAACAGTGGGGAATTATTCACGAATCATGAAAATGGCAAAAAGGCATCACTTGAGTGCAATCTTGTCAGGAAGGAGCTTGTCAACCCAACATTCATACAGAATGATATGATCCTGGAAAGGCCAGATGGCGTGGAGGATCACGGGGATGTTTAGCGGACTGTTGACTGTTCCAAGATTAAGAGCCTTAGAGGATTGCACATTAAAGTGTTACATGAACATCAAAAGTCGGTTAGAAGATGTTCGGAGGGCCATATTGATGATCTATGTAAAGAGTATCAAGTTTGGAAGCTTGAAGATTGTTTGGAACAAGTTCGTAGTCAAGATTCTCAAGTTTGATCCGCGCAACATTTATGTGCTCAAGCGCAAATTTGTTGCGCATGTTGATGAAGATTATGCCGAATGTTGTGCAGATTTGTGCTCAAGCGCAAAATGCAATGCACAAGCACAAAATTAGAGCGAGCAAAGTTCCGTCCCAAAACGTACCAAACTTTGTAATAGAGATATTTTTAGGACTTCTCTTGTTAGTTTCAAATCCTATTTAAACTCAAAGTATCTCTTCAGTTAGATGTTTAAGAGATTAAAAAAACTTTTTTTGAGAGAGAATTGGATCCCTTGGTTCGGGTTCAACTTTGAATTTACTTGTTTTCAAGAATCTAGAATTGAGATTCTTGAAGGTAATCTTCTTCCTTATCGTTTATAACTAGGTTTGTATTTCGTTGTTCTTGGAAGCTGATCGTGTAGTATTTTGGTTGTTGCTTGAGGCATTCATCTAAGATTCTAGATTTCTTTCTGATTTCTTCAAACTATTCTTGATTATCTAATCGAATATATCCTTGTTTTATTGTCAATTATTTTTGTTTTCATATTCCGCTGCTTTGTGTATTTCGGGTTGTATCAGTTGGTATCAGAGCGAAAACTTGAGTATTGTTCCTGTAAAGTACAAACTCACGTTCGTGAGTTCTTGTATCAAAGATCCTAAATTGAAAATGTGAAAAAAATAAAGTGGCGTTTTCTTGGGTTCTTGTTTGGACTAAACCCTAGTTAAAAAAAAAACAAGAACCCAAAAAATAATAGTAATAAACAAGTTGATAGTTGGATTAAATTAATTTATAAAATAAGATTCTTTGCGTGGTAGGAATTCATCGGGATTCTAGTTAAGAGTGAATTAGTGCTAGTCCGCATTAATTCGTTCTTGATATTTGTTGAAGATCAGTTATAATTTTTTCCATGCCAATTCATTCGAGCTTTTCTCTTTTATCTGCGTAGAATTTTTTTGACTCAAGTCCGTAGCTTTAAAAGTCCATTCTTATTCTCATACATCCACTCTATAGATTACCTCAAGAAGTTCCTTTTATGGATAGGAGATTTACTAGTTGAATTCGAACATGGGGATTCCAAAAGAGTGAAAAAAAGCTTTTGGGAGTGAAACACGAGTAATTGTGAGGATTAACTTACTTGACTTGTTCTTTGTTTCTTTTGAGATGTCTAAATTAGGATTGAAGACAATACAAGAGGAGTGAAATAAAGTACCCAAAAGATTCAGGGTAAGACAACCTTGCCAAAATTGTGCATGTATATGAAGGATAAAAATATCCTAGAAAATAAATAATCTTTGAAAGTTTTATTGATCTGAAATTTATTCTTTGCACCATACGATATAATATAGGGTAGCAGCCCTATTTATAATAACAAATAAAGCCTACTTTAACTTTAACTAGAAAACCTATTCTAATATGGTTTTACTAAAATCTAACTAGCCATGAATTAAATGAACTACTTAATAAAGAAACCTAATAATATCAACTTTGAATTATCTTCAACATTCTCTCTTAATTCAATGTTGTCTATGTCTTTATTTTTGACGAAGCACTTTCTCTTCAACAACGTTGACCGTCTGGTGATCAACGCTCTATTTTGTTTTTATCGAAGCACTTTCTTAATTCAAAGTTGATATATGTCTTTATTTTTGACGAAGCACTTTCTCTTCAACAACATTGATCGTCTGGTAATCAACGCTCTATTTTGTTTTTGTCGAAGCACTTTCTCTTCAACAATGTTGATTGTCTAGTAATCAATGCTCTATTTTTGTTATGGAAGTTGAAGCACTTTCTCTCCAACTTCAACATTGATCGTCTGGTAATCAACGCCCTATTTTGTTGATGCACTTATCACCAACTCCTCCTGCTGAAGCACTTGTCTACAACCCTCAATTTTTATTTTCTTCTTTTTTATCCTTTTTATAACCCACTTCTCCTAATTTTTAGAGAAGGATTCTTCCTCTTGAGCCATATTTGTTTGTTCCTCCTTCAGCTTGCAAGTTTTTTTCAATCTTTCTCTCATCTTTTGTTTTTTTTTTTTTTTTTTTTTGAGGTCTAGTGGTTGTTTTGGCCAGCGGGTAGCACATACTGGTGGTGCCGCCCGCCGTAGCGGAAGCTATTGTATCTCTACCAAGATCGTAGAGGCTCTGATACCACTATAAAGGGTATAAATATCCTAGAAAATAAATAATCTCTTAAAGTTTTATTGATCCTAAATTTATTCTTTACACCACATAAGATAATAGAAGGTAGCTGCCCTATTTATAATAACAAATAAAGCCTACTTTAACTTTAACTATAAAACTTATTCTAATATGGTTTTACTAAAACCTAACTAGCCATGAATTAAATGAACTACTTAATAACATATCAACTTTGAATTATCTTCAACAGTATACTAGTAAGGAAGATTACCTTAGATGGGAATATCAAATGGAAGAGATTTTTGCTTGTAACAGTTAGAGCGAAAGAGAGAAATTGGAGTTGGCTACAATGGCCTTGTCACAAGAATTACAAAAATTAGTTGCTGATTATGGTAACCCCCATTGGTTGAAGTTTAATAGGCTACTTAACACTTGAGATAATTTGAAGGAGGAATTGAGGCGTATTCATTCTATAACAGAGCCCAAGATGGAGTTAGCACAAAAAGGGAGCATTCTACTCTTTCCGATGAGATATTCCATGAGGGATAGTCAAATTGTGAATACAGGCATGACCCTTCATTGTGCTTAACTTCTTCTATATCAGTTGAAGTGCCTACTACTCCACTCAAAAGCTAAGTTGTTGTACCGGTGTCTGATACGGGTGCGGATCTAGAGGTCGGATCCTTCAAGATCTAAATTCTAAGATTCGGAGATACGGATTCTATTACGGATACGGGTGCGGGGGATTCGGCTAAAAATAATTTAAAAAATTAAAAATAGAGTTTTAATCCGATCCTACTCTTTTTGTTGGCCTTAAGAAACATTTTCCCTTTTGATTTTCTGTTGAGGTACTGTAGGAAGACATCATTAGATAGGTAATTACTACAAAATTACGCTAGCTTTGGTTTCACTTTCGGGAATCAAATTGTATCTTGTCTAGAAATTTTCCGCCACCCGTGATCAAAGTACCCATAAACGTTTGACCATATCCGACACGGATTCCACACTCACACCCATACTAGTGTCGTGTCGACACGGGTGCGGCACCAAAAGTGCCGTATCCGAGCAACTTAGCTCAAAAGTGAGGTTGAGAGAGAAAAGTTTGAGACTAGTGAGGGAGAGCATTTTGACATCCCAAGAGAGGAAAAAGGAGAGATTTTGATCATTAGAGAAAACTCTTTTGAGAGATAATTGGACCTCTTGGTTCGGATTCAACTACGAATTACTTGCGTTCATCTAGGATTCTAGATTTCTTCCTCTGGTTTGATTTCTTCAAAGTATTCTCGATTATTTAATCGAATCTATCTTTATTTCATTGCCAACTATTGTAATTTTCATATTCAGTTGCTTTGTGTAAAAATGAAAAGTAAAAAAAAATGCGATGTCATAAATAAAAAAGTAGAAAACACAGGCAATTAGATTGGACAGAGAGGAAGCAATGTACAATACTAGGATCAATTGTTGAGGAAAAACTAAAGATTACCCGAAGCTAATTCTGCTGCTACTTTCAGAACTGAAGCTTATGATAAATAGCATATCCTAGAAACCTTCCCTGTAATGGAAGACTAACCAATATCCAGTGTCACAAAAAAGACAACCTAATCACCAAGAACAGAAAATGACCAACAAAAGCTTTACTACTATAAAATAATGTAGTCACCAATATTCTAAAAGACCAGTCAAATAAATGTTAATAAGACTCCACAGCAACCATCTGATGGAAAGCATCATGCTCCAAATACAAATGACACTATAATCAAGCTTCCGCGAGTTTTAATCGTGGGACGATGTTCATTGACTGGAGTTCCTGGATAAGGAGCTTGCATGCATAAGGCAACTTCATAGTAGAGATATTTTCCCCATTCTTGCACATAGAGCAAATACCAGTCTTGAGCTTGTAGTTGTAATATCCCAATAACCCGCATTTCCGGCAGACCTGAACCTCAAATGGATCACTGGAAAGCATCAAGCGCTCGTATATTAACATACTTGCACCATATGCAATCAAGCAGTCACGTTCCATTTCCCCAACACGTAAACCTCCATTTCTACTCCTCCCTTCAGTAGGTTGTCTAGTCATCATCACACGAGGCCCACTCCCACGAGCATGCATTTTATCTAGGACCATGTGTTTTAACTTCTGGTAATAAATTGGCCCCATGAAAATGTATGCTTGTAGTGGCATACCAGTAATACCTGAATAAATGAAGTCCTTGCCATTGTAGCTAAAACCATGCTTCACCAGAGTTTCACTGATAGCATCAACCGTGTCTGCATGACCACTGGGTTCTCCGAAAGCACTGCCATAATGAAACCTACCACTCGAAACTCCAGCTTTACTTCCGAGAAGTTCAATCATCTTTCCCACTGTCATTCGGCTTGGAAATCCGTGAGGATTCATAATAAGATCAGGGCAAATGCCGCGTTCAGAAAATGGAAAATCTTCCTGCTGAACAATGGTGCCACAGACTCCTTTCTGCCCATGTCTACTGCTGAACTTGTCACCAATCTCAGGCCTGCGGGTATGACGAATCATAAATTTGATGCATAAATTGTTGTCTTTATCAGAGTGAAGAGCCACTCTATCAATGACAGCTGTCTCCCCTTCAGAACCTTTAAATTTTTGCCTGCTCGGCCTATATGCATTATCCGGCAAGTTCGCAGGATTCGCGACTGGTGTATTTGTGACTGTAGGGGACTCCTTGTTGAGATAGATATCATCAGGTCTAATAATTTCTCCAGGAGCAGCTATTCCATCATCTTCCATAATCTGCATCTTCTCAGCTTCATATCCTTGTCGATTCGGTCTAACAATTCTATCTATTGTGCCATTCTGATACTTCTGACATACTGCTGAGTATTTTTTCATCAGTATGCAACGACCAAAACCTCGATCCAAAGAAGATTTGTTCATTACTATTGCATCCTCAATGTCATAGCCACTATAACTCATCACAGCAACAGTTGCATTCTGCCCAGCCCCTAGTTTATCATACCCAACCAGCTCAATCGTTCTTGTAGTCAGTAAAGGGCGTTGAGGATACACCAACAGGTAGAGCAGTGTGTCCATCCGACTCAACTGGTTATAGGCAATGTTTCCCATAGCTTGCTTACCCATCGCACACTGATAGGTATTTCTAGGGGACTGGTTGTGATGAGGATAAGGTATCAAACCGGCAATAACACCTAAGATTGTGAAAGGCTCAATCTCAATATGTGTAGTCTCTGGTGTAGCCTCCTTTTCGTATAGAGCAATCAGCGAGTTGTTCTCCTCGTTGACATCAAGATATTCTATCAAACCATCCCTTAGAAAGCTGTCAAAGTCGCGCACACCATCCCTCAACTCTTTCATGTGGTGCTCCTTGATCCTGGAAACACCTTTGTCAGCAATTACAAGCGGACGGCAGACACGCCCACCATCAGAAGCAATGTAGACGCAGCGCTGCTTTTCATTCACAAAGATGCTTACAAACTCCCCGATTTGACCAGCTCTACGTAGCTTCCTCATTGCATTAGCAAATCGCTGCGGACTCCTGTGCTTCCCTAGGATAAGTCCATTTAATATGATGATATAAGAACTTGGCATGTGAACTTCTTCTGCAGAAAGTAGTTCCAAGTCCTCAACACCCAGGCAGTAGCACAGAGACATGATAGGACGCTCATCCTCATCTGTCGTAACATGAGTCATCAAGGCCAGATTTTTCACCAATCCACAAGCTTCACCTTCTGGGGTGTCACAAGGGCAAAGCATACCCCACTGGCTAGGTTGCAGTGCTCTAGGACCACTAACTTTTCTGGACTTCTCAAATTGTGGTGTGATCCTTGTCATGTGGCCCAACGATCCAATGTATGATAACCTAGCAACAACCTGAGTCATGCCCTTTCTGTGCATCCTAAATCGTTTAACATCCCAGTTGCCTGTAGATAGGGTTCTCTCCAGGCCCTTGGTAATACTCTCTCCGTGTATGTGCTGAGAAATGTCCAAAGCCCTGGCGAGACTGCGCTTTGCTACACGAGCATCAACTAACCTCCTAGCTTCCTCATTCATGGTTTTGAACAAATCCTCAAAGAGGAGGGATAGTAGCTGACCAGAGAGCTCCAATCGTTTGTTCCCCACATAGTCCTTATCATCCATTGCATCCTTGTTTAAGATTGCTTCCATCATGCGCCTCAACATTACTGCAACATATATACATTTTTTGCGGAAATTAAGTTGATAGACAGGAACATTTGCAAGAAATATGTCACGAAGAATACTTAAAGCTCGCGCTCCCTTCTCAACTGGACGAGTAGAATACGTTGGCATTTTAAGGATCCTATCACTCTCAAGGAACTCTAATGCTTGATGTTGCGTATAGATCTTGTGATGTGCACACTCCTCAATCGATGGCAAAAGCAAAGCACTAAACCGAGGATCTCTTCCTATCATTTGCACAACCTCTTGATCACTCTCCATACCCATGGCCTTCATGACAATCATTATCGGGACCTTGCTTTTGAAAGTATTCAATTCCACATATATCTTTTCTTTCTCCATTCTTATAACTGTTTTGCTCTTCGTCTTTTCAGTACTGCTGGTAACAGATGCTTGTACGCAGCCTTTCTTATCTGTATCAATGATAATTCTGTTCTTTGAGAGCTGCTCCTGAATTAAAATAACCTTCTCTGTGCCTTTGATAACAAAATATCCTCCTGGATCAAGAGGGCACTCTCCAAGTTTTGCTAGTTCTTCCTCATCCTTCCCATACAACACACAGCAACAACTTCTCAGCATGACAGGCATCCTTCCAATGACAAAATTTTTCTTCGTAAGAACTAATGTCTGCCCACTATTTTTCATCGTATAGTTGATTGTAACATATATCGGAGCAGCATAGGTAAGGTCAGAGAGTCGACATTTCTGTGGACATAATTTCTCAGTTACAGCATCAAAAACCATTGAAGGTTCACCAATATGTACATCCTTGTACCTCAGATAAATTTCTGGGTCCAATGCCGATCTTATCTCACTATTCGCTCGGACAATCTTCTTTATTTCAGTCTTAACAAAATAATTGAAGGAGTCCAAGTGTTGCTTCACTAATCCTCTCACCTTTAAAAATTCAGGAACAAGCTGATACTTGTCCACCATATTCTTAATGGGAGAAGCAAGGTACTGCTTGTCAATCTCCATCCCAATCAATTTTCCTGCAAAAGAATAAAAAAAATGAGTTTGTAGCAGAATAACTACACACAAATCCTTTTTCGGGATTTCCACAAAATAGCCCGAATACATAGATTATACACTTTTTTCTATAACCGAGAAATCCCTGACGGCTAGTGGCGTTCAAATTTGGTATATAAAGGGCCCGCCCCTCTATCCTATTCCACTTAAATACCATCCCTTTTGTCTATGACGGGCTCAAACCTGGGTCTTGCACCTAACACACATATCACATGCTTAGCTCTTACCATTAGACCAAAGCCCTACGGGCTAGATTATACACTTATATAAAATTTATTATAAACATATATACAAGAAATAGACTAAAAAAATGGCTACTTTTTGTTTAAGCGGCCTAGCCATTGCTCAGGCAGTGTAAAAATTCCTACTTTTTTGTATGTTTACATGAGAACATCAAAACCCAAAATCTAGAAACAGACAATGAATTGTCCCAAAGCAATTACACACAAATATACAAATTATTAAATACTAGGCTCGGGGCTCAAACTTGGGTCGTGCGCCTAACACACATATCACAAGCTGAGCTCTTACCATTAGACAAAGCTCTACGGGCTAGATTATACACCTATATACATTTACTATACATAAATTATACAATCAATATACCAAAAAAAAACCACTATTTTTTGTTTAAGCAGCCTAGCTACTGTTCAGACAATGTAAAAATTGCTTCTTTTTTGTATATTTACATGAGGAAAACAAAACCCAAATCTTGAAACAATAAATCAACTTGTAGGTAAGCAATTCCACAAAAATACACAAATATTAAGCAAAATTAATTAGTTTTTATTGTTTTTTTACATGATAAATTAAAACCCAAATCTTGAAATTAATTGAAATTAAAGGGGAAGAAACTTACGATTTTTCAAAACCCTAAGGGTTTAAGGAAGGACGATGATGTTGGTTTTTTGGACCCTCTGCTACTACTTCTGAACTTACTAATTGAGAAATGAATAAAATAAATTTTTAGGTATTTTAGGTTTTTTTTTTTTTTTTTTTTTTTGCTATTTGTGGTTTTTTTTAATGCATTTGGTATTCTTTAGTTTTTATTATTATACCTACTTTGTTTTAATCTTGTTTCGGTCGAACATGTTTTCCTAAATTGTTGTTTTTGTCGATGGTCTATCGAAAACAGCTTCTCCACGTTTGTACATACAAGATCTGCTTACATCGTACCCTTCCAAGACTATATTTTGTTTTATACAAACAATGCAATTAAATTGTTATGGTTTAGTGAAATTAGTGGATAATATTATGGTTGTTGGTAAAGAAGTGTTTTTCCCAATATTGCTAGGGGTGCATTGTATATTTAATATTTTAGTTTTGTGTTGTAATATTTGAATTCGATCATTGAAAATAAAATAATATCGGCTAGATTTGATATTTTTAGTTGTTTTATATTATTAGCTTTTGCAATTTGTACAATCCTAACTTTGTAATAATATAAGATATTTAAATGCTAAATAACACTAGAAACATATACTCTAACATAGTAATTTGACATTTTTTTTTCCAAAGTTCGAATATGAATTGAAAATTCCAAAATATTGAGTCTCTTCATACAAAATTATATCTTTCGGTTCAATCTGATTTTTCGTTTTAAACAAATTAATGCACAATCCCTAGCCAACTTTGTGGTTATGTATCTTCAAAGGAAAACAAATAGAGCCCCGTTAGTATTCTCGTTTAAAGTTAGCTATGATACCAATAAAGGTTGTGGGATAATACGTGGTAAATTCCGCTTCATCCAAATTGTTGCGTCGTAGGTTTGAGCCTTGAGGCTAGAGCCGTCCTTCTAGTGAGGGTTTAATTACCCCTAACTTGAAACTTTTCAACGCGAATTCGAATTAGTCATGTCTCTAGGCGGATACTAGTTACCCGAGGGGAAACAAAAAGAAAGAAAGCAAATTTAGCTATGAATTTAGAGGAACAATTCCTTGCTAATTCCCGGCTACTATGTGACTATATTTCCAAGCTAAATAGTTAGCAAGTACTCCCTCAGTTCCAAAATGGATGACACTATTTTCTTATTAGTTCGTTCAAAAAAGAATGGCACAATTCTAAATTTGGAAACAATTTTGAGTTGAAACTACTACTACTTTACTGTTAATGAAATGCTTTATAGCCACATATTTATGTAGGGCTTATTTTGGACCACAAATTCTAAAAGTCTTACCACATTTTTTAAACTCCACTCCAGGTCAAACTAAGACAACCATTTTAAAACGGATGGAGTAGTAATTATTGCAAACTTTCTAGCTAATATTGCATATTCCTTAGGGATTCGATACCCCAACTAAAATCTGGAGCTGAATGCACATTTTCTTGTTTTAGGTAAATATCAAACTAGGGACCAACAAAGACAAATTTATTTGCTATTGTCCGGGGGTGGCTCAATGAAATCGGGGGCCTAAAGCCAACACCTAATAAGATACATAAGCTTTTATAATAGTATTCATGTATATTTTGAATTTAAGATAAACGAGTTAAAATTGTACAGTGCTAACATTAGTAATATGGTAAACATTCTTTCTAAGGTTTTACATTTAAAAATTGAATTCAAGTTTTTCATAGTAGAAATTTGTCCAATATTTTAGAACCTTTATTTAAACTACTTAGATTTTCATATTCATAAATACGATTTTTTGACAATTAGGATCAATATAATGTACTGAAACAAATTATTACATTTTGTTTACTTGAAAAAATAATTCTCATTATAAATAAAAATAGGAGTAACTAATAACAAAGTTTTTGGAGCCTTAAACTGGGCCTAAAATGAAAGCTTTAATGGCCTTACCCCTTAAGCCATTCATGCTATTATCATGAACTAAAACAAGAAGTAATGGTCGATATGATATTGCGCTAAGCAGATAGCAAAGGAATACATTATGGAGTAGTTCCTCAAGAGAATTAATTGTGAAATGAATACATTAAAGTTTACAACAAACTCTAGAAAAGAATAACTTGGATCTAATTTTATCCTCTTGGGATTATATTAATTTCATGAATATCACAATGAACAAACAAATATTTCACTCCTCTAACATAGCACACAAATAACAAAAGTTCTCAAAGCTTCAATAGTTCGGTTGGCAAGTAAATTTTTGCTGCTTAAAATTTTGATTGCATCTGAGCAGCTACACTTTTATCCACTTGAAAAGCCTTGGCGAGAATATCTGTTGGTATAGCTGGCTCCGATCCAAAAACTGTATTAGCTACAGTTATAACACCGGGATTCTGGCTACTCAATGCAGCAACTGCAACAGCATTTTTGTTTCCCACATTGCGTTGATAGTGAACGAGTCCAACAGGAAAAACAAACACATCACCCTTCTGAAGGACCTTAGTGATAAGGCGATTTTCAGGATTTGAGGTTACAAAACCAACTTCAAGAAAACCTTCAAGGACGGTGAGTATCTCAGTAGCTCTCGGGTGAGTGTGAGGAGGGTTGATTCCCCATGGCGCATAGTCAATGCGAACCAATGAGATACCAAGAGTGTTGAGTCCTGGTAGTTGAGCCACATTAACAGGAGTGACCTTAGAACCGAAAGGGTTTGTTGTGTTTCCAGCCAAATGCAGCCCACTGAAGAAAAAGTCCTCTGCTTGAACAGATTTGGGATCTTTGCATGTTAAGCCATTTACCTTAGCTGAAACAACGGAAAAAATAACGTGAGAATAGTGGCGAACCAAAAATATCGCTAAAGGTGTTCAAGATTTAATATATATATATATATATATAAAGTAAAACATTGGACATATATACATATTATAATTTTCTGGCGGAAGGTGTTCAACTGACCACCCTTTACCCAACTGTAGCTCTGCTCATGGCTCATGACTCAGAAAATTCATCAACTCATTCTTCTAATAATAAGAGGAAAATGAAACGCTTGTCACGATTAACTGAATCAATATACCTGGGCTAGCAGGATCAGCCACACAGAAATCTTGCAACGGACTTGGCTCAAAAGCTAATACAGCAGAACAGAAACTTGCTGCTATCAGATTCAGCAGGAGAAAGTGATTAGCCATTTCACACACTAAAGAAACTGCAGCTAGGAGGAGAAAAGTAACAGAAGAAACTATAGAAGAGAAGAAAAATGTTTTATAGATGATGTGATTGATAAGATAGTACTCTCCTTATATAGAGGAGAAGAAAGACTTGATGCATGCAAATGTGGTGCAGTTTTGGAGAGTAAGCAGTGTATTTTTTGACTAGTACTCTCCTTATATACTATCTTATCAATCACCTCCTTCCTCAAAACACACCATTCTTCTCTTCCTGTTAATGTGGCTCAAATATCAGGACTCCACATTTTAGGTATCTCATTGGTTCGCATTGACTATGTACCATGGCGAATCAATCCTCCACACACTCACCCTCGAGCTACTGAGATACTCGTCGTCCTTGAAGGTTCTCTTCAAGTTGGTTTTGTAATCTCAAGTCCTGAAAATCGCCTTATTACTAATGTCCTTCAAAAAGGCAATGTATTGGTTTTTCCTGTTGGACTTGTTCACTATCAACGCAGTGTTGGAAATGCAAAGGCTGTTGTAATAGCAGCATTGAGTAGCCAGAATCCTGAAATAATAAGCATTGCTAATGCATTGGCGATTCCTTGCAAGTACATAGATTGATAGTAGTATTATTTTGTAACATTAGTTTGGTAATTGGTATCACTAGATTGAATAAAAGGAAAAATAATGAATGATGATATGTAGGTATATTATATGGGAATCAAGGCGAGCACGACCGATTTCGAGTTTACTATACTATCGAGTCAACGCATGCTCAATTGAGCTCACATATGGTTCAAGCTAAATCGAACTTTGTTACAATATAACCAAGCTCGATGGTTCAAGCTAAATCGAACTTTGTTGTAATATAACCAAGCTCGATGGTTGAAGCTAAATCAAATTTTGTTACATTATAACCAAGCTCGAGCCGAGCTCAACTGATTGTTTTCTTCCATGATATAAAAAAGTAAATCTCATAATAATCTAATTGAGTAAAAGGAATATAATAAATAATAATTTAACTTGATAATAGAGCAAATGCGATTGAGTGAAATAAATTGTTAGTTTAATTAAAATTGAAATTTTGAATTTGGTTAATTATAAATTAAAATTGAACTTCAAAGCAAAATATTTATAGTAGCAACAAATTCAAAAATTTGTACTAAATTAAGTTTCATTAATATTTTAATTCTTCCGTTAAGAAATGTTTTGAAACATTTCACATGACCCATCAAGTAGGAATAAATAAAATGTAGCTAAAATTCTTTTTATATCGAATAAAGTAAGTATAAAACTTCAAAGTTGTTATAATAATTTCTTAAATTAATTTATTACTAATTTACTTAATAAGTAAACTTAATGAATTATGTTAGTTTTAAGATAACTACATGACTTAAATCGAGCCAATCAAGTCGAGTTGAGTTGGCTCAATTGAGCTTGAACTTTGGGCTCGTATCGAGCTGAGCTATATTCGAATTTACTTAATCAGTTGGCTTAATGGAATTAATGTTTTAGTTTTAAAGTAATTATTACATAACTTAATAGAGCCGAGTTGAGCTAGCTCAATCAAAGTCGAGGTTGACCATCGAGGTCTACGTACATGTCAACCTCTCCAAACCCTATTTGTAAAATATCACTTGGTATGTTGTTGTTGTTGTTGTTGTAGCCGAGCCAAGTCAAACTTTTACCTATGCTGAGCCGCCAAGCTTTATCCAAAATCGAACCAAGTCGAAACGAGCTAAAATAAGACGAACATGGCCAAGCTCCGAGTCAGCTCGGCTCTTTGCGCAGGCCTAATGACAGGGCATGAAAGGGACCCACACTCCCAAATAGAGCACTATTTGGAAAGTAAAAAATTACCCAAAATTGCTTACATACTGTCAAAAATTTCCACTTTCTATATCTGAGCTGGTTCTCTGTCCTTTCTTGGGCTAAAATTTAACCCCATTTAACACACAAAACCCGACCCTATTAACTATTTAGCTCCTTCACATAGTGGACCAGATCCCTAATTCACTCAAAGAATGAAAAATCCACTAAAAATAGCACTAATTTCATTACAAAAGTAGCCATTTTTGCTGCTTTTGTCTCATCAAAATCCAATCTTTAGCTCAAAAGGTCTTTTCTTTCCCTTTTTGTTTACTTTGTTATTATTACCAAAACCCCTAAATTTATTATTCCAAGAATTGAATTTTCAGCTTATTAGATTAATTAATTGATATAAAGTTATAATCTTTATGACCCCTTTTAGTTTCTTGTGATTAATTGTTGGTTTTTAATAAAGATTGCACCTTTATTAGAATCTTGCTTTGTTTGTTCAAGAATTTTGATTAATTGTTGTATTAGTTATATGGGGTTTCAAGATTTTACCTTTTAGACTAATAAAGTTAAGATTTTTATGAATAGAATTAGTAGTAGAGGTTATTGATTACGAGAAAAGGGATTCTTGATTTTTCGTTTATAGCCTTTTTTAGCTTGAAAATTGGAGTTTTCTGTGTTTATTTTTCGTGTTTAGGGGATTGCGATGGAGGACGGTTCGCAGAATCCGGTGAATCTTGATCTGAATTTAGGACCTGTTGAAAGTCCTACCGATGATTCTGAGCCTGTCCCTGCATCATTTCCCATTGAGGATATGAATTTGGAGGACTTGTTAGATGGTTATCGGTTTAGGGAAGTTGTTAGGCAAAGAAGGAGCAGGTGGCGGTCGGTTTTGAGAAACATTCCGGTCCCTGTGGAAACTAGAAATATTGCTATGGAGTTCTTTGGTAGGAGTGAATCACAAACAGGTGATGCTAGTGTTGTTGCTGAGGAGAGACCCCCTGAGGTGGCTAAAACGTGCGATAACAATAATGGTTATTTGAATGATGAGGTTTTGGGGAAAAAGGAAGACAATGAAAAGGGTAATAGTGATGATGGTAGCTTCTTTGATTGCAATATATGTCTGGACTTGTCCAAAGAGCCTGTTGTGACTTGTTGTGGTCACTTGTTTTGTTGGACCTGTCTTTATCGATGGTTACATCTCCATTCGGATGCAAAGGAATGCCCTGTTTGTAAAGGGGAAGTGACTATGAAGAATGTAATCCCAATTTATGGCCGCGGAACGAATGTAAGGGAGCCTGAAGAGGATTCAACTCTGAAAATCCCTCATAGGCCTCAAGCAAGGCGTGTTGAGAGCTGGAGGCAAACTGTTCAAAGGACGGCATTTTCCATTCCAATGGAAGAAGTGATTCGCCGTCTTGGCAATAGATTTGATTTATCTCAGATGCAGCCGCAGAATCCTGAAGGCTCTAATGATATAGCTGAGCGAAGCAGTTCACTGCTCAATCGTTTTCTTACTTCCAGGGGAAGACGCAGAGAACAGAATCCTGTGTTGCCTTCAGATGAAGTGGTTGACTTGACACAGACCAGTCCTACAAACTCAGATGTGTCAGAAAGCCGTCGCCTTTCCTCTCTGTTAATCCGTAGATCAAATTCACATCGAACAGCTAATATTGGCAACCTTGCTTCTGCTTTCGGTTCTGCTGGAAGGCTGGTTGAGCCATACTTCCGTAGTAACACAGTGGATAGGAACCTGGACCAGCCTCTACCAGTTGATGATAGAGATTCTGTTTCGAGCATTGCTGCTGTTATACACTCTGAGAGTCAGACAGTGGATACTGCTGCTGAAATAGATTCTAGGGTGTCCCTCTCTACGTCATCTTCCAGAAGAAGATATGATACTTCCAGAATTTCGGATGTCGATAGTGGAGATTCACGTGCACCTAGGAGGAGGAGATTAAACTGATACGCGTTCTTCTTATCATGTTCAGTCTTCCAAGCACGCCCACCCCCTTCCCTGTATGGAATAATACTTCTGAGCTTTTATTTAGGCATATCAGTAGGAAATGTACTCTTCCATGAGTTTCATAATACCTTTTCAAGTTTTCTGCTTAGTCTTTCACCATTAGTTCTCTTATCTGGTTGGTCCAAGCTTTTAAGTTCATAGTCTAATGCAAAACTACTTGTTTTGAGTAATCATGCATATTTGTCTTTACCTCTGTAAATAACCATGCAAATGTTATTTCTATTTGTATACCTGCTCTTGATGTTCTCAATAAATCAACTTTGTATCCATATAATTCCTCATTTCAGTAGCTTACTTGGTTTCGTATTTCTGAAAGCATTAATGTAGTGTGTGCACCTAGTGTCATTGTGGCTGTGCACAATGCTAGATTGTACGTATTCAGGATGATGGCTGAAATCACCTTACCCCCTGACACTACCTTTGTCCAATATCAGCGAGCAATAGACAGAGTTGCTCTTCAGACTGGTTTTTGATATTGAGTGTGTTTTTGGATGTCATTACGCTTAAGGATAAATCATCAAGAGTTAACCTCCTTTCATAAATATAGAAATCTTTATATTCTTCTATGCAATTCTGCATCCCATAGTACTGAACTTAAGAGCTTTTGGACTTCGGCTTAATAAATGCAATCCAAGGTGTGAGCAACATTCCGATGCTTCTTTGTTTCTTACACTTTCTCTGCTATCTTGCGGTTTTATATAGTTGTTTGGATGATACCATTTTCTATGCCGCAAATATTTCATCTTTATTTTGTTTCCTTGCAATTTCCATATGAGAAAGCAGTTTAGAAGCTCCGATTCATGTGAGTATATGTGGATACCGATAAGATTATTTTGCATGTTTCTTTAAAAGTCCGTCCCTTAAATTTAGCCTGAAAAGAAAAAAAGTGGGCTAACCTCCCCTCCAAACTATTCTACGCCAGTCCCAGTGAATGAGTCAGTCAATCCTGTGCGCCCGCTCTCGCTCCAATATACGTGTAGGGGGAAGCACCAATGAAAGTGAACCTTTATTCTTTCGTTTCCTTTTCTCTTCGAAACGATTGGAAGGAAGGCAGTAGCTCCTCCTACATACGAGTAGGGAGATCTTCCTATGGTTCTTGCTCATTTACCCTGAAGATTCTTGTTTTGAAGTCCTCAACTAAATGGTAGTATTACCTTGTGAATTTGATCAGATCTTCAGATATAGCTGCTTGTTCTTCCATACTATATGCTTGTTACATAAGATATGCTAGTTCTTGTTTCATCCGAAATTTGCATTCCATTGCTTCTGGAGTTGGGTATATGAACAATCTGATTGTAACAGAAAATGGTGGGCTATATTTGTCATAGGTTCAGAGCTTCAACTGTGACACATTTGCAAAAGTATTTTCTTGGCCTCACCTCTTGAATACTAGTGCTAGTTTAGGAGTTGTTGATGCCCTTTCTAAAACTCTAGTTTGGAAACCAAAACTATTATTCTCCCTTTTCTTTTTCTGTATTTCTAGTGAATAGGCTTTAGATGAACACATCATACTTGAAAAGTTCTATTCTGCTCTAAGATTCAAAGAGTAGATTAGCCATAACCAGATGAGTATTTGGATGCGATCGTACCAGTACTACACCGGATCCCATCTATAATTCAAAGTTAACCATGATTCAGTGAAAGTATACTAGTAGTAGTATGGGTAACTCCATGAAAAGTCGCCGTGTTGTTTCTTGGTAGGAAGTATTTTTCTCTTTAATGAGCTTTACATGGCGGGAATTTGAATTAGTCGGATTAATGAGTACAGAGGATAATGGATATGTTTGATAGACACGTTATACGAGCTAGATTCATGACCAACCTCATTAAATTTCTATGTCCCATGTCAACTAATCAATCTAAATTAGACTATTATTGCAATACACTTTACAAAAAATTTTAAGACAACCATAATTTGGCTCTATCTCAATTGCAAGGGTCACTTTCTCAAATCCCAAGTCCCTACTACCCCCATTAATCCAAAAACGCAAACATAGAAAAACCAAGGGCAAGGAGTATATATATACATATATTATGCGTTAAGCTCCGTAATTTTTTTGGTATATTTAATTATTTATATTTTAATATTTTTTACTGAAAATTCTAGTTCCGCCGCTGACGATAAGTAACTCTTTGAAGATAGAACGTGGACAGAAGTGTGTGTTTGAAAGCCATAATCATTTGTCAGTGTCATGTTCCTAGCTTAAGTATTACAACTCAATCATTTATAACTCTTCTCTATGACACTAATGTTCTCAATTTGATGACACGTTTCATGCCGACATTTTATTATAATATAACTCAACTACATAAGTAATCTAAATACATATGCAACATAGACAAACACCCCATGTGAAGAGGGGAAACATAGGGATTAAAATATCAATGTAGTACTTAAATATTTTTCCTAAATACTTTAAATATCAATGAAGGAGAGTGTTGGAGCAACTGGTAAAGTTGTCTTCGTGTGACTTGTAGGTCACAGGTTCAAATCTTGGAAACAACTATTTATGTTTTCATAAGATTAGGCTGCGTACATCATACCCCTTGAGGTGGAGCTCTTTTCTGTCATAAGGTTAAGGCTGCGTACATCATACCCCTTGAAGTGGAGCCCTTTCCCGGACTCTACGAACATAAGATGCTCTGTGCACCGGACTGCCCACTCTAACACAACAAACTTTTATAAAAGCATCAAACAGCTAGTGTCATAGTCAAGCAGAGATGTCATGGTTACATTGATCTAGATCCCTTAATAACGCAAAATGATTAAGAAAATGTTGTGTCACAAACAAAAATATAATACAAAAATTGAAAAGCTCGACACGCATATTTGACTAATGATGTATACAAATTCCCATGATCCGACAAAACATAACCATACCTAATAATAAATAAAGTAAAGAATTTACAAGAGCCAAGAAGACTCAAAAAAATTATTTGGTATAGCAAGTGATAGAGACTTAGAACTGTTAATTATATGGAAACAGTCAAAATCCCTTTGTCACTCTCCTCTTATGAATACACATAAAATAATTATACTAAAGTACAAATATATATATATATATATCTCTTCTAAGGAAATTTCTCTACTCTCGCATATAGTTTAAACTATCTATAAACATACTCATATGCTTGTTATAGTGGCGTACAGTTCTAAACTCGGCGTATAATAAGGCCATGTCTCTATGACCTCTTGTTTTCATGTTGCTTGAGGTGTTGATTTACTAAAAGTTTGGCATATAACAACTCATTCCAAGCATCAGGTACACCAGGGAGGCACCAATGGCTACAATCTTGGAACATCAATGGTGATTTCCTCTCTTCAGCTGTCAAATTTAGTTTCCTATACATTGATGGATGACCATCTTTTCTATAATCTGTCATTCTTGTGACATTGAGATAGGAAACTTGAGTTTTCATTCCTCTCAAGACTCTTTCTAACATCATCATTTTAGATGGATAAGGAGTTAGATATGTCTTGTTCTTGATTGGTTCTGTTTCATGGTCACAAGCTCCACCAGAATTCCATTGTCCACCACTGTGAATGAACAATAATTTTAGCAAAATATGATGAAAAACAATGATGTAAATTAATAAGCAAGAAAACATATAGATTATACTCCCTCCGTCCCAAATTAGTTGACGCTTTAGCAAGATTCATTTGTCCTAAATTAGTTGACGCTTTAGGATTTCAAGACATTTTTTTCTCATTATTTCCAAGTATACCCTTCATTATTAAAGATATTCTCAAAAAAATAGGGATAGCATAGTAAAATGTATACTCTATTTATTGATTTTACGTGCAAAAGCTGAAAGTGACAACTAAAATGAGACGGAGGGAGTAGATGCATAACGGGTTAATCTCACGTATGTCACTTTAATCTTGCACCATAATGGAACGAAATATAGTTTTGCGACTTTACTGTTATAGTAATAAGTAAAGTTTAGTGATCATACATGAACCATACATGACAAGTTGAAAAGTACTTTAGGTGCATATGTTGTTACCTAAAATGAGAAGCTGAATAGCCTCTGAAGAGAACAAATGTTTTCTTGGAATTAACATTGGAATCAACCCATCTTCCCCATGTTGTTAAAGCTTTTCGAAATGCTTCAAGGACATCTAATTCATTGTACACATGACTTCCTTCTTGGTAATAGTCCTTTCTGAAACATGCAACATTGTTTAATATTATGATTCTTGTAAGCACAAACAACAAGATAATACATGTTGAGAATCACAATATGTTTTACCCTAAAGAAGTCTTCTCGTGAGTCCACCAATGACCAGTGTTGAACACTAAGATATCTGCATTTTTATATTTATCAGCAGACTGTCCAATTAAATCAAGTCTTAATGTTTCTTTTTTCACTCCTTTTTTATCTGCAAATTCCCATTCTTGAACCAAGAAAGGAGATACAAAGAATTCCACTCTGCAATTATACTCCTGAAAAATTAAAATTAAAAATAAAAATCTCCATAAGATTATGAACATATAACGATGAGGTATATCGGATACAGTCTCTCTATCTTATTTAACGACTGTGTATGTCTCACCCTTACCGGACCTCACTTGTAGGATTATAATAGATATGTCGTTGTTGTTGTTTAATTAAGCTAGCCACATTAGAAATCTTACCTCAAATAGAAATGAATATGAAGCTTCTGTCCTAAAATGGTGTCTTCCAAATTCTTCATAGACCTTTTTTTGATCTTTCACAGAGTTTCTAAGTATGCAAACAAGGGATTCCCACATATTCCTATTGAGAGAATCACCGACAAATACTAATCTCTTTCCTCTCAATAGTTCCAGCATATGAGTACCATTCAATCTGTCAACAAGTTCCAAAAATCAATTGTTAGAAGACTTAAATATGGAAGCATACATATGCTAATTTGATGTCAAAGAAACAAGTACACAAGCCTGTTCTAAGATCTGTTTGAAGAAGGAAACAATAGTTAATCAATGAACTAGATCAAATCTAAGAAATAATAAACAAAAATGGGAAATGCCATGTTCCACAAGCAATATAACTTTCTTAGTAATTGAAAACTTCAAGAAGCAGCCTCTAACTTGGAGTTCACATCAAACAACAACAAATAACAACTACGTCTCAATCCCTTGAGATCGGCTATATTAAAACAACATGGTCGCTGATAATTCATATAACTCCGCCCGTGTGAGCTTGTTCTCTTTGTCAATTCCAAAATCGGATAAAAGGGCTGCGGTAGACCTTCAACCAGTGTAAAACTAGCTGATTCATGACAATCAAACTTGAGTCCATACAACGATAACAACATACCTAGTGATATTCTACAAGTGGGGTCTGGGGAGGGTGAGATAGCTGTTTCCGGTAGACAATCTAACGAACTTGAGTCCATAAATCACAGAAATTACCTCAATGAAAAATGTGAATATCTTGAAGTTAAATTTGAGCATAAATAGCAAAATATTACCTTGGAAGAGTGCAGCCATTGGGCTTCCATTTCATCTTGAGGTAATTATTATCAGGTCTACCATTAAGAAAACAGTTAAACTGCTCATCAATTAAAGAACAAGAACCAGGTTTATACAAAGGATAACTCTCATCTTTCACCCAATCCCCATCAAAGAAATCACAATTCAACAATGACTTAACCAAATCTTCATCCTTCTTCTTTTCTAACACATCTAAATTTGTCCCATTAACACTCTTTGGAGCTGAATTTGCAGTCTGATTCACATTAACAGTAGACTTTTCTGTTGAAATTTTGGTCTGATTTGCCTTCAAGAGTCCAACTTTATCATCAAAATTTGAACTTTTGGTCTGATTTGCTCTCGGCTGCGGCCCTTCTCCGAACCCTGGGTGATCGCTGGATGCTTCCTGCATCGAGCTCTGATTTGCCTTCAAGATTCCAACTTTATCATCAAAATCTTTACTTCCTCTCGACCCTGCCTGATCGCGGGATGCTCCGTTTATCGAGCTCTGATTTGCCTTCAAGATTCCAACTTTATCATCAACATCTTTACTTTTTCCAGACTCTGCCTCATCGTGGGATGCTTCGTGCACCGAGCTCTGGTTTGCCTTCAAGATTCCAACTTTATCAAGTGACTCATTCTTTAAACTCTCATTTTTACCAAAACCCAACTCATTATTCAACTTTTTAGGCTCAAATGTTGAGTTTTGGGAGCTAAGACTAGTAAAATTTTGAACTTGATTTGTACTGTTTGAAAAAAAGTAAGAGTAAAAAGAAGAGAACTGAGATCTATAAGATGCATTAGTAGTAATAGCACCACTACTAGTACTACTACTACTTAATGAAAAAATGTTAGTAAACCAAGGTGAAGAAGAGTTAGGAGAAGGACTAAAAGCTAAAAAGATTGTAACAACAATGAAAACAAACATAAAACCATATGCACAAGTAACAGTTCTTTTAGTTTTAAGAAATGAAAAGTGAGTTTTAAGGTCATTGAAAAACAATGGTTTTGCACCATTGATAGGTGTATATTTTGCTTGTGACATGTTGGTGTTTGATGATTTGGATTTTCTAAGTACTTGAAGTGAAATGAAACCCATAGACAAAGAGTACTTTGGTTTATAAAAACATGAAGAGAGAGGAATTATATGGTTTGAAAGATGTGCAAAAGGTAGCAAATGGTAATGGAGAGAGAAGATGTTGTGTGGACTGTTAAGTGTGGTTATGTCATAGAGGAGAGCAAGTGTAGAGCTATGTTGCTCGGATCCTCCAAAAATCTTGTTGGTGCGTGTCGGATCCTTCAAAAGTAGTATATTTTTGAAGGGTCCGACACGGGTGCGGCAGCATTTTGGAGGATCCGAGCAACTTAGGTGTGGAGGGAGTTTGCCGGCCGTCCTAGTTTGATTTGAATCGGAGTTTCAACTCAAAATATTTTTAAATTTAAAATTGTGTCGTTTTTTTAAAACAGACTAATAAAGAATTAGTATCGTCCTTTTCGAAACGGAGAAAGTATAATATTAGGCGGAATAGATTATTAGCTACATAAATTTGAAGAAAAAAAGAGAAAAAACACACTCGTTACTTTAATCATGTCAAGTTAAGATAGCTGATAACCTAATTGTATACATATATTAAATGAGTTATACATATATTAATTTGATTTTCCATTTCATATTTACTATCTTTTTAGGCCTAACTAATTCAGATTCATTCTTACACTTAAACAATACCCTTATCAAAAGTCACAAAGATTCGAATTTGAAAATTTTGATTAAGGGTATATACAACTCTACTACAAGAAGTTGTGGTAAAGCGATCTAAATATGACAACCAAAGTGATACGATAAGATGACGGGATCTCTTCCACCTTAACTACAGTTAAGTCCTTGATTGAACAAATTTCTGGTAAAAATAACTACAGGTAAGTCCTTTTTAGGTCCTTTTTTTTTTTTTTTTTTTTTGTTTTAACATAACATAATATGTCATTAAAGACATTTAATCGACTACACGAGTTACATGCCTTACAATACAAGAATTTAGGAAACTCAAGACTCAACATATACAAAATAGACAATAAGCTAGTAATGATATTACATAGATAACTTGCGAACTCCATACGTCTTTAATATGTGACCATTGCCATTAGAACTAAATGTGTCATGATAGAGAGAGGTAATGTCAACTTTCAACATTTATTCAAAAAATATTTCCGTAATTTGACGAACAACCATATATAATAAGAATCAAATTAGTTAGTTCAATAAATTAAAGTATATGATTATAATTAATGAAACTCTAAATGTGGATTTTGATAAAAACAAACGTCATTTAAATTCTTCTTTCAGAAAGTTTTGAAGAAGATGCAAACATACGTTGACGTAGTAGACTCACAAAGTAAAAGGTAGTTATACCTTTACGACTCGTTTGGTTTGATCTATTGATTAATTAATTTATATATTAATATTTTTTACACTTTTATCCCACATTTAGTAGCTCTTTTAAAAAGGGATAACTAATCTCGCTATTTGTTTATACACCAATTTGGATACAAACTAATACAAACCCCATCATGATATTATTAATACAGTGATAAAAATACATGGATAAAAAAGTTGACAAAAGTATCATTGCCCACAAACCCTGTTATGTTAAAACTCATTTTTTAAGGGTATAATTGTAAACTAATGTTTATACATGTTTGTACCAAACACTAGTTTAAGTTAATATATAGTATATTCAGAATTTAATACATTAAACCAAACACATAATAAAATAATCCATGCATTACTAATTCCTGCATTATTAATTCATATATTATTAATTCATGTATAACTCGTCTCTCTGCCTAACAACCCTTTAAAACTTTGTCAATGATGTGTGGACACTTGGGGAATGTGCAAATGACACTTGTTTTGAGGTTTATTAGCAGGAATGCCACTACCTCGATATAGCCGGAGAGAATTTTTGAACAAACCATGGAATACTTCCACGTGTACACGATTTCTTGTGCAAATTGGGCTGGCCATATACTAGCTTTAACATGAAGTATTTTTATTAGAATGTTTGTTTTTTAAAAAAGGATAAAAAGTGTACTATAGATGAAAAAGACCTTTTTCTTTGTATAGCATACTTCATGGCTCATGCTATGACTTACAAAAATTTGAACAAAGAAAACCCTTAAGTGTTGATACAACAGCAATGGCAAAACTGAAAGGTCGTCCGGTGCACAAAATATTCCGCATTCACGTAAGATTCGGGTAATGCCGTACTTTAAAGATGTGATGCATGCACTCTATTTTGATACAAGTATCAATGACTGTTTTCATGACTTGAACTCGTAACCAATTGTTTCAAATGTTCCTTCAAGGATGGCAAAATCTGTTCTCATAAATATGAAATTTACAGCATGAATAATAGCGGAGTACCACAAATTTACTGTTTTTCCTTCTCTTGTTCTCTTGCTAATCTCTCAACCTTTTTGCTACCATTGTTTGTTGTACTAATTAATACTCCCTCCGTTCTATTTTATGTGTCCTAATTTGACTCGGCGCAAAGTTTAAGAAATAAAGGAAGACTTTTGAAACTTGTGGTGTAAAATAAGCCAAAGAAATTTGTGTGGTTGTAAATCATTTCAGCAATGGAAAAACTATAATTTTGAAGTTAAATTTTTACCAAATTTAGAATATTGCCATTTTTTTAGACGAACCAATAAAAAAATTATGCCACACAAATTGAAACGGATTGGGAGGAGTACTAATAAGAAAACTTTCTAATACGCTAGCTGGAGAATATTATTATTTGTGCTAAATTTATCAACTACTCCACTATAAGAAGATTATCTTCAGCTCCTTCAATGATTTCATGGGACCATGCATCCACTTTCATATGCACTAAAAGACAGTATTTAGTTCTCTTTTATTTTTTCCTTCGCAAGATAGTAATTTAATGAGAAGCCATTTAGTTTTTTTTTTCTTCTACCCGGTGTTCGATATTTTTATTGAAGCTCCGATTAATTTAAATTTGCACTGCATAGGACCCATTAGGGGAATCGCGCATGAGAAGCCATTTAGTTGCTCCAATTAATGAGCAAATTCTTTCACTGAAATGAGCATAGTCTAAGTATTACATTTTGTTAGTATATTGCTAAAATCAAATTCAGCATAATTTTTATACATTATTTTATTATAACTTTTTACCTTTTTTAAACAATATTTGTATAAGTTATACAAAAATTTGCAGAAATAGAATAAAATTATGAGTATTAGGAATGCATGTATTAAAATTTTAGGATAACAATAATTGTTACTATATAGTAATAAGAATATTTTTAATTTACTAAAAGTATAAATAAATATTTGAAATATTTATCACATTATTTGTAAAATATCAATGTCTCAACAAGAAATTTGTTTTGCAATTCCTGCCTTAGCTCATGTATAACTAATTCAGACATAAACTATTCTTAGCATAATTAATTATTATATTATTAATCTCTACATAACTTTATCTTCTAATCAAACAAACTCTAAGTAATATAGAACTACACGTAGAATAATCCAACTTTTCAAAATGATCCACAGCTGTCTAATGTCTTCTTAGTACTATGTTATTTCCATTTTTTATTCAACATATGTGACCATCCTATTGAATATAACGCCAAGTATAGGACACCATTAAATCACTGTAAAGGTTGCATTTACCCGCCGGTCATACGCAATTGAAAACTATGTCTTACCACCGAGTGATGTGATGTAGCGGATGGGACGGTAGGGAGCGTTTCCTTCCGAATGAAGTTCTACACGGCGCGAATTTAAATTAGTCGGGGCTTCAATAAGAATACCGGATATCGAATGAGAAATTAAAAAAAAAAAAAAACTAGTATGTATTAGTATTTTAAAACATCTTAACAAATATTAGTTAAAATATATTTGATGATCTAAATACTACTAGAACATTTTAAGATGAAGCTATGAAAGCATTGAATTTATTTTCTACAAAATCAAATACTATATGTTTGATGATATACTTAAATGCACGGACTCGACCATCAAAGGTTGTGATGGAGTGGATAAGATCTTTCTACTCTTAACCAGATGTCTCAGGTTCGAGTCCTGAAAATGTAAAAAGTACTAATAGAGAGCGCTTTCCCCAAAAATAAACCTTATGCGGCGCAAATCCAAATTAATCGAGATTCTAAAAGCGTACCGAACACTGGGTGGAAAAGAAATGTAGGGCCTCGTAGTTGTAAGAAAGTCCAATTCCGTGTGGACGCATAATATTGACTCTTTATGATCCATCAATTGTTAATACACATTTGGTTCCGTACATTGAATAAGTACGTGTTGTTACCACCTTTTTCTTTGATCCTTATTTTTTTCTACAAAATTGCTACACTTTTTTTAAAAAAAAAAATAATTCCTTTAGAAGGTGCTTACCATCCCAACAATTTCATCTAATCTATAAAATTGATAGATACTTGGTAGTGATGTTAGGCTATTTCCTCCAATTTATGTAACACTATTTTTCATTAATATATTTAAAAAAAAACACGTTTTTAAAACAACGTAACTTTGCATTCTTAAGTTAAATATTATTGGGAAGTTTTTATAGTCCACAACTGTTATTATCTATTTAAATATTACAAGTATAGAAAGCCTTACTATACAATGACGGAAGTTATATGATTAAAGTCACAAAATTTAAAAACAAATCATATATACATCTTAAATTTTGTCTAGACACAATGTCATACAAATTGAGAAGATGATAGTAAGTCCTAGTGTGAAAATGAGAATATGTGGAGTTAAAGAATCAGAACAAGATTCGACATAAGCAAGAATTTATGTTTTTATTTTTCCTTTCAAATTCACTAGGGAATACAAGGCTAGTGATTAGTAGAAGGCAAAAACATAGTGAACGAATTGTATTGTGAATAATTTTTGCATGATTTGTCGGTGATTACTGTAAAACATATCAAATCATAGCAATCCTTAGCTTAAAACCTAAATACATTATTTTGCAGTCGGCATATCAAACATCAATGACATATCATATAATGATATATGTTGTCGACTTATTTCTGTTACTAAAATGACATATCATATAAATGATATATGTTGTCGACTTATTTCTGTTACTAAAATGACATATCATAAAATGAAATTTTTGAGATGTCATAAGATTCAAATCCTATTTTATATGGAATTATCCGTATATAATATAGGAATGACTTGTTTGTGTAATTCTTTTCTTACACCGTCGGTATATAGTAGTTAAACTCTTTCGTAAAATGTGTTTCTGAATTATTAAACCCCACTTTTCTTTTCTTTTTTTAAAATAGTGACCTAAGGACGAGTAGATTTCATTCAAGTTCTCACTTCTCACTACCAATTTGCCAACTACTTTTTGTCCACCGCCAAAAATTAAAGTCCCTAAACTGATTTTTTTTTTTTTTTAATAAATAAAAGAAGCAGAAAATTCGTGGAAAAAGACGAAATGCTGAGATGAAATATTTTAGATCTATCTGTCACGCACTTTCATTTTCCAAAAGAAGACCTAACATGCATGGCCTTTAATGGCCTCAACCTAAATATGGACCTTAATAAACTAGCTCTCCATGTGATCACCTTTCTTTTAATTTTAGCTACTATAAATAAGAGAATCCATCGTATTTAATGTTCACTAGATTATGTTGATTGATCAAATTAAGTAATTGATATAAAAAAATGCTTTAACCTATCACTGAAAAGACACATTTCATATGTTTATTGTTTTGGTGTACATAGGTAAGTTTTTTTCTACCTTTACCTTTAAGATCTTCTTTCTCACGTAAATTTAACATTTATATTTAACATACACATGCAGAGGCGGATTTAAAATTTTAAAAGGATGGGTTCATTATTGTTAGAGGCGGAGTTATCGCATCCCAAAAATAGTGGGCGAACAACCTTGTCGAAAATTTTTGTTTTGTATAGAGGTAAAATATGATGATAAATTAAGCAATATAACATTAAAGAGCATTTAATGTCGATCGATTCCTACTTCTAAGTATAAGATTATAAGTGAACTATCGTTTGGCCAAGTGAACTATTTAAACTTTTAGAGCATGAGTTTCCGGACATCATATTAGACATATTTTAAAATTTTATATAATATATCTAGGTTCGACGGAACACCGTGAGTTCACGTGAACCGTGCTTTAAAAGGAAGATCAGCCCTGTACACACGAACTATTTTGTTTTCCTTACATCGAAAGAAATTGTCTAAATATATTACATCAGAAATAAATAGGAAAGAAGAACATACTTACCTTGTGGTCACATTTAAAGGACAAACTACAAAGGATAAGAAACGGGTACTACAAAATCACCATAAAAGTTAATTAGATTGTTGGCAAATATTTCAGAAAAGTAAACTATGTATAGAGATCGAGCTAAAATCAATGGATGCAACCCACAATAACTAGTCACTTATACGTAAAATGAAGTATTAATTTAACAAAATCTAGTCTTAGCCGAGGGTCTATCGGAAACAGTCTCTCTATTTTAGTGGGGTAAAGTTCGTGTGCATCTCACCCTCCGCAGACCTCACTTATGGGATATACTGAGTATGTTGTTGTTGTCTATATTAAAAAAAAACAAAATTTAATCGATATGTTTATGCTTTTATTAAACGATTTCAAATATACGCTTTGTAGTAATTAAGGATCGTATGTCTAGAACAACATATAGGTACATTTCATGATGAACTGTCAAATCTCCATCTAATTACTAGCAATTATTGCGTTAGCTCAGTTATTTGATTCACTAAATTTAGCAAAAGCTTTGATTTTATTCAAAAAGAGAAAGATTTGGGGTTATTTGCAGAAGAGGATGCACATATATTTTGACGGTTCAGTGAACCCATAGTCCGTCAAATTATATATATTATGTACTATACATATTTGTGAAAATAAGTCTATTATGGTGTTAAAGAATCTATATTCTAAAAGCTAAAAGGGTTCACTTGGTCAGACATTGGTTCACTTACACTAAAAAACAATGATCAATTTCTACATAAATGTTCTTTTAATATCTTTTTTCCACTTATGTTACTTACATTGGTTTGGCTTGTTTGATTTTTACCTATAAAATAGGCAAACTGCTGCAGAGAGAGTTGAACATGTAGGGACCAAATAAATTTTGAACACTCTTGACTATTAGGTTACCACTATCTATTCTATGTAGATGTTTAAAACTTCATATATCTTCGTATAAAGTGATCTTTAACCTATAAACACAATATAATTATTCGATAAAAAGTTATCCGTCGACTACCCATTAGATAATGTAGTTTTGCCTCTGGCAATGGTAATCATTTCTCTCAAATTCATGACCCGCCTCTGATTATTTGGTAGAGAGAATTAAAGTAAATGGACCTTCTTTCTATACAAAGTGAATTCGATACAGTTACAAGTTGGCAGTGTTAGTTCTTTCTTTCTCGTCAGTCCATCATGGCAGTGATTTAGAGTAAAATTTTTGCGTAGGACCTGTTTGGCGCGCACTAATTGATTTGTAGTCGTCAAAAATAAATTCGCTGAGAATAGTCACTTCCGGACAAGTTCCAATATTTATACTGGGAAGCTTCAGTAAACTAACCCCAGTATAAAATACTGAGGCTTTGAACAAGTTTTGTTTTGTTCAAAGCCTCATTATTTCGTTATGAGACTTTGTATAAAGCTTCAGTCTCATAACAAAATACTGGGGCGTTGAACAAAACTTGTTCAAAGTCCCAGCATTTTGTTATGGGACTGAAGCTTTATATATAAAATCCCATAACAAAATAATGGGATTTATAACAAAATAATAGGACCTTTGAACATGTTAGTTTAGGTCCCATTATTTTGTTATGTGACTTTGTATAAAGCTTCAGTCCCATAACAAAATACTGGGGTTTTGAATATTGATAACAAAATGTTCAATGTTCAAAGCCCCAGTATTTTATTATGGGACTAGTCTAGGATGTTTTTCCAACGCTAATGGAGCGTAAGTGCGCGCGCAAATTTTTTACTATTTCTCAATTAATTTTTAAACGAGGGATAAAACTCTTTGAGTCCGTCCAAAAATGGCTACGCATCAAAATTCTCCTGATTTAGATGACTAACAAGCTTTTGAATTACTTAAAGAGAAACAACCAACAATCATAAAATTTTAGAAAAAGTAGCCATATTTGAAAAAAAAAAATCTTTTTTTAAGACTATTCATACAAAAAAATTCTAAGAATTTGAACAAAACTCCACTAAAATATCCTAGGATTTAGTTCAAGTTCCAGAAAATTTTACTGGAGCTTCATATTTAAAATCTCTCCAAACCCTACTAGTTGGATATTACTAGGTATGTTGTTATTATTGTTCATATTTGAAATCTCAAGTAAATTATACTGGGGCTTTTGAACTACAATTTTCAAAGTTCCAGTAAAATTTATAGGGACTTCATATTAGCATTGCCCAGAATATTTTATTGGGATATTAAAAATTTAGTTCAAACTCTTAGTAAAATTTACTGGATTTTTCCATGTTTCTTGAATTTGGCTATTTTTTTTGAAAAAATCAAATGCTCACTAATATTGATTTAGCGCGGTGTAAACTGACTACCTATCAGATTCTTACCATCTCATTATATTCAAAAAATTTCACCCCAGTGCCCTCAATAAGAGCTGCTCTTACCTAATTGCCCTCACTTAGAAATATTTTAAGTAAATGCCCTCCACATCATATCTCCTATGTGAAAGTACTATGCCCTCCCTAACATCATTCGCGCTGAAAGGGTTTCTCTGTCTCTTTCGACGTTCCTGATCTTTCTTTCCTTGTTTCTTCGTTTTGTAGTGCAGATTTAATGTTCGTTTTCTCTCATTTTCGTGTATTTGTTGTATTATTTTTTATTTAAATTATTATTTTTACGAAGCCTAATTATTTATCTGCAAATTTTTTCCCCTGCAATTTTATTTGTATACTTATTGTGGCTGTTTATATATTTATTTGTCAGTTATTTCGATTTTGATTTATGTTTGAGGTTTTTGTAGATTCTTTTGGTTGTGTTTGTTTGATTACGGTGATTTGAAGCTTCAAATTTCATATAGCGTAAAGTCTTGGCTATTGCCAAGAGTTGTATAGACTTTTTCTAAATTGGTTATCGCAATAGAGTTTAAAGTATTGGCAATAGCCAAGACTGTAGAGATTTTTTAGTGTAAGGTCTCATTTTCAGCAGAGCATAAAGTGTGGCTATTGCCAAGAGTTGCATAGACTTTTTCTAAATTGGTTATTGGAATAGAGTTTAAAATCTTGGCTATTGCCAATATGTTTAGATATTTTCAATGTATGTGTTCCCTTGCATAAGAACTGAAAGTCTTGGCTATTGCCAATACTTTTAGAGACTTTATGTCAAAGCCCCCATAGCAACAATCTGAAAGTCTTGGCAATAGCCAGGAAGTCACTACTAGGTGCTTATTGCACCAGAGTTGCAACTCTTGGCAATAGCCAAGACTTGCAGAGACTTTGTCTGCAAATCCCCCATATCAACAAGTCTGAAAGTCTTGGCAATAGCCAATAAGTCTCTCCTTTGTGCTATATTGCACTAGAGCTGCAAGTCTTGGCTATAGCCAAGACTTGCAGAGAGTTTTTCTGCAAGTACCCCATTGCAACAGGTAGGGAAGAAGTGTCTACAAAGACCCCATTGGATTAGGGCGGCAAGTTTTGGCTACAACCCTTTATTGCAATAGGGTTGAAAGTCTTGGCAATAGGCAAGAACTTTCTACAAGCCTCACATTGCACCAGAGCTTAAACTATTGTCAATAAGCCAAGAGTTGCAGAGAATTCTACCCTTGCAACAAGGCTTAAAGTCTTGGCAATAAGCAACAGTCTGTGACATGTGCTAATTGCAGCAGATCTTTGCTTGAACGGAGCAATATGTAAAAGGAATGAGTGTTTATAGTTTCTGTGATCGCGTGGCTGGTGAAAAGGAAGGAGAGGGACTGGGCGTGTCTTTTTATTGGTTTGTAGGGGGGTATTTTGGTCCGAAAAAGTTTCATTAAACTAATAAGGGTATTTTTGCTAAACATCTGTTAGTGAGCGCATTTTGGCAAACTAAAGCTTCCCGTGTCATATTTTTGTAAATGAGCCCATTATATTACCCAAAATCAAATGATAAAATTTCGATAGGAGCCTATTTTGGACACACTATTTAGAACTGGTCTGTCTTTAAATACTATTGTGCTTTTAACTATTATATTAACTTCAAACTTGAAGGTCTAAAATTTAAGCCAGATTTAAAGTTAAGATCTAAAGATTTGAAGTTAAAACTAGTAACTAAAAAGTAAATGCATAATTTTTAAAAACTGACTGAAACTTAAATGAGGTGCGTATTAGGCACTTTGTGCGCTTCCCCCACTCAAATGAATTGATGGGCTGATTCTCAATCCAATGTAAGTCCAATGTGAAAGCAAAAATTTCACCACATATACCCCTTAACTTTGATTATGGTTTTTTGTCCCAATTTAAGAATAATTTAGCAAAATGACCTCGGAGGCACCACTACAAATTATAAATTGACAAGTGATGTCTCTTCGAGAAATATAAAGGACAAGTGCTGCCTGCGAAGAGATTGACAACACTTCAAGTTATAAATTGACAAGTGCTGCCTCTTCGGGAATATTAAGGGTAAGTGCTGCATGTGAAGAAATTTAAAGAGGCAAATGCTGCCAAGGCAATACTTCAAGTTATCTTGGAGGGCGGTGCAACACTTCAAGTTATCCGGGAGAATGTTGAAAGAGATAAAAGGTCAAGTGCTACTAAAGATGTACCACTTACTAGAAAGAGGAGGAGAGGGAATGCGGGCGTCAATAAGATTTCGTAGGGGTATTTCCGTCCGGAATTTATTCACTAAAGTTAGCGGAAGTTATTTTTGCAAACAATTTTAAACGAGAACAGCTAGGCAAACCGTTGTCGTCTCTTTCATAGTTGTGTAATTCTCCCATATGAAACTGTCTCAAAGAAGAGAAAAAGGAGAAAATGTACTAGGAGCCTGTTTGAGTGGGCTTATAAGTTCAAAAGTAGCTTATAAGCCACTTTTTCAGAAGTTAGGATTTTTTAAAGGGAGATTTACAAATATATACATTCTTAGCACCAAAATTACAAAAAATACCAACATTATTTCATTTTACAAAAAATACCAATATTTTTTTACACATTATATACAAAAATCAACAAAACTAATAAATTAGGGTTCCTCCTTCTTCCTACTCCTCCTCCCCCCTGCTACCACCTCAGGCGGCGGCGCCGCCTAGTCACCGCCGGCCTCCAGTCGCCTGAATTTTTCTTTTAATTTTTTTGTAGATCTAGTGTATTTTTACTGTATGGAAGGTGTATACATTGTACGTACAGTGAAAATAAAGTAGATACACACACATACACTTATTGTATGTTTGTATATTCTCTGTATGTGCACTGTAGGACAGTGTATATGTGTTGATTCACCGAACATACAAAGTAAAACAAATCATTACGTATTGTGTATTTATTGTATGATAAGTGTATATTCATTGTATGTGTGGTGTATATTCATTGTACATACAGTGCATACACCACACATACAATGAAAATACGCATGACATACATTCCATACAGTCCACAAACACCAATCATACACTCCACAAACACCAATCAAACACTCCAACCACCGTGGTTCCACCATTTCCCACCGAAAAATTCAAAAAAGAAAAAAAAAGGAAAAAGCAACCAACAACGGCCTATAACAGACCGGACATCGTCGACGACGGGAGCCACCGGAGCTCCGTCGTCGTCTATACAGATCAACAACACAAGCACATTAGATCCACAACGGAAGTACAAACAGCGCCACTGTAGTAGCAATGGTTTAGATCTGAGGAACGAGGGAAGGAGGCCGGAAAACTAAAAAAAAAAAAAGAACGATGCAACTGCGACGCCGTAGTGACAACGACGGGGCAACGCTGGGGATGGGGGAGGCGGGGCGACGACGGGGGTGGGGCAGCGACGACAGGCCGGAAAAACAGTTGGGGGGTGGGGGAGGCGGGGAAGGAGAGAGTGGAGAGAAGAGAGAAAAAAGGGATTAGGATTTTGGGTTAGAGAGAGATGGAAAAATGATAATATGGTAAATGTCGTTATGTTGTGTATTTTTCAATAATGTCGGTATTTTTTGTAATTTAACTGCTTAATGCGTCAATTAGCGTAAAAATATCTTTTTTAAACTCATAAGTGCTTCTAAGCCCATAAAATTCTAAGTTATCAAACACTTATTAATGTGCTTACATGTGCTTATAAGTTCACCCAAAGCTTATAAGCCGCTTTTAAGCTCACCCAAATGGGCTCTAGTACTCAAATGGTCAGCAAGTACTATTATAAGTCCTAGAGATATGTATTTAACCGAGAGGTTCAAACGAGAGACTAATAGTTTTGAAAAATATTGTACTAAGTAATAATTAAGACTGTTAAATATCTCTCAATTCATGTGCAAAACTTAAAAGGAGATAATATTAGTTGAGCATCAAACTATTTCGTTTGTCAAAAGAAATATGGATAATGTTTCAGCATGGCCAAATTTAAAGGGCCAAGGAGCATTCACTCTACTACAAGTGGATCCAAGGGGTCCTTTTCCTTAGACGAAAATTCCAACTCACAAGAAGGATAAGTGGATAAGCTTTTTATTTAATCTATGCATCTTATATTACAAAAAAAAAAAAAAATAAATAAAATAAAAGTTGCATGACAAGTAGCTTTGACAAAAATATCTTTAGAGTAAATGAAAAAAGAAAAAGAAACATATCACTGACTCAAATATCTTATCCTTCAAAGAACTGCTAAAGATGTCAATATTAGCACCAAATTCACAAATTCTATACAGAGAAATCCATCATAGAGAAAATTATCATCAGTTTTGTAACAGTGGTGGAAGTTTAAATCATGTTAAATCATATGGAATTTGCTATGTTGATAAAAGAAGAAGTGATTGTAAGAAGACAATAAAGAAAGAATGGAGAATGCATGCCTTTTGGCCAGACTTGTCAAGACCTATAAGTGTGGAGATGCAACATATTGAAAATAGTGAACAACTTGATCAGATATTAGCTTCTGCTAAGGAGCTAGATCAACCTATCCTTATTGATTGGTAAAATACTAAAATTTCTTTTCTTTCTTATATATATATGATGATAGTCATATTGGTTTTTTCTTGTTTTGCATTGCATAAAATGATAAGGAAACAAGTGTCAAATTTGTGTCAGCACTATCCGAAATTGAGCAACGTCCTCCTTTAGATTTTTGTTCTAACATTATCCTACCGTTAGGAATAAGTCTCATTTTTTCTCTTTAATTTGGATAATTTCTCTCGAAGAACTTGGAAATGTAGAGTCCAATGATGGTTCACTTACACTTAGAAGTAGAGATCAATCTTCATTTAAATGCCCTATAATATTTCTTTTCTTAATGTATCATCATATAAAATGATATTTGACCTATATACAGAGTAGAATTTTCGGCGAAGGCCGCCAACCACTCTTGCGATGCTATAACTCCGCCCTGAACAATAGTGAACACATCCTCATGAAATCCTAGATTCGCCTCTGTTTGCTAACCATAATGTATGAATCCACCAAATGTACATCGGAGGAGAAAAGTAAACTAAGCAATTTCGGATAGTGAAAAAGCAAAAGGACAATCAAATTCATAGAGTTGTAGTTAGATTGATTTGTTTGTAGCAAATGATTGTTAGGATGGCTGCTTGGTGCCGGAAATGCATATTCTTGAAGCCAAAATTGGAGAAACTTGCTGCTGAGTTTGATACAAAGTAAGGCCTTTTCTATATCTGCACCCAATTCCCAATAATTACTATGCCTAAAACAGTTATATGATTTTCTTGAATAGTTAGTAGTTCATTCTTTTATTGCTTTGTTAATCTATACAGTTTGTGTTGTCATTACAATTTGTTATAGTTTAGACATTTGATATATGTTTCTTCCTTTTGGTTATATATAGACTCAAATTCTACTATGTGGATGTGAATAAAGTACCACAAACTTTAGTGAAGCGAGGAAACATCTCAGTAAGTATAGTTTTGAGCACAAGTCTAGTACTCCCTTCGTTCCACTTTATGTGTCATAGTTTGACTCGGCACAAAGTTTAAGAAATAAAAGAAGATTTTTGAAACTTGTGGTGTAAAATAAGACAAAGATGTTTGTGTGGTTGTAAATCATTTCAGTAATGGAAAAACTGTAATTCTGAAGTTAAACTGTTACCAAATTTAGAATGCTGCCATTTTTTTTTTTTTTTTTTTTTTTGAAACAGACGAATAAGAAAATGTTGCCACATAAATTGGAACGGAGGGAGTAATTCTCTAGCATTATATTATCATTCTTGTTCATAGTTCGACAGCTAATTTGATTCTTGTTTTGGTCTACAGAAAATGCCAACAATACAGGTGAGCATTAGTCTATGAATCTCCCATTCTTTCAAAGTGAGAAAGAAAAAAGCAAGTCGAAAAATAAAGCGATTATCTCATTCTATTTTGATTGCAGTTGTGGAAAGATGGGGAAATGAAAGCAGAGGTGATAGGAGGGCACAAGGCATGGCTTGTAATTGAAGAAGTGAGAGAAATGATCAAAAACTTTGTATAGTATATTACTACTCTTCTTGTTCATAGACAACAAATTGCTTTTGCTTTGTCCAGAATTGAGTATATATCAATGTGTACAGTAAATGTTTATTAGAGAAACTCAATAGTAAAATTTTCTGTCAAAGATGACTCAATTAGCTCTTCCACTGTGCTAAAAACTACCACTAATGAACATGCCAGACAATAGCTTGAGAGCAGTTAAAAAGCAGCATACATCTGTGTGTGTAAGCTTGACAACAGTAACTCCAGATCCAGGCTCATGAGAAGTAATCTGGACCTACAAAAATCATCACCAAGGAAGCATCAGAAAACCACCATCTTCCAGCAACCCCTGTTATCTTATTTGGTCTTTTTCTCAATACCAATTTATTTCACTATAGGCTCGCAACAAGCCAGCAGACAATCACATTTTTATCTATTTAAACATGCCCCGACTACTTACTTTTAAAATGGAGAGATCATTAAGGGCCAGTGGCGCAAACTCGATGGATACATGATCAGACTGTACAAAGAAAGCAAATGACAGCAAGTGAGGGTCAAAAGAGTTGCTAAACCAGAAAATCTATTCAAACAGCATCATTAGATACCCTAAATTATGTAGAACAAGAACACGAAACCTGTTTCACTCAAGCAGGAACAAATTAGGGAGTGGGATTACAGGTAGACTTCAAAGTTCATGGCCACTGCTAGCATTCTAATTCTAGTAAGAGCCTAGAGTAACACATACACTGCAGCAAACATGCACTCAAACAGACAATACAAATTACTCCTCCCTAGTCTACCATCAGCCAATCTAAGCATGTAGTCCTGTGCTTAATCAGATGGCCTAATTTCTTGTTTATTAAGTGGAGCAATTCAGATGACCTAATTTAAACATAATAACACTGGCCTGTTCCTTTCCCAACCCCGTTTTGAAACTGTTTTTCTTAGGCCGAGGGTTATTGAAAACAGCCTTTCTACCTCACTCAAGGTAGGGGTAAGGTCTGCGTACATTTCACCCTCCCCCGACCCCATTTGTGGGACCACACTGGGTATGCTGTTGTTGTTGTAACTCTGGCAAAGAATAATGTCCTTTCAACAAGCCTATTTACCTCCTGTCATTAAAAATGCATTCGCCATATCAGTAAGTACCCACTAAATAGAATAGATTTTTTTTTTTGGGGAGAAATAAGTATTATTGATATCAAAAAACCAGCACTAAGAACGTGATGTGATTACTGATTACTTCCAAAAAGTTAGAATAAGTAAATAATATATAGAATGTATGACCTCAAGTTACGTCTTCTGTCTACTCAGATCAAACATTTGAATTAAAATAGACCAATACTAGGTAATTTACCTAGATTACAACTCATTTTTATACTATACAAATTAGTTGACACCAGCTATTTGATTCTTCAGTACTCATTCCAGTTTATTAGGCCTATTTCATTAGAAAAGGCAGCCCAGTGCAGAAAGCATGAACGCAGGGTCTGAGGAAGGGCCGCACCCCAAGGGGTGTAATGTACGCAGTCTAACCTAATGCAAGGATTAGTGGCTGTTTCCACGGCTTGAACCCGTGACTGTTAGGTCACACAAAATATGTGTGGTATCTTATGCGGACAAAAACTTTTAACAACACAATAGACAGTACTCTGAAAAAGAAAAATAGAGAACCAAAAATCAGAATATTGTACCATGGACTGGACGCCACCACGCCAGCTACCAAACCGCCACTTCTTCTCATTTGATTTCCATTCCTGCAACTCCACATTAGTTCCTCAAATTGCTAATAACATATTTATAACAAACAGATTAGTCAAAAGTAGTACCATCACGATAAGTGAAGATTCTATAAACAACTTCTGCATTAGGTGATGCACGTTTAAACGAGTTTAGCACACTGGAAACTTTGATTGCTTCACGCAGATACTCGTATTGATCATCTTCTAGCCATATCTCAATTACCATTCTCACCAGCACAGGAGACTTGGCTAATATGAACTTGATAAGTTGCATCACAACATTTGAGCCTTCTCCTAGCCGTAGCATAACTTCTCTGAGGTGATTGAATGTCATATCTGAGAACCATTTCGCCTCTAAAGATTCTTGAACAGGATCATTCTCATCGCTATTACGAATTGCCTAGGAAACAGAGCCAGAAACCCGTATCTCTCTTAACTTACTAAGGATCAAACGTTTGCAAAAAAAGAAGGAAAGAAAGAAAAATGAAAGGGCCAAATGATTAAGAACCTTAATTTCAATATACTCTAAACACGGAGAGCTTCGCATCAAGCAAAGAGCAGACGAGACCGTATCCAAGTTATCCGGATCAATCCAGAGGGTAACTTCCAAGAGACAGTTGAGATCAAAGGAAAGCCTTCTCGGTACTTCACCTTTTCCTGTAGCCAAGAGCTAAGAACAAAATGTGGATGAGTCGAAGGCCAAAACCCAAACAAAAAATGCACTACAATGAAGCGATGAAGCACATTTACCTCGAGACCATTATCCAAATTGAGAAACTTGAGAGCAGAAAAAGGCTCCAAAAACTTGGCAAGATCACATTTTCTTTCATCCAGAGAAAAAGAATTAATGTTCTGAAGAACCAAATCTGCCAGAAGCGGGCTATTTTCCACACGGATAGATGCTATATTGCCAAAGAACTGAAAGAATCTCAGCTTGGGAGCATTAATTATAATGACCTTTGAAATGTTTACGGAGATCAGCGTCAAATGCTGGAGCAACGGGCAATGAGAGATTAAACTTTCAAGAAAGTTTGAAGAAATTGTGACACCCCATAATTTCAGGGTATGTAACCAATCAAATCCTTTGAAGGATGGATCAGGAAGTGGTATTAGACAACCATGAAGAAATAGATGTCTCATCTGCGAACATCTGAAAATAGAACAAGGCAATTTGTACCTGTAACGGCGTGAAAGTTTAAGAACAAGATGCTTAATGTCCTTCCTAGAGAGGAAATATATCAAGTTGTCAATATTAGGACATGTTTCCAATTCATAAAAGGTGAGGGTAAACTTGGTAATTGGCCCTGAATGAAGGGTAAAAAGGCGGTAGAGCATATTGGTAAATTTAAATGTAAGCGATATGGAGTCCTCGTCCACTGTTCCCAGATCTGTTTCATCAAGTGTTAACTCCGCAAGTGTGCACCATTTATACCTCCATGTCTTTGATATGATGCTTGTCCTCACAGCATCTCGTAAAGGCAAATACCTCAAAATAGCATTGATTATATCCCCTGGAAGGTCGCTAAGTATATCCATATATAACAGTAATTGTCAATAAGAATCTGCAGAAAATGACCAATAATACCAAATTAAGGTATGTATCTCCAAGCTACACTACAACTGAAAGAACAGAAAACAAGGCTGCATTCTAATTGAATCCTACAAATTGTTGATACTTATTATTTCATTCAAAAGGGGAAATAAAAAAAACAAACAAACAAGAATTATATTTTCTTTTGCGGACAATAAGCTCGATAAACTGCTGAACTTCTTAGTGACTAGATTAGGAGAAAACAAAATTATACTCCTATCTAATTTTAGCATCTTTCAAGCACAAACTCAGCTTCATAGCTGTATATTCACAGCTCTGGGTAGATTAGGCGGCATCAAACTAATCTGGGTTCTAGATTACAGACGCACATACCCAAAAACCAATAATAAAAACAATACTATTAGAAACAGCAAAAACAGTATGTTAACATGAAGTTAAAGTATTTTTCATTGACTAAACATTTTTCCCAAGAGGGAACAAATTGATTTAAAAGTAAAGAAAAAGAACTTATTATCGATAGCTATTTTAGAAAAAGGAAAAGACAACACTTTGGGCTCAACTCTTTGTTTCATCACTCTTATTAAACTTCATCTTGATTATGGATAACCATTTTAGCAAAAGTAATTTTTAGTTAACTGGGAAATAATGACCATCAAGATGTCCAATATCTTAATGGTCATCATTTAGAAAAAAAGGAAAAGATAATACTTTGGGCTTAACTCTCTCACGCTTATTAAACTTCATCTGGACTATCGATAACTATTTTAGAAAAGGAACTTAGTTCACTGGAAAAGAATGACCACTGAGTTGTCATATATCCATGAATGAAGGGGCACTGCCAAATGTCCAAAGACAAAATACTTTACATAGACCAAATATTATAAAGAGTAATTAACATTGCAGGGTAGCCTAGGCACCTTTTCCCCTGTAAAAGTATATCACTAGATGAGGCCAAGCTTGTATTCAAAAGTTGGCTTTAAGCCATTAAACCATTTTCAGTTTTAATGCAGACTCTTTTCAGACTTTTTTCCCATTCTTAATGTTACAATTAGTAGGTTCCTCAATGATTTCAGATTAAGGAGGCAAACGTGGTAAACCAAATCCTCTCGCACTGGTAAAATAGAGCCGAGAAGTGATTATTCTATAAACTGGTAGATATTGAATAATCAGAACATATTCTTATCAAAATTGAAATAAAAAATCCAAACCAAACAGGCCTTTAACATCCATGAAAACATCAACTTAATGCTTCGGTTCTTTCTCGAACACTCATCCATAGCAAATACTGCTTTCATGCTTCCTGAAAATTCTCTCGAATTTCACCAATTTATTCACAGTGTTGTGAAAGGATCGCTTAAACGCACTTGAAGCGGGGCACAAAGTATGATGAGCACTTCACCTCACTTAGTGGGTGCTTCAGTTTTGTCATCAAGGCTCTAAGGAATACTTCTCCTTGCCAATGGTATTCATGCTTATAGTTATCAGTTTTTGACTACACATATATTTTTGTACTTTTTTTTCCTTCAATTGCACCTTTCTCCATTAAAAGCTCAAATTTTTTTTGTGTGCTTTGAGCTTAAAATCCCCAAAGGACCTTAGCTCTTTTTCGCGATTTTGGGACTTTGCTAAAAGCTTTTTGTTCACCAAAATCCCGATTGACCCCGAAACCAAAAGGGTTTATTCAACCAAGATAGCCTAATACCAATTGCACTAGTACAAGCTCATGTATAAAAACATTCCATCAAACGGGTGGCAGGCATTTGTAAACTCTAAACGAAATCATGAAAAAGCTATAGTTTGGACGCTTCATACATAATAAGTACTACTATTAACGCAAACCTGAATCAGGTGTGTATGGAGGACTCTTGGACTGTAATCAGGGAAATCGAGACATTCTATGGTCCTAAAGAGACTAAAGCTACAGAATAGCTACAAGTTTACCAAAACAAACAATCTTCGTTATTATTTGTTGGTAAGAGTCAAATTGCAATAAACAGAAGAATGAGATACAGATAAAGCAACAACATCTATGTACAATATGGAAAAAAAAAAAAACCTAAGAAGGTATCTTACCGGTTAAAGATGTATTAAAAAACCACTTATCCAACTTGAGTTTCAGAAGCATCAAATGAGCCTTCTTGAACAAGTCTAGCATCTGCTACCTTCAAAGGTCTTTTAACCAAACCTGCAGCAGCTCATATACAAAAATTTCGATTCATTCGGAGAGGTAATATTCTATAATTTGCAAGAAAATCTAAAGAAAGCATATTAAAAGGTCATTGAGCTCATAAAATCATTGAACAAGAACAACAATATAACGAAAACTTAAAGCGTTGAGCTAAAAACAGAAATATAATACAGACTCGCAGTAATTAGAAATTAGGACAGGACTACTATGTCCTAGCTTCTAACAAACCATCCGTTAATTTTTCCAAAAGCTCAGGAACATCTATGCTAACAGAAAACATTCTTAAGCTATTGAAAACTAATGGCGCCTCAAAAACTTATCGTGCTTAACATCAGTTGTGTTCTTTCCAAATTTCCCTAACTTGCTCCCTCAGTTTCCTAAGCTTTCTTGCCTTATTACATGGGTATTGCTGAACTGATTCCACAGCGAACTAGTAATCTAATAGAATACAAAACCAACTACGATATCCAGTATTCAGCAATATTAACACGTACTATGTCATTCCTGACATTTTGATATCTTCAGTCTAGCAATTAAAATGGATTACAGAGAGTGAAACTTGAGACTTCCACTCAGCTTTACACGAATACGTCACATATGTTAAAGCCATTTGTTGCTAACAATTGTTGATGAAATATAAGGGGTAAAAACCAGTGGGCGTATCCATGATTTAAACCGTATGGGTTATGGATTCTAGGATAACAATCTCGAGTGTTAGTAACTAGGTTCTGAATTTAATTGTCGCACATATTTGGACAACTTAATACATATAAATTGTCTACACCATGGGTTCTGGATTCTGAGACGACAATCTCGAGAGCTAGTAACTAAGTTCCGACACATATTTGGAGAACTTTGTAATACATATATATATTGTCTACACTAAAGGTTCTAGATTCTAAGACGATAATCTCGAGTGCTAGTTGTAAATCGTCTACACTAAGGGTTCTAGATTCTAAGACAATAATCTCGAGTGCTAGTAACTGGGTTCAAAATTTAATTCTGGCACATATTTAGATTAATACATATAAAGAGACAATAATCTCGAGTGCTAGTAATTGGGTTCTTGATATTGAAACGATAAAGAAATTGGAACATAATTTACCATTTAATCTTGACTTAAAAGAGAACATACTTCAAAATAAAAATACGAAAAATGAAATTTAGAAACATGAGCTATTCATTACCTGATCAAAATAGGGCTCTAAATGGAAAGAAAGAATTTGGAAACGAAGCAGTAGATTTTGGGGTTTTGGAAAGAAACAATTTGGAAATATATTTGGGTTTAGCGGGTTGTTGGTCGATGTATTCAAAAAATATTGGGCTCCGTGAATATTCAGTTAGGAGGGAAAACAAACCGTCGCCGCAAATAGTTTTTTTAAAAAACATAATCGTAGTCAACTTGTCATATACTCCATCCGTTTCAAAATGATTGTGATAGTTCGGATTTCGAGAGTCAAACGAGTTCATTTTGACCGTAAATTTAAACATATAATCTTTAAGTTTTTTTGTAACGATATTTATATATTTAGAAACTACATAAAAAGTACTATAAGTCACAATAATTAATAATTCAAAATATTTAAAAGACATATGAAAATATTACGGTCAAAGTTAAACTCTTTTGACTCTCGAAATCCGAACTATGACAACCATTTTGAAACAGAGAGAGTGGTAATTTATTTTAATGATTCTGCAAAGTTACCAAAAGGTAATTTGGTTGCAACGATTAATTAGGCTACAAATATAATAAAACCATCATAAAATAGCTGGTGCCATATGTTGTTTGTGCTTAATAATCGAAATTATATATATATATATATATATATATATATATATATATATATATATATATATATATATATATATATATATATATATATCATATCATATCATATCATCATACTATTCTAAAAGAGCCAACCCCTAAAATAAAAAGTGAAAGACGAAAATACCCTTAAAAATTAAATAACTATAATACTCTTCAAAATAAAAAATAATTTATTTCTCATAAATAAGTACATTAATTAACTTCGAATTCTCTTTTTCAGAAATTAATTTCTACAAGTTTCCATGCATGTAAAATCATTTAAGAGCTAGCTTTTAGTTCAAAGTATTTACTCTTCATATTCTTGCTCTCATAATGTGGACCTTTCAACTACTCACACGGCGAAGCCAATCTTCTTCTGATGAAGGTAAACAAACATGTTCCTAACGATGTGTACTACTTCACCGAGGAAGTAAAAGTCGAAGTTCAAGGAATTTAAAGTTTAAGATGATATGGAGTAATTATAGTTATACTTGAAGGTGTTAGAGGCTAGATTTGTCTTATGTTATGCTGGACATACTCTATGCAGAAAGAGTCAGAGACAAAATTTTACAGTTGTTGCCGCTCTATAGTTAACCACAGCCTTAAATCAAATTTGCACAATTATTTCTACGAATAGAGGTTCCACAAGTTAAAATCACGATTCATGGTACTTCTTCTTCTTTTCTTTTTTGTTTCATTTTAATTTTTAACCCTTTCCACTTCTTTTGTTCTATTTGTAAGGCTCTTATGTACAAAATGATTAGAAATACAACTATTAGTAAAGTGACAAAACAATTAGAAAATGATTAGAAACTATTTGTGAGGCTCTTATAACTATTAGAAATAATTAGAAACACCCCCTTCATTCGGTTTTGTACGTTGTTATCTAAAATTTACTGGGCCAACTAATCCAAATTCATGTCATATAAGGTCTATTAAAGAAAGAAGAACTCCTTATTCTGCATATGTGGCCACTACTTTACCGGATAAATGAAAAGGAAATTTCATGCACTAGAATAATAGTTTACAAAGATTATTTCATAAATTAAAGGAACCAAAAGTACTCCCATGCAATCATAGAATTATTAAACTACCACGTTAAGATTGCTATATGGTTTGACAGAGTATTTTCAAGATGACCAAAAAATAAGGCTTCACATAGCCTTCACATACAACTAGATAATTGTTAAGCCTGCTAAAAAGAGCTTGTCATTGCTCTACATTCACTATTAAGTTAGTGCGACTGTGCGAGTAAAAATAATTTCTAATTCCAGAACATTAACCCCTACACTCAGTAGTTTGATGGTGTCATGTTTATAATGTGTAGTTTGGTGGTCATGTTTGCTGATCGATAGAGAGATATATATTTTTTTTTTAGACATACAAATTTTAAAAAATTAATATGAGAGACAACGTGCGACGCACGTTACAAAATCTAGTAAAGTGTTAAAAGAGCATCTTGCTCTTTAAGGACATATTGAATTTTTTTGCTTCCTATTTTGATAATTGTTATTGTTGAGCTTTCACCTTTAATTTGTTAAGGTTTCGGTAATATTTTTATAGCAGTATTATTACATAGTGATAATGCCAAGTACTGTTTGAGACATCCATGTAATTTCTTACCTTCATACACATTCCAATCCTAAACATAATTAACTTCTCTTCTTCTTCTTTTAAAGTGGAAAGTTTGAAGTTAAACTGTTTTCAAATTTAAGATTCTGTCACTCTTTTTTAAAGGACTAATAAGGAAATAGTGTCATCCTTTACGGATGGAACAAGTATTCTTTAGTCAGAGATAATAAACTTTCTCAAATAGAAGTTATGATACATGGGTCTGTACATGTAATTTGGATTCTAACGGGAAACTACATAGTTTATTTACTTTCATTTATCCTGTAAAGCACTTATTACTGTGTTTGATTTTTCAGATTTTGTACTAATGCGTCTAGGAATGCATGTTTGGCGTATATTGTGTATTGCTACAAGCTTCTATGGTGGGCAAAAAAATGGTGGTTTAATTGGAGCAGCCCATTAGGTGTTTGTTGGAATTGGACAGCACTGGCTCGTTATCCTTCCACTGCACAGAGCGGGAACTATTCGTTGCTCTGTGAAACCAGCCTCTCGCAGTCCACCCCACTCTAGGAGCCAAGAGACCTATGCTTTCGCTTAGGCCCCGTGACTCGACTCCGTGCTTGGACAGGGCAAGCCAGATAATAGCCACCGCAAGCCCAGCCTTATGGAACAGCTTAATTTCCCACCATATTGTTACCCCCACTTGGGTTACAAGCCCACGTTACTGAGCTCAGTGACCAGCTTCTTCTCATTTCCATTGATAAACTCTTGAAAGTCACTCTCGAAAAACGATGTGGGAGGAAAATACTTGGTTGGTGAAATTTACCTTAGTTTGTCACGTAAGCTATGAAAAATTCTAATACTGGAGTACTACTACTATATACTTTCAAACAATTTATGTAGTCTGTTCATGACTTACTTAACGTCTATACACCAAGACTTGCTAAATTTTTGAGAACTTTCTATAAAGAACTTGAGCATCAGAAATATTTTGTTAAGATATTTGCAGCGGTTATTTTTTAGCGCTGTCTCAATATGTCTTATATGATGTTGCAACGCGTGAAACCATTACTACATAACTAAATTCTTGTAGCATTTATAAGTAGGCCTAGATACTTTTTTTCTAGCCGAAGGTCAAATGAAACAGCCTCTCCACCGTGGTGGCAGCAAAGGTCCGAGTATATCTCCATTTTCAAACCATACTTTTAAGATAAACTGAGTATGTTGTTGTATAAATACTTTATTTACTAGCATCAATTAATTGCTATTGGCTAGAGAATTCATTCGTTGGTGACCACTGTACGTGGTCAACTCTAGTATGTCATCTATTTGTATCAACACTTTATGCAAATAAGGAAAACCAAAAACCATCATAAAATAGCTGGTGCCATATGTCGTTTGTGCTTGATAATAATCGAAATCGTATTTACATAATGATAATACTAAGTACTGTTGACAGTAGTCAAGATTTTCACCAAGTTGGTTCAATATAAGAAAAAGTAAATGCATGAAGAAGTCAACTAAAAAAAAGTATGCATGTACTGTTAGAGAGTTTCGAACCAGCACATACATAAAAAAAAAAGGCAGAATACATAGATGTCGGCCCCTTCAAGTTGAATCAGATTTCAACTTAGACACCTCAATTTTCCAACTGATCAGATAGACACTTCTCATTGTCAAAGATGTGTCTCCTGGACACCTAACACTGACTTGGCAATGCGTGTGTGTTTTACTCAAATTGTAGCGCGTGGAGACCTTAGTAACAGTTTTTTACTTTTATTTAAATCGAATTTAATTAAAATAATCAAGTGGGCCCTTCTCCACAATCTTTTGATTTTCACCATCCTCACCATTCCTTTACGGCTTTACCACATCTCCACCAGAAAACCGCCGCTTCCTCCACAACCTCCTTTAGGGCTGTGCATTTTTCGGTTTAAATGATAAACCGTACCGATAAAAAGTTATTGGTTTATTGGTATTAGGTTATTGGGTTATCGGTTATTTAACGGTTTGCAAAAAAAAATTATTGAATTATCTGTTCGATTGTTGGTTTTACACATTTTCTTATCGGTTAAACTGATAACCCAATAAGGTTTTTAGATTTGTTATCTTGTGCTTATCTTATACTCATTTTACTCTTAGTTGGAGCTTGAAAACCTCAAACCATAGTGTTCTTTTACTTGTGTAGCTTTCAAGTCACCTCTTCCATTTCAAATATCGATTTACTATTTCACTCCTCGGCTCCTCCATTAGTTTATATAGCAATAAAGCCGATTTACTATTTCACTTTAAGAGACACATGAATTTGCTGTGAAAATGAAACCGATTTTGTATTGGGTACAACGATTTAAGAGGAGATTACTTTATAATGGTTAAACAAAAAACCGAACCGATAAGAACCTAAAACTAATAAACTGAAAACCGATAAACGATACCTTATTGGTTTAATACATTTAAAAACCGAAAACCGATAGTCCATACTAATAAGGTCCAAAACCGAACCGAACCGACTGATAAATCCCCCTAGCCTCCTTCACATTTCAACCATTACCATTGTTTAAGAAACACTCTATAATCAGAAATCACACTTTTCCCAAATCCACCACTGATTCTTAAAAATATGTCGTTTTTTCTCTGCCAATCCATCGTTGCAGCCAAATCTCCGCTATAACGCTAGCAGCAGGCTCATCTAAAATCGCCGTTAACCCCATTTTCTTCCATCATTACACCATCTTTCTCAGCCATGTAATAACCACCATATCCGCCATTTTTTTTCCGTCATCAACCACACACCTACCACTTATTTTCAAAATAGTACCAATTGCTTTATTTCACAATTTGAGTCTCTGAATACTTCATAAAAGATGCATTAATTAAAATGAGTTTCACATGAATTTCTATTTAAGAGAGTGAAATCTCTACTTGACAAATTAATGGATATCAGAAGAATTGAAAGTGGGTAAGCGAAACCTTATTTATTACTTAACAATTAGAAATAGCCAATGACAAATTAATTGTGGGTAAAGGTGGCATGTGGATGAGAAGAAGAGGTAGGGGTGGGGGCAGAGGCGGATCTAGGATTTTGAGAGGATGGGTTCACCATTGTTAGGGGTGAAGTTTATTCGTCCCAAAATTGATTGGTGAACAACTTTCATCAAAAATTACAGTATATATAGATCACATATCATTTATATAATGATGTATTAAGGAAAAAAATATATTAAAGGACATTTAAATAGGAACAATTCCTACTCTTGAGTGTAAGTAAACCATCATTTCACCAAGTGAATCATTTAAGCTTTTAGATCATGGGTTTCCGAACATCATATTAGATATATTTTGAAAAAAATATATATAATATAGCTAGTTTTGCAGGAAGAGCATGGGTTCACGGGAACCGATATCCTATAGTGGATCCGCCCCTGGGTGGGGGGGGGGAGGTAGGAAGGTGACGACTGATGATGGAAGATGGAAGTTTTAAGGGTGGGGATATGGAATTGTGTTATTTTATTTTAGTTTTTAATTTTATTTTCTTGTTTTATCTTTTTTAAAATTATTATGTGTAGACTTATTTAAAAAATATCGTACACATGTCAACACATGATTCGTAAATTTTCCACGTCATCCGCAGTTGTAATTCACGCGTGAGGCCTATTTGACACGAGTGTCTACGAGATACATCTTTAACAACAAGAATTGTCTATCTGATCAGTTGAAAAATTGAGGTGTCTAATTGGGAATTCGTGCGTTTTTCCATTACCATCTCCTGAGATAAGATCAGACAGAGCCTATACGCCTTCTTCCTTTACTGCAGCTATCGGGTATTCATTCAAAAAGACACGGAAATGAAGACCTTCAAGAACAAATATTAGACCGGGAAGAAAAAGGGGAAAAAAGTAAAGTCTAAGCGCATATGGCATGAAAAGAAAATCCTATTTAAGTTCGAAAGTACCAAGAGATTTTTCCAGAGATCAAGATCTATATTGTTTTGATTTCTATTTCATTAGCCTTAGTAAAACTGGGAATACCGATTATTGCTTTTTGTGACACCGGGGATGAGGAACAGGAGGGCGGCGAATCGAGTATTTGTGCTCGTCCTCCAGCCGAGGGTCCGGCAAGTCCTGTTTCATAGTCGAACTCTGGGGCTGGGACGGTAGGTGGGTTGGGCGGGCTGGTGAGCTCCTTCACTAGATCCATCGACTCTCGAAAGGCTCTACTTAGTACTCCATTTTGAACTTGAAGGGGCCATCTTATATTCTGCCTAAAAAAAAGGTGCATTTGAGACATCTATGTACTTTCTTAAAGACTAAACTTTTCCCCCTCTTCTTTTTCTTCTTTAAAGTGGTTAAACGTATTCTTTAACAAGAGATAATAAATTCTCTCAATAAGAGTAATTATGATCATTGGACATGGGTCTGTAACATGTAATTTCGCTTCTAACGGGAAACTACATAGTTTATTTACTTTTATTGATGCAGTAAAGCAATTATCATTATGTTTGAATTGTCAGATTTTGTACTAATACGTCTAGGAATGCATATTTGGTATATTGTGGATTCCTACAAGCTTCTAATATTTCATATGTCCTTGTATTATTCTTTTGCTTGAATCACATTGATATGGAGATAGGCTGGGCAAAAAAAAAATGGTGGTTTAATTAGAGCAGCCCATCAGGTTTTTGTTGGACGTGGACAGCACTGGCTCGTTATCCTTCCACTGCACGGAGCGGGAACTATTCGTTGCTCTGTGAAACCAGCCTCACGCAGTCTGCCCCACTCTAGGAGCCAAGAGACCAATGCTTTCGCTTTGGCCCCGTGACTCGACTCCGTGCTTGGACAGGGCAAGCCAGATATTAGCCACCGCAAGCCCAGCCTTCTGGAACAGCTAAATATCCCACCATATTGTTACCCCCACTTGGGTTACAAGCCCACGTTACTAAGCTCGGTGATCAATTGCTTCTCATTTCCATTGATAAACTCTTGAAAGTCACTCTCCAAAAACGATGTGGGAGGAAAATACCTGCTTTACCTAAGTTTGTCACGTAAGCTCTAGTACTAGTTAACCAAACATGTCATTTGTCTTCAACCAATCTGCTCCTTACTAATGTGGCTTATTTGTTCTCAGATATGATGTTTTTTCTTTTCAGTGTTGTTTGTCAAGGAGTCATATAACCAACTCAACTACTTTTAGATTAATGTGTATTTGATTCATTACTGTTCTTGAATGTACTTTCAAAAGGTTTGTAGCTGAAATTTCTCTCAACACTTCGCTAACTACATCGTTAGTTTTTCCTTTTTTCCAATAGATATTTAGTATTAGTAAAAGTTCATGTAGTGTGTAACTAAAAAAAAGCATGCATGTGCTGTCAGAGAGTTTCGAACCGGCACATGAATAAAAAAAGACAGAATACATAGATGACCCTTCAAATTGGCTCAAATTTCTATTTAGACACCTCAATTTTCCGACTGATCAGATAGACACTTCTCGTTGTCAAAGATGTGTCTCCTGGACTCTTTACACTGACTTGGCAATTCGTATGTGTTTTACTCAAATTGTAGCGTGGAGACTTTAGCAACAATTTTTTACTTTTATTTAAATCGAATTTAATTTTAAAAAATCAAGTGGGCCTACTCCACAATCTTTTGATTTTCACCATTCTCACCATTCCTTTAAGGCTTTACCACATATACACCAGAAAATCGCTGCTTCCTCCACAGCCTCCTTTAGGGCGGTACATTTAAACTGATAAATCGAACCGATACAAAATTATTGGTTTATTGGTATTGGATTATTGGGTTATCGGTTATTTAACGGGTTGCAAAAAAATTTATTGGGTTATCTGTTCGATTGTCGGTTTTACACATTTTCTTATCGGTTAAACTGATAACCCAATAAGGTTTTTAGATTTGTTATTTTGCGCTTATCTTATACTTATTTTACTCTTAGTTGGAGCTTGAAAACCTCAAACCGTAGTGTTCTTTTACTTGTGCAGCTTTTAACTCACCTCTGCTATTTCAAATATCGATTTACTATTTCACTCCTCGGCTCTTCCATTAGTTTATATAGCAATAAAGCTGATTTACTATTTCACTTTAAGAGACATATGAATTCGCTGTGAAAATAAAGTCGATTTTGTATTGGGTGCAACCATTTAAGAGGAGATTACTTTACAATTGTAAGGCCTAAATTTCTTAATGGTTAAACAAAAAACCGAACCGATAAGAACCTAAAACTAATAAACCGAAAATCGATAAGTGATATCTTATTGGTTCGGTTATTGGTTTAACATATTTAAAAACTAAAAACCAGTAGTCCAAACTGATAAGGTCTAAAACCGAACGGAACCGAGACCCCCCTAGCCTCCTTCACATTTCAACCATTACCATTGTTTAAGAAATACTCTATAATCCGCGGAAATCACACTTTTCCCAAATCCAGCATTGATTCTTAAAAATATGTCATTTTTTCTATACCAATCCATCGTTGCAGCCAAATCTCTGCCATAACGCTTCCAGCCGGCTCATCTAAAATCGCCGTTTACCCCATTATCTTCCATCATTACACCATCTTTCTCAGCCATGTAATAACCACCATATCCACCATTTCTTTGGGGTCATCAACCACACACCCACCGCTTATTTTCATAATAGTACCAATTGCTTTATTTCACAATTTGAGTCTCTGAATATTTCATAAAAGATGCATTAATTAAAATGAGCTTCAAATGAATTCCTATTTTAAGAGAGTGAAATCTCTACTTGACAAATTAATGGATATCAGAAGAATTGAAAGTGGGTAATCTAAACCTTATTTATTACTCCCTCCGTCCCATTTTATGTGTAATAGTTTGACTCGGCACAAAGTTTAAGAAATAAAGGAAGACTTTTGAAATTTGTGGTGTAAAATAAAACAAGGATGTTTGTGTGGTTGTAAATCATTTCAGTAATGATAAAGCTGTAATTTTGAAATTAAATTGTTACCAAATTTAGAATGTTGTCATTCTTTTGGAACAGACGAATAAGGAAATGCTGCCACATAAAATGGAACGGAGGAAGTACTTAACAATTAGAAATAGCCAATGACTAATTAATTGTGGGTAAAGGTGGCATGTGGATGAGAAGAAGAGGTAAGGATGGGGCAGAGGTGGATCTAGGATTTAGAGAGTATGGGTTCACCATTATTAGGGGTGAGGCTTATTCGTCCCAAAATTGGTTGGCGAACAACTTTCGTCAAAAAATTATAGTGTGTATAGATCAAATATCATTTATATGATGATGTATTAAAGAAAAAAGTATATTAAAGGACATTTAAATAGGAACAATTCCTACTCTAAGTGTAGGTAAACCATCATTTCACCAAGTGAACCATTTAAGCTTTTAGATCATGGATTCCCGAACATCATATTAACATATTTTGAAATATATATATATATATATATATATATATATATATATATATATATATATATATATATATATATATAATATAGCTAGTTTTGCGGGAAGAGCATGGGTTCACGGAAACCGCAGATCCTATAGTGGATCTGCCCCTGGGTGGGGCGGGGGGGAAGGGGGGGGGGGTTAAGAAAGGTGATGGCTGATGATGGAAGATGAAGTTTTAAGGGTGGGGATATGGAATTGTGTTATTTTATTTTTGTTTTTAATTTTGTTTTAAATTATGTGTAGACTTATTTAAAAAATATCGTACACATGTCAACACATGATTCGTAAATTTTCCACGTCATTCACAGTTGTTATTCACGCGTGAGGCCTTTTTGACACGAGTGTCCACGAGATACTTCTTTAACAATGAGAATTGTCTATCTGATCAGTTAAAAATTGAGGTGTGTAATTGAGAATTTGAGCCAACTTGAAGGGGCCACCTATGTATTCTACCTAAAAAAAAGGTATGCATGTTTGAGAGAGTGAAGAGTGTTATACATCTGTATATAACTAGTACTACAGAGAGATTTGCCATGTGTACTATAGTGAGGATTTCGGAGGACATATTTTCCTTCTCATAGGTGTATTTGAAGAAGAATATGATTGTCAATTCAAATGTTTCTTGTCTGAATTATATTCTCGAATTCTCATCTTAATAGTTTCAGACAATATCGAATCATATCTTAACCTCGACAAACAACTCACCATACGACGATCCACATTGATATGGAGATAGGCTGAGCAAAAAAATGGTGGTTTAATTAGAGCAGCCCATCAGGTTTTTGTTAGACGTGGACAGCACTGGCTCGTTATCCTTCCACTGCACGGAGCGGGAACTATTCGTTGCTCTGTGAAACCAGCCTCACGCAGTCTGCCCCACTCTAGGAGCCAAGAGACCCATGCTTTCGCTTAGGCCCCGTGACTCGACTCCGTGCTTGGACAGGGCAAGCCAGATAATAGCCACCGCAAGCCCAGCCTTCAGGAACAGCTCAATATCCCACCATATTGGTACCCCCACTTGGGTTACAAGCCCACGTTACTGAACTCGGTGTCCATTTGCTTCTCATTTCCATTGATAAACTCTTGAAAGTCACTTTGAAAAAACGATGTGGGAGGAAAATACATATTTGGTGAAATGAGTAGCTTTACCTTAGTTATATATACTCCAAGACTTGCTAAATTTTTTGAGAACTTTCTATAATGAACTTGAGCATCAGAAATATTTTGTTAAGATATTTTCAGCGGTTATTTTTTAGAGCTGTCTCAATATGTCTTATATGATGTTGCAACGCGTAAAACCATTACTACATAACTAAATTCTAGTAGCATTTATAAGTAGACATAGATACTTTATTTCTAGCCGAAGGTCAACTGAAACAGCCTCTCCACCAACGTGGTGGCGGCTAAGGTCCGAGTATATCTCCATTTTCAAACCATACTTTTAAGATAAACTGGGTATGTTATTGTTGTATAAATACTTTATTTACTAGCATCAATTAATTGCTATTGGCTAGACAATTCATTCGTTGGTGACCACTGTGGTCAAGTACTCTAGTATGTCATCTATTTGTATCAACACTTTATGCAAATAAGGAAAACCAAAAACCATCATAAAATAGCTGGTGCCATATGTCGTTTGTGCTTGATAATAATCGAAATCATATTTACATAATGATAATACTAAGTACTGTTGACAGTAGTCAAGATTTTCACCAAGTTGGTTCAATATAAGAAAAAGTAAATGCATGAAGAAGTCAACTAAAAAAAAGTATGCATGTGCTGTCAGAGAGTTTCGAACCAGCACATGCATAAAAAAAAAGTATGAATACATAGATGGCCCATTCAAGTTGGCTCATATTTCCCACTTAGACATCTCAATTTTCCGACTGATCAGATAGACACTTTTCGTTGTCAAAGATGTGTCTCCTGGACACCTAACACTGACTTTGCAATTCGTGTGTATTTTACTCAAATTGTAGCGCTTGGAGACCTTAGTAACAGTTTTTTGCTTTTATTTAAAAAAAATCAAGTGGCCCCTACTCCATAATCTTTTGATTTTCACCATCCTCGGCTTTACCACATCTCCACTAGAAAACCGTCGCTTCCTCCACAGCCTCCTTTAGGGTTGTGTATTTTTCGGTTTAAACCGATAAAAAGTTATTGGTTTATTGGTATTGAGTTATTGGGTTATCAGTTATTTAATGGTTTGCAAAAAAAATTTTATTGGGTTATCGGTTCGATTGTCGGTTTTACACATTTTCTTATCGGTTAAACCGATAACCCAATAAGATTTTTAGATTTGTTATCTTGCGCATATCTTATGCTTATTTTACTCTTAGTTGGAGCTTCAAACCTCAAACCATAGTGTTCTTTTGTTTGTGTAGCTTTCAACTCATCTCTTCCATTTTAAATATCGATTTACTATTTCACTCCTCGCTTCCTCCATTAGTTTCTATAGCAACAAAGCCGATTTACTATTTCACTTTAAGAGACATATGAATTAGCTGTGAAAATAAAGCCAATTTTGCAACCATTTAAGAGGAGATTACTTTACAGCTGTTTGGCCTAAATTTCTTAATGGTTAAATCAAAAACCGAACCGATAAGAACCTAAAACTGATAAATTAAAAACCAATAATCGATACCTTATTGGTTTGGTTATTGGCTTAACACTTTTAAAAACCGAAAATCGATAGTCCAAACTGATAAGGTCCAAAACCGAACCGAACCGACCGGTAAACACCGCTATCCGCCTTCACATTTCCACCATTACCATTGTTTAAGAAACACTCTATAATCAGAACTCACACTCTTCCCAAATCCACCACTAATTCTTAAAAACATGTCATTTTTTCTATACCAATCCATCGTCGCAGCCAAATCTTCGCCACCACGCTACCAGCAGGCTCATCTAAAAGCATTGTTATCCCCATTATCTTCCATCATTATACCATCTTTCTCAGCCATGTAATAACCACCATATCCGCCATTTTTTTCCGTCATCAACCACACACCCACCACTTATTTTCATAATAGTACCAATTGCTTTATTTCACAATTTGAGTATCTGAATATTTCATAAAAGATGCATTAATTAAATGAGCTTCACATGAATTCCTATTTTAAGAGAGTGAAATCTCTACTTTGACAAACTAATGGACATCGGAAGAATTGAAAGTGGGTAAGCTAAATCTTATTTACTTAACACTTAGAAATAGCCAATGACAAATTAATTGGGGGTAAAGGTGGCATGTGGATGAGAAGAAGAGGTAGGAGTGGGGCAGAGGTGGATCTAGGATTTAGAGAGGATGGGTTCACCATTATTAGGGGTGAGGTTTATTCGTCCCAAAATTGGTTGGCGAACAACTTTCGTCAAAAAATTATAGTGTATATAGATCAAATATCATTTAATATGATAATGTATTAAAGAAAAAAAAATATATTAAAGGGCATTTAAATAGGAACAATTCCCACTCTTAAGTGTAAGTAAACCATCATTTCACCAAGTGAACAGAGGCGGACCCAAGATTTTAACTCAACAGGGCACAAGATAAAATTGAAGAAAAGAGTATAAAAAAATTGTAGGAGCTGGGATTCGAACCCAAGGCACCATCTGTGGTACCAGTACATCCAATTAGCTTTGGTTCTTTTGGGTGCACATTTAAATATATATACATGTTTTCTGTCATATATACACATATATACACAGAATTTTTTTCGCCGCCAGCGGATGCCGGTGCACCCACCCCCACTATGTAGGTCCACCCCTGCAAGTGAACCATTTTAGCTGTTAGATCATAGGTTCCCGAACATCATATTAGATATATTTTGAAAAATATATATATATAATATAGCTATTTTCGCGGGAAGAGCATGAGTTCACGTGAACCGCAGATCCTACAGTGGATCCGCCACTGGGTTTGGGGGGGAGGGGGGGGGGTAGGAAGGTGACGACTGATGATGGAAGATGAAGTTTTAAGCGTGGGGATATGGAATTGTGTTATTTTATTTTAGTTTTTAATTTTGTTTTCTTTTTTTTTTTTTTTTTTTATTATGTGTGGACTTATTTAAAAAATATCGTACACATATCAATACATGATTCGTAAATTTTCCACATCATCCGCAGTTGTTATTCACGCATGAGGCCTTTTTGACACGAGTGTCCACGAGATACATCTTTAACAACGAGAATTGTCTATCTGATCAGTTGAAAATTTGAGGTGCGTAATTGGGAATTCGAGCCAACTTGAAAGAGTCATCTATGTATTCTGCCTAAAAAAAAAAGGTATGCATGTTTGAGACATCTATGTACTTTCTTAAAGACTAAACTTCTCCCCCTCTTCTTTTTTTAAAGTGGTTAAACTGTTTTCAAATTTAGAATTGTGTCATTCTTTTTGGAATAAACTACAGAAAATGAAGAGTGTTATACATCTGTATGTAACTAGTACTACAGAAAGATTTGCCATGTGTACTATAGTGAGGATTTCGGAGGACATATTTTCCTTTTCATAGGTGTATTTGAAGAAGAATATGATTGTCAATTCAAATGTTTCTCGAATTCTCATCTTAATAGTTTCAGACAATATCGAATCATATCTTAACCTCGACAAACAACTCACCATACGACGATCCACATTGATATGGAGATAGGCTGGGCAAGAAAATGGTGGTTTAATTAGAGCAAGCCCATCAGGTTTTTGTTAGACGTGGACAGCACTGGCTCGTTATCCTTCCACTGCACGGAGCGGGAACTATTCGTTGCTCTGTGAAACCAGCCTCACGCAGTCTGCCCCACTCTAGGAGCCAAGAGACCCATGCTTTCGCTTAGGCCCCGTGACTCGACTCCGTGCTTGGACAGGGCAAGCCAGATAATAGCCACCGCAAGCCCAGCCTTCAGGAACAGCTCAATATCCCACCATATTGGTACCCCCACTTGGGTTACAAGCCCACGTTACTGAACTCGGTGTCCATTTGCTTCTCATTTCCATTGATAAACTCTTGAAAGTCACTTTGAAAAAACGATGTGGGAGGAAAATACATATTTGGTGAAATGAGTAGCTTTACCTTAGTTATATATACTCCAAGACTTGCTAAATTTTTTGAGAACTTTCTATAATGAACTTGAGCATCAGAAATATTTTGTTAAGATATTTTCAGCGGTTATTTTTTAGAGCTGTCTCAATATGTCTTATATGATGTTGCAACGCGTAAAACCATTACTACATAACTAAATTCTAGTAGCATTTATAAGTAGACATAGATACTTTATTTCTAGCCGAAGGTCAACTGAAACAGCCTCTCCACCAACGTGGTGGCGGCTAAGGTCCGAGTATATCTCCATTTTCAAACCATACTTTTAAGATAAACTGGGTATGTTATTGTTGTATAAATACTTTATTTACTAGCATCAATTAATTGCTATTGGCTAGACAATTCATTCGTTGGTGACCACTGTGGTCAAGTACTCTAGTATGTCATCTATTTGTATCAACACTTTATGCAAATAAGGAAAACCAAAAACCATCATAAAATAGCTGGTGCCATATGTCGTTTGTGCTTGATAATAATCGAAATCATATTTACATAATGATAATACTAAGTACTGTTGACAGTAGTCAAGATTTTCACCAAGTTGGTTCAATATAAGAAAAAGCAAATGCATGAAGAAGTCAACTAAAAAAAAGTATGCATGTGCTGTCAGAGAGTTTCGAACCAGCACATGCATAAAAAAAAGTATGAATACATAGATGGCCCATTCAAGTTGGCTCATATTTCCCACTTAGACATCTCAATTTTCCGACTGATCAGATAGACACTTTTCGTTGTCAAAGATGTGTCTCCTGGACACCTAACACTGACTTTGCAATTCGTGTGTATTTTACTCAAATTGTAGCGCTTGGAGACCTTAGTAACAGTTTTTTGCTTTTATTTAAAAAAAATCAAGTGGCCCCTACTCCATAATCTTTTGATTTTCACCATCCTCGGCTTTACCACATCTCCACTAGAAAACCGTCGCTTCCTCCACAGCCTCCTTTAGGGTTGTGCATTTTTCGGTTTAAACCGATAAACCGAACTGATAAAAAGTTATTGGTTTATTGGTATTGGGTTATTGGGTTATCAGTTATTTAATGGTTTGCAAAAAAAAATTTAGTGGGTTATCGGTTCGATTGTCGGTTTTACACATTTTTATCGGTTAAACCGATAACCCAATAAGATTTTTAGATTTGTTATCTTGCGCATATCTTATGCTTATTTTACTCTTAGTTGGAGCTTCAAACCTCAAACCGTAGTGTTCTTTTGCTTGTGTAGCTTTCAACTCATCTCTTCCATTTTAAATATCGATTTACTATTTCACTCCTCGCTTCCTCCATTAGTTTCTATAGCAACAAAGCCGATTTACTATTTCACTTTAAGAGACATATGAATTAGCTGTGAAAATAAAGCCGATTTTGTATTGGGTGCAACCATTTAAGAGGAGATTACTTTTACAGCTTAGGCCTAAATTTCTTAATGGTTAAATCAAAAACCGAACCGATAAGAACCTAAAACTGATAAATCAAAAACCAATAATCGATACCTTATTGGTTTGGTTATTGGCTTAACACTTTTAAAAACCGAAAATCGATAGTCCAAACTGATAAGGTCCAAAACCGAACCGAACCGACCGGTAAACACCGCTATCCGCCTTCACATTTCCACCATTACCATTGTTTAAGAAACACTCTATAATCAGAACTCACACTCTTCCCAAATCCACCACTAATTCTTAAAAACATGTCATTTTTTCTATACCAATCCATCGTCGCAGCCAAATCTTCGCCACCACGCTACCAGCAGGCTCATCTAAAAGCATTGTTATCCCCATTATCTTCCATCATTATACCATCTTTCTCAGCCATGTAATAACCACCATATCCGCCATTTTTTTCCGTCATCAACCACACACCCACCACTTATTTTCATAATAGTACCAATTGCTTTATTTCACAATTTGAGTATCTGAATATTTCATAAAAGATGCATTAATTAAATGAGCTTCACATGAATTCCTATTTTAAGAGAGTGAAATCTCTACTTTGACAAACTAATGGACATCGGAAGAATTGAAAGTGGGTAAGCTAAATCTTATTTACTTAACACTTAGAAATAGCCAATGACAAATTAATTGGGGGTAAAGGTGGCATGTGGATGAGAAGAAGAGGTAGGAGTGGGGCAGAGGTGGATCTAGGATTTAGAGAGGATGGGTTCACCATTATTAGGGGTGAGGTTTATTCGTCCCAAAATTGGTTGGCGAACAACTTTCGTCAAAAAATTATAGTGTATATAGATCAAATATCATTTAATATGATAATGTATTAAAGAAAAAAAAATATATTAAAGGGCATTTAAATAGGAACAATTCCCACTCTTAAGTGTAAGTAAACCATCATTTCACCAAGTGAACAGAGGCGGACCCAAGATTTTAACTCAACAGGGCACAAGATAAAAGCGGACCTAAGATTTTAACTCAACAGGGCACAAGATAAAATTGAAGAAAAGAGTATAAAAAAATTGTAGGAGTTGGGATTCGAACCCAAGGCACCATCTGTGTTACCAGTACATCCAATTAGCTTTGGTTCTTTTGGGTGCACATTTAAATATATATACACGTTTTCTGTCATATATACACATATATACACAGAATTTTTTTTTGCCGCCAGCGGATGCCAGTGCACCCACCCCCACTATGTAGGTCCACCCCTGCAAGTGAACCATTTAAGCTGTTAGATCATAGGTTCCCGAACATCATATTAAATATATTTTGAAAAATATATATATAATATACTCCCTCCGTCCCACTTTGTTTGTCGTAGTTCGGATTTCGAGAGTCAAACGAGTTTATCTTTGACCGTAATTTTTATATATATCTTTTACATATTTTGAGTTGTAATTTATTGTGACTTATAGTACTTTTCATGTAGTTTTCAAATATGTAAATTTTATTTAAAAAAAGTTAAAGATATTATATCATAATCTACGGTCAAATTTAAGAAGTTTGACCCTCGAAATCCAAACTACGACAAACAAAATGGGACAGAGGGAGTAGCTATTTTCGCGGGAAGAGCATGAGTTCACGTGAACCGCAGATCCTATAGTGGATCCGCCACTGGGTTTGGGGGGGAGGGGGGGTAGGAAGGTGACGACTGATGATGGAAGATGAAGTTTTAAGCGTGGGGATATGGAATTGTGTTATTTTATTTTAGTTTTTAATTTTGTTTTCTTGTTTTTTTTTTTTAATTATGTGTGGACTTATTTAAAAAATATCGTACACATATCAACACATGATTCGTAAATTTTCCACATCATCCGCAGTTGTTATTCACGCATGAGGCCTTTTTGACACGAGTGTCCACGAGATACATCTTTAACAACGAGAATTGTCTATCTGATCAGTTGAAAATTTGAGGTGCGTAATTGGGAATTCGAGCCAACTTGAAAGAGTCATCTATGTATTCTGCCTAAAAAAAAAAGGTATGCATGTTTGAGACATCTATGTACTTTCTTAAAGACTAAACTTCTCCCCCTCTTCTTTTTTTAAAGTGGTTAAACTGTTTTCAAATTTAGAATTGTGTCATTCTTTTTGCAATAAACTACAGAAAATGAAGAGTGTTATACATCTGTATGTAACTAGTACTACAGAAAGATTTGCCATGTGTACTATAGTGAGGATTTCGGAGGACATATTTTCCTTTTCATAGGTGTATTTGAAGAAGAATATGATTGTCAATTCAAATGTTTCTCGAATTCTCATCTTAATAGTTTCAGACAGTATCGAATCATATCTTAACCTCGACAAACAACTCACCATACGACGATCCACATTGATATGGAGATAGGCTGGGCAAAAAAATGGTGGTTTAATTAGAGCAGCCCATCAGGTGTTTGTTGGACTTGGACAGCACTGGTTCGTTATCCTTCCACTGCACAGAGCGGGAACTATTCGTTGCTCTGTGAAACCAGCCTCACGCAGTCCACCCCACTCTAGGAGCCAAGAGACCCATGCTTTCGCTCAGGCCCCGTGACTCAACTCCATGCTTGGACAGGGCAAGCCAGATATTAGCCACCGCAAGCCCAGCCTTCTGGAACAGCTCAATATCCCACCATATTGTTACCCCCACTTGGGTTACAAGCCCGCGTTACTGAGCTCAGTGACCAGTTGCTTCTCATTTCCATTGATAAACTCTTGAAAGTCACTCTCCAAAAACGATGTGGGAGGAAAATACCTGCTTTACCTAAGTTTGTCACGTAAGCTCTAGTACTAGTTAACCAAACATGTCATTTGTCTTCAACTAATCTGCTCCTTACTAATGTGGCTTATTTGTTCTCAGATATGATGTTTTTTCTTTTCAGTGTTGTTTGTCAAGGAGTCATATAACCAACTCAACTACTTTTAGATTAATGTGTATTTGATTCATTACTGTTCTTGAATGTACTTTCAAAAGGTTTGTAGCTGAAATTTCTCTCAACACTTCGCTAACTACATCGTTAGTTTTTCCTTTTTTCCAATAGATATTTAGTATTAGTAAAAGCTCATGTAGTGTGTAACTAAAAAAGAGCATGCATGTGCTGTCAAAGAGTTTCGAACCAGCACATGAATAAAAAAAGAAAGAATACATAGATGACCCCTTCAAGTTGGCTCAAATTTCTATTTAGACAGCTCAATTTTCCGACTGATCAGATAGACACTTCTCGTTGTCAAAGATGTGTCTCCTCGACTCCTAACACTGACTTGGCAATTCGTATGTGTTTTACTCAAATTGTAGCGCGTGGAGACCTTAGTAACAATTTTTTACTTTTATTTAAATCGAGTTTAATTAAAAAAATCAAGTGGGCCCTACTCCACAATCTTTTGATTTTGGGACACTTACAAAAATACCCACAAAACCTAAAATAATTACAGTCACTACCCACTACTTTCAAATATTACCGGACCTACCCACTAAATTATTTACCCACTCTACCCACCCAGACTTGTATACCATAGTTTATGCAGTATACCATAAAGGTATATACCTATAAGGCATAACAAAGGTATACAGTAATAAATGTCCCTCCAGACTTGTATACCATAATTTATGCGGTATACTTTAAAGGTATACACCTATAAGGCATAACAAAGGTATACAATAATAAATGGGTATGTTGGGTAAGTACTTTTAGTTTTATGGGTAGTATAATTTGTAATGGGTATGGCTTGTAAATATTTTAAATTTTATGGGTATAGAGTGTAAAAATGCCTTTGATTTTCACCATTCTCACCATTCCTTTATGGCTTTACCACATATACACCAGAAAATCACTGCTTCCTCCACAGCCTCCTTTAGGGCTGTGCATTTTTCGATTTAAACTGATAAACCGAACGGATAAAAAGTTATTGGTTTATTGGTATTGGGTTATTGGGTTATCAGTTATTATAACGGTTTGTAAAAAAAAAATTATTGGGTTATCGGTTTGATTGTCGGTTTTACATAATTTTTTATCGGTTAAACCGCTAACCCAATAAGATTTTTAGATTTGTTATCTTGTGCTTATCTTATACTTATTTTACCCTTAGTTGGAGCTTGAAAACCTCAAACCGTAGTGTTCTTTTACTTGTGTAGATTTCAATTCACCTCTTCCATTTCAGATATCGATTTACTATTTCACTCCTTGGCTCCTTCATTATATATTATTTCATTTTAAGAGATATATGAATTTGCTGTGAAAATAAAGCCCACTTTGTATTGGGTGTAACCATTTAAGACGAGATTACTTTACGATTGTTAGGCCTAAATTTCTTAATGGTTAAACCAAAAACGGAACCCATAAGAACCTAAAACTAATAAACCAAAAACCGATAAGCAATACCTTATTGGTTCGATTATTGGTTTAACACTTTTAAAAATCGAAAACAGATAGTCCAAACTGATAAGGTCCATAACCGAACCGACTGATAAACACCCCTAGTCTCCTTCACATTTCAACCATTACCATTTTTTAAGAAACACTCTATAATCAGAACTCACACTTTTCCCAAATCCACCACCGGTTCTTAAAAATATGTCATTTTTTCTATACCAATCCATCGTTGCTGCCAAATCTCTGCCATAACGCTTCCAGCTGGCTCATCTAAAATCGCCGTTAACCCCATTATCTTCCATCATTACACCATCTTTCTCAGGCATGTAATAACCACCATATCTGCCAATTTTTTCCGTCATCAACCACACACCCACCACTTATTTTCATAACAGTACCAATTGTTTTATTTCACAATTTGAGTCTCTGTATATTTCATAAAAGATGCATTAATTAAAATGAGCTTCACATGAATTCCTATTTTAAGAGAGTGAAATCTCTACTCGACAAATTAATGGAGTGGGTAAGCTAAACCTTATTTATTACTACTTAACAATTAGAAATAGCCAATGACAAATTAATTGTGGATAAAGGTGGCATGTGGATGAGAAGAAGAGGTAGGGGTGGGGGCAGAGGTGGATCTAGGATTTAGAGAGGATGGGTTCATCATTGTGTTGGGCTAAAACAGCCCAAGGTGCTCTTAACATGGTGTGATACTGTCCGCTTTGGGCTGAGCCCGCACGGTTTTTCCAAAAGGCCTCACACCATTAAGAGATTCCTACACCTTATAAATAGGTTATTTTCCTTGCCAACTTCCGATGTGGGACTTGGTTCGCACACCCAAACAATCTCCCCCTCGAACTAAGTTCCACATGGAACATTACTGCTTATTTGGAGATTCACTGTACTGTGTGTCACCCACATCAACAACCGAGTACTTCTGTGTGTGTCTTTGAAGCTACGACAAAGGTTGTAAACCAGCCGATAGACGGGCCAAGACATTAACCGGGCCCTCAAAGTTGCGAGTAAAGGCAAGCAGTAATCCGACCCACAACGGGTAAAGGTCAAGTCGGCCCTACACAATCACTCTGCTGCATACTCGTCTCGCTGAACCATTGGCTCTGATACCAGTTGTTGGGCTAAAACAGCCCAAGGTGCTCTTAACATTGTGTGATACCGTCCGCTTTGGGCTAAGCCCGCACGGTTTTCCCAAAAGGCCTCACACCATTAAGAGATTCCTACACCTTATAAATAGGTTATTTTCCTTGCCAACTTCCGATGTGGGACTTGGTTCGCACACCCAAACACATTGTTAGGGGTGAAGTTTATTTGTCCCAAAATTGGTCGGTGAACAACTTTCGGGAAAAAAGTATAGTGTATATAAATCAAATATCATTTATATGATGGTGTATTAAAGAAAAAAATATATTAAAGGACATTTAAATAGGAACAATTCCTATTCTTGAGTATAAGTAAACCATTATTTCACCAAGTGAACCATTTAAGCTTTTAGACATATTTTGAAATATATATATATATAATATAGCTAGTTTTGCGGTAAGAGCATGGGTTCACGAAAACCGCAGATCCTATAGTGGATCCGCCCCTGGGTGGGGCGGGGGGAGGGGGTAAGGAAGGTGACGACAGATGATGGAAGATGAAGTTTTAAGGGCGGGGATATGGAATTGTGTTTATTTTATTTTAGTTTTTGATTTTGTTTTCTTGTTTTATCTTTTTTAAAATTATGTGTAGACTTATTTAAAAAATATCGTACACATGTCAACACATGATTCGTAAATTTTCCACGTCATCCGCAGTTGTTATTCACGCGTGAGGCCTTTTTGACACAAGTGTCCACGAGATACATCTTTAACAACAGAATTTGTCTATCTGATCAGTTGAAAAATTGAGATGTCTAATTGGGAATTTGAGCCAACTTAAAGGGGCAATCTATGTATTCTGCCTAAAAAAAAAGATATGCATGTTTGAGACATCTATATATTTTCTTAAAGACCAAACTTCTCCCCCTCTTCTTCTTCTTCTTTTAAAGTGGTTGAACTGTTTTCAAATTAAGGATTGTGTCATTCTTTTTGTAATAAACTAACAGAATAAGTATTCTTTAACCAGAGATGATAAATTCTCTCAATAAGAGTAATTATGATCATTGGACATGGGTATGTAACATGTAATTCCGCTTCTAACGGGAAACTACATAGTTTATTTACTTATGTTTCTTATCTGAATTATATTTTCGGGTTCCCATCTTAACAGTTTCAGACAATATCGAATCATATCTTAACCTCGACAAACAACTCACCATACGCCACATTGATATGGAGATAGGCTGAGCAAAAAAATGGTGGTTTAATTAGAGCAGCCCATCAGGTTTTTGTTGGACTTGGACAGCACCGGCTCGTTATCCTTCCACTGCACAGAGCGGGAACTATTCGTTGCTCTGTGAAACCAGCCTCACGCAGTCCGCCCCACTCTAGGAGCCAAGAGACCCATGCTTTCGCTCAGGCCCCATGACTCGACTCCGTGCTTGGACAGGGCAAGCCAGACATTAGCCACCGCAAGCCCAGCCTTCTGGAACAGCTCAATATCCCACCATACTGTTACCCCCACTTGGGTTACAAGCCCGCGTTACTGAGCTCGGTGACCAGTTGCTTCTCATTTCCATTGATAAACTCTTGAAAGTCACTCTCCAAAAACGATGTGGGAGGAAAATACCTGCTTTACCTACGTTTGTCACGTAAGCTCTAGTACTAAACCAATTTATGATCTTACAAACATGTCATTTGTCTTCAACCAATCTGCTCCTTACTAATGTGGCTTATTTGTTCTCAGATATGATGTTTTTCTTTTCAGTATTGTTTGTCAAGGAGTCATATAACCAACTCAACTACTTTTAGATTAATGTGTAGTTGATTCATTATTGTTCTTGAATGTACTTTCAAAAGGTTTGTAGCTGAAATTTCTCTCAACACTTTGCTAACTACATCGTTAGTTTTTCCTTTTTTCCAATAGATATTTAGTATTAGTAAAAGTTCATGTAGTGTGTAACTAAAAAAGAGCATGCATGTGCTGTCAAAGAGTTTCGAACCAGCACATGAATAAAAAAAGAAAGAATACATAGATGACCCCTTCAAGTTGGCTCAAATTTCTATTTAGACAGCTCAATTTTCCGACTGATCAGATAGACACTTCTCGTTGTCAAAGATGTGTCTCCTCGACTCCTAACACTGACTTGGCAATTCGTATGTGTTTTACTCAAATTGTAGCGCGTGGAGACCTTAGTAACAATTTTTTACTTTTATTTAAATCGAGTTTAATTAAAAAAATCAAGTGGGCCCTACTCCACAATCTTTTGATTTTGGGACACTTACAAAAATACCCACAAAACCTAAAATAATTACAGTCACTACCCACTACTTTCAAATATTACCGGACCTACCCACTAAATTATTTACCCACTCTACCCACCCAGACTTGTATACCATAGTTTATGCAGTATACCATAAAAGTATATACCTATAAGGCATAACAAAGGTATACAGTAATAAATGTCCCTCCAGACTTGTATACCATAATTTATGCGGTATACTTTAAAGGTATACACCTATAAGGCATAACAAAGGTATACAATAATAAATGGGTATGTTGGGTAAGTACTTTTAGTTTTATGGGTAGTATAATTTGTAATGGGTATGGCTTGTAAATATTTTAAATTTTATGGGTATAGAGTGTAAAAATGCCTTTGATTTTCACCATTCTCACCATTCCTTTATGGCTTTACCACATATACACCAGAAAATCACTGCTTCCTCCACAGCCTCCTTTAGGGCTGTGCATTTTTCGGTTTAAACTGATAAACCAAACGGATAAAAAGTTATTGGTTTATTGGTATTGGGTTATTGGGTTATCAGTTATTATAACGGTTTGTAAAAAAAAAATTATTGGGTTATCAGTTTGATTGTCGGTTTTACATAATTTTTTATTGGTTAAACCGCTAACCCAATAAGATTTTTAGATTTGTTATCTTGTGCTTATCTTATACTTATTTTACTCTTAGTTGGAGCTTGAAAACCTCAAACCGTAGTGTTCTTTTACTTGTGTAGCTTTCAATTCACCTCTTCCATTTCAGATATCGATTTACTATTTCACTCCTTGGCTCCTTCATTATATACTATTTCATTTTAAGAGATATATGAATTTGCTGTGAAAATAAAGCCCACTTTGTATTGGGTGTAACCATTTAAGACGAGATTACTTTACGATTGTTAGGCCTAAATTTCTTAATGGTTAAACCAAAAACGGAACCCATAAGAACCTAAAACTAATAAACCAAAAACCGATAAGCAATACCTTATTGGTTCGATTATTGGTTTAACACTTTTAAAAATCGAAAACAGATAGTCCAAACTGATAAGGTCCATAACCGAACCGAACCGACTGATAAACACCCCTAGTCTCCTTCACATTTCAACCATTACCATTTTTTAAGAAACACTCTATAATCAGAACTCACACTTTTCCCAAATCCACCACCGATTCTTAAAAATATGTCATTTTTTCTATACCAATCCATCGTTGCTGCCAAATCTCTGCCATAACGCTTCCAGCTGGCTCATCTAAAATCGCCGTTAACCCCATTATCTTCCATCATTACACCATCTTTCTCAGGCATGTAATAACCACCATATCTGCCAATTTTTTCCGTCATCAACCACACACCCACCACTTATTTTCATAACAGTACCAATTGTTTTATTTCACAATTTGAGTCTCTGTATATTTCATAAAAGATGCATTAATTAAAATGAGCTTCACATGAATTCCTATTTTAAGAGAGTGAAATCTCTACTCGACAAATTAATGGAGTGGGTAAGCTAAACCTTATTTATTACTACTTAACAATTAGAAATAGCCAATGACAAATTAATTGTGGGTAAAGGTGGCATGTGGATGAGAAGAAGAGGTAGGGGTGGGGGCAGAGGCGGATCTAGGATTTAGAGAGGATGGGTTCATCATTGTTAGGGGTGAAGTTTATTTGTCCCAAAATTGGTCGGTGAACAACTTTCGGGAAAAAAGTATAGTGTATATAAATCAAATATCATTTATATGATGGTGTATTAAAGAAAAAAATATATTAAAGGACATTTAAATAGGAACAATTCCTATTCTTGAGTGTAAGTAAACCATTATTTCACCAAGTGAACCATTTAAGCTTTTAGATCATGGGTTCCCGAACATCATATATATTAGACATATTTTGAAATATATATATATATATATATATATATATATATAATATAGCTAGTTTTGCGGTAAGAGCATGGGTTCACGAAAACCGCAGATCAGATAGTGGATCCGCCCCTGGGTGGGGCGGGAGGAGGGGGGGAGGGGGTAAGGAAGGTGACGACTGATGATGGAAGATGAAGTTTTAAGGGCGGGGATATGGAATTGTGTTTATTTTATTTTAGTTTTTGATTTTGTTTTCTTGTTTTATCTTTTTTAAAATTATGTGTAGACTTATTTAAAAAATATCGTACACATGTCAACACATGATTCGTAAATTTTCCACGTCATCCGCAGTTGTTATTCACGCGTGAGGCCTTTTTGACACAAGTGTCCACGAGATACATCTTTAACAACAGAATTTGTCTATCTGATCAGTTGAAAAATTGAGATGTCTAATTGGGAATTTGAGCCAACTTAAAGGGGCAATCTATGTATTCTGCCTAAAAAAAAAGATATGCATGTTTGAGACATCTATATATTTTCTTAAAGACCAAACTTCTCCCCCTCTTCTTCTTCTTCTTTTAAAGTGGTTGAACTGTTTTCAAATTAAGGATTGTGTCATTCTTTTTGTAATAAACTAACAGAATAAGTATTCTTTAACCAGAGATGATAAATTCTCTCAATAAGAGTAATTATGATCATTGGACATGGGTATGTAACATGTAATTCCGCTTCTAACGGGAAACTACATAGTTTATTTACTTATGTTTCTTATCTGAATTATATTTTCGGGTTCCCATCTTAACAGTTTCAGACAATATCGAATCATATCTTAACCTCGACAAACAACTCACCATACGCCACATTGATATGGAGATAGGCTGAGCAAAAAAATGGTGGTTTAATTAGAGCAGCCCATCAGGTTTTTGTTGGACTTGGACAGCACCGGCTCGTTATCCTTCCACTGCACAGAGCGGGAACTATTCGTTGCTCTGTGAAACCAGCCTCACGCAGTCCGCCCCACTCTAGGAGCCAAGAGACCCATGCTTTCGCTTAGGCCCCGTGACTCAACTCCATGCTTGGACAGGGCAAGCCAGATATTAGCCACCACAAGCCCAGCCTTCTGGAACAGCTTAATATCCCACCATATTGTTACCCCCACTTGGGTTACAAGCCCACGTTACTAAGCTCGGTGATCAAGTGCTTCTCATTTCCATTGATAAACTCTTGAAAGTCACTCTGCAAAAAACGATGTGGGAGGAAAATACCTGCTTTACCTAAGTTTGTCACGTAAGCTCTAGTACTAAACCAATTTATGATCTTACAAACATGTCATTTGTCTCCCTCCCTAATTGTCAGCAGTGGCGAACGCAGAATATTTTGCAAGCAGTGTCACTTTTAAAGAAGTTTTTTGTTGTTTATAAGTGGTTTCGTACTTCTTAAAGTTAGCTAAAGATTGAAGGTTCAATCCCTACTTTAAATGATAAACATTCAAAAAATAAATTTAAAAAAAAAAGCTAAATTGTGCTACAAGTGGAATCCAAATTCTCACATTTCTCGACTTTCTCAAAGGGCTAAATCACTAGACCGCTAATTCATGATGTTTCAAGCAGTGTCACTTTCTTTATTTGTACTAAATATTATGATTTTTCATATATTTACATACATATACATAGTAAAAGATTTCGGCGAAGCAGTGTCCCGTGACACCCTTTGGCATAGGGTACTTACGCCCCTGATTGTCAGCTTTCCACAACTAGTTCCTTAGATTAAAATCAATCATCAATATTAATACAAACGAATATAATTTACATAAACAACATAGAAATGTTAAAATCCTCTTCAGATTCGTCACCATCACTAGTGACAACACTAGCTTCAGATTTGTTGCCATTACTAGTTTCTTGTACCTGAGAGCAAAAATTGCAAAAGAGCAGAGATGAGTTGTCTAGAAAGATTGAGTAGTTGAAAAATAAAGAGTGTTGTTTTGATTAATTCTAATTGGAAATATTTGAACAATTAAAATAAAGTTGCTTCAGCCGACAAGGGGTTTGACAAATATTGTTAATTACACAGTGGCACAATACAAACCTTAGAGTTGTAAAGTTGTTGTATCACTTTATTGAGATCATCTCCATCTTCATCTTGTACCGTCAACCAGTTCAGATGTGGTGTACTAAGAGATCTAGGACAAATGTCTTCATTTTAGGGCAACCCGGGAATCTACACTTTATAACGAGATTTTAATTCTATTGGATGCTTGTTCATAAAGAAATGGCTCAACATTGGTAGCTTGATATGGTCCAGCACTACCAACTTAGGAAATACTGATTGATCATTTGTGAATTCGTCTCCTTGTTTCTCCTCTTTTGTAATCACTTCTTCCATTGATGGACAGTCTCATATCTCTAAAATTTGGAGATTCGGAACACCTCTAGCCACTGATGGAGACATCAAGTGACTCAATTTTCTACAGCTCCATATTTTCAATTCTTTAAGTTTGCTGAAGTAGCCAGTTGGAAGTTGGTGAGAGCATAGAGTAGTTCTGCGGTCATCACCATCAAGTACTAGCTCTTACTAGCTCTTCTCCTGCATTTTTGTAAGGGATGAAAACTCAATATACATCTTCAATTAAAAATAGAAAAATGCTTTTAGAGAAGTACATGCTTTTTGTAACTGCCACTAAAAATTATTTCCAGTGAGTCCAAAACCGAAGCCTGACCAGCTGTACTTTAATGCTTTTAGAGAAGCCCCCCCCCCCCCCCCCCCACCTCGGCAGAATCGCTGGTTTAATTTTGCGGCAGTAGCTCAGCGCCGAAAACATTCAATTGATGCAAGTAGAAAAAAAATATGACATGATAACGTGGGCCCCAGATGGGCTTTCAACATCTGGCATGCCTACCTGGCGTGGTTGACTCCCTATATCATCATTTTGGACATACACTTGGCTTTGCTTCTTGGCTCCAGCTACAAAATTCCCTCTCTTAAGGCGATGTGGGACTATTTAAAATTAAAAAGCCGTCGCCAGATACAAATCAACGGTTGCTATATGTTGTACAAATTAGTGGTTTTACGAAACCGCCGGATATACTTAGAAACTGTTGTTAGTTGTCCCTTTTTAGTGGCAGTTCAAAAAATCGCTAGGAAATATTATCTTTAGCTGCGGTTGATCAAATCGCCGCTTTAAAACTACTGCAATTCTTTTTGTAGTGCATATCTCATCCTACATCAAGGTAACATGAAGTGGACAACTATATAAATGCAAAAGTGGTATTAGAATTATATGTGATCGTTTTTATTTCAAAAAATCACTCCAAGTACACACTGAAAAAACAAATTCATGATGGATTTTATGCAAAAGCGTACCTTTTCACCAAAAAGAGGAATTGAGTCGGTGATAGAACTGTCTTCTAGCATACTGTTGTTAGTTGTAGGCTAGAAATTTTGAAACTGGGGTAGGCTGCCGAAATACATGAAGCGTAACTGGGGGAACTCAATTCCCTCAACATCGTCATTGCAGAAGTGCGTGAGGCATCTAAGCGACTCAAGGCTCATGTCATATAAATCGGGCAACTTGATTACTTCTGGTCCAATTTGTGTCCTCTGAGAGATCTCATCTTTTTTGCAAGCTATCGTGTCTTCAAGTCATGGGTGGTTGAAGGACAAGGCAAGTAAAGCTCCCACTTTAGGCCCTTAGGAGTCAAAGGGCCCCAAATTTTACTATTAGTTATATTTATTTATATTGGTAAGAGTTGTTTTAAATGAATACAATATTAGCCATTTATTTTAATACACTTCATTCGTTACTGTTATCAAGAATCTTATTGACATGAATGAGTTAAATTTAGAGTTTTGAACTATTTGAAAATGTTCTACTATAGAAAACTTGATTTTGTTTGTAAGAAAAGAAGGAACAAAAAAAACTTAAAAGCTTTTGAATAAATATCTACCACATTATTAATATCTTGACCATAAAATTGGTTGTCTGAATTAAGCATGTCTATTTATTAATTAAAACGATATTTGAAGGAACTAATCCCAAAAAAAAAATTATTTTAAATCTTTGCATCTCAAAAGAAATTGGATAAGTGAATTTTAAAGTAAACATACATGCGTGTTATTAAGTTTTCGCTTTAGCCTCTGATCTTATTGAGCCACCCTTGCTTCAAGTTTTGACGAACTCCCAACCAAGGACATAGAAAAAGATTCTGTAGACTAGAACAGCCACGAATGTCCAGACTTTTGAGTTTGGAGAATGGAAAATCATTCTGAACGTGGATCTTCAACAAATGTGTCAATGAGGAGAGACATTCTATAACAAGCCTTCCAAGGTTAGAAAACAACAGCGATGGATGTGGATAACGGCACATCTCTTTGACATTCTGAAGATAATCGAGTTGCAACTGTTCCAATGCAGGGAAAACAACACTTCTTGAGGTTGCAACAGAATCAATGTTTGTATCTACAAGATACTCAACAGAATCACAATCAGCAAGGCTAAGAACTTTCACGTTCTGAAATCCATCCAGAAGCAACTCGGTCAGCACGTATTTGTAGAAATCTTTTGTCTTCTACACAAACTGATGCAACAAAATTCAATACAAGACTGGCAGAATGTCAGCTTGAAACTTGCCGCTCAATTTTATTTTTCTAGCAAAATCAAGAGAAATTAATGAATGGAGTACACAAAATAACTCTGACATTGCCATTCTTCTTCTCTATGTGATTGATATTCTTCAAACTATTTCTTCTCCTACCTTTACTTAACTCTGTGATCACAAGCTTCAAACTCGAATTCTCCGTGAACGATTTAGGTTTGATCAATTTCTTTCTTGGTAAGTTCTCAAAATGCTGGTTACTTTCTCTGTCAGTCCACATATACTAAAGATTTCGTTGGTTGTGCACGCCTTTTTTCTTCTAAAATCCATACAAAATTCTAATGGCTTATCTCCGTCCTTAGATGCTACTCTCTATAGGAGTCCCCCGTGTTGTTTTCATCATTACATTTACTCGTCCTGATACTGCATTTGCCGTTAATTTATGCATGTTATATAGATGCAGCTTGGGCGGGCTGCACCGTCTTTCGAGTTTAGATATCCTCTTACTATATAATAGCGACAAATTAAGAGTAGGGGGAAACACTTGAACAGAGTTTGATTGTCATTGCATCTTAGAGGAACCTAAGTGTTACTCTCTCTTATTGTACTTCAGGGACCTATGTTTATAATATCCTTTTCATATAACTGAGACATTTTTGAAGAATTGAATGTTTCTCTCATACAGTATTTAAAGACCAAATCTATTTTGTAATATACTTTTCGTAGAACACAGCGCTAATTTGGATTTCATTTCTCGTCGCTAATCAGTCGATTATTTCCTATTTCTTATTATCAATTTTTAGAAAATTATTACTCATGTAATGCACTAATCTAGTCTAATATGTCAATATGCAAACATATATCGATCACAAGTTAACGTAGCCAGCCAGCAACAACATGATAAAATTTTATAGTCGGGTAGATCCGATAAAAATTAGAATAGATGGAATAATTCTCTAGGAAAAAGAACAATATTTATTAATGATCCTACATAGACCACTATCTGTGTTTGATGAAAGATACATGAAAATGGAGGTTAATTAATTGTCGCCACAAATGTAAACACAGTAACAATTGTATACGCCAGTGGTGCCACCAGTGCAAACGCCATTCCCATGGTATTTATCAAAACATTGTTGTTGGCAGGTAGCTATGACACATCCTGTTGGATCCAAATTTACAACACATCTCTTTTGGGCATTTACCTGAGTTACTGCCAAAGCAACTGCACACAAATTGAACCGCAAGACATTAATAATGAGTTTGTTTGGGTTAGCCGATTGAAAATGGCTGATATTCATTAAATATCGAACAACATTTTTAAGTGTTGAACTTTTTTTTTTTTATAAATAATAGAGTTATATGTTTGGATAAAAGTGCTGAACCTTAGAAAAAGTTAGCTATAACTATTTGCTCTTATCATAAACTAAACAAGAATCACCTAAAGATGTTAAAAAAGATGAAGAAGGGCTAACCTGAAAGAATGAGAAAGAAACAAACAACAGAGTTTAGAAACTTAGCCATATTCCTTATTATTGAAGTTGATCTCAAATGTCAATGGTGTATTTTGGTGCAAAGTGAAAAAGGCTTTTATAGTGTAAATTATCTAGACTAGTGTAGATGTATTTTGGAAAGTAAACTAGCTACATAATTTACTTTCCATGGAACAGAGAAGGCTTTTTTCCTATTAGAAGTTATGGGAAGTAGTTTAGAGAATAGATAGTGATGATCCATTAGAATAATTTTAGTGTTTATCTCTTGTTGGGTTTTGTTAAAAATAAGGAGCAACAAAAAATAAGATTGAAATTGTCCATATAATTCTTATTCAACTTGGGATTATTTATAGTCAATCTTAAACAAAAAATCTATTTACAATAGTTCAACAACTCTAACAAATATTAAAAATTTTAACTTAGTAACTAATTATTCTACATTTTTCCAACTAATTATTCAGATTTTTTGCAGCAATTGAGCAAACTTCAATACTCCTCCTTTGTTCAGTTGATGCAGTCTAAAACAGATGCTCCTCCTCAATTTCTGCTTCTGTTATTTGTGCTTGCAGATTTTTTTTATTGTCTTTAAACTTGCATACTTTTGTGACATGACCTGTTTGTTTGCAATTTCCATATATTGCATCAGGTTTCCACCAACAAAAATTTTCTAGGTGTGTTTTCTTTTTGTAAACTTTGCAAAGAGGATAATTAACTTTTTCTTTTTTATTTTGTGCATAAAGAGCACATTCAATAACAGTGTCCTGTCTAAAACTTCTCCTTTGCTCTTGTGCTTGAAAAGCACTTATCAATTCTGCAATAGAGATGGTAGGTAGACCTTTTGACTATTCCAGGTAAAGAGGAGGTAAAGAGGACTGTTGTATATATGATATTTTGATGATGATAAATCAAAAATACTTGTTAATACTTTAGCAATAGGTGCTTAAAGTTAATGTAAATAAAATGACAAGCTTGAGTTGTGGACCAGGGATTTGAGTTTTAGTTTTGGGATAAATTAAGTTGGTTGAGATAACTTGAAGTAATTGATCTTGTTTGTGTTGTATATCTCGTATAAAGAGTGATACGGCTGAGTTGTTTTAGAATTGGATTATCTGTAATTTCAGCTGTTGGCATAAAGGAATTAGAGTTGGAATAGGATTGTAGGAAATCTTATTTTGATAAGGAAGGGATTAATCTATGAGCTGTATATTTTTATCCCAAACTTTATTGGACTGTATGTTTTATTATCAGGTATTTTTCTTCTATAAATTAAGTTTCATACCGGTTGAAAAAAGGCGTCAAAACACTTCAACAAAAAAGAGAAATTGAGCGTACAAGAGAGAAAAGTTCTGAAGCAGTTGGAACGGGCGCTGGAACAGTCTGGACAAGTGTTTCATCAAGTCATTTAACATAGTTTGAGTCCAGTTCTCATTTCATGTATTAGGCACTAAATTGTAATCTCGTTCAGCTTATAAGAAGCACTTTTTGTTGTAATCTAGAGTTACAATCTCATCGCGTAAAGAGCTTAGAGTTAAGTTTTTTGTATTCCAAACTAGGGTAGTTTGGAAAGGTAGCAAGAGTCTAGGATTGTTGTGTAAGGGCTTAGAGGTAAGTCCTTGGAGTTACCTTTGTAATCCGGTTTTGGCTCGTGAGTTTTGTGGATCGTGGTTTTTTACACCTTTGAGCCAGGGTATTTTCCACGTTAAAATCGTGTGTGCCTTGTCTATTTTTTCTCTTTTATTGCTTTGTTAAAACTCAGTTGGAACACCTATAGCAACTGTTTCAAGTGAGCTGTTCTAACAGAGTCTAAAATTTAAAAAGAGCCAAAATCGTTATCGACCCAATTCACCCCTCTTGTGTCGAGTGTACTCTAAACTTACAAAGACGATTTATCATCAATCAGTACCATGGTAAAGTTCAGCTCCCAGGGATTCATGTGGAACAATCCAAGAAAATCGACTGGCTGCTTTAGAGGCCTTGAAGCTAAACTTGTTATATCAAACTTGTGTTCAACGTAACGTATTTGTAGAAATCTTTTATCTTCTATACAAACTGATGCAATAGAATTCTATACAAGACTGGCTGAATGTCAGCTTGAATCTTGCCTAAAATTTTAAATTGCTTTGTTAGTTCTCCATTCCAGGGCTCGAATGCGAGAATTCTATTAAAGGTGAAGGGATCCCAACCATCTGAAATTTTATGTGTATACATAATGCTACCAGGACAAGGAGAGTTCTTAACATGTCAATCACACCATGAAAAGGTTTTATACCTGGCGACATCCGATAAAACTGAAATAGATAAAATAATTCTTTAGAAAAAAGAATAACATTTATTGATGATCCTACATAGACCAATATCTAAGTTTGATGAAAGATACATTAATTGTCGCCACAAATGTAAACGCAGTAACAATTGTATACGCCAGTGGTTCCACCAGTGCAAACGCCATTCCCATGGTATTTATCAAAACATTGTTGTTGGCAGGTAGCTATGACACATCCTGTTGGATCCAAATTTACAACACATCTCTTTTGGGCATTTACCTGAGTTACTGCCAAAGCAACTGCACACAAATTGAATCACAAGACATTAATAATGAGTTTGTTTGGGTTAGCTGATTGAAAATGGTTGATAATCATTAAATATCGAACAACATTTTTAAGTGTTGAACTTTTTTTTTAATAAATAACAGAGTTATATGTTTGGATAAAAGTGCTGAACTTGAGAAAAAGTTACCTAGAACTATTTGCTCTTCTCATAAACTAAACAAGAATCACCTAAAGATGTTAAAAAAGAAGAAGGGCTAACCTGAAAGAATGAGAAAGAAACAAACAACAGAGTTTAGAAACTTAGCCATATTCCTTATTGAAGTTGATTTCAAATGTCAATGATGTATTTTGGTGCAAGGTAAAAGAGGCTTTTATAGCGTAAATTTTCTAGACTAGTGTAGATGTATTTTGGAAAGTAAACTAGCTAGATAATTTACTTTCCCTGGAACAGAGATGGCTTGTTTCCTATATATTAGAAGTCATGGTAAGCAGTTTAGATTGTAAGGATTTGTTTAGAAGAATTTGAGAGTTTATCTCTCATATTGTAACTCAGTGATCTTATCTTATAAAGATATGCTTTCCATATGCTAACATAGATGCCATGTTTCCATAAAGTTTTAGAAAGATGTTTAGAGAATTGATTGTGTTATAATAGGCTTTCCATAGAACTGAGATGACTTGTTTCCTTGTTGAAAAGTTCTTGCCAAAGGGAAGTTTTTAGAGTATTAGTTGTGATCACATTTCAAAAGAATTAAGCTAAATTTAATATAAAATGTATTAGAATTGTAGAGTAAGCTGAGATTGGATTTATATAATTTGAAATAATGAAATATTTGAGCTTGCAACCTAATGCTAAACTAAACTGAAATTCCATTATGCAGTCATTAGACGCTAAGAAACTGAGACACTGACTATATTAGTGAAAAAATGACATAGACGTAAAAATGTATTGGCCACCACTGGAATGAACAACCGAGCTCACCAACTTAGCCAATAGAGGCTAGATCCAACAGAGCGCCTCGTTACCGACTTTGGTGACACCTCTCACATGAAAGCATGCAGACTAAACCGAAATTAGGTACCTAAGGAATACCTACATAAGCAGGAGTGGAGACAGAATTTCCAACAAGGAGGTTCAAAATTTAAAAATTAAGGCTTAGACTTGTGTCAAGGGGTTCAACATATGGTATGTATATATAAAAAAATTAATTTTACTCGCAGTGTAACTGTTCGGCGAAGGTAGTTCAAATTGAACCGCCACGATATATAAGTCTTATATAAACAACCTTTTAACTGGCGGAGCAAGTAGACTAACTAATTAGGGCAATTTACAAAACTATGACACTATAGGTAGTAGTTTGCCTTATTGACCCCCACTTAAAGTTGTTTTACAAGAATAACCTTCGCTAACTTTAATATAAATTTTAAATGAAAATATCGCTATAAAATATTATATTGGCGCCTGCATCCCCCCTCCCTTTCTAGTACGTGGTGCCTCTTAGGCAGCACTTGACCTTTTATCTCTTTCTATATTCTTCCAGATAACTTGAAATATTGCCTCGTACTACGTTTCTGTAAGTGTTGCCTCTTAGGCAGTACTTGACAAAACTTGACTTTGACCCCCTTTTGCTTAGGCAATACTTGCCCTTTTATCTCTTCCCACATTCTCTCAGATAATTTGAAGTGTTGCCTCGGCAGCACTTGCTCCTTTAATCTCTTCGCATGCACCACTTGCCCTTTATATTTTCTGAAGAGGCAGCACTTGTCAATTTATGACTTGAAGTGCTGCCTCCGAAGCAATTTTGCTAAATCATTCTTAAGTGGAGACAAAAAATCATAACCAGTGATATGCGGGTACGCCCAGTAAATTTTTTTGAACTAATTACTTTGGAAAACATTATAAAATACAATAAAAATTGCACTAAAGTGCATAACCGAAACTAATAACTATCAAGCTTTTAGTGGAAACAAGATTGAAAACTGAGTCTTAAAATTGGTAAATGATAGTGTCCTGCCAAAGAAAGAGCTTAAATTTAATTAATTCATTTTTCTCTTTATAAAGAGGTTTTCTTTCGTCCAAAAATTGATTCCAGTTTTTTTACATTGTCTTTGTTGCAGAATACTAAATATCATTACAATTCTAAAAACTTTGAACGAAAAAGGCTTTAAATTGCCCTCAACTAGAGCTGTCAATTTGAGCCGGTCTGACCCAGCCCAAGCCTTACGGGCCTTGAAATTGGACAGGCTGGGTCGAGTTGTCCCGACATTTAGATGGGCCACCAAATGATGAGCTCGAGCCAGCCGTAAAAGGGTTGTGCCAGCTGGCCCTACCTTTCAAAACATTTTTTCTATAGTTCATTTTTTTCTAAAATCTTAACTAAAAATGCAAAAAACATAATATTTTAGAAATATTATATAGTAATCAAGTTTCAAGTGTACAATTAAAGTGTCCAACAACATATTTGTAAGATTCTTTGATGTACCATTGTGTGCTGGGTTGCATACTTTACTGTAGTTTCTGTTTATTAGATTCTTTGTTGTATCATCTCTAACTTCTCAGTTGTAGAGTTGTGTCTTATAGAGCAGTTGATAGCTTAAAGATTATTTGCCTACAAAAATTTAAATGTAGCAGGTTTGGCTTCTCTCCTACTTTAATATGTAGTAGTTTCTTGTTATTTCTTACAATATTTTAAATTTTAATTTGATCTTCAAGCTCGCGGACCGACCCAGCCCAACCTTGGTCAAGCCTCACAGGCCGGCTGGCCTACTTGGGTTGATCTTAAAAACCTCGGTCTTCATTGAGCTTGAAAATCTTACCCTAGCCCTATCAAATGTAGGGTTGGATCGGGCGGGTCCGCGGGCCAAAGCCCTTGACGGCTACCTCAACCTACTAGAAATGAGACACTTTTGTTCTCCGTTAACCTATTGGAGCAAAAATGGCCTCCACGTTATCTTTTAGCTCAAAATCACCCTCCCTTAGATGAAAAAATGACATGGCATTAGTGGGCCATTTTTTCATCCAAGTGGCGTTCATATATTGGTCCACCTAGTTATGAATACCTATTCCCATAATTACCCGACCCAATACATATTTTTATCCTGACTCGAATCCAAATCAAACCCCTTTTTCAATACCATCCTTTATTAAATTTTACTAATTATTCATTTACCAATATCAAAAGGCTCATTTGCCCAAGAAACCCATTTGTAAACAAAATCAATTATTCATATAAAAACTGTTGTTGAAAAATAAGGAATACCAAGAGGAAGGACAAAGGGAATCATCGGCCTGATCATGCAACTATATATTTTTTCTATATTTTATGGTGTTTTACTTTTTATTTATTTGTAAAGTGATTAAAGTTTATTTTCAAATGAACAACATGAAGATAAAATAGAGGTTTGAATAAATTTGAGATTCGTCTTTGCTATTCGTTTTTCTTTATTTTGAGTAAAACATACTACTAGATAGATCAGATTTTTTTTTTTCTTCTTCTTCTTCTTCTTTCCTATTTATTTTTTATCTTTTACCTTCAAATGTTTTGAATTTTATTACTTCTCCATCATCATATTTCATCTTACAATAATCTTCCTCTTTCACTAGGAGTAGCACATTGATGTTGTGATTAATTATGTTGTTGCTATTTAAACAAAGATTTGGGTAGTTGGCTGATCTATGAACATAGATATCAAGAAGAATATAATGGGATTTTATAAAACCGAATAGTTTATTTGAATTCGGGTTTGGTTAGGGTTATACCAAGTGTTAATTTTAATTTAGTGTTTTAGTTGGAATCCAAGTGGACCGATAAAAGAAAGCCAACTGGATAAAGTAGTATATAGTAGATACCTTTTTCAATAAACGAAGGATACTCGACTTGGCCAAATGCTCATTTGCATTATTTAAGTTTATAAACATTACTAAAACAAGTAAGCATACTTAAAAATTTATTTATAATAAGCTTTAAATTAGCCGACGATGTAAAAAAGTTTACACGATTGGTAGATATTAGTTAAACTCTAACTTAAATCACCGATAATGGGAACGGCTTACATATTAGTATCAATTTAGTTTGTAATATGTCGTTCACCATTTTGCAATGAAGTTTTATAGTCGGGGACATTTAATAAAATTGACACATATGAAATAAGAATAGCATTCTTTAATACTCCTTCATAGACCAGTATTTGTGTTTGATGAAAAGTACATTAGAAGGAGTTTAATTAAGTGGAGGTACAATTGAAATTGTAAAAACAGAAACAGTGGTCATGGATAGTTGGCTTGCAAAATCCATCTCCATGGTATAGCAGTGCACATTGCTGTTGACACTCAGAATTTTCAGAGTCGATACATGACAATGGACCCAAATCTTTGATGCATTCCTCGGCAGTTACTTGATCAGTAATTATCAACGCAGCTGCACACAAATTTAATCACAAGACATTAGATCAATGGAAGAACTTATTTAATAAAAGTATTTCTTCTTTTGTTTGATATTTAGGGTTTGATAGAATAAAGAGTTGGGAGAAAAGGGCGCAGAAAGCATCCCGCGTTCACGCAGGGACCTCAGAAGGGCCCACTCCAACAGCCTAATCTGATGCAAACATCAGCAGCTGTTTACAAGGCTTGAACCCACGAAGACAACGTTACCAGTTGCTCTAAGACTCCCCTTCAGAATAAAGAATTGAGAAGTCAATGAAAAATAGTCACGGTGGAGTATTAGAGACAACGTTCTAACCGTTGATTTTTCTTTTGAACTTAAGAAGGGCAGTTTCATAAATAAAAATTACTAGTACTAATTACAGCAAAAATACTTTTTCAAATTTTTTCCAAATACAGCAATTTTCAAAAAAGCGTTTAACAAAATTGTCTCCCTGGTAACTTAGCTAAAGAGTATATAAATAAACAGTTACATATATTTGGATTAAAGCGCTCAACTTGACAAAACAGTTAGCTAGAACTATTTTCTCTTAATTATCACAAACTAAACAAGAATCACCTAAAAATATTAAAAAAGAAGATGGGCTAACCTGAAAGAATGAGAAAGAAACAAACAACAGAGTTTAGAAACTTGGCCATATTTCTTATTGAAGTTGATCTCAAATGTAAATGGTGTATTTTGGTGCAAGGTGAAAGAGGCTTTTATAGTGTAAATTTGCTACACTAGTGTAGATGCATTTTAGAAAGTAAACTAGCTACATAATTTACTTTCCATGGGACAGAGATGGCTTGTTTCCTATATTAGATGTTATGGTAAGCAGTTTAGAGAATAGATTGTGATGATTTGTTAGAAGAATTTGAATGTTTATGTCTCATATTGTATCTCGGTGATCTTAGTTTATAATAATATTCTTTCCATATACTAACATAGATGGCATGGTTCCAATGTGAAATATTATAGAAAGCAGTTTAGAGAATTATTTGTGTTACAATATGCTTTCCCTAGAAATGAGATGGCTTGTTTGTTGTTTCCTTGTTGAAAAGTTCTGGCCATATGCAGTAGTTGCTTTATTGACCCCACTTAAAATGATTTTGTAAGAATGACCTTCGCTAATTTTAATGAATAAATTTCAGACGAAAATACCCCTATAAAATCTTATACTTAGTTAGCACTTAACTTTTTATCTCTTTTCACATTCTTCCAGATAACTTGAAGTGTGGCCCTGCCCTCTTGACTTTGACCCCCTCTTGCATAGGCAACACTTGCTCTTTTATCTCTTCCCACATTCTCCCAAAAACCTTGAAGTGTTGTCTCGGCAGGACTTGCTTCTTTAATCTCTTCGCAGGCAGCACTTGCCCTTTATATTTTTCTAAGAGGCAACACTTGTTAATTTATAACTTGAAATGCTGCCTCTGGAGCCATTTTGCTAAACCATTCTTAAGTGGAGACAAAAAATCATAACAAGTGATATACACATACACCCAGTATAACATTATAAAATGCAATACAAAAAATATGCACTTAACCGTGCATAAACGAAACTAATAACTATCAAGCTTTTAGTGGAAACAAGATTGAAAACTGAGTCTTAAAATTGGTAAATGATAGTGTCCTGCCAAAGAAAGCTTAAATTTGATTAATTCATTTTTCTCTTTATAAAGAGGATTCCTTTCATCCAAAAATTGACTCCAAATTTTTTACATAGTTTTCGTTGCAAAATACTGAATGTCTATCGATGTCATTACAATTCAAAAAACTTTGAACGAAAAAGGCTTAAAATTACCCTCAACTAGAGGTGTCAATTTGGGTCGAGCTACGAGCCTTGAAATTGGACGGGTTAGGTCGGATCGGCTCGATATTTAGATGGGCCACCAAATGATGAGCCTGAGCCAGCCTAAGAGGGCTCTGGGTTGGGTCGGGCCGGCCTACCTTTCAAAAGTTTTTTTTTAAGTTCATTTTTTTTTTCTAAAATCTTAACTAAAACTACAAAAAACATAATATTTTAGAAATATAATATAGTAACCAAGTTACAAGTGCACAATTAAAGTATCCAGCAATATATTTATAAGATTCTTTGATGTATCATCGCGTGATGGATCGCATACTTTACTATAGTTTCTATTTGTTAGATTCTTTGTTGTATCATCTCTAACTTCTCAGCCGTAGAGTCGTGTCTTGTAGAGTAGTTGTGATAAGAAACCAAACAACAAGAAAAAAGAAATAACAAGAATTGAAAGATTGAAAGCAAGACCCATTTAATAGAAAGGATTAAAGAAGAAGATTAGGGAAAATAAGCCTAATCACCCCCCTTTAAATGTCTAACAAAATGAACCTATGTTATTTGATCCTCAATTGGATCTAATCCAATTGCAAATCAAGGACAAGTGTGCTTAAGCAAACAAGCTTAGCAAATAACCTCATAATAATTAATATCATCAAAATTTAACCCTTATAAATGAGAGTTAAGGGCTTCATATAGGGTTTCTTAAAATGTCAACAATGCTTTAATTGCCCTTGAATGGAGCTTGCAATAAGTCATTAAACTAAAAATAGCATTCTGGTCATCGCCATATCGCGCTAGGACAAGCGTGATCGTGTGGTTTGAGTAACCAAAGCTTCGCGATCGCGGCTATGGTCACGCAATCGCGAAGACGATTGCCTTCATCTATTGCAAACAACTTAAATGTAAGTACTCCCTCCGTTTTACTTTATCTGTCATAGTGACTCGGCACAAGGTTTAAGAAATAAATGAAGACTTTTGAAATTTGTGGTGTAAAATAAGCCAAAAATGTTTGTGTGGTTGTAAATCATTTCAGTAATGACAAAACTGTAATTTTGAGTTAAATTGTTACCAAATTTAGAATGATGTCATTTTTTTAGAACAGACCAATAAGGAAATACTATCACATAAATTGGAACGAAGGGAGTATCAATTTAGTCGTAATATGTCACTCACCATTTTTGCAAGATATCAATCTATGTTTTCAACATAGAAAGGTACATGATTTGCATTTAAATGATGTAAAAGCAATATTTTCTCGTTACATGTATTTAAAAGTTAAACTCGAAAATGATGCCATAATTCCACGTATTGCACTAGTGTAATACTGTAATATGCCATAATTAATCTGAATTAATGTAGCCAGAAACAACATAATCAAGTTTTATAGTCGGGACATCTACAAAATAATTCTTCTGAAGAAAAAAACATGCTTTTATTAATGTTCCTTCATAAACCTATATATGTGTTCGATGAAACGTACTACATAAAAGGAGTTTATTAATTGGAGTTACAATTGTAAACACAGTCACATTTGAGATGGCCAGTGCCACCACCAGCACAAAATCCATTTCCATTGTATTTCTGTAAACATTGCTGTTGACAATCAGCAAGGTTACATCCTGTTGGATCCAAAGTTACTTTGCATGTCTTTTGAGCATTTACCTGATGAGTAATTGTCAATGCAACTGCATGCACACAAATTATACCAAAAGACATTAGATCAATGGAAGAAATTATTTAATAAAAGTAATATGTTTGAACTTAGTATAAAAGATAAGGGAAAACCTGAAAGAATGAGGAAGAAACATATAATAGAGTTCAAAAACTTAGCCATCCTTATTGAAGTTATAATCTCAAATGTAAATGGTATATTTCTGTGCAAGGTGACAGGAGCTTTTATAGTGTAAACCTGCTAAAAAAGTTTTGGGAAGCAGTTTATAAACTACAATATACTTTCCATATAGATAGTTGGAAAGTAGTTTAGAGAATTGATTGTGTTGACATTTTTAGAGGAGTAAAGTTTTCATACCTCAGATTTTATTTAATTTTAGAGATCTTAGCTTGTTTCCTTTTTGAAAAGTTATAGAAAGCAGTTATATATATATATATATATATATATATATATATATATATATGGTTTTTGAGATGCTTCCATAGAGTGAAGATGGCTTGTTTCCAGGGCAGATCTGCCCCTTTACTGGCGGTTTCCGAGAATCTATACTCCTCCCTTAAAACTAGGTATATTATCTAATATAACGTTGGGGAATCATAATATAAAAGTTTAAATGGTTAACTTACACATTGCTCGAGGCTAAGTAATTCTTTGATAACAATTTATTATTGAGAATTGCTAATTCAGTGATGTCAAAAAGATCTAGACCAAAAGTTTTTGAAAAAAATATTATATTTGATCCTTTGATCATTTTAGGTTCATTACCATATTTGCTTCTTATTCTAACGATAGCAGATTATAGACCAAATAAATTTCTTAAAATTTTTATAATTGATAATAATATAATGCAAATCTTCTAAAATCTCATCACAGACAAATTTGGAAGGAAAACACGCTATCCGTCCAAAGAATTTCGTATTTATTTCACTAGTCGATAATACAAACATATATATGAAAACATGAACTTTAAATAATTTGTAGTTAAATCGTACATGATTACAGAAGTTTTTTATACTTTTCAGAGAAGAATCTTCACCAAAATCTCTAGCAAGCGTCTTAGGAATTTGAGAAGGAGGAAAAAGTTCTCTTTTTGAGAAGAGAAGAAGGCAGCATGCCCTCTTCGGGAAAAGAAATGGCTCTTTTCTTTTTAGTACTATAACCAAGTGACACAACTGTTTAAAACTCTTCCTAACAGTATATTTTAGTTATTTCAACATGGATCCGAATTGAATCGTATTAGTGTCCCTAATTCAATTTCCAACAAATTTCCGAACTGCTTCCCATAACTATTCGACAAGAAAATAAATTATGGTAAGTAAACATGAATTTCATTTTACTTTCAAATAAATGCACCTAACTCTAGCAAAATAAAACTATAAAAGCCTCTTGCACCTTGTACCAAAGTACACCATTTGACATTTGAAATCAACTTTTGTAAGAATGGTCTTTGCTCTTTGTTTCCTTATCGTGACCATAGTGGTAAACTCGAAATGGAACTTTCTTAGTGTATTATTAATCGATATTCAAAGCTTTCTGGAATTGATTTTGTTCAAGACTAAGGTACATGAGCTTACTGTTAACTTAAATCACTGATAATGCGAACGACTTAAATATTAATATTAATATCAATGTAGTTTGTAATATGTCACTAACTATTTTTTGCAAGAGATCAATCTATGTTTCCTACATAGAAGGGTACATATACTTGTATTTAAACGGTGTAAAAGCAATTTTTTCTCGTTGTAAATATATAAAAGTTAAAACTCAAATAAATGTCATATATTTCCACGTATAGCACTAGTCTAATATGTCGGATTTAAAGGTATATCTATCATAAATTAACGTAGCCAGTAAGAACGTAATCAAGTTTTATAGTCGTGGACATTAAAATTGAAACTTATGGAATAATTCTTTAGAAAAAAGAATAACATTTATTGATACTTCTTCATATAAGACCAACATTTGTGCTTGAGGAGAAGTACATTAAAATGGAGTTTAAATTAATTAATTGGAGATACAATTGTAAACACAGACACAGTTGTATGGGCCAGTTTCACCACCAGTGCAAACTCCATTTCCATTGTATTTCTCGAAACATTGCTGTTGACAATCAACAAGGAGACATCCCTTTGGATCCAAAGTAACAAAGCATTTCTTTTGGGCATTTACTTGATGAGTAATTGTCAATGCAACTGCAACAAATTTAACCACAAGACATTAGATCGATGGAAGAGAGATCCCTTTTATAATGACAACGACTGATTATAAATAAAACAAGTAGTTATTATTATTATAAAAAAAAAACTTATTTAATAAAAGCAATATGTTTGAGATTTGGTAAGATTTGACGGAATAAAAAGTTGGGAAGCCAACGAAGAAAAAGTATACATGTCAATCGGGCCCGAACCGGCTCGTTAAGAGTCGGGTTACCGGTACCGGTCCGATCCGGGCCATTACCGCTTCCTCCTTGTCCCGGACCGTTTATAATGAACCGGTCCGGTACCGGGTTAGCCCGGCCCGATTGACAGATATAAGAAAAAGTCACGGTGGATAATTAGAAGGAACAAAGGGTAATATTAAAGTTTTGTAAGTTGATTTTTCTTTCGAACTATATAATAAGTGCACTCACGTATTAAAGATTAGTACTAAGAGTAATTTTATCGTAAAATTAAATTTTTCCTTCAAACTGCTTTTGCTGCTACTCAAATATACTTTCCAAAATTTTCCAAATACGTCAAATTATCCAAAAAGGAGTTTTTTTTTTAAGAAAAAAATGTTATTGTCTCCGGAATAGCTTGACCAAAGAGGCTATCATTTTTATTTTATCACAAACGTGAATAAAAAAAATAGAAAACTAAAGAAAATAAGGAAAAACCTGAAAGAATGAGAAAGAAACAGATAATAGAGTTTAAAAACTTAGACATCCTTATTAGAGTGATAATCTCAAAATGTCAATGGTATATTTCTTTGCAAGGTGAAGGGCTTTTATAGTGTAAATCCGCTAGTAAAATTTTGGGAAGCAGTTTAAAGATTATAATATACTTTCCATATAAGATATATAGTTTGCTTGTTTTCTTCTTGAAAAGTTATAGGAAGTAGTTTAGATAATTGATTGTGTTGACATATTAGAAGAATTAAAGTTTTTATATCTCATATTGTATTTTATTTTAGACCTCAGCTTGTTTCCTCTTTGAAGTTAAAAGTTATAGAAAGCAGCTTTGAAAATTGATATGATACATTTTAGATAAATTAAAGTTTTATACCTCATTTTCTATTCCAAAGATACATATATGATATATGGCTTTTGATATGCTTCCGTATTCAGATAATTAATGTGAAGCCATTTTAATTAAGATTTATCTCTAAAATTGTATTTCAAAGATCAATAGTTTATAGAGATACGGATCACTCTGAATAAAGATGGCTGCTTTCCTTTTTGAAGAGTTATTGGAAGTAGTTCTGAAAAATCTATGTGACGAAATTTTAGAAGAACGTAATTATATAATCTCATATTGTATTTCAGACCTTTTGGTTTGTGATATTTTAGATATGGTAAATGTATTGGGTGAAATATAGCTTGCACACGTGGCAGCCCGAGCATAGAGTTCGAAGTGAAGATTCATAAGATGGCTACGAGGCGGGTCATATGCCCTTGAGGCAAAACCCCGACATCATGATCATTTGCGAGCCACGAGGTTAGATCACCTCGGAGAATAAATAGCTTGTCACCCTGAGGCAGGATGATCTCAGAATCGGGGTAGGTGGTTCAGTTCTCACCGTAATTAATGCCCATAATCTCCACCCACGATCTCAACATTTAATGCGAGAGATCGTAGGTTACTCCATGATCAACACAAGAGAAATGGGCTGATTAATGCTTTTAATTGTCTCTATGCCAATGTCTATAAATAACATCAATTTTATCTTGTAAAGACATTCACAAATATAATGAAAAAACTCTGGCCAATTGTAATCTCAAAGCTTCATATTGAAATCATTTATTTTGTGTTCCTATTGTTTGTTAATCTTTGTTAATTTATTATCCTTTACCAACTTTAATGCATCAAATTGCTTGTAAATCCTATACAAATTCAAGTGTTATACTAATCCGATTTAAGCAAATACAATTTGTCGTCGTCTGTGGGGATCATGCAATTACGTTTTGTTCAAAAGTTGCACGACATGTACGTTCAAAAGTGGTCTTGATCTTTTACAATGGTTGAAAATGCTGATAATGTTGATGGAAATCAACAACGCCCCGCTGGGCAAACAGGAAAATAATAATGGTGTGGTCATTCCTCCTCAACCACAACGAACTGATCCTACTTCAATAGGATCTGAAGAAATTTGCAGAATTAGAATAGTAGGATTTGACGATCCTGCTCTGATACTGTTTTGAAGAGTTATTGGAAGTAGTTCAGAAAATTCTCTGTGTGACGAAATTTTAGAAGAACGTAATTTTTATAATCTCATATTGTATTTCAGACCTTTTGGTTTGTGATATTTTAGACATGGTAAATATATTGAGTAAAATATAGCTTGCACACGTGACAGCCCGAGCATAGGGTTCGGAGTGTTTTCTACAAGATTCATAAGATGGCTACGAGGCTGGCCATATGCCCTCAAGGTGAAACTCCGACATCATGATCATTTGCTAGCCACGAAGTTAGGTCACCTCGGAGAATAAATAGCTCGTCACCCCAAGGCAGGATGATCTCAGCATCGGGGTAGGTGGTTCAGTTCTTAGCGCAATTAATGTCCATGATCTCCACCCATGGTCTCAACATTTAATGGGAGAGATCTTGGGTTACTCCATGATCAGCACAAGAGAAGTGGGTTAATTAATGCTCTTAATTATCTCTATGTCAATGTCTATAAATAACATCCATTTTATCTTGTAAAGGTATTCACAAATATAATGGAAAAACTCTGGCCAATTGTAATCTCAAAACTTTATATTGAAATCATTTACTTTGTGTTCTTATTGTTTGTTAATCTTTGTTAATTCCTTATCCTTTACCAACTTTGATACATCAAATTGCTTGTAAATCCTATACAAATTCAAGTGTTATACTAATCCGATTTTGGCAAATACAATTTGTCGTCGTATGTGGGGATCAGGCACTTTTACAATTTGGAACAACGCCCCGCTGGGCAAACAGGGAATATTAATGGTGTGGTCATTCCTCCTCCACCACCACCAATTGATCCTACTTCATCAGCAGCAAGTGATGCTTGGAATGAATACTTGGCAAATTTCATTCAGCAAGTTTGGGATCAGTTTGTCGAACAAAATAAAATCAATGCTGAGATGCACGCTTCGATGTGAATCGGATGGAGACATGAAGTAAGGATGAACTGGTGTGATTTCCTCAACAGTAATAGGGGTTAAGGAAGCAGTCATAGTTTCCGTTTGAGTGAGCTTAAAAGTGACTTATAAGCTTATAAGCTCAATGATATATGTTTGGTAACTTAAAATTTTTTGGACTTATAAGTCATAAGTGGCTTAAAAGCCACTTTTTGAGAAGTTAGAATTTCCTAACTTCTCAAAAAGTGGCTTTTAAGTCACATTTTGACTTATAAGCCACCTAAAATAAGCTGCTTATAAGCCCACCCAAACAGGCTCATAGTTCCAAGAATCACGTTTAGGAGAGTGGTTTGCTAAGCCATTCAAAACTTTTATTAATGTTCCTTCATAGACAAATAATTCTTCAGAAAAAAGAGTAACATTTATTAATGTTCCTTCATAGACCAATATTATTTGTGTTTGAGGAAAAGTACATTAAAATGGAGTTAAATTAATTGGAGATACAAGGGTATTCACAGACACAGGTGTAAGGGCCAGTTTCACCACCAGTACAAACTCCAGTTCCATTGTATTGCTGGAAACATTGCTGTTGACAATCAGCAAGGAGACATCCCTTTGGATCCAAAGTTACATAACATCTCCTTTGAGCATTCACTTGATAAGTAATTGTCAATGCAACTGCACACAAATTTACCCACAAGACATTAGATCAATGAAACAACTTATTTCATAAAACTAATAATAAGTTTGAGATTTGTTAAGATTCGACAAAATAAAGAGTTGAGAAACCAACCAAAAAAAAAAAAGTCCCTGTATATAATATTAGAAGGAACAATTGATTTTTCTTTAGAACTTAATAAGGGCAATCTTGCATTAAAAATTAGTACTAAGGGTAAGTTTGTCTAAAAAATTAATTTTATAGTTCAAGTTGCTTATGCTAGAATATGCTTTTCAAATATTTTCAAATGGTTTTTTATACTATATATCGATGAAATTAAAAGTATTTATAAATCCTACTCATTAAAAATTATATTACCCATGAAATTAAAAATATTTACCCATCTACCCATTTATTATTGTATATCTTTGTTAAACTTTATAGGTGTATACCTTGAAGATATACTGCATAAATAATACGTATACAAGTCTAGATGGGTGTACCTGATGTGTTTATACCATTAAGTTATACTGCATAAATAATAGTATACAAATCTAGATGGATAGGACATGTAAATAGTTTATGGGTATGGCTTGTAAATATGAAACTTATGGGTAGAAATAGGTAATATTTTAATTTTGATGGGTATTTTCGTAAACCTCCCTACTTCAAATACGGCAAATTATCGAAAAAGGAGTTCGTTTTTTTAAAGAAAAGGTGTTATTGTCTCCCGAATAGCTTGGCCAAAGAGGCTAGCAGCACTATTTCTTTTATCACAAAAATGAATAAAGAAAATTAGAAAATTAAAAAAAGAAGGGAAAACCTGAAAGAATGAGAAAGAAACAAATAATAGAGCTCAAAAACTTAGCCATCCTTATTGAAGTTATAATCTCAAATGTAAATGGTATATTTCTGTGCAAGGTGACAAGGGCTTTTATAGTGTAAATCTGCTAGAAAAGTTTTGGGAAGCAGTTTAAAAACTATAATACACTTTCCATATAAGATAGTTGGCTTGTTTCCATCTTGAATATAGGAAGTAAAATATATCAAAATATGGCTTTTGATATGCTTCCATAGAGATAAAGACATAGAGTGGAGATGGCTTGTTTTCTTTCTAATAAGTTACTATAGAAGCATTTCAGAAATTTAATGCATCAAATTGCTTGTAAATCCTATACAAATTCAAGTGTTATACTAATCCGATTTAAGCAAATACAATTTGTCGTCGTCTGTGGGGATCATGCAATTACGTTTTGTTCAAAAGTTGCACGACATGTACGTTCAAAAGTGGTCTTGATCTTTTACAATGGTTGAAAATGCCGATAATGTTGATGGAAATCAACAACGCCCCGCTGGGCAAACAGGAAAATAATAATGGTGTGGTCATTCCTCCTCAACCACCACGAACTGATCCTACTTCAATAGGATCTGAAGAAATTTGCAGGATTAGAATAGTAGGATTTGACGATCCTACTCTGATACTGTTTTGAAGAGTTATTGGAAGTAGTTCAGAAAATTCTCTGTGTGACGAAATTTTAGAAGAACGTAATTTTTATAATCTCATATTGTATTTCAGACCTTTTGGTTTGTGATATTTTAGACATGGTAAATATATTGGGTGAAATATAGCTTGCACACGTGGCAGCCCGAGCATAAGGTTCGAAACGTTTACTACAAGATTCATAAGATGGCTACGAGGCTGGCCATATGCCCTCAAGGTGAAACCCCGACATCATGATCATTTGCGAGCCACGAAGTTAGGTCACCTCGGAGAATAAATAGCTCGTCACCCCAAGGCAGGATGATCTCAGCATCGGGGTAGGTGGTTCAGTTCTTAGCGCAATTAATGTCCATGATCTCCACCCGTGGTCTCAACATTTAATGGGAGAGATCTTGGGTTACTCCATGATCAGCACAAGAGAAGTGGGTTAATTAATGCTCTTAATTATCTCTATGTCAATGTCTATAAATAACATCCATTTTATCTTGTAAAGGTATTCACAAATATAATGGAAAAACTCTACCCAATTGTAATCTCAAAGCTTTATATTGAAATCATTTACTTTGTGTTCTGTTGTTCGTTAATCTTTGTTAATTTCTTATCCTTTACCAACTTTGATACATCAAATTGCTTGTAAACCCTATACAAATTCAATTGTTATACTAATCTGATTTAAGCAAATACAATTTGTCGTCGTCTGTGGGGATCATGCAATTACGTTTTGTTCAAAAGTTGCACGACATGTACGTTCAAAAGTGGTCTTGATCTTTTACAATGGCTGAAAATGCTGATACTGTTGATGGAAATCAACAACGCCCCGCTGGGCAAACAGGAAAATAATAATGGTGTGGTCATTCTTCATCAACCACCACGAACCGATCCTACTTCAATAGGATCTGAAGAAATTTGCAGAATTAGAATAGTAGGATTTGACGATCCTGCTCTGATACTGCTTTGAAGAGTTATTGGAAGTGGTTCAGAAAATTCTCTGTGTGACGAAATTTTAGAAGAACATAATTTTTATAATCTCATATTGTATTTCAGACCTTTTGGTTTGTGATATTTTAGACATGGTAAATATATGGGGTGAAATATAGCTTGCACATGTGGCAGCCCGAGCATAGGGTTCAGAGTGTTTTCTACAAGATTCATAAGATGGCTACGAGGCTGGCCATATGCCCTCAAGGTGAAACCCCGACATCATGATCATTTGCGAGCCACGAAGTTAGGTCACCTCGGAGAATAAATAGCTCGTCACCCCAAGGCAGGATGATCTCAGCATCGGGGTAGGTGGTTCAGTTCTTAGCGCAATTAATGTCCATGATCTCCACCAATGGTCTCAATATTTAATAGGAGAGATCTTGGGTTACTCCATGATCAGCGCAAGAGAAGTGGGTTAATTAATGCTCTTAATTATCTCTATGTCAATGTCTATAAATAACATCCATTTTATCTTGTAAAGGTATTCACAAATATAATGGAAAAACTCTGCCCAATTGTAATCTCAAAGCTTTATATTGAAATCATTTACTTTGTGTTCTGTTGTTCGTTAATCTTTGTTAATTTCTTATCCTTTACCAACTTTGATACATCAAATTGCTTGTTGTAAACCCTATGCAAATTCAATTGTTATTCTAATCTGATTTAGGCAAATACAAATTGTCATCGTCTGTGGGGATCAGGCAATTACGCTGAAAATGTTGCACGACACATTTGTTCAAAAGTGGTCTTGATCTTTGACAATGGCTGAAAACGCTGATAATGTTGATGGAAATCAACAACGCCCCGCTGGGCAAACAGGGGAATAATGATGGTGTGGTCATTCCTCCTCCACCACCACCAACTGATCCTACTTCATCAGGAGCAAGTGATGCTTGGAATGCATATGGCAGATTTAATTCAGCAAGTTCGGGATCAATTTGTCGAACAAAATAAAATCAATGCTGAAATGCACGCTTCGATGTGAATCGGATGGAGACATGAAGGATGAACTGGTGTGATTTCCTCAATAGTAGTAGGGGTTAAGGAAGCAGTCATAGTTCCAAGAATCACGTTTAGGAGAGTGGTTTGCTAAGCCATTCAAAACTTTTATTAATGTTCCTTCATAGACAAATAATTCTTCAGAAAAAAGAGTAACATTTATTAATGTTCCTTCATAGACCAATATTATTTGTGTTTGAGGAAAAGTACATTAAAATGGAGTTAAATTAATTGGAGATACAAGGGTATTCACAGACACAGGTGTAAGGGCCAGTTTCACCACCAGTACAAACTCCAGTTCCATTGTATTGCTGGAAACATTGCTGTTGACAATCAGCAAGGAGACATCCCTTTGGATCCAAAGTTACATAACATCTCCTTTGAGCATTCACTTGATAAGTAATTGTCAATGCAACTGCACACAAATTTACCCACAAGACATTAGATCAATGAAACAACTTATTTCATAAAACTAATAATAAGTTTGAGATTTGTTAAGATTCGACAAAATAAAGAGTTGAGAAACCAACCAAAAAAAAAAAGTCCCTGTATATAATATTAGAAGGAACAATTGATTTTTCTTTAGAACTTAATAAGGGCAATCTTGCATTAAAAATTAGTACTAAGGGTAAGTTTGTCTAAAAAATTAATTTTATAGTTCAAGTTGCTTATGCTAGAATATGCTTTTCAAATATTTTCAAATGGTTTTTTATACTATATATCGATGAAATTAAAAGTATTTATAAATCCTACTCATTAAAAATTATATTACCCATGAAATTAAAAATATTTACCTATCTACTCATTTATTATTGTATACCTTTGTTAAACTTTATAGGTGTATACTTTAAAGATATACTGCATAAATAATACGTATACAAGTCTAGATGGGTATACCTTATGTGTTTATACCTTTAAGTTATACTGCATAAATAATAGTATACAAATCTAGATGGATAGGACATGTAAATAGTTTATGGGTATGGCTTGTAAATATGAAACTTATGGGTAGAAATAGGTAATATTTTAATTTTGATGGGTATTTTCGTAAACCTCCCTACTTCAAATACGGCAAATTATCGAAAAAGGAGTTCGTTTTTTTAAAGAAAAGGTGTTATTGTCTCCCGAATAGCTTGGCCAAAGAGGCTAGCAGCACTATTTCTTTTATCACAAAAATGAATAAAGAAAATTAGAAAATTAAAAAAAGAAGGGAAAACCTGAAAGAATGAGAAAGAAACAAATAATAGAGCTCAAAAACTTAGCCATCCTTATTGAAGTTATAATCTCAAATGTAAATGGTATATTTCTGTGCAAGGTGACAAGGGCTTTTATAGTGTAAATCTGCTAGAAAAGTTTTGGGAAGCAGTTTAAAAACTATAATACACTTTCCATATAAGATAGTTGGCTTGTTTCCATCTTGAATATAGGAAGTAAAATATATCAAAATATGGCTTTTGATATGCTTCCATAGAGATAAAGACATAGAGTGGAGATGGCTTGTTTTCTTTCTAATAAGTTACTATAGAAGCATTTCAGAAATTTAATGCATCAAATTGCTTGTAAATCCTATACAAATTCAAGTGTTATACTAATCCGATTTAAGCAAATACAATTTGTCGTCGTCTGTGGGGATCATGCAATTACGTTTTGTTCAAAAGTTGCACGACATGTACGTTCAAAAGTGGTCTTGATCTTTTACAATGGTTGAAAATGCCGATAATGTTGATGGAAATCAACAACGCCCCGCTGGGCAAACAGGAAAATAATAATGGTGTGGTCATTCCTCCTCAACCACCACGAACTGATCCTACTTCAATAGGATCTGAAGAAATTTGCAGGATTAGAATAGTAGGATTTGACGATCCTACTCTGATACTGTTTTGAAGAGTTATTGGAAGTAGTTCAGAAAATTCTCTGTGTGACGAAATTTTAGAAGAACGTAATTTTTATAATCTCATATTGTATTTCAGACCTTTTGGTTTGTGATATTTTAGACATGGTAAATATATTGGGTGAAATATAGCTTGCACACGTGGCAGCCCGAGCATAAGGTTCGAAACGTTTACTACAAGATTCATAAGATGGCTACGAGGCTGGCCATATGCCCTCAAGGTGAAACCCCGACATCATGATCATTTGCGAGCCACGAAGTTAGGTCACCTCGGAGAATAAATAGCTCGTCACCCCAAGGCAGGATGATCTCAGCATCGGGGTAGGTGGTTCAGTTCTTAGCGCAATTAATGTCCATGATCTCCACCCGTGGTCTCAACATTTAATGGGAGAGATCTTGGGTTACTCCATGATCAGCACAAGAGAAGTGGGTTAATTAATGCTCTTAATTATCTCTATGTCAATGTCTATAAATAACATCCATTTTATCTTGTAAAGGTATTCACAAATATAATGGAAAAACTCTACCCAATTGTAATCTCAAAGCTTTATATTGAAATCATTTACTTTGTGTTCTGTTGTTCGTTAATCTTTGTTAATTTCTTATCCTTTACCAACTTTGATACATCAAATTGCTTGTAAACCCTATACAAATTCAATTGTTATACTAATCTGATTTAAGCAAATACAATTTGTCGTCGTCTGTGGGGATCATGCAATTACGTTTTGTTCAAAAGTTGCACGACATGTACGTTCAAAAGTGGTCTTGATCTTTTACAATGGCTGAAAATGCTGATACTGTTGATGGAAATCAACAACGCCCCGCTGGGCAAACAGGAAAATAATAATGGTGTGGTCATTCTTCATCAACCACCACGAACCGATCCTACTTCAATAGGATCTGAAGAAATTTGCAGAATTAGAATAGTAGGATTTGACGATCCTGCTCTGATACTGCTTTGAAGAGTTATTGGAAGTGGTTCAGAAAATTCTCTGTGTGACGAAATTTTAGAAGAACATAATTTTTATAATCTCATATTGTATTTCAGACCTTTTGGTTTGTGATATTTTAGACATGGTAAATATATGGGGTGAAATATAGCTTGCACATGTGGCAGCCCGAGCATAGGGTTCAGAGTGTTTTCTACAAGATTCATAAGATGGCTACGAGGCTGGCCATATGCCCTCAAGGTGAAACCCCGACATCATGATCATTTGCGAGCCACGAAGTTAGGTCACCTCGGAGAATAAATAGCTCGTCACCCCAAGGCAGGATGATCTCAGCATCGGGGTAGGTGGTTCAGTTCTTAGCGCAATTAATGTCCATGATCTCCACCAATGGTCTCAATATTTAATAGGAGAGATCTTGGGTTACTCCATGATCAGCGCAAGAGAAGTGGGTTAATTAATGCTCTTAATTATCTCTATGTCAATGTCTATAAATAACATCCATTTTATCTTGTAAAGGTATTCACAAATATAATGGAAAAACTCTGCCCAATTGTAATCTCAAAGCTTTATATTGAAATCATTTACTTTGTGTTCTGTTGTTCGTTAATCTTTGTTAATTTCTTATCCTTTACCAACTTTGATACATCAAATTGCTTGTTGTAAACCCTATGCAAATTCAATTGTTATTCTAATCTGATTTAGGCAAATACAAATTGTCATCGTCTGTAGGGATCAGGCAATTACGCTGAAAATGTTGCACGACACATTTGTTCAAAAGTGGTCTTGATCTTTGACAATGGCTGAAAACGCTGATAATGTTGATGGAAATCAACAACGCCCCGCTGGGCAAACAGGGGAATAATGATGGTGTGGTCATTCCTCCTCCACCACCACCAACTGATCCTACTTCATCAGGAGCAAGTGATGCTTGGAATGCATATGGCAGATTTAATTCAGCAAGTTCGGGATCAATTTGTCGAACAAAATAAAATCAATGCTGAAATGCACGCTTCGATGTGAATCGGATGGAGACATGAAGGATGAACTGGTGTGATTTCCTCAATAGTAGTAGGGGTTAAGGAAGCAGTCATAGTTCCAAGAATCACGTTTAGGAGAGTGGTTTGCTAAGCCATTCAAAACTTTTATTAATGTTCCTTCATAGACAAATAATTCTTCAGAAAAAAGAGTAACATTTATTAATGTTCCTTCATAGACCAATATTATTTGTGTTTGAGGAAAAGTACATTAAAATGGAGTTAAATTAATTGGAGATACAAGGGTATTCACAGACACAGGTGTAAGGGCCAGTTTCACCACCAGTACAAACTCCAGTTCCATTGTATTGCTGGAAACATTGCTGTTGACAATCAGCAAGGAGACATCCCTTTGGATCCAAAGTTACATAACATCTCCTTTGAGCATTCACTTGATAAGTAATTGTCAATGCAACTGCACACAAATTTACCCACAAGACATTAGATCAATGAAACAACTTATTTAATAAAACTAATAATAAGTTTGAGATTTGTTAAGATTCCACAAAATAACGAGTTGAGAAGCCAACCAAAAAAAAAAAAGTCGCTGTATATAATATTAGAACTTAATAAGGGCAATCTTGCATTAAAAATTAGTACTAAGGGTAAGTTTGTCTAAAAAAATTAATTTTATAGTTCAAGTTGCTTCTGCTAGAATATCTTTTTCTAATATTTTCAAATGGTTTTTTACACTATGTACCCATGAAATTCAAAGTATTTATAAATCCTACTCATTAAAAATTATATTACCCATGAAATTAAAAATATTTACCTATCTATCCATTTATTATTGTATACATTTGTTAAACTTTATAGATGTATACTTTAAAGATATACTGCATAAATAATACGTATACAAGTCTAGATGGGTATACCTTATGTGTTTATACCTTTAAGTTATACTGCATAAATAATAGTATACAAATCTAGATGGATAGGACATGTAAATAGTTTATGGGTATGGCTTGTAAATATGAAACTTATGGGTAGAAATAGGTAATATTTTAATTTTGATGGGTATTTTCGTAAACCTCCCTACTTCAAATACGGCAAATTATCGAAAAAGGAGTTCGTTTTTTTAAAGAAAAGGTGTTATTGTCTCCCGAATAGCTTGGCCAAAGAGGCTAGCAGCACTATTTCTTTTATCACAAAAATGAATAAAGAAAATTAGAAAATTAAAAAAAGAAGGGAAAACCTGAAAGAATGAGAAAGAAACAAATAATAGAGCTCAAAAACTTAGCCATCCTTATTGAAGTTATAATCTCAAATGTAAATGGTATATTTCTGTGCAAGGTGACAAGGGCTTTTATAGTGTAAATCTGCTAGAAAAGTTTTGGGAAGCAGTTTAAAAACTATAATACACTTTCCATATAAGATAGTTGGCTTGTTTCCATCTTGAATATAGGAAGTAAAATATATCAAAATATGGCTTTTGATATGCTTCCATAGAGATAAAGACATAGAGTGGAGATGGCTTGTTTTCTTTCTAATAAGTTACTATAGAAGCATTTCAGAAATTTAATGCATCAAATTGCTTGTAAATCCTATACAAATTCAAGTGTTATACTAATCCGATTTAAGCAAATACAATTTGTCGTCGTCTGTGGGGATCATGCAATTACGTTTTGTTCAAAAGTTGCACGACATGTACGTTCAAAAGTGGTCTTGATCTTTTACAATGGTTGAAAATGCCGATAATGTTGATGGAAATCAACAACGCCCCGCTGGGCAAACAGGAAAATAATAATGGTGTGGTCATTCCTCCTCAACCACCACGAACTGATCCTACTTCAATAGGATCTGAAGAAATTTGCAGGATTAGAATAGTAGGATTTGACGATCCTACTCTGATACTGTTTTGAAGAGTTATTGGAAGTAGTTCAGAAAATTCTCTGTGTGACGAAATTTTAGAAGAACGTAATTTTTATAATCTCATATTGTATTTCAGACCTTTTGGTTTGTGATATTTTAGACATGGTAAATATATTGGGTGAAATATAGCTTGCACACGTGGCAGCCCGAGCATAAGGTTCGAAACGTTTACTACAAGATTCATAAGATGGCTACGAGGCTGGCCATATGCCCTCAAGGTGAAACCCCGACATCATGATCATTTGCGAGCCACGAAGTTAGGTCACCTCGGAGAATAAATAGCTCGTCACCCCAAGGCAGGATGATCTCAGCATCGGGGTAGGTGGTTCAGTTCTTAGCGCAATTAATGTCCATGATCTCCACCCGTGGTCTCAACATTTAATGGGAGAGATCTTGGGTTACTCCATGATCAGCACAAGAGAAGTGGGTTAATTAATGCTCTTAATTATCTCTATGTCAATGTCTATAAATAACATCCATTTTATCTTGTAAAGGTATTCACAAATATAATGGAAAAACTCTACCCAATTGTAATCTCAAAGCTTTATATTGAAATCATTTACTTTGTGTTCTGTTGTTCGTTAATCTTTGTTAATTTCTTATCCTTTACCAACTTTGATACATCAAATTGCTTGTAAACCCTATACAAATTCAATTGTTATACTAATCTGATTTAAGCAAATACAATTTGTCGTCGTCTGTGGGGATCATGCAATTACGTTTTGTTCAAAAGTTGCACGACATGTACGTTCAAAAGTGGTCTTGATCTTTTACAATGGCTGAAAATGCTGATACTGTTGATGGAAATCAACAACGCCCCGCTGGGCAAACAGGAAAATAATAATGGTGTGGTCATTCTTCATCAACCACCACGAACCGATCCTACTTCAATAGGATCTGAAGAAATTTGCAGAATTAGAATAGTAGGATTTGACGATCCTGCTCTGATACTGCTTTGAAGAGTTATTGGAAGTGGTTCAGAAAATTCTCTGTGTGACGAAATTTTAGAAGAACATAATTTTTATAATCTCATATTGTATTTCAGACCTTTTGGTTTGTGATATTTTAGACATGGTAAATATATGGGGTGAAATATAGCTTGCACATGTGGCAGCCCGAGCATAGGGTTCAGAGTGTTTTCTACAAGATTCATAAGATGGCTACGAGGCTGGCCATATGCCCTCAAGGTGAAACCCCGACATCATGATCATTTGCGAGCCACGAAGTTAGGTCACCTCGGAGAATAAATAGCTCGTCACCCCAAGGCAGGATGATCTCAGCATCGGGGTAGGTGGTTCAGTTCTTAGCGCAATTAATGTCCATGATCTCCACCAATGGTCTCAATATTTAATAGGAGAGATCTTGGGTTACTCCATGATCAGCGCAAGAGAAGTGGGTTAATTAATGCTCTTAATTATCTCTATGTCAATGTCTATAAATAACATCCATTTTATCTTGTAAAGGTATTCACAAATATAATGGAAAAACTCTGCCCAATTGTAATCTCAAAGCTTTATATTGAAATCATTTACTTTGTGTTCTGTTGTTCGTTAATCTTTGTTAATTTCTTATCCTTTACCAACTTTGATACATCAAATTGCTTGTTGTAAACCCTATGCAAATTCAATTGTTATTCTAATCTGATTTAGGCAAATACAAATTGTCATCGTCTGTAGGGATCAGGCAATTACGCTGAAAATGTTGCACGACACATTTGTTCAAAAGTGGTCTTGATCTTTGACAATGGCTGAAAACGCTGATAATGTTGATGGAAATCAACAACGCCCCGCTGGGCAAACAGGGGAATAATGATGGTGTGGTCATTCCTCCTCCACCACCACCAACTGATCCTACTTCATCAGGAGCAAGTGATGCTTGGAATGCATATGGCAGATTTAATTCAGCAAGTTCGGGATCAATTTGTCGAACAAAATAAAATCAATGCTGAAATGCACGCTTCGATGTGAATCGGATGGAGACATGAAGGATGAACTGGTGTGATTTCCTCAATAGTAGTAGGGGTTAAGGAAGCAGTCATAGTTCCAAGAATCACGTTTAGGAGAGTGGTTTGCTAAGCCATTCAAAACTTTTATTAATGTTCCTTCATAGACAAATAATTCTTCAGAAAAAAGAGTAACATTTATTAATGTTCCTTCATAGACCAATATTATTTGTGTTTGAGGAAAAGTACATTAAAATGGAGTTAAATTAATTGGAGATACAAGGGTATTCACAGACACAGGTGTAAGGGCCAGTTTCACCACCAGTACAAACTCCAGTTCCATTGTATTGCTGGAAACATTGCTGTTGACAATCAGCAAGGAGACATCCCTTTGGATCCAAAGTTACATAACATCTCCTTTGAGCATTCACTTGATAAGTAATTGTCAATGCAACTGCACACAAATTTACCCACAAGACATTAGATCAATGAAACAACTTATTTAATAAAACTAATAATAAGTTTGAGATTTGTTAAGATTCCACAAAATAACGAGTTGAGAAGCCAACCAAAAAAAAAAAAGTCGCTGTATATAATATTAGAACTTAATAAGGGCAATCTTGCATTAAAAATTAGTACTAAGGGTAAGTTTGTCTAAAAAAATTAATTTTATAGTTCAAGTTGCTTCTGCTAGAATATCTTTTTCTAATATTTTCAAATGGTTTTTTACACTATGTACCCATGAAATTCAAAGTATTTATAAATCCTACTCATTAAAAATTATATTACCCATGAAATTAAAAATATTTACCTATCTATCCATTTATTATTGTATACATTTGTTAAACTTTATAGATGTGTACTTTGAAGATATACTGCATAAATAATACGTATACAAGTCTAGATGGGTATACCTTATGTGTTTATATCTTTAAGGTATACTGCATAAATAATAGTATACAAGTCTGGATGGATAGGACATGTAAATAGTTTATGGGTAATGCTTGTAAATATGAAACTTATGGGTAGAAATAGATAAATATTTTAATTTTGATGGGTATTTTCTTAAACCTCCCTACTTCAAATACGTCAAATTATCGAAAAAGGAGTTCGTTTTTTTAAAAGAAAAGATGTTATTGTCTCCCGAATAGCTTGGTCTTTTATCACAAACATGAATAAAGAAAATTAGAAAATTAAAAAAAAGAAGGGAAAACCTGAAAGAATGAGAAAGAAACAAATAATAGAGCTCAAAAACTTAGCCATCCTTATTGAAGTTATAATCTCAAATGTAAATGGTATATTTCTGTGCAAGGTGACAAAGGCTTTTATAGTGTAAATCTGCTAGAAAAGTTTTGGGAAGTAGTTTAAATACTAGTATAATATATAATATATTTTCCATAGATAGTTGGCTTGTTTCCATCTTGAATATAGGAAGTATAATATATCAAAATATGGCTTTGGATATGCTTCCATAGAGATAGAGACATAGAGTGGAGATGGCTTGTTTCCTTTCTAATAAGTTACTATAGAAGCATTTCAGAAATTTTCATGTGATGCTATCTTAAAAGATTTTAAGATTTATCCCTTGAATTGTATTTCAAATTAAAGATCAATAGTTTATATAGATATAATTCACATAGAACAAAGATGGCTTCCTTACTTTTTAAAAAAGTTGGGGGAATTGTAGTTAAGAAAATTCAATGTGACAACATTTAGAATAATTTAACTTTTATTTCTCATGTTGTATTTCATACATCTTTGGTTTATGATAGGTTAGACATAGTAAAATATTGTAATTGTAGTGGAACCTTTTTTATCAAATAAAAAACTGACGTATATAGTTCATGAGTTCAAGCCTTGAAAACAGCTACTGATGTTAGCTTTAGGTTAGGCTGCGTACATCACACCCCATAGGGTGGGGCTCTTCCCCGTACCCTACATGAACGCGGGATGCTTTGTACATCAGGCTGATTTTTTTTTAAGAAACTGAGGTCTATCATCTGTGAATTTATCCTTTGTTTTTTGATCGATGATTGGTAATCCTTTGATTAAAAAAATATGGTTGAGAATTGGTTTTTTTTTTTTAAGACAAAGAGTTGCTAATTTAGTGATGTCAAAAAGAGTAGACCAAAAATTAGGGTCTAAGAATATTGTAGACCAAATAAATTACTGAATATTAACATAATGGATATCTTCCAAGATCTTATCCCAATCAAAAAATTTGAACTGCTTTCCATAGCTTTTCAACAATGAAATCAAAATTATGGGAAGTAAATATGAAAATTCATTTTACTTTCCAATCATATAATGCACCATTACACCCAACTCTAGCAAAAGATAACTATAAAAAGCCTCTTGCACCTTGCACCAAAGTACACATTTGACATTTGAAATCAACTTTTATAAGAATGGCCAAGTTTGTAAACTCTGCTCTTTGTTTCTTTATTATCATAGCAGGTTTGCATTTTATGTCTTTAATTATCTTTACACTTTCGAGTTATAGTAAGCTTTTATTATACCAATTAGAAATCATCTCTGCCTCGCAAAAGTCAATCATTTGTGATACTTAATAGGTTATAGCAAATGAGTTTAAGTTATATATATCGATTAGAAAAAAAAAATTCAACTATTTGAGCAATTTAATTGATTATAGTGGGTTATTAGTATTCCATGTTTTTAGGTTACTATGTCATGTTTGATATTGAAAGTTACACGTTGTTGTAGATCAACTTAATTTGATAGTATAGAGATTTTTAGACTGACCAAATAAACAATTCTAGTTCGTTTTTTATTTTCTTTTTTCGTGTTCATACACCATCTTGTTTTCAAACAACTTGTTTCAAACGTGTCTTCTAAAATATTTTCACTAGCCGAGGGTCTATCGGAAACAGCCTCTCCACCTTGATGAGGTTAAGGTCTGCGTACATAAACACTTCCCAGATCCCACTTGTGGGACTATACTGGGTATACTGTTGTTGTTGTCGTCGTCGTCATGTTCATACAATGAAATATTGTTGTTCAATGTGGTTGCAGTTGCATTGGCAATTACACAAGTTAATGCCCAAAAGAGATGTTCTGTGGTGCTGAATCCAACAGGATGTGTCCTTTATGATTGCAAAAAGGATTGCTTTCAGAAATACAATGGAAATGGAGTTTGCACAAGTGGAAGCACTGTTGGCCAATACGTTTGCACCTGTGTTTATAATTGTATTTGATATTTAAATTATATCCCGTTTAGATGTAACTTTGATTCAAATACACACATGATTTACGAATAAACATCAATGTTGAACATTGTTCTTGATTATTTAATAAACGAATATTTCATTCCCTAATCTTTTTTCTTTTAATCATTCGATATTTCAAAGCAAACTGAAAATCAAACCTCCCCCTTTTCTCGTCCCCTATCTTATAAAAGAAACAAAAATCAGCAACGATAGGCAAAATAATGGTACATTAAGACACTAAGACAATCTCAAAGTGGACTTTTGAGAGACAATCCAGATTAGTCGGTCTCAAAATATGTACTCCCTATGTTTTAAAATGGATGACATGTTTCGGATTTCGAGAGTCAAACAAGTTCATTTTGACCGTGAATTTAAACATATTTAAGTTTTTTGAAACGACATTTATATATTTCGAAACTAAATAAAATAATTAATAATTCAAAATATTTAAAAGAAGTAAAAATATTACGGTCAAAATTAAACTCGTTTGACTCTCGAAATCCGAAACATATCATCCATTGTGGAACGGACGGAGTAGCAAATACCTGGTGGAAATCCAAAAAAATAAGATAATTTTTTCTTATGATCAATGTTTTTAAAGCAAGATTCTCATCAAGGTGTTTCAACTTTCAACATCTACTATACTATATATACATAGATAATATTTTTGATCTATTATTTAAAGTGTGATTTTTTATTATCCGGCAATGAGAAATTAAATATATACAAGGTATAATAATTCTAATTAGGTGCATGAAAAATTATTGATAAGTGGACGTGCAAAGTGAAGGGAAGCACGTAGTACGTAGAAATAATGTTAGTTTTAGTTATTATTAGTGGTTTAAAGAGTATACATCTTGCGACTTTCTCGTAAAACAGAAGAAAAAAAATTGCCTTTGTAATCTTTGAGAGAGAAGAAAAAATCAAAGAAGAATGGGAAATTATACTCTACCATGAAATCTCTTCTTTCTTGTTCTTCTTTTTTCTTCTCTATTTCCTTTCTCTCTTAATGATCTTTCTTGTTCCAAATTAATTTTTTTTGATACATTGTTAGTCTTTTTCTCCTTAAGAGTTTTCGGTACGTAACATTAATTTCTCTAATTTAATAAGTTCTTTTTTATGTTCTTGTTCATTAAGATTTCATGTTCTTGAACTGCATGCATGCAAAATGCAATATGATGGAAGATCACAACCATATTATAATTGTTATATATGATGGGGGTCGTGGAGGTCGAAGATTAGGGTAGAAGGTTAGGTGATAATCGAGCATCTTTTTCTGTATTAGATGTAGTATTAGGCTTATATAGCTGATTTGCATTTTTGTTGTCCAACTTTATATCTACTATTTTTATTTATTTGTTGGATATGCATTAGCTTTACATTTAAAAGCATGATAACAGTGGCTTGATTTTTCAATGTGTTCTCTAATATGTTTTCTTTCCTAGCCGAGGGTCTATCGATAACAGCCTCTCCACCTTGGTGAGGGTAAGGTCTGCGTACATCTCACCCTCCCTAGACCCCACTTGTGGGATACGCTGGGTATGTTGTTGTTGTTGTTTTGATGGAATAAATCATTGTAATTTCCATTTCACGTTCCTAGGGTACGATTGAATCTCCTTCACCCGAAAATTATATTGTCAAATAGGACGAATGAGTTCTTTTTGTTATATATAAATTGTTGAATTTCCTTTAACATAGGGAAATGTAATGGCACATTCTATGTGTGACATTGTAGTATTTTTAAGTATGTGTGATGTTACTTCTTCAAAATTTCTGATCATTGTTTTTGAATCTTCCTAGGAATTTATGTATGTAACATGTAGAATTCTCCTTGGAGGCATTGGATTTTTTGTGGATCAATAAAAGGAGAATTTAAGGAGAAATTGTGACTTCCATAGAAGAACAAAAGTATAATGTCTTGCTGTGGAGGTGGAGAAGAAGATGTTTATAGCGGCGGTCCACCGTCCAATCAAAATGCAGCTCCTCCTAGATCTGGCAATCCCTATGGTGGTGGTACTGGTGGTGGTATGATCCTATAAAATTCTTCTCCTAATTTTTGTTTATTTTGTTAAATGTTGCAATTCCCATGCTTCTTTTGATCCCTAATGGAAGATAAGGAGATGATCCTCTTGATTTATGTGTAGTAGCTTAGAATTATGGCCTTACCAAAATTTTAAACTATATATGAGCATCAGGATTTTAACTTGATGGGTTCAGCCTTTAACGTACTCATTGTACGTTTTCAAAATATAATTTGTATTAAACATCTATTGGTTGAACGCGTAGCTAAGAAGCTACATTCGCCACTAAAGATGAGTACTCGTTTATCCATCCATCTTACTTACTCAAAAGCTTTGAATATTCTGCTCGAAATCTTGCTTCTAGCTTTTCGTTCAATCATATGGTATAGGCAAATAGACAAAATGATGAAGATTTTCATATGTTTTGTAAATCAAGATTAGCCTTTTTGGTATTGTAGCTAGTGAAAGAGGAGAGCCAAGGAGTGCTGCAAGAGGTGGAGCTCCTCAGAAAGTATTACCAATTGAAGCTCCAGTTTTTACCTTGGATGAGCTAAATAGATTGACAGGAAATTTTGGTCAGAAAGCTTTGGTTGGTGAAGGATCATATGGCCGTGTTTTTTGCGCGAAATTGAGTAATGGTGAGCAAGCAGCAATCAAAAAGTTGGATACTGGTTCTTCACCTGAACCAGATTCTGATTTTGCAGCTCAGGTGAATGTTTGGAATGTATAGAGAACTTCTAGTACTTCTTATATGTGTTTAAATGGACTAAACATGGTCAGCAAGGATTCATAGTCGACCTCAACTTGTTTGTGACTGACGTGTAGTTGTTGTCGTTTTATTGCAGTTATCAACGGTTTCAAGACTTAAACATGAGCATTTCATGACTCTCATGGGCTATTGTCTTGAGGGTAATAATCGTATATTGGTATATGAGTTCGCAACAAAAGGCTCTTTACACGATGTATTACATGGTATGTCAATGATTCTATCATTAACATGTTGAACAAATCCTATTTTCTGTATGCAAGATTTTGTCACAGCATATGGTTGATTGTTGCGCGATTTATTGCAGGTAGAAAAGGTGTACAAGGTGCTGAGCCTGGACCAGTTCTTACCTGGAATCAGAGAGTTAAAATTGCATATGGTGCTGCAAAAGGCCTCGAATATCTGCACGAAAAAGTTCAGCCTCCAATAGTTCATCGCGATGTCAGATCCAGTAATGTGTTACTCTTCGATGACTTTACAGCAAAAATTGCTGATTTCAACTTGACAAACCAGTCCTCAGACACTGCAGCGCGTCTTCATTCCACTAGAGTTTTGGGGACTTTCGGCTACCATGCTCCAGAGTAAGCTCCCTGCTCATAACAGTATAACATCCAGCCTTTTGTCTGCAAGTTTTTCACGAAACAACCACAAACAAGAAATGCATACAGATGGCTAGTTTGTTTGATGTTAAGTAAAGTGGTAACGTTTATCTTGTGTAGATATGCAATGACCGGACAGATAACACAGAAAAGTGACGTTTATAGTTTTGGCGTCGTGCTCTTAGAACTCTTGACAGGAAGGAAGCCAGTAGATCATACAATGCCCAAAGGGCAACAGAGTCTTGTGACATGGGTAACTTCTTAACTAATACCTTTGTTTCTTATTTAGCTAGTATCTTTATATCAACTTATCTTCAGTGCTATGATTTATACTAAAATTATCTTCAGGCAACTCCAAGATTGAGTGAAGACAAAGTGAAGCAATGTGTTGATCCCAAGCTAAACAATGACTATCCTCCAAAAGCAATTGCTAAGGTTTTCTTCTTGGATTTCCCTTTGTTTGATTTCTTTTCACTTTTGTGTATCTTACTTATTTTCATAATGTTCTTTCAGTTGGCAGCTGTTGCAGCACTTTGTGTTCAATATGAGGCCGATTTTCGGCCAAATATGACAATTGTTGTAAAAGCACTGCAACCACTTCTCAACTCAAAACCAGCAGGACCAGAGTCTCAAGCATAACACATTCTGGTTTGAAACCAGCAGGGCTAATTCTTAGGAGTCTCAACAAAGACTCATCAAATTATGGTTGCAAGAGCCTTGATGTTATGCTCTCTCTCGGAAAAAAACTTACTGACACTCGATATTTACACCAAACTATATTTTCCATGGTTAAGTGATTAAAGTGTATACGTCTTGTATCCATTATATTGGTGAAAACACAGAATGTAGGTAATTGTTTTATCTTTCGGAACTAATATGTTGTCACAATTATAATGCTCGAAAGAACTTTTGCAATTTTGGTATTTAATCAAAATTCTCATAGCTAGGTTAGTTGTGAGTTGTGACATGTTAACTTACCAGTCTGTTTATCTTTTTGGGGGTTCTGTTGAAATGTATCGGTTTTATTGTACGAGAACTATCTCAAGCCTAAATTCTCAAAATGTCACTGAATAAAAAAAAAAAATATATATATATATATATATATATATATATATATATATATATATTAGCAAGGACATTATATATTCAGTATCATGTTTTGGCTTCAATTCACTATATCTTAAATTTTGAAGATTTATGCTAATTCCTTTGATAAAGAAACAATGAACTACAACAAGCTGTCAAACTTTATCAGAAAAGTAAATCTGAGACTGAAACCACCTTTATCACTCACTTTCATGAAGGAACCTCAAACTACTTCTAACGATATATCTATAGAACTGTAATGGTTAGGTGATGAAACTCTATTTCCAAACACATGACATGCATACATTAGCTTGGTATAAATACCTGACCCTAACGTGGATATGGTAATAAAAAGAATTAAGGTTACCTCTTGCACAGATGGAAATACTTTTTACACTATAATGGATAACTTATATGAAGGCAAAGTTGGGGGAATTTACACTCCATACCCACAAAAATAAATTATTTTGTTTTATTTACACTCTGTGTCCACCCGCCCAATTTTAACTATATACCGTTTGCATTATATTGTATATCTTTTTAGTATACCAAATTAAGTATACTTCTTTTATGCATTTGATAGTATAGTGTAACAAGTATACCATGAGAGTATACTGTATATGTAATGGGTAGGGAGATGTAAATAAGTAGGGTTTGATGGGCATTTTTGTAAATCAACCCAAAAAATGCAACGATCGTTGTTCTTATATGCCTAAACAAACTCGTGTGCCACTCTTGGGCTGCAGGCCCCAACTGATCGGAGAAGTGTAGAGGAATGGACCTGTCCACCAAGTTTCGAACGATGAGTCTTTGAAGATTGCTTGGTGATTAAAAAGTGAAAAGACGAAAAAGTAAAAAATAAATTTAAGTGTAGCTGTTAGTCAAAAGTTCCAACAGCTGGTGAAGTTGATCGAAAGGTAGACATGGCAGGAGCCAGGAGATGTTCAAAGGATATAAGATTAAACACTATCATAATTTTTCTATGAGATCAAAGGTACATGATACAAAGAAGCTCAACAGCTATACCAACATTGGATACCGGAAAAAAGAACACGGCGCCTCATCTACTATTCATACAATAACTTATCTTTATCCTTGTAATTGTTTCTGCTTCTATTTTTGAATTCATCCTTTGCAGCAAGACCTGTGGCAGATGGATATGGACAATTATTACCCCCAATTATTTGAAGCAGTGAATACTACGCAACCGAAAAAACAGAAGCCTTAAACATATGAACAAACTTGAAGGGCAGCCCACCTCTAAAGACTAAAAACCTATACAATTGATTCATAATACATAATGAAGTTGATCAAGTCGACCACGAGTGCCATACTGAAAGAGAATTCACAACATGCTGTTTGTTATTCTATGTTTTTATTTTTCTTTGGACAAGGCAGCATTGCTCGGTATTCTCTTTCAACTTATCGTTTTCGGCCCACTCGCATCACTTAATGGCAAGAAACACTTGAGACATTTTACATGAATAACATTTTATTTCTCAATTAAATGTCTAGTGGCCAGAACCCTGATGTTTACCATTTCCATGACCATGTATTCACTAGGCCTGTCTAAGAACAATACATAATTCTTGGATCATTAAGAGTTGCCGTTCAATTAAAACTAGACAAAAGATCCTTTACCTCTACTTTTCATCAATTTGGAGCACACCCGCCCCCTCCCCCGCTTACCCACCAAGGAAGGATCGAATGAAGTTAACAAAGACAAATATTGTATTCTGGAAAATGATATGTTCTGATAACGAGGAAAAGAGTACACACCCATCGTCAGCGTCTTGTTCTAGGCATGCAGCGAAACTCAGCTAAGAGTGCTATATGATCAGAGGACCACTCTGGTGAAGGAAGTGCGGTGTCTTTTCTCAAGCTTTCCTCATCCAAGAGCTCCAATAATGATTCAACAGTTAATGAGTCAGCTGAAATAACCACCATAACACATATCAGCCTTCATGACACATCCCTTTAGAGATATTATTAGAAATACATGTACTACACCATCCAAGTTTTAATTACGGTGGAATGCAGAAAACATACCTGAGTAGAATATATAATCATGAGTGCCAATAAAATCTCGGGTGCAGTTTGTAAACAAGGGTTCGTTGGTATTAGGATCCATCCTCCTCCTTTGCTGCTCTAGTCCAAGTCCGACCGCCATTCTGGCAAAGGATGAATAAGCACTAACCTACAGAGAAGGATGCAACAACAAAGAAGTATTTTAATATATATTGCAGGCCTTAGTTTAACCTCCTCGCAAGGATACGCAACACAAAATTTAGATGCTTCAGTTTTGCTCTCGGGAATAGAAGAAGTTCGGAAGGGAACATATCTACTGTAGAGGAGGAGGATGTTGAGTGTGAAAAAAAAAAGACAAAGTGGTGGGGAAGCAGGAACAGGAATCGAAGCCTTCCAAAGTTATTGAAGCATTACCAATGGCAGCTGGTGCGCTAACTTTGTAGGTGGACGCAAAATACCAAGAGGATCCACTGCTAAATCTGGATGCATTGGATCAACTTTACCCAAAGCAAGAAGTGTATGAGGAGCACTGCATTGCAACAAGTTTATGTCAGCATTCGTAATTTCCAGCCTGTTATTTCCATGAAATGGGTAGGGGCAGGCTTTGGGGAAACACCAACTGTGCCAATAAAGAGAACTTAAGAAACGACTGACCTTCCAGGCACTGAACTAAAATCACCACAGACTAACATTGGAATGTCAGCACTGGCAGCGATTTTTTCGAGTCCTTTAAGAAGTGTGTGAACCTGAGAAGTAAAACAAATTAGCCAATGAGTTTTGAACCAGAGAAGAAGTTAATGACCCATATATAATGTATTGAATAGCAACCTGCCATAGTTTTACATCCCTTAATTCTTGCTGAACATTTACATGTGTATTGGCCTGCATATAGAAATGAAAGCAACAAGTTCAATAGATGCATCAGCTGGATAAAAGATTATGATCTACATCGCTTTAAGCTATCCCAGAAATACAAAATTGTATCATGCATAGTTAACATTCTTCTTTTTCTTGTTTTCATAACCGAGAAAGCCCCGAAAGCCAGTGACACACAGTTCAAACTTCGAACCTCAGTGCTACAGACGTGCTTTATTCAGTAAAATGAAGAAAAACTTCACAAGCAAGAAAATGCTCATCGTGGCATGGCCATCTATATCAGCAAGTCAGTCAGATGCATCAATTGTTCACTGAAGATATTACATAATAGTAGAATTTTTCTTCTCTGGCAGACGTGAAAGTTGAATTACAATTTATATTCCCTGAAAGAATCAAGATCTAAAAGGGCTCTGACAGGGGTCCAATTGCTACATCCTGCTCACATTTTTCCCAGATGAGACTTCATCATTAAATTTTCTTATGACAACTTCATTGATTCGACCAAAAAATCATTAGTGGTTTTGAGTTGGTATGTATAATCAGCTAACATTTTGTCCGCATATGGCAACTCAAATGTTATGTGGGCCTTTAGACCTTTAGTCATCTCATAAATTCCTTTAGCTAATGTACGTAGCAAAGGCAGTGTGTGTTTAGCAGTAACATAATCCACTGAACAATCGTACAAACAAAAGAAATAAAGCAAAAGCAAACAAAATGTGAAAAGAGAGATGAATGGAAGTTGCCAACATAGTATGGCGATATGAAAAGGCAGGTGAGTCCTTTATTTCAGAGTGAATAGATCAACATTTCAGCACTATCAGAAGCACTTACCACACAAACTAGTTGACGCTTCCCAGGGTTGTCAACCCCCTGGTTACTGAACTTTGCTTCCAGTACTACTATAAGTGCAACATTATCCTATCAAACAACAGGAGTAGTCAGACATGGTAGGCCAGTTCTGAATTTAAAATCTGACGAGCCCAAGAACCATCAGTAAAGTTCAGTAAGATACCTTAACCAAACGATTTAATGCATTCTTCTTTTGGGCAATGGGAACCACAGCATCAGTCAAAGATTGTGCAGCTTTATTAAACTCGACCTACAAAAGAATCATGTGATTATTATTTGTTATGACACTTACTTGCGATAAACGAAAAAGACCTCCATTCACAATACTTCGTACCTCATATTTTTTAACATGTGAGAATCTATCTCGGCGGAAAAATGTAGCACATCCATCAATAATGTTAATACTCCCACTAAACACCTGCACATGATGAGCGTATGTTGGTTTAAAAATTCAAAAACTTATGAATCTAAACATATACTGAGCAGAACGAACCTCAGCTGTTTTTCTTTTAAACAGAGCTTGATAACCATGTTTATCAAGCTCAGGAGCAAAGAATTCCTCGAAATGATTACTTTGAACCTGAAAATGGAAAGCATACAGCAATGACACAAAAATATCTCCCACTTCTATATAGGTACTTCACAAGCCTAGTTTACATAACAAATTATAGCGAAACTACCCTCTCTTTTTTTTTTGGAAAAGGTAATAAAGAATATTAAGGATCAAGGATAAAAATAAAATATATTTGATTTCCAAAAATAAATTTTGGTATTATAGCGAAAGTAACCTTATATAGGTACTTAAAAATACAGAGCACTTAAACCAACTAGAGAAGCTGGATTTAGTAGCCAATCAAATTCACAGATGGAAAATCATCATTCATAAAGGGAACAAAATACGAATGTAAAGAGCAAATTCGGAGAATATCCATCACAAGATAGTGAAATTAGTTTAACGTTTACAGAATACTAAAAACATCAAACATGATTTCAAAATTTTTTTTTTGCTGAGGGTTCATAGGAAATAGCATCTCCACCTTGGTGGAGTAAGGACTGCGTACATTCTCACCCTACCTAGACCCCACTTGTGGGATGACACTGGGTATGTTGTTATTGTTTACAGAATACTAAAAACAACCATTTTTAGCAAAAGGAAGTTCTATTATCAGATACTCCTATTACTCCTTACCTCTTGAAGACAAACAATGTCTGCACGGTAGCCCACTATTTCGCGCAATAGATTCTGTCTACGGTATGCCCAAGAAAGAGCCCAAGAGGGGCAATAACTGTATAATTCGCTCGATGCATATGCTTCAGACAGAATATTGTAGGAGAGCACGGTGAAAGTTCCTGAAGATGATAATCGACCATCTAAGTCCAGATGTCCAGGAATATCAACTCCACTAACTGAAAACATGCGACGTGGAGTTGGACAGGGAGCTGGAATAACCCGGGATGTCAATATGGTACTAGCAGGTCCAACAGGTAACTTTGTTTCTGCATCTACGACAACACATTCAAATTTAAGCACGTGACCAATATCATCTGCGGTTGGGGTATATGTTTTCGACCGTCCAACTTCAAACCAGGTTTCACCGCCATTTCTCTGGGTTACTGCTGCAGGATATAAAGGTGTGGCTCCATTTGCCAAGCTACCACTTGATTGCGAAGAAGCCAAGCTTGCATTAATTACACCAGATCCAGTGCTATTAAATCGCCCAAATATCTCTTCCTCCTCGTTTCCATTTTCATTCACAGCACTAGCGGCACGTTCATGCAGAACACGATGATGTTGCCATGCATCTGAGAAACATTTAGGTGAACAATGGTAACTCTTAGCGACAGGGAGTTTGGCCTTCACACACCCGAGGCACTGTAATGTGGCTTGCTCAGATGGATGGATACTACAGATGGCGACTTTTTTATCACTTTGTATACGATACCTGCCAAAAAAAGTATTTATAAATCGAACCACTGGACCAACAAAGAATATAGAGTACAAAAAGATTAAGAAGTATAGAGATTCTTCAGTATCCAATAAAAGTAAACTAGCTATTCCCAATAGCCAGCCAGGTACAGCCTCTTATGAACCAAATAACGCTATCCGAGAACCACATAAACACAAATATTTTGACTGTACCAGTGAGGAAGTCTTAAGTTAAAAGTGCCAAACAAGAGGTGTACCATTCCAACAAATACATGGAATTCTTCCAAGTCCAATTTAAGCGTAGACATTTAGTAATAACGGGATACATCTGCTGTAGACAAATCTAACAACATTACTTTTTAGAGAAAGGATAAGCAATTCAAATGAAATCAGGATTACTTCATGGCGTAATAATAGAAGCAACATTATACCTGGTTTTCATCATATTAATGTTTCTCTATGCCAAATACAAATGAACCTTCTCAAAAAGATTACATCAGAACACCAATAAAAATTGTGATAAAAAGTTCATGCTTTCCAGTTTCTTATTCTAACTGAATGGGAAATTGACTCCCGAGTAATGAACTTTCCTTCAAGTACCAACAGTATCTAAACTCTCAAGTCTCATCTAATACAATAAGAGAATCAGATATTTTCCTTAAAAGGATTAGAATCAATAAAATACCTTTAGTTGATAAGTATCCTATTGGAAAGAACTTTGATGAATTCTAGTTAGAAACAAAAAATTACATCAAAAGCATCAAATCTCCAACAAAAACAGACTTAATCTTTGCTAGATCTAATGCTTTTTTTGCTAGATCTAATGCTTTTTTTGTTGATTAGTAACCTATGCTAAATTTAATGTCTTTCTATCAAAGGAAAATACTGACAATAGCAACGCAAAACTCGAAATAGACGTTTCTTCTGCAAGATTAAATGCATAACGTTCAAAGTTCAAACGGGTAACGCACACTATGGCAAAACTTGTTCTCAAGTTTCATTTTACCACTATGTGGTTGAATATGCCATAATGGCCTTATCTTCTCCAAAAACCAGCGAACTACATTCCCTAGCTTTTGTAGCAAATTGCACCTTATATACTCATAAACAGAGTGTAGACTGATAACATTCATCACGGTATTTGATCAGATATTAGGACAGAAATCACACGAGAGCTGCAATTTCAGAGTATACTTCCTGCACTTGAAGGAGGATGACACATAAAGCCATTCTAATCCTATTTCTTTAAACACGGGGTAAAGTAACGGGCTAATTTCTTTGTAAATAATATAGATCTTTTCTTTCTTTTATTTTATTTTATTTGGCAACAGATCCCACGAACACACTTCAAAAGAGTCAACTAAAATTCAAATCTCTCCTAATGAGGGCCGCCATAATTAGATTGGTGCAATTCTGAAGCAGTGGACCCATACGTGTCAATTAATTACCGATACGTACATCATCAGGAATTTGTCTCTCTAAACAAAACAAAAAAAAATTGCCTAATAGCATTATTGCAAATAAGGTTCATGTATCCACCATCCACAAGACATCCTCATAAGGTGAGGAATTAAAACCACCAACCAATAACGTTGAGCTACCGACAAAGGCTATCAGAAAGTTCTAAAAACAAAAAGATTTTCCCATCCAAACTACACATCATATCGCAAAAATAAATAAAATAAAAATAAGAACAAGTACCTATATGGTATTTGCAATAATTCTATTAGCCCAAACCTTGATGGGTCAAGTTGCTCAGTACCTATACGGTAGTAGGTAACGGTAAAATAGTTGAGGTTCACACTAGGTGATCTATTCCCATATGCATAATCCTTGATGGACCTAGTTACCTGGTACGGTCACGTACGTATTAAATAATTGAGGTTACTACAAGTTGGCCCCAATACCGCCGTCATCAAAACTAAAAAGGGACAAATCACCAGCTTCACCAGCTTCACTTTAAAGTTTCACATAAGGAGCAAGAAAGTCTTCCGTCACTTGATCTAACAAATAGTTAATTACGGAACCATGGAAGGGCGTGCTAATTCAAGCAATATTATAGCTTCGGATCAATTTGAACTACAAAAGCCATAAACTTTCTTATTGTACTCACTCATCTACTTAAATTCCTTACAAATCCACAAACATTAAAAACTAAAAACTACACTACACAAAACATTAACAAAACTAAAAACTACACTACACAAAACATTAAAGTCGATAAACCACAAAGTAACCACATTTATCAGATCACAAGGGCAAAAGTACGGTAAAAATATTACGAAACCATGGAAGTGCATGCTAGTTCGAACAAAGATACTAACTTCAGATCAATCGAACTACAAAAGGCGTACACTTTTTGATCAAATTTACTCGCCTACTTAATTGCTTACAAATCCACAAACACTAACTACACCACACAAAATGTTAAAGCATAAATGCCACAAAGTAACCATCACAAGGGCAAAAAGTACAGTAAAAATTACGGCAACTAACCACTTATATCATCGCTTAAGATCAATTCGAACTACGAAAGGAAACTTTATTAATGTGCTTAACAAATGCAACAAAGTAACTATATTTATTAAATCACAAGGGCAAAAAGTTGCAGGAACTAACCACTTATATCATCTCTTAAGATCAGTTCGAACTACAAAGGCCTAAACTTTATTATTCTACTTACGAATCCACAAACATTAACAAACTAAAAAACTATACCACACAAAATGTCACAAAGTAACCATTTTTATCAAATCACAAGGGCATAAAGTAGAGTAAAAACTACAAAAACTACCGCTTATATCATTGCCTAAAATCAATTCCAACTATAAAAGGCGGTAAACTTTTTTATCGTCTTCACTCATCTACTTAAATTGCTAACAAATCCACAAACATTAACAAAATGCAACAAAGTAACCATATTTATCAAATCACAAGGGCAAAAAGTTGCAGGAACTAACCACTTATATCTCAGAAAATAGCCATCAATAGGAGAAGACTCAGGAACATCATCAGAAATGACAGATTTATCCTTATTAGAACAACTAACCACTTATATCATAGCTTAAGATCAATTCGAGCTACAAAAGGCGTAAACTTTTTCATCGTCTTCACTCGTCTACTTCAATTTCCTAAAATCCACAACCATTAACAAAATGCAACAAAGTAACCATATTTATCAAATCTTAAAGGCAAAAAGTATAGTAAAAACTACAGCAACTAACTACTTACATCATAGCTTAAGATCATTCGAACAACAAAAGGCGTAAACTTTTTTGTCGTCTTGGCGTAAACTTTTTTATCGTCTTCACTCATCTACTTAAATTGCTAACAAATCCACAAACATTAACAAAATGCAACAAAGTAACTATATTTATCAAATCACAAGGGCATAAAGTAAAGCAAAAGTTACAAAAACTAACCATTTATATCTCAGAAAATAGCCATCAATGGGAGAAGACTCAGGAACATCATCAGAAATGACAGATTTATCCTTATTAGGACGACGTAAAAGTAAATAAGGCGATAATTCACAGCCTACGATGGGTATATCGGAGGGTAGATGTACCCGTAACACCGTCAGCATTTTAAAATATGGGCCCACTCTATTACTCCAACAACTACTACTAAACAACTTTCTACAAGATAATTTATTATTAGTGGGCGGATATATGGCGGATCCGCCATCAATTATAACTAATTAAAATCGCCAGCCTTTGATTTTGCGGAGAAACTAATAATTAAATTAAACCCTAGAAATTTTTGAATTTGGGGGTTTTTAGAGAGAGAAAAAATTGATTGGAGGAATTAGGGTTTTGGTTTTATTGAGAGGGAAGAAAGAGAGTAGTCTTAAATCTGAAAAAGGAATATTTATATGTAATATTAGATTTATTAGGAAAATCTTAATGGATTGTGTGATTTTTATGTAGTAGTAGTATTTACTAATTTTGAAGTTAATCAATTTTATCTTATAAGTGTAATATTTTACAACAATAATATATCAGTGATATTTTGCAAATGGAGTCTGCGGAGGGTAAGGTGTAAGTCATCGTTTATATCTTACTACCTCTACCTCTTCATAGACCTAGCACCGGCAACCCCTCAAACCTCCTTACTCTCTTTATGGGGGTTATTTGTGCTCATTTTTTCATATGTCCAAATCATCTCAGCCTCGTTTCTTGCATTTTGTCCACTACTGAGGCAACTCGTGCTTTGTCGTGTATGTCCTCGTTCCTGATCTTATCCACTCTAGTATGTGCACACGTCCATCTAAACATTCTCATTTATGTTATTTTCATCTTCTGAATATGTGTGTTCTAGACTAGCTAATACTCTGCCGCATTCAATATAGCTGGTCTAACAAACACTCTATGGAAATTATTTTTAAGTTTCGGTGGCACATTTTAATTGCATAGGACTCCGGATGCGAGTTTCCATTTCATCCATCTCGGACCAATACATCCTCATTGAAATCTCCATTTCCTTCGGTTATAGATCCAAAATACTTGAAGCTTCGATTATAGCTTCGGTTATAGCATAATACTTTCTTCGTTTTAATTTATAATGCAAAGTTTGAATAGACACGGAACGGAGAATAAGAAATGAATGAAGACTTTTGGAATTTATGTTCTTAAATATCTCATAACAAGTGTCGAATCAGAAATGGTTAAATCTGCCCACTTTATCAACTAAGTGTAGTGGATGACATGTTAAAGACCCCTTCTGAATTGATAGTTGTTGCAAAAGAAGAAGATTATTCATTAATCAATTCAAACTTAATCCAACGGATTATTATCCTTTTTGTCTTTTGAAAAAAATATGTACAGGCACAAGTATATGATAAGTACACTTGGTTTGTTTTCATGAAAAGACTAAAAGAAACTACAAAACAAAGTAATCAATTATGGATGAATAAATATGTCACTCTAGACATTATAAAATAATAAGTTCTCTGTAATTCTATAAAATAACTTCGCTATGACAATCATTCTAGTAGATCGAATAAGTAGATTCGATCTGATATCATTCAATCTAATATGTACCTTATGTTAGTATCATTCTTGTTAGATCGGAGAAGTATTGTTCAAGGAAGGCTATATTTGCCAAATGGGATTATTCTCTTCTGATCTGTGATCCAACAGAATGGCTGATTGACTTGAATTTGTGGAATTTAACTGGGAATCATTGATGGAAAGGTAAGGTAAAAAATTAGCAAAAACTTGCATGGAGCAGTAAATTCATTAGGAGTTAACAACAGAACAAAACTACTTCAGCAATATTTCATGGTTTGACAGGGAACTAGAAAATTGATTCAAAGTTAGAAAAAACTAAAATTAATGTTGAAAGTGTACTTAAACCACAATTTTCACCATTCAACACTAACTTCTGGCCACTATTTCATTTCACCTGCAACTCATAGGAATAGGAAGAGAGATGGAAACTCTCCGATATAGAGAACAAATGTAAGTACTAACGCGACAATGAAAGTATCAACACACAGCTTAAAATGCAGAGAAATTAAGTAATAGATAGACATATTTCAATTCCATTTGTAGCAAAAGTTCAACAAAGGCCTCTAATGATAATGTAAACAAAATCTGAAACAAGAAATGTCTGGAGCTGAAACCAAAAAAACTAATATTGTCTCACTTTCAGAAAAGCAGATAGAACAAACACCTCCTCACAAACAGACTAAGACTAATACCCTCCCTTCAAATCATTGACCACATCATATGGTATGGGTGTAACTGTCTCCAATGTGGCGCCTCCGACCATGAAACCTGGCTTGGGTCCCAAGGGTTGCCTTTTTGTGCTGACAACCTCTCCTCTAGCTTTGGCCTCAGCCTTTAGTTGATCATTCTTCTTAATCCTCTCTTTGACTTCTTCAGTGCATCTTGACTGCTGAACATGCTCAATCCTCACATGGATCCTCTTCCTTAGAATTTTGTTACGAACCTGAGTTACACAGCAAGAAAAAGGAATTGAGATTGACATACAACACGAAAGTTCATAAGAAGCAGAGGAACAATGAAAGTAAACACCAAAAAAAGAAGCTTCAGCAACAAACAGTCACATCAAGGATTAAAACACTTAAACAAGCTAATAGGACACAAAAAAGAGATGCTGCATAATCATCCAATGTGTAATTACAATGACCTCGTATTTTCAAATAGTTTTGAGGAACTAACATGTCATTGCGATGCATTTATCCTGAAAATGTGTTAATAAGCATTTGAATAGTAAAAAAGAAAAGAGAAAGCACGATGATAAGTGTTAAAACCAATGCATTAAACCTCATCTACGCATGAAGTTATACAAACCACGAATGAAATCAAGCTTGAATTAACAACAAACCCAGATATTTTTAGAAAAAATCATTCCCCAAACTTCCCCAATACCATCCCATTCATTTCTTTGATGTTCGGAGAGGCTTACGTTCAGCCAGTCACAATTCTCACTCAGCTCCATTAACCTTAATTACCTTATTAAGTGGAAAACTCCTCCCCTTCAAATCTCTTAACAAATTGTTAGTCCCATACTCAACTCCTCAAACTAAACGAACAAACAAAAACAACATTCCAGAACATCCATAACAAATACATCAACAATATCAAAAAAATTCTTCTCAGGTATCTCCTTCCAAAAATATAGACCTTAATATTAATTCCTATTTCTAGAACAAACTATTGGTAAGACAGTTAACCACAAATTCGAACCAAACACCCCTTTACCAAAACATAGTACCATTCAAATAGACCGAAAATAACTTTCTGTGTTACAACTTATATCTAGAATATTGATTCCCCTCGACATAAGTGAAGCTCCTAGTCCAAACCTATATGTAACAGTCAAGTATTTTTTTTACAAATCCCCTTGTACAAATTCCTAGTTCCGCCACGTAGCATTTTCATTAAACTCATCAAACAGATAAATACAAAACAGATTAAATTAGCATATCTAAGTTACATAACACAAATATACAAGCTTCCTTATCTATTTACAAAAACTAGCAGCATTTCACTATAACAGCCAAGTTTTCTTTACGTTATATCATTTCTTCCATTCAATTGAACAAAAACATTTCCGTTGGTGCTATAAATAGCCTATTAAATCCACTCTTTAAGTCATCGACACAAATCCTGTATGTACTTTATTAAATCCACTTATACAAATTACTAGTTCCGCCACATCAGCAACAACGATATCTCACAAGTGGGGTCTAAGGACGGTGAAATGTACGCAGATATATAAATAAAAACAGATTATAATTAACATAAACATTAATATACAAACATCCAGATCTATTTACAAAAACTAGCCAAAAAAATAAAAAAATAACAAAAAATGACCTGTTTGTTGACTTCAACACCAACAGCACGTTTAGTAACATTCCAAACACGACCACTACGACCATGATAAAACTTAAGTCATCGACACAAATCCTGTATGTATTTTATTAAATCCCCTTATACAAATTACTAGTTCCGCCACATCAGCAACAACGATATCTCACAAGTGGGGTCTTTGGTCGGTGAAATGTACGCAGATATATAAATACAAACAGATTATAATTAACATAAACATAAACATACAATTTTCCAGATCTATTTACAAAAATAGCCAAAATGGACCTGTTTGTTGACTTCAACACCAACAGCACGTTTAGTAACATTCCAAACACGACCAGTACGACCATGATAAAACTTATGAGGCATTCCTTTATGAATTGCACCATTCACTTTGATATCCACATAATCTCCTATTTTAAATATCCTTAAATAAGTCGATAATGGAATTGTTCCCTTCTTTCTAAATGCTCTTGAGAATGAATCTCTTGTACGTGACCTCAATCCATGTCCTGCCGGCATTTTGCTTGAATTCCTTCTACTGTGTGTGTGTGTGTGTGTGTGCAGCAGCTGAAACCCTAGAGGAATGAGCTGAAGTGAAGTGTTTTGAGTTTATATATAGTGCGTTTAGGGTTTTTGGAGCTTGGGCTGGGCTGAGGAATATTGGGCTTTTTGTAGGAATAGGATGAGTATAAAGTGGTGTTTATATTTGGTTCCCAATAAAAGGATTGTGTAAAAATAGCCCATTTTTGTTTACAACGCCTACCTCTTTTTCATACGTTCGCTACAAAAAGCGTAAACTACCCCTTTTTATAGTTGTTCACTACTAAATTTCGAATTTTCATTTTTTGAACAGTTCGCAATTTTAGAAAGTGCGAACTACCAATTTTTTCAAGAAACTGTGAACTAGCCCATTTTTCTTTACAATGCCTACTTCTTTTTCATACATTCGCTACTGAAAGCACAAAGTACCCCTTTTTATAGCAATTCACTACTAAATTTTGAATTTTCATTTTTTGAACAGTTCGCAACTTCAGAAAGTGCGAACTATAAATTTTTTCAAAAAACTGTGAACTAGCCATTTTTCTTTACAACGCCTACCTCTTTTTCATACATTTGCTACTGAAAGCACAAACTGCCCCCTTTTTTTTAGCAGTTCACTACTAAATTTCAAAATTTTCGTTTTTTGAACAGTTCGCAAATTCAGAAAATGCGAACTATAATTTTTTTTAAGAAACTGCAAACTAGCCCATTTTTTGCTACAACAACTACCTCTTTTTCATACGTTTGATAAAAAAAAGCATAACATACCCCTTTTTATAGTAGTTCACTGATAAATTTCGAATTTTTATTTTTTGAAGAGTTCGCAACTTCAAAAAGTGCGAACTACCAATTTTTTCAAGAAACTGCGAACTAGCCCATTTTTCTTTACAACGCCTACCTTTTTTTCATACGTTCGCTACAGGAAGCGTAAACTACCCCTTTTTATAGTTGTTCACTACTAAATTTCGAATTTTTGTTTTTTGAACAGTTTGCAACTTCAGAAAGTGCGAACTACCAATTTTTTTAAGAAATTGCGAACTAGCCCTTTTTTTTTTTTTTTTTACAAAACCTATCTCATTTACATATGTTCGCTACTGAAAGCGCAAACTATCCCTTTTTATAGTAGTTCACTACTAAATTTCGAAATTTCATTTTTTGAACAGTTCGCAACTTTAGAAAGTGCGAACTAGTACTAATTTTTTCAAGAAAGTACGAACTAGCCCATTTTTTGTTACAACACCTACCTCTTTTTCATACGTTTACTACAAAAAGCGTAAACTACCCCTTTTTATAGTTGTTCACTACTAAATTTCGAATTTTCGTTTTTTGAATAGTTCGCAACTTCAGAAAAAGGATAGTAAGAACTAGAGCAATAAAAGAAATAATTAACTACTCTCTCCGTCCCAAAATGAGTGTCTGGGTTTGACTGGGCACAGAGTTTAAGAAAATAAGGAAGACTTTTAAATTCTGTGGTTTAAAATGAAAGGTGTGTGTAATGTGTGTCAGAGTCTTTAAATCCTGTGATCCAAAACAAATCTTAGATTCAAAGAGTTGCCATAAAAGGAAAGAGGCACTCATTTTGGGACAAACAAAAAAGGAAAGATAGACACTCATTCTGGGACGGAGGGAGTATGTTCGAGAGACAGTCAGAACTCAGAAGCATGTGTATGGAATGAGAGCATCACTGCCCCATGTACAAAGGCCATGACATGTACTGATATTTTTGCCCCAAAGCAAAGAAATCAAAAGGACAGACAGAAAAAGAATGAGTAATTTTTAGCAAAATGAATCATACATCTATTAATATTTACACTAAACAATGCATGCTAGTTCTTCACAAATCAAACGACCCTTATAAATACATCTAATAATACCTATATGGCTATATCAAATAAACGTTCTACACCATGTCCAAAACTAGCTTTTTAAGGTAGTGTCGACGCCGGCCTCCCCCCAAACTGTACTTGCAAGTTTTCCCGCAAAAACTTCACGCCTACTCTTAGAAAGAACACTATTTTTCAGCCACAAAATTTGGCATTATGAACATGATGGATGACCCTTTAACTATTGGACCAGAACTAAGTTCAAAACTTGTTGGAAGAGCTCAAGGAATATATGCACAAGCATCATTAAATGACATTGGATTATTAATGGTTTTAAATTTTGGTTTTGTTGAAGGGAAGTTTAATGGTAGCACATTAAGTGTTTTAAGTAGGAACATGATCATGTCTAATGTTAGAGAGATGCCTATTGTTGGATGAAGTGGGGTTTTTAGGTTAGCTCGTGGCTATGTTTTTTTTTTTTTTTTTAAATAACGGTGGTGTCTGGGCCAGCTTACGCGCACATCGATTAATTCCACCGGATACCTGCCACTTCCCACCAGCAACATATACCAGGTAACTCTATCCACTAACGCTTGGATAGATGAGAAGAAAGACCTAGTATTTTTTTTGCCTCCGCTGACCTCGTGGCTATGTTTTAGCAAAGACATACACTTTGGATATGAAAACTGGTGATGCTGTTGTGGAATACAATGTCTATGTCCTCCATTACTGTTATAATTTTAGTTGTGCTAATTTTGATTTGGTTTATTTATCGTGGCTATGTTTGTCATTAACTGGTGGCCATTTTGCTTTTTAAATTTCATGTATACTCGAGGATGAAGGTGTAAGTTTTCATTTTTTCTAATGATTATTTACACCTCAACAATGATCTATTCTCCAATAAGGCTTTGGAATTAAGCTTGTACAAACCATTAAGCATAGGTACTTTCTTATGATAAATGGTCTAAATAAAGTTGCAAAAAAACTAAATCACCTATAGAATTGCACAAATATGACACCTTAATCAATGATTTGCATATTTGTCCTCAATAATTCTGGTTGAACATAAATAACTTCCACTAGTTTAATGAAATATTTTTTGGATAGAAATACCCCTCGCAACTTATAAAAAGACTGCACTATCATCCCTTCACTTTTCTCTATTCAAACTATCTCTAACCCTAAAAATCTGCAACTTTGACATATTTCTCCATTGAAATGAAAATTCAAGGTTAGATTCCTTCAAATTCCTATTAAGTTTTACAAAATCTTGCATTAAATTCAATATAATTCTGTTTGCAATATTTTGCCTTACATTTGGATTAACTTGTAGAAAATCTATGAAATCTCTGCTATAGCCAAGACTTTATGCTTGGTGCACTGAGCAACTTACAAAGAAAGTGTGTGCAAGTGGTGTAATAGGCAACTTGTAGAGAAAGTCTCTACAAATTTTGCCCACACCGGTCTAGGCGTGCGGGGAGTATTGGAGTGTGTTATTGTCCCACATTGGTTGGGGAACGAGATGGTTATTTGTATATATGAACTTGGGCAATCCTCCCTTCTTGAGCTATCTTTTGGGTTGAGTTAGACCAAAGGTCCATTTCTCTGAGCTCTAGTACAATGTGCAACTTGCAGAGTCTCTGCAAGTCTTGGCTATAGTTGCAAATAATTTTTAAAGTAGCTAAACATTAAATGACAAAGGAAAAACTGGCTGGCTTGTAATTGTTTTCCTAAGTTTCAGCATTTCTAAATAGGGACAAAATATAAAGTAATGGTCAAAAAAAGGGCTCCTTTGTTAAATTCAAGACCACTCTCAAATCATTGTAGATCATAGATTCTGTTTCTTTTTTGCTCAATTCACAGTGTTTTGGTTGTAAACTAAGATGGGTACAAGAGAAGTATATGAAGAAAAGTTAAAAAGAGGAAATTTACATCATGATCCTACAATTAAACCGGGTCTTGGTTCAGCTAGATGCCCACGTTGTCTTTCTTTATTGAACTCCACTTCTGTATGTATTAATTGTAGTAATTTGTGTATATATATTGCCTATTACATGTTTCTTGAATCGAGGGTCTATCGGAAACAGTCTCTCTACCTCGAGCTCACCCTCCTCAGACCCCAGTTGTGGCAGCGTACTGGGATTGTTGTTGTTGTTCTATTGCGTATTACGTGTTTGATAAAATGTCTGAATAGTAATTTGAGCTGTGTTTGTTTTGTTTTGCAGAAAAGTGGAGAATGGGGTATAACTCCTGTTTTGCATGATTTTACTGCTGTGGTAAGTATGCTACATGTGGTCGATATTTTAGTCTGTTTAAAAAAGAATGATAGTAATCGAAGTAAATATATTTTAATAGTGTACTTAAAGAAAAATGTTGAGGGTCTATTGGAAACAGCATCTCTGCCAGAGGGGGAGCTATGTATTGACAAGGGGATTAATTGAACACTTTGTTGAAAAATTACACCGCGCAAGTTAGTTAAAGTTGATATTGTTTTGTCATATACATATTATTGAACCCCATTAACACAAGGGAATATACTAGTATAGTGGTAAGGGGTTCAAGAATTGCTTTATGTCACAAGTTCAAATCTGAAGTCTGATATATCCTAAAAAAATTTTAACCCCCTTCCGTTAGTTTCTGGCTCTGCCCCTACTCTCCGCCTTGGTGAGGATAAGGTTTGCATACATCTCACCCTCCTTAGACATCACTTGTGGGATAATACTGGGTATGTTGTTGTTGTCGTTGTATTTAAATTAAAAAATGTTTGACTTTCGAAATAGTAATAGTGTCATATAAAATAAAAATGTTGGGACATGTTTTTTGTCGGTTTATAAGAATATTTTGTATGTTTCTAAGATTTGTTTCATGGTAATTTTGTTATTGAATTGAGTTCAATGAAGAGGAAAGTTACTATTTTTATCCCTGTATTAGTTTGACTTTTGAACTCCTTCGACCTGCAAATTTGAAGAAGTCGAGTAGGAGTTTGTTAATAGTTTGCACTCTATGTTGGATTTGTCTCAAAGTGTAATCTTTTATCTAAAGCTGGACCATTTATCCCTCGTTTTACTAATCTAAAGTTTTATAACCGGTTGGTCAAGGCTACTAAACCCCGAGTGAATGGAGTTATAAAGCAACCATAGGATGAAGAGTTTTACCAGCTGATTGAAGTAATATTCTTTTATTTTGGTATAGGCTGGCTCTGGACTTGGTGGACTGCTCAGTGCAATTCATGGTTTTAATACAGGCATGATTAATTAATTATGTCTTCTGTGCTTACCTTTCTTATCTTTATATTATTCTATTTTTCCATTAAATCATGGTTTAAACGTTAGACTAAATACCTCCCACTCTTTTCTTTGATGAATTCATGGCTGAGGTCTTAATGTATGTACATTTCAGGTATCCCTTTTGTCCAAAGACATGTGAAGGGACCAAAGTGGCTTCCATTTGTTATAGGGGTAAGCACTTACACCACATTTTCTGCTCTTTGCACTCTCCCTCCTTTTCATTGTATTCTCGGTTTTGTTATTTCTTAATCTATCTATTGTTGACTACAATTGGCATATTACCTAGTGCCTACTGTGCCCTTTCCTCCCACATATTCTGACTATCATTTCCTTTCAATGGTTTTATTCTCGCAGCTTCCTCCACTTCTCATGTTCTCGGCAGCTAGTGCGGCATTTGGAGGTAATTTCCATTATGATTTTCCAAATAAATGCTAAAAGAATGCTATAGCCAAAATCAAGATCCACATACCTTGATCTGTTTCTTACTAAATGTTGGGTAAAATCACTTTTGAGTCTTTTAATTCAACAAAAAACTGCATTTTTTCCTGTTACTCTTATAATTCCAGTTAATTTCTTTGGTTGAAAAAACATAGGTTTTTGGTTAGAGTCGAGGGAGATGAGCAGTTTTCTGATTTCTCAAAGTCTTTTACTTTTCATGTTCCATCAAGTGAGAAGTTTACTTTCAATTATAACTTATAACAGAAATAACCCCTCTAATGTTGTTGTTGTTTATCTTCTCTGTGTTCAGCAGAAAAAAACATGTCCGTAACAATAAAGTGGTCACTGTATTATATTTACAGTAGTACAGTATTTGTAGGAACAATCCATAGGAAGGTTCTGTTTAAAGAACCGAGATAAAAGTAGTTCATTTTACACAGCACAAAGAGCTTAAATGACAATAATTAAAGATCTTTTGCCATACTTGTTATCTTATTTATTGATTTTTAATGTGTAAATGACCAGATTAATGGGTAATTAATGGTAGTTGTGCATTACAGGATATGCATTGCCGAGGTTTACTCAACTTACTGTGACTTCATATTACGCTGCTTCAAGTGCATCACATTACGGAATATCGTTGGTTACCAGACATATTGAAGAGACCCATACTTCTGATGCTCAACGTGAAAGACTCAGCTGATATTTGGTTGAGGTGCACAAAACTGGATCTAAAGTTTACTTCAAATATTGCAATGAATTTATATATATCTGGAGCAATTTTTAATTCAAAAGATGTCTGGGTGCTTGGATGACTTCTTTGTACATCTTTTTGATCAAATATATAGCTTTTTCTTGTAATAATAGGGAGTTTGTGCCTAGGAATGTTTGAAGAAAAACTCGTGCTTCAGTTGTTAATGCTAAAGGAATATTTGATGCTGAATAATCTGGTAAATAGCCTAAATGACAGAGCTAGTGGATCTTGTACCTAAGTGACTGGCAGTAGAATAAAATGTATCGTAATTGGTAGTAGATTGTTTTATCCTCTTCGGTGTTTGATGGAGCTGGTAGCAATGAAAGAGCACACTCTTTTCCAGTTAAGTATCATTCTTGATACTCCAGCAAATAATTGGATAATGTAATTCTCTACTTTCACATAGTTGTACTACTTTCAAATAGTTGTCGTTTTGGTTGCACTAAGATGTTCACTACTGCTAAGATGCTCGTTAGCTTGTTAATTATTCTTTCTACTGAGTTTTCATTGTTATATCAATGGATGTTATATCTGTTCATTAGTTTGTTGCATAAGGTTGCATTCCTTCTACTTTATGTATCGGGCTTAGTCTACATTTTGGTAGCAATCCTCTCGCTCTTGCTCCCCTCTCATAAAAAAGGTTGGCCGTGTCTAGCGGTGCACAGCATCCTTAATATATATACTGCTGTGGCATATGAGGACTGCCCTTTGATTCAACACATTGGGTGATGTACATAGTTTTATCAACAATAAATTGCATCTGTTGTTGGACGGTGTTATTTGGTATTTGTGTTAATCAGAGGTCGTAGGTACTCGTGAATCAGTCGAGGTGCGTACAGCCACCACTAAAAAGAGAAATATGTACAACAGGCGGGACGAGGGTTGATGGTGGGTTGTAGGGTCGGAGGAAGACTTTGGTAGGGAAGGCCCCTCCCACAGGGCATTGCAATTCCTAGATAGTTTGTTTTAAACTGAATTCTTGAATCCTTGTCTTAAAGATGTTAGCTGTGATCACATTGGATTTTCTGACAATCTTTTAAAGAAGATTGAAAACATTTTTCAGGCATCCCTTATTGAAATAATCAAACTTATGGCCAGTGGTTATAGCACTGGTAATACTGAGATTGGTCTTCATTTGTAAGCCACTCAGGTGCCTGACAGCAATACCTGTCATGTAAGTTGAGGATTTATAGAGGCAGCCCTGAGAAAGAGGCTAGAAAACACAATTTATTACTCCTTATAAAAGCTTGTACTTCATGTAGGGTCCGGGGAAGGGTCTCACCCCCAAGGAGTGTGATGTACACAGTCTAATCTAATGCGAGCATTAGTGGCTGTTTCCAAGGCTTTGTTATTCGACACATATATCTTGATAATTCGATAGAAAAAGCATTTAACTTGGTTTACCAGTTAGTTGATTATTTCATTTCTTTTCCTTTTGTTCTCTTTGCTAGACATCTTTAATTAGATGTAGATGCAAATCTTTACATGAGAGTATCACTTTCAAATATAAATTTTGTTTTCTCAAATCGAATATCTCTATTTGATCTTATGCAGCAAAACATTATTTTCAGTTGATTAGGAAGGTTTTAACTATTTATGGTTAAGTGACACTTAGTTCTTTATCTTGTAATCATTTAATACCGTCCCTAAACGTAGATTCTACTTCTACTTCTCCTGGTTGACATGTTATCTTTGTGTGTACCTCGAAAGTAGCTGTAATAGTATGTAGTAGTATTTAACTATTGACTTATGTTGCTCGGATCCTCCAAAAATACTTTTGAATGTTTGCTGGATCCTCCAAGAATTATGCATTTTTGGAGAATCCGACACAAGTGCAACAACTTATAATTATAATCCGACGCTGTTGACACTTTCTACCTCTTGCCAAGCTCTTCATAAGATTGTGGACCGAGGTTTCCTACAAAAACTGGTTTTCTCCACACAAGTTTATGCTGTGGTCCTAATAATGTACTTCTCCTTGGTATTTATCATCTTCTGTACAAGCATTTTCATGTTTCCTGGTATCTATTTGTTATGTCCCACCATTTTTCTTCATTACTTATGGACCCCTTGATAGTAGGGAAATGTTAGGGTATGTAAGATAGATAGGGTATAGTCATTAGTGTAAGTGTACAATTATTTTTCCATGTTTTTCTCACTGTTCATAGGCTCACACGCTGATACCAGTACTACACTACTAAAAAAACAGGGATTTTCGACCGCCAAATCGGTCGAACAACGGTCAATATGTCGACCGTTCTTCGACCGATTGTGGTTCGACCGATTTTCGGTCGAAATAGTGAGGTCGAAAATCACTATTTTTTTAGTAGTGCTAATGTACCAGATTTTACCTTTTTAGAGAGGATCTGTTGAGTAGAGGTAAAATCCTGTATACATTCTTTGCACAAAGTCTTGGACACCAAAGTAAACCATATTTGTACTGGCGAGAGGTAGCAGATATTGATCGGAAAAATATTCAAGATTTGCACATAAGTCTTGGACACCAATGTAAGTAAATAAATTAAGAGAGACACTGTTGGGACAATGTGGTACCGCATATCTTATTACTAGTAGTAGTAGTTTTGCAATGATATCTTTTCAGAGATTTAACATGCAAGCCTTTATCTCTAGGTATAAAACATGGACTTTCTCCGATAAAATGTTTAAGGCACAAATTAAAGCATGCACGTACACAATAACCTTAGCCACTCAACAGCAGCATCTTACATTTTAATGTATACTTCCATAACCAACAGGCAATTCAAATAGAATAGCACATGTATTTTAGTACTCTCTTATTTGTAGTAATGAAAAATCAAACCAAATGTAACAACCTAAGCCCGTTAGTGATATTATCGCACTGGTTTAAAACAAGTGTTGAACTCGATCCCACATCGACAAGGATGACACGGAGTGACTGATGCCATCTGTAACAACCCAATCCCGCTAGTGATATTGTCCGTTTTAGGCCTAGGCCCGCACGAGTTTAAAACGCGTCACTAAAGTCTAAGGTATACTTACTTATACAGTCAAACCTCGCTATAGTGACAACGTTTGTCTGGAACTTTCATGGCTGCTATAGTGAGGTGATGTTATATATGTATACTGACATTCGATGTTTAAGTCTCATTTAGCTGTTATAACAAAAAAAAGTACGAAAAAATATTGGAAGTATTGCGTCAAACTCCACATAAGTGGTTCTATACATTGTTTGAGTGGTGTTATGAGGCGGGGTTTGGGCTACCATTGATGACACACTACCAACATCCTCAACAAATTCTAAATTTTCATTATTAACGTTAGGGTTGTCATTTGTAGGTAGCATGCCTGTATTTTTCTAACAATGGAGAATGGTAGAGGTTTTGACATCATTGCATACTTTTACAACAGTGTTGATTGCTTGTTCTAAGTTGAACTTGTTGTCACTAGATAATGGGTGGCATGAAATGTTTAACTAACCGTTTAACTTACCATCCATACAATTTTTGATATTTTTATGGTACGAATGTAAAAAAGGTATAATATTTTATGGTACAAATAACCACAAATAGTTGTATTTTATCTTTATACATGATATATTTTTTATAAAATATCATCATAAACTATTTGAGTATAGTTGTTATAGAGAAGTAATTTTACAAAGAGTATACAGCTATAATGAATGCCATTGTTGTTATAGGTAGAATGCTGTTATAGAGAGGTAAAATATAACATGAAAAATCAGTTCTGAAGAAAATTAGGATGTTATACTGAAATGCTATTATAACGAGGGCCTGTTATAACGAAGTTTGACAGTATACTCAACATCTATCCTGTGTTATGCCGATGTGGGATACTTCCATAGCTAGGGTATCACACCAAACTGACGTCTTCCGCTACTATACTCACAAAGTAGCTACTTCCATTATTTTCCAATTTCCATCCTTCAATTCCTTTCTTTTAATTCAACAATTCCCACCTCTCCCGTTTGATTTTGAACTAAACGAGAGAGGAAGTAGGAGCGGACGAATTTAGAACGGGTTCAATCAATTCAATTAAACTACTCCCTCCATTCCATAAGGGATGACACAATTTCTATACTAATTCGTCCCAAAAAGAATGACAAAGCAATTCTAAATTTGAAAACAATTTAACTTCATACCTACCACTTACGCTTAATGAGATACTTTATATTCACTCATATATTTATGGCTTATTTTAAGCCACAAGTTTCAAAAATCTTCTCCTAATACTTAAACTTCGATCCGAATCAAACTATGTGATTCCGTGTAGAAAATATTTTACTGTGGTCATCCAACATTTCATCTTCACACAAAAAGTCACATTTTTTTATTCTTTTACCCAAAGGTCATCCAACTTTTCCTTTACTATACAAAGTCACTTTTATTTGTTTTTCTACCCAAATTAAAAGTCATCCAACTTATCTTCAAAAATTAATTATCTTAATAAATACAGGTAAGCTTGGGCATCGAGCCAAGCCTGAGCCTAAACCGAGTCTAAGCAAACTTTATATCATATTGAGCCGAGCCAAGCCGAGTCGAGTCGAGTCGAGTCGAGTCACATTTTGAATGATATTGAGCCGAGCATTTTTTTCGAAACGAGCCAAGTTAGACACAATCGAGCCAAGCTGAGCTCCGAATTGGCTCAGCTCTCTAGACCTAAATATATAGATTAACAAAATGACTCACTTAGTTACCCATCATGTGACCGATTAACCCATATGATTATTAAGATAATAGCAATAAACGTATTGAATAATGAAAGATAAGTTGTATGAATTTTTGGTAACAAAACAAAGAAAATTGACTATTGTGTGTACTGATGAATGAGTTGCATGACCACCGACAAATTTACTCTCTTTTATGAAATAGAGGGAGTAATTGTTTTCAACTTAATGTTATGTATACTAAACTTATGCAAAATAAACATTTAAAATACATACATACATATAATAAAATCATACTACTATTTTTTATCCACATAAACTTTAAATCCTTGCTAGATTTACCTTTAGCCGTAGGATCGGAGTACTTGTTTCTAGAGGTTGCATTTGTCTTAATGAAATTAAGGCAGTTTAGCAGTTGAGAGAAGTTTATTTCATAAGTGTAAGTTGTTAATGCTGGTGTACTTCAATTTAGCATGCCTTATTCTTTTCACAGGGACAAGACCAGGGGTTGAGCCATGATTTTATGTAAGGGGTTCAAATATCACATCTTGAATTTGAATTTGTGACACTAAATCTATTTTTTGAACCCCTTAATCACTTTACTTGAATTTTTCATCATTTCAAGGGGGTTCAATAGCTTATATACAATAAAAATACTAATTTTTACTCTAATTACAATGTAATGTTTGAACCCCTTTGAGCAAAGGTAGCTCCGTCCCTGGACAAGACTATGGAAATCTTTTTTGATAAAGGCTTGCGGTGAGCACTAAACCTTCGTTTGCTTTGATACCATATTGAGATATATGATTCTTTATAAAAGTTTAAGTTGTTCGACACAAAATATTTTAATTTATTTAATTATGTCTTTAACTTTGATTTATAAGAAAATCAAGCAACTAATAACCCATTGGATAGTCGATGACTTGCTAGTTACCGGAGATTATAGAAGATCACTAATCTAACGAGTGTAAAACGAAATACTTATATTGCAACCATTCTAAAGGTAAAAGAACGAAAATTTATCGAGTAGAAGCGATAGAAATAAGAAATAAAAAATTGATCTCTCAGAAATAAGATTTAAAATCTTAAGTTGTGATTCTTGCTAACAAAGTACCTATGCTAGGGAATAGGCCTAGGCATAGAGTTGAGCCGGCCTGAACTCGGCTCGGCTCGAATACCTTTTAGCTCGGCTCGATTCATTTTGAAAAGAGGCTCTGCTCGGTTCGAGCTCCGTTTAAAGCTTGGCTCGGCTCGGATAAGCTCGGTCAAAGTTTGGATCAACTTGGTTAGCTTGATTACTAAAAAAATTAGAAATTTACATTATATTTAATATTTTAATACAATAATTAACAATTGATAAATTAGTACTTTTATCCTTATTTATGATTATGATCAAAAGAAAAAATTTAAAAATATTATTTTCTATATTACTAAGTATGGGAACACAAAATAATAAAGTTGGTTCAAGCTCGGTCAAACTCTCGTAAAGCTTAGTTGAGCTCGGCTCGGGCTCGGCTCGGCTCCGTATGATATAAAGCTCGGTTCAGTTCGGTTTGGTAGCATAATAAGCTCGGTTAGGCTCGGCTCGCTCGCCCATGCCTACTAGGGAGCATAGCTCTATATAGACTTGATATTTTCTTCTTTGAGAGGAGAAGAAGAAGAATGTTCATTATAGAAACATTACTCATCTTTTTATGAAATATAGTAGTACTACACTAACAATACAATAGGAATGTATATTACTACTCCATATACCATTTTAATGCAAAAAGCTAACCTGAACAATACTACTTTTTCCCTATAAGTACTTTATAAGTAGTCTAGGGTTTGTACTTCAAAAGCCCCTCTACACTCTATGCCACCCAACACATACACAAGGAGAAAACAAGAAAGGGTGGTCTAACTTTGCATCGTGTAAAAGAATGTGACAACATTAGGTTAAAAAATTGTTAAGAGTATCTTGAAAATAAGGAAGGATATAATTAAGTTAAATTCCACAATGAAAACACACTTACCAAATGCTTGTACAACTATGGCCAAACATTCTTGAATTTGGCACAAAAGTTCTCAAAAGAAGTAGACATTTATCTCTAAAAATATTATTCCTAGCTCACAGCTTCACACCATCCTTACAAGTGCAAATCTAAACTCACCTGACCATCTTGAACTCCTTTCTTTGGTTCATATCCAAACCTACTCTCAGATTTAGAGGTTTTAACCTCTGGAGAAATCTTCAAATCATCATTAGGACTACTAATTTTAGAATAAGGACTTGTAACATAATTAACATGATAACTTCCATAATAAAACCTAGCACTATTGCTAATATTATTGGTCCATGTTGAATGAAGATGGTGTAGATGAGCTCTTTTGTTATGCTTCCGTTCTTTCTTATGTGCATTTTGATGACCTCCTAAAGCTTGAGAAGTTGGGAAGTTTCTAAAACAATAGTTACATTCATATTTCTTCTTGCTTTCTTCTATTTTGTTCACAACATTATAACTTTCTTTTGCTATATAGTTCCCAAGATTCACCGTATTTGTTTCAACAGCGGATTTGGACATTTTGGACGTGGTCATATTAGTGTAACCACTACAATATTCTTTACCAAAAAGCCTAATTATGGCTTTTTCTTTATAAACAGGTGATGATGCTCGGATAAAAGGCAGTTGAGAGAAGGATTCCACCTTCATGAAATCATGAGCTTCTCTTTTAATCTTTTCCATGGGTTATTTATGTTGTTTTTCTAGAAAATTGAAGAAAAGCGTTGCAATTGATGTTCGATCCCGAAGAGAAGGAAAAGATCTTCGGAAAGTGGGCTTTTATGATCCGATAAAGAATGATTGTTCCAGAAGAAATGAAACAAAAGATATGGTACAAGTTATGCCTTGGAATGAAAGACAATTCCGAATCCGCTTTGTCTATGAACAAGGAATAGGGACAAGGAATATTAGGAAGGGATAGGTTTTAGGAGAAAAGTATTGGGAAGAAGAGAATGTTAAAGCATGACTTGAAGAGTATATATGTTAGTTAGTACTAGCTTATTTATATATTGATGTTTTGAGAGAAGGGTTTGTGGGAGGGGGGGGGGGGTGTTTGGGGATGCATGATGGGACCAATTTGATATCACATATTCTAAAAATTACTAAAATATATACAAATAACAGTTCATTTGGAAAAAAAAAAATGAAAGTAGGAGTCTGCAAAAATAAGAGAGACAACATGCTAGAACATTTTAAAATACATTAATATTTATCATATTACTAGTGTGTACTATAAACTACTCCCTCCGGTCTATATTATTTGATTTTTTTGACTGTTTTCACACAGATGAAGAAATCCACCCTTTAGCATTAATTTAAGATGTCATTTACTAAATTAACTTTCATCTCTTTCAAAATTTACTCATTGAAAATTGTGAAAGCTTTATGTGTTTAATTTATTAACAAGGAAGTCATAAGAAATATCATCTTGATTTTTGAAAAAATCAAATATTTTAGACCTAAGAAAAAATACCAAAAAATCATATAAAATGGACCGAAGGGAGTAAATCCTACTAACTTTTTATGCTAGTCGACAAGCTAATGATTTATTGAATGCTACACTAGCTAGAGTACTATTGTTACCGACACATTAAAATAATTTAAGACATCATTATTAAGCCTAACTGATATAAAGAAGAGAAGTTGTTAATGATAATCTAGAATTAAAAAGAGAAAAGAGTAACACTTACAATTCGGACTTAATGTTTCATCATTCATGAAGCTTAAACAAAAGATATGTTATTTAAGTCGCAAAATAGATTGAGTTTACCAAATTTAATCATTACTTGTTTTCAAATACTAGTACTTCTTTAACCAGCAATCTAAACACTAATCACTACTCCCTCCGGTCCACTTTATTTGATGTTTTTCACTTTTCGGTAGTCAAGTTGACCAATTTTCGGATTCAAATTGAATTAGATTTAGTCAATATTTTAAAATTATAATTTAGATATTAAAAAATTACACGAAAAGCACTACAAGTTGCAATTCTTGTCATATTAATATGGTGAAGAAAAATATCTCAAAATATTGATCAAAGTTTACATTATTTGAATTTTAAAAAAGGAAAGTGATCAAATAAAATGGACCGGAGGGAGTATCCTCTGAAATAAAAGTTAAACGAGTTCGCCGGAGAAGATCTTAGTTCTCCTTCTTTTTAATGGGTAGAGATAGATTTCAACACCCGGGCGCCCATTTTACGGGCATCTGTCATACGGGCACCCACATAAGCCTTGGACCTAACTCCTTCCCAAAAACTAGATCAAAGGGTAAAGGATTGTCCAAAGCTTATATATGCATCTTGCTCTCTCTACTACCGATATGGGTCCACTAACATGCATTCCAACACCCCCTTCACCCGCACGGCCAGCCATACCCACAGGCACCCACATAAGTGCATTTCAACACACCATTTTAAGTGAAGTGGAGCCCGCTCCATACATATATCCAACTATGTATTGAAATTTTTCATTGCAAAAAACAGCATATATTAATGACATCCCTTTAATGATCACCAGGCAGAACCTTTTTATTAAACTCATTTAAATAGTTTTCAGATTCCTATTGTGCCTAGCTTCGTATAAAGTGGGAAAATATACACCGACAAGTGCAAACTGATTTACACTTTCAGTACAATTTAACCGACTATTAAACTCTATTTTTCATGTTATTAATTCAACTTAACATGAGAGTGCAAAATAGATTTACCACGATCGCTGCAGATCATTAACTTGCATGAATCTTAGAACTTTTGCATGGGTATCAACTATCAACTACTATCAATTACTAGAAGATATTATATGTATTGTATATAAAAAGTGAAATTAGTTAACTTGCATGAATCTTAGAACGTTTGTTTTGATTGTTTTTTAAATTAGTATTGTATGGTATCGTTAAATCCATGGTTATGTAACCATGAAAACTGTCACTTTATGTAACGACCGATTTGGTGGGATCGCGTCGTTACCTATTTTTCTTACTCATCATGCCCTCACTTATTATTTAATATTTCCATTTTACCCTTTACCTTATTTTCAATTATTAAACTACGGTAAACAATACCGTCTATCCAAATATTATACAACACAGTACGTGACAATACGATGTAATACTATACAATACAACACATTATGAAACGATGGATAATAACCATCCAAACGGAGTGTAAATAGATGTGCGAGTAGTCATAGACTCACATCATTCAAGTACAAAAAATTAAGGAAACCATTGGAAGCTCGAGAACCTGGAATCTTGAACTAGCTAGATTGGAAATTGACTTTGCTTTTATGATTTTCCTTTCAAGTTGCATGAAGATAGCTGTCATATTAGTCCACAACCACCACCAAAATAAAGGGTCACTATCATCTTGAAGAATTAACTATTGTGCTAGTACTATATAGCAAAATTAAAAGGCCTTTTAATTTGTCTTGCCTTTGCTAATTTCTTGTCTCTCCGATAAATTCTGGAAACGTAACTATTCAGTTGAAGATGAGTGCATTAATTAGTACCCCTACCATGTTCTTATTAATTAGAAAATTAAAAGAAAAGAAATGAACACATTGTGGATTTTTAATAATTATAAAATGTGGGGAGGGAGTAGCTAGAATGCTCCTTTCATCAAGAACAAGAATACAAAGGAATCTGCTTAAATGTCAGTAGACAGATCTTTGAACTCATAAAAACCTGATATGATTCATCTGATATAATTCTTGTTGCGACCACAAATGTTTATTTTTTGGTAGAAACTGGATATTTATCATTAACTTAACATAATACATTAGAAGTTATAGAGTCATGAGCAATATCATTAACTCTATCAATGACAGAATTTCCAAAAGTAGCTAATACATTTATATTAATACTAGAGGTAGTCCTAGTAAATATAGTAGCATCTTTATCAGCTTGAAGAGTCTTGAGTACAATATTAGGTGGTTGTGGCCATTCCTGCAGCTCATTGGAAGTATTAGAAGCTTTGCTAAGCTGTGCCAAAAAGTGTGAAACCATATTGGCCTCACGGAAGATGTGTTGAACCACTGGGTTCCCCAATTTTTGTAGGTCGAACCTGCATTTTGATAACAAGTTTGCATAGATTGGATTAGTATTCTCAAGCAACATAATGACTTTAATAGAGTCCGTAGCAATTTCAATATATTGAAAATTGTGCCTTAAGGCCACCTGTAGACCAATGCAAAGGGTCATCAGTTCCATATAAGTATGAGTATAACCATTAGTTTTCATACAAAAACTCAGAATCCAATCACCTTTGAAATTCCTAAACACTCCACCAATACCCCCACTATTAGAGTGAATATTAAATGCTCCATCAATATCCAGTTTGAGATAGTGGCTCACAGGTGGTTGCCATTTGAAGGTGATAGTAATTTTATCACTGGGAAGCTTAACTCTATCAGTCATATATTTGTATTCCAATGCCCTAGTCATAACTTGGGAAATAAGGAGTTCCTTATTATCTTCATGAAAGACATTGTGGTTCCTATTAAGCCACAAATGCCACAAAGTAAAAGGGATAAAATCAATCCATGACAAGGAGTAATGCAAAACTTTATTACTGGTAGCATGATTGGACCATAGTTCTGTTAACCATTGCTGGCTTAAACTAAGGTGGTGGACAGAAACATTAACAGATGTCCAGAACATAGATGCTATGGGGCAAGTTAAAAATATATGATCAATAGTTTCCAATTGCTGACAAATATGGCAGCTAGTAGGAATAGGAAGCCCAATTTTACCTAAATAAGCGTTAGTAGGTAATCTGTTATGCTGGATTTGCCAGAGTAGGTACTTGATTTTGGAGAGCGTTTTGAGTTTCCATATCCATTCAAAATTAATAGTGGTAGTAAGAGTTGGGGATATCAATTTATATATAGATTGATTAGAGAACATTCCATCTGATGCTAAAGACCAGTATGGTTGGTCTTCAACATCTAGATTGGAAATACAAACTGATTGAATTTGCTTTTGAATAGTATCTGGTATATCAAAGGATATTAAATCTAGATTCCAAGAGTCGTTGGATCTAAGTTGCATAATAGACAGTTTGTCTTCATTCTTTTGAAGGGGTCCTGAATGAGAGTCCTAATAGGTTGGTTAGTAGGATCCCATTTGTCAAACCAAAAGTTGACTCTATTACCTTTACCTACGTTCCACCCCAATCCCTATTTACAAATTTTCCAGCCTTTTAAAATATTCTTCCAGATGTAAGAAGGAGTAGAGGGCCTTGTAGTAAGTTTATATTTATGAATAAGAGTCTTAGCCCAAGGCTGAGTTGGAGTAAGGAACAATATCCATGCTAAACCAGCTAGAAGAGTTAGGTTTTTAGGTAAGGCCTTTCTAAGACCAAGGCCACCACTATGTTTAGGTTGAGCTACAGTATCCCAGTTTAGATAATGTATTTTCCTATTATAGTTGGTGGAGCCCCAAATAAAATTCTTTTAGATTTTGTCTATAAGGTTGAGAGTCTTCTTAGGTAGCAGATGATACTGCATGACATGAGATGGAATGGCATTTAGAGTGAGAATATTTTTGGTGTAATTGATTTGGAAAGAAACATATATAGTTCAAAATGCAAATAAAAAAATATTATTTTAAGTGATAAACTTTATCCTTTTCCCTTATAAATGACCAACGTATTAGAAAGCTTATGTTGATGGTAAATAAGAACATATTTGATCCAAATATTAACGAGAGTTAATCTAGACAATATTTTCGAATTTTCATAAACAAATTCAAACATTTTAGGAGAGTAACTTTGACAAACTCTAGGAAGCAAATTACTCAGTACTCTCCGTTTCAATAAGGATGAATTTTTGCGGAGTAATAGGGTCAAATTGACTAATTTTCAATGGGAATTTGCACATCGAACTTTTCAACTTTTTTAAATAAAATTTACATATTTAGAAACTACATGAAAAATATTATAAGTCACAATAGTTAAGAATTCAAAATAGTTAGAAAATATTTGTAAGATATGTGGTCAAACATAATCTTGTTTGACCCTTCAAATAGTAATAGGTTCATCGTTTTTGAAACGGATGGAGTATATCTTAATTACCTCCGCAGAGAGGAGATATTTTGATAAGAGAGAATGATAGTTAGATATTATACGGAGATTTACAAAAATACAAATACATCCTATTTTATTTACATGGCTTTACTCATTACCTTCTTATTTTGAGGCATAAAACAAGGAACTCAAGTTCCTCTCTCTCCCAAACGGGATGAAACAATGTTGAAACAGTCTTAAACAATTATTTAAGGTGCCTACGAGTTGACAAGGTGCTACCATTTTTATCCAAAAACAAAAATATGTACAACACTGCGTGACAAGGGTGATGGTGGTTTGTAGGGGCGGAGGATGACTTTGGTAGGGAAGGCCCCTCCCTAAGTTAGCTGTGATCACACATGGATTTTCTGACAATCGTTTTAAGAAGATTGAAAACATTTCATATAAGAAAACACAATTTATTAATTACTCCTTATAAAAGCTTGTATGTACTTCATGTATTGAAAACAATATATATTAAACATATTCGGAGGCACAAATAAGTAGGTGTAACCTCATAATGCATATGTAAGTTTTAGGTGATGTGCAAAGTAAATTCATTGCTGGTACAATATATGCATGATCAATTACACTAAAACAAGCTTAAAAATAGACAAAGAGATTATCTTTGCATCTATCTTGAAAGTAGCTTGTAGTAATATTAGCAATATTTAACTATCGACCTATGTTGCTCGAATCCTCCAAAACACTGTCGACTGTATACACAAGTGCAACAGAATGCAACGACAAATTCGGAGACTGTGGACCGAGGTTTTCTCCACACAGGTTTATATTGTGGTCCTAAAAATGTACTTCTCCTTGGTACTTAACATCTTCTTGTACATGCATTTTCATGTTTTCTGGTTATGTCCCACCATTTTTCTTCATTTATCTTAGAATGTTAGGGTATGTAAGATAGATAGGCTAGTAATTAGTGTAAGTGTATCATTATTTTTCCATGTTTTTCTCACTATTCATAGGCTCACACGCTGATGCCAATAGTATTTATTAATGTACCAGATTTTACCTTTTTAGAGAGGATTTGTTGAAGAGAGGTAAAATCCTCTATACATTAATTCTTTTACTTTGCATATGTAAAGGGACATATATTAAATCTTGAACACGCATAGTGAAATTCACGTATTTCACCACTTTCTAGTGTCAAGTGTGACAAATCTTGGATACCATAGTTCAAATCTCAGCAATATTCGAAAAATCTTAGGTGATTGAGAGTTAACCATATATGTACCGATGAGAGATAGCAGATACCAATGTGAGTAAATGAAAAAGAGAGACACTATTGTAAAAGTGAAAAATTTAAAGTGTGGGGAATTATAAGGAAGTGGTGGTACAAAATAAGCTGAAGAGTCTTTTTTTTTTTTTGGTTAAAACACGAAATATTATACTATAGATTAAGGCATAACTTGAGCAGAATTATAGCTCTGCTGAGCATCAAAGTTGCCAAGTTTGGCCAGAATATTACAGGCATCAAAAGCATTATTTAAGATGGTGACTAACTGATGGAAGATCACTTTCAAGAAATGCTGTCCCATATCTCTATTGTTATTGCCTTTTTCATACCTAAAATCAAACAGTATTTTCATGATGTAGAAGCACTAATTTTTAAGACCATGCTATCAAAAGAAACAATACATTGTTTGTGTAAACATTTTTTAATACATTATTTAGAACTAAAACTCATTTTCTGGTACCTTCATTGGAGCCCCGACTAATCCGGAGACCATGCTATCAAAAGAAACAATACATTGTTTGTGTAAACATTTTTTAATACATTATTTAGAACTAAAACTCATTTTCCGGTACCCTTATTGGAGCCCCAACTAATCCGGATTCGCGCCGCGTAGGGCCCCATTCGGGGGGAAGCACTTCCTACCAGTAATTTTTCACTATCCAAGGTTCGAACCCGAAACCTCTGATTAAGGGAAGAGTAGCCACATCCGCTACACCACATCATTTGGTGGTCTATTATTTACTTTCGATAACACCACATATTGTGAATTTTCCAGTTGCTTTAAAATGTTCAAAAGCAACTTCAGATCATTCAATACACAATAATCACTATCAACCACTTTGCTTTCTCCTTTTTTTTCCCCTTGATTTTCAAATGATGTTACATTTAAAATAAAAAAAAGTAAAATAAGTGGTAATCTTTGGATTCATACAACTGTCACTTCCTTGTCTCAAATATATTGTACTTACTGAGGAACTATAAAAGCTAAACGTTAAAATTGTACTTTTGAGTCTCAGGAAATAACCATAGGTCCATTGCATAGACAAAGTACAAAGTGATACATTATTTTATTACTAGGAGTAGTAGTTTTGCAATGATATCTTTTCAGAAATTTAACATGCAAGCCTTTATCTCTAGGTATAAAACATGGACTTTCTCCATACAATGTTTTAAGGCACAAATTAAAGCATGCACGTACATAATAACCTTAGCCACTCGACAGCATGCAGCAGCTTACATTGTAGTAATGTATACTGCCAAACCAAACTGATGTCTCCCCCTGCTATATACGCACAAAGTAGCTACTTCCATTATTATCCAATTTACCTTCGTTTCATGCAGGGTCCGGGAAAGGAGCAAATCCGAAAAAGTGTGATGTACAAAGCCAAATTTGATAACAGTAGTTGTTTTCAAGGCTTTGAACGGATCCAATCGATTCAATTAAACTACTCCCACCATTCAATAATTAAGGGATGACACAATTTCTATACTAGTCCGATCTAAAAGAAAAATGACGTCGATGCAATTCCAAATTTAAAAATAATTTAACTTCATACCTAGCTACCACTTTACCCTTAATGAGAACATCTATATTTACTCATTTATCTATGACTTATTTTAAACCACAAATTTTAAAAGTCTTCTCCTAATTCTTAAACTTCAATCTGAATAAAATTATTAGTGTGTTTGGCCAAGCTTTTCATAAGCCAAAAATATTTTTTTAAGAAAAAAGCGCTTTTAAAGAAATTTGTTGTGTTTGGCAAAAAAAAAAAGTACTTTTGAGAAAACTTCTGCGGTTAGGGGAAAACTATAAATTTCTGCTTCTCCCCAGCACCAGAAGCAGAAGCAGAAGCAGTTTTTAATTTTTTTAAGATAAAAATATCCTTACTAAAAATATTTATTTACCATACTATATTTAATTGTTTTAACCAATATATCTCTCAAATATAAATAAAATTTTATTTTCTGTTTCCTTCATTTGGTGTAACTTTATTTCTATTGATTCAAAATCAAAGTATATATTTTTATAATGTGCTTTATATTTAAACTACATGAGAATAAAAAATTAAATTAACACTTTTATTAAAAAAATATTTAAATTTTTATATATTTAAATAATATTAGTCGCACAATGAATATTAGTACTGCACTTTTTCGTAATTTGACGCCCAAAAGCACTTTTTTAAAAGATTATCCAAACACAAATTTTTTAGAAAATTACTTCTCAAATGAGTTCGCCAAACACAAACTGTTTATTCTGCAAAAGTACTTATCTGATAAGTACTTCCGATAAAAGTATTTTTCAAATTTGGCAGCTTGGCCAAACAGGTTCTATATGTCTTCCTTTGTACCGAACATTTTATTGTGGTCATCCAACTTATTCATCATTCACACAAAAGTCACATTTCTTTATTCTTTTACCCAAAAGTTATCCAACTTTTCTTTTATTATACAAAGTTACTTTGATTTATTTTGCTACCCAAAAGTCATCCAACTTATCTCCAAAAATTAATTATTTTAATAAATATAGGTAAGCTTGAAACCGAGCCTAACCAAACTTTATATTATACGGAGCCGAGTTGAGTCGCATTTTGAATGATATTGAGCCGATCATTTTTTTCGAAACGATCTGAGTTAGACGCAATCGAGCTAAGCCGAGCTCCATGTTGGCTCGACTCCATGCCTAGGCCTAAATATATAGGTTAACGAAACTAACTCATTTAGTTACCCATCATGCGACCGATTAACCCATATAATTATTAAGAAAATTAGCAATAAACGCATGCCATGTCAATTTTTCGGTCCAATATATTTAATTTTTATTTAAATCAGACCATGATGAGTTTTGTGTATTGTGTAGATAAGTCGGATGGCTTTTAGTTAACAGAGTAAAGAAAAGTAACTTTTGTATAATGAAAGATAAGTTTGGTAACAGAAAAAAAAAAAAGACTTATGTGTAACGATGAATAAGTTGGATGACCACCGATAAATTTACTCTCATTTCTGAAACAGAGGGAGTAATTGTTTTCAGCTTAATGTTATGTATACTTAGCTTAGTCGAATAAACATTTAAAATACATACATGCATATATATAATAAAATCATACTACTATTTTTGACCCACATAAACTTTAAATCCTCGCTAGATTTACCTTTAGCCGTAGGATCGGAGTACTTGTTTCTAGAGGTTGCATTTATCGATCTTAATGAAATTAAGGCAGTTTAGGAGTTGAGAGAAGTTTATTTCATAAGTGTAAGTTGTTAATTAATGCTGGTGTACTTCAATTTAGCATGCCTTATTCTTTTCACAGGGACAAGACTATGGAAATCTTTTTTGATAAAGGCTTGTGGTGAGCACTGAACCTTCGTTTGCTTTGATACTATGTTGAGGTTTATGATTCTTATAATTAAAAGTTTAAGTTGTTAGACACAGAATATTTTAATTTACTTAATTATGTCTTCAACTTCGATTTGTAAGAAAATCAAGCAAGTAATAACCCATACCATTTTAATGAAACATTACTCATCTTTTCATGAAATACTATAGTAGTACTACCCTAACAATACAATAGGAATATATTACTACTCCATACCATTTTAATGCAAAAAACTAACCTGAACAATACTACTTTTTCCCCCTTGGAATAAAGCTTTCTGTTAACGTCCCATCAGTCTGCAGATCCGATATTACTATAAGTAGTCTAGGGTTTGTACTTCTAATTAAAGCCCAACACATACACAAGGAGAAAACAAGAAATTAAGGGTGGTCTAACTTTGCATCATGTAAAAGAATGTAAACGAAATAACTAGAGATAATTCATGTAAACGAAACTAGTAAAGAGTATTTTGAAAATAATTAAGGAAGGATAAACCTGAGACAATTGTTAAGTTACACTAATTAAGGGTAGAAAAATCTATACTAGTAGCAATTTATATAAGTTAAATTCAACATTACAATGAAAACACACTTACCAAATGCTTGTACCAAACATTCTTGAAATTAGCACAAAAGTTCTCAAAAGAAGTAGACACATTTATCTCTGAAAATATTATTACTAGCTAGCTCACAGCTTCACACCATCCTTACAAGTGCAGATCTAAACTCAAATGATCATCTTGAACTCCTTTCTTTGGTTCATATCCAAACCTACTCTCAAATTTAGAGCTTTTAATCTTTGGAAAGATCTTCGAACCATCTGCTGGAGGAGCCCGACGAAAAGCCAATGGACTTCCATTTATAGGACTAATTTTAGAATAAGGACTTGTAACATAGTAATCAACATCATGACTTCCATAAAACCTAGCACTATTGCTAATATTATTGGCCCATGTTGGATAGTGAAAATTATGAGCTCTTTTTGCTTGCTGGCGTTCTTTCTTATGGGCATTTTGATGGCCTCCTAAAGCTTGAGAAGTTGGGAAGTTCTTAAAACAATAGTTGCATTCATATTTCTTCTTGCTTTCTTCTATATGGTTGACAACATTATAACTTTCTTTTGCAATACGGTTCGCAAGATTCACCCTATTTGTTTCAACAATGGATTTGGACATGTTGAACGTGGTCATATTAGTGTTACCCCTACCAAATTCTTTACCAAAAAGTTTAAAGGGCAGTTGAGAGAAGGATTCCACCTTCATGAAATCACGTTTCTTCTCCATATATATATGGATTTGTGTTGTTTTTCTAAAGAATGAAGAAAAGGGACAGGATATTAGAAAGGGAGAGCTTTTGGAAGAAAATGTATAGGGAGAAAGATTATGTTAAAGCATGACCTAAAGAGTATGTTGCTTATATTGGTGATTTGCAGAGGTGGGTGGGGGGGGGGGGAGCTGATGGTGGGATCAATGAAGTGCCTAATCCATGAATAATTGAAAGTGGCACCTGAACTTCTTTTTTTTTGTTTGGTTACTTAGCTTTATGAGTCGATTTCTTAATGGTATTAATTCTCATATATTGTCACATATTCTAAAAGATAATTATAAATAATTATTTATAGAAAAAAATAGAAGTCTGCAAAATAAGACATCTAACTAGGGCATACTAGAATAACTTAAATCACATGGGATTTTATAATATCAATACTCAATATGTATTAATTAAAGTGTATACTTATCCGGAAAAGGCTTTTAATAAAACATGGTTAAATAAAACACTAACTAGAGTACTACTGTTATAGATAAAAAAAAACACACACACATACATCCTTCATGTCACAAGCCGCACCTTCCCAATAACAGAGGCACACAATTGGCCCGTGCGGCGCTTGTAGTTCTACCTAACTATGAGCCAACCTGCTCATCGTCTCAAGTTTCTAGGAAACTTGTTTTAGTGGCCTAGCTTCAATTGTGTCGCCCGAAGGTTCTCCCTTGTGCGCATCTCATATGCGAAAACATCAATATGCGCACGTCCAGGGTTGGCTAAGGACCTACCCGTCCCTCCCCTAGCACTAAGTGTCGCCCCTGCTCGCACAGTATAATCCTCAAGCTTGACCCTCGCCTTGTGCCCGGGCACTAGGCTATGCTTTGCTCGAGTAAGACAACTCCTAAGCCCTTGGACCTTGTGTGCGTCTTTCAAATGATATACCTTCCAATGTCTCCTGACATTGGCAAGCGTAGCCCTCACATCATGCCTCCCTCCTAGTGCATCGTCGCCCCATGATTGCACGTCCAGGCCAATGAGCCCTTGCCTGCAAGGCTGAACCCAAGCCATGCTCACAAGTCAATGCACGAGGCTCTCTCGAGCATTCAACCGGCACAAAGGTCTTTATCTTATCCAAAGACAGCCCAGGGGCTTAGTCTTTCCTCCCGCCAAGCCTCTGTTGCCTATTGTGCGCGCAATGCGGGCCCTCTGGCCCCGCGCCGTCCATAGAGTCGCCTGACTCGTATGGATATTTGGAACACTCCCTTGAGATATCCAAGCAGGCCCTTGAGGTCCTTTCTCAAGGCATCTCACTTGGTGCGACTTCCCGACAAAGTCCACGGGGAGGGCTGGTAGGCTGTCACCATGTCTGCTCCCCTTATATATGTTTTAGAAAAGAAAAGCTAATGTCTCAGCAGTTGACATCCTTTATTCTGAGAATCATACAATGACTTAGCTTTCAACTCTGGCCTCCAAATGAGGTGTCGTTTGTTCCTAAAGATTCTTCTCGGCTTCCTTCACACCTCCATAAAGTTTCATCCAATTTCCATACTCGTGGAAAGAGATATAGACCTCGAAAAATCAGCATAATAACGACAATGCCACTTTGGATAAGTCAAGCCCATAGGCAAACAAACTCGAAACAGCCCCAAACTTGGTGAGCACGCAGTCTATACTATCTTAGGAACAAGGCCTTCACCCTATGTTTCAAGATTCCCACTATAGGTTCAAAATGTGAGGTACTAACACTCGTTGGACGCACACAACTCGCACGGCTAACATTTAGCTGCGCCCAGCTGACACTCGTCTAGCACTTTGTTGGCCCTCGTCTAGGACATGCCTAGCACTCATCTAGCACACGACAGACACTCCAACTCAAGCACATGACTTGCACTCGGCCCGCGCATGGCCAACACTAGTCCAGCGCATGGTTGACACCCAAGCGAGTGATTGACATTCGTCTAGCCTGCTTATGGTGCAGGATCACTGCGCGCGCCAAGGCATCACAAAGGCGCCACGCATGCCATTATGGCTAATATAAAGGAAAGAACATGTTAATGATAATTACCTAGAGAAAGTAAAAGAGCAACACTTACAATTTGGCCAAATGTTTCATGAAGCTCTAAAAAAAGATATGGCTATATAATGAGTAAAGTTCGTATGTCAGTTAAGTTATAAGACCATTAATTGAATTTACCGAAGATAGATAAAAGACGCGCATGAAATCATTTCCAAAATTTAAGAAGAAAAAAATCATTCTTAAATATAAAAAACTTCTTTAACCTTGCAATCTAAAGACTAGTTACTGTCATCTGAAATTAAAGCAAAACGAGTTTGCCAGAAATGAAGATGATCTTAGTTATGCTTCTATTTAATGATGGGTAGCACCATTTTGATGGAACAGCTTTAACCCTCTCCACATGTATATCCAACTACTACTTGCTTTTTGAAATTCATATAATTTCATTGCAAACCCTAACAACATTAATAACATCCCTTCAATGATCATCAGGGAAGACTCCTTATTAAACTCATTAGTATTTATTGTCTGTGAGGTATATATGAAGAGACCATATATGCATCTTCATATTTTTTTCCTGTTTCCGGTCATGTAGTCAGTGGCGGAACCAGGATTTTCAGTAAGAAGGATCAAAATATAAATAATTAAATATACCCAAAAAAATTAAGGGGCTCAACATATGATATATATATATATATATATATATATATATATATATATATATATATATATATATATATATATATATATATATATATATATATATATATATATATATATATATATATATATAAAATTACCTATTTATACCGTATAATTTTCTGGCAAAAAGGTATCAATTGATAACCCTTAGCTTACTACCACTTAGGTCCGCCATGCATGTAGTCGTCTTATGTCTTCCTAAAGTGAGACAATAATTACTATTCTAACATCTGCACTTTCCTTTTCTTGTTTCTTCTCCTTGCCAATTTTATAAGAATTCCTTAAATTAGGTCATATAAACAAATATTAAGGTGAACATATATGTACACATGCACCCATTAATTACCGAGTTTAAGTCCTAAACTCGGTAATTATTTTAAGTTATAAATATACATCGAGGCGAGTGCATTTTTTCTTTCTTTTATACATTATAGTGCAATTTACCTATTATATAGGTTTTTAATTACTCTATTTTCCGTATATCCGAATTGATATGGAAAGTATTTGTTGTTGTTGTGATTCAAATTAATTTGATAATATAAAACTTCTTTACACTTTTCTCTTGAGTGTAATTTTTTACACTATCAGTAAGTGTACAGAACATTATTACTACTAACTTGTAAGAATCATATAAAATAAGCAAGTTTAATTTCTATATACTACTCCAGTAATTAATGGTGTAAACGAACTTTTAGACTATATCCAATCACCTAAAAAATAACTATGGGGTCGTTTGGTAAAAAAATGGGTTAACAATACAGAGATTAGTAATGCAGGAATTAGTAATGCATGGATTAATAATGTAGCGATTGTTTTTAGTCATGTGTTTGGTTCATCATATTAAAACTTGGATAAACATTGTATAACTTAAACTTGTGTTTGGTATAAAAATATATAAAGTATTGTTACTAATTATACCTTTGAATTCTTATCCATGTATTAAAAACAAGAATTTAAAGGTGGGTAATTTTATCATTTCATTGTTTATCCATGTATTAATAAGTATGGTATTATACATGGTACTAAATTATACATGAATTATTAGTACTTCATCGAATTTTACGACCAAACAAGGGATAAAACTTAATATATAGATTAAGTTAGTCTATGCATCATACCAAACGAACTCTAAATGTATTGCCCATATACTCATAGCACTGAATCTAAGTACTCAAAATTAGGGAAACCTTTGGAAACTTAACATGGAATAGTGGTAAAGCCATATATATCTAAAGGTGGCATATATATATATATATATATATATATATATATATATATATATATATATATATAGAGACTAACTAGCTAGATGAGAAATTGAGTTTGCTTTTATGATTTTTTGTCCATGTTGCATGAAGATAGCTGTCATATGCACAACCACCACCAAAAGGGTCTCCATTATCTTGAAGAACTCTTGTACGAAGTACTATCTTCAACTAGAAAAATTAAAAGGGATTTTAATTAAGTTGTAAGTGTCCTGCTAGCTAGCTCATGTTGTCTTCATTTTTCTTTCAGAATATAGGTGGTCGTCTGGATATAGTGACGTTTGGCCTCTTATAAATTCTTGTAAAGAGGGTCCTCTTTTCCTTCAATTATCATATATAGAAATGTAACTATTCAAATGAAGATAAGCGCATTAACTCATAAAAACTTTGATATGAATATTTACATATGTTTCACATTCAACATTTTCAATGAGAACGAGTGCTAAAAAGAAAGAAAATTGAAGCATCTTTAAACTTAGAAATATCATTGTAACTACTTGTTTTTCCCCCTTCCATGAGCTGCAAGTGATACATTAAAGCTGAAAGTGATTAGATTTCCCACTCTTGTGTATTTTACATAACGTTATAGTAGTACTACATTATTAAGACGTTTGTTGCCAGTACATTATTAAGACGTTTAGTTAGGCCTCATTTGTTTGCACTTAGTGGAGATCTGAATCTAGATGGTTCAGATCTCAAGGTATTAAGTGTGTTTGTTTTTATTAAGATTAGTTTCTGGGTACGCGCCTTGCGCGTATACTCAACGGGTGCCCATATTTAGAAGCATATAATTTTGAAAAATCACATATTAATTACTTGAACAAACGTACTATGACCTTCAACTTCATTTTATCAAATTCACCTCCATTCTATAGAAATATTGTTAATTTTTTTTATCCAAACAAAATTACAATTAACTATAATTCCTTTGATAATCATTAATACGTTAACTATAACTACCTATCATTATTCTACTTTGCACAACTATGTACCTGATTGAGCCATGAATTCGGCACATAATTCACGAGGCTTGAGCAATTTTCATGAATTTAAGTAAAAGGTTACCTAACTTATTATGGGCACCTACTCTTTTTGAAAAAAAAAAAAAAAAAGAACATAACAAAAATAATCTTACACTGTTTTACTGTAATAAGTAGGTAACATGGTAACCTATCACGTGGATTTTAGTTAAATCTTTAAATCAACACCCTTCTAGACTTGAACGAATCTGCAAAGGATATATAAAATATGGTTAAAATAGAGAGAATATTAATAAATTTAATTACGTTTTATAAACCGTGTGAAAGTTTAGATGTATTGCTGTACTATAATATGTTAATGGAACTCTTTGTATACATAACATGTAATATTTCGTTGCATGGCTTTTGAACTGCAAAACATATGAAATTTGTTATCATCTTCGTACTTAATATAGTATAAATCGATATAGTTTGAACTAAGTACTTAAAAGAGAAGTCTAGTTGGATTCAAAGACATAATGGCGTTATACCCTTACAATTTTATTCCTAACTTTAAGTTTTTCCAAAAATAAATTATTAGTTGCAATGACAATTTTATCTTGCATGGAGTATATTAATGAAGGATAAAAAAAACAATGATATTTCACTATGGCGTTTGTGCTTTTATAATAGTATAGATAGATATAGATTTTACCACTTAATACGTCTTAATAAGTCTGTATAATTTAGATCTTGAATAAAATCTTAATATCATTAAGAGGTTCATCACCCCTCAATATATTACTACAACTATAGCTACCACTTTACTACCACAATTGGCAACCACTGCCACCACCACCGTTGCCAACCGCCACCACCATTGCCTATCACCACTAGCCACCACTAACCATCAACCACAATAATTAACCACCTCTACCATCATAACATATTGCTACAACCACCAACCACTATCACTATAACACCAACCACCTCCACCATCACAATCACTACTATCTCTATAAATCATCGCCACTTCTACCACTACAACTCCTTAACCACCACTATTTTTCACTAACGACAATTGACAACCACCAGTACTACCATCGACCACCACCATCACTACCTATCACCGCCACTACGATCGGCATTCGCACAATGATCACCGCACCGCCGCCAACCAATACTAACCACTTCCACAAACACATGAACTACGTACCTTCACTACCAAGCACCACTACCACCATTACCTACCACCGCCAATATTGCTAGTCATTATCACCAACCATCTTTACCATCAAACCACCACTATTATACAACCACCACCAATACTACAACTGCTAACAATCATTGCTACCAGACACCACCGTCATACCACCATAAATCACTACCTTACAATCTAATATCTCGTGGATATAATATTTTAACTTTTTTATACTATGTTAAACTTTAGTAAAGATTAAATATAAATTATAAATATTCAGATTTTAGAAAACAAACGGTCTTAATCATAAATATTCAGATTTTGGAAAACAAAAGGTCTTAATTATTCAGTGTTCAAAATTTAATTCTACATCTTAATATTCGATGTGTATTCAAATTCAAATCTCTTAATTTTAATAAATGGCCCCTTAATTAGTAATTTACGGACATATGATTTCTCAACGCCATGATTAACTTTTGGCGCCAGTTAAAAAACCATTTAACTTTAAGCCCTTCCCTGGCGGATTGCCAAATCTAATTCAAAAAGTTTTTGGCTGGAGGATCGGCATAAAGGACTAATTAAAAAATTAACTTTTTTTGCCAAAGTTAAAAATTAAATATTGGCGAGCACAAGGGCCACTAATTTGTTCATTGTGTACTATATTTAATAGGGTAAAATTTTTCACCTGGTGCTTTTCATAGGGAGTAATTTTGCAAGTTGGTCCAAGTTTAATAATGTTTTAACAAAATATTCTTATATTGACATGGGGTTAAGACTTCAAGACAGAAAATTGTAAGTGTTTGCTTTTAGGTAAGAGGTCAAGGACAAGTGTTGTCTTGTCAACAATTCAAGTTATTCGGAGAGAATGGAATAAGAGATTGGAAGGGGCAAGTGTTGCCTTCTTACGATGAAATGCTGACAAGTGTTGCCTTTTGCCAACACTTCAAGGGCAAGTATTGGTAAATAGAGAGGGGTCAAAGGGAAAGTGTTGTCTTTTGACAACATTTATGACCAATAGTGTTGTCTTTTGCCAATAATTCAGAGGAAAGTGTTGATAAATAGAGATGAGTCAAAAGGCAAATCTTGGCCCATGCCAAGAGTTTGATAGGGGCATTTCCGTCCAAATTTTTATCATTCAACTTAACGGGAACACTTTTGTAAAATCCTATTAAGCGTGAGCAGAAAGGCAAACCATTGCTTATGGTGTCATATGTCTGCAAATGGACATTAATAGGGACATGGCCATATATCCCTATTCTGAATCTTGTAAGCCTTTTGATGTAAATATAGATCCAGCCCACTTCTCATTGACATGACATGAGCATTTAGACAACATATGGATCAAACGAGCGCCGCCTCAATCTCAAACAATTAAGGGATAATTACACTAAAAAACAAGCAAAAGACGAAAATTACCAAAAATGGCCCATATTTTCAAATCTTACCCGAGCTGTCACCTTTTTCCCGAGATAGCAGTCGCCGCAAGTTTATACAAGTTTATACAAATTTATACAATGTATAAAATTGTATAAAATTGTATAAGTGTGTATATGCGAGTGAATAAATCTGTATATTAAGGATGTTTATATGATCTTTTACTTTTTTTGTGTATATTTTTGTATTTCTCTCATTGCTACATATTTATATATGTATATTCATGTATAAATTAATTTTTAGAGGGAGATTTGTGTGTATAAACTTGTCCAAAGCAATGATTTAGACGCAATAAACAACATAAATTCAGTAAAATATAAAAAAGTAATGACACCATTGGCGGGGGAAGGTGTTTGCCGGTGCCTTAGTGGCTGGGGAGGGGAAAATTTGATAGCTAGGATGTTTTTTATGAAGGAGTGCTAAAATTTGTAATTTTAGGGGTGGGTGCTATGCATGAAAAAAAAATATGGCCTCCTGTTTGTAATTTTGGGTAGTGGGCTGCCTATTTTTGAAAATTCCCCAACAATTAATGCGCCAAAATTTGGCTGGAGCTTTGGTTGACTTATAAGTTAATTAATACTAGTTCTATAAACTGATAACGTATATATTTTGCAAGGGTGAAAATCATTTTTGCCCTCGAAGTTTGCTTTAAAAATCAACCTCCCCGAACTTTCAACAATAGGCATCTTCCCCTCCTAATGTCAAAATCCGACCATTGACCGATAGCTTAAACATAGTTAACTGATCACTTATAGGCAAAATGTAGTTTCACTCTCTTTCTTTTTTTAAAAAGAAAAAATTAATGAGTGCCCTAATTATTAGTTACTAATAATAATAATAATAATAATAATAATAATAATAATATATCTCGAAGGAACTCACTGTGGCAACCCTCTATATTCTTGAGTTGGAGTACATGAAAACACATTAAGCAAGGTTCGGCGTCACGTTAGGAAATCCTAGTCACGGTAAGTTTCATTGTCAATTCAACCATATGTGTACCCTTTTTCTTCCTAGCATACCTATTATTTGCTTTACCAATTTCTCTGAAATTTTCTTTCAATGATAAACTACAGGATATGTACTATGCATTCACTACTTCAAAGAGTTTAACTTTTTTAAATTTGTAGGAAAGTACTAAGTTCTCTAGTTTGATGTGGAGTATTAAATTCATGATAAAATATTACTTGTTTTAAGTGATGTATTGTATTTGAAACTTTCTGCAACTTTTTTTTATTCCCTACGCTAATAGTTTTTAGGTGGGTAATATTGTGTCAATGCGAAGGTCTAACATAATCTCAACCAAACTTATCGTTTTCTCTTTTGCCTATGATCAAACTTACCGTTAATCTATTGTTGTGATTTCAGGGATGTTATTCACTTTATCAGTGCATTGTCTTGGTAAATATTACCAAGTTCTTAACGTGGATGATGATCATTATGGAATATTAGATTTATTGGAAGATGCTCATAGTATTGTAATTGGAGGTCCTTCTACTTGGTTGGGAAAAACTACTTCTTTTCATCCGAGTACTGGTGGTATAATACAAGTCGTCGATGATGCTGATATAAAGATGTTATTCAACATGTACAAGGACTTGGGGCAGAGAGAGGTTCATATAAATTTAACTATACATGAAACTATTTTTGAAGTGGAGGGTGAAGATTTTGACTGGACTGATGATGATGATGAACCTATGATTGAGAACACAGAGATTCACTCAGATGCACAAGATAATGGCGATGGCTTATCTGATTACGAATCTGATGAAAATGGGCTATTTGAGGGTGTTAGTGATGATGATACTATAAATGATCACCCCATGGCAAAGGTAAGCGACAAGATGAAGGGCGAAGTTTTCAAATATACATATGATGAAAAATTGAAGAAAGAGATTGTTGTACTTAAAGAGGGATAAATATTCAATGATGTGACTTATTTTAGACAAGTTATAGAAGAGTTTGTCTGTCAGGAGGGTTTTCCAATTAAAAAGCTAAAGAATGAGAAGAGGAGGTTTATTGCTATTTGTAAAGATAAAGGATGTGGATGGAAAATTTATGCATCCCCTTATGGTGATGGAATAACATAAAAGATTAAACAGCTAAGTGGTCCTCACACTTGCCTTAAAGATATGAAAGATTATAGAGCAAATGCAAGATGGATTGCAAAATAATTTGAGGCAGATTTCAGAGCTGATTATGACTCATCCGCAGACAATCTTTGTATTGCATTGAAAGAAAAATATGGTCTTGATGTTAGTAATCAAAAGCTAATAAGGGCCATAAAGATCGGAAAAAGAATTGTTGTTAGAGATCATGAGAAAAGCTATTCTAAGATACCACAATACATAGCCATTTTAAAAGAGACCAATGAAGGTATTGTGATAAAGTTAGAGCATATTGGTTTAGATCTGCTGAATCCCAGGTGCAATTCAATTCTTGAACATTTTTACATTAGAATTGAACATTTTTACATTAGCTTTCAGGCACAAGGTTATGGCTTTTTTAATGGTTGTAGACGTTTTATTGGTATTGATGCTTGCTTTTTGAAGTTTCCATTTAAGGGACAGTTACTTGTTGCTGTTTCACTTGATGCAAACTCAGGTATTTTTCCTTTAGCAGTCATGCTTGATAGTAAGGAAGATGGGCCGACATGGGAGTATTTTCTTGATTGCTTGTCCAACTCTATTGGAAGCATCATATTTATGAGCGACAGGCAAAAAGGGCTCAAGAATGCTGTGAAAAAAGTTTTTCCGATGGCCAACCATAGATTTTGTGCAAGACATTTTTGTAACAACTTCAAGGTGAAACATCCTGGTCCAAAACTAAGACAACTTTTCTGGGCAGGTGTTAAGGCCTATAATGAGCAAGACTTTTTGGAAGTTATGAATGAAATGAAAGTGGTAAGCAAACCTGCTTATAATTGGTTGTTGTATGATTGCAAAGAATTTGTAGGGTATTGGGCAAGACATAAGTTTGATGAGCATGTGAAAAACGATCATGTTACAAATAATATGACCGAGTCCTTCAATGCTTTTGTGGTGGAAGTTAGAGAAAAACCGGTTCTTACAATGTTGGAGTAGATTAGAAGAAAAACTATAACTAGATTTCAGCAAAAGGTATGAAAAAGCTATTGCTCTGGAAACTCCAATTCCATCAAAAGTAAGAGAAAGAATTAAAAAAATCAGAAGGAAGGGAGAAAGTTGGTTTGCTTAGGGGTAATGAAGACTAGTTTGAAGTACATGACTCGAAAACTTATGTCGTGGATTTGAAGAAAAGTCTTGTCAGTGTAAAGAATGGCAAATCAGTGGAGTGCCGCGCAAACATGCACTTTGTTGCTTGACTAACATTAGAGATGATCCTACCAGATTTGTTGATCCTCTACTTACTAGAAATTTTTATGTGAAGACTTATCCTGAAAGGATCAATCTGGTCCCAGACGAGAGCAAATGGCCAGTTGTAGATCACCCTGTTGTGCATCCTAACGAAGAAACAGAGAAGAAGAGAGGTAGAAAACCAAAGAAAGGAGGAGAGAAGTAGATGAACAACCAGCAAAGAAGAAATCAGTTCATTGCACAATATGCCATCAAAACTTAACTAGTAAGTTAGTATTTATTTAATATTTAATAACTTTAGCGCGACATCTGCTTCAAATGAAATCAGGCCATTATAAATATGGTGCAACTTAAGCAAGAAGTAATTTTTATACAAACACTATTTTTTTTATTTATACTTTTATATTTAACTTCAACATAATAACTTGAGTTTAAGTTTATTGAATTCTAAAACAAACACTATATTTTTTTTTTTTGTACTTTTATATTTACAGGTCTCGTTATGTTCTTGCAGGATATGACACATTTATTTGGTGTGACGAAGCATGGATAGCTAACTGATTATGCTGCAGATTTGTTACTTTTACGTTTGGTGTTATTCTCAGTTATTTGAACTTATATTTTTGATATTTTTCTTAGTTAGTTATGTCTTAAACAAAAGTCATTTGATTAATGGTTTAAACCATATTTGCCTTGTCTAATCTATTACTCAATAATAAGGGTCTAGTTCTTCAAAGTACAGCTTCTCGTTTCTTATTGTTTTCTCGTTTTCATTCATTTTTCTTGTGGAGCAAGAATGGTTGTACATAAATGGTAACTAGTAGTGTTGGTAAAAGCATTGACAGCAAGTGGTCAATACAGTTAGTTTCATAGTTACATTCCAGTAGCCTACCCTCATTCACATTTATGCTTTAATTAAATTTTAGCTATTGCAGCTTCTATCAAGCGGAAGAAGTGTTTAATTTTTAATCCTTTGGCGATAAGAAATAATTTTTAATCATTTAATTTATGATTAATTATTGTTATATTGTTAAATAAGGCGTACTCCCTCCGTCCCATTTTAGTTGTCGCTTTAAGCTTTTTCAAGCCCATTAAAATGGTCATTAAATAGGGTGTTTATTTTACTATCTTATCCCCTATTTAATGTTTCACCATTAACTTTTTTTGAATTTTTTTTTTAATTATTAGGGGTATAGTTGGAAAGAACTAATCAATTTAGCCTTGAAATCCTAAAGTGACAACTAATTTGGGACAAACATATTTTGCTAAAGTGACAATTAATTTGAGATGGAGGGAATACTATTTAACCTGAATATCCATACATTCTTTTAATTGTATTTTTTTTTATTACAATCACAAAGTAGATAAATGATACTATCAAAACTCAAAAGCTCCTTCACTGCTCTCATCTCTAATTTATTTTTTGTATGTAGTTGAAAATTGAATCTTTGGAAAGTTCAATGCGCCATCTTATTCTTGTAGAAATTTCATGCTTGTAAACAAAAAAATACTTTAGAAAACTTTTAAATTTACAATAATGACTAATGCTTCGTTTCTCTTATATTTTTTTAACATAATAAGTTGTTTGAACCAAATAGAAGGGTTATCACCTCCTTTTTAAAATGAATTTACCAGAAACGATATCGAGTACCGATATTTATTTTTTCAATTAATAGTACAGTATATTATTTATTATATTTGAGAGATCCATATTATAAATAAAATGATGGCATATTGATAGTCGAATTGTGTTGAATGAAGTGAATGTGGTCTGGGAAAAGTCTCCCACAACGGTAAAATATGAAGGGCAAGTGACCTATATAAGCTTTGAATAATCCTCCCTTTGAGCTAGCTTTTAGGGTGGAGTTAGGTCCAAGGCTTATGTAGATGCCCATGTGACGGGTGCCCAGTGAGATAGGCACCCGGATTTAATATGCCCCGTGAGATGCCTCGGATGTTGAAATTTATCTAATTGTCATCACAAAATATGGATGGATCTATGGACGTCTAAGGGTAATTCTACAAGTGTAGATCAGAAGGATATGCAATCTTGTCATATTATATTTTTTGCAATTGAATAACAATAGTTGTGCTTCAAATTTCGTCACAATGACAACACTATTTTATGAGCTTAGGAATGACAACATTTTCATCTCACCAAGTATATAATTCGTGGCCTATTTCATGGCACCTCTATATTTATAAATTGTATTAAACAGTAAATCAGTATTATATTAAATATTTACTTGCAATTTTTCTTTGTTTACACAAATAATGTAATTAGAAATAAATTAATTACCATAACATGCAATTTTTCCTTTGTTTTCCAATGATTCACTTCTCATTCTTGGTGGAATGTAACAAATATTCACATTAATTATCCTATTTGATTAGATGGGTTCACTTCTTTTTCTTTTTAGTGTGACAAGATTTTATTCAGTACTAAATATGCAGAATATTTATATGTATGAAATTAAAATGTCTTTTAAACCAATGAAAATTGAATTGTTTCTTTGTCATTTTGTACTAGAAAATAGAATAAGTAACAGTCATATAAGAGATCCCAACAACCAATTCAAATTATTCTTTTTCTCACATTTAAACTTACAGATTATATTTCACATATCAACATTTAAAAATTTTAGCTAATCAAGTGCTTTTGCTTGTCACACATAAAATAATTTTATAAACATAAATAAGAACCAAAAAATCATTTTTCATGAATATCTGGTACAATAGTTTATTTGTATGACCAAGAAGTACTCAATAACTATATGTAATATGTACATACTCTCATGCGTGTAACTCTTTCCTAAACTCGACATGAATGCAAGATGCTTTGTGCATATACCGGTTGCCTTTTTAACTTTAAGTAAGTTAAGTTTGGTTGAAAATTGACCATTTATTTTTGTTTGACTTTGCACCGTAACGAAAGATAAGCTTTATAGTAAAAATGACCAAAAATTTAAAAAAAAAGGCACAAACAAATAATAACTTCCTTTATTCTATTTTACATATATGTTAATATCTATATCCAAACACAAATTTTTTTTAATAATAATTAGTTTTCATAATCTTCTATATATTTTTTACTGACTTATCCGATTTGCAAAATCATAAAATTAAAATGTTTTAACTTTTTTATTTATATTTTTACCCGATATCTGAAAATCCGACTAACTTAAATTCGCGCTAAAATTTTTATATTACTTTCATGTTTGATGACATGATGACAAAACAAACCAATTGCCATAACAAATTTGGAAAGAGAAAGTAGTCAAATTTGGAAATCTAATAAAAACAACAAACTTTTTATTAATTTTTGCAATTTTAACCCCTTTTTAAAAGCCCCTTTAAAATCTTCTCTCTTTCTGCAAAATTTTTATATACAGTACATAAATACACACACACACACATATTTTACGCACAAATCTCATATTTCATTTCTCCTATAAATATCTAATAAAATTCTCGATCCTTCTATAAATCAAATTTATATTTGATTTAATTTTTAGATTTCATTTTATAAAAAATATATTTAATTATTTTCGATCTAATTAACGAGTTTTGATTAATCGGACGGTGGAGATTTGAGGATGAAATTGAATTTATAATTAATTGATTAATTAAGAAGATTTAAAATGCCAGGTTTAGCACAGAAAAATAATGAAGATGATGAAACGGCGGCGTTTAATAGTAATGGAAGTTTCTGGAACAAATATCCTGAAGATATTAGCTATAATCAGCTTCAGAAGGTAGTTTAATTTATTTTTTTTATTTTTTTGTTAATTTTTAATGTAGTTTTGTTGTATTTATTGTTTTTTTAGGTGAATTTTGATATATTAGTTGTAAAAAAATGTGATTAAATTAGTTATGTAGTTGCTTGTTAAGTTATTAGAGTAGTAGGTTGTTGTTAATGTGTTATCGCTTGTTGCGAGTGAGTGTTTGACTGGACACGGAGTTTGTGACGTTAAATTCGAGTTATATAGTGTATTTAGTTAGTTGAATTATTTATTAGAAGTTGTGTTGTATTTATTGTTTTTTAGGTGAATTTTGATAAATTAGTTGTATCGAAATGCGATTAGATTAGTTAAGTTATTGGAGTAGTAGGTATTACGTGTTAATGTGTTATTGCGTGTTGCGAGGGAGTGTTTGACTGGACACCGAGTTTCTGATGTTAATTTGACTTATATAGTGTATTTAGTTAGTTGAAATATTAATTAGAAGTTGTGTTGCGAGTATTTGACTGGACACGGAGTTATTTTTTTTAAGGTGAATTTTGATAAATTAGTTATATCGAAATGCGATAAAATTGGTTGTATACTTGCTTTTTAAGTTATTAGAGTAGTAGGTTGTTGTTAATGTGTTATCGCTTGTCGCGAACGAGTGGGAACGGAGTTGTGGTGTTAAATTTGACTTATATAGTGTATTTAGTTTAATTGAATAAATATTGATTAAAAGTTATGCTGTGAGTGTTTGACTGGACAAAGAGTTATGATGTTAATTTGACTTATATAGTGCATTTTGTTTAGTTGAAGAAGTATTAATTAAAAGTTGTGTTGCGAATGTTTGACTGGACCCGGAGTTGTGATGTTAGTTTGAATTATATAGTGTATTAAGTTTTAGTTGAAGAAATGTTAATTAAAAGTTGTTTTGCGAGTGTTTGACTGGTCAAGGAGTATGATGTTTATATGACTTGTATAGCGTATTTAGTCTAGTTGAAGAAATATTAGTAGTAGTAGTTAATAAGTATTTAGTCTAGTTGAAGAATTAAGTTTTGTGCATTGATAGTGTTTAAATATGAATTGCTTAATGAATGCAATAGTTGTATAGAAACGGAACATTGTCGAACAGTTCTGAAATTTCACCTGGGCTTTGGTGAGAGCTCAACTTGTGATGTGTGAGTTAGGCACACGTCATAAGTTTAGTAAATGCCGCAAACAAAAGCTTGGTATATAAGTCGAAAAGGGTAGAGGGGTGGGTCCATTATGCACTGAGTTCCGAACCGTGCGCAACAGGCCCTTGGGAATTTCTCCGTTGTAAAACGAAGTTCTCAAATATCCCAAAATGGAAAGAGAGTCAGTCATGCTATATAAATTGGATGCAATAAAAGGATAAGGAGATTCTTCGAATCAATTGCTTTAGCTTCAATTTTATTACAGGGAAAGCTGTATCAGACAGGTTTCTGTAAAACTAACATTTATATCATACCAATCTGGAAAGTAGTTTTCACTTGAAAATATTCTTAACGTTGATTAACTATGGGACACACTAATAACTTTCTTACGAACCTTCCTTGCTTTACTTGCACCTCTTTCTTGATTGCTGCTGGTCAAACATACTCGAACATCGTTAGCATTCTAAGTGATGATTAATCACAATGCTTCATTGACACGTTTAGAAAGATGCTCATCTATGAATCAAGTGCTATGTAATATTTGATGGGATAACATGGTTACCTCAAGCCCCTGTCCGCAGGGTTTTGGTTTAGTGGTAAGGAGAATTGCAAGATGTTTGGATTGAGTGTGCATCACGTGTTTGAGCCTCTCCAATTTCCATCCACACAAAACCTGGTGGAGCTCTACCAGGGAATATTTTATTAGGCCTGGAAAGAGTCTTCACTGTGGAGGGTAGTGGCTTGACCTGAGAAGATGAAAGTTACTCTTGTTTCAGTAAACACAACCTCTTCGCTTTCTGCAGGCTTGACTTCTTCAGCTAGCTTGCCTGCCCTTGTCTAAAAGGCTTGTTCCTCCCTAACCTACAAGAGTGAAAAAGAAAGGAAAGAAGAGAATGTGAGGCAGGGTAAGGGGTGGATCCATACTCCCTCAAGTTTTGAAGATGTGAGAACCATTAGAGTTGGGTCAGATAATCAAAGAAAAAAAACCTACCTTAAAATTGCTCCTAGTTTTTTACTTTTTATATTATATTTTGGTATATCGTGATTTTTTTCTGCTAAGTTTTAGTTGCTTGAGCATCAAACAGGAAGGTTATTTGGTTATAATAGCTTTCTTGGTTGTACTGTAGTTCTGGAGTGAGCAATCACCACAAGCTCGGCAGAAGCTTCTGAGGATTGATAAGCAAACACTCTTCGAGCAAGCTCGTAAGAACATGTACTGTTCAAGATGCAATGGGTTATTGCTTGAAGGTTTTTTGCAAATTGTCATGTATGGAAAGTCTTTGCAGCAGGAGGGTGCAGGTGCTCACCGTCCTTGCAGCAGAGTAGGGGCCTTGAGGAATCAATGTGACGGAGAATTGTGTGCGACAACAGGATCTGAGGGTGATGTTCAAGATCCATCCGTCCATCCTTGGGGAGGTCTAACCACAACACGAGATGGGATGCTTACCTTGTCGGACTGTTATCTATGTACCAAATCTCTGAAGGGGCTTCAAAATGTAATTTGTTTTAGGTCATAACTACTTTTTCTATTTCTTTGTCTTTCCTGTTCTGACATTCCCTTTGAATCAGGTGTTTAACAGTGCGCGTGCTAGGGAAAGAGAGAGAGAACTGCTCTATCCTGATGCATGTGGTGGAGGTGCTAGGGGTTGGATAAGCCAAGGGATGGCTACTCATGGCAGAGGACATGGAACAAGAGACACATGTGCTCTTCATACTACCAGACTTTCCGTGGACACATTGGTAGACTTTTGGACTGCCCTTGGCGAAGAGACACGACAGTCTCTTCTGAAAATGAAGGAAGAGGACTTCATTGAGAGGCTCATGCATAGGTGTGTATAAGGCCTTTTCTTCAGTTTATGCTCCTTTAAAGACTTATTATTTTCCCTCTGTCCATCTTACCCATTTGATATATAATTCAGACACTTGATGCCTTCAATGAGCAATTGTAATTATATTTGTAATTGCAATTTTATTGAGGGTTTAATATTTTGAAGTCTCATCCTATGAAGAATAATTGTCTGCATATCAGATGGCTCCCGGATTTGTACTGTTCAAAGTTTGGTCCGAGTACTAGTCGTCATGAGTTCTTGAAGTTAAGAAGCCATATGGACCGACTGGAGGACCTTGTCCAAATCGAAATCAAGATTTAAAGCTTCATTTAAGTTATAAATTGTCTTAAAGGGTGAATGATTGGTATTGACTGCAGAGAAGTTTCAAAAGATCAACTTCACTTTCTCGAGAGAAATGGATCTCGCACTTGAGTCATTAATTGCGGGGAGTCCCTTCTCCTGATAATGTGTACCAAATTAGAGAACTCCAGAGCTGTAGTAAGATAGCTCCAATGACATCTAGGGTGTGTGATTTTTTCAACAAAGGCTACCTAGATTCTTCATCAAAAAACAAAGCCTACCTAGATGAAAGAATGACCTGTTTTGAGTATGTTCAGGGTGCAGTGAAGTTTTACTGCCCTGAGTTTCTTTTTTCTTATTGCATTTTTTGTTGATAAGGTAATTACTGCTCGAGTTTGAAAGTGTCTGAAACGTCAGGCTCCACTTTTTAATCCTTACCTTGTCAAAGTGAACAATGTATATGAAGATCCCGAAAGTGAACAATATATTCTGTCCCAGTTATTTTTGGAAAAATTAATAAGAAAAATCAGTTTTAGAGCTGTCTGAAGTTATACTTTAAGGACTTCATGCTTGGCACTAGAAAGCTCTTCTAATGAAGAACTTAATGATGGTCTATTCCAATTACATATGGTGTAGGACTGTTGGCACAGTGATTAGCCTTTCATTATGTTTCTTATGTGCACTGCATCTTGTGTTGCTTTCAGCTCGCTTCTTATCTGTACAGAACTCGGGAATATAACCAGATTTAAAAGAAGATGACACTAGGCCACCCTTTTATTGTTGGAGCCTGGGAGTATATACTGGTCTCTGATTAGCTTCCCCAAGCCTGAGGATTTATGTATTTGGCAGCCAAATATGCTTTCATTTACGTGATGCCTGTTGTAAATGTCCGGATATTTGGTTTTCATGAGCCCACAGATGCTAATTTGCTGTGGGTTCAGTTTTGCTATAAAGTTCAATGGTACCACATATATTTCCCTCTCATTGTCTGTGTTATTGTGGTTTAGAGAAGCAATTGCATCATAAATTAGGTAGAGTGAAGGTTCAGGAATCTGCTAAGGTGTAACTGCAGTGTCATTGGCAGGGTTTTTTGGTTACTGTAGGTGTTTGGTAGCATGTTTCTTTGCAATTTTGGGTTCTGAAATTGATAAGATGATTTTTATGCTGTGATGGTGTAATGTGCTAGAGCGAGCGTTTTCTGACTTTGAAGCATCATCAAATCAATGTTTGCCACTTTTTAATCACAGTCAACAATTTTCTTTGACTTAATAATAGCAATGCTAAATCATATGATTCTACCTTTAATCACGTCGGAAGTTGAAGTTCATACGAAAGTTCAGGTTATGGTGTGGTATTATGTTATAGGAAAAATCTAGATGGTACAACTTTATGTACACAGGTTCTATGTTAGCAAGTTAATATCCGGTAAGCAGCTTGATTTGCTTTTCCTGCTGCTGAATATATGAATTGAAATCCGTTCCACTTCCTTCTAAAAAGAAATTTGATATCTGTTCCAATATCTCTGGTGTAGGGAAAATTCCATCAGATGATTTACTTACTGTCAAAGTTTGTTGCTTGCCACAGGTTTGATAGCAAGAGATTTTGTAGAGATTGTAGAAGGAATGTTATCCGAGAATTCAAGGAGCTGAAAGAATTGAAACGCATGCGCAGAGAACCTCATTGTAGTAGTTGGTTTTGTGTTGCTGATGCAGCATTCCAGTATGAGGTGTGATCAACTTTTCAAGTTCATTGTTTTCATTGTGCATGTAGTGTGCAAAGTATAATGTGGAAACACAACTAAATTTGTGCCAAATTTCATTTTTTTCGTGCACGTCTTATAGGGGAATGATATTTTGCTTTTTCTGCAGTTTTTAAATTTAATTTCAACTGAGTTGGCTTTTTCCATCTTTTAAACCTTAGATTGATGATTTATAGTATGTTGTTACTGTTATTTTACTATAGTTTCCTCTGTATGTCAATTCGTTAACAGTATTTCAGTGGTGGAAAAAAGGGCTCGAGAGTGAATCACTGGTCCCAACTCCCCCCTTTCACTACCCCAGCTACCCACCAAATTGGAATTACGGAGAGCAAATAACGGGGAACAGGGAGACCTAAGATATAATGCTACTAATCAGAAAATTGCCACTCCAGGAGCTTAGTGCATATAAATTGAAAGCAACTATGGTTATATGCACCAAGGTTAATGCCATTTTACTTTCGTGTTTTCAGGTTTCTCAGGATACAATATTAGCTGATTGGCATCAAACGTTCATTGATACCATTGGGACATATCATCACTTTGAGTGGGCAGTTGGAACTGGAGAAGGAAAATGTGATATATTGGACTATGAAAATGTTGGCTTGAGTGGAAGAGTTCAAGTCAGTGGTCTAGACTTGAGTGGTTTCAATGCCTGTTATATCACTCTACGGGCATGGAAAATTGATGGTAGATGCACCGAACTTTCTGTCAAAGCCCATGCATTGAAGGGTCAACAATGTGTACATTGCAGACTTGTGGTTGGGGATGGGTTTGTTACAATATCAAGAGGGGAAAGCATAAAAAGGTTCTTTGAGCATGCTGAAGAGGCTGAAGAAGAAGAGGCAAGTTTTGAGGCTTATTAGCCATGCGTCTGTCTCCACTATGACTGTCTATAATTGCTATGCCTGATGCTATGACATCCTTTATGTCAAGAAATTTTCACCTCATGGATGTTGATTGATGTTTTCTTTTCAGGATGACGACTCTGTGGATAAGGACGGAAATGAACTGGATGGTGAATGCCCTCGTCCTCAAAAACACGCGAAGAGTCCTGAACTGGCTCGGGAATTTCTTCTAGATGCTGCAACTGTAATTTTTAAGGAGCAGGCAAGTCCCTCCCCTGCTTCTGTTGTGATTAATTAGGTGCTTTGGTCTTCTGTCAAGCTGCTCTTAAAGCTCATGACATTGGCTGTATACTAAAATATTCTGTTTTCACTGAATCCACTTGCAGAGGATTTGAGAAGAGTCAATAAGGGGTGTATTGTGTATTAGTCTTGGGGGGGGGGGGGGGGGGGGTGTGATTACATTTCACTCTGCTTAATGCAGTTAATGAACTTAGGAAAAACCAATCCCCTTACTTTTCGTTGGGGTTCCTAAAAATTGGATGAACTAGAACGATGTAATGTAGTAGCTTTATATCTTTGAATATCCTACGCTTTTCTTTGCACGTCCGGTTCTTCATTCCTTATGTGTGGGGATTGTTGTGATATGCTTTAATGAAGCTGCCTTGAAAAGTAGAAATTCATTGAGGTCTCTTTTTCCTGGACTGAGACTTTTAGACAATTGGATTGCTTTTTTGGTCATTGTGGTGCTTGAAAGTCTCTTGACACTGACAATATTTGCAGGTTGAAAAAGCTTTTAGAGAGGGAACCGCACGGCAAAATGCACATAGCATATTTGTATGTCTTGCCTTGAAGTTGCTGGAGGAACGTATTCATGTTGCCTGCAAGGAGATTATTACTTTAGAAAAGCAGGTATTTCAAGTTCTAAATCTGGTTTAAGAAGTTCTACTTCTTGTGAGATCATTATGCTGTTCCAATAAGGTATAGTTCTGAGTCTTTCACAATCTGTTCAGATGAAACTTCTTGAGGAAGAAGAGAAGGAAAAGCGTGAAGAAGAAGACCGCAGAGAGAGGAGGAGGATAAAAGAAAAGGAAAAGAAGCTGCGGAGGAAGGAGAGGTTAAGAGAAAAAGACAAGGATAGAGAGAGGAAAACTTGCGACTCAAACCAACCTAATTTTGCTTCTGATGTTTCTAAGGAGGATTCATCGCCTAATATTGATGAGGAATCAAATATGATGAGCTCTACAGACACGATAAGTGAAGCTGGTGAAGCTAATTTATCCAGCCCTTTATCCCCAAGTGACGGAGATAATCTACTTTTGGATGGATATAATCATCCAAGCCTGGAATGGTGTGATGGACGGCAGTTTGCTGTTGTTTCCGGCAATGGAGGTGCGGTGAACAAATATGAGCCAAGAGATCGCTATGATAACTTTGAAGCTTCAAGGAGTACCAACAGGTTAAATAAGCAACTAAGAAACAATCCTGCAAAATCCAGCACAAAAGATGGTGCCTCCAAGTTTGCTGAGAAGTTTAATTGTTCCAATAGCAGGATGTATGACCGATACGACTCCGCTGCTTGCAGTTGTAACCAACACATTAATTACAGAGCAAAGTTGTACCCACGCATGGCCAGTGGAATCGTGAACAAGAAGCATGTGAAGAAGTCAGGATCTGAATCCGATATATCCAAGCCATACTATGGAGACAAATATAATCAAGTTGAATCTGTGCGTGAAAATTGTGCAAGACCCAAAATGGCTATACGTAGTAATCTGTCCAGCAGAGATTCATCTGTTACTAAGAAAGTATGGGAGCCAATGGAATCACAAAAGAAATATCCACGGAGCAGCTCTGACACTGATGTTACCTTGAGATCTTCGACTTTCCAGATTGAGAGCACTGGAATTGATAAGCATCTCGATCCTTCTGTCTGTAATAATTTTGGAGTATCCAGTCCTCTTCAGATAAATGAAGAAAAGGGCATACAAGAATTAAGAAAGTCTATTTCTGAAACAAAACGCGATTGCCCAAGTGGTTTTTGCTCAGAAGATAAATCGCTACTTTTTGTGAAAGAAGTGGCTGAAGATGATGAAGTTGATTCTTGCCTGATGCCGAGGTGCTCCTCCCAAAGCAGCTCTTTTAATTCTGATAATTGCTCATCCTGCCTTAGTGAGGGAGATAGTACGATATCCTTTTCAAATCCTCATACAGAATCATCATCAACGTCAGATTCAGAAGATTGCAGCCAAAACTCTGAAGGAAGAGAAACTTCTGAAAGTATGCAGAATGGGTTTTCTGAATGTTATGAAGGTGCGCTAGGAAAAAGGAATGATTTTGATAGAGATGAGGATGTCAGTTGCCTGACACCAGATTCTGCAGGAACAGCTGCTGTGGGAAGTTTCCCTACCACAGTTGCTTCAAAAAATGCAAATGTGAATGGAGCTCTTTGCATGCGACCTCAATCCATGCTTTCACCAGTCCACAATCAAGGCACACACTTCCCAAGGTTTCAAGCTCCTGCAATGGATTATTATTACCAAACCCCACCTTCTTGGGCAACTGCTCCTGCAAATACATTCTTGCCGTTTCCTCATCCAAGCCATTATGTACTTGCTAGTCCATTTCCATATGGTCAAAACAGGAATACCCATTTCATGCAATATGGTGCTCTACAGCATCGAATCCCTCCGCCCTTTAACCCTGGTCACTTGCCGGTTTTTCAGTCAGTTGCTCGAACCAATAATGACTGCACCAAGGAAAATGCCAAGGTTTCAACGGGAGGTAGTTTAAAAGACGCACATCATGAAGCTAATGTGCAGAGGATGACGCCAATAGGACATCACACAATGGAGAAGCCAACAACTGTTGGAGCTGGTGAAAATGGGAAGTCTGGAAATTCAGGCTTCTCTCTTTTCTCTTTCACACCCGATCCTTTTTCTTTTGAAGAAGGAATGGTGAGGAACATTTCTTCTAATTGGACAGCCAATCACGTAGAGGGTGATGGTGGCTGCAATAAGAAGGATCCCATTGAAGAGTACAACCCATTTGCAAATCGAATTGAGTTTTCCTTTTCTGATATAGTTAGATAGAGAGGGTGGCTGCCTGCCTGAGACTTCAGTTTCTATTCTATGCTGAGTGATGGAAGTTTGAGTACTTGTAATTTTGGTACACAATAATCCACCTCTAGAAAATTTTACCCTGTTATCATGATTTCCTTTTTATGGTTTGATTTACTTTTGAGTTTTTATTGTTTTCCCCTGATATAGGGAGAGTAAAGGTTAAGAGGATGCCATATATTTCAAGTTCTTTTGATGCAATGGTTAGGTCTTTACAGATTCTTGTGGTGTTTGGTTGGAAAGATATTCCTTATATTTACAATTACAAAGTTTTCTATCGGAAACAGCCTCTCCACCTTGGTGGGGGTAAGGTCTGGGTACATCTCACCTTCCTCAGACCCCACTTGTGGGATTATACTGGGTATGTTGTTGTTGTTGTTACAATTACAAAGTTACGAGTTATGTTATTTAGCAATTTTTGAAAGGATTGCCTAGATTGGATACTTATAATTTTGAGCTCTCTTTCAATTGTCAAGAATTCCAATTTGGTTGGTGTCCTGTTATCTTTGGGAAGTATCATGTATTCTGCAAATCATTGAGCAGTAAAACATATATTGAGACGTATCCTTTAAAGAACATCGGCCCCGTTTGGGTGGGCTTATTTTTAGTAGCTTAAAAGTAAAAAGTTACTTATAAATCATTTTTGAGAAGTTATGAAATCTTAACTTCTTACTTTCGGCTTCTTTTAAGCACAAAAGTGTTCATAAGTACTTTATTTTTTAAGTTACCAAATACCACTTTTTACTTAAAGGTACAAATATACTTTTAAGTAACTTTTTAAACTTACCGAACAGGCTCATCAACTAGTCTTAACCTGCTATATCTCAATCCCAATTTTTTAGTCTTCATCTATCTGGTATTTCATTTATTTTAGGTTCAATTAACTGATGACAACAGTCTTAAGCATCCGAAGGAATGGTCTATGAAGAAGCAAAGGTGTAACTAACATAACGATTCTAGCTCATGCTCACTATGAGCAGATGGAGATTCTCATATAGGGAAAAATGGCACTCCGCAACAAGACCAAGAACAAGGGCGGCGAGCTTTGGATGTAGATGAGATGTCATCCAACTCCATAACCTAAAGTGGCACCGAGTTTGGACCCCAGGGAACTGTAGTATGTTGAGAAAAGTCAGCAATGGCTGGAGGACTTGCAAATAATTAAGAGATGAGTGGGTCCAAGAGTAATTAGAACCCAACAGCCATGCAATTATTGTAGCTGCAGAGTTTCTGTCAACTTGAAGTCCACTCCTTTCCCTTAGCTGTGCTTAGCTGCTATACACTGGCTTTCACTGTCTAGCCAATTTCTACAGGTACCCTTTCATCTTCATCCCGCCTTTGATTTCTTGTCAAAAAAAATCAAAAGAGAAAAAAAGAAAAAACAAAAAAATTCGTATATTTCAGGCTTTGTTTTTTTATTACACTAGCCAGTGAAGAAATTAGCTATGGAAATATTATCTATGTGTGTTGGAAAAGTTACAGATTGCTTGATGGAGCCGGTTGTGCGAGGGATTGGGTATTTGTGGTACTACAAGAGCAACATCAGCTCTCTGGAAAAAGAATCTGAGAGGCTGGAGAATATCAGGGGTGGGGTGCAGCTAGGAGTGGATGCTTCCATGAGAAACTTACATGACATTTCCCCCAATGTCTTGGCTTGGTTAAGTAGTGCTGATACCGCAACTGCTGATGTGGCGACTATACTGCGACTTACAGTTGAGGTTGAAAGAGGTTGTTTTTATGGTCGGTGTCCAAACTTGAAGTCACGTTACTTGTTGAGCAGGAGAGCTAAGAAAATTGCATTGGATGTGATCGAACTTCAGACTGAAGGCAGAGCTTATGCTGATGTCTCATATCCTGCACCACCTGTTCAAATTGGAGTTATACCCTATGAAAGTGGTGAGGAGTTTGAATCCAGAAAATTGAAAGAGGAAGAGGTCATGGCAGCTTTGAGAGATGAGAGGGTCACCATTATTGGGATATGTGGTATGGGTGGCGTTGGTAAGACGACGCTGGTTGAGAAAATCAGACTAAGGGTGAAACGAGAAAAGTTGTTTGATGAAGTCGTCATGGTAACTGTTAGTCAGAAACCAGACTTGAAAAGAATTCAAGGTGAGATTGCAAGAGGAGTCGGTCTCACATTAGAAGAAGTGGACGACTTGTGGAGTCGTGGGGATAAACTGCGTTCAAGGTTAATGGGTCAAGACAGTGTGCTTGTAATCTTGGATGATGTTTGGGAGGACATTGATCTCAACAAACTTGGAATGCCCAGTGCAAGCAACCACAACCATCAGTGCAAAGTGACATTGACTACGCGTCTCCGAGATGTTTGTGAAACAATGGAGGCTCAGAAGATCACGGAAGTTGGAATCCTAAATGATGAAGAAGCATGGGTTCTTTTCAGACAGAAAGCTGGAAATTCTGTTGACGATCCTTCTCTTCACGGCACAGCAAAAGATGTTGCTGGAGAATGCAAGGGGTTACCGCTTGCAATTATTACTGTTGCTGGAGCGCTAAAGCATAAAAGCAAGCCTTCATGGGAGGATGCCCTTGTACAACTGCAAAGAGCAGCACCACAAAATATCCCAGGAGTTATTAAAAACGTGTATCAACATCTGAAGCTAAGCTATGATCACTTGGAAAGTGATGAATCCAGGTATCTCTTTTTGCTTTGTTCATTGTTCGAGGAAGACAGTGACATTTCGACTGAAGATTTACTTAGATATGGAATTGGGCTTTGCATGTTTTCGGAAACTAAAAATTTGGAAGAAGCAAGAAACAGGGTGTGTCATCTGTTAGAAACATTGAAAGATCGTTTCTTGTTATCCCAAGGTTCAGGAAAAGAACATGTTAAAATGCATGATGTGGTCCGCGACGTGGCTATTTCAATTGCATCTGAGGGCAAGAATGCCTTTTTGGTTAGTCACGATAAGAATTCGGAAGAGTTTCCGAAAAGAACTTCATACAAACAATACAGTCACATTTCAGTTGTTGCAAAAAGATTTGATGAGCTTCCTGAGCCGATATCCTGCCCAAGCCTTGAATTTCTAATGTTAGAACTGATCAACTTTGAAGAATTCAAATTACAGGATGATTTTTTTGTTGGAATGAGTGGACTCAAAGTCTTAAGTGTGAGTGGATTTGTGTTTTACAAATCCATTCTGACTTTTCCAGCATCATTCCATTCATTGTCAAATCTGAGGATGTTATCTCTGAGTAATTTAGGGTTGGATGACATATCCATTATTTGCGAACTTATCAATTTAGAAATTCTCAGCATTAGAGATTCTTACTTAAAGGTGTTGCCTCTGGAAATAGGAAAATTGACCTATCTAATTATGTTAGAGTTAAAATTGGATTGGAATCCTAGCTTAGAAATTGCACCAGGGGTCTTATCAAGGCTAGTTCGATTAGAGGAACTACATATAGAGATAATACCGAATTGTAGTTACTCCATCTTGAGGGAGGTGGAATCCTTATCGAAATTGACTGCTCTAACATTAAGCGAGTGTGCTGGAGATGTGATTCACTGCAACTTGGGCCTTTCCTGCAAGTTGACACGCTATGCTCTGCATGTGGGCACGGCATCAAATTTCCGCAGGGATGACACCACCACGTATGATAGGATGATGAATCTCGTGGTTTTTGAGACAGCCCCATTGGGTGATTGGATCTGCCGCATGTTGAGGAAGAGTGAAGTTGTACGTACAACCGGAAATGGCTCCAAGAATGTATTGACCGAGTTGGCGCTCGACGGATTTCAGAACGTGAAATGTCTTGACCTGCGTGATTGTGATTCATTGACACATTTAGCGAAGATCCACTGTCGGAATAATATTCCGCTCACCCAACTCCAAAGACTAAACGTATTTGATTGTGGTAGTCTACAGTATCTTTTTTGTTTGTCCTTGGCTACGAGTTCTTCAAAACTTGAAGACATGAAAGTAGCTTGCCCTAATGATGAGGAAGAGGAGATCACTCGGAGGAAACATATCAAGTTCCCCAATTTATATGAAATTGTGCTTCATAATCTGAGATGCCTCACTCACTTTTACAATGACACTGTTGAGGGCATTAAGTTCCCTCAGTTAAAATGGATGCGCTTCATCGACTTACCCCTCTTTGAAAATTTCTGGCCTAAAGCCAACAACGGAATGTTAGAAGGCAACTCTATCACCAACCCAAATCCTCTTTTTGATGAAAAGGTGCGCTTCTACATACTATAACAAATCAAGAAACTTTTTTTCCAGTTTGTAATTAGATACAGGTTTTTATGAATTAAATTATTACATTAATTCTAAGTCCATCTGTTTGTTTAAGTAGTTCTTTTCTTCATGTTACCTTGATCTAGGATGAGATATGGTTAATATTTTCTATCTGTGACTGAAGATATATTTGGATTTTCATCCCTTATAAAAATATCACAACTCTATTACCCTTGCAGGTTTCTTGTCCTCGCCTGGAAAGGCTAGATCTCTTTAAGGCTGACAGCATAACTGCTCTATGCTCTCACCATCTTCCACCTGGCTACTTCAACAAACTTGAAATATTGGAAGTTAGTGGATGTGGCAAATTAAGAAACTTGATGTCTCCATCAGTGGCAAGAGGTGTTTTGAATCTTCGAGAACTAAGGATAGAAAACTGTCCATCAATGGAAGCAGTGATCACAGAAGAGGAACAAGGAGAAGGAAGGTCTAGTGAGTCCTTAATATTTCCCCATTTGGATTACCTGAAGCTTGACAACCTTCCGAAGCTGCGACATTTCATCTTGACAAAGTGCACTCTAGAATTTCCAATTCTTAGAAAACTGACGATTGAGAGGTGCCCTGAAATAAAGACGTTCGTCCAGCAAGGATCTATGAGTGCACCGAGATTATTGACCGAAGATGCTGAGGTTAAAGATGATCTCAATAAAGTGATGTGTAACCAACTCTTCAATCCTCAGGTTTGTCTTGTGTACCCTATACAAAACTAACTATATTCGTCACATGCATCAAATACACCCCAACTCCAGTGTTTTCTTTTGCATTAACTAGTTATTGAATACTACCTCCGTCCCATATTAAGTGACTTTAGAATTTCAATATAAAATTAATGACTTTTTTCCAATTTTACCCTTGTAATTAAAGAGGTAAGAGATGATTTGTTGAACTTAAGTTTGGTTATCGAGTTGAGTAAATAAGGGCAGTTAGGTAAAGTATATATAGTATTTAATATTTTCTTAATGGACGTGAAGAGGGAATATTAGCACTTATAGAGGGACGGAGGTAGTACTAAATAGTGGAGTTGATGGCTCAAATTCATGAAAGTCATCTTTGATCTGATATGTATCGTGCAAAAGTCATCTAACTTTATGAAATTGGCTTAAATGATCAGCTTTATCGGTTTTGATATTTTTCGATCACCAAGATAAGATATGTGGCATTTATTTTGCTATGAAATACTATTATTAAATTTAAATTGGATCGAACAATCATCTCCACTTACTTGTATTATCTATCACTGGAATATGACTTAAATTTGTAAATATTTTCTTATTATTAAGAGTATTAAATTCAAAATCATAAATCAATAAGGGCTCATACCCAATATACATCCAACCCAATCTCATGGGATAACTGTAAAAGAGATGCACTTTATTTTTTTTTTATAAAATAACGACCGCCACTTGCAAAGAATTGAAATATCCATTTCAAAAAGTTAATTATTTCAAGCATTGCTACTTAACAACACCTTTTCATCAATTGTTAGTTACTGTAAGTGATTTTCGTTAACGTTAGAAGATTGCTTTCCTGTACAGATTGATCCTGTCCTTTTCGATCTTGTCTAATGAATGTCATATTAATACTTTTCTAATAATATTAATATTGTCAAACAAATTTTTCTTTAATTTTTTGAATTTAAATTTGTTTAGTTATTTAACTTTGTTCTTGAACATATGGTGAATCAAATTACCTAATTCAATTATTGGTTTAAATTTCTACTAAATTAAGATATAGTTTGAAAAAATAAGTCAAATATTGTCAAATAAAATTAACAACATTTGGGTTAAATAGTTTAGGATTTGAGTTTAGTAGTTTTAATAATAATTAAAACACAAAAAATTGCCACATTATGTCTCGGTAACGAAAAAATATCAAAACCGGTGGAGATTACTATTTGAATTGCATAAAGTTATTTGAGCCAATTGAAAAAAGTTGGATGACTTTTGGACTACAAATGAGAAAAGAATTACTTTCACGACCAATTACCTAAAGTTGAGCGACAATTTGAGCTATCAACTCTTAAATCTTGAATTAACATTGAGATAGTTACTTCCGTTGGCCGGTTGAAGGAGAAGGCTTTTAGCTTAATGTACCTTGAAACTTTCCAATTTACTAAAAGTAAATAGTGAGTAATTCTCAGATAACTACTGATTGTATCCGTGCTTCATATAGTACATCACTAAATTTAGAAATATTTTGTGACAAGCTTTATTGAGATGGAAAAAAGTTCACGTATATGCATACAAAAATTATGATTCAATTTTACTCCGCCCTTTCATTTAGTTATTTCTTCACTTCTTAATATATTGATGTTGGGTGAAAGATGGTTCTTTGTTCTTTTTGTACCTGAAAGTACAATGGGTTATCATCTCTTATCAAAATGCAAATGCTTCAACTTTTTGCAGGTTTCCTGTCCATGCCTAGAAGAGCTAGTACTCAATGGTGCTGACGGCGTAACATCTCTATGCTCTCCCCAACTTCCAAGAAGCTACTTCTGTCTTCTTAAAAGATTGAAAAACCTAGAGATAACAGACTGTCCATCAATGGAAGAAGTGATCACAGAAGAGGAACAAGGAGAAGGAAGGTCTAGTGAGTCCTTAATATTTCCCCAGTTGGATTACCTGAAGCTTTACAACCTTCCGAAGCTGCGACATTTCATCTTGACAAAGTGCACTCTAGATTTTCCAATTCTTAGAAAAGTGACAATTGAGAGGTGCCCTGAAATGAAGACGTTCGTCCACCAAGGATCTATGAGTACACCGAGATTATTGACCGAAGATGCTAAGGTGAAAGATGATGTCAATAAAGTGATGTGTAACCAACTCTTCAATCCTCAGGTTTGTCTTTGTGTTCCGTATACAAAACTAACTATATTCGTCACATGCATCAAATACAACCCAGCTCATTATCTAGTTATTGAATACTACCTCCGTCCCATATTAAGTGACTTTAGAATTTCGATATAAAATTAATGACTTTTTTCCAATTTTACCTTTGTAATTAAAGAGGTAAGAGATGATTTGTTGAGCTTAAGATTGGTTATCGAGATAAGTAAATAAGGACAGTTAGTTAAAGTATATATAATATTTAATATTTTCTTAATGGACATGAAAGATGAAATATTAGCACTTATAGTGGGACGGAGGTAGTTTAAATAGTGGAGTTGATGGCTCAAATTCATGAAAGTGATCTTTGATCTCTTATGTATCATGCAAAAGTCAACTAACTTTATGAAATTGGCTCAAATGATCAGCTTTATCGGTTTTGATATTTTTCGATCACCAAGATAATATATGTGGTATTTATTTTGCTATAAAAGACTATTATTAAATTTAAATTGGATCGAACAATCATCTCCACTTATTTGTATTATCTATCACTGGAATATGACGTCAAATTTTTAAATATTTTCTTTATTATTAAGAATATTAAATTCAAAATCATAAATCATTAAGGATTTAAGGGCTCATACTCAATATACATCCAACCCAATCTCATGGGATAACTATAAAAGAGATGCACTTCATTATTTTTTTATAAAATAACGACCGCCACTTGCAAAGAATTGAAATGTCCATTTCAAAAAGTTAATTATTTCAAGCATTTCTACTTAACAACACCTTTTCATCAATTGTTAGTTACTGTAACTGATTTTTGTTAACGTTAGAAGATTGCTTTCTTGTACAGGTTGATCCTATCCTTTTCGATCTTGTCTAATGAATGTCATATTAATACTTTTCTAATAATATTAATATTATCAAACAAATTTTTTATAATTTTTTGAATTTAAATTTTGTTTAGTTATTTAACTTTGTTCTTGAACATATGGTGTATCAAATTACCTAATTCAATTATTGGTTTAAATTTTTACTAAATTAAGATTTAGTTTGATAAAAATATGTCAAATATTGTCAAATAAAACATACAACATTTGGGTTAATTAGTTTAGGATTTGAATTTAGTAGTTTTAATAATAATTAAACACATCAAAAAATGCCACATCATGTCTCGGGGACGAAAATATATTAAAACTTGTGGAGATTACTATTTGAGTCAATTGCATAAAGCTAGATGACGTTTGCACGACAAATGAGCGAAAGAATGACTTCCATGACCAATTACTTAAAGTTGAGTGACCATTCGAGCTATCAACTCTTAAATCTTGAATTAATATTGAGATAGTTACTTCTGTTGGCCAGTTGAAGGAAAGGTTTTTAGCTTAATGTATATGCCTTGAAACTTTTCATATTTACTAAGTAAACAGAGCTAACTACTGATTGTATCCGTCCTTCATACGGTACATCACTAAATTTAGAAATATTTTCTCACAAATTATGATTGAATTTTACTCCACCCTTTCATTATTCTTTTTGTATCTGAAAGTACAATGGGTCCCTTATTAAAATGAAAAGGCTTCAACTTTTGTAGGTTTCTTGTCCCAAGCTGAAAGAGCTAAGTCTCATTTGGGTTGAGAGAATAACTCCTCTATGCTCTCACCATCTTCCACCTGGATACTTCAGCAAACTTGAAATATTGGATGTTCGTGGCTGTGTCAAATTGAGAAACTTGATGTCTCCATCAATGGCCAGAAGTGTTTTGAATCTTCGAAAACTAAGGATACATGACTGTCAATCACTAGAAGAAGTGATCAAGGAGGCTAACAACATAACTGATTTATGCTCTCACCATCCTCCACCTGGCTACTTCAGCAAAATTAAAATATTGCAAGTTAGTGGCTGTGGCAAATTGAGAAACTTGATGTCTCCATCAGTGGCCAGAGGTGCTCTGAATCTCCGAGAACTAGAGATAACAGACTGTCCATCAATGGAAGAAGTTATCACAGAAGAGAAACAAGGAGAAGCATTGACTAATGAGTCCTTATTCCCCCGGTTGGAAAAGCTGTTCCTTGACTCTCTACCAAAGCTGGGGCATTTCTTTCTGACGGAGGGCGCTCTAAAGTTTCCATTTCTGAGAAGGGTGCGAATTTGTGACTGCCCTGAAATGAAGACGTTTGTCTTGGGATCTGTGAGTACACCGAATCTGGAAAGGGCGGTACTGGGACCGACCCCATGTCTTTATTTTGGCTCAAGATTAGGATATTATACTGCTGATTATGTTAAGGAGAAAGGTGATCTAAATGAGGTGATACGACAGATCTTCAATTCTAAGGTTTGTCTTGTACCTTCGTATAACTAACTATATTTTTCTCATGCATTAATACACCCTTGCTCTAGCACTCTCTTTCCATTTTAACTACTAAAAGTAATTTCAGATAGTTTATTCCAGTTTGTCACTTGATGCAACTTCTTTTACCTGACCAAATATGTCCGGATTTAGAAATTTTAAGCATCACTCTTTATTTTTCAAGTAATTCAACCTTCTGAGCTAGTCAATCATCTCTCTCTTTTTGCAATCTCTGCTCCCAGAAACAAAAAGCTACTGATGGCAATGAACCTGAAGGTGGTGATGGTGATGAATCTGAAGTTTGTGATGGCGCTAATGATGGTGACAAATCTGAAGTTTGCGATGGCGCTAATGATGGTGATGAATCTGAAGTTTGCGATGGCGCTAATGATGGTGACAAATCTGATGTTTGTGATGGCGCTAGTGCTGGTAAAGAACAAATATGAAGCTAGTGATGTCTACAAACTTGACGCTAGAGAGGATTCATCTCATAGCCAGATGTTCTCAAAGTATCATTGTTAATTCAAAGTATGTCATAATATATAAGGGGAATAATGCAGGTACCCTTTCATTTTCCAAGATAATTTTAACATTTCTATGCATTTGGATTCGTTATTTTACCCTACATTATGAGACTTGAATTGGCTACTTCAGCAAACTTGAAAAAATTAGAAGATAGTAGCTGTAGCAAATTGAGAAACTTGATGTCTCCATCAGTAGCTAGAGGTCTTCTGCATCTCGAACTACTAGCTAGTGTGGCTACGCGGCATGAATTCAGGTTAATCAGGCCAATGGGCTTCAGATGTCAGATGGTTTAAACTAAAAAAGAAATAGGTCCTAAATATTACTACTTGTGATCATTTCATGTAGTCAGTCTTTTATAAAATGTGGTATTTTGTATTTGTCCATGATGAATTTCATATGTTCTATCTCCGAAAAGTTTAATTGGGATCAAAATCATGAAAAAGTTTAAATCTCAGTGTAGGTGAAAAAATGTTGTGTCATTTTTTTTCATCTGCTAAGCCTTAGTCGATAAAATTACTTGTAAATATGTTAGTTGAAGGTAATAGATACTTGACAAAATAGTGGAAGTTCATGCAAGTTAATTTGCGGTACACCTGATACTTATGCTGACGGAAATAACAAATGATCAACTAGAATAATCGAGATGTGCATAGTATATAACAAAAGTGTTAAAAAGACTTTAATATATAGGAAATCATATAAATATCTTTGTTGAAGTGGCCGACATCGACATGAAATCAACAGGGGCCTTTAATTGGATAAAAAGAGAGAAAAAGAATGCTAAGAAGATGATGAGGAGTGAGCTGTAAAACTCACTACTCCACAGACACTATAGCATATATCCAAAACAGTACATTTGGATATATATGGAAATATGATTGTTGTAGTTCCTTCAAAACCTGCAAATAGACCAAAAGGAAATTATGGAAATAACCTACACAAATACATCAGACTATAATGCACGTTATATGTTCCTTTTTCATTAATGAAATTTTTGAATAACCCTCCGACGCCACTGGATCAAATTTTGTATTAAATATGAAAATAATAATAAGCAAAAATAGAAAACGACCTCTAAAAATAAAGAATGGCACCATTGAAACAAAAACAATGGTAGGTAGGGGTGTCAACGGTTCGGTTCGGTCTTTTTTTCATGAAATTTATACCATACCAATTTTTCAGTTACTCTATTGTGCATAACCAAAATAAGACTTTTCAAAACCATCCCTTTCATATCGGTTTTCCTTCGATTTCTGTTCGGTTCGGTTAATTTTAGGTAATTTTTTTTAGAACTCTATGGTAGAGTCGTACCATTATTAGAATGTGCCAATTTTATGTAAAATACCTATAACTTTAATATAACACATAAAGTATGATTTAAGATAATATTTGAATAAAGTAAAAATTTCGCCCAGCAGTCACTTTTAACACTGGTATTTGGTTTGAGGCCACTATTTTCTTTGGTCTTACACTAGAGGCCACTTTTGGGCCTTTACTAAATAAATATTGACTTTCATTGACCGAAGTTCAGTCCATACGGCCCCTGGACTGAAGTTCCAGACTGAACTTCAGTCCATATAGCCATGGACTGAACTTCAGTCCATGGTATGGCCATGGACTGAAGTTCAATCCTTAAAGATGGAACTTCAGTCTATGGCCATACTATGGACTGAAGTTCAGTCCATGGCCATATGGACTGAAGTTCCATCTTAAGGACTGGACTGAACTTCAGTCCATATGGCCCTGGATTGACGTTCAATCTTTAAGGACTGAACTTCAATCCGGCCTATGGACTGAAGTTCTATCTCTTTAAGCAAAAGTGGCCACAAACTAAATGTTTTGGTATTAGTGGCCTGTGCCCAAAGACCAGTGGCAAAAGTGGCCTTTCGTGCACTTTCCCCTTGAATAAATAATAACTCTTAAATTGTCGTAAGCCGTACCTAATATTTAAGTACTCGACATATTTTCGTTCTCCAGTATCGAGTTACAAGTGATTGTCACTCTCTATTAAGTAGACAATAGAATACGATACCATATATATGACTTTGGTAACATTTATTTATAAGGAAATTAATCAAAAGAACATTATTCTGTAATGATATTATAAAATCAATGAAGTAAAGACAAAAGAATTCTAATAATACGAGTTGACAGATATTGATTAAATATAACTCATGTTTGCTTATATTTATTCTTAGACTTAACACATAAAACATATATATTGTGTGTGTAAATATATTCGGTTCGATATTTTTTCGGTTTTTTATTTATTTTATAAAAAAACCTACCCTAATTATTCGGTACGGTTATAGAGTTATATTCAAACCATCGATTTTTTTAAAAGTAACCTAAGATTCGGTTCGGTTCGGTAGGTTAGGTCGGTTTTTCGAAAACTATTGACACCCCTGATGGTAGGTGAGTTGGTTAAACACATATAGTTCAACTATGGAGTCCAAAGCTTGAATCCCACTAGTGGCAACTTATTTCAAAAAATAATAATTTAAAGCTAGATTTCAACACCACTAACAAAAGAATTTGCGCCGCAGAACGAAGCTTAGCGGTCGGTTGAGGCCTCACCGGCGAACCTTTCTCATAATTGACCAAATGCCGCTACCGTGGAATCAAGTGGTAAGAGGGAAGTGGGAGGAAAAGAAATGCAACCATTAAATAAAGAAAACCGTGAAACATGCATATCGATTATTCTGGACATATTTTCAAGTAGCCTTTTCGGAAAAGAATTTAAGGTACATATAACGAAATAACATGGACAAATTATATCATAAAATTAATTTAACTGATTATAGGATGCTATTAATTTATTTTTCATATTAAATTTGTTATTAAAAGTTACCAGTTATTATTCTATAGGTATTTTCCCTAATGATATGAAAAAAATGTATGCACGAAAATGAAAGCCACTAAAGACTAATGTCTCATTCACTAAAAAAGAATAGTCTTTCTTTATAATTCTTCGTTGCTTTTTTATTTCTCCATTGAATGATTGGCCATAACAGTGTGAAATATTGCTCTCTTTATATATCAAATCTTCTTGCATTAGGGCACAACACTAATTGCTTTCTCTCATTAAATTTTCCAAGCAAATTCAGTTACTCTTTGTTAATGATGCTAATATTTCCCAGCTTCAAGTCATGTCTGCTTAAGACAAGAATAGCCATGCGAGTTAACAACTACCTTCCTTTTTTTTCTCTCTTTCAATAATGCATGCTACTTTAGTTGTTTGGTAGATTACGAAGCTTGGTTGTTTGGCTGCAGTACAGGACATACACAGTCTTTTTTTTTACGTGTACATAACGTTTTGGTAATAAAATTTTTTATTTACCAAAAAAATAATGCATGCTACTACACGTACCAAGCTGAATTATAACTCATGACAATTTTAAAACATAAGTCAAAAGTAGATCATTAGTAAATTTAGATATTTTTTCTAAGTATTTGGACACGTATAATATTAATATTATCAAGGCCCGTCCATGTTGGAGATTCATTTAAAGAAAGAGCATGTAGAACAAGATTTATTAATTAAAAGGGTACAAATGATCTTAAAGTATAACTTTATTAAGATATTTAAATTCGTACAGCAAGAGTTAATTAAATATATATTTGGACTCTTTATTTGAATTCATGAGTTATTTCTGATTGATATTTCTCCATGAATTCGTTGGCTTTTTCGTGTTTTGATTTGCAGAAGATGCATAAATAATACAGCAATGAAGCCACCGCCAAAGCCACCAATAAAAACTAAACCACCACAAAACAATAGCAACAAGGACAAGAAAGAGATTTTGATGACAGAGGAGAACAATAATAGAAAGCTTCAAGATGATATGTCCATGGTCAAGACAAACTAGGAATCTTGTTTGTTAAAGAGAATAATTATGTCATTTGTACTTAATTTGGACAAGATGGTATCTGATAGATTCAGTTTCAGTGAACTTCTCTCTCCCATAATTCATGGTGAGAGTTTGAAGTACACTCAATGATTCTGAAAATCTACTTTTTTTGACATCCATTACACTTTCATTTGGATGGTTGTTGCCCATCATTTCATAATGTGTAGTATTGTATTGTATTCTATGGTACTGTAAGTTTAATAATTGAAAATAAGGTAAAAAAGTAAAATAAAAATATTATATAATAAGTGAGGGCATGATGGGTAAGAAAAATAGGTAACGACGCGATCCCACCAAATCGGTCATTACATAAAGTGACAGTTTTCATGGTTACATAACCATGGATTTAACGATACCATACAATGTTAATTAGAGAAACAATCAAAGCAAACGTCGTATCCATGGTAATAATACAATACCATACCATGGGTTACAACCATCCAAACAAGCTGTTAGTCTAAAGTTAGTACTCCCTCCGTTCCACTTTATGTGTCATAGTTTGACTCAGCATAAAGTTTAAGAAATAAAGAAAGACTTTTGAAACTTGTGTCTTAAAATAAGACAAAGATATTTGTGTGATTATATATCATTTCAGTAATGACAAAACTGTTATTTTAAAGTTTAATTGTTGCAAAATTTAAAATGCTACCATTCTTTGCAACAGAAGAATATGGAAATGCCGCCAAATAAATTGGAATGAAGGAAGTAAGTACAAAGTGCTTAGTAGCAAGAAAGTGCTCCATTTTCCCTCCCAATATTAGTAGTATGACCTTTTAGTATGTCATAGGTGCTTGTATTTGTCCTTATATGTTTCATGTATGAATTTTCTTTGGTAATATCATGTTAGGGTCATTTGATTTATATACAAGTTATGTAGGATGGCAGTAAAGATAGTAATGCATGGAGTGTAACGTAGAGATTGTAATGCAAGAATTAGTAATACGATAATAATGGCAATATACTGATTACTAATGTACTGGTTTATTGACTTTAATTAGTAGACGAAATACCAAGTATGTGGAAACAAATCTCCATTTCTTATAATTGACCAAATGTCTCACTTGTCTTGACTCCCAATAAGCCTGCCTTCGTGTGAAAAGAAGGTGCCAATTGACCAAATTATTAGGAGAAAAAGTAAAGAAAAGACACTAGATGGATAAGGAATCGTGAAACAATATATATATCCATGTGCATATAAAAACAAGAAGAAAAAACAGTCTTGTGGACAGGGGCGGACCTACATGGTGGGTGGGTGCACGGCACCCGCTGGCGTCGGAAAAAATTCTGTGTATATATTTGTATATATGACAGAAAACGTGTATATATATTTAAACATGTGCACCCAGAAGAATGAAAACTAATTGAATGCACTGGTAACGCAGATGTTTAAAGTTTACTCCAAAGATGTAGACTTGAGTTCGAATCCCAGCTCCTACAATTATACTCTTTTCTTCAATTGTAACTTGTGTCCCACCGAATTGAAATCCTGAGTCCGCCTCTGCTTGTGGAATGTGAATTGAAGACTAATGTCATCTTTCTAAATTGAAGTCTTCCATATAAGTCTTTTTTAATTTTTGGAGTCGATGGTTTGTACATACATATAATTATGTACATTATTTTGATTCTCTTAATGTATATCACATTTGCCTTGTCTCAGTAAAGGCGCGCCTTAATTTTTTTTTCCAATCATGGTAAAGTAACATGCACAGCATGTAACTATATATAGCAAGTTTAGTTGGTAATTTAGAAAATACCTGCTATATTATACTCAAATATTTTTATAATGACGTCGTTTGTCTGAATATTTCTTTGTTGCTATAGCGAAATAATATAACATAACATGAAAAGTGGGTTCCACCGAAGCTTGGTTGTTATAGAAAATATTGTTATAGAGGATGACTGTTATATAGAGGTCTAACAAATCAACCTGCTAAATGTAAAAATTCTCTACAATGGGTTTAAAATTATTTATAGTGTCAGACTGTCAGTGTATATAGGTTAAATCTGTTTGCGAAGTGCATGCAAACATGCAAGATTCTATCATTTAGTATAATTTATGAGTTATTCTTATATATATGATATTTCTTCTGGAATATGTTTTGTGTGTTTGATTTTGCAGAAGATGCATAAATACAACTGCTAGGAAGCCACCAAGGCCAATAGTAAAAACTAAACCACCACAAAATTACAACATAGTTGTTGATCAAAACAAGGACAAGAAAGAGACTCTTATGACAGATCAGGAGAAGGGTAGTAACATAAAGCTGCAAGACAATAATTCCATGGCCAAGACAAACTAGCTAGGAACCTTGATAAATTTACTAGGTTAATTATCTGTACTTGTATTGATTCTAAAAATCTACTACTCCCTATTTTCTTTTTTTTTGTCATAGGTGTATGTATATTGTTCTTCTGGTTCCTAGTTTCCTTTGGTTATATATCCTCTTAGTTAAACTTGTAAATGAACCATATTGGTGAAGTGGTAAGTACTTCTCCATCATTAATCAGAGGTCTCGAGTTCGTGGCCCGGAAATGGAGTCGCCTTTGCATGGAGCGTTTTACCCTTCAAGGTGGGACTTCCCGACGAAATTCGGATTAGTTGAATTCCAATGCGGATACTGATACTAGTGGACAACCAAAAAAATAAACTTGTAAATGAGAAAAACATATCAATATATTAATGTTGTTTAATAGGCTTGCATTCAAATGAAAATAGAGGAAAAAGGCAAGCCACTAGTTGTTTTGACTGTTGCATGAGTCATTTGAAGCTTTAGATAAATGCTCTCTTATCTAGTCTATCATTAAATTGAGGACATATTTATATTTACTTGTTCGGATATGTATAAAAACACACGTCTTGTATTCATTTATTTAGTATAAATATTGAGTGCGAGTAAATATTTGTAGTAGCACTTTGAATTAAAGGAAATCCAAATTCTTAATTTCTCTAAATCGCCACATTTTGCGGTATTTCTCAAGTTGGTGTCTGACTCTAAATCCATCAACCCAATTTTTTTCTTTTTCTTTCTTCTCTTTGTTTTCATTGCATTCAAAGATTCAACCTATAGTATTCAAATCTGAAAAATCGTCATTCTTGTAGGTATTGAATAACTAAAAGATTTGTACTCTTGTCATTTTTTTATGTTATATTTGTTACGCATTTTGTGTCGTTTCATTAATGATTGTAATTTTTTATAAGGTGGTGTCGGACTAGCTTGCGTGCACCTTTACTATTTTACCGACGACTTGCAATTTCCCACCAACATAGGTACCGATAACTTTTTCGTAATATCCTCCATTTTCCATTATGAGTTTTGCCATATTGATGTTGTAGCTGTGAAGTTATTGCATGCATATTGTATCAGGTGATGCATGGGATTATACCACCAGCCTTGTAAAATTTAAAAATATGAAAAGTATGGAATAATATTAATTGTTCTCCCTTTAAACAATTGAAAGGTTGAGAAACAAGTATCTAAATGTTGCTTTCGGAAAATCTTATTTTCTTGTCATAAGATGCATTTCTGGAGAATTTTATGTATTTTAATTTTGTATAACATTGGTATGAGGTGAGTTTAGATGGAGTAACATGGTCGTGTACATACATATATCCGACCCAGACTTATTTGAAACCGATATGCACTTATTATTGTTGTTTTTCTTCTATAATTATGCTAAGCTGCACAAATTGTAGTATTTCGTTAGTGCGAATCCGGATTAATCAGGTCAGTTGGTTTTGGATAACGAATGGTTAAACAAGAGAATAGTAGTGCTCTTTACTTTTGGTATACATATGACTACAGTTGAGCATCTGCCTAATGCTATTTCAGTTGTTCTGATACATAATTACATAGAATGGTTTTTCTTGCTTTGTTTTTCATATGTTTTATATTTTGCGGTTTTGTACTTGCACATAACATGGTCGAGTACATTCATATATCCGACCCTGACTTGTTTGAGACAGATATGCACTTATTATTGTTGTTTTTCTTCTATAATTATGCTAAGCTGCACAAATTGTAGTATTTCGTTAGTGTGAATCTGGATTAATCAGGTCAGTTGGTTTCGGATAACGGATGGTTAAACAAGAAAATAGTAGTGCTCTTTACTTTTGGTATACATATGACTACAGTTGAGCATCTTCCTAATGCTGTTTCAGTTGTTCTGATACATAATTACATAGAATGGTTTTTCTATGTTTTATATTTTGCGGTTTTGTACTTGCACATAACATGGTCGAGTACATTCATATATCCGACCCTGACTTGTTTGAGACAGATATGCACTTATTATTGTTGTTTTTCTTCTATAATTATGCTAAGCTGCACAAATTGTAGTATTTCGTTATATGACTACAGTTGAGCAACTGCCTGCTGTTTCAGTTGTTCTGATACATAATTACATAGAATGGTTTTTCTTGGTTTGTTTTTCATATGTTTATATTTTGTGGTTTTGTACTTGCACATAACATGGTCGAGTACATTCATATATCCGACCCTGACTTGTTTGAGACAGATATGCACTTATTATTGTTGTTTTTCTTCTATAATTATGCTAAGCTGCACAAATTGTAGTATCTCGTTAGTGCGAATCTAGATTAATCAGGTCCGTTGGTTTTGGATAACGGATGGTTAAACAAGAAAATAGTAGTGCTCTTTACTTTTGGCACATAACATCCTTGTAAATTTTTTGCAGGGGAGATGGGAATAACATTTTCTTGTCCATTTGCTAACTTTGAGGATTTGGATACTAGGGTTGAATCTTATTTAGTAAGAACATTAAGTTTAGGAAGAGATGGTATGAGGACTGCATTACAGCCCATTAATTTCAATGAACAAATTAGTGGAAAGCCAAAGCTCTTAAAGTCTATTGGTTCAACTAATATGATCCTTGAGGGAACTCTTACTTATAAAAGGAGGGAATTTGAAGCCAAGATTGCACTGAGGACTCTTTTATATGATAAGGAGGATAAGAAGTCCCCAAAAGTTAATGGCGTATCGCAGAAAGATTCGATAAGGAGGATGCTACCAGCAGAGTGTGGAAAAAGAAGAGATCAGGCTGCTGTGAAGTTGCAAAAGACGTATAAAAGTTTTCGTACACGAAGACAACTAGCTGATTGTGCTGTGCTAGTTGAGCAAAGATGGTATGTATAGTAGTAGTTTATAATCATAGTTGGGAAACTTTTGTTGTGGATATGTGTCATTATAACTTATTGGTGTAACTTACACAGGTGGAAGCTATTAGATTCTGTCGAACTCAAGCATAGTTCTATATCATTCTTTGACACTGAGAAACCTCAAACTGCTGCTTCTCGTTGGTCAAGAGCGTTAACTAGAGCTGCTAAGGTATGGATTAACTTTAGTATTTGCTAACTGTTTGTCAGATTATATTTTCTTGTTTTTTGCTTCTGTTTTCTTTGGTTAAGTTCTGTTATTAGGACTTTGCCTGTGTTGGTAGGTGGGTAAAGGCCTGTCTAGAGATGGGAAAGCTCGTAAGCTTGCGTTGCAGCATTGGCTTGAAGCTGTAAGTTCACTTCTCAAGAACAAACAAAACCAATTTTTATTGTTTGTGGGATTCTCATTTGTTTTATTTTATCAATTGTGATAAACAGATTGATCCTAGACATCGCTATGGCCACAATCTTCGATTTTATTACACCGAGTGGCTCAGAGCTGACAGTAAACAACCCTTCTTCTACTGGTTAGATTTTCTTGGATCAGAAAGAAACTCAATTGAACAAAGGAACTTCAGTTTTGATTTAGTAAACTGTGACATTTTCCCCCTTGAATGTTGCATTACAGGTTGGACATAGGTGAAGGTAAAGAAGTGAATCTTGAGAGGTGTCCTAGATCAAAACTTCAACAAGAATGCATCAAGTATCTTGGTCCGGTGAGTGTTATCTTCTCTTCTCGAGCATTAAACTTCTCGAAATTAAGAACAAAGTCTTCCATGTCTAGATAGATTGACCACTCGAGAGTGCACGAAATGTTTGAGAGCATATGCTATTTGCAACTCACTAGCTACGAATAATCACAGATAGAGAGGGAGGCATATGAAGTTGTCATTGAGGGCGGAAAATTCATATACAAGCAAAGCAGAAGGCTTCTTGATACAAGGGGAGGCCCTCAGGATGCAAAGTGGATCTTCGTTCTAAGCGTGTCCAAGATATTGTATGTTGGGATGAAGCAAAAAGGCACATTTCAGCATTCAAGTTTCTTGGCAGGTGGTGCTACATTGTCTGCTGGGAGATTAGTGGCAGAAGACGGTATAGTAAAGGTAACGAGAACTACCATGATTTCTTGCAAAATGTGGTTTAACATCTTGTTTGTCTGCGAAATCTTGTCATTGATGACTGTATTTTTTCGCATGAAATAGGCGGTCTGGCCTCAGAGTGGACACTATCTCCCAACGGAGGAGAATTTCGAAACGTTCATGTTATTTCTCAAGCAACAAAATGTTGATGTCTCTGTTGTTCAGGTAGGCTAACCCATCTCCATTCTTAAAAGATCATTTAAAATTCATACTGTCACAAAGGAGTTGTCGATCAGTGATACTCTACACCGCACTAACTTAAAATCTTGAATCCGTCCTTGTTATAACCGTCTTGAGTACATCCGGTGGTGAAACGAGTAAAGAATTATCTGTTGAACTTCAATCCTGATGCTGCAGAAATTTTCCAATTATGAGGAGGAAGCTCCCCGAAAGGAATGTGATGTCAACATACGAAAAAACCTATCAGCCCCAGATTTCAGCCAATCCAGTGAAGAAAGCAGCCTCAAAAACTCAGACACAAAGAAGATTGATTCTACCAATGAAGATTTCTCAAGACAGTCACGCGGATCACGACCCAAAATTGCTGTCGAAATACCAGAAAGAAAGAGCATTTTTGAGTTATTTGAGGAGACAAGCCAACAGGGAGAAGCAAAAGATAGTATGCAGCCTCTGGAAACTCCTGCAGATGGATATGAAACACCAGAAGAATATTTATCAGATACAGAATGTTCAGTTTCAAAGAAGAACTTATTTGATCACGAAAACGAAGAAGAGTACAAAGAACCTGTCCTCAAAGAAAAGATAATCAAGAGAATAAATTCACATATAAGCATGAAGTCATATCAGTTGGCTCATCAATTATCTTGCAGATGGACAACGGGAGCTGGACCTCGTATCGGATGCATGAGGGACTATCCATCTGAACTCCAATTTCGCGTAATGGAGGAAGTGCAATTGTCTCCAAGAACTGCATTTCCAACTCCCTCTAAATCATCGCGTCGTTATACTCCAACTATCTTTTCTAGAGAAGCAAACGATCATGGCAAAAGACCTTGTTCTGAACCAATGTTAGTCTCTGATTCACAAACTCCATCAGTTAAAGAGATGCAAGTTTTGGTTGATTAGTAGTACAAACACTGCTAGGATATCTCATTTAGCAGTTCTCTATTGCTTGATAATGGAGAAATTGCAGTTTTGTTTGATGTTTTTATTTCCCTCTTGAATCATTTTTCCTGTATAGTTCTGTAGAGCAAGATGTAACTATTCTTTAAGCAATTCTTTTGATGATTATTTAGAATGAAAATGATCAAATAAAGTATGTCAAAGTTCTTTTTTTTTTTTTTGGTTTCCACCCGGTGTCCGGTACCCTCATTGGAGCCCGACTAATCCGGATTCGCGCCGCGTAAGGCCCCATTCGGGGGGAAGCGCTCCCTACCAGTGATTTTTCCATACCCAGGGCTCGAACCCGAGACCTCTGATTAAATGTCAAAGTTCTATTTCAGCTCAGGATTATTCAAAGTTGTATTTCAGCTCATGATTTTTTTTTTCTTATTCAATTGTATTCATCTGATTATCTTTAGTATTCTTCATTTTTTTTGTCAAGAATCGTTGTGTTTCAAAAATCACTAATTATGTACAAAATAAAGTCAAGAACTCAGTTATTTGTATTTGAAATCATTATACTAAAATTTAGAACCCACAAAGTTTAAATTCTAGATCCGCCTCGGTAGGAAGGGTGAGGTGTACGCAGATAAAAAAAATATAAATAAAAGACAATACATGTTTTGTATTTATTAGTTTAGTGTAAACATTCTGTGTAGATAAGTTTTTACCACGCGATATTACGACTGAGTTACAATCCAATATAAATGAAGCTGATTTATGCCGTCTATCCCTTATGGAGTCCTTTGGTTTGTGAGGAAGTTATACCGCAATAATAACTCGAGGAATATAATGGCAAATTATATAATGACAGAATCATTTAGTGGATATATTTTTATTGGTAGATAGTTAGATTATTGGACTAAAAATAGAATATGCGGAATATAATACTATAAAATATTTGAATGATTTAATGTAGACAAACTATAAACTATTATTTTCAATTTTGGTCCTAACTTTCTTAAAGAACTTTGAAAGAATGAGACTGGAAATTGGAAACTTGACATGACTTCTCTATCTCACTCGACCTAGTGGTAAAATTTGCATATATCTCACATTCCTCAAATCTTCACTTGTGGCTTACTAACCCCGGATTATTATTCGAGAAGCAAAAAATTCTAGAGTCCAGACCGTGGTTTAATGCCAAGGCCGACGACGGAAGCTCGGGACGCACCAGAAACTATTTTAGGAGAAGTTCGAATCTGTTCTGTTCGGATATTGATTGGTCTTAGTTTGAGTGTCACAATTGTGTGATAAATAATTTCGGGCTCGATAACTACAAAATCAAAACTCCTATCAAACATGATATAAACTAATTTGGTATTTAATCTCGGGATTATAATTTCTTATCCCTCCGACCAAACTACCCCTAACGTCTTTACAATTGACAAGGGTACAAAAGTAAATTCCACGAGATTCAACATATATATATTGAAACTTATAGGGTTTATTCTTCAAAATCCATTAGCCTTTGTGAGCTTTTCTTTAGCCGTCGTAGCTTTCTTGCTAACTCTTCCTCTCATTCAAGGTAATCTATTTTACTCTTAATGTTGTTTAATCTTTTAATTGTATATATAAGACTCAAATATGTAGCTCAACTTAGATGTATGTGAATCATCTAATAATTAATGTAAGGTCTGCGTACACCTCACCCTCCCGAGACCCCACTTGTCGGAACATACTGGATTTGTTGTTGAAATATATCATGCTGTTAAAGTGGTGTTTGATAAACAAGTTCTTTTGTGTAAAAAGTTAATTGCTTTATGTTTCTTGAATTGTTTCATTGCTTAGGATTAGTAGCTTAGAATTTCTTGTTATCAGAGTGGAGAAGAGTAGAGGGGGACCCCATTATTCACCTAGTTTTGGATTGTGCGCTATTGGCTCTCGAGGATTTTTCGGTTATCAAAAAAGATGTTCCGGTCATGACTCAGGTTCAAACCAAAACACATTAGGTGATTTATTCTCATCTATCTAACCCTTAGCGATCAGAGCTACTCAGTATCTGTACTGATTGGAGGTAAAAAGGTACCCAGTCGAGGTGTGTGTAAGCTGGCGCGGACACCACCGATATTTTAAAAAGAAGTTCTGGTCATGAGAGTAGAAGGTTTAAATAAGGACTTGTTGGTGTGGATAAAAGATGAGGTTTTTCTTTTTGGGTGCAGCCATGAGGTTCATGGAACAGTGTAGCTGTAGATGATTAGGTAAAGAAAAATAAAAGTTGCATTTTGCGTAGAAAAATTGTTTCACAGCAAACTAATCAGGAGGAGGTATATATGGGAGGAGACTGTAGAAGAAAGAATATTAGCTTAGATTGAATTACTTGTGAATTTGATGCACACCTCTACCGTAGTTTGACCACCAAAGTGCTTTTCACTAGAGACGCATTTGTGAGACCTTTAATAATAGCAGCTGTTTAGTTACTTTGTGTTTGTTGTCTGGTTACCTCCAGTGCATATTCTGTGTCATTGATGAGTGCTATGTGTTTTCTGTAGCATTAAATACGTTGGTGGATCGTTGAAAATCTTGTGAAGTATATGTTTGAACTTGGTTTGCACCTTTTGCTCAAGTTGCATTGTGTTTGTGTCTTGTTAGCTCAAGTACATATTTTCTGTGCCATTGATGTGGGCTATATATGTTCGTTTTATCATAAGCATTATATTGGTGGATAGTTGAAACTTTCTTCGTGAAGTATATACTAAACAAAGTTTTCACTATTGTCGTGGGGGAGTAATAGGCATAGAGATGCTGCAAACCCACTAAGTTTACAAATGCTACATAGGTTAACATGTTGGAGTGTGGTGTATTGAATGTTCTTTTCGAGTATTTGTTTTCTTGGGGTCATGGTTTTGGTGTGTTTTTTCGCTTAAATCAGCTATTGTTTCATTTGACCCCTCCAAGGTGTTATCCATTATTTAACTATTGTTTCTTACAAATGTTGTGCATTTGCAGAATGGAATCTGCAATCAAGCATGCTATTGTGGTGAAAGTCATGGGTCGTACTGGATCCAGAGGACAGGTGACTCAAGTGAGAGTCAAGTTTATGGATGACCAAAACAGGTATATCATGAGAAACGTCAAGGGACCAGTCAGGGAGGGTGATGTTCTCACACTGCTCGAGTCTGAGAGAGAGGCCAGGAGACTGCGTTGAGGGCTTAATTATCAAAACCACATGGAAATTGGCTTAATACTTTTGATTGTCTGGGAATTAGTCCTTATTTAGTATCGTCTTTACTTTTGTTTACAAAGCTTGCTTACTTTTGGACAAGCATATGGATTTTGGTCATGTTTTAACCATGGATGGTTAGTCATTATGGTGCAAGTTTTGTAATAGTTTATGATAACATTTTGCTAGCTTTGCATCAGTGCCGATAAGCGATAACCACTGGTTCTAATTTGCCTTGAGAGTATGATGGATTGACATCCATCTATCTTTTTTCTACATTTTTCTTGGCAAGTGTTTATGGTCCATCATGCCTCTAGCAAATGTTCAAAGTGGCGAGTCATTGCGAGCCGATTTTTACCCAATTAAAAATGTCAAATTGCTTCCATATTGTTTGAGAGTGTAGAGTTTTGAGTACGAATGGAATACTTGAAACAAGAGACAGTAGGATATTATACATCCCCTAGCCATTATACATGGATTATAAACGATTGTGCATGTATCATATATGAGTTATACACATATTATACATTCATCGGCTATTTTTCTCCAACAAATTCAACTTTAACATATGGGGTTATTCGCAAAACTGTGACACCGGGGCAAAAAATGGTCTCCGTTTGATTTAATGCATAAATTCTTGATAGAAATACTCTAGGATTCTTATAATAACTCATGTATCCTCGCTCTCCCTTTCTCGTAAGCATTACATATGATGGAGTACTTGCCTTTGATCCGCTCTTGCTTAGGCAATACTTGTCCTTGAATCTCTTTTCACATTCTTCCAGATAACTTAAAATGTTGTCTAGGTAGTCCTTGTCGTTGAAATTTTTGAATAGGCAATACTTACCGTTGAAAAATTCCTTCCTAGACAACACTTGCACTTTAACCTCTTTCCATATTCTTTCGAATAAATTGAATTGTTGCCTACTTATGAATCAAATTCCATTTTGATAAAACCGTCTTAAACAAGGATAAACTCTCCAAAACTATCAATTTTGAGGACACGGAGTGAAATTTTCTATCCAAAATGGCCTAAAGTTTGATTTGGGCCTCAGCATTGTGGGCCGAGCTACATAATTATAGCCCAACACCCTTCCACGAAACCTTACTATAAAAGTTCTAGGGTTTTAACACACTCCATTCCCTCATACAACAGCAGCTAACACTCTTTTCACACACAAGGTAAAATCAACTCTCTGTATAATTTATTCAAAATGCATTATTTTAACTGTTAAATTACTTGTTTACAGGTGAATCACAAAAAAAAAAATGGAGGGAGGAGTAGTAGCAGCAGCAGCACCAGCAGCTACAGTTGAAGCAACAACAGCAGCAGATGCTAATAAAGTTCACAGTGATGTTATGCTTTTTAATCGCTGGACTTATGATGAAGTTCAGGTACATTAAATTTTACTTCATATTTTAACTACTTAATTTATTTGTTATGTAATTTTGAGCTGTTAAATTTTGATGTAGAGTGTTAATTTATTGATTATGTAATTTGAGCTGTATGTGCATTTTTTTGAACTTGTAGTACTGAGTAGTTATAGTTTGAGCTATTAGGTTTAGATTTAGCGTGTTATTTTGTCAAATTGAGTTGTTGATCGAGCGAGAAAGAAAATGAAGGCTAATATATGCAAGTGATAGGATTTTGTTAGAATGTAATTAGGTTCATGGTGATGTTATGCTTTTTAATCGCTGGACTTATGATGATGTTCAGGTACTTATAATTTCACTTCATTTTTAGCTTTATCGGTTGTTTAATTTTAGCTGTATGTGCATTTTTTGAACTTGTAGTGAGTGATTAAATTTGAGCTGTTAGATTTTGATTTAGCGTGTTATTTTGTCGAATTAACGTTGCGATGGAGCAAGTAGAAAAATGAAGGTTAATTTATGCAAGTAATAGGATTTTGTTAGAATGTAACAGTTAATATAATGCTAATAAGGTTCATAGTGATGTTATTCTTTTTAATCACTGGACTTATGATGATGTTCTGGTACTTGAATTTTTACTTCATTTTTAGCTATTTAATTTATTTGTTATGTAATTTGAGCTGTATGTGCTTTTTTTGAACTTGTAGTTCACGAGTTATTGAAGTTTGAGCTGTTAGGTTTAGATTTAGCATGTTAATTTGTTGAATTGAGTTTTCGATTGAGCAAGAAGAAAAATGAGAGTTAACTTATGCATGTAATAGGATTTTGTTAGAATGTAACAGTTAATATAATCTAATAAGGTTCATAGTGATGTTATGCTTTTTAATCGCTGGACTTGTGATGACGTTCAGGTACATTAAGTTTTACTTTATTTTTAGCTGCTAAGTTTATTTGTTTTGTAATTTGAGCTGTATGTGCTTTTTCTGAACTTGTAGTACTGAGTAATTATAGTTTGAGCTGTATGTGCTTTTTCTGAACTTGTAGTACTGAGTAATTATAGTTTGAGCTGTTGAATTAGGATGTAGTGTGTTATGTCTAGTTGAGTTTTCCATTGAGCGAAAAGAGAAAATGAGAGGTAATTTTATGCAAGTTACAGGATTTTGCAGAAATTTAGGAGTTAATGAAATGCTAGATTTGTAATGTGTGAGTTTCGAACCCTGTGCTACTGGTTATTGAGGGTTTATGGTTATAAAGATAAGACTAGGCTAATTTATGCTAAGTTAGAGGATTTTGTATAAATTCGAACAGTTAATATAATGCATGTCTAGTGATGTGTGCATTAGGCGGGTTCTCTAGTGAGTTTCGAACCCTGTGCTCCTGGCAATTTGACTAATATAAAGAGATTTGTTTTAAAATAATTAATTTACTATATGGTGCGTGAGAATTAGGTGAAATTGATTCTCAATAGCTACGAGTTTGATTGGAAATGTCGACTTGAAGTTTAAAATTTTGTCTGGAGAATTGTTGGAAGGTGTATAGAGTAGTAGTAGAAGTAGGATAATGTCGAATAGTTTGGGATTTCTAAAATGCGGGAAGTGTTATAGTGGAAAAGATGAAGTTTTATTGTTTGTTTTAGAACTGCTTTTGGAATGAGTGATACCAAACCTTTCTAGTCAAAAGGAGACATATCTTTACTATCTCTAGTCACATCCCTTTCACCCTTCAAATGTGGTGATTGTGTTGTTGCATTCTAAGAAAAGGTAACATAAAGATGTGCTAGATACAAAGTCAATGATGACTAGGCTTGAAACTCTTGCAAGTTGTGTCATATACAAAGACAAATTTCTGGGGGAGAAATAGAAAGACAAATATTGTAGACGGAAAGTAAGCTGTGTTACTTGGTAAATTTTTAAATTTTATCTTGAAAACAAGGTAGTGAAGTGTTAGAATCATGAAGTAAAATTTATGCCAGCACTATGGAGAGAAATATAAAACAAAGGGATCACCTTATCCTGTGGTGATTGTTACATACACTTGTACATTTTTTCTTGCGTGGTCATTTAAGTTTAATTAGAAAGACTGAATATCTTGAATACAATTTGATAGTTATTTAACTAACTATGATCTCACTTTCTGCTGAAGATCAATGACATGTCTGTTGAGGACTACATCACAGCAACTGCTTCCAAGCATCCAGTTTACATGCCACACACAGCTGGAAGATACCAGGCTAAGCGTTTCAGGAAGGCCCAATGCCCAATTGTTGAGAGGCTCACCAACTCTCTGATGATGCATGGACGGAACAATGGGAAGAAGCTAATGGCTGTCCGCATTATTAAGCATGCAATGGAGATCATTCATTTGTTGACAGACCAGAACCCAATTCAAGTCATTGTTGATGCTGTCATCAACAGGTGAGATGATGGACATTTCAACTTTCGAGCACTGTTTTTCAATTTTAAATTCAAATATTCAGTTTTTTCTAGTTTGTTCTGATACCTTTGTCTTCTCTATTTAATCATTTAGTGGGCCAAGGGAAGATGCAACTCGTATTGGTTCAGCTGGTGTTGTGAGGCGTCAGGCTGTTGATATTTCTCCACTTCGCCGTGTTAACCAGGCAATTTATTTGCTCACAACTGGTGCACGTGAGAGTGCCTTCAGAAACATCAAGACCATAGCCGAGTGCCTTGCAGATGAACTCATCAATGCTGCCAAGGGTTCTTCAAATAGGTAAAAAGGCTTGACATTTCAAGTGCTGACCAATCTTATAAATTTACATAGTATATGTTTCATAACTGACCAATCACTTCCGTTGAATACGTTCAACTTTATTGATGATTACTTTGGATGATTTCTGTTTATGCAGCTATGCCATTAAGAAGAAGGATGAGATTGAAAGGGTTGCCAAGGCCAACCGTTAAGGGTCGAAACTGGAGCACCATTTACAAGACAGTTTTGGTTGTGCTGTTTTCTCATTTCTGTTTTCGTGTAGCATTAGACTGAGATGGAAATGAAAGGATCTAATTACCACCATCTTCTATTCCTTGTGGATTAATTTCCAGAGTGTTTTACTTTTTGAACCTTCATATGCTTGGAATTGTTATAGATGTTGAAATTTGAAGTTCCTATACTCGGGTTCTCAGTATTTTTTTGGCAACTTGTGCATTTTAATGGGGGTTTGAGTAATGAACCCAGGCACAATCTTGTTGTTGCTCCAGAGTTCTATAACTCATAATTAGAGATTTCGTTAAACTTGATGTTTTGTAAATCTCACATTGATCAGATGCACACTCATTTTCCTAGAATATAAAGACTCCTGTCAAACACCCGACTAAACGTACTTCTAATCCTTGTACTAATTGGTTTTGCATATGGATTTTAATTCCACCAAAAGATAAAAGAAAAAGTCTGCTCGTGGTGGCATACATTCTCCTTGAACATTTGTAAACTTGTAGCATTATTAATGTCGTTTTAAAGATTATTTTGTTGGTCTAATCTGACCAAATTCAGTTCGGATGTTGATGCCAATTTGTGTGAGGTGGGACACGGGTAGAAATTAGCAAAAATCTTCAATGACACGGGGTCGTTTGGTTCGAAGGCATGTAATGCCGGGATTAACAATGCATGTATTAGTTATGCAGGGATAAGCAATGCAGGTATTAGTTATGTAGGAATTGGCAGTGCGGGTATTATTTATGCAGGGATTAGTTATGCGGGAACTAGTTATACGGATACCAGTTATGCATGAATTAATTATATATGTATTACTATACGGAGATTATTTCTTATTCGATATTTAATTTCTTGAAAATTTCTTGAGTAAATCCTCGTTTTACTTTGAGATTTTAAAGTAACCAAGATATATTTTTTTTTTTTTTAAAAAAAAAAGGAAAACGAAAAGTTAGAATCTAAGATTTGCTCCAAAAGTTGCTAAAGGAAAAAAATAAGAAAACGGTTAATTAACTATCATTCTATTTGAAAATTAATAGCAGAATATGAGTTTGATATGAGTGCATTTGTGTTATTTATATATTTTAATTCATGTAGTACTAATACACGTATTATTATGCCACCTTCTACCCCGCATAGAATAATACATAGATTGATGTATAACGTATACATGTATTATTAGAAAGGAAAAGTAAATTTTTAACCAAACAATGTATTAGATATGCTGAATTGAATACATAGACTAAGCTGGTAAACCAAACAAAGTATTGGCTATGCTGAATTGTATGCAGGTATTATGTTTGTAACCAAACACAGTATTGCTTATGCTGAATCTTATACATAAATCTCTGCTTTAGCTGATTCAATTGGGATGTCCTCGCATTATTCCGACATTACACCAAATGAGGAAATACTAATATACTATAAACTAAGTCAATAATGTTGCAGAATACTTTCATGCTCTAACTAGCTCACTCATTTGTGATAAAATAAATAGATCTCCAAGCATGTTTGGATAAAAGAAGGTGATCATAACTGTAAAAGGATTATTGGTATTGAAAGCTAAAATCTTGGAAAGAATTAATCTCAAACATTACCAAATTTCAGAAATGATATAACACATAAAATAGAGAGGAACGAGTCATCTTTAAAAATTACAAACTAGTAATTTTGGAGTATCAATTTCTAGTGAGACAATGCAAGAAACTTATCATCAAAATCAACTATTTGACAGCTTATTATATATACCTACAACGACAACAACTACGCCTCAGTTCCATCCAAGTTGTGATCAGCAATATGAATCCTCACGGACGAAGTTTTTCCATCTAAGTTCATCTCGGACCAACAACTTATATGAGCTTGACTTGGGAAACTGCTCGGATGAATTCGATATGAGTTCATGTACTTCACAACCTGAAATGTCATGGAGTTTTGATCAAGACTTTGAATTTGCTCAACAATTGTCAAATCTTCCCAAGAATGTGACATTGGATGAGAGTAAAGATGACATGGGACTTACAGAATTTGAGAGAATGAAAGTAGAGAGACAAATATCAGTATCACTTTATGCTGTAAATGGTGTTCAAGAATACATGGAAAATGTGTATGATCCTTCTGAATCTCTTTGGGATCTTCCTACTTTATTTATGTTCTTTATTATGTTAAAATTTCTTGTTTTATCTGTTAAGTTATATAATTCCTTCGTCTTCTCTACTTAACGGATGACTTAACCGAAAAAATAGTATGGTATAAAATTTCCAAAATAATCGGCCGAACCGTAAACCAAAGAGAAACTTTGAGTGAAAATGAGACAAAAAAATTGTGGCATTTAGAAGCTACTCTTTTATATCAGAGCCAGGTTTCGATCCTGGGACCTGTGGGTTATGGGCCCACCACGCTTCCGCTGCGCCACTCTGATTTGTTGTTAAAACTTGCAACAAGTTTAGATGTCTTGGTTTATAAGTTTTTTGTTTGTCGTTTTTGATTTGACAGGTGGAACCGACAACTACTATGCCTCGATCCCATATAAGTTTGGATCGGTTATATAAATTTATATAAAACATAATTTTTCAATTAGTTACAATTTATGTCCGTGCAACTAATAGCTCCCATATATACGAATCATTTTCAAATGTGTCACATTTTTATCGGTCAAGATTTAGAACCCTCGATTCATCCGACTCAAGGAAGAACAAGATGGGTTTGGCTCGATGTGCCTTCCTCTTGCCTTAAGCGACTCCTAGGGTTCATGATGAGGCGCAAAACCAAAATAAGTTGTCAAATTTATGGTGAACACAGATGAAAATAGTCATACTTGATCGAAAGTCTCAGCCATTTATGATGGGCTTAGCTTTCCATTGCTTCTTTTCATTACATGTACTAGCTCTCTATGTATTCATAACCCATTGATTTGCATTAACAATTTCATCTTTGAAGCAAACATTGCAGATGAAGATAATGTTATAGTTTCTCTCTACATTAGTCATTCTCTTATGCTGCATTTTATAATGACGGTCAAGTTTTATTTGGAACTGATTTTTCGTGTTTTGTTATACTATATGTTCTTATAACAACATTTTACTATAACGGTAAAAATATGTATGGACAAATAACGTCATTATGCATGCTGTTGAATCACCATACAATCACTTGATAATTAATAGATGTGCCTTAATTCTCCGACTAATTCTCGGAAATTAAACGTCAACTGAGGAGGAAGTTTACTATGATTCAAAAGTATTAGAAATACGCAAGTGTTACAAGATTAACTTTATGGATTAGCATAATCCACCCATTCTTAATTCATTTTGGGATCTTTTATACTTTTTTTTTTCCTCTAGGTAATTTCAAAACGTTGAAATACTCTCACTTATCGCGGTAAAAATTTAATTAGTCAGTCAGTTTTACCCATGCCATTTAGTTTAATCATTTCATAAACATTATTTGCAAGTGTAGCCACTCGCTTTCAACTTATCATGGCTAAAGTTGAATTTTCATGATGTAAAATTCACACAACTTAAATTTTTTGATCTGAAAACAAAAATAAAATATAAACCAAAAGTGTGAAGTTGGCTCAATTTCAAACCAAATTCAAAGTTGTCGATTAGAAGGGAAAAATTAGCAAATTTTAACTTCATCCATTCTGTGTTGAAGTTAGCTTAACCTGGCTTGAACTTTAATCACATGTATGAAGACAGAAAAAGTGGTCAACATCTATAAAGATGCATAGTTAGTGGTTAAAACTATCTTAAAATATATAATAATTAATTTTTTATTATTATTTTTTAACTAGGGAACTTGCAGCCGCTACCCTTTGATTGTGCTCTGGGCGCTCTTTGTGTAATAGCTCGCAATTGAGAAGGTTGTTGGCGAGAGGAATCGATCTCAAATCTCCCATGTGGTACCACGTACCCAACCAGCTCAGCTACCCTTGCAGGTATAATAGTCAAGTTATTAACTCTTATAATGATAAAAATAATTAGATATCAAAGTTTTAATGAATTACCATAATCATCATGTGAGTGTTTAAATAATATGGTAACAAATCTTGGGTTGATCAATTCCTTTCAAAGATATTCCATAAAATTGGTGACCAAGAAAAGGTAAGTAACTTAATTAGTTCTCTATATATTAAAGACTAGAAACCATAAAAACTTCACAATAATATGGAAAAGAAAGGATTTGCATCATGCATGTTTCTTCTTAATCTTCTTCTAATAATCTTTTGTTTTGTGAACAAATCTTATGGAGATCAAATAGATGATATTTGTAACAAAAATATTGATCAACAAGTATGTGAAACTTCTCTTAGAACAGATCCAAAAGGAGCTTCTGATGATTTTAAAGGGCTTGCAAGCACTATAATTAATACTCCCTCCGTCCCATTTTAGTTGTCGCTTTAGCAAGTTTCATTTGTCCCAAATTAATTATCGCTTTAGCATTTCAAGACATTTTTTACCAATTCTTTCCAACTATGTCCATATGTAATAAAGGAGTATTTCCTAGAAAAGTCAATCCAATTTCATTTATTAGGAGCAAAATAGTAAAAGACATACCCTATTTATTGATTTTTTAATGGGCGTGCAGAAGTCTAAAGCGACAATTAAAATGGGACGGAGGGAGTAATTTGGCTATTAATGAGTATATTCCTAATTCAATTCAAGAATTGACATCTGATCAATTTCCAGAAGCAACTGCCTCTATTTTGCAATCTGGAGATAGAGCTTCTACTTGTGAAGATTCATGTGGGCAATCACAATTGAGTCCATTTAATAATGATTTTGTGCATATTGCACAAGTGTCTGCAGATGTTTTGAAAACTAAATGGTCATATTAGGATTAAAAGTGTTAGCAAAATAAAGTGTTCACCGAGTATTCTATTTATATAGGCTAAGTTGTAACGATGTGTTCTTATATTGCAAGACAATAGATTTAAAATTTTGTCTTCTATTCAGTTCTTTATGTACACCCGCGCCTTGTTGAAGAAATAATTAAAGTATGAATATATATACACAATATTTATATTTTCGGTATTTTCTGACTCATATATGAAGTTGAACATGCAAAGATCATTGAAAAGACGATATCAAATTAAATCTGGAATTTAATTTGCCTTTAGGCTTTAGTAGTGTGTGTATGTGGTTTGGCGGAGATTTCAAGTCGGAGATCAAGGGGGAAGGGGTGGCGGCAATGAAGGTAGCAGTTCGTGGAGGAAGAAGGGGAAACGATGTATAAAACGAGGAAGAGAGAAGAAGATATTAGGATTCCTATCTTTTTTTTTTTTGTTTTATTCCCTTTCGCTGGATTTCTTATATCTTTTTGCTATTTGATAGCATCATTTAAAAATACCGCTCTATTTTCCAAAGTTTATAAAGTATTTCTATGCATAAGTAATTTATAAAGTTTATAATATATCTGAATTGAATCCCATAAGTAATTTGGGGTGGCATTTTTGGCCAGTTTGGGTAGCCCGATTATGTTGGGGTTTAACAATTTGATCAGATTAAAAAACCATTATAAGAAAGTTAATGTATTTTAAAATTCATTGAACTGATGGAAATGTTACTAATGTCTATAGAAGAAAGGTGGTTATGTAGTTTAGTAGATTAATTTTAAAATATAATTGCATGATTAAAATATTACGATTCGAATCACAGTGTCACGAGTTTGAATCTCAATCATTTCTAACAACTTTAAATCGACGAAACCATATGTCGTCTCGTTCTTCTTTAAGAAATCAAAGGAAATGTAACAATTTCAGTAAAAAGAAGTATTGCTTCACATGCAAACCAATATGTATCTTCATTACATTCAGACATTGTATGTAGCAATTTATATCAAGATATTTTTTGCCAATTCTTTCCAACTATGCCCATATTTTAAAAAAAAAAAATATTTCTAAAAAAAATTTAATAGTCTAATATTAGAAATGTGACCAGCATAGGTAAAATAGTAAAATCTATATCTTATTTATTGATTTCTTAATGTATATGCAGAAGTTGAAGGCGTCAACTAATTTCGAACGGAGTAAAAGATAGTTCAATGACACACGGTGTTGTTAAGTTTGTAGTAGTTTGCACTCTTTGCTACGAAATTGCCCATCTAACCAAATTTTAGGTGCAAAATTAGCAAAGTGGTCCAATCCCAAATTGCCATGCCTTAAATGAGTTTTCCCTTTTTGCCTTTGCTTCACGTTCATTAGTTGCCTACCCTTCACACAGAGCCGACTCTGGTTAAGTAGTTTCTAAGTTTAGAAATAGGTCATTCTTCTTTGAATGAACTAAAAAAGAAAAAAAAAAATTATATAAACTGAAACGGATGAAATAGTATTTAATAATTTCTTAAAAAAAGAAAATGGACACTTTATAATGGGACTGAGGCAATATTTTCTTAAATGAGTTTTCCTTTTTTGCCTTTGCTCCACGTTCATTATTTCCCTACCCTTCACTTCCTATTCCTTTGTCAATTTCATGTAAGTTAGAATATGCATATATCTTCTTTGGACACGTTCAAATACTTTGTAGTTTGTATGATGACAAAAGAATTCTAGATTATTCATTTTGAACATTGATAAATGACATTAATGAGCATGCTTCTTTTTTATTTCCATTCCATTTTTGACAAGATGAAAAAGAAATGAAAAAATGAAAAAGAAAAATAGAAAAGAAGAAGCATGAATTTTGACAGGATTATCACAATTTTTCCACTAAGCTACTCCCTCTGTTTCACTTTAGCGACAAAGTTTGAACTGGTGTTTAATAAAGAAATGAAGACTTATGAGACTCATACATATCTAGCTTAAAATGAGCTATAAATATTTGTGTAGCAAAAATTTACTATCCCCGTTCTTTTTTGAACAAATCAATAAAAAAATATTGCTAATAAACTAGACGGAGTATAATTTTTACGTGGCGTTTTAAATATCTAAATTTTTTAATGGTGGTGTGGGGAAGGGAAGAGATGTCAGGATCAATGCTCATTCAAAGGGAACTCCCACAAGTAATCTACACTTATTCTTTCTCTTCTTTGTGTACTTATTATCTCTCATTTCTTAATTAAAAAGAAAAAAAAAAGTTTTAGAACACCTATTAAAGTTTGCTATTTGAAACAGTACAAGAAGTTCAAATAGAACGACTTTGAGAAGTACTCCCTCCGTTCTAAAATGGATGTCACTATTTTCTTATAAATCCGTTCAAAAAAGAATGACATAATTCTAAATTTGAAAATATTTTATTTATCCTTAATGAAATGCTTTATAGCTACATATTTATGTAGAGTTTATTTTGGACCATAAATTTTAAAAATCTTATCATATTTCTTAAACTTCACTCCAAGTCAAATTATGACAATTATTTTGAAACGAAGGGGTATTAGTTTACTCTAAATTGGCACATACCATGGTTCTGCTTTATCCAAAATGACAACAAATTATTAAAGTAATCAAATCAAGATAGTAAAAGCCAATTAATAATTGTAAGAAATATCTAGTAGCCCAACAAAAGAGGATTCTTTCTACTTGCTTCCCCATGGACCATGCCTTAATTTGTCATAACTTGAGTGATACGTTTCCACCTTCTCTTTTATCACTTACAAGTTGTAGTGAGATGGTCAATATTTCTTGTCTCCTCAACCAAAAGTCTTAAGTTCGAGCTTTGATGATAGAGAGTTATTTGACGGAGAATACTACCCCATAAATAAAGTTTTCCGACATAAATTTGAGTTTAATTAAGCTTAGTAGAATTTGGATGCCGAATAATTAATACTTCCTCCGGTAAAAATTTCACCCAGAGGCTACTTTTAATACCGGTATTTAGTTTGAGGCCACTATTTTTATTGGTCTTACACTAGAGGCCACTTTTGGGTCTTTACTAAATAAACATTGACTTAAGTTCTGTTCATTGACGGAAGTTCAGTCCATACGGCCCTTGGACTGAAATTCCATCTTTAAGGACTGAACTTCAGTCCATACGGCCCTGGACTGAAGTTCCATCTTTAAGGACGGACTGAAGTTCCATCGTTAAGGACTGGACTGAACTTCAGTCAACATGGTCCTAGACTGAAGTTCTATCTTTAAGGAATGAACTTCAGTCCATATGTCTCTGGACTGAAGTTTCATCTTTTAGGCGAAAGTGGCCACAAACTAAATGTTTTGGTATTAGTGGCCTATGCCCAAAGACCAGTGGCAAAAGTGGCCTTTCATGCACTTACCCCCTCCTTCGTCCCAATTTATGTGACACGCTTTTCTTTTTGATCAGTTTAAAAGGAATGACACATTTTAATATTTAGTAACAATTCAAATCTATGGATGATTCTCAACCACACAAATTTCTATATATTTGTTTTAAACCACAAATTTCAAAAGTCTTCTTATTTTTTAAATTCCGTGTCTAGTCAAACTGTCTAACATAAAATGGGACAGATGAGTAAAAAAGAAAAAGATAAGCTTCCACCAAAAAGATTCCATCACAATTTCATTAAAGCAAAGTTCAACCTTCACTCCCCAAAGAACAAGAAGACATTACCCAAATGGGGTGTCTTTTGCATATAATTCCACTTCTTGAAAGCAACCCTCTCTGACTCCAATAATTCAGTACAAAAGAATCAGAATCTAGTGCTATTTTAACTCACTCTTCTAGCCATTTTCTTCATTAGAAACAAAAAAAAATATATGGATCTTGAAGAATGGGAGCTTCTTTCAGATGATGGACTTATTGATATCCATGATGATGAAGACAAAATGATTTTTTCAAGAAAATATACTTCTGATTCCAACAATGAATTCAACATGAACTATTTCATTTGTCCTTCTCCAAAATCATCAAAATTTCCAATTCAGCATGATCATCATGAGGTTACTAAAGAAGTCATTACTAAGGAACCACTTGACATCAACATGTTACCATCAAAAAACATATGTGAAAATATTGAAGTTCCAAACACTGGAGCAACTATGATGGAAGCTGAACAAGATCATGTCTCATCACAAGTTTTCTTCAAGAAAATGAAGGAAAATGAATATGAAAACATGATAATGGACTCACCAAAGTCTAGTAACAAGACACTTTTGTCACAAGTTGATGTTGACAAAGAAATGATGATCAAGAAAATGGGCATGGAACCAGAAACTGAAGAAAACAATGGTGGATTGAATATATTGAATGGAATTGGTGCTATTTGTTCATTTGGTGTTGCTGCTGCTGCTACTATTTGTATCATGTTCATTGGTAATAGACAAAAACATAGACAAAATCAGCTTCAGTTCCAAATCTTTTCTGATGACAAGGTTTGGCATATCTTCATTTACTTTCAAAAATCATTTTCACTTGTTAAAACATACAATTAAGTAACTAAAAATGTGTTCTCTCACGATCACATACACTTGTATATAACCTATAGTGGGCGTGTTGAAACTTGAATCTAGTACCTTTTTGCTAGTAGATTCTAGATGAACATCAACCCCTCCCGATCATTCTACTTGCGGGTTCGGGTTCCGGGTGTAACTCGAGGGTCAAAACTAGTTCTTCGGTGCTACTAGGGTTATTCGTTCGAGCCACGTCTCACTTTTAGTCCAATCGGATTCTGGTTCCCAATATTTTTAAAAAAGTTGAATGTAACAACTAGAATATACTTAATCACTCAGTAACTCTTGAATCGTCATTGTATAACTAATATTTGGTGCTACTCGGGTGTAACTCGAGGGTCAAAACTAGTTCTTCGATGCTACTAGGGTTATTCGTTCGAGCCACGTCTCACTTTTAGTCCAATCAATGGGATTCCGGTTCCCAATATTTTTAAAAAAGTTGAATGTAACACACTAGAATATACTTAATCACTCAGTAACTCTTGAATCGTCATTGTATAACTAATATTTGGTGGATATACTTAATTTTTTTTTTTTTATGTGAGATTACAGAGGATCAAACAAGTAGTTCACCATGCAACCAAATGGAATGAAGCAATTTCAGGAATGGGAGGAGTATCAGTCACAAGAGCACACATTACAGTTGGAGGTTACTATGATGGTCTTTAGAGCAAAGTTCAAGATATCAAAAGATTGGTGTGAAATTTGAATGAGATATATCGATCTATTTCTGTATCGCTCATGATATATATCAACACTCGGACATCCAATGTGTATCACAGCCTCGTAAATCCTTTTATGTTTTATTAGATTCTAGTACATAGATGGAGATTATTATTATACATATGTTGTACATACATATTCCTAGATTCCAAGAGCTTATGGTAAGCTCATTATCTGGAGAAATTAGACTCTTAATTAGAGTATGGTTTATATAAAACACACTACTAGTTCATGAATGTAAAACTTTTGGCGAATTTCTTGTGTTTATGTTTCAACAATCAATCCCTTTCTTTACCTCGGGCGAATGAAGGCTCATACATCACAACCAGCGAGCAGAGCCAAGCCCAACCATGACCGTAGTCTAATTAGTCGAACCTCAAAATAGAAATACCGAAAAATAAAACACAAATTATTTCAAGTGATAAAACACTAAACAAGCTAAAGAGGCATCAGTTTTAAAAAGCTCGAATTTGGAGCATCATAATTTGATCAGCCAAATAATTAATAAATCATCATTTGCCTCAAGTTACATTATATAAAACCAAAAACATTCTTGAAAAACAACAAATATTATCAAGAACCAAACATTAAGCAAATATTGAATGTTTGAAAGAACCTATATAAAAGGAACAGCAAAGAGGAATGAAATGTAATTCAGACCCCTCAAACTAATTCATTAAAGAACCAAATCTTGAAACTTTTCAGCTCAAAATTTGGTTCTTTATTTACTATATGCCTCTGTCTGAACTGAATGAGTTTTGCAGTAACTCATTCAGGAATTCTTGAGGCAAAAACATAACGAGTGTTGTCACACAAGTGGGGTCGGGGAGATTGAGTTGTCCGCAAACCTTATATACACAAAGATAGAAGTTTTTTTCAATAGACCCTCGACTAAAGAAAGACATTTTTAAAAATAAGTTCGAAAAGAAAAATCTATATATTCGAGGTAAACAGCAAACATCAGACACTCGTAGCGGGTGATTTTTTCTTATAAGCTAAAACAGAAGAGAAAAATATGAAGTGGAGTTGTATTGCAGCTAAATAGTGGCTGCAACATGACAATTTAAGGAGAAAGATTAGGGTTTCATCAGTGAATCCAAGAGTTCTATATTTACTTTTGGTTCATAAAACTTTGGTCTTTTATGTGATATGGACCTGAAAGTTTTATGTGTATCTAATAATATACTCAATGTCTCAGATTAATACACAACTAGTCCCTAACCAGTAACCAACTATGGGCCAAAAGAAGGGATGATTTTGATAAATAACCATTGAGGAATGCGCTAGATAAGAAATATAACAGGTGTTTCTAAGCTTTTAGATAGACAGTCATTGACAACACAAGCGGCGCCGCCATCAATCCTTCATCACTGAACCATCCAAATATAGTTATTCATCTAAAACTTTTCAAACGCGGACTGTTTTTCATTCAGCGCGCAACAAACTAGCTACGAGGTCAAATTTTTATGGAAAGAACCCACTCTACGAGTCCCATGATTTCCATGGGCAAAGCCTTGGAATTTGACATGTCGGGCCAGCCCACCATTATTATGGGCCTCAAAAGGATGAGACAATGGTTTGCCTAACTGACCTCGCTTAAACTAGTTTGCACGCTAATTTTAAGTACTGTCCCTGTAGTAGCACTGGACCTTTTATAACTTGAAGTGCTGCCCCGCGGACGGAAATACGCCTACAATATCTTATATTGACGCATGCATCCCATCATCCCTTTTAAGTAAGTGCTGCCCCGTGGTAGCACTTGACCTTTTATCTCTTTCAACATTCTCCCAAATAACTTGAAGTGCTACCCCGTGACCTTTTTATTTCTGGAAGAGGCAACACTTGTCAATTTATAACTTGAAGTGCTGTCCTTGAGGCTATTTTGCTAAATCATGTGATAAGGAGATACATGTGAAATTTTTTGGCCTCAAAATGGCCGACCCATCCCAGCTCTAAAAGGGACACCGGCTGGCTGGCCAAGGTCATAGACTCATAATTATTCTTTAAAAAAATAAATATTTTTCAATCTAAATTCACCTTAAAATGCAAAATCATAAGTATTTACAAGCCTCACGCGTTGACAAACTTATGTGAACCGGGCTAAAAAACCTCGGTGTTAAATGAGCTTAGCTGAGCGGACCAAAACATATTGGCGACTCTATATATCAAGAAATACCAAAATGTAAATCTCATTGGTCATGTTTAAGGTATGACAAGTAAATTTTTTTGGAAGTTCAAGTAATGTAGTTGTTAACTTGTTATAATAAATTTGAGAAAAATTAAAGTGCCTTCATTCGAAATTCTGTCACCAGTCATCCCGACTATTTAATGTTTTCTCTTATAATTTGTTGAAAAACTCTTTTCTAATATAAACATTAGAAACTAACTGATCAATGAGAAAGCCCGTCATATACCAGACAAACTATATTTTTGTCGTGAAACTAGTTATACTTATTAGATAGCAGAACATGTTCTAACCTATAAGTTCTAAGGGATGAAAAAAGAGGCAATAGGTCAATTTCATACTAAGTTTTACTCGACCACTTTCCAGTAATGTTGTTTTCTTTGATGGATCATTGAAGCAGATAAATTAAGGGCTATGTTGCTCGGATCCTCCAAAATGCCGCCGCACCCGTGTCGGATCCTCCAGAAATACATTACTTTTGGAGGATCCGACACGCATCCGGCAACATTTCCGAAGGATCTGAGCAACATAGATTAAGGGAATACATAAAGTCACATAATAAGATTATGTAATAATAATTGTAACACCAAAACAATGTTCAAAACATGAATATATTGAGAAGTGACAATATGAAAAGAATACAAACATTTAAACCTCAAACTCCTTGTCGTCTCAATGACTAAATACACATCTTGTTACAAGAAGATTGAGTTTAAAATGACAATAAAAAGAAACTACAAATCCCATCTGAAATAAAAAATTCAAATGTAGTCCGACCAATAAAGAACTATAGTACACAATTAGTCGACGTACATGCAAGCTGAGCTCAATCAGAAGAGGAGGCCAAAAGCAAGAGCTACAAAAGACGCGAATATGGTAGGTAAAAATATGGCGGAATCCGAGGCAGGAGCTGGAGCAGGCGCATCCACTGCAACTACATTTTGAATTCCTGACATTGCCACCAACACAACCATGAGAACTACCAAGAAAACATTCATCTTCATTGCTTCCATTGTAACAAAATGTTGAAAAGAATAAGAATAAGCAAGAGTGTAATGAGAACTAGACAAAGAATAAATGGACGTGGGGTTAAGGTTTTATAATGGATAGTATTATGGGCAGTTAAAGTCCAACCACATAATATACCTCAATTAGTTGACAGGATGTCTAGTTGTCTTTGGGATGTCATACAGCTGTAGCCAACGTTTTTGTGGCTCATATGTGGGGTTCTCTTGATTTATATATTCTCGAGTTATCAAAGGTTGTTCTCGAGTAGTAAACACTCATCCATTCATAACTAGAGTTATGAGTTCGAGTTAACGAGTAATCCTAATGTAGACGAATTTGGTCAGGGAGATGCAGAAATAGTACTTCAAGATCCATTACGTGTCTAAGGACTTTTGTTCTTCTTGACATCTGTTATTTTGACACAAATCTTTTTGGTTCTTAAAAAGCACTAGAAAATGAGTCGTCTTTAATATGAAGTGTCCCATCTGAATTGGGTCTTTTCGACACAAAATTTGGATTATCCAGGATGCAAAACAATTTTGTATTCTAAGTTTACAGGAGTACTAAGCTTTAAAAGATGTTACTATCAATTAAATTCTGATAAAAAATGTTATTGTTTTGAAAGTTTTCTATTAGAATATTGGAATTATTGGCTGGTGGAGTGGTGTATAGAGCTGTATGGATAGTGTGGATAAATTATCTCTGCTGTCAAATGAGTATGTCATATATTTTGTGTCTTTGCGAGTAGCTGTAAAAGATACACTTTTATAAACTTTAGTGTATAATAGGTCACCCGTAAAAATTAAGTGTGTCATAGGGATTTCGTCCAAAGTTCAATGGGTATTTTATGTATTCTGCCTTGTTTATTTTGAGACCATTAATAATAGTACTATAAGCTATTGTAGTATGTACTATGTAGAAAAGAATTACATGTATTATGAAAGTTTAAAATTTAGAAGGATCGGAATCAAGCATAAATGGAGATCATCTTCGAGATATGTACTTTCGGATCTAGAGGCGGATCTAGAATTTTAAGAGGACGCATTCACCAATATTAGGGAAAGAGTTATCGCATCCCAAGAATAGCATGCGAACAATCTCCGTCAAAATTTTTTATTTTATATATAGGTAAAATATCATATTATTTGATGATATATTAAGTAAAATAATATTAAAGAGCATTTGATCGATCCCTACTTCTAAGTATAAGTGAACCATCGTTTAGTCAAGTGAACCATTTTCACGTTTAGAGCATGGGTTCCCGGACGTCTAATTTTAAAATATTTGTATATAAAATATCTAGTTTTGTCGGGGCACCATGGGTTCAAGTGAACCGTATTTCAAACGGAACATCCGCGCCTGTTTGGATCAATTAATATAAAACAAAGATCTACTGTTAGAAAAGTTTCTTATTGCAAATGGTATTGTTTGTCATTGAGCCAATTAAGTTGGCTAAGCCCATGTGAATAATCCAATAATCAATCATTGTCCAGTATCTAATTCAAGGCTGTACTAGATAGTGCCAACTCCTGTACCAAACTTCTTATTGGAAAAGCAATATGGGCAAAAAGTAACCACATAAAGAGTACTATGGAGCTAGGTCTAGACCGCCACGTCGAGACACTCTTGTTACGGGATGCTATCTTGTGGAAGGTCTGATCCCACTAGAGGATCTCCATCAGTGCTGCACCCCTAACCGACTTGTTGAAGAAGAACCGTTCTTGGGAGTGGACGGAGAGCAGCCAAAGAGCCTTATCTTTGCTATTTGCAAAGTAGGTTGATCCAAAACCCATTGGAATGAAAGAGAGGTCCACTGAGGTTGTAATCAAGAACCATTCTAACTTCTTTAATTGCAGCATTCAAGCAACTTTTCCTGCCAACTTATGATGAATCTGATATGTTCTAAGTGACCCTTCAACCTTTTATGGCTTTGGACAAGCCCAGTGAAAGGATAAGGTGATATGAATACGTAATGTGTTGAGAAACTTTACTTTGTGCCGGAAGGGAATGTAAAAATTCGACAAAACTCAATAACTTTGGTCTAGATCATGTATGTAAGTTAATAAATTTGCAAAATATGTACAAAAATTAAATTCAAAACCCAGTTGCTAGCACTTGACATCGATGTCTTAGATTGCAGAGTTCCTGAATCCGCCTCTGCTTTGTGCTTCACACAACCAGCATAAATTGTGTCAAGGATGCATCATGACAACAAATTGCACAATGCACACACAAGCCAATATCAAATTCTTTCACAACATTTTACCAAAACCAGACTGTTCAGCAGATCTTTTAGTAACAAAATATGGACAAGGTATAATCTTAGAAATGCAGCCAGAAACGAGGACACGTTGAAAGATGACAAACAATGGAGTATGGACTACTTAATGATGGTGTAAACTATTGTAGAAAAAGCTAGCAGATTTCAACAGAGCTTTGGAACCTTAAGGCTGTAAAAGTAAGCCGTGCTCTTCAACAAGAACATTGATCATACTGGGAAACAATGTAACTGCCTTAGCACAGAACAGTCCAGGTATTAAAACCGTCACTTTATTGCAGCTAGGGAAGTTTCAGCATTATCAAACTTAAAAACTCTAGAGAGTGTTCTGCTTTTAACTATTTCCATCCTTGAAGCAGCTCAACAAGAGAAACATAATTGCATTTTCCCCACCACTTAATACAGAAAGTTCGAAAGGTGCAAATAGAAAAGCAAGACTGTATTGAACCCAAACAAAAAATTTCTAAAGAAGAAACCAGGATATTACACATGGAAATAAGAGTGGAACTTGTCGATATCAGGCATGATATAGAAAAATTAATGCCAACTACCAAAAAATGCAAAAAGAACAGAGAAGTAGGTTCTTTGGTGGCGGCTCGAACAAGTAACAGACCAAAAGACAGTTCCTTGAATCACATGACACAAACTATGCACTATAAGCATTAAGCCCTGCAATCTGCACATCAAAGTTCTCCTACAGTTGGATAAGAATTAGGAACTGAACGACCAAATAATTGATAATGGTTTCACAAGAAAAAGGACTTCTCAAAGGAAAGTTAAATGGCAGCACAAGTGCAGTCACAAAAGTTAAAGAAAGAACAAATGAGGAAACACTAAAGAAGGAACATTTGTACATCACAAACTGTAATTTGAGTAGAGGAGGATTAACCTATAAGCACTAATGCCAATTCAAGCAAGTACATTGCTATTCTGCAGATACTAGATCTTTTCAGAGAGCAAAAGCTCATGAAACAAATATTCGTTGTATTAGATTCATGCTGACAAAACTTGGATAAAATTGATAAACTATATGAAGATTGGAGCTTAACATATATGACAACCAAGAAAGTTTCACCTTGAATTGGTGCCTGAGTTGAAGATTGAACAAATAATATCAAGAATAAAGTATCAACCAGAGTGGTCCTTGAAAGTGACAAAATTACAACAACGACGACGACAACAAAGCCTCAGACCCAAACAAGTTGGGGTCGGCTATTGACGAGAAAAAGAGTTTGTTAATCAGATAACTCAGAACCAATCATAAAGAGAAGATTAACATATTTATCCACCATTGTAAAAGCCAAAATCCAGAGTCTAACAAGAGCTAATCCAACCAATGGTGTTATTCATGTGCTTCCACAACAAAACCATTTTTACTGATTTCCAAAATATGCCGGTAAAACTACTAGCCAGAACTCATCCCAAGCAGCATAGCAACAACACAATCCTCAATTCCACCAACAAAAATACTAACCCTCTCATTGACAAAAAAGGGGCTAAAATTAAAATCTTTAGCCAATTACAATATCATAATCAATCAAGGCTTGAACTACAACATTATAACAAATCATATGACCAAAACTACACAATTTCTGCATAGAAAATTGATGAAAAATTAAAACTTGGCATGTTGGTATTGATAAAAAGATTCAAAGATAAAATCTTTAATCAATTAAAGATACCAAGAAGGGGAACCTTGGAGCAACCGGTAAAACCTATAGCTCATGCGTTCAAGCCATGGAAAGTACATCACACCCCTTGGGGTTCGGCCTTCCCTTTGAAGGCGGAATGCTTCGTGCACCAGGCAGTGTCCAATTAAAGGTACCAAAATCAGCCTAAAGGCCTTTTCCCGTATTACCAACAATCAAACAATCAAACCATCAAAATTACACAATTTCTACATAGCAAATTGAAGAAAAATTGAAACTTGGCAGGTTGGTATTGATAAAAAGAGCTAAAATTCAAATCTTTAAGCAATTAAAGATACCAAAAAAAGCCTAAAAGCTTTGTCCCATATAACCAACCTCACAATTCAAAGATAAAATCTTTTTAATCAATTAAAGATACCAAGAAGGGAGCGTTGGAGCAAGGCTAAAGTTGCCTCAGCGAGAACTATAGCTCACGGGTTGAAAGTACATCATACTCCTTGAGGTGCGGCCCTTTTCCGGACCATGCGTGAATACGGGATGCTTTATTAATCAGCTTAAAGTCCTTTTCCCATATTACCAACAATCAGACCATCAACATTATACAATTGCTACATATGAAACTGAAGAAAAATTGAAACTTGGCATGTTGGTATCGATAAAAAGAGCTAAAAATGAAATCTTTAACCATTAAAGATACCAAAATCAGCTTTTTCCCATATAACCAACCTCAAAATTACATAAAATGTCAATAAAATAGACAAAAACTAAAAACTAGTACTACTATATAACTTTGCTTACATAATTATGAATCCATTAACACGTAGATGAAGGGGAACCGTGGAGCAACCAATAAAGTTTTCTTCGTATGACCTATAAGTGGTTCAAGCCGTGAAAACAACCACGACTAATAAAATAACCTCTGAACGTGGAACGCTTTGTACACCGAGCTGTCTTGTTTTTTTCAATTGACATGTAGATGTAAATCATCAAGATCCAAATCAGAATCAAATGACCAAGAATCATCAGAAGAAGAAGAAGAAGAAGAATCAAAAGAATAAGGATTAGGTAAAGGAAAACAAAAAAAGGTACAAAAACAAAGAGCAAGGCGCCTAAATTGTTGACATGGAAAACAAAAAAGAAGATAAAGAACTTGATCACTGCTTAATCTTTCTGGATTACAAGCTATGTATTGACATAATTCAGCTGATACATTTGCTACACCAACAATTATTGGACTATTAAACACCATTTTGATCAATTTTTGAATTTTTTTTGCAAGATTTTGGATTTTTTTTTTTTTTGGTTAATTTGTAAAGGTGTTATTGGATTGACATAATGATGTTGTTGCCGTATGGGTTTCCCATGTTTTACTTTTTGCTGTTTTTGGTTTGTTTGGAGAGAAAAAGGAAAGAAAGTTAAAGGAAAATTAATTTCCTTTTTTGTTGATTAATTTATTTATTTAGTTTTATTAAGCAAAAAATTATATGTCACGAGTTTAAACGATGTAGTCCGACACTAATATGGAAAGACATCCTACATTACACTTCTCAGTCTGAACCCTACGCGATCGCGTGACGTTTCGTGCATCGAACTGTCCTTTTAATTTTAGGAAAAAAATAAGAAGGACTAAAAGTAGAATTTTTGAGTAAAGGAAAGAACGTAAAGGAAAATCAATTTACTTTTGTTTGGTAATTTATTTATTTTATGTTTCTTGCATTATACAGAGTAATTACATTATATCCAGTCGGAACTTTATGTGATTGTATAATGTTTTGTGCACCGAACTACCCTTTTAGAATTAGTGAAAAAATAAGAAGGGCTAAAAATAGAAATTTGAAATTTGTTTAGTTTTTTTCTTTTACTAAGCAAAGAGAAGAGGAAAATTTGAAATTTTCCTGTTTTGACAAAGGATAATGATATTCTGCTTTTGGTTTTGTTTCAAAATTAGTTAATTATTAGTACTATGGTACCTAAATAGTTATAACCTTTTGTTGTAAGTATTACAATGCATATATAATATGTTCAATAAATATATGTATAACTAGTTGATATTGAACATTAATGTGTGCAACTTATGTGCTTTGATTACACAAATTCAACTTGATTCATTACATTGTTAGTTGACATAATTTTAGATCTTTTATATGATAATGCAAATTAAAACTATAGTAAGATTCGTTTGTCTCAAATTAGTTGACGCTTTAGGATTTCAAGACATTTTTTGTCCATTCTTTCCAACTATGCTCATATTTAATAAAGGAGTATTTCTCAAAAAAATATTTAATAGTCTAATATTGGAAATTTTTCCTAGCCGAGATTCTATTGGAAACGGCCTCTCCATTCTGGTGGGGGTAAGGTCTGCGTACATGTCACCTTCCGCAGATCCCACTTGTAGGATTCACTGGGTTTGTTGTTGTTGTTATTGATGTAGTCTAATATTGGAAATGTGGCCGGTAGGGGTAAAATAGTAAAATACATATTCTATTTATTGATTTTTTAATGGACGTACAGAAGCTGAAGCCGTCAACTAATTTGGGACGGAGGAAGTATTTGTCAAACCAATTAGTCCACCATTCAGTACAAAGCCATCATACAAACACAAATATCTCCAACTTTTGACCAATTCACTTTCAGAAATGAGACAAAGAAATAAAGATAGCCACTAAAATGCACCTAAATAAGCATGCTTCTTGATTTTCAACTAAATCCACTTGCTCAAAATTCTACAGCATGATATAGATGCCTATTCTTGATTATATCATCAAGAATATGTTTACTGTAGCTTAGCTTCTCTAGAATCAACATGGAATTTACCTTTTCTAGCTTGATGAACCTAAAAAAATTCAAGAAGATGCTCTTGTCAGTGGCAAATCCATAATAAATATGCATAATCGAAATTTAGTTGTTATACAGCTTACATGCATCTCGACTATTGCACAAGATTTATGTTATCTCTCACTAACATAATTACAGGACAGATATATTTACTAAGACTTAGACAAATAGAAAAGATGACCCTGCATTCTTTGTCTTTGCTGGTATTTGAACCGTAGTGTCACTTTGGCAAACGCGCATCAGTAGCCTAATTGTACTGGTGATCATGGGCGAACCTAAGCGGTAGTAAGAGGTATCAATACCCCTTACTGAAAATGCTGGTTCCGCCACTGCTGGTGCTGGTGATCCATGTAGATTGGATCCAATGTGCTCCACTAAAACTTTCAGTTATGTTTCTTATTATAGTGTAGTCAATAATAGTGGCTGATCCATCAAATAGCTCTAAGTATTCAACAGAATTAGTTGGTTCTTGATTCAAAGTCATAATCAAAATTGTAAATGTCTACAACTTTGTTCATAGTCATCTTTAATCAGCAGGCTGATGAAAGTGATCTCAATTTGTCATGTAAAAACCTTAACTTTGTCCTTGTTGTGCATGATGACAATGAAGATAAGGAGAAAGGGAGCACAGAATAGGAAATAAGAAAAGAATATGTATATATACATAGTGTCAAAAAGTGGCTGAACCAGGATTTTTGTCAAGGGGTATCAGAATATTAACAAGTTAGCATATGAAAAAAATTAATGGGACTCAACATATAGTATATACATATAAAAAAAATTACTCATCTACACAGTGTATTGTTCCCATGAAGGCCGGGGTATCTTCAGTAGCAAATCCATAATAAAACATGCATAATCAACATTTAGTTCTTAGACAGCTTGCATGCATCTCGACTATTGCACCAGATTTCTGTATACCCCCACTAGCATAATTACAAGACACATATTATATCCCTTTCACTACATGTAGGTCCGCCCAGTTGATTACAGAAACAATGACTAACATAGGTAACAAATAACACTATCTTGTTGTGATTAAAAAAAACTAAACCAACAAATACTAGTACTTACATTACATTAGCACAAAGTGTAAACAAATATTTCTGATTTCCTTTTTCTAGTGGAAAGGGGTAGGGGAAGTGGAGTACTATCAAATGGAAAAATATTAGATTAGCACAATAATATGTTTGCAAATTCCAATTGAAGAAGGAATCTTCTTTTAAAGAATATGCTTCTTTTTGGAATCTAATAGATTCAAGTAGGATTTCCATCTCAAGATTCCCTCCCCAGTGGTACTATCTTTTTCATTGTGGCTCAGCTTTTTTGTTTTTTTTTTATATGACATTTATCAGTTGACATTGATAGAGTATAACACAGGAGATTAATAAATAAAATATGCTTGTTTGTATGATCATTTTGTTCATTTTAAATTGTAATTGGTTATAAATGATCGGATATCATCTCGTTAAGTTAAATAAAAGACAGTTCGATGCACAAAACATCTCGTAATCACATAGGATACAGGGAAGAACCGCACCCTTAAGCCATTTTTGACATTAAGTTAGGACGGAAATATAATGTTAATAGGCATTCTAAGAAGCTTCCTTTTTATGTTTACGTTTATGGTGACCTTCAACTATTTTTGGTATAAAATACTTAGAACTAAAATGAATTATTGGAAGAGAAGAAAATCATTTTATAATAACTAGAATCATTTTATTAAAGGTAAAAAAGTAGTTTCAATAAATGTAAAAAAGCAAAAGATGGACCTAAATTATTTATGAAGATAACCAAAATCAACATTACTAATATTGGGCTAGCAAATACTGGAAAAAGTGAATTACGAGTCAGACCAACCTACTAATCTACAAATTGAGTGAGCTCCCCTTACATGCAATATGAGGACTTACATGCAATCATTTGGGGGTAAACTTCCTATTGTATACTTGAATATTTTACTTGTATATTTTACTGTTAGTTTCAGACATTTTTAATTGGATAAATATTCAAAAATTGTTACTAAAAGCGATAGATAGGTTTCGAAAACAGATAAGCACATAACCACTACACCATTAACACTTCTTGTTTCAAGTAGTGTCACCTTTTATATTTGTACCAACATATTGTAGATTTTCATATATCTATATGTATACTCGGTAAAAAAATTTGATGAAGCAGTGTCCCGTAACACCCCTCTATGGTAGTTTCGCCTCTGCGGACAAGCACTTCAACCTCCAAGAGTCTTCATGATTACATATACAAACATTCATACGTATCATTATTTATTTTAAATTCACATGCATTACCACAAAGAAATTAATAATGACTGCACTGATATTTTAAAATTAGTTACTTGAATTTCTGAATTTGATTCTAACCAAAAGTTAGAATGAAAGCAAAAACAGCTAGCTTACGTAGAGGATAACTCTACTTCTTCTTTAACGTAATCGATCAATGCTTTTGATCATTAATTTGTCTTGATTCAATACCAATACAAGTTACTAATAATGCTTGTAATTAACAAAACAACAATATCTTCTTTCTCCTTTTGTGACAGATGTGACATGTCTCGGCTTCATTTTATATGTCTTAGTTTGACAAAACACAAAAAATTTAAGACCGTAACGAAAGTTTTAAACGAAATGTTCAATGAATCTTGCGGTTTTAAACATGTCATATCATTAAGAACGTCATTATACAAGTATAAAATATGATTTTTTTTCTTTTAAGAACGGAAATGAAAATAGGACAGATAACTGAAACAAAGGGACAGTATATTATGAAAACTAAGTGGAACATGAGGATTGCATCGGATTCACGTAGTAGTATTGTTATTCGCAAGGACAAATGATAAATGGTTGCACGTTTGAAAAGGATATTGTTCTTATTTCTCTCTTTATGAAACAATAATTGGTGGGATTGAAATGGAATATGATGATGAAACCTAAGATTCTCCTCCTCTTCCTCTAGTACATGTGCTGATGTTATTAATTGGTATATGTAAGATACTACTCCCTCCGTTCCATAATGGATTGCATGTTTCGGATTTCGAGAGTCAAACGAGTTTATCTTTGATCGTAATATTTTCATATGTCTTTTAAATATTTTGAATTATTAACTATTGTGACTTATAGAACTTTTTATGTAGTTTCTAAATATATAAATATTGTTCCAAAAAACTTAAAGATTATCTGTTTAAATTCACGGTCAAAATGAACTCGTTTGACTCTCGAAATCTGAAATATGTCATCTTTTTGGAACAGATGGAGTACTAGATAGTATGGACAAAGAATATAAATTTTACTAGTCCGAAATTTTAAGACAACGACCTCAAGTGTTAGATGGGGTGCTGAATTTGATTTTTATACATGTTCAACAATTTTCTTAACACATATACAAAGGTATATATTGGAGCTATTAGATTCTATCGAACCCACGTATATATATGCAAGCTCCCCTCGCCCCACCCTTCAAAATTTCAAATACGTCATATCATAACATGAGCATATATTCAAATTCATATTCTTAGAAATGTTATCATATGTGCAAATAACTGAAATACTTCAAATCCATAGACTTTTGATTTGGTTGCAAATTAAGAATGTGGATGAATTGATTCTGATTCTATATGTTTTACTTTTTCATGTATATAAATTGATAGACTTGGAGTTTAGGACTTAAGGAGTAATTATTTATCTAGTACATTATTTTAGTAAGGTGTCTTGAATTTTCTTCAAATTGGTTAGTTTCTTGTTTGCAATATGTTTGAAAGTTCTTTAACATGTCTTTCTACTTTCAAATATCATAATACTCCCTTTTTTGTTTAATGTTAAGAAGCTCTACACAAGCTTTGGTGCTTTCTAAGTACTCGTTCCGTTCCAATTTATGTGGCAGCATTTCTTTATTAGTCTATTCTAAACTATAACACATAAAATGAAACGGATGATTTATTATGGTGAAAGTCACTTGATACTTCTCAATAGAATTCTCATGTTTATTTGGTAGTACAGTTCGATATTCAGAATCCACTGACTCGACTAATCTCATTAATTAGTGAATGTGCACTTTGGAACTATATGACTTAAGAATATAATTTAAGCAAGAATTTATGGTGGCTACTGTCTTGATAAACATGCAGACAATTGGTGTGTGTATATATAAAATAGCTAGCTCAAATATCGAACGACCTACCAAATTTAACCTAAAGTGGCCTACTTATGAGTTATGTTATTGAAATATTAAATACCTTCATGCTTATCAAACTTGGAACTTACTACTGATCTTAATACTTAATTGATCAATTTGCTGCAGCCTTTGTTACTTCAATTCTTGAATCAATAAGGTATTTTTTGGTTTTATTAAATGTTCCTGTCCTGTGTAGTTTGGACTATAATGGATAAGATTAAGACATGCTGATGACAATTGTTTGAAATTTAGCTGTCTTTATATTTTTAGTATTTACTAGTATTAGAAAAAAACCAAGTATAAATACTTCTTGTTTCATTTTTTTTCCTTGTATAATCTGAGGATTTTGACAGTTTCTTTTTTCTTGGTTTCCCTTTTCCTTGATCTTTTTGAAGAAACATGAATGCTTTAGCAGCAACAAATAGAAATTTTAAGCTGGCTGCTCGGTTGCTTGGTTTAGACTCTAAGCTGGAAAAGAGTCTGCTAATTCCCTTTAGGGAAATTAAGGTATGCCAATTCCATCCTTAACTTTTTTCTCTTTTGGTGAATTCGTGTGTGTGTGTGTGTTTGCTCTTTTGGATGCAAAAAGGGCCGATATGATTCATATAGTCGATCCCAACTTGCTTGAGATTGAGGCGTCATTGTTGTTATTGTTGGGTGCAAGATATTCTTGAAATAGAAGATGTACCTTTTATCTTTTCCCCTTTGTTTTGGCTGCTTGAATCTTGTCTGGGATATACAGCCGACTTCAACTTGTCTGGGATTGAGGCATACGATTCGGAACTAAACAGAGTTTTTTATAGTATCAGACTATTAATTAGCTTAATTAGCATACTGAGTTTAACACAACTTTTCAGTGTTCAAATGGTCCATTTAGAAACAGGCTTGTGGTTTCTTGAGGTGGTCATATTATTGAGCTTGGCAGACTGATTTATGTTTTCTTAAAGTTTTATTAAACCAAATGCTCATGGATTGATCTGTGCAAACTTTTAGGTGGAGTGTACTATACCAAAAGACGATGGCTCGTTGGCATCTTTTGTTGGATTCAGGGTACAACATGACAATGCTCGAGGGCCTATGAAAGGAGGAATCAGATACCATCCGGAGGTTGTTTTTCTTCTCTATGAGAGACTATTACTCTTTGCTGATTGTTACAGAATAGTCTGATGTAATCCATTGATCGATAATGCTATATGTTAATAGTAATTCATCGGTGTCTAATGTAGGTTGATCCGGATGAGGTGAATGCCTTAGCACAGTTAATGACATGGAAAACAGCAGTTGCCAATATACCATATGGTGGGGCTAAGGGGGGCATAGGATGCAGTCCTGGTGATCTGAGCATCTCCGAGCTAGAACGACTTACTCGAGTATTTACTCAAAAAATACATGATCTAATTGGAATTCACACAGATGTTCCTGCACCAGATATGGGAACAAATCCACAGGTATGTTCCTGCACCATTTAACTGTATGGAAGATGGCATTTTCATCTTGTGCTTGACCTGCTACAATTGCTTTATGCAGACAATGGCATGGATTCTAGATGAGTACTCAAAATTCCATGGCTACTCACCTGCAGTTGTAACTGGAAAACCCATTGTAAGTATGCATAAAGAAAGAGGCTCTTATTTTCAGTTCATGCTTTATACAATCCATAAGTCATTCTACGCGATGCAACTGACTCTACTTTCGTGTTCAATATCAGGATCTCGGAGGATCCTTAGGCAGAGATGCAGCTACAGGAAGGGGTGTTCTCTTTGCTACAGAAGCCCTGCTTAATGAGTATGGCAAGAGTATTTCTGGGCAGCGTTTTGTTGTACAGGTTAGCACATTCAAGAAAATAACATGGGAGTAAAATTCCTATGTTGTTAGTTGTCACTAGACAAGAATGCGAATATGACCATGTTATTACTTCATGTCAGGGATTTGGTAATGTTGGTTCTTGGGCTGCAAAACTCATCAGTGAGCAAGGTGGGAAAGTTGTTGCAGTAAGTGACATAACAGGTGCCATAAAGAACGAGAATGGGATCGACATTCCAAGCCTACTCAAACACGTGAAAGAAAACCGCGGAGTTAAAGGTTTCCATAATGTAAGTCCAATAGATCCAAATTCAATACTGGTAGAAGATTGTGATGTTCTTATCCCAGCTGCCCTTGGTGGAGTTATCAATAGGTACTTTCATGAATTTGTATAGAAGAACTAGTTATCAAGAAGTGTTTCATACATATTTGTGATACTCTTGAACTTCTCTATGAAGGGATAATGCAAATCAAATTAAAGCCAAATATATCATAGAGGCAGCTAATCATCCAACTGATCCAGAAGCTGATGAGGTTAGTGTAATAGTTACAGATCAAACTTGAGACACACATGCACAAGAAAACTGCAGCATCTTACCTTATTCGAATTCTCTGCAGATTTTGAAAAAGAAAGGAGTTGTAATTCTACCAGACATATATGCAAACTCAGGTGGTGTTACTGTCAGTTACTTTGAGTGGGTTCAGGTATTATACCTTCTCATATTTTTTCATACTTTTCCAAAGAGCTCCATTCGGTTCAGCTTATCGATAATTTTGTAATGCTAGAACATCCAAGGCTTTATGTGGGATGAGGAGAAAGTGAATGCTGAGCTGAAGACATATATGACAAGAGGTTTTAAAGATGTCAAGGATATGTGCAAGACTCATAACTGTGATCTCCGAATGGGTGCCTTCACCCTAGGCGTTAACCGTGTAGCTAGAGCAACAGTTCTACGTGGATGGGAAGCCTGAGAATGAGACGAGAGAGACGTATGGTGGCTCTAGTTTCTCAAATAGAAATATGAGAGTGAACACATACTTCTCTATATTAATTTTCTGCATTCAGCATAACTTGGCAAAAGCTTTATCCAGTGGATGTTCTGGCTTGACCTTATCTTTTTCTCTGTCTTGTGAACTAAAAGTTCTAAACAAGGACAAAGTGGCTTCTGAATAGTTGTTATACAAAGCACTGAAAGAGGCACCTTGCTTAATATAATCTGTCATATTCATCACACAAACTCTGTGCTTGTAACTTAATGTTTTCTCTTTCACTCTCTGAATTTTATTGTATCTGCATTTTATGTTGGTTGGTTTTGGATAATGGACACTAATTATGTAACACCCCAGCTAAGAGTTAGGTGTCTCACATCGGCATAACACAGGAGAGATGCTGGGTATATAAATTAACTGGCCTTAGATCCTAGTGACGCGTTTTAAAGCCGTGCGAGCCTAGGCCCAGAGCGGACAATATCACTAGCGGACTGGGCCGTTACAAATCATATAACACACTGAAAGTTCCATCAGTACTTCAGGACTTCAAGAACTTAAAATAGACAACTTATTGCACTGTAAAATCCCAGTTTCAACAACTTTGATCACTCTCTGCAGCTGACTGATGGATTGTTGAAAACCGAGCCTCAAAATACTAAGCGCGGTATCAAGATTTTCCTCATGTAAAACAATTCAAGAAACAACGACAGAAGATACTGGTAAAAGAATGGATGAACATTTTTATGAGTAATCTGAAACAAGATGAACAAAAATTAGGACTACATTGAGCCAAGGAAGGTAATACACTAGTGCACAACTATTCATTAAGACACCAAAATGCCCTTGTTTTTTATCATACAAGGAACCGATAAAGCAATTGCCAAACACCCTCTTCTAAAAATTTGGAAATAAACCCTTTCTACACCATGTTGATTTGTGGAAGGCAACATTACTCTGAAGTTTCAGCACTTTCCTCCACTGCATCATCACCACCTGATAACAAATTTTACAAGTTAGGACAAAAGTGGAGACTTTTAAAAGACCCAAATTCTAACAGAGTTTAAGTTGTGAACGCCATCAATCAAAGGTGGGGAGAATTTGAACTTTATGGCTTCGGAATGAATGGACAAACTATTTAAGTTATTGGGTCAAAAGTTAAGTTTTTGTATACATTTAGTAGATGTTTTAAAATGCAAACAGGATCTGAGCCAAGAGCTACTGGTTTGGCTGAACTCGTAGCTTATATACTAGCTCTGCCCTGCTACTGGTTCAGCTGAACGCGAAGCTTATATACTAGCTCATCCGCTATCAATGTAACAATCTTTTACACTATTAGGTCATCAAATCATTAAACATTGAAATCTGTAATCTTGCAATTGACTCAAATCCAATGAGTTTTAAGTTATATACACCATCAATCAAAGGCAGGCCAAAATATGAACTTTATGGAATTCGAAATGCCACTGAATCGACTGACTATTTGAGTTATCAGGTTCGAAAATGTAGCATTTGTACATATTTAGTAGATTTCTTAAAGTGTATGTAAAGACTGAGCAAATGGTATTGAGTTCGGCCGAACCCGTAGCCTATATACTAGCTCAGCCTGCTATTACTGCAACAATCTTTTTACACTATTAGGACACCAAAGTCTCAGTAAAATTGAAATCTGTAATTTTGAAAATAAATCAGCTTAACTGCTACAACAAGTAAAATTACCTTCTAAAGCATGTAAAGATAAACATGATATTGCAAATAGTGATTATGCAAATACAATATGATACTGTTGTTATACTGACAATGCATAAAACTTAAACTCGATACGAAAATTGGAAAACTAACCATCATTATCCACGTGATTGAAAATTAAACAAGATAGGAAAAAGAAGAGGTTTTTAAAAGATCCAAATTCGAACAAGTTTAAGTTATATACACCAATAGTGAGAGGTAAAGCTAGGATTCGAACTTTACATATTTGGAATGCCATTGAATACACTAACTATTTAAGTTATCAGGTTCGAACTTCCAAATTTAATATTTGTACATATCTAATAGACTTTAAAATGCTTATAGGGTCTAGCCAAAAGCTACTAGTTGGGCTGAACTCGTCGCTTAGGTACTACCTCAGCCCGCTATCAAAGTAACAATCTTTTTACACTATCACGTCACCAAATTGAAATCTGAGTCAGCTTAACTGCTACAACTAGTAAAATTACCTTCTACAACATGTAAAGATAACACAATATTGTTAAACATATATAACAACCAACCGTACATATAAGCGTAACAACATTATAAAGATGATTGTTATACTGACAATGCATACAACTTAAACTCGATACGAAAACGAAAACTAACCTTCACTCTCCACTTCACCATCATCCTCCTCCCAATCATTATCATTATCATCATCACCATACCGATCATTCAAGAACTCAACAGCAGACTTAGTAAAAACCAGCTTCTCAGAATCCAAAATATCAAACAAATTCAAAGTTCTTGGAGTACACAATTTCAAAGTCTTAATATTCCTACTAGACAAAATCAAATTATCCGAAACATCGGTCATTAAAAACAATGATTTCTCTTTAGGATCCAAACCCCATTTCCTCATCAACTCAATAAACTCTTTCGTCTTCGGCTTCTCAGTGAACTTTTCGTCGAATTCATCTTCGACAACAATAGTATTTTCAGCTGCACTAGACAATGCAGTTGAAATAGCAAGTTTTTTTTCTTTTTTATTAATTTTAACTGACCAATCTTTGGGCTTTGGGCCAAACACAACCCCACCACCGGGCCGTAAAGGCGTTCTTTTCGAACCCTGACGAGCCCGGCCAGTTTTCTTTTGTGGGTACGGTTTAATACCACCACCACGCACTTCAGAGCGCGTGAGGGTCGACGCCGTGCCGCGACGTTGGTTGCGAAGGTCGGTTATGAGTCCACGGTGCACGACGGCGCGTGCGGTGTCGAGTGGGGCGGATTTTAAGCTCAGGGTTGTGGACCCCACTTCTGTTCCGTCTAAAGAGAGGATTGGAAGTGTTGAGACTTGGCAGCGTATGAGGGAATGTTGTTGTTGTTGTTGAGGTTGTTGTTTGGAGAATACGAGGTGGTTTTTGGAGGAATTAAGGTTGTTGTTTGGAGAAAGGAAAATGGAAGAAGAAAAGAAAGAAAAAGTAGTAGCCATATTTTTTTGAGGGAAAGGAAAGGAGCAAAATTTTTTTGGAGGGGATAGAAATGAAATGTGTTATCTTATCCGTTGAATTGTGGGCAATTTGGTTTATGGATTTCTATTTCTAACCCGATTACCCAACATTTGGGTATTACACCTCATACCCACTTTAAAATTATTTTTCACCTCATAGCCAATTTCTTTTTTTTTTTGGTAATTAAATTATTTTATTATCAAGTAAACGTTAAAGCGCAAACATAACTAAGCAAGCATGGACAGACTCATCTTGTTATTCATCAGAGATTGACTAAACAGCATCTTGCTTGGGCTCAGATTATTACAAGTTAATCTTCTCCAGCCAATACCAATTTCTATACGTGAATTAGTTATACTTATACACCATATCAAATATGATCTTAACGCGTTGAATGATACTCCCTTTATTTCAAAAAATAATGGCATGTTTCGAATTTCGAGAGTTAAATTCTTTCATGTTGAACGTGAACGGAGAATATAGTGAAAGTTCTTTAAGATAACAACTTTCAAAATCCTAGTTTTCAAAATCTTGATCACTATCTGCAGCTGGGAACAAAAAGATTCTTAAAAGCTACAATTTTTCTTACCAGCTTTACTTGAGGTTTCGCGAACCTGAGATTCATCACTCCACCAAACATACCAAAACTAAAATGCACATACAAACCAAGGCCAATTTCATTAGACAAGTAATCTCTATTACCAACACCAAATGAGCCATGCTGTTAATTAGGGTGATGTTTATTAAATGCATTTGACCAAGGTCAGTTAATCATGATGGATAATTAAGTGGAAAAGGGGGATAAGAGCAGATAAAGAAAGAAGAATGCTAATTCCATTAACAAAAAGGACCTATAATGACATTCTCCCAATTGAGTTCACAGCATCCAAAGATACAAATTAGAACCGAGAAATCAAAAAGTACATTACATTCATTCCTAAAATCTTCCTCTACCCCTGAAACCGCCTCCACGACCACCTCGAGGTGGACCTCTACCTCCACGAGGAGCACCTCTTCCACGGAAACCACCACCACCTCCACGTCCACCTCTCCCACCTCTTCCTCCACCTCGTCCACCACCTCTAAAAGCTTGTTGTTGTCCCCTGCATCAGTGAATAAAGTTTTTCTTAGCATTTGATCAACATCTAAAGTAAATACAATATGGAAGGGTGCAGGAAGATCAATCAAACAATGCCCCCAGAAATCAATTCGTTTCTCAACTGCAAGTGCAGACTTCATACATACTAACAATAAAGCAAGTGTCTTCAGGATTTAAAGGGATGGTTTGTTATCTTGATCATCTGAATGAAACTGCAGTTGTAAAGCAGGTACATCCTAGAGTTCAGCTATTTTGGAATCACAACATAACATTTGGATGAAAATCATTTGATTCCACAAATTATACGAGCTGCATCTCCTCTCTTTGCTAAAACAATCAAGTTACTTACCCATTAGGCCATTCTAACACCGTAATACAATAGTCTGAAAGCTCTTACCATCTTTACCTAACATACTTTTCATTACAAGTTTTTCTTGAAAATCATAAACCATCATCGTAATTTCTCAATAGTTTAGCACATTAGGCATACAAGTCTATCCAGAGGGCTACAAATACAAACATCAAACTAAGTAACTAATCAAGTATGAAGCGTGAAGTAATATAAAGAAAACATACTTGGGCTGTGGAAGAAATCTGGCTAGTGGCAAAAGCTTGGCTGGGTCAATATAGAACTTATCTCCAGCTGAATATGAAGTAGCAATAATTCCCTCCATCATCTTAATCGAAAATAACTGCATATAAACCATAAAAAATATCATCACTTTCAGAATAGAAAAACAACAAATTTGAACCTAAAGGAAGGAAGAAAGTTGCACAAGAAAAGGGATTACTTAAGGGGCACACCAATAAGACAAATTATCCAACTTTTCTGATCTAGGTGCTGTTCTAGAGGTAAAGATGGACGATTAATGTACATGTCGCAAACATGTTAAAATCACCAGTAAGCTAGGCTCTCTAGTTAAGGCTTAACTATTTAGCTATATCGGTAAGAAATTTCCAATCTTTCCCACAAGAACAGCATTTCCATGTTTCATCTTGAAGATTTATTGAGAACAAAACTAATTTGCTCCATTTTAATTTTATGAAATTTTGGAACGTCCCAAAAATGTTTGACGCCATTCCATTCTATACAACTGCAGAACTTTAAAGATTCAAATTCATTAAAAGATTCAACTTTTAATATCATCGTTTTCAGATTTTTTCAATAATAGAGAGATCCCCGAGGACAACCACCATGTGGTTTGAAACTTGGAGCTGCGCCTTTTCCACTCGAATATCAGGCTTTTTTCTGTGTGACGTGTCTAACTTAAACATGCAAGTTGCACTCATAGCACTAGACCAAAGCCTAGGCATCATTTTGAAGATTAAAGTTGCATCTTTATTGAAAAAAAGTTAAAGCCACATGCAGTATCATTAAATAGAAAGCAAAACAGCAAAGGGAAAATGAGAACTTACAGATTCATTAATAGGACCAAAGATTTCATCAACTTTACCAATCTGAGTCTTGTTCTGAAGATAAATAGGTGCATTAAAGTAAGGGATCTTTTCGTTAATAAGCTTAGTCACTGCATCGCCTTCACACGCGTGCACGAAAGATGACACCTCTGCATATACATTACCACCATTAATAAAAAGCACATCTTTACACATTCGTTACACACACATACAGCTTAAATCATATACACTATCAGTATATAAACTTTACACCATCATGTCACACTTACCATATTTACCAAATTTAACAAGTAACCGACCTTATTTTCAAGATACATATAGTGCTCTGACACTGGATGACTTGATGGTGAAAAAATATATTTAGACAGACAATGTAAACAACTTAAAATTTTACGCAAAGCTCACATTCAAATGAGGAAAACAAAAACACACATACAATTTAAGTTTAAGTTATATACACTGTCGGTGTAAATAAATTACACTATCATGTCACATTTACTAGACGTACCAAGTAACCAACCTTAATTTCAAGATCCATATCGTGTTATATAAACTGACAGTGTATATAACTTAAACCTTTACTCATAGCTTACACTATACACATACAATTTAAGTTATATACAATGTCAGCGAAAATAAAATTTTATACTATCCAAGTCACATTTACGAGACGTACCAAGTAAACCAACCTTATTTTCAAGATACATATCGTGTTATTTAAACTGACGGTGTATATAACTTAAACGTTTACGCACACATTGTATATTCATTACCTACAACTTCAGGAGGTGGACCTTCATCACGAGGAGCAAAACGGCCACCACCACGACCACCGCCGCCTCTGAAACCACGGCCGCCGTCTCTGCCGCCACGGAATCCACCACCACCACGTCCTCTTGGAGGTCTCATGTTTTCAGCTGCTTTAGTGAAAATGAGTTTTAGGGTTTAAGGGGTTTTAAGCTACTATGGTTTGAGTAACACTATTGTAAATATTTGGGCCTGGGGTTTCTCTTTGTTGAGCTATTCACTTTTCCTCGGGAAAGTGCACGGATAGTCACTTTTGGCTTGTCTTTATATTTGGGGCCATATTTTTCAAAATATTTAGTTTTTAGCTATATTTTGAAACTTCAATCCTTGTAGGCTGAACTTCAAATCTTGTGCACTGAGCTTCAAACCTTCTGAAGTTCAATTTTAGCCTACAAGGGCTGAACTTTTAGGCATAAAATGCATAAACTTCAGCTCTTTTGGGCTGAAGTTGAACTTCAGAAATAAAGTTCAGCCTATGAGGATTAAAATTTGAAAAAGTGGTTTCTTTTGCGTAAAAATTTCCGTAGGAGCCTGTTTGGCACGCGCTAATTGTTTTGTTTAAAGTCCCAGTATTTATACTGGGGGAAGCTTCAGTAAACTAGCCCCAGTATTTATACTGGGGCTTTGAACAAACTTGTTCAAAGCCCCAGCATTTTGTTATGGGACTTTGTATAAAGCTTCAGTCCCATAACAAAATACTGGGGCTTTGAACAAAACTTGTTCAGAGCCGCAGCATTTTGTTATGGGACTGAAGCTTTATATATAAAGTCCCATAACAAAATAATGGAATTTATCCCTTTGATGAGACCTTTGTTATGGGAATAAATCCCATTATTTTGTTATGGGAATAAATCCCATTATTTTGTTATGGGATTATTCTGGGGTGTTTTTCCAACGCTAATGGAGCTTAAGTGTGCGCGCGAATTTTTGGCTATTCTTCAGTAAATTTTGAAACGGTGGATAATCCCCAATGAGTACGTCCAAAAATGGCTACTGATCAAAATTTCCCTTCTTTTGCACAATCAAGGAAAAGTGGATTGAAATCAAATATCAATGGAAAAAGTGGCATCTTAATGAAGCTTTTATGATTATCAAAGAAACAATTTCACCCCGCGTCCTCAAAATTGACTGGTGCTGGTTTTTTATCCCATTTAAGATAGCTTTAGTAAAATGGCCTACGGTTCGTCTGTAAGCAACACTTTAAGTTATTAATCAAGAAGTGTTGTCTCTTGGGAAGAGATTAAAAGACAAGTGTTGCATGAGAGAATGTTTGGAAGAGATTGAAGGGGTAAGTGTTGCACATATATCACTTCACGTTATCTATGAGAAGGTGGGAAGAAATTCAAGGGCAACTGTTGCCTAAGAAAGAGACAGTCTTCCGAGAAAGGGGTAGGAAGACAAAAGTTATTATAAGATTCATATTTGTATTACTGTCCAAAATTTATTCATTAAATTTAGCAGAAGTCATTTTTGTTAAACTATTGATATAGGGGTTAAAGATTCAAACAATTGCTTACAGTGTCCTAGTTCTGCAATTCTTCCGATATCAAGTGTTTCATTTCATTCGGGGGGAAGTGCACAAATAGCCGATATCAACAGCCCCGTCGCAGTTTCAGCCACTTATTGGTGCACATTTACAGATGTTGGCTACTTTGCTTATCTTCAGACCATCGAAGTTGAAGTTCAAACTAGATTGAGCTAACTTTTTTTGCTCAACTTAAAATTAAATATGTATTTAGCTCATTAAATATTTAAGTTAAGTCAAAGGCAATGTAAGTTTTTTTAGTTGGATTTGCTCCCCCGCCGTCGTTCAATGAGAATGGATAAGAGGCTCGTGGGATTGACGTGAGGGGGCAGGGATGGCTATATTTCTGGGAGCGAACTCCGGGCGAATATGAAGCGCATGGATACAAGTTATGCCTTGAATGAAAGACAATTCCGAATTCGCTTTGTTTACGAACAAGGAAGCTATAAGTAATGCGACTATGAATCTCATGGAGAGTTCGATCCTGGCTCAGGATGAACGCTGGCGGCATGCTTAACAAAGGCTATTGATAGCTTGAAAGTGGGTGCTTATGCCTGCAACAGTTTCGGGTGAAGTGCAATAATAGCCAGTTTACGACTGCTATCCACCATTTCCCTTTCTCGGAATCAATAGTGATCCTCCCACTTTTTGCTCCTACGATGACTCGAACCCACAACCTCTTGAATGTAGGTGGAGGGTGCTTACAATCTGAGCAACTCTCACTTGTCGTGTCCTTTCAGTTCAGAGTATTGTGAAGTTAAGTTTTTCAGTATCCTAAATAGCAACCTCTTGGAATGGCTTCTGACGTTATTTTTCTAAGACAGTATAATATAAATTTTTTATAATGTTATTTTATTTACTTAGAAAACTTTGTGATAATGGAATAAAAATTCATTGAATTCATTAACTAAGTTATTACTAAAGTGACAAAACAACAATTTTACTAACCGCTAATTAAATACGTTGATTAATGAATTGTGAATACAAGTTAAGTATATTTCTGACAAAATAATTCAACAGTTAATGAATATTTTTATGGTTAGTCATGAGAATCATAGATTTTATGTTTTTGTAAGTTAGTATTTCCAATATTTGCAAATATTTCTTGTCGGAAATCAGGTTCAAATATATACAACTCTCCATGACCTTTGCCTCGTGTGATAAACTTGTTTGGAGCTTTGCTGCAGCACACTCGAGTGCAAACTTATCAGAATTTTGAGTCTCATGTTTTTACTACTCGATCTTGAGTAATTAAAGTCAAAACAATGTGGTCTGCTAGTCATGTTAATCAATCAAAGAAGTTTTGCCATTTTTGACAACCAAAACCGGCCGAGATCTGTCCCGTACGGCGGCCACGCAAGATCCCGCCTTTCCAACACTTTGTTAATTAAATAGGGCCGTTTTAAATTGTTTAAGCACTTGGAACAAATATAGGGAACAAGATAAACGTAAAAGGAACACAACCACATACGGGAAACAAATTCCCAACCTTTATATTATCACGTAAATACAAAGGAATAGCCAATCTTGGCCAAACATCTTCTTCCCTAAGGAAGACGTTTTATTTGTATTGTACTCTCTATATTTTTCTGTCTAAGTTTATTTACAATGAATAAAAGACTTATATATACAAAAGGGATCAGCCACCCATTTTTGTCTATGGCCGAGCCAACATGTCCAAACTCGTGCCAAGGCCGAATCCCACAAAATCAAGGGTCTAACAGTTGGCTAGTTTAGAAAGGATAAATTAAAGAAAGACCAATAGTATACGTGTGTAAATCTAACCAAATTAATCATACATTTTTACCTCGTTAATCATGATAGTCGATAAGATTTGGTGAAAATATCACTTGCTGTAAGTACTTATTATCCTAAAAGACTCGATATATTTACTTTAATTTCTTGCCAACTTATTGAATATGACCCTCTTCCTCGAATCTTCCAATTCTTCCCTTTTAATATTTTTCAACTTTCATGGATTTTTATGACTAATAAAAAGGGTGGTAGCCAGGACATGTTGAATAAGTTTAATCAAGAACAACTCATCAAAAGCCTGAATAGTCCTATCCCCAACAACTGACAAAGAGAAACAAGATAGAAAGAGGACAATAAAACTTCAGTACGTACTGGAATATTATGGATAAATTCATAATTTTGACAGTTGTATATAGTATTATAAACTTCAGTACCTACCGGAATTAATATTAATTTTTATCTCATAGTTTAGTTTATTAAGTGTTTCTCAATCCTGCCAGAAATCCTATGCCAGCAATAGTTCTAAAAAAAAAAAAAACTACTTTTATCTTTCAATTATTGGACTGAGAGTTAAGGAGGGGTTAAATGAACTGACAGACATTGGAAAAGAAGCGGAGCATTGGAACAACTGATAAAATTGTCTTTGTTGACCTAGATGCCACGGGTCCGAACCGTGGAAATAAACATTAATGCTTGTCGCAAGGTAGGCGGTGTACATTCTTCGGGTGTGGCCTTTCCCCAGACCCTACATGAACGCGAAATAACTCTTTCATACTTTAGTTTATTAAGTGTTTCTCAATCCTGCCAGAAATCCTATGCGAGCAATAGTTTTAAAAAAAAAAACTACTTTTATCTTTCAATTATTGGACTGAGAGTCGAGAAGGGGTTAAATGAAATGACAGAGATTTGGAAAAGAAGGGAGTCTTGGAGCAACTGATAAAATTGTCCCTGTTGACCTATATGTCACAGGTTCGAGCCGTGGAAATAGACATTAATGCTTGTCGTAAGGTAGAAGGTGTACACTCTTTGGGTGCAGCCTTTCCCCGGATCCTGCATGAACACGGATGCTTTGTACACCGAGCGTCATTTTATAATTAGAAATGGTAAAAATTATATAAGACTGATCAAAACTTGTTTGGAATTGAAATGTAGCAAAACGATTACCAAATCTGACTTCGAAATAACTCTTTCATATTGTGTCTATTACTTGTCGGCTCAGTTTGCACAGCATGCCAATAGATCACGTTTTTCCATAGAACAATATATTGGTTCGTGCATGATGAAACGTTTTTCCAAGAAATGCATTATATCAGAAGATCTTTATAAGATCCAATCATAGGATATGGACACCATCAAATAAATCTATCCTCGTGCGAACATGATATATATTAAGCAATAACATGAGATTAATTGGTTTCAGGATCTGTGGGTTAAAGACCGGTCTTTTACCGGTCCTGTCTAACCAGTCTTTATCTTAAGCCCAGTTCAGTCCGCAACCCGCTTTTTCCTTGTCCCAGTCCGTTTATAATGAACCAGTCCTGGCTAGTTCGACTCGATTGACAGGTTTACTTCTAATTCATCATAATTAAAATGAAGTAAAAATCAATCTTTAACCAATAATATAATATAGATACTTCCTTTTTGAGATACTATATATATCACAACTTTTCTAACAGTTCTGATGTGCAATTCGTTCAAAATCATGGTAGACTTTTCACATAGATTATTAGGAATAGAAAATAATGCAGCTGTTGCTATTTCACTTGATTTTACTAATTCTTTTTATATGCATTGATTAGGTCTGGTTTTCTAAGGATAAAAATCATGAGAAAATACTACTCCCTCGGTTATTTTTCCATTTTATTAACACTTTTCATTATCGTCTATATTTTAAAATTATTGAACCTTAATGTCAACTCCAACTTATTTGTGATCATGTCGATCATCTGAGTTGAGCTTAAATGGAGAAATATAATCAATAAGGATTTCATATAGATAATCGTAATTTATTTGAGAATAAGAAGCGGTTATTGTTGTTGTCAACTCGCGAGCTTACTCATATTTCTAAGTCCAAATAAAAGATGGGGATTACAATAGACTGGCAGTCAATAAAAAAACTTATAAAATTCATGATGGATTCTCATAATACGCTGAAATGAGGAAACATAGTTAGAGAGGACTTATATTGCCTACCCAAACTTATTTGGGAACGAAACATAATTGGTTTGTACTAAACTTTAATGTTGTAATTTTATAGTCACAAAAATATCGTAACAGATCTAATACCACAAATTTTTAAATTTATTTTTTCTTTCTTAATAATATTGCACAAATTGAAACCAAGGAATTACTCCATAACTCGCAATTTTAGGAAGATGATTAAAAATAAACAACGAATTATAGTCAAACAAAACGCGGGGAGTATCGTCAAGTCATATTCTTGGACATTTTATAGTATTTACTAATTGGCACATTATAAAGGAGTTGAATAATATATTCCATATTTATATAAAATTAATTAATAGTACTAGTTTGAAGCCTAAACTTTGTTTAGGAAGGTAACAAGAAGATGAGGTTAGTTGCACGTTAATTAAGAAATAAGTACTTTTATTAGTCTCTTTGTACAAGAACAACTATTTTAAAATTCTGCATAGTCATAATTGCATGCTTGAGAAAATATAATTTTTTTGTTGCTTTTTTCTCCTTGTAGCCAAAGGCATAATTACATGAGGAGAAAACATAGAAATATTTTAGCTTATTGCTTATAATAATATTCCAATGAATTTAGTCTCCTTGTTTTAGGCCTAATTATTTCTTTGATTACTTTCTTAATTTTGCATATATATATATTTGGCTTCTCATAATATTTTCATTTTACCTATAAAATGGGTTTGAGTAATAAAATGGACAATAATCATTCTTTTTTACGAACGCCGAAATTTCTAAAAATAAACTCATTTGACGTCGTTTAAATACATTTGTGCTCAAATTGACAAAATTAAAAGACTTGCATTACTGTACCCTATATGATATCTTTGTGACAATAAATAAATAACATAACTTGATACTAATGATGTTTAACTATAACTAACATTAATAAAACCAAATTATCTCTTTACTATATAAAAGGAAAGTGTATAAAAGGAAAGTGTTGGTGTTGAATATTGTTACCTAACTATCTCGTGACTTAAACATTTTCTTGAACACATCCTAAACTAACTCTTTATGGTAGGATTACTAAAATTTGGCTTTAGAAAAAAGACAATATCCTCCTTCCGCCTCAAATTATTTGTCATCTTTATTTTTACACGTTCTTTAATAAATTATTAATGAGAGAGAATTATTGACTATTTTATTTTTATTTAATTTTTATTGGTATTTGAACAATTATAATATTAACCAGTAAGTGATATTTTTGTGGTCTTCAACACATTTAATACTATGGGTAAAATGAGAAAAAAATAGAAAATTTTACCCTGAAACCCTAACTGAACAGATATTTTGAGACGTTTATTTTTAAAAAGAATGATAAATAATTTGAGACGAATGGAGTATATACGATGTGCATAGTAATTTATGATGATTTAATAGCTTCTAAGCCATGTCAACCTTGAATTGAGGCTTTTGCTTCTTCTTTCAGCTGCTTTTTAAAGTTAATAATCTCCTACTTATCATTCTTATCAACCTCCACCATTCTTATAATTTATATTTAAGCATTCTTATCCAAATAATTCTTTTGTCAATCTTTATTCTTAAGCTACTGTTGTTTGTGGTTCCCTTTACCATACTATATTAAAAACAATAAATAAGAGGAAGATAACAGAAAAATAGAAAACAGTGCAATGTACCAAATAGGATAGATGGTCAATAATGAGGATATATCTTATTTTTTCTATTCTTATATTTATCTAGTATCCACATTAATACTACTGACTGAAAGTCTGTTTGGCCAAGCTGTCAAAAACTGCTTATTTTGATGTAGAAATATCTCACGCCCCTAATAGCATATGAGCTTAACTTGTTATTTCAGACCAATACATATAGTCTGATACTTATAATAAATTTATACACTATGATCTGTGTGTATAAAACTTAAACTGATATTGTATTACTGTCGGTCAAGAAAATGAAGAAATGTCATACCGTACTCATGTCCGGCGGGTGGTGGACCTCCTCCGTCGTCAACCCCACCACTAACACCCCACAATCACAAATCACCACCCCACCACCCCCTCAACACCCCTCCGATATTACTTATTTTATTTGTATATATATACATGTTGTATATACATTCTTATACTCTGTATTTTAACTTGTATACTCATCAGAGGTGTTACATTTATGTTCATCTTAGGAAAGTCCCACGTAACCCTCAAACCTATAAACAAATCGCTAAATTAATACTATTTTAGTATCATGTCCTAACAATTATGTCCACATATATACAAGTATTAAATTTGGAAAAAGTTATAAGCACTAAGCAAGATTAAATTAAGATAAAGATTATTCCCTTCAATCCAATAGTAGTACTCACCATCAGACAAAGGTGACTATTTTAGTATGATAACTTCAAAATTGTTTTAGCCAAAAACATAGAATAATAATTAATTTTACTAACTACCATCATTATTAAAGTAGCAAAGACATGATTAGAAACCAAATTGTTAAGTAAAGGAGTGTTAGATGTGGGCAAAACTTTCACTTTAATGAAGTTTTAATGTCGGAAATTTGGCATGCTAATCTCTAAATAATGGAGAGTTGAGAATTTTCAAATGTCAAATTATAATCTAAATTATATTACTGTTCCATTCCATTTTGATAATTGACATTTTTTATACTTTACTCTATAATCAATATGAACATATTATTGTTTTATTTAGCTTGTCTCTTCCATTTGTCTTCCAAGTCTCTCTACATTTTGAGATTGAGCATGGAGAAAAAAAACTACTTTCCGTCTCAATTTATGTGGCAGCATTTTCTTATTCGTCTGTTCTAAAAAAAATGACAGTATTTTAAATTTGGCAACAATTTAACTTCAAAATTACAGTTTCGCCATTACTGAAATGATTTACAACCACACAAACATCTTTGCTTTATTCTACACCACAAATTTAAAAAATCTTCTTTAATTTTTTAAACTTTGTACCGAGTCAAACTATGACATATAAAGTGGAACAGATGGAGTATAAAAGCTGTCGTAAGTCCAATGAAGAGTAATATCCCTCATTGGTTCTCCACGGATTCTATAATCAAGAAGTGTATCCCCGGCTTCTTGTACTAATTTTCTCTAAATTTGAACTAGGTGGCTTTATAATTACTTAGCTAATATTCTACAATTCTTAATAATTTTTAAAAAATTAGGAGTAATATAATAAAAAATTAGAGAAGAAAACAAATGGCCATGGTCCGACAGCAGTGTGTGGGTGACATAATTTTAAGTGTACGATTTTGTCCATTTTGTTCTCTTCTTTTTTCAGTCAATCAAAATCAATTCATGTATCCAAGTAATTTTTTATTCAAGAAAGGGAAAGAATAGTAGCTTTAATATTATTATTTTTTTAATAATCAGTGCCTAATTTGGCGGTGTCCCCAGTTGAGACAACATAAAATATCATCTTTGATTTTCTATATGATCTTTCAGAAATTTGTCAAGTGTCGTCTTTGGATTTTTATGCTTTTGGCTGATTTCAACTGGTTGTGATCGTCGGTGATCAGGTAAAAACTTGCCCGTCATATTTTAACTCGACACAAAATTTAAAAAATAATTTTTTTGTAATTTATGGTCTAAAATAAGAAATAGATGTTTATATAGTTGTAAATCATTTCACTAATGACAAAATAATTTTGAAGTTAAACTGTTATCAAATTTGGACTGTTGTCATTCTTTTTGGAACAGACTAATAAGTAAATATTGTCATATAAAGTAGAACGTAACTGAGGGAGTATTAGTTCAATAATATGGATTGTACTTATATTTGTTGCTAAATCATAATTAACTTGTTATTTATTTTGACTCTAATTCTAATATCCAAGATTTAGATTATACGTTTTGACGTAAACATGGGATGTGGCCAGCTGTTATGCCAATTTGTTTTATGCTAATACAAATCAAACAATTCTCTCCATTTTAATTTATATGGCATATTTGTCGATCACTTTTTAAAAGTTATGGTCTTAAATATATTATCTAGATAATGCATGGGCCTATAAATTATAAAAATATAAATTTTATTTGTAGGAATTAATAAGCAAGTAAAAGGAATTTTGATATTTTCCTTGATATGATCTTTCTCTAAGTTGTGTCTTATATAACGTACGAGAGTCAATGTTGAGTTGACAATAACATCTTATGATTTCCCACGTATATATGTTGGCCTCATATTTCCAAAAAGATAAGTATATATATAACGACAGGCTATGATTTCCCACCTAGTGTTCGGTATTGAATTTGGAGCTCGATTAAGTTAGCGGTAGGAAGTCATCCTACTTTCACTATAGCTTTTCGTGGGTTCAAAGCTAACACATCTCAGTGGCGATTCTAGGTCGGTGCAAGTGGGTTCAACTGAACCCATTCCGTCGAGAAATTACACTGCATAAATAAGGTAAAATTGAGTTTTTGTGGTTATATATACACTATTGAATTTGAACCAACTTGACATAAAGAATATGTTAGCGAAGCAGTAAAGGGGTTCAAAATGCCCTTTAGGGCACAAGTTCAAACCCCAAGTGTGACAAACAAATATTTTTTGAACCCTTTCCGTCAAATTCTGGATCTGCCCCTAACATATCTAGTTAAAGTCGATATCTAGTTAAAGTCGATATTTATGAAATAAACAAACACTATGAATAAGGAAAGGAAGAAAAGATCTATTAAAAGTACCATATGTACAACATAGATGACAAGCAAAAAAAATAATCTTTGGGGCTCACAAATCTTAGTCAAGCATCAGATGATTTTCAAGAAGATGAAGTGTCACAATTTTCCAGCTTGGTTATTTGTTTAGTAATCCATCACAAATGTGACTGTGGGAGGCCCCTGCACATATACCATTTGTAGCAATCACAATATTAATGCATATTTTTGATAACAATAACACAATAAAAGTATGAAAAACATCTCATTCATTCATCTCAAAATTTCATCACAAATTGTTTTCTTTGGTTACTAATCGAAATCACCCAATGAACTATTGTTCATCCGCTAATTGAGTTAATTTTACCGATAATCACTGAACTATTGTTTAAAAATATTGAAGTGATCTCGAAGTACATATATATCTGGATGGATGATCATTAATTGAAGGGGTCCTAGGTCATTTAAATTCGTGTGAAGGTGTACATTATTGTTGGGAAAAGATCACAACATTTATGTACTAAAGCTCGAGACTTGCATGATTTAACTTTACCTTACCTAGCTGTACAAGTACAACAGATGATAAGAAAAAAAAAAGAAGTCCGTAGTACTATTAGTCGACAAAATATATAGAGCAGTAATATAGATAGAAATATAGAATTAACCGCCGAGTGATGTGGTGTAACGGATGAGGCTACTCCTTTCTTAACCAGAGGTCTCGAGTTCGGACTCTGAGTATGGAAAAATCACTGGTAGGGAGCGCTTCCCACCGAATGAAACCCTACGCTGCGCGAATCCGGATTAGTCGGGACTCTAATGAAGGTACCGGACACTAAGTGGAAACCTAAAAAATAAAGAAATATAGAAGTAGATTGAGTGTCGGTACATGAACCGTACAACTAAGAACCAGGCAATATTTTTTTTTTCTTATTAAATGGAGATAGTATTAGTAAATTGACGAGCAAATAAATAAATAAATAAAAGATAAACAGGGAATATAATGCAAGTACTTTCAAAAGTTTACATCTAGCCACGACCCACAACATCTTTACAAGTCCCTACCTCTAGATTTTGCATTGACTAGTATAGTTTTCACCTTTCTTTTTATTTATTTACTTTTACAAGGTAAAAATTAAGGGGTCGTTCGGTTCATCCATAAGTTATCCCACAATCTCGGTATTATAATTCCGGGATTGTTAATTGCACCTCCTATGTGGGATTATTAATCCTACAATTTAGGCGTAAAATTTGTCCTAGTATTAGCTAATACCTAATACCAAATATCGGATAAATATAATCCCAAATTCAACCCCAAGATAAGTAATCCAATCCCTCGTACCGAACGACCCTTATTTACAGAGTTACTAATATCATAAGCCATTGCATATCTTATGATTACAAATTATTTATCATGTTTTAACCTTTGACTAATTGGCAAGTGAAACCAACTTTATGTTTGGTGATTCAAACAATTTTCTTTATTATAATTTATGTTTTCCTAATATGTTTAGGTCATTTGTATGTAATATCTAAAAGTGTAAATTTCATTTGATATTTTTTTAAGTAATTAATATATTGTTGAAAATTACATAAAAAATTACTAGTACTTGGTAGTATTGGCTTTGCCATTCCAAATTCCACTATCCTTTTCAGAAAGAAGGGACTATTACTTATTTAAAGGAAAACTTTAATGATTTATTTTCCAATATATGTGATTTGCAACTAACCAGTTCTTTATATTTGTGTTTGTCCGAAAACAAGTACTTCAAAGGTTCAAAGAAGGTCAATTACCATGGAAAAGTCACATACAAACGGATAAATTTCGATATCCGGGCGCCTACGGCGCATAATAAATCCGGACGTCCATCTCACAGGCAACTGTCATACGGGCACCCACATAAATTTGGACCTAACTCCACCCAAAAGCTAGTTCAAATGAGATGATTGTCCAAATCTTATATGAGCCACTTGTCCTTCATATTTTACGTACCGATGTAGGAGACTTTTTCCCACGCCACATCATCTCATTCAACGAAAACATCAAAAATTTATCAATGTACTATCTAAATTCGCTTAGTTTTGTTATATATTTGGTAATTTTTATTCAATCATACTCTTATCATTGACAAATCGTCTCATATTTATTTATGCCCGTAACGAAACTCTAGTGCGAAATACGTGAACCCAACATAATTGAGAAAAAAATTCCAAAGTTATCTATAAAACAAGAGTTTCTGCTAACAACATGATAAGATTAGTCTAATAAAGGGCAACATTGAGCAATTACATGGACTTAAGATTGAATTTTTTAATTCTTCACTTAGCCAAAAGTCTACAAAAGAAGTTGAGAAATTTTGAATTCTAAGTCTAGAAAAAGCTACATTCCAAACCAAACTTTACATATGGTCCATATTACAACTATCATTCAAACAACACAAACATTAGTTTAAAGTTAGGGAATATCATAATAAGTCCTTTTTTTCTTTAATCTTGAAACATCTAGCCGCCAATTTCCTTTTTCCTCTCTTTTCTTTCAAACTATAACCCCTTCCAAAATTTAATCCCCTAGCCTATAGCACTCTCTAGGAAAGTAGGAATGTTCTTCAACACCCACCCACCCCCCTTTTACCTACCCACCCTACTTAAACACCCCCTACCCCACACACCCCCACGCTTACATTCCTCTATATCTCTATATATACACTTTGTACATCCACTCTTTTCTTCATTCTTCTCTTCTCAAATAACCATTTTCTCTACTCATAACCATCATCAATATTACAAAAACAAAATTTTCATTGTTTTATAACAAATGGCAGCTGCTACAGTTAATACACTCTCAATGCTTGATTCCAACATGGAAACTGATAAGCTAACATATGAAATTTTCTCAATTCTTGAAAACAAGTTCCTTTTTGGCTATGATGACAAAAATAGCCCTATTTCTGGCTATGACAACAATCCATCATCTCCATTCACCGGAAACAAGAATGTCGCCACGGGAAAAGTAAGAATTCTCTCCATTGACGCCGGTGGGTCCACCGACGGTGTACTCGCCGGAAAATCATTGATCCATTTAGAAGCCACCCTTCGACGAATATCGGAAAATAAAAATGCACATATAGCTGATTTTTTTGATGTTGTTGCCGGCTCCGGCACCGGCGGTGTACTCGCCGGACTTCTTTTCACACGTGGCAATGATGGTGTTCCTTTGTTTAATGCAAAACAAGCTCTAGAGTTCATTCTTGAAAATGGTCGGAAAATTTGCCGGAGTTCCAAGACTGGTGTTTTCCGGCGAGTTTACCGACCATCAAAGGTGTTTAAGAAAGTTTTTGGAGATTTAACGTTAAAAGATACAATGAAAGGTGTTTTAATCCCATGTTATGATTTAACAAGTGGTGCACCTTTTGTTTTTTCCCGCGCTGATGCATGTGAAATGGACGGCTGTGATTTTACTATGGCAGATGTATGTGGGGCCACAATGGCTGATCGTGCGGTTGATTTGAAATCAGTTGATTGTAAGACTAAGATCACAGCCGTTGGTGGTGGGATTAGCATGACTAATCCAACGGCTGTGGCTATTACACATGTACTTAATAATAAACAAGAGTTTCCATTTGCTAATGGAGTTGAAGATTTGTTGGTGGTTTCTTTGGGTAATGGTGAATCGGATTCCGGCACCGGAAATGTGATGGCGTCGCCGGCGGCGTTTGTTAAGATTGCCGGAGATGGAACTGCCGACATGGTAAGTTCTTTTAGTTTTAAATAAGTTGGTGTCGGTTATATGAACATTCCCTGATAACGTTCATTATTCGGTAAAATTCATCTTATTCAAGAAATTGTGTCGGTTATATGAACATTCACTGATAATGTTTACTAGTCGGTTAAATTCAACTCATGCAAGAATTAGTAGTAATTGCTAGTAGTATTTACCATCTTTATAATAATACTCATTTCTTAATTAGAGTAGTTGGTACTTGGAATTTGGATTTAATTAGTTTTATGATAAATAATCTTTCCTTTATGCATGGGACCTCTACACATTTATTTAGTGGCATTAGAGAAAAGTAATACGCATTAAATGTTCCAACAAGGTGTTTTTAATTAATAGTGATAATAAAGGTAGACTCACCTAACTCTATTATTAAATTAGCAACTTTAATTTGGAATCTTTTAACTATTTTTTAACAAATTTGTCTTTACTTGATTTAATTACCGTATAAATGTTCAAATATTTTTTTGCCGAAAGTCTATCGGAAACAGCCTCTCCATCTTGGTAGGGTAAGGTCTGCGTACATCTCACCCTTCCCAGACCCCACTTATGAATTACACTGAGTATGTTGTTGTAATTACTGTATAAATGGACAAAGACTAATCTTTTTTTTATTTGACAAATGCAGGTAGACCAAGCTGTATCAATGGCATTTGGACAAACTAGGAACAATAACTATGTACGTATTCAAGGAAATGGTATTGTTGGGAAAAAAAACCAAATGATTAATGAGAAAATAAGCAAAATTGAAAGAATGAGGAAAATGGTAGTCATTGCTGAGGAAATGCTAGGGCAAAAGAATGTAGAATGTGTCTTATTTCAAGGGAAAAAATTGGTTGATAATTCAAATTTGGACAAGTTGAAAATAGTTGCAAGTGAATTGATTAAAGAGCAAGAAAGGAGAAAAAACAGCATATTACCTCCTGTGGTATTGAAACATGCATCCACATCTCCTAGAACATCATCAGCAACAAGTTTGTCCTCTACTTCGTCATGTTAATTCGGAAGAACTAGCAGCTATCCGGTGAAATAGTCAAGGTGGCGGGCATAGTCCGAACACTATTGTTTTTAAAAGGACTATAGTAGTTACTAGGATAGGTGATTGTGAGTTGAGTCCAGTCGAGCCGAGTTTAATCGAGCTGAATGAGTCTTGAGATCTATGTGAGTGTGAAGCCACTCGTGATGAACTTAGACATCCGAGTTTGAGCTGAGCTACTAAATAGCCCAACAATTTTTTTTTTTTTTTTTGGTTTCTTTAATTCTTTTTTATTGTTTTTTTTTTCATTTTTGTTTTAACTATTGGGTTAATTTGTAGCTTGAAATGTATATTTAGGAATGAATCTTGATGAATGTTTATATGTATATGATTCCAGTAATGAAAAAGATTGGTTTTATTACTCCTAGACATATATAACAACCAAACCAGCATTATTGTAGTTGATGAATTTGAAGAGGTCAAATAGCAACATTCTTCATGTAGCTTGCTTTGTATAATAATTAGGAAACTATTATTAAAAACTACTCAATCAAGGGAGAAATTCTGTTTAGAGACATTCGATCACAGAATCTATTGACAGCTGCATAAATGACTAGAATTTATTTTTCAATTGGCAGTGCCAAAGTAGTGATCAATAGCACCGCTATCAATGTTATACTGTCCACTACTCGAGGCTACAAGGGCGGGAATCTTTTCTACCTCTTTGCACAAAAAGAGACTGAGATGACTATTTTTGGAGCATAAGATTTTGAAGGAGGCATTGAGTATGTCCAGTAATAAATTTGAAGCATGGTACTTATGAATTATTAACCTTATTTATGTCTTACAATCTACAGTTTACAAATGTTAATGACACTGATCATGATTCAGTGTCATGACACACTTTGAGATAATCCTTTGAAGCTACCCCAGCTTTTTATCATGCTTGTGTTTAGCTGATTTTCCAAATGGGTTGTTCTATTTAGCTGATGTTCGGTAACCTTATTGGAACCTCGATTAATCCAGATTCGCGCTGCGTAGGGCCCCATTTGGGGAGAAGCGCTCTCTACCAAGGATTTTTCCATATCCAGGGTTCGAACCCGAGACCTTTAGTTGAGGGAGGAGCAGTCCCATCTACTGCACCACATCACTTGGTGGTTATTTTTATACTGTCAAATACAAAATGACTACCAAAAACCGTTACTCATTCAAGTATTATGCTTTTTTGCACATATATAGATGGACAGACTACGTATTTATGTAATACGAGTATCAATGTTTTATCTTATGCGAGATATAATATGGAATACGAAATAATGATTAGTAAACATCTATTAAAATAATAAAACTACCAAAATAACCCTTCTATTAGTAGAAAAAACAATTCTTTTTTATTCCTTACATTACAATTAATGCCTTAGAACTCATCATATAGTAATCCGTACGCTACATTTCATGCTTTACTTATCCCTACATTATAATCCCCACATGATCGTTATCAAAGTTGTTAATTCTTGCATTATTAATACTAGTATTATTAATATACACATTACTATTTCATGTATCGTTAATCCCTACCTGAACTATATATCTTCAAACCACTAAACTTTTTGACTGCTTTACCAAGTTGAGGTAGCAATGGAATTTAGTGCTACCACCAAGTGATGTGGTGTAGTGGATGAGACTACTCCTCCCTTAACCAGAGGTCTCGGGTTCGAGTCCTGGGTATGGAAAAATCACTGGTAGGGAGCGCTTCCCCCCGAATGGGGCCCTACGCGGCGCGAATCCGGATTAGTCGGGGCTCCAATGAGGGTACCGGACACCGGGGTAGGAAACCAAAAAATGGAATTTAGTGCTTGAATCAAAGATATTTCGGAAAGTATGACGGAGACGTGGGGGCAACAAGATTACAAATATTAGATTTGTGAAAAAGAAGATGAAGTTGACAGTGCTAGAGTGGGGGTAGAGAAAAGATAGGTCACTTTAAATATTTAAAGATGGTCTGTCTCCACATGTCCGGTTTAAGTTCCTTTGTCGGTGAAAACTAACTTACAATGGCTTCTTAATTTGGGAGGGGCAACTAGTAGATACTATATTTACCGAGGCGGATTCAGGATTTGAACTTTATGAGTTCTAAAATTTAGAATAACGATTTCAAATACTAGTTACTGGGTTTTCAACTTGATTTTTATACATGTTTAGTAATTTTTTTTAACAAAAATACACTGCTTGCGTCAAACCTACTACTGAATTCTGTCGAACCCGCACCTATTGCTCTACATCCCCTGGATATTTGGAAAGTAAGTGAGTTGTTCTCGACTTTAGTACTCTATGCATGTAATCAAACAAATCTTGTGAAAAATATGTAACTGTATTAAGTTTGTATGTACGTATTTCGCATCTATTTTCACTAAATGTACTAGTAGTATTTGTTTATTATAATCGAGAAAATTATTGAGACAGTTGACGCATGGTTCAAAATTCGACTAAAAATGAGCTCGTCCCTCATATTCTTAATATTTTTTCAAGGAGAGAAAACATGCTGACAAAATAATCATCGGAGGCGACTGAAGTGCTTTCATCATGCATGTCGACTGAACCATTACTCCGTGTTAGAACTCGTGACGTACACCAAATTCGAACATCGATCACTTATTGCGCTTTTACCATTGAACCAAAAATCAGTAGTAACTTTTACGTTCCTTGACTTAAAATTTAATTTAAAACGTGTAACGTGCACCTAATCTACAAAGACAGGACCAGAGAGTAGGACTTGAGAATACAGCAACATCCTAAGCCAAAAATACTTTTCCACAATACCATATAGTACCAAATAATTTGGGACCTATGAGAAGGGAATAGCAATGGTGGTCTCAACTCTCAACTTTAAACAAAACTCGTGTTTATATTCTGATCTTGCTTGGTCAAGAATCAATGAATACACATTTAATTTGAAAAAATGGCCACCATTTTTACAGGGGACCAGTATAGGCACTCCAAAGCTGAAAGCCACAACCCCCACCTCTGATTAAACGTGGAAGTTCTTGAATGTACCATATGTAGTGTGGTTTCACAATTGCTGATACTATCAATTACGCATTCTCATACATCTCTGTCTTCCATAAATACTGGAAGGCCATTGGATTCAGAATTGGATGGCCCCTTCTTCTATTCGTTAGTGTCTGGGGCAGCTTGCGTGCACCACGACTATTTCAACGGTCCACTAAATACTTGCTTCTTCCGACAAACACATGTATATGATAACTCTACTCACCAAGGCTTTTGATAAGATAAAAAGAAATCACCATGTAACGTTGTCTTTGCTAAACCTGGTCTTTAAGATTTGCACCCACTTCATTACAATAAGGCAGCCCCTTCTTAATTAAAACTCCCCAATTCCTAATTTTACCGTCAAGCGGCACTGACAAATGTGAAACTTTCATGGGAGTGGAAGTCTAGGAGGTGCAAAATCGAACCGGTACCGATAGGCGAACTGCTATCGCTATCGATAAGCATAACCGTATCGGTATAACGTTATATCGGTTCGGTAATGGTATTGATTTCTAATACCGATAAGATATCGGTATGGTAGCGGTATCTATATGTCTTTACAATTACCGTATCGATAACCAATAAGGTATTTTTTATATATTCTATTTTATTTATTATTAATGTGTTAACCCTTTTTTATTTTAATTTAGTACAATTTTAGTTTGTAGGTTATAAACTTCAACTATTATTACTCTTGATAGTCATTACTCTTTATAAGGCCTGACCCATTGTGCTTTAGTATTAGCTTGTATGTCTTATTGTTACGTACTAGTTGTTGGTTGCCTGAAAGCCTCCTATGCAGCGGTACATTAATACAATCATCGAGAATTTGTGCATTCGGCAGTACAAGTAATACCGGTTATCGAACCGTCAACTACCGAGCCGTTAAAGAAATAATAACCAATATAGCAATAGCTTATTGGTACGGTATTGATTTTGCATAATTACATGCCGTTAACTGATATACCGCTACCAATAAGCTAAAAATCGAATCATACCGACCCATGAACACCCCCTAAGTGGAGCTGTAATGCTTATTTGAGTAAGGATGCTAATTGCTGTCTTCTTTGCTATACTCCAAAAAAGGAAAAAAAAAAAAAAAAGAATGAGAGAAATGAAAAGTCATTCACGTATAATTAGCAACACTTGGAGTTCATAATGCAGTGATAAGAAAATTTTGTCACTCTAGTAGATACTTGTACATGTACAAATGAATCTTATCCGGCAACTGTAAAACAAGAAGCATCAGATATAAGCAAATAGACAATTCACTTCTCAGACCACCCTTTCTCCCTCTATTTCTTTTTCACATATCTTTACGGTACATTTCTTTATCGAAACGGACAATAGGGGAGCCTAACCTACGAAAGATCCTTCAGAAAATGAATGTGGAAGGAATTGCAGTGACAAAAAAGGAAGTGTACTTGTAATCAATGTTGTAACTGTCTGCAGGTCGGACAGTACCACTTCCCTTTAAATCTGGTCTCTGGTGTAAGCCCAACACATGAGTAGTGAAACCATTCACCTCCTTGGCACTGTCAACAAAAACACAAACTCAGATGGAGGAATACAAAGGTAATTCTTAGAGCAAGTGACTCATCCGATAACATGAACATAAGTAGCATTAAGGACCATCGATGTTAACTTTATGAACTTAGAATTCACTGTATAACATGAGTCAACGTCGACAATCCCCAACAAGCAAATTGAACAGGGATCTAATTCAGATGTAAGGTTCTGCAATTGTATAATATTATGTACTTCCTTTCCTTTTTCTTTTTCTCAACTATCTATATAGTACATTAACAATGTTCATGAAAAGGTTTTCAAAGCATGTTTAACGGGGAATGCTCCAGGCTACAGTAGGCTAGAATTTGGGTAAACATGACGATGATGCAGACCTAAATCAGTCCATGACAGACTGTATAGAAGTTATACATGAACACATCCTAAGGTGTAAGATCTATTTAGCTTGCCTTGCAACCAAGTGACCAACAATCTCTTAATTTTTTTTATTGTTAACAATCTCTCAATTTTCATAACACAATATTCTTTTTCCCTATCTGTTCTACTTGCCTTTAAATAATTTCATCAATAATACTTATCTTAATCTGATAGTCATGCTCGTTGTATTCTAGAATGAGCAAACATGCATTAAAATATAAAAGGCATTAGCATGCTTCTCTAGCGGATAGCAATAAGGTTCAGCATAATCCTTAAAAACAGAGGTGTATACAGGTAAAAATGAATTTGTTGCCTTTTAAGTAAAGGTAACAAACATTAACAATTACAAATAGGGGACCTACATTTTCATTGTCGCAAGCAATCATATCTCCAAATGATACCTGAAGGATCAAAAACTTCAGAAGTGAGGAAAACCTTTTCTATCTTTTGCAATAATACAATGTATGATAATTGTAGATCTATAATCAAACATCAATTTTATTTAGAACATAAAAGCAAATTGAGCAATCAAAAATCTAAACCTGATGGCACACACAGTAGGTAGGCTCATTTGGATCAATGGGTTGTTCAACATCAACAGGAGAAGCAAACTCTTTCTTATGACTGCCAGGAGGAGGCATAAGATCATAATCTCTGTCACGTTCTCGGTCCCAATCCCAGTCCCTGTAGTCAAGCCTCTTTGATTGAGGTGTTACATACGGTCCTTTGCGCTTCTCAGTCTTAAGGACCAAAGGTAATGGAGGAAGTATTGGAGGTTCATCTGCAGGTAGCTTTCCCTCTACAGAAAGTAAAAAAGTCAAAAGAAGAACTAAAGAAGCAAAGAAAGAGAAATTGAGCCTTACATTCAACTGTTCGGGAAAGAGGGGAATGAACCTTGTATTGCTAGGAAATCAAAATTCTAAGGGGCTATTCCAGCCTAAAAATCCCAGTACCCAAGCATAGAAGATGCCAAAAGGAACTTTTGCTCTAATGAGGAGTGCTTTATTGCAGCAAAGCAACACATCAAATATTGATGAAACCCGTAGATTACTTCCCAAAACAATATTGGAGCACACACTAAGAGTCCAGAAACATTTACTGCACCTTGCTTAAGATCCTCAGCAAAGTTGGTAAGGTCTTCATCCAAGCGCTTGATATGGCTATCTATCTGAAAGAAAAAACAGAAGAAGTTAGCAGCAATCCTTTTTTTTTTCTTTTTTTTGAAAATGAATAAGTTAGGAGCAGTCTATAAGAAAGTCTGAACAGTTAGAGAGATGACCAAATTATTCAACCACTAAGTTTAGCAACGAAAACTGAAACAGAGGGCAAGTACAATTATCATAAATTCACGACAACAGATACTGTGACAGCAAGAGGCTATTGTTTTCAAGAGAACTGAATCTTTAATCATGCCAAAGAAAGAGGAAGAAAATATGATAATTGGTCCACTTCTGACAAAAATAATTTAGTCTTTAGATTAATGTTCTAGGAAGAAGTTAATTTCATATAAATTGCCTGAAGCTGAGAGAAATTAAGAAGAATAAGCTGCAAAAGATTTATTTTAAAATAATAAAATAAAACAAAATAAAATAGTCTTCAAAAGATTTAGTAACTTGGCAAGGAATGAAGAATCTGTTGAGCAAATTATTATGGCCAGTTGAGTTGTTCTTATGGAGCACTATGCTTTCAAATTATAGCTTGAGCAACCTTTTTGTTTTTCCTCGCTATCGAACTCATTTATGAAATTCCTATTTGTTTCTGCAATCTCTCACATTGAAGATGCAACTTTATTTCATTTCCTAGACTAGCAAAGTGAATTTGTCGTACTGATGCCATGATCCCTCTTAACAAACTCACCATTGGCTTCCGCTTCTGCATAAACAGTGATATATCAAAGATAACTCACAAGGAATTTGCCCAAAAGGCATAAAGCAGTACAATTGAGGTTGGCAGCAATGATATGTTACACTTTAATGGAAACCTTAATAGATAAAATGCTATGGAGGACCTAACCTTCAACTAAACGATTACAAAAATGTTGAAGATAGACTTGAACATATCAAATAGCATGAAGAAAGGAACATAAAGAGAAAAGGATGCTTTTGTTGACAGGGAGTTCGAAAAGATTCATCATAAAAACCAAAAAGACGAACAAATTAGCTACAAAAAATAAACACCATGAAATTGCAATAAAAGGTCAAGCTACAAGAAACTTGGACAAAGGAACTTTGAGGAATGAAAAACATAAGTCAGAAGCCGAATAAGATAAGACGCTTACAAGATCATGAGCTTGTCGAGCAAGTAAAACTTTCTCAGTGCAGAGGCTCAAGGCATTGTCCTGGTTTGCTTCAATCTCCTTTCTCAACTTCTCAAAAGCCTCATCATCATCATAGTTGTATTTCCTCGGTCCCTGACCCTGAGAAGCTAATCCTAGGCAGTAATTGGTCTGCTGCCTAGTCTGATTTATCATAGCTTCATTTTCCATTTGATATAACAACACATTACTAAACTTAGAAACTCAAAAAATAAAGATTTGCAACTATACGAAAACATAAAGTAAACCCACAGCATATTGCATCAAATCCAACTTTTTCGGCTTATCTCTCTGTTTTTCCCATCCCAAGTAGATTAACACATAAGAAAAAAAAATTAATTTTTACAATCCCCGTTATCCTTTCCCCGAGGTGCTCTTAAGGAACTAAGAGACTGGTTAAATGCCTCACCACAAGATAAACAAAACTGATTTCCTACAAAAAGGATGCTTTTAGCATTTTATATATTTAGCTGACAAAATATTCCTTTCTAATTTAAACCCCGTGTCTAGTCAAACTTCGCCAAATAAATTAAGACAATGAGCGTATTCTTCCATTTTTAAATCAACTCAAAACTTACTAGTTACATCTTTATATGATTAACTAATCGAAATAACCAACTAACCAACTATCTACAATTGCAAGTTGGCAACTACAAAACTTTAACGGTTTAACCTGCTTGCACGTACCTTGACTATTTCCATCAGTACCTGCTAACTTTCAGTAGCACATGTGCCCGGTATAAATGTAAAAATTACACTATTGAGTATATATAAGTTACTAATTTCTTTTATAACTCATTCACTTACAAGTTCCCAAACAAATTGAGACAACGGGAGTATACTTCCATTTTCTTATTAACCCATACACTAACAAGTTACATCTTTATATAATCATCAGCTAATTGAAAAAACTACAAACTAACTATCCAGCTCTCACACACACACCTCGACTATTTCCATTGGTACCTGCTAACTTTCACCAGCACAGGTACACGGTATAAAATGTAAAATTTACACTATTGACTATACAGAATTTTTTTTTCTTTTTAACAAAAATAGTCGAGATGTGCACAAGCTGCTGAAGGAAATACCTTGGGAACGTTCATCGAGCTCTCGAATAGTATTAAGAAGTCTCTGAAGCTCAGCAGGCAATGTACTTGAATCTATTAACACAAATTTATTAATTAATTAGCTAAAAATTCAAGCTTTTAAATTTGAAATTCAAATTACAAACTTAAACAATAATTAAATGAGAAAAAGAAAGGATTAATAATTACTTACATTCCAAGTAATCATCGACGAATACACCTGTTCTAGCGATTGCCATTGATTTGAATTTGAATTTTTACGATTGATTTCTAGGGTTTTTGTTGAGCGCTATGGAGGGAGAAAGGGGAAATTTAGGATTCGATAAAACGACGTCGTTTATGTGAAAAAAATATTATTAGCCGTACCCTTTTGTAATAAGTAATTTCTTTTTCGAGCGAAATACAAAAATATATATTGCGCATAAAATTTACATATTCAGGATATTTGATTGATCGGATAAGAAAACGTAAATTTTAATAACAATGGTAAAAATTTGCCCGTGCCAAACCAATAACAACAAGACGCATCTATTGTATACATGCACTTATACGTTAACCATGGTTTGATGTGCATTTCCTCTTTTATTTTTAATTGCTAAGATTAAATTTCTTGATTTAGTATAAACACTGGGTGTGGATTTCGTATAACAATTGTGCTTATTCGAGGAAAATAATTGATACTATTGACACCATAATATTTTTTTTATCAGTATTTATCGATTAAAAGAAATAAACGAATCGATTCGATAGAGTTGCTCCTTGTTTACCTTTAATCAGTACTAGGAAAAGAGAAAACAAGTAGAAGAGGAAATGTTTAATACTCCCTCTGTCCCACTTTATGACACACTATTTACTTTTTCTCTGTTTTAAAAAGAATATCATATTTCTAAAAGTAGAAATATTTTATCTTTTCGAAATGATTTTCAATCACACAAATTTGCATGTTTTATACCGAGTTCTTTTTTTGTCTCTACATTGTACCAAATCAAATACCGTCAAAACCTGAGGGAGTAGTTTGAAAAATCCAAATTGCTCTAGTAGCTCTGTTGGCTGGCTATTTGAAATTTGAGCTTTTAAACTGAAACATAGTACAAAATTTTATAGCCTACAACAAACAACTATTTTAGAATCTCATACCAAAAAGATTCGGAATGGTGAACGTCAATTAAATTGTTCTTGGTAATATTTGTACCCGATTGGTATGTTAGAAACTAATATATATATATATATATATATATATATATAGCACGGGCCCAACATGTTAGTTATTTAATTTTATGTTTGGGACAGTCAACAACCATGAATTGAAACACAATAAAAAAAGCCTCCTATACAAAAGGGACAAAAAGAACATATCAGTGCCCTTTCTTTCTTTCTTTCTTTCTTTCAAACAACCAATTTAGAGCCCAACGCAATTCCCATACTCACAGCCAGTTAGAGCAAAAAAATCCACCCCCGTCTTTCTCTTAAAACTCACCTCAGTCTTGTAGGAGTTGCTGCTTTCAAGAATTAGCCCCAGAATGATTGACACTCACATCTCTCTCATTTCCAGTGATTTCGCTACAGTTTACTAGCCGGCGCGAATCCTTTCCATAACTAGTATAGTGGAGGTCTTACTTGTATTGCAATAACTGAGGTCTAGCCCCAAAGGGATAAGGAGCAGAGCAACTGGCGTAAAAAGAAGGGATAGGGGCCATACTACATAGTCTCCTTTTCGTACGAAATTTCAAGGGGAGCTAGGAGATGGAAGGACTCGGATTAGTCAACAGGAATGAAATCTAAGAAAGCTGAAAGCACGAAAAGGAATGTCTTAGCGTGCCCTTACTCTAATTCGAAATCCCTCTCTTTCTTTCTATTCTAATTCCTCTCAAATGCTGATACCATTTTCTAAATAAGCCAATAAAAAAAGATAAGTAGAAGCCAGTGAAAGTGAAAGAGGAGTAAGCAAGGTACGCGCTTCACGTGGTATTTATTAGGATTAGGACTGACCAAAATTACCGCTTATTTCAGACAGCCCAACCCGATTTCACTCTTTCAAGATCGAATTTCGAGTTTCGTACCCAGGCACGAAATCCACTTGCCAACTAAGTTGCTGCTCAATATGATCTTGTTTTTGGGGGGAGTATCCACTAAATGGACCAACGGAGCACTGTCGGGTCGATAGCATGTGATTTTTTACCTGTAAATGCAGAGAGGAGTCTCTGAGGGGAAGAGCCCCTAGCTGTAGTAGTGAAAGTAGTAGTAGCGGTCTTTGACCGTCCTATCTTCTTTCTATAAGCAAGCTCCCTCCGTGAGGTGCCTCTGCAGCTTGGATTATCGTAGAATAAGAGGAGCCGTCATAAGAAATGATCCGCGATTACTAGCGATTCCAACTTCATGTTCCCGAGTTGCAGAGAATAATCCGCGTCCCCGTTTGGAGAATGACCCCTTATGGCACTGCTTAGTCAGTTATTCTCGCAGTTCAGATAAGATTCGGACCGGGTTGGTGCGGTGGTTAGGCATCCTTAGACGAAAGAGTGGTCTTTCAGGATTGGAGATTAGCATCTTGATCGATCGATTGATTGGATCGAAGTAGGAAGGGTTCTGGAATTTTAATAAACCAAATTAGTCTAGTTGCTCCATCGTCTTCAATATTTGCTCCTTGATGTTGCAGAGCTCAGCAGGTAGCACTCAGGAGTAGTTTTTACCAAGCTCCAAGCTGCAAACTGCTCACTTGGTAATTCATGGTCACTTTCTTTTCTCTGACAGGGCCTAGTAGTGCAGTCTGTAGTTTACATGGTGTGCACAACAAAATTAAATGTCAGGTGTAATAGGATCCTTGTCATGATATCATAAGGAGGACAATTCCCCAAATGAACCCAATAATTGTTACACCCACAATTCTTTTTGTCAAAGAAATGGACATTGGGCCTAACTCAACCCCAAAAGCTAGCTCTAGGAGCGAGGATTGCCCAAGTCCATATATACAAACAACCACCCCGTTCCACAACCAATGTGGGATGACACCCACTCTAACACCCCGCTCACGCCTAGACAGGCGTGGCCAAATTAATGGGGGCCCAAACAGGAACGGGCCTGGCTCTGATACCATGTCAAAGAAATGGACATTGGGCCTAACTCAACCCCAAAAGCTAGCTCTAGGAGGGAGGATTGCCCAAGTCCATATATACAAACAACCACCCCGTTCCACAACCAATGTGAGATGACACCCACTCTAACACTTTTGAATAACCAGTTGCATATACTACTTTCTGAAAAATTCATCTTAAAACCATTGTACAAGAAATACATATTACATTTTAGGAATTGCTAAGAACCATCCGATTTTTTTTAGTGTTATCACCAGTAAGCATACAAATTTGGAGGAGAGATTAACATCAATATTCAGTTGTTTATATATATATAGTTGTACTGGAAAAAAAAAGGAAAAACTTGACAACATGTACTTGACACTGGAAATTCAGAATGAAAATCAAGCAAATACATTTCATTCAACAACAACAACACAATAACGATAATAATCGGTTGGTGCACTTGGTATGTTTTGTGCACTTGGTTTTATTTTCCAAAATAAAAACGAAACAGAAACGTCAAGTAGATACTCAAAAGCTATTAGGCACATCCAATTGCTAGCAGCTGGTGAAGCTCTTGCTCAAAAACTTCCATTTGTTTCTCGTTCAAGCATATCCATGCTTCTATTCCACCAGTCTCTTTTGAATCCATAAAAATGACAAGATTTTTAGGAATATGTGCAATTGGACTAACCCATGAAGGTTTTCCCCAACCAAAATCAATATCATAAAATTTGTAGCCACACCAGCTATTAATCAATAAATCCATCTCCCCTCGCATAATTCCTTTTTGTACCTGTATAGCGACTTGCTGAGGAATTGCCAAGATTGCCTCATCTTTCCTCTCTTTGTCCGCAAATTTGGAACACACTTCTGATAATCCTTTTCTAATACAAGTGACCAATGTTGGAAAGTCAGTATCGTTATTCTCACCTTTGCATGAACTAGCCATTGCAACAACGTTTCCAACACAATGGCTTGGCATGGGAGGGACAAGCCGCTTTCGTATGTTTACATTATGGAACAAGTATGATGATGTTGATTTCGAAGCAGTCATTGCACATTTCCATATCGCAGCTGACACAACTTCAACACGTGTTGGTGTTGGTATGGTGGCCTTAGCCTTGAGGGATGCGATACAAGATTGATCAAAGGCAAAAATTTTAGTTACGTTTTGCTTATCAAATAATAACTTGGTTAATTCTTCAACAGAAGTAGAGTCAGTCAATCTTGGAACGGGAATATCAGGATTAGCCTGCGGTAAGAATTTTGCGGCAGCAACTAATTCTGGAATTGAGTCGCCCCTACCTCGAGCAGTGACTGTCCAAGCATCAATGAACGTGCACAAGGTGGAACGATCGCCAAGTTTGTGAGAAGCACGAATACCAATACACATACCTCCACACTCAAGAGAAGTGACTTGGACTAGTAACGGAAATGGTCCATTATCAACTAATGAGCACCCTTCACTGGTTGGAAGAAAATGTATATCCGCATTTGGTTGTCTAACAAGGTCTTCTAAACGATAGTTATGGGCAAAAGCCTCGTAAAAGGGCACCCCATCGTCGTTGCATTCAATTGAGTTGCCCTTGATTCGTCCACCAAATGGATAGAAACGAGTCAGAGTTTCAGATAAAGATTTCTTCAACTTTGATACCTTCGTTTTAGCATCAACGGAAGGAGGAGAAGCAGGATAAAATAAAGCTATGGGAACAGGTGTGGGATGTGCCATCTGATCCAAAAAAGAGAATTCGAAGCTTCTTAGGTGATTGGGAGTGGAAGATGTTGGTTTAATGAGTTCATTAGAAACTATCTCAATCTTTCTTTCCATGTCTGCTAGCTTAGCTTGCTCTATCTTTTAGTCCACTTGTAACTACATCAGTTTCATGTATTTATATACACATCGATCATACCTTTTGTGTTTTGGTTAACACTAATAAATTAAAAGTTAGGCAAAAGCTTATTTAATCTATAAATGGTTACGTTGTTCTAGAAGGAAATATCAAAAATAATAAATTTTGTGACGGCGTTGACATATTGTATCCCACTTCCTTGACATAACTAACTATTGTATCCCACATTCATGCGTTTTGACATATAATTACGCACATTTTCCATAACTAACTATTGTATCCCACCTCTTGATGTAGTAGGTATGAATCCATCTAATCCATAGGCAGTCCTTTTTTTTAGCTATTGCCCATAACTGCTTTAGGATAGCTGCCTTGTTCCAGAGGCACATGTTTATCACATTTAAGCCTCCTGCAGAGTGAAGGAGGCACACTCCAGTCCTCCTTCAGAGCATACAACTTTGTGATGCTTACTTTGTGATGCTTACAGCTCCAGTCCACAGGAATGTTCTGCATACAACTTCTATGGCCTTCAGAGCATTCTTGGGCAGTAGGAAGATCTGAGCCCAATAGGTTTGAATGCCAACAATGACTTAATGAGTTGGAATCTGCCATCATAAGACAATAGTTTAGCAGACCAGCATTTGTTGAGAGCTGGTTTTGAAGTATGACAAATGGGAAGGACTCAGAGGTTCTCACGAAGAACCTGGTCCTTAGGATAAATGGCACGCTGGATCGAAAAGATTGCGGGTTGCAAATCATGTGGGTTCGATTTAGACTTAGCATACTTGCACTCAAGACAAGAATTGCAAAGCCTCTCAACTTGTGTCCCCATTTTAGGCTAATGGAATTGCTCCATGAGAATGGAAAAGGTTTTATCCCTACCAAAATGACCCATGAGTTCTCCACAATGTGCTTCCTGCACAAGCAATTCTCTCCATGAGGACTCGGGTATACAAACCTTACCATTTTTAAAGATATAGCCATTAACCCATTGGTATTTCTCAACTCTTCTCCTTTCTCAAGAGCTTCATGGATGCTCTTTAGCTTAGGGTCATGAGCATACATCAACTTGATACTCTTAAAACCCATGAGCTTGGAGGCAAGAGTAGTGGCAAGAGCAAACTTCCTAGAAAGTGCATCCGCCACAACATTGTTTTTCCCTTTTTGTATTGAATAACATAGGGAAAAGACTCAATGAAATCTACCCACTTGGTATGCCTCTTGTTTAACTTCCATTGACCTCTAAGATGTTTGAGTGACTCATGATCACTCTTAATCACAAATTCTCTAGGCCAAAGGTAGTGTTGCCAATGAGCAAGAGCTCTCACTAGGGCATACAACTTCTTGTCATACGTAGAGTAATTCAAGGAGGCTCCCTTTAATTTTTCACTAAAGTAGGCTATGGGTTTGCCATCTTGCATTAAGACACCACCAATTACCACCCCCGAGGCATCACATTCGACCTCAAATGCCTTTACGAAGTCGGGCAATTGCAATAGAGTGGCGGTACTCAACCTACTTTTCAATTCTTGGAAGGCCTTCTCTTGAGGCTTTCCCCACACAAAAGGATTGTCCTTCTTCACCAATTCGGTGAGTGGAGCGATAATGGAGCTAAAGTCTTTCACAAATCGTCTATAGAAACTAGCAAGACCATGAAAGCTCCTCACTTGAGTCACGGTAGTGGGAGTATGCCAATCACGAATGGCCTCTACCTTGGACTCATCCACCTCCACTCCTTGGGCACTCACAACAAACCCAAGGAAGACAACCTTTTCTACACAAAAGGCACACTTTTTCAAATTGGCATAGAGCTTTTCGGCTCTTAGCACATCAAGAACTTTACTCAAGTGGCCAACATGATCTTCTATTGACTTACTATATATCAAGATATCATCAAAATAGACAACCACGAATTTGTTGATAAACGGTTTCAAGAAATAGTTCATTAGCCTCATAAAAGTACTAGGTGCGTTGGAGAGCCCAAAGCGCATCACCAACCATTCATATAGACCAAACCTGGTCTTGAAAGCGGTTTTCCATTCGTCCCCGGGTTTCATCTGGATTTGATGGTAGCCGGACCTAAGGTCTATTTTGGTAAAGACACATGAACCACTCAATTCATCAAGCATGTCATCAATTCTAGGGATGGGTGACGATACTTTACCGTTATCTTGTTTACGGCCCGACAATCAATGCACATTCTCCATGTCCCATCCTTCTTCGGCACAAGAATGGCCGGTACAACGCATGGACTCAATCTTTCACGGACCAAGCCTTTAGTGAGCAAGTCATCCACCTGCTTTTGCAATTCTCTTGTGTCCTCCGGATTGCTCCTATAAGTCAGTTTGTTTGGAATTTGAGACCCCGGAATAAAATCAATTTGGTGCTCAATCCCCCTCACTGGAGGAAGACCACTCGGCATCTCTTCCGGGGACATGTCTTCAAATACCTTCAAAACATTCTCAATTGCACAGACCGGTAACAGGACCGGGACCGGTGAGCCGACTCTTAATGGTCCGGGCCGGTCCTGACCCGATCGACAGGTATAGTTAAAGGTCACCGGAAAATGCTGACATGAAATTTTATTTTAGTTTTTTTCCTTTTTTTAACATATTTTAGTTTTTTTATTAAAAGTTAATCCAATAAATATTTCAATTTTCTTTTTCTTAAAATACCAAATTATTTATTTATGAAATACCCACATGCTACTTGACCCAAAACGGGTTTTCTCAAGAAATGCCGAAAAAGGCGCAATAAGTTACTCTTATTGGGATTATGTAAAAAACTTATTTTAGAATAGTATGTTACTCTTTTTTTGTTGACAATGGCGCTCCCAAGATTTGTTGGGACATTTAGACAAGCTTTTGTTTGTTAAAAAGTTTTAATATTAACCTTTTATGGAATGGTATGTAAAAGAGAGTTGTCTCTTAGGAGGATTTAGAATTTATCTTATATTTTACCCATATCATGACATGAGAACACAAATAGCATACATCAATAAAACTCGTTCAAATAATCTTAAGAAGACCCGTCTTGAGTGCGCCAATTTTTAGGAATTAACTCCCACCTAAAGGTACCTGATAATGTCATTCATTTTCGTGTGAGTTGAATATATTTCTTCAAACGAATGGGATGGTTTGGAAATTAGAACTCAAAACCAAGCAAGTTAGGCAGCTATAGAGATATATTTTACATCCCAGACGGGCTATAATTGGAGATACCATTGTTTCTGGAACATAAGTTCCTATAAAAAGGGGAAATGCCCTACCTTTGAGTGCGGTTTGAACTATTGATTTACGTAATTGGAAATAACCAATTAGGTTTACGACGAAACCTAGAAATCGATCATTGATCCAATTTGAGTACCTCTGCAGGATAGACCTCAACAGAAAACTAAAGAGTAAGGCAGCAAGTGATTGAGTTCAGTAGTTCCTCATATAAAATTATTGACTCTAGAGATATAGTAATATGGGGAAGACAAAATTGTTTCAAGCACCGACAGAAGCGGAAGCGCCCCTTCTTTCAAAGAGAGGAGGACTGGTGAATCATCTCGCTCAAGTTTAAGCTCATCTTGTTCTGATGTCAAATAAAATGGACGAGAGCAGTAAATATTCTCAAATGTAAAAAGCTTAAATACAACAGAAAACATTGAGTGACTAAACTAAACAATGCACATTTGACTTCAAGATGGAGCTCAATTACACACAAAGCTGAAATGGAACAAATAACAAAATTCTTTGAACTTTTATTGAAGGGTGAGATACCCAATAGTCTTGAATACAATATTATCCAATGTAAATAAATTTATCAAAAATAACATTATGTGACTTTATCCTATGTTGCTCAGATCCTCCGGAAATACTGCCGGATGCGTGTCGGATCCTCCAAAAATAATGCATTTCTGGAGGATCCGACACGGGTGCCGCAGCATTTTGGTGTCGGATCCGAGCAACATAGACTTTATCTATACAGAAATACACAACATCTATAGTAAAAGAGCTGTGAACCCACTCAACAATACAATAATCCCTGGCAAAACCTTCTGAGAAAAAGAGGAGATACCAGTCTGAATAATAAAATTACAAGTTCCTTGAGACATATTCTGGTTTGTCACCATTGCTAGGCCTTCAAAATTACAACTTAAATCTTCTTGATTCTGAACTTGGTAATACATGTTAAATGCATATGATGCATTGCCATTAGCATCTAAATTGTTGCATGAAGAACCATATCCTAATGCTGTACAATCTGAAAATGTACAAGCATAGTTAATATTATCTGCAAGTTTGCTCAAATTTTGAGCATTTGGATTAAGCACACACCATCTGTTGGGAAGATGTGGCACATTTTTTGCAGCAACAAGATACTTATTATCTTGTCCTTGACCTGAAACATCCATAGGAAACTTTGGTTTCCCATCATATCGAAAAATTCCCCAATGGCGCTCGAAATTACCTGGTGCAATACTTTTAGCATCTTCATCAATAAGTCCAAATAAGTAAACTTCAATGTATCCAGGCTTAAGTGGTGTTCCTTTGTTAGCAGCAAGCCTGGATAAGAGTCCTTTGTAGAATCGATACGCGTTGTTTACATTAGCATTCTTGTCACCATCAGTAGGCCAACCAACTTCTCCAACTAGAATAGTCATATTGCCATAACCAACTGCTTTTAAGGCTGAATACAATGTGTCGAAATTGGCATCAAATACATTGGTATATTCGACCCCGTTATCAAGAACAGGGTTACTGCCACCATCAAAGAAAGCAAAGTCAAATGGGAAATGTTCATTGGCATAAAGACTTAGAAAGGGGTATATGTTTACTGTAAAGGGCGCTTCATTCGCGTTCATGAATTGAACAATCTGTGTCATAAGTTCAGCAATATCGGTCCGAAATCTTCCAGCAGATGGTACAGGATTGTCTTCTGGTGAAAAATAAACATCAGCATTTAGTGGTACAGTTGCTTTTATAGAGTCCCCTACTCCTGCTTCATTTAGTGCATTTTGGATGTTCTGTAAAGCAGGGAATGTCAAGTTCACAAAGGAGTTGTTGTAGGCTGTCAGGAAAGGCTCATTACCAACTGCAACATATCTGCATTCAGATGACAATGCACATCTAAGTATTCGACAATATTTGGTTCGACGTTAAAAATAATAATAGTACTTATTTACCGGTAGAAGTTGTGTTCAGACATGAATATCACGTGGAAAAAAGAGTCGAAGATTAGTGAATGAAAACCTATAACTAAAAATAATGACTTCAACATTCCTGTCACAGCCATACAATAATTAAAACAGCTTGATACAGCCTTACAAAATTGTAAAATACTCTCAACTACTAACAAATACAAACATAATTGTCTATAAGCACTGCAATTTAATCTATCTTCTGTTTGCTGGTACCACATATACAGCTTGTTTTGTATTATATCCACTGGTCTAAATTGACAAATAATACCCACCATTCAAGCTTGTTTCATATGCAAACTATGACAAATAAAGTGAAACGGTCCATATATATATATTTACAACCGAACCGAAGACGCAACTTATTTAAAATCAAATTATGGAGCAATAAAGAAGACTCAACTCCTAGCACAGATCCACATATCATGCATGATGCATTTACTTTTTTTGAAAGCTACGCAAGCAGGACACAGCACATGGAAATACCATCGAACACCACCAAGTGATGTGGTGTAGTAGATGGGACTACTCCTCCCTTAACTAGAGGTCTCGGGTTCGAGCCCTGGGTATGAAAAAATCACTGGTAGGGAGCGCTTCCCCCGAATGGGGCCTTACACGGCGCGAACCCGGAATAGTCGGGGCTCCAATGAGGGTATCGGACACCGAGTGGGAAACCAAAAAAAAATACCATCGAACAAGAAAAAAATCAAGAAAGATAACAAGTTGACCTGTCGAAAATATTTCAAGATTTGCTAAGTAGTAAATAATTGCAATCATGTACTCCATCCGTTCCGACACTATTTCCATATTAGTCCGTTCCAAAAAAATTGACACAATTTTTAAACTCCGCTTCAAGTCAAACTGTGACAACCATTTTGGAACGGAGAGAACAAGATTGAATTAACGGACATTAAACACAAGTAAAAGCAAGCCACACAAATATTAAATGAAGAATGAAAGGAGGAAAAAAGATGTAATCTTACTTGACATTGACACCATCTTTGAAATTATAACGTGTGACATTACGTCTAACCCAATCTTTAGCTCGATCATAATCAGTCATAACAACAAGTTGATCATTTGGAATTGCAACCATAACTTCAATATCAGTACCTGCTAATGCATTCATGGTGGTTTTATCTGCATCAAACAACTTCACTTTCTTTATACCATTGTCTTTCAGTAGCTGCACTATCACTTTTGGCTCTAAATTGTGTGATGCCATAGTTCCCCAGTTTACTCCTAGCCCTTCAACACATATATTATATAGTAACAAGATTACTATAACTCCATGTTTCAACATGGTTCAAATAACCAATATTCTCACTATACAAAGTTTCTATATTTTCACTAAAAGAAAGATTCTTCAAGCTAGTGAATTTGGCTGATGGATGAGGATCTTGGAAATTAAAAAGAGTGTGTGTGTTTAGGCTTTATGTAGGGAGTTATATATATGGTTATTGTTTGTTGAAGCTAAGCCAGCCAAGAAAAAGAAATGGCTGAACATCATAGACTTATTAATCAAAAGGCTAAGTTGGAGCTAGAAAAGTTAAACACGACGTTTGTTGTGATGTCGGCCTGCATAGTAACCAAACCAAATATATCGGTTTTTTAAATCTATAAACCAAACCAAACCAACATAAAGTCGGTTTTCTCGATCTCAGTTTTTTCGGTTTTCTCATTTTTTTCGGTTTTTATTAGATAAAGTCTCTACAATAAAGAATATGCAAGTGTTGCTTTCAAATATTTCCTACAATCAACTATCGGTATATGCTATTTATAGACAATTAGACATCAAGAAGAATTATATATACATCTTAATAAGACAATGAAATGTAATGTGCGTAAATTAGAAAACTAAAAATGAAGAGACGTGATATAAATGAATTGATTTAGTTTTGCTTTTTTTTTTCCCTTAATCTACCGTGTAGTATGCTGTTTGTGTGCTAGTATTTAGATAATAATTTAGTGATATTGATTCTTGATAATATATAGAAGATAACTGATTAAATGCTAATTAATATAAATAATGTAATTGATCATCCATTCATCTAAAAATAGGCACATCTAATGTTTAAAAACTTCATCAAATTTGTGGCTAGAAAATATAGAGTATAATTAGTTTAAGTTTCTACTCTATAATAAAAGGAGGATGTGTTTATTTAGTGTTTAATACTCACTTGAGTGCTTATGCCATGTAAAATTTTCTTAAATTTATATATAAAAAAGTTCATAACAATTTATATCAGTTTGGGTTCGGTTCGATTTTTTTTAAGCCAAATCAAACCAAACTAAATATGTCGGTTTTTATTTTTCCAAAATCAAACCAAATCACAAGTCGATTTTTTATTCGATTTGGTTCGATTTATCGATTCGGGTCGAAAGGATATATAGTTTTTTTGTGAATTGATGTCGGTAAAATATGTAACGATTTTCAAGGCGCCCATAATGGATCACATAACCTGAACAAATGATGCAAAATTATGGGGACTCGCAGTCGGTGGCCGACTATAAAGATTAGTAACATATTTAATTAACTTGATTAGTGGAGTTAGATATTTAACTTGATTTTAATAACAATTAGTACTTTGTTATCTCACTTTTAATAAAAAGCTATGGTTCAACAAATTGCTTTCTTTTCTAAATTTTGTAATGTCGAGTCAAAATATATCACATAAATTATAATAAATTACTACTCTTATTTCTTTGGGTTAATACGTGTAACGGGGTCTCCAACTTGTACAAGAATCTTTTTATATGCATATTTATTGCGGACTATCTATCAAACATCTACTAATAATTATGTATTCATATGCATTGCTATTTCACCCGTTTGTCAGGTGACAGAAGTAAAGACGGATCTAAAATTTGAATCTAATGAGTTCTAAATTTATAGATAATTTTAAGTGTAATTTATTAATTCTCCACTTGATTTTTATCCATAATAGTAATTTTTTAACACAAATTTACTATCCGTGCAAAATCTATTAGATTCTGCCGAACCCCGGTGCTCGTACTCTACGTCCGCCCTGGACAGAATCCTTCAAAAGCCCATTGATCGGTTTCTTTTTTCTCCATAATATTCACATTATAGTGTCAATAGGGTTGATTCCCATGCTCTATAGCTCTACTCGTCCTTTTCCTTCTTTTATTTCCCATCACCTAACTGCATGTGTGGAGTAAGTGACTGTTCTCAGAATCATCCATCCAGCTCCATGAGGTCTGCAAGTTTCACATCTAAGTAATACCCGATCCGATAGTTTACGATATAGATAGATAGATAGATATTTTTAAAGAACATTATAAGAAAAGATATTAATAGATATCGGTAGTTGTCCGGTCGTACCCAAACAATAATATTCCAAAGAGAAATACACCTAAGATCAAATATTTCGAGCCCGCTTCCGTACAGACTTTTTTTTTTTTTTTTTTTTTAATGTATATAAGAGGTTGAATAAAAGAAAAAGCGAAAACAAGAAATATATTCTATCGACATATGAAGACAATAGGTGATCACAACTCACAAGCTTCACACTACTTTTCATAAATAATGAGGAAGAATATTGCTTTTATCATCAATAGAGATAGCTTAAAGGAAGTCAACTGTTTTTCTGCTTTTCCATTTTTGGAAAAAAAAATTACTTTGTCGAGCACTAGTACTTTCTCTGTCTCATTTTGTTTGTCATAATTACTGTTTCGAGAGTCAAACTTCTTAAATTTGACCGTAGATTAGGATATAAAATCTTTAACTTTTCTTAAATAAAATTTACATATTTGGAAACTACATGAAAAGTACTTTAAATCACAATAAATTATAACTCGAAATATTTAAAAGATATAGATAAAAATTACTGTCAACGATAAACTCGTTTGACCCTCGAAATCTGAACTACGACAAACAAAATGGGACGGAGGGAGTAAAATTTAATGAGCATAATAAATATAACGGGTTTGTGATTGTGATGTGAGCAAATTGAAGAGGAGCACAACCTCTCATTCCATTGGCTAATTAAAGTCAAAGCAGCCAGCCATACACTAATAGTCAATTGGACCTTTCTAGCTAAGGGTGGTCATAAAATTCGAAAATTAAAAAATCGAACCGAACCAAATTAATTTGGTTTTGGAATTTTGGTAATTCGGAATACTATGCGGTTTAAAATTTCGATTTTCGAAATTTCGATTCAGAATTCGATTTTGAAGCGTCAAATTTCAGAACACCGAAATTTTGAATTTTTTTAATATATATATTTAAAATATATACAATTGTAATTACTAAACTCAATTTTCACTAGTTTAATCAGGAGTGCTATAGACCTAAGTAGTAGTTAACTAAGTAGCTACTTCGTTCATTATTGTTGTAGAAGTATTAACTAGCTAGTCAAGATAACTTAGTTCTTCTTTTGACTTGCAGCTTTAAATATATGGCAGTTTTAAATTTGTGAAAATGCTATAGCTTTTGTTGAAATAAAATGAATTGAATTGAATGATATAAATTTTGGTTTGGTATTTGGTATTAACGTTTTTGTATCGAAAACCAAAATTTCGAATTTAAAAAACCGAACTTGAACCAAAATTTCGAACGCCCACCCCTATTTCTAGCTAATGTTAGAACGTCAATTCTGTTATAATTAGATTCTTTGAGCTAAAAATATTAACGCGTCATTAAAGATTATGATAAAAATGATAAGTATTCATCTATCATGTTGAATTATAGTATCACATTGTACTTATCAATTCCAGTGGAAAATATTTTACTTATAAAGTAAAAACAACGACGACAATAACATATTCAGTATTATCTCACAGTAAAGTTTGGGAAGGATGAAGTGTACCCACCACCTTTAAGTTGTTTCTGATGACCCTCGGCTAAAAAATATTTTAATAACATGTTTGAAAACAACAAGGTAAGAAATACTATGATATCTCAAATACTGGAGGAAGTGCACGAAAGACCACTTTTAGCATTGGTTTTTGGGCACAGGTCACTAATACCAAAATATTTAGTTTATAGCCACTTTTTACACCCACCAAAAATAGAAAAACGAAAAAAGATTAAACTACCCCAATATATATATATATATATATATATAAGTCCATGCGGATAGGTACTGAAGTTCAATCCCTGTGGACGGAACTTCAGTCCATAAAGGCAGGGAAGTGGACGGAACTTCAATCCATAAGGGTAGACAAGTTCAATCCCTGTGGATGGAACTTCAGTCCACAAAGGTAGACAAGTTCAATCCATGTGGATGGAACTTCAGTCCACAAGGATAGAGAAGTTCAATCCCTGTGGATGGAACTTCAATCCATAATGGTAGATAAGTTCAATCCCTGTGGATGGAACTTCAATCCATAAAAGTAGATAAGTTCAATCTATGTGGATAGAAATTCAGTACACAGGGCAGAGAAGTTCAATCCATGTGGATAGAACTTCAGTCCATAAGGGTAGAGTCAGTCCATGTGGTTTGAACTTCAATAGTAGTATTTCAAACTTCAGTCCGGTAATCAGACTGAGGGGTAATTAAGTCTTTTCAGTTAGGCCTATTTAGTGACCTTATCTAGTAAAGTGCCAAAAGTGGCCTCAAGTGTAAGACTAAAGAAAATAGTGGCCGCAAAGCTAATACCAATGTCAAACTGGCTATTGGGCGAAAATTTTACCAAATACTGACATAAAAACTACAACCTTAGTAAACAAAAGACACAATAGAAAAAGACATAGAACAAAAGAAAACTATTATATACAATAATAATAAAGCTAATATGTCAGCAAACTTGTAAAGTGACAGTTTTCTATAAATTTTAGATTAGTCGCACAAAGTAGATAATAGAGGGAGTACCTAAAATCATCTGACAAATTATGGTAGACTGAGAGTCAATGTAAAACTAGTCAATTCGTGATGAATCCTTACAATGTACCGAGAGTTCCTTACAAATGGTCTGTGGAATTTTGACAAGTTACAAGAAAAGATCCAATCATGTAGTGTGAAATTAATTAGGGAGACTCAACCACTAATTAACCAGGACAGTGTGGTGAAATTAAAGTGACAATTTATTCTCTTTTTTTTTTTTTTTTTTTGGTTTTTACAAAAAACACAAAAAGAACTTACCCCTTTTTCAAGCACTAGTAAAAAAGAGAATGGAAATGTAACGAGCAAGAATAATTACGATATTGTGTCCCATACATAATAATGTAAAAAATAATGTTTAAATTTTCCTTTTGATCATAATCATAGATAAGGATAAAAGTACTACTTTATTAATTGTTAACTATTGCATTAAGATATTAAATAACACGTAGACTTCTAATTTTTTTTGGTAATTAAGCCTAATGAATGAAAGTTATATTTTAAAGAAAAAGTTACACGATTACTCAAGCTAATCGTGTCGAGCCGAGCTTGGTCGAGTTTTGACCGAGCTGAGCTGAGCCAAACTTTAAATGAAACCGAGCCGAGCTGAATCGAACTAAAAGACAATTGAACTGAGCAGAGCTCCGAGCCAGCTCAGCTCTATGCCCAGGCCTAATCGTGACTGTGAGCAATTGAAGAGAAGCACAATTGGCTAATTAAAGTCAGAGCGGCCAGCCATACGTTATTATTCAATTGGACATTCCGAGCTAATAAAAACACTAGGAGTCTAGTCATTATCTAAAATCAAGAAGATAAATCCAAAATGGAATAATAAAAACAATCCTAATTACCTACCAAATATTCTTCTAATCAAATCAAATCACTCTCTTAATATTCCCATCCTTATCTTTACTTTATTTTTAACAATATTAGTACAGTACCCGCACGATGTATATTAGTATCAAATCACTCTCTTAATATTCCCATCCTTATCTTTACTTTATTTTAACAGTAATTAATATAGTACCAGCACGATGTACATCAGTATCAAATCACTCTATTAATATGTCTATTCTTATCTTTATTGTACTTCTATTCTAATAATAACTAGTATAGTACTCGCACGATGTACATTAGTATCAAATCACTCTGTTAATATGTCTGTTCTTATCTTTATTGTACTTCTATTCTAATAATAATTAGTATAGTACCCGCACGATATACATTAGTATCAAATCACTCTATTAATATGTCTATTCTTATCTTTACGGTACTTCTATTCTAATAATAACTAGTATAGTACCGGCACGTACTTATCAATAAAAATTAACTTAACAGGTTGTTATTTTTATATATTAGGTTGATCATCATAATCTCACCCTATCTCTTTCACTACAAAACACAATTCAACAAGCTAAAAAAATTTCAAGAATCAAGAAAATTTAGCATCATGGGTGTTGTAAAAGCAGCAATAGCTGATGGGGTGTTAACATTTATGTGGGTATTTTGTTCATCAACACTTGGGATTTTCACTTATATAATTGCTTCAGCATTTGGAATTGGTCAAGGATTGGCTACACTTTTTATTACTACTGTGTTGTTGTTTGTTCTTTTCTTTGTGTTTGGTATTATTGGTGATCTTTTAGGTGGTGCTGCTTTTAATCCTGCTGGTACTGCTGCTTTTTATGCTGCTGGTGTTGGCAAAGATTCTCTTTTTACTGTTGCCACTCGGTTTCCTGCTCAGGTTCTTGTTTTGTTTTTTCATTCTTTTTTGCTTTTTGATTGTTGTTATTTGATATCGTGATGACATGAGTCGAGTAGTCAGTGAGAATTCATATAGCCGACCCCAACTTGTTTGAGATTGAAAACGTAATTGTTGTTGTAATAATGATAATAGTAGTAGTAATTTGATCATATCGTGGTAGATATGAATTGAGTTTAAATAGAGAAACATAGTCGGTGAGGATTCATTAGCCGACCTCAACTTGTTTGGAATGGAAAGGGTGGTTGTTTTTGTAATGATAATTGCTGTAATTTGAGATCATGATGACGTGAGTCGAGCTTGAATGAAGAAACACAGTCATTGAGGATTCGTATAGCCGACTCCACTTTGTTTGAGATTGAAAGCATAGTAGTTGTTGTAATGATAATAGTAGTAACAACAACGACGACAATAACATATTCAGTATTATCTCACAGTAAAATTTGGGAAGGATGAAGTGTACCCTCCACCTTTAAGTTGTTTCTGATGACCCTCGACTAAAAAATATTTTAATAACATGTTTGAAAACAACAAGGTAAGAAATACTACGATATCTCAAATACTGGGAGAAGTGCACGAAAGACCACTTTTAGCACTGATTTTTGAGCACATGGTACTAATACCAAAATATTTAGTTTATAGCCACTTTTACACCCACCAAAAATAGAAAATTAGTCCATGTGGATAGGTACTGAAGTTCAATCCCTACGGACGGAACTTCAGTCCCTAAAGGCAGGGAAGTTCATTCCCTGTGGACGGAACTTCAATCCATAAGGGTAGACAAGTTCAATCCCTGTGGATGGAACTTCAGTCCACAAAGGTAGACAAGTTCAATCCATGTGGATGGAACTTCAGTCCACAAGGATAGAGAAGTTCAATCCCTGTGGATGGAACTTCAATCCATAATGGTAGATAAATTCAATTCATGTGGATAGAAATTCAGTACACAGGGCAGAGAAGTTCAATCCATGTGGATAGAACTTCAGTCCATAAGGGTAGAGTCAGTCCATGTGGTTTGAACTTCAATAGTAGTATTTCAAACTTCAGTCCAGTAATTGACTGAGGGGTAATTAAGTCTTTTCAGTTAGGCCTATTTAGTGACCTTATCTAGTAAAGTGCCAAAAGTGGCCTCAAGTGTAAGACTAAAGAAAATAGTGGCCGCAAAACTAATACCAATGTCAAACTGGCTATTGGGCGAAAATTTTACCAAATACTGACATAAAAACTACAACCTTAGTAAACAAAAGACACTCGGTTGCCACTCGGTTTCCTGCTCAGGTTCTTGTTTTGTTTTTTCATTCTTTTTTGCTTTTTGATTGTTGTTATTTGATATCGTGATGACATGAGTCGAGTAGTCAGTGAGAATTCATATAGCCGACCCCAACTTGTTTGAGATTGAAAACGTAATTGTTGTTGTAATAATGATAATAGGAGTAGTAATTTGATCATATCGTGGTAGATATGAATTGAGTTTAAATAGAGAAACATAGTCAGTGAGGATTCATTAGCCGACCTCAACTTGTTTGAGATTGAAAGTATAGTTGTTGTTGTAATGATAATATTTGTAATTTGATATCACGATGACATGAGTCGAGCTTAAATGGAGAAACATTGTCAGTGAGGATTCATATACCCGATTCCAACTTGTTTGGAATTGAAACAGTAGTAGTTGTTGTAATGATAATAGTTGTAATTTGATACCATGATGACGTGAGTCGAGCTTGAATGAAGAAACGTAGTCATTTAGGATTCATATAGCCGACTCCACTTTGTTTGAGAGTGAAAGCATAGTAGTCGTTGTAATGATAATAGTAGTAATTTCCATGTTCTTTAAATAAAAAGTTTGAATCTTTTATGGGTTTCAAGGTTTATGCAATAAATTTTGAGTAAAAGAAGCTCTTTTTGAATTAGATACTGGAATAGGTTAAGCTATGTCTAGCCCGTTGTCTCGTACGGTTTTGGCTAAACTTGCCATTTTAGGGTGCCTCCTATTATGGCAAGTGAGATTGTACTAATAAATGGTGTAGATAAATCCAGTTATTTAGAAAGTCCATCATGTAATAATTAGCATTTGATGTTAGCCTACCCCTCCCTCCTCTTTTATCTAGGCCAAGGCCGCTGATGTGAAGCACACGTTAGCAGTGCTTGATTTTCCAACAAGTACATAATAAGATAGAGCACCTAAAATTGTTCACATTTCGTTATGTTTCACTGGTTCTGTAAAAGTTGAAGAATTTCCCAAATGAACCGCTAAACTTTCCAATTTAAGAATGATTCTGGTTCAACTTGACACGACACTAAATTTAGAAAGGTAAATAAGATAAGAGAAAATTCACGTCTAAGAATGACCATCCAATTCTCGATATTGTGATAATTTCTATACTGTCTGTGTACTGTTACAGGCAGCTGGCGCAGTTGGTGGCGCACTGGCGATATTGGAGGTTATTCCTACGCAGTACAAACACATGCTAGGTGGGCCTTCCCTGAAAGTCGACTTGCACAATGGAGCCATAGCTGAAGGCATCTTGACTTTCGTTATGACCTTTCTGGTCTTTCTCATTGTACTGAGAGGTCCTAGAAGTCCAATTCTAAAGAATTGGTTACTCGCAATGTCAACTGTTACCATGGTAGTTACAGGTTCAAAATACACCGGTCCTTCTATGAATCCAGCCAATGTAAGTACTCTGTATTTTTTGCTATTCTTATATCTTCGGCCTTGGAACTTATTATTTTATTTAAGCTTTGAACTTCGGTGTTGCTCTAGGCTTTAGTATTACTATTTTGTTTAACCTTAATGTATATACAGAATACATAACTTTGGTAACTTCTCTTGTGCATTTGTATTTTCGACTGTCTTATTCATGAAGCCTATTCGGTATAACTTGGTTTCTGGATTTGAAAGTTACATTTACTTTCGGCATTAGTGTGCCAGAATTAGTTCCAGTGATTTGAGATAGAAGTGATGATTCGACTTGCAGTAGAAGGGGGAAAAAGTTAAATATAATTATTAAATCCAAGAGATAGATAAGTGTAAAATTTGTTAATTTTCTTGGAATTGTTTCAATACCTACATGGTATAACCTACTGGAAACAAGACCCTTCCAACTCTAAATATTGCACTTGGAACCCAGAGTTATGATAGTTCTTCACTCACATCTTGCATAGATTATGTGAAATTGAAGAGCTTTCTATTGCCGCCAGGTGTATCTTTCGCTATTTGGTTGCATGACCTACTAAATGACTTTCTGGTCGTATAGTCCTAAAGAACAAAAAGTTAGGAACATATACCTTTCAATCTGAACTATTTTAATTTATGGAACATTACCTATTTGAAAACTGACTATGCATGTATTTGTCTCATTCTTCTTGAATAAGATAATGGGGGAAAACGGACTTTGATAAATTATACCATTTGTCTTCTAACCTGAACTGCCATATCTGCAAATCTGAGCAATCATATTTCTTGGCTGTGCTGGACAGTGATTTATTGATTCCTTTTATAGGTAGCTTTGTCATGGAATTTGTAAATCTCGATTTGCATTAATTGTACCGGATAACGACTGGTTGCTGTCATATCTGCAGTTGCATATCTCTAATGTTGCTCTTCTTTTAGGGTGTGTGGGTATGGGATTGAAATGAGTTCAAACCAAGAATTTAGTAAATATGACCAACCAAAGTAACCATGTGCCTGCATTTTTGTACTAACCGTTATTTTCCTTGTTGGGTACTTTATACCTTACCTTCAACCTTAATGGTTCTTGCATATAAGTATTTCCTTTTGCGTGCTAACTTGTGTAGCTTGACGACTAGTTATAGGGCACTGAATTATGAGAGATTGGCTTTCGTAAGGAATGATGTTTTACTATTCCTCATTTTTTTTCTATCATGTATATTTTCTATTCCTCAATATTATTGTCATATGGAAGCAAACATCGGTATTATCCTTTTTATGTGCCATTTTTGGTACTTTAAAATATAGCAATTGGCGTCTGTTAGAGGGGATGTTGTTAGCTCTATAAAGTTCGATAGTAGTAACAATTTATTATTGAACACATGCTGCTATATATATAGACATTGTTGTAACAATTTATGCCTTTTGCTTTTCTGCATGCATGAATTCTTCACGGGTTCATAAGTGAGCTGATTGTCCTGCTACATATTTGCAGGCATTTGGTTGGGCGTACATAAACAACTTGCATAACACATGGGAGCAATTTTATGTATATTGGATCTGCCCCTTCATTGGAGCAATATTGGCAGCCTGGACTTTTCGTGCTATAGTTCCGCCTCCTGCACAGCAGAAGCGTAAGCCTAAGCCTAAGGCTAAGAAGGCAGAGTGAAATTGAAAAAAGAAAAGAATGTTCTTCAATTACCTTTCATATTTCTAGGTTGCTGAAGTAGCTGTCGACAATGGCGTAGAATTGTGTAGTACAAGGCCATTCTAACTTTTAATGTGGAATCAGAATGGATTCCTTCTGGATTAGTTGGACTTGTTAATAAATCCCTTTTTTCACATTGATCCGAAATCAAGCAACTATTAGTGAAAATACTTTGTCCAAAGCAGGATGCCTTTGAATATGTTCTTATGCTTTTCTAGATGCCCCCTTTATGCTGTTAGCATGTTTGCTGTGAATTAAATTGGGTGATTCTTTCTATAGTTTTTGCATATTTTAGTGTGTGTGCGCCTTTGTCCTCCTTTATGTTGTTGTTCTTTTTTTCTCTTCCCGTGAAAACAGCCACTGATGCTTGGGGTAGGCTATTTGGGTGCGCCCTTCCCCCCACCTGCATGAAAAGCGGGATGCTTGTGCACCGTGCTGCCCTTTTTGAGTAGCAGATCACAAAAAGAGCACTTCTCATGGTCAATAATGCTCATCATGATAGAACAGATGCAAACAACTTTAACCTGGATGATGTTTGCAAGATTCATCTCTTCTTTAACAACAGATGTTTTTAATAAAGAGATGCAGTGGCTTGCTCTGACTTCTTTTTTTTTTAGCTCGCAATTCCAATCAACCGATTCATTGAGTAACTCTTGGGTAAACTATTAAACTAATAAGAGCCGTATCGTCTAACTTCATTCAAAAATGAAACTTTAATTTTTATAGAATCAAAATCAAAATGATTTTCGGATTTGATCATTTCTTAGATTATAGTCATGATGGAGCTCGAGTAGAAAGTATTAATTTATTTCTTGGGGCAAGGGTTTAGGGTTAATGCCAATCAATAAAAGAATTGGAACATAGTTTATCGAGGGATAGACGAGTATAAAGAAGTGATGGAGAATCTTTCGTATTCAGGAGGATTGGGGGTACGACAGATAAGAAGAGCGACCCAAAAACGGAAAATCCAAACAATTAAACTACACAAAGGTAGGTACAATAACATCTTAGATTTGAAAAGGTACAGTTCAATGAAACATAATAAAAAGCCTAAGAATGCTGCCAAATGAAGTAACAATCATTCATGTTATGAGATATAGTTTCATGTCTTAGACAAAATTTCTCTACACAAAGATCTAGCTTACTGCTCTACTGGAAAAAAAATCAATGCGATCGGATATTTTTTCGAAGGCAACCATATCTCGGTTTAGTTTGAGATGATCTCATGATCCTGCTGTAGCTAAACCAAATAGAGGAATTTTGCAACAAGATGATGCTCTTGTATATTACACAAGCATTATACCGATGTTTTCTGCTTTCTTCTGCTGCAGCAAAGTGAGATTTCTGCCCTCAGAAGTATAGCACATAAGTGCAGAAAGCTGTTATATACTAGCCACCTAATGCCAAATGGCTAGAATAACAGCAACAGCTAAAAGTAATAGTAGTACACCATCCCCTCCTGGTAGGATTCCTAACCTGTCGAAAAGTGAGCACAAGATACAATTTCAGTAGATTTTCATGCTATTGTTTTTGCAGTGCCTTAGATAACATACAATAGTTCTATGCAATTGGCATACCTGAGCTTTTTCCTGGACTGATAAATGTATGTCATCACTGGAGGAAGGATGCCAAACAGAAAGCAGTTCGCGTAAATACCAGCAAAATCAAGAGCTCTTGAAAATGTAGAGGGAAAGAAAGAGCCAATAAGAACTGGCAAGGCTAGAACAAAAGGCATCACAATGCTTTGCAAAGATTTGAAACCAGATTCCTGTTTTACTTCTGAAGCATTATCAGTCTTTATTCCACTATAAGAAACTTCCCCGGCATTTCCAAGATTTTGCCTGGACTTGAAGGTGGCTGAGCCAACTTTACCTACTTCAACTCGAGTTGTTACTCCTTTCGAATTACTGAAGATCAAATCCAAGGTATCGACGACCTGTTTAGGGAAGCTAACAGCATATCCTATCAAGCTAGTGGCCAGTGCTGAAAATGCAAAACCTTGTACTGCTGGTAAAGCAGAGGAGTTAACGGAGAGCAAGAGTGAAATCGGATCACTGGAGACAGATGAACCATTGTTCCCAGAAAGTCCCAAAACTATCAAATTCCACGACACGACCATGAGTAAAGGAATAGTCCCACCTACAATTATTGCTTTTCTAGCATCATGTACAGTGTTCCCAGCAATTTTACAAATGAAAGGTGTGATTACATGGAATCCCATTGTAAGCACAGCCACAGGAATAGCAGGCAAGACTGAGGAAAATCTCCAAGAAGCAAATGCAAAAGAACCTACAATACTCATTCTCCCAACAAATAGTCCAATAACCACAAGTGCTGTAATAGAGAACAACATTATAATGCATAGGAACCTATTGGCTACATCAATAACCTTAAAAGGAAACAAACATAACACTATCCCAACTAAGCTTGGAAACAACGCGTTGGCGATAACAGGATTAATCTTCGAAAACCACTGAGAAACAATGGAACCAATGCCTGAAACACAAGCTACCATCAAAGCAAAAGTTAATGAAGCATAGACTAAAGCAACAAAAGATCCAAATTTACTTCCTAATGCCTTTGTTGCAAGACTAGTAAAGCTAACTTCATTAACCCCATCATCTTCCATTGCAGCAAAACTAAGCTCAGCTACAAGAATAATAGAACAAATGACATACACCCAAGTTAACAAAAGGGCTATAGTTGATGGAAATGGACCAGATTTTACAGTTGCTGCAGGTAATCCTAACATTCCAGGCCCTACAGCAGTACCAACAATTAAACCTACAGCACCCCAAAAGCTTTTTTCTTGTACCACTTCATTTTCTTGTTCAACATTACACTTTTTGTCATCAACATTCACATAAACAACTAAAGGTTTGTGCTTTACACACCCAACATTATGTAGAGAGTAAGGCTTATTCTGAATTTCTATAAAACATGGAAATCTTGAACTTTTCCTATGAGTTATATGAGATAAAGGGTGTCTTAAAAATTGAATCTTGAACTGTTCTGAAAGAAGCATACTGATATCCTGAAATTTCAAGATTCCTTTGCAATGCCTTTAAAGGTTGTAGCTTTTATTATTATAAGTACCATATGAAGTAAACGTCAGTTCGTTACACAAAACATCCCACGGTCGCACCATAGAAGAAGCAAAATATGTAAGTTTAGAGTACTGACTGAATATTCTTATTGGCGGCGGTGTGACAAAATGGATATGAGGGTTCCACCACTGACTATGAGCACGTGTTTAGAAGAATCAAATATAAGCTTAGAACAAATCCCATTTAAAGAGAATCTTAGATAAAAGATTCCTAGATTCTAACAAACTCATAAACAGAGTATTATTAAGGTTAATATAGCGGACTGGTTGTCTAGAAGTCTCGAGTTTAAGCACATAGAATTTCTTGATAGTTTAAGTATGAGTTAATTTTTTAAATGGTCATTGAATTTATACAAATTGTCTAAGAAAGCCACGTTCATTTAGTTTTGGACAATCAAATCACCTAAGTTTATTAAAAATATTTTTTTAGAATCATTCGACAAATTTTGCCAACAATAGTCACCGGAAAAAGCCTGCTACAATAACAACTACAACATTCCCAGAGGTATTTCACAGACTGAATTTGGGAAGAGTGACATGTACGCACACCTTACTCCCACCAAGATGGAGCAGAAAAAACATGCTAACATTTTAATTTATTTTCTTATAAAAAAAATAGACCCAACACCTATTTAAATTAAAAAATAACCTACCAAATTCTATACATACTTTTAGCAATATAATTGTTTCAAATAAAAATATACACATAAGTTTCAAAGAAATATACATACTTTTAGCAAGAAGTTTTTTCAAAAGCAAAAGATTAAAGCCTCCCGTGGAAGCTTGGCTTTAGGCCACAAACTTTGTCGGGCCGCCCGGATAGTTTCATGGTTGTTGGATCACTTTATTTTAGTTTAGTACAATAAAGTCACTTCAATAATTAACATGTAGTGCATGATATACACTATTCAAACACTGCTACCAACGTGAGAATTGTTACATGCTGTATATTTTGAAGCCAAATTGCATTTAATTTGTACCCTTCTATTGGATATATTAATAAGTAGCTCAGTTCCTTATAACTGCAATCTATTTTTATTTTGTAAACGTTATGCTTCTCTGGTATTGGGTTGAATCATCAGTTCAAAGCTCTCACTACTAAAAAAACACAGTTTTCCGACCACCAAATCGGTCGCATATCGGTCGCCAGGTCGACCGATCGGCGACCGATACGGGTGGTCCGAGAATTAATGGTAGCAAATAGCCCTGCGACCGAAACTCGGTCGACACTTCGACCACTGTGCGACCGAAAACCACCAAATCGGTCGCATATCGGTCGCCAGGTCGACCGATCGGCGACCGATACGGGTGGTCCGAGAATTAATAGTAGCAAATAGCCCTGCGACCGAAACTCGGTCGACACTTCGACCACTGTGCGACCGAATTTCGGTCGCACAATAGCATACATACAGTGACCAAGTATGCGACCGATTTTCGGTCGCACATCCTCTGCGACCGAAAATCGGTCGCATACTTGGTCTCAGTTGTGGGAATTAATGGTGACCAATTATGCGACCGATTTTCGGTCGGATGTGCGACGGAAAATCGGTCGCATACTTGGTCTTAGTTAAAACAAATCGACATTATAAACTATTGAATGAAAATATTATGCTTTATTAAAATAAGAAGAAAAAAATTACATCAATTGAAACAATACATTAATAAAGCTCTTCATCTGCAATACAAACACCAGCCTTAGCCTCATCTGCAAGACTCCTATACTTGTTCATCAACTTAGTCCTTCCTTTATTCAACATAGAACAAGGAGACATATGAATCCTTTTGTTGCAACTCTTTCTTCTAACATCATCAAAGAAAATCCCAACAACAACCTCTTCAAATTCTGGTGTATACAGTTCTAAGCCACTGCATTTTCTTGCAGGTACAAAGTCAAAAACTTTGTGAAAATATTCATTCTCGATCATGTGATTTGTAAAACCAAAACCTAAAAATCGTCTTATGTAATTTAGTTTTTTCAATTGTGACCATGTAGTAAAGCAAAGTCTTGTTCCACATAAATTGTGTGTGGTTGTCTTATTGTAATCATCCTCGAGAATTTTTATAGCATCTTCGTTTGTATCACTGCATCCTCTCTTCACTTGCTTCATTATATCATCTTTCAAGTCCTTTATAGTTGCATATTCTCCTGCTTGATTTGAAAACTTCTCTAGACTTCCGTTTTCGAAAATCAATGCAAGTGCTCCAATGATAGAAGCAATAATATATTCATCATCTTCTTCCAGTTGTTTCAAAAGATAAGGGATCAAGCCTTTCCACTTTTTAGGACAAATTCTCCATTTATCGATGCTTGAAAGGAGGAAAGACCAACTCGATATTGCTGCAGCTGCAGCTGTTACAGATGATGGACGTTTGGTTTCTTTGGAACTTGATTCTTGACTACTCATGAATTGCCATATAATTTCCATAGATCTTTCGGTATCTATGAAGTCTTTGGCACCAACAAGAGTGATAACAGACAAACACTCAATCACCTTGATCGATGATTTTGATTTGACAAGGAGTTTAGGAAGAAACACTAGTGAATCTTCGAATATTTCATGTGCTTCATCACCCTCGCCAAGAGTTAGTACTATTAATCCCATAAGTTGTAATGCTAACTGTATCTCCAAATCAGATCCTTTTTCCAAGCACTTTTGACAACAGTATATCAAAGTCACAAAATTGTTTTTTGCAAAGTCGTAATGGAAGTTGTTCTCAAATTTTTCCACTAATACTGTTAATGCACTTTCTCTGGTGGAACTTTTCTTTTTCAATAACCCCTCCATAGTATGCAACAAATTATTTGTCTCTGTGTTTCTTGAAATTGCTTCAAAATTGAAGGTGTTTTTTCTGTTTGTCTAAAACCCAATTTATAGACTTGTTTGTGTTTCCTTTCCAGCTCGAAAAGGGATTAAAGCTATAACCAAAAACGTCTAGAAAACATATTTGTTGTTATAAGTTTCCATAATTATAGTTTTACTCCCACCTGGAAAAGGAAAACATAAAAACCTCCCTAATTTTAACTACCAGTTTGTTTATTATAATTATTATTATTACTACTAACCGAATGTGGTATTTCCTTGTTTTATTTCTTTCTTATATTGCAAGTTTCTGAAGAAAAGAATCTTAAGGAAAAGGAAAAAGTTTAGAGTTTACTTTTCTTCACAGGCTTTATAAAATATGAAAATTTGCCTTCTTTTTTAAACCGTGAATAGAAAATTTCATTACTGAAACAAACAAATAAATCTTTATTCAACTAGTTTATTATAGTAGAGCAGCCAGCTTCAAAGCTTACATGATAGGAAAAATATGTATTATTAAAAAATAGAAAGTTTAGGGGCTGAGAAACTATTGCTTGTTGCTTGCTGTCTACTACAAAAATTGGATAGATTCGATCTATAGTCATTAGGGCCTCCTAAAATGATCTCTTTGAAAGAATGGCAACGTCAACCTGCATATCTTTCTTTTCTTGTATGTGATATATTTTGAAACAAACACTGATGTTAAACTACCAAGAAAAGAATAGAGTTTAAAGGCATGTGATATCTCTCTAGTGTTATGGTCACTATTAAAGCTGTACAATGCCAGTTTGGCCAAAACAAAGACAGAAATTTGTGACTAATGATCCTAACTGAGACAAAAATTGGGTGCTCGGTGGAGCCTGGGAGAATGGAGCATAGCAGGGTTTCTATTTTCTTGGCTTGCAGTATAACACGTGGTGAGTATAAAATTTCCACGATCCTTCAGATAGATAGGACTTTTGGAGTTCTGAGACCTTTGATTCATAATCAGCTTGAGTTCTGAAAAATAGCCTGCATAATGGAATACCAGACATTCAAGAGCAGTACTCAGATTAGGATATTTCTTTTGTTCATTTATTTATATGGAAAAAATGTACGACGTTTCTAGATGAGATCTCGGTATATGATATCTAAATGGCATCAACATAATGAATAAAACCATCCTGCTAAGAAGAAGAAAGGAAGAGAGTCAAAAAGATGTGTGTAAAAATCAGCTTGCCTTGGATATTAAGGGTTTGGCATTTTCTTCCCACCCTGTTGCCCAATTAGCAGACGATTTGGCTGTTGATACTCCCTGTCTCAGCGACTTCAACTCATCACATTCACCTGGGAATCCCTTGAACAACATCTGCCAAGGTTTCACAGTTCAGCAAGTAAGATAGTAAATTCAAGTAAGATCACTGTTAACTCTAGGAGTTGCTACTTGCTAATCCTAGCGTGAGGCATATAACAAGTCGTGACATCCAAGCATGATGCATAAATGGTTCTACGGAATTGATTTTGATAATGTCTGCTGTGGTTCATTTAATAAAATCTACAATTGAAAAGTAACATAAAAGGACAAAAAAAGAGTACATAGAAGGTCCATTATTTGTCAATATAGGAGCTTACCATAAATTGATCTGCCAGTTCCGATGACGAAGAAAAGAGCAGGCCATTCTTGTCAACTTCGACCAGCTCGTCGATACTTGATAAAGGACAGTAGTAAAGGGTCAACATGCAACTTCTCACAGGATATATTTTTAAATAGTTGAAAATGTTGCAGCATCGGAAATGGAAATGAAAAAGGGGACGCATATACACGCATCATACCAAGAATAGGAAACAGCACAGACAGGTAATCCACAGCCAAACATATCCACAACCTAAAAGGAAAATTACAAGAATGAGGCCCACCAAGAAGTTTTAAGTTCAACAAAAAAAATTAGAAACTAGATCTGTGCTCTTAAAAAATTTGGCAACAAAACCTTCATGGGAAGATCCAACCCTGATGAGGAGGTATGCAAGCAAACACCAAGGTCTGCTGATCCTATACAAGGAAACCAAGGACTTAAGACAATTTTACGGCAAACACAAAATATGTTGACAGATCTGTAGATCTCGTACCAAGAAGCAATGGGTAATCCTCTGGTGCTAACCACATAGTACGAAATGCTACACGTTTGAGGTTGAGTTTTGCTATCTTCTGTTCATATTTTTCCTTTTCAGGCCCTTTGCCTTCAAAAGAACCGAAAGTAAGAAAAACATATCTATTAGAGTTGAATCAACTAGATAAGAAGTAAAATCCATTTAAGACACATGAGCAGCAGATACCTGTAATTATAAATAATAACCTAGGATATTGCTTCCCACCCTTGATTTCCTGCCAGAGAACGTCGTTCCTCTTCAAGTCATCCTCATTCAATAACGCAGAAACCCTTCTATCATACATTAGTGCAGCCTCTAAGAGAATGCTAAAATCTTCGTCCGGAGTCCTGAAAACCAGTACTATAATTTCATGTAACTATTACTGAAAAGCCAAAACTCATTTTACCATCTTTGCAATTTGAAATAGGAACATGAACACAAGGTGCAAAGAAGAAATAAAACAGCACATGGTGCAAATAAGACAGAAAACCTTCATTGTAGGTTTTATATCAAATCATCTTTGGCCCATAACTTCTTGATATTCAGAAACACTAAACCGACAGTTACTAAGTATAAGTTCGTTGTAAATCACCACTATCAAGTTTTGAATTTTTTTTAAAACCAGAATGAAGATTAGGGTATTGGAGAATTTTATGTGATTAAAAAAATGGAAGGCTCACCACCAGAACACAACAGCGTGTTAAATTAAGTTTATAAACAACTCACCAGCTGGTACTGCTTACGATGAGCGCCGGTCTGTTCCACTTCAAGGAAATATCTGTACCAGTCTGAGTTGTAAATAGAGTAACATTAGGATTGTCATTGTCTGTTGTTAGTTCCTCTGCAAATATGCCATACTGATATCAATTCTTTATCTGAAACAATACATCACAAGGAAATTCTCATTATAGTACCATTGCTAAGACAGTCTTGAAGGCTGTAGGGCTTTCTCAGACTTTTATCAATCCTGCAAAACAACTGCAATTGACACTTGAAGGTTAAAGGATGTATATCTTAGGGAAGCTTTTTCATGGAGTAGATAATTCACCTTGTGCTTCTCCTCCAGGGAAGCAGGTCGAAAAAATTCAGGAGGCTGATCATATAGAACAGTGGCACTGAATATCCAGAAAGTATACAGGATGATACACAAGTCAGTAAACAATGAGAATCAGAATGCTATAAATTCCAAGTAGCTTGATGGCTTACCTAATTCCCCAGTTTTGAGCCAATTCATGTTGCATTGCCCTTGTCACACATAAGGAACCATTAGCCATTTGCCCAAAATGCTTCTCAATCCTATCCACAAATCCAAAATTTGTTTGCTTGAACAGTTCACAAACTAGATTGTAAACTCAAATGGAGGTTTATAACTACGAGGAAAACAAATTACCAATGATACAAAGCCACAAACCGACTATTTCTCCCGAGAGACAAAGCTAGAAGAGTATATCCAAAGTTATGCCAATCAATAACGAATGCAGAATGTCTAATCCAGCTGGCCAGTTTTACAGCAACCAGTGTTGGAACAGATGGTGGATTCTAGGGAAAAAGGAGGAATGATGTCATTAGTTGATATAATCGTAGCTCAAGCATGTCAAATAAAGTGATCTAGACATCTCACTAAACATACGATCATGAAGACTTTAGTTTGGTGCCTGATGAATCCTCAACTAGTAATTGCACATGCTTTAAACACTTTGGTGGATCATAATAATAAAACACCAAGTTCAACACCCACCAGATAGAACATGTCAGAAAAATATGGAAGAACTAGCAGTTGAAACATCAATGAGAAAGTAGCATCGATGTTGACAAGGGTTAAAGTCAACTTTGATATAGAAAAAAAAAAAGTGTTTTGCTTAATGCTTGGCTCCCAAAATATATCAAATACTTAGATATTAAAACAAAAATAAGTAGAAAATATGACTTGCTCAACTGCAAAAGGTAGTAGGGGGAAATTGAAATTAATAAGTGAATTATAGAAATGAAAAAACAGCAAGCGGAAGAAGCCTTTCCTTATTGTAAAATTAACTGAGAGATGATACATGCACCGATATATGACAAGTCATAATGCATAAAATAGTTAACCCATAACTTTTACTTCCAAAACTGAAGCAGCATAGTGGATCAAAAACAGATTCAGGGAAAAACATATAAATCAAGGTTTTATGGGAAATTGTTCCCTAATCCACTACTTTGCTTCAAGGATACATGCATACATGCACACACAACTCTCCATCTGATGGTAATTATTTGGAACTCCATCCCATTCTCTCTTCTATCTTTTTTTAAACATAAAAGAAACTAGACAGGCCACATCACTAGCAGTAATCATTAAGATCTATTTATCTAATAGCTGTAGCAGATATATAAAAGTAGCTAAGAGCAGCTTCATAGCTCACCTGAACTATGAAAACATCAGGTGCCGGAATTTTAACACAGAGATACCATAGAAGCATAAAAAACTGAACCAAAGGCTTAAATATGAGCAATAAAGGGCGGAGTATCTTTGGCAAGCTTTTAGGGTTTGATGGCCATTGTGTCTGCACGAAAGAAAAAATAGTCAAAGTCAAACAATACATACACAAATAAAGCTGATGTCTTTTCATGAGCTTTTCACTCCAGAAAGACTGCTAGATCATCCAGTGATTACCATTTCATGGATGTGAACAGAATTATGCTCTTTAACGGCAGAATGAGGGTCCGAACCTACTCAAGATTAAAAACTGAAAATCAGAACGACCAGGCAGAGTAAAGTCAAGGATTTTATGTTATGGACTGGAATATTAAACCAAGCACTTATGTCAAATAGTACCAAAATTATGCACAAGGACAGGAATTTGGTTTCACATCCTTTCAAATTTTAGATGCCAATATATAAAAAATTGAACAACTAGGGCCAGTGATGTTAATATATTTTATACGACAGTGATATGGCAAAAGTAGACAGAGAAATTCGTTCATCTTCTCTAATAAAATGCTTCTCTACCTTTTTTCACTTAATTACTCATCTTTTTTCTCTTTTTTCGTTTTCTTAATACTCTTTCTGAAATGATGTGTTTGGCCGGTTAGGGAGGGGAGAGGGTGGTAGACGATTATGGGATCTCATGGAAAGGTTTCAAACTAAATGGAGTATGAACTAAATACCCACCCACTCCCAACCAATGCCTGCCTCACACCACTCCTAAGTCCTTAACTAACGCCAGCAAACTTCAGCCTCCCTCTACCCTCACTGTTCTGCCTACAAACTTCCCCACCCATGTCTTTTCTCCCTCTCACATTCATATCCCTTAAGGCTTAAACTCTACCCAAAGTCAATCTTTGCCCCCACCCCAAGTTCCCTGAGCCGCATCTCCTTCAATATCATCATCATCTTATTCTTTCTTCAATCCTTGTTTCAAAAACAAATTAATATCCATATTAATATGTATTGTTTTCTTCTAAAATAAAAGTAAAAACTGGTTTGGTTATTAGAAAAGCAATTCATATTCTTCTTCTTCTTTTTATTTTTTTTATTTTTTGAGATGGTAACATATGTATGTATATTAATAGACAGTACATAGGTTGTACTGAAAACCATATTTACAAGTGGGCAAAAGAAAAGAGGGGAAAAGGAAAGAAAAAATTATTCTGCAGTCCTAGCAAGATTCTATCTTTTTTTCTTTTTTCTTTTTTTAAAAAAAATAATAATCATGGTGTCTGGGCCAGCCTCAACTAATTCCACGAGGTATTTGCTACCTCCCAAGCACAGGTACCGAGTAACTCTTATCCACCAAGGCTTGAACAGATGAGAAGAAATAATCTAGTTTTTTTTTTTTGTACCTAAGACCTCATGGTTCTTTAACTCTTTATCGACCACTAGGCCACACCCTTGGGTGGGACAAGCAATTCATATTCTCAATAATTATCAATAACTATCAAGACATCTATGCAGATAAAACCATTCCTTTAACTGGGTTATTACATGATACTTACCTCCATATGCAACAATATCGACTTCTAGATGAGCCTGCAAAAGGTATTGCAAGAATAAACATAAGAATATAAAGGGTCCTGGATCAACAAGGTGTATCAACTACTGATAATCATAAAAAGCTACTTTCTTTCTCATCTCGTTTTTTTGATAAATCACTAAATACAGAGAGGATAATCTGCATCCATGATACCAAATAACTTTAGTATTTAATGGCAGCATAACGATAACACATAGTGTCCAAATAAATGAGACTGGACGTCCGAAACAAAACTAGTCAACACAAAAGATTTCTACAGCTCTCACGAGTGACACTTCCAGAGTATGTCAGAGTCAAAGATAGCCTCTTTTTACATAACCGAGAAAATTCCTAATGGTTAGTGGCGCACAATTCAAAACTCAGTATATAATGAGCCCGCCCCTCTACCCTTCTTCACTTAAATATTATGCTTTTGACTGGAAGGGTTCGACCGTGTGACATCCGCCTAACTCATACATCACACCGAACTCTCACAACTAGACCAAACTCCTAGAGGCGATGTCAAAGATAAAGTCTTTTTACGACGAAATAGAAATGGGCCAACAAAAATACAGCTTTCTTAAATCAATATCAACACATTCAACTTAAAAGGTAACATCTTTACACAAATTAGCTCCATTACCAAGTATAACCAACCAATCAGGGTCATCAAACAGATAGCAGACTCTGTCGTGACATGTCGAAGCTAAAGATTGCTATTAAAGTCAGGTTTAGAGATTAAAGCTCAACCTTATACTCAGATAAATAAAAAACAGAACCTCAAAAATATGCAAAAATGCACTCATTATGGGGCAGATCATCAGTACAAGTGAATCTGCCACTATTATCAAATTCGGATACATATATTACACAGAAGGAAAAAAGGATCTTTACACAAATAGCCAACTGGATTTACTGTATATATCCTAGCCAGTATACTTAGCTTAAACACAACTATACACATACTAATTATTATACATGAATTATACATATATCATTCGGAAGCAAAAAAGAAAAGATCTTTACATAAATAACCAGTTGGATTTACTATTTATATCCCCTAGCCGATACACTTAGATTATACACTTGATTAAACACAGCTATACACATACAAAACTTTTATACATATATTATACATCCGATAGCTATTTTTTGTTTAAGCGGTTGGACGATCAACTATTTAGCTCAGATTCACTACACAAATAGCCAGCTGGATTTACTGTTTATATCCGCTAGCCAGTATACTTAGATTATACACTGATTAAACACAACTACACACATATTAATTTATTATACATATATTATACATCTGCCGGATATTTTTCGTTTACGCGGTTAAACGAGCAGCTATTTAGGCTAATTTCTCTTTAAAAAAAAGCAAAAAAAGGTACAAAAGTGTAAGTGTGTGTAATAAAGGTACCTGACGAGCAAGAGAAAGAGCATGATATTGCATCCGAGGGCTCCGTCCAATATCGCCCAGCACCACCACTGCCGCCCTACCGCTGCGGCGAATCCTCGATTCATTTTGCCCTATAATTCATCAATTTTTCAAATTTTGATCGGTTAAAAAATGCTAATAAGAAATTATTATCATGATCAATAATTTGGATATTTGTTAAAAAATGTACCTGACATGTTTGCAAATACAAAAGGAATTGCTAATCAAAATAATTAACGAACATTAAGAAAGAATTGCAGTGATAGTGAAATTCGACGGGGAGAGAGAAATAAAAGGAGATCCGAGAAGAAAGAAAAGGACACTTTATTATTTTCTAAATATGCCAATTGTTGTTGTTTTTTTTTTTTTTTTTTTTGTACTCGCTTTGGACCCGACTAGTCTGATTCGCTCGATGACTCGAAGTCGAACTAGGAGCGGGTTGGATGAAGAAAGTGCCAGCAAGACTTAAAGGTAAGTTATATAGAGTGGTTGTTAGACCATCATTATTGTCTAGGAAAGATATGATTAGGAACGAAGATGAGAGTAGGTGGCGGACAAGATGCGGGAAGCGAAGCTGAGATGGTTCGGGCATGAGAAAAGGAGGGGCACATAGGCCCCAATGAGGAGGTGCGAGAAGTTCGTTGTGTTGGATCTACAAAGAAGTAGGGATCGACCGAGAAAAAAATGGAGCGAGGTAATTAGGCAGGACATGACTCAGCTCCAGATCACTGAGGACTTGATTTTAGACAGTAGAGCATGGAGGTCGAGGATTATGGTTGAAGGTTAGAAGGTAGTTGCATGTTCTCTCTCCTTTCTGTGGGAGAACTTGGTGCTAGTGTAGGGTTGTAGAGATCGTTATCAGTTGGTATAATTGTTATTTTTCTATGGTTATCTCATCGTACAGACTACTGTTATTTTGATGTCATTGTTTTCTTACTTTAGTATTTCTATTCTTTACCAAACACGTTTTGCAAAGCTATTTTTCTTGAGCCGAAGGTTTATCCAAAATAATCTCTCTATTTCACTTGAGAGTTGAGGCAGGAGTAAGGTTTGCGTACATCTCACCCTTCCCGGATCCCACTTGTAGAAACATAATGGATTTGTCGTTGTTGTTTTTGCTCTTTTGCTTTCCAACAATTATAAAAAGTATCCCAATGCACGAATTTAAGAAAGAAAGAAATATTTAATTAGAACTCGTGATCAAAATCAAGCCATGAGATTTATATGTGTATAAAATATGTCATAAAGATAAAATTAAAAGTTTAAAGTTAGAACACTTTTAAATATAAAATAATGTCAATTATTTTTAATAAAAATAGTGTCACATAAAATGAAACACCGACAGTAATTCTCACAGTTTGGTTTGAAATAATAGGTTGAAAATATGGCTTTGATCTGAGATTTGCTAATCATTATAATTATAGTAAATGACACTTTTGATTAATTCAAATTCTACATTAGAATCCATTTCTTCCCTGCAAATTAAATACATCTTGAAACAACCAACTTTCTTGTGTAACTTATAAGTCACATTTGTGTTGCTTCTGTTACAATTTTTTTTTTTTTTTTTTTTTTTGTTTCTATACAATAGTCATCCTGAATTCTGTGTATACCTATGATAAGAGAAGTTTTAACATAAGAAAATGCAGTGTAGGAAGAGTATTTCCGAAAACAATAAACAAATGTTACTCAGTCCTAGACTAGCTTGTCTCACTGTATATGAAACAAGCTCCAATCTTGTAGAAAGGGAGCTGCAGATTTGTAGGATATGGTATATGTTAATTGTCCTCTATAAATGCTTTGAATATGTAATCACGAAAACGCCTTGAGTAAGCCCTTGGATCGACTGCTGAGATCGAGTTAGGATCACATTGCATAGACTTGTATGCATGCTCTAGTTTCTTTGTAATGTCATAGTCTTGAAGTATGTCTATGATACCGAAAAATAGTATCACATCATACAACTCTCCTGTTGGTTCTCCTATTAGTTGAATCTCTGCTTCTGTTGGTTTTCTTTCTGTCCTTTCGACTCTTGCAGGCATGTTTATTCCCAATTTTATACTAGCCCACCTGCAGTTTTTTGCCAAAGAATCATACAAGAGAAGTAGTTAGGCCAGAAATATTACTTTGATAGCGAATTTGAAGAGGAACTCAAGATCAAGAAACAATGTTTTAAAAGTTCAAGAACTTAGGAACTCAAGATTCAATAAGCATGACTCTGATTAGGCCTGATCAAGTCAGTAGATGATATCCGGGGATTGAAAACTTACCCTGCCTGATCAAGAAGCAATTGATCCATATCAGCACGAGAAAGACGAGGAACTGTTTCATTTTCTGAGCCTCCATTATCTGCAACAAAGAGAAGTGATGCTTATTGATGGATATGAAGCTGGTTAAGTGTACATTTTGAGGAATGTAGACAGTTAACGGGACGAAAGATGTTCTCCAAATGAATGAAGTACTATTATGAGCTAGAAAGGTAAAAATTCAAGTGTTATAACATTAGCACCAACCAATTGGTGTTATAGAACCAGAAGGTGTCTGGTCTCCATTACTCTCTGATTCTCTGAAATGAATCCCAACTAAAAGGCTGTAATCCATCACTCCCTCTTGTTCCAGGAACTCACAATCCCTATCAACTTGCCTGCAAAAGTAAATAGTTCTCAGTATTCTTCCTTTCTGCTATAAATGTGGTATTAAGTCAAGTATATGCCACATACTGACATTTATTTTACAGTTCAAAGCGAATTATTTACCTTCGGAATTCTTGAAACCATGTCTTTTGTAATCTGAAGATGAAGTTCAGATCAAGATCCTTAAGGGTTGTGGTTGCATCAATCTCTGACTCTGGCTTATCTGTCATCCGGCCAAAAGTTGATCCTTTCAAGTCGAATCGTCTATGAATTGTGTAATGTGTGCAGAAGAGATTCCCCATGATAACAAACCGTACCTGTACCATTGAAAATATTAAACTTGTCCATATTGAACTACTATTAGACTTTTGTTGAACACAAAGTGGTTTATGTTATTATACCTTCTTCTGTGCAGGTCCACTTAGCTTCACACAATGCAGGCCATAGTACTTTGTCACGAGGGTGTTCTCAAAAGCACGAACGTGATTGAAATAGGCGCTAAGCATCCTTAAAAGCACCTAAGAAATCCATTGGCAAGAAAAAATCAGAAGGGACAGTGATCTTTAGCAGAAAAATGGAATGCTGATATTAAGATACTGACTTTTGTTTCTGCTTTCTTCATTGTCTTGATCATGTATCGATCATCGTTTGTCAAGTAGAAAAAACTTCCACTTTTTCCAGGGGAACAAAGCTCCCGGAGTGCATCATTACCACAAATTGATAGCATATAATCAGCTGCATCAACTTTGAATAACATCCGTAAAGCCCTGAGAAAGGTACATCATATCGATGATGACTAGTCTTAAAGTGTTCCGCATACTAAAATATCCAATCTTGTTATGACAAAAAGTAGGCCTTACCTGAAAACTTTTGGACAATAATCTTTCCATCTGAATTCACAAGACGGATGTGGTGGCGTGATCTTAGATCCTTCGGGTGGAAATCTTGTCCAATATTTCTCTCTAGGATCAAATGCTGATGGCTTGAGATCTAGTGATGGAGTAGGACCAGGCCTTCCTACTGAATGCCTATGCCACAAAACACAAGGTAACTTGCATAATTTATCATACAATGCAAGAGGACCTTTTCGATTGTTTATATAGGCATAACACAAGAAAGTTAGAACAAAATACAAGTTAAAATAGCTACCTGATTCCCAACTGCAAATTAAGCATAAGCTCATAATTTTTGTGTCCTTTGGAAATTGTCTGACCTTGCCTCTTTACAAACTTAGGGATCCTAATAGGACTTCCTCTTAATAAATATCCATCAGGGTCCTGCAAACCAACCAGGGAATCATCCAAATTATAAGAAGTACTAGCAGAATTTCCAGCAGCATCCGATAAACGAATTCTGCCAAATTCCCTATCTACAGGTGGTGCATCTATTCTCCCATCTAAGGACATTCTTCTTGGTCTAACATTGCTATCCACAGCCTTAGATGATCTCCATAACGCGAGTTTTTTCTGTGAAGGCAATATCGGAACTTTCTCAGGTGGACAAATAGTACATTCTATCAAATCAACATTGAAAACTTGCTGAGGATCCCATTCAAGATTGCCACCTTCTAACAATGATCCAGATGGATAAAAAGTCCCATTTTGTTCACTTGGATCTTTACTCCAATTTCCCACATAAAAACTCCCATCTGTCCATCTAAATGTTCCATTTCCTTTAGGAAATCCATCTTCCCAGTTTCCTTCATAAACATTCCCATTAGTCCAATACATTTTACCTTTCCCACAAATTGTCCCATTCTTCCATTCACCAACATAATAATTCCCATTCTTCCATGTATACCTCCCATGTCCTTCTTGTAATCCCCTACACCATTCCCCATCATAACAATCTCCATTCGCGTATTCCTTAACACCATGTCCATGTTTCAAATTCATCACCCATGAACCTCTATACGTATCGCCAGTTGGCCCTGTATAAGTCCCTTCTCCATCCATAAATCCACTCTTGAAATTCCCTTCATACATTGCCCCTGATGGCCAACTAAACATCCCCTTCCCCATCGTCTTCCCTCGAAACCAATCACCAACATACATACAACCATCTGTCCACCAATATTTCCCTTGTCCATGAGGAAAATTATCAAGCCAATAACCACTATAGTAATCACCATTAGGCAGAAATCTCTCTGAATGAAAAACTTCACCACTTGCATGATCTTCAACAACATCTTCTTGTGATTGTTCTTGTTCATTTTCTTCCTCTACCACTTGTGATATTGATGGTCCTTGTGTACCAAATATTGTGTTGGCACGTCTCCTTGTTGCAGCTTGTGTTATCCTTATAGTTGCTTCCCACGCCTTCATGTTAACAATATTAATTTCTTCTTCTTGACATGAATTTCAACATATCTTTTGTATTAATAATCAGAATCTTTTTTAATTCACTAAATGTATTGTTCATTAACCATGCATGGACATGCAAAAGAAAGAATATTTTACCCTTCTTTTTTTTTTTCTCTTTCTATGTACCTACTTTATGATGTAATAAAGGAGACAACAAAAGAAACCAAGTACATTCACATTCTTTGTCCAAAATTTGACTTTTTTTTTTTTTTTTTACAAAAACAAAATAAATGTATTTTATATGTCCTTCCTTTGTTTTTTTTGGGTCCTTAATTATGGTTTGTGATAGTGTTTGATCGAAAACAAAACTTTAAAAAAAAAAAAAAAAGATAGACCTTCATAAACTTGTATAAAACAAGCCGTAGAAATTTTTGTGGTTACAGGAAGTATTAAGTTACAATATTGTTAAATTTAGAAAGATGTCGTTATTTTTTTAGACGTAATTGAAAATAGTCAATCAACTAGTGGATAGACCAATTAAAAAAATTAATAAAGTATTTTGTCAATTTTTTTGGTCATTAATTTTTTTGGTCAAGAAGTATATATTATCTTTTTTTTATTTTATTCATTTTATTGTGTTGTTTGGATGGTTCAAAAGAAGACTTGTTCAGTTATAATCACCGCGCTAAAACAGCTAGAATTTTGAGAATTTATGACATTTGGAGGGATGAGCGGGTTTATGGTTATTTAATTTATAGATCTTTTTTTTTTTTTCTGAAAAAACTATCTAATGGCATATAAACAACTCACTATTTTATTTGGCATGTGCGAACTAATTAAAATATGAGTTTAACTAATATTCGTTTAGAGGCAAAGGAAATAGTAACTAATGAAAACCTTCTTAGAAGAACTACATTTAGAAATACCAAATTAAACTGAGAAGGTTATCTGAATCGAAGCTTGTGAAAGTACCCGGTGGTTTTTTATTTGAACGGAGGAGGAGTTGTTTGAGAAAAGGGGGGTTTTTTTTTTTTTTTTTGTGAGGATGGGAACGCTGCTGTGAACAATGTGAACAATATAAGGTGTTAAATTTATTTTGAAATTGGAGGGGGAGTTCGCTCGCCAAGTAGGAGAGATAAAATTTATTTTATGTTGCTTTTTTCAGAGAGGGAATTCCCCTCGCCGAGCAGGAGAGAGAATATTATGTTTTTTTAAATTGGCGAGGGAATTCCCTAACCAGTTTTAAACTTTTTTTTTAAGTTTGGAGAGTGAAAGTTAAGTTTTGGCGAGGGAATTTCTTCTCTGGGTGTTCAGATAGGGAACTCCCTCGCCACCTCTTTCTTCACTGATTAAACCTTTTCTAGTAGTGAATAGATATTGTTATTATGTAGACTCTAACTTTTTGCATTTATAACCACATAACATATGTTTGAGAATACAATAATCCTTGAAGTAATGGAGTAATGCAGATTTTCTTTTTCACGTTGAAATTTCACAATATATAAATAAATAAAAACTATTCCCTTTTATGATTTTAAAATTCATGGTCAACCTGTTATTATCTTCGTATATTCATTTCTTTAGATCCTAATATACTTTACAAAAATTCTGCAGACGCCACTATCTCTTTTAGTACTAGATCTTTATCAACTCACGTGTAATTCTTCATTAAGCAGAAAAAATATGTTTTTAACTAAACAAGGCGTACACACATAAAGGAAGCAAGCTGTTTTTAGCTATTTTTGCTTTTTTCTTGTATTGCTGGCTTTATCGAGTTAACGAGGTAACAAGCGGAACCTTGCGCAACAACACCTTTTAACAAACACAACAGATAAACATGAAATTGGGTATAACAAAAGAACTAATTGCAAGTGTCACATTATTACCAATGTATATATCAACACACTCTGATCAGTAAAATTAAAGAAATTGCTTTGAATTCTTATATTTTATTGAATTGGGCAAGAACAAATACAGTGGCAGAAGTAACACCAGGAATAAATTTATCATTAGAAATTGATTGTGGCTTTATTCTTTGCTTGATAAATAATGCAGTTGCAGGAACTCCAAATAAATATAAGAATGTATCTTTTGCTCCAAAGCCAGTGATTCCTGATTCATGAATTATATCATTCAGGATCCTTTTGAACTCATCCTTTGTCAATATATCTTTGCCTCTGTGATGCTTCTGAAAATTCACCAAAAAAAAAATATTTACGCGAAAAATTACGTTAATTTTGATATGCATCATATGACGTGTAGGTCTGAATTTCTTTTATTTTGATTAAATACGTGAAATTTTTGATATTGGGCGGCGGTGAGCCACGAAGACGGGACCTCTGCCTGTTCTAATGTTATAGTGAAGTTTGTGATATACTTTATTATGTTTTCAATACACTACTTTGATTCTTTTTTAAGAATACGACTGTGAAATTTTCGGCGATAAAATAAAATATGAAAAGATAAATGTAAACAAAAATAAGAGAGGATATATATACTTTCCAATATCAAAATTTAGAGGAATAGAACAAACTTACATAGAATGCTCTCTTTAGAGAGGCAGTGCTTGGAATCTTAAATTGTGTAAATCCTTGCCTTTTATTAATTTCTCTACAAAAAAAAAAAAAAAAAAAAAAAAAAAAAAACGACACTATTATATGAGTAGTTAAACAATAACATATGGTTGCAAACAATTAAGATATATTATTTGCAATTTAAAATGTTCCAATTTGAAACATTTATTGCATAATATTAAATTTTAGTAATTTGAATGATTAATTATTTTACTCGACAGTTTTGCAAACTGCATGGTAAAAATCAGCTCTGCTCCTTCTAAAATATTTGTCATAGCATAGTTCTACAATTTCATCATCAATCTTCTCATCTTTTCCTGCCAAAAAAAAAAAAAAAAAATGACACAACATTATTAGAAAGAACAAACATGGAATATGTATAGGTCAGTTTTGTTTGAGTGTGCGAACCGAGTCGCACATCGGAAGTTGGCAAGGAAAATAAGCTACATATAAGGTGTATAGATCTCTTAATGGTGTGAGGCCTTTTGGAAAAACCGTGCGGACACAGTCCAAAACGGACAGTATCACACCATGTTAAGAGCACCTTGGTCTGTAACGAGACGAGTATGCAGCGGAGTGATTGCGTAGGGGGCCGGAGAGGGCCCGGTTAAAACCATGCGGGTTTCACTTACAAAAATCCCTTGTGACCACTATAAATTACATAAAAAAGAATACAAGGATTCTATAAAATGAGAGAAAAGATAGAGACCAAATATGAGTTGGCTCACAATTTGGAGAGCACCATGACCAAATTTTGTTAAGGCTTCCATAATTTGGAGATATTATAAGGTGGTAATGGTGGAGAAATCTCAAGAGGAAGAGCTTTATTATATTATATATGTTGTATATACTTTAATATAAAGATTTATATGGATGTGAATTGAGGCTTGGAAGGTAGGTAGAGTATATTATATTCCTTGAGTTATGGGTAAAACTTTTATGAAGTTACTATATAACTTTGGAAATGTAATATCTAGAAGGAATAAGGTGTAAATGACAAAATGATAAACACATGAAGATGTGCTATTCTTCATATATAGTAACTTTTATGAAGTTACGATAATTTTGGAACTCAACTAATCTGAATACATGTTAAAAGTTTCGTATGGGATAAATGATCCCTACCAAAGACGAATCAGTTTCCTAAGACTAGAACCCGTGATTTGGTATCTTATAGCAATCTTGCAATTTGTACATAATGTAATAAATAACAACTTTCGAGTCGGAAAATTCAGATACACCTTAAAAAGGTTGCTATTTCTTGAGCTTGGCAATGGGAAAAATGACAGACATTGACTCACTAAAGAAACAGCAATCCAGATAACATTCATAATCTACCAATAAACCTACAGACATTACAACATTCAGAGGGTAAAAATCCATAGACAAGTCATGAAAGGCAGTTGGCATAACTAAAACTGCCAGGATTTAGGGCCAATCCCTCGAGTGCACGATGCTAAGCTCCTTCCCCCAGTGTCCTCTTTGATGTGCTGATGTAAAGCACTGCAGCCATAGAAAATCTCAATATTACCTTCGGATCATTAGGGGCACGAGTACACTAATACAAAGTTCGATAATGTTAGGTTTTTGGCTTACCATTATTTCCTCGTATGAAGGCATCACCATATTTGTTCTTCAATTGCCCATTTACGTATTCTTCTGTTTGCTCCATCGCTATATTCATGTATCCATCTAAACAGGCAAGGATACCTGCAGAATGTATAGTAAACTTAGAATGTAATCTGAAGGACAATTTCATCTGTTCTTGTTACTAAATTATTAGACGTCGAAATGCAAAGGTTGAAGTGAGAAAATAGGTAATATTCAGTACATTTGCTACTCTTATACATGACCACTAGAGTTTAGTCATGTTATTTTGTAGAAAATTAAATACAGATAAACAAAATGCATAAGCAAGAGAACGGTAAGTTTTAAAGAACCATAGGAAGAAGAAAAAAAGGGTAAGCCAGAGTGACTGACCTCGATAGTCAACACCTGAGTTCAACTTAACAACAACAGGTCGTCCGCGGATAGACTTCAGAAAATCTGCTGGAGTCTTAGTGGTTGTTGATCCTTTCTCTCCTGCTCCACTCATTTTCAATTACTTACTCTGTAGCATCTCAAAAGCAGCAAATTATCAGGATAACAACTTACAAACCAATAAATTTTCAGGATACAACTTACAAAACCAGTCTACATCTAACTTTGCAAGTAACAGTAAACTCCTAGTATACACATCGGTAAAGAAAAGTGAAGTATTTAGAACGTGGCCACCACCCTCTACCAGGTATTCTCCGCTGCAAGTATTTCAAAGGGAAAATCCACTTTTCTAATTTAAGAAAGGGCTCAAAACTGAAATCTGATCGCAGCATAATGTGACTCATTCAAATGGTTTTCTACAGATCCAACTAACATTGATTTTGCAGTTTGTAGTTTCCTATATCAACTATTAAGATGATTGTATTTCAGGTTTTCTTTGATGAGACTGCATTCGAGTAAAGAAACAGCCCATCACTGGACAAGATATCATTTCAACTTGAGCAGTATCATAGTACGATGTTGTGAACTTGTGATACTACAATCGTGTGCAGTTTGGAGTTCAAATCTACCCTCACGAGAATTAAGCACATTCGAAAGAGAAATGTTGAATAATTTTTGCAGTAATAGACATAAAACAAATTTACAGGCAACGTCCTTGACAGGCCTATCCACCATGCTCCAAATAAATATGGAGTTGTTTAACTTTTGCAAGAAAAAATTCAAACCCTGGACTCTGACACTGACTAGCTGGGATCCTTGCAAGCTCAGCCATCACAGCCAATGCCCCTGCTGAGCATCAGCAAATTCTGGACAGCTCTTTTGGTTATTAATATTATCAAAACCTAATATATACGACCAACTATAATAACACAGCAAAAGATCAAAAGCACATGCTTGCACTTTTTCTGATATATATACTCGCTACTTAATGACTTTAAAAAGGAAGCAGGATGAATCACACAGGCTTTAAGAGATGCCCAAGGAACCAAAGAACTATTCCAGTAGATCATGAGGTATCAAAAGAGAGCTTCTTTCCTGTACAAACTCTAAATGAGTTCCACCTCTCATTACAAAACAAACAAAAGAGTTAACGACTTTATACACCAAAATTAACAAGGCTATAGTATCTAGAAACGGATCTTATCTTCTGACAATGACTTCAAGAAGACTTAAAGGTCACACCTAAAGGCATATACTATCTTGGAGGTGAACACTTCAGAATACATAGACTTGCAGTTATCAGGTTTTGAGTTTTTGGACCGATATGACTAAATCAACATTGAACAGAGATGAATCATAGGAAAGGTGTTCTATGAGATCCGAACAGCTTAGGACTAAAAAAGCTCAACTTGCCTAAAATAGTCTAGGACATACTTTATGTGACGACATCCACCTAAAACCAGAGCATAAAATTCTCCAAGTGTGTAAATGATAATCTCTAGAAAGAGTCTCAACTTAAACTCAACGCCATATAGGTAAGAAATCCTTTGCAATCATGGACACAGGCTCACCCCAGCACCTTAATGTTATGCTCTCTTTCATGAATTGCGCACTTGCAGTACGAGATAACAACCCACTAGGTACTCCGTGTTCTCACCCCAAAAAAAACTGTTATTTAAAATCTTGTAAACGAATAACGTCCCATCACAAACCAAGCTTGCAAATAAACATAACAAACACACAGTGTCAGTTATCATGAAACCTTAATATCATAGCATTCATCAGCTCTGAATCACAAGCAACAAATAAATGCATCACGGGCAGACCATTCGCTCTATGGAACATCAAATCACAAATGTTATTGTAATTGGAATTTGGAACCACCACAACTACAAGCAACTTCAAAACCATATTCAACCCGTGTGAACTTACCCCTACATTGACGTTAACAAAATGTCTTCATAATTGGTTGTGCATTTTCTATTAATCAAATCTCATACTTATGACCAAGAATTTTCTTCAGATTAAAATTTTTTATAACTGTGGTGCCCATGTCAGCTTGCGAACACCTTGACTAATTCCACGGGGTTCCCGCTACCTCACTCGGCCCACCAAGGCTCGGACATATGGGAAAATAACACCTACTGTTTTTCGCCTCCGGGATTTCATCAAATTAATTAAAAAAGTTGTTCCTTTTAGATTAAACAAATGCTTGTGTTACAAATTAGGACTTCTAGGTTGGTATTTTCAAATTATCAATGACCAAGATTCATCATTTTTGCTTAAAAATCAGTTCTTTACCTAAATATAGTCAACTTCTTGAAAGCACAATCAGCTCCAGGAAAAACCAAAACAAAATAAGGAATAAAATCAAAATCCCACATCAGAAATACATAATGCAATAACAACAACAACACACGCAGTGATATCCCACCAAGGTGGAATCTCGAGAGGGTGAGACGCACGCAGACCTAACCCCACCGAAGTGAAGATGCTGTTTCCGATAGACCCTCGACAAATACATAATGCAATATGGCATATGAGTTTTGAATTCTTGGAGCATATTATAGCAACAATTAAAAAAAAAAACAATAAGCTCAGTAAAAACATAGTAATTGGGTAAAAAAGAAACAATTTTTACACATGAAATAGTAAAACAATTTTTACCTGAAAGGAATAATTATGCTAGGGTTTTGAATTCTTGTTTTGCTTTCAAGACTTGAGCTTTTTGTGTACTGATTTGTTCTTGGTTTATATATAAGAGGGGCTCTTATAAAAGAGTCTTTATAGTCCAAAAAGAATGTGAAGATTGTATATTTGACCCCCAAACTTTTGTAGTAGTAAGTTTTTTATCTTATTTTTTTGATACTAAACTTTTGTAGTAAGTTAAAAGTTATAGGACTTGTAAATCGTATTACAAAATGCAATCATAATTGCATTCCCTAAATATTGTGACTTATAGATGATCTAGTTTACGTGACTTCTATTATGATTATCGTTTTTATCTATTCTGTTATATCGCTTGTCATCGTGATTGCATGCATTCGACAAATAGGACTTATATGTTTTCTTCAATAAATATACTTGTAAACGATTTATAGATCGCATTCAGCATATATTTTTGCAATGTTTCTTCAAATGTATCTATATGTTTTTGGACTATTTCAGCCATGCTTCGTGTTTCTGTACTGTTTCTGCACCGAATCTTCACTGTTTCAGACTATATCTGCATTTTTTATGCACGACAGTGAGGGCAATAAGCGGCCGCCTCCGGGGGAGGGATGTGAGATGGAAGCTAGAGTTCCCATTTGTAATTGTTTGTAGCAACTTGTACATAAAAATTAATGCTATGTTTTGTAATCTCAGTAATATTGCTATATTATTATAATTAAAGCTTCGAAATTGCATATAAGTGTAAATGCACGGTCCAACATCCAATTTCAAAGCCATGTTGTGCGGAACTTGGTAAAATTAATCGTGAATTTACTTTATACATTTTCTATCCGATCCTGAAATCTCAATTGAATGAACTTCGTAACTTTATGTTGATACTTCTAAAAGTTCATAAGTATCATTGAAGTTACATTCGAAAAGAAGAGTCTACCCAAAAGTCCTATTCCATCTGTTCCACTTTATGTGTCATAGTGTGACTCGGCACAAAATTTAAGAGATAAAAGAAAACTTTTGAAACTTGTGGTGTAAAATAAGACAAAGATGTTTGTGTGGTTGTAAATTATTTCAGTAATACCAAAACTGTAATTTTGAAGTTAAATTGTTACCAAATTTAGAATACTGTCATTCTTTTTGGAACAGACGAATAAGGAAATGTTGCCACATAAATTGGAACGGAAGAAATACATGATAATTAGTAATCGAAATTTCATATTGAATGTGAAACTTGGTATCTGTAAACATAGTTCAACCTAACCTCATCTGTCGTTTTGATAGTTTATAAATTCTAGACTATAACTCTTCTTGCTTAGTGGGTTCTGCATAGTTTATTTATACATATAAAGTAAAACTTTTACTACAATATAAGGTCTACGCAAAAGTTACTGGGTTCCGCCGAACCCGTAGTCGAGTGGCTAGATCCGCCACTGCGTCATGGTGATACTTCAATCTTGCCAACCAGAGATGACTTATATTGCTCTGGTTGTCAGCCTGAAAAATATGCAACAAGAAGCAATAGATAGAAACCTTCCAAGAAACCAACAACGTGTAACTGAAACTACTAGCATCCTAACAATCCTAATTAAAAGTTCATAATTCCTTGTTTTTTTTCCAAGAAACCTGAAGTTGCAATTTTAAAATAAAGTCAACTTTTTATTTTACATGAAAAAGGAGAGTTGCTTCTATTTTTTCTTCCTTGCAAGGCATATTAACCAAAGTTGTACTCCATTTTTATTAAATTTATCTTATATTAACTATAAATGCATCTTCAAACAATAAACATTGTAACACATAATTGAAAGTCTTGAAAAAAAAACAGTACCCCAGCACCGCTAACGCTCGAGTAAGAAACCAATTTATGGTTGGAAGCGGTCGGAGGGGTGAAGAAGGGGTCCGCCTATGGCCTTGCAACACTGTATTCATCTGGCAAACATAAATCGAACTATTTGGGCTCGTGTTCTACTGCTCCTTCAAGCTCTCAAACTCCTGAAAAAATGGATCGGATGCAAGAGGAGATCGAAGAGCTGAAAAGACAAAATGAAGCTATGCGCTTACAACATGAGGCTCATCAACAAGAAATGCGTGAAATGATGCAACAAATCCTCCTTAACCAAAATAAAGGCAAAGGAAAGCGTGATAGTTCGGGAAAGGGAAAGAGCAAGAGCAGACGTCGCCACCGTTCGCCGTCTCAGTCTGATGCCGGCTCTAGTTCGGGTTCTAGCAAGTAGTAGTAGTGATTGTTGAACTTTAAACTATTTGTTAAGTTTGTTTGATTATTGTAACACCTGAACTAATGTTGAAAGACTCCTTGCTATTGTTTGGCTTTGTTAGCCTTGTTTGAATATAGTTTATGAATGTGTTTTGTCTGGTTTTTCTGCGTGTTGCTAAATTTACAGGTGGTGTAGGGCTAATTTCAGATTTTATGTTGCAGGTTTTTACAGGTTTTCGACCGACTTTCGGTCGATAGTTGGTCAAAAAAAATTACCAGCATTTCGACCGAATTTCGGTCGAAATTTTGTCCGAGTTTTGGTCGAAGAACATGTCACTTATGTTCTTCGACCGAAATTCGGTCGAAGTCGGTCGACGTTCGACCGAATTTCGGTCGAAGGGCTATTTTCGACCTTATTTGGGTCGACCACCACAATCGGTCGAAATACGGTCGATGTCGACCGTATTTCGACCGATTGGGCGGTCGAAAAAGACAGTTTTTTTAGTAGTGTTTAATCTATTGTTAGTTGCTTCGAATATGACAAATACTTTAAGAGGCATTTGAATCCGCTATGAAAATGAAACCGAAACCGAACCGATAAGAACCTAAAACCGATAACCCGAAAATCGATAACGGATACTTTATTGGTTCGGTTATTGGTTTAGCACTTTTAAAAACCAAAAACCGATAGTCTCATCATCCTGAGCCACGGTCGATGGCTCTGGCTTCGAAATAACATTGCTCAGATTAGGAGCCTTAAATTGCTCTGCTGCTTGAGTCTGCAATTGTGAGCTCAAATCCTCAATCTTTGCTTCACCAAATATGACGTATGTGTCTGAATTGGGGCTCTTACCGATAAACACCCCTAGTCATAAGCTATATATGACCTTCGAAAATAATAGAAAACTAAAAATGCATGGACCCATTATCTCGTTCCAGTAGGGTTAAGGACTTAGCCATCAGATTTTCTCTCATGGATCATAAATGACAAAACCCTAGAAAGCGAACCTAAATAATAGAGAAAAACTTTATCTTGTCTTGTCCAACAACTTGGCAACTGTTAACGAGTAACAAGCTACTTGAACTAAACGTGTGTGTACCTCTAGGATTAGCTTCATCCAGAGGCGGATGTAAGTAGAAAAATTCGGTTCACGTGAATCCATGGTCCATCAATCAAATTAGTTATATTATGTACATATTTTTTGAAAAATGTCTAATATAATGTTTGTGAATTCAAGCTCTAAAAGATTAAATGGTTTACGCGGTCAGAGGGTGATTCACTTATACTCTTATGAGCATGGATATCGACTCCCACTTAGAATCCTTTATTGTCCTTTTTTCTCTTCTAGTATTATTTACATTGGTCTAACTTATTTATTTTTTACTTAAAAAAAAAGCAAGTTACTCTATAATTTTCGGACGAAGGTTGCTTGTCGACCACCATAGTAACACTGTAACCACGTCCGTGATAATAGTGAACCCATCTTTTTCAAATTCTAGATCCGCCTCTGATTTCATGTGGCTTTAAATATGTACTAATTGGGTGCATGCATATATTGCAAGTTGCTGTAACAAAGCTGTAAGGGATGTCTCCTTCAAGTCTAAATGTTGCAGGCCAGCATTATTTTTCCTTTCTTTTCGAATTAAAGCAACTGCAATCAATGTTAAAATTGGTGCATCCAGGGGAAACTACCTTGTACCGAAGGGTGTCACGGGACGCTGCTTCATCGAAATTTTTTACTGCAGTCAATGTTGAACTTGGTCCATCCACAACAGATATTGAAACACATACCGATGCAGAATTTAAAGAGCATAAATATCTATCAGTTTATACCCATTAGAAATATTGAGCAAAATATTTTCTATCAAATGAATGAATTTAAAGATTTTTCTTTGCTCGAAAAGTGAAACAAAGTCATTTTTTTTCAAAAATTAAATTGTAGGAGCAGATGTTAATTAGTAGTGTTATCTACATTGAAAAGTACAGTCTTACTACAATGTCAAAAACTTACGGTGTGAGTGTTTCCATCAAATCAACTAATTTAACTTTAAGAGTTAAAAATTAAAGTAAAAATACATATCATTTAACCGTAATCGAGTGATAAATATATGTTTAAAGATACATATTTACCTTCATAGATTTGAAGTGAACATTCGGGGTAAGAAAGATAACCTTTAGTATGATTTTCCAAGATTGTGTAAGTCTTTAATTACTCTTTTTTTAGTTTTTAATATGGTTTTAGGGTCAACTTGCTTTTACCTTTTTTTTTTTAAAAAAAAAAACAAAAGTATGATGCTAGTTTTATTAATATATAATAATCATAAAACACCAATGTCTTACAATGTAAAAAAAAAAATGAGAGTACTTGCCAGTTACAATGTAAACTAATTGCTACCATATTTAGTAATTACACTCCCGTAATGGCACATAATACTAATACCATCATCAAGAAAAGATATAATAACTATACCTGTCAATTGGGCCCGGACCGGTTCGGACCGGCCCATTAAGAGTCGGCTCACCGGTCTCGATACCGGTCCGATCTGGTCCGGGCTATTACCAGTCCGGTTCAAACCGGTCCTTTTTTCAAATAGGAACAACGGAAAAATACAATAGTACTAAATAAATATTTTATATTTTTATAACGAATATATTGTTGGATACAACAAAAGAGAAATGATGTAATAACATCATTTTTGAATATGTTTAGATAGATTGAGTCGTCGAGCTAAGGATAAAATGAGTTTTCTTTTAATATATTAGAGGAAGCGGGAATCATCAAAATTTAATAAAAATCCTAACATGTCTTAAAAAGAATATACTATAATAGAAGATTGTTGCTGGTGATTAATCTTGTTGATTGTTGCTGATGATTAGTTCTCTTGATCGTTCATTATGGAGAACTGATTAGGCCATTTATAAGCCATCATTTTAGAATTATATTAGAGATAATAGTCAAAAACCTCCCTAAACTATTACTTTTTTATTAGTTTCATACTTAAACTATGGGTTGGTCACGCTACCCCCCCTGAACTATCCATTTTCATTTTCAAAACCCCCTGCAGTGCCAAGTGGCATGGAAGGTGACTTCACTCTCTTTGTAGAGCATCCATACAATTAATTTTTTAAAGTAGTTGTTCTTATTTCTTATTTGATCTTTTTTTAAAAAAAAAAATTATTAATTTTCTCTTTTAATTTTTCGTGAAAATCAAAAATCTTTACCTTACTTGAAAACTCATATTTCTAAAAATAATAAATATTAACCAACAATAGTAAATTTAATTATTATATAGAATTGAATTTACTCAACTATAATAAACTCAATTGAAAACTTGCATATTAAAATATTAAAATGATACAATGTATGTTAAGGTTTATGTCTTTTTAATTAAAATAACCATTATTGACAAAATTTGGTTGTAAATTACAACAGAATATATCACATTTGATTAAATCATTTTTAGTATTCTTATTATTCTAAGGTGAATGGGTCTCAATTAGTTTATTGTTATTGGCAAAAAAAAGAGTTATGAAGAAGAAAATAATTAATTAGAAAAGAAGAAAGGAAAAAGACAAAAATAAGTAATAAATAAATAAAAGGATATTTAAATTTTAGAAATTGAAAAGAAATGCCACATGGATGCTTTTTATTGGTCTAGTTTATTTTTCCACACACAACAAAGAGAGTGAAATCACTCTCCATGCCACTTGGCACCGCAGGGGGGTTTTGAATTTGAAAATTGATAGTTCAGGAGGGTAGCGTGACCAACCCATAGTTTAAGTATGAAACTAACAAAAAAGTGATAGTTTAGGGGGGTTTTTGACTATTATCTCATTATATTATTATCAGTTCCCCACATAATTCAAATAAGTTTTCTGGCATGAAGATCACAGTTAGGAGTGTACTATGATGCGGATTTGGCCGAACCCTTATCTAACATGTTTGTTTTAAAAGGTTTTAATTCTTGGGTTTCACACTCGGTATTCGGTACCCACATTGAAACCCGAGTAATTCGGTTTTACTTCGGGAGGTCCCACATTGAGGGATAAAGCGCTCCCTATACCATAGACGATTTCATTCCATGACTCGAACCCGAGATATCTAGTTAATGATGGATGAACCCATAAACTTTAAATTGTAGCTCCACCTCTAGATTATTATTATTATTATCATTATTATTATTAATTGTTATTATTTTGAAGCAAATGATAATTCCATTTCAAGTGCCTTAAATTTATTTCCGATAAATTCTTGTTGCATCTTATGCAAGCTAAGATCAATATTATTATAAAGGATCACGAAAATAAATATCTCAAGTTAATTATTTAACAGAAATACTTTAACCACCAAGGGTTATGGTGTGATGGATAGGATCCCTCCACCCTTAACCAGAGGTCTCGGGTACGAAAAAAATCCTGGTAACACGGCGCGAATCCGGATTAGTCGGGTTCCAATGAGGATACCAGACACCGGATGGGAAACCAAAAAAAAAAAAAAAAAACTTTGGTCCTCAAACGTAATCCCTTCAGCACACCTTTGCTGAAAGTTGAAAATCCACCCAACATTTCAAAACACAACTTGCCTACTTGTATCAACTTGCAAATATTTCCTTTAAGAACCAGAAAACTGATACAAGTACATTACCATGTATTCTCTACTTCCATGGCAAACAATAAAATCCATCTTAGCTTTAGGAAATCATGATTCATAGTGAAGAAGATACATAATTACTAGCAGATTGTTGCATGCAAATAATTAACAGCAAGTTGGAAGCATGCATCTCTCCTTGTTGTATAATGAAGATTCAAGAAGGTATTCAAGAATTTAGTAATGTATACAATCATGAACACTAGGATTCTCAAGAAATCATTGTATTGTTAGTACATGATCTTCTCTTGCATCTCCAATTGTTCTTGATGCTTTAAGTTTATGTATAGAAGTTCTAAACTTAGGTGGAGAATGATCATGATGCTTTAAGTTTAAAAAGCCACTTACTTCTTGTTGTGTGATTATCTAACTAGTTTACTATCTGTTGTTGTTTTTTGACCGGAAGGCCGAGAGCTAACTATCGAGACTTTGGACTATCCGGACACATATTTCGTGAAATGGTTCATGCATGTTTGTTGCTCCTATTGAAGTGGTAGAGATGAAACCTACTTCAAGTCTAACAACTGAACTGTGGAGCATAAAAAAAGGACTAAAAGGTCGCAATACAAATGGATTGAAGCAATTGAAGTGGAAATAGATTGTCTAATTGCGGTCAGGCTTATCAATGAAGATGACATTCAACATCACCCGCACGCTTATTAAGCCTATCATTGAAGATTGCAGATATCTGCTTTAACAAAGCTACACTTGGACATGTTTAGAGGGAGGCAAATCAATGCATCGATTGTATAGCAAATGAAGGACATAAACATGAAGAAACTTCGATTTTGTGGAGAAACACACTCAAGGACATGAAGTTTAATTTCTTCTCCTAACAGACTTGAGAGAAGTGGCTTATGAACGTGTTTAAGATATTTGTTTAGTTATTTTTCCCAATGTACCAAAAAAATTTAAAGTGATGGAGGCCCAACATGTTCTTGCAAAATATTCATCAAAAAGACCTTATAACAATCACAAGCATATTCCCACAAAGCAAATGAAGCAATTATAAGTTACCACATACCAACTAAAATGTTCACTTATAAAGGTAGATCTTGAATGAACATTAGAACTAAACCAATTAATTATATCACCAAAAAAGTTAATTATATCACCAAGTTGCATCACTAGCTAGCTGGCAGCTAAATACAAAAGTATCAAGCAAGTTGTATTTTGCTAGCTTCTAATACATATATGACCTAGTATATATGTGACAAAAGTACAATATAAATGCATAGCCCAAAGCATAGTTTCTTTTATAATTTACATTGCCTTCAGGCCCTTCATCTAGTTCTTTCTTTTTCCTACGAGTGGGTCGTGAGATGTACGCAGACCTTTCACCAGCAAGTTGGAGAGGCTATTTAACTAGAACAAATTAAATCAAGTTCATTTAGTCATACCATATGTTTGTAGTCATAAGCCTTGGCAAATTCTCCAACAATTCAGGAACATAATCGTCTCCAAAACCTGCATATTCCTCAAATGAAAGATCCGAATTATCGGTCATTGTTGTTTCAGTACTAGTATTAGGATACACATTTCCTACTTCAACTTCATGTTGATGATGTTCTACAACAACTTTATCTCCATGACCAACTTGACCAAAACCCTTTTTGTCACATTCATTTATGAAGTCTACACTGCACCTACCGACACTTTCTGAATACTTAGAAGGGTCTTGGATTACAGAATCTTGGCCAGTTAGTTCTTGAACTAAAGCTCTAAATTCAGATACACTAGTATTGAACTTCATAGGATTTGAAATATGCACAACTTTGACTGGCTTTTTCTTGGTTTTGAGCTGTTTGTTTGTATTTTTTGAATGTACACTTAACATTTTGTCCATTGAAATCTTGTTAACAAGATTGAAAACTGAAAAGGGTTGTGTTTGGATTTGGTTTTTGGGGAAAGGAAAGTTAAGTTTCTTGGAGAGGAAAAAGGCAAACAAAGAAAATGGAGTGAAGAAAATGTCCAAATGAAAGATAGTAATGGACACGGAAACTATTAGCAGTAGATAGAAAAAAATCTGAAATTCCAACAAACCTCAAATTTATAGAGCGTTACATGCACAACATAAAGACAACAAGACTTTTAAAAAGTCCATGCTAACTGTTAGTCCCGTTCCACAATGGATGTCCTAGTAAGACTTGGATCTAAAGAAAAGACATTTGAAATTTGTAGTCTAAAATAAATGTAATTGTGTGACTATAAACCATCTCGGCAAAGTGGTAAGTTTAAAAGAAAATTATTTCTAAATATAGAATTGTGTCGTTCTTTTTGGAATTGACTAATGAGAAAATCAGTACATCAATTTTGTGGAACGGAGGGAGTATGTTTCTTTTCTTTCTATAAACTTGAAATCAATGAATTGAATAGAGAGTCGACGTGCGTCTTCTTTTTTATTTAACCAGTTGTATCCTATGACTCATTAAAAGAGAAGCACTTTCGACCAGATAACTTTTTAAACTCACTTCTTATACTCAAAGCCGTTAACTAATGGTGAAGAAATTTCATCCATTCAAGACGCACGAAGGTAAAAAACAAGTGATTTGCTAATTGAAAAATCAAAAATCTTAGTGCAGTTTGTCACGCTCTTAGAACTCGCGTGAACTTATTTGAATCCGTTAATCTAGTGCCAAGTGGCAGAAAGATGAAGGCTGTAATATGACGTCATACGTGTTCCAATGGATGACGTCACCGACTTAAGTCGCCTTCATGACTTCAAATCGGGTCGGGTTTAATAAGTGTACGGTTTAGCTAACCACAAATGGTCCAAACGCATGAATTGAAGAGATATTATATTCACTTTTCTTTTTGCTTCCGTCCGGAGTTCGGTCTGAAGTCTCGACTAATCTAAATTTGCATTGAAAAGTTATACGGTAAAACGTTTCCAATCAAATACGACTATATTCTCGTATGTAGCTCGAACTTCAAACCTCTAAGGGGTCGTTCGGTACGAGGGATTGGATTACTTATCCCGGGATTAAATTTGGAATCATATTTATCTCATGTTTGGTATTAGGTATTAGCTAATACTAGGACAAATTTTATGCCTAAATTGTAGGATTATTAATCCCACATAGGAGGTGAGATTAACAATCCCGGAATTATAATCCCGGGATAACTTAGGGATGAACCGAACGACCCCTAATTAATGATGAAGAAGTACTTATCATTCCACCGCAAGTTTTTAGAATAATGATGAGACATATATCCGTATAAATGTTCCAAAATTTTACTTTCTTCCTTAACATGGCTTACCTGTCCATAATTGTCAAATTCCTCGTACATGTTAAATTATTATAATAGTGTAAACTAACATAATTAATACATGCACAGCTAGTTATGCAACAATATTTATGTATTAGGACGTGGAATAAGATGTGAATGTTAGTAATAAAAGAATTATTATATTAAAAAGGTAAACAAATAATTAAATCTACCTTGAATACTAACATGATAGGATAAACTAAACATTCGACAAAGGTAAACCTCATATTATACAATCATGATATTACTAATACCTACATTACAATCACTATATTATAATCACGATATTACTAAACTTAATACATTTTCTGTATTACTAATTCATACATAATTTACTTTAAAATTAATAATTATTTTAAAGAAATATAGTTATAGGTGAAAACTTAGCCGCCAACTTTGTCACGTCATATCATGTTGAACCATATACATAGATAATTAATCCACTGATAGCAACGTATAGTTCAAAATTCAAGTTCAAAAGTGCTGAGTACTTCAATAATTAGCCATAATGATTTACTGATCTTGTGCACAATAAACAGGGAATATTAAGATATTTAATTTATATCTAGAGATAATTAGGGTAACTCAGTAATTTGTAGCCGTAAATTACAGGGGTGGAGCTAGAAATTTTCGGGAGGGATTCAAAAAATATTAGAATGTCATGTTTGAGATTTAAACTTGTGACCTAAAGTAATATTTGAACCCCCTCCAATATCTTCACCACTTTATTAGCAAATGCATGTATCAAGCGGGTTCAATAGTGTGTATACTATCGAAACTCTCATTTTTATCGTATTTGCCTAGTGCAATATTCGACAAAGAGGGTAATTGAGTCCCCTTGCTTATGCCTAGCTCCGCCACTGATAAAGATTACTGCAGAGTATTATGTTAGATATTATATATACAAATTTTATATATACAACCGTAACTCGTAACTCGTAACATATTTAAGTATCACTTATTAAAAACGAGTATTCAAAAATTTCAATTACTCCATAAAGTTTCAATCTACAATATTATCTTGTTAAAACAATCATTTTCATGGATCCTATTCATAACAACCACGTAAGTACCAAGTTGAGGGAGTAGCCAGTGATGAAACGTTAATGATAAGAGGTACAAAGGGACCCTTTATTAACTAGACAGTTGTCAAGATTGATCCTATTGGTATATATATCCTTGAGCATTATACTGCTGTGGTTGGCGGAACTGAATTAATAATTTCGAGATTAAATTTAGGATTATAATTATCTCATATTTGATTGGTGGGATTAACAAAATTGAGATAGATTTTATACTAAAATCATGGTACTATTTAATCCTATAGAGGGCATGAGATTATTAATCCCGGGATAAGTATAATTCCAAATTTAATCCCGCCAACCAAAGAAAGGTACTTCTTCCACATTTTTTGTTTCTATTGCTAACGGATGTGAGGTTATGATGAAATCTTTCTACGACTTTACCTTTCATGCTACTCGTACCGCGTGTGATTCAACGGTTGAGTGATACTTATCCACATTATGTGTTTACGCCCAATCAATAAATGCAGTCTATTTATTTATAAATACACCATTCTCATTCAACCATGGTTAATTAATGTACATTTTCTCTTCATTAAATCATTTTACCATGATTAATTTTCATAGTTAGATATAAATACTCGGTGCGGGTAAGTTTTTACCGTCAATTTATGTAGTAGTAGTAGTAGTAGTAGTATATGTTGTTTTTTTTTCTTTTTTAAAGAACAATTTTTCCATAACTTTGGTCATCTTGGTCAAGCAATTCACTTGAAAGCTTTTAGAAGTCGCATCTTTTCAAAATAATAAATTTTAAAAAAAAAACAACAATAATGACAGCAACAACATAATCTGTTGATACTTTGCAATATCTATATAAAATCAACTCCTTTCATGTCGATAATCTTATACATGTATAATTATCTGTAGTTGTATTGTGTAATTTTCTATTATAAAAGAACTCCAATAAAGTAATATTTGACTTTATAGATCAACTTCATTTTTTTTTTCTTTTTCTTCTGCTGTCAAATTGATGTAACTCATGGATATTAGAAAATTAAGCAGGTTACATTATTACAACGTGTTGAATATATTGCGCTAGCATAAAAGTCTCTTATGATACTGGTGTGTATAGAAGAATACTATAAGTAAGAATATTAATAATGAGAGGCGGATCCAGGATTTGAACTTTATGGATTCTAAATTTTTGAATTACGATTTCTCGTCTTAGTTACTGGGTTCGTGACATGATTTTTATGTATATTTAGTGATTTTCTTAATACTAATACATTGTATGCGCAAAACCTACTGAGTTCTGCCGAACCCGTCCCACATCCTCTACATCCGCCCCTGTTAATAATACAATAATTGTAATGTATGAATAAATAAAGTTGAGATTAATGTAAGAATAAATGTAATGTATTGAATGTAGTATTATAGGAACAAAAAACGCATGGATGTGATATTGGGATTAATAAAAATACTTTTTTCTAATAAATGAAGGCAAATGATATTATTTTAGTTGTTTCAGTTTATATATTATTGATCTCATATTCTTATTTCACAATATATTAAGCATAAAATAGTATTATCAATACAAATTTCGAATAACTTGTACTAAGTATTATCAATGCATTGTTAAGAAAAAGCAACCAAACAAAGTATTAAATTATACGGAAATTATTCTTTCTATTGAAAAACCAACCAAACAAAGTATTAAATTATACAAAAATAAAGAATGACATCACTAAAGCGAAAGAAATAGTAGGTGAGCTGGTTCAAGCATACATGGCTCAACCTTGGAGTCCAGAGTTTGAATCTCATTGTTGGCGGCCTATTTGAAGAATTTTTTTTTAGCTACATCTTGACACTGCTAACAAAAAATTCTGCGCACGTCACTGCAAATACGATATAGCAAGGACCCCATAGGGAATTCTCAGATTGAAACATGAAATAGAAAGAAGACTGTTACATCGCACGTGCCTTGACATTTTGCAAAAAAATACAAGGATTTTGTTGAGGCACGACATTGACTTAATATGCTTGGAGGCCCCTACAGAACAACAACATATAGTACTAATACTCTTTCCGTTCCACTCTATGTGTCATAGTTTGACTCGACATAAAGTTTAAGAAATAAAGGAAGACTTTTGAAATTTGTTGTATAAAATAAGACAAAAATGTTTGTGTGGTTGTAAATCATTTCGGTAATGACAAAACTGTAATTTTGAAGTTAAATTGTTACCAAATTTGGAACAGACGAATAAGGAAATGATGCGACATAAATTGAGAACGGAGGAGTAATACAAATGTATTTATATGCCCCCTTGTGGCACATCATTATACAAATGTATGTACACTGATAGGTGCTTTCATTTTCCAAAGATATTATATCAAGGAAGCAAGATCCAGTAGCATGGAAAAGAAAAAGTTTTCACGTAAGCTTTACTTTCTTATAGTTAAAATGTTAAATCAATCAATCAAGTGAAAATGTAGACTTTGTCGTGTTTGTGGTACATGACTCCTAGACCTAGGTAGGGGCAAGGGGTCAACTGAACCCCTTCGCCGGAAAATTAAACTGCGTAAACACACAGAAAATGTATACATCGTTGAATTCCCTCGACACAAGAAAATTTTATAGTATAGTGGTAAAGGGATTCAAAAAGTGTTATAGATTCCACTTTCAAATCTCAATTGTAACATTCTTATATTTTTTGAGCTCTCTTCTATAAATTTCTGGGTGCGCCGCTGGATGGAATCGATTGAGTGGTCTCAATTGGAGATAGAATTATACATGTTTATATATTGAAAAGAAATTTCAAGTTTAGGCAATGTTTGGATATGCATGAGGTTGATAGAAATAACCTGAATCATGAGAATTCAAGAATTACACAAATCATACATCCTTCGTGATATAATTCAAACCAACCAAGCTTAGATATAAAAAAGGTTAGATAATAGAAGTCATTTTAGTAAAAATTTAGCCCCGTAGCCTGTTTGCGCCGCGCTAAATGAATACTAGTCTGCGGTGCAAAACTGTTTGAAAACTAACTATATCCTGATAAGTCCCAGTATTAACATGTTAATTCAAAGTCCCAGTATAAATCACTTAAACACTAGTCCCAATATAAAATACTGGAACTTTGAGCATGCATAGTTCAAAGATACTAGTGTTTATGTTCAAAGTCCCAGTAAAATCCCATTATAAAATATTGGGACTTTGTATATAAAGCTCCAGGATACTTATAAACCTGAATCTCATTATAAAATAATGAGACTTTGAACATGTTAGGATGTTCAAAGTCCCAGTATTTTATACTGAGACCAATCTGGAGTGTTTGCCAATCAAATAATCCATATGTGCTGAAAACTCTAGCGATAACAGGAACACTTATCTGAAAGTGCAAATACAAGCTTTGCAGTAAGAAAATCATAGTAAGAAGCATATGCTCCATCATTCTTTTGCAGTTAAGAGGATCCTTCATGTTGCCTGCGCAAATTTCTTTTGCTACAACACAGACTAATTTGATGAAACAATTACTAGATCCTAAGCTGGAGACCAACTAAACGTTTTCAAAGCAAAAATCTAATATTGATCCTCTCCATATGATAACAAAAGGATCTCTAGAAAGTATCAGTGGACAGAGGAACCGGCTTCCAGTAGAAATATTTTACATAATGTACAAGTATTTGAGGTAATGAGTTATGGTAGTTGATCAAGAATGAAGCATGCAGACTAATGCTCATGCTTGACGCGGGCCTTTAGTATTCCTGGGATAGGAGGCGAGGTTGGAGGCCTTCCGGAAGTGTTTGCCGCTGATGGATGAGGAATTTGATGCTGGAACATGTTGGCCATACTGGAACCTTCACCTCCATCAACAGATACATTCGGTGTGACATCATTTTTTGGTTTTCCGCAAAATTTCATTGCTTTGAGGACATAATTATCATCATGCAGCTCGAATGGAGTGCTGGAATTCGTAAACCACACTTCAGATGAGTTAATGAATGTTTAATAACAAATATTGCAATGCTATTTGGTATGCTGTAGGTCAACGACAGGATTTGACACTGCAATAACGGTATGAGCTCAAACCACCCTTAACTTACAGACTAATTTTGTTCTTTTTTTTTTTTTTTTTTCCTTTTGATAAGAAAAACTGCTAACTAATGACATGCCAAGTTGGTGTCAAAAGTATGTATGACTTGTTCATATGACTCACCCGACTCATCCACAGTTTTATAGAACTCATAAGAGCATAAACATTCTGAAGCCACTAACCTGTTGAAGTCAAAATGCACCAGCTGCATATCTTCAGATATTTCCACTTCGACTGTAGCATGAGGACGAGTCTACAGCACCAAATGAAAGATGAAAAACATGTTAACAACGAAAGCAATGACAACAGCTCTATAATCTATAATTTCAATCAAATTCTATTGCTGGAATATATAGATGCACACAAGTTATCATATGCTGCACAAGGACATTGAAGAAAAAGCAAAGATGCACACTGCCAACATACGATTTCCTTTGGTGTATGGTAGTAGGGTAGGGGCTTAAACCAAAATATGCAAAGAGGAAAAGTAAAATATTGTGGACCGATGCCTCCTCGATAGTATATTCAAAAGTAGAAGCCTACAAGCCTGCTAAGGTTGCACCGACTTGAAAATGAAATTCTGCAATGAGCATTAGCAATAATGAGCCTGAGCTTAGCAGTATAAATTAAAGTGCCATTCAAGAAGAGCTCAATGATGAGTTCAGGATGGGAATTAGGACAAGTGACTAATCCATTCATAAACAAAAACTCACAGAAATACCAGGCTACCTACACCCTACTTTCCCAGTAGACATCAACTTCATTATTTGGATTTTGGCTATCCTAGAATTTCTGTAAAGGATCCTACCATGTTCTGTTGACGCAAGTTGTATGGAGCCTGTTTATAGAGCCCGTTTGAGTGAGCTTATTTTACGCAGTTTATAAGTCAAAAGTTCTTATAAGTGACTTTTTGAGTAGTTAGGATTTCCTAACTTCTCACTTCTTGCTTTTTTTAAGCACATAAGGGCTTATAAGCCCATGAATTTTTGAGTTACTAAATATTTACCAATTGATTATATGCTTATAAGCTACTTTTAAACTCACCCAAACGGGCTCATAGTCTTCTCCAAGCTTTTATTTCTTTTTCTATTCCGAAAAAGACCAAAAGTAACCTATTACACCCCAACTGCCAAGTAAAAATAGGGCATGCAACTATGAAGAAACAAAACAAACCGAATAGACTATGGACATCATGAATCTAACTTAACCACATAAGGTTTTCCTTATGTGATATAATTTATGTCATAAACTCAATAATAAGGATGTATCATCTTCCTTCCAAGCATCAGTCAAAAAAATTTCATTAGGTATATTATTCTTTTAGATGAACAAAAACTCAACTCACCTAAGACTATCATACTCTTGAATCTAGGAGTTCTGCTGATACTATCGATCTATCACTAGCAACAAAACCTACTCAGGTACAAATTATAGACTTCCCATGTCATAACTCATCCAGTTTCATCAACTAAGCTAATGTTGATCTCTTTGGATGTGTTGATACATGTTTTCTTGCATGTGCTATGAGTGGATGAGCACGTGAAAGAAAATTACAAACAGTGAAACCCTCATTTCTTTTCTTCTCTTTCAGATACCTCATACCAGAGTATATTATATCTGGTCATAAACTTCTCATTCTTATAAAATAATTATCCTTCAAATTTTTATCAGAAAAAAGGTTTTATTCAAATGTAGTAGAAAACCAATCAGCTATAATTAATGAAAGAATTCTAGGGCCTTAGCTATGTCAAACTTTACTTGAGCTCCAGCATAGCTAAGACAAGTTAAGGAAAGCTTTAGGTTGCCACGAGCTTACTTGGCTCACTCGTAGGCCGTAGCCTCAAATGAATCCCAACAAAAGAAATCATGATATGACATATTTAAGAATGCAATGGCTTGTACCAGATATATGCTTATTTGTTATATAATGACCAAGAATATTAGATGATTGTTGAGCATCTACCTGCACCAAAATAAATGGTAAAGCCACACCACCACTTGGAGTATTGCCTGAGCCATATAACTGCTCGTTGCGCTTTATGAGGTTTTGAAGCCCTACATGCTTTCAAAAGGAAAATGCTTTAGTAAAAAGAAGAATAAGGATTACATAACCAAGATATGCATATAAGCATTGTAAAAGAATCAAACTTATTATCAACATTGAACCAAAATAGTGATAAAGAGAGAATTCATACTTGTTCTTCTAGTTCTTGTAAATAAGCTGCTTTCTTTTCAATCCTATTTCTCAAGCTAAGACGCTCAGCCTGCAGTTAAAATATACACGAGTTTAACTTAAAATAGATCAAAATATGTGTGCCCAAAAGCTGATGGCTTGTCCAATGTGATAAATAAGACTGAGAAAGAGGGGTAATTATGAAATTGAGAAACTTAAAGTCAGACCTTTAGCTCCTCAATATCATTCACATCAGTTCGTGGTAAACCTTTCCACTGTATTTCTTTTTTATCTTTGGAAATGATATCCATAGCCATAAGTACATTGAGAGCATCATAAACTCGCCGCCTGATGTTCTTCTCGTCATATTGTTGCTGTTATATATAAAGGGGTCAAACTGATTTCAGCATTGAAAACAAGGAACTTCAGAAATTATGAGCAGCAGGGATGGAGAAAAACCTGATCCGGAGATGCAAGACTATTGCTAGGATCAGAAAACTCAGCTACAAGCTCATCTGCAACCTGGTAAGACATAAGCTTCTGAGTATAGAATCCCTTGAAAAGCAAATAGTTGAACAGAGGAGAATGAAGCAAGCAGCAATCAGATATCGTAAATACAAAAAGTGCAAGCGCAGAATCCAGTGCAAATAAGTCCTTTTGTTTATAAGGTCAAATTTTATTGAAGGATAACAGTATCGAGATGATACTGTGAAGCACAGTGCAAATAAGTCCTTACGAGCCAACAGAAGTACAAGTACCCTTGAATTGTCATTTTTTCCCCTTCCTTGAAAGAGTAATACACAAGTATTTACTTTGTTCTATTCCTTTAACTTCCATGAATTATCTGTTTGTAGCATAGGGCCTTTTCAATTCTAATCGTTTAGGCGTATTGTGCCGGTTTGAGGAACCTCAATCTTGACTTTTAAAAAAAAAAAAAAAAAAAAACTAAGCTTCACCATTCTCTAAGAATATTTTCTGGTTATGGACTAGACTAGCAGGCTTGTTGATCACTATTAGCTCAAAAACAAGTTTACACTTTCAATCAGGAATAAAGTCCTTTTTATTTGTCTTTTAGGCATGAAAAGTTACAAATACACGAAATTGTATATCTTTTACTAGGCTGAATTGCCAGCTACCAAACTTTCAGGTCACAAGCTAGAACATAGCTTCAGCCAAAAAAGTTTACACCAGGAATTATGGGTCCAGGTGCTAGTTGTTAGTTGTTTGGACTGGCTGCAATTCTAATATCAGTTATCCAAATCAATTCTAAAACCATTGGCATGATTAAGAACAATATATATCCTGAAGACGAAAACAACCTCATCAATAGTTCTACAGAAGAAAGACCATAACTTCTAACCCTTTTTTTTATAAGGTAAAGTTTTATTAAAAAGACAGTATCAAGATGACACTGCAATGAATATAAAAAGCAGGACTTGTATTATATCACATACTCAGAGATTCTAACAAGTCCAGCATGAAATTCAAATTCAAAACTACATTCGCCTTCATCCAGTTGTGCAGATTTTGCAAACATTTATATTTACAACCATAACTTTTACTCTTTTGTGAGTCATTCTTTTGATTAAAGTCCATTGAATCAATCATCTCAAAATATTACATCTTACCTCGAAAAAGATGTCTTCCCATAATAGAGAGGGAAAGGCAATTCGTAAATGGTTAAAAGCACTAATTAGGAAATCAAGCAACAAAAGATTCTAAATTCCATGTCTCAACATCACACGATAGGACACACTACCTTCCTTACCATGCAAACACCTACACCTACACGGGCACACCAAATAGTGATTACCTAGATTGTCCCCCCACTCAACAAATTACAAACATCCTCTTGAAAAGAAAAAAAAATATGCCAATCAGGTGAACAGATAACCCAACGCCAGAAAAAGGAGGCACGCAAAAAATGGAAGTTCTAGAAAATGAACTTATCCCATAGTGACAAACCCCTAATAAGGGAAAAGACGACATTGACACAAATATCAACTACTTAGTCGACTTATCATTGACCAACACTTAACTCCTTGCTCCTTTTCTCAAAATGATTCTAAACTTGAAGTAAATTTTTTGTACAAAGAAAATAAACATAAGCCCAAATGTGCACTTTGTTAACTTCATTAAAAGCCCAATTTTTTTGTGCACTTTGTTAACTCCCTGATCTTAGAATAGAAAATGATGTAAAGGAGTTAACTTAGTATTTTTTGTAAGCCCAAATGTACTACTTTTCGCATCTTCTTGATGCTTTTAATGAAGCTTCTTAATTCATCAAAAAAGAATAACATAAGCAATCTCTTCAATGCTTCAGCTGCAACAGAATAAAACACCTTCCAGGGATAAAAAAAAGTGAAGCTTCAAAAAGTAAACAAGGGAGAAGGTCACAATTAAGGGTTTTAAAAAAATGCAGGACTATGGACCTCAAAAATGCCCTAGATATATCAACAAAAGGAAGCAAAACTTTGACATATGATTCCTCATATCACAGCAAATTTCTCAGTTACGAAGCCCTAGGAGACAGGATCTTCAGATACCACTTATTCTCACAACAACCAAATTATAAATGTTGTCACCTCTGTGTTTGTATAAGAAGTGAAAAGTCGAATCAACTGTAAGTTCGAGTTTGATATGCTGATAGCTTAATATTACACAAGTTAAAAGATCCTATTATGACATAAAGTTGAAGAGGATGAGAGTATCAGGAAGAAAAGATGTTATCCCAATACAGATATGGAGGTTTGCATATCCTTTTGTGGTTTGCTCAAATTGCATCATGTGTTGGTCCGAACCAGATACCAAACATCATCATATATCTGAGTTTTTTTTTTTTTTTTTTTTTTGGGGATAAACATACATTTGAGTTATCATACTAAAATATCTAATCATTACACCACAAACACATCGTACAGACGAAAAAGGGAAAACAGAGATATAATAAAAGAATGAATGTAAATAGGCCCAACTATTAAATTCAGTAGTGAATCATAGAAACCATTTTTTAAACAAAGATATAGATGAAAGGAAACATCAGAATATTTTGAAAAAGAATCTGATATTGAATAACATAATGACTTTTCTCAAGCCAACTGACCTCATTATAAGTAGTTCTTCCTTTGCTTTCCACCTTCTCACAAACTGTAGGAAGAAAATGATAGCTCATTAATTAGTAAGAAGCTCTTAATCAGAGCTGAAATAAATAGGAGAAATTTGCAAGACACAAGAAGCAAATGGTGAGTGAAACGAAAGCATTCCACCTGCTGCAAAAGTTAGACATTTCTCCAAAACAATATCCAAAAGAAGATGAGAACTGATTAAAAGCACAAAATACCTTTCATGCTAAATTGTCTGAGTCCTCTACCACTCTTATCCCCTCCTGTTGCGCGCTGACCTCTTTTCTTTTTCCCGTTACTGATAAGAACTCGAAGTAAGTAAAGCATAATTAATTGTAAGGCGAGATGAAAATACACTTCTAACAACTCAATTGAGAACCACATATAGACATTGAATCTAACAAATCAGCAAACATCAGTGTAACATAACCACATATGATGTCTAAACCAAAACACCTTAGACAATATTAAAAGGTCAAAATTTGCCAAACTCAAGCACCACCATCTATTAATACTCAACAGGTTTACATAAACATGTCTGCGACAACCCAGTAGCATGAAGCATGCAAGTTCACAGATCCAGTCACTATGAAGTTGGAGTCATATCCTGTGTCACTATAGCAATGCACTCGTATGAAGTATGCGAACTCAATAACCCTTACATAGATGCTGAGAGAGAGACCTCTACTTTTTTATACCTTCAATTATTACTCTTTCCGGAGTATTTCTTTTAATAAAAAAGCATCTCTTAATGTTTTAGCATCATCAATCAAAACGTGCCAAGTGTTCCGTAGCTCACTCTTAAGGCCATGTTCATGCTTCTTAAACTCGAGCAAAGAAGCTAATGTAGTGCAAGTTCCACTATCTCACACTATCACTCAACTTTTTTCTCTTCTTGCCCTTACTATTTAATAATCCTATTTTACTCTTTACCTAATAAAACTACTCCATACCCCCTTTTTCCGCAACATTGTAAGCTTGTTCTTCAAATTACTAGTCATGGCATTCTAAAATTACTAGTCATGGCATTCTAAAACGACAGGAAACAATACAATCTATCCAAACAGTGTACTAACAAAAACAATACAGCACAATACAATACAATACAAAACATTATGAAACGATACATAAACGAAAGACTCACGCAGCAACGGCCCCTTGAGATCCAGCATCATCAGCATGAATATCAAGATTGTTCAACCTAAGGAAAGTATTGTCACTAACAGGATGACCCGAAGGCGACCCAACACTGCTACTAGTACTAACTGATTGACCCGAAACAGTAGTACCCCATGACCTAGTACCCCCACCCCCACCTCCCCCTACCCTTCCACCATTATTACCCCCTCTAGAAACTTCTAAAGGATGATTATTTCCACTTTCTTCCAAATTATTCACCATTATTAACTAAAAAAACATTAAAAAAACAGTTTTTTTTCAAGAAAGGTTAAATTACTTAAACCCCAGATGAAAAAAACTGATCAATGTTAAAAAAGATTGAATTTTTAACACACCCAAATTAAAAAGATTGAATTTTGGGTTTTTTCCAAGATTTAGGGAATTAATGTAGATTAATTTTTTTGCAAAATTGAGAAAGACCCAATTGGGAATTAAGCTAAAAAAGATAGTAATATGAAAGGCGGCAGTTTCGAGCTTGATGTAAGGAGGGAAAAGTAAATCGAGGTCTTTGTAGTTGTCAAGAAAAGCTTTTATTTTCTTTTACTTTTGTATGAGTATCTTTTTTCTACTTTTATTTATCTATTTTATCTTCTTATGAATGACATTATGAATAATAAAATTTTACAATTTTTTTTTTTTGTGAATAATTGAATATTACTCCTTATATATAAGTTTTGCCAGTCTAGCCAGCAACGATTGTGGTGGGATGAATATGATTTATAGTATTACCATCTCTATAGAACTTTGTTAATAATCTTTTGTCAATACTTCACGTTATATGACGAGAATGCACAAAAAGACTGGAAGGGGCAAGTCTTGGCAATTATCAAGATTTATGATCACATGCAGCAAGTGTTGCCTTTTGGCAACACTTGAAAGGGCAAGTAATAGCAAATAGAAAGGGTCAAAGGCAAGTCTAGGCAATTGTCAAGACTTACGACTAAGTGCTGCCAAGTATTGTCTTTTGCCAACACTTGAAGATATAAGTGTTGAAACACATAGAGGAGTAAAGGGCAAGTCTTGGCTCGGCCCAAAATTTTGACATGGGTCTTTCCGTTCAGATTTCTTTTATTAAATTTAATGGGGGCATTTTTGCAAAACTGCTTTAGCGCAGGCAAAAAAGCAAACAATGCTTATGGTGTCATAATTCTGCAAATCGGTCGATTTATTACCTCACATAATCATTCACAACCCTTATTCACTTTTTATAACCATATTTTGTATTAATTTTCCTAGCATATTTATCAAATATAATTTGATGATATAAATATTTAAAAAATATAAGACAAATATATGTGCGTATATATGTGTATAGAAGTTATATATACAGAATATCAATTTAATTATATGTCACATTTTATTTATCAATCAAATTTTAAATATAAATATTATGGTTAGATTATGTTAGTGCTAGTAACTTGTTAATATCGTATATTGAGGGCTATTTATGTGAAAATCCCAATTATGAATGCGGAAAAAAAATTCACGAGAATTACACAACTATGACACTATAAGCAATGGTTTGCCTAACTGACTTTGCTTAAAATGATTTGCAAGAATGACCTCCACTTCAAGTATAAAAGGTCTTACAACTTTAACTCTCGATCTTTCTATTAGCAAATACCTGACGATCGCCATGAACTTTTCGTGATTGAGCTAATATTGTAAAACTTTTTAATTGGAGAGGCCATATTTGTCTATTTTATTTGACTTTGTAATCAAATCAACACTCTCCATTAGCTGCGAATAAATATCTCCATTTCGAGCTAATCTCCCTCTCTGCCCCACGAAATTGAGCTGTAAGTTCCCTCTTTTACTCTCTAATTCTTAGTACTTAATTATTAATTATTGGTTTTTACTTCTAAAAGTTTGAATAAATATATTATCTTTTCAGTTAGGGGCGCGTCACGAGTTCAAACTTTATTACAGTGGAAAGTCTGTTTTTTAAGTGGTGAAGGGAGGGGGCCACCCATTATCTATCGAGGTGGATCCAGAATTTTAAGTTTCTGGGTTCTGGATCATTACCCTTCTTGCTTACTAGGTTCTGAGTTCAAAATAGATTATTTATACAAAGTAAGTTGATTTTTACAAGGTTTGCGCCAAAGTTACTAGGTTCTGCCAAATCCACCGACAGACTTCTACATCCGCCCTCAAGAATTTCTTGGGTTATCAATAAAATGCAACATTCTTTAGCTTACCCACATTAAAACATTGTAGCTTACATACTTTCTCAAGTTATTTATAGGATTTGGACTTAAGGCATAGAAATATATTATTCATTCCGTTTATGTGTCATAGTTTGACTCGATACGAAGTTTAAGAAATAAAGAAAGACTTTTATAATTTGTGGTCTAAAATAAGACATAGATGTTTGTATGGTTTGTAAACCATTTCATTAATGACAAAACTGTAATTTTGAAGTTAAATTATTTCCGAATTTAGAATGGTGCTATTCTTTTTGGAACAGACTAATAAGGAAATGCTGCCGCATAAATTAGAACGGAGGGAGTAACTGATTAGCATCAAATTTTGGACTTTGTTAGTTTCAGTTGTATTAATACTGAACGTAAGCTTGTATCTTACAGAGTTCAAAAGCATCTTATATCTGCAATGCCTCACAGAACTCGGCCTATGGCAGCGCTTCTGCTGTTTACTGGACTTAATGTTGCCAAGTTATTGTCTATGATGAGATGTTTATATTAAAATAAAGGCTGTTTGTGTTACTTTGTCATAGAACACTTTAGGTCGTTTGGTTGGTGGGATTGAGATAATAATTCCGGTGTTAAGTTTGGGATAATATTTATCCTTCGTTTGGTTTGTGGGATTAACTAATCCGGTATAGATTTTGTACCAAAGTCATGGTACTAGTTTATCCCATAGAAGGGGTGGGATTATAATCCCGGGACTATAATCCTGGGATAAATATAATCCCACATTTATGGGTTATCCTTGGTTTTTAGTCCCGCAAACCAAACGAGTCGTTAATGTTTTGCATCTTGAAATGATCTTACCGTTATCGACAACATCTTCCTGTTGCTGCAGCTTTAGTTTATTATATTATTGATTCAGCTTTGAGTAGGTTTTGCAGAGGTTTCCTATTAAAGCTTGATGCTTTGCAGTAGACTACAATCTTTCTGAAATTTTCCTAACCACCTGAACTCAATTTTGATAAAATGCTCTAATAGTATACTTTCTTTGTATTTGTCCTCTTCCATGCTAATGATAATTTATTTTCTAAATCAATGTCAGAGAGAGCGTCGACGTCAGGAACGTGAAGCAGCTTTGAGAGGTTCAACATCTGCTCAAGTGTGATATCAAGGATGAAGATTCTGTATAGCAAGTTAGTATCTACTTTAACTTGATCAAGAGACAAAACTGACTTATTTAGAGAAAGAATGTAACGAATATGAAAGAAGTGAAGTTGAAGTTTTCTTTTGCTCTCCTCATGAATATGCATTCACTGTTTCAAGTTGAACAATGCATTATACTGGTTTACTGTGAAACAAGATGTAGTTGTCGTGCTAGCATAGTTGTCCTTTTCAAAAAGACTTGTGACAGGTTGTTTTGTTGAGGAAACCTTTGTTGTTCCTTCTGTAGTTGCGAGTATTTGGCAGTCTGAAAACTTGCATAAACTCAACATGGAGATCTTAGAGAACTTGTTAACTGTACTCCATGATTTGCATGGAGTAGTTTTTGATTGAGTTTGTGTTTGACACACAGACGTAGTGATGGACCTGATAACATATTTCATGTTTGTGCTGAAATTGAGAGGAATCTATTTATTGATAACCCAAAAATGTCCAAGGACAGTGGCACATGATTTGAAACTTGGTAGGTAATGGTACTCTACTGGTTTTTTTTTCTTTTGTGGCGGGTATCTAACCTTTGACATATCAAAGAAAGATATTCTTACCATTAGACCAACCCTGGAAGCGAAATCGAGAGGAACCTAATAGAGCTACGCAACGAAATTATTCCATCCTTGTTCTGGGTGCACTTCCCAAACACAACATTTGAGTGTATGCCACAAAAGCAAGCAGCACTTTCTACACTCATGCTAAGAAACAAACATAGAAACAAATACAAATGCCACCAACAGAGGAATTGAAGCAATAACATTTATATCAATTGATGAAGGAAGCTATTCAGTATTTAGCATCAGATGCACATGCTAGCTAGCAGCTCCTTCAGCTCATGCTCAAAAACCGACATAGTGTCTTTGTCCTTCAAGCATATATATGCCTCTATTCCAACACCATCTTTTGAATCCATCAATATAACATAATCTCTTGGTAACGTTTCAGGTATACATACCCAAGAAGGTTTTCCCCAGCCAAAATCAACATACAATGGGTAACCACATGTACTAGAAATTATTAAATCTACCTCACCTCGTTGTTGTGCGCAAGTTAATTCTATTATGTCATAGGGAGTGGCCAAAATTGCGTCATCTCGACTCTTCTTATCTACATATTTGGAATATACTTTTGATAATCCTTTTCTTATAAGGGTGACCAAGGTAGGCAAGTCAGAGACATCATTCTCACCTTTACATGATGTAGCATATGCAGGAGCGTTTCCTACACAATGGTTTGGCAATGGAGGGACAAATCGCTTTCGTATATTTACCACGTGCCCCACTCGCCTTGTCCCATTATTCCCGGATGCAGCCATGGCACATTTCCAAATCATAGCTGATACAACTTCAACCCGTGTGGGCACTTGTACATCATCGCTAACGGCCTTAGCCTTGAGCAATGCTATAGTAGAGGTATCAAGCGCAAACATTTTAAACGCACGTTCCTCATTCATATAGAAATCAACTGCAAATTTAAGGCCATCACCAACATATGGAACAGGTGGTGGTAAGAATTTTGCAGCTGCAACAAATTCAAAATCGAGGCTACCTCTAGCAGTCATTGTTGCCCAAGCAGTGGCGAGGGTGCACAAAGTTGCACCATCGACAACTTTGTGAGAAGCATTTATACCAATAGCCATGCCTCCACACTCGAAAGTGGTGACTTGAACAAGTAGGGGATACAAAGCTGCGTCAGGCATTTGTGGCCCCCGATCTCCAATAGTGGGAAGGAAATGTCCATTCATTTCAGGTTTTCCAAGGACATCTTCCAACCGATAATTATGAGCAAAAACCTCGTAAAAAGGTACCCCATCATCGTTGCATTCAATTGTGTTGTCTTTAATTCGACCAGCAAAAGGGTAGAAGTGTGCAAGAGTCTCAGACAAAGATTTCTTCAAAAGAAGTAATCTTGATGAAATGACTGTACTTGCTTGTGATTCACCAACTTCTGGTTGAGGAGGGTAATATAGAACTAAGGGAGAAGATCCGGCAGGTACCATTTGGTCCAAATAAGAGAATTTAAAGCATCGAAGGTGATTGGGAGTGGGAGAAAGATGTTTAATGAGCTCCATACAAACTATCTCAAACTTTTTTTTCATGGCTAGCTAAGTTTTATTTCAGACTTTTCTTGAAAGATCACACGCAATTATGCAACGATGAAGTATAATATGGATGCTTATATAGTGATCTTTGTGTTCTATTATCAACTTCTAATCTAAGGGAGATGCATGTGAAACCATGTCATTTTCTGATAGAGTAACGCTTATTTTTAATCATAAGTCAACTTTGCGTGTATATATTATTATATGCTTGAATGAGATCTTATATGATTCCTATGTTCATTAAACAAAAATTATCGTGTGTACTGCACTACTATTAACTTTATTGTAGTCAACGAGAGATCATGTGGAGTTGTTGTATCTGTTAATGCTAGCTGGAGAGGATTGCAAAATTATGTTTATTGTATGTATGATCTGAAGGTATTATCTGAATTTTTGCTTGAAGGTACTTCTATGTGCGCCTACCAATGAAGAAGATTCACATAAAGTCTTTAATTCTAAGATTCACAACTGAGACAAAAGAATTAAATATTCCAGTTGGCTAATTATTACTAATTATGGAAGTGTATATAGATAGAGACAGATTGAAAAACTTTGAATCACAGGGTAAGGTAAGAAGTTTTCTCTTGCTGCAGCTAATTATGCTACAAAAGTCACATACTGATGGAATAAAATACATTAATTGTTCAATGGAGTTGATTGTCTCTATGATCACTCAACTTGTGGTAAATGACGACCATCATTTATCTTTGCTTTTTCAAGTAGCTCCTATGGTCATCCAACATAACACTACTGACTTACGTTAAATATATGCTAACGTTGCAACTTAAAATATTTTGTTAAGTAATGCGTTGGTCATTGCACCATATTATGCAATCTGGCTAGTATTGTCTAGGGTCTTCTCACTGAATTATTCTAACTGTTATAAGTATAATTTACTTATACAACGACGTATTCAAGGCCTTCCCCAAATCCTATATGAATGTGAAATATTTTATGTACTAAATTGATTTATTTTTTTAATGAAGTATCAAGTCTGTGTTTTCCCCTCCCAATTCCCATATATTACTCCTCAACTTGCAGTCCCACTTAATTGTAGTCAACGAGAGATCATGTGGTATCAATAAGTACAGCCGGATTTAAGGGGTTGTTTAGTTAAGTTTATTGTATTCTCAAGGTAACTAAATTAAATATTATATGACAGGTGCGTCGTCGTTGTTTGGCCATTGACAAATCAGATTTTCAATTGTTCAACAAAGTATACCTCAAGACAAGGGTATAATGATCTGTATAAATATACCAAATATACCTCAAGACTAGTTTTGCTAATAGAAATTTAGTATTCAGACAATTGGTTTAGCTGTATAATTTTATTAGACAAGGGATTCTTGATTCTTCACACACCCACACACAAGCACCATATAAACGAGTTCTAGGCACTCTCACGTTATGAGTTCAAACTTTACCATAATTAAAAGCCTGCTACTTAAGTGGCGAATAGAAGGGGCGACCATTATCTTATTGGTGAGGCAGATCTAAGATTTTAAATTTTGAGTTCTGGATCATAATCTTTTTGCTTACTCAATTCTGAATAAATTCTTTATATACAATGTCACCCTTAAATCCAGCTCAGCAGTGGTTCAAAAGTTAGTTATGGGTCAAAGTTGGTTAGAGGAGAGAGAAGCAGTTAGCAAGTCAGTTCAGGGCATTTCCATTTCTGTTGATTAGTCTATAAATACATGTAATTGGAGTGGAATCAACAACCCATATAATAAAATCATTTTCCAATCTCTTCTTCTTAATTTCCCCCAAACCTGAGCTAGCATCTTGAGACCCTCCGTAAGTCTCCTGAGCTTGTTCATCCAATTCTCGACTCGCAGTCCTGATTTGGATGCCATACAAATTAAGTAAAATTTTAACATAAATAAAAGTTATACACCAAATTTACTCGGCTCCGCCGACTCGTAAACAAGCTTCTACATCGGCTTGTATTACAGACTTTTCTGTTACTTTCTTGTTTATAAATCATCTGGCCGAGGTAGTGCTTCCAAGAGACAATATCAAGGTTGGAGATTATGTATTGCAGGTTATCTGATTTAACATGGTCATGAGACTATATTCAGGGAAGCTTTTGTAGCGGTAAACGTGCTTCTGTTTTTTGTTCTGCACACAAGTTTTTGTTATTCTCCTGGTAAATATTATGATTTCTAAGTTGAGAAAAGCATTACGCTAATTTACATTTCAAAGAAGAGCAAAAGAGAAGATGTAGTTGTCCTTTACAATAATCAAGACTTGTGAGAGGTTGTTTTGTTGAGGAAACTTGTTGATCCTTCTGTTGTGGTGAGTGTTCGGCAGTTTGAACAGAAAGATCGTACCTTGACTAATTCCACTAGAAAACTCGATTAATTCTACTTGACACCTGCCACCTCCAACTAGTACACCTTGAGTAATTCCACTAGAAAACTCGATTCTACTTGACACCTGCCACCTCCAACTAGTACACCTTGAGTAATTCCACTAGAAAACTCGATTCTACTTGACACCTGCCACCTCCAACTAGTACACCTTGAGTAATTCCACTAGAAAACTCGATTAATTCTACTGGACACCTGCCACCTCCAACTAGTACAGGTATAGAGTGAACACAAAAGTACAATAATTTTTTTTTTTTTTTTCAGTTTGAACAGAAAGAACCTCCAACTAGTACACCTTGAGTAATTCCACTAGAAAACTCGATTCTACTTGACACCTGCCACCTCCAACTAGTACACCTTGAGTAATTCCACTAGAAAACTCGATTAATTCTACTGGATACCTGTCACCTCCAACTAGTACAGGTATAGAGTGAACACAAAAGTACAATAATTTTTTTTTTTTCAGTTTGAACAGAAAGATCTCGATTAATTCTACTGGACACCTGTCACCTCCAACCTACTGGACACCTGCCACCTCCAACTAGTACAGGTATAGAGTGAACACAAAAGTACAATAATTTTTTTTTTTTTTTGGAACTCCAAAAAACCCGCAGCCGCTACAGCCTATTGACTGTGTCCCTTGTGTAATAACCTGCAAACCACACAAGGGATGTAAACCGCCAGCCTATTGACTGTGTCCCTTGTGTAATAACCTGCAAACCATACAAGGGATGTAAACCGCACTAGGAAAACCCGGTGCGACAGGCTCGACTCAGAAGGCATTGAGGGGGGATCGAACCCGGGTCATCCATGTGGATAACCACCCTCCAAACAAACTGAGCCATCCCAAAGACAGGTGTTTTATTGATCTCTCTGCTTACCATACATTTGGAGCTTTAGAGCATAGTGCTTGAACATTTTCAAGATCGATTAGTATTCTTTCTATGATGCAAGACTATTGATAACTTCATGATATCTACTATTACTCTTGCAAGAAATTGGAAGGCTTTTATACCTTGGTGTAACGTTTTCAATTTCATTTAAGTTTATTAATCACAACTTAGCCTCTTCTTCTTTTTTTCTTTTCTTCTTGTTCTGATTAAGAAAAGATATATTACGTTAATATATTTCTTGACATATCAGAAAACTTACATAAAGTTCACATGGAGATCTTAGAGAACTTACATAAATCTGAAAACACCTTACTTAAAATTATTCTTTCAGGAAACAAACAGAGAAAACAAATATAAATGCCACCACAGAGAAAACAAATATAAATGCCACCAATAGAGGAATTGAAGCAATAACATTTATATCAATTGATGAAGGAAGCTATTCAGTATTTAGCATCAGATGCATATGCTAACTAGCAGCTCCTTCAGCTCATGCTCAAAAACCGACATAGTGTCTTTGTCCTTCAAGCATATATATCCCTCTATTCCACCACCATCTTTCGAATCCATCAATATAACATAATCTCTTGGTAACGTTTCAGGTATACACAAGTACTGCAACTAACCACAAGTACTGCTACTGTATAATTTGATAAGTACACAGGAGAAGCAAGAAGTCGTGTTTGCTTCAAGAACAAAGGTATCATCAGCCCAACCACTCAGACACAGCCTTCTTCTTAAATGGATCAGCGTTCGACAACATGTTTGCCAATGTTTTATTTGGATATTTGGAAAAACTTATTGAGATAGTTTGTATGTAGCTCATTAAACCTCTTTCACCCACTCCCGATCACCTTCGATGCTTTGAATTCTCTTATTTGGACCAAATGGTACCCCCGCATCTTCTCCCTTAGGTCTATATTATCCTCCTCAACCAGAAGTTGGTGAATCACAAGCAAATACAATCATTTCATCAAGATTACTTCTTTTGAAGAAATCTTTGTCTGAGTTAGAGTTCACTTCTACCCTTTTGCTGGTCGAATTAAAGACAACACAATTGAATGCAACGATGATAGGTACCCTTTTAGGAGGTTTTTGCTCATAATTATCGGTTGAAATTTTCCGCATCTTTTACTGGCAAAACTGTTTTTATTCCATCGTCATTCTGGGTGCACTTCCCAAAAACAACATTTGAGTGTATGCCACAAAAGCTAGCAGCTCTTTCTACACTCGTACACATGCACAATAAATCTGAAAACTTCAAATTATTCTTCGAGGAAACAAACAGAGAAAACAAATACAAATGCCACCAACAGAGGAATTGAAGCAAGCTATTAAGTATTTGGCATCAGATGCATATGCTAACTAGCAGCTCCTTCAGCTCATGCTCAAAAACTGACATAGTGTCTTTGTCCTTCAAGCATATATATGCCTCTATTCCACCACCATCTTTTGAATCCATCAACATAACAAAATTTCTTGGTAATGAATCAGGCATACATATCCAAGAAGGTTTTCCCCAGCCAAAATCAACATAATATGGGTAACCACACATGCTAGAAATTATTATATCTACCTCACCTCGTTGTTGTGCGCAAATTAATTCTATTATGTCATAGGGACCGGCCAAAATTGCCTCATCTCGACTGTTTTTATCTACATATTTGGAATATACTTCTGATAATCCTTTTCTTATAAGGGTGACCAAGGTAGGCAAGTCAGAGACATCATTCTCACCTTTACATGATATGGCATATGCAGGAGTGTTTCCTACACAATGGTTTGGCAATGGAGGGACAAATCGCTTTCGTGTATTTACCACGTGCCCCATTCGCCTCGTCCCTTTATTTTCGGACACAGCCATGGCACATTTCCAAATCACAGCTGATACAACTTCAACCCGTGTGGGCACTTGTACATCATCGCTAACGGCCTTAGCCTTGAGCAATGCTATGGTAGAAGTATCAAACGCAAACATTCTAAACGCAAGTTCCTCATTCGTATAGTAATCAACCTCAAATGTAAGGCCATAGCCAACATAGGGAACAGGTGGTGGTAAGAATTTTGCAGCTGCAACAAATTCAAAATCGAGGCTACCTCGAGCAGTAATTGTTGCCCAAGCATTGGCGAGGGTGCTCAAAGTTGCACCATCGACAACTTTGTGAGAAGCACTTATACCAATAGCCATGCCTCCACACTCGAAAGTGGTGACTTGAACAAGCAAGGGATACAAGGCTGCATCAGGCATTTGTGGTCCCTGATCTCCATTAGTAGGAAGGAAATGTACATTCATTTCAGGTTTTCCAAGGACATCTTCCAACCGATAATTATGAGCAAAAGCCTCGTAAAAATGTACCCCATCATCGTTGCATTCAATTGTGTTGTCTTTAATTCGACCAGCAAAAGGGTAGAAGTGTGCAAGAGTCTCAGACAAAGATTTCTTCAAAAGAAGTAATCTTGATGAAATGACTGTACTTGCTTGTGATTCACCAACTTCTGGTTGAGGAGGATAATATAGAACTAAGGGAGAAGATGCGGGGGGTACCATTTGGTCCAAATAAGAGAATTCAAAGCATCGAAGGTGATCGGGAGTGGGAGAAAGAGGTTTAATGAGCTCCTTACAAACTATCTCAAACTTTTTTTCCATGGCTAGCTATTTGTGATAAGATTGCTCGCAATTATGCAACGATGAAGTATAATATGCATGCTTATATAGTGATCTTTGTGTTCTATTATCAACTTCCAATCTAAGGGAGATGCATGTGAAACCATGTCATTTTCTAATAGAGCAACACTTATTTTTAATATAAGGTACCCAAGAGACAATCGTGTTAAGCCTACCAATATAAGAAGATTCACATAATTATCGTTTTTGTGCTGGCTATTACAAGATTATTTAATTAATACAGTCAACTATTATATTCTAAGCAAGCAGAGACAAAAGAATTCCATATATTCCAGTTGGCTCATGCTCCAATTTAGTAATGTACATAGATAGATGCGAATTCAAAGTAATTATGCTACAAAAGTCACGAACTGACAAAATAAAATACATTAATTATTCAAGTTATGTGCATGCGAAAGAAGATTCATGTATTTATTTATTTATTTATTTTTTAATATCTGATTACATCTTATTATGATCGCAACCTCTTGATGAGAAGCAGGTTAATATAGAGCCAGAGGCGGATCTATGTGTCCATTTCCGGTGCACCTGCACCGGTGACGCCGACAAAATTCTATATATATAGATATAAATACCTTAAAAATTAAATACATATATTGTTTGGCACCCAATATTTTTTATATTTCTATATTAAATTTAATGATGCCTCCACCGTATTTAAATCCTGGGTCCGCCTCTATATAGAGCTAAGAGAAACTATCTCAATCTTTCCTTCCATGGCTAACTTTGATTTATTATATGGCTAATATTGCAGGAAATTAAATGCGCAACCATTAAGCTTAATCTCCTTCCATGGCTAACTTTGATTTATTATCTGGCTAATATTGCAGGAAATCCTGGGTCTGCTTATATTATCTGGCTAATAACACACGTTTAATTCGTGAGATTTTAATTGTTAGGAGTAGCATATTTTTTAATTATCTTCTACAAACCTAAAATAATACTACTAACTCAAACTGTATCATGCATGTGGTATTAATTAATACTAGAATGAGATGTAATGATTCTTTTCTTCATAAATAAGTTTATTGGGTACATTGTAGTCAACGAGAGATCATGTGAATGGGTTGTTTAGTTAATTAAGTTTATTGTATTCTCAAGGTAATCATATTAAATATTGTATGACAGATGCAAGTATTATATTGCCTCTCTTTTCCACCTGCCACCGCCTTTTTTTTTTTTTTTTAGGATGGTGGTAGTCGGGCCAACTTACATGCACTGGACTATTTCATTTGGGTAAATGTTACCTCCTACCAATACGTGTTTCTACCAATACGTGTACCAAGTAACTCAAAACTCGACATGATTAAACACATAACTCAAAATTCATTTCACCAACCTACATTTGCTTACATGATACTTTATATATGTAGAGAACTATAAATTTGTAATAATACATGTAAAATGGAGAAGTGAAAGAAAGGAGATAAATTGATTACTTGAGGGAAGATGATGATCTGCGAAATGCCCACATGCTGAATTTTTCAGTTTCAGGGTTCTGAATTGAGAAACCTTAAAATGGAAATAAGGCTTAAACACTAAACTCATTACTAAAAATCAGGGGTTTTTCGACTGCCCAAACGGTCGGATATCGGTCAGACAACCGACCGATGATCGACCAAAATAGGTGGTCGAAGACAAGGTGGTGGGAAAAGTCTGTTCGACCGAAAATCGGTGGGAGAGCGGTCGAACAGATTAACATCTGGAAAAATAAATATTTTCACTGTTCGACCGACTCGGTCGAACAGCTGAATAAGAAATTTTCCCGAAATGTGATCCTGCTCCACGTCAAAGAAGCACGCAGTTGAAAGTTCTGTTTCGTTGATATATCATATGTTTCCACACCTTCATACTACAGTAACTTTAACTCATCAATCAAATGCTGCAAAAATACATCAATCGAGGCTTTCGGGTTATGTGGACCCGGGATTATGCAATTCAAAAACAGATAAGGACTAGTCATGCACATTTCGGGCGGAAGATTGTACGGAGTGACAAATACGGGCCAACAAGAATAGGGTGTAGACGAGACATCAAAACGAGTGAACCCATTTGAACATAGACTCAACCTTATGTTTCTTGGTTCACTAGCAAATGACGGATACACCTGATCAAAGTGTTTCCATGCCTCACCATCTGACGGATGGCTTAGAATGCCCGACTGCTTTGTACGATCATGGTGCCATCTCATATGAGGAGCAGAGCTCATCGACGCATACAACCTCTTTAACCTAGGTATAAGGGGTAAGTAATGCATCGACTTAACAGGGATCGACTTCTTTTTAGCATTTAGAACCAGCTTGTAACGAGGCGCCTCACAGAATTTACAAGTCTCTGGTTCTGCATCATCCTTATAAAATAACATGCAACAGTTGACGCAACAATGAATTCTCTGTGCAGAAAGGCCCAACGTGGAAACCAACTTCTTAATGTGGTAATAATCAGTTGGTAATACCATGTCAGTCGAATTGAGTTCATTCATAAGGCCAATGATGGAATCCATGGCTGCTTGAGATATACTAAAATCGGATTTAATACTTAACAATCTAACAGCAACTGACAACTTGGAATGCACCGAGCCTTCATACAATGAACGACTAGCTTCCTCCAACCGTTTATAGAAGAGCTTTGCCTCATCATTGGGAACGTACTCAATATTTGGCTGCGATGTATCCGGTTGCGATGGCTCATCCGGGTACATCCCAAAGGCATCATTAACCATATCGTTCATTCGATAATTATCAAGATCAGTATCCACAAATTGACCACCCCCACCGCCACAAATATTTTGAAAATTAACATTACTGCGTATCTCACGAGACTCTCCATGATAAACTCAAACAAAATAATTTGGCATAAAACCCTTCTCATAAAGATGCATTTCTACTTTATCCAACTTCTTTACTTTTGTGCACTTGCATGTCACACAAGGACACCTAATCTGGCCATTCCTTATAAAATCATCATGTGTTTTTGCCTTAGCAATAAATTCTGCAACACCTATAGCAAATTCTTCCTCATCCCCCGCCGACCGGGATTATTTCTATTATACATCCAACTACGGCTTCCATAATCCATATCTACACAAAACATTGCAAGTTTGAGAAACATATTCAATTGAAAAGATTAAAAGAAAATTACTTTGATAGTCTACCAATTTTCATAAGATTAAGTAATTGTATAATTTTCTAAGTAAATTACTTCATATTACTAACTAATCTATTCTCTAAGATTATCATTTAGTAATTAGTAACAAATGGTTAAAAATATTTCATCAATTTTTTGCTATTCTCTTCTTCTTTACTAATTACTAAAAAATAATTTATTCTAAAACACTACCAATTTGAAAAATATTAAGTACATTTATATTACTTTTATATCTAAGTCACTTACTTTTATATTATTAACTAATTTATTCTCTAAGATTATCGTTTAGTAATTAATAGTACTTCTCGTTCACTAATTTACAGCTTACTAGTATTAGTAGTATTATATCTAAGACAGTTACCTTTATATAACTAACTAATTTGTTCTCTAAGATTATCATATAAACTTTATTTCATTCAAATCAATTTACGAAAATAATTAAGATATTTGAAGTTGTGTAACTACTATATTACTAAAGGCTAATGAGTAGAAAGATTCAAACTTAAGCAATTTAGTAGAAAATAAGAACCTAACTTTCTCCCTATGTACCTAATTCTCTAACTATTAGCTAGTTCAATAAAGCACATCATAACAACTATTAATCCTATTTTAATATCTACATTATACTTCTCTTTGATACAACAAAGTTCAAATTATCTAACAATATCAACCCCAACACCTAGACTATATGCTATACTTTTCAATTTATCTAATTTGTTATTTCAATTAAACAATAATATTAACTCTAGCAATATCCCTATCATTTCTTCTCTTTCTCGTTCGGGCCACCTTTCCTTAGCACTCTTTTTTTTTTTTTTTTTACAACAATGGTATTCGTTCGAGTGAATTTGTGGGTGGGTGAATTCGCTAATTTAGGCTTTTTAGTCGGATTCTCTAAGGCTTGAAATGGAGTGATTAGATTGATTTCTTTCCTTACGTGTGCACCTCGACAATAAAAACTAGCTTTGCCTAGCCTTTTTTTCCAATGATGGTGGTATTCTGGTCAACTTGCACGCACCTCGGCCATAACATCTAGCTTTCCCTAGCTTTTTTTTTTTAATGATAGTGGTATCCTGACCAACTTACACGCATCTCGATTATTCCAACAGTTGCTACTTCCCACCAACACAGGTATCAGATCCATCAAGACTTATGCAAATAGCTAAAAATCACCTAGTTTTTCCCCTAGCCAACATAAATTTTTTTTTTTTTTTTTTTTGAGTTTTAACACACCTTAGGGGTGCGTAAGTTTGGTGAGTTGGTTATACGTAAACTATAGTGGTGAGTTATTATACTAGTTAGTTTAGTGAGTTAGTTATACCGGAACTATAGTTGTGAGTTAATTATATTAGGATTAGGATTGTAATACCTAATTTTTTTGTATATAAAGATTAATACTAATACGAGATTGTTATGCAAGAATTAGATGATAAGTAGACTAACGTTTCCTATCTTCAATGTTTGAAGACTGAAATTTTCAACAGAAAGGTTAAGTGGACGACATTGACTTTGAAGAAGGTTAATGGAAGACATTTGCTTTAGAAGTCTACCAATGTCAGTTCTAATAATAATGGAAGACGTTTACTTTTAGAGTCTTCCATTGTAAGTTCTAATATTTGGATTTGATGTTTATAAAATTAATGAGAGAATGAGTATCACTTAATTGTGAGTAGGCAAAGGACAGCTCGTCCACTAGGCCTGGGCATCGAGCGAGCGAGTCGAGCAGAACCGAGCCTAACCGAGCCCGAGCCAAATCGAGCTTTATACATAGCGAGCCGAGTCCGAGCCGAACTAGCCCGAGCTTTATTAAAGTTTGACCGAGCCCGAACCGACTTTTTTTCTTGTGTTCCCATACTTAATAATATAAAAAATAATATTTAAATTTTTCTTTTGATCATAATCATAGATAATGATAAAAGTACTAGTTTATTAATTGTTAATTATTGCATTAAAATATTAAACAACACGTAGACTTCTAATATTTTTTGATAATTAAGCCTAATGAATGGAAGTTATATTTAAAAGATAAAGTTATACGATCAATCAAGCTAATCGTGTCGAGCCGAGTTTTGACCGAGCCGAGCTTGATCGAGCTTTAACCGAGCCGAGCCGAGCTAAAAGGCAACTGAATCGAGCGAGCTCCGAGCCGGTTCTGTTCTATGTCCAGGCCTATCGTCCACGAAACATCTCACGTACATGTAAGATTTGGGGAGAGCTGCACTCCAAAAAATTTGATGTACGCCGCCTAACTTAATGTAAATATTCATTTACTTTGGTGTAAATAGTAGGTGGAGATAACTACTATTTCTAATCTGACCATAATTTGAGCTAGCTAAAAACTACATTAATGTACGTATAGTCGAAGAAAGCTGCATAGACGGGCCATTGGACACCTAGCATATAATCACGTTGACAATTTAGTCATGATAATAAACAAAACCCAAGAAAGCATTATATATAATCTTCATGTTTACCTTATATGTATTATAATTATATATTGAACTATTAAAAGTTAGTGATGGAATGACAAGTACTTTATCGTTCCAAGCTAGAGATATCGAGTTCAAATCTTGAAGATGATGTCGACTTTGGCAGGGAGTTTTTTTATTGTATAATAATAAAAGCTGTATTTTGTATTATTTTTCCTGCAAAATATCATAACATTGAATAGGACAATTATTCATTTCAAACAATAGGAGAGCATTAAGTAGTCGTATTCGTTCAGATTTTATGACAATAATCACAACATTATTGTGACGGCATTAAAGGCAAGAAAAAATAAAGAAAAGGAAAAGAATTACGTATTGTATTGGTGAACCAGATTAAAACTTGTCTACCAATGTTGTTAAAGTCTTTAAACATTAAATATTGTCCTATCTCGTGCCTATACAATTTCTCTTTTAAAAAATTTGCATAACACATTAAATAGTCTTAATTATAAGAGTATTTGTATAAATTATCATTTATCACTTATTAAACATCACACCTCTAGCTATTGCATGTATATTTTAATTTGTTATAACGATTAATATTTAGGACCAACGTAGTACTCCCTCCATTTCATAATGGTTGTCCTAGTTTGACTTGGATCGGAGCTTAAGAAATAGGAGGAGACTTTTGAAAGTTGTAGTGTAGAATAAGCCATAGCTAAATGTATGGCTATAAATCGTTTCATTAAGAGTAACGTGGTAAGTTTACGAGTAAATTGTTTTCAAATATGAAATTGTGTCGTTCTTTTTTAAACGGACTAATAAGAAAACTATAACATCCATTGCGGAACGGATGGAGTATCTTTTTTCTTCATATTGTTGAGGTTGAGATTGCCAGCAAAATTGTTTTAATTCCACATGATGTGTGTCTGTGGTCCTTAAAGATATTCTTGAAGTTTGGTAGAAGTTAGGCTACCCTTATATGTGTTCTCATAACTACATGGGTAATCACTAGGTGAACTGTGACAACTACCTTTTTAATTGCTACTAATTGACCTTGTCAACAAGTTATTAACTATACTAGTTTAATAGTTAATCATCTTTTTAATCTTGACAAATTCTTGGATATATTTGAGGATTCACTTTGTATTCATCCCATCTTCAACATATTTTCCAATACTTACATTTGTCTTTCATTGTCACTTGGCATTACCAAAGTTTATAAAATTTGAGTTTTTAAGGGAACTTTCTTGCTAGATTTTATTGTTGTTTAATAGCCAAAAGAAGTTTTGTCCTCCTCATATATCTTGTGGCCAATTCACTGTAGCTTGATATCAAAACATTTAAGAAGCAACCACTTTAAGTTGGTTGTTTCTTCAGTCATTTGTGTGGTTTTGTAAGTCTCAACCATTAAAGCTTGTCTTCTGTGGTGTCTACATATGGGACTATTGGCAAAAACTAAGCACTTTGCTTTTTAAATCTTTACTATATAGTATAAAACTAGTGTGTTCTTGTAGCATTGCAGTAGGTTCTTGAATTGTCTTACAAATTTTTCCAATGAATGCAATGCTATTTTTCTTGATTTCTTGTTTTTCTTTTATCCTTCTACTTTCTAAGTCATTTCTTAAACCTTTTCCTAGTAGGAAAATTACAATGAGAGCTTTTTCAAATCTTTGGTTCTGTGAAGAGGTTTTAAAGTTTTTGGCATTATGGTTCAGAAAAGGAAGAAATGCTATCAGTTACTTGAACTTGTCTCTAATGAAAAAGCATGTTAAGTCAAAACAAGATAATGTTGTGGAGAAGGAAGAGATTTCTTTACTGGATTTGCCTGATTTGACATTGGAATGTATATTTGAGAGGCTTTCACCAAATGGTCTTTGCAGTATGGCTGCAGTTTGCAGTTCTTTGAGAGAAAAATGCACAAGTGATTACTTATGGGAGAAACAAATGAAGGGAAAATGGGGTGCATTGATTGGTTCTGCTGCTTATAAAGAATGGCAATGCTACATTGCCTCAAGAAATAGTGCTTCCCTCTTGGAAAATTCAAGAAAAAAGAGAGATTTATGTGGGACATTTTCAAAGATTGGGCAGCTTTTATGGAACAGATCAAGAAGAAGTGAAGATAACAGCAAGGTTAGAAGTTCTACAGCAATGGGCACAATCATGGATTGGTACCTCTCCCTTGAGTCTGGGAAGTTTTGGTTTCCAGCTCAGGTTTTTAACCGCGAGGTAATTGAAAACGGCTTTAACTTTTATACACTGACAATGTCAAAGATTTTATATATTGTACATTTACCTATTGTAGCATGTTAAGGGTAGTTTTTACCGTCATTTCTTATATAGAATGATTCGTTTAGTATCTCTCGAACTTAATGCTGATAGATCATGCCTTTTCTTTTGAAGGTGCAGAATGGTCAAGTTGGTTTTATGCTATCTTGCTATGATGCTGAAGTTAGCTATGATTCTAGCACGAATACCTTCAAAGCAAAGTATGAATTTTACCCTTCAATGAGGAAGTTTCTTTATCACCAGATGTATCCACTTTTAGCCCTTTCGCCTGACTAGGAATGGACTAATTTTGCAGGTATCCAGGACATGGAAGGCGAATAGAAGAGGAAAACATAGAATGGAATAGGCTAAGAGCACCAACTGTTGATACTCTTCCTTATGTTCTTCATGTATCAGATTGCTTAAATGATCTAAAACCTGATGATCACTTTGAGATACAATGGAGAAAAAGCAAAGAATTCGCATATGGTATGTTTTTCGTCCAACATATATGCTAAGTTTTTTCCTTTAGAGTCCACATTTTCATGACTTTGGTTTTCATCTGATAAGCATTTGATATATACTCTAAAAGTTCTGTTCATTTGTTCTGCAGGTTGGTGGTATGGAGTTGTTGGACACTTGGAAACCTGCAGTGGCAGCAAGTTGAATTGCCATTGTCATGCCAGTGGTAAGAAAGATTAACATTTCTATCAGTGAATATAAGAATCATAAAAGAGACATGTCACACATTTCCTAAATGTAGTAAACTCCAGGAGGACCATTTAGCAGAAAATAAGTCCATTATGCAAAGTTTACGTTACAAAGAGCATACTTTTATTTACTTAATTATGTCTTCAACAAGTACGTTGAGTAGAAGTTTCAAGATTTCCATTCTCACAACTAGCTTGTTTGCAGACATGGTGCTACTGGAGTTCAAACAGTACGCCCTTGGTTCGAGGTGGAGGCAAACAGTGATAAACAGAAAGGATCACAGAGAAGTGGGCAATGAAGCTGATGGTTTTTATGGAGGAATCAGAAAGCTTTATAGTGACAAAGAGATTTCTTTATGGAAGAGCCTTTGGCCTAGCAGCACCTTGGAATAGCACACAAAGAGCTCTTTCCATTTTTCCCTTTTTCTTTTTTTCTTCTGTGAAGAAGCTCTCTTTTGAGCTATTCTGAGTGTAAATAGAAAGCAACTTATAGACTGCACTTAGGCTTAAGTTTTTGCTCGGCTTAGTGCAGAGGCTGGAGGTTTTGCAGATATATGTATAGAATGAAGAGGTCTTGTAGAGCCTTGTGAATGCAAAATCTCCTAGTAAGAGTGTTTTCTCCTTTAGTGGACTCTACGTCACGTAAATTTCGAAGGTTGTGCATAATAATAAATTTAGCTGTTATAAGAGATGAAAATAAAGTTTTTTTCTTTGAATCTCACACTGCAAGAAAGGCAAGTGTAGATATGAGATGTATGAACATATTTATAAATTTAAACATTTCATGAATTTAGCAAAGAATGACTCAATATATTCTTTGCATATCTGCAACTAGACTCCACATCCTGCTGAAGTCCATATGTAATATACAACATGTAGAAACAAACTACTCTATCCAGTGGCACCCTAATGAATCTGACAATCCTCAAACTCAAAGAAGACCACAGCATTTTGATTTACAAGTAACGAACCAAAATTGAGTGAACGGTCTGAAGTATGAAATGAGCAAGCTCAAAAGAATCCGCGTCTGAGAACTAACATTCTTCGTTGTCTCTTGTATAAACAGGTATTTCCCATTTCTTGGTATTCTTTTTAGGATCATCGCTGAGGCTGAGATCACTATCATCCTCTTTCATTGTTTTGATAAATGTTTTTGCGCCCATCATAATAAGCCTTTCCACCATGAAGAGCTCGTAATTGTTCTCAATCAATGGATCCAAAATGCTGCTGTAATTTGATGAATAGGCCAGCTTGTACCTGCAAATAGTAGCTATCGTCTTTCAGAAGTTGATCAAATGGATTTTAACGTGTGGCAATGAAACACAAAGTTTCTAACTGATACTTTCTCCTATGACAACCAATAATATTCGTTTAACCAGGAACTTTCCTTATGTCTGGTCCTTACAATATTTCAACAACATACCCCGTGATATCCCACTACGGTGGGGTCTGGGGAGGGCGAGATGTACGCACCCCCACCAAGGAAGACATGTTTCCGATAGAGCCTCGGCTAAAGCCATAGTCTTGCTAAAAATCCTTTTTTGACAAGGGGTCTTGTTAGAAATCGATACGCCAGTAGAAAATGTAAGAGGACTTCTTTTTTGATGAAGTAAAGAAAATGTAAGAGGACTTCTAGTGCTAGAGAAACTAATTTTCAATCATATTGGACGCAGATGGGATTAAATGGAGGGTATGGGCGAGCATTCATATAGCCGACCCCAATTTGCTTAGGATTGAGAGTAGTAGTTGTTAAGTAAAGGTACGCAAGTTAAGTTAGGCAACTAATTCGAGACAGATTCCCTAAATCAGATGATACAGCAAAACCAGTCTGCATCCTTATTCTTCTAAAATTGATATTTGGCCAATGACCAGAAAGGAACAGGAAGCATCTTTTAATTTACTAAATGCCTTACTCTAACCTGCCGATTGCCAAAACCATGCACAAAAGGTTTGGATGCTCTATTTCTGACAAGGGACACAGGGATAAAGTAGATCCAAATATAAAATGATTAGATTTTTCTCAAGCCAATTTCTCATTACTAGAGTAGCAAAGTAATGAGGTTAAGGGAAGTTACAAAGCTTCAAGCGACCAAAAGAACGTACAATGCATATCATTTTTGTTTAGCACACAAAGGTCAAGCAGAGGACAGGAAGATTGGTAAAGAGTGGAGATCACTCACCTCACAGCCAGCGGGGAAAAGAAACGCGGTGTCCCCTCATTAGAAGCAATAAAAAGGGTTCGCCCAGGAGGGACCCATTTAGCTATTCTGCAAAGAATGAACTCTGGACGTGTATCTCTGTCCAAATGAGGATGCAAACTTCGATCAACCCCAAACCTATCCTTCCTTGTCTTCAGAATATCACCTCTTCGAACATGTATCGAATCATAATCACCAAGCAGCGCCTTGATCTATAGAAATGAAAGTATCCATCAAACCACAGGAGAGTGTATCTCTTAGCAGTTCCAAAACATAGAGCACTGAGGAGATGACCGGCCTTTATGGCAGTAACCTTTCACAGCCACTTATGCAACAATGGCTTTTCAAGCATATTATTAAGGAAGCTAATACAAAACAAACATATTTAATTCTAATGCTATGAGAAAACAGAGCTCTAAAGGATTTCGATGTCACATTTAGATGATAGAGTGCCAAAATAAACTTAAGTAGTTAAATTAACATGCAGTTGACTAACTTTTTCTGCTGCATGCCGTAGTTTCTCTGCAGCCATTGAAGGAAGAAATGAATATGGCAGAAGAAGGGAGCTGCGATTTTTTCTATCCTTGCATTCTGCAAACCTGAATGATTTCTATGATTAATATATAGAGTAACTATCAGAATTCAAAAGTACATTGAATACCAAATCAGAATAATTATGAACAAATTATCCCCTGGTAAAAGCTCAATTATCTCCAAGCAAATGAAAGCTTGTAAATGAGCGAGTACCGTACATCAAACCGGTTTATTAAAAAAAGTAACTAATACTGTACAACTTTTAAGCAGCGTGAACTAATCCTTGCAAGCTAATCTTCTTTTTCGTTTTCTCAAACAAATTACATAAAAGGTTTTCCAATCTAGCAAAACGTTGATTAAACCATCAATGTATAAGGCTGGACAGTTTCTAATCCTAGGAAATACTGTCATTCCACTTGAAAAGAAAAATAAAATCAGAAAAGGGGAAACTCAAGCAATCCAAGATCTTATCACTTGAAGGGAAGCAACTTTGAAAAAAGTAGTTTACCAAGCAAGTGGGCTTGCAGTTCGATTGATGAGCAAAATATTTGAGTACAGACTTTTTTCTTTGAGATCAGTCCTGCTAACTCCTTCAACGTGCGCAACCCCTCTTGAACCTAACTTCATGCTTGTTGCCAGGACATGATGCCACATTTCAGAGTTGTCCAAAATTATAGGTACAGTGTCAGAGATGAGGTCCAGATCATACAAAGAATCCATAGCACACGAATTATCTGCCCACCTGACAATTAGATGTACGCAGAGGAAGTCTGTAAGCTAATATTGTAAACAATTTATGTTACCAGGGAACCGAGAAACAGAAAAAAGTAGCATTTATATGCTTGTCAAAGGCACATCACATTAGCATACTGCATGCATACCCTAGTGCTTTGTAGCTTAGGCACAATTGGATTAACACTATTTGAATCTAATTGCTGAATAGGGTAATCACACGTATATTCTGCAACTCTATTTTGGTTGTTACCTTTCTTTGAATGACCAGAAGAACTCATAAGAGAATTAATTAATTTATTTAAATATTTTTTTGATAAGTATAGAGGCAGTTTATCTCATACAGTTTGATGCAACTTCCACCCTGCCATTAATATGGAAAATGCACCTTTCCTCGGAAGTGGATGCCAACCTAATTAATGAATTGCAACGAACCAATAATACAGAAAATGCACCTTTCCTCAGAGGTTGAATTGCTGGACTGGTGAAGAATCCCTTTCTTATTGTGGATGGGATTGAGACACATCCTCGAAGGCATAACAAATGTTCTGCAACAAGAAGTAGCCTAGTCTTAGATAAGGAGAACATCAAATCTATCTTTTACAATTCAAAAAATTGCTCGAAGTTAAACACATTTTAAAAGTGTGGGTGCCATAACCATATTTCTGGCTTGTGGACGGGAGCAACACAAACATGGAGTGCTTACACAGAGATATGCTGTTATACAAAACTCATCGTAATATAATACTAATTGCTGCATGCACGTCAAGTTTTATGCCCATAATCTTTGCATAAATGATCCTAGGAAGACTAAAATGATTTAGAATCACTTACTCAGAAGTACCATCTTTTGAATGGATCAAATATCCTTTCACCAACATAAACACAAGAAGAATGGTAGCTACCACATTATGCTGTTGTTGGACAATTGAATCCAAAGATCAAAATCACTCATTGAAACGGCTGACTAATCCAATAGATGGAGACCTCATTCCAGTAAAATATTAAGTCAAGTGAAGCTTAAAGGACAAAATATTAACCAAAAAGTTCTCTTTTCTATAGCAATCAAGAAATAATCAACTAAAACCCACTTCAACAGGAAAAAGATTCAAATTTTTTTGATAACCGAGAAATCCTAGTGGACCAACAGTGCACGTTTTGAAACTCGGTAACAAAAAAAGCTCTCTTTTTCTAATAACTATTGTACAAGCCTCGACTAATTCCACGGGGTACCTGCTACTTCCCTCAAGTACAGGTACCGAGTAACTCTGTCCACCGCCTAGTCTCTTCTTTCTTATAGCAACAAACATCTAAAACCCACTTCAATATATAAAAGATTCAAACTTTGCAACCAAAATAGGTTCAAAATAGCAATATAACTAAGATGGTAACAAAAAAGCTCTTTTTTTATAACTGTGCCATCCAGGCCAGCTTGCACGTATCTCGACTAATTCCATGGGCAACCTACTATCTCCCACCAGCATAGCGACCGGATAACTCTATCCATCAAGGCTTGGACAGACAGGACAAAATTGCCTAGTATAAAAAAAGCTCTCTTCTTTTTATAGCAACAAACATCTAAAACCCACTTCAATAGTTAAAAGATTCAAATTTTACAACAAAAAACAGGTTCAAAATTAGCAATATACACAAACTCAAAGATGGTAACAAGAAAACTCTTTTTTTATAACTGTGTTGTCCAGGCCAGCTTGCTCGCAGCTTGACTAATTCCATGAGTTACATGCTACCTCCCTCCGGCACATCAAAAACCCACTTCAATAGAAAAAAGATTCAAACTTTGCAACAACAATAGGTTCAAAATTAGCAATATAAACAAACTCAAAGATGGCAACAAAAAAACTCTTTTTTTATAACTGCATCGTCCACGCCAGCTTGCTCGCACATTGACTAATTCCACGAGTTACATACTACCTCCCACTTCAATAGACAAAAGATTCAAACTTTGCAACAACAATAGGTTCAAAATAAGCAATATAAACAAACTCAAAGATTCTAATAAAGTTTACCTTTGAAGAATCATAGCTTCTTCAAGAGCACACCTTAAGCTTGATTCTTGATGACCTAAACCAGCACAAATATCACAATTTTTACCAGGACAATCAATTCTATTGCCCCAATAAAGGTACTTATGAGGTCCATTAAATTGTTTTTTAGAGTATAGTTTTGAGTTCTTGGAAAAACCATTTGAATAAAATGATTGTGAAACAATGTATATTAAAGTTATTGTTGCAATTGTAAGTGTAAGTATAAGTGTTGGGGATCTTGTTTTTGGCTTTCCTTTTTGGGATTTTTGGATCGCCATTTTTGGATTCTTGAATTACACTGAAACAAATAAATATGAAGATTTTGATGATACTCATTTTGGTCCCTAAGGTTTTGAATGTTTGAGTTTAGTACTTGAGCTTCTGTTTAGTTTGATTTAGTCCCTAGTCTTTTTTTGGGGTCATTTTTAAAAAGAGATGTATGACGGTTGTATAAACCATCTCGTATTCACGTCGTATTCGGAGAAGAGCCAAATCTCAAAGAAGTATAATATAGATAGCCTATGGCAGATTTCACGGCTTGAATCTGTGATCTATAGATCACATAGCGACCTTTTATCGTTGATTCTCTGAACAGAAAATGTGAGTTCATATAATTATGCTACTTCAAGTAAGGCTATATTCTTGTTAGTTTTCCTTTCAGCACAATTTTTCCATTTATATAACCATGTTTAACTAAACAAGATTAAAATGTTGATTTGATTTAAGTAATTTATTAGTTTTACTAAAATAAAATGTTAAAAGTAATGGTGGAAACTTAGTTTTATAGATGAAATATAATACCAACTTATTTTAATTTTGACTAGTTTAAAATTTATATTCTTGAAAGTTTGTATAATGATATTGTTAGTGGAGTTGAATTAAATATATTGAAACGTTCTAAAATGAAATTAATATGTGGTATAAACTAAGATAGATAAAGTAATTTTGTACAAAGATTATAATATGTTGATATATTCAGGATAAACTATAAAGAAAATTAATAAACCACTAGTTAAAAAAACAAATTATGGATCATAATTCATAAGATCTTAAGAGTAAATTATGTTTGTGGGGTATTTGCCTATAAGTAAAAATCCCAACTGACAGACAACATGCTTTTGGCTATAATTAAGAAAAGCTCAAAGGTAAAAACATTTGGCCCCTCCAAGGACAAAAGCATTTGGATTTTGGTAAATGCCATCTCATTGTCTCAAAGGACAAAAGCATTTTACAACTTTTTCCATCAATTACATTCACCGGGACGGAGGTAGAATTTCCGACAAGGGATTCAAAATTTTAAAAATAAAGCTTAAAATTGTGTCAAAGGGGTTCAACATATAGTGTGTATATATAAAAAAATCGATTTTATCCGGATTACGGAGTGCAAAGTGGGGAAAAAGAGAGAAAAAGAAGAGATATTTGAAATGCAGCATCAATATATATTAAGGATCTAAGGTTACAGTCACAATAAAAAGAAAAATTATTAAGCTAAGAAGATGGTAAACAAGACTTTTACACACTGAAGCCACAAAAACTCATATCTCAGCTTTCAGCTGTCTTTCATCCTACTTACACTTTGTGATTACTCCCATCTGTACAATCCTCTTAAGTGGTAACGCGATCCAATATTTGAAGAATACAAGAATTACATGACAAAATAAGACCGACGCCATATATATGCTGCTGCTAATGCCATCTGTAGCATCGTGGTAAACCAGCTGTGGCCGCCTTTAGTAGATCATATATGCTTCTTTTGCCACCATTTGATCAAGCAACACGACTTTGATTCTTAGAGTCAGTAGTCTGAAGGCTAGATGAAGCGTTGAGAAGTTCATCAAGGAAGGTTATGTTCTAAGCTTTTTGAAATGTACGCGAAGAAACTCCATGCAGAAGTCGGACAAATCCCAAGAAACTTAGCTTCCCATCTGAATGTCTTATCCAATCCTGCAGAACTACATGAACTGGAACTGAAGGACTGAGCCCGAGCTCCTGTTTAAAGAAACCAGATAGGAAATTAGTTAGCTTAAAGCTGAGAATAAAAGATCTTTCCGCAATTATGCAATACTCTAGCTGATGAAGTTCAAAAGACAATTTAGGCAAGTGTAGCCATCGCACCACCATATAATCGTATATGTTCTTAATTTCTACCTGCATACTTTTAACTTATTCTGAAATGCTCAAGCTTTGTAATAGCACATTTTCTTTTACTCTAGTGGTAGAAAACAGCGCATAGCTTTGACACGCCAAAGAATGAAATATGCAAGTGTCAACTCGTTCCTTTTTACTTGACAATGCCATAAGCTAAAAACAATAATGCACGCAGGAAATTGTTAGTCCACCCTTTATTAATGACTTTTTATTGATGAACGTAAGTGCGCACCATATTTATGCTAGTGCTACTATTAGGACCATGATGAGAGAAGGAGAGAGGGGAGAGTGTACCGAGGCAAGTTCCTCTATCATAATAGGCCTGTTGCCTTCCTTTTCAAAGAACTCATAGCCTCGACGAGCATGTTGCTCCCAGCTTTCCATTCCCTCAAGCTGATGTACACTTATGGCAGCAGCACAGAATTCTTCAAAATCTAATTTTCTATATTGAAGAGAACTCACCTGCAGGGGTGCATGAAAAAGTTACTCAATGAAATTTTTTGTTACTTCACTATGTCAACTAGAATTGTAAGCATAAATTTCAGTACTTCAACCAGGTAAAATCAACGGGAAGCTTACAGTATTGACAAAGTCAAAAACCCTTGAATCCTTCATTGCATCGGTGGAGGTCTTCATCACAGCCTGTCAAATCATTTAACTCAATTCAGTAGAGGAGAAATTAAAAATGAATAGAAACAATATTCTGAAAGCAAAGGGGGGAGAAAATAGCAAATCAGTCAACGTCCTTCTAGTTTCTTTAGTTTTTATTTGTGGGCAGGATGAAGGTTGAGGATAGAGATCTTACCATTTTGAAGTTTGGTAGAGCTACAAGTCCACTTTTGCTTGGCCCCAGTAATGTAAACTGATCCCGAAGATAAGCTAGTTGCGGTATAGTCAATGTCTTAGCAAGAGCCTGTTACAGTAGCAGCACGATAAATCATACATCTAACCAATCTAGGGATAAAACTTTTTTGTCTCTTAGTAAGTCAAAAATTTTATTCATATTGCTCCAATATTGTGTCACTGTGGATAATCCACGGACTAGCATCTTGCATGTGGATACTTATATGACATCTCAGTTCTTTGATATTTATTATTATATATAATCTCTAGTAACAGGAAACTCGGTTTCTGTACTTATTGGCAGGACACTGCAAATCCTGAACTGGGTATATTAGAATTTTGCTAATCACATCACACTCCACTTTTGGGTGCACATGCGGAAAAGAAGAGATCAAAGAAAACATAAACGAACTTATATGACCTTAACATGCCTTGAAAAGAATGACACTAATTACAAGTTCTCATATTAAATTTTGGCTAAATTGTATGACTGGTTAACCTAGAGGACAAGTTCCACCAGAACAGATTACATACCTTTAAAGCAGCTTTTCTTAGAGAAGAAGAATAAACATAAGCTTTAACAAGCTTATACACTATCATATCCAAAGGAATCTTCACATCATGATGACCAGCCAACCAAGGATGACCTAGACAAGAAAGGAGACAGGTTAAGAAATCTATAATGCTGCTAAAGTCTGATAATACAGTAAGAAATTCAATCATGAAACCACATAGGTAATTTGGTTAAATCAAGGTGTCATTAGGTAGATTCAACTATTGTGACGGTGAACTCTGCTCGAGACATGACTTGACAAGGATATGCTGACTGGATATACACATAATTCACAATGTCAAAGCGACTTACTGAGAGCCTGAGCTGCAGTTAGCCTTTTGCGGTAATCCTTATTCAGCAATCTTTTTACAAAGTCTACTGCATCAGAAGACAAAGTGGGCCAAGGGGCTTCCTCAAAGTTTGGATCAGTTTTCAGAATGGCCCTAAATATGCCAGATTCTGTTCGAGCCCAGAAAGGTCTGCTTCCACAAAGAAGAATATAGGCAATTACACCAATACTCCACATGTCCGCTTCTGTTCCATAAGATCTATGCAAAACCTCAGGCGCAACATAGTATGCACTTCCAACAATATCATTAAGCCTTTCATCTGCAAATAATTCCATTAGTCAAACAAAGGCATGCTATAAGATCAGAATAAGAACTGATAAAACGTTCTACGCGTTAACTTTTACCTGGTTTTACATAATCAGAAAGACCAAAGTCGATGGCCTTTAAAGGAGAATTCTCATCCTTAGAAACAAAAAGGAAGTTCTGAATAGAACACAAGAACAGCTGTTAATATGATGAGCTCAGAAACCAATGAATTAAAACGAGCATATGAAACTTGAGTGAGGAAGGAAAGAAATGACACTACAGTTGATTCACATATGGTGGGGATTAGAAGATACACTGGACATTTCTACCGGATACCGTGAGAAAGCACGCAGAGCAAAATTAATTTCATCAGCGGTCTGCAAGACAAAACCTCCAAAGCAGTTCGATTTGATAGAGCTGATTTGACTCTCTCAATACTTTACAGGGGCTTATGCAAAATCATGATTGTAAGTTGAAAGTCCTAATATTACTATGATGTCATGAGTGCTTTCTTTTGACTTTTGAGGTTAATAATCATGCTACGCTTGCAGTCATGCACTTAATTGTCCATCGACAAACTTAGTGCAACATACTCATTAAGTTCTCAAGATAATTTTATCAATGAATCCATAACCAATTTGCCAAATACAGACACTAGTCTTCTGATTTATTTCCAGTCCAAGTATTCAAAAAAGCAATACTAATATAAGAATATCTAGCAATAAGATATCCGTTTGCAGTATGTTAAGTAATTCTACTCCGGTTTTGAAAGATTGTTATACTGATTGTATTATGCGTTTATTGCTTCAACCAATGCATAAGGATCCAGGTCAGATTGGTTACCGGAGTTAAAACAATGACCAGAGCCAGTTCCCCTCCCTTCTGAATATGGAAATTCAACCATTTAACCAAAATAACCCAGTTCCCTGCCCCTGTTTTCTCTTAACTAAATGGATTTAATGGTGCAACAAGCAAAAAGTTAAAAACCTTATAACATTTTCCCTCGTTTCTTTTATCAAGAATCTTGAAACTGAGGAATAGAACAGGTATACAAAGTGCCAAGCTTTTTGATAGGTGGACATATTTTTGCTTGCTCATTTGTAAACGTACAGTTCAATTTGCTAAGTCATTCAAGTGAGTACTCTGCTACTAGAACAGAAGTTTTAAACATAGGTAGAGGGTATATTTCAACGAAAAACCGTGTTTTATGTAAAAAAGAACTCATTACCTCAGGCTTTAAGTCACGATGAACAACCCCTTGAAGATGACAGTACGAGACAACGCTTAGAAGCTGCACCATGACAGCTCTGGCATCTTCTTCCGAGTATTTCCCACCCCTTCAAATAAAATTGGATCAGGAGGTTCACATAGGAGAATAAGGAGCATGTAAAGATGAAAATATATTAAGTACACACCTTGCAAGTATCCGGTCCAGCAATTCTCCTCCTTTACATAACCTGAAAAGATCTCACAAAAATTAGTACAGACAAATGCTGAAAAGATAAACCCAGAATTGATGAACTAAAATTAGTATCAGAATGCTCAAGCATTAACATCAACAAGTTGGCCCCAGAGAATGTCTGCAGATCCTTCAAGATTCTAAAAAAAGATCAAGTAAAGACTTACTCCATGACTATATAAACATTGTCCTCGTCCTCATAGGCATCATAGAACTGAACCAGATTCCTATGTCCTGTTAAAGCACGCAATATTTTGACTTCTCTCCTTACGTCCTCAATAGCAATTGCTGTGGTCATCTGCAAAAGATTTCTCGGTTTCATTAAAATGATTGATTTCCATCAGGTTTAATACTACTTTCGGCGTGCAAATAACAGGATAGCATCAACTCATCAAGTAAACACAGTTGATGAGAAAATGATTGGCAACATTTGCCACCTAATACTTTTCTTCAATGTTTATATGTAAAAATACACAAACACACATGATTTTCAGTAACTGAAACAGCATCAAGCTGTAAGTCCACCTTTTTTACAAGTACCAAACCATACAACATTATGATGATGGGAAATCCAATCTATCTATCTCATCCAACTAGCCATACTTATCAACCAATTCTGGAACTAACACTACATTTTTGACTAAAGAATGCAGTCATCACCTTATTGTAGCTCATTCTAAGTCACCCAATACTTTGCACCTCAAGTCACTCATTATGAAAAGACATCTCAACCTGGTAAAACTACAATCAGCAGCATTTACAAATAAAGACTTCTACAAGATTTAGCATTCAAACCACATATAGAAACAAACTAATACGTTTTTTTATCGGTCATTCAGAAACAAAACTCACTTCAAAGAGCTAACAAAAGACAGCAAACAACAAACCTTTGATTTTGGGATAACTTTAACAGCCACATCATGCCCTTTCAAACTCCCTTTCTTTCCCATAGCTGCAGAAGTATAACCAAAATGACCTCTTCCAACTTCTTCTCCAAGTTCATAATGACTTAAAAAATTCTTTGAGTATCCAAAATTTTTATCCAAACCAATATCACATTCACTTCCTTCAGGAATTGTAGCTTCATTAGGCTTAATTGAACCATGTCTCCTAGCAAGTAATGCTCTTATATGTTTAGCTGGTGATGGTGGTGGAAATGGCCTTTTGAAAAATCTTAAAGGAGTTGAATTTACACTAGAATTAGCAGGTGAGTTCTTGAATGCACTAGGCAATGGACTTGGACTATAAAATGGAAACTTTGGTGTTTTCCCTGTATGAGAATTCAATTCTTGCTCATTATCAATGGGAATTATGGGATTTTCAGACAAGTTTTGTGGTGGTTCAATTGGCTTTCCATGACAAAGTCCCATGGAATCAACAACACAATTCAACAAAGATCCACAATTATCAAATTAAACAAAGTAAAGTTAACAACTTTATACCAAGAACTAACAAAACACAACTAAATTACACAGAATTAGACCATTTCAATACTTTGTAGCTCAAATTAACAAAACACAACTAAAGATTGAATTTTTAAGAAACCCAACAATTGAAAAGTAAAGTTAACAACTTTATACCAAGAATTAACAAGTAAACATACACTGAATTAGACCATTTCAAGAATTAACAAAACACAACTAAAAGTAACAAAAGATTGAACTTTTAAACAACCCAACAATAGAAAAGTAAAGAAAGTTACAATCTTGGGAATGAAAACAAACTAAAAATTGGATTTTTAAGCTTAAAACAGCAAAACCAAGAAGGGATCAAAACAAAGAATTAGCTAAACACAATTTTCTTGGGAAAAGAGAAAATACCAAGAAAAGGAAATAGACTTTGTGATCAAATGATCATAAGAATTAATGATTTTACTAACAGGTTGAAGTTCAAGAAATGGAAAGATATAGGAAGTATGGAATCAAATTAAAAGGAATAATAGTGTACTTTTTTTAACTAAGAGGAATGGTAAAGAATGAATACAAGAATGATAAGAAGAGCTTAAAAAAAGTGAGAATAAAAGATGCTTAGCAGAAGCAGAAAGAAAAGAAAGAAGCTTAACATCAACTTTAGTTGTCTGATTTCTCAACTTTTTCTTTATATTTGTTTTTCCCTTTCTTACACAACCCATGTTTCATAATGTATGTATTGTGTTGTATAACCATACAATCATCATTTCGTAGTGTATTGTATTGTATCGTATCGTATCGTATTGTATTGTGTTGTATAATCATATAATCATCGTTTCGTAATGTATTGTATTGTATCGTACTATATCGTATTGTGTTGTATAACGTTTGGATAGACAATATTGTTTACAATAGTTTAATAAGTGAATATAAGATAAAGAATAATATGAGAATATTAAATAATAAGTGAGGGCATAATGGTAAAGAAAAATAAATAACGATGCGATCACACTAAATCGGCTGTTACATAAAGTGATAGTTTTTGAGGTTACATAACTATAGATTTAACAATACAATATTATGGTAATTAGAGTAACAATCAAAACAAAAGTGTACTTATAGTGTCTGATATCGACTTTAAAACCTGATTAATTTGGTCAGTTCGAGAAGATCCGTTATAGGAGTAAAAAGTTTCCTGCTAAAGACAACGTCCCTCGCAGATCTCGAACTCGAAATCTTATAATTAAGAATGGAATAGTATTTGCTACTCGATTATTAATTTTGATGGTACTTTATTTTTCTATTTTCTCATTGAGGGTGTATTTCCTATGGTTCTTTCATTTGCTTTGATTGCAAAAATATTTTTTTTTTTTTTAATTGTTAATAATGTAAGTGGGGTTTGGGGTTTGGTTCCTTCCAGCCTGTCTTTATTGAGAGAGAGAGAGAGAGAAGGGGAAGCATTTGTGTTTTCTTATGTGAACATTTGTGAACAACTAAGCTAACCAATATTTTCTGTAAAGTTTGAGGTTTGACTGGTCCTATTATCTGGCTTTGATGAACTTTGAAAATTTGCTGCAGTTGTTATATTAACTATAATTAGTTTCTTGTTTACACAATTGAACTGTCTAATATTTGACTTTCTACAAGAATAAAAAATATAGCTTTGAATGACTATTTTATTTGTGGTACGTACTCATTTATTCTTAATCAAAGATTTTGAGTTCAAATTTTAGAAATTGGATCGTCTTTGATAGAAAGTGTTTTACTCACATAGTGGAACTTCCTGATGTGAATTCGGATAAGTCGAGCTCCTAATTAGGTAACAGACAGTAACTATTTTGAATTCTTTCATTTGTCAATGGAAATGCCAACTTTTTTTGTTTATTTAGTGAAAATTGTACTCCCTCCGTTCCATTTTACGTGTCATAGTTTGACTCGGCACAAAGTTTAAGAAATAAAGAAAGACTTTTGTAACTTGTGGTATAAAATGAGACAAAGATGATTGTGTGGTTGCAAATCATTTCAGTAATGGCAAAATTGTAATTTTGAAGTTAAATTGTTACCAAATTTAGAATGCTGCCATTCTTTTTGGAACAGACGAATAAGGAAATGCTGCCACATAAATTGGAACGGAGGGAGTACTATTTAGGATAGTAAGTTTCCTAATAGCCTTAATCCTTTTATTAAATGATTAAGAGACTAAAGTCTCAACAATAAATTGATAGTTTGAACTCACCATGTTAAGCTCATGAAATTTCACATTGTAGGGAAAAGGTGCTTTCCTCAGTAGGTATAGCTACTTAATATTTATATCAATTAAATGAAGGGTTAGATCATAAAGAATACAGGAGACTCAACCACTTTAGTTTAATTTCTTCAATGCTAGTGTGTTGCCCATGTCAAAAAGATTGTGCATGAGATTGAACATGCAGGTTTCCATATTGGTTTGTTCATATTGAAGAACCCATGCAATTATCAACTACTACTAGAAGTTGAAGCTAATTAGGTCTTCTAGTACCTAAGAACTATATATTCATCACGGAGACACTTTTAATTGAGTCGTCTCAATATATACCTCCTCCGTTCCATTTTATGTGTCATATTTTGACTCGCCACAAAGTTTAAAAAATAAAGGAAGATTTTTTAAACTTGTGGTCCAAAATAAGACATAGATGTTTGTTTGGTTGTAATTCATTTCAGTAATGGCAAAGCTGTAATTTTGAAGTTAAATTTTTACTAAATTTAGAATGATGTCATTCTTTTTGGAACAGACTAATAAGGAAATGCTGCCACATAAATTGGAACGGAGGGAGTATATATAAGTATATTTCATGTTCTTGAAGGAAAAAGATGAAGTTATATTTTAGCGATGAAACTTACCGACCTTTGTACAAACAGATTATTTTACCGAACAATTTTTCGTTTATTAGTTTACCAAAAACAGTTCCTTGTTTTTAAACATTGGGACATCACTACCCACAATAAACTCAGTTTCTTTTCTTTTCTATATACTCCATCCGTTTCAAAATGATTGTCATAGTTCGAATTTCGAGAGTCAAACGAGTTCATTTTGACCGTGAATTTAAACATATAATCTTTAAGTTTTTTGTAACGATGTTTATATATTTAGAAACTAAATAAAAAGTACTATAAGTCACAATAATTAATAATTTAAAATATTTAAAAAGACATATAAAAATATTACGGTCAAAGTTAAACTCGTTTGACTCTCGAAATTCGAACTATGACAGTCATTTTGGACGGATGGAATATTATTTTTGTGTTTTTAAACTAAAGAACAGCAATTTGGCGTGTCATAAACTTCATGATAACAATTGTTTGTGTCACACGCATTAAGAATTAATTTACTATTAGAACTAGAGTTTTAATTAACTTGAATTAGCAATTGCCAATTGATGTTGGTGACCAATATGTAGCATATTGCTCATGATTTGGTTTTGGATCCCTTATTCTATTTGCAAGGACAAAAGGGATAAACATTATGACTATTATTATGTCAATCCATATGATGTCTAATTATTCTTGGATTTTTTTGGCACCATTGACAATAATTATTGATTATATGTCAACCCTTTTAGGCATTTTCCTAAACAGGTTCTTATTCATTTTGAACTGTCACCATTGAGTATCACGTGTATAATTGAATAAGTTTTTTTTTCTCAAAATTAGGTTTTACTTGATTTCCACGAATAATTGTCTTTGTTATTTTTTAATTGTAGAACATGCTGTCTTCCTATAATCATCTATATATAAACATGTTGCATTGTATTTTTTCAAATTTGACGGTTATATATGTTTACGTTTAATTTTCTCTACAGAAATAAGTTATGACTTTGTTAGGATTAATAAGAGGAAAAAGTTATGTCATGGCGCGAGCTTAGTTTACCACGATGTTAGAGATTTATTTTTGTGAAATTTACATAAATATACAACTCTAATCACAAAATTACATAAAATATTAGTAGTATACGATTTACAAATCATAACAACATTTTTATTACCTTACATATACAAGTTGCAACAAACAAATATTAATGAGAGTTTAATCTCCTTCTTTCTAACTTCTCCACTCATCACTGCCTCATGGTTCTGCTGCCATCATTCACCGCCGCCGAACAGCTGCTGCCGCCACTGAATTTTTTTTTTTTTTTAAAGTTTTTGGATCTACAAAACGAAACATACAAAAGATAGATAATAAATATTGAAATTTTTTTAAAATTACTGTTTTAAAACTACATATAACCAAACATACAAAAATATACACAAAACATATAAAGATATAAAAAAAACATACAAATAACTTTTCTTTCTAGACAAGCACATACATAAGCATACAAGTAATTTTTCTTTCTAGATAAACACATACATAAGCATACAACAATATACACATATATATATTATACGTATACATATAGCCGAGTTATGATTTTGTAATGCCACTTTGGTAGTTAATAAAATTTTCTAATTACCAAGAAAAAATATATACACATACAAAAAAGAAGATAGACATTTGTATACAAAAAATATAAAGATATACGTAGTTATATATAAAAAAAAAAAATACAAAGTTACACAACCTTCATATGATTTATACACATACAAAAGAAAAAAAAAAGAAAAAAAGACGAGCAGATTGGAGCGACATCGGAAACAACAGCAGCAGCGCCAGAAAGCAAATCTTTGTTCGCGCCGCCGCTACAGAGAGTAGCGCCGCTGCAGTGCAGCATCAATGATGGGACAATTAGTGGAAAAACAATGATGGCCAGAGTCAACGCAGTGGTTTCGGCAGCAAGGTGGCCAGCGGCGAGTGGAAGGGAGGAGATAAAAGGAGGAGGGAGGAAGACATTAGGATTTTTTTCCTGTGTGTTATAAAGAGGGGTAAAAATAGTATATCTAGGGTAATAAAGTGAAAAGTATTGTATTTTGTGTAATTATTATAAAAGTATCGGTAAAATATATAATTTAGCCATTTAAGTTGTCTTCTAGCGTAATTAATTCTTATCTGTCAGATAAAAATGAAAACAAAGTAAATAAGCAGTAGTTTGCTAGCTTAATAATCTTCTTAATCTAATACTCCTATCATTTTCATTGCCAAAAAAGAATAGACTACTAGCCAGTGGAAAATTTTGACCACCATAGATTGTGGAGAATGGAGATTGACTTTATCCAATCCAACACATTTTATAATTGAAAATTGCGTTTTACAAAATATTATTGTCAATCGCCATTCCCCAAACACGACTTATATATCGCATCACTTTTTTTTTTTTTTTTTTTTTTCTGTTTTTACGAAAGATAGGTTTATCGAGGTTTAACTATTATTCCAATTACAACTACGGCTTGATAGTCAACATCATACCTTAGATTGTCCTTTAAAAAATACAATTTCACTACACCTGCGGACTAATATCAACTACATACTATCTAGATTATTATTGTCATGTTCAAGAGCAGAAATACTGTATTGGGTGAAATATAGCTTGCACACGTGGCAGCTCGAGCTTAGGACTCCGGGTATCTCTTGCAAGATTAACAAGTTGGCCACGAGACTAGTAATATGGCTCTCGAGGCGAAGTCTTGAGACTAAAATCATTTGCGAGCCACAAAGTAGAATCACCTCGGGGAACAAATAGCTAGCTCATTACTCCGAGGTGGAATGATCTCAGTCTCAGAATAGGCGGTTGAGCTTTCGGTGCGGTTAATGCCCATGACTTCCTCCCACAGTCTCAGCATTTAATGGAAGAGATCGTGGGTCACTCCATGATCAACACAAGAAAAGCGAGCCAATTAACGCCCTTAATTGTCTATAAATAGCTCTTAATTTATCTTGTAAAGGTGCTCGCAAATATTGACAAAACTCTGCCCAATTGTAATCTCAAAACATTCATATTGAAATCGTTTATTTGGTGTTCTTATTGCTTACTTATTCAACTTGATATTTCCTTGCTTTTGTCCAACTTTAATACATCAAATTGTTTAATTTGTAAACCCTAAACAAAATCAATTGTGATCCTAATTCGATTTAGACAAATACAATTACATAGCGAGGTGGATCTAGAATATAAAGATAATTAAGTTCCCGAAACAATCCATGTTGCACCCATGCTTTGATTTGATGTTGCAGCCATGCTTTCCTAATCAATAAGGAATGAGACTAGTAGTGTTAGTTTATCACATATGGCCAATTCTTCTGACATAATCAAATTAAAGTTGACCTCACAGCATCAATGTAAGAACAACCAAATCATCATAATAATTACTTAGCTTCTCTAATTAATTGAGGAAGCAAAAATTCATGAGTTGATCAACTTCCATCTGTTTCCATAAATTGTATTTAAACGGACAGTACTCAAGCAGGCTTTAATTAATTACATTGTGGTGCATACACTAATGGCTAGTATAATATAGCCCTTGTCAGTCTTTATAATCATCTCTTAATTCACTGGTCGAAGTAGATCCCACATAGTTCAATTATTGGGAAAATTATTACTCCCTCCGGTCCATTTTATTTGATGTTTTAGCTTATTTTTGTTGGTCCATAGTATTTGATCTTTTCGGAAATCAAGATAGAATTTTACAATGTCACCCCTTGATAATAAATGACTTTAAACAAAATAATGCTTGTAATAATAGCTTGAATAAGGGCTAATATAGTCAATTACATTGCTAATTAATGCTAAAAAAGTAATTTTCTTAATACCCGTAAAAACACCCTAAACATCAAATAATATGGACCGGAGGGAGTAGGTTTTTGTAAATCTTTGTGTAATAAATAAATCCACATGATTTTCCGGATTATTTATAATATACTTTATATATTTTGAGATATTCAAGCTTATGAAGAAGTGTTTAAGAAGGAGGACGATTAACAAAAAGATTATTAATAGGTTGCAACTGTACAAAAATCATAATTTTACCATTATAAATGTTTTGAACAGCACAATTAGAGCTAAACAAATATGCATAATATAATTCATATAACGCCAACTAGTTTGGATTAAAACATAAGTGGTTGACTATTTTTTTTTTTTTTTTTTGGTTTTTCACCCGGTGTCCAGTATTCTCAATGGAGCCCCGACTAATCCGGATTCGCCCCGCGTAAGACCCCATTTAGGGGGAAGCGCTCCTACCAGTGATTTTTCCATACCCAGGACTCGATATTTTTCCATTCAAGTGGTTGACTAGCTGATATATGATAGATAGTAATAAAAATAGATATTGTTCATTTAAATTAAAATACTTGATTCATAATGTCATCAGAATTAAGTAAACGATTAATGAAATGAACAAATAGAAGAATATATAGTTTAATAATTTCCTCTCTTCATATATTCCTTGCACCTCATTCCTTGTCATGACAGCCCCTATTCCACTCTATACATTATCAAAGGTTAATTATGATACATATACACGAAGTCAATACTCAATAGTCGTATCATGTATGGTATGTGCATGATTGCATGTATATATAATTTTCTAACTTAATCATGATTAGTTAATATATTTTATTATTTTCTTAAATTTATTAAAATTAATAATTGATATGTCTTGGTGTAAACATCGATACGGTGAGACATAAGTATCTACCCACGTATAAACATTTACATGTATACACGAAAATGTAGAGGTATTCTTCTTCAGTATAGAGGATGCAAATCTAGTGATTTTCTCTTTAGCATTTCCTTTCTGGATACAAAATAAGCAACACTTTTCTGTGCCTCTTTTTTCACCCTATGTTGTTTTATACTCCCTCTGTCCCAAATTAGTTGACATTTTAGCAAGATTCATTTGTCCCAAATTAGTTGACGCTTTAGAAATTCAAGACATTTTTTGCTAATTCTTTCCAACTATACACATATTTAATAAAGGAATATTTCTCAAAAAAACTTTAATAGTCTAATATTTAAAATGTGGCCAGCATGGGTAAAATAGTAAAATACATACTCTATTTATTGATTTCTTAATGGACGTGCAGAAGGTGAATGCGTCAACTAATTTGGGACGAATGGAGTATATTTTTGTTTACATGGTCTTATGTAGCCTTGTCTTTCATAGAATTTTTCATAATGTTCATAAACTTTGGAAATGTAATATCTTTAATGCATAAACATGCATGCACCTCTTTATAGAGAGCAAACAAATATGAATAGAAATAACTGAAAAGAATTTGAACATCCAACCCAACATTTTATCGATATGGATAAAGTAGTTCAAGATCATTATAAATCTCAAATAATTGATGGAAGACGTGATTGATTAAAAAAAGTAAGGAAAAAAAGTGTTACAAATATGGAAAATAATAATTAAGGGAATATCTTGTGACTGAGTTGAACACAAATTCAAAATTGGAAATTGAACTTTGTTTTCCAACACTGAAATGGAAAATAGCAAAAGCTTTGAAAGTTAATTTTTGGGACATATATAAATTAATCACTTTATTCTGTGGTGCTCCAAAAAGTAAAGTCTTTAAAAGAGTTGAGGTACATTCATTCGAGAATTTATTCCTGCTATCCGTAATTGATTTCATTGGAATCGATCTTTTATCTAAACTTTTGGAAAGGAATTTGACAAATAACACATTAAAAGACAAGTATCAATTTTTATGTTTTAATACTAATAAAGTACTTAAATAATGAGATTCGTATGACGTCATTTAAACGCCATAATTCGCACTAAATTTGATAATTCATATACTCCACGTTTGTATATATCATAATTATCAATAAGAGATAAATTTGAGACAAACTAATTGACTTTTATCTCATTTGCAATCATGCATGCCCAATGTCAAAGGGCCAAAAGTTACACTTTTTATGTTCACGTGACACTTTAAATATAAACTTACAATATGATCATGAAACAATATTATAGCGATACCGAAATTAAGACCAACAAATTTATCTACTTTAATTAGTGCAAGAGGAAAAAAAGTTCAAATAATTTGACTCCAAACATTCACTAGAGGAAAAAAAAAAAAAGAATTAGTGTTTATGGTTGAATAAAAGTGAAGAGCATATGGAATAATAGTTATGTCTAAATAAAATCTTACAAAGCAATAAACTAGAACATAAATAAAATTCGGACCCTACAATGAAGTAGGTGAACCATTAGATTAAGACAATGCTTACATTTATATTTTCTTTTCATATATATATCATTATTCTCTCGATTTTATTATGCTATATATGTAAAAAGAAATATCAGTTCTTTTTTCACGAGTCACTTTTAGCAAAAAGTACTTCCTCCATTTCAGTTTATGTGGCAATATTTTTCTTTTAGTCTGTTCCAAATAAATGACAGTATTCTAAATTTAGTTAACAATCTAACTTCCAAATTATAATTTTCCTATTAATGAAATGATTTATAACCACACAAACATTTACGTCTCATTTTAGACCACGAGTTTCAAAAATCTTTCTTTATTTCTTAAACTTCGTGCCGAGTCAAATTATAACACATAAAATGAAACGGAGCGAAAGAAGAAAAATTGATCCCCTAAATACAGGGAAAAGCAAACTAGGAATGCTTGGATACCCCCCATCCCCCATCCCTCCAGAGGTCCCCCTACCCTCTCTTTTACATAGTGGAGATTATACAAGGACAAAAATAAATTCTTATTCTTTGATTCGCTTATCTCCACCATATCTTTTTCTTTTACAATAAAATGGAATAAAGTTCCTAGAAATGAAAGTCCCTAACAAATATTCTTGGGAATAAAAGATGAGAAAAGTAACTTTTTTTTTTCCCTTCATGTTGTTATGAAACAAGTGTTGGAAAATAATGTAGAAGATAACTTTGTTCATTAAAACAATGGTTCCCTTATAGGGTTTTATTTGCATGTCAAAACCAACGTAAACATTTTTCCCTTTTTCTTGAGAGGGTGTGTTATTGTTGGAATAAAAGGAAATAATATATATATATATATATATATATATATATATATATATATATATATATATATATATATATATATATATATATATATATATATATATATATATATATATATATATCATGAAATATCACGGGATGTGTATGTATACTTATAGGGTTCTTGTCCAAGCCACTTGGACCATTATGTATTTATGTGGAATTTCTTCAATGACCAAAAAGAAAAAGTTAAACAGATATGGGTCAAAGCTTTTAGTTGATGTAGAGAAGAATCCAACGATTAGATTAAGAATACAAAGCAAACGACTTCTTTGAAAAAAAAAAAAAAAAACACCTTATCGATACTGATGTATGCACTAAATCAGTACATGCAATTCAAATACTTTTTATATATCACTCAATGATATTTAAGTATACAATAACAACAACATACACAATGTTATCTTATAAGTGGGGTCTGGAAAAGGTGAGATGTACGGTATACCAAGGTGAAGAGGTTGTTTTCTATAGACCCTCGACTAGAAAATTGTCACATTAGCTTATACTTGCTAAATATATATATATTTTTTTGTGTTAATAAATGTACATGCAAATATTTATCTGAAAAATGCAAATCAAATGTATCCAGTGTTTATAGCGGACAAATTGAATGCTAAAGGTCTATCTTCCATATACACATTAATCACTTAATCATAATTAAATAATTTCTTTTTAATTTTAGTCTTTAATCGTAATTTATTTGATTTGATATAAATATCAAGTGCATTAAGTATTTATAGAAGGTCATATATACACACTAGATGTTCTAATCCTATTAAGATTTAAACAAGGTTTTGGAGAAGGAATTAAACTCAAATTAGTTTTAGCTCACTCAACATTTTGATGGTTGTAATAATGTAATTTGACGAGTATCGCATAAATTTGAGTTTAGCAAAAATGACACCTCATAAAATGATTTACAGAAATAGGCTCATTGTGGCGCTCTGTCAGAGAGTCTTAGAAAAATAGCCTCGGTAAGAAAGTTCCTTGCGACTGTCGATCTTTCTATTAACAAAGAGGTTGCGATCACCAGGTGCCTCCCTCTGGTAGCCGCGGACAACTTTTCATGAGGAAGACTATTTTTGTAATACTTTTTTCTTATGGAGGTCAAAATTGTTGCATCGGTGCCAGAAATTTCTATTTCATGCAAAAATTTCTTATAAATAAGAAAACTTATGAAGCTCAAATGTCATGAAAAGTTATTAAGAATAAGAAAAGAAGATCAATTGGTAGAAAGGAAGAAAGAAATGGAGAAAACAATAATCATTAATTTGTTAATTTGCAATCTTACTATATGGAGTACTACTTATGATATTGTTAGGTGACCCACTATGGTCAGTTTTCACTATGTTGATAATATTGACCATAGAAGTGTGTGGGAACCACCCATTTTGAGGATTTCATCATTGAAAATTGAAAAATTATCTATTTAGGCCCCTCATGCCACCCATTAGAATATTTTACTATTAATACCTTGTTCAATATTTCAAAAATATATAATATGTATTAATACGTAAATACCGATTTCAAGTCCAATATAACCAATTATTGAAAAGGAAATATGAGAAAATTTTAAGCTGAAGAAACCAGTTTTAAGTAGGGTCTGGAAGGGTGAGATGTCCCAGACTTTACCCCACTAAAGTGAAGAGTTGTTTTCGATAGACTATCGGCTACTAAAAATATTTTTGAAAATATTTTAATTCTTGAAATAAAAATAAAATAAAGACAATGTAGAGGAATGGTGGGTGGGTGGGTTCTCCTATCATTGCTTCCACAATTGGACTATCTTGTGGATTAGAGATTCTGTGTCAGAACCTCAAAAATGCACCTTTGTTCTATACTTATTAATTAGTAAATCCACAATTTTTTATATACCATTATTGCTTAAGGTACCTTTTGCTTGGTGAAAGGAAGCATCTTAAGCACCTAGATGATTCCATAACCTTGACCAAACATTGAAATGATACGGGAAAAAATGAAAGCCTCTATTGATATTTAACTTTTCAATATTATAGGATAGTTTTTCCTTGAGTCGAGGTTGAGGGTCTATCGAAAACATCTCCATCTTGGTGGAGTGAGATATATCTCATCCTCCATAGACTCTTGTCATAGGATTATACTGGTTATGTTGTTGTTGTTGTTGTTGTAACATTATAGGATAGTAACAATGACAGATGTAGAGTAGGGAGGGCGGGTTCAGCAGAACCCAGTAGAGTTTGCGCAGCAGTGTATTTTTATTTAAAAAATTATTAAATATGTACAAAAATCATCGAGAACCAGTAACTTTCACTTAAAATTGTTATCCTAAAATTCAGAACCCATAAGATTCAAATTCTAGATCCGCCTCTGGATAGTAACAATGACGGATCATATTTACTGTTTCGTTTTTGGTGTTTGTTTCTTTAGTGATTTTTTCATGTTAATGAACTATCTGCTAATGGATTAAGTTGTGTTAAGTGAGGAAATGTGACTTACTTCGTAATAGTGAAAGTCTTGGTGCTTTTTCACTTGGTTGGGCTTTAGCCTTTAAGCTTCTGAACTTTGCACTGTGAATTTAGGTTGGATGCCCCTTTATAAAGTGTCAGTCAAATGAATAGTTAGCTCTCACAAAACAGCAGAATTTTTGTGTTATAATTCTAAAACGTGGTTTTTGAAAGAAATTTGCTTACCATAGTATCAAACTCTAATGGGCTAACAATTTGGAGCAATTTCGGGCAAAGTGTATGAATAGCCACTTTTATAACTAATACTTGGTTTCAGTCCACCTTTTTCTTGTTTGTGCAACAATAGACACTTTTTGAAACTTCAATCCTTATGGATTGAGCTTCAGACCTTATGTGCTGAACTTCAGACCTAAACCTTCAACCCGCAAGGGCTAAACTTTTAGGCAAAGAATGCATAAACTTCAACCCTTGTGGTATGAAGTTCAGCCCACAAGGATTGAAGTTTCAAAAAGTGGCTTCTTTTGTTCAACTAAGGAAAAAGTGGTCTCTGAACGAAATTTTTACAATTCAAACAACCAAGTTTTTGTGCGAAATTGACAGGTCTGGGCTGATGTTACAGTTTTAATCCCCGTAAGAATGTTGTCATGATGATACCTTTCAACATCGGAAAAAACTTCTCTTTATCACATGACCGATCAAATCTGTCTCTTACAAAAATAGCCTTCATCAGAAAAAGTTGCTGGCGATCAGTAGATTTTCTCTAATAGAAAGATCTGTCAATACGGATCATTCTTACAAAGAACAGATTTGAAAGATTTTTCTCACGGGGGCAAAAGTTTGGATAGGCCATCAGAAGTGTCCTATTTCTATCTATTACCCTAAACTTAAACCCAATGGGCTTAGAGAGAAATAGAGATGACAATTTGGTGGAAAATTTTGATCAGTAACCATTTTTGGACGCGCTTATTTGGGACTATCCAGCGTTCTAAAATTCATTGAAGAATAGCCAAAAATTCGCGCGCACACTTAAGCTCCATTAGAGTTGGACTAACACCCCAGACTAGTCCCATAACAAAAAACTAGGACTTTGAACAAAACTTGTTCAAAGCCCAAGTATTTTGTTATGGAACTGATGAAGTCCCATAACAAAATAATCCCTATAATGGGACCTTGAACTAACATGTTCAAAGGTCCCATTATTTTGTTATGGGACTTTATATATAAAACTTCAGTCCCATAACAAAATGCTGGGGCTGTGAACAAATTTTGTTCATAAACCCAGTATTTTGTTATGGGACTGAAGCTTTATATAAAGTTCTATAACAAAATGTTGGGGCCTTGAACAAAACTTGTTCAAAGCCCCAGTATTTTATACTGGTTAGTTTACTGAAGCTTCCCAGTATAAATACTGGGGCTTTGAACAAAACATGTTCAAAGCCCAGTATTTATACTGGGATTTGTCCGGAGGTGACTATTTCTCAGCAAATTTATTTTTGACGGCTACAAATCAATTAGTGCGCTCCAAACAGGCCCCTGGGTTTAAAGATCCAATAAGTTGGATTGAAGGGCCCATAATCACCAATATGGACCCATATAGACGGGCAAAGTGCACGAATAGCTATTTTTGTCATCGGTATTTGGCTTCAAGCCATTCTTTCCTTGGTTATGCAAAAGTAGCCACTTTTTAGAACTTAAATCCTTGTGGGTTCAACAACCCGCAAAAGCTGAACTTCTAGGCATAGAATGCGTAAACTTCAACCTTGTGAGCACGTGATATGAAGTTCAACCCACAATGATTGAAATTCTAAAAGTGGTTATTTTTACTAAATTAAGAAAAAAGTGGTCTGAAATCAAATAGCAGTTGCAAAAGTGATTCATGGACAAAATTTCTAGGGAAATTTTCAAAAATAGGCAGCCCACTACCCAAAATTACAAATAGCAGGCCATATTTTTTTCATGTATAGCACCCATTCCTAAAATTACCAATTTTAGCACTCCTTCATAAAAAAAAGTACCTCAGCTACCAAATCTCCTCCTCCCCAGCCACTAAGGCGCCGGCAGACACCCTCCCGAGCTATTGATGTCGTTACTTTTTTGTAGTTTACTAAATTTATGTTGTTTATGGCGTCTAAATCATTTTCTTGGATAATTTTATACACACAAATCTCCTCCCAAAAAATAAATTATACATGAATATACATAGATAAATGCGTAGCAATGAGAGAAATACAAAAATATACACGAAAAAAGTAAAAATTCATATAAACATATTTAATATACAGGTTTATTCACTCGCATATATACACTTATATAAATTTATACATGTGTATAAATTTGTATAAACTTATGTAAACTTGCGGCAGACTGCTATCTCGAAAAAAGGGTGACAGGTCGGGTAAGATTCGAAAATATGGATCATTTTTGGTAATTTTCATCTTTTGCTTGTCTTTTAGTGTAATTACCATATAGACCCATCAGTCAAACCCGGTAGAGAAATTTGTGAAATTTACAGAAATAGAAAAGTATGGCGCAACTTTCATATTTTTGGCCTTTGTAAGTCAATTCTTACAATTTTAGTCTCCATTGCTAGACTACAAAACTCCCGGACAGGCCTAGAGATAGGCAGGAAGGCACGAACTTTTGAACTAAAGTCGGGCAATTTCGTACTGGGACTTGTTAAATATGAAAATCTCAGTATAATGTATTGGACTTTGAATATTATGGTTCAAAAGTCCTAGTACAAAGTACTTGGGAATTGCTTAATATAAATACAATACTTGGACTTTGAAATTTTAGTTCGAAAGTCTCAATACAAAATACCTGGGACTTCATATATGAAGCTTCAGTAAAAATTTTAGAACTTTGAACTAAATCCTAGCAAAATTTATTGAATTTTCCATGGGTTTAGTTCAAAATATAGCTAGTTTTAAAAAATACATGTTTTGAATTTTTACTTTTCTAAAAATTTGTAATTGTTCGATTTGTGAAAAAACTGGCTAGTATCTAAATTCCCCTTTAGACTTTGCAACAACTTGGGACTCTCCAGATAATGTTTTAAGTTTCTTCTCCGTAAATATTCCTCATAAATTACGTCTAAAAAATGCGATGAAATTAGAATGGAAATTTGTTTTGTTATCATTTCGGAATACCACATGAATAGATCTTTATGACTATATCTTTAGGTGAAATGCAATGTGAACATAGAGTAAAGACAAGCAAGATAATGTTGTATCATGTGGTAACATCACCTTAAAGCAAAGGTTTACATGATGTGGCAGTCGTTCCATTTACGTAAGATGATAGCTTAGACAATTCGATAAAAATTGAATGGATCAAAATAACTGAAATAACAGATAAAAATCGAATCAATGAAAATCCGACTTAATTGGTTTAGTTCGTTTCTTGTAATTGAAAATCCGACTTAATTAGTTTGATTATTTTTTAAGTAAAAATCGATCCAAACCGATCCGTGAACACCCTAATAGCAGCCACATCAAATACACGTTAGATGTTCAAGTTTGCCAATTACATGATGTTCTTCCATGACAATGTTTTCTACCACTATATTGTGTTGTTCTTTAAACAGTATACCAAAGCTAAATCGATTATGAATATCTCCAGATATATACTTCTAGCATTTCGGTATTATTATTTGTTATGGCAGAAACTAAACAACCTCTAGTAAAAAATTCAGTCCGGTGCACAAAGCATCTCACGTTCACGTAGGGTTCGGAAAAGCACCGCCGCATCTCAGGACCTTGGATGTGATGTGCGCAGTCTAACCTAATACAAGTATTAAGTATTAGTAGTTGTTTCCACAACTTGAACCTGTGATCTACAGATCACACGAAGACAATTTTACCAATTGCTCCAAGCTTTCCTTCAAACTAAACAACTTCGTGATCTATAGGTCACACGAAGACAACTTTACCAATTACTTCAAGGCTTCCCTTCAAACTAAACAAACCCCTAGTGACTAAACTAATCATAAAACATTTGAATAAGAGCGAAAATATAACTTTTGGCAAGCGTGATAGTATATAGACAAACAGACATGGGTTATTCTTTGATAATCCCAATTAAGGTATATTCTTATATTTTTCTATACATGTTATCAACTCTTGGTGCCAAAAAATGGTGAACGACAAAGAAGCCCATCTACTCTTGTAACAAAACTGTAAAAGGCAAGTGCTTTCCACGTATTCTTCAAAGTCATAAAGAATTTTACAGTACTTAGATAGAACATGTACAAAACACAAAGTAGCACGCATTCAGAATATGTCAGACACTATGAAAAATAATGAAAGATAGTTTGGAATTAGGACACAAACATTCAAAAGAGGTAATTATTGTCTTTCTGAGAAAAGCCCAAGGAAAGTAAAAGTTGGCCGACAAAGAGCACGCTAAGGCGGCAGGGCACGGCTCCAAGAATTACTGGCTTCGTTCCACTTTATGTATCATAGTTTGACTCGATACAAAATTTAAGAAATAAGAGAAGACTTTTGAAACTTATGATGTAAAATAAGGTAAAGATATTTGTGTGATAATGACAGACTTTTGAAACTTATGATGTAAAATAAGGTAAAGATATTTGTGTGATAATGACAGAACTGTAATTTTGATGTTAAATTGTTACCAAATTTAGAATGTTGTCATTCTTTTTGGAACGGACGAATAAGGAAATATTGTTACATAAATTGGAACGGAGAGAGTACATTACATTCAAAACGCATTACTAGCATTTAGATCATTGTTCTAAAACTAAACTTCATAAAGTTGAAATCCTTATTAGTCTCCTCATTGTGGTGTAAAATACGGTAAAGATGTTTGTGTGATAATGACACAACTGTAATTTTGATGTTAAATTGTTACCAAATTTAGAATGCTGTCATTTTTTTTGGAACGGACGAATAAGGAATTATTGTCACATAAAATAGAACGGAGGGAGTACATTACATACAAAACGCATTATTAGCATTTAGATCATTGTTCTAAGACTACACTTCATAAAGTTGAAATCCTTATTAGCCTCCTCTATTGACAATATATCACTTTCCCAACAAAATTGCTTTCCACCATGACACTGCCTATGAATTTAACCTAGATTTCGAGGAGAATGTTTACTCTCGTGAGCTTCTGTGCTGGAATTAGAATCGCATGCTGTCTTGCTAGATTCTTTCTAGTTTTGCCTAGTTCAGAAAACCAAAGAAAAGAACACCATGTAAACTTTCTTTCCTTCTCAAACCAATAATTTGGTGGAATACATAAGATTTCCTCCACTCTTCTCATATAAGTGTGTTTTCACTTAAGAAGTTTTACCAGACGTTAATATGAATTAGTTGGATCAATGAATTTCATATAATTATATAGAAGATACTAAATTAGTTGGATCAATGAGTTCATTACTACGTTATTTTTTGACGGACGGGATCAATTGATCAATGGAAAAGTTGAGTAGTCAACCACCATAAAGAATTAGGTTTTGATTTCTATCATGATATACACATATATAGAGTGTAAAGTTTATTTACAAATTATCAACAACAACAAAAAGTTATGCACCCTATTTATTCATAACCATGGGGCTCGTACTAGCTTATGCGAAACTTGACAAATTTTATGGGCACCTGTTACCTCCACCATCACAAATAATAGATAACTTCGTCCACTAATTAACTGTTCACTTGATGAAATTATGTATTGTTTTTGCTTCAACTTCAACTTCAACTTCAAGGTCGACCCATTTCATTGACCATTAGGTCACACCATTAAATACAAAATTTGTTTACATTGGCGTTGAAATATACAGATAATATAAAAAGAAATCTAAAGATCTAACTCTTCAATGAATCACCTTAAAAAGGCAAGATTAATTATCTCCTTGCCCATCGCCATTCATAGTAATTATATCAAAGTGAAACGATTATTTACATGTTATCCATGAACTTCGTCTCAATAAACCCTAATAACTGGTTACTATTACAATTCCAAATAAGAAATCAAAACACACAACTCCATATATAATATGCATGGAGAAAACACTGCAGCCATCCAAACAAAGCATGCATAGAAAAGTTAAAAAAAAAAAAAAAAAAAAATAGCAAAACAAAGTTGTTGTATGCTAGCAAAGTTGCTCGGATCCAACAAAATGCCGCCACACCCGCGTCGGATTCTTCAAAAATGCACTATTTTTGGAGGATCCAACACGCATCCGAGAATATTTTCGGAGGATCCGAGCAACATAGATGCTAGCTAGTAATTTGTTGTTCCTTGATCTAACACTCTTCGTCTTTTAGACCGTTCAACAGTTCCATAACTCGAACGTTGTACTATAGACTTCAAAGCATCTCTTAAAAACAAAAGAGATTCATCATCACTATGATCTTTATCAGCAGCTAATACAATCACATTACGAATTCTTCCACCTAATGTAACCATTTCAGCTCTTAAAGGACTCAATCCAAGTGATTTTAGGGTTTCAATTAGGTCAGGGATGAGATCGAATCGATCATCGCAACAAAGAGAAGCCTTAATCAGTATTCTCCCATCAGCTAAATAATCATTTGATAACACAGTAATTTCATCAGTTTCAGAAGGGAAATTTGTTTCCAGTTGCATGATTTCTGAAGTCTGTTCTTTTAACTCCCTCACACGTTGAACTACTTTGGCTAGCAAAGTTGCTTTATCCATCTGTAAAATGAAAAAAAATACACATTCAAAAAGATGAAAACAGAAAAAAATATACTCCATCCGTTCCAAAATGGTTGTCATAGTTCGGATTTCGAGAGTCAAACGAGTTTAATTTTGACCGTAATATTTTCATATGTCATTTAAATATTTTGAATTATTAATTATTGTAACTTATAGTACTTTTTATGTAGTTTCTAAATATATAAACATCGTTACAAAAAATTTAAAGATTATATGTTTAAATTCACGGTCAAAATGAACTTATTTGACTCTCGAAATCCGAACTATGACAACTATTTTGGAACAGAGGGAGTATATATACAAAAATAAAGATACCCTTTTTATTTTCTTGTAGAAAAGTGAAATAACTTTCCTAATCCAATGTATATGTACTTTTAGACCTAGTGGCTTAAAGAATCTATAGTTTGAATATTCTTTTCTTTTTCTTTTTGCATCTTACTATCATCATTTTAATTGGTGGTATTTGTAAAGAGAGCTGTATTCTGATAAATCAGAATCTTGAATACCAAAAAGTGAGAAGAAAAAAGAGAGAAGCAAATGAAATCATGATTTTATTCTTCTTCCAAGCCACATGATCTTGAGATCTTGACCTTTTTGCTATATATGAAATCTTGACTAGTACTTTCCAAGGGAATTTTGTAAACATATTAGTACTATAAATTTAAGGGTATTTAACAGAAAACTGAAGTAATTAATAAGCTTAGCACTTAGTGGAAACTATAAAATACAACATAAGCAAAACATTCAATTCAAAGGACAAAACTAAATCGAAGCAAGAAAAGTTAGTCTCAAAATGATACTAACAAATTAATTAATAGATGAATGTTACTTATATTTTCAGATAGAAAAAACCATGTATTTATTTCAATCATCCATAAATTAGTACATATAAGAATAAAAGTAAACAAATATAGAGAGGAAGTGACACACGATTAATAACATATACACAAGGAGAGACAAAGGAAATTACTTTAGAATTGCAGGAAAGTAGAGTTCTGAGTCTATCAAGATGAGAATTAATCCTTTCTCTTCTTCTTCTTTCAGCTTCTTTATGATTCTTAGAAGCAGCAATAGCTCTAGCCTCAGGAGTAGTACTCTCTACAGTTTCTTGAAATTCCAAATGAGGGTAAAATGATGAACTACAAAAGCTTTTAATAGCTTGAATATCAAAACCATATTCTCCCATCTCGTTTGATTTGTTTTTGGCCAAGTAATGGCAAAAATCCAAGTTTTCTAGCAAGTCTTGTTGTTGCATGTTGTTTGTTTTTAGCTTCTAAAGAGAAAACTTTCGGTGGGAATAAGAGAAAGGAAGTGGAAATGATTGGTTAAGAAATATGATAATGATGATGTCTAGGGTTTGATATATGACTTTTCTTCTTCTCTTTTCTTTTTGGTTGTTTCTATACCTTCTTTATTGAGGTGCTTTTGTTTGAGTTGTGGACATGAAATGATGATATGAAACCCACGCGGTCTTATTTTATTGGTAAAAAAAGAACTTTTTATCTTCTTGTAAGTACTTCAATTTGACCAAGGAAGTGAAATGGACTACTAGCACTCCACTGATTTCAATTTACCAAGACTAAAGGTTGAAATTAATCCGGAAAATTGAACAATTGTGTCGAATAGGTAAGTCGGAAGAAGAAAAGAATTAATTTGTTCATAAATTTGGAGAAAAAAAGTTAATGTAATGTATTGGAAGCAAGCTAGATTAGATTTTGTAAATTTGTAGGCAGACAGACATAAGCAGACTATGAATATTTTTGAAAACTAATTTGGATTCATGTCTGGGCGATCAACCGACTACGGAAGCTATCCACCTTCTGAGGAGATTGATTGAACATTATAGGGATAAAAAGAGTGATCTACATATGGTGTTCATTGATCTAGAGAAAGCTTAAGACAAAGTCCCAAGGGAGGTTTTGTGGGATTCTTGGAATCTAAAAGTGTATTAGTGACATACATTAGCGCGATAAAAGACATGTAGGAAGGCGCCAAGAACTGCGTGAGAACAGTTGGAGGTGACTCTGGCCACTTCGCAGTATTTGCTCTGGTGATGGACGGATTAAACACAGAGGAGTCAATGATAAGCTGGAGGTTTGGAAACAATACCCTAGAGTCTAAAGGTTTCAAGCAAGTTTAGTGATGGATCTTAGCAGTTAGACGTGCACGTGATGCTTGATTCTCATGTCATTCCCCAAAAGAGAAGTTTTAAGTATCTTGGCTCAATCCTCTAAGGTAATGAAAAAATTGATGATGATGTCACTAATCATATAAGGGTAGACTAAATGAAATGGACACTTGCGTCTGGTGTCCTATGCGATAAGAAAGTGACACCTAAACTCAAAGATTCTATAAAGCGGCTGTTAGACCAACTATGTTGTACGGAGCATGAGTGTTGGCTAGTCAAAACCACATACATCCAGAAGATGAGCATAGTAGATATGATAATGTTTGTATAGATGTGTGGCCATACGAGGATGGATAAGATTAGTGAGGTCATCCGTGACAAGGAGGGAGTGGCCTCTGTCGGACAAGAAGCGAGAAGTAAGGTTGCGATGGTTCGGCTTGTGAAAAGAAGGAGCACAGATACTCCAGTGAGAATATGCGAGAGGCTGGCAGTGAGGTAGACCAAAGAAGAATTGGGGCGAGGTGATTCTTCAGAACATGGATCACCTCCAGATTACCGAGGACATGACCCTTGATAGGAAAGCGTGGAAGTCGAGGATTAGGGTAGAAGGTTAGATAGAAGTCGTGAGAGTTCTGTTTTAATATTATATATATTATTTTAATATACTTTGTTTATCGTATTCTGTGCTTTACTACTTTCATTGTTGTCTGTTTACCTTAGTTGTCAATAGTTTCTTTGACAGTATTTTCTTTTCCATGATTAGTTTTATCTTGTTTTTGCAAGCATGTTTTCAAAATATTTTTCCTTGAGTCGAGGGTCTATCGGAAACAGTCTCCCCATTTTAGTGGAAGTAAGCACTGTGTACATCTCACCCTCTCCAAACTCCACTTGTAAAATTATATTAGGTATGTTGTTGTTATTGTAACAAGATAGATTAACGAGTCAAAAAATGAGAAGGTTCGCGACGATAAGGGGAATGTGAACCCTATTGTAAAGAAAAAATAAAAAATATAGAGTTAGAGTACGTGTCGTTTTTAGGAGTAGGAAGTAGCGGAAATACATGAAAGGAGAAGATGAGTCCTCAAGCGAAGGCTAGCTGAGCATATCATTATCAGAAAGATAACTTTTTGCATATATATACCGAAGGTTCAGTCTTTGGCTACACATGCAGAGGGGTTGGTAACCTATTAAATATCAAAGATATGTATTTGATGTTAGATTCATCGATTTCTTAATTAACGATCTATTTTATAATATAGATATTGTATGGTTTAAATTCAGTTCTTTAGGTTATAATTGAATTAGTACTTAAGGGTTACAAGCAATAATCAAGACTGGTTAACAAGTATGAAAATAAATGGAACCTAACGTATAATGAGCATGAACACAAAGATATTTTTATTGCTACAATAACGAGATTACAATTTGACAGGGTTTAGACATATATTTGTGATGCCTTTATAAATGGAATGAGAGAGGTATTTATAGTGACAGATTGACGAACCGCCCCTCCCCATTTAAGAGGCCACGTCCCCATGACGGATCATGGGGCGCATATTATAAAGCTCATTTAGTACGCAATGTGGGCGGTTACTCTAATAATTCTTATGGACACTTCATAGATCCTGCTCTCGGATGGTATCATGCAGGCATAAATCATCGGAGACTTCCTCATATAACCTTCCATGTGCTAACTTTCCATTGGAGTACCCATTATTGTCTGTCTATGCGACTGCATCGTTTGACTTCATTCCATGGCACCGTATCCATGTACCAGATGTCCGTAACAAATCTCACCAATACACTGATGTACAATTGAAAGTGTTTTTATTTTGAATCTTTAGATTGTTAAGTTTGTGTTTTATTTGTTTGCAGTCGTTTCATACGTTATCCTTATTCGTTTGTGAGCACTAGTTTTCGATGACCACTATTCCCTGTTGCTCTTGTTTGGGGCCAACCCCATAGCCAGCACAACCACAAGCCCAAACAAAAATGGCGTTGCCATGACAATGATATTAAGCTAGCGTTTGGACATAGATTCCCAAATATTTTTTGGAAAACACTTTTTCGGTGGAGTTTGATATGAAAATGAAAAAGTGTTTGAACATACTTTTTGGGAACAAATTTTTTTGGCTCAAAAGAGCCTCTGAGCTCTTATGAAATGAAATTTGATGTGTAAATGTTAGTTTTTTGCCCAAAAACAGCTCTAGGCCAGTTTTTGAGTTTTTGGGACAAGTTTTGTTCAAAAAGCATAAACAAATACTTTTTGGTCCAAAAACTTTCAAAAAAATCTCTCCAAAAAACTATGTTCACAACGGGAGCTTAGTAGGCATTTGGATATAGATTTGGGGGATTTTGGAGGAAAAAAAAATTAAGATGAAAAATGACATTTGGAAGTTAAGTGGTAGATGGATCTACACCTCATATAAAAAAAAAAAAAAATATATATATATATATATATATATATATATATATATATATATATATATATATATATATGAGTAAAACAAAATAAAAAGTTGACCAGATTTGCAAACTTGAAAAACTTCAAAAATTATCTTTAAAAATTTCCCAAAAGTTCATCACTTTCTATAACAAAATAAGCACATAATATAGTCTAAAAAGTCATCCAATTGCACTAAATAATTCTTGTAAAGAGAGAAGTAGTACTAGTTATTAATTAAACTCTAGCTAAAGATGAAGTTGGTTGTCCAATTAATTGATCGAAGTTCTAAATGAAGCTAGTTCAGTGCACATGTGGGAAGGCATAGCACTAAAAATCTAAAGTAGCAACAAAAAAAATGATACACTAGTTAGGTTATAAAGCTTGTAGTCTAGACGAATTAGTTGTATTTAATTCATGATTATCATTGAAGATAAACTCTTTAAGAAAGTGGAAGTTGGTTCTCCAATAGACCAAGATTAATACTCTCTCCATCTCATTTTAGTTGTCGTATTCAGCTTTTTCACGCCCATTAAGAAAACTATTAAATAGAATGTGTATTTTACTGTGTTACCTTTATTTAATGTTTGACTATTAATTTTTTTTAGAATTATTTTAATTATTAAGGGTATAGTGGGAAAGAACTAGTCAATTTAGTCTTGAAATTCTAAAATGATAACTAATTTGTGACAAACTATATCTACTAAAGCGACAACTAATTTGGGACGGAGGGAGTATTTCTGCATTTAATGCACTAAACCAAACAAAAAAGTAGGTTAAGAAAGTTGCGAAAAGAGGGGGTGATTGCTTTGATGTGACAAAAATGATACACTTAAATAGGTTATAAAACAGATGGTCACAAGACCAATATGCTCACATTGTTTAATTCGACTTTTGAATTCATTATGTTATTTCCAAATTCCAATCTTATGTAAGCTAATGTGGATTATGTTAATAAATTCATCATTTTCAAAAACAAAACCAAACGTTACAATATTAGTATTAGTGGCAGACAAAATCTTAACATCTAAAGATAATTTTGTCGCAAACAAATACCATTACAAGTTAATTAAGCTTATTAAGTGATAAACGATCATTACAAGCTTCAAAAAGGTGACGAGTAAGTGGCGCATGTGGTGTGAATAGTTTAATTCTATGTACTATATTACAATACTAATTACAATACTATATTATTAAAATGTTAAAAATAACCTTCAATTATGATGTACCGAACAAATTGAAGACAAGGTGAGCTATTTATAACAATTATATTATAAATAGTGATATATGAATTCAGTTTGTATAATCAATTAGCATTTGGGCACGAATTAAAAGTATTTCATTATTATGCTGGGAATAATCAGTCATTTGGTCAAGAGATAGAGTAATCCTTTAATAAACTGACCAGTCATGTTTAAATGTAACTTTAATGGGACTAATAATGAACAAATGATCATGAACAAGTCATGTTTTTCATTAATACTTATATGTTTTGCAAATGCTTAACTAATAGTAATATGAATTAATTGTATAGGAGAATTAAATGCTTATAATGGGATTTCTCTTCTGCTTTTCAAGTTATATATGTGGTGTAATGGAGAATTCAGAGCCTCCAAAATTTAATTCGGAAATACTCCTGAAACTCCATAGATTTAGTTACATATATCTATTCCTTTGTTATAATAAACCAGTTCATTAATATATATTACCATTTGTTACATTTCACTTGGTCGATATACCGAAAAAATATTAATACAGAGTTATTTGATACTTGTGCTTTAACAAAAAATGACATGCTCACAATAGACATTCTTCTTGCTACTCGAACACTATGACCATGCCAGTTACAGTCAAATATCTCTACGATAACATTGTTTGTCCGAATAAATTTTCTTATTATTATTGCGAAATATAGTTATAGTTATAGATAACAAATAACAATCACAAAAATTCAGTAAAGAAAAACTTAAATTACTATAATAGTGAATATTTTTTAGAGGATAACTATTAATCATAGAAATATTTACTCTACTTCTAAGACCCAGGTTGTTAGTTGTTGGGGCACAATAATAAGTGCTTCAAAATAATAAATATGTTGTTCACTTGTTTGGAAACAAAGTACTAGTATACTATTTATGAAATCAGAGGAGAATTAAATGTTCATGGGATTTTTTTCTGCTTCTTCAAGTTATGTGACTGTAAATTCATAATCCAGAGCCTACAATATTTAATTTCTTTGAGATACTCCTGAAACTCTATAGATTTACTAGGACTGGAACATCAGTATAGGAAGAGGAGAAAGAACAATTACAATAATGACCATGTTGGTTGATGGCCAATTTTTAAACTACAGTGCTAAATTTTCAACTATTCATGACCCATCCTTGTAAGCTTAATAGTGAACAGCTCAATAAAAGCTGTATAGCTGTATTTTTTTTGGTTATATGTGCAAAAATACTCCATACCGAGACTAGAACCCCAAATTTGTTAAGAATGAAGAAGTACTTATCAGTTTATTACAACTTTGATAGTCGATAAAGACTGGTTGTACTAGTAGCAAATAGTCACTTTTGAAAAATGAAAAATACTTTCAGAAAATCCTATAGGATCAAACTCAATCCAGAATAAACCTTACGTAAATATCGATTCGATAACTTAACCAAGATTCTTGTTGATGAGTCAAAATTTTTCTTTTCATAGTGTTATAATACAATTAAGTAGCTTTATGTTGAAAACACTTTATTTACTCTTTCTAAATAAACATTTCAAAATGCAACCAAATAAGCATCCACGCGCTGCTTAGGCCGTACTCCCTCCGGTCCATTTTATTTGATCACTTTTCTTTTTTTTTAAAGTCAAACAATATAAACTTTGACCAATATTTTGAGATATATTTCTTTACCATATTAATATAACAAGAATTGCAACTTGTAGTACTTTTCATGTAGTTTTTTAATTTCTAAATTATAATTTTAAAATATTGACTAAATCTAATTCAATTTAAATCCAAAAAATAGTCAACTTGACTCTTGAAAAGTAAAACAGATCAAATAAAATGGACCGGAGGGAGTATCTTTTTTCCACCTTTATAACCACATTCACCATGCAAAAGAGAAAAAATTAAGACAATCATACCAAATTTCCACATAAATGTGCTTAGGTTAGTAGTATCTTTTTGAATCCTTCATAAAAGGGTTAAAAGACAATGGTACCTAAAACAAGAAAATGAACTTCACTTTCTTCATGGAAAAGAACAAAGACATGTAGGCCTAGCATAAGCACAAAGTTCAAAAAGAGAGGGAGGATAAAGGAGACAACAAAAGAACTCCTCTAGTTGGCTTGGCTGCCCAACAATGACCATTCACAATTCCACTTTGCTTTCATTCTTGTCTTGTCTTTCCCTTTTCTTTTTCTTTGCTTATCTTTACTGAGAATCCATGTTTTGTTAGAAGCCAAAAAAAATCCCATATGCCAAAAGGATCTGTCATTTTTCCTTTACAAAAACATCAGCAGCAGCTTTTAGTGTTTCAGCTTCAAAGCCCCAGCAAAATGTAGTAGACTAAAGTGATTGGAAGAGCTATTAACATCCCAAATATAACCCTGCAAATTATCACCAAGATTTAAGAAATGAGGATTCAAACATGCTATTTTTTGACATTTCTTGATAAAACAAGAAGTGTTTTTAGGCCTTACCCTGTGCTCAATATATCAGGATGGACATTATATTCCTTGGCAAAGACAAATGGAACAATTCCCTGAGGTAAAGACGCCTGAAAATGAAATTTTTGCTGAATTATCAGTTATATAGCCATAAAGCTTGTTCTTTTTCAGTATATCCAGCTTTCTTTTACCTGAACGATAGCAATATGCAGAAGCACGCCTCGAAGACCGACAGCGATTGAGGCAGCAGCCATGACTGCAGGACCAGTAAGGAATCTCACACCCATTGAGAAGGCAGCAACTGTATTCCCACAGGCAATAATTCTAGGTTGCAATGCCATGAACAAACCTGCAGTTCCATGAAAAAAATCAGCTCAAAACACTTAACATTTAACCATAAACTTGTAGGGAACTTCATATAAAGGTTCTTGTAAGTGTCACTATATCATATACATACCAAGACTAAACATTGCCATTCCAAGACCAGCATCAGAAAGAATCGATATCGATTTGGCTATAATTGCGGGCATTGCAACATTCCACCTGCAAGAATTGGCATTAGTTATGAGTCTAATTATAGCGATGGTATAACAATAAGGTAATTTTGGTTACACATACTTGAATGAGACCAAGGACCAAGTAAGGCCAATGAGGCTGGAGTAAGTATTTGGGTTCCGAATAAGTTTTCGCCACACCATAATCAAAATGAGCCTGGTCATGACACTAGTAGGTGGCATGGCAGTAGCCTTGGTCTCTTCTTGAGCAATCTTTGGACGGAGCTCCGTTGTGGAGCCAATCTTCGATAGCACGGGCCCTTCACGGTCATTGTTCTGTTTGTTCCCGAATGTGAACTCTTCTCGGCCAAATTCATCATAATCTAATGGATAACATAAAACATTCTGTCAGTAAGATAATACCTACATTAAGATAATACCGACATTGTTTAATTTAGTATCAAAATGAATTCATATAGTCGATTTAGCTAGTTTGGACACAAGCATAGTTTATCAACTGATTGCCTAAAAATTACCAGACATGATGAAGGAAAAGGGGAGTACAATACAAACTTAAACCAGTTTCCTATGCAAACTGTTTGCAACATGAGAAGACAAAAGTAATACAAGCATGTTTGTCTCAAGAGAAGACAAAAGAATGTCCATAATTTCAGGGATTGGCAATGCAAGGCGCCAAACTTATGCATGAAATAAGAAACTAATAAAAGAACAGATCTCAATAAGGCAAAAGAACTTAACAAACTAACCCTTCAACTCACCAAAGACTAACAGTAGAAGAATCTAAAACATAGCAACAGATTTCATCAAGCACAAATCTATCCAGTTGCATCAGAAACTAAAAAGTTACAAGAACAAGAAACAATATATATGCATATATAAACAAGAATACAACCAACAAAACAATTAGTATAACACAATAATTTCATAGTCCAATTGTGTACTTACCCTTTGGGTGGGCTCCAACATTATGCTCATTGCCATAGTTATCACATCCCCTAAAGACATGAAGCCCTCCTTCAGATACTGGTGAAGCACTTGAACTCCAAACAAACATGTGAAGATCTTTTCCTCCTTCTGCACCATTAGCCTTCTTCTTAGTCACCGGTCCGGTAGCCGGAGAAAATATCCCTGCATTAGTAGGAGCAGGGTACCCTGCATTCCCCTGTCCATAAACCCCATTCCCTCTCCCAAATCCAGCAACTCCACTCTCCTCATCAAAACCCAAGTTTCCAAAATTTGAATGCCTTGGACTCATATTAGCATTTTTACCATTCACCATTGAGTAAAAATCAGTATGGTTAAAACTTGATCCCCTAGGAGTTGGATTTCTTGAAGATTGTAATGAATAAATCTCAGCATTAGTTAAATTTGATGGTCTAGGAGTTAATGAAACACCAGAATTAGGACCATGTGACCTTCTTGAAAAAATTTCAGACCTTGAACTAGTTGATTTCCTAACAGTAACATGAAGTTTACCATCTTCACCAACTTCAGCTTGAGTTTCTAAAGGCTCTTTACCATCTAATGATATAATATCAGAATCAACTTTAAATGAAATAATAGAACCACCAGTATCAGGAAACTGTTCAGCAATAAGCATTCTTGCACCTCTATACTCAAACAAGAAAAGCATTAAAGTATACCAAATGATACATTGTAACACAACAATTTGTACCATTAAACTACCTGAAGCATCACCATACATTCCTTTTAACAAAGGAATTCCCATAACTAAAGTATTAGGTAAAGTTGAAAGTGAAAACAAAGTAATGGACCATTCAAGGGACCCTCTTGAACTAAACCTTGACCAAATAGCTAGTACAAAAAGTACAATGACTTTTTGTAAAGTGTCAGCAGCTATAAACCTGTAGTTCATTGCATAAGGATTGTTTGAAGCAATGAAATGAAAAGACAACAATGGAACTGCAAATAAAGCAACAAATCTATTAATCCCTGAACATTGATCTGGACTAAAGATTTTCCACCATTTTACTGAACCATAAGCTAAGATCATTGCTACATAAAGTGGTACAACAGCTGTAAGTACATGGTAAAGGTCTGTAAGTGATATCATTTTTCTTGTTAATACAATAAACTTAAGTACAGATCAAGAAATGGTCTTTGATCACAAAACTCATATGGGGTTTTCAAGAAAATGAAAAAAGATTCAAACTTTTCAAGAAAATGAGCTTAAAACAAAAACCCCACTTGAGCCTTTCACTTCTAAACCATAGAATTTAAGAAAGCTACACAAAGCTAAAGAAAATAAAAAGAAGAGATTTTTATGGGAGGTGACAGAAGTGAAATGATATATTTAAGGAAATTAAATGGCAGACAAAGAAGTAAAAGCTCAGGTCCTTTGAGATAGCTTTTTTATACAAGTCTTTTCATGAACAGAGAGAGATACTTCCTTTTAAATAAAGACGACGAGGACAACAATAACATACCCAGTGATATTTTATACGTCAGGTTTAGGGAGAACGAGATATCCGCAGACTTTAGCCACCGAGGCGGAGTCCTTTAGGACAAAAATATGAGAAAGACATTTTCATGTTTTTTGGATAAATATGTAAAGTCTTACTTTCTCTTAAAACTCAAGAATAAAAAGGAAAAATCCAGTCTCATTTTGTTTATTGTAGTCTAACTTGATGCGGCTATAAATATGTTAAAAAATAAGTTTAAAATTGAATTTTTTTCAAAGTTAGAAGTACGGCTATCTATTTGGAACGAACTAATAAAAAAGTATGACGAATAAAATAAGACGGAAGGAGCACGACATAATTTGAATTTCGAGAGTCAAAGTTATTAATTTTGATTAAATTCAAACATAGAATTTTAAGTTTCTGTTGAAATAAAATTTACATGTTCTACGATTACATCAAAAGTCCTACTATTAAAGTATTACTTAATAATTCAAAATTATAAAAAGACATATGAAAAAAGTTATGATTAAAAAAAATTCATTTTAATATTGAAAAGCAAAAAATGCCGCGTAAATTGGTATTGAGGGAGTAATAAAGGCTGAGAGATACTTAATCAAGTTGAATGCATTGTTTATTGTTGTCATAATTATGTTAACTTCTATTACTCCTGATATTCTTGTACTTACATTTTACTATTAGATTTATATACTGCATGTTTGCACTATTTGTTACTCCCTCCGTTCCATTTTATGTGTCATATTTTGAGTCGGCATAAAGTTTAAAAAATTAAGGAAGACTATTGAAACTTGTGGTATAAAATGAGACAAATATGTTTGTGTGGTTGTAAATCATTTTAGTAATGACAAAACTATAATTTTGAAGTTAAATTGTTACCAAATTTAGAATGTTACCATTCTTTTTGAAACAGACGAATAAAAAAATGCTGTCATATAAATTGGAACGGATGGAGTATTTATTTGTTGATACTTTTTATTCATTTTACCAGTAGGACTTGTAATTTTAGACATCAGATAAAAGTACTAGTCACTTAAAATCTAAAATATAAATATATATAGATTTACGAGTTTGGAACATTATAAAATTGTGATTGATAATACTAGGTAGTATATTCACTTTATTTAAAGTATACAAAGAAAAAAAGAAAAAAAAATTAAAAAGCATCAGCATCTCTAATTCTCCCAATGTCATGATAAGGAAAAGACCAACAAGCATTTCAGAGAAAAGGAAATAAGAGGAAAAGAAAGAACTCTTTTGTAAAAAGATTCTCACCACTTTTTTGTGTAAAATATTTTAGGGATTACTAAACTTTATTTTTGGACAGGCTTTATGACTCATAACGTTAGAATATTTTCTACTTTTACTACTGTCGGATCAAAAAGCAAACTTTCTATGAGAAGCCACAATTTAATTTTTTGCTCTCTTTATCTGATTTTGTCCAAAGATGAAAAATAAGAACCAAAAAGACCTAGTATCGCAACAACAACAAATAACAACAATAATCTCAATAGTATCCCACTAGTGAAGTCGAAGGTGAAATGAATGTCTTGCTGCTACTAAGGTGAATAGCTGGATTGTTTTTGAAAGACCCTCGACTTAAGACAAATACTTTGAAAACATGTTAAAAAGAAACAAGATGCAAATAACAAGATGCACCTTCTGGTATCTTGTCAAAGATTAATCCCTGTAAGAAAAGTGTTACAATAATTGACCCTGTAAGAAAGTTTTAGATGATCGCCAGATTTTTTTTATTAGAAAAAACCCGGTGATTGTCAAAAGCATCTTTCTTAATGGGGTAATAACGGTTGCAGCGGTGCCAAATTTGTCTCTGTCGCGCAAAAACTTCTTTTTTTATTGTAAAATTTCGTCTAGAGGGTACTTTTGTCACTGCTATTTGGTTTCAGACTACTTTTTTCTTGGTCGTGCAAAAGTTCATATCATACCATAGTACTTAGGTATAAAGTTCAGCCCACAAGGTCTAAAGTTCAACCAAATGGATAGAAGTTCAAAAAATAGCTACTTTTGCATAAGTAGGAAAAAAGTGGCCTGAAACCAAATAACAGTGTCAAAAATAGCTATTCGTGCACTTTTCCCTTTTTATTTTTATAAAATAGCCCAATTACGACCGGAATGGCTCATTAGGGTGGCCTTATTGGGCTAATTTTGATCAGTAGCCATTTTTGGACGCGCTCATTGGGGACTGTCCATCATTTCGAAATTCACTGAAGAATAGCCAAAAATTCGCGCGCATACTTAAGCTCCATTAGCGTTGGAAAAACACCCCAGACTAGTCCCATAACAAAATACTGGGGCTTTGAATAAAACTTATTCAAGGCCCCAGTATTTTGTTATGGGACTTTATATATAAAGCTTCAGTCCCCATAACAAAATGCTGGGGCTGTGAACAAGTTTTGTTCACAGCCCCAGCATTTTGTTATGGGACTGAAGCTTTATATAAAGTCCCATAACAAAATGCTGGGGCCTTGAACAAAACTTGTTCAAAGCCCCAATATTTTATACTGGGATTAGTTTACTTCAGCTTCCCCAGTATTTATACTGTGATTTGTCCGAAGATGGCTATTCTTCCAACAGTTTTGCATCATTGGCTAGTATTCATTTAACGCGGTCAAAACAAGCTGCGTGACTAAATTTTTACATTATTTTAGGATATTGTGGAACTATAAAGGAAACACTAGGAAACCTGAAGCATCTTTTGCTATTTGCATGGGAGCAAGAACCAACATTCACGCCTTTAGGGATGGAAGATTGAAGAACATTATTGAGCAATTCTTATCTTTAGCTTTTTAAATCTTAATTCCATGCTTTGTATTGAGCGAGTTGGATGAATTGGTGTAAATTTATATTTTGATATTGTTGGTAGGAATACTTCAATATTAGGGTTTTGAATAATATTTTGTTGCTTTTATATTAATCAAATTTTTTTACTACTTGTTATGAATGAGTTTTGTGTTATTTAATTAGTCTTATGCTTATATTTAGGGCAGATGCAGAATTTAGTTTACTTCAGCTTCCCAGTATAAGTACTGGGGCTTTGAACAAAACTTGTTCAAAGCCCCAGTATTTATATTGTGATTTGTCCGGAGGTGGCTAGTCTTCAAACAATTTTGCATCGCTGGCTAGTATTCATTTAACGCGGTCAAAACTGGCTGCGTGACTAAATTTTTACGCCTTATTGAGTAAAATTTTCACCTATAAGCCACTTTTATCACTGGTATTTAGTTTGAAGTCACTTTTTTTATTGGTCTTTCATGAGATGCCACTTTTTGGAACTTCAATCTTTGTGGGCTGAAGTTCAAACTTTGTGGATTGAACTTAATGCCTAAATTATGAAGTTTCAACTCCAATCTGTAAGGACTGAACTTTTAGGTATAGATGCGTAAACTTCAACCCTTGTGGGCTAAAGTTGAACTTCAATCCTTATGGTGGGATGAAGTTGAACTTCAATCCTTGTGGGCTGAACTTGTGTGAAGTTCAACACCCAAAAGAATTGAAGTTCCAAAAAGTGACATATCATGTAAAACCAATAAAAAAAGTGGCCTCAAAGGAAAGACCACTGCCAAAAGTGGCCTTTGGTGCACTTCGCCCACTTATTGATGCATAGCCCATCATCACACACGAATGGTAAAAATTTTCACCCACAGGCCACTTTTTTTTACTGGTATTTAGTTTGAAGCCACTTTTTTTATTGATCTTACATAAGAGGCTATTTTTTGGAACTTCAATCTTTGTGTGCTGAATTTTAAACCTTGTGGGTTAAACTTCATGCCTAAATTATGAAGTTTCAACTTCAATCTGTAAGGGCTGAACTTTTAGGTATAGATGCGGCTGAAGTTGAACTTCAACCCTTGTGGGCTGAAGTTGAACTTCAATCCTTGTGGTGGGCTGAAGTTGAACTTCAATCCTTGTGGACTGAACTTGTGTGAAGTTCAACCCAAAGAATTGAAGTTCCAAAAAATGACCTCTCAAGTAAAATCAATAAAAAAAGTGGCCTCAAACCAAAGACTACTATCAAAAGTGGTCTTTGGTGCACTTCGCCCCACAAGAATGTTGTATTGGAGACTTCAAACTTGAAAGTAAAAAGGATTTTTTACCCTAGATGAACATTCATCAAAAATATTTTCTAATTATAAACACCTTTTGTTGATATTAACTTTCTGTAGCCATTTCTTTTTAAAAACTTTTTTATTAATATTAGTTTTTTGAATATTTCTGTAAATTAAATGTAATGAATATTATTCCGATAAATATGGGAATATAGGGGTAGTGTGTTGGTGTAGTTAGGATTCTAGGAGAGTAGTTGCTGTAGTACGTGTATTCCCCATATTCCTTATTTTTTGGGACAGATACAATATTTTTTGTTTGATATTTAATATTTTAGGTATTTATTAATGAATATTATTATTTTTATAATAATACATATTCTAATTATTTTGTTATTAATATTGGCTACAAATAGTTGTGGCCATTTTTTAGTAAATATTTTGTGTATGGTGGCTGTTTGTGTAATGAGCCCAAGTGAAAATGTACGATGAAAACCGATCCACTATTATGGGCCACTCTAGGCCTACATTATTTCTCCTTAAATTTTCAACGAATGGCCTTGGCTGCCGTCAAATATTATATTTTAGCTCGACATAAGAAGCATTTAATTTTTAGCCTTCTATGGCGATTTTTAAGACCGCTGGAAATTTTTTGAACTAATTAAAGACGATCAGCAAAGTGCTAAAACTTCTAACACTGAGGCTAAAAATTAGCCATTTTTCTAAGGTAGGGGCCAAAACCTAAACACAAGTGCTGATATATCATATTTTCGTAAAGATCACACACTTCTCTGATTTCCTCGCCCCCAGTAGGTTGGCAAGCATGTTTTCCCTTATATGTGATAGAGCATGATTTTAGAAATATAATTTTCTAAAAATAGAGAATTTTAGGGTATATTATCTATTTCTTAACTAGTAGTATTAGTTTATTCTAGTATTAGTGTATTCCTTTATTTGTTTATACTATTGTTGTTGTTTCTTCTACATGTGCTATCCTCACAGATTTGCTGGTGTTACCTCTCCTTTTAACTATAATTCTATCTCAGCTTTCACCTATTCATTTTCCTAATGAATTTTCAAAAACGTTTTTCTTTAGTCGAAGGTCAATTAGAAATAATTTCTCTACCTCACACAATGTGGGGACAAGACCTGCATATACCTCGTATTCTCCGGGCTCCACTCGTGAAATTTTACTGAGCATATTGTTGTGGTTGTTGTTGGCGATAAGTGCCGAGTTGTCCTTTTTTATTGGACATATATAGAGTGAACAATTTATTTCTATAATTTTAGCAAGTTTCGAAGCCATTAAAGAATTCTGAGAAGAATATTGAAACAAAAAAAGAGAGCTAGTGTCTGTCAAATTGTTGTAGATCTGTTACCAAGAATACCATGGAGATAAAGGACTTGTAGAGTTGATATGTATGTCATGTCATCTTATTAGAGCATGCCATTAGTTAAAACGAGAATGTTAAAGAATTCCTAGTAGGGTTTGGCCATTGATATTATGAAGAATTTTTGAGTTGGGATGAAAATATATTTGGAAGTAAAAGTAATATTTTGGACATATATTTTACATGAAAAATTAATAAAAACAATTAGATACATCTTCTAGTTTGTGTACACAAATTATGCATTTATTATATACGAGTATACACATGCTATGCATAGATTATAAGTCTATTATAAATTTATTGGTTATTTCTTGTTGAAAAGACCAATTAGTATTTATACAATATTATTTTTCCTAAAAAAAGATTCATATAAATTGAAGGAATCTTTACAAAAATCGTCGGTTGAGCCATTATTTGAGTTAATTTCTCTAAAAAGAAACCGGCGAAGTTATGTAGTTAAATGTATATGTAATGCTGAATTTAATTTTTACAAGCTTGTTATAGTCTGACTTGTACGTGTTCATTAAACACATTAATTTGGTGACCCATCTCCACCTGAAAACCCCTTTCATCAGACGGGTCAGTAATTGATAGGGATGATAATTGGGGCGGGGCGGGGCAAACGAGACAGGACGGGACAGAGCTGAAACTTGACAAAGACTAAATGGGACGGAAAGGGGCAGGGCAAAATTTTGGCAGGGGAAGAGCTCAACCCGTCCCGCCCCATTGCCACTCCTATTGATATACTATATGGTCCATATCTCTCTCGCTCTCTCAAGCATCAATTATCAAATATATACGTAATGGCGTAATGCATAAAATACGACATTAATTAACATTAGATCTCATTAGCTTAAGTTTCTTGTAATTCCAAATTTGAGGGAGTAAAAGGAAAGATCAACCAGATGCTTTATTTAATTACCACATGATAAACATGAACTTGTTAATAAGTAGTAATAATTTGATCCAAAAACCAATTTGATGCTAAGTGTGACCAAAACATTTTTAGAAAAAATCTTTTGAGCGAATTTATGAGAGTAGGTTTACCAATACTATTATTTTAGGCCGTGCCAGTATTACCATTGCTAAGTGGGGATTCATGCATGAAACTAATTTTTTTTATTTCTTCAGTTTTGAGCTATATACGTAGCTTATTAATGTTAAAGTGGTCCTTCAATTAATTTGTACATGGAATTTCCTGCAGAGACAGTAACCTTCATTAAGAGTGAACAATTTGTTTCCTGTCCTGAGTAGTCCATTTTTATTGGTGAAACTTCAGAAGTTACAGAAACACCAGTGCGCAATATATGTGTGTTATTTTATTAGTGCATGCCATTAGTTAAATCTAAAACGAGAATATCAAAGAATTTCTAGTAGGGTTTTGCCATAGATTTCAAGAAGAATCTTTGAAGTTGGGTTAAAAAAGATATATTTGAAAGTTATTGTTGTGTTTAGACATGCATTTTCTTGAAAAGTGACAAAAACAACTAAATACATCTCCTACCTTGTGTACAAAAATTATTATGCATTATTTTATATATATATATATAGTAATTCACAAACTACGACATTAACATTAAATCTCATTAGATGAAGTTTCTTGTAATTTCAAAATTGAGAGAGTAAAACGAAAGATTAACCAGATGTGTTATTTAATTAGCACATGATAATCATGAACTTGTTAATTAGTTATTTGATCTAAAAACCAATTTAATGTAGTATGGACCAAAACATTTTTAGAAAAAATCTTTTGAGCGACATTATGAGAGTAGGTTTACCCATACTATTCAGAACCTGCCAGTAGTGTTAAGTTACTAGGGTTTAATTTGATGCATGAAACCAATATTTTTTTTCTTCACTTTTGAGCTATTCGTAGCTTATTAATGTTAAGGACACTTACAAAAATACCCACAAAACCTAAAATAATTACAGCCACTACCTACTACTTTTATATATTACCCCACTTACCCACTCTATCCATTCAGACTTATATACCATAGGTTATGCAGTATATCATAAAGGTATATACATATAAAGTATAACAAAGGTATACAATAATAAATGGTCCTCCAGACTTGTATACCATAATTTATGCAGTATACCTTAAAGGTATACACCTATAAGGCATAACAAAGGTATACCATAACAAATGAGTAGGTTGGGTAAATACTTTTAGTTTTATGGGTATAATAATTTTTAATAGGTATGGCTTGTAAATATTTTAAGTTTTATGAATGGTCGACCTTCATTAGGATCACTAAACATGCATCAAATAAAAGTGGGATATTGCATGTTTTTATCAAAGAAAACGTTTTCCCCCATTAATCTATGCTTTTACTCATCTATGAGTTCCTTATGTTACTTTTTCTTCCAACCCTACTGCACCATCAGTCTCATGAATAATGAAAGACAGACTCTGATGCCACCATACATTTATTGCCCCACCATTTCTTGATGTTACATTAGGTTTTTTGTCCTTTAAAGGTTCAAAATAACTCATGTGATTGATAAAGAATCTACTTTTGCCGACCATTTGAAGGCAAGGTGTCCTTGCCATTACTAAATTTATCCTTATTTTTTTTAACTGATCAGCTAATGAAATCATTATAAAAAGGGAAAAACTCTAAAATTTTATGTGGTTTGTGAAATGATTTACTTTTTGCCTTCTGTTTAAAGTGGAGTCAACCATGCCCTCGTCGTTACAAAACCGACACATACTATTTTACACTTGCTAGAAATCCAAATCCTAATCCTCTAGGTTATTGCTTTTTCCATTTAAATGGAATAAATAACTGTAGAGTAAGGTTGAATTAAAGTTAGGATTTGGGTTTTCAGAATATATGTAAAATATCCCCTATCCATTTTGTAGCGACAATTGCTTGGTTTACCATTAATTTAAACACGATAGACCATTTCAAAAACCACAAGAATAATTTTATATATTTTTTTCCGTTTCAATATTTTCATTAATAAATTAAAAATAAGAGCAAATATGTGTCAATTTATTAACCGCGACGGTATATATGATTTCGGCTTTTAAGAGAGGGCAAATAAATCATTGGCAAAATAACCACAAAGGCAATTTTAGACAGCCTATTCCTTTTGTTTAGTTATCTCTCAAGTTTTTATGGAAGTTTGGTTTAATGTCCCCTCGTTCTTTTTGTACACCTATTATTCAATATATTGACAGGGTAGGGATCCATGCCAAATCCCTCACCGCCTCAAGGCGGATTTAATATTTTTTTTTTTTAAAAAAGACAGCCTATTCAATACAACTTATGGGCTGATGCATGGGGCTCTTAGTTGAAAAAATTAACCACTCTTTTATGATCTTGCTGCGACCTATCAACCTATGGTACGTTATACATCCCATATTTACAGGACATGACATTTATATATACAATGACCACAATAATTCAACGAATCATAACCACAAAACACCTGAAACACGTTTTTCTATTAAATTTAAAAGAAAATAAGTCCCTATTTGTCCATTATTTACACCTCGAGTCCTTTAAATGCCCTTATATTAGTACCCTCATATGCATAATTTTAAGCAACTAAAAATTCCTAGCAAGTCCCATACATAGCAAAATATGGCAACTCAAGTTCCAGAATATGTTGAGCCATCTTTCCAAAAAGATCAAACTCGAAAAAAGAGCAATGTGGCTGACCATTTGGAGCCATGGAGACAATTGGAAGGCAAAGTTGTGTTTGTGACTGGTGCATCAGCTGGGCTCGGCCGTGAATTTTGCCTTGACCTAGCTAGGTCAGGTTGTAAAGTCGTCGCGGCCGCTCGTCGGAAGGATCGATTGAAGTCCCTTTGTGATGAAATTAACACAATGGCTAGTTCAAATTCACATTTTGTTAGAGCTGTAGCTATTGAACTTGATGTTACTGCTGATGGTGCAACTATTGAAGCATCTGTAAAGCAAGCTTGGGATGCATTTGGTCACATTGATACACTTATTAACAATGCTGGTGTTAGAGGTACGTATGTTAGGTCTAAACTATGTATCGATTCATTACTTCCTCCGTTCCAATTTATGTGGCAATATTTTCTTATTAGTATGTCCAAAAAAGAATGGCAGCATTCTATATTCGATAACTATTTAACTTCAAAGTTCCAGTTTTGTCATTACTGAAATGATTTACAACCACACAAACATCTATGTCTTATTTTAGACCACAAGTTTCAAAAATTTTTCTTTATTTCTTAAACTCTGTGACGAGTCAAACTATGACACATAAATTGGAACGGATGGAGTAATATAAATTCACTAAAATGTTATGGTTAGAGCAATTGTCTTTTTTGAATTTCTAGATAATTTAGGTTGGTTAATTTAACTTCATAATTTTAATATACCTTGTGTTTATAGGAGGCATAAAATCAGCAGTGGATATTTCTGAGGAGGAATGGCGTAACACATTAAGGACAAATTTGACAGGATCTTGGTTAGTTTCAAAATATGTTGGAAAACACATGAAGGCTGCAAATAGAGGAGGCTCTATAATAAATATTTCTTCAATTTCTGGTTTAAATAGAGCTTTAATGCGTGGGGGTATTGCTTATAGTTCCTCCAAGGCTGCCATGGATTCCATGACAAAGGTAACCTTAATTAATTTGCAACTTTAAATCGTCTGAAATGGAAAAGATCAAATCATACTAATCTTTAATTATTATGAATTATATTATATCTCTCTTTTGGGATAATAACACTTTAATTTGGTCACTCAGTTATTGATAAATCTTAATTTTGGTCGTTGTGATTATGTTTAATCAAATTAACCTTCAATCGATTAATATAATTGTTTTAGTCCCTTCAAGTATGAAAAAGAAAAGTATATTTAAATTAGACCTTTTTAGAGCTATATATGTGGAGTAACTAACCCGACGAACTTAATATAACACATAGGTAATTAAATGATGTAGTAACTAATAATTTAGTAACAAAGACCTTCCTTCATATTTAGTTCCGTAGTAGTGACTTTTTCTATGGGTTATGATACTAAGTTAACCTCTCTTCTTCATACCTTTCCTAAAATAATATCACCCAAGCCATTTCTACATCAAATCTAATAGCTTGAGATTCCTAATCTATCAGTATATATAGTTCACCTACCAAGTCAAAACTTATCTAAGCCACAAAGGCAAAGGCTTTGGCCCCCCCCCCCCCCCCCCCCCCCCCAAAACAAATTTTTTGTGCCCTTTTTTTTTTCTTTCTATTATTAGAATTTAATACTAAGGTAAAACAAGATTGTTATAAAGCTGAAAAGATAACTTTTTTGTCATGTGATTTGATTATTCTCAATTGTAAAAACAAATATTATGGAAGTTTTTTTTTTCTTTTTAAAGTAAGGCCTCTTAATAAAAATTTGCTTTAGGCTATCAATTTTGTTAGACCTTTACCCATCAAAAGGAAAAAAAAGTGCCTCAAAGAATTCTATTGTTCTCTCGTTCAACTTTCATTCATTATTTGCTTGAAATAGTTGAAATCTAATTCTTCTTTCAAGTATCTCTAATTTAACCTGAAATCTCCTTTTGAATCATGAGTTTTAGGTATTAGCGACTCTCTAAGGAATAACTTTGAATTGCAACAAAGAAGAGGTGAAACAATTTTATTGATTGGTTAGATATCTCAAGCAATCCGTTTTAGAGTTGTTGAAGAAGCGAGCCGAGCAAAATTAGTGTTTTTTTCAGAAAAGAACTACACAAATAATTAATTAAACCAAAAAAAAAATGTATTAGAAAGGGAAAAGTATATCAAAAGAGTTGTTACACAAAATTTAAAATACGGCAGTTTGGCATAATATCGTAAATCATAAGGGAGGTCAGATATCAAAGGATCAAAATCAAAGTTTGTTGATATTTGAGGGACTAAATTGCAAATTTCCCTTCTTTTTACATTCATTGCTTCTTAGTAATTAGAAATCTCTTTATTGACTACATTTTGATATTCTTATACTCACAACATCTAATTTATTTTGTATGTGTTGGTGAAAATTTGCAGATTATGGCATTAGAATTGGGAGAATCCAACATTAGAGTGAATGCAATAGCTCCAGGGCTTTTCAAATCAGAGATCACTGAGAACCTTGTGCAAAAAAACTGGCTAAAAAATGTAGCAACAAGAACCGTTCCATTGAAAACATTTGGCACCACTGATCCAGCATTAACTTCACTAGTGAGATACTTGGTCCATGACTCATCCAACTATGTATCTGGCAACATATTTATTGTTGATGCTGGTTATACCCTTCCTGGCCTCCCTATCTTTTCTTCTCTATAAGTTATGGCACTAATTGAAAGAAGAATAGTACTATATTGTATGTTGATTAAAGTGAACTTTTTGTAATTATCTATTTCAAAGACACTATTATGAAATATATATTTCCTTCCATGTGTCTTTAAATTCAAGACGGGTCAGTTCTAGCCACAACTGCTTAATGATAATGAAGATTTTAATCCAATTTTTTTTGGTCATGTTACATGTGGAGAAAATCTTCAACAATACTTTCAAAAATCCTGCTGTTACATCTTAAAAAATCAACCATTTTTAATCTATGTTTGGGCCACTTTCAACCCATATCAACTTGTAACGCATGGACTCAATGCCAGTTTTAACTCATGCTTATTTTTAACGCATGAACTCTTATTTTAACCCATTGTTGGGCTACGTTTAACCAAACATGTAGTAGTCATATGTTGAAGGTTATGTGAAGAAAAAAAATCAAGTTTAATTTTCCAGTAAATTCAAGCCAAGGGGAGAATGTTAGGATTTTTGCCCTGAATTTGTTATCTACTAGGATTCTTTTTTCTTGAAAGAAGGGAAAAGAGTTCTAACAGGAATAAATCTTTTTTTATGTAAATCCTTTTTCTTGGAGGAGAAGTCATTAGACTTCTATAAATTGAGGCCTCTTCTCATAACAACAACAACGACAACAACAACAATAACAACTTCAACAATGTAGTCATTCAAAGAATCATTAGTATTTTCTTATATTAGTAATAGGATTTTTAATCTCCTCCCTATGTAGGTCAATCATGACCAAACCACTTTCAATAAAAGTCTCTTTTAATATGCACTACTAGAAAAAGAGTAAAAAGCTACAGAAAGGTTGGAGACGGAATTCCCTCTCCAATTAGTTAAAGAGGGAATTCCGTCTCCAATCAGTGTATTGAGTATAAAATTAATTAAATTGTTAAAATTCCGTCTCCAACTCTAAACAATTTACTTTCACATAGCGGGCTCCCAAATTATTTTCAGAACACACCAAATTTTCAAACCCCTCCCCGACAAAAATTCATCTTGGCTCCCCATTTTCTCTGGCCAACTTATTCAAGTAAGTCCTCTTTCATCTTCCCCATTATTTTTCCCTTTAATTAGTATCCCCCATTATTTTCTCCTCCCCATTTTCCCCTTTAATTCATCAGACCTTGCCTTTTAGGCTCCACATTTGGAATTCATTGTGGTCCCTTGCCTGTTGAGCTACCTTTTGTTGGGGTAAAATTTTTATCTTTGTGGTAAACATATTTGTAAATAACTTTAGAGATGAGACTGCAAAAAAAGTTGACTCTATAAGGATTTTCATTTGAAATTATGATTCTGTTTTCGTGGACTTGTATTTTAGAACTGAATCTCGATGGTAGAGGTATTCTTTGAATCACATCTATTACAATACATATGACTATGTGAGTGTTTGATATGATGATCTTGATCACTTACCTTTTGTTCGTTTGATGTTGCAGTGTGAGCACATGGTGTTACTTGACTTAAGAAGGGTAATTCAGAACTAGAAAGGAAGATTGTTACAGGAGTTCGTGATTTCCAAATCCATTTCATCCACTGTTCAAGAGTCGTTGTTTCTTTGCTATTTGGAGGATGATTAATCTGTGGAATGGTAGAAAATATTTTTACTTCAATTCACTAAGATGAAGCTTTCTTAATTTGGTCAAATTTTGAAGAAGCAATTTAAAATCGTGAGCTGCAAGTAGAGCACCACTATCGAGATTCGAGACCAAGAGTATGTAACTTGGAATTTGACCTGAGAAAGATGAGCCAGAAAGATCAAGATTTGTATTTTCAAAGAGGGAATTCCGTCTCTAAAAAATAAAAATAATTTCTACACTTTGTGTTGGAGACGGAATTCCCTCTCCAAGCATTATAATTTAATGCTTGGAGAGGGAATTCCGTCTCCAAGCATTCACTGACACAAGCAGGCGCGCCAGTTACTTTTAATATTGGAGACGGAATTCCGTCTCCAGACAGGCCAACGACGCGCCTTTTCGCCACTACTAAAAATCAGCAGTTTTCCCACCGAAAATTTCAGACCGAATGTCGGTCGGATTACGTGTTCGGACCGCATCGGTCGGATAATTTCAACTAATTTAAATTAAATAATTTTTTTTATACCATCCGACCGCTTTCCGACCGCAGCGGTCGGAAACTAATTAATTTTTTTTTAATCTAACCGACCGCTGCGGTCGGACAGTCAAATTAAAATTACGGGCAGCAGCCGCATAACCCTATTTCTTCTATTCTCTTTCTTCTTCTTTCATTTCTCCTCTTCCCCAACCCGACCCACACATCCAAATTCCTAAAACACACTCACTAATCTCAAATCACCAAGGTTTAATATCAATTCCATTCATCTACAAATTGGTAAGTTTACTTTTTCATTGTGTTCTTCCTATTTTTCCCAAATCCGAAAACCCTAACTTTTTCACCTATTTTTTTGTAGTTCCATCTATCAAAGTTAGGGATTAGTAAATCAGTGGTGGTGGAGTACAAATCCGGCCGGTGAGGTTAGTTTTTCGGTGAAACACGATTTTATTTTTTTAATTTTCAGCCCGTTTTTTCTTCTTCTTTTTTTAATTTTTTCCTATTTTTGAATTCTAGCTCATGAAATTAAATTGACATAGTAGTTTCTATTTGGTGGTGAACAAGTTGACATATTGTTGTTGTTTGGTTTGGGAAATGTTTAAACTAGTTTGGCATTTTAGTTGGTATTGTAAAAGTTAGGTTATTGAATGCAAATTTAGAAGATTGGGTTGTTCAAAAAGTGATTGGGTTATTGAATGCATATTGTTGTTTTTGAATGTTGTTAATGGTGTGTAATTTGCAGCCCATCCGTTAAGATCTATCATGGATATCAATCTCAAAGACTCAATTGATATCGTTCAAGAGTCAATCGAAGACTCTATTGAAATCGTTCAAGATACGATTGAAGATTCAATTGATATGGTACCAGAATCGGACTTGGATGATTATGTTGATTTACTGGAATTGGATTTGGATGAAGAAGTTGAAAAAGGAAAGAAAACAAAACAAAAAGTTCCGGACACAATGCTACGTATTTTTCTTCCTCACTATGTTGATTTGCCCAAATCGGACTTGGATGAAGATGTTGATTTGCTGGAGTTGGACTTGGATGAAGATGTTGATTTGCCGAAATTGGACTTGGATGAAGAAGCTGAAGAAAAAAATAAATCAATACAGAATATGTTGGACATATTTCTTCCATACCACTATTAATGTATGGAAGATTTAGTTGATGTTTTAGAAATGTGTTAGCCCTGTGGTTGGTTTTGATAAACTTCTTTGATTTTTAGACTTGTTGTTGTTAAGTTTAACTTGTTTGAATCACTATGAATTATTGATGTTATGTAAATTGTTAAAACTTTCAATTTAAAGGCAATAAGCCTTGTTTAGACTATTATTAAGGCTTGAGAAGCCTAATCTTCTTCTGGGTGCTGTTTTTACAGGTGGTGTAGCTCTAATTGCAGGTTTTTTATTGCAGGTTTTACACTGTCTTCCGACCGCCGCGGTCCGAATGCGGTCCGAAATCAGGTTATTTCATTACCCAGAAAACAGAAATTTCCCACCGCGTCGGTCGGCTGGCCCACCGACGCGGTCGCCCAGCCCACCGCCGCGGTGGGAAACTTTCTCAGTTTTTTTTGCAATCTCCCACCGCGTCGGTCGCCTAGTTCAACATATTTTTTTCCACCTATGAAAGTAGGCGACCGCCATCCGACCGAATTTCGGTCCGGGGTCCGACCGCGGCGGTCGAAAAGCTGTTGGCGACGACTATTTAGCCGACCGCCTTGTTGGATCGGACAACGGTCGCCTAGCCGACCGTTGTCCGACCGGATGGGCGGTCGGAAAAGACCTAATTTTTAGTAGTGCGCGAAGGACGCGCAGAGACGGAATTTCGTCTCCAAACTCCTTTTAGAGAGGGAATTCCGTCTCCAAACTTTGACGCAAAACAGATAATTTCTAGTAGTGATGCTTTAATGTCTGATTACTATCATTCAATGTTGATATGTTAGTTTTCGCATGACGCCATGTTATTTCAATCCCAACGCATAATACTTGTACAATATGTTCAAACTTGATTGAAACATCAAATTTGCTTGAAGATAAGGATAGGTGTACAAAACTCGTACAATATGATTAAAACTATATGGGTAGGGCTATGACATACCTCCACTTCAATTGAATCAACAAAAGGTAAATTTACCCTTTATTACGTGCTTAGTAACTCAGATAAATTTAGATAGAATTAAGCACTCCTATACATTATATATACTTTTGGAACAAGAAGATAATAAGCTGAAGTCTAATTCAAGATTGTCATTATAATTGTACAACAAAGATCATAAAGTTTAATGCTAAGTTATTCCAATCAAGACGCGTAGGTCTTTAATATTTATATGGAGAAGCTAAAGGAGTCTAAAGATTAGTGAAGCTTACATGAAATAGGTTGTAGACTTGTACAGAATCCTCCACTGCAATTTTGGAGGATATACATGTGTGCGTATATATATCGGCATTAACAAAATCATCTCTGCAATTTTTCTTGCTATAATAGAGATAAGGCTTGATGTTACATTAGATATCTTGTCCTTTAATTTCAATAATAATACTTTGGGAAAAGGTTCAGAATTACTCATGTGATTGAGAAATAATTATAAAAATGGAAAAGTTCTAACATTATCTTTGTGGTTTGTAAAATGATTTATATCTTGCGTTACATTGAGTCAACAATGCCTCCGTTGTTTCAAAATTGACACACAGTTTTTACACTTGCTACAAATCCAAATCCCAATCTTCAACCCTAGGTTATTGCTTTTACCATTTAAATGAAATAAATGATTGTAGAGTAATGTTGAATTAAAGTTAGGATTTGGGTTTTCAGAATTGTTTAACCTAGATCCGATTTTAGGCCAATTAACAATTAAATTTGTATTTGCGGAGTCACGATCAAGAGTTTAGCCAAATTAAATACAGAATTGCGTTAATTACTAGATTACGCGTATATGCACGGTTTCAATGGAGATGCGATGATAATAAGTGTAAGTCATGAAGAATAATCGACAATAAGTAAGATTAAAGCACGAATTAATTAAGTAGAAGGAACCGTATTGGATCTCTCGATCCCGGTGAGGATTCCTTGATACTGATTATACTTGAAGACTTGAGAACAAAGTGTGCAATAATGTAAACGATGAACAGTATTGAGCGAGAGCAAAGAGAGTATCTTATTGATATTGTAGATAGAGGAGAGAATATCTGTTACAATGATTCAGAAATGAACGCTATTTATAGGGTTACTAGGCATCCATTGGGTTTGTAACTGCTGGGTATGTAACCGTTGGATATATAACCGCCGGGTGCGCAACCATTTCCTTTATAACAATTTACTGAGCAATCGCGTACGATTAGGTAACCGAGTTTATCATAAAGAGATTCGTCGTTCCTGACCCTGCTTCACCTTAATTGTTATTTGAACAAGTAAAAGTTCTGTTCATTCAAATTGTGCTGATTTGGGGAGGTGTTACGTAACTGCCTTGGGCCTGCTCGTGATAACCGCCCAGTCAATTATCTGTCCATTAGATGTCTGTCCGGGAAAACCTCTGCCCTTACCACGTGGCAGACACGTGTCACCTTCTTGAGTGATGACAGTTTTTATCCAATACAAGAATGTGTGTAAAACATCCACTATCAGTTTTCTAACGAGGATGGCTTTGTTTACCATTAATTTAAGTAGAGTAGACCATTTCACAAACCACAAGAATAATTTTAGATATTTTTTTTCCGTTTTAATGATTTCGTTAAATGAATTGAAAAATAACGGCAAATATGTGTCAGTTCAGTTACGACGACGGTATAGTTGATTATTCTAGCTTTTAAGGGAGGGAAAATAGACCATTTGGCAAAAACTCATAGCTCTTAGTTGGAAAAATTAACATCTCTTTTATGTCTAGCAGATAATCTTGCTGCAACCTATCAACCTATGGTACGTTATACAGCCCATATGATACAGGACATGCCATCTATATACAAGGACCACAAGATTTCTACAAATCATAACTCCAAAACACCTGAAACATGTTATGTTTATTAAATTTAGACGAAACATAGTCCCTATTCAACTCATTCTTTTTCCAATATTTGCACCTCGAGGCCTATAAATGTCCTTCTTAGATTAGAACCATCATATGCATAATTATAGACAACTAAAAACTCCTAGCAAGTCCCATACAGCAAAATATGGCAACTCAAAAAAAGAGCAACGTGGCTGACCATTTGGAGCCATGGAGACAATTGGAAGGCAAAGTTGTGTTTGTGACTGGTGCATCAGCTGGGCTTGGCCATGAATTTTGCCTTGACCTAGCTAGGTCAGGTTGTAAAGTCGTGGTGGCCGCTCGTCGAAAGGATCGATTGAAGTCCCTTTGTGATGAAATTAATACAATGGCTAGTTCAAATTCACATTTTGTTAGAGCTGTAGCTATTGAACTTGATGTTACTGCTGATGGTCCAACTATTGAAGCATCTGTAAAGCAAGCTTGGGATGCATTTGGTCACATTGATACTCTTATTAACAATGCTGGTGTTAGAGGTACGTATGTTAGGTCTAAACTATGTATCAACAAAGTGCATATGTCTTCATTAATATAAAAAACACAAGTTTTATTCACAAATTTTATGGTTAAAGCAAGTGTCTTTTTTGACTTTCTAGATAATTTAGTCTGGTTTGCTAGGCTGGTTTAACTTCATAATTTTAATATATACCTTGTGTTTATAGGAGCCATAAAATCAGCTGTGGATATTTCTGAGGACGAATGGCGTAACACTATAAGGACAAATGTGACAGGATCTTGGTTAGTTTCCAAATATGTTGGAAGACACATGCAAGCTGCAAATAGAGGAGGCTCTATTATAAATATTTCCTCTATTGGTGGTTTAAATAGAGTTTTAACGCGTGGTAGTGCTGCTTATAGTTCCTCCAAGGCTGCCATGGATTCCATGACTAAGGTAAATACCTGTCAATCGGGCCAGAACCGGCACGGACCGACTCGTTAAGAGTCGGCTCACCGATTTCGATACCGATCCGGTCCGAATCGGTCTTTTTTTTCAAAAATTTTAAGCCCAGCTCGGCCTTAGCCTATTAAGCACCGGTCCTGTCCGATTTTTTTTTCTTTTTTTAAATTTAGCTAAACATGCCACTTTATACTTGCAATTGGTAGGACATATAATCCTATAGAAAGAGAAATATATTATCTCATCATTACTATAGTCCGCCTAATAAAAAATTTACAATTTTAATACAACTCAAGAATGAGAAACTGAGACTATAGATTTCTCTTACGACCAAGAAGATCAGTTATATAAAGTGCTTAATATATATTCCTGATTTCTACTACTTGGTCTAACTTATTAACTACTACTTAACAATGAAAAATAGCAAATAAATATGTTCATTCGTTGTAATTTTTTTTTTTTCCAAATAGAAGGTGTAGTTCTCGTCCATTAAAGACATACTAATCCAATAAAATAGTAGTGGACCTTGTGTTTCACAATACAGATTACTAGTCCATCACATTAAATTTTTCCATTCTTCCAAAATTCTTGCCCAACTAAATGTTGTTCCTAAGTTACTACTTGTTAGACAAAAAACTAAAACCTACTATCTTATTTCAACCTTAATTTCCATCATCAGCAGATTTCAGATAAAGATTCTCACCACCATGACCACTAGAGCTTTCACCGCGGTCTTTAGTAGACAGAGAAATTGTTTATTCGTTGTACCTAATGAAGTTAAAAATATCATTGATACTGCTCCATATTGAGGGTTCTAAAATGGACTAAATGCTAACTTAGATTTTGTATAATTCTTGACAAAAACATGTCTCAATTTTCCTCATATAGTATAATATTTCTATCAAAAAAAGGGGTCCGGTCCGGTCCACCGGTGGGCCAAAGATTGGTCTTTTACCGGTCCGGGCTAACCGGTCTTTTTTCTTAAGCCCGGATCGGCCCGCAACCTGCTTCCTCCTTGTCCCGAACCGTTTGTAATGAACCGGTCCGGTCCGGTCTGGTACCGGGCTAGCCCAACCCGATTGACAGGTATACATGTAACCTCTAATTAATTAGAAAGTTAATTAGCTGACCTAGGAAAAACTTTCAAAAGATAAGTTGTTAGATAATCTTTTATTTTTCTAATATAGAAGAGATGAAATCATACTAATCTTTCATTATGAATTTTAATTACTCAATCCATTTGCTTCCATTCAGGACTTCCCCCAATTTTTCTCTTTTGGGAAAATATAGCACTTTTGGTCACTCGGTTATTGATAAATTCTGTATTTGGTTGTCTTAATATACGACTAAATACATTTAATCTTCAATTTACTTAAATAGTGTATTTGGTCACTTCATATATGAAGTAAGTAGTTACATTCAGACCCTTTATTTAAGTTCTACGTCTGCATCAACCTCAAATGTGAAGTAACTGTTACATTTGGTGCACCTTTAACAGACACTAGAAGGGGGAGGGGGTGAATAGTGTCTGCAGATTATCGCCTTTTGAAGAATCTTGCCTGTGCCCGCAAGAACCTAGTTCTTGAAGAGTTTCTCCTAAACAATGTGCAAACAATAGTAATGCGGAAATAAACTTGCACAAGAATTTTTACGTGTAAAACTTCTTGTTCAAGCGAGAAAAACCACGACCCACACTCTGGGATTTTGAAAACTCTTTCACTAACACAACGAACAAGTTTTAGATTACAAACTCTATAACCAAGGGACTAAACTCTAGTACCTAAGACTGCCTACAATCAACTCAATTGTAGCAACCACACCTAGGAAACTCCTAAGTACAAGACTGCCTACGATCTACAATCGTAGCAACACCTTTAAGCTAACTCTAGCCTAAAAGCACAAGGATTTCTCCAAATAAAGTACCTAAACAATGCTTCTCAAATAAGCGTAATAGGTTACAATTCAAAGCCCTAATACATATGAACTAGGCCAAGACAGAAAATCAATACAACTTGATGAAGAACCAATTGTCTAGTCAGTTCCTTCTTTATGTTCTTGCTGGACTGGTATGATTATTACTGATGAAGAACCTCTCGTCCAGTTAATTCCTTTTGCGCGTTCAGAATTATCAACCATTTGAGCTTTCAATCTGTCTCTATGTGGCTGAACAGATAGTATTTCATGCATATACTTGAAGTCTTCATAATGATGTTTATATAGCGTGCATATGACTTCTTAATAGACAAGAAAAAGAATTATTCTCCAATTAGGACTCAATAAATACTTTTCTTATATACTTTTACCTCCAACACACTTTTTCCATTCTTGGACTCTTTGAAAATATTCGTCATTATTATCTACATCTTCCAAGATACTTCTAGCTCGCACCCAAGACAATTAGGGTTTATTAGCCGCCTTTTATGCTTTTATGTTCGCGCCCAAGAGACTCCTAATTCCATTAGGATTAAACTTCGCATTGCTTCGCATTGCTTCGCAGAACCTTCATGCGCGAGGTTCTCCTGGTTCTACTAGAATTCTGCTTCCTTTCCTATACTACTTGTAGAACCTTCCTGCGCGATTCCTAATCCAATTTGAATTGTAAAATTGCTCCGTCCAGGTTCTTTCCATTCCATCTCGAACTGGAAATGTATATGTGCATCTTTTCATCATCAGTAGAACCTCCAACATATCTTCACTAGTTTCTTCTCGTTTGTCAATCATCAAAAGTCAAACTTCAACAATAACCGTACAAACTTAACATAACACATGAGCAACTAAATATTGAAACAGTTAATAACTGGGTAAATTTGTTTAAGGTAACAAGCAGATGGATCAAGGTGCACATTAAATTAATTAAAGGCTAAGATTTGGTTCTTGCTTTCCGAAATCTCTTCATTGAGTACATCTTGATATTCTTGTACATAAATTAAGCTTGCACAACTTAACTTGTTCTATATACATTAACCAATATTGGTGAAATTTGCAGACTATGGCATTAGAATTGGGAGAATCCAACATTAGAGTGAATGCAATAGCTCCAGGGCTTTTCAAATCAGAGATCACTGAGAACCTTGTGCAAAAAAACTGGCTAAAAAATGTAGCAACAAGAACTGTTCCATTGAAAACATTTGGCACCACTGATCCAGCATTAACTTCACTAGTGAGATACTTGGTCCATGACTCATCCAACTATGTATCTGGCAACATATTTATTGTTGATGCTGGTTATACTCTTCCTGGCCTCCCTATCTTTTCTTCTCTATAAGTTATGGCTCTAATTGGAAGAATAATAGAAATGGAGTACTATATTGTATACTTTTTGTAGTTATCTATTTCAAAGACACTATTATGAAATATATATTTCCTTCCATGTGTCTTTATACAAATGTATTGTGGAGATTGTTCTTGGGATGTCATGCAACTCCATAACTTGTATTTTCCGCTGCCTCTTAGGGCTGAAGGACAATAATGGAGTGCGTAAGTCTGTTTAATTTCTATGCCTCATTCTGATGTTGAGGCATACGTTGGAAATATGAATAGTTTTTTTCGTAATGGCAAACAAAGTACTTTCTTCGTCCTAATTTATGTGATAGTATTTGAGTGGACACAAAAATTTAAGAAATAAAGTAAGACTTTTGAAATTTATGATCTAAAATAGGCCGTAAAAGTTTCTGTTGCCAATAATCATCTAAATAAGTGTAAAATGAGAAAGCATCACATAAATTGGGCAGATGAAGTATCTATTTGTGAATCGTCCCCTTGACTTTACATGTATGTGTATAGTAAACTTAATTCATACTACTTGCGACCTGGTAACATAGGGCTCTTTTAAAGCCTTACTAAACTAACTAGCAAAATCTTTACCCAAATGGATGATAATAGAAGGATGGCCTTGAAACCACTAGCTTTTTATATTCCATAACCACAGTGTCAGAGTTAGTTTAAGACCATCTCACCTAATCCTTCGAGTACTTAGTGGCCGACTTAAAGAGTAGTGCGCGAGTTTGACCGAATCCAGTAGGTTTGACGCAGATAATGTATTTGGGTAAAAATAATCACTAAATATATACAAAAATCAAGTCAAGAACCCAATTACTATCTCTTGAGATTATTATTCTATACTTTAGAACCCATATGATTCAACTTTTAGATCCGCCTCTACGAGTACTTGCTACCTTCCACCAATAAAAGTATTGCCTATTCTATCCATCAATAGAAATAATTCACCTAGTTAGCTAGTGTTGCCATTGGTTGGCTTTTCAAGTGGGAGATGCTTATAATATTGGCACAAGCTATTAGTAATTTTTTATATAGGAAAGTATCAACCAGGAAGATGCTTATAATATCAGGATTGCTTACTTCTGAACATAAGTTAGAACTCAATTGAGGATGAAGTTACAACATTTCATGAAACATACATCATATGTCCATAATACTTGTACAATATGATCAAACTTGATTGAGACATCACACTTATTTGAAGGCTAGTGTCTCGACACGCGCGTTGCACGTGATATCGAGCTTTTTAGTACATAGTTCAATAAATAATACCAAGATTAATAAATAAATTTTGAATAACAATTATACATGAAAAAATAATATACAAAATATTCTATAAAAGATCGATATGGATAATCATGTGGTAATTTATTTATCATGGCCAGGATGGTTGAAAAGCGTTTGAACCTACAAAGATGAAAAATAAAAATTCTTATTCGGACACAAAATATCCAAATAGACAATCATATTCTTCATTACATGCACCTATCAAACGGAAAAAATTGTCCTCCAACCTCTCTGCACCTACATATGCATAATACTGTGCGCCCTTTAAATTGAATCAATTTATTGGCTAGGGAAATACTACAAAGTTTGAAGCAAATGAATAATAAAAGGATAAGGTCACTTAAAACATTAGAAGCTTGCAGGAATTCACAATGTACGACAAATCTGCATTCCTAGCTAGACAGCTTAGTACAAAATACGTACAATTCAAACACAATAATAAGTGCTTTACTGCAAAACTATAAGAAAAAAAAGATTGTATATTCCGATTAGAATCCAAAATACATATTGCAAACCCATATTCAATGATCATATATAACTCATATTGGGAGAATTTAATATCTTTGGCTAAAGAATACTAACATTTAAGAATGTTCGACCAAAAAAAAAAATTTTAAGAATGTAGAGAAAATAGAACAAACAGAATGATCAATTACTCGCTGATCAAATGGTAATTCTTCTACAAGTTCCAAATGCAAGCTGCCTAGTATTTGAGACCTATTTTATTTTCATCCTAGTTTGACCATATGCTAGATTTTTTAAGGTTATTATAAAAACGTTAGTAATGCAAGTTGAAATAAATCGGTATTATAGAGGAATAATTCATGGAATAAGACAAAAGTAAACATATTTATTCTAACGTATAAGCCTACTAAGTTAACGCTATTCTTGTTTAGCCAAAGTTTGTTAAATTTATTGTTTTGGGTTGTAGAAAAAAAAAAGAGTTCTACGACAGTTAAATCGACCAAATATTATTTAAATTGTGGCAGTGAAGAACATACATCTATTTTGCTTGACTTTGATGGGATGACGCTCGAGCTTGCATATATTCTTCAACATCTACCACATAAAGGAAGTAATTGTATCAGTAAATCTTATGGTTGAAAGCTGTTTTGCACGACGTAACTATTTGAAAAGTAATTTAAAAAATACAACTCTTCAGAACAAGCACTTTTAAATATATCAATTTTCTTCTTTCCTTTCCCCCCTAAATATTACCGCTAATATATCATAATTGCATGACATTTAAATACCAAATTGTTATTGACTAAAGCGGTTAGACCTCATATTTCAGCAATTAAGGTGTACTATTTATAACTGTAAAATGGGAACATTCAAATCAAGAAACTTTAAAACTTAAAATAGCCAAGGAAACGTGTTCTGAGACACACATACCTGTCCCTCATGGCTTTTTCTCTCGCCTTTTCCCTTTGTAGGACGGATTGATTAAGCATGATTTTATCATCAACATGCATGGTATTACTTGTTGAACGAAGTCATTCTTTTCCTTTATCAAATTTTAAGGCCTGTTCTTGTGGATGAGATTCGAATTTTTTATAGAGTGTGAAACTAAAAGTTGGCAACTCTTGGGAGCGCACCTATTGATTGAGGCTTTGAGGAGTTTAGGCGTCTTATTCTTTCTTTTTTAAAAAAAGTTGGTTATATTTTGTTTAAAGTTTGGCAATAATAATATTCACAAGGGCATTTTAATAATCTGACTTTTCAAGAAAAATGGTACATGCTTTTATAGTAACTAGTCTCTTGGCACGTGCGTTGCACGTGTGTGCTATGTTTGTAATCAGGTATTATTGAAACAAAGCTTTTAGTAATAATAATATAATAATGGAGAACGTTTAATTAAAGTTTCTCTGAGTAATCAATTTAGATCATCGAATTGAGCTTTCTGGTTGGAAAACTTTTCAGCAATCTTGTCCCTCGACCTTTTAGTTTTGTGCTTTGAACATCATAAACTTTATTTGTCAAAGATAGTTCATGAGATACCGCAATTCATGAAAGAATAAAGTATATGTTCTCCTGAAAAAATAATTTTGATCATTTCTTCGTAAGGTGTTTATTGCTCCGCTCTCTTTAAGAGCCTGGCTATACCACTTAATGTATACAAATGGAGGAAGAAACTTCCGTATAACATTAATTGGCCCATCAATTTTCAGATAAATCAAAATGAGAATCATTTAATTCATGAAAGACCCTATAAAAATAAAAGAAGGCGTTGAAATTTAAAAAATAGCATGATCATTAGTTAAATCAGATAGAGACACAAATAGATTGAAAAAATATATTAGAACTTACAATGTGGAGTGTAGCCATCGGGGTAACCCTGTCATCACATAAAAAAGTGAGAAAAACCTAAATTATTTGTTAAGTGGGTATAAAAAGAACACCATTCATTAGTTTTTTGAAGGAGCACATCCCATACGTCATCATATCAATGAGCAAGGAACTTCCCTGAAGAAGCACATATGAGCAGGTGGTTTTATGGTTTGCAGCTATTCCTAATCGATGTGTTTTGGTTTTTCTGTTTGGAGCTGTGGCTAATGACTTTTTAAACGTTGGCATTCTTTTTTAAAGATAAGTATGGTATTTTAATGTTACAGAGGGACTTTTTAGTAATCTGATTTTTTCTATTAGTGAGGACATGCTTTTATAGTAGTACTAGTCTCTCGACACGTGCGTTGCACGTGAATGACAAGCTTTGTAGCATGTATGTTATAAATAATATGTCAATGCGGATCGTTACACTAAGCATATTTCGTGCATACCCGTACCTAACCTAATAAATTCCTAGAGGCCTCTTGACCGGCTAGTTTTTGGCACACATGTTGCGCGTATATGCCCAATTTTATGATACATGCATGATTGATAAAGTAAAATCAATATTATTAAAACAAATTTTAGTAAAAAATTACTATAAATTAAAGTAAGTAGATGAATCTTTTTGTACTTAATTGTAACAGCAGACCAATACTTCTCTTTTGTTAAATATTTTATCAATTTGAGTGTGATGCATTCAAAGTTGAGCTGAAATAGACGTATGATATTTTTGCTCTAGGTCTTGTGTCTTACAAATGGTTCCAAATGACTGGTCATCAACCATTTTCCTAACATCCAAATCCATACATTGTTATTCATCTTTAGTATACTATTGAAAACTAATATGTCGCACATGCTGAAAACTATTATGTCGCACTTTAGTTAAAACTTTCCATCATCCAGTATATATCCATTAATTCATGATGAATTATCAGATATAGCCTCATAGGGCATGCGATTGGACAAAAATGATAGTAATAACTTATTTAGAAATACTATTCCTGGTAAAATTTAATTTCAACTGTTAGCAGTAAAGTTTAAGAACAAATAGTTGGTGAAATTTTGTTCCAGGACCAACTTTGAATCAACAGGAAGTACCTACTGCAGCTCTTGTGCCACTTGCCAACATCTGTTGTTTTGTATTTGATTCTTGGAAATTACACAATATAAACAAATAAAACCACTGAAAACCTGCCATATTTAAGTATACCATCTCCCTTAGTAACAATTTTTCGATAACGGCTAAAGATACAATAAGACTTATTAATTAGAATAAAATACAAGCTTTTGCAAATGATAAGACCGTACAAAATTATTTCTCAACTATTTAACTAAAATTTCAAGTACCACCACATTCTTCATCACACATGAATGTGATACTATATGAAAATCATGTGTGGTAAAAGATATGAACTTACCTTTTGATGATAGTAATATGTTGGTAGCAGTGTCGTTTGGATTGATAAACTGAAAAGTAATAATATGGATATATTGGTTAACTCAAAATCTCAGCACTTCAAAATACGCATAAAGTGGGATGAATATGATCATCAATTATATTGGTCTTGAATGATTTAAATATCTATTGCAATAGACAACCTCATAATGAAAGTACAAATGAGACTAAAATAACGACAACAAAATAAATCTAGAAACTTCACAAGGATACCTTTATTGTATAACCTTCAAATTTTTCTTGTTCTGTTGTCAAACACAAATACAATCAATCAATAATATAATTTTGCAACCGAGCAAAATACTTTTTAATTATAAGACACAAGCAAATCTTTGAATCACTTCTTTATGACTATAAGTTAGTCATAAGTGAAAACTTTAATTCGATTGACTATTACTCTAGGCAAAAAATTTAAAAGAACATTGTCAGTTAAATTTAATTTGTCCATAATTATTCCAGATCCATGAAAATAATCAACCTAAGATAGCATCATTGAGTAACTAAAACACATTAATTGTTTAAACTGGACTCTTTGGAACTTGAAAGAGAACATGCTATGAAATCAAAACCAAAAGTAAAAAGAAGAAAGGAAAATTATTAAGAACATCAACCATCACGTGAGGATACAAATACGTGTGGGAATAATGGGATAGTGTTTATGCGTATACAGGGACAAATAAAGATTTCCATAGGGTACCAATTTGAGCAAATATGCAACTTTAGCATTCATTATGTATTTGTAATCAGACCAAACACTTCAAAGCTAGTGCGAATATTCACATGTAATCATGTATAGAAGAAAGAAGAAGAAAAACTCGCAGAAAGCAGAATACTGACCCAGTGACAAACAGAACAGTTATTAGAGAAACTTTGATACCCAGCCAAAAGAAAAAGATAAAATGGTAGTGTAGGAAGCATACTTTGAAACTTGAAGTGGACGAATATATTATGGAGAAAGCAGAAGACATATTTAGGGTGCTAATAAAAGGTGACAACTCTTCAAAAGACAACGATTAGCTGAAATGCGTTTGATTAGGCGTTAGGGGTGTTTTTGCATAAGGTATTTGGTTAACTCTTCAAAACAAAGTAATTTTGAGGCTATGCAAGGGCTTTTTGGTAATCTGACTTTTTTTAGTTTTTGAGTACATGCTTTTATAGTAATATGATGATGATAATGATATGATGATAAGGATAGGTGTACAAAACTCGTACAATGTGATCAAGGCATAGGCCTTTAATATTGACTGAGGGAAAATGTTGTGCATGCTTTCTTTGGCTAAAGCTTCTCAACATTGGTAAGTTGCACAGATATAACGTGCACAATTTTGGAAAAAGAGGCATTTTGCTCATTCCTTCTCCTTCTTCAGTTATAACTTCAATCTGTGAGCAACCATCTATGTATAGATACTTCAGATTCACTAACACCTCGATTGAAGAATAAGTTGTCATCTTATGGCAGTGGTTACTTAAATGTTTCAGTTGTCTGAAGTATGTGTATGAAAGTTGGTGGAACCATAATTCACTGTCTAAACTTTGAAGAACCAGCACATCCAACATTCCAAATGATAAGGGAGGGATAGAATAATGTCTCCGAACTAGCCCATTTTTCGCTACAACGCCGACCTATTTTTAAAACGTTCGCTATTGAAAGTGCAAACTACCTCTTTTTGTGGCAGTTCACTACTGGATAAATAAGTAAACAAAATAAGCTTGAATTTCGATATTCAATTTTTGTAACATCCATAAATAAACAGCGAGGGACATTCTTGGATCTGTAAATGCCTAATGAATCAAGCTTTCTGAAACAAGGATGTGAAGATAATTGGTTGCAAAACAACATCGCGTTGCCAATCCACTCGAGTTTCAGATGCTTCAAACTTCCCAATGCGTCCTACCAAACGAAATCATCTTTAGGATTGCTTACTTTTGATGAGAACTTCTGAACATAAGTTAGAACTCAATCAACGGTAAAGTTAAGACATTCATAAGGCATTTCATCAAACATACATCATATGTCCATAATACTTGTACAATATGATCAAACTTGATTGAAACATCAAATTTATTTGAAGATAAGGATAGGTGTACAAAACTCGTACAATATGATCAAAACTATATGGGTAGGGCTATTACATACCTCAACTTCAATTGAATCAACAATAGGGAAATTTACCCTTTATTATGCTTAGTAACTCGCTAAATTTAGATAGAATTAAGCATTCCTATAGATTATATATATTTTTGGAACAAGAAGATAAAAAGCTGAAGTCTAATGCAAGATTGTCAGTATAATTGTACAACAAAGATCATAAAGTTTAATGCTAAGTTATTCCAATCGAGAGGCATAGGTCTTTAATATTATATGGAGAAGCTAAAGGAGTCTAAAGATTAGTGAAGCTTACATGAAATAAGTTGTAGACTTGTACAGAATCCTCCATTGCAATTTTGGAATTCCTCATCTCCTCCTATTCTTCAGATGTTATTTCTTCTTCATTAGCATGCTAAAGAAAAGAGCGTGGTTACGAAAATAATATTAACGAGAAAAATAAATGAAACAGAAACCGATGTCATCAAAGTGTTCCCCCTATGGAATTTTGAGGAATTGTTAAACAAACCTGTTTTTCATCAAAGTGTTGCCTTATGGAATTATTGATGTCATTCACTGGATAAACTCTCCAATTTATAATAAGTTTATGCAATTTTGGTGTGCTAATGTATCCTTGAGCAAATGTCTGCATTTCACTGCAATTACGTATCTCCACTTCTTCCAGTGAGGGAAAATGTAGTGCATGCTTTCTTTGGCTAAAGCTTCCCAACTTTGGTAAGTTGTCCAGTGTTAAAGAATACAATTTTGGAAAAAGAGTCTTCTTGCTCATTACTTCTTCTTGTTCATCTTCTTCAATTACAACTTCAATCTGTGAGCAATCTTTTATCTTTAGATGTTTCAGTTGTCTGAAGTATGTGTTTGAAAGTTGGTGGAACCATAATTCACTGTCTAAACTTTCAAGATACAGATTTTCCAACCTTCCAAATGAAACCTGTAACATATATTTAAACGACCATATTGTGAATTCTACAAACATTATTGAAGAAATCTAATCATTCAAACAAGTTATAATAATAGCACACAGTTTCCAAATATTGCAATATTTTCAAGTAGCCCATCAAGCCATTTTTTCAGCAGCTGATGAAATAATTTTAAAACGCATTGTATGTTGTATAAATAAAACCTTTTGTACTAACCTTACTTCCAAATAGGAATCCGATATCATTCGATGGCTCTGCATCCTCGGTGACAAAACCTTTTATGTTGTTCAAGCCAGCAACAATTAAGTTACTCAAATTTGGGAAGTCAATGCTGTTAATCCCCTTGCAGAAACTTGTGAGTGCTGGTAAATATTGAAGTTCCAACTTCCTCAACATAGGAAACCGAATATCACTTTGATTACTGGCTCTTGGCTCATCTTCCTTTAAAACAAACACTTGGTCCATCTCATCACAATGAGTAAATGTGATAGATTCAACTTGTTGTAAGCAAGTACTGGCTACAGATAGTGAAGAGAAATGAAGTAGTCTCTCGCATACATTTACGGTCAGCTCCTTCAGGTTAGGAAAAGCAACCATTTGCATATTCAGTGAAACCACACACCTCAACTCTGGAAGCTCCTCTAGAGTTAGGAATTTCAATCGAGGAAATAGAGTTTTAACAATCACCCTTTCTTCTTGTTCTTCCTCCACCTTTACATTTAGAGCATCATCACTCAGAACAACCATAAGTAAACAACGAGGGACATTCTAAAATAATGTCTATAATTAGATAATGTTAACTCTTATTATTATTTTTTATGCAGAGGCATAAGAAGTCAGCTAATTAAACCCTAAATTCTATTTGTCTGAATTTGATTCATCTTTATATTATGTACTCTTCTTTTACGATAATGAAAGCAACTTGTTGCACTCGGTATTTATCACTCGATGTTGTCATGATAAGTGCGGGAAGTCGATAATCCCACTTCTTATGTCTGTCAACAAGAGCCCAGCCCCTAGCCCAAAATTCTTTCTTTACTTTATCTTCCAAAATTTCGAGTTTGTGATCGAGGGCGGCCAAATATGAGATAGGTTGCAGCTATAGTCAGAACTGAACCTGGCTAATTTCGTCACTTACTATTTTTGAATTTATGTGATAAAGTATGAATAGACACAGCGGCTAAGAAAATAATGTAGACTTCTTAACCATAATATAACATTTGAGTGATTATAAACGCTTCCCAACAACAACAAACTCAGTGAAATCCCAGTGGTGGAGTCTAGGGAGTGAGATGTACGTACACCTTTCTCCTACCTTGTTGAGAGGTAGGGAGGCTGTTTCCGGTAGACCATCGATTTAATTTTGAAAACTGATTTGAATAATGCAAGAGTAAAAGCTAAGGATAAAAATTTGTAAAAAAAGAAAGTAGAAGAAGCCAAAGGTACAAACTAAAAGAACCAACCACATATGTTAAGTAAATGATGTTTTGATGATAATAAATAAAATATACTTGTTACATTGAATAAATTGAGGCATTATTTGTAGAACTAATTTTCTTGAATTATCGATAAGTTGGTGAATATAATTTAATTGTTAAATTAGGTGGAATTGTTGTATGGACTTATGAATAAAACTAAGTACTTTTGATAAGATTCATTAGATATTTGATTTCTACAGGATTTGGATTGAGAGAATTGGAGTTGGAGTAGGATTCAAAGAAATCTCAAAGTTATAAGTAGAATGGACTAGAATAAATGTTATATGTTTATCCCTAACATACTTGGACTTTGTTTTTACTTATCAGATCTTTATCTATAGAAGAAGTCCACGTACATAGAAGAAGTCCACGTACATATTGAGAGAAGGCGTCCAAAACACTTCAGGAAAAAGAGAGTTTGAGCATTCAAAAGAGAAAATATCTAAAGCAGTTGGAACGGGCGTTTGAACTATTCTGGACAAGTGTTTTATCTAGTCACAATTGAGTTATTTGACTCCAATTCTTAATTCATGTATTAGGCACTAAATTGTAATCTCTTCCCGCTTTTTAGAAGCACTTTTTGAGGTTGTAATCTGGAGTTAAAATTTCATTGGGTAAAGAGCTTAGGATTAAGTTCTTTGTGTTCCAAACTAGGGTATATACCAACAGTCTAGGATTGTTGTGTAAGGGCATAGAGTTAGGGTGTTTTTCCACGTTATTTTACTCTTTTATTGCTTTATTAAACTGCAGTTGGAACACACATAGGAACTGTTTCAAGTGAGCTGTTCTAACTTAGTCTAAAATTTAAAAAGAGGCAAAACCGTTATCGACCCAATTCACCTCCGCTCTTGTGTCGAGTGTACTCTAAACTAACAATACATACTATAAGGGTAAATGAAAATTTCAAAGTTAAATACAAGTCACAATTACTGAGGTGCTGAAATTTCCCTATGATTGGTTAGATATAAGTTAGATTTGAATAAGCACATTAGGTGCAACTAAATCTTAAAAAAAAAAAAAAAATGGTACTGATGAAATCATTAAAAAAAACACTGTATGCCGTCTAAATAATTAGTAAAACGTCACTTTGTACTAACCTTACTCCCAAAAAGGAATCCGATATCATTCGATTGCTCTGCATCTTGGGTGACAAAACCTTTTATGTTGTTCAACCTGCGAATACTTAAAATCCTTAAATTTGGGAAGTCAATGTTGTTAATCCCCTTGCAAAAACTCGTGAGTAGTGGTAACCCTTCAAGTAGCAACCTCCACAACTTGGGAAACCGAATGTCACGTACTTGACTTTGATTACTGGCTCTTGGCTCATCTTCCTCTAAAACAAATCTGATACTTTCAACTTGTTGTAAGGAAGTCCTGGCTACAGATAGTGAAGAGAAATGAAGTAGTCTATGGCAGTTGTATACATTTATTTCCTTCAGGTTAGGAAAAGGAACCTTTTGCATATTCAGTGAAACCACACACCTCAACTCTGGCAGTCGATTCAGAAATAGGGATTTCAAATGAGGAAATAGAGAGTTAACAATCACCCTTTCTTCTTGTTCTTCCTCCTCCTTTACACTTAGAGCATCATCACTCACAACATCGGTAAATAAACAAAGAGGGACATTCTTGCATTTGTCGATGCTTAATGAATCAAGTTTTCTGAAACAAGGATGTGATAATTGGTTGCAAAACAACATCGTGTTGTCAATCCTATAGAGTCTCAGATGCTTCAAACTTCCCAATGCATCCTACCAAATGAAATCATCTTTTACTGGTAAGTTTTAAGCTGAAAATATGAATGAAAAAAAGTTGAACATGAATGCTGACGACAACTTGCAAAACCAAACAAAAAAAAAAGATTTTTCAATGAAGAAACTACTTTTAATACTTCTTCTACTACTAAAACAAAATCTAAAACAATGACATCTAAATTAATAACACGTTAGCTCAATTATTTTTCTCATGAAAGGAAATTAACGTTGTAAGAGTAACGATTGATAGTGTTGAGTATATGATGTTTTGATGATAATAAACAAAATGAACTTGTTACATTAAAATAAATTGATGCATTATTTGTGGAACTAATTGTCTTGGAAAAAATAGCAAAGATTGAATTTATGTATTTCCATGAATTATTAAGTTTGTGAATATAATTAATTGCTAATTTTGGTGATATTTTTATATGACTGACTTGTGGATTAAGCTAAGTAGTTTTTGATAAGATTCATCCGTTATTTGATTACTTGCAGGATTTGAAGAATGAAGTGGAGTTGGAGTAGAACTCTATGAAATCCAAAGTGATAAGCAAAAGGGATTAGAATTAAAGATATATGATTATCCCTAATATACTTGGACTTTGTTTTTACTTAGTCTTTATCTATAAAAGAAGTCCACATACATATGGAGAAAAAACGTCCAAACACTTCAGCAAAAAAGAAGAAACAAAAAAGAAGAAACTGAGCGTACAAGAGAGAGAAGTCTGAAGCAGTTGGAACGGGCGATGGAACAGTCTGGACAAGTGTTTCATCAAGTTATTTATAATTGTTTGAGTCCAGTTCTTAGTTCATATATTAGGCACTTAAATTGTAATCTCGTTCAGCTTTTTAGAAGCACTTTTTGAGGTTGTAATCTGAAGTTAAAATCCCATTGGGTAAAGAGCTTAGAGTTAAGTTCTTTGTGTTCCAAGCTAGGGTAGGTTGGGAGGGTAGCAACAATCTAGGATTGTTGTGTAAGGGCTTAGAGTTAGGTCCTTGGGGTTACCTTTGTAATCCGAGTTTGGCTCGTTTGTTTAGTGGATTGGTTGAAATTCCCACAGGAGTGTGGGTCGTGGTTTTTTACACCTTTGAGCCAGGGTGTTTTCCACGTTAAAATCGCTTGTGCCTTGTCTACTTTTGCTCTTTAATTGCATTCTTAAACTACAGTTGGAACACCCGTAGGAATTGTTCCAAGTAAGTTGTTCCAACAAGTCAAGAAACTTAGTTTGAAGTTTAAAAAGAGGCAAAATCGTTAACGACCCAATTCACCCCCTCTTGTGTCGAGTGTACTCTAAACTAACAGATAGTAAATTAGGCTTAAGCTACGCACCTTTGTTCTGAAAAGGAAATTCTGTTTTTCACTTTGGTTGGGTTCTGTAGAAAAGCTGTCGAAGAATCCTTTGATGTTAGGTAATTCCTTGAGATACAATCTACTTAAGCTAGGGAGCTCGATGTTGTGTGTCCCATTGCAGAAACCCTTCAATGCCTTTAAATAGGAAAGCATTATTACCTCCAATTTGGGAAAGCTGACCTTATCAATCTTGATTCGATTTTCATCCTCTAGAAGGAGCACGTGTTCCAACTTATTACAAAACTCTATTCTGATGCGCTTGAGATTGGAGAAGCAATTATATTGACTTGAAGCTTTCCAAGGATTGATAAAATCTGATGTATTTGCAAAATACAACAGTTCATCACAGTAGCTGACTTCAAAGCTCTTCACGTTCTGGTAAGTACTTTCTGATCTAGCCAACAAATCAATTACATGCTTTGCAACAGTATTTTGCAGCACTAAGCTTTCCGCACCGGGCACAATGTTGCGAATCCAATTAACTCCATGTTCTACATCACATTCACACCATATTGTCTTAGAGTATTGAGAATCAAGGTACGCGTACCCATCAGACGATGTTATGCATATACAGTATTCTGTCAGCTCGCTTGGAAGAGTTGTATATTTTGGGATAGCTCTGTCAGATATCCTGATTCTTAGTGTGGTCAAATTTTGCATCGCCTCCAATTCAGCAAGTGAAACATTTCTCCTCTGTTCACCTTTATGCCAATCTGTCATGTCGAGTTCTTCTAACTCAACAAACCTTGATAGAGTGTTTGGTTCAATTCCTTCAGCACATTTACAAAAGCTTAAATCCAACAACCTGAGCTTCTCTAGACTTCCTAGTTTAGCGGGAAAAACGCGAAATCTTGAACCTCTCAAGCTCAGAATCTCAAGGTTAATTAGCTCACCTATCAATGATATATTCTCCATCTTGCAATCAATCAATCTTAGCATGCGCAAATTCTTTAGCAATCCAATTGATGATGGCAGCAGTGAAAATTGCATGCTAGATATTTCGATTACTTTGAGAGTTATTGTCTCTTGGAAAATATCATCAGGTAGAGAGTCACAAGTTTCCGTTGTCTTTAATTCTAAGAGTTCCAATCTTGGACAGCTTAAGGTCTTCGGATGCTTTTGAATTAAATTTGATTGTACTGAAATGCAGATCACATCTTCATGAACATCCTCTGGCCACTGTTTTAGACTCAAATCATGATTTATCACAAAACGATGTTCTCCTGACGTAATATATATGGCCAAATCTCGAAAAACATCGTGCATTATGACCTTATCATCATCCTCGCCTTCAAGTAGCAAGAAACAATTTTTCAGCTTCTCAACCAAGAATTTTACCCTCCTCCTAGCTTCATGAAGACGATTAACGCCTCTAAACATACCCAAACTCATTCCACGTATAGCAAGATCTTTAAGGGATATATTGGAATCCTCCGGATATAAACAACAATGTAGATATAACTTCTTTGCTTCTTCGCTATCTAGCAGATCGTAAGTCAACATCAAACTTGCATATACTTTTCCAAATTCTTGAATGTCTTTTGGAATGGGTAACTTTAACTGTGAAAGTGTTTCTTCCCAGATTACCCGATCTTTATCTTTCAATGCATTTGCAATAGCTAATATTGCAAGTGGTAAACCTCCACATTCCTCTGCAATGCTTTGTGCAGTTTGATTCCAGTCAGGATCATCAACTATAGCACCAACATTTCTTCTAAATAGATCCCAAGCTTCTTCTTTAGACAATGCCTTTATTGTGAATATCCCTCTTGCTGTTGGTAGCATAGAAGAACATACGTCAGTGCGTCTGGATGACAACATGACCTTACAACCTTGATGCTCTTCTACTGGTGGAATTCCAATTTCTTCTAGGTCTATGTTTTCCCAAACATCGTCTAATATGAGGAGAATTTTGTTCTCTTTCTTCAATCTTTCATTCAGTCTTTTAGCTCTGATGTTTGTATCCCTTTCATGAAGTTCTAAGCCCAATTGTTCAGCAATTGAGCCCTGAACTTCTTCCAACTTGAATTGCTTGCCGAATGTTGCATAGACAACCGGATCGAACAAGTTCCCCTCCTTAACCTTTGCAATAACTTTCTTCTCCATTCTCGTCTTCCCGACACCACCTGGACCACATATCCCAATCCCATGGATCTCCTGATCATTTAGAGCTTTGATAATATCTGCCAAGATTTTTGTTCTTGACAAACCATCATCATCAGCGTCTCTTTTGGTTATAATGCACGCCACAACAGGAGAAGACGGATGGGAAAATCTCTCATACTTGTTCCCATCATTTTTTTGTTTAGTCACAATATTAGTCATCAACTTGGCTCTCTTACTCAACACATAACGTGACCTCAAACCTTGACTTAGACACCCCTTTGCAACATCAGCTTCCCTTGGCAAAATAGTGTTGGTATCTTTTAAGATTTCGTCTGTTTTTTCAAGCCAATTTGTAACAACATCTCCAACTTTTTCCAAATTTCTCTCGGCTTCTTTCTTTGATTGTTCCACATCATCTCTAAGCTTTTTCAGATTCTCCATTTCAGCTTTCAGTTCATCGATGTTCGTCCTATAAGAAATTAGATAACCAAGTTGTCGTCCAATTGGTTTGATTATGTAGTTTACAACAGGCTCTAGAAGGGCGGTCGCCATTTCTAGGGCCATTTGCTTCTTTCTTCCTTTTTTTTGTTTTTTGTTTTTTTAAGTTTCCTGCATAATAAAAATCAATTATTAAGTAAGAAAACGCTAACTGACCTACTATGTCAATGATTCACAAGAACAAATATGGAGTAGATAAAACTAGTGATGACTGGGTCAATGTTGTTGGAAATCCTGGTTATAACAATAAAAATAATTTCACACGAAAAGCTATACATGGTGCTGAAAACAAGCAGGTTAATGAGACTAAGCAGCAGCTGATTGCTTCGTCCAATTCTGAGCAGCAGGTGTTGTTGAACACAAATGGTTGAACACAACTTGAATTTTATTATTGCAAACTAGGAAGCAACTTTGATCTTACAAATATTTTCACTCACACTCTAGCACCTCTCTTTATTTTCTCTCTTTAACTCTCACTTTTGCTCTCACTCTTTCTCTCTTGATTTGCTTTGCTTGCTTTTCTAGCTTAGTTGCTTACAACTCAAATGATCCACCTCTATTTATAGGTGGTGATGGAAGGATCTAGTGAAGGGCTTTCTACTACCCTTCTCTAGAATATTCCTAACTACATATTCTAGAAATGTATTTTCTAGAATTTTTCTAGAATTCTCATTCTAGCCTAGCACTTTGAATTTTCTAGAATTGTTCTAGATTTCTTCCTTCTTTACATTATATTGACTACTCTAGAATATTCTAAGAAGTTCACAAATAAAGTTGGTGATGATACTATTATATTTTAACACTCCCCCTCAGCATCAACTTTATTTGGTCTTGCAATCATCCCAAGTGCTTCTCGAAATCTTGTAAACCTCATATTATCCAGGCTCTTTGTGAATATGTCGGCTACTTGTTCGTCCGTCCGAATTGGTTCCATTTCAATTTCACCCTGAAGCACTTTTTCCCGAAGAAAATGGTAGTGTACTTCCACATGCTTTGTCCTGGCATGAAACACTGGATTTTCAGCCAATCGTATGGCTGACAAGTTGTCACAATATAGTGCCACATTATCTTCTGATGGTTGATGCAAATCTCTCATGAGTTGCATTAGCCATGTGCTCTCTTGTGCTGCCATTGCTCCTGCTCGATATTCTGCTTCTGTCGTTGAAAGTGAAACAGTTGGTTGTCCTTTACTACACCATGATACTGCAGCTGACCCAAGGCTGAATTTGTATCCTGTAGTTGATCTTCGAGTATCATAACAACCAGCATAATCCGCATCACAGTATCCAATTATTTGGCATGGAACACCTTTCTTGTAGAGAAGTCCATAGTCAATAGTTCCTTTCACGTACCTCAATATTCTTTTGATTGCTTCCAAGTGAGGCTTCTTTGGCTTCTGCATAAATCTGCTGACTACTCCAACTGCGAAGGCAATATCTGGTCTGGTCAGCGTTAGGTAGATAAGACTACCAACTAGTTGACGGTACATTGTCCCATCCTCCAAGTTTTTGCCTTCATAAGAGCATAACTTTAAGTTAGGCTCCATTGGTGTAGAAGACGGTTTGCAACTTGACATCCCATATTTCTGGAGTAGATCTCTCGCATATTTTTGTTGCCCAAGGAATAGTCCATCCTTTGTCTTCTCGACCTCAAGACCAAGGAAGTGCTTTAGTTCACCCAGCTCTTTCATTTGAAACCGTACCTTCAAATTTTCTTTACTTCGATGAATCTCATCAATGTCATCCCCGGTGATGATTAAATCATCCACATAGACTAGTATGATAGATAGTCTTGCTCCTCGGGCCTTTACAAATAAGCTCGAATCTGCATGAGCCACTTGATAGCCACTTTGAATTAGGAACTCGGCAATTTTTCCATACCATGCTCGAGGGGCTTGTTTCAAGCCATATAGAGCCTTCTTCAACTTGCACACATAATCAGGGTTGTCTTTATTCACAAACCCTTGTGGTTGATCCATGTATATCTCCCGGTCCAACTCTCCATGAAGGAAGGCATTCTTCACATCCATCTGCCATAGTGTCCATGACTTGCTAGCCGCCAAAGCTAGTAAAACACGAACTGTAGTAATTTTTGCCACAGGGCTAAATGTCTCGTCGTAATCCAGCCCATACTCTTGAGAGAATCCTCGAGCTACCAGTCGGGCCTTGTACCGATCGATGGATCCGTCAGGGCGTGTTTTTAATTTATAAACCCATTTACAGGATATAGGTTTACTATCCCTGGGTTTGGCCACTAAATCCCAAGTCTGATTTTGCTTCAAGGCTAGAATCTCCTCCTCCATTGCCTTTCTCCATTGACTGCTCTTTGAAGCTTCTTCAAAGGTAGTAGGCTCCTTGATCTTGTCAACCTCGACTAATGCTGCATTTGCATACTTAGGATTTGAGAATTTCTTTCGGGTCGACCTTCTTAGTTGAGGTTGATGTCCTTCTCCAGCTTCTTCTTGAAACTCCTCGGGGGTTTCATAGACTCCAGTTTGCCATGGACTCCTGTGTTCTCCTCTTGGGGATATCTCTTCTATTATTGGCTCATGTTCTTCATGCTCCTCTTGTTTGGATTCTTCCTTGCTTCCTTGTCCGTCCTCTTCGAGCTTGTGTTGTAGCTTTTGTTCCAATTCTCTTGAATCTGGTAGCGTGGCTTCTTGGGACCACCACGATGATGCCTCGTCGAACACCACATTTCTTGAAACATATGTCCGATTAGTGGTTGGGTCACAGCATCTCCATCCTTTTCTTTGCTCGTCGTAGCCGACAAAGATACATCGAACTGCTTTCTTATCAAACTTGCTGCGGAGATGATCTGGCACGAACACATAGCACACACATCCGAATACTCGAAAGTGACTTACAGTGGGTATCATCTTCCGAAGCTTCTCGAACGGCGAGGTAAATCCAAGTCGCGCCTGTGGTAGCCTATTAGTGATGTGAGCAACAGTCTTCATACATTCCACCCAGAACCTTGCTGGTACATTCATGCTGTGCAGCATACTCCTACATATCTCTGCAAGATGTCTGTTTTTCCTCTCTGCTACTCCATTTTGTTGTGGGGTGTTTGGACATGTCAACTGCCGCCTTATCATTTGCTCTCTGAGGTAGCCATTAAACTCTCGTGATGTGTATTCTCCCCCATTATCGGTGCGGAGACACTTGATTTTCCTTCCAATATCATTCTCCACCATGTGTTGGAACTCTTTAAACTTCTCAAATACTTCAGACTTCTCCTTTAAGAAGTAAATCCACACATACCTTGAGAAGTCGTTGATGAATGTCACCATGTATCGGTAACCACTGATGGAAGGTATTTTGACTGGTCCAAACACGTCTGAGTGCACTAGCTCCAGTGGCTCTTTAGCTTGATACTTCGATTCTTGATAGGGAAGTTGATGTGCTTTCCCATACTGACATCCGGCACAAATAGTGTCTCCCCTAATCTCAAGTTGGGGAAGCCCTTTCAACTTTGACTGTTGCATCATGACTTTTAACTTGCTGTAACTCACGTGCCCAAGACGTGCATGCCATAGGTCAGCTGTCTCATTACTCCGAGTCTTCTCCACATAGGCTGTCTCTGCTGACATGACATAGATTGATTCTAATCTTCTTCCCTCCATGATTGGCGAGCTTGTAACTTTTAAGTGTCGATACACTTTTACGTCATTCGGTCCAAACACGACATAGTTGCCTGAAGTTGTTAGTTGCGATACAGACAACAAGTTCTTCTTCATACCTGGCACATGGTAGACATTCTGAAGCTGCACTTGTCTCGAGCTGTGACGAGGCACGAACACTGTCTTGCCAATGTGAGATATTGGCATTCTCGAGTTATTTGCAGTCACCACTACTCGACCACCCTTGTATTCACTCATATTGATGAGTTTCTTTTCATCACCAGTCATATGATTGGAGCATCCCGAATCAACGATCCAATCATGGTCATAATCTACTAATTTTTCACTTACAGTTGCAAGCGCGAGTTCTTGTTCCAACTCAGCACGGTGCGAGGTGATGAGCTCTTCCTTATTGTTACTTTCATCAACTGCATAGGAAGTTTCAAAATCCCAATTTTCTTCCTCATCTTGCTTATTCTGAGTAGAAGTGGCTATGTTACCTTCAGCTTTCTTGTACCAGCAGTCTCTGGCATAGTGTCCCTTCTTCCCGCAATTGTAGCACTTCTCTCGTTGCCAATTGTTGGCTCCTTGGTACGCCTTCTTGTTAGGTCGATGACTTCCTTGACGCCGATCATGTTGATCTCCCCCTGGTTGCGAGCTTCTCGCTTCACCTCTTCTTTGATAGCCTTGATTTTTGTTTGATCCATCGTTTCTTCTTCCTTGAGCATTGTAGCTTTGCCCTTTATTAAATAGTGCCTTTTCTTCATCTTTTGTAGAAAGGCCTGAAAGTTGTTTCTCCAAGTCTTCTTCATTTGCCAACAGATTTTCCAACTCTGATAAAGTTGGTTCCGTGGCCCACCCGCGTGTCGCAGTAACTATGCCTTTGTACTCCGGCCTCAAACCATGAATGATAATTCTCTTCTTCCTTGTCTCTGTGATAGCATTCTCTGGATCCAATTTTGATATTTCATCACACAGAGACTTAACCTTTGAGAAATACTGAATGATTGTCATATTCCGTTGCGAGATCGACAAAAGCTCATTTTCTAGCCTTTGTAATCTCGCATCATTTTTCTTGGTAAAGATTGTTGCCAACGTGTCCCAAGCTTCTTTGGGCGTCTTGGCATTCTTGATCCTCTGCAAGAACTCGTCCTCAACTGTTACTGTGAGAGCATACATGGCCTTTCCTGCTTTGACCTTCCACTTTTTTGCTTCTTCAGTATTTGTTGGTGATGTTGTTTCAGAGCCACCAACAATGTCCCATAGATCTTGGCCGAGAAAATAGTATTGCATCCTTGTGCTCCACGATCCATAATTGCTTGCGTTGAGCTTCTCAACGCTACTGAGGGTGCTAGCAAAATCCGCCATGGATTGGTGCCTCTTGACTTGTAGCCTCGAGTAGTAGCTTGTTGAACCTCTCTTGGATGGCTACCGCTCTTGATCCACCAGGCTCTGATACCACTTGTTGAACACAAATGGTTGAACACAACTTGAATTTTATTATTGCAAACTAGGAAGCAACTTTGATCTTACAAATATTTTCACTCACACTCTAGCACCTCTCTTTATTTTCTCTCTTTAACTCTCACTTTTGCTCTCACTCTTTCTCTCTTGATTTGCTTTGCTTGCTTTTCTAGCTTAGTTGCTTACAACTCAAATGATCCACCTCTATTTATAGGTGGTGATGGAAGGATCTAGTGAAGGGCTTTCTACTACCCTTCTCTAGAATATTCCTAACTACATATTCTAGAAATGTATTTTCTAGAATTTTTCTAGAATTCTCATTCTAGCCTAGCACTTTGAATTTTCTAGAATTGTTCTAGATTTCTTCCTTCTTTACATTATATTGACTACTCTAGAATATTCTAAGAAGTTCACAAATAAAGTTGGTGATGATACTATTATATTTTAACAGGTGTCTGCGGTGCAGCCGGGTTTGCAGCAGGTTCGTGGTGTTGCTGCTTCTAATCGTGGATCTTCACAGGTTCATGGTGTGATGCCTATGAAGCCTGAAGCAAATCCATCAAGGTGGCAGATCGTATCAAGTAAGAAAGGTGATAATTGTTGTGAAAAACAAGCAGGTGATGCAGCTGGGCAGTGTGAGTCGACAAGCCGACCTGCTGCTACAACTAATGCTTTTGCTGCGTCAATTGATGTTGATGAGAAGCCTGTGGAAATTGACGCAGCTTCTACTCCAAGTAAAGCTGGGAAAGTTGCTTCTCCTGATGCGTTACTGCATGCTTCTACGAGAGGGGCTGTTACTGTTGCTTCATCCCCAAGTACAGCTGGGGAAAATAATACGTTGCAATTGCTTGCTCCAGCTGGAAAAATTGCTATAGGATATGTACTGAAATACATCTTCACACACAATACCCTCACAGACTACTAGCTTTGAAAGAAAGGAAGCTGAAGATGGTCTTGTTTATAGTGAGACTAAGCTTACTCCTACCTCACAATTGGAACTTATGTGCAAGGGGTTCTAAAAATATTTTAAGTGATGTAGCCAATGAGAACGCTAGCTGCAACTTTTCTCATGGAATTTTTTTATGGAAATTTGGAGCAATATGAGTCTTGTGGGTGAGACTGAGCTCAGTCTCGCTCCATGGACATGCAGAAGAGAAATGCTATCCCAGAGTAGCCTTCTTTACTCCTTCAAAGTTCATCTTGATGTGATTTGAAGAGGAAATAGCCGCAAGATTGAGATAGAGCGGTCATAACGCTCTGATTAATGTTGAATATGATCCTGTACTTCAAAATTTTATAGATAATTCTTCAGATGATGGTTCACAGGCAGAGGATGAGGATGATGTTATTATCACATCCAAGGAGGTAACAAGTGCCAGAAAATGGACAGACATGGTGGATGAGGAAGAACAGACTATCCAAAAAACTCCAAGTAGTAGTTTGAAAGCTACTGCTTTGGAATTTGTTCCTCCTCATTTGGCTAATGTAAGCCCGATAATCACAAGCCAAAAGAAACATGGGGTTTCATGGGTAGGTTCATTGGCTGCAAAACAATTTGAGCCAAATCCTTTGATTCCACATCATACGACTGAAGAAGAAAGCAAGGAGGTTGACATTAGAGAGGACTTAGAGGAAGATAGGCAGGCACTAATAGATGATGCTAGAGAGACGGCAGCCAAGGTGGCTGACATCTCACCAAGGAATCTAAGGAAGAAGGCTCACAGAAGAATAACAAGTGACGATACCACCGCTACAGGTATAGAACAAACCCTCCAAAGGTTGCAAAAAATGTGGTTAAATCATATAAGCATTGGATAATTGGGAAAACAAGTTGATTGTTCAAAAGGAGCAAGATGGTTTTCAGAATATGAGCGCGCTACAAGCATTACTTCAAGTCACTTGCGCGAAAAAAGAGGCATTTCTACATGATTGTATTATTCTATATTATTTTAGTATTCACTTATGTAATATCATCATAGAGTACACACTACTAGAAAAAGAGTAAAAAGCTACAGAAAGGTTGGAGACGGAGTTCCCTCTCCAATCAGTTAGAGAGGGAATTCCGTCTCCAATCAGTGTATTGAGTATAAAATTAATTAAATTGTTTAGAGTTGGAGATGGAATTCGTCTCCAATCAACTGACACATTTTTTACTTTTTGGTTGGAGACGGAATTCCATCTCCAACTCTAAACAATTTACTTTCACACAGCGCGGGCTCCCAAATTATTTTCAAAACACCCCAAATTTTCAAACCCCTCCCCGGCGAAAATTCATCTCGGCTCCCCATTCCATCCGGCCAACTTATTCAAGTAAGGTCCCCTTTCATCTTCCCCATTATTTTTCCCTTTAATTCGTATCCCCCATTTGAGGCAGTCAAAGTTCGAGTCCAAACTCAGCCTGGTTTCGCTAGAGGCTTGTCTGATGGACTTCCCAAATTTGTTAGAGCTGAAGGAGCTGCAGGGTAATGCCTATTATGTGTCGATAAATTTGTCTTGGTTCTTTAACTACATGTACACTGTATTGCTAATGGAAAATTGGCCATTGAATTTTATGTATGCAGGTTGTACAAGGGGCTTGTTCCTCTTTGGGGACGACAGATTCCATGTAAGTTGACACTTTCTCCAATTTCTTAGGCAGATGCCTGTAAACCCCCATTCCTTTAACTTGAACTATATATAAGCTTTTGAAAAGTTCATTTCGTATAGCCTCCGTGATGAGAATAGTTTGTGCATCACTTCTGTGGTGATCATGCATTGAGGACAAGTATATGTCATTTACATAGATCAAGATCTTCAATTAGGAGGACTAAGTCGGTGATTAATTTGTTACCAGGCAGCACATTATTTATCTAATATTATGTTTCTGTGGAGATTTTACCATCTGCCTAGAGCTTCTTAGTATAAAATGTTTTATTTTACAGATACCATGATGAAGTTTGCATCATTTGAAACCATTGTGGAACAATGGTTGGAAGACCGTGAGAATGTAAAGAAATTACAAGAAATTTTGGCAAAGATTTGGAGGGATAAGGAGCAAGGCAGTGGCTCCTCCCAGAGGGCGGATTAGTCTCATGGTTTGTTAAGTTTGTCGAATATATTACTAATTAAATACTTTAATTTTTATTTGTGTTGAATGCTTAATGATGAAACATGTATGTAGAATTGTTTAATTGGCCGTGGTGGCTTTGTTTTATGTTAAACAGGTGGTTTCTGGTTTTTGGTTGCTTTGTAGCGAATTTCTAATGTTTTTATTTAGCAGGATTAATATAGTTAGAGACGGAAAGAGACGGAATTCCGTCTCTAAACAACGAAATTTTTTTTTAATTATTTTACTGGAGAGGGAATTCCGTCTCTAAACAAGAAAAATAATTTTTAAATTTTTTACTGGAGAGGAAATTCCGTCTCTAAACAATAAAAATAATTTTTAATTATATGCCTGGAGAGGGAATTCCGTCTCTAAACAATAAAAATAATATATACACTTCATGTTGGAGACGGAATTCCCTCTCCAAGCATTAAATTAATTTAATGCTTGGAGAGGGAATTCCGCCTCCAAGCATGTGTCAGTGCGGCAGTCACTTTTTGAATTGGAGACGGAATTGGCCAACGACGCGCCTTTTGGCGAAGGACGCGTAAAGACGGAATTCCGTCTCCAAACTCCTTTTAGAGAGGGAATTCCGTCTTCAAACTGTGACGCAAAACTGATAATTTCTAGTAGTGACACTATAAACTCTATGATGGTTGATATTTGGCGATATATGCCTATACTTCCTTAATATTTCTTTGCCTTTGTAGTACGTTGCCCGTTCCTTTTAGGTGATACATATGGTTTTTGCACTCATTTTACATAATATTGTTTGTAGGGCGTGAACGAGTGTAAATGGAGCAAAAATTGATACAAACGAGCAAAAAGTTGATGAACTTAGCAAAATATGGGACATGGTATTAGAAGGCAAGGCTATGGTGCAAGCTGTAGATCTGTCACAGCTTCAGACTATGGAATGCTATCTTCCAAGCGACACTTTCAGAACAACTTACAACATCTAGGATTAATTTTTAAAGGAGGAGAGAGTGTCGATGGCAATGGCACGGTGAAGAGACAGAAAGAGGGAGGCAACGGCCGAACGGGGGAGAGAGACAGAAGAAGGGGAGGCTAGAAATCCTAGTAAGGAAGTGACTACAAAAAAGTGAGAAGTGTGCCTCGGTGTCCATCTACGATTAATTTTTCAAAAGGATTTAAAAGAATATATGGCTTACATTTTTTGTCCTCTTCCTGAGCCTTCGAGCCCATTGATAAAAACAACTTAATTTTCGGAAACCCCAAACAGTCGAATAATTGTATCTATGTAATATTTAAATGCCGCATGGTTATGTACAGTGTTTAGCAGATGAATTGTTCTAGATCTACTCCTATAACCCTACTGTATAAAGAAGGAATAGAGATCAATAACATGGCCATCAACACACTACGAATATTATTTAAAAAATACTAAACGTATAAGCCATAGTTCTAGTGTGGAAAATAATACTCCTTTCACAAATGATGACATAGTTTGACTTTGATCGTAAGTTTAAGAAATGAGAGAAGATTTTTTAAACTTATGGTGTAACATAAACTATAGATAAATCCGTAGCTTTAAAATATCTCATTTAGGGTAAAGTGATAAATGTGAAGTATATTGTTTCCAAATTATGTCTAATTTCTATCTTGGTGTCATCATTAAGTATAACCAAAGTCGAAAAGTCGAGTAGGTAGCCAGGAATTTTGTTAACGATAATTAAGTTTTATAAAAAGTCAATAATTCTGTTTTCATGAATGGCTACACTGAATGTTTTATATCAAACTACACAATAGTGAGATAAACCACAAAAACACTTGTAGTGTACGTAGTTAACTACAACTATAAGACCTTTTTTTTTGGAACAAATATTTTTGTATCCACTTTAAACTTTAAAATTTGTTTACTAAACAGTTATTTTCAAGGGTTTCGTACTTTTAATATGATATATGTGTATATACACACACATATTAAAGAAAAAGAGATTTTAAAAGTAGGCATGCTTGCCTTCTCTTTTTGCTGTATTGATAGGAAAGAAAATATAAGTTATTGATATAGGAAAACCAATACAATCTTGTGAAAATAATATCTAGCTATATGCATATTTTCGTGTATTTTCTGTGGTTAATTAGCCAAATCAAAATGTTAACTATATATTTCAAATGAATTTAAGTTATGTATACAATTTTTTACACCATCGTTTCAAAGAGTTTATGTGGTTTATTCTGCCTACGAGAGGTGTTTTGGACCACATTTTACACTAAATAGAATGTTTGTTGCCTAAGGAAAAGGTAACATGCATTGGAATATCATAGTAGCATAACCATATTTTCTAGTTACTTTACTCTAATGGTTGAGCACCTTTACCATCTATTTACATTTTACAGGCAGGTGTTGAGCCAACCTTTAGCAACGGCTTAGTGAAACTTATGACTTCGTCGTCGCTCACACGTTGAAGGTCCGAGTCATACTACTGATCCATCTAGTATATGAGGGTTTGGGGGAAGAAAAGTTCTAGCCAGTCTTGTTTCACCCTTCAATTTTAGGAAATTTGTAGTGTTTTCACACTTCCCCGGACAACCGAACAATCCTCACTTGTCTCCACTTAAGAATTAAGATCCCTTTAGAATATAGCTAGATAATTCAAAGACAACAGTTCCCAGTTACTTTCCTAAATGACCATACAAGGGATTTTCTTAAAACACTAGTGATTATATGAGTCATATTCTACCGAAAGTGAATAAGCAATAATGAGAGAGAAAAAAAAGTAAAGAAAACTATACAGATTGATGAACTAACCTTTGAAGGGATTTTGGTCGACAACAGGAAAGGAAGCAAGAGATATTTGATGAACCAAAGATAGCAACAAATTAATTGATTGAGATTGTTGGATGACTGCTTCATATGTATTTGTATCTTTTTATAGACCAATTAAATATAAAAGACAAATAAAAGGGGAAGAGAATAGCTTGAATGATGTTGTTCCTATGCTTTTTTTTTTGTTTACTAAAGATGCATTAAGTGATGCTTTTCGTAGAACAATTAAAGGGAAAGAGATAATTTATAGTAGTAGTTTATTTGAGTTACTTGGTTCGTTAGTTTTCTCTTTGGTCACTAAAGAGATCGTTTTGTGCATATTTTTATAATATTGAGAGAATAAATATAGGATAAAGTCATGCTAGATCATCATATTTTTAGGTAACGATAATAGAACACTTTCTAGCGTTTGTAAGAGATTTTAGGTAAATACTTATCCACGCTGTGTGTTTACACCAAACCATGTTGAATTATCATGATTAAATGATTTAATAGTGTAAACATATGCATTATTTAACTATAATTAGATGATGAAACTCTGTCGCGTTGAGGCACTTCTTCGACGGTCCCCGTACGCCCGGCCTGCCGGCCCGCTCTGAAGAATTCATGATTTATATATGTTTCAGGCCGGTGAGTTACGCCAGAATAAAAGGTTCCACACGAGCTCCCGTTCTGCGGCGTGGTGGCAGGACCGCTAGGGGAGTGGCTTACGGCCGTGGTAGCTGCGAGCCTCCTGGGTCTTGCTCTCTCGTCTTTTTTCCTCCGCCTTCCTCTTGTAATTGACCCTTTCTTTTCTGCTACGCCTATCCATCCGTCAATGAAGGGAACTTGTAGCGACATCTTACCCTTAATAAAATTATAGTAAGGGTTAATTATTAAGTAACCGATTTAATATTTAAATATTTTCCACTCCAATTTTGGTTTATAAATTAAACACTTTCCTCAATTATTAAAAAAAAATATATATATATATATAGGCATATTCATCCACCTACTTTATGCAAGGTTTATTATGCATTTACCATTTTCAATTTCATTTACTATTTTACAGTTTTGTAAACAATTATGTTGCCAATGCCTATATGTTCGCATTATCAAAGTATCCCTTGAATAATGAGATTGTAGTGGAATTGCTGATTCAAAACTTTGTGAGTCTGTGACCATCAAAAAGAATTCCAGATATAAGACATTTGAGAGATATTTAAAAGATGATTTAAACATCCTTCATATTCAAACCCAAAAAAAGGTGTTTAATATGTGTTAGAACTTAGAACCAGTGAGGTGCAGTCGCACAAAGTAGATTCTTAATTAAGTTCTCATCCCATCCTTCTTGGTCATCAATCCAAGGGACATAAAAGAACTTAAGAAGAAGTGTGTTCTCCTCTCAATATAAAATTTAGACTATATTGACAAACTTAGTTTTGTTTGCACAAAAACTTTATGCTGGCAACTTACAAGGTAGCTTAGGCAACTCATTTGACTAGATAAAAATAGGTCAGAATAATACATTTAGACTAGCGTATGATAGGGTACTGCGGAGTAGCGTTAAGTAATTCTATGAGATATGGATACCATTGATAATATCTAGAGTGGGAATTTTTGGCGTGAATCCGAAATAGTCAACCTCCAATGTAGTTATGGTACACCAGATCAGAAGCTAAAAGAATTGATCAGATTTAAGTTCTCTAGTCCAAACTACAAACAAGAACTAAATTCTTCTGGTCAGCATGTGCCATGCATGGGCTAGGTCGTTACACATTACTTTTGGCTCGAAGTATGTTAACATCTAAAGACAAAACATGCATAAATATAACTATATCTGCTCATTGTGAATTTAGACTCTAGATTTATTAGAAATTGAGATCAATTAGGAGAACAATTTCTGCAAATCCTTTTCTGTTCTTCTTCTCATTGCACTGTTCAAATATATACAGAAAAAAGGAATCAATTCTGTTATTCCTATGTACAGCTGGCACTATCCTATAGGCTAGGTATTTACTTCCTATTTATCAATAATGTAAAATTCTATTAATTACAGAAATTATTTACTTGGTGCACACTCTATGCACACCTAAGCACTATTCTAGAAAGTCCTATACATGTGTACAAATCAAAGGCTAAAAGCCAAAGTTATTTATCAACGGTTGAGATCAGATTTGGGCTTTTTGAAGTCTTTGACTGAATCAACTCAATAGACTCTTTGACTGCTTTGGTTGTATCGTTGATTGTCTCTTTCTCTTCTTCATTTCTAATCTCTCTCTTTTCTCTGTTGTCTTCTCCAACGCCAATACCCCCCCTCAAGTTGGAGGGGTGGGAAACAACACCCAACTTGCCAATGATAGCTTTGTGACGGGGACCAGAGAGAGATTTAGTGAAAACATCAGCTAATTGAGAACCGGAGGGAACAAAAGAGAGAGAAATGATCCCGGCGAGAAATTGTTGACGGACAAAGTGGCAATCAAGCTCCACATGCTTTGTCCGTTCATGAAACACCGGGTTTTTGGAGATATGGATCGCCGCTTGGCTATCGGAGTGAACAGTGACCGGCAATGAGGGAGAAACTGACAGATCTGTAAGCAATCGTACCAACCAGGTAACCTCTGCAGTAACTTTTCTCATTGAGCGATATTCCGCCTCGGCGGAAGATAAAGAAACTAACGGCTGGTTTTTGGATTTCCATGAAATCGGAGAACCACCAAGATGAAGGTAGAACCCACTGATGGAACGGCGAGAATCCAAACAGGAACCCCAATCGGAGTCACAAAAAGCTTGAAGACGAAAGGAAGAGTCACAGTTCATAAAAAGACCCAAACTTGGAGTCCCAAGGAGATATCGAAGACAGTGAAAAGCCGCATCAAGATGAGGACGACGAGGGGCTTGCATATACTGACTGAGATGCTGAACGGCGAAGGAAAGATCCGGTCTGGTGTGTGTCAAAAAATTCAACTTTCCGAGAAGTCGACGATAATAAGTTGGATCAGAAAGAAGTTCTCCAGCAGTAAGGCAAAGCTTCTTGGTAGGATCGAGAGAAGCAGAGGCTGGCTTCAAATCAAGACACTGAAATTCAGACAAAACTTCGAAAGTAAACTTTCGTTGAGTCAAAATTAATCCTTTGGGTTCCCTTAAAATCTCCATGCCTAAGAAATAATGAGCTGTACCCAAATCTTTAATTTTGAACTCAGAATCAAGAAACTTCTTCAAAGCAATTTGTTCAGTAGGATGATTGCCTGTAATAATTATGTCGTCTACATAAACGACAATAATAGTGATTTCATCATTGGACTTCTTAAAAAACAACGAATAATCGTTGAGTGAATGAGAATAGCCTTTGAAAGTAAGGGCTGCAGTGAGCCGGGCATACCATTGCCTAGAGGCTTGCCGCAGTCCATATAAAGACTTCTTTAAAAGGCAAACGTGGTGAGGAGAAGGAGGTGACATTCCTGCTGGGAATTTCATGAAAACCTCTTCTTGTAGATCACCATGTAGGAACGCATTGTTGACATCGAGTTGAAAAACATCCCACCCCTTTTTGACTGCCACAGCAAGGAGGCATCTAATTGTTGTCATCTTGACAACAGGGGAGAAGGTTTCATTGAAATCAATCCCTTCCCTTTGGATGTCTCCTCTGATGACCAAACGAGCTTTCAACCTTTCCAAAGAACCATCAGATTTGTATTTAGCCTTGTAAACCCACTTACAAGGCAGTGCTTTCTTTCCTTTGGGTAGAACAACCACTTCCCAAGTTTTGTTGGCTTCTAGAGCCTCAAATTCTCTAGCCATAGCCTCTACCCATCCGGGGTGCAGGGCTGCCTGTGAGTAAGAACTGGGTTCAGAAATGGAAGATAAGGAGTTCAATAGATGTTGGTTGGAATGGGAAAGGGAAGAAAAAGAGAAGACATTGGGATTGGTGGGAGCACTGAAACAGGAGGTGGTGAGGTTAGTGAGGGAGACAAAGTTGCACACAAAATCATTTAGATAGGCTGGAGGGTGTTTGAGTCTGGTGCTTTGTCTTAGTGGAGGTGGAGAAGGAGATGGGGTAGGAGAATAGAGGACTGGGGATGAAGGAGGTGTGTAGGCAGGATGGGATGAAGTAGCAGTACTAGGGATAGGAGAGGGAAGTGCAGGGGATTGAAAACCAACAGAAATGGAATCTGGGGAAGAGAAGGGTGAAACTGGATGTTTAGAGGAAGTAGGAGATGGTAATATAATAGGTGAGGGTAGATGGCAGGAAGTTGTGTCAGTGGAGAAGGGGGTAGGGAAAGGATGTTGGGGTTGTTTGGTAGTAGAGTAAGGAAAAATAGACTCATAAAACTTCACATCCCTTGAAATGAAAACTTTCTTAGATTCCAAATTCAATAGTTTGTAACCTTTTGTGCCAAATGGATAACCCAGAAATACACAAGCCATAGATCTTGGGTCAAGTTTGGACCTATGAGTTGAGGTAGTACAAGCATAGACTAGGCAGCCAAAACTTCTAAGTGAGTGATAGTTGGGAGGATGTCCAAACAGTACCTCATAGGGAGTTTTCAACTTGAGGATTTTAGATGGAAATCTATTAATTAGGTGTGTAGCAGTTAATAAACAGCCCCCCCAAAAAGTAACAGGAAGCTTAGACTGTTAGAGTAAAGCCCTACATGTTTCCAAAAGATGCTTGTGTTTTCTTTCCACAACCCCATTTTGTTGTGGGGTGTAAACACAAGTTCTTTGATGTATAATCCCTTGAGATGCCAAATATGCTGAAGTTTCTTTACTACCACCAAGCTCCAGTGCATTGTCAGACCTGATTACCTTCACTTTTCTTTGAAACTGTCTTTCCACCATTGTTAAGAAATCCTTAAGTACAGTAAAAGCATTTGACTTGGTACTAAGAAGAAAAGTCCATGTAGCTCTACTAAAATCATCAACTATAGACAAAAAGTATTTATACCCATCATAAGTAGAAGCTTTATATGGTCCCCAAGTATCAATGTGAATTAGATCAAAGATGTCTTTAGATGATATGTGACTTGATGGAAATGGTAATTTAACTTGCCTAGCTCTAGCACATACATCACAAGGTGCAGTCAGCTTAGAAGAATAAGAAATATATAATATATTTCTCATATTAGAATAAGGCAAATGCCCCAAACGAGTGTGCCATAGGCTTACATCATTTGTAATAGCTGCTGATAAAGAAACTGAAGACAGGAAATTACTACTATTTGAATAACTACATTTGAAACTAAGTGGATAAATATCCTTAGGTAGGCTTGAAACAGGCTGACATGAATGAAAAAGGTAGATCCCTTGTGTTTGTTCACCAATTGCCACTGGCCTCTTCATTGAAGGGGCCTGCAAAGATGCACCAAATGAATTGAAAGTCAGTGTGCAGTGTGAGTACAAACATAATTTGTGAACAGATAGAAGATTAAACTTGAAACTAGGAACATGTAACACATTCCTTATGATGAGATCAGGTAGTAAAACTATACTTCCTGCATGAGTAACTTCTACCTTTTGAGAATTGGGTAAATTTACAAACACTGATTTAGCTAGCTTATGGACATTGCAAATTTCTTAGATCACAAGTCATATACTCAGATGCACCTGAGTCTAAAATCCAACACATGGTATGTTTGACAGAATTAGTGAAAGAAGAAGTATGTGTGATACCAGCACAGTGAGCAGAAATCACTGCCTCAGAATTTTCTGATTGTTGTCCAAGGTTAACTTGCTGGATAAGTTGGACAAGGTTGTGATATTGAGCCTGTGTCATTGCCTTTTCTGAGTTCATAACTGACTGATTCCCATTATCTTCTTGTGTTAATGTTGCATGAGCCTGAGCTGGTCCTTGTGTCCCTTTTCCTTTTGTGAATTTGAAGTCATCTGGAAAGCCAATGATCCTGTAACATCCTTCTATGGTATGTCCAGGTATTCCACAATTACTGCAGGTCTGATTTGTCTTCTTTCCTTGGTATTTTCCCTTCTTGTTATTTCCAAACTTCTTGTTGGTATTCTGAATGGCATTTTTCACAGCCATGAAGGCAGATCCAAGAGAGTTGTGAGGGACATGGATTTCCCTCTGTTTTTCATCCTGAATCAGAAGAGAGTAAGCAATGTTGACATGAGGGAGTGGAGTAGTCATCAGAATATTACTCCTCACTCCTGAATAAATCTCATTCAATCCCATGAGAAATTGAATGAGTCGACCATCCTGAATGGACTTGATGGTCTTGTCTTTTCCTCCACATACACAGTGACAGCTGCAAGTAACACAGGTATTCAAGCTGTCCAACTCATCCCAAATCCGTTTCATTTTGGTATAGTAGCTTGAGATATCACAATTTCCTTGAACTAAATCATTTAGTTCTTTCTGCAGCTGATAGAGAAGAGCACCATTGCTCTGACCAAACCGAGATTCAAGTTCTTTCCAGATCTCCTTTGCCGTTCTGGAGTAAAGAACACTTTCTCCTATTTCTTTTGAAACTGAGTTGAGAATCCAGGAAATCACCATGTCATTACAACGTGTCCAGTTCCTGGATGAAGCAGAAGAACTATCTGGTTCAGCAATGGATCCATCGATGAATCCAAGTTTGTTCTTTGCTGAAAGAGCTATGACCATGGCCCTTTTCCACCCTCCATATCCTCTTCCATCAAATACAGAGTTGACAAGCAACATTCCAGGAGAGTCAGAAGGGTGAAGATAGAGGGAATCAGAAGGATCCCCATTGCTGAAGACTTCATGATTTTTGCTGGGAGTTTGCTGGAGTTTTGAAGGGTCTGAAGTAGAAGAGAAATCTTGAGGAGTTGTCATGGTGGTTGATGAAGGACTGGTGAGAAAGAAGAAGGATCAGAATAGCACCTTAAAGCTCTGATACCATATTAGAAATTGAGATCAATTAGGAGAACAATTTCTGCAAATCCTTTTCTGTTCTTCTTCTCATTGCACTGTTCAAATATATACAGAAAAAAGGAATCAATTCTGTTATTCCTATGTACAGCTGGCACTATCCTATAGGCTAGGTATTTACTTCCTATTTATCAATAATGTAAAATTCTATTAATTACAGAAATTATTTACTTGGTGCACACTCTATGCACACCTAAGCACTATTCTAGAAAGTCCTATACATGTGTACAAATCAAAGGCTAAAAGCCAAAGTTATTTATCAACGGTTGAGATCAGATTTGGGCTTTTTGAAGTCTTTGACTGAATCAACTCAATAGACTCTTTGACTGCTTTGGTTGTATCGTTGATTGTCTCTTTCTCTTCTTCATTTCTAATCTCTCTCTTTTCTCTGTTGTCTTCTCCAACGCCAATAAGATTCTATATTCGTCTCCTGAAATAATACCCTCATTCAAGTTACTTGCAAAGATATATCTTGACTAAAAAACATCCATCTTCTTAAAGACTAACTATTGTGCACTGACAATGCAATTTTTTATACCATAAGATTAAGATGACATATAACAACAGATAACTGTCTACCATAATCCTAATATGGTAACGCAAAGGTGCAACAAATAACCTGCTCTAACCGGTTAAATACACTGAACTTGTAAAATCTATACACTATCTATGTGTACTTGTGCTTGTAGTATCTGCGACACAAAAACCTAGCAAAGGTCTAATCTCAAATGCCAAGGCAGAATAGCAGAAGGTGAGAGTTATCATGCTTCTTGAATTTACGTGATTGATTAGATAAAAGCTTTATAAGTAATTTCAGAAGCTCCCTTTTAGTATACATTAATTTCTTTAGGTGACTAGCCCACTTTGGCTGCTGAAGTGCCTAATTAAGTAACAATTTATTATAGATTATTAGAAAGAGTGAAAAACATATAGAAGCAAATGAGTAAATGTTTGACTTACTATATTACAATTCTATTCCATTCGCAGAAAGATTAGTGTGTTCAATTTGCAATGGATGATGAAAGAGTTATCTGAGTAAAGAAATCGACATGTTAGCCAGTTTTTATTCCGACAATATATTAGACAGTGCAGTAAAAAAAAATTTAAGGCAAAATTCTAGTCTAGAGTTGCTTATGTATTTCGAACTTTAATAAAATATGTCGTTTTCTTGTTACGTAATAGTGAATATAACAATAGATGCAATAATTTTCAAATAATAATCCACACAACTATTTTAATTAAAATAATAATTCAATACAATCCAAATGGATAACAACCATCCAAATATAGTGGTCTAGAGGCTTCTTTATTTTCATTAAAGCAATCAACAATGATTGTGAAGTCAATTGACCGTTAAAGTTTAGACACCACAGTAGCTCTCGAGAGTGGGAGTCATGCCTTGACGTACCATTGAGACGAAATCCTCAAAATATTTGAGACCTTCAAAGGGTTTATAAAGCAAAGGGTGATTTTCATCAACAAGTTCCTCTGGCACTTTTATGATATACCCTTTTATGGGAGATGTGCCAAACCCAATGCTATACCTCTCTTTGTTTCCCATAACCACTCGATGATATGGAGAAGGCAGCCTACCATTTGTAAGTGCCTGCAAAGTATATAATTAAGTCTCTATTTAGTTGTTAAAGAAGATTTTTATATCATGTGGTTTAAGAGCAATAGATATTTATATAATTAAAAATCATCTCATTAAAGATAAAATAAGATATTTACTATATTAAATTATTTTAAAATTCAAAAATATTTTGAATGTATTAATAAGAATTGTACAATTATTTTGGAACAAATGAAGTATATAGAAGTATATGTACTTTACGTCAGAATCTAATGACACAAAGAAAGCCACAACAGCTAGTTATCCCAAAGCCAATTGCACGATTGATATTGTATATTAATGGTTTAGATCGGCACGACTTAAAATCATGTCGCTAAGGTTCTAAGACTTGATTCTTTTTATTTAAGTTGAGTATGTCCCTCCCTATTTTGCGCCAATGTATGATTTGTCTAGATTATGCATCCTAGATCTCTCCTCGGCGGCTTATCTTTTATGCTACATTCATTTTTAAATCTGTTTTCAAAATTAATTTTTTTAACCGAACGTCTATCGGAAACAATCTTTCTGCTTAATTTGACGTAGGGGTAAGGTCTACAACTCTACATACATATCACCCTGACCAGATCCCACTTGTAAAATTATACTGGTATGTTGTTTTTGTACTTTTAAACTACAAAAAAATTTAGAAATAACTTATGAGCACAAAGGAGGAAAAATAACCATAAAGAAACGGATAAAAATGAAAGGTAGCATGACACTTACTTTCAAACAGTCACTAACAAGGAAGATGTATGAATCAGGGGATGAATATTCAACTGTAACCCATTGGCCGTTTTTATTCATGTATTGCAGACCATTAACTTGATGCTGGCTTAAAATAGTTGAAATGTTTAAATCAGTATGAGGTGGTTGTCCAAACGTTGCCTCCTCAGCTTTAGGCACTGTGTACTTCATGAAGCCAAGTCCATAGCGTGTAGATTTAGTTAGCTCATCCAAGTATTTTTCTATGCCCAATTTCTCAAAAATCATTGTTTTCACCATCTCATCAAGTTCTGATAGTCTCTTGATGTAAGAATGCACCAAATCACTGCCAAATTAATCAAACCCGCAGATAATAATTAGTCAAGAAGTGTCGATGAGAAGCTTAAAAGCTTTCATTTAGTTACTCATAATATATAGCAGCACATTTTACTAGTTCTACCATAATGTAGTATCTGAACCCAATAATTTTAGCACAAACTCTATATATATATATATGTATGTGTGTGTGTGTTGAAAAATTAAATGTACTAAATACATATAATAAAATTTCAAACTCAATAAATCAAATGAGTTGTGGTAAAAAAAAAATTTGAACATGAATATAAACATAAACTTCAAATTTTGCATCCGCCTTCAACAATAGATAACATGATAAATGTTTTTGGGCAGAAAGTTACGTACCAAAATTCTTGATCTTCATGATCAGGCCAAATGATCTTGAAAAAGCTTTCAATCACACCAGGAGTTTCGACATGGAGGATGTTCAGTCTCTCTAAAAGTGGAAAAATTTGATCTTTCTTATTGTAGCCAGTTATATTTTCAGAATTTTCAAATATTGTATCCAAAGGAAGGGTGAAAACTTCTTTTATTAACTTTTCATACAGTCTTTCTTTTGGGATTCCATCAAGTATAGCCTCAAAGCTACCATATTCTTCTAAAGCTTTGTAGATTTCATCTCTCACTGAAATCCATTCTTCACTCCCTGGTTTCAACTCTTGCATTCTAAAAGTTATGGTTGGGAGCTTCATAACTTCATAACCCATCTTTCCTCTTACTTTTTATTTCTTTAATTTGTTGTGTTATAATTCATTGTTGAGTACTGGCCAGGAATATATAGACACCATTAGTTTGCAAAGAATGACTTGTTGTTAATGATATGGCCAGCCAGATTATTGGCCATTCATATCACATGGAAATTTAGAAACGTCCTTAGGGGCTGAAGCGCGCATGTCTTTGTTGTCATGTCTTTGTTGTCATGCCTGTCTTTGTTGTGTGAAGCCTGTCTTTTTGGAAAACATGCAAGGAGGATTTTTCCAAAAAAATGTCACATCAAGAGCAATCAAACCACTCCAACTTGTTCATGCTGATGTGTGTGGACCAATCACTCCACCTTCTTTTGGTAAGAATAATATTTCTTACTCTTTATTGATGACTTTAGTAGAAAGACCTGGATTTATTTTTTGAAGCAAAAATCAGAAGTATTTGGTGCATTTAAAATTTTTAAAGCATTTTTGGAAAATGAGAGTGGCTTTGAAATAAAAGCTTTAAGGTCCGATAGAGGAGTCGAATATACTTCGAAAGAATTTAATGAATTTTGTGAATCTCATGGAATTCATCGCCCTCTAACGGTACATTATTCACTGCAATAAAATGGAGTTGCAGAGAGAGAAAATAGAACCATTCTTAACATGGCAAGATATATGTTGAAAGCCAAAAATATACCCAAGGAATTTTGAACCGAGGCTATTTCTTGTGTTGTTTATTTGAGTAACAGGTCTCCCACGAAGAATATAAATGATCAAACTCCTCAAGAAGCATGGAGTTGAAGAAAGCCAAACAACATAAGAAACATAATTATGTACATGATCAGACCGGCCTTTTCAACGTAGTACCCGGATTGTCCACATCATAATTGTTCATGAAAGATAAAGTACTAAATGATCTTTGCACCACTGTGCTAAGATTGTCTTGTTTTAAAATAGAGATTACATAACTAGGAGGATCTGCAATCAAGTAACAAGTTTAGGTATGGACCCTTGACAAGGTCCCTGCAATCAGTTTCAATTATCAATGGAGATATGTTTCTTTCAAGTGCTAACTTAATGCCATAATATAATGCTAGCAGTTCAGTATATGTGGCAGTTGAAACTGGAATGAGTTTGTTAAAGCCTGCGATCCAGTTTCCATTCCAGCGATATATATATATATATATATATATATATATATATATATATATATATAATCCAAAGCAACAAACATTTAACAATTTTCAGCCGATCAATTAATTAACCTTTACATAGTTTTCTTTACCTGAAGTTATACTACCCACGAGCTGGTAACATAGGACTCTTCAAAGACTTACTAAACTAGCAAATAGCAAAATCTTTCCACAAATGGATGATAATAGAAGGATGCCTCAAAAGTGTAATCTTTTTAAATTTTATAACCATAATATTCCGAATTAGCTTAAGCACCTGTTACCTCCCACCGGTAAAAGAATTAGCTATTTTATCCACCAATAGAAACGAATTACCTAGTGGCGTTATCGCTTCAACTCTTCGACAGCCAAGTCGCCTCCTTGGAGAAAGGATGCCTTTAAGCACTAGACAAAACCATTTACATTAACACAAAGCATGGCTTGAATTAAAAACCACTCAAGTTGCTTGATAGACCCAAATCTGCATAGCTGCATCAGTCCTCAAGGACTTCATATAACCAACTTCATTTTTAATTCTAATATGAGGGAAATAGAAAAGTTGGTTATAGAGATTTTGTTCCAGTGCTTAAAGGCATCCTTTCTCCCTGGAGGGTGTTTGGAAAAAGATTACGCTTTCGAGGCATCCTTCTATTATCATCTACTTGAGGAAAGATTTTGCTAGTTGCTAGTTTAGTAAGTCTTTGAAGAGTCCCATGTTACCAGGTCGTGGGTAGCATGACTTCAGGTAAAGAAAAATGTGTAAAGGTTAATTAATTGATCGTCTTAAAAATGTTTAACGTTTGTTACTTTGGGTGATATATATATAGCTGGAATGGAAACTGGATAGCAGGCTTCAACGTATTCCAATTTCAACTGACATCCATACTGGACTGCTAGCATTATATTATGGCATTAAGTTAGTACTTGAAAGAAATATATCTCCATTGATAAACTAATTGCAGAGATCTTGTCAATATGATTTCTAAAGGAGAGGGTCCACACCTGAACTTGTTGCTTGATTGTAGGTACCTATTGAGTAGGGGGGACCAAAACAACAACACAACTATAGAGAAAAGTTGTGAAGAACTTAGATCTATCAAGATCCTCCTAGTTATGTAATCTCTATATTAGAACAAGACAATCTTAGCACAGTGGTGCAAAGATTAGTTAGTACTTTATTTTTTATAAGGACAATCCAGATACTATGTTGCCAAGGTCGGTCTGATCATGTAATAGTTAGATTTTATGTTGTTTTTTGAATAAATGTTTTTCCTTACAAAAAAAAAACAAAAAACAAAAAAATAGTTTAATTTTAATCCAAATAATGAAACCTATTATTTATTTCTTATACTAATTATACTTTATGATATGCCGCAGCATATCACTCTTATTTGGAGTCTAATTGTACAACTTTTTTGGGAGATTTACAAATATATACAATCCTAATACCAAAATTACAAAAAATACCAGCATTATTCCATTTTACAAAAAATACCAACATTTTTTTACATATTACATACAAAGATCAACAAAACTAATAAATTAGGGTTCCTCCTTCTTCCTACTGCCCCCTCCCTCCCCCCCCCCCACCCAAACTGCTACCACCGCAGGCGGCGGCGGCGCCTAGTCACCGCCGGCTGCCGCCATCCACCACCGATTTTTTTTTTTTTTGTGTGTGTTTTTGAATCTAAAAAATAAAATACACATAAATACACATATAAACATTGACTTTTTTTGAAATTAAAGTTGAAAAATACATATAAACAAAAATACGTGTATATACACAAAAAAATTGTGTTATACATACACTAAACACGCACATACATACACGAATCTACAGATCTACAAACGAAACATACAAATTTATGTGTGTGACATTTATTACTTGACATGCATACAAAAATACATATAAAAAATACAAATAGATGCTCGGATATACACGTTCATACAGTGATATACACGTACATACACTTGTGTGCTGAAAATTATTACATGTCTATACACGAACATACAGATACATACACTTGCAGATCTGAATTTGAATATGTATATTCAAATGCAAAAAAGAAGAAGGAGAAGTAGATCTGAACTTGTATGAACAAAATATATATGTATACATAAAAATACACACATATACACGTGCAAAATGAAAAAAGAAAAAGAAAAAAGAGGAGAAGATCGGAAAAGAGAGGAGCAGATCTGCTCCAATTCGCCGTGGTGGAGCACGCAGCGGCAGTGGCCGGCGAGGGGGGTGGGGAACGGCGGGAGGGTGGGGTGGGGTGGGGTGGGTGGGTGGAGGAGAGGAGAGAAAGAGAGAGAGAAGTTAGGGTTTTGGGTAGAGAGGAAATAAAGGAAATGAAAATTTGTATATTTGGTAAAATGTGAAAAAGTGTTGGTATGTAGGGTAATTATTTAAAAGTATCGGTATTTTTTGTAATTAAGTGGTTTAGTATGTCAATTAGCGTAAAAATGTCAACTTTTTAATACACATTCCTAAGATTAAGAGTTATATTATATAGTTCAAATAAGATAAGATTTAATAGACAAATATTTTAGTTAATTTTAATGTCCTAAATATTAAAGTAAAAATAAATAAATAATGAATTTATCCAATGTGATAAAAATATTCACAAAACGGTCTCTTTATTGACCAAAAAGAAACCTAACGAACCAAGTTACTCAAATAAACTACTACTATAAATTATCTCTTTCCCTTTAATTGTTCTACGAAAAGCATCACTTAATGCATCTTTAGTAACCAAAAAAGCAAAGGAACAACATCATTCAAGCCATTCCCTTCCCCTTTTATTTGGTTTATAAAAAGGAAACTAATACAGATGAATCAGTCATCCAGCAATCTATATCATTTAATTTGTTGCTATCTTTTGTTCATCAAATATCTCTTGCTTCCTTTCCTTTTAAATATCTTTGGTCCACCAAAATCCCTTCAAAGGTTAGTGCATCAATCTGTATAGTTTTCTTTACTTTTTTTGTTCTCTCATTATTGCTGATTCACTTTCGGTAGAATATGACTCACGTAAGCACTAGTGTTTTAAATAAAATCTCTTGTATGGTCATTTAGGAAAGTAACTGGGAACTGTTGTCTTTGAATATCTACCTTTTAAAGGGATCTTAAGTGAAGATTGTTCAGGATTCAAGTCACACTAGCTTAAACTTTTCTTCCCCCAAACCTCCATCCTAGATGGATTAGTAGTATTTCTACTTATCCTGCAGCATGACTCTGACCTTTAACCTATAGCCAATGGCCAAGTCATAAGTTTCACTAAGCGAATTTAGTCATTGTATTTACAATAAGTAATTTTTTAGCAAGACGTGTTATCTAAACCCGTTGCTAAAGGTTGGCTCAACACCTGCATGTAAATAGAATATTGCAAAGGTGCTCCACCATTGCATGAAATCAACTAGAAAATAGGGTTATGCTACTATGATATTGCAGTGCATGTTACCTTCTCCTAGGCAATAAACTATCTATTCAGTGCAAAATGTGGTCCAAAACACTCTCCTAGTCAGGATAAACCACTTAAACTCTTTGAAAAGATGGTGTAAAAAATTATGTACATAACTTAAATTTATTTGAAATATATAGTTAACATTTTGATTTGGCTAACCACAGAAAATACACGAAAATATGCAAATAGATGGATTTTATTTTCACAAGATTGTATTCGTTTTCCTTATACCTGTCAATCGGGCCAGGACCGGCGCGTTAAGAGTCGGCTCATCGGTCCCGGTACCGATCTGGTCCGATCCGGTCTAAATTATATATTCTTGATTTCTACTACTTGGTCTAACTTATTGACTGCTGCTTAGCAATGAAAAAATAATAAATGAATATGTTCATTCGTTGTACCTAATGAAGCTAAAAATATCTTTGATAGTGCTGCATATTGAGGGATTCTAAAAGAGACTAAATGCTACATTAGATTTTATATGATTCTTGACAAAAGCATGTCTCAATTTTCCTCAACATATAGAATAATTTTTCTATTAAAAAACCGGTCCGGTCCGGTCCACCTGTAGGCTTAAGACCGGTCTTTTACCGGTCCGGGCTAACCGGTCTTTTTTTTAAGCCCGGTTCGGCCCACAACCCGTTCCCTCTTTATTCCGGATCATTTATAATGAACCGGTCCGGTCCGGTACAGTGCTAGGCCGGCCTGATTGTTACGTATAGTTTTCCTATATCAATAACTTATTTTCCTATCAATACAACAAAAGGAGAAGATATTCATACCTGCTGAACTTCTAAAATTTATTTTTCTTTAATATGTGCGTGTATTATACATACATGATTATATTAAAAGTAGGAAATCTTAAAAAATAATTGTTTAGTAAACAAATTTTAAAATTTTAAAGTCGATACAAAAATGTTTGTTTGAAAAGAAAAGGTCTTGTAGTTAATTACGTACACTACAGTGTTTTTGTGGTTTATCTCACTATATTGTGTAGTTTGATTTAAAACATTCAGTGTAGCGGTTCAAGAAAAAAGAATTATTGACTTTTTAAAATTTAATCATCGTTGACGAAATTCCTGGCTAAGGTACTGGTTATACTTAATTATAACACCAAGATAGAAATTAGGGATAGTCTCAGAGATATCCCTAATTTTTAGAGCCGTCAATATGGGCTTGGCCCACTGAACTGGCCCGACTTGGCCCGTAATTTAATAGGGTTGGGCTTAGATTTTTTTAGCCCACGAAACACTGAGGCTTTTTAGCCCGACCCACGCAAGCCCACGGCCCGTGAGGCTTGGGTGAGGCTGGGCCGGGTCGGCCCGTGAGCTTCATTAAATAAAATAATTTAAATAATAAAATAAGGATCAGTCTAAAAATAATGAAACAGAGCTTCCAGTTTTGAATATTTTGTTGCGATTTTTCAGTATTTATATTTTGACAAATATTATATCATTGGTATCTTTTTATGTTTTCGTTTTAATGTTATTTGGAATACGGTTCTTGGAGAATAACAATTTACCAAATATGTGTGGTGACTTATCAAAGTTTGTGAATTTTTTTCTGATTATCTTGTGTTAACAACAATTAATGATATCTGAAATTGCTCCAGGAATTTTATGAAATTAAGATTCTCTTTTAACTAATGACAGTTGAATAAATTTTAAGTTCGCATTGGATACTTTTTGACACCAAAGTTTGTACTATATTTTTGCTTGTTTACATTATCTCCTTTATAAGAATTGTTCAGTTGGATATCATGGTAATATTTGGTTTACTTCTAGTATATACTGTTATTAAAATTCAAAAATCAAACTAACATTATTAAGAAATAATAAATAATAAAATAATGGTGGGCTAGCCCGGCCTGCAGCCCACATAGGGCTGGGTTGGGCTAATAATTTAATGGCCCGTGTGAATTATGGGCCTGACCCGGCCTGGCCCGGTAAATTGCAAAGCCCACGTGGGCTGGGTCGGGCCGGCCCATTTTGACAGCAGTACTAATTTTGAGCTTTGAGCTAACACATGCCTCCCTTTTAGTTTCAAATATTACATGAATCTCCCTTATTTGAGATTAAGTGTAACAAAACTAATTTATAATCTAACATGGACAAGTTTGCCCATATGTGTAAAGTTTATGTTCATTTTTATACTCCCTCAGTCTCATTTTAAGTGACTGGATTTGACTGAGCATACAGTTTAAGAAATAAGATAACTTTTAAATCATGTAGTTTAAACAAAAGTGTGTGTAATGTGGGTAGAGGTGGGCACAAACTGAACCAAATCGAAAATACCGACCGAACCGTAATTTTTTAGAATTAGATTTTTGGTTTGGTTTTGGTTTCATATTTTAAGATTTTCAGCTGAATTATATATATATATATATATATATATATATATATATATATATATATATATATATATATATATATATATATATATAAAATTTAATGACAAAAAACACCCATATTAGGCATGGATATAATATATATATATATATATTATATCCATGCCTAATATGGGTGTTTTTTGTCATTAAATTTTAAAATTAAAATCCATAACATCATATCTACTAAGTAGTAATCTCATACCTCAAACTACACTTCCATGTTCTTACAAGTTAGTACAAAGCTAAGTGAGAAATAAATTATAAATGTATTTACTCTTAAATTACATTCCTTCTGTTTTAAAAAACCAACTAACTTGAATGTTTTTGGCAAGTTAGTATGTGAAAACTGAATTACTAAACCGGATCAGACCGAACTAAACAGAATCGAATTGAGGGCGGCGTAATTTATGCCCACAAGTTAGTCCCCACTTGCTGAGTGTTGTCGTAAGCGCTCGAGAAGTGAAATGATGTTCTAGCGGTTCTTGAAGATATCCACCTAGCCTTGACAGGCTGATCAACAACATGGCTCGTTAGTGATTAAATAGTATGCGCTTTGAGAGCTGTCTCGTTAAAAATATTACAAAAAAAAATCCAATTGGGACAAAATCTTGTTAAGAAAAAAAGAGTGCAACGCGTATCTTGTTCCCTCTGATAAAAATATTACTTGACGTCTCGTAGATGATGCATTCAATCTTGTAAGCAAGTTTCTCAAATTTTGAGGTATGATTTTCCTTGCATTTTGCTTCCCTTGTGTTGTCATTGCAAACATGTGTGCTTACACACATATCCTTCTGCTCTGTATAACAATATTTTACTGTAAAAACATTAATTTCACTATAACTAATTTTTCTTCACAATAAATTTTTTATGTTATATTTTATTTTTATACCAACTCTCTACCTAATACTCTACCTATAACATCAATGTCATTCATCATAGCAATACACTTTTTGTAAAATTAATTCTCTATAACACTCATACTCAAATATTATTTAATTTTACCTTTCACTATAATGATATTTATTTTGTTGATTTTACTACCAAATATATTTTTGTTGATTTTACTATCACCATGCAAGATTCACTATTAAGCTTTTAGATGACTTTCAATGAAAAACTATCTGAATATTCTTTTTGAAAGTTCGGATCGAAATATTTGCCGATTCAAGAACTTACGAACAACCTAAAATTATAAAATTCTTCTCCTAAACTTGAAAAATTTTGAGTTTCCAATTGGCTTTAAATATGTAAGTGTCTTAGAGTATAAGAGTATAGCTCTTTGTATAATATACTCCCTCCGTTTCAATTTATGTGATAGCATTTTTTTATTAGTGTGTTCCAAAAAGAATGATACCATTCGAAATTTTGTAAGAATTTAACTTCAAAATTACTGTTTTGTCATTACTGAAATGATATGCAACCACACAAACATCTATGTCTTATTTTAGACCACAAGTTTCAACTGTCTTTCTTTATTTTTAAACTCCGTGCCGAGTCAAACTATTACACATAAATTGAAACAGAGGGAGTAGTACAACAAGTTATGAATTTATTAATTACATGTTAGCTGTTTTTTTTTTATAAATAAAATATGAATATCTATCAAGATTTTTAAATATAGTTATTTTGTTTTATTTATAGTATAAAAAGTTTAGAAAAATGACTTCTAGCAAAATTTTTATTTTTAACAGTTAAATAAGATCTAAACTCAAATGTCACTATTATATTAATATAGCACCTCGCTGTTAGCGGCCATAAAATTTTCATCTAAATAATGCAGCTATAAAAAGACCTCAGTGTGGTTGGAAAAAATTAAGAGATCCAAGATGGAAGTTTTCCTGTTAAAACTAAACTTATTGTTATAACCAGGATTTTCCAACAACATTATAATTGATTTTTATTATGCAGGAAAAAGAAAAAAAAAGAAAAAAAAAAAAAAGAAGCAAATGGCCCTTGAAATGGCGACCACTCTTCTAGAGCCTGTTGTAAACTACATAATCAAACCAATTGGACGACAACTTGGTTATCTGATTTCTTACAGGACGAACATCGATGAACTGAAAGCTGAAATGGAGAATCTGAAAAAGCTTAGAGATGATGTGGAACAATCAAAGAAAGAAGCCGACAGAAATTTGGAAGAAGTTGGAGATGTTGTTACAAATTGGCTTGAAAAAACAGATGAAATCTTAAAAGATACCAACACTATTTTGCCAAGGGAAGCTGATGTTGCAAAGGGGTGTCTAAGTCAAGGTTTGAGGTCACGTTATGTGTTGAGTAAGAGAGCCAAGTTGATGACTAATATTGTGACTCAACAAAAAAATGATGGGAACAAGTATGAGAGATTTTCCCATCCTGCTTCTCCTGTTGTGGCGTGCATTATAAGCAAAAGAGATACTGATGATGATGGTTTGTCAAGAACAAAAATCTTGGCAGATATTATCAAAGCTCTAAATGATCAGGAGATCCATAGGATCGGGATATGTGGTCCAGGTGGTGTCGGGAAGACGAGAATGGAGAAGAAAGTTATTGCAAAGGTTAAGGAGGGGAACTTGTTCGATCCGGTTGTCTATGCAACATTCGGCAAGCAATTCAAGTTGGAAGAAGTTCAGGGCTCAATTGCTGAACAATTGGGCCTAGAACTTCATGAAAGGGATACGAACATCAGAGCTAAAAGACTGAATGAAAGATTGAAGAAAGAGAACAAAATTCTCCTCATATTAGACGATGTTTGGGAAAACTTAGACCTAGAAGAAATTGGAATTCCACCAGTAGAAGAGCATCAAGGTTGTAAGGTCATGTTGTCATCGAGACGCACTGACGTATGTTCTTCTATGGTTTCAACAACAAGAGGGATATTCACAATAAAGGCATTGTCTAAAGAAGAAGCTTGGGATCTATTTAGAAGAAATGTTGGTGCTATAGTTGATGATCCTAACTGGAATCAAACTGCACAAAGCATTGCAGAGGAATGTGGAGGTTTACCACTTGCAATATTAGCTATTGCAAATGCATTGAAAGATAAAGATCAGGAAACCTGGGAAGAAACACTTTCACAGTTAAAGTTACCCATTCCAAAAGACATTCAAGAATTTGGAAAAGTATATGCAAGTTTGATGTTGACTTACGATCTGCTAGATAGCGAAGAAGCAAAGAAGTTATATCTACATTGTTGTTTATTTCCTGAGGATTCCAATATATCCCTTGAAGATCTTGCCACACGTGGAATGAGTTTGGGTATGTTTAGAGGCGTTAATCGTCTTCATGAAGCTAGGAGAAGGGTAAAATTCTTGGTGGACAAGCTGAAAAATTGTTTCTTGCTACTTGAAGGCAAGGATGATGATGAGGTCATAATGCACGATGTTTTTCGAGATTTGGCCATATATATTACGTCAGGAGAACATCGTTTTGTGATAAATCACGATTTGAGTCTAAAACAGTGGCCAATGGATGTTCATGAAGATGTGATCTGCATTTCAGTACGTACAAAATTAATTGTAAAGCATCCAAAGACCTTAAGTTGCCCAAGACTGGAATTCCTAGAATTAAAGACAAGGAAGGCATCTGACTCTTTACATGATGATATTTTTCAAGGGACAGTAGCTCTCAAAGCAATTGAAATATCTACCATGCAATTTTCACTGCTGCCATCATCAATTGGATTGCTAAAGAATTTGCGCATGCTAAGATTGATTGATTGCAAGATGGAGAATATATCATTGATAGGTGAGCTAATTAACCTTGAGATTCTGAGCTTGAGAGGTTCAAGATTTCACGTTTTTCCCGCTAAACTAGGAAGTCTAGAGAAGCTCAGGTTGTTGGATTTGAACTCTTGTAAATGTGCTAAAGGAATTGAACCAAACACTCTATCAAGGTTTGTTGAGTTAGAAGAACTCGACCTGACAGATTGGCATAAAGTTGAATGGGAGACGGCCTACGAAGGTGAACAGAGGAGAAATGTTTCACTTACTGAATTGGAGGCGATGCAAAATTTGACCACACTAAGAATCAGGATCTCTGACAGAGCTATCCCAAAATATACAACTCTTCCAAGCGGGCTGACAGAATACTGTATATGCATAACATCGTCTGATGGTGTGAATGTGATGTAGAAGATGGAGTTAATTGGATTCGCAACATTGTGCCAGGTGCGGAAAGCTTAGTGCTGCGAAAAACTGTTGCAAAGCATGTAATTGATTTGTTGGCTAGATCAGAAAGTACTTACCAGAACGTGAAGAGCTTTGAAGTCAGCTACTGTGATGAACTGTTGTATTTTGCAAATACATCAGATTTTATCAATCCTTGGAAAGCTTCAAGTCAATATAATTGCTTCTCCAATCTCAAGCGCATCAGAATAGAGTTTTGTGATAAATTGGAACACGTGTTCCTTCTAGAGGATGAAAATAAGGTCAGCTTTCCCAGATTGGAGGAAATAGTGCTTTTCAATTTAAAGGCATTGAAGGGTTTCTGCAATGGGACACACAACATCGAGCTCCCTAGCTTAAGTAGCTTGTTTCTCGACGATATACCTAACATCAAAGGATTCTTCGACAGCTTTTCTACAGAACCCAACCAAAGCGCAAAACAGCATTTCCTTTTCAGAACAAAGGTGCCTAGTTTCTTCATTGAAAAATTCTATCATATCAATATCCTAATAAATTAAAAATAGCAAAAATGTTTCTTCATATGAAAAATGAACTTCTTAGTTAAGAAACTGAGCTTTGTGGTTAACGTTGTCTCTGTCTCTCTCTCTCTCTTCTTTTAGTTCCTTGTTGTAAGGTTCACATACATGTTCAACTGTTTTTTTTTTTTTACCTTTTCATTCATATTTTCAGCTTAAAACTTACCAGTAAAAGATGATTTCATTTGGTAGGAGGCATTGAGAACTTTGAAGATTCTGAGCCTCTATGGGTTTGACAACTCGATGTTGTTTTGCAACCAATTAGTTTCACATCCATGTTTCAGAAAACTTGATTCATTAAGCATGTCCAGATGCAAGAATGTCCCTCTTTGTTTATTTAAGCATTTTGTGAGTGATGATGCTCTAAGTGTAAAGGAGGAGGAAGAACAAGAAGAAAGGGTGATTGTTAACTCTCTATTTCCTCATTTGAAATCCCTATTTCTGGATGAGCTGCCAGAGTTGAGGTGTGTGGTTTCACTGAATATGCAAAAGGTTCCTTTTCCTAACCTGGAGGATCTAGATGTATTCTACTGCCATAGACTACTTCATTTCTCTTCACTATCTGTAGCCAGGACTTCCTTACAACAAGTTGAAATTATCACATTTAAGTATTGTGATGAGATGGACCAAGTATTTGTTTTAGAGGAAGATGAGCCAAGAGCAGGTAATCAAAGTCAAGTACGTGACATTCGGTTTCCCAAGTTGTGGAGGTTGGAACTTGAAGAGTTACCACTACTCACGAGTTTTTGCAAGGGGATTAACAACATTGACTTCCCAAATTTAAGGATTTTAAGTATTCGCAGGTTGAACAACATAAAAGGTTTTGTCACAGAAGATGCAGAACAATCGAATGATATCGGATTCCTTTTTGGGAGTAAGGTTAGTACAAAAGGTTTTATTTAATGTAGGAAAATTTACCCAATACACAACTTATAAAGAATTATTTATACAACATACAATGCGTTTTAAAATTATTTCATCAGGGCTACTTGAAAATATTGCAATATTTGGAAACTGTGTGCTATTATTATAACTATAGCTGCAACCTATCTCATATTTGGCTGCCCTCGATCACAAACTCGAAATTTTGGAAGATAAAGTAAAGAAAGAATTTTGGGCTAGGGGTTGGGCTCTTGTTGACAGACATAAGAAGTGGGATTATCGACTTCCCACAGATATCATGACAACATCGAGTGGTAAATACCGAGTACAACAAGTTGCTTTCATTATCGTAAAAGAAGAGTACATAATATAAAGATGAATCAAATTCAGACAAATAGAATTTAGGGTTTAATTAGCTGACTTCTTATGCCTCTATAAAAAATAATAATAAGAGTTAACATTATCTAATTATAGACATTATGTACCTCGTTGTTTACTTATGGTTGTTCTGAGTGATGATGCTCTAAATGTAAAGGTGGAGGAAGAACAAGAAGAAAGGGTGATTGTTAACTCTCTATTTCCTCAATTGAAAGACCTAACTCTAAAGGAGCTTCCAGAGTTGAGGTGTGTGGTTTCACTGAATATGCAAATGGTTACTTTTCCTAACCTGAAGGAGCTAACCGTAAATGTATGCGAGAGACTACTTCATTTCTCTTCACTATCTGTAGCCACTACTTGCTTACAGCAAGTTGAATCTATCACATTTACTCATTGTGATGAGATGGACCAAGTATTTTTTTTAAAGGAAGATGAGCCAAGAACCAGTAATCAAAGTGATATTCGGTTTCCTATGTTGAGGACGTTGAAACTTCAATATTTACCAGCACTCACAAGTTTCTGCAAGGGGATTAACAGCATTGACTTCCCAAATTTGAGTAACTTAATTGTTGCCGGCTTGAACAACATAAAAGGTTTTGTCACCGAGCTATCGAATGATATCGGATTCCTATTTGGAAGTAAGGTTAGTGCAACATACAATGCTTTTTAAAATTATTTCATCAGCTGCTGAAAAAATGGCTTGATGGGCTACTTGAAAATATTGAAATATTTGGAAACTGTGTGCTATTATTATAACTTGTTTGAATGATTAGATTTCTTCAATAATGTTTGTAGAATTCACAATATGGTCGTTTAAATATATGTTACAGGTTTCATTTGGAAGGTTGGAAAATCTGTATCTTGAAAGTTTAGACAGTGAATTATGGTTCCACCAACTTTCAAACACATACTTCAGACAACTGAAACATCTAAAGATAAAAGATTGCTCACAGATTGAAGTTGTAATTGAAGAAGATGAACAAGAAGAAGTAATGAGCAAGAAGACTCTTTTTCCAAAATTGTATTCGTTAACACTGGACAACTTACCAAAGTTGGGAAGCTTTAGCCAAAGAAAGCATGCACTACATTTTCCCTCACTGGAAGAAGTGGAGATACATGACTGCAGTGAAATGCAGACATTTGCTCAAGGATACATAAGCACACCAAAATTGCATAAACTTATTATAAATTGGAGAGTTTATCCAGTGAATGACATCAATAATTCCATAGGGAAACACTTTGATGAAAAACAGGTTTGTTTAACAATTCCTCAAAATTCCATAGGGCAACACTTTGATGACATCGGTTTCTGTTTCATTTATTTGTGTCATTAATATTATTTTCGTAACCACGCTTTTCTTTAGCATGCTAAGAAAGAAGAAATAACATCTGAAGAAGAGGTGGATGAGGAACCAGAAATAACGGAAGAAGTGACAGAATACAGCTGAAGAATAGGAGGAGATGAGGATTTCCAAAATTGCAGTGGAGGATTCTGTACAAGTCTACAACTTATTTCATGTAAGCTTCACTAATCTTTAGACTCGATTGGAATAACTTAGCATTAAACTTTATGATCTTTGTTGTACAATTATACTGACAATCTTGAATTAGACTTCAGCTTTTTATCTTCTTGTTCCAACAATATATATAATCTAGAGCAGTGCTTAATTCTATGTAAATTTATCGAGTTACTAAGCACGTAATAAAGGATAAATTTCGATGTAATAGCCCTACCCATATAGTTTCGATCATATTGTAGGAGTTTTGTACACCTATCCTTATATTCAAATAAATACGATGTTTCAATCAAGTTTGATCATATGCGGAATGTTTGATGAAATGCCTTATAAATGTCTAATCTTTATCGTTGATTGAGTTCTAACTTATGTTCAGAAGTACGCAACCCTGATGTTATAAGCATATTTTTGGTTGATTCTTTCCTATATGAAAAATTAATAGCTTGTGCCAATATTATGAGTAAGGTTGGGTTGCAGTAGTCACTAGACTTATCCCTTTATTTATATATTTCAGATTCTGGAGTTTATGCCGAGCCAAACGAAGTTGCATTTGTGATCAGTTTGCACCTTGGGGAGTCCGTAACAGATTTCTGAGTTTGTGACAAAAATTTTAAGCTTTCTGTGGATAGAAATATGCTCAGACTTTAAAAGAATTCTATGTTGTGAGTTGCAATAAATTTGTATGAGCATGGCTTGAAGCAATTCAAATTGCGTTATTCAAATAAGAGCTAAACTCTCTCTCTAGGAAAATTTCCTCTACCTTAGCTTCTCTCTATACAATCTGTTTTCTTCCTCAACCAAAAACATCTTTCAAATGAGTTAACCATCAATATCTAATTAGATATAAGATTACTCAATTATGGAAACCTACTTAAAACTTAACTTTGATTGATCTAGGGTGGGATTATTACATTGTTAAATTCCTAAAGGAGGAAAACCTTACTAGAGCTCTTCAAAATGGACATTGGTTCATTAATGACTTCTTCTTATCTACTAAAAGATGGGAACCTGATTTCATAGCATCCTCAACTAAAATAACCTATTCCGCGATGTGACTTTGGCTACCTGAGCTCCAAACTGAATATTACAATAATGAGATTTTATCTAAAATTGGTCGTCTTTTGAAAGTTGATACATGCACTTCATCAACATTAAGGGGGCGTTATGCTCGCACTTGTGTTGAATTACCATTAGAAATTTCAGTTAAAACATTCATCCAAATAGGACAACATAGGCAGAAAATAATTTATACGGGTGAAAATGTTTTATGTCAACAATGTGGGAGGTTGGGCCATGGCTCATTAATGTGTCTGCATGTGAAAGTAAAAGTCGAATCTTATCTAAAAGATATAAATTCTTCTCATGCTCCTTCAATGCTTGATTCATTACAAGTTCAGGGATGATGAAAAAGGATGGGAAACTGTAAAGTTTCCAAGGAAAAAGAAAGCTGCTCAATCAGGTACGTTCATTAACTCTTCCAAGTCTATTACTGCGCAGCCGTCTACCATAAATGTCAAAATATTTGATGCTAAAACTGGCAAATACGTGGGCACCTAGCCTTACGCATAAAAGGACAAGGCCTCTTCTAGCTCTAATCCTAAAAAAAATTATGATAAGGGGATAATTCATAAGAATAATTTTGATAATTTAGGTAATTACACCAAAAATTTGAGAATTAAGGATAATAACATTTTAGATAACAATATGGTAGAGACAAATGAACTCATGCCACGTGGAGTTTTACAACAATTGCAATAAAAAAATACTCCATCATTACCTAACCCTATAGATCCTATTGCCAAATCTCATGCCATGCATAACACTGGCCAATCTTACGACACCACTTTCAATTCGCCTCATTCTTCAGCCAATGTAGTATCGAGTAATCATTTACCCTGCTCATCTGCTCCTTTTCAGCCAATACAAACACATGCAATTACTATCCCCCAACGCTACAACAACTAAGCAACGTGGATATAGACATTACCTCTTCAATTACTCCTCCTCCACCATTATTACAAAAAGCAACTAACACTTACACTTCCCTACATAAGCATGCCAAGGTTAATGCCCATGCAAAACAGGAGAAGAGTAAGGCTCTTGAACACAACCCAAAGATTAATCTTCTGCCTTCCTCATCTGAAAAGGATGAATCAACACAATATCCCACAAGTCCCACAAAATGCACCACCAAACAATCGTCCACCTCCACTCTTGATCTTCACAATGCCACCACCAAACAATGCTCTTCCAGAATCATGGATCGAACACACCTTGAAGGGACAAGCCTTTATGTTTCACTTCATGGTGAACAATCAACAAATTATTGTGGCAATTCAAAATCCACAATACTTAGTGCGTGCCCTAACAAATGAAATGAGAAGAACAACTCAAAATTTTATGAACTTCCACATGAACCACAACATCCTAAACCCACTAGCTCAACCGAACATGCAGGACTTGCACACTCAACACTTTCAAAACTTACCATTTTACCACCCGATGGACCTCAACCCACAAATTCTATTTTTTTACCGGTGGCCACCCCCTTGAACATGGATCAAGGCCCAATGAACATACCCCAAGCTCCACTACCAATGGATGTCCCTCCTCCAATGAATGTGCCCTACGAGGAAATGAACCTGAACCAGGATCCCATGGAGGAAATACCACCCCACTATGCACCACATCCACATAATGCACCACCTCTCAATCAATAAAATCTCAATGTGCAAGAACAAGAGGAGGAGATGCAAACAAGGATCAGGGTCAAAACGAAATACCGGAGGACCTACAAGCTATTTATTCAAACCTTCGCGAGATAACTATAATGCTTTTCAAGGAAACGGTGGAAAAAAGTATGTTCTATTTTGTTCAAATGCTCTTTACAAATGTTCAATAGACCTACACTTTCCATCTAACCAACAGGTGGCCCAATATGCTATGATCATGAGCCCACCCTTGAGGGCCAGTGTAAACCCTCAGCAGAACGTGTCTTTGAACCCATAATAATATAAAAATGTGCCAATGAATAGGGCTATTTATTTTATGGTTTGGAATGTTCGTGGTGCCAATAATGCCAATTTTAGGAGTAAATTAGAAGTGCTCTTAATTATCATCGTCCATGCTTAGTTGCATTACTTGAAACACACATGCATGAACATACTAGCATTAGGGATGAATTTCACTTTAATGGTATGCTTCAATCACCTGTGGATGATTGTTCGGGTGGAATAGTATTCTTTGGGACAACTCCTTTGTGACTATGGAGGATGTTTACATCAGTGATCAGGAGATACATGCTATGGTGAAGGTAATTCATGATCCTACTTCTATTGTTTTTAGTGCAATATATGCTAGTAATAATTATAGCGATAGATTAATCCTTTGGGATAATATTTCTAATATTAAATCTATATATGATATGTCTTGGATTATTGAAGGAAGACTTTAATGAGGTCTCATGTCTAGTGATAATTGGGGTGGTCGTCCTTTAAATCAAAATCATAGCAATGCTTTTCAAAACTGCCTTATTGATTGTAATCTGCAAGACCTAGGCTTTAAAGGAAGTAAGTACACTTGGACTAATAATCAATAAAAGGGTCATCTAGAGCCCGTTTGGGTTAGCTTAAAAAAAGTAGCTACTCAATTGTGGAAACCTACTGAAAACTTAACTTTGATTGATCTAGGGTGGGATTATTATATTGTTAAATTCCTAAAGGAGGAAAACCTTAATAGAGCTCTTCAAAATGGACATTGGTTCATTAATGACTTCTTCTTATCTACTAAAAGATGGGAACCTGATTTCATAGCATCCTCAGCTAAAATAACCTATTCCGCGATATGACTTTGGCTGCCTGAGCTCCCAACTGAATTTTACGATAATAAGATTTTATCTAATATTGGTCGTCTTTTGAAAGTTGATACACACATAGGGATGGCAATTGGGGCGGGACGGGGCAAATACTAAATAGGGCAAGGCAGGGCAACTGCTAAACGGGGCGGAGCGGGGCAATTTTCAGTTGTAGCATTATTGGGGCAGGGCAGGCCCAATATGTTTACTTTCTCTTTACTACTTGTTTTCTTATTTCGCAATTAAGTTGAGGAAATAATTGAAATATTGTTCCACTGATGGCTACTTAAGTTATTAATTAGAATCGTTCATACTTAATACTTTTGAAAGACTACAAATTTTTTAAAAGCTTTAATTTCTTGAGTAAACTACAAAATCATCAAATTTGAAAATTTAAGTGGGAAAAAGGTTAGAGGTATGTAAAAATGGATTAAAAGTTAAAGAAATATTCAATTTTGATAATTAAAATAAAAAATAATGACTTAAAAGCTGATTTAAGTGGGGCGGGTCAAAACGAGGTAGGGCAGGGCGGGGTTGAAAATGGAAGACCAAAACGGGGCAGGGCAAAATTTTGGCAGGGGAAGGGCTCAACCCGCTCCGCCCTGTCCCGCCCCACCCCGCCCCATTGCCACTCCAATATACGCACTTCATCAACATTAAGGGAGCATTATGCTCGCATTTGTGTTGAATTACCATTAGAAATTCCTGTTAAAACATTCATCCAAATAGAACAACATAGGCATAAAATAATTTATACCGGAGAAAATGTTTTATGCCAACAATGTGGGAGGTTGGGGCATGGCTCATTAATGTGTCTAGTAAAATTCGAATCTTGTCTTAAAGATATAAATTATTCTCATGCTCCTTTAATGCTAGATTCATTACAAGCACAGGATGATAAAAAAGGATGTGAAACTTTAAAGTTTCCAAGGAAAAAGAAACCTGCTCAACCATATGCATATCCAAGGAAAATATACTATTTAGCTCTTGGTTCCAATTTTCCTTCATTTACGTCCATATATGCAGGACACCCAAATACTTTTAAATCAAAATAATTAGCAGGAGTACCTGACCACATTTCTTCTGGAGTCTTGAAGTTCAAAGGTGCAGAAGGAGCCTTATTGACAATATAGCAAGCTGTAGAGATAGCCTCTGCCCGAAAGGAATTTGTCAAACCAGCATTTGAAATCATGCTACGAGCCCTTTCCAGAAATGTTCTGTTCATTCTTTCAGCAACACCATTTTGTTGAGGAGTCATCCTCACTGTACGGTGTCGGGCAATCCCTTTATTCTTGCAGAACTCATTAAACTCATCATTACAAAATTTCAAGCCATTATCAGTTCTAAGCCGCTTAATTTGTTTTACAGTTTGTTTTTCAACTAAAACTTTCCATTGTTTGAAAGTAAGGAAAAAATCACTTTTGTTTTTTAGAAAATAAACCCAAACTTTCCTTCAATGATCATCAATGAAAGTTAACATGTACCTGGAACCACCTTTAGATGAGGTACGTGAAGGACCCCAAAGATCTGAATGAATATAATATTAATCCAAAGTACCTTTTGTTCTATGAATTGCTGGAGATTTGAAGCTGACTCTTTTCTGCTTCCCGAACACACAGTGTTCACAAAACTCCATCTTTCCAGTACTTTGTCCACAAAGAAGGCCTCTCTTACTCAAGATAGAAAGACATTTTTCACTCATATGCCCCAATCGCATATGCCACAATTTGGCGATGTCAGAATCAGACTGACAAGCTATAGAAACTGCAGTGGCACCTGTAACAGTAGATCCCAACAAGGTATACAAAGTACCAGATCTGCGTGCTTTCATGACCACAAGAGCACCATGAAAAACTTTTAGAACTCCACCTTCACTTGTGTATTTACACCCAAGAGATTCTAGGGTGCCCAAAGAGATGAGATTTTTCTTTAAGTTTGGAACATGTCTAACATCAGTGAGTGTTCTCACCACTCCATCATGCATTTTGATCCTAATTGTTCCTTTGCCAATAACTTTACAAATGGAATTGTTGCCCATTAAAACAACTCCACCAGCAGCTGAGTCATATGTTGTAAACCAGTCCCTGTTGGGACACGTATGATACGAACAACCAGAATCTAAAATCCATTCATTGTTAGTTATTGAGCTATTATCAATAGCTACAAATATAGCTCCATCAGCTTGCTTCGGCGGTGTCAGTACTCTCATGCTCATTTTTCTTTATTTTTCACCCATAGCACTCAGACTTAATGTGGCCCATTTTATGCCAATAATTGCACCCTACATTTTTGTATCTGGATTTTCACCTTGATTTAGACTTTTTACTGCTTGAATTTTTCTTATCAGATCTACCTCTCACAAACAAGCCTTCTTCTTGGGTTCCACTACTTTCTCCAGTGATATCCCTACAGATCTGCTCTTTCGATTTCAGCATTGCCTTAATTTTCTTGTAGGAAATAGTTTCTTTCCCATAAAGAATTGTGTCTCAAAAGTGTTTAAACGAGTGGGGTAGGAAACATATTAACAAAACAAATTGATCTTCTTCATCAATCTTAACATCTATATTAGTCAAATCCATAAGAATGGAATCAAATCTGTCAAGATGTGAGAGTAAAGAAGTACCTTCATCCATACGAAGCATGTAAAATTTTTGCTTCAAGTAGAGTCTATTTTCTATAGTCTTTTTCAAGTACAATGCCTTTAATTTATCCCACATTCCTTTAGCAGTGCTTTCAGCAGCTACTTCACGCAAAACCTTATTTGAGAGATTTAAAATAATACCTGATTTTACCTTTTTATCAATAATAGCAAATTCGTCGTCTATCATATTCTCCGGCTTCGCCTGCTTTCCTTGTAGTGCCACATCATCTACGCCATCCTGAATTAGGATGGTCTCCATCTTCAATTGCTACATTCTGAAGCTTGCACTTCGATCAAATTTCTCAACGTATGTCTTTGTTATAGTCATCTTGGCTACTGAAACCTAACCCGGTTTGATTCGGCTCAGATACCAATTTGTTAGGATCGGGACTCGGGTATAGTGCGGAATAGGAGAAAGTAGCGTAACAACGACAATAAAAAATATAATGCAAGTTGATAATAATGGCAATTAAAGCAAATAATTGAGGCACAAGAATTACGTGGTTCATTCAGTGTGACCTAATCCACAGCTGAGCGGGGCAAATTTACTATATCAATGGATACAAAATAGACAGTATAAAATTAGAGATGATACTCTAATTAATCCCAAACACCCCGAGAGAATAACCTCACCGAGAGAATAACCTCACCAAAAACACTCAAAAAGAATTTCACAGAAGTGTTTCCTAAAATATAACTCTGTCACAAAATACTCTTTACAAAAGAACGGGAGAAAACACTGAGAAAGAAAGCTCAAATGTTTGGTGTATTTGAAATGAGGGCAGAAGGCCTCCTTATATAGGAAATTTTTCCACCCATCACATGACAAATGCTCAACACACACCTCGGCTTGAGGCGTGAACGGTCATTGCAATACAATTTACCCAACTAGGAGTCGGGGTCGAATCCACAAGGAACAAAGTGATGCGATCAAAGTAGTGGAGGAACTAAACCTATTTGAAAAAACCAAACTAGGGTAACGAGGTGAATGAATGATATTAACAACTACAAACTACACTAGAAAAGCAAGTAAATGTGATCTATGGCCTTCTCACAACCAATGAAGTCAAGTTTTGAGCCTAGGACGCAATCATAGCACCGGGTTTATATATTGTGGCCGGGTCGTTCTAATGTAATCCCTAGAATCCTTCCGGCCTAGAAGGGATTTACCTCAACGGTGCACGTCAAAGCCATGGTTGAGCTTGTAAAGCACTACCCATTACCCGAGGAAAGAAGGCCTCTTCCGAGCATAACTTCTTTTAGATGAGTTAGTCTATGAAATAGCCTATCAACCCAAATCCTCGCTAGCTTCAATATTCTACGTAACTAATCTCTCCCGAGTCTTTAATTAGCAAAGTAGATGGGAAACTCAAGTGTCGCAAGCACACGAGTCAAGCAATCACAACAATGGAAGCTAGATAATCAAAACCCAACAATATAAATTTCTAGTCATGACTCATTCATATATTCTTGTCCAAATCATATCAATTAATAACACAAATAGCCATGAAATATAGTCACAAAATCAATTCTTCAATAACATCAACAACACCAAATATATTCATTACAAAGCATGAAAGTAAAGAAAGGAGTACTAATAGTTGAGAATCTCTCAATGGGTTGCTCCAAATCTTCACCCTCTTGGTGTTCTTGTTGATGGATCCTTGCTCCAAGATTGGAAAAATGGCCAAAAGATGAGCCCTAGGTCGTGCAAGGGCTGAATATATGTTCCCCATTTAGGCTGCTGTGAAATTACAAAACTGTCCAGCGCGGTTCTGACGTGAACCTTCGCGATCGCGTTCATATAGGCGCTATCGCGCTTTACTGATTTTTTCTTCTGCGCGATCACGTGAATCACTAGCGCGATCGCGATGCAGTGTTTCCGTCTTCTGCACGATCGCGTGCAACACCGACGCGATCGCGATGCATTGTTTCAATCTTCTGTGCGATTGCGTGTGACACTGCGCGATCTCGAAGAATAGGTTTTCAGTTCAGGACCAATAGCTCTGCAATTCAGTCTTAATAAAGTAGAACCAGTGAGGTGCAGTCCCACAAAGTAGATTCTTAATAAAGTTCTCATCCCATCCTTCTTGGTCATCAATCCAAGGGACATAAAAGAACTTAAGAAGAAGTGTGTTCTCCTCTCAATACAAAATTTAGACTACATTGACAAACTTAGTTTTGTTTGCACAAAAACTTTATGCTGGCAACTTACAAGGTAGCTTAGGCAACATTTGACTAGATAAAAATAGATCAGAATAATACATTTAGACTAGCGTATGATAAGGTACTGCGGAGTAGCGTTAATTCTATGAGATATGGATACCATTGATTATCTAGAGTGGAAATTTTTGGCGTGAATCCAAAACAGACGACCCCCAAATTATTTAGGGATAATTTCATAACTAACCAAGTATCTTACATAGCCTTACTAGATAATAGACATATTAACATATATTAATGGCTAGCCAAAATTGATGCTAAATAATATGTACATGAATATCCTAACTTCTAAGAGATCTGCGTGAATATCTCCTAAATACTAGCGCCAATTCAGTTAACTAAAAAAGAAGCGAAAAAAATGGGATGGAAAAACGTTTTTAGATTCCTATAATTATGGAATCCCACTAATCTGTGGCAAGTATATATCCCCAGTAAAGCAGTTTTTTTAGGTTATTAAGTCATAAATATTCACCAAATACAAATTAGATTACATCTTCTCTTTTTCCATACAAGAACAAAAATAAGATCAGAAGGCATCTTACTAATTAATATTAATCATTGTTTACCTTAAATATCAGCAAGTGAATACCCACTGTGTATCACGTTAAAGGAGAAAATACAAGGGAAATAGTATCTTTGCACATGAATATCATCAAAATATGACACCAACGCAAATATGCAAAAAATATGTACAAAAAATATGCAGTGAATACCAAATATGGAATAAATACTTACAGTGAATACCAAATATGCGATGAATTACAAAATGCCAAATATGTATCAGATATGTACAAAATATGTCGTGAATACCAAATATGCAACAAGTAATTACAAAAACACCAAATACCGAAAAAATGGGAAAATTGTTACTGATATTTTCGTTAGGCGTGGGTTAAAAGTTGAGAAGCGGGAAAAAAAAAATAAATGCTAACTTAATGCATATCCTAATTCCCATAAATATAGGCATAGTAAAAGGAAGATAGAAAGTTTTTAAAAGTGTCTATTAAATGTAAAGTAAATAGGTCTAAATGTCTATTTTGAGTAATTAAGGCAAAATGTATCTATATTTTGATAAACACCCTGCCAAATGTCTATATTGTGTAAAAATTCCAATTATTTATGGCTCACCGGGTCAGAAGCTAAAATAATTGATCATATTTAAGTTCTCTAGTCCAGACTACAAACAAGAACCAAATTCTTCTGGTCAGCATGTGCCATGGGCTAGGTCGTTCGATGGACTGCTGGAGCAGTGCTAATGATCATGTAACAAGGAAGAAGAACACACAAAACAAGATCTTTTTTAATCATATATATGATCTTTTAAATTCTTCAAATGATTATACCAGTAACGATAATTTAACATAAAGATAAGACTAGCTAGTACTATTAGTTATCATACTAATGAATAAATAAAAATCTCTAGCATCTTAATTAAGTCATGAAATGATCAGAACTTGATTTGAGTCTTCGTCTACTTGGAATGCCTTGCAAAGAACTTCACTTGCTCTGGTAGGATGTGTTCTGCATCTTGAATAGCTATCAAACATGGATTTTGGCTACTCAATGCTAGAAGTGCAACAACATCTCCATATCCCACATTTCTAAGAAAGTGAACAAGTCCTACCGGAAATACAAATACGTCTCTCATATGTATAACTCTTGAAATTAATTGATTTTCAGGATATGAGGTGACAAATCCAACATTTAATGAACCTTCAAGGAGTACCACCATTTCAGTGGCTCTAGGGTGAATGTGTGGAGGGTTAACTCCACCACGTACATAATCGATTCGAGTTATTAACATGTCAAGAGTATTGAGTCCTGCTACGTTTACATGAGTAACCTTGATACCAGATTGAATGGTTTTGTTGCTAGGTATGTATACAGTGAGTCCATAGGCGGACCTACATATAGTGGAGGGGTACCAATTGATACCCCTTCGCAGGAAAAATACACGGTGTAGATGGGTAAAAAAAATAATTTATATGTGCATATACTATATGTTGAGTTCCCTTAATTTTCTTTATATGTACTTGTTTATATTTTGATACCCCTTAACAAAAATTCTGCGTCCGCTACTAATATACACCACTGTAATAGAAATCATTGGCTACAACTACCAGAGGATTCTTGCATGTCAAACCATTTAATCTAACTGATAATTAGCAAGAAAATGAAACAATGCATGAGAGGTGGATTTGAACAATGAGAGGTGGATTTTGTAGATTCTACTTACACATTAACTTTTGGCTCGAAGTATGCTAACATCTAAAAAAATAAAACATGTATAAATATAACTATATCTGCTCATTGTGAATTTAGACTCTAGATTCTATATTCGTCTCCTGAAATAATACATTCATTCAAGTTACTTGCAAAGATATATCTTGACTAAAAAACATCCATCTTCTTAAAGACTAACTATTGTGCACTGACAATTCAATTTTGACAGGTTATAGATTGAAGGATATAGAAGTCATTTTGACAGGTGTGGCCAAATTTGGGCCAAATTGGTGTGGCCATTTAGCATCTCTCTTTCTTTAATTTGTTGTGTAATAATTTATTCTTCAGTACTGGCATATATATATATATGGACACCATTATTAGTTTGCAAAGTATGACTAGTGGTAAAAGATATGACCACTCATATCAGGTACGGAAGACTAGGAGACCATACAATTTAAAAGTTGCGTTAAAACGTGAAAATCATTTTCCACTCAAGTTTTTCTTTTATAAGTTAAAACACTTTCCTCAATGACTTGTAAGTTTTAGCAATATATTTAGTGGTGTACTAGAACTCACAAGTATATCATATTACTATAAAAGTATGTACTCCAAAACTTAAAAGTCAGATTACTTATTTGCTCTTGATAAAAACCTAAATATCCTATCAGGACAAAAACCTAAACTACGAGTTAATGTCAAAGTTACTTTTAGTGAAGAGTCACCAGGTTTTGTTGATACAGCTGATATATACACGACTTTTCAGATTTCTTTGGACCAATTTCTCTCCCTGATTCTCTGAATTTTGCTTCCTCCGTTCTGACCTATTGGACTTTGACACTATTGATTTTCTACCTCATGTTCGCTTCATTAAATCTTCAAAATACACAAAAGGAATCTTTCTCTCCCTGAAGAATCCAAATGAATTGGTTTAATTGTGAAAGGACACAATTATCATAAATATATCAACTTTACCCTCTATTTGTAAATAGTCTCAAATATACCCTCGCCGTAAAGAAAATGGGTCACTTATACCACTCTTCACTAACAGACTCCATGTCACATATTTCTCTGCGTGTGAGTACTTCCAACGTGTAAGAAACTCATCTCCACCTTCTCTATACCCCACCCCTTGAATTGAAATTAGTGACCACTGACCACCATTGAAACTCTTCTTCTTCACCAAAAATCTATCGGTTCTCTGATGAAACTAAATGTATCTCTAAAAATTTTGGGTATATTACAAGACCCACTACATATGGGGACTACAAAATTTATCCACTCTACATTAAATCCATATTTATTCTTCCACCTCTGTCTCAAATCGTATAGCAATGAACACCACGCCGTGGCTGTTAAAATTATAATTTAAAATTTTCTAGACACTTCTAAGTGCTTGTACCTTGTTCATGAAGTTTCTAGTCTAGAATAATCTTTTACGCTTTCTAAGAGATAAGTCTTATCTTGTAGCAAGTCTAGAATAATCATTTGGATTTTCTAGGTGATAAACACTATCTAGAAGTAGTTCTAGATTGATCCATTAGCACCTATAGATAGAACTTGTTGTAGTGCTATTTGCATCAAGTTGAATGAAAAAAACTCCTCTCCCAAAATACAAAGTGTTCTTCCCTTCATCTTCTTCTTTGTTTAGTATACAACCTTTCCTCTATATTGTTCTCTTTTCCTAATATAGTGGTATCATAGCCATGACAAACAATGACAATGGCTACTTGCTTTCTAATTTCCTCGTCTTACAAAAGAGAACTACCAAAAATGGTGTATAAGGATGAAAGTCATACTTGGCTCTCAAGATGCATGGAAGATTGTAGAATAAGGGTATGAAGAATCCAACAATGAGGAAACTTTGCCTCAAAATGAGAAAGATGTTTTGGCAAAATTAAGGAAGAAGGACCAACAAGCCCTCTCTTATCCATCAATGTTTGGATGATACCATGTTTGAGAAGGTGGCCGATGCAACCACCTCAAATGAAGCTTGAGAGATTTTACAAACATCTCTCCAAAGAGTTGACAAAGTGAAGAAGGTGAAGCTTCAACTCTAAGGACTGATTTTGAAACTTTAAAAATGAAGGAATCCGAATCCATTTCGGATTATGGTTCAAGAGTGCGGGCTGTTGTGAACCAATTAAAAAGGTACGAAGAGAAAATTGAAAATGTCTGTATGGTAGAGAAGATCCTACGCTCCCTAACACCTAAATTTAATTTTGTGGTATGTGCTATTGAGGAGTCTAAAGATTTACACTCTATGACGGTGGAGCAACTGGAAGATTCTTTGCAAGCCCACGAAGAAAAGACCAAGAGGAGGCAAGAAGAGCCGCTGGAGCAACTCCTTAAAACTAAGGCATTATTGGAGGATGCTGGAGGCGAAAAGAGCTATCGAGGCCGTGGACGAGGAAGGGACGCGGTGGAGGTCGTGGAAGAGGAAGAAGCAATGAAAGGAACTACAACAATGAAGAGAAAAGCAACCAAACATATAGAGGTCGTGGCCGAGGAGGTGGAAGAGGACGTGGCTACCATCAAGAAACAAATGAAAAGAGGTATGATAAATCTAAAATTGAGTGATGTAATTGTCATAAATTTAGCCATTATTCTTAGGAATGTCGTAGCAATGTGGAAGATAAGGCCAACCTTATTGACGGCAAGAAAGAAGATGAAGAGTCAATATTATTGCTAGCACTCAAGGAATAAAACAAAGATGATTGTAGCTCGTAGTATTTGGACAATGGAGCGAGCAACCACATGTGCGGATACAAAGACAAGTTTGTGGAGCTCAACAAAAGGGTGAAAGGAAATGTATCCTTTGGAGATACTTCAAAGATCCAAATTGAAGGGATAGGTACGGTTCTTATCTCCTCTAAAGATGGTAGTCACAAATTGATCAAAGATGTTTACTATGTGCCAAAGTTGAAAAATAATATTTTGAGTTTGGGCCAATTTCTTGAAAAGGGATATGACATACATATGAAAGATATGAATCTTTGGCTTAGAGATTCAAGTGGCACTCTAATTGCTAAAGTTTATATGTCAAAGAATAGATTATTTTCTTTGAATCTTAAAAAAATTGAAGCAAAGTGTTTGAATGCAAATGTGAAAGAAGAATCATGGTGTTGGCACATGAGATTTGGGCACTTGAATTTTGAGTCGCTCAAATTAATGGGAGAAAAGAAGATGGTGCACGGGATGCCTTTAATAGATCATCCCAATCAGTTGTGTGAAGTCTGTTTTCTTGGAAAACATGCAATGAGGAATTTTCCAAAAGAAGGCCACATCAAGAGCAACCTTCCACTCCAACTTGTTCATACGGATGTGTGTGGACCAATCACTTCACCTTCTTTTGGTAAGAATAATATTTCTTACTCTTTATTGATGACTTTAGTAGAAAGATCTGAGTTTATTTTTGAAGCAAAAATAAGAAGTATTTGGTGCATTTAAAATTTTTAAAGCATTGGTGGAAAATGAGAGTGGCTTTGGAATAAAAGCTTTAAAGTCCGATAGAGGAGGCGAATTTACTTCGAAAGAATTTAATGAATTTTGTGAATCTCATGGAGTTCATCGCCCTTTAACAGTACCCTATTCACCGCAACAAAATGGAGTTGCAGAGAGAAAAAATAGAACCATTCTTAAGATGACAAGATGTATGTTGAAAGCCAAAAATATGCCCAAGGAATTTTATACTGCAGTTGCATATAGTGTTCTTTTCTTGGAGCCTCGTGCTATAACCAAATTTTCTTTGGTTATCTTCCATGATCCGTTACCGAATACTGTTGCATATCTTCACTGTCAATTTGACCCATGGATATCAGGTTCTTCTTGAGACCCGGATCATGTCTCACATTTTGCAATTTCAACAGCATCCCTTGTGTAGTCTTTATATGAACTTCACCTTTCCCCACAATAGCTACAGGTTCATCATCTGCAAGATAAACCTTGCCGAATTTTTCAGCAACATAATTATGCAATAATTCTTTGCATGGGGTAGAGTGAAAAGATGCACCTCAGTCCAGAATCCAAGATTCAACTGGATTGTCTACGCAACAAATTAGCGCATCACCAACTTGTTCAGCACTAACATTTGCTGAACCATCATCCTTTTGATGATCTTTCTTCTTCGGTTCTTTGCACTGATTGTTGTAATGGCCCTTTTTATTGCAATTCCAACAATTAATGTCTTTGCGATTTTTTGATTGACCCCTTCTCCTTGACTTTGATCTGCCATGTCCTTGACTTTGTCCTTTCTGGCTGCTTCTCCCCCTGCTTTCGGTGTTTAAAGCAGATCCTAGGGAATCACTAGATTCTCTCCGGCGAATATTTTCGCTTAGAATCAAGTCCCGAATATCATCCAATTTGAGCTTGGAATTTCTCGACGAACTGCTGACTGCAGTTACAGTTGCATTCCAACTCTCTGGTAAGGAAGATAGTAAAATCAGCGCCTTGACTTCGTCATCAAATGTGATAGTGAAAGAACTCAATTGAGTTAAAATTGTATTAAACTCATTGATATGTTCCGTGACAGATGCACCTTCTGCCATCTTTAAGTTGAACAAGCGGCGCATCAAATATACTTTGTTTGAAGCCGATGGCTTCTCATACATATTTGATAGCGATGTCATCAAGCCTGAGGTGGTCGTTTCATTAATAATATTGAAAGCCACATTCCGTGTCAGTGTCAGCCTAATCACACCAAGAGCTTGGCGATCTAATAGATCCCAATCTGCCTTGGCCATACTCTCTGGTTTTACCTCGGTCAGAGGTAAATGCAATTTTTTCTAGTACAGATAGTCATATATCTGCATTTTCCAGAAACCAAAATTTTTGCCATTGAATTTGTCAATCTTAACTTTCCCTTCATCCATAGCCATAATTTCACAATTTTTTTTTGTGAATAGTGACTGTGAATAGTATTATGCCAACACAATCTGTTCTACAAGAAATAAACTGTCTGTGCGCTGATACCAGTTGTTGGAAAGCGTGCTGGGCTAGTGGAAAGGAAAAATATTTAAATGATAAAAATAATAAAATTTACAAGACAAGACAAGACACAAGATTTATGTGGTTGGGCAATTTTCGGCTACGTCCACAGTCACACAGAGAATGTTTTATTTCACCAAGAGAAAGAAGAGAGAGTTGTGAGGGGATGAGAGATTAGAACTGAGGATCAGCCTATTTATAGGCAATGATCCGTGTGAGGCTGGAGTGTGAAACGTTGAAAAACATTTTTGTTTGTGAGGCACCTACTTTGCGTGCCATTTGGTCAGGCTATCCTTATTTTTTTTTTTTTTGTCTTTTTCTTCTTTTTCTTTTCCTTCTTTCTTTGACTTTTCATTATTTTTTACTTTTTGCTTTTTCCACATGGGCTTGTTTCCCATTATTTTCCAACAACATTGACCTAGTCATCACTAGTTTATTTGTTCTTGTGAATCATTGACATAGTAACTCAGTTAGCGTTACAAAAAACAAAAAAAAAGGAAGAAAGAAGCAAATGGCCCTAGAAATGGCGACCACCCTTTTAGAGCCTGTTGTAAACTACATAATCAAACCAATTGGACGACAACTTGGTTATCTGATTTCTTACAGGACGAACATCGATGAACTGAAAGCTGAAATGGAGAATCTGAAAAAGCTTAGAGATGATGTGGAACAATCAAAGAAAGAAACCGACAGAAATTTGGACAAATTTGGAGATGTTGTTACAAATTGGCTTGAAAATACAGACGAAATCCTAAAAGAAGCCAACACTATTTTGCCAAGTGAAGCTGATGTTGCAAAGGGGTGTCTAAGTCAAGGTTTGAGGTCACGTTATGTGTTGAGTAAGAGAGCCAAGTTGATGACTAATATTGTGACTCAACAAAAAAATGATGGGAACAAGTATGAGAGATTTTCCCATCCTGCTTCTCCTGTTGTGGCGTGCATTATAAGCAAAAGAGACGCTGATGATGATGGTTTGTCAAGAACAAAAATCTTGTCAGATATTATCAAAGCTCTAAATGATCAGGAGATCTATGGGATTGGGATATGTGGTCCAGGTGGTGTCGGGAAGACGAGAATGGAGAAGAAAGTTATTGCAAAGGTTAAGGAGGGGAACTTGTTCGATCCGGTTGTTTATGCAACATTCGGCAGGCAATTCAAGTTGGAAGAAGTTCAGGGGTCAATTGCTGAACAATTGGGCCTAAAGCTTCATGAAGGGGATACGAGCATCAGAGCTAAAAGACTGAATGAAAGATTGAAGAAAGAGAACAAAATTCTCCTCATATTAGACGATGTTTGGGAAAACATTGACCTAGAAGAAATTGGAATTCCACCAGTAGAAGAGCATCAAGGTTGTAAGCTCATGTTGTCATCGAGACGCACTGACGTATGTTCTTCTATGCTACCAACAACAAGAGGGATATTCACAATAAAGGCATTGTCTAAAGAAGAAGCTTGGGATCTATTTAGAAGAAATGTTGGTGCTATAGTTGATGATCCTGACTGGAATCAAACTGCACAAAGCATTGCAGAGGAATGTGGAGGTTTACCACTTGCAATATTAGCTATTGCAAATTCATTGAAAGATAAAGATCGGGAAATCTGGGAAGAAACACTTTCACAGTTAAAGTTACCCATTCCAAAAGACATTCAAGAATTTGGAAAAGTATATGCAAGTTTGAAGATGACTTACGATCTGCTAGATAGCGAAGAAGCAAAGAAGTTATATCTACATTGTTGTTTATTTCCTGAGGATTCCAATATATCCCTTAAAGATCTTGCCACACGTGGAATGAGTTTGGGTATGTTTAGAGGCGTTAATCGTCTTCATGAAGCTAGGAGAAGGGTAAAATTCTTGGTTGACAAGCTGAAAAATTGTTTCTTGCTACTTGAAGGAGAGGATGATGATAAGGTCATAATGCACGATGTTTTTCGAGATTTGGCCATACATATCACGTCAAGAGAACATCGTTTTCTGATAAGTCATGATTTGAGTCTGAAACAATGGCCAGTGGATGTTCATGAAGATGTGATCTGCATTTCAGTACAATCAAATTTAATTCAAAAGCATCCAAAGACCTTAAGCTGTCCAAGATTGGAACTCTTAGAATTAAAGACAGCGGAAACTTGTGACTCTTTACATGATGATATTTTTCAAGGGACAGTAGCTCTCAAAGTAATCGAAATATCTAGAATGCAATTTTCACTGCTGCCATCATCAATTGGATTGCTAAAGAATTTGCGCATGCTAAGATTGATTGATTGCAAGATGGAGAATATATCATTGATAGGTGAGCTAATTAACCTTGAGATTCTGAGCTTGAGAGGTTCAAGATTTCACGTTTTTCCTGCTGAACTAGGAAGTCTAGAGAAGCTCAGGTTGTTGGATTTAAGCTGTTGTAAATGTGCTAAAGGAATTGAACCAAACACTCTATCAAGGTTTGTTGAGTTAGAAGAACTCGACCTGACAGATTGTCATAAAGTTGAATGGGAAACGGCCAACGAAGGTGAACAGAGGAGAAATGTTTCACTTGCTGAATTGGAGGCGATGCAAAATTTGACCACACTAAGAATCAGTATATCTGACAGAGCTATCCCAAAAGATACAACTCTTCCAAGCGAGCTGACAGAATACTGTATAACCATAATATCGTCTGATGGGTACTTTGATTCTGAATACTCTAAGACAATATGGTGTGAATGTGATGTAGAACATGGAGTTAATTGGATTCGCAACATTGTGCCCGGTGCGGAATGCTTAGTGCTGCGAAAAACTGTTGCAAAGCATGTAATTGATTTATTGGCTAGTTCAGAAAGTACTTACCAGAACGTGAAGAGCTTTGATGTCAGCTACTGTGATGAATTGTTGTATTTTGCAAATACATCAGATTTTATCAATCCTTGGAAAGCTTCAAGTCAATATAATTGCTTCTCCAATCTCAAGTGCATCAAAATAAAGTTTTGTGATAAGTTGGAACACGTGTTCCTTCTAGAGGATGAAAATAAGGTCAGCTTTCCCAGATTGGAGGAAATAGAGCTTACCAATTTGAAGGCATTGAAGGGTTTCTGCAATGGGACACACAACATCGAGCTCCCTAGCTTAAGTAGCTTGTATCTCAGGGAATTACCTAACATCAAAGGATTCTTCGACAGCTTTTCTACAGAATCCAACCAAAGTGAAAAACAGAATTTCCTTTTCAGAACAAAGGTGCGTAGCTTAAGCCTAATTTACTGTTAATTTCCTTTCATGAGAAAAATAATTTAGATGTCATTGTTTTAGATTTTGTTTTAGTAGTAGAAGTATTAAAAGTAGTTTCTTCATGGAAAAATGCTATCATATCAATATACTAATAAATTAAAAATAGCAAAAATGTTTCTTCATATGAAAAATGAACTTCTTAGTTAAGAAACTGAGCTTTGTGGTTCACGTTCTCTCTTCTTTTAGTTCCTTGTTGTAAGGTTCACATTCATGTTCAACTGTTTTTTTCATCTTTTCATTCATATTTTCAGCTTAAAACTTACCAGTAAAAGATGATTTCATTTGGTAGGATGCATTGGGAAGTTTGAAGCATCTGAGACTCTATAGGATTGACAACACGATGTTGTTTTGCAACCAATTATCACATCCTTGTTTCAGAAAACTTGGTTCATTAAGCATCAACACATGCAAGAATGTCCCTCTTTGTTTATTTACGGATGTTGTGAGTGATGATGCTCTAAGTGTAAAGGAGGAGGAAGAACAAGAAGAAAGGGTGATTGTTAACTCTCTATTTCCTCATTTGAAAGAGCTAAATCTGTTTGTGCTTCCAGAGTTGAGGTGTGTGGTTTCACTGAATATGCAAAAGGTTCCTTTTCCTAACCTCAAGGATCTAGATGTAATCGACTGCCATAGACTACTTCATTTCTCTTCACTATCTGTAGCCAGGACTTCCTTACAACAAGTTGAAAGTATCAGATTTATGCATTGTGATGAGATGGAGCAAGTATTTGTTTTAGAGGAAGATGAGCCAAGAGCCAGTAATCAAAGTCAAATGCGTGACATTCGGTTTCCCAAGTTGTTGAGTTTGGAACTTGAAGAGTTACCACTACTCACGAGTTTTTGCAAGGGGATTAACAACATTGACTTCCCAAATTTAAGGAGTTTAAGTATTCGCAGGTTGAACAACATAAAAGGTTTTGTCACAGAAGATGCACAACAATCGAATGATATCGGATTCCTTTTTGGGAGTAAGGTTAGTACAAAGTGACGTTTTACTCATAAAGAATTATTTACACGACATACAATGCTTTTTTTTTAATGATTTCATCAGTTTAAGATTTAATTGCACCTAATATGCTTATTCAAATCTAACTTATATCTAACCAATCATAGGGAAATTTCAGCACCTCAGTAATTGTGACTTGTATTTAACTTTGAAATTTCCATTTACCCTTAATAGTATGTATTGTTAGTTTAGAGTACACGCGATACAAGAGCGGAGGTGAATTGGGTCGATAACGGTTTTGTCTCTTTTTAAATTTTAGACTAAATTAGAACAGCTCACTTGAAACAGTTCCTATGTGTGTTCCAACTGCAGCTTAACAAAGCAATAAAAGACTAAAATAACGTGGAAAACACCCTGGCTCAAAGTTGTAAAAAACCACAACCCACACTGTGGGAATTTCAACCAATCTACTAAATCATGAGCCAAAACCATATTACAAAGGTAACCCCAAGGACCTAACTCTATGCCCTTACACAACAATCCTAGACTGTTGGTATATACCCTAGTTTGGAACACAGAGAACTTAATCCTAAGCTCTTTACCCAATGGAATTTTAACTCCAAATTACAACCTCAAAAAGTGCTTCTAAAAAGCTGGAAGAGATTACAATTTAGTGCCTAAAATATGAACTAAGAATTGGACTCAAATAACTCTATTGTGACTAGATAAAACACTTGTCCAGAATAGTTCAAACGCCCGTTCCAACTGCTTTAGATATTTTCTCTTTTGAATGCTCAAACTCTCTTTTTCCTTGTTTTGGACGCCTTCTCTCAATATGTACGTGGACTTCTTCTATAGATAAAGATCTGATAAGTAAAAACAAAGTCCAAGTATGTTAGGGATAAACAGATAACATTTATTCTAGTCCATTCTACTTATAACTTTGGGATTTCTTTGAATCCTACTCCAACTCCAATTCTCTCAATCCAAATCCTGTAGAAATCAAATATCTAATGAATCTTATCAAAAGCACTTAGTTTAATTCATAAGTCCATACAACAATTCCACCTAAATTAACAATTAAATTATATTCACCAACTTATCAATAATTCAAGAAAATTAGTTCTACAAATAATGCCTCAATTTATTCAATGTAACAATTACATTTTATTTATTATCATCAAAACATCATTTACTTAACATATGTGGTTGGTTCTTTTAGTTTGTACCTTTGGTTTCTTCTACTTTTTCTTTTCTTACAAATTTTTATCCTTAGCTCTTACTCTTGCATTATTCAAATCAGTTTTCAAAACTAAATCGATGGTCTACCGGAAATAGAATTTCTACCTCTCAACAAGGTAGGAGAAAGGTGTACGTACATCTCACTCCCTAGACTCCAGCACTGGGATTTTACTGGGTTTGTTGTTGTTGGGAAGCTTTTATAATCACTCAAATATTATATTATGGTTAAGAAGTCTACATTATTTTCTTAGCCGCTGTGTCTATTCATACTTATCACATAAAAGGTTATTGCCACCGAGGATGCAGAGCAATCGAATGATATCGGATTCCTATTTGGAAGTAAGGTTAGTACAAAAGGTTTTATTTATTGTAGGAAAATTGATCCAATACACAACCTATAAAGAATAATTTATACAACATACAATGCGTTTTAAAATTATTTCATCAGCTGCTGAAAAAATGGCTTGATGGGCTACTTGAAAATATTGCAATATTTGGAAACTGTGTGCTATTATTATAACTTGTTTGAGTGATTAGATTTCTTCAATAATGTTTGTAGAATTCACAATATGGTCGTTTAAATATACACAGGTTTCATTTGGAATGTTGGATGAGCTGGTTCTTCAAAGTTTAGACAGTGAATTATGGTTCCACCAACTTTCAAAAACATACTTCAGACAACTGCAAGATTTAAGTATCCACTACTGCCATACGATGAGAACTTATTCTTCAATCGGATCCTTAGTGAATCTGAAGTATCTATGGATAGAAGACTGCTCACAGATTGAAGTTGTAATTGAAGAAGAAGAAGTAATGAGCAAGAAGACTCTTTTTCCAAAATTGCATTCTTTATTACTGGGAAACTTACCAAAGTTGGGAAGCTTTACCCAAAGAAAACATGCACTGCATTTTCCCTCACTGGAAGTAGTGGCAATAGATAATTGCAATGAAATGCAGACATTTTCTCAAGGATACATAAGCACACCAAAATTGCATAAACTTAATATAAATGAGCTACCTTATCCAGTGAATGACATCAATAATTCCATAAGGCAACACTTTGATAAAAAACAGGTTTGTTTAACAATTCCTCAAAATTCCATAGGGCAACACTTTGATGACATCGGTTTCTGTTTCATTTATTTGTCTCGTTAATATTATTTTCGTAACCACTCTTTTCTTTAGCATGCTAATAAAGAAGAAATAACATCTGAAGAAGATGTGGATGAGGAAACAGAAATAACGGAAGAAGTGACTGAAGAATAGGAGGAGATGAGGAGTTCCAAAATTGCAGTGGAGGATTCTGTACAAGTCTACAACCTAGTTCATGTAAGCTTCACTAATCTTTAGACTCCTTTAGCTTCTCCATATAAATATTAAAGACCTATGCCTCTTGATTGAAATAACTTAGCGTTAAACTTTATGATCTTTGTTATACTGACAATCTTGAATTAGACTTCAGCCTTTTATCTTCTTGTTCCAAAAATATATATAATCTAGAGGAGTGCTTAATTCTATCTAAATTTATCGAGTTACTAAGCACGTAATAAAGGGTAAATTTCCCTATTGTTGATTCAATTGAAGTTGAGGTATGTAATAGCCCTACCCTTCTAGTTTCGATCATATTGTAGGAGTTTTGTACACCTATCCTTATATTCAAATAAATTTGATGTTTCAATCAAGTTTGATCATATGCGGAATGTTTGATGTATCTTTATTGTTGATTGAGTTCTAACTTATGTTCAGAAGTAAGCAATCCTGATGTTATAAGCATATTTTTGGTTGATTCTTTCCAATATAAAAAATTAATAGCTTGTGCCAATATTATGAGTAAGGTTGGGTTGCTGTAGTCTCTGGACTTATCCCTTTATTTATATATTTCAGATTCTGGAGTTTATGCCGAGCCAAATGTAGTTGCATTTGTGATCAGTTTACACCTTGGGGAGTCCTTCCATGGGAGTCCTTCTGCTTTGTCTTACTTTTGGTTGTTTTCATAGACTATAATATGAGTTTTCATGTTCTCCATGAGTCCATGACATGACAGCTTTCTGGGTTTGTAATAAGTATTTGTGACAAAAAATTTAAGCTTTCTCTAGATAGAAATATGCTTAGACTTTTTAAAAATGTAATGAGAATTCTTTATTGTGAGTTGAAATGAATTTGTATGAGCATGGCTTGAAGCAATTCAAATTGAGTTATTCAAATAAGAGCTAGACTCTCTCTCTCTAGGAAAATTTCCTCTACCTTCTCTCTGTACAATCTGTTTTCTTCCTCAACCAAAAACACCTTTCATTAAATTGGACAACCCTCATCTTTTATGGAAAAGCTAACATCCATAGTTCCAATGCAAACTCAATCATTACCCTCAACATTTCTTGATCCCTACAACCAAACTAACCAAAATCTTTTGGAACATCAAACGGATGTAGATCTCATTACCCTTACTAAGGAGGATATGGAAAGATTATAGAGATCTTGGAAATAGTCAAATTATTTGGCAAATGAGTTAACCATCAATATCTAAGATATAAGATTACTCAATTGTGGAAACCTACTTAAAACTTAACTTTGATTGATCTAAGGTGGGATTATTATATTGTTAAATTCCTAAAGGAGGAAAACCTTAATAGAGCTCTTCAAAATGGACATTGGTTCATTAATGGCTTCTTCTTATCTACTAAAAGATGGGAACCTGATTTTATAGCATCCTCAGCTAAAATAACCTATTCCGCGATATGACTTTGGCTACCTGAGCTCCCACCTGAATTTTACGATAATGAGATTTTATCTAAAATTGGTCGTCTTTTGAAAGTTGATACATGCACTTCATCAACATTAAGGGGGTGTTATGCTCGCATTTGTGTTGAATTACCATTAGAAATTCCAGTTAAAACATTCATCCAAATAGGACAACATAGGCAGAAAATAATTTATACGGGTGAAAATGTTTTATGTCAACAATGTGGGAGGTTGGGCCATGGCTCATTAATGTGTCTGCATGTGAAAGTAAAAGTCGAATCTTATCTAAAAGATATAAATTCTTCTCATGCTCCTTCAATGCTTGATTCATTACAAGTTCAGGGATGATGAAAAAGGATGGGAAACTGTAAAGTTTCCAAGGAAAAAGAAAGCTGCTCAATCAGGTACGTTCATTAACTCTTCCAAGTCTATTACTGCGCAGCCGTCTACCATAAATGTCAAAATATTTGATGCTAAAACTGGCAAATACGTGGGCACCTAGCCTTACGCATAAAAGGACAAGGCCTCTTCTAGCTCTAATCCTAAAAAAAATTATGATAAGGGGATAATTCATAAGAATAATTTTGATAATTTAGGTAATTACACCAAAAATTTGAGAATTAAGGATAATAACATTTTAGATAACAATATGGTAGAGACAAATGAACTCATGCCACGTGGAGTTTTACAACAATTGCAATAAAAAAATACTCCATCATTACCTAACCCTATAGATCCTATTGCCAAATCTCATGCCATGCATAACACTGGCCAATCTTACGACACCACTTTCAATTCGCCTCATTCTTCAGCCAATGTAGTATCGAGTAATCATTTACCCTGCTCATCTGCTCCTTTTCAGCCAATACAAACACATGCAATTACTATCCCCCAACGCTACAACAACTAAGCAACGTGGATATAGACATTACCTCTTCAATTACTCCTCCTCCACCATTATTACAAAAAGCAACTAACACTTACACTTCCCTACATAAGCATGCCAAGGTTAATGCCCATGCAAAACAGGAGAAGAGTAAGGCTCTTGAACACAACCCAAAGATTAATCTTCTGCCTTCCTCATCTGAAAAGGATGAATCAACACAATATCCCACAAGTCCCACAAAATGCACCACCAAACAATCGTCCACCTCCACTCTTGATCTTCACAATGCCACCACCAAACAATGCTCTTCCAGAATCATGGATCGAACACACCTTGAAGGGACAAGCCTTTATGTTTCACTTCATGGTGAACAATCAACAAATTATTGTGGCAATTCAAAATCCACAATACTTAGTGCGTGCCCTAACAAATGAAATGAGAAGAACAACTCAAAATTTTATGAACTTCCACATGAACCACAACATCCTAAACCCACTAGCTCAACCGAACATGCAGGACTTGCACACTCAACACTTTCAAAACTTACCATTTTACCACCCGATGGACCTCAACCCACAAATTCTATTTTTTTACCGGTGGCCACCCCCTTGAACATGGATCAAGGCCCAATGAACATACCCCAAGCTCCACTACCAATGGATGTCCCTCCTCCAATGAATGTGCCCTACGAGGAAATGAACCTGAACCAGGATCCCATGGAGGAAATACCACCCCACTATGCACCACATCCACATAATGCACCACCTCTCAATCAATAAAATCTCAATGTGCAAGAACAAGAGGAGGAGATGCAAACAAGGATCAGGGTCAAAACGAAATACCGGAGGACCTACAAGCTATTTATTCAAACCTTCGCGAGATAACTATAATGCTTTTCAAGGAAACGGTGGAAAAAAGTATGTTCTATTTTGTTCAAATGCTCTTTACAAATGTTCAATAGACCTACACTTTCCATCTAACCAACAGGTGGCCCAATATGCTATGATCATGAGCCCACCCTTGAGGGCCAGTGTAAACCCTCAGCAGAACGTGTCTTTGAACCCATAATAATATAAAAATGTGCCAATGAATAGGGCTATTTATTTTATGGTTTGGAATGTTCGTGGTGCCAATAATGCCAATTTTAGGAGTAAATTAGAAGTGCTCTTAATTATCATCGTCCATGCTTAGTTGCATTACTTGAAACACACATGCATGAACATACTAGCATTAGGGATGAATTTCACTTTAATGGTATGCTTCAATCACCTGTGGATGATTGTTCGGGTGGAATAGTATTCTTTGGGACAACTCCTTTGTGACTATGGAGGATGTTTACATCAGTGATCAGGAGATACATGCTATGGTGAAGGTAATTCATGATCCTACTTCTATTGTTTTTAGTGCAATATATGCTAGTAATAATTATAGCGATAGATTAATCCTTTGGGATAATATTTCTAATATTAAATCTATATATGATATGTCTTGGATTATTGAAGGAAGACTTTAATGAGGTCTCATGTCTAGTGATAATTGGGGTGGTCGTCCTTTAAATCAAAATCATAGCAATGCTTTTCAAAACTGCCTTATTGATTGTAATCTGCAAGACCTAGGCTTTAAAGGAAGTAAGTACACTTGGACTAATAATCAATAAAAGGGTCATCTAGAGCCCGTTTGGGTTAGCTTAAAAAAAGTAGCTACTCAATTGTGGAAACCTACTGAAAACTTAACTTTGATTGATCTAGGGTGGGATTATTATATTGTTAAATTCCTAAAGGAGGAAAACCTTAATAGAGCTCTTCAAAATGGACATTGGTTCATTAATGACTTCTTCTTATCTACTAAAAGATGGGAACCTGATTTCATAGCATCCTCAGCTAAAATAACCTATTCCGCGATATGACTTTGGCTGCCTGAGCTCCCAACTGAATTTTACGATAATAAGATTTTATCTAATATTGGTCGTCTTTTGAAAGTTGATACACACATAGGGATGGCAATTGGGGCGGGACGGGGCAAATACTAAATAGGGCAAGGCAGGGCAACTGCTAAACGGGGCGGAGCGGGGCAATTTTCAGTTGTAGCATTATTGGGGCAGGGCAGGCCCAATATGTTTACTTTCTCTTTACTACTTGTTTTCTTATTTCGCAATTAAGTTGAGGAAATAATTGAAATATTGTTCCACTGATGGCTACTTAAGTTATTAATTAGAATCGTTCATACTTAATACTTTTGAAAGACTACAAATTTTTTAAAAGCTTTAATTTCTTGAGTAAACTACAAAATCATCAAATTTGAAAATTTAAGTGGGAAAAAGGTTAGAGGTATGTAAAAATGGATTAAAAGTTAAAGAAATATTCAATTTTGATAATTAAAATAAAAAATAATGACTTAAAAGCTGATTTAAGTGGGGCGGGTCAAAACGAGGTAGGGCAGGGCGGGGTTGAAAATGGAAGACCAAAACGGGGCAGGGCAAAATTTTGGCAGGGGAAGGGCTCAACCCGCTCCGCCCTGTCCCGCCCCACCCCGCCCCATTGCCACTCCAATATACGCACTTCATCAACATTAAGGGAGCATTATGCTCGCATTTGTGTTGAATTACCATTAGAAATTCCTGTTAAAACATTCATCCAAATAGAACAACATAGGCATAAAATAATTTATACCGGAGAAAATGTTTTATGCCAACAATGTGGGAGGTTGGGGCATGGCTCATTAATGTGTCTAGTAAAATTCGAATCTTGTCTTAAAGATATAAATTATTCTCATGCTCCTTTAATGCTAGATTCATTACAAGCACAGGATGATAAAAAAGGATGTGAAACTTTAAAGTTTCCAAGGAAAAAGAAACCTGCTCAACCATATGCATATCCAAGGAAAATATACTATTTAGCTCTTGGTTCCAATTTTCCTTCATTTACGTCCATATATGCAGGACACCCAAATACTTTTAAATCAAAATAATTAGCAGGAGTACCTGACCACATTTCTTCTGGAGTCTTGAAGTTCAAAGGTGCAGAAGGAGCCTTATTGACAATATAGCAAGCTGTAGAGATAGCCTCTGCCCGAAAGGAATTTGTCAAACCAGCATTTGAAATCATGCTACGAGCCCTTTCCAGAAATGTTCTGTTCATTCTTTCAGCAACACCATTTTGTTGAGGAGTCATCCTCACTGTACGGTGTCGGGCAATCCCTTTATTCTTGCAGAACTCATTAAACTCATCATTACAAAATTTCAAGCCATTATCAGTTCTAAGCCGCTTAATTTGTTTTACAGTTTGTTTTTCAACTAAAACTTTCCATTGTTTGAAAGTAAGGAAAAAATCACTTTTGTTTTTTAGAAAATAAACCCAAACTTTCCTTCAATGATCATCAATGAAAGTTAACATGTACCTGGAACCACCTTTAGATGAGGTACGTGAAGGACCCCAAAGATCTGAATGAATATAATATTAATCCAAAGTACCTTTTGTTCTATGAATTGCTGGAGATTTGAAGCTGACTCTTTTCTGCTTCCCGAACACACAGTGTTCACAAAACTCCATCTTTCCAGTACTTTGTCCACAAAGAAGGCCTCTCTTACTCAAGATAGAAAGACATTTTTCACTCATATGCCCCAATCGCATATGCCACAATTTGGCGATGTCAGAATCAGACTGACAAGCTATAGAAACTGCAGTGGCACCTGTAACAGTAGATCCCAACAAGGTATACAAAGTACCAGATCTGCGTGCTTTCATGACCACAAGAGCACCATGAAAAACTTTTAGAACTCCACCTTCACTTGTGTATTTACACCCAAGAGATTCTAGGGTGCCCAAAGAGATGAGATTTTTCTTTAAGTTTGGAACATGTCTAACATCAGTGAGTGTTCTCACCACTCCATCATGCATTTTGATCCTAATTGTTCCTTTGCCAATAACTTTACAAATGGAATTGTTGCCCATTAAAACAACTCCACCAGCAGCTGAGTCATATGTTGTAAACCAGTCCCTGTTGGGACACGTATGATACGAACAACCAGAATCTAAAATCCATTCATTGTTAGTTATTGAGCTATTATCAATAGCTACAAATATAGCTCCATCAGCTTGCTTCGGCGGTGTCAGTACTCTCATGCTCATTTTTCTTTATTTTTCACCCATAGCACTCAGACTTAATGTGGCCCATTTTATGCCAATAATTGCACCCTACATTTTTGTATCTGGATTTTCACCTTGATTTAGACTTTTTACTGCTTGAATTTTTCTTATCAGATCTACCTCTCACAAACAAGCCTTCTTCTTGGGTTCCACTACTTTCTCCAGTGATATCCCTACAGATCTGCTCTTTCGATTTCAGCATTGCCTTAATTTTCTTGTAGGAAATAGTTTCTTTCCCATAAAGAATTGTGTCTCAAAAGTGTTTAAACGAGTGGGGTAGGAAACATATTAACAAAACAAATTGATCTTCTTCATCAATCTTAACATCTATATTAGTCAAATCCATAAGAATGGAATCAAATCTGTCAAGATGTGAGAGTAAAGAAGTACCTTCATCCATACGAAGCATGTAAAATTTTTGCTTCAAGTAGAGTCTATTTTCTATAGTCTTTTTCAAGTACAATGCCTTTAATTTATCCCACATTCCTTTAGCAGTGCTTTCAGCAGCTACTTCACGCAAAACCTTATTTGAGAGATTTAAAATAATACCTGATTTTACCTTTTTATCAATAATAGCAAATTCGTCGTCTATCATATTCTCCGGCTTCGCCTGCTTTCCTTGTAGTGCCACATCATCTACGCCATCCTGAATTAGGATGGTCTCCATCTTCAATTGCTACATTCTGAAGCTTGCACTTCGATCAAATTTCTCAACGTATGTCTTTGTTATAGTCATCTTGGCTACTGAAACCTAACCCGGTTTGATTCGGCTCAGATACCAATTTGTTAGGATCGGGACTCGGGTATAGTGCGGAATAGGAGAAAGTAGCGTAACAACGACAATAAAAAATATAATGCAAGTTGATAATAATGGCAATTAAAGCAAATAATTGAGGCACAAGAATTACGTGGTTCATTCAGTGTGACCTAATCCACAGCTGAGCGGGGCAAATTTACTATATCAATGGATACAAAATAGACAGTATAAAATTAGAGATGATACTCTAATTAATCCCAAACACCCCGAGAGAATAACCTCACCGAGAGAATAACCTCACCAAAAACACTCAAAAAGAATTTCACAGAAGTGTTTCCTAAAATATAACTCTGTCACAAAATACTCTTTACAAAAGAACGGGAGAAAACACTGAGAAAGAAAGCTCAAATGTTTGGTGTATTTGAAATGAGGGCAGAAGGCCTCCTTATATAGGAAATTTTTCCACCCATCACATGACAAATGCTCAACACACACCTCGGCTTGAGGCGTGAACGGTCATTGCAATACAATTTACCCAACTAGGAGTCGGGGTCGAATCCACAAGGAACAAAGTGATGCGATCAAAGTAGTGGAGGAACTAAACCTATTTGAAAAAACCAAACTAGGGTAACGAGGTGAATGAATGATATTAACAACTACAAACTACACTAGAAAAGCAAGTAAATGTGATCTATGGCCTTCTCACAACCAATGAAGTCAAGTTTTGAGCCTAGGACGCAATCATAGCACCGGGTTTATATATTGTGGCCGGGTCGTTCTAATGTAATCCCTAGAATCCTTCCGGCCTAGAAGGGATTTACCTCAACGGTGCACGTCAAAGCCATGGTTGAGCTTGTAAAGCACTACCCATTACCCGAGGAAAGAAGGCCTCTTCCGAGCATAACTTCTTTTAGATGAGTTAGTCTATGAAATAGCCTATCAACCCAAATCCTCGCTAGCTTCAATATTCTACGTAACTAATCTCTCCCGAGTCTTTAATTAGCAAAGTAGATGGGAAACTCAAGTGTCGCAAGCACACGAGTCAAGCAATCACAACAATGGAAGCTAGATAATCAAAACCCAACAATATAAATTTCTAGTCATGACTCATTCATATATTCTTGTCCAAATCATATCAATTAATAACACAAATAGCCATGAAATATAGTCACAAAATCAATTCTTCAATAACATCAACAACACCAAATATATTCATTACAAAGCATGAAAGTAAAGAAAGGAGTACTAATAGTTGAGAATCTCTCAATGGGTTGCTCCAAATCTTCACCCTCTTGGTGTTCTTGTTGATGGATCCTTGCTCCAAGATTGGAAAAATGGCCAAAAGATGAGCCCTAGGTCGTGCAAGGGCTGAATATATGTTCCCCATTTAGGCTGCTGTGAAATTACAAAACTGTCCAGCGCGGTTCTGACGTGAACCTTCGCGATCGCGTTCATATAGGCGCTATCGCGCTTTACTGATTTTTTCTTCTGCGCGATCACGTGAATCACTAGCGCGATCGCGATGCAGTGTTTCCGTCTTCTGCACGATCGCGTGCAACACCGACGCGATCGCGATGCATTGTTTCAATCTTCTGTGCGATTGCGTGTGACACTGCGCGATCTCGAAGAATAGGTTTTCAGTTCAGGACCAATAGCTCTGCAATTCAGTCTTAATAAAGTAGAACCAGTGAGGTGCAGTCCCACAAAGTAGATTCTTAATAAAGTTCTCATCCCATCCTTCTTGGTCATCAATCCAAGGGACATAAAAGAACTTAAGAAGAAGTGTGTTCTCCTCTCAATACAAAATTTAGACTACATTGACAAACTTAGTTTTGTTTGCACAAAAACTTTATGCTGGCAACTTACAAGGTAGCTTAGGCAACATTTGACTAGATAAAAATAGATCAGAATAATACATTTAGACTAGCGTATGATAAGGTACTGCGGAGTAGCGTTAATTCTATGAGATATGGATACCATTGATTATCTAGAGTGGAAATTTTTGGCGTGAATCCAAAACAGACGACCCCCAAATTATTTAGGGATAATTTCATAACTAACCAAGTATCTTACATAGCCTTACTAGATAATAGACATATTAACATATATTAATGGCTAGCCAAAATTGATGCTAAATAATATGTACATGAATATCCTAACTTCTAAGAGATCTGCGTGAATATCTCCTAAATACTAGCGCCAATTCAGTTAACTAAAAAAGAAGCGAAAAAAATGGGATGGAAAAACGTTTTTAGATTCCTATAATTATGGAATCCCACTAATCTGTGGCAAGTATATATCCCCAGTAAAGCAGTTTTTTTAGGTTATTAAGTCATAAATATTCACCAAATACAAATTAGATTACATCTTCTCTTTTTCCATACAAGAACAAAAATAAGATCAGAAGGCATCTTACTAATTAATATTAATCATTGTTTACCTTAAATATCAGCAAGTGAATACCCACTGTGTATCACGTTAAAGGAGAAAATACAAGGGAAATAGTATCTTTGCACATGAATATCATCAAAATATGACACCAACGCAAATATGCAAAAAATATGTACAAAAAATATGCAGTGAATACCAAATATGGAATAAATACTTACAGTGAATACCAAATATGCGATGAATTACAAAATGCCAAATATGTATCAGATATGTACAAAATATGTCGTGAATACCAAATATGCAACAAGTAATTACAAAAACACCAAATACCGAAAAAATGGGAAAATTGTTACTGATATTTTCGTTAGGCGTGGGTTAAAAGTTGAGAAGCGGGAAAAAAAAAATAAATGCTAACTTAATGCATATCCTAATTCCCATAAATATAGGCATAGTAAAAGGAAGATAGAAAGTTTTTAAAAGTGTCTATTAAATGTAAAGTAAATAGGTCTAAATGTCTATTTTGAGTAATTAAGGCAAAATGTATCTATATTTTGATAAACACCCTGCCAAATGTCTATATTGTGTAAAAATTCCAATTATTTATGGCTCACCGGGTCAGAAGCTAAAATAATTGATCATATTTAAGTTCTCTAGTCCAGACTACAAACAAGAACCAAATTCTTCTGGTCAGCATGTGCCATGGGCTAGGTCGTTCGATGGACTGCTGGAGCAGTGCTAATGATCATGTAACAAGGAAGAAGAACACACAAAACAAGATCTTTTTTAATCATATATATGATCTTTTAAATTCTTCAAATGATTATACCAGTAACGATAATTTAACATAAAGATAAGACTAGCTAGTACTATTAGTTATCATACTAATGAATAAATAAAAATCTCTAGCATCTTAATTAAGTCATGAAATGATCAGAACTTGATTTGAGTCTTCGTCTACTTGGAATGCCTTGCAAAGAACTTCACTTGCTCTGGTAGGATGTGTTCTGCATCTTGAATAGCTATCAAACATGGATTTTGGCTACTCAATGCTAGAAGTGCAACAACATCTCCATATCCCACATTTCTAAGAAAGTGAACAAGTCCTACCGGAAATACAAATACGTCTCTCATATGTATAACTCTTGAAATTAATTGATTTTCAGGATATGAGGTGACAAATCCAACATTTAATGAACCTTCAAGGAGTACCACCATTTCAGTGGCTCTAGGGTGAATGTGTGGAGGGTTAACTCCACCACGTACATAATCGATTCGAGTTATTAACATGTCAAGAGTATTGAGTCCTGCTACGTTTACATGAGTAACCTTGATACCAGATTGAATGGTTTTGTTGCTAGGTATGTATACAGTGAGTCCATAGGCGGACCTACATATAGTGGAGGGGTACCAATTGATACCCCTTCGCAGGAAAAATACACGGTGTAGATGGGTAAAAAAAATAATTTATATGTGCATATACTATATGTTGAGTTCCCTTAATTTTCTTTATATGTACTTGTTTATATTTTGATACCCCTTAACAAAAATTCTGCGTCCGCTACTAATATACACCACTGTAATAGAAATCATTGGCTACAACTACCAGAGGATTCTTGCATGTCAAACCATTTAATCTAACTGATAATTAGCAAGAAAATGAAACAATGCATGAGAGGTGGATTTGAACAATGAGAGGTGGATTTTGTAGATTCTACTTACACATTAACTTTTGGCTCGAAGTATGCTAACATCTAAAAAAATAAAACATGTATAAATATAACTATATCTGCTCATTGTGAATTTAGACTCTAGATTCTATATTCGTCTCCTGAAATAATACATTCATTCAAGTTACTTGCAAAGATATATCTTGACTAAAAAACATCCATCTTCTTAAAGACTAACTATTGTGCACTGACAATTCAATTTTGACAGGTTATAGATTGAAGGATATAGAAGTCATTTTGACAGGTGTGGCCAAATTTGGGCCAAATTGGTGTGGCCATTTAGCATCTCTCTTTCTTTAATTTGTTGTGTAATAATTTATTCTTCAGTACTGGCATATATATATATATATGGACACCATTATTAGTTTGCAAAGTATGACTAGTGGTAAAAGATATGACCACTCATATCAGGTACGGAAGACTAGGAGACCATACAATTTAAAAGTTGCGTTAAAACGTGAAAATCATTTTCCACTCAAGTTTTTCTTTTATAAGTTAAAACACTTTCCTCAATGACTTGTAAGTTTTAGCAATATATTTAGTGGTGTACTAGAACTCACAAGTATATCATATTACTATAAAAGTATGTACTCCAAAACTTAAAAGTCAGATTACTTATTTGCTCTTGATAAAAACCTAAATATCCTATCAGGACAAAAACCTAAACTACGAGTTAATGTCAAAGTTACTTTTAGTGAAGAGTCACCAGGTTTTGTTGATACAGCTGATATATACACGACTTTTCAGATTTCTTTGGACCAATTTCTCTCCCTGATTCTCTGAATTTTGCTTCCTCCGTTCTGACCTATTGGACTTTGACACTATTGATTTTCTACCTCATGTTCGCTTCATTAAATCTTCAAAATACACAAAAGGAATCTTTCTCTCCCTGAAGAATCCAAATGAATTGGTTTAATTGTGAAAGGACACAATTATCATAAATATATCAACTTTACCCTCTATTTGTAAATAGTCTCAAATATACCCTCGCCGTAAAGAAAATGGGTCACTTATACCACTCTTCACTAACAGACTCCATGTCACATATTTCTCTGCGTGTGAGTACTTCCAACGTGTAAGAAACTCATCTCCACCTTCTCTATACCCCACCCCTTGAATTGAAATTAGTGACCACTGACCACCATTGAAACTCTTCTTCTTCACCAAAAATCTATCGGTTCTCTGATGAAACTAAATGTATCTCTAAAAATTTTGGGTATATTACAAGACCCACTACATATGGGGACTACAAAATTTATCCACTCTACATTAAATCCATATTTATTCTTCCACCTCTGTCTCAAATCGTATAGCAATGAACACCACGCCGTGGCTGTTAAAATTATAATTTAAAATTTTCTAGACACTTCTAAGTGCTTGTACCTTGTTCATGAAGTTTCTAGTCTAGAATAATCTTTTACGCTTTCTAAGAGATAAGTCTTATCTTGTAGCAAGTCTAGAATAATCATTTGGATTTTCTAGGTGATAAACACTATCTAGAAGTAGTTCTAGATTGATCCATTAGCACCTATAGATAGAACTTGTTGTAGTGCTATTTGCATCAAGTTGAATGAAAAAAACTCCTCTCCCAAAATACAAAGTGTTCTTCCCTTCATCTTCTTCTTTGTTTAGTATACAACCTTTCCTCTATATTGTTCTCTTTTCCTAATATAGTGGTATCATAGCCATGACAAACAATGACAATGGCTACTTGCTTTCTAATTTCCTCGTCTTACAAAAGAGAACTACCAAAAATGGTGTATAAGGATGAAAGTCATACTTGGCTCTCAAGATGCATGGAAGATTGTAGAATAAGGGTATGAAGAATCCAACAATGAGGAAACTTTGCCTCAAAATGAGAAAGATGTTTTGGCAAAATTAAGGAAGAAGGACCAACAAGCCCTCTCTTATCCATCAATGTTTGGATGATACCATGTTTGAGAAGGTGGCCGATGCAACCACCTCAAATGAAGCTTGAGAGATTTTACAAACATCTCTCCAAAGAGTTGACAAAGTGAAGAAGGTGAAGCTTCAACTCTAAGGACTGATTTTGAAACTTTAAAAATGAAGGAATCCGAATCCATTTCGGATTATGGTTCAAGAGTGCGGGCTGTTGTGAACCAATTAAAAAGGTACGAAGAGAAAATTGAAAATGTCTGTATGGTAGAGAAGATCCTACGCTCCCTAACACCTAAATTTAATTTTGTGGTATGTGCTATTGAGGAGTCTAAAGATTTACACTCTATGACGGTGGAGCAACTGGAAGATTCTTTGCAAGCCCACGAAGAAAAGACCAAGAGGAGGCAAGAAGAGCCGCTGGAGCAACTCCTTAAAACTAAGGCATTATTGGAGGATGCTGGAGGCGAAAAGAGCTATCGAGGCCGTGGACGAGGAAGGGACGCGGTGGAGGTCGTGGAAGAGGAAGAAGCAATGAAAGGAACTACAACAATGAAGAGAAAAGCAACCAAACATATAGAGGTCGTGGCCGAGGAGGTGGAAGAGGACGTGGCTACCATCAAGAAACAAATGAAAAGAGGTATGATAAATCTAAAATTGAGTGATGTAATTGTCATAAATTTAGCCATTATTCTTAGGAATGTCGTAGCAATGTGGAAGATAAGGCCAACCTTATTGACGGCAAGAAAGAAGATGAAGAGTCAATATTATTGCTAGCACTCAAGGAATAAAACAAAGATGATTGTAGCTCGTAGTATTTGGACAATGGAGCGAGCAACCACATGTGCGGATACAAAGACAAGTTTGTGGAGCTCAACAAAAGGGTGAAAGGAAATGTATCCTTTGGAGATACTTCAAAGATCCAAATTGAAGGGATAGGTACGGTTCTTATCTCCTCTAAAGATGGTAGTCACAAATTGATCAAAGATGTTTACTATGTGCCAAAGTTGAAAAATAATATTTTGAGTTTGGGCCAATTTCTTGAAAAGGGATATGACATACATATGAAAGATATGAATCTTTGGCTTAGAGATTCAAGTGGCACTCTAATTGCTAAAGTTTATATGTCAAAGAATAGATTATTTTCTTTGAATCTTAAAAAAATTGAAGCAAAGTGTTTGAATGCAAATGTGAAAGAAGAATCATGGTGTTGGCACATGAGATTTGGGCACTTGAATTTTGAGTCGCTCAAATTAATGGGAGAAAAGAAGATGGTGCACGGGATGCCTTTAATAGATCATCCCAATCAGTTGTGTGAAGTCTGTTTTCTTGGAAAACATGCAATGAGGAATTTTCCAAAAGAAGGCCACATCAAGAGCAACCTTCCACTCCAACTTGTTCATACGGATGTGTGTGGACCAATCACTTCACCTTCTTTTGGTAAGAATAATATTTCTTACTCTTTATTGATGACTTTAGTAGAAAGATCTGAGTTTATTTTTGAAGCAAAAATAAGAAGTATTTGGTGCATTTAAAATTTTTAAAGCATTGGTGGAAAATGAGAGTGGCTTTGGAATAAAAGCTTTAAAGTCCGATAGAGGAGGCGAATTTACTTCGAAAGAATTTAATGAATTTTGTGAATCTCATGGAGTTCATCGCCCTTTAACAGTACCCTATTCACCGCAACAAAATGGAGTTGCAGAGAGAAAAAATAGAACCATTCTTAAGATGACAAGATGTATGTTGAAAGCCAAAAATATGCCCAAGGAATTTTATACTGCAGTTGCATATAGTGTTCTTTTCTTGGAGCCTCGTGCTATAACCAAATTTTCTTTGGTTATCTTCCATGATCCGTTACCGAATACTGTTGCATATCTTCACTGTCAATTTGACCCATGGATATCAGGTTCTTCTTGAGACCCGGATCATGTCTCACATTTTGCAATTTCAACAGCATCCCTTGTGTAGTCTTTATATGAACTTCACCTTTCCCCACAATAGCTACAGGTTCATCATCTGCAAGATAAACCTTGCCGAATTTTTCAGCAACATAATTATGCAATAATTCTTTGCATGGGGTAGAGTGAAAAGATGCACCTCAGTCCAGAATCCAAGATTCAACTGGATTGTCTACGCAACAAATTAGCGCATCACCAACTTGTTCAGCACTAACATTTGCTGAACCATCATCCTTTTGATGATCTTTCTTCTTCGGTTCTTTGCACTGATTGTTGTAATGGCCCTTTTTATTGCAATTCCAACAATTAATGTCTTTGCGATTTTTTGATTGACCCCTTCTCCTTGACTTTGATCTGCCATGTCCTTGACTTTGTCCTTTCTGGCTGCTTCTCCCCCTGCTTTCGGTGTTTAAAGCAGATCCTAGGGAATCACTAGATTCTCTCCGGCGAATATTTTCGCTTAGAATCAAGTCCCGAATATCATCCAATTTGAGCTTGGAATTTCTCGACGAACTGCTGACTGCAGTTACAGTTGCATTCCAACTCTCTGGTAAGGAAGATAGTAAAATCAGCGCCTTGACTTCGTCATCAAATGTGATAGTGAAAGAACTCAATTGAGTTAAAATTGTATTAAACTCATTGATATGTTCCGTGACAGATGCACCTTCTGCCATCTTTAAGTTGAACAAGCGGCGCATCAAATATACTTTGTTTGAAGCCGATGGCTTCTCATACATATTTGATAGCGATGTCATCAAGCCTGAGGTGGTCGTTTCATTAATAATATTGAAAGCCACATTCCGTGTCAGTGTCAGCCTAATCACACCAAGAGCTTGGCGATCTAATAGATCCCAATCTGCCTTGGCCATACTCTCTGGTTTTACCTCGGTCAGAGGTAAATGCAATTTTTTCTAGTACAGATAGTCATATATCTGCATTTTCCAGAAACCAAAATTTTTGCCATTGAATTTGTCAATCTTAACTTTCCCTTCATCCATAGCCATAATTTCACAATTTTTTTTTTGTGAATAGTGACTGTGAATAGTATTATGCCAACACAATCTGTTCTACAAGAAATAAACTGTCTGTGCGCTGATACCAGTTGTTGGAAAGCGTGCTGGGCTAGTGGAAAGGAAAAATATTTAAATGATAAAAATAATAAAATTTACAAGACAAGACAAGACACAAGATTTATGTGGTTGGGCAATTTTCGGCTACGTCCACAGTCACACAGAGAATGTTTTATTTCACCAAGAGAAAGAAGAGAGAGTTGTGAGGGGATGAGAGATTAGAACTGAGGATCAGCCTATTTATAGGCAATGATCCGTGTGAGGCTGGAGTGTGAAACGTTGAAAAACATTTTTGTTTGTGAGGCACCTACTTTGCGTGCCATTTGGTCAGGCTATCCTTATTTTTTTTTTTTTTGTCTTTTTCTTCTTTTTCTTTTCCTTCTTTCTTTGACTTTTCATTATTTTTTACTTTTTGCTTTTTCCACATGGGCTTGTTTCCCATTATTTTCCAACAACATTGACCTAGTCATCACTAGTTTATTTGTTCTTGTGAATCATTGACATAGTAACTCAGTTAGCGTTACAAAAAACAAAAAAAAAGGAAGAAAGAAGCAAATGGCCCTAGAAATGGCGACCACCCTTTTAGAGCCTGTTGTAAACTACATAATCAAACCAATTGGACGACAACTTGGTTATCTGATTTCTTACAGGACGAACATCGATGAACTGAAAGCTGAAATGGAGAATCTGAAAAAGCTTAGAGATGATGTGGAACAATCAAAGAAAGAAACCGACAGAAATTTGGACAAATTTGGAGATGTTGTTACAAATTGGCTTGAAAATACAGACGAAATCCTAAAAGAAGCCAACACTATTTTGCCAAGTGAAGCTGATGTTGCAAAGGGGTGTCTAAGTCAAGGTTTGAGGTCACGTTATGTGTTGAGTAAGAGAGCCAAGTTGATGACTAATATTGTGACTCAACAAAAAAATGATGGGAACAAGTATGAGAGATTTTCCCATCCTGCTTCTCCTGTTGTGGCGTGCATTATAAGCAAAAGAGACGCTGATGATGATGGTTTGTCAAGAACAAAAATCTTGTCAGATATTATCAAAGCTCTAAATGATCAGGAGATCTATGGGATTGGGATATGTGGTCCAGGTGGTGTCGGGAAGACGAGAATGGAGAAGAAAGTTATTGCAAAGGTTAAGGAGGGGAACTTGTTCGATCCGGTTGTTTATGCAACATTCGGCAGGCAATTCAAGTTGGAAGAAGTTCAGGGGTCAATTGCTGAACAATTGGGCCTAAAGCTTCATGAAGGGGATACGAGCATCAGAGCTAAAAGACTGAATGAAAGATTGAAGAAAGAGAACAAAATTCTCCTCATATTAGACGATGTTTGGGAAAACATTGACCTAGAAGAAATTGGAATTCCACCAGTAGAAGAGCATCAAGGTTGTAAGCTCATGTTGTCATCGAGACGCACTGACGTATGTTCTTCTATGCTACCAACAACAAGAGGGATATTCACAATAAAGGCATTGTCTAAAGAAGAAGCTTGGGATCTATTTAGAAGAAATGTTGGTGCTATAGTTGATGATCCTGACTGGAATCAAACTGCACAAAGCATTGCAGAGGAATGTGGAGGTTTACCACTTGCAATATTAGCTATTGCAAATGCATTGAAAGATAAAGATCGGGAAATCTGGGAAGAAACACTTTCACAGTTAAAGTTACCCATTCCAAAAGACATTCAAGAATTTGGAAAAGTATATGCAAGTTTGAAGTTGACTTACGATCTGCTAGATAGCGAAGAAGCAAAGAAGTTATATCTGCATTGTTGTTTATTTCCTGAGGATTCCAATATATCCCTTAAAGGTCTTGCCACACGTGGAATGAGTTTGGGTATGTTTAGAGGCATTAATCGTCTTCATGAAGCTAGGAGAAGGGTAAAATTCTTGGTGGACAAGCTGAAAAATTGTTTCTTGCTACTTGAAGGTGAGGATGATGATGAGGTCATAATGCACGATGTTTTTCGAGATTTGGCCATATATATTACGTCAGGAGAACATCGTTTTGTGATAAATCACGATTTGAGTCTAAAACAGTGGCCAGTGGATGTTCATGAAGATGTGATCTGCATTTCAGTACAATCAAATTTAATTCAAAAGCATCCAAAGACTTTAAGTTGCCCAAGGTTGGAATTCTTAGAATTAAAGACAAGGAAGCCTTCTGACTCTTTACATGATGATATTTTTCAAGGGACAGTAGCTCTCAAAGCAATTGAAATATCTACCATGCAATTTTCACTGCTGCCATCATCAATTGGATTGCTAAAGAATCTGCGCATGCTAAGATTGATTGATTGCAAGATGGAGAATATATCATTGATAGGTGAGCTAATTAACCTTGAGATTCTGAGCTTGAGAGGTTCAGAATTTCACGTTTTTCCCGCTAAACTAGGAAGTCTAGAGAAGCTCAGGTTGTTGGATTTAAGCTGGTGTTCATCTTTTAAAAGAATTGAACCAAACACTCTATCAAGGTTTGTTGAGTTAGAAGAACTCGACATGACGAATTGTTTTCCTCAAGTTGAATGGGAAATGGCTGAATTGGAGGCGATGCAAAAATTGGCCACACTAAGAATCAGTATATCTGACAGAGCTATCCCAAAAGATACAACTCTTCCAAGCGAGCTGACAGAATACTGTATAAGCATAACATCGTCTGATGAGTACATGTACTTAGATTCTAAATACTCTAAGACAATACGGTGTGAATGTGATGTAGAACATGGAGTTAATTGGATTCGCAACATTGTGCCCGGTGCGGAATGCTTAAAGCTGCGAAAAACTGTTGCAAAGCATGTAATTGATTTGTTGGCTAGATCAGAAAGTAGTTACCAGAACGTGAAGAGATTTGAAGTCAGCTACTGTGATGAACTGTTGTATTTTGCAAATACATCAGATTTTATCAATCCTTGGAAAGCTTCAAGTCAATATAATTGCTTCTCCAATCTCAAGTGCATCAAAATAAAGTTTTGTGATAAGTTGGAACACGTGTTCCTTCTAGAGGATGAAAATAAGGTCAGCTTTCCCAGATTGGAGAAAATAGTGCTTTCCAATTTAAAGGCATTGAAGGGTTTCTGCAATGGGACACACAACATCGAGCTCCCTAGCTTAAGTAGCTTGTATCTCAGGGAATTACCTAACATCAAAGGATTCTTCGACAGCTTTTCTACAGAACCCAACCAAAGTGAAAAACAGAATTTCCTTTTCAGAACAAAGGTGCAGAAAAACAGCGTTAATTTCCTTTCATGAGAAAAATAATTGAGCTAACGTGTTATTAACTTAGATGTCATTGTTTTAGATTTTGTTTTAGTAGTAGAATTATTAAAAGTAGTTTCTTCATTGAAAAATGCTATCATATCAATATACTAATACATTAAAAATAGCAAAAATGAACTTCAAACTGAGCTTTGTGGTTCTCTCTCTCTCTCTCTTCTTTTAGTTGTAAGGTTCACATTCATGTTCAACTGTTTTCATCTTTTCATTCATATTTTCAGCTTAAAACTTACCAGTAAAAGATGATTTCATTTGGTAGGACGCATTGGGAACTTTGAAGTATCTGAGCCTCAATGGGATTGACAACACGATGTTGTTTTGCAACCAATTATCACATCCTTGTTTCAGAAAACTTGGTTCATTAAGCATCGACAAATGCAAGAATGTCCCTCTTTGTTTATTTACGGATGTTGTGAGTGATGATGCTCTAAGTGTAAAGGAGGAGGAAGAACAAGAAGAAAGGGTGATTGTTAACTCTCTATTTCCTCATTTGAAATCCCTATTTCTGAATCGGCTGCCAGAGTTGAGGTGTGTGGTTTCACTGAATATGCAAAAGGTTCCTTTTCCTAACCTGGAGGATCTAAATGTATTCGACTGCCATAGACTACTTCATTTCTCTTCACTATCTGTAGCCAGGACTTCCTTACAACAAGTTGAAAGTATCAGATTTCGGTATTGTGATGAGATGGAGCAAGTATTTGTTTTAGAGGAAGATGAGCCAAGAGCCAGTAATCAAAGTCAAATGCGTGACATTCGGTTTCCGAAGTTGTGGATGTTGGAACTTCTAGAGTTACCACTACTCACGAGTTTTTGCAAGGGGATTAACAACATTGACTTCCCAAATTTAACGAGTTTAAGAATTCACAGCTTGAACAACATAAAAGGTTTTGTCACCCAAGATGCAGAGCAATCGAATGATATCGGATTCCTTTTTGGGAGTAAGGTTAGTACAAAGTGACGTTTTACTCATAAAGAATTATTTACGCGACATACAATGCTTTTTTTTTAATGATTTCATCAGTTTAAGATTTAACTGCACGTAATATGCTTATTCAAATCTAACTTATATCTAACCAATCATAGGGAAATTTCATCACCTCAGTAATTGTGACTTGTATTTAACTTTGAAATTTCCATTTACCCTTTATAGCATGTATTGTTACTTTAGAGTACACTCGATACAAGAGCGGAGGTGAATTGGGTCGATAACGATTTTGTCTCTTTTTAAATTTTAGACTAAGTTAGAACAGCTCACTTGAAACAGTTCCTATGTTTGTTCCAACTGCAGTTTAACAAAGCAATAAAAGACTAAAATAACGTGGAAAACACCCTGGTCAAAGTTGTAAAAAACCACAACCCACACTGTGGGAATTTCAACCAATCTACTAAATCATGAGCCAAAACCATATTACAAAGGTAACCTCAAGGACCTAACTCTATGCCCTTAAACAACAATCCTAGACTGTTGGTATATACCCTAGTTTGGAACACAGAGAACTTAATCCTAAGCTCTTTACCCAATGGAATTTTAACTCCAGATTACAACCTCAAAAAGTGCTTCTAAAAAGCTGGAAGAGATTACAATTTACTGCCTAAAACATGAACTAAGAATTGGACTCAAATAACTCAATTGTGACTAGATAAAATACTTGTCCAGAATAGTTCAAACGCCCGTTCCAACTGCTTTAGATATTTTCTCTTTTGAATGCTCAAACTCTCTTTTTCCTAAAGTGTTTTGGACGCCTTCTCTCAATATGTACGTGGACTTCTTCTATAGATAAAGATCTGATAAGTAAAAATAAAGTCCAAGTATGTTAGGGATAAACAGATAACATTTATTCTAGTCCATTCTACTTATAACTTTGGGATTTCTTTGAATCCTACTCCAACTCCAATTCTCTCAATCTAAATCCTGTAGAAATCAAATATCTAATGAATCTTATCAAAAGCATTTAGTTTAATTCATAAGTCCATACAACAATTCCACCTAAATTAACAATTAAATTATATTCACCAACTTATCGATAATTCAAGAAAATTAGTTCTACAAATAATGCCTCAATTTATTCAATGTAACAATTACATTTTATTTATTATCATCAAAACATCATTTACTTAACATATGTGGTTGGTTCTTTTAGTTTGTACCTTTGGTTTCTTCTACTTTTTCTTTTCTTACAAATTTTTATCCTTAGCTTTTACTCTTGCATTATTCAAATCAGTTTTCGAAACTAAATCGATGGTCTACCGGAAATAGAATTTCTACCTCTCAACAAGGTAGGAGAAAGGTGTACGTACATCTCACTCCCTAGACTCCAGCACTGGGATTTTACTGGGTTTGTTGTTATTGGGAAGCTTTTATAATCGCTCAAATATTATATTATGGTTAAGAAGTCTACATTATTTTCTTAGCCGCTGTGTCTATTCATACTTATCACATAAAAGGTTATTGCCACCGAGGATGCAGAGCAATCGAATGATATCGGATTCCTATTTGGAAGTAAGGTTAGTACAAAAGGTTTTATTTATTGTAGGAAAATTGATCCAATACACAACCTATAAAGAATAATTTATACAACATACAATGCGTTTTAAAATTATTTCATCAGCTGCTGAAAAAATGGCTTGATGGGCTACTTGAAAATATTGCAATATTTGGAAACTGTGTGCTATTATTATAACTTGTTTGAGTGATTAGATTTCTTCAATAATGTTTGTAGAATTCACAATATGGTCGTTTAAATATATGTTACAGGTTTCATTTGGAAGGTTGGAATATCTGTATCTTGAAAGTTTAGACAGTGAATTATGGTTCCACCAACTTTCAAACACATACTTCAGACAACTGCAACGTCTAAAGATAAAAGATTGCTCACAGATTAAAGTTGTAATTGAAGAAGATGAACAAGAAGAAGTAATGAGCAAGAAGACTCTTTTTCCAAAATTGTATTCATTAAGACTGGAAAACTTACCAAAGTTGGGAAGCTTTAGCCAAAGAAAGCATGCACTACATTTTCCCTCACTGGAAAAAGTGAAGATACATAATTGCAGTGAAATGCAGACATTTGCTCAAGGATACATAAGCACACCAAAATTGCATAAACTTATTATAAATTCGAGTGTTTATCCAGTGAATGACATCAATAATTCCATAAGGCAACACTTTGATGATAAACAGGTTTGTTTAACAATTCCTCAAAATTCCATAGGGCAACACTTTGATGACATCGGTTTCTGTTTCATTTATTTGTCTCGTTAATATTATTTTCGTAACCACGCTTTTCTTTAGCATGCTAATAAAGAAGAGGTGGATGAGGAAACAGAAATAACGGAAGAAGTGACTGAAGAATAGGAGGAGATGAGGAGTTCCAAAATTGCAGTGGAGGATTCTGTACAAGTCTACAACTTATTTCATGTAAGCTTCACTAATCTTTAGACTCCTTTAGCGTCTCCATATAAATATTAAAGACCTTTGCCTCTTGATTGGAATAACTTAGCATTAAACTTTATTGTTGATCGAGTTCTAACTTATGTTCAGAAGTAAGAAACCCTGATGTTATAAGCATATTTTTGGTTGATTCTTTCCTATATGAAAAATTAATAGCTTGTGCCAATATTATGAGTAAGGTTGGGTTGCTGTAGTCACTGGACTTATCTCTTTATTTATATATTTCAGATTCTGGAGTTTATGCCGAGCCAAATGTAGTTGCATTTGTGATCAGTTTACACCTTGGGGAGTCCTTCCATGGGAGTCGTTCTGCTTTGTCTTACTTTTGGTTGTTTTCATAGACTATAATATGAGTTTTCATGTTCTCCATGAGTCCATGACAGCTTTCTGGGTTTGTAATAAGTATTTGTGACAAAAAATTTAAGCTTTCTCTAGATAGAAATATTCTTAGACTTTTTTAAAATGTAATGAGAATTCTATATTGTGAGTTGAAATGAATTTGTATGAGCATGGCTTGAAGCAATTCAAATTGAGTTATTCAAATAAGAGCTAGACTCTCTCTCTCTCTAGGAAAATTTCCTCTACCTTTCATTAAATTGGACATTGATAATGTTGATATATCTGATTTGGTGGAGAACAACCCTCAAAGATGAACAAATAATCTTTTATGGAAAAGCTAACATCTATAGTTCCAATGCAAACTCAATCATTACCCTCAACATTTCTTGATCCCTACAACCAAACTAACCAAAATCTTTTGGAACATCAAACGGATGTAGATCTCATTACCCTTACTAAGGAGGATATGGAAAGATTATAGAGATCTTGGAAATAGTCAAATTATTTGGCAAATGAGTTAACCATCAATATCTAAGATATAAGATTACTCAATTGTGGAAACCTAGTTAAAACTTAACTTTGATTGATCTAGGGTGGGATTATTAGTACATTGTTAAATTCCTAAAGGAGGAAAACCTTAATAGAGCTCTTCAAAATGGATATTGGTTCATTAATGACTTCTTCTTATCTACTAAAAGATGGGAACCTGATTTCATAGCATCCTCAGCTAAAATAACCTATTCCGCGATATGACTTTGGCTGCCTGAGCTCCCAACTGAATTTTACGATAATAAGGTTTTATCTAATATTGGTCGTCTTTTGAAAGTTGGTACACACATAGGGATGGCAATTGGGGCGGGACGGGGCAAATACTAAATGGGGCAAGGCAGGGCAACTACTAAACGGGGCGGAGCGGGGCAATTTTCAGTTGTAGCATTATTGGGGCAGGGCAGGCCCAATATGTTTACTTTCTCTTTACTACTTGTTTTCTTATTTCGCAATTAAGTTGAGGAAATAATTGAAATATTTTTCCACTAATGGCTACTTAAGTTATTAATTAGAATCGTTCATACTTAATACTTTTGAAAGACTACAAATTTTTTAAAAGCTTTAATTTCTTGAGTAAACTACAAAATCATCAAATTTGAAAATTTAAGTGGGAAAAAGGTTAGAGGTATGTAAAAATGGATTAAAATTTAAAGAAATATTCAATTTTGATAATTAAAATAAAAAATAATGACTTAAAAGCTGATTTAAGTGGGGCGGGTCAAAACGAGGTAGGACAGGGCGGGGTTGAAAATGGAAGACCAAAACGGGGCAGGGCAAAATTTTGGCAGGGGAAGGGCTCAACCCGCTCCGCCCTGTCCCGCCCCACCCCGCCCCATTTCCACTCCAATGCACGCACTTCATCAACATTAAGGGAGCATTATGCTCGCATTTGTGTTGAATTACCATTAGAAATTCCTGTTAAAACATTCATCCAAATAGAACAACATAGGCAGAAAATAATTTATACCGGAGAAAATGTTTTATGCCAACAATGTGGGAGGTTGAGGCATGGCTCATTAATGTGTCTAGTAAAATTCGAATCTTGTCTTAAAGATATAAATTATTCTCATGCTCCTTTAATGCTAGATTCATTACAAGCACAGGATGATAAAAAAGGATGTGAAACTTTAAAGTTTCCAAGGAAAAAGAAACCTGCTCAACCATATGCATATCCAAGGAAAATATACTATTTAGCTCTTGGTTCCAATTTTCCTTCATTTACATGCATATATGCAGGACACCCAAATACTTTTAAATCAAAATAATTAGCAGGAGTACCTGACCACATTTCTTCTGGAGTCTTGAAGTTCAAAGGTGCAGAAGGAGCCTTATTGACAATATAGCAAGCTGTAGAGATAGCCTCTGCCCGAAAGGAATTTGTCAAACCAGCATTTGAAATCATGCTACGAGCCCTTTCCAGAAGTGTTCTGTTCATTCTTTCAGCAACACTATTTTGTTGAGGAGTCATCCTCACTGTACGGTGTCAGGCAATCCCTTCATTCTTGCAGAACTCATTAAACTCATCATTACAAAATTTCAAGCCATTATCAGTTCTAAGCCGCTTAATTTGTTTTACAGTTTGTTTTTCAACTAAAACTTTCCATTGTTTGAAAGTAAGGAAAACATCACTTTTGTTTTTCAAAAAATAAACCCAAACTTTCCTTCAATGATCATCAATGAAAGTTAACATGTACCTGGAACCACCTTTAGATGAGGTACGTGAAGGACCCCAAAGATCTGAATGAATATAATATTAATCCAAAGTACCTTTTGTTCTATGAATTGCTGGAGATTTGAAGCTGACTCTTTTCTGCTTCCCGAACACACAGTGTTCACAAAACTCCATCTTTCCAGTACTTTGTCCACAAAGAAGGCCTCTCTTGCTCAAGATAGAAAGACATTTTTCACTCATATGCCCCAATCGCATATGCCACAATTTGGCGATGTGAGAATCAGACTGACAAGCTATAGAAACTGCAGTGGCACCTGTAACAGTAGATCCCAACAAGGTATACAAAGTACCAGATCTGCGTGCTTTCATGACCACAAGAGCACCATGAAAAACTTTTAGAACTCCACCTTCACTTGTGTATTTACACCCAAGAGATTCTAGGGTGCCCAAAGAGATGAGATTTTTCTTTAAGTTTGGAACATGTCTAACATCAGTGAGTGTTCTCACCACTCCATCATGCATTTTGATCCTAATTGTTCCTTTGCCAATAACTTTACAAATGGAATTGTTGCCCATTAAAACAACTCCACCAGCAGCTGAGTCATATGTTGTAAACCAGTCCCTGTTGGGACACGTATGATACGAACAACCAGAATCTAAAATCCATTCATTGTTAGTTCTTGAGCTATTATCAATAGCTACAAATATAGCTCCATCAACTTGCTTCGGCGATGTCAGTACTCTCATGCTCATTTTTCTTATATTTTTCTTTATTTTTCACCCATAGCACTCAGACTTAATGTGGCCCATTTTATGCCAATAATTGCACCCTACATTTTTGTATCTGGATTTTCACCTTGATTTAGACTTTTTACTGCTTGAATTTTTCTTATCAGATCTACCTCTCACAAACAAGCCTTCTTCTTGGGTTCCACTACTTTCTCCAGTGATATCCCTACCGATCTGCTCTTTCGATTTCAGCATTGCCTTAATTTTCTTGTAGGAAATAGTTTCTTTCCCATAAAGAATTGTGTCTCAAAAGTGTTTAAACGAGTGGGGTAGGAAACATATTAACAAAACAAATTGATCTTCTTCATCAATCTTAACATCTATATTAGTCAAATCCATAAGAATGGAATCAAATCTGTCAAGATGTGAGAGTAAAGAAGTACCTTCATCCATACGAAGCATGTAAAATTTTTGCTTCAAGTAGAGTCTATTTTCTATAGTCTTTTTCAAGTACAATGCCTTTAATTTATCCCACATTCCTTTAGCAGTGCTTTCAGCAGCTACTTCACGCAAAACCTTATTTGAGAGATTTAAAATAATACCTGATTTTACCTTTTTATCAATAATAGCAAATTCGTCGTCTATCATATTCTCCGGCTTCGCCTGCTTGCCTTGTAGTGCCACATCATCTACGCCATCCTGAATTAGGATGGCCTCCATCTTCAATTGCTACATTCTGAAGCTAGCACTTCGATCAAATTTCTCAACGTATGTCTTTGTTATAGTCATCTTGGCTACTGAAAACTAACCCGGTTTGATTCGGCTCAGATACCAATTTGTTAGGATCGGGACTCGGGTATAGTGCGGAATAGGAGAAAGTAGCGTAACAACGACAATAAAAAATATAATGCAAGTTGATAATAATGGCAATTAAAGCAAATAATTGAGGTACAAGAATTACGTGGTTCATTCAGTGTGACCTAATCCACAGCTGAGCGGGGCAAATTTACTATATCAATGGATACAAAATAGACAGTATAAAATTAGAGATGATACTCTAATTAATCCCAAACACCCCGAGAGAATAACCTCACCGAGAGAATAACCTCACCAAAAACACTCAAAAAGAATTTCACAGAAGTGTTTCCTAAAATATAACTCTGTCACAAAATACTCTTTACAAAAGAACGGGAGAAAACACTGAGAAAGAAAGCTCAAATGTTTGGTGTATTTGAAATGAGGGCAGAAGGCCTCCTTATATAGGAAATTTTTCCACCCATCACATGACAAATGCTCAACACACACCTCGGCTTGAGGCGTGAACGGTCATTGCAATACAATTTACCCAACTAGGAGTCGGGGTCGAATCCACAAGGAACAAAGTGATGCGATCAAAGTAGTGGAGGAACTAAACCTATTTGAAAAAACCAAACTAGGGTAACGAGGTGAATGAATGATATTAACAACTACAAACTACACTAGAAAAGCAAGTAAATGTGATCTATGGCCTTCTCACAACCAATGAAGTCAAGTTTTGAGCCTAGTACGCAATCATAGCACCGGGTTTATATATTGTGGCCGGGTCGTTCTAATGTAATCCCTAGAATCCTTCCGGCCTAGAAGGCATTTACCTCAACGGTGCACGTCAAAGCCATGGTTGAGCTTGTAAAGCACTACCCATTACCCGAGGAAAGAAGGCCTCTTCCGAGCATAACTTCTTTTAGATGAGTTAGTCTATGAAATAGCCTATCAACCCAAATCCTCGCTAGCTTCAATATTCTACGTAACTAATCTCTCCCGAGTCTTTAATTAGCAAAGTAGATGGGAAACTCAAGTGTCGCAAGCACACGAGTCAAGCAATCACAACAATGGAAGCTAGATAATCAAAACCCAACAATATAAATTTCTAGTCATGACTCATTCATATATTCATGTCCAAATCATATCAATTAATAACACAAATAGCCATGAAATATAGTCACAAAATCAATTCTTCAATAACATCAACAACACCAAATATATTTATTACAAAGCATGAAAGTAAAGAAAGGAGTACTAATAGTTGAGAATCTCTCAATGGGTTGCTCCAAATCTTCACCCTCTTGGTGTTCTTGTTGATGGATCCTTGCTCCAAGATTGGAAAAATGGCCAAAAGATGAGCCCTAGGTCGTGCAAGGGCTGAATATATGTTCCCCATTTAGGCTGCTGTGAAATTACAAAACTGTCCAGCGCAGTTCTGACGCGAACCTTCGCGATCGCGTTCATATAGGCGCTATCGCGCTTTACTGATTTTTTCTTCTGCGCGATCACGTGAATCACTAGCGCGATCGCGATGCAGTGTTTTCGTCTTCTGCACGATCGCGTGCAACACCGACGTGATCGCGATGCATTGTTTCAATCTTCTGTGCGATTGCGTGTGACACTGCGCGATCTCGAAGAATAGGTTTTCAGTTCAGGACCAATAGCTCTGCAATTCAATCTTAATAAAGTAGAACCAGTGAGGTGCAGTCCCACAAAGTAGATTCTTAATAAAGTTCTCATCCCATCCTTCTTGGTCATCAATCCAAGGGACATAAAAGAACTTAAGAAGAAGTGTGTTCTCCTCTCAATACAAAATTTAGACTACATTGACAAACTTAGTTTTGTTTGCACAAAAACTTTATGCTGGCAACTTACAAGGTAGCTTAGGCAACATTTGACTAGATAAAAATAGATCAGAATAATACATTTAGACTAGCGTATGATAAGGTACTGCGGAGTAGCGTTAAGTAATTCTATGAGATATGGATACCATTGATAATATCTAAGTTCCGCTGGGAGCACTTTACCTTGATTATCTAGAGTGGAAATTTTTGGCGTGAATCCAAAATAGACGACCCCCAAATTATTTATGGCTCACCGGGTCAGAAGCTAAAAGAATTGATCATATTTAAGTTCTCAAACTACAAACAAGAACCAAATTCTTCTGGTCAGAATGTGCCATGGGCTAGGTCGTTCGATGGACTGCTGGAGCAGCGCTAATGATCATGTAACAAGGAAGAAGAACACACAAAACTAAATCATTTTTAATCATACATATGATCTTTTAAATTCTTCAAATGATTATACCAGTAACGATAATTTAACATAAAGATAAAACTAGCTAGTATTAGTTATTATACTAATGAATAAATAAAAATTTCTAGCATCTTAATTAAGTCATGAAATGATCAGAACTTGAGTCTTCGTCTACTTGGAATGCCTTGCAAAGAACTTCACTTGCTCTGGTAGGATGTGTTCTGCATCTTGAATAGCTATCAAACCTGGATTTTGGCTACTCAATGCTAGAAGTGCAACAACATCTCCATATCCCACATTTCTAAGAAAGTGAACAAGTCCTACCGGAAATACAAATACGTCTCTCATATGTATAACTCTTGAAATTAATTGATTTTCAGGATATGAGGTGACAAATCCAACATTTAATGAACCTTCAAGGAGTACCACCATTTCAGTGGCTCTAGGGTGAAATGGTGAATGAGTGGAGGGTTAACTCAATTACGTACATAATCGATTCGAGTTATTAACACGTCAAGAGTATTGACTATTGAGTCCTGCATGAGAGGTGGATTTGAACAATGAGAGGTGGATTTTGTAGATTCTACTTACACATTACTTTTGGCTCGAAGTATGTTAACATATAAAAAAACAAAACATGTATAAATATAACTATATCTGCTCATTGTGAATTTAGACTCTACATTCTATATTCGTCTCCTGAAATAATACCCTCATTCAAGTTACTTGCAAAGATATATATTCACTAAAAAACATCCATCTTTTTAAAGACTAACTATTGTGCACTGACAATGCAATTTTTTATACCATAAGATTAAGATGACATATAACAACAGATAACTGTCTACCATAATCCTAATATGGTAACGCAAAGGTGCAGCAAATAACCTGCTCTAACCGGTTAAATACACTGAATTTGTAAAACCTATACACTATCGAGCCAAATTCTAGAGTCCGGTAAAAAAAAAGGGTAAGGCAAAATTCTAGTCTAGAGTTGCTTATGTATCTCGAGCTTTAATAAAATATGTCGTTTTCTTGTTACGTAATAGTGAATTTAACAATAGATGCAATAATTTTCAAATAACCATCCACACAACTATTTTAATTGAAATAATAATTCAATACAATCCAAATGGATAACAACCATCCAAATATAGTGGTCTAGAGGCTTCTTTATTTTCATTAAAGCAATCAACAATGATTGTGAAGTCAACTGACCGTTAAAGTTTAGATACCACAGTAGCTCTCGAGAGTGGGAGGCGTGCCTTGACGTGCCATTGAGACGAAATCTTCAAAATATTTGAGACCTTCAAAGGGTTTATAAAGCAAAGGGTGATCTTCATCAACAAGTTCCTCTGGCACTTTTATGATATACCCTTTTATGGGAGATGTGCCAAACCCAATACTATATCTCTCTTTGTTTCCCATAACCACTCGATGATATGGAGATGGCAGCCTACCATTTGTAAGTGCCTGCAAAGTATATAATTAAGTCTCTATTTAGTTGTTAAAGAAGATTTTTATATGATGTGGTTTAAGAGCAATAGATATTTGTATAATTATAAATCTTTTCATTAAAGATAAAATAAGATATTTACTATATTAAATTATTTTTAAATTTTAAAATATTTTGAATGTATTAATAAGAAAATTGTACAATTATTTTGGAACAAATGAATTATATAGAAGTATATGTACTTTACGTCAGAATCTAATGACACAAAGAAAGCCACAAAAGCTAGTTATCCCAAAGCGAATTGCACGATTGATATTGTATATTAATGGTTTAGATCGGCACGACTTAAAATCATGTCGCTAAGGTTCTAAGACTTGATTCTTTATGTTTAAGTTGAATATGTCTCTCCCTATTTTGCGCCAATGTATGATTTGCATAGAGTATGCATCCTAGATCTCTCCTCGGCCCTCGCCGAGATAAATATCTTATTTTTTACGCTGCATGCATTTTTAAATCTGTTTTCAAAATTAATTTTTTTAAACTGAACATCTATCAGAAACAACCTTTCTACTTAATTTGACGTAGGGGTAAGGTCTACATACATATCACCCTGACCAGATCCCTCTTGTAAAATTATACTGCTATGTTGTTTTTGTACTTTTAAACTACATAAACATTTAGAAATAACTTATGAGCACAAAGGAGGAAAAATAACCATAAAGAAACAGATAAAAATGAAGGGTAGCATGACACTTACTTTCAAACAGTCATTAACAACGAAGATGTATGAATCAGGGGATGAAAATTCAACTGTAACCCATTGGCCGTTTTTATTCATGTATTGCAGACCATTAACTTGATGCTGGCTTAAAATAGTTGAAATGCTTAAATCAGTATGAGGTGGTTGTCCAAACTTTGTCTCCTCAGCTTTAGGCACTGTGTACTTCATGAAGCCAAGTCCATAGCGTGTAGATTTAGTTAGCTCATCCAAGTATTTTTCTATGCCCAATTTCTCAAAAATCATTTTTTTCACCATCTCATCAAGTTCTGATAGTCTCTTGATGTAAGAATGCACCAAATCACTGCCAAATTAATCAAACCCGCAGATAATAATTAGTCAAGAAGTGTCGATGAGAAGCTTAAAAGCTTTCATTTAGTTACTCATAATATATAGCAGCACATTTTACTAGTTCTACTATAATATAGTATCTGAACCCAATAATTTTAGCACAAACTCTATATATATATATATATATATGTATGTGTGTGTGTTGAAAAATTAAATGTACTAAATACATATAATAAAATTTCAAACTCAATAAATCAAATGAGTTGTGGTAAAAAAAAAAATTGAACTTGAATATAAACATAAACTTCAAATCTTGCATCCGCCTTCAACAGTAGATAACATGATAAATATTTTTGAGCAGAAAGTTACATACCAAAATTCTTGGTCTTCATGATCAGGCCAAATAATCTTGAAAAATCTTTCAATCACACCAGGAGTTTCGACATGGAGGATGTTCAGTCTCTCTAAAAGTGGAAAAATTTGATCTTTCTTATTGTAGCCAGTTATATTTTCAGAATTTTCAAATATTGTATCTAAAGGAAGGGTGAAAACTTCTTTTATTAACTTTTCATACAGTCTCTCTGTTGGTAATCCATCAAGTATAGCCTCAAAGCTACCATATTCTTCTAAAGCTTTGTACATTTCATCTCTCACTGAAATCCATTCTTCACTCCCTGGTTTCACTTGCATTCTAAAAGTTATGGTTGGGAGCTTCATAACTTCATAACCCATCTTTCCTCTTACTTTTTATTTCTTTAATTTGTTGTGTTATTATTCATTGTTGAGTACTGGCCAGGAATATATAGACACCATTAGTTTGCAAAGAATGACTTCTTGTTAATGATATGGCCAGCCAGATTATTGGGCATTCATATCACATGGAAATTTAGAAACGTCCTTATGGGCTGAAGCGCGCATGTCTTTGTTGTCATGTCTTTGTTATCATGCCTGCCTAGATTAAATTGTACATTCTGCAAAATTGGTGTCTTTTTCAATTTAAAAGGCTATATTACAATTCTATTCCATTCGTGGAAAGATTAGTGTCGTTCAATTTGCAATGAATGATGAAAGAGTTATCTGAGTAAAAAATCTACATGTTAGCCAATTTTTGTTCCGACAATATATTGGACAGTGCGGTAAAAAAAAAGGTAAGGCAAAATTTGAGTTGCTTATGTATCTCGAGCTTTAGTAAAATATGTCGTTTTCTTGTTAGGTAATAGTGAATTTAACAATAGATGCAATAATTTTCAAATAACAATCCACAGAACTATTTTAATTAAAATAATAATTCAATACAATCCAAATGGATAACAACCATCCAAATATAGTGGTCCAGAGGCTTCTTTATTTTCATTAAAGCAATCAACAATGATTGTGAAGTCAACTAATCGTTAAAGTTTAGACTCCACAGTAGCTCTCGAGAGTGGGAGGCGTGCCTTGACGTGCCATTGAGACGAAATCCTCAAAATATTTGAGACCTTCAAAGGGTTTATAAAGCAAAGGATGATCTTCATCAACAAGTTCCTCTGGCACTTTTATGATATACCTTTTTATGGGAGATGTGCCAAACCCAATGCTATACCTCTCTTTGTTTTCCATAACCACTCGATGATATGGAGATGGCAGCCTACCATTTGTAAGTGCCTGCAAAGTATATAATTAAGTCTCTATTTAGTTGTTAAAGAAGATTTTTTTATATCATGTGGTTTACGAGCAATAGATATTTGTATTATTATAAATCATCTCATTAAAGATAAAATAAGATATTTACTATATTAAATTATTTTAAAATTTTAAAATATTTTGAATGTATTAATAAGAAAATTGTATCATTATTTTGGAACAAATGAAGTATAGTATATAGAAGTATATGTACTTTACGTCAGAATCTAATGACACAAAGAAGGCCACAACAGCTAGTTATCCCAAAGCCAATTGCACGATTGATATTGTATATTAATGGTTTAGATCGACACGACTTAAAATCATGTCGCTAAGGTTCTTGTTAGTTTGGATAAGCTTGGAGTTTTGACTGATGACTGAGGAACGGATTCAAAGGATTTGTTCCTTTGAATCACTGCAGCTAAATAGATAATTCATGCAAAATCGTTTAAGATGAGATATTATTAATTATCCTAAAACTAATGTTTATCTTGATAATTATGCAGGTCTAAACGGATATGAAAAGATTGCATAAACACAAGGATAAGGATAGAAGATTTCTAAAGAGAAGAATCCAATTAGGACTCAAACTCAAGGGAGCATTGGAGTTCTAATTATTGAAGACTTTTTGGCTGCTGGATCTATAAAATATGGAGCATTTCAGCCGTAGAAGTTAAGCACAAATACAGAGAGCATCGAGCAAAAGCTTAAAAGAGTCATTAGCTTATTTGTGTAATCAGTTAGCTACAGTGGAACAAAGTGAGAACCTGTTCCTTAAGATTGAGTCTTGTAAAAGTTCAAGTCTTAGTTCAACTGTAGTAAGCATTAATCGAGTTGTACTTTCTCGTTCAAGTTGTGGACTTGACACAACTTCACTGATCGTGAGAAAGATCACTAAAGGATTAGAGTTAGTCCTAGGTTAGTAAGAGTGAGTCTTGTAACCAAGTGGGTCTTTTTACATAGTGAAGTTGAAATCCTACTTGAGTAGTAGGTCGTGGTTTTTTGATCCCGAGTCACCACGCTAAAATCTGGTGTTCAAATACTTACAGTTTTAATTCTGCATATCGTATAGTAAAGGAACACATTTTAAGGAACTGGTCCTTAAAACAGTAAAGTGGTGTAATCGTGGGAAATATCAATTGGTATCAGAGCAGGTTATCCTTGAAAAGGTTAACACCTAGAATTAGATGAGTACATTACGAGAGAACAGTGAGGGTCAGTCAATGGTTAGAGCTCCTTATTTCAATGGGAAATACTATTCATGGTGGAAAGAGAGGATGCGTGATCACCTTCAAGCAGAGGACTATGAATTGTGGGACATAGTAACTGAAGGTCCCATGATCCCAATGAAGAAGGATGCTGAGGGAAACGATGTTCCCAAAACCAGGAAGGAATGCAATGCTGAAGACATAAAGCAATGGGAAAAGAATGCAAAGGCAAGGAAGTGGCTGGTTGGTGGACTTAGTCCTGATGAATGCACTAGAATTAGAGGGTATGCCACTGCAAAGGAGATTTGAGATGCTCTACAAGTTGCACACGAAGGAACAAGTCAGGTAAAAAGGTCCAGAGGTACACTTCTTTATGCTGAATATGAAAGCTTTAAAATGAAAGAAGAAGAATCAATCTCTGAAATGTATACTAGATTTAATGCCATTGCTTCTGAACTTATCTCTTTGGGAAGGGTTTTAACTGTGGAAGATAGAGTAGAAAAGATTTTAACTAGGGTTCTTCCAGATTCTTGGGAGATCAAAGCTTGTGCTATCATAGAAAGCAAAGATTTAACCACTCTATCCTTAGATGAACTTATAGGTAATTTAAAAACTTATGAACTAAGGAAAAAGGTTAAAAACATAGGAGCACCAGTTAAAACTGAACCTAACCTAGCCTTGACTGCTGGTGATAAGATCATTGATGATAAGGAACTGGTCCTTATCGCTAAAAGTATTCAGAAATATTTGATTAAGAAAAAGGCAATTAGTGGGCAGGGTAGGTCTACTAACATGAAACAGGCTGGAGAATGCCACAAATGTGGAAGCTCGGAACACTACATCAGCAAATGTCCAATTATGGAAGGAGAATGGAGGAAGAGATTCATTGAAGAAAGGAAGAAGGCTAGGGAACAGGTCCATAAGAAAAATGGAAATCCCAAAGCAATGGTTGCAGGATGGCAAGACAGTGAAGATGAAATAACTGATGATGATCTGGATGAGGATCTTGCTCTAATGGCTCTTGGAGATTCAGAAAATGAAGAAGACTCTGAGGTATTTGTTTCTAAACTTAAAGAAGATGTCAAAAGCATGTCTAGAGAAAAATTGGTTAAAGTATTCCATATTGTGCTAAATGAATTTAAATCTCTAAGGGATGGCAATCATAAACTGCATGATGAAATTGACTGTTTAGAAGCAGAATGCAAAGAGCTAGGAAGTAATTAAAACTAATTTTCTAGAAAGGAAGATTAACATGCTTGAGGAACAGGTCCTCACACTTAAATCAACTGCTCAGGAATTAGAAAATGTTAAAACAGTTGAAAAAGGTAAAGGTATTGCTAATTCTCATCAGATCATTGCTGAAGAGAAACTGAAAGTCACAGTTGATGAACTGTGTAAGAAAGATGATAAGATAAGATCTTTAGAAGAAGACTTGATTAAAACAAAAATGGAACTAAGGAAAACTGTAGAATGGAACAAGTCTTCTGAAGCACTAGAATGGTTACAGGAAAATCATAGTAGCAACAGGAAAGGTATTGGATTCATGAAAGCACAGAGTTCATCTAAATGGGATCCAAAAAGTAAGTACTTATCATTTCCTGAAAACTGGCTATGCACTCATTGTGGGAACACTGGTCACCGGAAAGAAAATTGCCAGTCTTTAAAAAGGGCTACCCAGAGGAACAGGTCCTACAAACCTGTTCAAGATTATGTAAAACAGAAAAATAGGTCATATAAACCTGTTCACAATTCTGTAAAAAGGAAAATTGTTCACACAAAGAAACCATTACCTTTTTGGGCTAAGAAAGATTTGATTCATCCTTTTTCTAAAGGACCACTTCAGGTTCGGGGAGCTCCGGTAGGGGGACTTGAGTCTCAGCAGTCGTATCTTGCTTAGACCAATAAATAGAGCTGAGGTTATAGTTAAAGCCGCTAATAGACATGGAGCGCAAGAAAGAAGGCTTAATTCTTTTTAAAAATACCGCTGGATTTGGGTTCTTAAAATTAACCCCTAGTTTTCTTTTGCAGGCTAGAGTGAAGGAGATAAACCACAAATGGTATATGGACAGTGGTTGCTCAAGACACATGACAGGACATAAGGAACTGTTCCTTTCACTCTCAGCCTTCCAAGGAGGAAGTGTTTCCTTCGGTAATGGTAAGAAAGGGGAAATCATTGGAATTGGAAAGGTAGGTAGGTCTGATTCACACTGTATAGATAAGTGTTTCTAGTAGATAGGCTGAAACATTGCTTATTGAGTATTTCTCAATTGTGTGACAAAGGTAATAATGTTAATTTCTCATCTACTGGATGCACTGTGACTAACAAAACTTCTGGAGAGATTATTTTGCAGGGAAATAGGCATGGAAACATCTACAAAGTAGACTTGCTAGCACTTTCTGATGGAAGCTTGAGCTGCTTAAGTGTGGTGCAAAATGATCCCCTCCTATGGCACAGAAGACTAGGACATGCTAGTCTTTCACAATTGAACAAACTTGTGTCCAAGGATTTGGTGATAAGACTTCCTAACATCAAGTTTAATGATGAAAAAGTATGTGAAGCTTGTGCCAGGATGAAGCAGGTAAAATCCTCCTTCAAACCAAAGAAACAGGTAAGTACCACTAAACCTTTGGAACTGGTCCATATGGATTTATGTGGTCCAATGAGAACAATGAGTCGTGGAGGTAAGAAGTATGTTATGGTATTGGTGGATGATTATTCTAGATTTACATGGACTATATTTCTTGCATCTAAAGAAGAAGCATTTAATGCATTTTCAATTTTTGCTAATAAAGCTCAAAGAACTCTAGATAGTCATATTGTTGCCATTAGGTCAGATCATGGAACTGAATTTGAAAATCATATGTTTTTCAATTTTTGCAATGAAAATGGCATCAATCACAATTTTTCTTCACCTACAACTCCACAACAAAATGGTGTAGTGGAAAGGAAAAATAGGACTCTAGAGGAAATGGCAAGAACTATGTTAATATCTGGAAATCTTCCACAAAACTTTTGGGCTGAGGCTATTAATACTGCATGCTACATAATAAATAGATGTATGATAAGGCCATTAATAGAAAAGACCCCATATGAGTTGCTTAAGGGAAGAAAACCAAACATCTCTCATCTTAGGGCTTTTGGTTGCAAGTGTTTTATACACAACAATGGGAAAGATGCCTTAGGAAAATTTGATCCTAGAAGTGATTAGGGAATCTTTGTTGGTTACTCTTCAAATAGTAAGTCATATAGGGTGTTTAACAAGAAAACATTGAAAATTGAAGAAAGCATGCATGTTAAATTTGATGAAACTGACAGTCTCACTCAAGAACAGGTACAGGAGGATGAAGAAATTGGATTGCTGAAAGCTTATGAACTTGATCCACAAATGCAGAATCTGGATATGAGAAGTGAAATGCAAGGAACTATTCCTCAGGACAGAACTGAGAAGAGTGGCACAGAAACAGGGGGAACAAATGTTGATTCCACCTCACAAACTGGTAGTGCTACCCTATCAGGAACTGTTCCTCAGCAGAGGACTTCTGACAATGGATTGACACCCAAGCCTTACAAGTATCAATGGTCATATCCTGTGGATCAAATAATCTCAGACAAGACTGCTGGGATCCAAACTAGATCAGCAGTCAAAAATCACAATCTGTGTGCCTTTAGTGCTTTCCTATCTCTTGTTGAACCAAAAAATGTGAAAGAAACACTGAAGGATGCAGATTGGATAAATGCTATGCAGGAGGAATTGAATCAATTCCAAAGAAGTCAAGTTTGGCATCTGGAACCCAAGCCAAGGAACAGGTCCATAATTGGAACAAAATGGGTTTTCAGAAACAAACTTGATGAGGATGGCATGGTAACAAGGAATAAGGCCAGACTAGTTGTTCAGGGATACAGTCAAGAGGAGGGCATCGACTATGATGAGACTTTTGCTCCAGTTGCAAGATTGGAAGCAATAAGACTTCTTATAGCCTTTGCCACATACATGGATTTTACTCTACACCAAATGGATGTCAAGAGTGCATTTCTGAATGGTTACTTGAAAGAAGAAGTGTATGTCAAGCAACCTCCAGGTTTTGAAAGTGAACAGTTCCCTGAACATGTGTACAAGTTGGACAAGGCCTTGTATGGGCTCAAGCAGGCACCAAGAGCATGGTATGAAAGGCTATCAAAATTTCTCCTCCAGCATGGATACAAAAGAGGTAAAATTGATAGCACATTGTTTTTGAAAAAAAAAGGTAAGCATCTCTTAATTGTTTAAATTTATGTAGATGATATAATCTTTGGTGCTACTTGTGAAAACTTAAGTAAGGAATTTGCAAACTTGATGGGAAGTGAATTTGAGATGAGCATGATGGGTGAACTCAATTTCTTTTTGGGTTTACAAATTAAGCAAACCTCAAATGGAACTATGATCCATCAACAAAAGTATGTTAAGGAATTACATAAAAGATTTGATATGGATAATGCTAAGGAAATTGACACACCTATTGCCACTGCCACAAAATTGGATCTTGATGAACATGGAATATCAGTTGATCAAAAATTGTATAGGGGTATGATAGGTTCTCTACTTTATCTAACTGCTAGTAGACCTGATATTGTGTTCAGTGTTGGTTTATGTGCTAGGTTCCAATCAGATCCTAAGGAATCTCATCTGAAAACTGTTAAAAGAATATTAAGGTATCTGAAGGGAACAGGTCCCTTGGGACTATGATATCCAAAAGGTGGTAGTTTTAATCTTGTTGGATATACTAATGCTGACTATGCAGGTTTCCTTGTTGATAGAAAAATCACCTCAGGTATGGCACATTTTCTTGGTGAGTGTTTGGTTTCTTGGGGAACTAAGAAACAAAATTCAGTGGCACTTTCCACTGCTGAGGCTGAATATGTGGCAGCTGCTTCATGTTGTTCACAGTTGTTATGGATCAAACAACAATTACAGGATTTTGGTGTTGATGTAGGAACTGTTCCTATCTATTGTGATAACACTAGTGCTATAAATATGACAAAGAATCCGGTGCATCACAAAAGGACTAAACACATTGACATAATACATCATTTCCTTAGAGATAATTATGAAAAAGGTTTGATCACCATAGCATTTTGTCCCACTGAAAAGAAAATTGCTGACATTTTTCCAAAAGCTCTAGGTAGAGATGATTTTGAAAGAAATAGATTGGAATTAGGGATGATTAAATTCACATAAAATCATCAATGCTTTACTTCATAATTGGCTAGAAAATTGCACTTAAAATAAATTTTATTCAAGTCATTATGAATGATTCAGTCCAGCTTAATACTTAAATGTATATTCTTATGCCATATTTCTTATTTAGAGTTGCTAAAATTGAATGATGTTACCCTTATGCTCTTAGAATTTCAGATGATCAAAATGTTGCAAATTGGAAGGACACTGAATTTTTGTGTTAAAATCAGGTATGTACTAGTTATTATTCAGTTAATTTAGAAGTGCAAAGGCTATAGGTAACGTGTGATTAGGATAAATTCCACTAAGTTTCCTAACCATATCCAAACTGAATAAGAGTCCTATCGGAGGAACAGTTCCCATTCTGAAAAAGTAACCTGCAGCCTAACGGCTCTTTTTCTCCGGGAGACTCCCAAGAGTCCTTAGCCGTTGCATGTTGTGCTGAGGTAAGTTGATCGTTTTTCACTCCAACTCCACTACCTAATTCACTCTATAAATACACTTCTTCTTCTTCATTATTCTTTTACACTGATTCATCAATTAAAGCTATCAAAATTTCAGAAAGAGTAGTAAATTATTTGCTAATTCGAATTACTAAAATGTCTCTTCCTTCTGATAATTCTTCAACTGCACCTATTGATGAACAACCACAAAATCTTAATCCTCCCTCACCCATGGAAACCACCGACCTAAACCCTGAAGTCCCTGAACAAATTCCAGAAATACCTGAACCTGAAATTCAGGGGGAAGGACCAGTTCCCACGGCTGAATCAATTGCTGAGCAGGTTGAGGACTTGTCAAGGGCTATGGTTTTGTTTCAGTATCAGGTAAACTTTGCTTATCCCTTGAATGTAGTGGTAGATGAGGAAGAAAAGGGAGAGGGGTCTGAGGATGTTCCTGAGGGGGAAACTATTAAAAAATTGGAAGCACCCATGCATGGGTCATCGGGGTCTCCAGAGGTTGCTTTTAGAGCACCCATGGAGGATGTTATAGATGTTGATGAGGCTATTAGTGATAGTGATAGGCCCTTGGTGGATTTGATCAACATTAGGAGTTTGAAAAGAAAATTGGCTAGAAAGGGACCTATGAATGACCAAATGACTGCTGAAATCACTGCTAAGTTGAAGAAAATAGGTGATAGTTACAAAGCAGGAAATAAGAAGAAAGTTGACAGTTCCTCCAAGGCAAAAGGACCTGTTCCTTCTGCCTCAACCCCTGCTTCTGGGGTTAGGAGGACAAGAAGTGCTGCTAAAGCTGCTGATGAAAAACTAGCTGCTGCCTTAGAAAGGAGCAGAAAAGGGAAAGGAAAACAGGTAGTTGAAGAGGAAGAAGTGGAGGACATTGATCTTGATGATTTTTCTGAGGATGATGAGATGGCAGAGGCTGAGGAGGTTGTGCCTCAGTCCAAGAAAAGAAAGGTTGCTGAGAGAAGGGTAACAAGGAGTTCTGTTAAAGCTACAGAAAAATCTGCTAAGAGGACCAGGTCCTCTAAGAGAGTTGTTGTGTCTGAAAGTTCTGATACTGATAGTGATGACTTGTTTGCTGAAGGTGACAGTGATAGTGAAGCTGAAGGTGATGAGTCTGTACATTGTGTTCATGATGACATGTTGACCAGGAAGGTGTTGAAAGGTCGGGTAATGTCTGATGTGCAAGAAGAAGGGATGCTATGGTTGCTACAAAAACTGCATGCTCAGGGTTGGAGGGACATGGTCCTTAAGATCTCTGGCAGGTGTGCAAAGGGAATGGTGCAGGATTTCTATAAGAACTGTTCCATCAGAGGTGACTGCCTTATTACCTCTGTTAATGAAAATGTGATTATATTTGATACAAGGGAACTTGGTGAGCTGCTGGGGATTCCTTTTACTGGGTATGACAGTTATGTAAAGAAGGTGTGGCCTGACTTGACAAACTTGCCTACTGATCTGGAGATCACTAGGAAGTTTGCTGAGAATGATGGGGGAAGAGAAACCCAGGGCTGTGCAGAAGAGTGAGATGCACCCACAGCACCAAGTATTATTTGAGTTTGTGAACAAAATTATGCTGCCAAGGCAGGAGAAAAGAGGAGTTGCCAGTTTCATGGACCTGGTCCTTATGGAACTGTTGGACACTGAAAAGCAGATCAACTGGCCCAGCTTTATGATCCACCTGATAAAAAGGGTGATTGCTGGGAAAAGAAAGCACTCCTTGCCGTTTGGTTTCATCCTGACTGATGTGTTTGCAAAGTTGAAGATTCCCTTGGAAGGGGTGGTGAAGGCTACAAAGAAGGAAAAGTTTGGCTGTGCCACTTTAATAAGCTGTGATTTGCCAGTTCAGGCTGATCCACCACAAGCTGGTGTTGGGAGGCAGCCATTGAACAACAAAGTGAGGGCACTTAAGCAACAGGTTGCTATTCAGGGTGCTGAGATAGTAAGGTTGGAAGAGGAGAAGAATTACTGGAAGGCAGAGGCCACAAAAGCAAAGGAGACCAATGAGGGAATGCTCAAGCAAATGTTTGAGTTGCTTAACAAGTCTCAGGGACCTGGTCCTTCCACATCCTGACCACCTTAGCCTTTAGCCATCTTTTGTCCAGTGGGATTTAGCCTAGTCTAGTTCCTTAGTCTTTTCCTTCTTTAGTCTTTGAATAATTTTGTAGTACTTGCTTGTATCCCCTGGTTTCATCTTTTGGTTTAATGAATTGTCTTTGATGGCTAATATCATTGTTTTGCAGTTGCTTTAATCTGATTTATGTTTGCATTTTGAATTGCCTCTATGGCCATGTACTGATTAATTCTAACCCTTGAGTTATATTTTTTATGCAACCTTTTCAATGATGCCAAAAGGGGGAAGAGTAAGTCTGATTTTGCATGAAGTTATACCTAATTGAAAATCTGTTTCTTAATGATAAAGAGTAAGTCTGATTTTGCATGAAGTTATACCTAATTGAAAATCTGTTTCTTAATGATAAACTTTCTTAATCTCTTAATGATAAACTATCCACTGATTGATGGTTTTTGAGCTTAAGTTGTACTTCAGGACATTAAGGATATGCAGCTGTGCTTATGAGTTTATCATCATCAAAAAGGGGGAAAATGTTAGCTTGGATAAGCTTGGAGTTTTGACTGATGACTGAGGAACGGATTCAAAGGACCTGTTCCTTTGAATCACTGCAGCTAAATAGATAATTCATGCAAAATCGTTTAAGATGAGATATTATTAATTATCCTAAAACTAATGTTTATCTTGATAATTATGCAGGTCTAAACGGATATGAAAAGATTGCATAAACACAAGGATAAGGATAGAAGATTTCTAAAGAGAAGAATCCAATTAGGACTCAAACTCAAGGGAGCATTGGAGTTCTAATTATTGAAGACTTCTTGGCTGCTGGATCTATAAAATGTGGAGCATTTCAGCCGTAGAAGTTAAGCACAAATACAGAGAGCATCGAGCAAAAGCTTAAAAGAGTCATTAGCTTATTTGTGTAATCAGTTAGCTACAGTGGAACAAAGTGAGAACCTGTTCCTTAAGATTGAATCTTGTAAAAGTTCAAGTCTTAGCTCAACTGTAGTAAGCATTAATCGAGTTGTACTTTCTGGTTCAAGTCGTGGACTTGACACAACTTCACTGATCGTGAGAAAGATTACTAAAGGATTAGAGTTAGTCCTAGGTTAGTAAGAGTGAGTCTTGTAACCAAGTGGGTCTTTTTACATAGTGAAGTTGAAATCCTACTTGAGAAGTAGGTCGTGGTTTTTTGATCCCGAGTCAAGGGGTTTTTCCACGCTAAAATCTGGTGTTCAAATACTTACAGTTTTAATTCCGCATATCGTATAGTAAAGGAACACATTTTAAGGAACTGGTCCTTAAAACAGTAAAGTGGTGTAATCGTGGGAAATATCAGTTCTAAGACTTGATTCTTTATGTTTAAGTTGAGTATGTTTCTCCCTATTTTGCGCCAATGTATGATTTGCCTAGAGTATGCATCCTAGATCTCTCCTCGGCCCTCGCCGAGATAAATATATCTTTTACGCTACATTCATTTTTAAATTTGTTTTCAAAATTAATTTTTTTGAACTGAACTTCTATCGGAAACAACCTTTCTACTTAATTTGACGTAGGGGTAAGATCTTCATACAGTCTCTCTGTTGGTAATCCATCAAGTATAGCCTCAAAGCTACCATATTCTTCTAAAGCTTTGTACATTTCATCTCTCACTGAAATCCATTCTTCACTCCCTGGTTTCAACTCTTGCATTCTAAAAGTTATGGTTGGGAGCTTCATAACTTCATAACCCATTTATCCTCTTACTTTTTATTTCTTTAATTTGTTGTGTTATAATTCATTGCTGAGTACTGGCCAGGAATATATAGACACCATTAGCATGCAAAGTATGACTAATTGTAAAAGATATGGCCACTCATATCAGGTACGGAAGACTGGGAGACCATACAATTTAAAAGTTGCGTTAAAACGTGACTATCATTTTCCACTCAAATTTTGCTTTTGTAAGTTTTATATTTAGCAATATATTTTGTGGTGTACTAGAACTCACAAGTATATTCCATAATAAGTACACCCTCCGTCTTAAATTAGTTGTCACTTTAGGAAAAATAATTTGTCCCAAATTAGTTCTTTTTAGGATTTCAAGATTATATTTACTAGATCTTTTCTACTATACCCTTAATAATTAAAATAATTCTCAAAAAAAGTTAATAGTCAAACATTAAATAAGAGTAACATAGTAAAATACAGGCCCTATTTAATGGTTTTCTTAATGGACGTGAAAAAGCTGAAGGTGACAACTAAAATGGGACGGAGGGAGTATATAGTGGCAGAAAATTAACATGGCACTATTATGAAATTAGATTTAAAGAAAGCGTACTTGGGAGGAAATAGTATACGGACTCTAAAGATAACCAAATACTTTAAAAAGTTTTCCGCAACATAATTACTTCACTCAATTGATTAAAGCTTCGTGTTGATAACGTGTCGTAAAATAAAAGAGAGTACTTCAAGAAATAGACAAGAAATGTAAAGAGGTATTGCAAGAATATTAAAAGAAGAACTTTTCTTATTCACTTCCAAAATGTTCAAGTGTGTCTTCCATAGAGCCAAGGGTGCTCTATTTATAGGATACATATATATGAGAGTTACAAAGTAATTCAAAGATTACAAGAATTAGTGGTCACTTAATGGGGGTTTAAAAGGTGACTAATGGGGAGTTAAATGATAGAATTAAATGGAGAATTAAGTATCCAATGGTTCATGGAATGTGATGAATACGGAAGACAAATGGACATCCACTTTCTACATATTTTATAACAGTACCCCTTGGATGTTCATTTGGAAGATAATGTACCTCATTAAAATCTTACTAGGAAAAACCCGGTAGGGATAGCTACCTCATTAAAAACCTTACAAGAAAACCCTCAGTTGGGACAAAATCTTGTTAAGGCTAATAACATGTGTGCAATTTCTACTACGGAAAGTCGGAAAGGGGTCAATTTTACCTCCTCAACTATCATAAATATATCAACTTTACCCTCTATTTGTAAATAGTCTCAAATATACCCTCACCGTAAAAAAAGTGGGTCACTTAGACCGCTTTTCACTAACAGACTCCACGTCACATATTTCTCTGCATGTGAGTACTTCCAACGTGTAAAAAACTCATCTCCATCACATATTTCTCTGCATGTGAGTACTTCCAACGTGTAAAAAACTCATCTCCATCTTCTCTATACCCCACCCCTTGAATTGAAATTAGTGACCACTGACCACCATTGAAACTCTTCTTCTTCACCAAACATCTATCGGTTCTCTGATGAAACTAAATGTATCTCTAAAAATTTTGGCTATATTACAAGACCCACTACATATTGGGACTACAAAATTTATCCACTCTACATTAAATCCATATTTATTCTTCCACCTCTGTCTCAAATCGTATAGCAATGAACACCACGCCGTGGCTGTTAAAATTATAATTTAAAATTTTCTAGACACTTCTAAGTGCTTCTACCTTGTTCATGAAGTTTCTAGTCTAGAATAATCTTTTACGCTTTCTAAGAGATAAGTCTTATCTTGTAGCAAGTCTAGAATAATCATTTGGATTTTCTAGGTGATAAACACTATCTAGAAGTAGTTCTAGATTGATCCATTAGCACCTATAGATAGAACTTGTTGTAGTGCTATTTGCATCAAGTTGAATGAAAATAACTCCTCTCCCAAAATACAAAGTGGTCTTCCCTTCCTCTTCTTCTTTGTTTAGTATACAACCTTTCCTCTATATTGTTCTATTTTCCTAATATAGTGGTATCATAGCCATGACAAACAATGACAATGGCTACTTGCTTTTCAATTTCCTCGTCTTACAAAAGAGAACTACCAAAAATAGTGTATAAGGATGAAAGCCATACTTGGCTCTCAAGATGCATGGAAGATTGTAGAATAAGGGTATGAAGAATCCAACCATGAGGAAACTTTGCCCATCGAGCTCCCTAGCTTAAGTAGCTTGTATCTCAAGGAATTACCTAACATCAAAGGATTCTTCGACAGCTTTTCTACAGAACCCAACCAAAGTAAAAAAAATAGAATTTCCTTTTCAGAACAAAGGTGCCTAATTTACTACCAATGGTTACTCTTACAGTGTTAATTTCCTTTCATGAGAAAAATAATTGAGCTAACATGTTATTAATTTAGATGTCATTGTTTTAGATTTTGTTTTAGTAGTAGAAGTATTAAAAGTAGTTTCTTCATTGAAAAATGTTATCATATCAATATACTAATACATTAAAAATAGCAAAAATGAACTTCTTAGTTAAGAAACTGAGCTTTGTGGCTCTCTCTCTCTCTCTCTCTCTCTCTCTCTCTCTCTCTCTCTCTCTCTCTCTCTCTCTCTCTCTCTCTCTCTCTCTCTCTCTCTCTCTCTCAGTTGTAAGGTTCACATTCATGTTCAACTTGTTTTTTCATCTTTTCATTCATATTTTCAGCTTAAAACTTACCAGTAAAAGATGATTTCATTTGGTAGGACGCATTGGGACCTTTGAAGCTTCTGAGGCTCTATGAGATTGACAACACGATGTTGTTTTGCAACCAATTATCACATTCTTGTTTCAGAAAACTTGATTCATTAAGCATGCTCAAATGCAAGAATGTCCCTCTTTGTTTATTTATGGATTTTGTGAGTTATGATGCTCTAAGTGTAAAGGATGAGGAAGAACAAGAAGAAAGGGTGATTGTTAACTCTCTATTTCCTCAATTGAAAGACCTAACTCTAAAGGAGCTTCCAGAGTTGAGGTGTGTGGTTTCACTGAATACGTGGTAACTTCAACCCTGTGGGCTGAAGTTGAACTTCAACCCTTGTAGTATAAAGTTCGGCCTACAAGAATTGAAGTTTCAAAAAATGACCTCTCATACAAAATTAATAAAAAAATAACCTCAAAGAAAAGACCAGTGGTAAAATTGACCTCTTTAACAAAATTTTTACGAGAAAAATTTGCCTAAGTGTTTGCCGCCATTAGACACTTCTAGCACCGCTATCACATTGTTTGCCCCCATTCGGAAACTCCTTATTTTGTAGCCCTAATAACCACGTAATTTGTTGGTGATAGCCCAGACTTTAGTTCAAAAGATCCTGCCTTCCTGCTCATCGTCAGGCCCGTCTGGGACTTTTGTACTAAAGCCTGGCAATAGGGGCTAAAATTGTAAGAATTGTGTAAGGCCAAAAAATATGAAAGTTGTGCCACACTGTCCTTTTTCTGGAAGTTTCCCAAATTTCTCTACCTGGTTTGAATGATGGGTCTATATGGGCTCATCAATCCAACTCAGGGCAAAGTGCACAAATAGTCATTTTTGTCAGTAGTCTTTTCTTTAAAGCTACTTTTTTTTTTTTTAATTGATTTTGCATGAGAGACTATTTTTTGGAACGTCAGTCCTTGTGGGCTGAAGTTCAAACATTGTGGGCTGAACTTCATGTTCAACTCCAGCTCAAAAGGACTGAACTTTTAGGCATAGAATGCGTAAACTTCAACCCTTATGGTGGACTGAAGTTGAACTTCAATCCTTGTAGTATGAAGTTCTGCCGACAGGAATTGAAGTTTTAAAAAGTGAACTCTCATATAAAATCAATAAAAAAAGTGACCTCAAACCAAAGACTACTGGTAAAAGTGCCATGTGTGTGAAATTTTTACATTGGATCTTTAAGGGGAAAGTGCATGAATAATCACTTTTTGGCTCGCCTTTATAGTTTGAAGTCATTTTTTAAAATTATTTAGTTTTTAGCCATTTTTTGGAACTTCACTACTTGTGGGCTGAACTTCAGACCTTGTGGACTGAACTTCAGCCCACAAGGGCTAAACTTTCAGCCTTATGGATTAAAGTTCCAAAAAAGTGGTTTTTTTTTTTTCACAATTAAGAAAAAAGTGACCTATAACTAAATAGCAATGGCAAAAGTGGCATCTGGACAAATTTTTACGATCCTTAAACCCAAGACCAAGTTGTCATCTCTCTTTCTCTACAAGAGAAAACAGGCAAATCATACAAAAAGCCGAATATCAGCCCATAGGTTTTAAGTTTAGGGTAATTCACAGAAATAGGATGCTTCTGGCGGCCTGTCAGAAATTTTGCCCCTGTGAGGAAAATCTTACAAAGTTGTTCAATGTAAGAATGTTCCAGGGTATCGACAAATCTTTCTATTAGAGAAAATTTGGTGATCACAATCAACTTTTCCTGATGAAGGCTGTTTTTGTAAGAGGCAGATTTGATCAGTCTTGTGATGAAGAGAAGTATTTTCTAATGTTAAAAGGTATCGTCACGACAACTTTCTTATGGGGATCAAAACTGTAACATCGGCCCCATACCTGTCTATTTCGCACAAAAACTTGTTAATTTTGAAATTGCCCATTAGAGTTTGTACACTGTGGTAAGGGAAATTTTATACAAATAACCACGTTTTAGAATGCTGATCGATGAACGATTAGCATTTGCAACGTTTTAGAAGAATTGTCACAACCAAACTTTAACCAAAAAATTCATAGAGTTCAATTCAAAACTTCAACAAAAAGTGCAGTTTTGAATTGTATGGGAGTTCAAACTAGATTTTTTTCCCAGAGTTCTGTTCATAATTAACTCCATGAAATTAGAGCAACTACAACTATTCTTCACTATTACGAAGTGAGTCACATTTCCTCACATAACACAACTTAATCCATTGGCAGATAGTTCATTAACATGAAAAAATCACTAAAGAAACAAACACCAAAACAAAACAGTAAATATGATCCATCATTATTCATTAGCAAATATTGAAAAGTTAAATAACAGTAAAGGATTTCATTTCTTCCCATATCATTTCAGTGTTTGGTCAAGGTTATGGAATCATGTAGGTGCTTAAGATGCTTTCTTTCACCAAGCAAAAGGTACCTTGAGCAATAATGGTATATAAAAAATTGTGGATGTACTAATTAATAAGTATAGAACAAAGGTGGATTTTTGAGGTTCTGACACACAGAATCTCTAATCCACAAGATAGTCCAATTGTGGAAGCAATGATAGGAGAACCCACCCACCATTCTTCTACAATTGTCTCTATTTTATTCCCATTTCAAGAATTAAAATATTTTTGTAATATTTTTCTAAGTCGAGGGTCTATCGGGAACAGACACTGCACCTTGATGAGGGTAAGGTTTGCGTACATCTTACCATCTTATAAGCACTGTTAACTTATACTGTATATACTTGAACTCATGATATATTGTCGTTAACTTTGTAATCCTTAGTTTGAACTTGCAAACCAAATTATACAGGAAACAAAATGATAAAAGTAATAATGGAAGAAACTATGATGATCTAGCATGACTTTATACTATATTGATTCTATCAACATTATAAAAATATTCTCAAAACGATCTCTTTAGTGACCAAAAAGAAAACTAACGAACCAAGTTACTCAAATAAACTTCTACTATAAATTATCTCTTTCACTTTAATTGTTCTACGAAAAGCATCACTTAATGCATCTTTAGTAACCAAAGAAGCAAAGGAATGAACAACATCATTCAAGCTATTCCCTTCCCCTTTTATTTGTCTTTTATATTTAATTGATCTATAAAAAGGATACTAATACAGATGAAGCAGTCATCCAGCAATCTTTGGTTCATCAAATATCTCTTGCTTCCTTTCCTGTTGTCGACCAAAATCCCTTCAAAGGTTAGTGCATCAATCTGTATAGTTTTCTTTACATTTTTTTTCCTCTCATTATTGCTGATTCACTTTCGGTAGAATATGACTCATATAACCACTAGTGTTTTAAAAAAATCCCTTCATTTAGGAAAGTAACTGTGAACGGTTGTCTTTGAATTATCTATCTTCTAAAGGGATTTTAATTCTTAAGTAGAGACAAGTGAGGATTGTTCAGTTATCCGGAGAAGCGTGAAAACGATGCAAATTCCCTAAAATTGAAGGGTGAAACAAGACTACATCTTTAGAACTTTTCTTCCCCCAAACCCTCATATACTAGATGGATCAGTAGTATTCCTACTTATCCTACAGCATGACTCGGACCTTCAACGTGTGGGCAATGGCGAAGTCATAAGTTTCACGAAGCGGATTTAGTCATTGTATTTATGATGCAATTTACAGTTTTCGACTCGTAAAATACACTTATAATAAGTAAATTGTTTAGCAAGAGGTGTTATCTGAACCCGTTGCTAAAGGTTGGCTCAACACCTGCCTGTAAATAGATGGTAAAGTGCTCAACCATTAGAGTAAATGGTTATGCTACTATGATATTCCAATGCATGTTACCTTCTCCTTAGACAGCAAAAAGGGAAGGCAAGCAGGCCCACTTTTAAAATATCTTTTTCTTTAATATGTGTGGGGAAAGTGCACGAAAGGCTACTTTTGCCACTGGTCTTTGGGCACAGGCCACTAATATCAAAACATTTAGTTTGTGGCCACTTTTGCTTAAAGAGATAGAACTTCAGTCCAGAGGCCGGATTGAAGTTCAGTCCTTAAAGATTGAACTTCAATCCAGGGCCATATGGACTGAAGTTCAATCCAGTCCTTAAGATGAAACTTCAGTCCATATGGCCATGGACTGAACTTCAGTCCATGATATGGCCATGGACTGAAGTTCCATCTTTAAGGATTGAACTTCAGTCCATGGCCAAGCCATGTCCATGGCCATATGGACTGAAGTTCAGTCCTTAAAGATGGAACTTCAGTCCAGGGGCCGTATGGACTGAACTTCAGTCAATTATCAGAACTTAAGTCAATATTTATTTAGTAAAGGCCCAAAAGTGGCCTCTAGTGTAAGACCAAAGAAAATAGTGGCCTCAAACTAAATACCAGTATTAAAAGTGGCTGCTGGGCGAAATTTTTACATATGTGTGTGTATATACACATATATCATATTAAAAGTACGAAACCCTTGAAAATAACTGTTTAGTAAACAAATTTTAAAGGTTAAAATAGATACAAAAATATTTGTTCCGAAAAAGAAAAGGTCTTATAGTTGTAGTTAACTACGTACACTACAAGTGTTTTTGTGGTTTATCTCATTATTGTGTAGTTTGATATAAAACATTCAGTGTAACCACTCGACTTTGGTTATACTTAATGATCACACCAAGATAGAAATTAGACATAATTTGGAAACAATATACTTCACATTTATCACTTTACCCTAAATGAGATATTTTAAAGCTACATATTTATCTATGGTTTATTTTACACCATAAGCGTATAAAATCTTCTCTCATTTCTTAAACTTCGATCAAAGTCAAACTATGTCATCATTTGTGGAACGAGTATTATTTTCCACACTAGAACTATGGCTTTGTTTATAATGGTTCCTTTGTTTCATACTTGGCTAAATATTACACTGTAAATTTAAATGCTTTGTAACAAGACACCGACGATTACTCTGAATATACTTTTCCATTACATTTAAGCATTGCATAGATTCATTTAATGTGCAAAGACGAGTAACTATACATAACCATACGGCATTTAAATATTACATAGATACAATTATTCGACTGTTTAGGATTTAAGCTGTTTTTATCAATGGGCTCGAAGGCTCAGATGATTCTGACCTTTGTTGCACCATTAGTTTTTACGTTAGCTTCTTAGCTCTTTATACTCTTTTATATCCTGTTTTTTTCAAAATACAGGAAGAGGACAAAAAATCTAAGCAATATATTCTTTTAAATCCTTTTTAAAAATTAATCCTAGATGGACCCCCAAGCACACTTCTCACTTTTTGTAGTCACTTCCTTTCTAGGATTTCTAGTTTCCCCTTCTTCTGTCTCTCTCCCCCATTCGGCCGCTTCCTCCCTCTTTCTCTCTCTTCACCGCTCCATTGCCATCGACACTCTCTCCTCCTTCTTTAAAAATTAATCCTAGATGTTGTAAGTTGTTCTGAAAGTGTCGCTTGGAAGATAGCATTCCATAGTCTGAAGCTGTGACATATCTGCAGCTTGCACCATAGCCTTGCCTTCTAATACCATGTCCCATATTTTGCTAAGTTCATCAACTCTTTGCTCGTTTGTATCAATTTTTGCTCCGTTTACACTCGTTCACGCCTTACATGCAATATTACGAAAAATGAGTGCAAAAACTATATGTATCACCTAAAAGGAATGGGCTACGTACTACAAATGCACGGAAATATAGACATATATCACCAAATATCAACTATCATAGAGTTTATAGTGTACTCTATGATGATATTACATAAGTGAATACTAAAATAATATAGAATAATACAATCATGTAGGAATGCCTTTTTTTTCGCGCAAGTGATTTGAAGTAATGCTTGTAGCGCGCTCAAATTCTGAAAACCATCTTGCTCTTCTTGAACAATCAACTTGTTTTCCCAATTATCAAATGCTTATATGATTTAACCACATTTTTTGCAACCTTTGGAGGGTTTGTTCTATACCTGTAGCAGTGGTATCGCCGCTTATTATTCTTCTGTGAGCCTTCTTCCTTAGATTCCTTGGTGAGATGTCAGCCACCTTGGCTGCCGTCTCTCTAGCATCATCTATTAGTGTCTGCCTATCTTCCTCTAAGTCCTCCCCAATGTCAACCTCCTTGCTTTCTTCTTCAGTCGTATGATGTGGAATCAAAGGATTTGGCTCAAATTGCTTTGCAGCCAATGAACCTACCCATGAAACCCCAGGCTTCTTTTGGCTTGTGATTATCGGGCTTACATTAGCCAAATGAGAATGAACAAACTCCGAAGCAGTAGCTTTCAAACTACTACTTGGAGTTTTTTGGATAGTCTGTTCTTCCTCATCCACCATGTCAGTCAATTTTCTGGCACTTGTTACCTCCTTTGATGTGGTAATAACATCATCCTCCTCCTCTACCTGTGAACCATCATCTGATGAATTATCTATAAAATTTTGAAGTAAAGGATCATATTCAACATTAATGAGAGCGTTATGACCGCTCTATCTCAATCTTGCAGCAATTTCCTCTTCAAATCACATCAAGATGAACTTTGAAGGAGTAGGGAAGGCTACTCTGGGATAGCATTTCTCTTCTGCATGCTCAGTCTCGCCCAAAAGACTCATATTGCTCCAAATTTCCATCAAAAAATTCCATGAGAAAAGTTGCAGCGTTCTCATTGGCTACATCACTTAAAATATTTTTAGAACCCCTTGCACATAAGTTCCAATTGTGAGGTAGGAGTAAGCTTAGTCTCACTATAAACGAGACCATCTTCAGCTTCCTTTCTTTCAAAGCTAGTAGTCTGTGAGGGTATTGTGTGTGAAGATGTATTTCAGTACATATCCTATAGCAATTTTTTCAACTGGAGCAAGCAATTGGAACGTATTATTTTTCCCAGCTGTACTTGGGGATGAAGCAACAGTAACAGCCCCTCTCGTAGAAGCATGTAGTAATGCATCAGGAGAAGTAACTTTCCCAGCTTTACTTGGAGTATAAGCTGCGTCAATTTTCTCCCTTCCAGGTTCTACCTTTTCCACATCTTCCACATTCTCCTTCAAACCCATAGAACCAGCTGCTACTTCATCACCCACATGCTTCTCATCAAAATCAACTAACACAGCAAAAGCATTAGTTGTAGCAGCAGGTCGGCTTGTCGACATACACTGCCCAGCTGCATCACCTGCTTGTTTTTCACAACAATTATTACCTTTCTTACTTGATACGATCTGCCACCTTGATAGATTTGCTTCAGGCTTCATAGGCATTGATCCACGCTCAATCCTACACCTTAAATGGTAAGGGGCAGTCGTCAAATATAATACCCGATATGAGTCGGGGTCGATTTCCCAAGGGAACTAGCTTGTCAAGTAAGAGAGTTGCAAATAGAAATTCAAATGAAGTTTAATATTGAGTCCTAGAAGTGAGGTTGTTTTTAAGAAAGCTACAATTAACTACAATACAAATATAATTATGGTCGAGTATTCCGATTGTGATCTCTAGAATCCTTCCGGCCTAGAAGAGATCTTTCACAACTCGCTCGTCAAAGCCTTAGTTGAATACTCAAAGCCCTACTCAAAGACCCAAGGAAAGGAGACCTCTTCCGAGCGTCACTCCTTTTAGATGAGTTAGTCTATATTAATAGCCTATCAGCTCAAATCCTCGCCAACTCCACTATTCTACACTAGTTAATCTCTTCCGAGTCTTTAAGTAGCAATGTAGACAAGAAATCCCAAATATCATGGATTTTGGAATTTTGATGTTATTGTAATGGGAAGTTGGATAATTGTTGTTTGTGTTATGGTTAGTGAAATGGAACAAAACCCATTGATTTTCTATCACCATAGCATATTTACACCCCTAGTTATTAGTTTAGCTACTCATAACTAGGGTTTGAATCAAAGCAATCAAGATGTAATGAAATGATGGATTGAAATCAAACATGAGTTTTGAATTGATATATGGAATAAGATTCAAAGATACAAGATTGGAAGCTTACAAAATAATGTTAAGACTCCTCCTTAGCTCTCAAAATTGCCTCAAAACAAGTATCTAATGTAATATCTAATGTATTTGTTAAACCCTAGCTTTTACTATTTATACAAGCTGAGAAAACGCGGTCACAAAAGCTGAGGAGGAGCGCCTCAAAAAGTAGGCGGAGCGCCTCTTTCTAGGCTTCAAAATGTTAAACTTCAGGTCTTTGTTGAGGCTCCCGCCTCATGATTTAGGTGGAGCGCCTCATGCATTCTTGCTCTCTGTATTTTTGTTAGGCGGAGCGCCTCATGAATTCTTGCTCTGTATTTTTGTTAGGTGGAGTGCCTCAAACTTTAGGCGGAGCGCCTCACGAAATCTTGCTCTCTATATTTTCTCTGGCGCTTCGCCTCAAATTCTAGGCGGAGCGCCTCATGCTATAAGTCAAGATCCTCACACTTTGGCTCCAATTCTTGCTTTCGAACTTCAATCTTCAACCATTGCTCATGCATACTCATTAAAACCTGAAACTAAGCAATTATGGCATTACACAACACTAAACGTTGCTTTTGGATTCAAAAATAAAAGCTTAAAGTAGTCTTTAAGTTGGTAAAATACCAACTTATCAACTCCCCTAAACTTAAGTCTTTGCTTGTACTCAAGCAACTCAAAATCAACGAAACCAAAGCAAGTTCCATTTTGAATTTGGCATCAAGACATTTTCCACATTTCAAACTTTTCAAACAATGCATTAATGAATTAGTTGGTACTAACTAGTCACACATACTAAAATGAAAAATTGACAACCGACTATGCACTTTACTCGGACTATGGAAAAAAGGAAACTCACGAGCCTTTAGAGTTATCTCAAGGTCATCGGCTTGCTTTGGTTGTTCATGACCCCCAATATGCATTCAAACCCTTTGCTCAAAAGTTACTTGCTTCCTCCCGAAAAAGAATGGAGTCCTTTGCTTACAAAATACTATTAAATGCCAAAAATTGGGCTCCAAAAATTTGAACTCACTCTCACAAAGGAATGCTCATGTGTGCTTCTCATAGATTCAAAGACTTGCTCTTCTTGTACTTCTCCACTAATGTAGGCATACTTGACTCAAAATCAATTAGAACTTGATAGGTTGTAATGTAGGCTTTTGGTTTAAGGTGTGGTAGATTTGGCTAATTGGAGATAAGGGTTCGGATCTCATCCAACTTGGCATCAAAGTCTTGTGCTACTCGAGGCATCTCCTCGGGTGTAAAGCCAGTATCAGGGCCACCAGGTGCAGAGGGGCTAGACTCAGAATGCGGAGGGACTACCTCCGAAGTAGAAGGTAGATCAGTAGCAGAAAGAGCAGGGTTACCTGAAGGGGGTGGTGGAGGAGTCTCTTTGATGCCATACTAGTTGCATGGGGATATTGGGTTTGACTTGAAATCATATGGCCATTCTCAACAACCGTGGTGAATCAAGAATGCTGTCAATGTCTATGGGAATGACAGGTTGTCCTTCTCGGAGTGTGCTACTTCCACCATCTGTTTTACCATCTCAGCTCCCAAATTGACCTTAATACCGGTCATCAAACATCCTATCATAATTGCCCTTCTCAATGTAAGTTTATTGTCTTGACTTGTGGGGCGCACTCTGGAGATAATAATGTAATGCCATCCTTTTGCCTCAAAGTTCAAGTCGGCTCTGTGAATCTGCACCCTCTCCTTCAACCAATGCGCATCCTTCTTTCTCCCAATTATCGGTACCAACCAAGCTCTTTGCTCCTTTTCGGTCATAGCCAACTTTTCCATATACTGCCTCAGGGAAAAGTTCTTCCCGAGCTTAAGAAATTTCATCCAAGCTCCTGAAGATGCATCAACATATTTTTCTTTGCAATACACTTTCATGTTATTTTTGGGATTCTTAGCTAAGTTAGCATAGAACTCCGCAACCATAGTTTCATTTGCGTGGCCCAGTGGTGCTCCAAGTGGCTTATGCCACCCTGTCGCCATGTATTTTGCATAAATATCGGGGTTCCTCTGTTGCACATCCTTCATCCCTATGACCCGCTCGGGATTCCCATGCTGGATGTTAAATGTCTTATAATATATCCGACAAGCTGCTTTTGTTTTGAAAAGTCTTGGCCACTCTTCCGGTAGATCATCATCATCGAATTCGGACGCTTGAGCTTGAGGTTGTGTTTCCTCACCATTGCTTGCATTGTAATCCTCCCCCTCCTCATCATTCGACTCAGTCTCTCTAGATGCTTGTGGTTGAGCTCTAGATGATGAAGCTTCTTGTTTCTTCTTCTTTCTCAGTTCCACCATTGCTTTCGTTGATAAATTAGCTAAGGGAACATCATCATTTGCATCATCATCGGAGTGGGGAGGTGACGCTTGTGGTTTCCTTTTTCCAGCTCTTACCATCGTGCCTGAAACATCCGCATTTCAAAGTTAGAAGTGTATAAATGCATTGCACTATGAAAATAAAAGGCAAAAATGAAGCAGTGAGATGACACAGGGGGAGGCGGTCCGCCCTCAGGCAGAGGTGTCCGCCTCACGCAGAACCAGAGAAGCAATTTCAATGAGGCGGTCCACCCCAAGAGATACAGAGAGCAGCTTTTATTCAGGCGGTCCGCCCCAAGCATTTCAGAGAAGCATTCGAGCCATTTTTCAAACAATTTCCAAGCTAGCAACTCACTTTCCAAATTCTAAGCATGTTCAAACACTCAAAACCACTATTTCTAACTTCTCCTAACATTTCAAGCACTAGTTGTAACAAATTCAAGAAAAGGAATCAAAGTTCATTAATTCAAACTACTTCTAAAGCTTGATAACAAAGTATTAGCAACTTAGAGCCATTCAAAGAATCAACAAGCTTAGAACTTCATAGTCAATTCTACTTTGTAGTTTTTTTCATGTATTTGTTTCTTTCCCCAACTAATGAATTGGCAAATTTGAGCTTTCAAAGCATAACAATCGCATTCCCTTTATTTCAAAACAATTCAAGTTATCACTTCATAGGATATTCAAGCATTCACAAGACATCAACTCACTATCAAGTTCAAAGTATGCTCAAACAACTACAAATTCTACTCCCAATACATGACATCAATTTCAAGCAATAACAATAGCAATTTCAAACAAAAAGTGCAAGGTTGCAAGATTTTTGCTTTCCCCAACTAATTGTGTTTGGAATTTTTTTTGAGCTCTTAAAGCATCACAAGTACATTCCCCACATTCCAAATAATTCAAGCAACCAATTTGAGCATGTTCAATCCATGGTTGCAAGATTTTAACCAAAACATGAATTTTCAATTCTAGAATGTCAAGTTTGTTCACTAATTCAAATTTGACCCATCACACAACTCTTCAAGCTTGGTTTGTTCTAGCATGAACAACTTAGACATGACTCAAGCACCCCAAACTCATGGAAAAAATTTCAAGGGTTCAAGTTCATCAAAAATTTCCAATTTCTATATTATGAACCCTAACTTTTTCAATATACCAACATCAATATATATGGCATTTAAGCACAAGTAATACTAGATTAAACTACTTTTAACTGCTCCTAATCCTAAAATATGGTTTTACAAAGTTAAAGAAGATTAAAGCAAAAATTGAAGAAAGAAAAAATCAAAACACCGAATTTAAGGTGAGACTTGATGTGAAAATTGATTTTGTGTGATTTGTGTGTGTTTTTGATGATTGAAAGTGGGATTTTTGGATTGGGGATGGAAAAATCGGCTAAGGGGTCTCCTTATTTTGTTTAAATTGTGAAAGCATAAAAAATGGGTGATTTTTGGGGTGTTTACCCCTAAAACCCGTCGGGTCACTTAAAACTTGGGCAAGGCGGAGCGCATCATGGACCAGGCGGTCCACCTAGTTCTGTTCCCTATTTCCTTGCCTTTTTTCACCACTGAAACTTACCTGGGTGGTCCTCCTGACAAATTAGGAGGTCTTCCTAGCCTTGTACCGAGCTATTCTTGCCCTTTTTCCTCACTTTTCAACTCTCGAGCTCACCAACATTCGAGTACATGCACACGTAACAACTAATTACACTAAAAACATGGGTTGCGTACCAAGAAGCGTCTGATTTAACGTCGCAGCACGGCGGTGACGACTTTTCTACTCACGGCTCATCAAGATAGATGCACGCCACTTCACCAATCTCAGCGTCGCATCCCAAATAATGTTTTACCCGATGCCCATCGACTCGGAAAGTTCTTCCTCCTTCCTTCGATTGCAAATCAACCGTGCCATAAGGTGTAACACGTACCACCTTAAACGGACCCTTCCATTTGGACTTAAGCTTCCCGGGGAACAATGTCAAGCGAGTGTCAAAAAACAACACTAAATCCCCCTCTTTGAACGTAAATTCTCGAATCATGAAGCACCTTCATTTTTTCCTTGTAAATCATTGCATTTTCATAGGCCAAGAACCAGAATTCATCAAGTTCATGCAAGTTCGACACTCTTGCATTTGCGGCATCGCTCCAATCCATATTCAATTTATTCAATGCCCACAAAGCTTTGCGCTCCAGCTCGACCGGTAAGTGGCAAGCTTTACCGAATACCAACTTGGATGGTGACATCCCAATTGGAGTCTTATAGGTGGTACGCTAAGCCCATAAAGCTTCATCAAGCTTCCTAGCCCAATCGGTTCTATTTGCATTAACCTTTTTGGCTAGAATGTTCTTCATTTCCCGATTTGAGACTTCAACTTGCCCACTTGTTTGAGGGTGGTAGGGCATTGTAACTTTGTGTTTCACTCCGTATTTTTGGAGGAGGTTTGTAAAAGTTTGGTTGCAAAAATGGCTTCCGCCATCACTAATGATTTCCCTCGGGGTCCCGAATCTTGAGAAAATATTCTTTTTCAAGAATCCCAACACACTCTTGGCTTCATTATTGGGGAGCGCAACCGCTTCCACCCATTTGGACACATAATCAACCGCCACGAAGATGTATTTGTTGCCATACAAACTCACAAACGGCCCCATAAAGTCAATTCCCCACACATCAAACAACTCAACCTCAACAATGGGATTCATCAGCATCTCATGCTTCCTTGATATTCCACCCATTCTTTGGCATTGATCACAATTTTTCACCCAAGCGTGGGCATCTTTGTTCAAAGTTGGCCAAAAGAAACCACATTGTAATACCTTGGCCGCCGTCCTCACTCCACTATGATGTCCTCCATAAGGAGAAGAATGTCACCCTTCTATAATAGCTTCTTGTTCGGACTCGGCAACACATCTCCGGATGATTCCATCAACACATACCCTAAAGAGGTAGGGTTCATCCCAATAATAGAATCTTGAATCCTTGGCTAGCTTCTTCTTTTGATAGAATGTGAAGTCTTCGGGATAGACTTCCCCAACTATGAAATTAGCTAGGTTGCCATACCAAGGGATTGGTTCCCAATACACGGCCAAGATCCTCTCATCCGGAATGCATCATTCACTTCTATCTCTTCTTTTGGCCTACCCTCCTCCTCCAAGCGGGACAAGTGGTCCGCCACTTGATTTTCGGTCCCTTTTTGATCAATTACTTCAATATCAAACTCTTGAAAAAGTAACACCCACCGGATGATCTTGCTTTGGAGTCTTTCATCGCCATCAAATACCGAATGGCGGAGTGATCGGTATGAACAATTGTCTTCGACCCCACCAAATAAGACCGGAAATTTTCAAAAGCGAACACAATAGCAAAGAGCTCCTTCTCCGCCACCGTATAGTTCAATTGAGCTCTGTTCATTTTTTTACTTGCATAGTAGATGGGATGAAACATCTTGTTCGCCCATTGACCTAGCACGACCCCCAAAGCCACGTCACTAGTGTCACACATGAGCTCAAATGGAAGCTCCCAATTAGGACTTACAATTACCGGTGCGGTTGTTAGCCTCTTCTTCACTTCTTTAAAAGCTCCTAAGCAAGCCTTGTCAAATACGAACTTGGCATCCTTCTCCAAAAGTTTGCACATAGGATTCACAACTTTGGAGAAGTCCTTGATAAAGCGGCGATAAAATCCCGCATGCCCCAAGAATCTTCGGACACCCTTCACGGTCATTGGAGGTGGAAGTTTGGAAATCACCTCAATCTTTGCTTGATCTACTTCGATGCCTTTCTTGGAGACTTTGTGTCCCAACACTATGCCTTCTTGAACTAAGAAAGGACATTTCTTCCAATTGAGCACAAGCCTTGTTTCTTCGCATCTCTCTAGCACCCTCTCCAAGTTTGACAAGCAATCATTGAATGAATCTCCAACTACTGAGAAATCATCAATAAAAACCTCAAAAAAATTCTCTACCATGTCGTGGAAAAGAGCTAGCATGCACCTTTGGAATGTGACGGGGGCATTACAAAGACCAAATGGCATTTTACGGTATACAAAGGTGCCATAGGGGTAAGTGAAAGTGGTCTTGTCTTGATCCTCGGCCTCAATGGATATTTGTTTATAGCCGGAGTACCCATCCAAGAAACAATAGTAAGCACGACCCACCAACCGATAAAGAATTTGATCAATAAATGACAAAGAAAAATGATCATTCCTTGTAGCGGTGTTGAGCTTCCGATAATCCATACACACTCTCCACCAGTTTACGGGTCTAGTTGCAATGGACTCATCTTTGTCATTTAGAATCACCGTCATCCCCCCCCCCCTTCTTGGGCACACATTGCATGGGTGACACCCACTTGCTATTGGACAATGGAACTATCACACCCGCATCTAGCCATTTGATGATTTCTTTCTTCACCACCTCTTGCATAGGAGGATTCAATCTCCTTTGGTGTTCTACACTTGGTCGACACCCTTCTTCAAGCAAGATCTTATGAGTACATACCCTCGGATCAATTCCCCTTATATCTGCCAAGGTCCACCCTATAGCTTTAATCCTCCTCTTCACCACTTCCACAAGTTTAGATTCTTCAGTTTTGGTCAAGTGAGATGAGATAATTATGGGTAGAGTGGAGGCGGGACCAAGGAAAGTGTATCTCAAATGGGATGGTAGGATTTTCAATTCAAGTTTCGGTGGTTCTTCGATGGATGGTTTTGTAGGTGGGGTTTCTCGGTTTTCAAGGTCTAAGGATGGCTTTTTAGGTAGATAGGGTTTTGATCCAAAGCCTTCTAATACCTTCACCACCTCCGCTGCACTCTCTTCATTTTCCACATCCATGTTCTAAATTACCACCGCCAATGTGTCTTCTTAACAAGCTAAGACACTCTCCCTTTCCAGAAGGGCATCAACCACGACATCGACATAAGAAAAATTCGGATCATTATCCATTGGTTGTTTCAAGGCCTTGCAAATATGAAATATGGCCTTCTCTCCATTGAACCTAAAAGTAAGTTCACCTCTTTCCACATCACAAAGAGCTCTTCCGGTTGCCAAGAATGGTCTCCCGAGAATGATAGGTACTTTAAAATCCACGGGGTAATCAAGAATATCAAAATTCGCCGGGAAAATGAATTTGTCTACCTTCACCAACACATTGTCAATAATCACAATCAGACTTTTCATTGAGCGATCGGCCATTTGTAGCTTCATAGTTGTTGGTCTAGGTGTTTTGGTGTCCAATGTTTTATACACCGCATATGGCATTAAGTTGATACTTGCACCTAGGTCACACAAAGCCTTCTTGAAGTGTCTTCCACCAATCGTGCATGGAATGGTAAAAGCCCCGGGATCTTCCATCTTCGGAGCTATGTGTTTTGACACAATTGCACTCATTTGATAAGTCACCTTGATTGTCTCGAAATCTCCATATGTCTTCTTGGTCACCAAGTCTTTCATGAATTTAGAAATGTTGGGCATTTTTCCCAAAGCATCAACCAATGGAATGTTGATGGAGGTACTTGCTATCTTCTCCCAAATCTTCTTTGCATGAGATACTTCTCTTTCTTTGTTGCTCTTTTGAGGGAAAAGAAGTGGTATTTTAGGAATGGAGCTTAGGTTAGAAAGGCTTCCTTTGGGTTGTGGAGTGTTCTTTGGTTTGACTATTTGGGTAGTGGTGTTTTGGGGGGTAGGCTTTTTATTGACTTCTTGAACATCATCATCATACTCTTGCACCAACACATCACCTTGCCTCTCAATTTCTTCTTGCACCATCTCCTCTCCAATAGCTTCATTATCATTCCACTCGGTACCCACATGATCATCTTGCACTCTCAACTCCGCATCATCATTATTCTTGGCTTTTGGGTCTTCCCATATCTTGCCACTTTGAGTTTTAATTGCCACCACTTGGTCTTTACCGTCTCTTTTAGGATTCACTACCGTATCACTTGGTAATGCTCCTTGCGGCCTTTGATTGACTTGATGTGCGAGTTGGCTCATTTGCGACTCAAGTTCTTTGATGGATGTGGAATGTGATGTCATAGTTTCCTTCATGTCTTTCATGTCTCCAGAGTAGCCTTGTTGATTTTGAAGCATTTGACTCATCATTTCTTCCAATTTTGTGGGAGCCTTTGTCTCTTGATTATTTTTCTTAAATGGAGGTCTTGGAGTATATTGTTGAGAAGAACCGGCTCCTCTCCCCTCTTGGTTGTTACTCCAATTACCTCTTCCTTGATTTGGCCTCCATTGCCCTTGTTGTTGGTAGGCTTGTTGATATGGTTGTTGGTAGGGTTGTTGATAAGGTCTTTGATAACCACCTTGATCATACCCTCCTTGCCCTTGGTAGTTACTCACATAATTTACTTCTTTTCCATCTTGCACGTGGTAGCATTGTTCTGGATAGTATCCTTCTTGCCCATGTTGGAGAAGGGACATAGGAACACCTCCTGGAGTCACATAACCCATTGGGGCCACTTGATGTCCGGCATTTGTGGTATGGATATTCTCCACCTTGTGCAACTTCTTTTCATTGGCTTCCCTGTCGGCTTTTGTGTTCTTGTTCATGAGTTCTACCGATGTCAATATTCTTTCCATTTTCTCATCTTGGGGTTCAAATCTTTCCATCATCTTTGGACTAATCCCAACTTCTCTTCCCGGATTCTTAGCTCTTGATTGCCATTCTTGAGATCTCTTGGTCACTTTGTCTAGGATATCTTTCACCTCTTCATACCTCTTGTCCATGGTGACACCATCACATAAAGTGTCCAAGGCGGATTGGTTCATCTTGTTTAACCATTGGTAGAAGCTTTGCAACAACATGATTCCATTGAAACCATGATTAGGACACCGAAGCAATCCATCTTGGAAAGCTTCCCAAGCCTTGGTCAAAGAGTTAGATGCTTCTTGCTCAAATATGTAGATCTTATCCCTCAATGCTGCTTGCTTTCCCTTTGGTGAAAACTTCCCTAGGAATTGTTTTACTAACTCTTGCCAAGTGAAAATGGAGTTTCTTGGCAACTTGTTCAACCAATCTTTAGCTTTTCCGGTGAGAGAGTAAGGAAATACTCTCAACCTCAATGATTCTTCCGATACCCTTGTTGACTTGTAGAGATTACAAGTTTGTACAAAGTTTCTCAAGTGATCATTTGCATCTTCATTTTTAGTACCACCAAAACAACCATATTGTTCAAGACCTTGAAGAATTACATTTGGGATGCTAAAACTAGCATTGCCATGAATAGGAGGAGGAACTATGGCACTTGCAAAACAACTCATATCAATTTCTTCTTCGATCTCTTCATCATCTTCATAATCTCGCATCTCTTGTTGATAGTGCCGAGCACCTCTAGCATACTCTTGATTTCGGTTGACATTGCGAGCATTAACTATATTGGCATTGCCCCCTCGGTTAACATTTGCTCTACCTCCACGGTTTACACCTCGACCCCTTTAGTTTACACCTCGGCCGCCTCGGTTTGCATTGTTGCCACCCCGATTAGCATTACCCGCAACACCTTCATTGTTTCTAAGATTTCCTTCTTCATTTACTTGGATCCCCGCATTTGCTTGGCCAAAAGGGTTGTCATCATGAGGGTTCACATTCTCCACTTGAGGATCATTAGCTTCCTCTTGTATCTCATCTTCGTCTACTTGTTCAACATGGAATGGATAGCCCTCTTGGTTGAGTTCTATATGAAACTCTTCATCATATTTTTCTTTGTAGCCTTGCAGATCCCCATGTGGTTGATTATAATAGTGATTGTAATTGGGGTTCCGCAAATTTCGATTAGAATTTCTCCTATAAGACATGTTCACCTACACAAGGTAAAACCAAAAATAAAAGTAAAATGCTAGGACTTGCGAACTAAACAAATTTGATTAACTAATTCAACTCAATATTGAAACCGTAGTTCCCTGGCAACGGCGCCAAAATTTGATCCACTCTCAATCCTATACCTTAAATGGTGAGGGGCGGTCGTCAAAATATAATACCCGATATGAGTCGGGGTCGATTTCCCTACGGAACTAGCTTGTCAAGTAAGAGAGTTGCAAATAGAAATTCAAATGAAGTTTAATATTGAGTCCTAGAAGTGGATTATTTTTAAGAACGCTACAATTAACTACAAGACATACAATTAAGCAAATAAATTGATTAGATATTATGAGACTAGGGGTGCAAACAACTAATAGTGATTTCCAACCAACGAGTGTCTTCACTTCACTTTCCCAACACAAATATAATTATGGTCGAGTATTCCGATTGTGATCTGTAGAATTCTTCCGGCCTAGAAGAGATCTTTCACAACTCGCTCGTCAAAGCCTTAGTTGAATACTCAAAGCACTACTCAAAGACCCAAGGAAAAGAGACCTCTTCCGAGCGCAACTCTTTTTAGATGAGTTAGTCTATATTAATAGCCTATCAACTCAAATCCTCGCCAACTCCACTATTCTACACTAGTTAATCTCTTCCGAGTCTTTAACTAGCAATGTAGACAAGAAATCCCAAATATCATGGATTTTGAAATTTTGATGTTATTGTAATGGGAAGTTGGATAATTGTTTTTGTGTTATGGTTAGTAAAATAGAACAACACCCATTGATTTTCTATCACCATAGCATATTTACACCCCTAGTTATGAGGTTAAACCTCATAACTAGGGTTTGAATCAAAGCAATCAAGATGTAATGAAATGATGGATTGAAATCAAACATGAGTTTTGAATTGATATATGGAATAAGATTCAAAGATACAAGATTGGAAGCTTACAAAATAATGTTAAGACTCCTCCTTAGCTCTCAAAATCACCTCAAAACAAGTAGCTAATGTAATATCTAATGTGTTTGTTAAACCCTAGCGTTTACTATTTATACAAGCTGAGAAAACGCGGTCACAGCAGCTGAGGCGGAGCACCTCTTTCTGGGCTTCAAAAAGTTAAGCTTCAGGTCTTTGTTGAAGCACCCGCCTCATGATTTAGGTGTAGCACCTAATGCATTCTTGCTCTCTGCATTTTTGTTAGGCGGAGCGCCTCAACTTTAGGCGGAGCGCCTCATGAAATCTTGCTTTGTATTTTTGTTAGGCGGAGTGCCTCAAACTTTAGGCGGAGCGCCTCACGAAATCTTGCTCTCTGTATTTTCTCAGGCGCTCCGCCTCAAATTCTAGGCGGAGCGCCTCATGCTGTAACTCAAGATCCTCACACTTTGGCTCCAATTCTTGCTTTTGAACTTCAATCTTCAACCATTGCTCGTGCATACTCATTAAAACCTGAAACTAAGCAATTACGGCATTAAACAACATTAAACATTTCTTTTGGATTCAAAACAAAAGCTTAAAGTAGTCTTTAAGTTGGTAAAATACCAACTTATCAGGCATCACACCATGAACCTGTGAAGATCCACGATTAGAAGCAGCAACACCACGAACCTGCTGCAAACCAGGCTGCAACGCAGACACCTGCTGCTAAGAATTGGACGAAGCAATCAGCTGCTGCTTAGTCTCATTAACCTGCTTGTTTTCAGCACCATGTATAGCTTTTCGTGTGAAATTTTTTTTTATAGTTATAACCAGGATTTCCAACAACATTGACCCAGTCATCACTAATTTTATCTACTCCGTATTTGTTCTTGTGAATCATTCACATAGTAACTCAGTTAGCGTTTTCTTACTTAATAATTGAATTTTATTATGCAGGAAACTAAAAAAAAAACAAAAAAAAAAAAAGGAAGAAAGAAGCAAATGGCTCTAGAAATGGCGACCACCCTTTTAGAGCCTGTTGTAAACTACATAATCAAACCAATTGGACGACTACTTGGTTATCTAATTTCTTACAGGACGAACATCGATGAACTGAAAGCTGAAATGGAGAATCTGAAAAAGCTTAGAGATGATGTGGAACAATCAAAGAAAGAAGCCGACAGAAATTTGGAAAAAGTTGGAGATGTTGTTACAAATTGGCTTGAAAAAACAGACGAAATCTTAAAAGATACCAACACTATTTTGCCAAGTGAAGCTGATGTTGCAAAGGGGTGTCTAAGTCAAGGTTTGAGGTCACGTTATGTGTTGAGTAAGAGAGCCAAGTTGAAGACTGATATTGTGACTAAACAAAAAAATGATGGGAAAGAGTATGAGAGATTTTACCATCCTGCTTCTCCTGTTGTGGCGTGCATTATAAGCAAAAGAGACGCTGATGATGATGGTTTGTCAAGAACAAAAATCTTGGCAGATATTATCAAAGCTCTAAATGATCAGGAGATCCATGGGATTGGGATATGTGGTCCAGGTGGTGTCGGGAAGACGAGAATGGAGAAGAAAGTTATTGCAAAGGTTAAGGAGGGGAACTTGTTCGATCCGGTTGTCTATGCAACATTCGGCAAGCAATTCAAGTTGGAAAAAGTTCAGGACTTAATTGCTGAACAATTGGTCCTAAAACTTCATGAAAGGGATACGAACATCAGAGCTAAAAGACTGAATGAAAGATTGAAGAAAGAGAACAAAATTCTCCTCATATTAGACGATGTTTGGGAAAACATAGACCTAGAAGAAATTGGAATTCCACCAGTAGAAGAGCATCAAGGTTGTAAGGTCATGTTGTCATCGAGACGCACTGATGTATGTTCTTCTATGCTACCAACAACAAGAGGGATATTCACAATAAAGGCATTGTCTAAAGAAGAAGCTTGGGATCTATTTAGAAGAAATGTTGGTGCTATAGTTGATGATCCTGACTGGAATCAAACTGCACAAAGCATTGCAGAGGAATGTGGAGGTTTACCACTTGCAATATTAGCTATTGCAAATTCATTGAAAGATAAAGATCGGGAAATCTGGGAAGAAACACTTTCACAGTTAAAGTTACCCATTCCAAAAGACATTCAAGAATTTGGAAAAGTATATGCAAGTTTGAAGATGACTTACGATCTGCTAGATAGCGAAGAAGCAAAGAAGTTATATCTACATTGTTGTTTATTTCCTGAGGATTCCAATATATCCCTTAAAGATCTTGCCACACGTGGAATGAGTTTGGGTATGTTTAGAGGCGTTAATCGTCTTCATGAAGCTAGGAGAAGGGTAAAATTCTTGGTTGACAAGCTGAAAAATTGTTTCTTGCTACTTGAAGGAGAGGATGATGATAAGGTCATAATGCACGATGTTTTTCGAGATTTGGCCATACATATCACGTCAAGAGAACATCGTTTTCTGATAAGTCATGATTTGAGTCTGAAACAATGGCCAGTGGATGTTCATGAAGATGTGATCTGCATTTCAGTACAATCAAATTTAATTCAAAAGCATCCAAAGACCTTAAGCTGTCCAAGATTGGAACTCTTAGAATTAAAGACAGCGGAAACTTGTGACTCTTTACATGATGATATTTTTCAAGGGACAGTAGCTCTCAAAGTAATCGAAATATCTAGAATGCAATTTTCACTGCTGCCATCATCAATTGGATTGCTAAAGAATTTGCGCATGCTAAGATTGATTGATTGCAAGATGGAGAATATATCATTGATAGGTGAGCTAATTAACCTTGAGATTCTGAGCTTGAGAGGTTCAAGATTTCACGTTTTTCCTGCTGAACTAGGAAGTCTAGAGAAGCTCAGGTTGTTGGATTTAAGCTGTTGTAAATGTGCTAAAGGAATTGAACCAAACACTCTATCAAGGTTTGTTGAGTTAGAAGAACTCGACCTGACAGATTGTCATAAAGTTGAATGGGAAACGGCCAACGAAGGTGAACAGAGGAGAAATGTTTCACTTGCTGAATTGGAGGCGATGCAAAATTTGACCACACTAAGAATCAGTATATCTGACAGAGCTATCCCAAAAGATACAACTCTTCCAAGCGAGCTGACAGAATACTGTATAACCATAATATCGTCTGATGGGTACTTTGATTCTGAATACTCTAAGACAATATGGTGTGAATGTGATGTAGAACATGGAGTTAATTGGATTCGCAACATTGTGCCCGGTGCGGAATGCTTAGTGCTGCGAAAAACTGTTGCAAAGCATGTAATTGATTTATTGGCTAGTTCAGAAAGTACTTACCAGAACGTGAAGAGCTTTGATGTCAGCTACTGTGATGAATTGTTGTATTTTGCAAATACATCAGATTTTATCAATCCTTGGAAAGCTTCAAGTCAATATAATTGCTTCTCCAATCTCAAGTGCATCAAAATAAAGTTTTGTGATAAGTTGGAACACGTGTTCCTTCTAGAGGATGAAAATAAGGTCAGCTTTCCCAGATTGGAGGAAATAGAGCTTACCAATTTGAAGGCATTGAAGGGTTTCTGCAATGGGACACACAACATCGAGCTCCCTAGCTTAAGTAGCTTGTATCTCAGGGAATTACCTAACATCAAAGGATTCTTCGACAGCTTTTCTACAGAATCCAACCAAAGTGAAAAACAGAATTTCCTTTTCAGAACAAAGGTGCGTAGCTTAAGCCTAATTTACTGTTAATTTCCTTTCATGAGAAAAATAATTTAGATGTCATTGTTTTAGATTTTGTTTTAGTAGTAGAAGTATTAAAAGTAGTTTCTTCATGGAAAAATGCTATCATATCAATATACTAATAAATTAAAAATAGCAAAAATGTTTCTTCATATGAAAAATGAACTTCTTAGTTAAGAAACTGAGCTTTGTGGTTCACGTTCTCTCTTCTTTTAGTTCCTTGTTGTAAGGTTCACATTCATGTTCAACTGTTTTTTTCATCTTTTCATTCATATTTTCAGCTTAAAACTTACCAGTAAAAGATGATTTCATTTGGTAGGATGCATTGGGAAGTTTGAAGCATCTGAGACTCTATAGGATTGACAACACGATGTTGTTTTGCAACCAATTATCACATCCTTGTTTCAGAAAACTTGGTTCATTAAGCATCAACACATGCAAGAATGTCCCTCTTTGTTTATTTACGGATGTTGTGAGTGATGATGCTCTAAGTGTAAAGGAGGAGGAAGAACAAGAAGAAAGGGTGATTGTTAACTCTCTATTTCCTCATTTGAAAGAGCTAAATCTGTTTGTGCTTCCAGAGTTGAGGTGTGTGGTTTCACTGAATATGCAAAAGGTTCCTTTTCCTAACCTCAAGGATCTAGATGTAATCGACTGCCATAGACTACTTCATTTCTCTTCACTATCTGTAGCCAGGACTTCCTTACAACAAGTTGAAAGTATCAGATTTATGCATTGTGATGAGATGGAGCAAGTATTTGTTTTAGAGGAAGATGAGCCAAGAGCCAGTAATCAAAGTCAAATGCGTGACATTCGGTTTCCCAAGTTGTTGAGTTTGGAACTTGAAGAGTTACCACTACTCACGAGTTTTTGCAAGGGGATTAACAACATTGACTTCCCAAATTTAAGGAGTTTAAGTATTCGCAGGTTGAACAACATAAAAGGTTTTGTCACAGAAGATGCACAACAATCGAATGATATCGGATTCCTTTTTGGGAGTAAGGTTAGTACAAAGTGACGTTTTACTCATAAAGAATTATTTACACGACATACAATGCTTTTTTTTTAATGATTTCATCAGTTTAAGATTTAATTGCACCTAATATGCTTATTCAAATCTAACTTATATCTAACCAATCATAGGGAAATTTCAGCACCTCAGTAATTGTGACTTGTATTTAACTTTGAAATTTCCATTTACCCTTAATAGTATGTATTGTTAGTTTAGAGTACACGCGATACAAGAGCGGAGGTGAATTGGGTCGATAACGGTTTTGTCTCTTTTTAAATTTTAGACTAAATTAGAACAGCTCACTTGAAACAGTTCCTATGTGTGTTCCAACTGCAGCTTAACAAAGCAATAAAAGACTAAAATAACGTGGAAAACACCCTGGCTCAAAGTTGTAAAAAACCACAACCCACACTGTGGGAATTTCAACCAATCTACTAAATCATGAGCCAAAACCATATTACAAAGGTAACCCCAAGGACCTAACTCTATGCCCTTACACAACAATCCTAGACTGTTGGTATATACCCTAGTTTGGAACACAGAGAACTTAATCCTAAGCTCTTTACCCAATGGAATTTTAACTCCAAATTACAACCTCAAAAAGTGCTTCTAAAAAGCTGGAAGAGATTACAATTTAGTGCCTAAAATATGAACTAAGAATTGGACTCAAATAACTCTATTGTGACTAGATAAAACACTTGTCCAGAATAGTTCAAACGCCCGTTCCAACTGCTTTAGATATTTTCTCTTTTGAATGCTCAAACTCTCTTTTTCCTTGTTTTGGACGCCTTCTCTCAATATGTACGTGGACTTCTTCTATAGATAAAGATCTGATAAGTAAAAACAAAGTCCAAGTATGTTAGGGATAAACAGATAACATTTATTCTAGTCCATTCTACTTATAACTTTGGGATTTCTTTGAATCCTACTCCAACTCCAATTCTCTCAATCCAAATCCTGTAGAAATCAAATATCTAATGAATCTTATCAAAAGCACTTAGTTTAATTCATAAGTCCATACAACAATTCCACCTAAATTAACAATTAAATTATATTCACCAACTTATCAATAATTCAAGAAAATTAGTTCTACAAATAATGCCTCAATTTATTCAATGTAACAATTACATTTTATTTATTATCATCAAAACATCATTTACTTAACATATGTGGTTGGTTCTTTTAGTTTGTACCTTTGGTTTCTTCTACTTTTTCTTTTCTTACAAATTTTTATCCTTAGCTCTTACTCTTGCATTATTCAAATCAGTTTTCAAAACTAAATCGATGGTCTACCGGAAATAGAATTTCTACCTCTCAACAAGGTAGGAGAAAGGTGTACGTACATCTCACTCCCTAGACTCCAGCACTGGGATTTTACTGGGTTTGTTGTTGTTGGGAAGCTTTTATAATCACTCAAATATTATATTATGGTTAAGAAGTCTACATTATTTTCTTAGCCGCTGTGTCTATTCATACTTATCACATAAAAGGTTATTGCCACCGAGGATGCAGAGCAATCGAATGATATCGGATTCCTATTTGGAAGTAAGGTTAGTACAAAAGGTTTTATTTATTGTAGGAAAATTGATCCAATACACAACCTATAAAGAATAATTTATACAACATACAATGCGTTTTAAAATTATTTCATCAGCTGCTGAAAAAATGGCTTGATGGGCTACTTGAAAATATTGCAATATTTGGAAACTGTGTGCTATTATTATAACTTGTTTGAGTGATTAGATTTCTTCAATAATGTTTGTAGAATTCACAATATGGTCGTTTAAATATACACAGGTTTCATTTGGAATGTTGGATGAGCTGGTTCTTCAAAGTTTAGACAGTGAATTATGGTTCCACCAACTTTCAAAAACATACTTCAGACAACTGCAAGATTTAAGTATCCACTACTGCCATACGATGAGAACTTATTCTTCAATCGGATCCTTAGTGAATCTGAAGTATCTATGGATAGAAGACTGCTCACAGATTGAAGTTGTAATTGAAGAAGAAGAAGTAATGAGCAAGAAGACTCTTTTTCCAAAATTGCATTCTTTATTACTGGGAAACTTACCAAAGTTGGGAAGCTTTACCCAAAGAAAACATGCACTGCATTTTCCCTCACTGGAAGTAGTGGCAATAGATAATTGCAATGAAATGCAGACATTTTCTCAAGGATACATAAGCACACCAAAATTGCATAAACTTAATATAAATGAGCTACCTTATCCAGTGAATGACATCAATAATTCCATAAGGCAACACTTTGATAAAAAACAGGTTTGTTTAACAATTCCTCAAAATTCCATAGGGCAACACTTTGATGACATCGGTTTCTGTTTCATTTATTTGTCTCGTTAATATTATTTTCGTAACCACTCTTTTCTTTAGCATGCTAATAAAGAAGAAATAACATCTGAAGAAGATGTGGATGAGGAAACAGAAATAACGGAAGAAGTGACTGAAGAATAGGAGGAGATGAGGAGTTCCAAAATTGCAGTGGAGGATTCTGTACAAGTCTACAACCTAGTTCATGTAAGCTTCACTAATCTTTAGACTCCTTTAGCTTCTCCATATAAATATTAAAGACCTATGCCTCTTGATTGAAATAACTTAGCGTTAAACTTTATGATCTTTGTTATACTGACAATCTTGAATTAGACTTCAGCCTTTTATCTTCTTGTTCCAAAAATATATATAATCTAGAGGAGTGCTTAATTCTATCTAAATTTATCGAGTTACTAAGCACGTAATAAAGGGTAAATTTCCCTATTGTTGATTCAATTGAAGTTGAGGTATGTAATAGCCCTACCCTTCTAGTTTCGATCATATTGTAGGAGTTTTGTACACCTATCCTTATATTCAAATAAATTTGATGTTTCAATCAAGTTTGATCATATGCGGAATGTTTGATGTATCTTTATTGTTGATTGAGTTCTAACTTATGTTCAGAAGTAAGCAATCCTGATGTTATAAGCATATTTTTGGTTGATTCTTTCCAATATAAAAAATTAATAGCTTGTGCCAATATTATGAGTAAGGTTGGGTTGCTGTAGTCTCTGGACTTATCCCTTTATTTATATATTTCAGATTCTGGAGTTTATGCCGAGCCAAATGTAGTTGCATTTGTGATCAGTTTACACCTTGGGGAGTCCTTCCATGGGAGTCCTTCTGCTTTGTCTTACTTTTGGTTGTTTTCATAGACTATAATATGAGTTTTCATGTTCTCCATGAGTCCATGACATGACAGCTTTCTGGGTTTGTAATAAGTATTTGTGACAAAAAATTTAAGCTTTCTCTAGATAGAAATATGCTTAGACTTTTTAAAAATGTAATGAGAATTCTTTATTGTGAGTTGAAATGAATTTGTATGAGCATGGCTTGAAGCAATTCAAATTGAGTTATTCAAATAAGAGCTAGACTCTCTCTCTCTAGGAAAATTTCCTCTACCTTCTCTCTGTACAATCTGTTTTCTTCCTCAACCAAAAACACCTTTCATTAAATTGGACAACCCTCATCTTTTATGGAAAAGCTAACATCCATAGTTCCAATGCAAACTCAATCATTACCCTCAACATTTCTTGATCCCTACAACCAAACTAACCAAAATCTTTTGGAACATCAAACGGATGTAGATCTCATTACCCTTACTAAGGAGGATATGGAAAGATTATAGAGATCTTGGAAATAGTCAAATTATTTGGCAAATGAGTTAACCATCAATATCTAAGATATAAGATTACTCAATTGTGGAAACCTACTTAAAACTTAACTTTGATTGATCTAAGGTGGGATTATTATATTGTTAAATTCCTAAAGGAGGAAAACCTTAATAGAGCTCTTCAAAATGGACATTGGTTCATTAATGGCTTCTTCTTATCTACTAAAAGATGGGAACCTGATTTTATAGCATCCTCAGCTAAAATAACCTATTCCGCGATATGACTTTGGCTACCTGAGCTCCCACCTGAATTTTACGATAATGAGATTTTATCTAAAATTGGTCGTCTTTTGAAAGTTGATACATGCACTTCATCAACATTAAGGGGGTGTTATGCTCGCATTTGTGTTGAATTACCATTAGAAATTCCAGTTAAAACATTCATCCAAATAGGACAACATAGGCAGAAAATAATTTATACGGGTGAAAATATTTTATGTCAACAATGTGGGAGGTTGCTCCTTCAATGCTTGATTCATTACAAGCTCAGGGATGATGAAAAAGGATGGGAAACTGTAAAGTTTCCGAGGAAAAAGAAAGTTGCTCAATCAGGTACGTTCATTAACTTTTCCAAGTCTATTACTGCACAGCCGTCTACCATAAATGTCAAAATATTTGATGCTAAAGCTGGCAAATACATGGACACCTAGCCTTACGCATAAAAGGACAAGGCCTCTTCTAGCTCTAATCCTAAAAAAAGTTATGATAAGGGGATAATTCATAAGAATTATTTTGATAATTTAGGTAATTAAACCAAAAATTTGAGAATTAAGGATAATAACATTTTAGATAACAATATGGTAGAGACAAATGAACTCTCATGCCACGTGGAGTTTTACCAAAATTGCAATAAAAAAATACTCCATCATTACCTAACCCTATAAATCCTATTGCCAAATCTCATGCCATGCATACTGACCAATCCTACAACACCCTATCGAGTAATCATTTACCCTTCTCACCTGCTCCTTCTCAGCCAATACAAACACATAGCAATTGCTATCCCCCCACACTACAGCAACTAAGCAACGTGGATATAGACATTACTTCTTCAATTACTCCTCATCCACCATTATTACAAAAAAGCAACTAACACTTACACTTCCCTACATAAGCATGCCAAGGTTAATGCCCATGCAGAACAGGAGAAGAGTAAGACTCTTGAACACAACCCAAAGATTAATCTTCCATTATGTTACTTTTTCTTATTTTGCTTTTTGTATAATTTGGTTTACAAGTTCAAATTATGTCATGAGTTCAAGTATATACGGTATAAGTTAAGAATGCTTATAACACGAGATCAAAACATTCTGTCCTAAGTTCGTTAACAATTGAATAAGCACAAACTCATACAAATCTAGTGGGGTTTATAAACAACCTATACTATTATCAATCTAAAAGCTCAAAGTTCTAATGAAACGTTAATCAAACTTTTACCCTTTAAACGATGGTTTCACATTGGATAAATTCATTATTTAATTATTTTTTAATATTTATGACATTCAAATTAACTACAATATTTTGAGTTTTGACTATTAAATCTTACCTTATTTGAACTATGTATATACTATAACTCTTAATTTTAATGTTGCAAGAAGAAGGAGAAGAAGAAGAACTAAAAAGAAACTAAGGAGAAACAGTGGAGATGAAGCATTTTGCATATATTTGTAAAATTTTTTAAATAAAATGAGAATACAACTAAGCAGCCACCCATAAAAAGGACATCTTGTAACAACAACAATATATTGTATGATCTCACAAATAGAATCTGAGTGAGTTTAGTGTATGCAGATCTTACTCCTATTTCGAGTGAGAGGTAACGATGTTGTTTCTTCTAACCTCTATGCTAAAAGAAATATAATTTTGAAAAAGGGTTTAAGAAAATAAGAAAATAAAAATAATACAAGAATAAAATGGTAAGAAAAATATCAAGGTATGAAAAGAGATGACATCAGAATAAAAGAGGAGATTAAAATAATTGAACACTTTCTAGCGTTTGTAAGAGATTTTAAGTGAATACTTATCCACACCTCGTGTTTACACCAAACCATATTGAATTATCATGATTAAATGATTTAATAGTGTAAACATATGCATTATTTAACGATAATTAGATGATGAAACTCTGTTTAATATAATATTCCAAAAATGAAGGGAACTTGTAGCGACGTCTTACCCTTAATAGAATTATAGTAAGGATTAATTATTAAGTAACCGATTTGATATTTAATCATTTTCCACTTCAATTTTGCTTTATAAATTAAACACTTTCCTCAATTATTAAAAAAAAATATAGGCATATTCATCCACCTACTTTATGCAAGGTTTATTATGCATTTTGCCATTTTCAATTTCATTTACTATTTTACAGTTTTGTAAAAAATTATGTTGCCAATGCCTATATGTTTGCATTATCAAAGTATCCCTTGAATAATGAGATTGTAGTGGAATTGCTGATTCAAAACTTTGTGAGTCTGTGACCATCAAAAGGAATTCCAGATATAAGACATTTGAGAGATATTTAAAAGATGATTTAAACATCCTTCATATTCAAACCCAAAAAAAGGTGTTTAATATGTGTTAGAACTTAGAACCAGTGAGGTGCAGTCGCACAAAGTAGATTCTTAATAAAGTTCTTACAAGGTAGCTTAGGCAACTTATTTGACTAGATAAAAGCAGATCAGAATAATACCTTTAGATTAGCGTATGATAGGGTACTGCGGAGTAACGTTAAGTAATTCTATGAGATATGGATACCATTGATAATATCTAAGTTCCGCTTGTAGGGAGCACTTTACCTCGATTATCTAGAGTGGAAATTTTTGGCGTGAATCCAAAATAGACGACCCCCAAATTATTTATGGCACACCGGGTCAGAAGCTAAAAGAATTGATCATGTTTAAGTTCTCTAGTCCAAACTACAAACAAGAACCAAATTCTTCTGGTCAGCATGTGCCATGGGCTAGGTCGTTCGATGGACTGCTGGAGCAGCGCTAATGATCATGTAACAGGGAAGAAGAACACACAAAACAAAATCTTTTTTAATCATACATATGATCTTTTAAATTCTTCAAATGATTATACCAGTAACGATAATTTAGACTAGCTAGTATTAGTTATTATACTAATGAATAAATAAAAATTTCTAGCATCTAAATTAAGTCATGAAATGATCAGAACTTTATTTGAGTCTTCGTCTACTTGGAATGCCTTGCAAAGAACTTCACTTGCTCTGGTAGGATGTGTTCTGCATCTTGAATAGCTATCAAACCTGGATTTTGGCTACTCAATGCTAGAAGTGCAACAACATCTCCATATCCCACATTTCTAAGAAAGTGAACAAGTCCTACCGGAAATACAAATACGTCTCTCATATGTATAACTCTTAAAATTAATGATTTTCAGGATATGAGGTGACAAATCCAACATTTAATGAACCTTCAAGGAGTACCACCATTTCAGTGGCTCTTTAGGGTGAATGAGTGGAGGGTTAACTCAATTACGTACATAATCGATTCGAGTTATTAACATGTCAAGAGTATTGAGTCCTGCATGTCAAAGGACTCAATAGAAATCATTGGCTACAACTATCAGAGGATTCTTGCATGTCAAACCATTTAATCTAACTGATAATTAGCAAGAAAATGAAACAATGAGAGGTGGATTTTGTAGATTCTACTTACACATTACTTTTGGCTCAAACTATGTTGACATCTAAAAAAACAAAACATGTATAAATATAACTATATCGGCTCATTGTGAATTTAGACTCTAGATTCTATATTCGTCTTCTGAAATAATACCCTCATTCAAGTTACTTGCAAAGATATATCTTGACTAAAAAACATCCATCTTCTTAAAGACTAACTATTGTGCACTGACAATGCAATTTTTTATACCATAAGATTAAGATGACAGATAACAACAGATAACTGTCTACCATAATCCTAATATGGTAACGCAAAGGTGCAACAAATAACCTGCTCTAACCGGTTGAATACACTGAACTTGTGAAACCTATACACTATCGATGTGTACTTGTGCTTGTACTATTTGCGACACAAAAATCTAGCAAAGGCCTAATCTCAAATGCCAAGGCAGAATAGCAGAAGGTGAGAGTTATCAAGCACACCAAAATGATGCACTAGGCAATTTCCTCAAAAAAAAAAAAAAAAAAAAAGCTTCAAAGAACACAAGTTTGCAAGAATAATATGAGGGAAGAGATTAGAAACAAATTAAAGTTTTTCAATGATAAGACGTGGTCTATTCAAAGGCTATTTTTTTTTTAATATAGAGGAGATGTGAGATCATGCTTCTTGAATTTACGTGATTGATTAGATAAAAGCTTTATAAGTAATTTCAGAAGCTCCCTTTTAGTACACATTAATTTCTTTAAGTGCCTAATTAAGTAACAATTTATTATAGATTATTAGAAAAAGTGAAAAACATATAGAAGCAAATTAGTAAATGTTTGACTTACTATATTACAATTCTATTCCATTCGTAGAAAGATTAGTGTGTTCAATTTGCAATGGATGATGAAAGAGTTATCTGAGTAAAAAAATCGACATGTTAGCCAGTTTTTATTCCGGCAATATATTAGACAGTGCGGTAAAAAAAATTTAAGGCAAAATTCTAGTCTAGAGTTGCTTTTGTATCTCGAGCTTTAATAAAATATGTCGTTTTCTTGTTACGTAATAGTGAATATAACAATAGATGCAATAATTTTCAAATAATAATCCACACAACTATTTTAATTAAAATAATAATTCAATACAATCCAAATGGATAACAACCATCCATTTGCATCAAATCAATCTTAGCATGCGCAAATTCTTTAGCAATCCAATTGATGATGGCAGCAGTGAAAATTGCATGCTATATATTTCGATTACTTTGAGAGTTGTTGATCAATAGGCTGCCTTCCACAGTTTTGAATGGACACTACTAGAAATTATCAGTTTTGCGTCACAGTTTGGAGACGGAATTCCCTCTCTAAAAGGTGTTTGGAGACGGAATTCCGTCTCTGCGCGTCCTTCGCAAAAAAGTGCATCGTTGGACAACTTGGAGACGGAATTCCGTCTCCAAATGCAAAAGTCACACTAACTTTTGGATTTGGAGACGGAATTCCGTCTCCAAAACATTTAATTTAATGCTTTATTCCCTCTCCAACATGAAATGTATATATTATTTTTATTGTTTAAAGACGGAATTCCCTCTCCAGTAAAAAATTTAAAAATTAATTTTGTTGTTTAGAGACGGAATTCCCTCTCTAGTAAAATAATTAAATTTTTTTTGGTTGGTTCCGTCTCTAACTATATTAATCCTGCTAAATAAAAATATTAGAAATTCGCTATTCTCTCCGTGCGTCTGAAAGTTTCTCCGTGCGTCTGAAAGTTTCTCCATGCGTCTGAAAGTTTCTGAATGATAGGTGTTTTAGGAGGAGGCTTTGATTCTCTCCATGCGTCTGAAAGTTTCTTATACCTTCATTTTTTTTTACCAGAAGGGTACATTTTGCAATCAAAGTTAGGCGTCATACAAATCGAACTTATAACATAGAATAATAGCTAATCTTGATAATTGGGACAAGTAATTGCTTTATACCAGTTAGCTTGAGCCCTCTTGGATGAGACAACATGTTTACTCAGTCCTTGAGGAACCTTGAAAAACCACAACAAAGTTTATATTTTTAGGACCCAATTGAAACAAACAACCAACAACTTAAAAGTTGTAAATTTTGGACCTCAATTCAGCAAATGGTAGATGGAAAATTTATATTACTATACTTCATAACAAAAACAGAAAATTCAGGTAAGTACCTGGGAGGTGATCTCAAAGTTGTAGAGATCGTGTGCTAGAGCCGAAACGCCAACGGTGGAATCAGAGTCAAGAGCTGAAGGTTTGCAGCAATGACCATACAAGAATCTTAAAGCGTTTTCCATTCTTGGGATCTTATTGAATTATTCTTTTTTAGAGGATTTAATGGAAGATATTTGAAGAATAAGAAGAATAATAGGGAAGATGAAGAAAACTTACTTGAATAAGTTGTTCGGATGGATTGGGGGAGTTTTCGCCGGGGGAGGGAGTACTTTCGCCGGGGCAGGGAGTATTTTTTCGCTGGGGGAGGGTTTTGTATTTTTGGGGGAGATGGATCTGATTTGTATTTTTGGGGGAGATGGATCTGAAAGAATGAGAGATTGTGTATATTTTTAGAGTTGGAGACGGAATTCCGTCTCCAACCAAAAAGCAAAAAAAACGTGCCAGTGATTGGAGACGGAATTCCGTCTCCAATCACTGACATGTTTTTTGCTTTTTGGTTGAAGACGGAATTCCGTCTCCAACTCTAAAAAATTTAATTAATTTTTTATACCAACACTGATTGGAGACGGAATTCCCTCTCTAACTGATTGGAGAGGGAATTCCGTCTCCAACCTTTTTGTAGCTTTTTCATCGATTTCTAGTAGTGGGACAAGTACCATATGAGAGATTGTACAATTAGAAGGTGCAGCTGAGTCATCTGAAAATCATAGGTTGTTTATGCTATGCAACAAATCTTGTGAAAGGAGACATATGGGATATTCAGAAACCCAAAAGGGGTATTTACTCATGGACCTGGCAATAAGGCAATTCTTTATGAGTAGGGATGTCAAGTTTAGGGAATCAGTATTTTCCTTTGCCACTGAAAATAGAGCATCCAAGTAGCTTTTTGAAGATCTTGACTTCACCATTGATGATAGCACACCAAGAAGAGAGTGTGTGGACTCAAGTGAAGGAACAGGAAGTGATCACCAGGAGGGAACAATCACCAACTTGGCAGAACCAACTTCCATATCAAATGGCACACCAGAAGAATCAACAGAAGTTGAAGAGGAAGCACAGGTTGCTGCTCCAGAGGTAGAAATCACAGCTGAAGTGCAAGAACCAGCTGCTCCAGCCTATATAAGAAAGGTATCAAGAGAAAGAAAAGAACCAATCTGGATGAAGGACTATGTGACAACAAAAAACAAGGAGAAAGTGAGTGCTTACAATAACACATCACCTAAATATCAAAGTTACCTAGCCAGAACTTCAACAATGGTAGAACCACAGAGTTCAAAGAGGCGGTCAAGGACACCAGGTGGGTAGAAGCCATGAAACAAGAGATCAAGGCTTTGGAGGACAACAAGACCTGGAAGATAGTGGATTTTCCACCAGGGAAGAATACAGTTGGCTCAAAATGGGTCTACAAGATAAAATATAAAGCTGATGGAGAAATAGAGAGGTTCAAGGCCAGACTTGTGGCCAAGGGATATAGCCAAAGGGAAGGACTAGACTATCATGACACCTTCTCACCTGTGGCCAAAATGGTCACTGTAAGAGCAGTAATAGCTCTTGCAGCATCTAGAGGATGGAGTCTGTGTCAAATGGATGTCTATAATGCATTTTTGCAAGGTGACTTGAGGGAAGAAGTGTATATGGAAGTCCCAGAAGGCTTTAGAATGCAAGGGGAGAAGAAAGTGTGTAGGTTTCTTAAGTCACTGTATGGGCTCAAACAAGTATCCAGGCAGTGGAACATAAAGCTCATTGAAGCACTCTTGAATGCAGGCTTTACTCAGAGTCATTATGATTACTCATTGTTTACAAAAAGGGACAATAGTGACATAGTGATTGTTCTTGTATACGTGGATGACCTACTGATAACTGGAAGTAATGAGGAACTTGTTAAACAATCCAAGGAGATTCTGCAGCAAAAGTTCAAGGTGAAAGATCTTGGAGAGCTGAAATATTTTTTAGGGATTGCAGTTTTGAGGCCCAAGGAAGGTATACTGTTGAACCAGAGGAAATACATTCTAGAACTTATTGCTGACATGGGATTGAGTGAAGCCAAACCTGCTGCCACTCCTCTTGAAACCAACCTAAGACTCACAACAGTTGAGTATGACAAGTTTGTGGGATTGAAAGGAGATCCACTACTGCAGAATGTCAATGCATATCAAAAGCTGATTGGCAAGTTGTTGTATGTTACTATCATAAGACCAGACATTAGCTATGTTGTTCAAACTCTTAGCCAGTTTATGCAGATGCCTAAGAAGTCTCATAGGGATGCAGGAGTCAGGATGGCCAAGGAATTCTGTTAAAATCTGGATGTGCAAATCAAATAACATGTTGGTGTGACTCTGATTGGGCTGCATGTCCAAACACCAGAAGATCTGTTACAGGTTATGTAATTAAGTTTGGTGGTTCATTGATATCTTGGGATCAAAGAAACAACAAACTGTGTCAAGGAGTTTATCTGAGGCAGAGTACAGGAGCATGGCCTCAGCTGTAGCAGAAGTTACATGGTTGTTGGGACCGTTTAAGGAGTTGAATGTTCAGATTTATCACCCGTGATAGTGCTTAGTGATAGTAAGACTGCTATGCAAATAGCAGCAAATCCCATATTCCATGAACGAAAAAAACATATAGACATTGACTGTCATTTCATAAAAGACAAAATTAAAGAAGGCACAGTGCAGACAGTTTATGTGAACACTAGAGATCAGCAAGCTGATCTGTTAACTAAGGCATTCAGTCAGGCACAACATGTTTATCTACAAGGCAAGCTGGGAGTATTCAACATTTTGCATCCTCCAGCTTGAGGGGGAGTGTTGTAAATAGTAGAGTGCAGGACTCTTAGCTTAGTGTACAAGTCACTTAAGCTTATTAGTTTAGTTGGTAGTTAGCTGTTAGTGAGATATAGTTAGCTGTTAGTTAGCTGTCATTATTGTTTAGTTAGTAAGAATTGTGTATATATTCATTTCTGGTGGTTCAATACAGAGTAGAATCAATATTCCAAAATATCTGTGTTCCTCCTTGCTCTCTCTACTTTCTCTCTCTTCTCTCTTAGCTCGCACATACCCAGTTACTTCCTAGCTAAGATAGAGCTAAGATCAACTCAAGACTATGAATTTCTACCGTTTTGATTGCAGAGTTGATCATTTGGATCTTTCAATTCATATTGTACTTAAATGTGTTAAGTTTTAATTCGAAATAAATCACATGAATTATGTTGCATAGAGGAATTCAAAATTGTAGTAAGGATTAATTATTAAGTAACCGATTTGATATTTAGTCATTTTCCACTCCAATTTTGCTTTATAGATTAAACACTTTCCTCAATTATTAAAAATATATATATATATATAGGCATATTCATCCACCTACTTTATGCAAGGTTTATTATGCATTTACCATTTTCAATTTCATTTACTATTTTACAGTTTTGTAAACAATTATGTTGCCAATGCCTATATGTTCGCATTATCAAAGTATCCCTTGAATAATGAGATTGTAGTGGAATTGCTGATTCAAAACTTTGTGAGTCTGTGACCATCAAAAAGAATTCCAGATATAAGACATTTGAGAGATATTTAAAAGATGATTTAAACATCCTTCATATTCAAACCCAAAAAAGGTGTTTAATATGTGTTAGAACTTAGAACCAGTCGCACAAAGTAGATTCTTAATTAAGTTCTCATCCCATCCTTCTTGGTCATCAATCCAAGGGACATAAATGAACTTAAGAAGAAGTGTGTTCTCCTCTCAATACAAAATTTAGACTATATTGACAAACTTAGTTTTGTTTGCACAAAAACTTTATGCTGGCAACTTACAAGGTAGCTTAGGCAACTCATTTGACTAGATAAAAATAGATCAGAATAATACATTTAGACTAGCGTATGATAGGGTACTGCGGAGTAGCGTTAAGTAATTCTATGAGATATGGATACCATTGATAATATCTAAGTTCCGCTTGTAGGGAGCACTTTAATTACCCCGATTATCTATAGTGGAAATTTCTGGCGTGAATCCGAAATAGTCGACATCCAATGTAGTTATGGTACACCGGATCAGAAGCTAAAAGAATTGATCAGATTTAAGTTCTCTAGTCCAAACTACAAACAAGAACTAAATTCTTCTTGTCAGCATGTGCCATGCATGGGCTAGGTCGTTACACATCACTTTTGGCTCTAAGTATGTTAACATCTAAAGACAAAACATGTATAAATATAACTATATCTGTTCATTGTGAATTTAGACTCTAGATTCTATATTCGTCTCCTGAAATAATACCCTCATTCAAGTTACTTGCAAAGATATATCTTGACTCATCTTCTTGAAGACTAACTATTGTGCCTTGACAATGCAATTTTTTATACCATAAGATTAAGATGACATATAACAACAGATAACTGTCTACCATAATCCTAATGTGGTAACGCAAAGGTGCAACAAATAACCTGCTCTAACCGGTTGAATACACTGAACTTGTGAAACCTATACACTATCGATGTGTACTTGTGCTTGTAGTATTTGTGACACAAAAATCTAGCAAAGGCCTAATCTCAAATGCCAAGGCAGAATAGCAGAAGGTGAGAGTTATCAAGCACACCAAAATGATGCACTAGGCAATTTCCCAAAAAAAAAAAAAAGCTTCTGTTGTAAAACTAATAGTAAAGTAAGAACAAGACAAAAGTATATGAGAGGAGAAGGAAGAACTTGTATTCTCAAAGTGTTTCAAGTGTGTCTTCCATAAACAAAGTGTCCTCTATTTATAGGACTCCAATACATAGGAAGTTACAAGTCATCCCTAAATGAGGAATTAAGTAGGAGAAAGTGGGGTGAAATTAAGTAGGAGAAAGTGGGGTAGTAAATCCTATGTTACAAGTGAATAAATGGAGAGTAGTGGAGAGTAGTGGTCATCCACATTTATACTAATACATGTATTTGTAACACTCCCCCTTGGATGACCATTTGGAAGATAATGTGCCTCGTTAAAACCTTACTAGGAAAAACCCGGTGGGAAAAAGCCTAGTGAAGGAAAAAGAGTACACATATCTTGTAATACGCTTTTAGAGCTGCCTCATTAAAAACCTTACAAGTAAAACCCAAGTGGGATAAAACCTTGTTAATGGAAAAAGAGTACAGCGCGTATTTACTCCCCCTGATGTAGACACTCCTTGATATCTCGAAGACTACGCATCCCAATCTTGTAAACAAGCTTCTCAAATGTTGAGGTTGGTAATGCTTTGGTAAATAAATCCGCCAAATTATCACTCGACCGGATTTGTTGAACATCTATTTCACCAATATTCTGAATATCATGAGTGAAAAAGAATTTTGGTGAAATGTGTTTTATTCTGTCTCCTTTAATATATCCTTCTTTCAGTTGCTCAATGCACGCGCTATTGTCTTCATATTATATTGTTGGAATCTTCTTCAAAGGAAAACCACAAATGTGCTGAATATGTTGAGTCATTAATCTCAACCAAATACATTCCCGGCTTGCTTCATGAATAGCCAATATCTCTGCATAACCAATCAATTGTGACTTGGATTCATTCGAATAGAACAAACCCTTATCAATAGTGCCTTGGAGGTATCTAAGTATATGCTTAATACCATCCCAATGTCTTCGAGTTGGGGAAGAACTAAACCTTGCCAATAAGCTTACAGCAAAAGCTATATCTGGCCGAGTATTGTTGGCAAGGTACATCAGTGCACCAATTGCACTAAGATATGGTACTTCAGCACCAAGAAACTCTTCATCAGTTTCACAAGGTCGAAATGGATCTTTATTCACATCAAGTGATCTCACAATCATTGGAGTGCTCAGCGGATGTGATTTATCCATGTAAAATCTTTTCAAGACCTTTTCTGTATATGTAGATTGATGAACAAATATTCCTTTAGGCAATTGCTCAATTTGTAGGCCAAGACAAAATTTTGTCTTTCCAAGATCTTTCATCTCAAATTCTTTCTTTAAGCATTCCATTGCCTTTGGGAGCTCTTCAGGAGTCCCAATGATATTCAAATCATCCACATACACAGCTATTATGACATATCCAGATCCAGACCTTTTTATAAAAACACAAGGACAAACTGGATTATTTTTGTATCCTTGTTTCAACAGGTATTCGCTAAGGCGATTATACCACATGCGTCCCGATTGTTTCAACCCATACAAGGATTTTTGAAGCTTTATTGAACAAGCTTCTCGGGAGCCTTTAAATGGCTCAGGCATTTTGAACCTTCGGGGATTTTCATGAAAATTTTGTTGTCCAATGAACCATATAAATAGGCTGTGACAACATCCATTAAATGCATATCAAGTTTTTCTCGTACTGCCAGACTTACGAGATACCTGAAGGTGATTGCATCCACCACGGGAGAATATGTTTCCATATAATCAATGCCAGGTCTTTGCGAAAAACCTTGTGCCACAAGTCGTGCTTTATATCTAACGACTTCATTTTTCTCATTTCGTTTTCGCACAAATACCCACTTATAATCCACTGGCTTTACACCTTCAGGTGTTCGGACAATTGGTCCGAAAATTTCACGTTTTTCAAGTGAAGTCAATTCTGATTGAATTGCATCTTTCCATTTTGGCCAATCATTTCTCTGTCTGCATTCATTGACAGATTTTGGTTCAAGATCCTCATTATGTTGCATCACATCAACAGCAACATTATATGCAAAAGTGTTTTCGACAACAATATCATTTCGGTTCCATATTTTTCCGGTAGAGACATAATTCATTGAGATCTCTTCGATTTTCGTATTTTCAGGTACCTGAGCCTCTCCTGAAGAGGACTTATCAATTGTTATGTCTCTATGCTCTTCTTGAGCAATTACCTCCATATTTTGATCTTTTTGATCAATTGCTCCTTTTCTTTTTCGAGGATTTTTATCTTTGGAACCGGGTGGTCTACCACGCTTCAAGCGTACCTTAGACTCACTTGCACTTATAGATTGTCCTACCGGGACATCAACTCGAACAGGAGCATTTGCAGATGGAATGTGGGATTTAGTAACCCTTGGTAGGTCAGTGAATGCATCTGGCAGTTGATTTGCAACATTTTGCAAATACACTATCTTTTGAACTTCTTGTTCACATTGATTTGTACGAGGATCTAAATGAGATAGTGTTAATGCATTCCAGTCAATGTCTTTTTCCAGCTGCTTATTCTCTCTCCCTAATGTTGGGAAAACTGATTCGTCAAAATGACAATCAGCAAACCTTGCGGTGAATAAATCTCCCGTCATGGGCTCAAGATATTTAATAATAGATGGAGATTCATACCCAACATATATCCCCAACCTTCTTTGGGGTCCCATCTTTGTGCGCTGTGGTGGAGCAATTGGCACATATACCGCACATCCAAAAATTCTAAGATGGGAAATATTTGGCTCCTGACCAAAAGCCAATTGTAGTGGGGAGAATTTATTATAACTTGTCGGCCTAATCCGAACAAGAGCTGCCGCATGCAAAATAGCATGACCCCATACTGAAATGGGTAATTTAGTTCTCATAAGCATTGGTCTAGCCATTAATTGGAGGCTTTTGATAAATGATTCTGCTAGACCATTTTGAGTATGAACATGAGCAACTGGATGTTCAACTGTAATCCCAGTTGACATGCAATAATCATTAAATGCTTGAGATGTAAACTCACCAGCATTATCAAGATGAATTGTCTTAATAGCATAATCTGGAAATTGTGCTCTCAATCTTATTATTTGAGCAAGCAACCTCGCAAATGCCATATTGCGGGTTGATAATAAGCACACATGTGACCATCTTGTAGATGCATCTATTAAAACCATAAAATACCTGAATGGTCCACATGGAGGGTGTATGGGCCCACATATATCACCCTGTATACGTTCCAGAAATGCAGGGATCCTGATCCCAACTTTAGATGCTCTAGTAATTAGCTTTCCTTGAGAACAGGCAGCACAAGAGAATTCTTTAAATTGAAGAATCTTTTGGTTCTTTAATGTATGCCCATTTGAATTCTCAATTATATTGCGCATTATATTATAACCGGGATGGCCCAACCGGTCATGCCAAATAATAAAATCATTTGATTCAGTAAACCCTTTGTTTACTATGGCATGTGATTCAATTGTACCAATGTTTGTGTAGTACAAACCGGAGGAAAGAGCGGGAAGCTTTTCAAGAACATATTTCTCACCCCGACTTTGTTGTAGTAATATAAAGATATTCAATCTTTCCATCAGTTTTAGTCTCAATATGATAGCCATTTTGGCGAATATCCTTGAAACTTAACAAGTTTCTTTGAGACTTACTACAATACATGGCTTCATCAATAGCCAAACTTGTTCCTCCAGGTAATAATAAATTGGCTTTGCCATAACCTTCAACCAACTTTGTACTACCACATATTGTACTAACATTGGATTCTTTATTAATCAAATAAGAAAAATATTTCTTATCCTTTAAAATTGTGTGCGTTGTAGCACTATCTAAGAGACATATATCTTTGTTATAGAGCTTGAATCCAACTGAAGACTGGGAAATTTCCATTTTCTTCATAAAAAGATAAAAATTACATAGTAAGAAATACTAAAAATAAAGTACAAGAAAAGTACTTTTAAACATTGAAACATAAATAAAGATGACATTTTTTTTTCTAACTTTAAAACATAAAATAAAGACAACATTATTCTTTATTATTTTTATTCCCCAGTTACAACATCAGTTCTTCAGTTACGATTCTCAAAGAAGTCTACAGCTTCTAAATGGGTAATATTTGGGAGGCCTTCAAAAAAATCATCATCTTTTACAGCAAGATACGCCTCCGTCTCATCATGCTTGTCAGCAAGATGTGCCAGATGTGTCCCATTGTCATTATTCTGAAAGGTCAAATGTGCCTCCACATTATTTTCATTTCTTTTGAGCGAAGCTTGACAAGATGTTCAGGCGTACGACAAATTTTCGCCCAATGACCTTTCCCACCACATCGATGACAAATATTATTATTCTTGCCTTTTGAAGGATTAGCTTGAGAACTCTTATTGTCCTCATATTTATTTCCACCGTGACGACGAGTATTATTTTGTCCCTTGCCGCGCCCACGACCATGGCTTTTACTACGGTAATTATTTTGCCTTCTTTCCGGCACATTATTTGTTGCTACAACATTCGCCTCAGGGAATGGAGCATGTGCTCCCACATTCACCTTAGGGAATGGAGCAGATCCAGTGGGACGGGCTTCATGATTTTTAATCAACAGGGAATTATGTTGCTCAGCCACCAGAAGGCATGAGATCAACTCAGAATATTTTGTAAATCCCTTTTCACGGTATTGTTGCTGTAACACCATATTCGATGCATGGAAAGTGGAGAGTGTCTTTTCCAACATCATAGCATCATCAATATTTTCTCCACATAATTTCAGTTGAGAACTGATCCTGAAAACAGCAGAATTATATTCGGTTACAGTTTTAAAATCTTGTAACCGTAAATGAATCCATTCATCCCTAGCCCTTGGTAGCACCATGGCTTTAAGGTGATCATACCGTTCTTTTAAGTTAGTCCACAATTCGAGTGGATCTTTCACGGTTAAATATTCTGTTTTCAATCCTTCATCAAGATGATGGCGAAGGAAAATCATGGCTTTAGCCTTATCTTGGCTTGATGTCTCATTTCCTTCTTTGATAGTATCACCAAGACCTTTGGCATCCAAATGTATTTCGGCATCAAGCACCCATGACAAATAGTTTTTGCCGGATATGTCAAGTGCCACAAATTCAAGCTTTGATAAATTTGACATAATGAAAACTATCAAAGAAAATAAAATAGATTAGAATTATTATCAATCAAAATAAGAATGTCTAATACTCTATTTCTTATTAAATGTAATATATATATATATATATATATATATATATATATATATATATATATATATATATATATATATATATATATATATATATATATATATATATATATATATATATATATATATATGTGTGTGTGTGTGTGTGTGTGTGTGTGTGTGTGTGTGTGTGTGTGTGTGTGTGAAGATAAAAAAAATGTTAAATAATTCATTGGTCAAGCAAGTTGCTACCCGTAATTCTTTTGTAACATAAGGTGTTCACTTTTCTTATTTATATTTTAGTCTATAACAAAATTATACTTATAGACATGAAGCTGAAAAAGATTAGTAGAAATTATACCTAGGCTTACCGTTGGGAAAGATTGAAACTTGACTTGTAGAATATTAGAGCTCTTCGTGCTGATAACGTGTTGTAAAACTAATAGTAAAGTAAGAACAAGACAAAAGTATATGAGAGGAGAAGGAAGAACTTGTATTCTCAAAGTATTTCAAGTGTGTCTTCCATAGACAAAGTGTCCTCTATTTATAGGACTCCAATACATAGGAAGTTACAAGTCATCCCTAAATGAGGAATTAAGTAGGAGAAAGTGGGGTGAAATTAAATAGGAGAAAGTGGGGTAGTAAATCCTATGTTACAAGTGAATAAATGGAGAGTAGTGGAGAGTAGTGGTCATCCACATTTATACTAATACATGTATTTGTAACAGCTTCAAAGAACACAAGTTTGCAAGAATAATATGAGGGAAGAGATTAGAAACAAATTAAAGTTTTTGAATGATGAGACGTGGTCTATTCAAAGGCTATTTTTTTTTAATATAGAGGAGATGTGAGATTATGCTTCTTGAATTTACGTGATTGATTAGATAAAAGCTTTATAAGTAATTTCAGAAGCTCCCTTTTAATACACATTAATTTCTTTAGGTGACTAGCCCACTTTGGCTGCTGAAGTGCCTAATTAAGTAACAATTTATTATAGATTATTAGAAAGAGTGAAAAACATATAGAAGCAAATTAGTAAATGTTTGACTTACTATATTACAATTCTATTCTATTCGTAGAAAGACTAGTGTGTTCAATTTGCAATGGATGATGAAAGAGTTATTTGAGTAAAGAAATCGACATGTTAGCCAGTTTTTATTCCGATAATATATTAGTTTTATTCCGATAATATATTAGACAGTGCGGTAAAAAAAATTTAAGACAAAATTCTAGTCTAGAGTTGCTTATGTATCTCGAGCTTTAATAAAATATGTCGTTTTCTTGTTACGTAATAGTGAATATAACAATAGATGCAATAATTTTCAAATAATAATCCACACAACTATTTTAATTAAAATAATAATTCAATACAATCCAAATGGATAACAACCATCCAAATATAGTGGTCTAGAGGCTTCTTTATTTTCATTAAAGCAATCAACAATGATTGTGAAGTCAATTGACCATTAAAGTTTAGACACCACAGTAGCTCTCGAGAGTGGGAGTCATGCCTTGACGTACCATTGAGACGAAATCCTCAAAATATTTGAGACCTTCAAAGGGTTTATAAAGCAAAGGGTAATCTTCATCAACAAGTTCCTCTGGCACTTTTATGATATACCCTTTTATGGGAGATGTGCCAAGCCCAATGCTATACCTCTCTTTGTTTCCCATAACCACTCGATGATATGGAGAAGGCAGCCTACCATTTGTAAGTGCCTGCGAAGTATATAATTAAGTCTCTATTTAGTTGTTAAAGAAGATCTTTATATTATGTGGTTTAAGAGCAATAGATATTTGTATAATTATAAATCATCTCATTAAAGATAAAATAAGATATTTACTATATTAAATTATTTTAAAATTTTAAAATAATTTGAATGTATTAATAAAAAACTTGTACAATTATTTTGGAACAAATGAATTATATAGAAGTATATGTACTTTACGTCAGAATCTAATGACACAAAGAAAGCCACAAAAGCTAGTTATCCAAAGCGAATTGCACGATGATATTGTATATTAATGGTTTAGATCGGCACGACTTAAAATCATGTCGCTAAGGTTCTAAGACTTGATTCTTAAAACCTGTTTTCAAAATTAATTTTTTTAAACTGAACGTCTATCGGAAACAACCTTTTTACTTAATTTGACGTAGGGGTAAGGTCTACATACATATCACCCTGACCAGATCCCACTTGTAAAATTATACTGCTATGTTGTTTTTGTACTTTTAAACTACATAAACATTTAGAAATAACTTATGAGCACAAAGGAGGAAAAATAACCATAAAGAAACAGATAAAAATGAAGGGTAGCATGACACTTACTTTCAAACAGTCATTAACAACGAAGATGTATGAATCAGGGGATGAAAATTCAACTGTAACCCATTGGCTGTTTTTATTCATGTATTGCAGACCCTTTACTTGATGCTGGCTTAAAATAGTTGAAATGCTTAAATCAGTATGAGGTGGTTGTCCAAACTTTGTCTCCTCAGCTTTAGGCACTGTGTACTTCATGAAGCCAAGTCCATAGCGTGTAGATTTAGTTAGCTCATCCAAGTATTTTTCTATGCCCAATTTCTCAAAAATCATTGTTTTCACCATCTCATCAAGTTCTGATAGTCTCTTGATGTAAGAATGCACCAAATCACTGCCAAATTAATCAAACCCGCAGATAATAATTAGTCAAGAAGTGTCGATGAGAAGCTTAAAAGCTTTCATTTAGTTACTCATAATATATAGCATCACATTTTACTAGTTCTACTATAATATAGTATCTGAACCCAATAATTTTAGCACAAACTCTATATATATATATATATATATATATATATATATATATATATATATATATATATATATATATATATATGTATATGTATGTGTGTGTGCTGAAAAATTAAATGTACTAAATACATATAATAAAATTTCAAACTCAATAAATCAAATGAGGTGTGGTAAAAAAAAAAATTGAACTTGAATATAAACATAAACTTCAAATCTTGCATCCGCCTTCAACAATAGATAACATGATAAATGTTTTTGAGCAGAAAGTTACGTACCAAAATTCTTGATCTTCATGATCAGGCCAAATGATCTTGAAAAATCTTTCAATCACACCAGGAGTTTCGACATGGAGGATGTTCAGTCTCTCTAAAAGTGGAAAAATTTGATCTTTCTTATTGTAGCCAGTTATATTTTGAGAATTTTCAAATATTGTATCCAAAGGAAGGGTGAAAACTTCTTTTATTAACTTTTCATACAGTCTCTCTGTTGGTAATCCATCAAGTATAGCCTCAAAGCTACCATATTCTTCTAAAGCTTTGTACATTTCATCTCTCACTGAAATCCATTCTTCACTCCCTGGTTTCAACTCTTCCATTCTAAAAGTTATGGTTGGGAGCTTCATAACTTCATAACCCATCTTTCCTCTTACTTTTTATTTCTTTAATTTGTTGTGTTATAATTCATTGTTGAGTACTGGCCAGGAATATATAGACACCATTAGTTTGCAAAGAATGACTTGTTGTTAATGATATGGCCAGCCAGATTATTGGCCATTCATATCACATGGAAATTTAGAAACGTCCTTAGGGGCTGAAGCGCGCATGTCTTTGTTGTCATGCCTGTCTTTGTTGTGGGAAGCCTGTCTTTTTGGAAAACATGCAAGGAGGATTTTTTCAAAAAAATGTCACATCAAGAGCAATCAAACCACTCCAACTTGTTCATGCTGATGTGTGTGGACCAATCACTCCACCTTCTTTTGGTAAGAATAATATTTCTTACTCTTTATTGATGACTTTAGTAGAAAGACCTGGATTTATTTTTTGAAGCAAAAATCAGAAGTATTTGGTGCATTTAAAATTTTTAAAGCATTTATTCCATAGAAAACGCCACTCATCATTAGCGGGCGAACTCCGGCGACAGGAATCGTAAAGGGGCAGCAGAGAATCTCTCTCTACGAGTATTTTAGAAAATCAAAATATGGAGACATTGCTAACATACTACACTCATATGTCTATAAACACACACACACAATCTCTCTCTCTCTCGCGCACACACACAGGGCCGGCTTAACTATAAAGCCGCTAAGGCAATGGCTTGGGGGCCCTATTTTTTTATCTAAACATGTACTCCTATATACATTATTTAAAGAAAATCGTAATGTATTATATTTGAGAAAAACTTTTGGGAAGAAAGTACCATAATACTTTTGAAGGTATGAAAATATTTTTGGTTCAATCGTAAACTTTTGAGATCACTACATAATGAGAATTGTACAAAATACTATCTTAACCTTGAATTTTCTTTACCATATAGTAATAGTTATTATGATATTGATAGTTTAGACTTATTTTTAGAAGTGCTAACAGAAATACACGAGAAAAAGAAATCATCTAATCGAAATACTCAATCAAATAAAAAGACAAGATATTTTCCAAATACACATTGCTTATAGACTAATGTTAATAGTTTATGTAATTGTTGCCTTAGCCGAAAGAAATTTTTCAAAATTAAAATTGATAAAATCTTATTTAAGATCAACATTTGTCAAGATAGATGGAATGTAATAGCTATACCATCAATTGAAAATGAATTATTAGAAAAAATCAACTATAAAACAGCAATCAAATAGGGCCTCTCTGTGAATTTGGCTTTAGGCCCCCAATTTTGTTGAGACGGCCCTGCGCGCATATATATATATATATATATATATATATATATATATATATATATATATATATATATATATATATATATATATATATATATAAAATTTAGAGCAAGAATTATTGGTTTACATCATAGAGTAACAAAAACATGTACGTTATAAAATTTGAAAATAACTGACGAAATCAAACCATTGGCACCACATAGCATAAGGCGCATTAGAAGAAAACATTCCTTGAACTTTTTTCATTTGCAAAATTCAACTTTTGAAACTTTTGGTTAAGTGTGTAGGGTCATATCGACCCACTATAACACAAGTTTGCAAGAATAATATGAGAGAGGAGATTAGAAAAAAATTAAAGTTTTGAATGATGAGATGTGGTCTATTCAAAGGCTATTCTTGTTTTATGAGTATATTTTAACTTTAACAGAACTAGGTAATTAGTTAGTATCTACTAATTGTATTTAAACGTGTTATTTTTTAATTAAAAATAAATCACATGAATTATGTTGCATAGAAGAATTCTAGGGGGAGATTTATTTTACACAGTGTTCAAAACTATACCCTTAAAAGAGTAGCTGTAGAATAAAATTAAAAAAATTCATGCTAATCGATATTTTCAAAAGAAACAACACATGAAAAATTAATGTAATATTTTGAAAACGAAGGGAACTTGTCGCGACGTCTTACCCTTAATAAAATTATAGTTAGGATTAATTATTAAGTACCAATAAGACATATAATGTTGCAATATGACGTCAAAAAAGAAGAAGAAGAAGCAGCAGCTAAGGAGAAATCAGTGGAGAAGAAGCGTTTGTATATATCTGTATATTTTTTGAAATAAAATGAGATACAACTAAGCAGCCACTCATAAAAGGGACACACGGTAACAACAACAATATATTCAGTATGATCTCATAAATGGAATCTGAGAGAGTTTAGGTGTACGCAGATCTTACCCCGATCTCGAATGAAAGGTAGAGATGTTGTTTCTGCTAACCTCTATGCTCAAAGAAACATAATACTGAAAATGGGTTTAAAAAAATAAGAAAATAAAAATTATAAAAGAATAAAATGGTAAGGAAAATATCAAGGTATGAAAAGAGATGACATAGGAATAAAATAGGAGATTAACAATAATAGAACACTTTCTAGCGTCTGTGAGAGATTTCAGGTAAATACTTATCCACACCGTGTGTTTCCACAAAACCATGTTGAGTTATCATGATTAAGTGATTTAATAAACTAAACTTAGTATATATAAAAGAACTATTAAAGTTCCAAGAAAATAAAGTCAAATCTACCTCTATAGAGTTTCAAATATTGAAATCTCTTCTTAAAAAGTTAAAGTCAGTATGAAAAACAAGCTTAGTGATAAGAATCCATCTTTTAAAGCTTCATCAGAAACAGAGAAGACGAAGATAGTAGAGAGAAGACAAAGAGGCAGTAGAAGAAGATAAGAAACAAAGGTGCGAACACATTTACCTTAAGACAAGAAAGATGAATCAAAAGATTGAGGTTATTCCTTCAGAGATTGAAGCTTCAGAGAGAGCTCAAAAGATGTTTTCTCCAGATTTTCCTTCACCGATCAAGAGAGCTTGTTAAGAGGCTAGGATTTTGTGTTTGTACTGGAGAGCTTTTGTTTTGTGTTTTAAGAAAAGAGGGAAATTGAAATATTTTTGTTTATTTGGTTTTGGCGCCTGGACTCGCTGAATTATGTATTATGGACCAAATTTTTTATTTTTTAAGGACTTGATTTATTTCTCTTCCCTAAATTTAGAACTAAAATGGGAAATCAAGGACTAGGATTAATACTAGCCCCTATAAGCCACATTCAAGGACCAGATTTCTTACTAGTCCTGAAATTTTCGTCCCTAAAGACCAGTTTTCTTGTAGTGCATTCATATCACATGGAAATTTAGAAACGTCCTTATGGGCTAAAGCGCGCATGTCTTTGTTGTCATGCCTGTCTTTGTTGTCATGCCTGCCTAGATTAAATTGTACATTCTCCAAAATTGGTGCCTTTTTCAATTTAAAAGGCTATTAACATGTGTGCGTAATAACAATTTAAAAGTCTAAGATTGCTGTTGGTATGCTAAGAGCGTAAATAGAAAAAAAAAAAAACGTGAAAATAATAGTAAAATATTGTTTTATGTAATAATGGAATGTAAAATATCATACAATGTAAAAGATATGGCCACTCATATCAGGTACGGAAGACTAGGAGACCGCACAATTTATAAGGTTTGAATGCAAATGTGAAAGAAGAATCATGGTGTTGGCACATGAGATTTGGGCACTTGAATTTTGAGTCGCTCAAATCAATGGGAGAAAAGAAAATGGTGCACGGGATGCCTTTAATAGATCATCCTAATCAGTTGTGTGAAGCTTGTCTTTTTGGAAAACATGCAAGGAGGAGTTTTCCAAAAGAAGGTCACATCAAGAGCAACCAAACCACTCCAACTTGTTCATACGGATGTGTGTGGACCAATCACTACACCTTCTTTTGGTAAGAGTAATATTTCTTATTCTTTATTGATGACTTTAGTAGAAAGACCGGGATTTATTTTTTGAAGCAAAAATCAGAAGTATTTGGTGCATTTAAAATTTTTAAAGCATTGATGGAAAATGAGAGTGGCTTTGAAATAAAAGCTTTAAGGTCCGATAGAGGAGGCGAATTTACTTCGAAAGAATTTAATGAATTTTGTGAATCTCATGGAATTCATCGCCCTCTAACGGTACCTTATTCACCGCAATAAAATGGAGTTGCAGAGAGAGAAAATAGAACCATTCTTAACCTGGCAAGATGGAACGATTCCAATTTGTTTTTTCATTGTATTCTTTTTATTCAATTTATTCAAGAAGTTTGACCCCCCTCTAATTTTTTGTTTTCTTTGGGGACTTAGATTCAAATTTAATGTATATGTTGAAAGCCAAAAATATACCCAAGGAATTTTGGGCCGAGGCTATTTCTTGTGTTGTTTATTTGAGTAACAGGTCTCCCACGAAGAATGTAAATGATTAAACTCCTCAAGAAGCATGGAGTTGAAGAAAGCCAAATAACATAAGAAACCTAATTATGTACATGATCAGACCGGCCTTGGCAACGTAGTACCCGGATTGTCCACATCATAATTGTTCATGGAAGATAAAGTACTAAGTGATCTTTGCACCACTGTGCTAAGATTGTCTTGTTCTAAAAGAGAGATTACACAACTAGGAGGATCTTGGTAGATCCTAAGTTCTTCACAACTTTTCTCTATAGTTGTGTTGCTGTTTTGCCCCCCCCCCCCTCCCCCCCTACTCAATAGGTACCTGCAATCAAGTAACAAGTTTAGGTATCGACCCTTGACAAGGTCCCTGCAATCACTTTCAATTATCAATGGAGATATGTTTCTTTCAAGTGCTAACTTAATGCCATAATATAATGCTAGCAGTTCAGTATTAGATGGCTGTTGAAACTGGAAAGAGTTTGTTAAAGCCTGCGATCCAGTTTCCATTCCAGCTATATATATATATATATACACACAAATATAAACAAGTTAACATACGAAGAAATTAAGGGGACTCAATATATAGTATATATACATTAAAAAAAAATTTACCTATCTATGCAGTGTAATTTTTCCGCAAATTGATACCCCTTCACAGGCTGTAGGTCCGCCTATATATATATATATATATATATATATATATATATATATCATCCAAAGCAACAAACGTTTAACAATTTTCAGCCGATCAATTAATTAACCTTTACATAGTTTTCTTTACCTGAAGTTATACTACCCACGAGCTGGTAACATAGGACTCTTCAAAGACTTACTAAACTAGCAAATAACAAAATCTTTCCACAAATGGATGATAATAGAAGGATGCCTCAAAAGCGTAATCTTTTTAAATTTTATAACCATAATATTCCGAATTAGCTTAAGCACATGTTACCTCCCATCGGTAAAAGAATTAGCTATTTTATCCACCAATAGAAACGAATTACCTAGTGGCGCCATGAACATTGGTTTCCGAAGTTCGTTATCGCTTCAACTCTTCGACAGCCAAGTCGCCTCCTTGGAGAAAGGATGCCTTTAAGCACTAGACAAAACCATTTACATTAACACAAAGCATGGCTTGAATTAAAAGCCACTCAAATTGCTTGATAGAACAAAATCTATCCAGTACCTGTTACCTCCCACCTAAAATAATACAGCGAGTGTCACTTCAACTCATTGACAACTCAGTTCCCTCCTTGGAGAAAGGATGCCTTAAAGCACTAGTGTAAAACACGAATCATGGCATGAATTAGGAGCCACACAAAGTACTTGACAGAACACTAGATGAAAAAGTCTCCAAGGACTTAATATAACCAACTCTTCTATTCCCTTCATATTTGAATGAGCTGTATACAAAAATGTCCGACCTTGTGAAAATGCACTTGTTCTGTGCAAATTGCCAGTCAGAGTATTTCTATGGAAAATAAAGGTTAATGTCCAAAAGACAGTCATGAAAATTGGGGGCAAAACTCAGGTCCACCCGACAGATGAAGAAATTCAGACCAAAGAGGCCAAACCTTGTCCTATAGTTTTCGAAAATGTTCCAAAACACATGCCTCTCCTAATTTTGAAATGGAATCTCTATAGAGCTCAACTATATGAGATCCGCTGTATATTGAGTAATTAGTAAGCTGACTATTCTCTGGTGTTCAGCCACAAGATTGACTTCTGAGTCTTATCGAGACCACATCAGTTGAAAAATGATTCAGCGACATCCATTTGCCCAATGCCTAGTATGGTTACCAGGTCTCAAGTGAGCATTTTTATGGACAGAGCCTTGCTTGCGGAGACCCTGCTTTGGGATGTCATGCAATTCCATAACCTGTATCGTCCGCTGCCTCTTGGCTGCAGGACATGATGAAATACCATCAGAGTATGGTTAGATCTTGCTGTGCATCAGTCATTTAATTACTACACTATAAGAAACAAAAGACTATTATATATCCATCAGCATCAAAAGTACCCACAAATTAAATAAAACTAACCCTTTTCAGCTTCTTGGTACCGCTCCTGGAGCTTTCTCTTTGTTGCCTCAAGTTTCATACGAGCTGCGTCTTCATTTGAGCATTTCAATTTCTAATATAATAATTATGCACAGTTAGTTAGAGATCAGAACTCCACATGAACTCCAAGCTAAATTTCCTTCAAATACTCACATTTTGTTGAGAAGGCACAGGCCTCTTTTGAATTGTCCCTTTGTCGGATTTTTTCAGGAGTTTCATATCATCGTTGTTGAGCTTCCGTTCGGATGTTGGTTTCGTTGGTCTTCCAGGCCCAGAATCACCTCCGGAAGGCTTATTTGGTTTGACAACTGATGTTTGTTTCTTTTGTTGCTCACCCTTCCTGTCTTTTGGAGCAGCAGTGACTCTCTCGGAAAACTGCTGCTTCCGGACAGGATTGCTGCTCTCAAGCGATGCCTTTCTGCCATTTCCATCGCTCTTGTTGAATTCCCCACTGTTTCGAAGATCTGAAAGAAAATTCCAATCAGATTGATACACATTTCCCAGCGGGGAATTTAGAAAAAGAACTGAATGAAAAAGGCTACATTTATTATTATAAGGAAAAAAATCTACTCACTTCCATCGTCATCCATGCCATCAAAGAACTACAATGATACGGAATCAGGAAAACCAATCAGTGTCAATCCTGGAAGCAAGATACAAGATCCTGTAGAAGAAAGGGAAGATGCTAGGCCTACTTGTGAAAACTCAATTGAAGTGGTCTGAGTAGCAAAGAAAGCTAAGTCATCCAATGGTGGTGAAGGAAGTCCTCCCTCCTCTTCATCAACAACAGATGCTTTCATAGACTCGGGGGTGCTTTCTGTACCTGTAATTTGCAAGTAACTTGCCACATTAGACTTCAGTTTTCAATAACGAAGCATAACACTATAAATTTTGAAGGAGGGCCAGAAAGGGTGGGAAATAACAATTACCTGTAAAGGCTGCTGTAGCATTCACCCAGTCATCTACCATAACCTTCCAGTCCCTGTGATTCATGAAAATTGAATAATATTAGCGCTAAGCTTTTTCTAATTTAAGGCACTATATAGGAACAATCAATGCTTCTAAACAGCACCATGCTAAGTCCATGCATAATCACATTCAAACACACAGATCATAACAAGCATGGACGTCGTGAATTGCACTGGTAAGAGGTGAGATTAGTTATATGTTTCTGCTTCTAATGAAAAAGAATTAAGTACTCAACATTGAAGCAGAAATTTGATAAAGCACTGCACAGATAAGATAAGGTAAGGACCGTCATCAGTCTCTCTGATATGCACGCTATCATGTAAAGTAATAGAAGAAATGATTATCAAACGAAAGCAGCAAGCTACAAAATTGTGCCAAACCTTGAAAAGGAAATACAGAGCGAAACTATAATAAGTGAAGCAAAACTGTAAGAGCTGCCAGACGACAAAATTCTCATGTTCATTTTAGGAGAGGATTAATGTCCAAATCTAGGGAAAATTCACATATTTAATAACACGAAGCAGAAGGATTCCCAAATCAAATTACAGCAACCAAGTTTGCAGATTCAATTGGAATTTCCTTTGTTCTGCAATGCAATTCATATAGGCAATCATCTTAGGTTCATTTCATAGTTCAACAGCAATAAAAGAAGAGTTCCGTACTCGACCAATGTCCTAGCCAGATGCCGAATATTTTTTGAGCTGTGCTTTCTGAGAGCATTAACGGACTTCCCAATCTCTGTCGCCTAATGTAAAATACATATGTTGAGTACAAAGTGCTGATAAAAAGACTGCTGATGACTAGTGAAATTAAAGAAATAATGCTACTGAAACATAATGTAAATCAAGTCTATACAGTAGGAAAAGATCAAACCTTCAAAGTCTCCACAGTCAAAGCCATCAGTTGAAGCCTCCTTAAGCACTCATACACATCTGAATCAGACTGTCAAAAAAGAATTACATAATCAATATCCTACAACTCAAGAAAAGGCCAGAACCAACAACTAAGTATATCTCATATTTTCAAAGCTAAATAAAGCAACTGGCTTGTTCACTTAAGGTAAGTTACTCCTATGATTTAAGGAAACTAAAAAGTATCACAGTTAACTCAACACTATTTTAAACTAACCACAATCATGCACAATATCATAAAATAATTCAAGTAAAGTGAACTAAAATCACTCGATAGATATCAACCTCATCTCGACTATTATCGATGATTTGTTTGATCCGTAGGACCTCCTCAACAGTTTGATATTCTTGCTCAATCGCATCAGTCAATGCCTCAGCTTCACCATAGCTATAATTACTAATCTGATTCACATTCTTTTCAATCTGATCATCATCTATACTACATTTTCTTTCTTTGCTATCTTTAATATCATCAGTTTTACACTTATCATCATCATCATGATCATTAACATTTGGTACAGCTAATCCAACCTTATCACAACCAAAACACATGGTAACTTTACATGTAAAAAGCAACTCAGCAATTCTATCTCTTCTCAATTTAAACTCTTTTGGACTATCTACAGCTGCCACCATTACAGCATACTCAATTATACTAAATATATCTGAATTTGCTGTTTTAAAATAATCCCTCCATTTATCAAGAATCCCTGAAACCTTAGTCATAACTGAGAATAACAACAACCCTTAATCCAAACAAACTCTAATTAACAACCCCTGATAAAAAAGATTGAATTTTTATAACACCAACATAGTAAAAATTCAATCTTTATCAGATTTTGATAATACCAACAAGCTAAAAGTTGGATTTTTTATTTAAAAAATGTGGTCTGAAACAAGACTTGTAAAAAAGATTAAATTTTTATTACTCTCAGATAGTAAAAATTCAATCTTTATTTGATTTTGATAATACCAACAAGCTAAAAAATGGATTTTTGATTAAAAAAATTTGGATTTTGAGCAAATAAATTCAAGAAAAATCTGACCAGCCAGAAAAAAATATTTTTTTTTTAAAGAAATAATTAAGAGGTGGAATTGATAGAGGAATTAGATTCTCAGAAATCAATGGAAAATCCACATGGATTTCAGGGAATTAACATGTGTAATAAGTTATAGAGATATTCTCTCTTTGTTGTAGAGAGGGAAAGAGTCTTAGTTTTTAATAATTTATATATATAGTTTATTTTTAGATTATGAAATATGCTTCTTTTTTTTTAAATTCAAGTAATAATGTTTTTTTTTTTTTTTCTTTAAAGAGTCAAAGATTGAAAATGAGGGCAGGTGAGCATGACAAAGAGCGGGTTTATTGAAAGTCCAACTTTGCTTATGAGGGGTATTTTACGGTTAGGTCCGTCGGAAACGATTTCTTTATCTCACTCTTTCGAGTGGTAAGATTATTGTGCACTTCACCCTCACTAAACTCCTATTTGGGAAATATATTTAATTTGTTGTTATTGTACTCGCAGAGAAAAATAAGAAAAATCTTGAAAAAAATAGTAAGTTTTAGTGACTTATATGTAAGAAAGGCTAGTGCAAGAAGTCATTCTTTTGGAACGAATTAAAAAATAAAAATATGCTTCCATAACTGGAACGGTGGAGTAATATATTTTAGTTCAGTTTTTAAGAAGAATTTTAACTTTTAACCAAAAGTGAGAAGCTCTTTTTTATTACTACTACCAACTTATAAATCTCGTTACATGTAGGTAACACATCACAAATTTTAATTTTTTAGTTTTCCATGATGCTTATTAGGGTTGTCATGGTTGGATTCAAAAATTTGACTTAGGCATATATTTTTAGCTGAATAATAGAAATTTTTTCACGTAAAAGTTGTATTTCTCAAAATTTATAATGATTTAGCAAAATTATAAAAAAAAATACATAATTTTTATCATATACGTAAAAAGGTTAACTTTATAAGCATACTTTTTAAGTTATCAAATATATATTTCAGCTTAAATATACATAGACAATTCGTCCATGTTGTTAGGTGTAAGTTTGACAAAAATCTTTTCGTCATTGTATGTATATTAGTACACGCAAAAGAAACAAAAATATAAACTGAATTCTAATCACCATGCAAATGTTCTTTTAACTAAAGTTTGATTTTCTTGGTACGATGGCAAATGTGAAAAAAGAAATTAAAAAAGATAAATAATAATAAAAATAATAATGATAATAATAAAAGTGATGATGATGATGATAAGATCTTCCTTTTGGTATAAAATTTATTATCCAATCTAATATAGGTAAGTTGTTTGTAATCAGATTCTATGCATAGATTTTTTAACATGATGATAAGATCTTCCTTAATGGTTCTCAATTGTCTCAACTATTTCATTGTTCAGTAAAATAATGCATATGCTATAAGGATTGGGATATCTAAATTAAACATTTCTTTGAAATACCTAATTAAGGAAATTTCAACCGCTTATATCTGTTGCTAAATATTATATTTATCGCAAAAAATTCTGAGGTGTAGTTTATCAATCGATTTACCAACCAAAAAGTTATTTGCCACTTAGTAAATATTGTAATATATATGATTCAATTTAACTAACAAAAATGTTTTTCCTTAGTTATCCATGTCAAAGAGGATATGAGTTATGGTCAAGATGATAGTCAAACATTTTGGGAAATTAAAGTCAAAATGAGAAAATTCAACACTAATCCTGAAAAAAAAAAAAGAGAAAAGATTTCAACACTAGTTAATTACTTCATTCGTCATTGTCCTACTCATTGTTGAGTCAAAATAATATCTGTTTGCTTTAATTTGACCAGATGCCTCTATCATATGGATATGCCTAATTATGGCCAGATAGTCAACTGAGTATTCTATATGGAGCAAATGAGCAATCAAATATCTAAAGTGTCACTTCTTTAATGTAAATGTTTGTTTTGTCCAATCGATTCATGATTATATATGTTCTAAATTGACAACTTAATCTAAGTAATAACAATAGTATTTTTATTTTAAAACAAAAGAGAAATAGCACAGATTATGATGATATGAGTTGAGCTAACTTATTTGGGATCGATACGGAGTAATTATTTTAAAAGAGTTCCAAACACTATTGCATGTAATGTAGACTTGATCGTCTTACAACCATCCATTGTGCCTTGGACTTGGAGGTACTATCTCTCAAGTAGTTTCTTCAATTTGGGCTTAGAGGTGTGCACCTTTGTTCTCAAATTCAAGTATCTAAGGTCCACTCTTGTACAAATAAGCAAGAAAGATTGATTACTAGCCAATTTTAAATGTCTTAAGCGAGTTTTATTCACCGTTTCAAAGTTAATGAAGAAATATCTAAAATTTCGTGCGTACACTTACACTTCATTAGTATTGGCAAAAACCTCAGACTAGTCTTAGAATTTTATACTGAGATATTGAACTAACATATTCGATGTCTCATTATTTTATACTGGGATTCATGTTCAAAGTCCCTGGAGCTTTATATATAAAGTCCCAGTATTTTATATTGGGATTAGTGTTTGTAATCCTAATATAAAATATTGGGACTTGTCTAGAACTGATAAAGTTTTAAATAATTTTGCATCGCTGGCTAGTATTCATTTAATGCGTTGCATACAGGCTACGAAGCCAAAATTTTACCAGATACCCGACCCATCTATCTAAAGCAGCCCAAATTCTCGTATCGAATACAACAAAGATCGCGGATTTGCAAAAATATGACACGGGAAGCAATGATTTATCTTTTTGCCTGCACTAACAGATAGTTAGTTTGCAAAAATGCCCCCGTTAAAGTTTAATGAAAAAAATTCGGGGCCAAGACTTACCTTTATATTTTCCACTTTTCAACACTTATCCCTTCAAATACTGGCAATAGGCAATACTTGCCACACTTGACCGTAAGTCTTGGCCGCAATAGGCAAGACTTGCCTTTGACCCCTGCTCGATTTGCCAACACTTGAACGGCAAGTGTTGGCAAAAGGTAATACTTGCCGCACTTCGTCGTAAGTCTTGGCAATTGCCAAGACTTGTCCCTTCCCGTCTTCCCTGCATTCTCGGCATATAACTTGAAGTATTGACAAAACAATACTTGCCCTTGAAGTATAGTTAATTTTCAAGATTTACAAAAATTTTACCTTGAAGTCTTGGCTCCGAACTAAATAAGGGCATTTTGCTAATACATTTCTTAGTACGGGCAATTTTGCAAAACTATTCTTTATGGAGGTCATGCAGTGAATTTTCTTAAAAGATCAACTACATCACTTAATCGGCCCAAAGGTTGTATGCCCGATACCCAATCCATAGATTAAGCAAAGTCTGTTAGTGGGAAGAAACAAATGAAATAAGCCAACTAGTTGAGGGAATAAGGATTATTATCTCCTCTTCTTTGGGGTCGTGGATGCAAAATAAACTTTTTAACTCTTTTTCTTTTGGTCTTCAAATATGAGTAATTAAACTAGTCATACACGATTCACCTTTTTATTTATAGTGTAAAATATTTTGAGTGGATGTTATAAGTACTATACTAGTATATAGTATGAGTTTTTCACATTATTAAGTTATGTTCATGATCTACAATAATTTTTTACAGCGCATTTAGTGATGTGCAACTTGAATAACATAAAAACTACTTACTATAATCGATTAAGTTGATGAGTTGATGAAGTAAAATTTGTTGAGTTTAAATAGGTTTTCACAATGTATAAAAATTGAAAAGAATTGGAGGAAAGTGACAAAAATCATTAGGTTCAAGGAGTCAATAGAGACTGTTGACTGACTTGGTGTATTGGCACTTAGCAAGGTCTCTACTATCTTGGACATTTCTGAACAGTTTCACATAATTATTCCCTGTGACTTTGTGTCTTCTTGTGATGATTTCTGCAACCAAATAGAGTGTACATATAATAGGAATGTCTCCCCCTCGTTTTGAACAAATATATATTTCCTTATACTCGATACAGAATTTAAGAAATAAATAAAGACTTTTGAAATTTATGATGTAAAATAAGACGTTGATATTTGTGTGATTGTAAATCATTTCATTAATGATAAAACTGTAATTTTGAAGTTAAATTGTTACTAAATTTAGAATGATGTGGTTCTTTTTTTAACAGAGTAATAAGGAAATGCTGCCACATAAATTAGAACGGAGTGAGTATTTAATAATAAAGTTTTAAGTATGTAGAGTAGTACTCCCTTTGTTCCACAATGGATGACATGTTTCGGATATCCAGAGTCAAACGAGTTTATCTTTGATCGTAGTATTTTATATATCTTTTAAATATTTTTGAATTATTAATTATTGTGACTTATAGTACTTTTTATGTAGTTTACAAATATATAAATATCATTCGAAAAAACTTAAAAATTATATGTTTAAATCCACGATCAAAATGAACTCGTTTAACTCTCGAAATCCATGGTCAAAATGAGCCAGTTCTTTTGAAGCAGTGTTAATTTGCATTATTCAAATAGAAAAGCCAAATGAAAAAACAAGATGTTGAAGCATATATAATATTCCAGAGCAAGTAGCAACTTTAGAAAAGCTGCATAAACTCAGAAAGTGTCATTGATGAGGCTTTAAATTGAAGACCTCTTCTTCTTCTTCTTTTTCCTTCTTAGAAAAGAAAGAATTTAGCAGACTATTTTGTATAAAGGGAAAATTTTAAATGTAGCTCTGGACCACTATTTTTCGTATTGTCATTATAAGGAAACACTAATAAGTATGTACATAGTATCTTTTATATCAAGTACATAATCTTTTCCGAAATCTAAAATATTATATATGACACGGGTATCCAAGTATATATCCAACTGGTATGTGCTCATTTAAAACTTACTATTTTATCTAAGAAATATTTATTGTTTTGGTAGATCGCACCAAGAAATGCTCTATTCACAAAACTCAAACCCGACACATACGATTTAGTTCCGAATAATCCCAATCATCCCGCCACATTAAACTTTGGTGGTTTTGAAAACGAGTTTGAAAACGCTACAACAAAATAACTTCTTTGATCAAGATTATATCTAGAAATATATAACATTATTACTTTAAATAAAAACAAAAAAACAAGAAGAGAGAGCTAAAGCAGAACCAAATCGATTTGTAATCCAAACAGTGGCGGATATAGCGAGATCATTACGGGTTCCGCAGAACCACTAGGTTTGGCGTAGACAGTATTTTTGTATTTAAAAAATTATTAAATATGTACAAACATCAAGTCGAGAATCCAGTCACTTCACTCAAAATCGTTATTTGAAATATTAGAATCCATAAGGTTCGAATTCTGGATCCGCATCTGAATCCAAATGGTAATACCTTCCAAACATTGAGGCCTTAATAAGCCAACAGAAAAGGCCAAGCATTAGAGAAGAGTTCATAAAGATAATAAGCTAAGGGCCATAGCTACTTAATTAATACTATCCAACATAGACAAGGGTCTACATATATGATATTATTGATACATGCATGGAAGTATATGTTGGACCTACCATGTGTTGTGTTTTCTGGCAGTTGGGAAAAAAACTTCCATGAATTTATTGAGAGCTTTTTGAACATCAGAATCATGCAATAGTCTTTTTGGGATATACGTAAAATATAGTCCAATTCTAACTCCAATTGCCACCATTTTCGCTCGAAAGACTATATGGTAGGGGCCATGTATCAGCCAGTCTACTGCTCTACCTGACAGCCGTATGAACTCTCTATGTAATCCGTCGTGATTTATATCTATGAATATCGTACTTCATAAAAAAAAAAAAAAGACTATATGGTAGGGGCATGCTATATGCACAAGACTCTGAACCATTGAAGAACTTTGCATCTATAAACTTTATATAATACTTTCATAACGTAATAATAGGCTTATATATATATATATATATATATATGTATAGTAGACAATAATGCTTTAAAACCACTTAATCATGAAGTAAAACCTTAAAAGCACCAAAGTTTTGGACAAAGACCAATTTTCAAGACGGTTGGATTTATCTGTTTAAGAGTCCACTCATAAAAGGATGCTCTTAAAACCTATCCAGATAGCTTATCTTAATTACCTATTAGAGTCCTATAAGATACATACTTTTCTACTGTTCTCCACACTACTCATCTCTACCAAATATATTGGGTATTTAGATTGGCAAAAAGGATTGATTCGTCAAGAATGTGACAACAATGTCGGCCAGTAATTTCAACTACGGTAAAAATCCTACTCACAAGAAGAATAAGTAAGTTCTCTGATTTCTGATTTTAGTTAATCTATTAAGTATAAGAAACAAACCTACTTTTAATGCAACTATAACATTAGTTTATTTCCATTATAGAGACAAGCTATCTAGAGGTCATAGTCCTACTATCAATATTGTGAACTCCCATTTTTAAAAACCTCTTCCTATTTGTCTAAAAATTAAATAAAAGGGAGATAATTCTTAAATAATTGGATAATAACTTGGTACACACCAATCAGCAATCACCAAGTCAGACTTGTACATGACAGCAACTAAGCTAATGAAGTATCAATTTTGTTAGCTGTTCAAGCGAATTGCTTTAACTGATCAGGATCGAACCATTTGTGTTCATCCATATAAGAGTAGTTGTATGGAAAACCAAACTAGCACCGATAAGTCGATCCAATGATGGTATCGATAAGTAAAATGGTATTGGTATATCAATGTATTTGTTCGATGATGGTTTTAATTCGAACTCTTAACAATTAGATATTCAAAGACTATACAAATTAAATTTGCAATCATTCTTATATCGATATGGTGAAATAGCTCATTTTAAAGTATTAGTCAAATGTCATGCAATTTGACTCTCGAAAAGAGAAAAGATGAATATATATATGTTCCGTTAAGTTGACATATATATAAATGAGTTTAAAGTTTATGCATTGACAATATATACAATTTTTACGCTTTCAAGTTACATCTATCTGTTGTAGTAGATAACATATAATATTTTTTAAGATCTCCACTATCACTTTTAAAGAGGGTTACTTGTAAATATATCTTGGTTGACACAGATAATGTGACAAGAACTTAAAATCCTTTTTCTGTCATAGATATAATCTGTTTTGTTGTATGACTTCTTATTTAATGAATTAAATTACTACATGTTAAATATTTTAATTACAACGTATAAGGTTTGGGTGGATTGTTTCAATTACATGTGGTGTTTCATTGTAGTACAAATTACAACAGAATTATATATATATATATATATATATATATATATATATATATATATATATATATATATATATAAAATTGTGATCTAATTGTATAAGTCTTGCACCATCAGTCCATAGATAAAACTTACCAATAAACTCGGACAAGCCTTATCTTAATCATTAAATCAGTTGGACACAACTAATAATTAGTAATATTTTTTCTTTAATCTTTTTAAGGCTTAGGGTTCCATCTTCTCATGATGAATTGTACTCAAGTACTAACAAAGAATGTTATGCAGCTTGTGAGAAACTTTTCTATAACTTTTTGTCCCCTTCGCTTCAATCACATCTTGCCACGTAGACTAATTTATCTTATTTAAATGTCCACTAAGATTTATTAATTAATTAATTAGTGAACACCTTGTCCTCATGATGATTGTTTTGGTAGATATATTTGAGCTAATTGACAAAGCTTTGCTTTGAACATTCGGTATTGTTTAATTTATTACCTGTTGGTGGGGTGCAATTGGTTGGTAGCATCGAAGGAGTTATTTTTTATTATAATTTGTATTAATATAAAGTTAATTAATTAGCTCTAATAGGATTATTAAAGTGACATATAATTTCTTGGACCTAACTAGCTATAGGTTTCATACCTGCTTCCTACTTTGTTTAATGTGAGTTGGTTATCTGTCCATTGATGGTTCTCTGACCAAATGTTATTGAATATATAGGAATCATTTTTCTTGAAACTAAATTGAAAGATACATAAGCATAACTCCCTCCGTTTCAAAATGGTTATCGTGACTTATAGTACTTTTTATGTAGTTTCTAAATATATAAACATCGTTACAAAACACTTAAAGATTATATGTTTAAATTCACGGTCAAAATGAACTCGTTGGACTCTCGAAATCCGAACTATGACAATCATTTTGAGATATAGGGAGTATATAATTATTTTCTTCTTTCTTTATATGATCATGGAGCAAGTACGTACTCCCGTTGAAGCCCTAAAATAAATAAGTAGTCATGTTTTTATTTTAACGTTTTACTATCTCAAGTTGTTAAACACATTTCGACACACCAGGCCACAAAATTATCTCAACATGCTTGACCATAAAAAGTAAAGTAGGTTGCATGCCACAACAGAGGCGAGTCTAGACAGTGTAAAAATCTTTTACACCGCTATAGAAAAATATACGTTAAAATTTTACACGAAATAAGCTAGAGCAATCGATCGTATGACATGATACAAAAGGATATAACAATAATACGTAATATATAGTTAAATTAAGAAATGATCAGATCATCACGGGCACTAAATATATATGTTATGTGAATAAAATATATCATTAGACACCTAATGATATCTAATGAGTGCATGGCTCATATATAATTGAGGCTCAAGTCACCTTTAATTTGTGGATTATTCATTTGAATTTTCTATTTCATTGTTTCTATTTCAACTGTCAAAATCTTTAATTTGTTTGGTAGCTTATCATCCAATAATATTATATTCTACGTACCAACAACAATGTAGTTTGTTTTTTTTTTTTTTTAAAAAAAAAAGAGGACGATATATTTAATTCTGAAAATGAAAATGACATCTCAAGAGTTGATGAAAAGCTATTGACCTCTCTATTTCCATCTAAACATCGACATATATTGAAAAGAAAGTGAGAAAAATGAAAGGGATCTATTGATGGTGACACTGCATTTCTCCTGCTGGTATTATATACTCCCTCCGTTCCACTTTAAATGAACTCATTTGACTTTACACGGAGTTTAATAAAGAAGAAGACTTTTGAAACCTGTAGTCTAAAATAAGTTGTAGATATTTGTGTGGCTACAAATCATCTAGGGATGAATAAAAATGAATATTTCTTTCCAAATTTAGAAATAGGTCATTCTTTTTTAAACAGACTAAAAAGGAAATAGGTTGAACCTTTTTTAAACGGAGGGAGTATAATATATGCAGTTATACTTAGATTGATTAATTTGTTTCTCATGCAATGAGACTTTAATAAGATATTCCTCATACAATCACTACTAACTTAGCCAAGTTGTTGATTTTTATGTAACAAAGACAAACAAATTAACAAGAAAAGAAAAAGAGGGAGCTGATATGTTTTTGTTTTTTTAGAAAGCACAAGATAAAATAAAACCTATAGCTTCTTTTAACCATGAAAAAATCACGAACAATATCTTGATAGAATGTTTTTCTTATTAGAGTTTTTATTTAATGGTTAAACAGCTTTAACAGAACTCTTGAAGATTAAACAATTATGAACTTACAAAGAAATATAAAAGGATAGCACACCGCATTGCTTTGCGACAAAGAACAACAATAAATATTAATCGACTCAACCAATATATGTAATATGAGTTAGATGTATGATCACATTTTCTTAAAAAAGGTTATGCTCTTAAATATGCTCTTGAAAATTAGACAATTATAAGCTTATAAAGAAGGATAAAAGGATAGTGTACCGCACTGCTTTGCGAACAAGAACGACCATAATATGTTCAATCGAAAATTACTACGTGCTAATCCTCATACTCTAAATGAATGGCATCTCGATTTTCCCTCTAAGATGCATCAATAATGGATTTGATTTACTAATCACTTTTTCTATATCGGATAATTTTATTAATTACTAAAATCTAAAAATATAATATGCACGTGCTACATCACGTGAGGAAATAAAAAAGGGTCGTTGAACTTAAGCCGTTAGGTCACCCAACAAAGACGCAAAATAAACATTGACGTAAATATGGCGCGGAATGGCATTTTGGTAAATCTTTCGATAATGAAGGTCAAAAAGTGAGAGAAATGTCAGGGTTGTAAATGGGCCCTAGTTGCGCGTGGTCTGTTGTTGGGCTTTTCCTTTAACTACCAATTTGACCTTTTAACGAATTTACAGTGAAAAAGAATCTTATTAACGATTTTAGAATTATGAAATAAATAAAAAAGATAATTAAATCAACATTAATCAACATCTTTTATATGAATTCATTATGTTGCTAGATTAATCGGGTAAAAAAACTGTTCGGAAATCGAGCTGAAAACGTAAAAAGATTTATCTGCGTTTTAAAAATTTCGGACATCGTATGTTACTGTAAACGTTCGCTTAAAGTTTTGTAGAAGATTCTCCAACTCTAAGAATGTTATTACGAGAATGATGGCACGTCAAGTTTATTTAAAATGTAATATGTGACTCTTTTACTTAATCAAATAGAATCCGGTCTAATATGTTAAAACATTTATAACAAACACATTGAGTAAAATAATTGCTTCAGTTGGAGTAGGTAGTGCAATATTTTCATATTCAATTTTAAGTCAATGCCATCAATTAAGGAAAAGTATTACAAAATGAAGTTTGAATCTCATTTGTTTTTCTTTCAAAAATTAAAGTGTTTGGAATAACTATGAGTTTGGCTTCCTTCATGAATAAATATTTTGTTCGTTTTCGTGGACTACACTGAGTTTGTTATGGTTGTTTCCCCGTAAAATCACCCACTTTTTTTATTATTAAAAAACTAAACAATCTTTGTCTCGAATTTTAACCGAACACTTTAATACAATAATGTCACGTATCATAAACTGTACCATAAAACGGTTATAATTTTTCCATTCTTAATTAGATATTACCGGATCGAATCTTATGAATGAAAAACTGCTGATTAGTTATTGTTTTACCCTCTTAGTATTAGATTTTCCATGCGAATCTACATTAGCCGGTCCGGTATGACTCAAATAGAGAATAAATAAACAAAAACAAAAACAAAAAAGAATCATAATCTCTCACTATAAATGAAACTGTCCTAAAAAATTTAATGAAACTGTCCATAGTGTATTAAGGGATATCTGTAAATGTATGCTTAGCTGTAAGTAGACTAGAAAAATAAAGAGAGAAAACTCAAGTCTGGTAAACTTTGCTTTTACAAAAGCATACATTCATCTCATCATTCTTTTTCTCACTTGTTCCCATCATATATACTTTTCTCTCTCAATAAACTTTACTCTGATTCTTCAAGAGAATGTTCTTGAATTCATCTGTTTAACTCTCTCAGCATATATTTTCTTGAACTATCTGTAAGTAGTAGCATTTTTTCCCAGCTTTTTTGCTTCATTCTTTAGTTTCATTTTAGTGACAGGTGTTGTCCGGTCTAGCTTATGCGTACCTCGACTATTCCACTGAATACCTGCCAGTTGCCTGTTAGTGCATGTAACTTCTCTTCATTATTTTCTTTACAACAACATATCGGTGCAAGGTAGAGAGACTGTGTCCGATATATCCTCGGCTCAAGAATCATTTCAGTATTTTCTTTTATTTGTTGGGCTTTTGCTTGCTTTGTTAGTGAGGAAAAGGATGTTCTTTACTTAATCATGGCTTAAATTTTGCTTCTTAAGCATGTTTATTAAGGAAAGTTTGTTTCTTTATTAATCTTATGTACTAATATGTTGTATTATACACTCAAAAATGTGTTAAAAGAAATTATGTTTCTAAATTTGGTAATGCATGTGTCAAGACTTTAACTTTGATATCTCTACTTTACCAAAAAGAAAAGATTTAATGTATAAGTATTAAAAACTGGAATGTTAGATTCTACAATTTCACTTTGTCTTCTATTTTGGCTGTCAAAGGTAAAATCTTGATATTTGCCTTTTTTGCTTTACTTTCTGTCAAAATGGTCTTTGATTCTTTTTTTTTTTTTTTTTTCAATTGTTGGTTTTCTTCATTAGTGATGATGGATCTTCAGTAGAAAGCATTTGCCAATACAATTATTACTAACTTCAGCAGTAATCATGATGTCTTTAACTGAAACATGCTTTGTTCCTTTTGTAGTTGTGTATATTGCAGTCTTTAAACTTTATGTTGTTCCCTCTTTCCCCCACCAATACTCCTAAATCACCTCCTTTTACATTTTTGTGTCAACTTAGTATTTCTTTCCTTCATCAGTAGTTTTGTTAATTACTGAATTCCCTTTTTTACTATTGTTACTAAGTTTTAGGAAATTACCTTTTTTTATCAGGCTGTGGTGAGTTTAACCAAGCCTATATTTGGTAAAATGCCTATGAAATTCCTGTGAGAGATAGAAGACTGTTGGTAGTATATTCTATAGCTTGAGGTTTGTTTTCAAGATTGTCTAATTTGACATCAATAGTTTTTTATTACATTTTGTCACCTAAAAATTTCTTAAATGAATGTACATATGGTCTTTTATTTAATATTGGTAAGGAATTTTAGTTACCCTTTTTGAGGGGGTGGTGGTGTGAGATGGTGTAGTTTAAGATGTTCCATAGGTTTTTGTTTGTAGTTCACAGTCAACAATTTTTCACAAATTACTAAAAGAGTTCTCTTTGATGTGTTGTGCATGTTTTGGATTTTGATAATCTGATATCTGAACTAGGCTGTAGTCTGATTTTTTTCGAGCGTTAGTTGTGTTATTTGATCTCTTGCTGTCTGCTGATGTCTGCTGGGATACTAAATTTTATTTGCTATCCTGATGAGCAGATAAAACTGGTCAAATGACAAAGGTCAGTCCAGAATATGTAGATGAGATTCAGATGCAGAAAGTTCAGTCAGTATCAACAGATGTATGCTTATCGAACAACCAGTTTCCAAAGTATAAGCTAGGACCCAACTTTGAGGTTCTACAGGAGACAAAGGAGGATAATAAAGGCCCGCCTTTAAAGGATGTAGTCGAAGAAGAAACAGCTCGGCTGACAGAGCAACACAATCGCCTTTCTGTTCGTGATCTTGCTAGCAAATTTGACAAGAATTTGGCAGCTGCAGCTAAACTGTCTGATGAGGTATATCCATTTTTTCTGTTTGCACGACAAGCGCCATCCACATAGTTTTTAATTGTTCGAGACTATTTTCTTTTCGCATCATGCAGAAGAAAGAAGAATACATTTCTGATGAAGATATGAATATGTGACTGAAGTACATGCAAACTGAGTCTTTTCTTTATTCCAGGCTAAAATTAGAGAGGCACCTTCCCTAGAGGGACATGTTCTTTTGAAGAAGCTCAGAGATTCATTAGAATTTCTCAAAGGAAGATTGGCAGGACTAAACAAGGAGGACATTGAAATTGCTATTTCATTGGTTAGTCTTTTCATCTAACTGTCCCACATACTAGTCCTCTTGCTTAGACTCTTTCTCCATGCCAGTTACTAATAAGCTACGTGGAACCATCTCCATTGGATTTTTGTTTAATATGTGGGCATATCATATTAATGGTGGGCTCTTGTTTTCCCTTTCTTAGATAGATCTAATTCATAAATGCACTTCAAGAGAAACAGCAGAACGTCAAAAAGAATGATGAATGCATGACAGCTCAATAATTTTCACATTGAAGGCTGTCAAATACCAATTAGTTTTAAAATATTAAGGAACGTGTCTTCTGTATTACCTTGTTTATCGATCAAGCTCATACATTTATTAACGACGTGAGGCTCATGCATCTAGTAGCTCTGTTGACCAGACGTTAGGAGCATTACAAGGTTCTTTTATTAAGATCTAGAGCAGGTCAAAGTAGATTTACGAGTACACTCTCACATTCTTGTTGAACCTTCTTTGCATTTTCATATGCTTGTGCAAGATCAGTTATATGTCAAGTTGCATCCATCTGGTTAAATCATGTAGCCTTCCTTTTGATATATATAATGAAGTTCACGAATTTTTCAAGTATGTAATTTGAGAATTTTCTGGTCTTGGCTAAATTTATATCTTCCTAAAGCGTCTCACATAATTTTTTCCAGGTGGAAGCTTTGGCAGTAAAGTTGACGCAAAATGAGGGAGAACTCATACAAGAGAAGTTTGAAGTGAAAAAGCTAGTGAACTTTCTCAAGCAGGTTATGTTATATTGTTACATGTCTCCTCTTTTATAAAAGAGTGATGAAGTAGTCTTCCAAACCTCTACCTCTAATGGCTTCAATTCAAGTCATTCTTTCAGTAGATATGTTGTAAAGGAATATATGAGAAATCAAATGTTGCTGAAAACTTCTATAGAATGTAGTTGAACTAGCAACATCAAAAAAAATTGAACTCTTTTTCAAGGTATATGTGCAATCAAAATGTGGGAACGGGGATGTTCTATATCTACCATTCTTTGGTGGTCAATCTATAGATCTTTCTGAGAGAGAGATAGAGACTCTTTGATAAACTTCAGTAATAAATATATGCTCACTTATAGGTCTACATGCTGTATAATTAGTAACTGAATTCAGGGAACTAGGAACAGTTATGTTCGTTGCCATCATTGTTGCAAGGAACCACCTTTCTATTTCATTTATGTACATTTGAGCTATGGTCATGCTTCAATCAATTATCTCTCTGCTTCTCTGTCTGAGAAGAATTATGGAGTGAAGAAACTAAAAGTCTTTTGCTTACAGGCCTCAGAAGATGCTAAAAGATTGGTTAACCAAGAAAGATCTTTTGCTTGTGCCGAAATTGAGAGTGCCAGATCAGTCGTCCAAAGAATTGGGGAGGCCCTTGATGAAGAAGAAAGGAATTCTCCGACCTCAGCAAAGCAGGTACCTACTAATAATATCATAGAAGAATGCAGTGTCAATAAATGTGATAAACATAGGTTATCCTCCTACATATAAGAGAGGAGAGAGAGCCAGAACTAGTTTTAACCTAGTAAAGAAAGTGCTAAAGTCTCAACAAAAGATGCTTTTGGACTTCCATCAAGTTGTTGGTTAGCAAAGTTACCTGTCCTAGCTATTCTCTATCTTGCTGATAGTCCACATTTGCCTTGGACAAATTTCAGTGTAGAGAATTACAAAAGTACCTGATTTTTTTTTTCTGCTTTAGATATCCATACAATGGCTTCTATTCTTTACAAAAGTTGATTATGGTAATTACATACAAAAAAAAAAAAATATGACTTTCATGGAAGGGAAAATGATATTCTTTCTCCAATGGAACTAACATTCGTCCTTGCCAGGAAGTGGAGGTAATGCTGGAAGAGGTTCAAGAAGCTAGAAGAATAAAACTGTTGCATCAGCCCAGTAAGGTATGCGTTAAATATGCTTTAATTGACTTTCACATTCCCGTGCAGGTGAATAAAGTGTTTCTTTAATGCACTTATGACAAACAATTGTTTTGTATCTTTTAGGTGATGGACATGGAACATGAGCTGAGGGCTTTGAGAATCCAGATCAGGGAGAAGTCTACCGTTTCAATTAAGCTTCAGAAAGAGGTACCCTCTTGTTTAGGATCTAATGATTCATTGAACTTTGGAAGAGAGTCGTATATATTTTGGTGAATGTACAGAAGTTCAAATTATAAGAACTTATCTAGAGTGCCTTATCGGCTTATCCCCCCCAAAAAAAAAAAAAAAGAACTTACCTAGAGTTATCTTCACTTTCAAAATTTGAGCACCCTGCTGGCTAGATCAGTTGTGATTTGCTTGTCCTAAAAAATCTCAATTGTCGCTATCATGCGATTTGTATTTGTTCCAGTTTACTCGAACCCATTTTATTCATCCATATTGTTAGTCATTGAATTGCAATGCACATGAAAAAATACAGCCCAAGTCCATGATAAGTTATGAACATAGTTTACTTAAAACAGCCTGATTGTCCCGTAATGGTACTCAGGCGTTGCTTCTTCTGTTGCATACATACACACATATAATACTTGAATAACCTCTCTGCTCTGTGAACTGCAGTACATTTCCCTCTTGCATGCATACCTCTAGTTATGTTTGTATGCTTATATCCTCTAAGGAAACAGTAGATTTTGAGTTGTTAAGAGTAAGAAACTTCTTACCTCGGAAATTTCCTTTTTGACCAAAATCTATTATGGGCTATTAGGAGTTTGCTGTATGTTTTCACAAATTGGAAACTAATGAGCATTAAATGTTTTCTAGGTGAGGGCATGTTTGATATAGATGCAAAACACTGTATGGAATTTAACTACCCTTCCGTGTCCAACCCCTTATGGCACTTTTTATATATTATGTCCAGTAGAATTTATGAAGTGTGTAGTAATAACTCTTTATATTAATAGGCCACAAGCATTTGCGCCTGTTCATTAATATCCTCAACTTTTCTGCTCCTTTTTCTATCTATTTGGAAGACTCATTGATTCCTTGTTGTTTGCAGCTAACAATGAGCAGAAGAGCTGGGCAAAACAAATCCGAATTGTACGAGTTGTCTGGTTCTGAAACCTTAGGCTCTATTTTAAGAATCCAGTCATGCTCAGCTGAAGCTATAGATGTTTCAAAATGTTCAATTCAGTGGTACCGGTTATCATCTGAATGCAGCAGAAGGGAACCTATTGTAGGTATTAACTCTGCTTTCCATTTGCATTTATATCTCTCAAGTCTTCATTCAAAATGGCTACAGTTACTAGTTCTTGAATCACATGTGTCCTTTTAAAACTTTATTAAAAGCAAATACATCCAGCAATATCTAGAAACTTATTCACATATCAACCAATGCAGTGTTAGAATATGTTACAAGGTCTCTATATTATGTCTAGAGTACAACATGGGTACTGGTACATTGAACGAATCCTTTAACATGCTCTAAGAACCTTCTAAAGTTTGAACAAACTGTGATGGAGTCGTACGAGAAATCTGATAGCTAGAGTCCACGCTAGTTGCTAGATATATATGTTTATCTAAACTATAGCCATTGCTTTAGCACCACCAATTTTGAAATCTAACTAGCTAGTGAGAGCTAAACATCATTCTTTTTACCACAATTTTGTCGTTGAATGATTACTTGTTCATTGTACCAGGTGCGGACAAATTTGTTTATGCTCCTGAACCAATTGATGTTGGGCGACTTTTAGAAGCAGATATAGTCTCAAATGGCCAAAAAGTCTCACTGACAACTACTGCTCCTATAGCTCCAGGTTGGTCCTGGACCATGTTTATTCCCATTTATGAGTTTCCATCTTAATGTTCACTTTTGAACATAGCTTTGCTGTACGTCTTTTATTTTTTATTTTATGTTGATGACGAGAATGAGGAGCTGTAATTAACTCATTTCTTACAGCTTCCGGATTGGAGAGTTATGTGGAGACACTTTTGCGAAAGTCAAACATTGAATTTAGTGTAAGTTCTTCTCTTACAATTTTGTGAGCTAGTACCTAGTTGCTTAGATAAAAACTCCGTAAGAGATTAAATGATATAATGGACTTGTCTGTCAGTTGACTATTTTTTGCTAATGAGAGTATCATTTCTCCTCTTCTGTTTCTTCAGGTGGTTATTGCACTGCAGAATGGACGAAACTATTCATCGCGTTCTGCACACTGCTTTCATGTCGGGAAAACAAAGCTGAAGTTAGGCAAAGGATGGATTACAAAAGCTAGAGACTCATACAATGGGTCTATGCAGGTACCAGATGAAATAAAAAATAATGGAAGTAGTTTATTTATTCTCCAAATAGGCTGTTGAGTATTCATGTTATTATATAAGCTTCAAAAAAAGTGGAAGCTTCTTGTATTCAATTCATACTAAATTTTTGGCTGATCTTTACTACTCTCCTTTACTACTCTTCTTGGCTTGTGATTTTTGTTTTTGTTGCGTCTTTCTTGAATTCTCAAAGCTTCTTTCGTCTTTCTGTTATATTTGGCTCCTAGCTCTTGGTGACAAATTTTCACATTATTCAAACCAAATGACAATCATATCTTATCCTAAAAGGCCTTTTGATTTCAGCTGTGTGGATTTAGAGGAGGAGGCAATTCTGCAGCAAAGTCATTGTTTTGGCAGCCAAGGAAAGGACATTCCTTTGTGTTAGTATTTGAATCAGAGAAAGAAAGAAATGGTGCCCTTATGGCAGCCCGAAAATACGCCACTGACTGCAATGTAAGTAAAGTTTCTTTCAAATTTAGACAAGTTTTAAGTTACACACTGTGTCACTAAGTTATAGTGAATGCAATGGTATTCAGCACGCACTGATTTAAAATCCTGAATCCGCTATGTGCCTCCCCCTCCCCCGACCCGAGTAAGCGATACTAAAGCAGAAGATTTCAACTTGCAGGTAATTCTTGCTGGACCTGATGATGATGCTTTGCTTTAGACACATACTGATTTCCAAGTAATTTTCACTGATGAGATCACTTAGGATTTCTTTTATTTTTTTGGTTGAGTACTCCATGAGGTGCGGTCCTTCCTCGAAGCCTGCATGAGCGGGATGCTTTGTGCACCGGAATACCGTTATAATTAGTTTTTTTTTCCTCAATGAGAGTGTTGATTTCTTATCCCATTTGTGTGTGCACTAGTAATGAAACATGTCTTCATCATTGTATTTTTTTAACTCACTAATTAGTTACATCCTTCCTAGGCAATGTTCTTTTTTTTAGGTTGTCCTGATAATTGGTTGTAACAAATTTTACTAATTGATTTGTCCATTTGCATTTTATTGATTTTGCTTTTTTGTTTTATCTAAATCAATCATTTTGAATACATTGTCAATAATATAATTAGAAATCTATATATTTGTAAGTACCAATAACCAAAAAAGGCTCTAAACAATGAAAGTGGAGAATGAAAGTGCAATCTATTATTTAAAAAGTTAGTAAATGACATATTTTCATCATTTAAGGAAGAATATAAGCAAACTTGTCCAAATCATGATGCTTTATTGGTGCTATAACCATTATTAAGAGGTTAGCTTTATTCTTCTTGTTATATTCATCATTGTTCACACTTATGAAGGTTTACGCAACTATGGTCAAATCGCCTTTGTTTATTGTGAATTCGTTTGACATATATGCCTTCATTCGGGCCTCAAAAAAGCAGAGAAATGTTGAAATGACGTACAAGCCCGTGGTCGCAATGCCGCCTCCACGCAAGCCCTCGGTCACCGAGCCGACCTCGTCCGCTCGAAAGGACATATCCGCCACAAGCCCTCTGAAGCGACATTCTTTATCCATCTTTTATATACAAATAGAGGGTCTAATTGACAGACATAGTGACAGTTGTCTAATAGTATCATTATCTATACAAAAAGAAATGCTAGTTAAAAAATCATATAGGTAATACCAACTAGTATGGATTTAAGACCTAAAATAGATTTATTACGTTTTTATTAGTCATAGTATCGGTCAATTAAAAATTCGTACACTACAACGTACTCAATGATATTCCATAAGTGGGGTTTCGATAGAAACTCGTATACTATTACATTAATACGTGTGAGATCTAAAATGTCTTTAGTTTATATAAGTAACCATTGCTTTTATATTAACAAATATTGAAATGTAATAGGTTAAGTACTTAGTAGATACGCTACTGTTATTAGTACTCAGAGGCGGACCTAATGTGTTGACTATAGGTGCACGACACCCGTTGACGTCGGCAAAATTTCTAATATATATTTATGTTACTTGACACCATCAATAATTGGTATATCTATATTAAATTTAATGGTGCACCCGTCGTCCTCAAATCCTGAGTCCGCCTTTTTAATATTGTGGAAGTTTGCCTACTATATCCAAACACAAATTTTAATTACAAATTAAACCCAACGGGTAAGTTTTGAACAGTCCTTAATGGTCTTACAAATAATGTAATCTAATAAGTCTTAAATATCTAAAATCCAATTACAACCTTTAGATCTACAACTTAATCAACGGTTTAGATTAAAAGAACCAAATAAGACCGTTAAAATTGAAGCGCCTATTATATATACATGTTTAAAAAAAGTTTCTTCTTTATTCTCTCAAAAAAATTATCTCACAACTTTTCATACAGAGAAAAAGGGAGAATTTCAAGAAAATGGCTTCAAGAAATGTTCTTCAACAACAAAATAGAGGTTGGTTTTTTTTATTCTTTTATTTACTTTTTGTTTTTATAAGTTTTCTTGTAAATGGTTTCAAGAAATGGGGCTTATTGTTATTCTTTAGATGGGTTTCTTGTAATAGTTAAGATACAAATTTGTAGTGTTATTAGGTGATCAAAATGAGATGTTTAGCTTCTGGTATGATTATTTAGTACACGATGATACATGAATTAATCTTTGTGTGTTGTTTATTTACTTTAGAAAAAGAAATGTTACGCTTAAGTTAGGAAGTTAACATTGTTGAGTGATTTTCTTGAAATATTATTGAATGTTAGTGGTGTTTTTGTGAAGCTTAAAAGATGGAATTTAGAAGTTAACATTGTTGAGTGATTTTCTTGAAATGATCATGATAGATGGTTTAGTAAATGAGGTAGGTTAATCAACTGTCTAAATATTATTGAATGTTAGTGATGTTTTATGATATTCTGATTACATGATGTTACATGATCAACTTTCTAATTATACATATTGTTGTTACATAGTCAGTTTTTAAATAGTAATGAATGTTAATGGTGTTTTTGTGATACTTAAAAGATGGACTTGTATATTGGTTAGTAGGTGTGTCAGTCCCTGGTGAAGTAAAGCAGAAGAATATGGCAGCAGAAGGCAGAAATCGAAAGGCGCTAGGCGATATTGGGAATGTGGTTACACGTCGTGGTGTCGAAGGAAAGACACTTCCTCAGGTATCTTGCCCCGTAGCCAGGAGTTTTTGTGCAATAATTATTGGCTAATAATGTAGCTGAAAACCAAGAGTTTGTGTTTGGAAGTTTTGTTAATTTCAATGATGTTTTATAATAGTACTGATTATGGTTGTGTGATCTTTTTCTAACTGTTTTGCAGAAATCTATGGCTGTTAATGGAAAAGGAGTAGTTGTTGCTGGTAAAGTACCTGCAGGAAGGAAACCTGCAGCTCAGAAGAAAGTCACAATTAAGCCAAAACCTGAAGAGATTATTATAATTAGTCCTGACACTGAAGAGAAACTGAAGGAGAAAAAGCAAAGGAAGAAAGCAACTCTTACTTCAGCTCTCACTGCTCGAAGCAAGGTTCGATGTCCTGCTTTCTTGTTTTAAATTCATATCCATATAACAGTACAAATATAGTGGACTAATGTCGACTAGTTTGGGATTGAGGCGTAGGTTTTATTGTATTTGGTTTTACATTATTATGGCTATTGTGTACTAGAGGAATGTCTGATTCTTTTGTCAACTTTATAAAGGCTGCATGTGGTCTAAGCAATAAACTGAAGGAGCAGATTGTGGATATTGATGCCGCTGATGTGAACAATGAGTTGGCAGTTCTGGAATATGTTGAAGACATTTACAGCTTCTACAAACTAGCTGAGGTATCTATTATCTTGAAAAATAATAAGATATGTCTATATATAAGTATAAAGAACACACCATAGTCGTTGAATCTAAATTGAATGTTTGTGCCTCTTTGTAGAATGAGACAAGAGTTCATGACTACATGGATTCACAGCCCGAGATAAGCAGTAGGATTAGAGCAATTCTGGTTGATTGGTTGATTGAAGTTCACCACAAATTTGAACTTAATCCAGAGACTCTTTACCTCACAATCAACATTGTTGATCGCTACCTTGCGGTGAAGGTGACATCAAGAAAGGAATTGCAGTTAGTAGGCATTAGTGCCATGCTCATAGCCTCCAAATATGAAGAAATTTGGGGTCCTGAGGTATATTTTAGAGCTACATCAAATTGAATTGTGCAAGACTATTTCACCATGTGAGCTGCTAATGGCTGAAACTAACAACTTGATTTTTTCAGGTCAATGACTTTGTGTGCATCTCAGACAAGACTTACACTCATGATCAGGTGTTAGCTATGGAGAAACAAATTCTTGGGCAATTGGAATGGTACTTAACAGTCCCAACACCTTATGTGTTCCTCGTGCGCTTCATCAAAGCTTCTATACCTGATTCAGAAGTAAGCTCTCTCTGATATTCTTGGCCAGTTGTGTGTTAATATGAGTTTATGGTACTAACTGAAGCCTGTAAAAAAAAACCAGATGGAGAACATGGTATATTTTCTTGCTGAGCTGGGGTTGATGAATTATGCAACCATTATCTACTGCCCGTCGATGATTGCTGCCTCAGCGGTCTATGCTGCTCGACGCACCCTCAATAGGACACCATTCTGGAATGAAACACTAAAGCTGCACACTGGTTTCTCAGAGTCTCAGCTTATGTGAGTCAATCTTTTCTACCAGCTTCTTTTCTCCAATGGTTTGCCTATTATATTCTTACTCGACCCTAACTAATTGATTGATCGGTTATGTAACAGAAACTGTGCAATGCTGCTGATTAGCTATCACTCTGAGGCTGCAACTCACAAGCTAAAGGTGATATACAAGAAGTACTCCAGTTCTATGAGAGGAGCTGTTGCATTACTACCTCCAGCCAAATCCCTGTTGGCTGCTGCATCATGAATACTGTGACCTACAAGGATAATACTTAGATTTTTGTCTTTGATCTACTTTGATTCTTAATTCATTTCCTAGTTGTTGTTGTGAATTGTATACTCTACAAAGAATGCATTCAGTTTTTAATGCTTTCCATTCTTTGGCTTTTTTAATTCAATGAAATTTGCACTTCTTTAGTCATCTTTAGCAATTTCTATTTTTTGACAAATTGTCCATGAACTAGCATCACGATCCTACAAATCTAGTTTGCCAAAAATCAACACGCTAGGAAAAAAACAAAGATTAGCATATAAAGTACCAACAACAATAATCTTTTGTTTGAAATGAAACTTATTTCAATCTCTCTATTTTCTCCATTGCTAGAAGAAAATTAAGAGGACTTTTTACACTTATATATAATTTTGAAGTCTTATTTTTTTTTAATAGCAATATTATTGATATTTCAAAACATAGCATTATTTTTTATATACAAGTTGCTACAAACAACTAGAAAGGGAAAAACCTAGCCTCCACCTCATATCTAGGGGCGTGCATTCGGTTTTTCGATTCGATTTTTAACTATTCGGTTTTCGGTTTTCGATTTTGAAAAACTTCAATCCAATCCAAACCAAAATAAGTTTGGTTTTGTTCGGTTTTTCTCTTTTAGATTCGATTTTTTTCGGTTTGATTTTTTTGATTTTTTCGGATATGTCAATCAAGATAAAACTTTAAACAGAATACTTGAAATCATATCAATACATGTTCAAACATAAAATATAAAATCCAAATCATAATTCTAGTTAAAAACAGAACTTGAATCATAGTTAAAAATAGAACTTACAATTAAAAAAGTAGAAGCTGATGGAAGTCTGTATATTGAAACTTTTGATAAGAGCTTCATATGTGTTATACCATAATACAAAAAGGTGCAATCATTTGAAAAGTATTCGGTTTCTATGTTATGAATTTCGAAACCAAACCAAAAAATCAAAGATTTTAAATTCTCAATCCAATCCAAACAATGTAGAATTAGTTAGAAATAGTGCAAATAAACAGTGAAGATATAATGAGATACAATGCAAAAACAGTGCAGAACATAGTGCAAAAAATGTGCAGAATTATACAGAAACATATAAACAACGCAAAAACAGTTAGATACAGTGCATAAATAGTGCAAAACGCCAGAAATAATGCATAAACAATCCATAAATAGAAGAATAATAAAAAATAAATAAATTGAAACATTAGATACAAAGATACAGTGTGGATACATTAAAGTAAAAAAAAAAAAGACTCACTATTAGATATCATCTAGAAACAATATAATACACACAAATATGAAAAAATAAATAAAATGATACAATAAATACGACTTTAATATAATAGATACACGACATAGTGTTGACACAGCCAAGTTCACTACATAAAAATGGATAGCGAGTCAAGATCAAAGTGGCTATTTATGCAAATCATAAATTCCGGGACATTTCGTGTTATTGTTCATCGTCTTCTTCAACACGGCGACTAATCGAAAACACAAGACACTGTTGGAAAAACACAAAACATCTCTATATGTTATAAATAACTTCTCAAAAGTATATTTTTTTGTAAAATAACATTAAATTTTGGGCTTATTGCATAGTTTCAAAAAGGTAATGGTCCAGTTATGAGATCCGGACTGCTCTGTTAAGGCAGTCGGGTCAACATCACCCCAGGATTCATTACCTGGGAATAGGATGTTCCTACAAATAACGGACCCCTCCGTCGCACTGGACCGGACCCCCATACTCCAGGAATTTATCCTATTTTATGTTTTTGGCCAAGCATGTATATTTTCGCTTAAGGCCTCAATAACGTCCCATTTTCTTGATACTCCCACTTGGGTTACAGGCCCGCGTGACTGAGCCCAGTAAATCTATCTATTACACACTTTGCTTAAAAAGGTCATAGCAGTATTTTTTTGTAACGATGTGGGATTACATTACACATATGTGCCGCTATCTGTACGCTTTACATATTTGTCAAATTAACTATGAAGTAGTCAACTGGTCCAATTATTACAAGGCTGTTAATTTGCTATCATTCTGAAGTAGGTCTCTCTCCTAATTCTATGGAGATTTGTCCACGTTTTGAATCTTTAATATGGAACCTTTTTAGTTTTTGATCTCTCTCCTAATTCAATGGAATTTGCACTTCGTTAGTCATCTATACTGAGAACTTGTCGATGAACATGCAAGAGTCGGATTCAGAATATGGGAATATCGGGTGCTACACTATCTTGAACATAGACGTGTCACTATTTATATTGTCCAAACATGGTAAAATTTTGGTCGACGTGATCAAGTTTGAGCTTCAATTCGAATTATTCATTTTTCAAAGCATTATAGGCAAATCGATTAAACAAAAAAAGTACTCCATAATTATGGAAGACGCCGAAAGATTGGAGGGCTTAAAAAAAGCCAACAATAATTGATAAAAGTGAAAAGATCAACAAAAGATAAGTTAAACCACAAGTTGCAGTAATTAAAAAAAAGTATGATCTTCAAAGAAGTATTGATTTTACAACCTTTTCTGTAATTTCTTTATATCAAAGACATTTGGATATTTACTAAACTAGCTAATGATCTGAGGATGAACTTTCCATCATTTCAAATCCATTGTCATCAAACATAAACCTTTCACCATTAACACCATTCATGCTTTCATTGCACCGGGTGCCACAACTAATATTTAGTCTACTTCATATATACACAGTTTCAACCGAGGTGATCGGGTATCGTGACACCCCAACCTCATACATAGATCCACCCTCGTAAACATCCACGATCCCAAAAAAGAGTTGTAACTTTTCAAAAGATTAATGGTCGAGTTATAGTACCTATGAAGGCATTGTGGGACTTAGCCAACATGAATATAAGATCCGATCATAATGACACCCCAACCTCATACATAGATCCGCCCTCGTGAACATGCACGATCCCAAAAAAAAGAGTTGTAACTTTTCAAAAGATTAATGGTCGAGTTATGTACCTATGAAGGCATTGTGGGCCTTAGCCAACATGAATATGAGATCCGATCATAATGTCACCAGCCTAGCGTGGTGAACCTCACCCAGCTGCTCTGTTAAGTCAGCCGAGCACATTACTCAGATGTACATAAGGAATATTCCTATACGTAAACAAGAGTAATGTACTGGACCTCCATGTTCATAAGATGTCTATGGCCCAACAATCATAGCCCTTAATAACCTTCCATTACCTTAATACTCCCACTTGGGTTATAGGCCCGCGTGACTGAGCCCAGTAACCTCCACAGATTTTGCACTTTGTTTAAAAAGAACATATTGATATTCTTCCCAGACGATGTGGGACTAATGCAAGGAGAACTTTTGAGAAATTAAGCTACTCGGTTTCGATCGAAAGAGAAACAACGACAATAACCATGTCTTAATTTCAAACAAGTTGGAATAGGGTTATATATGAATTCTCATGACTATTAACAATTAAACATAACATAGTTGAGGCACGGAGTTTAAAAAATTAAGCTACTCGATCATAAGTTTCTTTAATTAAGCTCAATTTATGTCATTGAACTAGTAGATAATACATCTACAATTTTTTTTCCCCGTTTTACCTAATCTTTAGCTAAATTTGCATCGATTCAAAAGAATCGTAAACCCTTCGAGTATATCTACACTTTTGTTAGCTTCTAACACCTTCACTCGCTATAATTTCACACATACAAATAAGTACGTAGATTAAATAAGTAGTAACTAATTAAATAATCACAACATACTATATTTAACAGAGGAAAAAAGTTGAGGACTAAAATAACAATTTACACTTCTTTGTCTCAAGTGCTAAACCTCTGTTAAGGGTTTATTAAACACCATTATACTACCTCCAAATTTTGTTGTAGATACACAAGAACCAACTGGTAAGTTGTTTCCGTATATAAGTCACGAGTTCGAGCCGTGAAAACGGCTATATTACAATTTTGGCTGCGGTCCTTCTGCGAATTTTGTGTGACCGCGGAATACTTTGTGCGTCGGACTGACCTTTTCATACACCAGAAAAAAATGCCATCAAAGAAGAAGAATCAAAAGACAGCGTCAAGGCTTTCACAATCAGAAATTAATGTTTCAGAATCAGATGGTGAATTATTGTTAAGTGAAGAAGAGTTAAGGTGTAATCTTGAAGAAGCTTCAAGAAAGTTTCCATCTTTAATTTCAAGAACTGCTTTTATTGGTAGAATTTCAGAGGATTCTGCAGTGGAAACAGTGGATACTAAAGGCTGTAAAATTTGGGTTTCTGAAGCTTCTTTGATTTCTTCTTCTATTACTCCTGGCTCCATTGTATCGGTAAAGTTTGTTTTTTTATGCATTGTAATTGAAAAAGATTGTGTTTTTATTGATATTTGTATTGTTTACTAGTCGTGAGATATCACTGGTTATGTTGTTGTTGTATTGTTTACTAGTTTGTCCGTTTTAGTTTATGTGAACCTATTTAGTTTATGTGAACCTATTTGACTGAGCACGAACTAGGACTTGACATGAGCTTTTTTTACCCGAAAGAATATGTTTTTGATGATAAATTAAAAAAGAAATGTATTTAGGATGTCTTTGGATGAAGGTAGATGTTTTACTTGGATATGTTTGTTCTTTATGCATTTTAATTCAAAAAGATTGTGTTTTTATTAATGTTTGTATTGTTTACTAGTGTTTCGGTTTCAGTTTATGTGAACCTGTTTGATTGAGCTCGACTTAGAACTTAACATGAGCCTTTTTTACTTGAAAGAATATGTTTGTGTTGATAAATTAAAAAAGAGATGTATTTAGGGTGTCTATTGGTATGGAGGGAGATGTTTTACTTGGAAAATGTTTTCATGTCTTCGTACTTATTTTCTGGTGTTTGGTAAGTATGTAGAAAGTGTGGTGCCAAGATATTTGAATATAATTATGCAAACACTACTATAGGAGTGGGGATAAGGGCGCGGGGTGGGTCCGGTGGGATGTGAAGGGGTTGGAGGAGGGGCAGTGTAAAGGGGGATGGGGCGGGTGATGGTGATGAGGGGTGAGGCGGGGGGTGGAGGTAGGGGTTCACGATTGTGGTGAGGTTGAGGATTGGGGTTCAGGAGTTGTTAGGGGGTAAGGAGGTGACAATCGACATGGAATTCCACCTATGGAACTTGTTTTCCCTATGTCCACCACAGAAGTCATTTTCGTGATTTTAAGGAACTTGTTTTCATAGAGAAAATGTTTTTCAAACATGGTAAAATCGGAAAGTGGCCCATACGAACGCTTTCACTCGATCAAATGCACTTGTCTCTACCGTGACTGAATCATGCAGTGGAGGTTCTATCTCCACTTTATTAGTTTCATTTCTTAATTTACTTTTTAATGTTAACAGGTATCCCTTGCTTCTTTGAAGAAATATGAAAGTGACTTCCCACTTAGCTCATTAGTAGATGAGTGTACAAGGCATTTTGGGCTTGAGTATACCGAAAGTGTGGCTCATGAAGCAGGAAACTTTTTTGCTCTTGCAACTGTCTTCCCATCTTGTAAGGTTTGGATGCAATTTTTTTTTCCTTTTTCTCTGATATCCAATTCATGTTACTTAATTGCAAAAACAAGCACATAAAGCTTGAGATTGCTTTAAATGTTGATTTCCCCCCTGAAAAAAGAACAATTATTAGGGTCATGAAATACTTAGATTTATCTATGACATTATTGATCAGTCTGCTGGCATAATGACCTTCATTATATCATTTGTTGAATCTTACTACTTCTTTTGACGGAAGTAATTTTGAGGTTATGTCGCATCCACACCAGGCAGTAGATTTTTCGTATTGAATGGGCATTGATCTCTTTGCAGGTTTTAAAAGATGGAGCACGATTATCTTCAAGCCTCTCATGGAGTATGGGTTCTCCTGCCTCAGGTAGGATAATTTTTGTTCATCCTATTCGTGATCATACCATAAGGAGTATTGCAAGTGGAAGCAATGGATTGTCTAAAGATAGAGTTAGTTCCCTTTTGGTTAGTAACTGTGAAGAACTATCTTTGTTGCTGGTATCTCGTAATGGAAAATCACCAATGAACAGCTCGATATCCTCTCAATATTCAACCACTGAAACAATGAATGATCGAGCTGAGACTACGAGGGTTTCATCTCCTCGGACTCCGTTACACTCTCGTTCAAGACTTAATTCTCCTAGCACCAGGGAGTTTAATACACCCAAGGACCAACAATCAGTGTCAATATCTTCTGATGTAGGTGGCGCATCTAGTGACATATTCAATATAACAGAAGTTTTGGTGGATGACCATTCAAAGAAACTTATACAAACCTGTACAGCTTCGTGGTTGTATTCTCGGATTTTACTCTCGGGAAATCTTGTGATTGTCCCACTGCTTTCAAGGCTGTGTACTTTTCAGGTAGCAGGTGCTTCTCCTCAACAAAGTTTGGAGGACCCTGTGAATATTGCGTTCTCTGTAGATCACAAAACAAAAGTAGCTCTACATTTACCCCAGAATACTGAAATGGGAACTCCAATAAGAAGCTTATTACCATCGGAGCTTGAAAATAAGAATATCAACAGAAAGGATGCAGTTGACTACTCAAAATTGGGTGGTCTTTCTGAAGAATTTGCAGTTCTAATGGACATAATAATATCATCAGCTGTGAAGGGCACAATGGCTAGGTATGCTCTCTTTCTAATGTAGAAGCACATAATTTTATTGCAAAATATTCTTCAGAATAAGGAACTGCTTGCTTTCTTGGTATGAGAAGTTGGTGATGTAGGCTGAGACAATCTTTACTAGGTTGTTTCAATCAGGCCAAATTATGGATTAGCCTATTTGAAAGGTTTGGTCATCACATTTTATCTTGCAAATGTTACACATTAAATAAATACACTGTAAGGTTACCAGTTATAATAATTAGTAAATTTTTGGTCTTCTAGCACAAGTCTATATGTGTGCTTCTGCTGACATCTAGTCACGGCAGTCAGCCTGTCACCCTTACTCTGTTTGTTAGCCACCCCAATCTTAATCTCCTTTCATCCACCTTGCATCCTGCCCTTCTGAAGGCTTAATGTATATCTCAGCAGGACCACTGCTAATCAGCTTTACTTTCTGGAGATGTTGGGCACTTTAATAAGCTTCTTACTACCAATATAACAATATCATTCAATGTAGAAAATAACAGTATCATATTGTTTTTTTTTTTTAAATAAAAAAAGTTGTATGCTGAAGTGCATTTGTCAATGTTTCAGTATGGGTTTACGACCTACAAAGGGAGTACTTCTTCATGGCCCACCCGGAACTGGAAAGACTGCTTTGGCGCGATTATGTGCTCATGAAGCTGGTGTAAACCTATTCTCCATCAATGGACCTGAAGTAATTAGTCAATATCTTGGTGAAAGTGAACGGGCATTGCACGAGGTCTTTGATTCAGCGAGTCAAGCAGCTCCTGCCGTGGTTTGCTTTCTCACTTTTTAATCCAGATCAGATATCTCCTGTTTCAATAGTAAACTTGTTTAAGTTCAATTGTCAAAAAATAACTGAAATAGATGTTTCACTGCTTAAAATGTCTTAGTGTGTAATGCCACCAAATGGAACATAGAACTTCAAGGAGGAAGTCACAACGAGATTTCCACTTTTTTTATCTCAAGGAAAGAATCTTTTTGACATGTATGAATTGTGGATGAGAAACTATAATAAGTCCATTTAAAAGTTTGGTGCTTCCTTTTCTTTTACACATTTTGGATTTAAAGGTACTACGTTTTTGTCCTGAGTCATGAATCTTATATCTTTTCTGGATGTTCCTATTAATACTTGCACAGCACCATGGTAGTTCATGAAGCTTAAACTGTAGAGTTATTTCTTATTCATATATTATGATAGTCTAACATTTAAACTGTAGGATATTAAAGTTTGTTCCCTTCATTTGGATGAACTTTTTTTCCACATAGAAGCAACTTTTAGTTTTCAGAAACCAACCTTTTATTTTTGAGAAGGTAAAAGCAAATTGGATTACAGTTTCCCAAAGCAGCGTTGTGAATGCCAACAGATTTTTAATGGCACTAAAGATGAAGTAGTTTCTCACTTTGTTTTGATTTACCCTTGTCATATGATATGGTTGTGCTACTAGATCCTTCAAGACAACAGGATATGTACAGATAATTGAATGTTTCTGTATAAGATTCATACTACTACGTGTTCACATAGGACACCCTTGTGTTATTCCTGTACACTTGCTTTATGATGTCAGATTAGTGTGGATATTGGAGTCAGGTATAGGCTTTCTGATTCCCAATTATTGATCAACTTTTCCATAACCCAGGTTTTCATTGACGAGTTGGATGCCATTGCGCCTGCTCGTAAAGATGCAGGTGAAGAGCTTTCTCAAAGGATGGTAGCTACATTGTTAAACTTGATGGATGGAATTAGAAGAGCTGATGGAGTACTTGTTATTGCTGCGACCAATCGACCTGACAGCATTGAACCAGCTCTTAGACGACCTGGAAGACTTGACAGGGAAATTGAAATAGGTCTCTGCAAAATTTTCTAAATTATTGTTATTGAACCTTATCATTTGAACAAATGGACTAAACGTTGAACTATGGAACCCGTAAGTCTAAAAGTGCTTATATCAAGGTCGTCATATAGGTTTACATGAGTATTTGTTGGTTTTTGCCATATTTCTTCCTTGACAAATAATAGCAAGCCATTTGGATGTTAGGACGCTTCTAGTAGTTTGAGTTGATATATTTTTGCAGGTACCTCCATTATATAATCCCTTTTGAGATTAAAGCGTAAAGTTTGAATTGTGTATATAGTTAGGTCACGATGTTGAAAACAATTGGTTAAAGAGTTAAAAGCAAGAAAGATCTCATGTCAAAGGAAAAGTGATATGCAGTACAATTCCATGTTAATTTGAGGTTTCGGATGTGAATGCTTTGCTTCCAAAGGAAATGGGATCAATAAAATTGTAATGGCCTAAACGGAAAGTAAGTCTATTAGATTGGAACAGTCTAAAGATTTTGCGTGATTGTGTCTTTTTATAGTGTAGTCCAGGCTTCTTGCCTCTTATATTTTCTCTTGGATAACAAATGCAAATATTTAATCTTCTTTCTTAAAGTTCCTAGGGAAGGAAATTTACTTCCACCCCAATCCCCATTAGAGAAACAATAAAAACAATTGAACAAGAGACAGAGACAAAAAAGCTGAGTGGATGCTCATGATGTGGTAGGCTGGATGAATAAATTTCCTATTTTGGTATCTCTAATCAGAATGACGTCTCTGTACATGATATGACTTTTCCTGTATCAATTTGTGGTTTTGCTTCTTTTCTTACTGATAATGAGATATTCTTTTCAAGGGAATTCCTTCCATTCCCCCCCCCCCCCTCCCCCCCGGGCCCTTATACGAAAAATTTGTTGGTTCCTATTTTGTTTTTCAACACTGTGATGGTAATCAAAAGTAATTAAGGAGTTCCTTCATGAAACATTGTATGAGGTGGTGACATTTTGATGCTAAGATTCTGTCACTTCATCCACCAGTCATTCGTGCTGTCTCTCTTCATATTTTTTCTGTGAGTCGACTGAGCATAGTGAGTTCTTCTTGTATTAGCTATCATGCTTTCGATGTGATATATGGCTCATTATTCTTTCATGGAAAAATATGTTTAGGCGTTCCATCTGCTAAACAACGGTACGAAATACTAATTACACTGCTTGGTGAAATGGAACATGCTCTTTTGGATAAGGATGTTCAAGACCTTGCAACAGCTACTCATGGTTTCGTGGGTGCTGATCTAGCTGCTCTGTGCAACGAAGCAGCTTTGAATTGTCTTCGTGAACATATTGAGTCAAAACCATGCTTTGGGAATACTCATTATAAACCTTCAACTCCAACATTTGATGCATCCGCTGACAGTAATGGTAACCATTGCGTACAAGACAATAAAGACTTTTCTTCTGACAGTGAATTCGATGCATCTGAATCTATATCAGAAGCGTGCATTTCTTCAGAGATTCCAAGAAACATTATTTGCCTGGCACAAACTGACACTCTTAGGATCACTTGTAAAGATTTTGAAAGGGCTAGAATGAAAATAAGGCCAAGTGCCATGAGAGAGGTACGTTCTACCGTGTTTATATGTTGTTAAACGTTGTTGGAAATTAAGCTCAGTCATGATTTCTATGTTGATGTCCTGGTCACATTCAGATATTAATATGATTGCAAGCAATGTTTGTATTTGACCATCAAGCAGTTCTGGGATTGACCCCAGTCAAATTGCATTCTTGAGTCAGTTTTTGTAAAGGGTTGAGTTTTTAACTTGCCTTAATGCCTTTGATGATTTAGTGCAGGGGTTATGATGCAAGTTTGGTCATGGATGCTTACACCCTGTACTTGGAGTTTTGTTTGTAAATACTTTGCAAATGATCATCTAAACTTTCTTTTCCATTTGAAGTTTCTGCTTCCTATTTTTCAACAGATGTGTATAGGGATCATTCATAGACATCTGGAGTTGCAGTCTGCACTACACTGACTTGGTTCCTCTTAACATCAGGTTATACTTGAGGTTCCAAAGGTAAGCTGGGATGATGTTGGAGGGCAGAGAGAGGTGAAGATGCAGCTCATGGAAGCTGTTGAATGGCCTCAGAAACACCAAGAGGCTTTCAAGCGCATTGGTACTCGTCCCCCTACTGGAGTTTTGATGTTTGGTCCTCCAGGATGCAGCAAAACACTGTTAGCTCGTGCGGTTGCTTCTGAAGCAGGGTTGAACTTTCTTGCAGTGAAGGGCCCTGAGCTTTACAGCAAATGGGTGGGTGAATCAGAAAAAGCTGTCAGGACAGTATTTGCTAAGGCAAGGGCAAATGCTCCCTCGATTATATTTTTTGATGAAATAGATGGCCTTGCTGTTGTACGTGGCAAAGAAAGTGACGGGGTTTCTGTGGCAGATAGGGTCATGAGTCAACTTCTTATTGAATTAGATGGTTTGTGTTCCTCACTTAAAGTACTTCTAAGCTTTTTCTATACTTAAAAGCATATTGAAGAAAATTAGTTTCTAATCGTGTTTATTCTAGGCCAGCAAGTTTAGCTGGTGGCTGTTTGATTAAGCAGATTTTGAAATGAAATCAAATGACCGAAGTTCCACTTCAAAATTTAAAGGGATACACTACTACTTTCTTAATAGCGTAGGCAAAGGACTTCAAAGATTAATGAATCATGATTAATGTCATATACTAGACTCTGCCTTCCTCTTTGTGTCTTGTGATGCCACCTTTCTCCATATGCTGCGCTAGTTTCGAACGTATGGCTTGTTTAATTGGTAGAACTAGGATTGTAACATGGCAAAGTAGTTCAAAGTTGTCTCAGTTTTGTTATGTATACAGAATCTCTTGGTTCTCAAAGTTTCTAATTGCCTTATTATAAAATTATAAAGGTTTGCACCAGAGAGTTAATGTCACTGTTATTGCTGCAACAAATCGGCCAGACAAGATTGACCCTGCTCTTCTGAGACCAGGTGAAATCCATCGTTCCTCCTTTTTATGTTAAAGTATGCTATTATTACCAATGTCTTCTTTGAAATCTGTTTGTGCTACTTAAAGATAATGCCATTTTTATTAGGTCGTTTTGATCGGTTGCTGTACGTCGGACCTCCAGATGAAAAAGACAGGGAGGCAATATTCCACATACATTTGCAGAAGATGCCATGTAGTTCTGACATATGCATTAAAGAGCTAGCTCGGCTTACCAGCGGCTGTACTGGTGCTGACATATCGCTGATATGTCGTGAAGCAGCCATTGCAGCTATTGAAGTAAATTCACTCTTTAAATAAATCTCCTCCCAGACCCCACCCCCCTCTCTTTCTGCGTGTGCATATTTTTCTTTGTCCTAACCCTCTTGGTATCAGGAAAGCCTTGATGCCTCTGAAATAACAATGGAACATCTGAAGGCCGCCATTAGGCAAGTGCCTCCATCTGAAGTCCACTCATACCAGGAGTTATCAAATAGGTTTCAGAGGCTTGTGCACTCAAACTCTGTGAAAGATGATTAGCGTCATCAATGATTTCTAATACAGATCAAGTCGAATTCCCTGCTGGTAGATTCTCATCCATTGTCCTCCTTTCCTTTGCTTAGCAACTTAGATTCACTGCTATTGTCTTTATTAAATTGCTTTTGTTGAATAATAATATCTCTGTTGCATTGCCTTATGTTGAATTTGCCTTTGTATCACCTACTTAGGAATTAATACTTGGATATGGACAAAAAGGTGCTTTTATTGGACGTGTAAAGGTGTTAAATATGATATGTATGCATTATACTTTAGTAGCACTCTTATCATACGAAATCACTACTTAGAGGAAGCACGGATAGAAGCAGAAGATTTTTATCTTTCCTTTTTCTTTTTTCTTTTTAGTTTCTTCAAATCAACGGCTGTTTTACGCTTACTTGGGGATGTCTCTTTGAATGAGTTCACAGATATCTTCCTTATTTCAACTTGTTTAGGAGGTCCATGTGTCCTTTTATGAAAGTAATCAGTTGTGGTGTTTCTCTGATTTCTAGCCTCTTGGTTAACTATTGGAGTCTTTATACAGATCGACGCCGTTGACTATAATTTGCACACATCCCTCAATGTTAGTTCACATATGGAACAGACTTCCCCTTGATGCATCTAAATCAATAGTTCTTGGAGATCAACTCCATATATATCAACTTCTTCTTGCATCCCTCATTGTGGAAGCTTTCGTCAACAAGCCAGAATGAGTGTTCTATTGATCAATTTGCAAGTCTGTGCCATATATTGAGGGCATAACACCTATTCAGTGGAGTGATATTTCACAAATTGAGGTTTTGGTCTAATCGATCCTACGACGAATTGTCTGCAACCAAGGTTTCCATACCAATGAAATGTTTAATATGATGCTGGCTAAGATCACGAGGAAGCTCCACCATCGGTATACTTCTCGGAACAAGAATGCCAGAAGACTGCACTATGTATGATGTGTTTTAATTCATAGTATCTTGTATATTTGCATAAACATTTCTTATAACCTTTATAGAACCAAAGGAAGTTTTGATTGAATAGACCTTTCACATCCTTTATATGTATTCCAAGTCAGAGATTAGCAAATGTTGATTGGTCATGTTTTCACTAGTGGATAGTCCAATTTGGAAGCAGGTATCTTGAAAAAATGTTGCTAGTGGCCATATTGCAATCCATCAACTTAAGCTTTACTCTTTCTTTATTATATCTTGTGAAATTCACATTTCAAATTTCTCCATCAAACATTTTATACTTTTGTGTCCTGTTAATATGCACTAGTACATCATTCTCAGTTGATAAGATCTTTTCTTTTTATAGAAATTATAACACAATCAATTTGCAATAAAGTATAGTACTAAGTACTACATACTACTTCAAATGGGCTCATCTTTCCACTATCCTTTTCTTTCATTGGACTTCATCTTGTTCACTCTCTCCTTTCTTTTTTATTATGGGGAAAGTGCCTCTCTCTTTCCACTTCATGATATTTATTTCCTCTATCCAATCATAATATGCTGTACAACATCATTCTATGACAAAGTTGAGTATTTTTTTCTAAAAGAGAAAAAGAGAATCTTGATGACCTTTGACTTTAGTTCAAAAGGCACCTTTCATAGCCACCAGATTAGTTAAGTGGTGGTGTTTAAGTCTTGATATAGAAGCATAATAAAGTTGAAGTTGGACTTAATGGTAGCTTAAAGACACATAAAATTAACTAATTAAGTACTAGTACTTAATAATTATCCTCTGATTTTTCTAAACTCTAAAACAAATGTTACCTTAATATTGTACTCCTATTTACTTAAATGTAGTTGGCTGGTTTTTACACTTAATCAATATCTCGGTTCAAAGACCGTCTAGCTTATAATGGAGTTCTACGTGACACGAATCTTGATTTAGTAAGTTCCGGTCGTCCTTGTATGATTTAAAAAAGATAGCTGGACAAATATTTTCTGTCACCTACTTTCCCTACTAGCCACCCTATAACCCCACCCCCTCCTCCCCCACCTAGCTTGTCATACACATGGCCCCCTAATATTCCATAAAAATCATAAGAAAAAGCATCTGCAACAGTAATAAAAGCTGAAAAAAACAAGATCCACCTCGAACACCTCTCCACACCCTCACTCCACTATCCATAATTTCCAAATTTTGCAAAAATAAACCTCATTTTTCTCCCTCTTTCTTCAATATCCAAAAAAATCAAGATTCTTCACTAAGATTAAGGAAATTGAAAAAAGACAAACACCCATCTCATAAAAATCTCATCTTTTACAGTTGTCTGAGTTCAACCCAATATATTTTCACATATAGACCCTTTCTCAAATTCTAGCCTGTTTTTACATTCTTTTGTCAAATCTTTAAATTCCCATAAAGGAGAGATCTTTTTATGTTGTAGCTAGTTTGAGTACAAATATCATAAAGTAGAGATCTTGAAACAGATAAATAGATGTCGAATTCACTGTTTACATTCTCTAGCCGGTATACATAACTACCATACATGTATTATACATTTGTTGGCTATTTTTTGTTTAAGCGGTTGAGTGAGCTGTTATTAAGTCGGCTATTTTTTGTTTAAGCGGTTGAGTGGCTGTCGGATTCACTATTTACATTTTCTAGCCGGTATACATAACTACAATACATATATTATATATCTGTCGGCTATTTTTTGTTTAAGCGGTTGAGCGAGCTGCTATTAAGGTTAATTTCTAATAAAGTTTTGCTAGTTGGTTGAAAATCCAAGATTTTAGCTTTGAATATGAGGGAAGAGGATTCAAATTGGTTTGCTAAATGGGAAGAAGAATTGCCTAAACCAGAAGAGTTAATGCCTTTGTCACAAAGCCTTATTACACCTGATCTTGCTATAGCTTTTGATATACCAAACCCCACAAGCCCAAATCCTCAAACAAAGCAACAGCAGTTGAATTTGAGTCCACATGTAGTGCCATCTTCTCAAACTCAGCCGAATTCGTCGGCTGAATTTGAGTCAGCTGAATTGAATGGGACAGGTGGTGGTGGTAGTGATGAACCAGCAAGAACATTGAAAAGGCCTAGACTTGTGTGGACCCCACAGTTGCATAAGAGGTTTGTGGATGCAGTTGCTCATTTAGGGATCAAGAATGCTGTGCCTAAGACTATAATGCAGTTGATGAGTGTCGATGGATTAACTCGCGAAAATGTGGCTAGTCATTTGCAAAAGTATCGGCTTTATTTGAAACGTATGCAAGGTCTTTCGAGTAATGGGAATAATGCATCAGGGGCTGGTGTTGTTGATACTGCAATGGATAATTTGTTTGCTAGTTCACCAGTGCCACCACATTTTTTGCAGCATCAAGGGAGAGGTAATAATTCTGAACATTTCATGCCTTTTGTGCCAGTGACACCGATGCAGCATCACCATCATATGGGAGTTGTTGTTGGACACCATCCACAAGTTCAACAGCAGTATAGGCAATTTGGTTCACCGGCTGCAAACGGACATTTTGATCATCCGTTTCTGTCTAGGCAATCACAGCAGCAACAGCAGGTTCAGAGAATGGGGACATCATCAGTGCATAATGGTAGTACTCCTGTGGTGTCATCTTATGTGGATGATGTGGATTCGTCCGCGGCTGCCAATGGAAGGAAGGTCCTTACTTTGTTTCCTACAGGGGATGATTGATAACAGGGTAATTGTTGATATTTAGCCTTCTATGAATCCTGTTAATTTGATTTCTATGTATTGTAGAATTTGTGTTGAATAACATTTGGTCTTTGTTTTAGTACATTTTATTAAACTTGTGGTGCATTAGAATTAATGTCCATATGTATTTGGCAGTATGGTCTGTAACTCTTCATGGAATTGTGAATCCCCTTTTCCAGCACCATTATTCTCTTCAGGTCAAACTCGCTTAGTTTTCCAAGAATTAGCATTTGGTGCTAAGTATTAATTCTGAAATTGTTTGGTTGGATGAGTTACTCCATACAGTTGTATTTATGTTATGGATAGCACTGTGTTTTCTCTTGTCAGCTTCTATTTAGCATTCTTTCTGTCCCACTATCGGTTATTAGTGATGGATATTGACCGTCCTGTCACTTTGGGCAGTATTTATGTCATAATGGGTGTCAGAGTAAGCAGCATTTATCTCAAAGTCTAAGGATCAATATGGTTTTTTAGCAAGGTTTGCTCTATAAGTGTCTCCTTTTATTCAAATTTTGTCATTCTTGATGGGGTAACTGGTCTGTGAGCGTATCAGTGGTACTCATGATAAGATTTCCAAGCTTGTTCTGATGAGAACTGAATAATTGTTAGCAACAGCCATTGATAGCTATATGCATTTAGGTTCGTAGGCTATTTTCAGGAATATCCTGCACGAGAATTTCGTTTCTTGTTCCTGGTTTACTGTATGTTACAGGGGAGTCTGCATCATGTAAATTGTGTGATTGCATCGAGGACTTGCAACCTTTTCCCGGGAATCTTTGACAGGAACACCAATCATTCTGTAGAACAATGTGGTCATTTTTATGACCCATGATCAAAGATCTGCATTTGTTTAGACGTGATTACTTTTTCACAATGCATTTCCTAATTGGTGCTCTATAGAAATTTGTCTCCACAAGAAAACTGGAGACTTATCAAGACTATTCCACTCTATTATTGCTTCTTTTGCTATGTATAAACAGCAGCAACCAAGTTTGACTTCAATAATCAAGATATGCAGGAATTAATTTGGAAAATCTTGACTCTTTAAGTTGCGACCATGAAATACTTATAGATACATTGCTCCTGAGATTATTGGTCATCACAAAGTACGCAAAAGTTTGTCTTACATCTCAGCTTTTCTGAAGTTCTTTTTTGGTCCTGTTTAATTGTCCCTTCTATCTTATTTGGAATGCTGAGGTCTGTTTGTTTTTGTTGGTCTGAGGAGAAGGGGTTTATTTACCCTTTGAAATGCAAAATAAGTACTACAAACCATCACCTTCTAGCAATCAGTCAATTTTCTTGCTTGAAGTAGTTGTAAACTCGTGTCAAGCGCACGAACCTTTTAATCGTCTGTATTTAATGGATAACAATATGTCAGGAGTCTTTTCCTTGTATGGTACTAGCTCCTTTTAAATATATCTTTGCTTCGGTGTAAAATCAGTGGCACTTCACAGGTGATCCATCTTTTACATGTATTTTTCACTTTTATCAAAATCCTTTCTGGTTTTGCTTCCTGTTCTCTAATCTTGGAAGTGAATTGGAACTTGGAGCTTCTTCCTCACAATGTGAGGTTTATTCTGGTAAGATTCATTCTATTGAACTGTTCCAGCACTGAAATCACATGGAATCTACTACATGAGTACCATTGCTTTTCAGTTTTAGCTGCTAGTATCACAAAGATTTATTTAAGCATTGCTGGTTAGATTCTTGTCGACATTGCTTGTTGTTGCCAGCTCACTTTGTCATGCATTAACATCTTGTCACTATCTCAATAATAATGTCATAAATCTATGGAAACTGATAAAGAGATTAGTTTATAGAAGAAGATGACCTGTCTCTTTTGGAGTCTACAAAAGCATCTTCTGAAGTGGACAGAAAATTGTATTTATTGTTCTTGATTGAGTAATATATGATCTGATCCATATTCTGCCTGTTTATATTTTAGGTATAATGAAAATGTTGCTTGGAAGTCTTGATCACTAATAACTTGCTTGTACGAAAAACAACAGGGTTAAAAAGAACTTGCAATTGACTATGTTGCTTGAGCTATAATCCTACTGAAAAAGGGGGGAATCGCCCTTTCACAGCCGCTCCTCTACAACTACCTTTCGCCCAACATGATCACGAACGAAGACAGAGAATTGATAGTTTTGCAGTTTGCTTAGTGAATAATCCTTCGTGAAAAATTGTTAGTAGTTTTGAAAACGATAAAAAAAACATGGTAGAATTAGTTTCTGAGTGACTTTTTTTCAAGTAAAATGTACTACAATCGCACTTCAACTTTCAAATAAATATTATCTTTTAATTCAACCAAATCTATTCCAAACGCCTACTGAACAATTGCACATTGTTGTGTCAGTACTTACTAAAGAACCATTTATTAGATCAGAAGTTCATGTCTTGATGCTCTTTCCTTTTTTGTCCATCTCAAAGGAATTCGACACTTTCAAAAAGTTTCTATAATTAGAAACTATAGTTAACTTTTGCACTATCATTTTGTCATTGACGGAATGAACATTATCAATTAACCGTACATTTTACATGTCAAACCTTTACAGATGATCTAATTCACCTTTAAACATTAATTTCCATAGTTATTCTAATTTTCATATGACAAATTCCTCCAAATTCAGAGGGAACAAAGGATTTCCTTCAGAGTTTCAATTTCCACTCCCAGCTGCAAGCAGGTTCCTAAAAATCCCCCTTTTATTCAAAGCTGCACTAATAATCCCTCAAGAAAAATTACCAACTGCAATCTTTCTTCGACGAAGGGAGGGAAGTGCGGCGGGGGAAGGAAAATGCTTTCGGAGATCGAGATTTCTTTTTCATCGAAAAGTGGAAATTTGCGTACTGAAGCAAAAGAAACCAGACATAACAAATAATGCATATAGGTAACATGAAGTATTACAGCAAAAGATGCTAAAAGTCAGTACTTGATTCTTCCACTTGAAGTCTCTAACAGATGTCCAGAAAATGAAAGCAAAAGGGACTAATGCAGCACCAAGTTTAATAGTGTCTATCATAATAAACCTAAACCATGATAATAAGATGACTAATAGAGAACAAAAACCACATTTCCCAGTACAGACATTCGCTGAACCATTTCTGGAACATCAACTGTGCATCTGGGAGTAACCAAAACTTAACGGTTGCTGACAGACAGGTGGCTGCAACAAAACAGAAGAGGGATCGAGTCAGTTACTTGAGTTGCATGTTCTTGATAGAGATCACTGACATCGTCAAAGAATAATAAATGAATAAGCAAATAAATAAAACAGAACCATGTATAAGAAAATCTTTCCACATTTAAAACAAACTACAGTACAGCTTTCCTTTTTCATTGGGTTGAGGTGGCTTAAGAGGATGCTAAAGCAATATGCACAATGGGCAGGCATACACCACCTGCCACCTAATTTTTTTGCCAAGAGAGTTGACATTGGTTATTTCTCCCAAAAGGTAAATCCATTGGGATATAATAATGAGTCAAAATGCAAGGCCAGGAGAAGAACAAATAATTTCAGTGTCTGCACTAGGAACACATTGGATGCTCTAGTAAAACCATTATAATTAACAGATTAGCCACTACAAAATAAGTTAATATACATAAAGTCCAGTTCATCAAAACATAGGACTTTGGGTAAGAGGAATATGGATAACTGAAAATTGAATAGATTTCATCTTAATGCGATACAAGCATATTTCGATATGGTACTCTTGTTGAAACTAGTCTATTTGCTTCTATAAGTGGATCCCTTTGGTACTCTTTTGAAATATCATTAGGCCATTATTACTCGTTTTATCACAAAAGAAAAGGTACTCTCTAATAGAATCATACAACAGGAAAGTTGGTGTTTTGTAGTGCTTAGTGCTCTTACACCTTTCATAAAATATGACCCACTACCTATAAAAAGAGACAGAAGAAAGAAAATTGGTGTTTTATAATATAAAGCCCCAGAATTATTAAGTCATAATGATTTGCAGATTCAGTTTCAGTAGGAAATAGTATCTAAGGGACATGAAGCTGAATAATACCTGAACGAAAGCATGTCTAAGTTGATCATATGAATGTGCATAAATCATGCTCTGAGTTGGCCACTGCATGAATACTCCATCACTTGAGGTCTGATTAAATCCCATGGCATGGTACGGGCCAACAACAGGGGTCCTGTAGTTTGGTGATGCTTGAGCATTGGGCAGCTGACTGAACTGAGGAAAAGCAGCATCGTAATGCACAAATGGAGGCTGAAACTTTGGTACATCAATAGGTGCCAAGCTAAAGCATTGACCAGAAGGAACACTCTTAACATATCTGCATCAGTTTGAACGGCGATTAACTATATCATCTTCAGACACTATTTCATGTTTTAAATTATTGTAGAGAGAAGAGGAGCATGAAAAGGTAAAGAATCTTTGCCTAAAGACTAATTTCATTTGTTTCAAAGACAATGAAGTTCAGTAATTGAATTGAATCATTTTAGAATATACAAACATATTATAAAATGGTTGCAGAAGGCATAGCATCCATGATAGGTTACCTAACATAACTCCTGTTATAATCAGGGTCACTCAGCTCCTTCTCCCTGTCCCTTAAGATGGCAACTCGAGAGGAAGTACCACCTTCCCTGCTGCTGAGGTTTTTCTCCATATCCAAGAGTAACCTAGTTGAAAATTCATTCTCTTCCATGCTGTTCTTGATGTCAGAAGCAACACGAGATAATGTGTCTCTTGGCTCAGAGCTAATAGGACTATTAAAAATTCGTGCACGTGCCCTGTCATACTCCTCTTTCCTCTCTTCAACAGTTCTTACTGGACTGCGTTTAGGACCCGATTCACTATCGTTTGAGGCATTACTAGGCCTTGGGCGTATTACTATTTTCATCTTCTCATATTTGTCATTGTCAGATTGTTTAGGTGGGATGTCCGATAAGCGCACTGCAGGGTATTTGCTTTCAGGCTTTCTTGTCACCAGAATTTTGGCACCTTGACCATCCACAACATTATCCTGAACCGTAGTCTGCAAACCATAGTGTTGAGCAACACGGTGCGCTGCAAGTCGGAGGTAGGAAGTCGGAAAATGTGGGAACTCAAACTGTTGTAAATCAGCATTTTGCAAGAACTTCTGAATGTCAAGTTCCATTCGTAGAACTGGCCAAAAGCAAGGAAAAACCAGACTTAGAATACTTTTTCCTGTAGAGCAAATTATTCTCTAAAAGAAACACAAAAGCATATTAAAGAATGAGCATGTCGGTGCACTATAATCTAGCATAACACCTGCCAATAGAAGAGCTCCCAACACTGACAAATAAAATAGGAACTGGTGTGAAATAACTAGTACTGTCAAGAAAGATGTACTAACTAATATATCTCTAAATCAGCAGAACAAATTTTCAGTCAATCCTTTAGCAGAGCATCAATCTTCCACTTCTACGCTACTTACCATTTCATAGATCTAACAGATAATAATGAACATACATTGCACAGCTCTTTCTAGTAATACACACTAAAGCAAGATAAAACATCCATGATATCAGTCGAGCAGGAAGCAAAACCAAAGGCATATAGCCCCAAACAGTAATTCTTATGCAAAATACATTTCACCAATACTTTTTCTCATAAGCAAAATCCATAAGGGCTAGTGGTACACGCTTGAAACTCGATGGATAATGGGCCTCCACCTTACCCTTCCCCCGCTTAAATAACAGGATTATCTCAGCAGCAAACCAGTGTCATATGCCTAAGTGAATACATCATAAGCTGAGCTCTTATGACTAGACCAATGCCCCTTGTCAGGAGCGAAGCAAGTGTAGTGAAAGGAGCATCGGTCCAAACCCTGTAGTTGTCTTAAAAAATTCATATATACTATGTACAAATTATTAATTTAGAAACCCGTAACTTAAACGGACTAGAATCGAACCCCTAAACTTCAAATCCTGGCTTCGCGTATGTCCCTTGTGTTGATTAACAGCAGACCTTAGCCTATCTAACCTTATTTACGAGCTAAATTCACATCATTTAACTCCATGAAGGCTAGTAGGGCACAGTCCAAAACTTGGTAGATTATGAGCCAGCTCCTCTACCCTTCTCCACTTAAATAGCAGGCTTATGTCTGCGGTGCATCCCTGATGTGCACCTAACTGACACATCAGAAGCTAAGCTCTTACCACTAGACACCTTAGCCTACCAAACCATATTTACGAGCTAAATTTGAATTCTGGACTCGACCAAATTACCCAACACATAGATCAATTCCACATCAAATACATACACTAACAAGCTCAATTAGGCATCCTTAGATTCAGATCTACAACAAATCTATCACCAAAAATTCCCTAAATTAACAACAAACCCATTTAAGCAAAACTAAAAACAAACCCAATTCTACATAAATTAACCCAACAAAAATCCAATAAATTCCAAACCCCTAAACCTAACTTTAACAAATATAAACACATACCACTAAATTACATTAAATTAAAAAAAAAACCCAAATAAAAAAAAAAAAAGAACTTACTGGTAAGACGATGACGTGGATTTTGAAGAGCTTCAACCAAGAAAGGATCCACCATTGACAAATAATCCATTTTAAGAAAGAACCCCTCTTTCAAAATATAGATTAAATCTCTTTTCTTCACCCAAAAAGGGGAGAAGAAGAAGAGACTTTTGTTGAAGAGAATATGAAAAGAAAACCCTTTATTGTTTCTTATCCCCTTAAAATTAAAAAGGGGTCTAATTGTATTCAATGGAGAGATTGGGTTTTGTCTTTTTTTGTCAAAATCTTACTATATTCAATATAGACAATATTTTAGCTAAAATATCTCTCTATGGTCGGACCATTATGTGTGTGTACGTGAAAAATCCAGAGGTTGAAATAGTCAATTTGAAGTTTTCCTCTAATATGACTCAGCTTCATATTATCGAGCGCTTTAACTTAATAGAAGAGCATTGAGGTAGAGGGTTATGATAGAAGGCTACAAATTGGTTGATAGCCCTATTCCATAAGGTCGAGATAGGGCGCACCAAGAATATGTGTGTGTGCGTGAAAAATCGAGAGGTTGAAATAGACAATTAGAAGTTTTCCTCTAATATGGCCCCGCTTCATATTATCGACCGCTTTAGAAGTCGAGGGTTATGATAGAAGGTTAGAAGTCAGTTGATAGACGCATCATGTAGGGTCCGGATAGGCAGCGTCAAGGATATGTGTGTGCGCGCATGAAAAATCGAGTGGTTGAAATAGTCGATTAGAAGTTTTTTTACCCGTAAAACTTCTAAAAATAAATAAGATAAATTAGGTTTACGTGGTTAAGTGGATTTTTCAGGTAAATACGTTCCACACCGCATTTATACATCCAGCTAATGAATTATGCCATTCGTTTACAAATACACTTTTATCACTCAACCATAGTTAATTAATATACTTAATTTTTTTATTAAATCACTTTATCATAGTTAGTTGATGTAGTTGGATATAAACACCCAATAGGCATAAGTTTATACTTTTTTCTTCCTCTAAAAAAGGGAAAACTACTGTACAAAAGAGACTTTCATTCAGCAAAAGTCAATAAATCAAATTACATCAACGTAAAGTCACTTTTTATTAGAATTTTTGTCAAATATCTCCTCTCTTTTTTTCCCCCATTTTTTCCAATCACATAAAAGTATTAATTGTTGAAGTTGTTTTTTTTTTTCAATTAGAAGTTATGCCACACAGAAAAATACTTTGTAAATTAGAGTATGCGGCTTCATTTTAAAAAAAGAAAAAGATAGACTAATTTTGATGTCAATTTAGCATTAGACTAATCTCGATATCGATACAAAATATGCGTCTTTTATACATATTTTCGCGGCCAAGTACGGGTAAATCTTTACCTATAATCACTATATCACCTCCTTTTCTACCAAATAATTAACATAGACTAACGTAATTAGCAAAGCTACAAATAAGTTTTTGCTCTCTAATTTGATCACCTTGGATCAGATCATGTCGAATTTAAACGGACATATATTATATCATAGTAATTCTGAGAAGTGGGAGGTTGTATTAAGATGGAGATAATGAAACTAGACAAGTGATTAGTAGCTACAACTATGTAATTAGTTTTATTATGGGTTTGATCGTTAGCTGATCCAAACTACTTTATCATTTCTGCTGGCCTTTTCAGATTACTAACTTTTCAACTACTAAAGTGGCCAAAACACAGAGAAGCATATTATAGGCATTTGTAAATACTACTAGTCCAGAAAAACAAATACAAATGCCAAAGAAACAACAGAGAAATTCGTGACACAATAAGAATTATAATACAAGCAAGAAGCTGATCATCAAATGTTATTTGGCATCAGATCCAAATGCTAGCAGCTGTAACTCATGCTCAAAAACAGACATACTGTCTTTGTCCTTCAAGCATACCCATGCGTCTATTCCGCCACTATCTTTTGAATCCATCAATATAATAGCATCTATGCCAAATTCTTGAATTAGACTTATCCATGAAGGTTTACCCCAGCCAAAATCAACATCATAAAATTGGTAGCCACACAAACTACTGATATGTATGTCTATCTCGCCTGAGAAACGTGCTGCAGAGAACTCTGCGTTGTCGAAAGGAATAGCCAAAATTGCCTCATCTCGATTGTTCTTTTTATCCACATATTTGGAATTCAATTCTGATGATGCTTTTCTTATACAAGTGATCAAGGTGGACAAGTCAGAGCCATCACTCTCACCTTTGCATGCTGTGGAAACTGCAACAACGTTTCCCACACAATGGTTTGGCAATGGAGGGACTAACCTCTTTCGTATATTTACGTTGTGCACCAATTGTGATGACCTTGAGCCATAATTTCCTGAAGCAGCCATGGCACATTTCCAAATTACAGCCGATACAACTTCAACCCGTGTTGGAACCTGTACATCATCGATCATGGCCTTAGCTTTGAGTGATGCTATAGTAGAAGCATCAAATGTAAAAATTCTAGTTACACGTCTCTTATCGAATAAGAGTTTGATCGCTTGTAACTTGTTATCCTTGGGTCGAACGTCTGGAATAGGTGGTGGCAAGAATGTTGCAGCTGCAACAAATTCTGGCACCATGGAATTGAGGCTACCTCGAGCAATGACTGACCAGGCATTGATGAGGGTGCACAATGTGGCACAATCAGCAACTTTGTGAGAAACACATATGCCAATAACCATACCTCCACACGCCAAAGTGGTGACTTGAACAAGCAGGGGATATAAGGCTGCATCATCATGCATCTGTAATGTTGATTCCTGGTCTCCAACTGTACTGGGAAGGAAATGTTTATTCACTTGAGGTTTTCTAACAACATCTTCCAACTGATAATTATGAGCAAAGGCCTCGTAAAAGGGCACCCCATCGTCGTTGCATTCGATAGAGTTGTCCTTAATTCGACCAGCAAACGGGTAAAAACGAGCAAGAGTTTGAGACAAAGATTTCTTCAAAACAAGTATTCTTGATGAAATGATTCCCCTTGCTTGTGAAGCACTACCATCTAAGTTGGGAGGAGGATAAAATAGACCTAAAGGAACATGCATGGCTAGTGCTACCTGATCCAAAAGAGAGAATTCGTAGCATCGAAGGTGATCAGGTGTGGGAGAAAGAGGTTTGATGAGCTCCATAGAAACTATCTCAATCTCCTCCATGCTAATAGCGTTAGTTATTCTTGCTAGTTTTGTCTTAGATAAAACTCAACGATATATAGTGATGTATCAAACTATCTGTTTTGCCCAGCTTCAATAATAGTCTATTAAGTACATAAACTTGTATACACAACAGGAGATGGGATGCACTATCATATGATCTTTTATTTTTAAACAATGTCAAACTGTGTATATCATGTGGTATATTTTTAATTGCTAATGAGCTGTAGTTAAATTGATATCGAATATATAGTTTGCCTTCCACTAATATCAACCTGTAGTCAACAACGAGAGATGTGATACCGTGTGATCTTTACTCTTTCTTATTGTAAAATAAAGAAAAAGCAGCTGTGCACAAAGCATCACTTATTTCTTATTGCTAGTTCAATTATATCATGTGCTTGCGAAAAAGGTTGGCCGATCCAAGCTTCATATGATATATGGAAGTGGATACAGATTACGGGCACATAGGAGGCGAAATCCGAAAATTATAGATAAGTCCAGCTGAACGTCTCCCAAAAATGCGTAATGGCTATGTATATCCATATGAAATAAGTTTAGGTTTATTCTACAATACTCCACTCAAGCTGGAGCATATATATTTGATCATGCCCAGCTTGTTATAAATATAATCAACTCGAGATCCATTCAATGTCTTCGTGAGTAAATTGGCTAACTGCTCCCCTGTCTTCACATAGCCAGTTGAGATTAGGGGTGTGCAAAATCGAACCGGTACCGATATCCGAACCGTTACCGCTACCGATAAGCATAACGGTATCGGTATAACGGTTATTGGTTCGGTAATGGTATAAATTTCTAATACCGATAAGATATCGGTATGGTAACGGTTTCTATATATCATTACCGTTACCGTACCGATAACCGATAAGGATTTTTTAATATAATTTTTATGTATTTTATTTATTATTAGTATATTAATTTATATGTTAAAGTATAAATATTATTGCTACTAGTGGCTATTTGTCGTTACATACATATGAGGCCTGACCCATTTTGAATTTGTCATTACAACATTCTAAGATGGAGAATGTTGGGGAGAAAACATTGCAGAAGGTGCATAGATGTTGGCGGAGGAAACATTACTGTAAAATGATAATCCCTTGATTGAGGTTGCTAATGTTGATAAGTAATATTAATAGCTGTCTGTTTATGAAAGATATGAATGAAATTTACCTTCTTTTGGCTAATTTTCTTTTCTATAGGTTGTGCTGCTGCTTGTAACAAAAGTTTATAAGTTGTACATTTAAGAGTAAAGCTAATCTTTTTATGTGCTTTTGTGAGATTTCTTATTAATCCAGCAAGCTTTCTTTGATTACTTCCTTTCGTAAATCTGGGTTATTGTGGCTTCGGTATACCGCTTTCCGAACCGTTAACTACCGATAACCGATAACCGATAGCTTATCGGTACGGTATTGGTTTTACATAATTACATACCGTTAACCGATTTACCGTTACCGATAAGCTTAAAACCGTACCGTACCGTACCATGAACACCCCTAGTTGAGATCAAATTTTTCTCAATCTTCTCACGAATAAAATGACAATCAACCTCAATATATTTGGTTCTTTCATGATACACCGGATTTGAGGTGATATGAAGGGCAACTTGATTATCACACCAAAGTTTAGTTGGAATATGATGCTTCAACCTAGCTTCTGTTAAAAGATGATGTATCCACATAATCTCACATGTAGACTACATCATAGCTCTATACTCGGATTCTGCACTGGAGTGAGATACAACATGTTATTTCTTGCTTCTCCATGATATCGAATTTCCACCAAAGAATACACAGTATCCAATGGTAGACCTTCTATCAATTTTGGATCCAGCCCAATCCGTATCAGCAAAACACTTTATAGGAAAATGCCCATTATTGCTATATAATATGCCAAGTCCAGATGCTCCGTTTAAGTAACACAAGATTTGCTCTAGAGATCAAGAACATTTTTTCTCTGAGACACAAAAATTCCTTTCTTGCTCCTAGAGACTTCTATTCCCAGAAAATATTTTAGCTTACATAAGTCTATCGTATGGAACCTAGTTTGCAAGAACAACTTAAGTGAAGAGTTCCCTCCATCATCACTTCTAGTAACAATAATGTCATCGACATAAACAACAAGCAAAATAATACCAGCTCCTGATCGCCCATAGAAGACCGAGTGATCACATTTTCTCTTTTTCAACCCAAATTTCTGAACAACTGCACTAAGCTTGCCCAACCAAGCTCGAGGACTTTGCTTCAACCCATACAATAACTTCTTCAAATGAAAAACTTTTCCATACTCCCCCTGAGCAACAAAATCGGGTGATTGCTCCATATAGACTTCTTGTCTAAGATCACCATGAAGAAACGCATTCTTGATGTCCAACTGATGTAAAGGCCAATGCTGAAAAGCTGCTAAGGATGTAAATAAACAAACAGAAATGAGTTTGCAACTGGAGAGAAAGTGTCTGAATTGTCCACACCATATGTCTGAGCATAAGTTTTAGCCACAAGTCTAACCTTAAGCCTAGCAACAGAATCATCACGATTAACTTTGATGGTAAATACTCATTTGCATCCCACTGCTTTCTTTCCCTTGGGTAACTTTACTAAATCCCAAGTATGATTTCCTTCAAAGCATGTATCTCCTCAAACATTGCGTCACCCCAACCAGAATGACTCAAAGCCTCTTTCACTGTTTTGGGTACAGATATGGAGTCTAGGGAAACAATCAAAGATCTAGACGCAAGGGATAAGTGATCATAGGACACAAAATCAGCAATAAAATATGTGGACTTGCAATTACTTATACCTTTACGAAGAGCAATAGGGATGTCAAGATCTTCTGAGGGAGCAGGTGGAAGAGAATCAGATGATGAAGAAACCGGTGCAAGACATATATCATCGATCTCTCGCCTCCTCGACTATACTTGAGTGATTGGCGTTCTACCTGGCATAGATGGATGAGGTGTTGGAGGTACACCAGCATATTGGTGCTCAGTAGAGAGAGTGGGAGATGTCGGAACAACATCATCTAGATGATGTTATTTGTTTGCATTGGATATGCTTTAGTTTTATCATTCTCATTAGCATGTTATTACTGGCTTCATTTCAAAAGAGTTTTCTAAAATTATTTTTTTCTAGCCGAGGGTCTATCAAAAACAGCATCTTCACTTTGAGGGGGTAAGGTCTGCGTACATCTCACCCTCCCCAAACTATACTTGTTGGATAAACTGAGCATGTTGTTGTTGCCGCCGCATGTGAAAAAAAGATCATTAACTAAACCTTCTTCATTGCGTAACCACTCAATAGGTTAATATAATTGGGTTAAACTCAAGGATCCCTTAGAGTGCCCATGTTCCAGATAGTAACCTAATTAATAGCACGACTATGAGAAAAAAAAAATTAATTAGATGAATACCTTTAGTATATATACAATAATTAGCTCAATTTTATAAACCATTCCAGCATCAATTGATTCCACATTATCTCTTGTTGACTAGAACTAAGTGGTATGAATGAAAACCATTACAAGTTACAGCTCATTCTAGCATTAATTAATCCCTTGGAGTGCCCATGTTCCAGATAATAATCTAATTAATAGCACGACTTTGAGAAAAAATTAATTAGATGAATACCTTAAGATTATATACAATAATTAGCTCAATTTTATAAACCATTCCAGCATCAATTGATTCCACATTATCTCTCGTTGACTAGAACTAAGAGGGACACATGATCGATCAATTTATGAATGAAAACCATTATAAGTTACAACTCATTCTAGCATTAATTAATTGTTACCACATGATATACACAGTTTGACTAATACTTAAAAAAGGTACTCCCTTTGTCCGAGGACATTATTTTATGTAAAGTTTTTCGAATTTCGAGCGTCAAATTTATTAATTTTGATGTGTATTTGGACATAGTTACCCATCTCCCTTAGAGTACTGCAAGTTGATACATCATTATATAAGCATGCATCATATTAAACTTTAATTTGTCGTTGCATAATTGTGTGCTATCTAAAACTAGCCAAAAAAACTAATTGTAGTGTTAACAAGCATGGAAAGAAAGATTGAGATAGTTTGTATGGAGCTTATTAAACCTCTTTCTCCCACTCCCAATCACCTTCGATTCTTTGAATTCTCTTATTTGGATCAAATGGCAGTACCCATATTTGCTCCCATAGTTTTCTATTATGCTCCCCCTCATTCAGAAAGTGCTGGTCATGAATCACAAGCAAAGGAAATCATCTCATCAAGATTACTTCTTCTGAAGAAATCTTTGTCCGAGACTCTAGCTACCTTTTACCCTTTTGCTGGTCGGATTAAGGACAAATCAATTGAATGCAACGATGATGGGGTACCTTTTTATGAGGCTTTTGCTCATAATTATGAGTTTGAAGATGTTGTTTTGAATCCTGACTTAACTAAACATTTCCTCCCTAGTGTACTTGAAGGTGGCTCAGCATTCCATAATTCAGCCTTTCCCTTGCTTGTTAAGGTCACAGCTTTCGAATGTGGAGGTATGACTATTGGTATGTGTGTCTCTCACAAAGTTGCTGATGGTTCCACCTTGTTTACCCTTGCCAATGCTTGGACAATAACTGCTCGAGGTAACCTCGAGACAATGGTGCCTGAATTTGTCGCTGCTGCAAAATTCTTGCCACCACCTATTCTCCAAGTTAAATCCGGGCCTAAGAATGCATTTGAATTGATAAAGTTCTTTTTTAATGAGCAACGTGTCCTTCAAATATTTTCTTTTGATGCTTCTACTATAGCATCGCTCAAGGCTAAGGCCGTTAGCGATGATGTACAAGTGCCCACACGGCTTGAAGTTATATCAGCTGTAATTTGGAAATGTGCCATGGCTGCTTCAGGGAATGGGACAAAGTCATCAAGATTGGCGCACCAAGTAAATATACGAAAGCGTTTTGACCCTCCATTGCCAAACCACTGTGTAGGAAATGTTGTTGCAGTTGCCACAGCATGTAAAGGTGAGAATGATGTCTCTGACTTGCCTACCTTGGTTACTTGTATAAGAAAAGGATTTGCACAACTATGTTCCAAATATGTGGACAAACAGAGTCGAGATGAGGCAATTTTGGCCATTCCCTATGACTATATCGAACTAACTGGGGCGCATTTCCGAGGCGAGCTAGATATACAAATTAATAGCATGTGTGGTTATAAATTTTATGATGCTGATTTTGGCTGGGGAAAACCTTCATGGGTAAGCTTAAATTTAACGCCCGCCAGAAATGTTATTAGGTTGATGGATTCAAGAGATAGTGGTGGAATAGAAGCATGGGTATGTTTGAAGGACAAAGACGCTATGTCAATATTTGAGCATGAGCTAAAAAAACTGCTAGTACTTGGATCAGATGCCAAATAATTGAAGAGCTTGTTGATCAGCTTTTAAATATATTTACGATGTAACAAGTTCAATTTATGTTCAATTCATCGAGAGATGGAATAATATGTGAGCTTTAACTCAGCTGAATTTTAAATCGGTCAAATATCGTGCTTATTACTCCATACATTAAAAAGGTTTGATTTTAATTTAGTCATGCACCAAATTATAAAGTGGACAACAATAGAGGTGTATCCAAAAGTTTGAGCTAGTGGTTGAGAAGTTTGTATCCACTGTATCCATTTTTCATATATATATATAGTGTACCTTCAAGAAACATAGAGGCAAAAACACCAAATGCTGCCTCGATATAGAGTGTGATTGGCAGTCAAATAGATTAATACTCTGTCCATCCACTTTATTTGTCATAATTTAGATTTTGAAGTTCAATAAAATTTGGCCTTAAAATTTGGATTGTGACAAACAAGTGGAATGGAAGGAGAAATAAATTTATTACGAGTGATTTTTAAGTATCGCGTCACTCTTCCACTTTTCTGCTTTTGTTTAGCTCGAACATGAATTATGACATATTATAATGGATGAGGCTCCTTTGTGTTACCTAGTGGTATTCATACGTTGGTACGGTTCGAGTTTTAGCTTATCAGTAGCAGTATATCGGTTAACAGAATGTACATTCAAATTTCTCTATAGTGGCATCGTTTGTCTGGAACTTTTTATGGCTGCTATAAAGAGGTGATGTTATACATGTATACTGACATTTGACGTTTAGATCTTATTTAGCTTCAAACTTATCACACACAAGTTTCATTTGACCGATTGCTTCAAACTTCAATTATTTTGGGAGTTGTTTGATCCAACTTATAATGCAAGTAGCTACGGTCATTGCTCGATATTCTGGTTCTGCATTAGACCGACAACAACATTTTGTTTCTTGTTTTTCCATGATATCAAATTACCTCCTACCAAAATAGAATAACAGACGTAGAATGACTATCATAAGGACATCATGCCCCATCAGCATCTGTACATCCAACAACTCGTTCATGACCGCGATCCTCGAAGAACAATCCTTTACCTGGGGATGACTTTATATATCAAAGAATGTGAACAACTGCACCCTAGTGACTCTCACACAGAGAGTCCATAAATTGACTAACCACACTCACAGAAAAAGAAATATCAGGTCGAGTCACTGAGAGGTAGTTCAACTTACCGAACAATCGTTTGCATCTTATCGGATCACTAAGCGGCTCCCTGTCCTGGCATAAACTTAACATTCTGATTCGTAGAAGTATCAACAGGTCTACAACCTTACATTCGTGTCTCGTCAAGGATGACTAAATCATGCTTTTGTTGTAAAATAACGATACCTGGCTTAGATTGAGTAACCTCAATACTTAAAAAGTACCTCAACCTACCTAGATCCTTACTCCGGAAGTGCCGAAAGAAATGACGCTTCAATTTAGTGATACCATTGTGACCATTTCTAGTAATAACGATATCATCAATATAGACGACCAACTAAATACACAAATTTGGAGTACGAGTCATGCGAAACTTCTGAACAACTCTGCTAAACTTACCAAACCAGGCTCGAGGAGACTGTTTTAAACCATTAAGTGACCGGCGCAATCAACACACAAGACTATACTAGACTCTCCCTGAGCAATAAAACTAGATGTTTGCTCTATATAAACCTCCTTTTTAAGATCATCATGGAGAAAGACATTGATAAAGAAGCCAATGATGAACAACCATGGATATGGAAAGATGGACAGATGCTATTTTAGCAATCGGGGAGAAAATGTCATTGTAATCAAGCGCAAATATCTCAGTATAGCCTTGTGCGTACATCACACCCCTTGGGATGGGCCCCTTCTCCGGACCTTATGTGAACACGGGATGCTTTGTGCACCGGGCTACCTTTTTTTAGCCTTTTGCAATCAGGTGGTCCTTGAGTCTATCAATTTGGCCATCTGGACCAGCTTTGACTGCATAAACCCACCTGAGTATAGCCAGCCTAGCTCACTGGATGTATCTGATCTGGACTAGGTGGCTTTTCACATACCTGCATAAATTGGTAACAACCGGACGACCCCCAAGTTGATAAGTGTGACAACATATAGTTACCACTAGAAGTGTGTTTGTGGTGACTACTTACCAGAGTTGATACTGAAAAAGCAACCTTGTCGTCACAGATGGCGGCTAAGCTAGCGTTTGGACATAGATTTGATTGAAACTTGAAAAAATGAGTTTTAAAGATGAGTTGAAAAATAATTTTTGAAATTGAAGTTGTGTTTGGACATACGTTTTATTTGAAAAGAAAATTGAAATTTTGTGAGTGAAAAAGTTTGGTATTTGAAAAAATCCCTAAAAGTGATCTAGCTTGGCCACTTTTAGTTTTTGAAAAAGTGTATTTCAAAAAGTTTCAAAAACTTATGTCCAAAAAATATTTTTTTCAAAAAATGTCCTCAAGTTTTATAAACAAACGGATAATCTGCAAGTGTTGTTTTGTGGAAACTTTAGTGACCTATTGTGGCGGCATGAATCGCCAATTATCTTTTGATGCGAAGTGGATGTATTTAGAGGTAGATCCACCATCTAAGTCAGTGAGAAAGAAGTTATTTGCATCTTATAATAGATTCTTATCTCTTTAACTAAAATCTTTGAAGTGTCAAAATCATTGAGAAGCTAATTCAACTAGCTCTGAATTACTCTCAAAAGATCCATGACAAATAATTCCATCCCATTCTGGGTATACTTCCCAAACTCAACATTTGAATGTATGCCACAAATGCAGCACTTTCTACACTTTAACACACACACATGCACAATACATTTGAAAAACCATACTCAAAATAATTCTTTTAGAAGACAAACAGAGAAACAAATACAAATACAAATGCCGCCAACTGAGGAACTGAAGCAATAAGATTTAAATTAATTGATGCAGAAAACTTTTCAATTTTTGGCGGATCCAAATGCTAGCAGCTCAAACTCCTGCTCAAAGACTGATATACTGTCTTTGTCCTTCAAGCATACCCATGCTTCTATTCCACCACTATCTCTTGAATCCATCAATACAACCAAATCTCTAGGTGAGGTTTGATTTATACTTACCCAAGAAGGTTTTCCCCAGCCAAAATCAACATCATAAAGTTGGTAACCACACATGCTAGTAATTTGTATATCTATCTCACCTCGAAGATGTGCGCAAGTTACTTCAATCATGTCATACGGAATGGCCAAAATTGCCTCATCTCCACTCTGTTTATCTACATATTTGGAACACAGTTTTGATAATCCTTTTCTTATACAAGTGACCAAGGTGGGCAAGTCAGAGACATCATTCTCACCTTTACATGATGTTGCAACTGCAGAAGCGTTTCCTACACAATAGTTTGGCAACGGAGGGACAAATCGCTTTCGTATATTTACCATATGCGCCAACTGCCTTGTCCCATTATTCCCTGAAGCAGCAGCCATGGCACATTTCCAAATAACAGCTGATACAACTTCAACCCTTGTGGGAACTCGTACATCATCGCTAACGGCCTTAGCCTTGAGTGATGCTATAGTAGAACCATCAAAGGCAAACATTTTAATGACACGTTCCTCATTAAAAGAGAATTTTGTATATTCAACTACCAACTTAGGGCCGAATCTAACATGGGGAATAGGTGGTGGTAAGAATTTTGCAGCTGCAACGAATTCAAAATCGGGGCTGCTACCTCGAGCAGTAGTTACTGCCCAGGCATTAGCAAGAGTGCATAAGGTGGCGCCATCAGTAACTTTGTGAGAGGCACATATACCAATAGCCATACCTCCACATTCAAAAGTGGTGACTTGAACAAGCAGTGGATGTAAGGCTGCATCAGGCCGGAATAATGATGAACCCTCTCCAATAGTACTGGGAAGGAAATGTTTATTCACTTGAGGTTTCCTAAGAATATCTTCCAACTTATAATTATGAGCAAAAGCCTCGTAAAAAGGTACCCCATCGTCGTTGCATTCGATTGTGTTGTCCTTAATTCGACCAGCAAATGGGTAAAAGCGAGCAAGAGTTTCAGATAAAGATTTCTTCAAACGAAGTAATTTTGATGAATTGATTGTTCTTGCTTGTGATTCACCAACTTGTGGTTGAGGAGGATAATATAGAACTAAGGGAGAAAATATGGGTATTGCCATTTGATCCAAATAAGAGAATTCGAAGCATCGAAGGTGAGCTGGAGTGGGAGAAAGAGGTTTAATAAGCTCCATACAAACTATCTCAATCTTTCTTTCCATGCTTGTTAACACTACAATTGGTTTTTTTGGCTAGTTGTTATCTTAGATCGCACACAATTATGCTACACAAAGTTTAATATGCATGCTTATATAGTGATGTATCAACTTGCAGTACTCGAAGGGATCGATGGGTAACTATATTATGTAACTAAACATACGGAAAAAAACTTACCCACAACGGGTGTATACACCAAGCCAATACATGCATGATATGTGTTGACATACATGTTTCTCTATCTTTAATTAACACATCTTTTCACCTTATTAAATCCCTTATCTATGGTTAGCTGATTTTATTTTAGTTTAAATTCCTTAAACTTACTCCCTCGTTCCATTATTTGATGTGAAGTTTTTCGCTTTCCGATAGTTAAACGAGTTTTTTCTTTGCAGTAATTATTTTTTTTTATACTTTCTAAATATTTGAATTGTTAATTATTGTAATAAATTGTTTCTAAATATATAAATTCTATTTCAAAAAACTTAATATTTTATGCTCGAATCCACCATCAAAAGTAAGAATTTTGATTCTTGAAGTTAGAAAATCTTAGCATCAAATGAGACGGAGGGAGTATTTTTTTAAATATAAGTCAAACTGTGTATATCATGTGGTGCCAATTAATTAATGCTAGAATCAGTAGAATGAGTTGTAACTTGAAATGGTTCTTTTATTCATAATTGATAGATCATGTGTTCCACTTAGTCGTAGTCAACCAGAGATAATGAGGAATCTATTAATTCTGGAGGGGCTTATATAAAATTAAGCTAATTATTGTATATATTCTGAAGGTATTCATTTAATTAATTTCTGACTCGTTTTTCCTTATAAGATCTCACGCAATTATGCAACGATTAAGTTTAATATATATGCTTATCAACTTGTAGTCAAAGGTAGATGAGGAATCATATGATCTTTTAATAATACTTGTTTTTAATTGTATGTCAAACTGTGTATATCATGTGGTAATTAAATATTAATGCTAAAATGAGATGCAATGATTCTTATATTCATAAAAAATAATAATCATGTATACTGCACTACTATTAACTTAATTGTAGTCAATGAGAGATCATGTGGAAGTGGTATATATCAGTTAAAAATGCTAGCTGGAGAGAAGTGGATATGAATAATGTTTGATCCAATTACAAGTAGTTGTACTTTCTCTGTTTACGCTTGATGAATTCAGAAACACAATTTCGATTAGAGTAAAATACTATGCAATTAGTTGGTTGATTCTCAACTAAAAAGTTATCAAAGTAAATTTGAATTGATTGAATTAATGTTGTAGGTCAAGCAATGTGGTTGGAGGCAATCATCATGATGTGCTTTAGTATGTAAGTTATGCGACTTATGTATTTGAATTGCTTTTGCTGGATGAAAAGACATGGCATATGAATTTTTGGTAATGTGTTTATGTGAATGGCGAGCTTTTAGCCATTTATGGTGAACCATGTCATGTCGAATTACCTCGTCCTAATTCTTCTTCGGTCTTCCTCTACCTCTCCAAAGACTCAGCACAGCCAGCTTCTCACACCTCCTCACTGGTGCATCTGTGCTCCTTCTCTTCACATGGTCGAACCATTGCAGTCTCACTTTACGCATCTTGTCCACCACTGAGGCCACTCCCACCTTGTCACGGATGAACTCATTCCTAATATTATCCAACCTCGTGTGCCCACATATCCATCTACGCATTCGCATATCTGCTATGCTAATTTTTCGGATGTGTGTGGTCTTGACTAGCCAACACTCTGCCCCGTACAATATAGCACGTTTAACGAATGCTTTGTAAAACTTACCTTTGAGTCTAGGAGCCATTTTCTTGTCGCATAGGACACCGGACGCGAGTCTCCACTTTATCCAGTCTGTCCCTATACGGTGGGTGGCATCATCGTCAATTTCTCCATTACCTTGCATGATTGAACCAAGGTACTTGAAGCTTCTCTTTTGGGGGATGGCCTGAGAATCAAGCGTCACTTCCACCTCTGACTCCTGAGATGCATCACTATATTTTCACTCCACGTATTTTGTCTTCGTTTTGCGCAGCTTGAAACCTTTAGATTCTAGGGTATGCCTCCAAACCTCCAGCTTATCTTGAACTCCGCCACAAATCTCATCAACCAAAACTATATTATCGGCAAATAACATAGACCATGGAATCTCTCCTTGAATGCTCCGCGTCAATTCGTCCATCACCAAAGCAAATAAGAACGGACTAAGAGCTGACACTTGATGCAACCCCATCTCAACTGAAAAGTGATCCGAGTCTTCTCCCACCGTCCTTATTCGAGTCTTTGCTCCATCGTACATGTCCTTAATCGCTCTAATATACGCCACATGGACACCTATCGACTCCAAGCATTTCTACAAAACATCTATAGGGACTTTCTCATAAGCCTTCTCTAGGTCGATGAACAACATGTGTAAGTCCATTTTCTTTCCCTATACTGCTCCACCAACCTCCTCAAAAGATGGATGGCCTACATCGTTGATCGCCCATGCATGAATCCAAATTGGTTCTAAAAAATAATGTACATCATTTCTCATCATTATCTCTATCACTCTTTCTCAGACTTTTATAGTATGGCTTAGCAGTTTGACAACTTTTCACTAATGATGCTTCCTCATACTTTGCACAAATGATTATTAATGGTATTTAATTAATGCATATAATTAGTTTGTCCCAAAAAAATTTAAAAAAAAATTTAACCAATTTAACCACGAGGGATAAGATAAACGATGAAATTATAGTAATAACTCTATTTTTTTTACCATAAAAACAAAACTTAGGCGTGTCATCAACTATTCCCATCTCTCTTTTTCTCTCTACCCCCGCCCCTCTCTCAATTGCCGGGAAATTCCAATTATGTCAGCTCCAATACTTACCGATCCACCGCCGTCAACGGCGGTAGAAAATCCTACCGGAGACTATGACGGTCTACCAATTCCACCTTTAGACCCTACCTTTTTTTCCGATCAACATGGAAACGACGTCGTCGATAATTTTTCATTGGACACCGATTTCATGCTTGATGATTTCGATTTCGATTTATCTCTCGATGATATCTTAATTAATCCTTCTAACGGTGATGCTGTTCTGGACCCTAATTATCTCGCCGATATTCTCGGGTCGGATCCGGGTCGGGTCGACCCGAATTGCTTTGGTCAACCCGGAGCTCAATTGATGGGGAAATTTGAGGATTTCTGTAATTATTCCGGCGATCAGGGTTTGGACACGTCTTCGCCGGAGCTGAGCGGCTCAGGGATTTTGAATGAATCGTTGAACCAGGTTTCTAGCAATGTCTCTGGTTACTTGAACGTGGCGTCACCGGAGTCTAATGGATCGAACCATGAAGCTGCTAGGGCTTTGAATTGCCATTCGCCGGAGTCGGAGGGTTCGGGCAATTGTGGCTCTAATGTGTCAGGTAATTCGGTACATTCTTCTCCGAATTCGGGTAATAATTCGATAAAAAGTGGTGTTGTAGAACAGGAGTTTAAATTAGAGGGTGTGAATGCTAATAATGTAAGTAAATGTAGCTCCTTGTTGAAGAGGAAAAAAGGCAGTGAAGATTCGGATAATGTAAGCAAACTTCAAAAATCGAGTTATGTTTCATCGAGCGAGAATGTTAATAATGATGAGGATGAAAAGAGGAAAGCTAGATTGATTAGGAATAGGGAAAGTGCTCAATTGTCGAGGCAAAGAAAGAAGCATTATGTTGAGGAATTAGAGGATAAAGTTAGAATGATGCATTCAACGATTCAAGATTTGAATGCTAAGATATCTTATATAATGGCGGAAAATGCAACTCTAAGGACGCAGATTGGGGGTAATGGAGTGCCTTCACAAGTGCCACCACCACCCCCTGGAATGTACCCGCATCCTCAGATGATGTATCCATGGATGCCATATGCACCACCTTTTATGATGAAGCCACAAGGATCACAAGTGCCGTTGGTTCCTATTCCGAAGTTGAAGCCACAGGCAGTAGCATCCGCGCCAAAGAGTAGCAAGAAAGTGGAGAAAAAGGTGAAAACTAAGAAGGTTGCTAGTATTAGTTTCCTTGGCTTGTTGTTCTTCATGCTGCTATTTGGTGGGTTGGTTCCTTTGGTAAATGTGAGATACGGAGGAGTGAGGGAACCATATATGGGTGGAGATTCTTTTGGGAGTGGGTTTTATGAGAAACATCATGGAAGAGTCTTAGCTGTTGACGGGCCTGTGAATGGGACTGGTTATTCTGGGATATATGGTGGAAAGGATTATGGCTCACATTGTGGTCGGCCGGGCAAAAGTGATCAGCCAAAAGGCAGTAAAGCTGCAGATGAGTCTGTTCGCATGGGCAATGGTAGTGACCCTCTAGCAGCTTCTTTGTATGTCCCCAGGAATGATAAACTTGTGCAGATTGATGGAAACTTGATAATTCATTCTATACTGGCAAGTGAGAAAGCCATGGCATCTCAGGGAAGTGCTGATAAGAACAATAGAGAGACAGGCCTCGCGGTTCCTGGAGATTTAGTCCCTGCTATCCCTGGAAGCCATCCTCACCTTTACCGAAGTTCTGCAGTGGGACAAAGGGCTCTTGGGAATGGGGAGAAGGAGAATACGAAGTCAACTGTGCAGCAGTGGTTCCTTGAAGGTGTTGCCGGTAAGTGCTGTTCAATCTCGACACTGTTAATTCCTATCTTTTACAGTCCCTTTCGTAATTCTATTTATTTTGCACTACCTTTTTAATTCTATAATTTACCAGTGACCATACCGCATCCTTATCTATATTGTACATGTATCAGTTGTATTAATGGTTTGGAGAGACCTGCTTTCCAGTCTTTTAATGCTCTTTTGTACATATTGGGTAGGGCCTTTGTTGAGTTCAGGCATGTGTACAGAAGTGTTCCAGTTCGATGTGTCATCTTCTGGTCCAGGAGCCATAGTTCCTGCCACCAATGCGAGGAATATGTCAATTGAAGAAAGGCAGAACACGACACGCCTCAACAAGGTTAGAAATAGAAGGATCCTCAATGGTCCTTCGATGTCCCTTTCGAGACCTTCTCACAATATCTCTGAAGAACAAACTGGAAGAGCTGGAAAGCAAGAGAACTTCAGTGGAAATAAGTCGCTTTCTTCCATGGTTGTATCTGTGCTTGTTGATCCAAGAGAGGCAGGTGATGCTAATGGTGATGGCATGATGGGTCCAAAGTCCCTTTCCCGTATATTCGTTGTGGTGCTGATTGACAGTGTCAAATATGTCACCTATTCTTGCATGCTTCCATTTAAAGGATCTGTTCCTCTGGTGACTACCTGAAGATGGAGTATTCTATATTCATGTAGCAGAAGCGTCACCGACAACTAATTTTGTAGATACACTAGTTTCGGTAGTCCTCACTGTTCACATAGTTCAATATGTAATATTTCTTTAAACAGCTATCACTAACTTATGGAGGAGATGGTCCTTTTCTCTGTGTCTTCTTTCTGCAATGATAAGTTATCGCTCCTCAATGATAAAAAGAAGAATGTCACAGAATGGATATTGTATTTCATCTAAATTTACTCTAATTCATATGGTGTGACTGAAACTCTGCGTCATTTGAATGCTTAAGGTGTAAAGTAAACTTTAGCTGAAATCATGTTTTACTCTATTGTGGGAAAAATGGAACTCCCTTTGTTAATGTTAAACTTATAGACATCTCTACTAAGTACTCAACTGTTGACAAGCCATTGATAGCATTGGAAAGGCTAAATTTAATTTGCATTATCACTCTCCTTCTGTGACTTTTAGCATAGGTTTACTTCTTTTAATTATAAACTAGTATGTGCATTGAAACTCGACTAACCACAATTTACTCTATCAACAAATGTGAAGCACGTTGCTGTAAACCTTTTTTCTGTTTTGATTGATAAAATTAGTGTCCGGTCAATTTGTACACGTTGCTGTAGTGTATAACGTGTTGCACATTCATTTGAATGGTTAAAGGATAGTTGTTGGGTTAGGTGGTCTACTATAAGTTGATGTTATTGCAATAGTATGAAATGCAAGGAAGTCATCCGCATGAACATTTCAATTTGACCAACCTAGGTAGCTTCATTGAAGAAGTTTCAACTTTTAAGATAAGAGTTGTTTCCATTGCCAACAAGTTCTTAACTTTCATCATATGTACAAGAATAACTTACATTATATCAACTATACTCGAGACATGCGAAACTCAAAACCAAGAAAAAACCCCAAAATTAATTACTCCTATTGGTCATACATCTTTCTTTTACCTTCACAGGCAACCCTCCTTTCATTCTTAGAGTCAAAGATAACACATACTCTGGAACTTTTCCATTCTCCAGCTGAACATCAATTTCAAACTTTTCCAACACAGAAGCTGCAATTGACTTCATTTGAATGTAAGCCATGTCTTTTCCAAGACACATTCTTGGTCCACCATGAAACACTGGAAATTTAAATGGATTTTCTTGCTTATAAACTCCATTTTCAAGCCATCTTTCTGGTTTGTACTCACCACAATCTTTACCCCAAATGTTCTCCATTCTTCCCATGCTATATGTTTGATAACTAAAGAACCAATCTTTCCCAATAAAAGTCCCATCTGGTAAAACATCATCTTTCCAACAAGTTCTTGTATCAATTGGTACTGGTGGATACAACCTCATGGCTTCTGAAATAGCTGCATGAAGATACTGCATTTCTCTTAATTCGTCGAAATTATAAGCTTCACCAATCTTTTTCCCATTTTTTCGACGAATGCTTTCTAATTCTTGTAATATTTTTAGCTCTATATCTTTCCTCGATGATAATATCCAAAAGAACCAAGTAAGACCTGATGATGTTGTGTCTCGACCAGCTAAGATGACACTAATGGCAATGTCCCTCAAAAATTTAGCTGAGAATTGATTATGATCATCCATGAATCTAGATAACAAGTCTTCATCTTTCTTCTCAACTCGCTCTTCCATTCTTGATTTTATTATCTTATCCGCGAATTCATGTACAATTTTGATTGATCTTTGTAACGTTCGTTCTGATCCAATGTTCAAGAACTTCTTGATTTTGTAAAGGAAGGGAATAGCATACATAAATCTACCTGAACTTAAAGTTGTTGCAATTTCAAAAGCTTGCATGAATTCACTTTCAGCTCCTCCTAAACAATTTGGATCCACATTGAATGCTAGCTTGTTGATATTATCAAATGCAAATCTTTCCAAGATATCTTGAACATCAAGAATCTTATCCATTTTAGCTGCTTCTATAAGAATTGGAATCAAACGTTTTCGTATCTCCACCTGTTAAAACACAACTAATCAAATAAATGAAGTGGTATAGTACACTACTAGAAAAACCGGCTTTTCCAACTGTCAAATCGGTCGACCGATCTTCGACCGATTGAGGTGGTCGAATAAATGTGGGTCGAAATAGGCCTTCGACCGTCGACCGGCTTTCGACCGACTTTCGGCAATACTAACCACCTATAATCAATACTAGTACCAACTATTAAGCTATCCTACATGAATAACAATAGCAAAAATGCCGAAAATTATACGAAATAATAACAATAGCAAAAATGCCGAAAATTATACGAAATACTCCCTCTGTCCTATTTTGTTTGTCATAGTTACTGTATCGACAGTTTTATATAAAATGGTGACACTTGAAACATTACCTGTGCAGTTTCCATTACGAAATTCCTGAGAGACCTTGTACTAAATTCATAACTAGCAGATTTTCGTTGAATTCTCCATTGTTCACCATCAACATTAAATATACCATCACCAAGAAAATCTTCAAGACGAGTTGAAAAACGTATACCTTTAGGAAAATTCTCAAAGTTTGTTTTAAGCATATGCTCAACGTTAAGTGGATTAGCAGTAATGATACCATGCACTTTTCCGGGACGGCGGAATACGGCGGTGTTGGTGGGACAATTAGAGAGTACGTCGGTTGTCCATTCAAGAAAACGATGACGGTTTACAAGAAACTCTGGTAAAGCTCCAACAAGTGGATAAATTTTAAAGCCTGGTTTCTTGGAGTTCTTAAGATTTTGATGGATACATAAGATATAGGAAAAAAGAGATATGAATATAGTGAAGATTAGTGTTTGAAGTGAGAAAAATTCCATTGTTAAGAATTTGCAAAGGAAAAGAAGGAAACAAAAATGATAAAGATATGAGGTGTAAAAGTATAAAGAAATCCATTCTAAAATATAATATGCTTAATTTAGAAAAAAGAAATCATATTTGTTTAAAATTTTGAGTGGTCTCTAATTATTGGTGATTGGTGATATGATATTAATTGTCAAATCAATCAACTTATAGGTTTAAAGGTTTAACCACATATTTTTGTAACATTTTATTTAAAAAAATTTACTACTGATATTTTACTAGAGATTCTATTATATTTATGATTTTAACTTTGACACACTGGTGGTATAATTTGTGTTAACAATATCAAACTATTTTAAAGCACCTATTATACCTGTAACAAATTTACTTGGAGTATTAACAGCTTGTTTGGATGGTTGTAACCCATGATATGGTATTGTACTGTTATTATGAATACGATGTTTGTTTTGGTTGTTTCTTTAATTATATTGTATGGTACTGTGAGAACTGTCACCTTATGTAACGACCGATTCGGTGGGATCGCGTCGTTACCTTTTTTTTTTTTTTTTTTTTTTTTTTTTTTACCAATCATGCCCTCAGTTATTATTTAATATTCTCATTTTATCCTTTACCTTATGTTCATTTATTAAACCACGATAAATAATACAGTCTATTCAAATATTGTACAATATAATACGATACGGTATAATACAACATATTATGGAACGATGGGTAACAACCATCCAAACGGAGTGTAAGACTCGGCCTTCAGTTCCTTAGATAACGGTGTACTAAGAAAGTATAATTGATTGGCAGTCTTCTTCTAATTAAGGAGTATTAGAACTAACTCGCTAAAATTAATTAGCTTAATTAGTTTATTTTGAGACACTAAAAGCAGGAAATACGGCATGACTGAAATCTACATCGAATTTTAACTTTACTTTTTCATTATTTTAGTGTATAATTTCATTATTTAACCTTTAGAACCCGTGAACTAGTATCTTTTGAACAGATGAACTTAACATGCAAAATGCCATCCATCATCACGAGTGTACAAAAGACAACTTAATACGTGGAGGTTTTGGGTACATAAAGATTTACACATGAATTAAGTTAGATAAGTTTTTGTCGTGTTCATATCTTGTAAGGTAACTTGACATATATTTGTGGTTCTACATATTTGTATTATATATAGGTTATTGCATACCTGTTCTTTGAAAAACGTAACTAATCCTCAAACACAATGGAGGGAACTCTCCAAACCCGTAGCAAATGATCTTGAAAAAGCCATGTTTATCTTATACTCCTTCACGTAGAAAAGGGTTATTTTATCTCGTATTTATACTTCATGCTAGCATTGTAGTACGGGGCTAGCATTGTATTCCACATAGAACTATTTTGAAAAAAAAAAAAAAAAGAGTAGTGCATTTTTCTTACAATAACATTTTGAAATTATTTGCAAAATCTTGTATTCCACATAGAACTAGCTAGCTTCATCCAGTGGCGGAGCTAGCATTGTAGTACGGGGATCGGCCGAATCTCATAACTTTGGCCAAACTGTGTATATTTGCTTTGAAAAAAATATTTTATATTTATTAATTATTAATTTAAAATTCCCTAACTTATAAGGTCTAGAATTATGAACTCAAAAACTTCAAAACCTAACTTTGCCTGTTACATCATCCGCCTGTGGACGTGAGTAACATAAGAATGGTCATGACTCTTTGGCTAGGGTAAACTAAATAGGTTTCATCATGGGAATTGTCCTTATGGCCTATGCACAATACCTACCTCCCTCACAGGGCATAATTCAAACAAAATTTGCACAAATCTCATAGTAACGATACTGTTTGAAAAGAAATTTTAGTAGCCAAGTGGTTTTATTTCTGGCATCATTTTCTTGAAAACATATACTCCCTCCGTCCCAAATTAGTTGACACTTTAGGATTTCAAGACAAAAATTGTTAGTCTTTTCCAATTATACCCTTAATAATTAAATAAATTCTCAACAAAATTTAATAGTCAAACATTAAATAGGGGTAACATAGTAAAATACACACTCTATTTAATGATTTTCTTAATGGGCGTGAAGAAGCTAAAAACGACAACTAATTTGGGACGGAGGGAGTATATATTATGTCACCATATAATTGAGAGAGAATGGCATGACAAATTGTGGGACTTTGCGTCACGTACTATAATTAATGTTAGGATTATTGAAGTGTGATTAGATGACCATTTGTAATTTCTTATTTTTAGTGTTGGTGCTCCACCTCTCCCACTGCCTGCCTAAGTTTTCTTTCTTAATGAACATTTCATCTTGGATTTTTGAGGTCCTCATGAAGATATTTTGATCATATTGGATTTTACATGACGCATCTCCTTTTTAATTAATAAGAAGCTAATCATTGTTACATTTAATTTGATGATCATATGAAGTCACCTTCATTAATTTCTTTTTTAAATCAAGACTAAAAAGTAGATGGGAATTTAATTACAACAACAATATACTCCAGTATAATTTTACTTATGGAGTTTTGGGAGGCTGAGATATATGCAGATTTTGCCCCCATCAAGGTGAAGAGGTTGATTCCGATAAGTGAGCAAACTTTAGACTATAGTTAAACCATATGGGCTTGGACCAGCTCGACTAGGATTGGTTTGTTTTCAACATTGTCATTCTTTATTTTTATAGGCAAACTTATATATTTCAGTGGTGTCGGACGACACTGGTGGACTAAGGATATTTCCGCCCCTGCTTCCGATAGACCATTGGTTAAAGAACAAAAATATAAAACATGTTTGAACAAACAAAACGAAAATATCAAAATAAATAAGATATGTGTAAAGAAACTACAATAGCCAAGGTAAACAAACGTCAATAGCAATAAACGCACCGAAAATTATAAAACCAGTAGAACTTTATTGTAAAAAAAAAAAAAAAAAAAAAAAAAAAAAACTATGTGCATTGTCTAATAACAAATACTAATGGGTAATCTTGAATAAATGGTGAACAACCTACTATAACAAGTTACTGTTAGGACTTCTACATCAGTATGTTTACTCTTAATAAAACTAAAGCTTGGAACCAAGCTGGTAATGGAGAAGTGTTGTCATGATAATGAGCCATATATTTTCATATAACTCCTAATTGGCCAATGCTCTAGCCAAAGAAATCTATGATGTGTCATGTGTGGTCATCTGAACCAAGTATTCTATAAGTGCTTCTCTAATCGATGAATCTGCGATGTGTCTCAACATAGACAAATCAAATATTTAATAACTTCTGCAAACCAATCATGTTAAAATAAATCTAACGTTGGAGGGTTTGATCATGTTGTTTGTGGACTAAACATATTTGAACTCCCTTTTAAAAGTTTTGTCATCTTCCCACTAGCTCACACCTTTACGTTACCTTTCAGATGGCCGACCATATATAGAAGCAACTATATTGTACAACGTTCAGTATTTAAAAGATTACACCACTATAAGTACACAAGTAATCATTCTTAGGGTTTTTATTTATGAATTAATTAGTACTTAATTGTATTGTCCTCTAAGGTTTTAGCCTGCAATGGATTGATCTGGACTGCTGTCACAGTCTTGGATCCCATATACATGTTTAGCAGAAAAAGTTCATGATGAACGCCAGAAGTCACCAGGGGAAATTCCTGGCGATCGCTTGGTTATGTTGCTAGTAAAATCAAGCGATCCTCAGGATATAATTAGTTAGAGCTCTCAAGTTTGAGTTTTAAAATTGAAAAATATGTATAGGTAGTAGTACCCTTTTATGGGTCCAATGTGAAGTGAAAGTAGAATAATTAATCGAGTTAGTGATGAATATCGAATACAAGATAGTTACCGGACAGGTATATATTGTTACTCGACATGATTACGACACAGAAAAACATTGTTAAGATGTTTGAACAATTTGATGACGACGCCCTATTTCACGATTCATTCGTGACCACTAGTATTATTTTCTGTACAATTGGATTAATCATTGATGCAAGAAACACTGTATATATTTTGGATTTTTTGTAAGAGTAATCATTAATGAACACTATGAGTAGTGTTATATATCCTTATTGTCTCAACTTGTATGGTTCGTCATAATAATACTTTGGTTGAATTGTTATTGATATTCAAAACAATAAGTATTGTATGTATAGTTTCAATCATGGGTTCCTTTGTAGATATCCACTAATTAATTACATCAGCCATCCTCGAGAAGATCCTCTATCACATATATTCAGATTTATACCCAAAGAAATGGGAAGTCAAAGGGAATGAAACATAGGAATTTTCAAGTGACCAAAGGCAAAAAGCTCATTTGAGTGTCTATTTGCAAGAGTATCGTGTCAATACACTTCTTATCTTCCTCTTTTTTCTTCCTTTCTTTTTCTTTTTGGGTCCAAAAAATTATCTTACTAGATTTTGATGCAGGAACAATACTAGATCAAGTTAACAAATATTAGCATTTTTTTGCATAATATCGAAAATGAACCAATGCCATCAGAGGAGTTACGGGCGAGCAAGAAAACCCTATGGTTAAGAGGACTGCGACTGTAAAGGGAGGGATGAGTCCGAATGCCCACTTTAGGATATTCTTTGGGTCTTAGTCAAATATAACCGAGGGAATAGAATGAATCGTCTCTTTTATGTGGTTAACATGGGGCCGAAAGGTTTGACGCACGTTCCTAGCTTTGCCGGAAACACTTTGAACCAGCTCAATCCAAGAAGTTCAGAGGGTAGGAGATATAGAAAAAGGAAAATATTTTTGCTCATTATAGTGCGCATCGTGCATAATGTTGCATATTATATGCATAATTTATGCATACTGTTTCGAGCGGCTACTTGTGTAAAATTCCTTTTATTACATACTTTTAAATGACTTGGAATCCTTTAGCCATGAGCTTAATTCAAGGGAGATTCATGATGAAACATTTTAGCATCGCGTGGATTAAATAGGACTAATCCAACTCAAAATTATTTGTTTATACGTTTACCTATCATAAGTTGGATGATGTTAAGGACAATCACTTGGTGCCAATGGAGAGATCACAATCAACAGATACAAATCCAATGAAGTGTAATTAAGCTTTTAATCATGGATTTAATTACTTCTTATGGAGCATATATGAAAGGCATGCATTGGGATAGAAAGTGGATAAGCAAATATAATTAGTGAAATGTAACTGAACTGACCTCATATATACCCTTGTTAAAATATGTTACAGCCACAATATAGTTTTCTAATACTACTAATCAGCATGCACTAACCAATCTAATTCCCTAGCTTAAACATTTTATTATATTTAACGAATCAAATCAGCATTCTTTAACCATATGAATCATCTTCCACTTGTATCTAACGCGTAATGATTCTTCTCCTTTTTTCCTTCTATTTTTTTGGGTCGTAAGAGGAGCAGAATTAAGGCATGGAAAAGATGAAGGTTCTGTGAAATTTGATATGATACATATTTCTTCTTTATCAATAAAATAGTATGCCAATTGAGGGGTTGATTAGCTTACTAACTAGTTATGCAAATATAACTACCAAGGATTGTGGTATGGGATGAATAGAATCCCTCCTCCTTAATTAACCACAAGTTTCGGATTCGAACAGTGAAAAAGAAAAAAATTCTGGTAGGGAGCGGTTCTCTTAGAAACAGGCATTATGCAGCGCGAATCCGGATTAATCGGGACTCCAATAAGGGCACCGAACAAGGAGTGAAAAATAAAGATATAATAATTATGCAAATGTTATGATTGAGGGATTATTGTTTGTGTTTTAGTTATCACGTCCAGGGGCGGATGTACCTCTTTGCCGGAGGTCATCCGACGCCACTCGATCAAAATTTTTATAAAAAAATGAAATATAATAATAAAGAAAAACAGAAAATTATCTATAAAAATAAAGAATGACACCAGTAAAATAAAAGCATTAATAAGTGAGTTGGTGTAGAGTCTGTAGACACATATGCTTCAACTTTGTAGTTTCGAGTTCGAATTCCTTCAATGGCGACCTATTACAAGATTTTTTTAAAACTAAATTCTGACACTACTAACAAAAAATTCTGCGTACACCACTGATCACGTCAGCACTATTCTGCGTCCAATAATAACGTAGGGACTGTCATACAATTGCATGTTTTAAGAGCTTTTCTTATTTTACATTCTATCCCATATGCACATCACCATACACATATCATATCATACAGGTACCCAAATACGTGTTAAAACAAACAATAATATTCTGTTATGTGAAAAATATTCTAGAATTATTTTTATTAATTGGGAAAATCAGAAGACTCGTAAAGAGATATTCTACAACACGTCATGCTACTATTGGAATAAGATAGAAAATTAAAAATCAAAGTTCATTAGTGTGACATTTAGTGGCACACTAGCTAACAAAAGAACATTTATTATCTTCATTTGCATCAGCAAATATTATACCCTTAAATACCTCAACTGTTCATTTATGGTAACCATAATAGTACTATTATTGAAAGTCCGATATATGACACCACTTTTCCGACCGATCACCGGCGTCGGGATGCCGCATCTTGTAGTGACGATAGGCCAAGTGGGTCCATGTTAAAATACTGATGACCCCACCACCAACTCCTACTTGATCAATGTAGCATCAGCATAGCACTAAAAATTACCTTTTTTTTTCAATTTTGGTAGCTCTCAAATCACTTTATATCACCACTAGGAGGATCAATGGAGAAAAAGATTAGTTTCTTTGCAAATTCCTTAGTGCATGAACCTGTTCTCAACATGATTAATCCGTTCCATTTTATGTGGCAGCATTTTCTTATTCGTCTGTTCTAAAAATAATGGCAGCAATCTAAATTTGGTAACAATTTAACTTCAAAATTACAGTTTTGTCATTACTGAAATGATTTACAACCACACAAATTTATATCTCATTTTACACCACAAGTTTCAAAAGACTTCATCTATTTCTTAAACTTCGTGCCGAGTTAAATTATGACACGTAAAGTGAAACGAATGGGAGTATCTATATACATCAACTACTAAAATAGTTATGTTCAAGTTCCACATATTATAGGTATGGTTAAGACACTTGCATGCTGTCGTCGGCTTAGTAACATGACATTTTTATAAAAAAAAAAAAAAAAAAAAAAATCATGGATTAGTACGTATACACACACATGCATATGCATATATGATGAAAGGATGTAGACTAGGGTTCAAACCATGAGATAAAAAAGAAAAATAATAGGAGAAATGGGGTGTGTTTGGTATGTTGGAGTAAGAGTTCTTTTTAGGGTGTGTTTGGTATGAACGATTTTATAATTTTTTCATGTGTGGTTGGCATAAGAGTTCTGAAAATATTTTTCGTAACAGCTCATTTCTTATAATTGGAGGAAAAATATTTTCCCTTGTAAAAGTAGAAAAATATTTTCTAAATTGAACGATTCACACTCATTACCTCTTTACACCATCTACCTACTACCCCCAATCCGTTGCTCCCCCGCGTGGTGCAGCCTTTACCTTCTACACCCACCAACACCTCACCCTACCCCTAATTAAATGGCTAGGAAATTGATTTATTTTTTGGTAACCAAACACCAGAAAATAAATATGAAATTCACTTATTTTCTAAGAGAACATTTTCTATAAAAATATTTTTCTTTATACCACTTTTAATGTGTTTTAGACAACACGAAGCAAGGTATTGAACACCGGATGGTTATACAAAAATATAGTACGTATACATGTACACACTATCGTGGAATCAAATAAGATTATATAATTAGATTCAGAGAGGGAGAGAGAGAGAGAGCGCGCGCGCAACTTACACTCACACGTAATTTGAGATTCTCACACTTAGCTTGTAAAAAAATCATAATTGTTTATCTATTTATTTTCTTAAAATTTCACTATCTGGATAACAGAAATGTCCTTTGGCTTTGCCAGTGTTGCCTATATATACGTTTGGTCTCACTTCATATCCTTAGGAAAAAACACAAGTACTTCTCTAAGACTTCAAGTGTTCTCCTCTTTTTTCCTTCTAAATTCTCCTCTCTTGGAGAATCCAACATTTATCTGAAAGAAACAAAACAAAAGAGAGATGGAGAATCAAGGAGGATGTTTAAGCAGTTTCTTTCAAAGGGCTAAGCCTTACATAGCAATGATCTCTTTGCAATTTGGTTATGCAGGGATGAATATTATTACTAAAGTTTCCCTTAATGGTGGAATGAGTCATTATGTTTTGGTTGTTTATAGACATGCATTTGCTACTCTTGTTATTGCTCCTTTTGCTCTTATTCTTGAAAGGTAAATTGTCCATAAGAAAAATAATCCTTAATCACCATTCTTGATTATTTATCAAGGTGGGCAGCATGCAACTTCATAATATTGCTAACTCTACAAATTGTGTCTTTGTTTTGTTACAGAAAAATCAGACCAAAGATGACCTTCATGATTTTCTTGCAAATATTTGTATTGGGACTTCTGGGGTGAGTACCTCTTTAACTCCTTATATTTATTAAACTCAAATTCTTATAGGAGTACTACATGGAGTATTAAGCTACATTGATACTATAAATTCTTATAAATTGTCAGTTTATTAAATCCTTTTTACATAATGTAAAAAATTCTTAATCAAGTTATCATTCAATTCTAACAGGCCAGTGATTGATCAAAACTTTTACTATGCTGGACTTAAGTTTACATCTCCAACTTTCTCATGTGCCATGAGCAACATGCTTCCTGCAATGACATTTGTCATGGCTGTCCTCTGCAGGTACCTATGCATGTTTAATATTCCACCTATTCTAATTATTCTTTCTTCAATCCTTTTCCAAAATATGGAACTAATGAATACAAAATTAATGGATATATGTAGGATGGAGAAGGTGCATATAAAGAAAATTAGATGCCAAGCAAAGGTGGTGGGAACAATAGTAACAGTGGCTGGAGCTATGTTAATGACATTGTACAAAGGTCGTGTTATTAACTTAGTATGGTCAATTCAAAAGCATGCTACTACTTCTAATGTTTCTGAAGCTGTTGGAGCTGCTGATGATAAGGATTGGCTTAAAGGTTCAATCCTTCTAATTCTTGCTACTTTTGCATGGGCTTCTTTCTTTATACTTCAGGTATGTAAAAAACACAAAGTTAATTTCCTCTTACTTTTTCAAGAAATGAAACAACTTCTTATATATTTCTGAATTAGTTGTTAATGTATTTTTTTTTAATGTTTGTGACAGAATGTAACAATGAGGAAGTACACAGCTCCACTTTCTCTAACTGCCCTTGTTTGCTTCATGGGAACTTTGCAATCTATTGCTGTCACTCTTGTGATGGAACACAAACCTTCTGCTTGGTCTATTGGTTTTGACATGAACCTTCTTGCTGCTGCCTATGCTGTATGTTCCTTTTTTATTTATACCTTCCCTGTTTACCATTTTTTTATATACTTCAATAATGACAAAATATAATTATTTATGCATGTTGTTTTATAAAATTTCAGGGTATTGTATCATCAAGTCTTGCATACTATGTTCAAGGTCTTGTAATGGAGAAAAGAGGACCTGTTTTTGTTACTGCTTTCAGTCCTTTGATGATGATCATTGTTGCCATCATGGGATCTTTCATTCTTGCTGAGAAAATCTATCTTGGAGGGTAATATTATATTTACTTTCTTTTACCTCATACTTTCTTGTGTATGTTTTATCATTAATAACACGTTCTTTCAAACACCGTCATATAAAATGAAATATACGGAATATTTTGAACAATGTAATTTAAACTGATCATTTTGTTTTGCCTTTCTTTATTTTTGGTTTTCAGTGTCCTTGGAGCAGTGCTAATTGTAGCAGGACTATACTCAGTTTTATGGGGAAAATACAAGGAGTACAAAGAGAAGGAAATTGAAGATTCAATTCCTGAACCAGTGAAGGGAATAAATGACATAGAAATGCAAAGAAGTGCAGTAGCTATTAGTGTACCTATGTCACAATCCCCCATGTTAACTAAAGAAGCTCCCAAAGCTTAAGTCAAGAATTGAAAATTCAAAAAAAAAAAAAAAATTGTGGTGGTTTAATGGAGAGATAAAAAAGAAGAAGAGGGGAAAATTTTATCTACCCTTTTATGGGTATTTTGCTTTATTCCCTTTTTCTGTAATTAGGTAAATAATGGAGTTGAAATGTAACTTTTTTGGCGTTATCTAATACTACTAGTCCCGGAATATTTGATGAAAAAATTTAACTCCTTTTTCTACAAATATTGAATGTACAATTATTATTAATGTGCAGTAGCAATGTTTGCATATATAGTCACAATTGAGTAATGAATACATTGCTATGATTGATGTCATATACGACAACATGGTAATATGATATAAACAAAAGATAAAGTTGCATTTAGGCAGAAAAAGTAGGGATGATGCAAACTGGCCCAAGAGCTTTCAGTTTGTGTATACGTAACCTACGAAATTCCATCCACCGAACACCAATTATTTCATGCACTTGATAAAGAAATTATGTGCTCCCTCTGTTTTATAAAGGATGTTGCAATTCGAATTGTGAGAGCCAAACGAGTTAATTTTGATCATCAATTCGGATATAGAATATTGAAGTTTTCTTGGAACAAAATATTATATATTTGAAAACTGTCTAAAAAGTAGTATTATAAGTCACAATAATCAATAATTCAAAATATTTAAAGGACATATATAAAAATGTTGTGGTAAAAGTAAATCGCGTTTGAAATAAGATTTGTAACATGCTTTGTGGGACGAAAGGAGTATACTTCAATGAATTTATTACGAAAGGCACTTTCACAAATATATATTTTATTTTACTTTTTAATATCTTTCTCTTACTTTTACTATAAGATATTAACATGCAACTTCATGGTGGGAACACCCCTCGAAACTTCACCCACCCAATGAAAACCAAAAAATAAAATAAAATAATAGATAAATAAATAAATTAAAGGTGCGTGAAATCCAAATAGGAAGAATTACAATATTTAGTAGACGTTTGGATGGAGGTTTGGGTGAAAGTTGACAAAAATTAATGAGTTGTTGAGTTTGACAAATGATATTTCAAAGTTAAAATTGTGATTGGACATGTATTTCATTTGAAAAAATATTGAATTTGAAAACTTGAAAAGCTTGTCAGAACCGTTTTTCATTCTACAACGAACAATGTTTCAAATTCTTTTTTGGAAAAAGAGGAAAATCTTTTTTGGCGAAACGGCTCTTAACCGACACATACTGTAACAGCCCAGCCCGTCAATGATATTGTCCGGTTTAGCGGCTTTAAAATGCGTCACTAGGTATAAAGCCAACTAGTTAACTTATATACCCGCATTGCTGGAGTGTTACATACACCCTCAATGATCTTATATACCCGCATTGCTGGAGTGTTACATACACCCTCAATGATCTTATATACCCGCATTGCTGGAGTGTTACATACACCCTCAATGATATTGCTGGAGTGTTTGATATGTGTTACATACACCCTCAATGATCTTATATACCCGCATTGCTGGAGTGTTACATACACCCTCAATGATCTTATATACCCGCATTGCTGGAGTGTTACATACACCCTCAATGATATTGCTGGAGTGTTTGATATCATCTGTAACAGCCCAGCCTGCCAGTGATATTATCCCGTTTGGGCCTAGGCCCGCACGATTTTAAAACGCGTCACTAGGATCTAAGGCCAGTTAACTTATATACCCAACATCTCTATTGTATTATGCCGATATGGGACACTTAACCCTTAGCTGGGATGTTACACATACTATCAGCTAGTAGCTAGCTCGTATCAAAAGGGGATCATTTAGGCTTGAAATATGTAGGTTAATCTCAAAATCTTTTGTTCCTGGTAGAACTTAATTAGCATCTTATAATTTTAATGCACTATGGTAGCTGGAATCCAGTGGACAAAATTAAGAAACAAATTATCTCTGTGGCTTTTGGGACAACAAATCTCATTAGTGCAACTTGAGATATCAAGATTCAATCAAATCCAATTTGACAACACTTCCAAAGAATGTCAATTTGCTTTTGTTATGTTGTTAGGGAGAATACCACCTCTTTCCTACACTTTCCAAGTTTTTTATTCAAAACAAAAAAAGAAGGAGATAAAAAGAATAAGAATAATTGAGAAAGTAGTATCCACTTAGTATAGATACATCAGATTTGCTGATGTTTCATGTGCTTACAATAATAAACATATTTTTATTGAAATCAGATTTCTATGTTATGTTATATTGTAGATTCTCTGTAACAACATATCGTTATATATAGCAGCTAAAATTATATGAACAAACGACGTCATTATGAAATAGACGTAAAAATTCGACGTAATTATTTTCTGCTACTAATTGGGAATACAAAACAAAAAACTTTAGGTCGCATCATGTCATGATAAGATAAAACTTTAAGCGTCTTCTATCTGTCCCATATAATTCTTTAGATTGATAGAAATGAAACTTAGATAGATTCTAATTTGGTGGTTCTTTTGTTTTTGGATTAGTTTGAACTCAAAGAATAAGATAAGTTCTCTCACTTTGCATTAGATTCTAATCCAAAATTAATATATACAGAAGGAATAGAAAAGAAAATAAGTAGTTTATTGATTCACTTGCACATGTTGTATAAGATCTATATATGTTCTATCTTTTTGTTTTTTCCTTTGGAATCTAAAAATCAAGATCTGAAATAATTAAAACTTGTTTCTTTTTTTAAAAAAAATGACATGTGATACACACATCCGTATTGCAACAATCAAATATTTGAAAAAGGTTCTAGGACCTTTGAAAAAAATACATGTATTGATTCTCTTTTATCCCATTTCTCGATTACCATATTCACTTGATCAAGGGGAGGGTATTAATCTGTCCTTTCATGAGAAACGAAAAACAAAAAGGGAGGATAAAACTAGCTAGTGAACATAGTATATGCTAATCCTTAAGTCCTCAATTTACGAGAACGTAATGTATTACACTGACACAAAGGGCCTACAAAGTTGTTCGCTAGGGTATTTTCTCGCCAAAATAGTTTTTCTACTAAGCTTTTTGCGAGGCTCCTGCAGAGAGGGAGTTCCCTCTCAAACGCGCGTCTGGAGAGGGAATTCTCTCGCCAAACTCTCTCGTAAAACGCGTTATTTCTAGTAGTCGGAGTTCTGTGCGACAAAAGAAGCGTACCCATGTGTTTTTTTGTGGGTGGAAAAATGTAAACCAGCTGGAAGTAAGTATATCTCCAGCATATTCCAGTTTTTTGTACTACATAAACTGCAATCATATCTCTTCTGTTTTGTTGCAATCCCAAACTTTTCCATATATCTTCAAACTACTTATATTCTTGCAAAAGAAAAGCCTAGCTATGAAGTGATCTTTGTGAATTTGGTTAGACATAAGGGCACTAGGCAATAATCTATTCTCTTTTCTTCCATATATAGTTACTCTAAAAATTGGATAAAGTTCCATTTGATTTGAACTTTTATGAGTAGAAGCTAGTGACTGGCAGCAAAAAGATGTAAAAGAATTTTCCTAATATTCTATTGCAGACAAAATAGTGTGTGTCAATGTCGATAATGCTAGCTTTTCTTCTATATTTATTAGTAGCCACAAGATATAAATAGATCATAACTTCCCTAAAATTTCTAATAACGGGAAAAACATATTTGCATCTTATGCTTATCCTAAACTAAATACATACATAACATGCATTTATACATAAAGTTTCAGTTTCATATATATCACATGCATTTATACATAAAGTTTTATATATGACTTAATTATGATGCAAATATGCTATGCGACCGACTGTCGGTCGCCTACTTGGTCAATTTTTCTATCCTACTATGCGACTGAATGTCGGTCGCATATTGGTCGAAGTGTCGACCAATTTTCGATCGCAGGGCTTTTTGTTACCATTAATTCTCCGACCACCCATATCGGTCGCCGATCGGTCGACTGGGCGACCATTATGCGACCGATTGGGCGGTCGGAGATCCCGATTTTTTTAGTAGTGACTGCACAACTTTCCAGAATATATATTGGTTAATCTACTGGAAGTCACTAGGATGGGTTTGGTGGGCACCTATAGAAAATATGCAACAACGATTCTCCACATAACTTTGCTATGTGACGTACTTTTGTTCCCATTTTGCATATTACACTTGAAAGTGTCTTTGTCCTATTGTGAAGAAACACTAAGTGAGAGTCTAAATCAAGATTAGAATACCTACCCACTTGCGTTAATTGAGATTTAAGCGCATTAATAAAGTTTTTTTGCATGTACTAGCTAGTGGTGTTTACTTCTGTGACTTGTCATTGTCAACACTTCAATAAACTTGTTTCTTCACCATATATCTCTTGCAAATCCGTAGAATAGGACATTTTATTTTGTGTCTCTACGGGAAATGTTTTATGCTCTCATAATGTAAAGAAATATTTGTGTTATATTTATAAAAAATACTCTTCATAAAAAGATTTTATGAAGATTTTACATCTGTCAACATATATAGCAAGTTAAACTCGATATATAGATAGAGTCTATCCTCATATATGGACAAGGGCGGAGCAAACCCTTCCGCAAAGGTGGTTACATTGAACTTCTTTTGTCGAAAAGTTACACCGTCTATATAAAGTAAAATTGATTTTTTATATATACATACCATATAATATTGAATCCCCGGCACAAGTTAAAGCTTTCACTTTTAAAAATTTTGAACTTCTCTATGAAAATGTTGCCTCTGCCTCTATTAATATGGAGCCTAATTTTTATGGAGAACGAGGCTTTATCTAAACATGCACAATAAGTACAAAGATCACCAATTCACCATGGTCTCAACCTTATACTACAAATTTTGAAAATTAGCTATACTTTCTTAAAGTTTCTAGTTATTTCCACCATGCACTAGTTTCAAAACAACTTCTAATTATGTTGATAGCCTAACAGTCATATCACGATAATTCTAGCTTTGCACCCTTATACACCGATTATATTTTCAAAAAGTGCTATCCGTATCAAAAGGAATCTCTTGTAGCTTATGGTAAAAAAGGGAAAAATAATATTAGGGTTAAATGTCCACCATCAGCACTAAAAAAAGGAGCTACGCCTTCCGAATTAAGTTCCTAGTTAACCCTCTCACCCCCCCCCCCCCCCCCCGTAAATTTCTGTGTTATTTATAAGTTGCTACTCTTTTCTCCTCTTTAAAAAATATTCCAAGGGAGATAAATAACAGAAGAAAAAAACAATAGAGCACGTCAGCAGGAAAAACAGGAATCCTTTTAATGAAAAAGAAGCATATAAGTAATAAATAATGTGATGATGTCAACTGAAATAGTAGTAGCGGAAATTAGAAATCATGCAATAGTAATTTATAATTAGTCAAGAATAGGACGTCCACATTAACCTGAATAGTTCAAACATGTGAAAATGATTCTAATCATTCATGGCCCCATAAGAATAAAGAAATTCTTGGGTGATCCACTTAAAAATCACATACATAGTTTTTAATATTTGTTTTGCATTTTAAGTTTCCAATCAAGTGGCCATTTCCAACTTTAGACAATTGGTCCAATTTTGAAAGGTAGCCGACTTCAAAATTTGTATAGATGGTTTTTTTTTCACAAATATGACACCATTAGCAATGGTTTGCCTTTTTGTTCGTGCTTAACAGGATTTTACAAAATTCTCCCAATGAGAAAATGTTGGACGGAAAGAGATTGGATGGGGCAAATTTGCCAACATATTTCTACCTCGGGGGCAGCACTTCAATTACAGCATTTCAAATTATTTAGGAAGAATTTTGAAGGAGATACGTCAATTTATACTTGAAGTGCTGCCCCCGAGATAGCACTTGTCAGTTTTATAACTTGAAGTGTCGCCCCCGTGGTAGCACTTACTTAAAATTAGTGGAGACTATTCTTGCAAAACCATTTTAAGCGATGTCAGTTAGGCAAATCACGGCCTAAGATGTCATAGTTGTGTAATTCTCTCGTTTTTTTAGCGTGTGGTTTTGATGCGTAGCCATTTTTGGACGCGCTAAGTGAGTATCATCTACCATTTCAAAATCAATTGAGGAATAGCCAAAGATCCGCGTGCACACACTTACACTCCATTAACGTTGGCAAACACCCCAGACTGGTCTTAGTACTTTATAATGGGACTTTGAACTAACATGTTCAAAGTCCCATTATTTTATAATGGGATTCATGTTTATTGTACCATGGAGCTTTATATATAAAGTCTAGTCTCAATATTTTATAATGGAACTTTGAACTAATATGTTCAAAGTCCCATTATTTTATAATGGGATTCATATTTATAGTACCCTGGAGCTTTATATATAAAGTCTCAGTATTTTATAAAGGGACTTTGAACTAACATGTTCAAAGTCCCAGTATTTTATACTAGGATTAGTGTTAAGTGATCCCAGTATTTTATAATGGGACTTTGAACTCCCAGTATAAAAATCTGGGACTTGTCCGGAGGTGACTAGTATTCAAATAGTTTTGCACCGCTGGCTAGTATTCATTTAGCGCGGTGCCAACGGGCTGCTTTGCTAAATTTTTACTCTTTTAGCCCAAAAAATTCACCACATGGCCTCCATAAAGAGTGATTTTGCAAAATTGCCCGACCTAAGAAATGTTTTAGAAAAATGCCCTTATTTAGTCCGGAGCCAAGACTTCAAGGCAAAAATTTTGTAAGCCTTGGCAATTGGCTATACTTCAAGGGCAAGTGCTGTTTTGCCAATACTTCAAGTTATATGGCGAGAATGTAGGGAAGACTGGAAGGGGCAAGTCTTGACAATTGCCAGACTTACGATGAAGTGCGGCAAGTGTTACCTTTTGCCAACACTTGTCGTTCAAGTGTTGGCAAATCGAGCAGAGGTCAAAGGCAAGTCTTGCCTTTTGCCAAGACTTACGGCCAAGTGCGGCAATTATTGTCTATTGCCAATACTTGAAGGGATAAGTGTTGAAAAATGGAAAAATATAAAGGCAAGTCTTGGCCCCGACCTAAAAACTTGAAAGGGGTATTTTCGTCCGGATTTTTTTCATTAAATCTTAACGGGGGCATTTTTGCAAACCATCTGTTAGCTCGGGCAAAAAGGCAAACCATTGCTTCCCGTGTCATATTTTTGCAAATCAGCCCTTCTAGCCTGGTCTAGGGGGTTCGGTATGGGCTTAGCCCAAGTTTCAAACATTCAAGGGAGGTTTACGAAAATACTCATCAAAATATTTACCCACCTCTACCCATAAGTTTCATATTTACAAGTCATACACCCATAAACTATTTACATGTCCTACCCATCTAAACTTATATACTACTCCCTCCGTCCCAATTTATGTGGCACCATTTCCTTTTTTGTTTGTCCCAAAATAAGTGGCACCTTTCCTTATTTGACAACTATTTAATGTATCATCTCTATTTTACCCTTGTTGGACCCTACATATTTTTAAACCTACCAACAACTTTTTTATTACTCAAATCTTCTCTCTCTTACTTTTTCAAGGGTAAAATTGATATTTAACAAGGTCAACCTCTATTTTCTTAAACTCCGTGCCCGGTCAAATGGTGCCACATAAATTGGGACGGAGGGAGTATTATTTATGCAGTATACCTTAAAGGCATATATATATCCATATCTAGACTTGTATACGAGTATTATTTATACAGTATATCTTAAAGGTATACGGGTATAAAGTGTAACAGAGGTATACAGTAATAAATGGATAGATTGGGTAAATACTTTTAATTTTATGGATAGTACAATTTTTAATGAGTATAACTTGTAAATATTTTGAATTTTATGGGTATAGAGTGTAAAAAACCTAACATTCAATATCGAAAAGTGCAAGTTAAAAGCTAAATATTCACAAAAAGGCAATAAAGGATCCCAAAATAAATAGTATTCCCTCCGTCTCAATTTATGCAATACACTTTTCTTTTTAGTCTGTCCCAAAAAGAATGACACGCTTACTTATTTTACAACTAATTAATAACATTATCTCTATTACATGAAAAGCTACCAACAATTTTTTTAAAATTTTACAGGATCAATCTTTATTCCTTAAACTCCGTGCAAAATTAAACTACTCGAATCTCGCGTCTACGCAGGGTACAAAGAAGCACCGTGCTACATAGGGAGCTTGATACAAGCATCAGGGGAAATTTCCACGGCTCGAATCCATGACATATAAATGATCAACTTCTGGTGGTTTACTTATACCTACTAGTGACAAAGTTGGACCCTGATCTTTTTAAGTGTTGAAAGGGCTTCTTCCATCCTAATTCTTGCATCAGGTGTTACTTGAGTGCACCTCAAAGCTAATTCCATGATAGATAACAGACACTGCATCTTTGCTTCAGTTTGTTCATCCCCAGGCTGTACCAAATTAGCATCCACCACCTTATGAATTCCACTTGGTAAAGAATCACTAATCCAACGTCGTATGCTCAAGTCTCCAGTAAACATTTCATCGCTTGGTCTCATTCTTGTAAACGTCTCCATTATCAAGATGCCAAAGCTATAAACATCACAGCTCGTGGATACTATTCCATCTTGTCCATACTCTGCAATCATGGTAAAATGATCAGAAAAGCTCCTTAATCATCGGTAATGTGCTAAAATTAGAGTACCAATCTTTATCTAGGGGAAAGAAATCGTTCTAAAATAAATAGATAAATAAACTTTTGCAGAAAATATCTAGGGAAAAGAATATTGTTCAGGGAGTTCTAAGGATATGAAGAAGCTTGTAAAAGTTCAAATACCTGGAGCAATATATCCAATGGTTGCAACTGTCCTTGTTCGAACAAAATCCTCCTCTGCACTTAACAACTTTGCAATGCCAAAATCACTGACATGGCCAACCATTTCTTGATCTAGTAAGACATTGCTCGGCTTCAAGTCACAATGCACCACAGGCGTTGAATAACCATTGTGGAGATACTCCATTGCAGATGCAATATCTATCATTATATCTATCTCTGCAACATGTCTAAGAAGTTGTTATGACAGTATAACCATTTTTCAAGTGTCCCATTCGGCATGTATTCCAATACTAAGGCTTTGAAATCAGGGTTAGAGCAACTAGTGATGACTTTAGTAAGATTTCGATGGCGGAGATTGCGCAACATCTCACATTCTGTATCAAAACTTTGAATGCACCTTCCAATTGCACATTGAATACCTTTGCTGCCAAAAGAGTACCATCATTAAGTATTCCTTTGTACACCATGCTGAAACTCCCATTTCCGAGCAAGTTACTCTGATTGAATCCTTCTGTTGCTTGTGCAAGTTCGTAATAAGAAATCTTTCATGCTCTTTTACCAGAGGCACATCTGATTGACCTGCATTCTTCCTTTTTCGCAGTTTTAAGAATACATATGCAAGGGCTAATGCAAGAAATAGAAGACCTACTCCCAAAAGGATACATAAAACCAGGATTACCTTTTTCCTTGTTGACCTCTTGGGAGATTTGATGATGCATGGTGACACATGAAACTTAGATTCACCACAAAGTGCATCATTGGACAAGAATGACTGACCTGTAGCATTTGCAAAAGGACCACCAGTGGGAATTCTCCGCTGAGTTTATTGAACGAGAAGTTCATGTATGTGAGATGCACAAGAGCTTCTAATGATTTCGGAATTTCACCACTAAGATTGTTATGGCACAAATCCAAAAATTCCAAGTCCAACAGTTTGCCGAATGACTCTGGAATTGGCCCATCTAATCTATTATATGCAAGAGAAAGTTTGATCGATCTGTCTAGACCCCCTACAGTGCTAGGGATCTTACCAGAAAAATCATTTTTTGATAGATCAATGACTATTGCGGCCTTTAAATTTCCAATCTCCAAAGGAATTTCCCCACTTAATAAATTGGATGAAACATTGAATTCTAGGAGATTTTGAAGGCTCCCGAAGCTTGCAGGTATTTTCCAATTCAGCCTGTTGTAAGCTAGATGAAGTTGTCTCAAACTGGTAACGGTCCCTAGGCATGGTGGTAGTGAACCAGACAACTGATTTTAGACAAGTATAATGCACCAAGATTCTTTAAATTGCATATAGCATCTGGTATGGTTCCTTTTATCTTGTTGCGTGTTAGGTAAAGTACTTGAAGGTTCAACATGCCTTGGACTGTGTTTGGTATATGTCCAGTAAACTCATTGTTGAACAGATTCATCCTTATTACTCCAGTAAGGTTACCAATTTCTTCGGGAATTACGCCGTTCAGTTTACAACTGAAGCCTGAGAAAATTTGCAGAGAGTTGGAGAAATTCCCAACAGACGCAGGAAGCACAGCATACAATGGATTCCCACTAAACTCCAAATATTTTAGTTTCCTACAATTTGTCAAAGATGTCACGAAGCTCAATGATGAATCACTGAAAAAGTTATTCGCCCCAAAGCTCAGATGCTCAAGGTATTCTAAGTTACCAAGTGATTCAGGAATTGGACCTGTGAAACTGTTGAATGAGAGATTAATTATTCTGAGTCTTGAAGAATTTGAGATAGTAGGTGAGATAATACCACTCAGATGATTATTATAACAATAAAATTCTTCCAAACTGGGCATTCCATGGCCTAAATCTGCAGGTAGAGTACCCGAAAGCTTGTTTACAGCTAAATCTAGGACCTGAAGTGCTGACATGTTGAAAATGCTTGTAGGGATGGAACCAGTAAGTTCATTCATTTGTAATGACAACACCTGTAGTTTCTTAAGATTACCAAGCTCCACTGGTATCTCTCCTGTCAAGTGGGGTAGATAACTAGATATATGAGTACCAATTTGGCGGGAAAAGAAAAAAGAAGAAAGTCAGATTTCTTGTAAGGAAATATCATATACCTTTCAAGTGCAGATCTCCAAGATGTAAGTGTGTAAGAGCTGTTAAGTTGGCTAGCTCTCTTGGTACAGTTCCGATAAAATCATTGACAGACAATGACAAGATTTGAAGCTTTTTGCATTTTTCTAGGTTTGGTGGAATAAAACCATCTAGGTGGTTTATCGAAATGTAAAGCTCTTCCAAGTTTGGGAGATGGTCGCATATATTTGTTGGAAGCTTACCGGTAAGATTGTTACTAGTAAGACCAATGACTTGCATTGTCGTAATGTTAAAAATTGACGGTGGTATATGAATTGCAGGTTTAAGTAAGTCATATAACGAAGATCACCAAGTTCTCGAGGGATCTCTCCTTGGAGAAAATTTCTAGCCACTCCCAATATTTCCAGCTTCGTTAGATTGGAAAGGGAAGATGGAATTTCCCCTGAGAATTGGTTGCCTTCGAGGTGCGCAATCCGGAGATTCGATAACAAACTTAAAAATGGCGGAATGGAGCCAGTAAAGCTATTATTTGAGCACTCGAATTTTTTCAACCTCCACAAATGAGCAAACTCTTGTGGCAAATCTCCATGGAAATTGTTGTTGCTGATGTCCAGGGAAACAAGAAATGAAAGATTTCCAAGGTGTGGAGGAATGATACCATGAAATTGCATGCTAGAAATTGTGTAAAGCTGTGACTCTATGGTGGCGAGAGCCGCAAGTGATTCCAATCCAGCTGCAAACTGGTGCGGAAGAAGACCAGTTTCTTGCTAAGATGTCATTAGGACTAGAAGAAATGTGAGATTTCAAGGCAAGAAGAGCAGCTACATCAGTGCTAATATTGGGAATAATAGCAAGAGCAGTGTGGTCATGAAGCAGAATGAAAACTGCAAGAGCAAAAAGCAGATTGCAATGTCTGCCCATATCTATAAAAATCAATAAAGTTTCTGTTTTTTCTAAAGCAAGGAAGGATGATGCAAAGTAATATACTGTTCATTGGGTACCAATATACTGTTGTTAGTCTCTGCCGTGTTTTTAGGTTCAAAGACTTGAGGTCAGTCAACCTTCCACAGTCTAGTCTTTGGAGTTTGGCATAAATACCAAAAAGTTTTTGAAAAGTAAATTTGAAGTGAATTTGAAAAATTGTATTTGTTAGTTGAAGTTATGTTTGGACCTAAATTTAATTGAAAGAAGTTGAAGTTTTGTGAGGGGAGAAAATTGGTTTTTTGAAAAAACTTGAAAAAAGTGGTTGTTTTTTAAAAAACTAGTTTTGAAAAAATCTCCAAAACTTGACAGCTTTTTATGGACAAATATATTTTTCAAATTATTTTTGAAAAAAAGTAAGAATATTTTCATGGACAAACGAGTCCTAAGAGTGTCGCTTTAATTGATTGTGACAACTGGTTTGTCACTCGTTTTTTGTCTCTGAAATGTGTTTTGGTTCAAGACTAAAAAGAGTGTCAATTTTTAGTGGTACAAGTTGCACTATTGAAGGCCAATCAACTTTCCACGCGTCTTTTTTTATTAAAGGTAACATCACTTATATGCAAGACTACAAATCCCACATTTTATGGAGGATAACAAAAGTTTGTAGTCTTTCTTAAATTTCGTGTACGTTTAAATTACGACACATAAATTGGAACGAATGGAGTAATAAGTTCGGACGAGTAGTCATTTCTTGTTTTGTTTTCTTTTCAAAATCTCTCATAAGAGTACTATTCTAACCTGCTTTGGACGTTCATTGAATTAGAAAACAAATAGTTTAGATTGTTGATCTCACATATTAAACTATGACACCTTAGCCAATCTAAACTGAAAGGAACTTTTAAAAGTGTGGGAAAGCTAACGGCTTATCTTCAATTTGAAGCTCTCCTTATTTGCTAACAGCCCCCTGGACTGAAGTTCCATCTTTAAAGACTGGACTGAACTTCAGTCAATATGGCCCTGGACTGAAGTTCTATCTTTAAGGATTGAACTTCAATCCATATGGCCCTGCACTGAAGTTCAATCTTTAAAGACTGAACTTCAGTCAACATGGCCCTGGACTGAAGTTCTGTCTTTAAGGAGTGAACTTCAATCCATATGACCCTGGACTGAAGTTCAATCTTACTTTCAATCTTTTAGGACTGAACTTCAATCCGGCCCCTGGACTGAAGTTCTATCTTTTAAGCGAAAGTGGCCACAAACTAAATGTTTTGGTATTAGTGGCCTGTGCCCAAAGACCAGTGACAAAAGTGGCCTTTCGTGCACTTTCTACCAAACATTTATTAATGGGCTTATAAGTTTATAAGTCGGGAAAAGTGCACGAAAGGCCACTTTTGCCACTGGTCTTTGGGTACAGGCCACTAATTTTCAAAACATTTAGTTTGTAGCCACTTTCGCTAAAAGATAGAACTTCAGTCCAGGAGCCGGATTGAAGTTCAGTCCTTAAAGACAGAACTTCAGTCCAGGGTCATGTTGACTGAAGTTCCTTCATATTGACTGAAGTTCCATCCTTAAAGATGGAATCTCATATTGACTGACTGAAGTTCCATCTCTAAGGATGAAACTTCATATTGACTGAAGTTCCATCCTTAAAGATGGAATCTCATATTGACTGACTGAAGTTCCATCTTTAAGGATGAAACTTCATATTGACTGAAGTTTCATCCTTAAAGATGGAACCTCATATTGACTGATTGAAGTCCCAGGGCCATATGGAACTTCAGTCCAGGGCCATATGGACTGAACTTCAGTCAATGAACAGAATTTAAGTCAATGTTTATTTAGTAAAGGCCTAAAAGTGACCTCTAGTGTAAGACCAAAGAAAAAAGTGGCCTCAAACCAAATACCGATATTAAAAGTAGCCGCTGGGCGAAATTTTTACTTATAAGTCACTTTTAAGTTCACCCAAACGGGCTCTATATCGAGTCACAGGCGAGTCAACAAACCAAGTTAGTTATAACTTAGAAAAGAAAAAAGAAAAAAAAAAAATGCTCAACTGAAAAGGAACTTTTAAAAGTGTGGGAAAGCTAACGGCTTATCTTCAATTTGAAGCTCTCCTTATTTGCTACTACAACCAAACTTATCTTCTATTTCACCAGACAAAAAAAGCAAATGGAGGCTTGTAATTATTCTGAGAAGACTAACAAAATATGCTTTGAAACTAATATGCAAGAATTACCAGAGTGTGTCATTGGTAAAGAAGGATTACGAAAAAAGATTCTACAAAATGGTAATTCTTGGAAGACACCATTACCTGGTGATGAAATCCAAGGTATATATATATATTTTTTCATGATAAATCAATTAGTGTTTCATTTACAATATGTAAAAAGAACTGACTGTTTTTTTGAGGTTCTTGGATTATTTAGTTCATTACAGTGTGAAACTCCAAGATGGAGATTTTTTTGATTCAAGCCATAATAGAGGAAAACCTTTTACATTCAAGCTAGGACAAGGTAATAATATTGTTTTCATTGGTACATTATTCAAATACTGTTTTGTCACCCTATAAGTAAATTTTAACCTATGATAGTTGCATGTTAGTTACCATCTTTAATGACTAGTAGAGTACACTTCTAAAATGAGGCAATGCAGGTGAAGTTATTAAAGGATGGGATGAAGGAATTGCTACTATGAAAAAGAGTGAAAGAGCAATATTCACAGTTCCACCAAATTTGGCTTATGGAGAAACTGGTTCTCCCCCTCTAATTCCTCCGAATTCGACGCTTGTTTTTGACATAGAATTGGTCTGTTGGAATTCAGTTAGAGATGTCACTGGAGATGGTGGAATATTGAAGAAAATAATAAAGGAAGGTGAAGGGTGGGCTACACCTAGAGATGTTGATGAAGTATTAGGTAATGTCTTAGTATTTCATTTGCTAATGTTCACGTAAACTTGAAATCCATTTATGTATTAAGTCCAAGCATTAAGTTAATACAAGATCTTTGTTAACTCTTATACAGTTATATAACTCAATACCCTCTTACATGTATAGTCTTGTTTTAGTTCTGATACCATATAAAATGTAGTCTTACCTCTGTTTTATTGGATAGTGAAGTATGTAGCAAGCACTGCAGATGGAAAAATTCTGTCAAAATCTGATGATGGTGTGGAGTTTTCCTTATTAGATGGTAAGTACTTGTTTAATTAACTTTTTCTTCTACATACTATTAAGGTTTAAGAATAAGTTAGGTACTAATAGCATTGCAACTTTTGATTTGTTAGGTTCCCCCTATCCAGCCATGATGAAGTCTTTAAAGACAATGAGAAAAGGAGAAATAGCTGAATTAACAGTGAAGCCAGCTTGTAAGTATGAAACAACAAATGCAGTTAAACATAAGCAAAAAAGAAAGATAATTAAGTTGTGTTTCATTAATTTGAAGATTGTATTGGGATGCAACAAAGTTCGAATTTGACCATTCATCTTGAGCTGGTTCATGGAAAACTGTTGTTGATGTTACTGGAGATAAGAAGGTTCTTAAGAAGTTAATTAAAGCTGGTGAAGGTTATGAACGTCCTAATGAAGGATCCCTTGCAAAAGGTACTTTACTTTGTTAGTTTAATACATCTCTAAAATCAAGAAGATTAAATTTTGAAACTTTATGTTCTTGAAGTGGTTTATATTGGAAAGCAACAAGATGGGACTGTATTTGAAAGGAAAGGATCAGATGAAGAACCCTTTGAATATTTATGTTTAGAAGGTATATGTTTCATACTCTATCTTCGTTTCTTCTTTATAACGGCGGTGTCAGCTTACAAGCACCTTGATAAGTCTAAAAAATAGAAAACGACGAGTACTTAGGATTTAACTTGAAAGTGTGCTGATCACTGCAGGGGAATTGAATGAGGGTCTAGATAAAGCGATCATGACTATGAAAAAAGGAGAAGAAGCAATAGTGACAATCAGTTCGGATTATATTCATGGATGTCAAATAGAAGAATTAGCTACTGCAGACTTTGTGATTTATGAGATCAAATTGGTTGATTTTAACAAGGTTTGTTAAGCAAGGAATTTATCAATCATTGCATCCTCATTGAACGAAAAAAACACAAATTAATCCTTCTATTTTCAGAGTGATCAAATTAATGAACAAGTTCTTGATTGATACAGGAGAAACCATTTTGGAAGATGGACACAAAAGAGAAAGTTGAAGCATGTAATAAAGTTAAGAACGAGGGAAATGTATTATTCAAAGCTGGAAAGTTTGAATGTGCCTCAAGGAAGTATGAGAAGGAATGTAATAGTTTTGCATTCTTGAAATGTTCAAATTAGTTGTGTTTTGATCTACGCATATTCCATGTGAACTTGAAATATGTATGGTGAATTCAGGCCTCGAAATTCATCCAATTCAATCACTCGTTCAACAACGATGAGAAGTGCCAAGCAAATACTTTGTTAATATCATGTTATTTGAACAATGCTGCTTGTAAGTTGAAGATTGGAGAGCATCAAGAAGCCTCAAAACTATGTAGCAAGGTGTTCATCTACCCTTCCTCTTCACTTTTATGATATAGAGTTGATACTTGTTTTATTAGACATTATTAATGGTCTTATCTCTTCGTCGTATAACGTGGAAACAGGTTATAGAGTATGATCCTTGCAATGTGAAAGCTCTATTCAGAAGAGCTCAGGCATGCCTAAGAATCAATGAACTCGAAAAGGCTGAAATTGATATTAAGAAAGCTCTTGAAATTGATCCAAACAACAGGTAATCTACCTTTAATTTATTCATTTTCGTGCACTATTTTCCTCATTGAGTTCTCAAAATCTAACTACTGATTTTACCAGAGATGTGAAGCTCATATACAAGGAGTTGAAGAATAAACAGAAGCAATATACACAACATGAAGTTGAAATTTTTAGCACCATGCTTTCAAAGTTGGCCTAAGACTTGTTTGAGTTTCTGTACAAATTGAAGCCTTAATCTTGTTTGTTTTATACAGAATCTTAATATTAGTTCTTGTAGCTGTATGAAAAGTTCAAAAGTTTGCATTGATAAAAAGTGGCAACATTGAATTTTTAATAAACTTTTGAGTCCCATTAGTTCTTTAATTAGTCCTTTTGCATGGATTATGGATCTGAAGCAATTTAAAAATTTAGACTGAATCCTTTGCAGCATCCAGCAAATTATTTCATAATATGATTTTCACATGTTTTGATGATACAGAAGATGCCACTTGATGTGTAGTACTAATTTACTACACAATTTTGCAGCACGATCATCTTTACAGGCTTACAGCAATTAATGTGACACATGTATATTCCCACCTTAGTCGGATTGGTGAATATGTTTAAGTGTTAGTAGATTTATAGATTAAACGAGTTCTCTCATCTATTAAACTAGTTTTGAGTTGGACGGATGACCTAGGCCAAGAAAAGTGTATGCCGACCACCTTAACCAAAGAGGTACTCGGAGTGATGGCCTAGATCTAAGAAGGGTGTCACCCGTGATCAACAAGGTCGTTGGTCCTCAAAAGGAGGTGATTGTTATGAGCCAATGGTCTACGTCGGTTAGAAGAGAAATGATAATAAGTTTATAAATAAATGAACTCTCCAAAGTCCAACCTATTAGACTAATCTTTTCGGCCGTGCTCTTATTTTGACATCAAAAGATAGTCGGAATTTCTCAAGTGTACCTTGACTCCATTACATATAAGGTCTTTCTATCTTTTAGATAACAAAGAATTTATAATGTTTAGTCACCTAAGATCTTATGGTATTTGCATATAAATACATAAATTAAAACTCATCTGGAACTACAAAATTTTACCATAAAGTAAGAGTATTTTAGCATACTTTTTTTTTTCTTTCAAACTCAACCTTAAGTAATTTATTTTCAAGTTGATCTCATGTGTTGCTCAATTCTCTGTCAGAAAATTTCAGTACTGTGCTGCATCTAGATGCCTTTCAAATTCCAGATTCGTTAGATCCAAATCTTGTTGAAATTTTTGCTCGTGATAAGACACCTCAAAGTTATCAAAGTTACAGCATTCTTCATTCCAAAAATAAATAATACTAGTAAAATATATTGCTCTAAAACCAGCCACATTACATCATCTAACTCTCTATGCAAATGATACTAGGCACTCCTAATAGGAGTAGTATGTGCGTAAACGTTACTCGTTCTGTCCCATTTTGTTTGTCATAGTTACTGTTTCGAGAGTCCAACAAATTTATCTTTGACCATAATCTTTATATATATCAATCCCAACTACCTCTTCATCGATCTTTCACCTACCAATGCACCAAATGAACTCCAATTGAAATTTGTACATTTGTTATAAAATACCAATCTCAAATTTTTCTTACATACGTTAGTACAAGGTCCATACAACTCTTATAATATAAATCATCCACTTCTCCAAGTACTCACAAAACATAACATTCGACATGGCTTTATTTTTCATATTCATATCAATAACCATAATCTTTCTACTTCATAAACTCTACCACCGTTTAAGATTCAAACTACCACCAGGTCCATGGCCATTACCAATAGTTGGCAACCTCTATGACATAAAACCAGTGAGGTTCAGGTGCTTTGCTGATTGGGCTAAAACATATGGTCCAATATTTTCAGTATACTTTGGTTCACAGTTAAATGTTGTGGTGACAACAGCTGAGTTAGCTAAAGAAGTTTTGAAAGAAAATGATCAAAACTTAGCTGATAGATTTAGAACAAGACCTGCTAATAATTTGAGTAGAAATGGGATGGATTTGATATGGGCTGATTATGGTCCACATTATGTGAAAGTAAGAAAGCTTTGTAATCTTGAACTTTTTACTCCTAAAAGACTTGAAGCTCTTAGACCTATTAGAGAAGATGAAGTTACTGCTATGGTTGACAATATTTTTAAGGATTGTAATAAACCAGGTATGCCCTTTTCTTTCTTTATTTATTATTACTCCGAAACATGCCATCCATCGTGGAATGACGATAATGTATTTTAAGTGAAAGGACCTTGTATAGCAACACTTCTTGTAAAAGGTGTAACTCAAAATGGAATGTCTCTATTCTTATGCTAACAATGAATAATAACATATATGCAGATAACACAGGTAAAAGCCTGTTGATGAGGGAGTACTTAGGATCAGTAGCATTCAACAACATTACAAGGTTAACATTTGGGAAAAGGTTCATGAATTCAAAAGGTGAAATTGATGAGCAAGGTCAAGAATTCAAGGGCATTGTATCTAATGGCATTAAAATTGGTGGAAAACTTCCTTTGGCAGAGTATGTTCCATGGCTTCGTTGGTTTTTCACAATGGAAAACGAGGCACTAGTGAAACACTCTGCTCGTAGAGACCGGTTAACAAGAAAGATCATGGAAGAACACACCTTGGCTCGCCAGAAAACTGGTGATACTAAGCAGCATTTCGTCGATGCATTGCTTACTCTTCAGAAGCAGTATGATCTTAGTGATGACACTGTTATTGGCCTCCTCTGGGTAAGTAAAATATCATGGTTTTACATTTACGAGTCAGTGAGTTAAGCGCGAATATTGTTTCATCCAATAGGGGTCAATAGGTTAGCTCAATTGGTAAAAACACTACTATAACTGGGACTTATAACTTAGTATTGGATAGAGACTACGCAAGTAGTTTGATGTATCTGAGACAACATTTTTTGACATAAGAAAGGATCGATTCGGAATACATATATACACTTTCAAATTGTTCAATGATATATGTGGTGTTAGCCAAGGATTTGAACATGGCAATAAGCTAGGATATTGGGTATGATGATAAATATTGATGTTGATGAGGTTTCAATCTTGTGAATTATATTCTCATGAAAATTGACTGAAGAAGAACTTTGGAAGTATATAACAGAACTTAGGACTTAATGTTTACACATGAAAATGTGCAGGATATGATTACAGCAGGAATGGACACAACAACCATAACAGTAGAATGGGCAATGGCAGAGCTAGTTAGGAACCCAAGGGTACAACAAAAAGCTCAAGAGGAGCTTGACAGGGTAATTGGATCGGATCGAATCATGTCAGAATCAGATTTCTCCAAACTCCCTTACCTCCAATGTGTAGCCAAGGAGGCTCTAAGGTTGCACCCTCCAACTCCCCTAATGCTTCCTCATAAGGCCAGTGCTAGTGTCAAAATTGGCGGTTATGACATTCCTAAGGGGTCCATCGTGCATGTGAACGTTTGGGCTGTGGCTCGTGATCCAGCAGTGTGGAAGGATCCGTTGGAGTTTAGACCAGAGCGTTTCTTTGAGGAAGATGTTGACATGAAGGGTCATGACTATAGGCTACTACCCTTTGGTGCAGGAAGGCGCATTTGCCCTGGTGCACAACTTGCTATAAATTTGGTAACTTCTATGTTGGGTCATCTGTTGCATCATTTTACATGGTCTCCGCCCCCAAGAGTTAGCCCGGAGGATATTGACTTGTCGGAGAGTCCTGGAACTGTCACTTACATGAAAAATCCATTACAAGCTATTCCTACTCCAAGATTGCATGCACACTTGTACAATCGTTTGCCCGCGGATATGTAACATGTCTTTCCATTTGGCTTCTTTTGTTTAGTCTTGAATTCCTAGCAGTCGATGAGATTGTGGTATTTAGTGTTTGGAGTTAGATTTGTTCTAATTCATCAGTGATCAAAAGCTCTTGTTGTGTTTGGCTATTTAGTATCATGTAATGACTATAGGACAATGATGCTTCCTTAAGTTCTTTGATAATGCATTTATGTTATTGATCTCTATTGTTTGTCATTCCTTTGACAATGCATTTATATTATGCACTAAAGGGACATCTGGTAAAACTTTTTTTGAATATTTAGTGCTTTTAGCTCATGGGCTGAATTGTATTGTTCCACATTCCACTCCATGTTGTTGAGTTTGATCCTTCAAACTAATGCTTGGCCAGATAGTGTTATTGATTTGCAAGTCCCAAGGCATAGTTGAACAATGTGAACTGTGGGCTAGTCCATCTAACACACCTGGTAGTCATAGCCTAACAAAAGCGACTACGTACTCTGGTTTGGCCACCACCACAGCTCACTAGTTAAGATAAAAACTAGATCGTCGGCTAAATTTTATCCCACAATTATGTTATTATCTTATCCCATAGATCGTGGACTAAATTATCCAAAATTTATTAACTAATTAAGATACAATCTATCCCTAAATCATAGGATATTCCATTTTTTATAATCCCTTGAAACAAATGGCCCCTTACGGTTGTATACTACACAACTAAATGAATAACAGGTGTTAATATTTTATTATTTAGATATGATTAATTATATTTTTTTGATTTAAATTATTACTCACTCCGTTTCAAGGGAGACAAAAGAATTGCACAATTCTAAATTTGAAAATTAATTTACTTCAAACTTTCCACTTTATCTTTATTGAGATGATTTTTTTAATACAAATATCCACTTGGCAAATTGCCTAGTGGTCAATTTATTAATAACAAAGTACTACGCAACTATACAAAATGGAATTACATAGATTGAAAGAAAAAATTGTAGTTGTATCAACTTAATCAAAACTACACTACATTACAGGCTATGTCCTTGAAAGCGGAAAGCGTATTTTCTTTTATATCTAATTGTAAGAGTAGGGTATTGTGCTAATTTATAACCACACAAATATCGATACCTTATTTTAGACTATAAATTTTAAAATTACTCGTTTTTTTTAAACTTTCGATCATTACTGAACCAAATAACATCATCGTGACATAACTACGCTTGCTCAAATAACATGCCAGCCTTATCTCAACTACAACGGATCATTCAAATTTTTCAACTACAATAGCTAGAAAAATTACATTATCGTGAAGCATTCATGACATCAAACTTTGATACAGAAAAATTCTTACAAGTATGAAGTGTGTATTCTATTGTCAACCTTTGAATAGTTAAACAATATTCTTAGAAATACGCAGCATTCGATGACCCACTAAGCTTGCAAGTTGGTTGCCCATTTACACATTGAGGGCCAATTCCCAAGCACTGTTTTTCTACCTTAGGCTTAGGTTCATTAATGGCGTAAAGAAACTAGAAAAGTAAAGTATGTGTTGGAATGTGGAAAGAGTCCCACATCGGTAAAAGAGAGGGGGCAAGATGACCATATAAGCTTTGGACAATCCTCCACCCTTTGAGCTAGCTTTTGGGGTGTGAGTTAGGTCCAAGCTTATGTGGGCGCCCAAGTTTGTTGTGCCCGGGTGTGTGGGCCCGGGGCCCGATTTTATCATGGTATCAGAGCCAGGGAAAGACCCTGGCCCCGGAGCAAAAAGACTGTCTCCGGTTGGAACCCCCTTTGAGCACGTGGTCCACGGGCCACCCATGTGGGTATGGCTGGCCGTGCGGGGGGGGTGTTGGAATGTGGAAAGAGTCCTACATTGGTAAAAGAGAGGGGGCAAGATGCCCATATGAGCTTTGGACAATCCTCCACCCTTTGAGCTAGCTTTTGGGGTGTGAGTTAGGTCCAAGCTTATGTGGGCGCCCAAGTTTGTTGTGCTCGGGTGTGTGGGCCCGGGGCCCGATTTTATCACTATGGAATAACCATGAAAATAGTATAGGATGAAAGTTGAAAATTTAGTTCATATAATATCATTGAATCATTCCTTTTGAAGATGACAACTCTATTATATATAATAATACTACTACTATTAGTATTTATCAGTACCATACGACATATAATAATACTACTACTATTAGTATTTATCAGTACCATACGACATGGAGACGCCATGAGATAGCATGATGATCACCATCTCTCCTAAAAATAGATATGTTTGACCATTCAAATTACAGTTAACTGTTCAAAAAGAATTACAGTTTTGTCATTAATGAAATAATTTACAATCACAAAAATATTTATGCCTCATTTTAAACCACAAGTTTCAAAATTTTTTATTTATTTAACTCCGTGCCGAATCAAACTATGACACATAAAATGGAACGGAGAGAGTACTATAAATTGTTATAGACGGGCAAGTGAATTTTATAGGAAATAACCATGAAAATAGTATAGGATGAAAGTTGAAATTTTAGTTCATATAATATCATTAAATCATTCCTTTTGAAGATAGCATGATGATCACCAACTCTCCTCAAAATAGATATGTTTGACCATTCAAATTAGATTGACATTGTGGAACAAGCCAGAATTTTGTTATGTCATGCTTATAGTTTCAATGTGACCATCTAGTCTAGTTCAAAAGCTAATAAATTTGCTTTGAATATTGCTCGAAGATCTTACTTAGTCGTAACATGCATGAGTAGGATTCATAAAATTTTCTGCTTTTAACCTTCAATATCAATGTCATAAATGTTTAAGATACACGACCAAATCTTGTAATACTAATTGAGATAAAGTTTATATATATAAACTAGAGTGTTATGGTATAAAAATTTACGTACGTTAACCGTGCACAATAGAATACCGAAGTAAAATTTAATTTATTAGTATATATTTGTGCCTGCAAGGGCACCACGTCATCTTCATACTCGTCTCGATGTGGCTTTGATAACCGTTGTTGAGATAAAATATGATGTATTATAGTTCGCTTTGTTTATTCCCGCACGATTTTTTTAAAAGGCATCACATTTATAAGAAATCCGATGTGTGACTTAATTCACACACACAACAATATATCTATTGATTTCAGCATTGCAAACGGTGTTTTGATAAAATAATCTACTGAGTTATAAATTAACTATGACCCACGATTTCAACCCAAAAGAATTTTATATGTGTGTATATATTGAGAAAAGGATAGTTGCCATTTATGAGTATTAAAGACAGGCATTATTAGCGTCATACTTACATTTAAAGGTCAACTTGGTCATGCATCAAGTTATAATCTACTAAGTTTGTCAACTGAATTTATGAATCAATGGGAAAAGGTAAGCTTGGATAAGGTCAAACATATGTTATGAAATAAACAACACACTTTTCTGAACTACTTCTTCATTCACTCATGTCATGCATGTTTAGTGTATTGGGTAAAAATCGACCCACGATGATTCGCCCTGATCATGCAAATGGACAACGACCGAACACATATCGGCAAGCCAGAAATTGAACACATATCCGCATTTACGTCTACTTCGTGTATTTATTCAACTTTGATACGAAGAATTGCTTATATTCGAATCCAAATTCGATTTGTAATCCTAAAAACTGATTTAGGCTCATACATTTAGTTTACCTCATATGAATATGGTTTGATCAAAGATACTTATGATCATCTTTACTGCATGTTTACACCAATCATCAAGTACAATATCAAAGTTAATTAAACAAATTTTAGTAATATGACTTTTTCTTCTTTGAGGTGATGAAAATTTGTAGTATTTAAAGGGACCTAAGCTTACCTTATTTCTTCACACACAACCTTCCCATAATGGCTCTTCTTTTAGTACTCTCCATTTCTATTTTTCTTATCTTTCTTTGTTACAAACTCTACCACCGGCTCACCACCAAGCTGCCGCCAGGGCCGTGGCCGTGGCCAGTTATCGGAAACATTTTTGACATAAAGCCAGTGAGGTTCCGGTTTTTTGCTGAATGGGCCAAAGTTTATGGTCCAATCTTCTCATTTTACGTTGGTTCACAGCTAAATGTAGTGGTGAATAATGCAGAACTTGCTAAAGAAGTTCTTAAAGATAATGACCAAAATTTGGCCAACAGGTTTAGAACTAAACCTCTTGAAAATGTGAGTAAAAATGGGATGGATTTGATTTGGGCTGATTATGGTCCACATTATGTGAAAGTAAGGAAGGTTTGTAATCTTGAACTTTTTACTCCAAAGAGAATTGAAGCTCTTAGACCTATTAGAGAAGACGAAGTTATTTCTATGGTTGAAAACATCTTCAAGGACTCTACTAAGCCTTGTAAGTTTTTCATATTTACTGTTTATACATATAAAAAGGCTCCTAATCAATCTTATATTAATAGGTCATGCATGGTTATATATATGTATATATATGTGCATGCATGTGAGCCTTTGCACAATAGGTTCAACTAATCCAAGTACACAAAGATATATACATGAAAGACCGCTAAAATTACAACAAAAATTTAAGTACGAATATATAATTTCAAAAGTACAATGAGTTAATTGTTGATTTTAAAATTTTCGAAGGTTACGTTGAACTCATGAAATTTAAATAATAGGTGTGCTTTGATCTGTGTATGCATTGTACAGGCAATGTTAGTAAAACCTTGATGTTACGGAATTATTTGGGATCAGTAGCATTTAACAACATAACAAGGCTAACATTTGGGAAGAGATTTATGAACTCAGAAGGTGATGTTGATGAGCAAGGTGAAGAGCTCAAAGCCATTGTCACCAATGGAATGAAGATAGCAGGAAAACTTAATTTGGGAGAGTTTGTTCCATGGCTACGTTGGGTTTTCAAGGATGAAGATGAAGCTCTGGAGGCACAAGACAGGCGTTTGGAAAAGTTTACAAGAATTATTATGGAAGAACATACTCTTGCAAGGAAGAAAACTGGTGAAACCAAACAACATTTTGTTGATGCTTTGCTTACCCTTCAGAAGGAGTATGATCTTAGTGATGACACTGTTATTGGCCTTCTTTGGGTAAGTATATATACTACTCCTAATATATTCCTTTTGTCATTTTAAAGAGTTTACAACTGCATGTAAATTTCAAAACAAGCCATGTCTAATATGGTAACATAGAAAATTGAATAACAGTTTACATTGCATTGATGACATGATATACGTTGACAGCATACCTTGTTTTTACACCGTCGGCTCATTTAAAGCACATTACAAGCAAACTTTCTTACTTGTAAAAATACGACGTGACAATTTATGTGTAATATGCTTTAATATACCGTCGGTATATATTGAATCAGTAAGGGTCTGCCTAATCCTGGCATATAACACACTGGATATGTTTTTTTTTTAAAAAAAAAATATGTGAAAAAAGTTTAGGTTAAAGTTAAACTTTACCCTTTATGTAAAAATTAAATTATGTGTAGGACTATAAGTAGTAAGATAATAGAGATTCTTTAATTTGTTGTGGTTTTGCATAAAGTTTCATATTTCTATAAAAATTTAAATACATTACTATAGTAATAATTCCAAAGTTGATCTCTGTATTGGTATTATAATAAATGTTTCATCAGCTCTTGTCGATTAAAATTGTTGTAGGACATGATCTCAGCGGGGATGGATACAATAGCCATTACTGTTGAATGGGCAATGGCAGAACTGGTGAAAAACCCTAGGGTTCAACAAAAGGTCCAAGAAGAGTTGGACCAGGTTATTGGGTCTGACCGAATTGTAAATGAGTCGGATATCTGCAAACTCTCTTATCTACAACATGTAGTTAAAGAATCACTAAGGCTACACCCTCCAACTCCTCTAATGCTACCTCACATGGCAAGTAACAATGTCAAAGTGAGTGGTTACCAAATACCTAAAGGTTCAATTGTGCATGTTAATGTTTGGTCCTTAGGCCGTGATCCAAAAATTTGGAAAGATCCTTTACAATTTTGGCCTGAAAGATTTATGAAAGAGGATGTTGACATGAAGGGTCATGACTACAGATTGTTACCTTTTGGTGCTGGAAGACGTATATGTCCAGGAATGAATCTTGCTATTAATTTGGTCACGTCTATGTTGGCTCATTTGTTGCACCATTTTACGTGGTCTTTGCCTCCTGGTGTTGAGACTGAAGATATTGATATGTTTGAGAGTCCCGGTTTAGTCACCTACATGCAAACTCCATTACAAGTTGTTCCTACTCCGAGATTGCCTCTCCAGTGCTTGTACACCCATGAGCCAATGAATATATAACAATTTTGTAATTAAATAACCCAAATAAGCATATAGTACAATAAACTCTCAGGATCAAAAGTACAAGGAAGCTCTTACTGTAACATCTTTTGTTTTTCCGCTACTATTTTCTTATCTTTGAAATTGTGTTAAGAAACATTATAATTTGAAGTCTTTAATATTTATGGAATAAATTGTATCTGGTGATGAGTGATCTTTTACTTGGGAAATCGAAATAATGCTTTGTAACTATAATAGATTGATTTAGCACAAGCCAACATTGAAAATGGCTTCTGAGGTGATATATTGTTGTCTTGTTCAATATGTCGAAACATATATATAGGTTTTACAGGGACAACAAAGTGATTGTGCATAATTTCAACGAATAAATTGAATATAATTAAAGCATATCTAAATGAAAAAGAGATTCAAGCATATCTAAATGAATATATAAATGTTTCAATGCAATTTGGTTAGAAGAAGAGGGTAAAGGGGTCAGGAGGAAACTTAGTTGGGAGAAGGGGAAGAAAGGGACGAGTACAAGTATTGCGTATTTGACAAGAGTTTAAGGTAATTTAATCGGAGCCGTGAGAAATGAGTCGAGAATAAGTATCGCCCTGCCAAGACTACTTCAAATGGAAACGGTCGATGGTAAGTATTGCATACTTTAACGAAATTTAGCTGGAGAATAAGGACGGAAGAATACACAACACTAATTAAGTATTGAGGGATATTCCCATTTATCAACAAAGGGCCATTTCTTTTAAACAATATTAAACGGGTCGAAAAAGCATACAATTATCTCTAGACTCATAGTTCCGTGGATCTCCCGTTAATTTTATTAGTGATCCTGGGCCTGTGCATCCACTAGTGTATCTAGAAAGTTGACAAGGTAATCAATCCTCTTAACCACTTTGCGAAAAAACAAAAAAAGATAGGTGTGCGCGCATCATTAGAAAGTTTTCATTCTCATTCTACTTCATATTCTTCCAAATCAGAATGAAGGATTGTAAATCACCATGGGCATTTGTTTAATCGATGAGATGAGCCTATTAAAGATTTCAAGTTGACTATGATGACTGGCATCCTCACGCAACAAAATTGAGTTGGAATAGCCAGTGCTCTTGAGTTACTCTTCTCAATCATCGACTTCTCCCTATCTTGAAGACTAGAAAGAGTTGATTAAGGGAGACGACAGCCTTTAGCGTGTTTGATTTGTTCCTAGTTGGCATTACTCATTGAGCCAAAGAAAAATAAGCAAACAGAGACTGGACAATGCACCAAGCACAAATATGCAAAGTCTCTGCTCGTAGTAGTGGTAAAAAATAACTCTCCTATTAAATGTACTGGTAAAGGACAACATTTTAAGGCCACTAATAACTCGGACAATTACAAGAATCCGTTCTTACAAATTTCGCAACACATTTGAGAGATCAAAAAGGCAAAATGATGAAAAAGAGAACTAGGGTAGAGCAGATTATGGCAGCAGTTCAATATCACCCGGTGATTAGAGTTATATGGTTTTGGTCTATAAATAGTTGCTCTTTCACCAATTGAAGTTGTGGCAAAATTTTTTGGAGACATGAATGAGTAATACAACATAGGAGATGGATGATAGACAGCCTGAAATTAAGCCACTCCTTGGATCAGAATTGTCTTGCAAGTTCAACCAAATAGCAAGACATGCCCCTGCAAGTATATAAGAAATCTCAGGCATGATTTTCCTGCATGTGCCTTTTGTGGTCCCTCTCAGAATAATCAAGCCTCCCGGCCGTATTTCTATCATCTGGAAGGTCATGGTAAGTGTGATTGTGGCTCCCAGTCCCATGCTCATGCCGCTTTCCCTCCATCACTATGTCCGACGGGCTACTCGCCTTTCTCTTCCTACTGTTTGACTTTGGTGACTGATATTCCCTGTCAGCATCATCATACGGTTCCAGTTCCCCTTCTTCAACGTAATCAGAATCTTCTTTACCTGCAGACTGCCATTTTGAACCTAGGTGATGCCCATCCTCAGCCTCATCTTGATGCTTTGTGTGATGTGTGTTATCATGCTCCGGCCTCTTTGAAAGCTTAGACCAGCTTTCTTTCCTTTCCCGCTTGTTTTTCTCGTTTCCAGCTGCCAGTTCTATTCCATCCTCCAATTCTCTTTCAATGAGATCATCGTCATCCATGACATCTGTTTTCCTGGTTACATCGATTTGGGACTTTCTGCGTTTCTCTAATGCTGCCTTGACCTTGTTCTCAACAGCTGCTTTGACCTTGTCTTTATCTATCTTTTTAACTTCTTGTGGTGACTGGCCAAGTGTACCATCCTTTTTCTCCAGGGCTCTACCATAGTACTTGTCCTTTGATTCCCCTTTATGCCTTGGTTCACCCTGCTCAGTGTTCCCTTCCTCGTCATCTTCAGCATGGCTCTCAGAGCCATACCTCGATCTACTTTGCACCTCCGCTGCACTACCCTCATAAGGCAATGACTCTCTTTCATGCGTCTGCTTATCATTAATCTCACCATCTCCAATATGATCTGAAAAGTTATTTTCAGCACTTCCACAGTCATTACTGCTATTTTGAGCTGCCTTAGGAAGCCCACTGTGATTATCACCATACACTTGATCAGGAACTGCCCTAGAGGATGCAGGATTGGAGGTTCCTGCATTTGTATTAGCACCTCCACCCAGGGAGGTACTGTTATATGCAGCAATCTCTTCTTTTGCAGCTGAAGCTTTTCCAGCAGGCCTTTGGTTTCCGCCAGCACTTCCTTCTGCTTCACTAGCCTGAGAAGGTGGTACTCTATTTTGTTCATACAATTCTAGCATCTGGTTGCTCACCTCTGCAATAGTAAAGAAAATAAGTGAGGTAGAGGAGCTATTGTACTATTGTTGTACTTTACCCTCCCTCTTCAACCCCCGACTACAAACAAAGCCCAATCAAAGTTAAGTCCTCTAGTATGTAAAAAGAAACTCAAAAAGGTTCATTTAAGAACATTTCCATGTACTGATGTGGTCATAGGACCCTTTAAAGTAAAGCCAGACTGGGTTCATCCAATACCACAAATTTCATATAGTATATATATCCAAGGCAAGACACCAACCCTCCAGTTGGCGGGGGGTGACATCAAACTCCTGCCACCAAACCTTCTCGCCATCAGACGGGAGCTTTACTTTGAGAAACTTGGCTGCAAGGAAAATGGCACCTGCTGCAATGTGATGGGGCTTAAATTGCAAGCATAAGGATGTCCGAAGCCTGCACGCGGCTCTCCCAGGTCAACAAGAGATACGTGACCATCAATGGGCAAAAATTATATAGAAGAGAAATACATCATACCCATCATTCACAAAGTTCCATGCAACTTGAGCAAGGGCATTTTGAGCAACCTTGAATTTCTTTATCGCCTCAACAAGGGGTTTATATGGATGATGCACGTTAAGATCAAAACCGAGAGTTGCAAGAACAACCCTCTCACCAGTCAAAATTAGGTCTTTCTGGTGTTCATATACTTCCTGCATGACGATGCAAATATTTCAAACTCTTTAAGATGCATTACTAAGACCCAAGAAATGATTCAAGGTACCAGATGAAAGAAACAGAAACTGAACAACCTATAATAATCCATACAGGTTTTTTACTAAAAATCTTGTATATACAAGCAGTAGGAAGCAAGGTAGAAGGAAGAAAATCCGAAAGAGGACCCAAAAGTAGAAGTAGAAATTAATAGATACGTACAGAGCAAAACCACCGGGCCAAAATGACAATACCTTTTGCTTGATCCTCTGTACAGCTGCAGGATCCTTTTTATGAATAATCTCATAAGAAACAAGTATAACATCTTTCAGCGGACGAGGAGTTTCTTCAACCTTTCCTGCGAGGAACATACATACTGTGGCAATACTCTGCAAAAAAAGGTATGGAAGTTACACAACATTAGTTAATTTGTGTAATTGCTCATGGGGTTCTCTGGGAAAAATCCTCCCAAATAAATGAGCACAACAATCATGTAACATTTATATGAAACACACCAATTTCCTAAGAAGGCCATTGACAAGATTTATAGGCTTAAAACACCTACTTTAGAGAAGGTAGCCTTCTCATAGCCAAGATAAGTTAAGTGAAATTTTTACTGTTATATATCGGCAACAGATCACCAAAATTAACCCTAACAAGATCGTAAAATTTTAAATAATAAAACGCCATGGAAATTCCAACAGAAACTAGATTTTTCCCCGACTGCAATGAGAAAGAAACATATCAAATATGTCCTATAGAGTTCACTTAATCATAAGGTACCAAAAAATGGCATGCACTGCAAAGAAAAATACAAGAAACATACTAGCGTGATCTTTGTGCGAGTCAACCGACTTAATATGGAAGTGATGGTAAACAAAAAATGGTGTAATCCAAAGTGCATATGGTATTCTGCCTTAGATCAACCATAAACCCCATTAAATTTCAGAAAAAAGAACTTTCTTATATATTTTCTCTACTATGTTAAATTCTTTAAGATGTCCCAAAAAATTAACCAAAGTACCATTAAACAACACCTTATTATAATGTTAAATGCTCTCAAATGGTCAAGAAAACAAGAAAAAGACACAGCATTCCAATGGAAACAGGAATCAACTTCTTCAACTATTTCCAACTACCACCTGCAGACACTAAATAAAAACGTCTGATATGGTATTAGGTTTGACTATCAAAAGTAATGATACTGGAAAAAGCAGAAAGAAATTCTTAGCAATTGCTAATCCTGACATTTTGGCGATTTTACAGAAAAGGAAACTAATCAATATACTCTTCTCCTATACTGATATGTTCACCAGCTGATAAATAGAAGAAATGCTTATTCACATAACCAAAATTGCAAGTCGACAGCTATCCTTAAACATGACAGACATCCTCCCTAAGAAGACTATGTCAAACAATTTAATCACTGAATTCAAAGGAATTTCCCGCATCCACACGCGGTGTTACATGGACTCTGACACCACTATTCAGTAATACTACTTGAAAAGGAGATATATAATGCAGTCACTGCTTTCATTTCATTTAACATAGAGAAGCAGCCATGGATGCAATAGATGGCAAAAGTGAAGCAGAAAGCTACTTACCCTCCTATCATTCTTTGAATGAGATTGACGCAGGAAGAAGCGATGACAAAATATTATTGCAGTGGCAATCGTTACCTGAGGCCTGCAAGCACCCAACCGATGATATTACATATAGTGGAATTAAGGTGATGATGAATTTATGACAAGCTTGGAAAGTGCAAAAATGAGGTTTTAGAAGAAAATATCCTAATGTTAGAAGCCTCTGTAGCATCAAAAGAGATCCAATAATCCCCTAGCTTAATGATGTATGTCAGCAATGGAACGGGATGGGGATTAGTCCTCTAAACATATTATATGTTATATGTGTGCGCAAATAAGCATTGGCATATGCAGGAATCTGAGTGCAGCTTTCCTTTATCTAGCTTGAACTTTTAACGATTTTTTTTTAGGGGTAAGGATCTAGCTTGAACTTACATCAAAAGAGAGAAAGAAAAGGGAAGAGAGCAAAACACTTAAAGAGTATCTCTAGTAGTTCCCGCAAAATTTAGAGGACACAAGGGGGGGGGGGGGGGGGGCACAATACCTGGTTTCCCAAACAATAAGGTGAGAAAATTAAGCAAGAAAACATTTTGTTATTAAGCAACAAAGGGTGTCACCTACAATACATGTGTGGACCCAAGAAGAAAAATACCTATAACCCTTGAATCATCTATTAAGTCACTAAAGAAAGTTCAGCTTCAAATTTTCTTTATACTCCCATTTTGAAACATGTGCAGTAGAAGCCACTCACAAGCATGAACAAGAGGGGGTGCATCTAAACCTCCAAAAGTTATCTTGTTCTCTGGTGTGTAGCCTACAATTCCATTTTATAGCAAACAATCGGAAAGTCACCAAACGATAGATAGTGTACAGCATTGACATCTACCTCATGACCCACTAGAGTGAACTAAATCCTGTTGCAATCACCCAACAGCTAAAAGAGGTAATAATGATGCAGCAAAGTGTGGAACACGAAATCATCGATCTAAATCCGAGTCATGTAGAAACAAAAAAAATTTAACAGCAAAATAGACCCAATTCCATTCTATTTCTATTAGAAACTATTAGTTGAATAAATTTCTCAGCACTTCTTTTGCCTAAGGGCATTTTCGATAATTGTACTCCTGAACTGTCAAAAGCTATAAGCATAGCAACTTGAGATAGGGCCTACACTCTTTGGGCTATTTCCGCTTTCCTAACAATGACAAGATACGATTGGATTGATCTACATTGTCTATTTCCGAGCAAAGAAGTTCCAGGAATCAGGATTTAATTAAGACCAGGGCTACCAAGCTCAGAGTTTATGCATATAGACTTTCTGAAGAATCCAGAAAATCTTTTTTTCAAGTTAAGATAAAGCTTTAGATAAGATCTGGCCTAGAACTACATTCTCCAAAAAAAAAAAAAAAAAAGGATCTGGCCTAGAACTAAGAACTGCATATTGAACTTTGAGAGACTAAGAACTTTCCCCTTCAAGTTGAGCTGAATGTTCAACTATTACTTCTATTACTATTCAAATCAAGATCTTAGCTTCCACATGCAAGGAAATCAAAACCAGTTGTGCTTTGGGCTACGAAAAGGACAAAGTTGATCTCATCTTCGAAACTCTCCTTAAATTAGCTAAGGCACCCAACCTGACTGTTGATCTTCTCAGAAAAAGAATTCAAGGCCATGTGCAAGAACTCATCGTTGAGGTCCCAAGGAAGATACTCTCAACAGGTAGGATGGAGAGTTCTTCAACAATCCAGCTGGTTTCAGAAATGTTACATGAAAAGCAGTACGGAAGGGCAATAGCTACTATGTTGGTCAAGATTTATGTAAAACCAGTATATTTAGATGCCCTAGAGCCAAACAGATCATAGGTAAATAACTCGCTTTTTTCCTTGGAGGAAGACAAGGAAGGTAGATTTAGAACATTACCCTACGAAATCCATGAATATGCCACACATGTAGATACATACAAAATTTATGAATATTACCCTACTGATTTGGAACGATAATAGAAGATTAGTACAAAAAAGTACTCCCTCCGTTCCAACTTATGTGGCAGCATTTCCTTATTAGGCTGCCAAAAAAAATGGCATCATTCTAAATTTGGTAAGAATTTAACTTCAAAATTACTACTTTGCCATTACTGAAATAATTTGCATCCACACAAATATCTATGTTTATTTTAGACCACAAGTTTCAAAAGTCTTCCTTTATTTCTTAAACTCCGTGCCGAGTCAAACTATGCACATAAATTGGAACGGAGGGAGTAGTTATTAACATTTTTTAGATCTCCATATTGCATCCTTGAAGCTAAACGGAAATTTCAATTTTATTAACATGATTTTTAGTTCATATATTTCACTTAATTGTAGTTTTTCCAATTCATTTGTTCAGAAAGTTGTTCGTTGTTTTCAAAGTTACTTTTTCTTGCAGTACATATTTATTTTCAATTAAAAAAAAAGATAATAATAATAATAATAATAATTGCGCCTTCTTTTACTGAAGTTCACGGTTCTGCTTCAAAGCCCACAGCATAGCAAGCATTGGCACTTTGTACAGTGTTTGACAATGGCTATGCCGCTATGGCCAGCACCCTTATAAAAAAATTGACTATGGTCAGCAGTCGGCACATATTCAAGAAGAGGATATTACCGAACGGACTACAACACACTGCTCATTCAAAAGATACATCTAAAGTAGATTCTGATGCTGTTGCAGGCATGAAGGACCTTATTACCTCTCAAGCTTCCCAAGTCGGAACTCGGAAGGCAGCTTTCTCCAAAGGTTACCTAATTTGGTGTTCTACAAGACAAATGCTGATCTAAAAAGAAGAGGATAACTACCTAATTCAACCAACCAATTTCACCACAACCAAAAGTACCCTTAGATTGACAGTGTAGTGATCATGCAAAACTGCAGTACAGAACAACAGATTCAACCAATTCATGCAGTAAAACTATTCTAACAGTGCGGGAACAAACGAAAACACTGACAAATGAAAACAAAGGTGACTACCAAATAACACAAATTGGTATTCAACCAGAAGACAGAAGAAAAGCTGCAATGACAAACACAAAATAAGGACTTACACTTTAAGCCGCATGCCCAAATCCTGTAGGAATGTACAATATGACTTGCGTAGATAAGTCTCTTTCTTCAAATCTATACCATCTAGTCGTGATGGGGAGTTCTCTTCAATTTCCTTCCGGGAGAAATACCAACGACCACCACTCTCATCTGGCCTTTCTTGAGAAGCCCTGAAACTTCCACCTTCATAAGCTCCGTGATGCGCCGAGGGGTCACCGGGCATCAGACCAGCCATCGGTACCTCTTCAATCCCCACCAAAGTTATTGATGAATTATGCAAATGGTCTCTATGGACAACAGCAGTTATTTACATGATCATCACCGCAATATCCTATAGATAAATGAGACAGGAACACACAGGATTTGAACAAGAAACATTACCACATAGAGTCAATCAAAACCCAAACATAAAAGCATAAAATCAATGATAAAAGCCAAAGTCCCATGATGCAACTGACACTAAGTCTGTGCTAACACACGTCGAAGTATTTAAACAATAAAAGAATTAGCTCTAGATTACATTAGCAATTTTTATAATGGGGAATTTACATGACTTTCAATTCACATAAATGGGGGGGAGGGAGAGAGGGTGCATCATAAGTCATAACAGATAACAGCTGTTGAGAGCCATGAAATTAATACACAAAACACTGTTTTTTAACTGAAAAAAGCTTATACAACAAAGTGGGATTTGAAAGTTGGTATTTTCCAATTTGTCAAGGTCCGAGATTGTTCTTTCCCAAGGTTGGACAACTTCCTGACAATACAACCAGCTCCAGGGAAAAACAAAAAATAAAGAATAAAATACCCCATAAAAAGAAGAAAAAGTAAAACTTGGACAATCAACCCTTTATTTCTGAACAAAAAATAACAAATTCTCAAATTGAACTAAACTTCAATGTTACGAAATAGCAATTAACAGTGAATTGTTGAGATACGTCCCAAGTAAAAGATCTAAGAGGAGAATCCCATATCAGAAACACAGATTGCAATACGGGTTTTATAGTTTTCGAGCATATTGTAACAACAACAACAACAACAACAACAAAAAAGGCAATAAGCTTAAAAAACGCCGTAATTAAGTAAAAAAGAAACAATTTTTACATAGTGTAACACATCAAACACTAACACAAATCATATCGAAGAAGTACCTGAAAGAAATAATAGTGTAACAAACACGAAAAGAAGCGAATTTCGAGCCGAGCTACACTAGGGTTTTGAATTCTTGTTTTCCTTTCAAGAGTTGAGCTTTTTCTGAATTGATTTCTTCACACACATATACAGCAAAATTAAAAAATCTTTAACTACTCAGCTAGATAAAAAGAACCAACTTTTAACATATTTTACAAATTTAACCACAAAAAACAAGTAGCTGAAGAGTAAAATTGAACAAGGCAAGTAACAGAGCAAAGCTAAAGGAACAACAAATAAGGAACTTAATTGACTAAAGTGCAAATTAAGGCTAAAATCTGAGCTTATACAATACAAGCTAGGGTTACAATAAATCGAACAAACAAACAATAAGAAAATAGAAGAACCTGAAGGAACTGCTATACTTTGAAGTTCACCGTCGGCGAGATTTGACGGTGACGACGACGGCAATTTTGAGGATTTGGGGAAAAAGGGTTTCTACGAGAGAAGCCCGTAGTAGTAAAGTGGAAAAAAGATTGGGGCTATTTTGTAAACTGGCCCAAAATCTGTTCCTTATAAGTCATTTTATTCTATTTCAACCCCTCCGGTATTTTTACCCCTAGACACATCAACTATGGTAAAAATAAAAAAGAAAATTTCTCAATAAATCCGCTATATTTAACTATGTTTTTAAAAATATTTATTTCAATAATATTAAATATTAAAGATCCATGGGAGTTACACCTCGTGCCTCTGGGCTTACGCCTCGCCTCGGGGCTAGTAAAACACCTGTGTCACGCTCACGCCTTTTCAAACATTGTTTCCACCTCATTAAACTAGTTAACCAAAATTTTTTAGTATAATTTGATGTAAATATTTGGTGCGAATAAATTTTTATTAAGAATTGATCATTTCGGTCAATTGGTAAAACCAAGCTATGCAAGTAAAAGCATAAACGAAAAGATCAAAAATAGATTCAGAATAAGCTTATATATTACCTAACAGCCCATCAGATAAATTATTGGATTCTAACTTCCAATCAACAGTGAACCTTTTTGTGGATGTCGATCTTTGGTCTCTGTCTTTCTCTTTGTGATTTTCTCTCTCAGGAAATAGCTGCAGCAGCCGCTATAAATCTATGTGAGTTGTGACCTAATTGAGTTAGTTCGCCAAAATCTAAAGTTAGATTTTGTGTTTCTTTACTAAATGGGTTGAATTAAATTTCCTTTTAAATAAGCTATAAGGAGTCCGTCCTAGTGGTCAACAATAAATAAATGCTTATTACAAAATCTCAATGAGAATAAATACATACTCAAATTATTTGTAAATGTTTAATTGATATATATATGATTATAAATTTGTGTATAGAACTTTTTCAGTTTGGTTAATTTTTTTATTTTTTAAAAAAAATCAAAACCAAATCAAATATTATTTGTTGAAATGAAACTAAACCAAATCAGAAAAAAAAATTGATTTACTAGACCGATTTGGTTCAATTTTTGATGTAGCTTAAATTTTAATCAAATCATGAATACCCCTACCCTAGAAGAGCATGTTTCTATTTTTGAAAAACATGTAAATTAATCTCTTGTTAACTTTAATTTTGAGCTACTATAAATTCATATATATATATATATATATATATATATATATATATATATATATATATATATATATATATATGGGGAATATGTTGACACCCCTTGCTCATACATTAGTATTTTTTTAAAAAAAAAAGGTTCATTCAGAAAAATATATTTTTATGCATATTCAAAATTGTTTACATAGGGCAAAGATCCAAATTATCCCTAAAACTTGGTAAAATAGTACACTTTAATTGTTCTTAATAGTTGGGGTATGGTATCAATGTTGTTATAAAATCGACTAGATTTTCCTTTGTCAATTAACACAAAAGTCTTATGGCACTAAACTTTATATTGGGGAAAAATAATCAAGTTTGCCTTCGAATTTTGCAAAATGATCCATAATTACCACTAAACTTTATGAAATAATCTAAATTTATTTTATTCGCCATCATTCCACATCCCTCTAATTCAATAATCTTTATAATAATTTATCATCTCCATTCTCAGAAACATCAACTAAAGATTACGGTTTCTCTACCTCTCGACATTCACAGAAAGGGCCTTAAAATTTCATATAAAAATACAACATTCACATTGATCTCCCTGGTATCATTATCTTTACGACTTTCACTAATATCATTTTACCTCTCGTAGAAGACCATTGATCAGCTGAGGGTCTTTCTGAAACTGCCTCTCTACCTCACTCGAGGTAGAGGTAAGGTCTGCATACACCTCCGATCAGTTGATAAAGATAAATCTAGCCATATTATATAGCAAAAACAGTAAATTTGACCCAAACTATTAACGAAACACAAATATATTCTGTTTTAAATAGTTAAAGTGGCAAATTTGCACCTTTACTCATTACATGTTTGTGAAATACAAAATCACTATTTGAAAAAACCTCTTTGGAAACGAAGTTGGTACGCGGAATTAATATGGAAATATCATAAGTTCATAAAAATTCTATTAATCTAAAATCGTCAAAGACTTCCGGTTAAAGGTGGTAGAACGATATTATTCCATGCTACCACATGTCACATGACCACATTCCTTTATAATATTGATCTGATCCATGCATAGTGTAAGTTTGGATAAGTATTTTTCTCCTTCACATAATGTACTGAAAATTTTAGCGAGAAACAAGGAAATGAGAGGAAGACAATGCAACTGTTTTACCTGTATTTCAAAGGAGAGAGAGAGAGAGAGAAAGAACCGCTAAGTAAATGAAAACTCCCCAGAGACTGGGGGCATGCATTGAAAAAATCAAACAAAAAAAAAAGAAAAAAAAAATAAGGACAGAGGAGAAGAGGGGTCCTTTGTCTCTTTCAAGAATTTTTTGCAGTTAAAGGATTTTTGTTTTCTCTCTGTCTATTTCTCGCGCTCTACCGTTGCTGTTCGTCTCCCTGAATGCCTCATCAGTGTTCAGGGTAAAATTTTCGTCAACCACATTTTGTTATTTTAATGCAGGGATCTTTGTTTTCTTTAGAATCTGTAAGAAATATGTTTAGACTGTAAAAGTTCTTGATTTTCTTTTACATCTCACATGCGATAGCACTGGATATGTTGTTGTAACATGTTTCTTTTCTTTCACATTCACCTTGTACTGTTGCAGCATGCATGATTGATTTATGTATTTTTCACATTTTCACGTAATTTATAATGTAAATTTATTTCAATTTTTTTGAGAAGTTTATGTCGAACTCACACCATATATTAGAACTTTGACCCATGCTTCAAACCTGTGATTCTTGTTTGGATTGAAGGAGTAAAATAGGATGAGGAAACTGGTAGAATTTAAAGGTTTTTGGAACATAATCAATGTGACATTCTTGTGATTATTCTTTTGTAGTCAATTGTGGCGACTATTAAGCGGAGGAGCGAGGGAACCAACAGGATGGTATGTCAAATTCTGTAAATTTTATCTTCCAATACCATGTCCAAGTACCTTTTCTGTATATATGATTCTTGTGGGAATTTCACAGGGTTCGGAGCTAGCAATGTGTTTATTTGACATTTGCAGCCTCCTTTACGCGAATTTTAGGCAAGTCTTCTTATTCTTTGAGTCTTTTGCTTTCAAGAACTCACTGTCAAAAGGAAATCAATAGTTAAATATTGTGAGATTACATCTTGGTAATTTGAGATGATGAAACCTCAAAATGGTGCATTTGTTTCCCTTCATAGTTGTTTATGGATTTGCTTAATATAATGCATTTTACTTTCAGACAATGTGAAGGATGTTCTCCCCAAGGAAGACTAACTGATCTCTAGGGATTCACTCATTAAAGAAGCTCCCTTATAGCATGCACCTCTATTGTTGTTTTTACTTGAATGAGATTCTCCAAGATGGCTGTAGCTATCAATCCCCAAAATCATGGGTTCAAGCAATTTGTTCGACCTCCAAGATGTAAGCTTCCATCGTTCTCTCAGTTCGATTACAATGCCCTTGAATCAAGCCAAACAAACCTTACACATTCTCAACATCATGTTGCCTTTGAGTTCTCCAACATCCCCAAGAGTTATTCCACACCGTGCTTATCCCTCTCCAAAAGATCAGAAGATCAAGAGTTTGACAATAATCCGAAAATTCAAATCATTGGTGGCCGTCGAGCTCCTAAAGTCCATGCTTTAGTTGTTGAGGTTGCCATAGCTATGGCTTCTGGAGTCCAACCTGAGTTACTATCAAGTGGCCTAGGTGGTGCTTACCTTTTTCGGGCTGCAAATGGTAATGCGGTAGCAGTGGCAAAACCTGCTGATGAGGAACCTCTAGCTTTGAATAATCCAAAAGGATTTGCAGGTCGGATGCTAGGCCAACCGGGCATGAAGCGCTCCATCAAGATAGGTGAATCTGGTTTTCGTGAATCTGCTGCCTATCTTCTTGACCATGATGGATTTGCTGGTGTTCCTCCAACAACATTAGTCAAAATTTCTCATGTTACCTTCAATATAAATGATTCACAGTCGATTTCTGCTTCAACTTATAAAATTGCCTCACTCCAACGGTTTATGGAACATGATTATGATGCAGGAGACTTGGGTCCTTCAGGATTTTCCGTTGCTTCAATTCATCGTATCGGGATTTTGGATATAAGACTTCTCAATCTTGACAGGCATGCTGGAAATATTCTGGTGAAGCAAGGGAAAGAAACTTATGCTGTTGATTCTGCTGAACTTGTACCCATAGATCATGGACTTTGCTTACCAGAATCACTTGATGATCCTTACTTTGAATGGCTGCACTGGCCTCAAGCAACCATACCATTCTCAGAGTCCGAACTAGAGTATATATGTGGTCTTGATCCGTTTAAGGATGCAGATTTACTAAGAAGTGAACTTCCTTCTATTAGGGAATCATCCATTCGGGTTCTTGTGGTGTGCACCATTCTCTTGAAGCAAGCTGCTACTTCAGGGCTTTGTCTAGCTCAAATCGGAGAAATGATGACTCGAAAATGTTATGGAGGACAAGAAGAATGGAGTGCGTTAGAAAAGATATGTTTCAGTGCCAAAGTTACCTCAGAAAGTAAACTAAAAGAGGATAATCTAAGTGTCGGTGAAGAGAAAGAAAAAGATGATGGAGTTTTCCAATTCGATGATGAGGATGGAGATTATGTAGATCAAGAAGATGGGAAAACTGATGAAATCTTGCCTGGCTCCTCTTTAAAAGCTAAGCCACCGAAAATTCCAAGATTTTCATCAGTTAGGTCCATGAGTATATTAGTTGATTCATCGATATTTGAATATGAAGAAGAATGTGATATCTTAAACAACACTTCTCACAATTCAGATACCTTAATAGATGATGATGGTGCTAAGGAGGATGATTTCGACGATGATGAAGGTCAGAAAGCTGGTGCCATGTTGAGAAGCATGAGCTTTGGTACAAAAAATTACAAGAATGATGGTGAAGGGATTTCTTTTGGTGAAATGAGCAGTGAACATTGGAGCTTGTTCTTAGAGGTGTTTGAGAAGCTTTTGCCCGAGTCTTTTGAGGGCAAAAACTGCATGTGTTTGTCAAAGCAAAGATTGGGATCTTCTTGTGAATTCTGAAGTGAAGTCTGGTTTATGAGAAGAGAACCACCTGTATAATTTCAACAAGTGTAAATTACCAGCCAAAGTACTCAAGGTAGAATGTAGATAGATCTTAGCATGAATGGCAAAGAGATGAGCAAATCTGCCATCCTTTCCAGAAAATATAAGTCTTCTTGTTTTTTTCTATTTCACTGCAGGTAACATTTTATTGTTTAAAATGCCAACCCCATATAGCTTGGGAGTGAGGCGTAATTGTTGTATTTTTTATTGTCCAAAACATATGGACTAGATGGAACAGAAAGACTAGAGAATTCTATGTTTAATAATATGTTATTGACATTGTAAATTGTATTGTCCAAGGTTCAAGAGTTTCCTTTTTTTTTTTTTAAATGCAGTAATGTTCTCCAACTATTGAAGCTTAAAAAATAAAGGGATGCTCTTCATGCAACATTCTGTAACAAATAATAAAGTTGAAGAGCAAAAAGAACAGAAAATTTAAGGGGGAAGGTACAAGAATGTTCAAGATAAAGTGATAAACAAATCTCTGTGGGGAATCATCAGATAATGATGCCTGAAAGACCATATTTTTCACAAGCACAACCGAGAAGTAGAGTCAGCAGAATAAACTATCACTCAGTACTAAGAATCATAGCTTGGGAGACATTAGGAACAAAAAGGCTTATTATACATTTGCTGGTTGTGTTTTTCCCTCCTTACCTTATGGAAGAAGGATGATACATAACAGTGGCAATGCACATAATCACAGGCCTGTCACCTCTGTGACTTTGACCTGAAAATGCATCTCTGCACTGAATCTTTATAGAAATATTTACAAGAATACAACATATATCCATTTATGCAAGCATGACCCTTTTGGCATTGCTTTCTCTCTCTCTCTCTGCAAACTCCTGAAGTTTGTTTCATTGCACGGACTGAATGACGTGGAACTTGTTTCTGAAAGAGTGGAGGCAAATTTTGTTGTGACAAAAAATAATTGCCCTTCTCCGGATGCTATGGACGTAATACAAGCAAAAACAGCATGAGAGCCCAGAATTTAGAATATTGAATCCCTTCTGAAGCTGCAAATTTATACATCAGTGCGTCAATTTAGCATCAAGAACTTTTTTTATGAAAAACAGTGAGGAATACACAAATATAGATTGTTCATTCAACTTTTTTTTAAACATTTAAATGCTGATTTTAATGTAATAAAGATTTAAAAGGAAAAAGCTGAATGAACAATCTATGATTAGAGCATAAAAAAGTTTACTTGCTATAATACCCTCTCCCCTTGCAGGAATGGAAGAAGGGTGCAAAAAGTTCAAAACTGATGAACTGACATGCAAGTTTATCAGCTTCTCTGTTTGAAAAGCAGATTAGGTTCTCGAGGAAGTACTCACATGAAGATGACAAGGGTGACCCTGAAGTAAATCTGTCAGGAGGTTCCGCAACAGATCTACTCCTCGGTGGAGGCTGAACATGAGCATACACTACATTGGGTAATGGGCTTGATGCGGTGATTTCATGTGGAATAGAAGTTGGAGCATGTATTTTCTGGTGTGACGAAGGAGCAATATGAGGTGCAGGAACTGGTGCTTCAACAGGTACCATATGTGGGCGACTATTAGCCTTCCTAGGGAATCTCCCAAAATGGCATGGAGGCTGGGCTGCATGTCTCTTATGCTGTGCAGGGGCAGGTGCAAGAACAGTTACAGATGCTGGCACTGGTGCGGATATTGGTGAAACTTGCCTGCTAATAGATCCACCTTTCTCAACCTTTGGAGCAGGTGATAATGCAGGAGCAAGATTTGAATCTCGATTCTGGTGGTGGTGGTAGTGATGGTGAGATAGAGGAGCTGGAGAAGGCGAGGGGCTACCACCATCACCACCTCGAGAATGTGGTGAAAAAGAGGACAGGCTAACTTGTTTAACCCTTCCAAATACAGTGTTATTGAGGCCGAGATTTCCAGAATGAGAACCAATGGTCTGAGTCAACTGCTTCAATCTTGCCCTAGAAGGATTTATCCCAACTGCTAAAAGAACTTTACACTGAATAATAGTGGGAGGATCCACCGTTGAACCTCTTGTATTTGTCAAGCTGATATACAAGTTCTGCATTGAGAAAGGGAAATTAGCATGCTAACACCAAAGACAAATATATGTTTAAGTATGTCTGTTTGTGTTTGAAAGGGTCTTTGATGGAGAGCAGCAGATTGCAAGAGAATGAGACATTGCGAACCTTTCGTTTTTTTTTAAAAAGAAAAAAATGCATTTAAATGGAATTACTGAGCCATATTGACAGTTAAAACTACAATTAGTGTTTTAGCAACAATTACTTTCTGAGCTCATGAGAATTTCTGAACCAGTATCAAATCCTAGAACTTCAAATGTTGACATATCGAATGCCCCTTTGGGTCTTAGTCATGTAGACCTTTTGGAGAACAAATGGTAAATGATGATACTCCTTTCTGCATAAGTTAGATATGTTTTTCGCAAGGACCATTACTTTTCAAACCAATCAAGGGTAGCACTATCAGATCTATACATCCTAGAACAGCCTTCATAACAATCTGATCAAGTTTAGTCATGGAAGGACATTCAACTTGAGGCAGAAATATAACCATCTTACCTTGTAGGCTTGTACAGAACTGCAAGAATTAGGAGCTTATACATATATAACAGTAAAATAACCTTTGATGGAAAAAATAATCAAAAGTCCTACTACAATCAATGTGTATGCGTCAGGAAAGAAATAAGCCTGAGCAAGGTAGAGCTGGAGACAGGACCAGATATCACAAAGAACTTGCTTCATAACAAAAACATCATCAATGGCATGAAGACTTGAATGGTACTATCAGAGGAAAGAAAAGATATATATGTCAATATGAATAACAGAAATCATAATTGCAGACCTCATATGATGAAAGACGTAACCCGGATTTGAGCTGGCTTGTTAGTTCATGAAAATTATCTTGAATTTCATCAATTGAGAAGTACAAGGTGAAGTTGAAAAGAATCTGCACTTGCTGCATGAGGAATCCACTCTGTTTAGGGCTCACAGTAATCCCTCCCCTGAATTTCAGCACATCAAAGGAAAGAGGATCGCCAAACAAAGATGCTGTCAAGCGCAGAGATTGGCCATTAATCACAGTTACAAGTTCCGACCTGACTAAACTCAGAGCAGTTGGAGAGACCCTTATATTTTTCACGTCAGAGTCAACTGCAAAGACGACCTCCGTCATGTTTGATCCAGCTATATTTTCTAATGATATTATCTCCACCTGTTAGAAGCAGCAAATCAGTTTGAGAGGGAATAAGTGGCAAAAGAAAAGTAAACTAAGGGAGATAATTGAGAGAAGGACTATTGGATATACTTTAGTATTGGAAACACTTATTTCATCAAAAATATCATCTGCAAGTTGCAAAATGTTATCCTCGACAAAGGAAACTGGCTTCTCAAGCACGAAACTGGCAACTACATCATGACCTGAAAAACCAAAGAAACAACACATTGACGTGAAAGCTGAAAATACTTGCAAATGACCAAAAGATCTAGTTCAATCATCCGCAAATAGGTATTCTATATAAAAACAAATGGGATGTTTAAATAACTAATTAGTTTTTTTTTTTAAAAAAAACACTAAGAGCCCGTTTGGATTAGCGACACTTGTAAATAAAAAAAAGAAACCAAAAGTCTCGTGTAAATAAAACCAGCTTGCAATATGTCGTTCCAGCATAGTGATACTTGCTTCACTTTCACAGTCAAGAAACAACTATCAACTGATGTTATTAACTTTTAGGACCTCGCTTCAGGGTCACACCCAAGTGAAATCTTGTACAAATAAAAACTGTGTTATCCCACCAGGATATTCCCTTAACTCCTTCTAAGGTTCAAGTTTCTCACCGTCCTTCAAGAACAACTCTATGCCAGTAAAGTTATCCACTTAAACACCAACTTCTATGCCTAGTATCAAAAGAATTAATCATATCTCAATGCTACAAGCGGATGAAGTTGTTGCTGACACTGATTATTACTTGTAGGGAAACTAAGCTATCAAAAAACATTAACTTGAATTGGACCGCTAGCAGGACTTCTAAGGCATCTACTTTTCTTGATGCATCTTTTTTTAAGTTTTATATCTTCTTGATATTTTAATTGTTCAACGGGTGAATAGTCTCCAGACTTTAATTCAAGAAATGAAGAAAATTGCCGGAGATCAAATTAAAATTGTGATGCACATTCACTTAGACAACTGAAATGGACAGGAGATGTGTTAGGATGCTACTAAGAGATAATAAATATTTAGAGCTTCAAGAAAACTACAAAACTATCAATAGACTAGCAGCTCCTTCAAATATAAGGACATATAAAATTGATTTTCCAAAAATTGGTTTCATTGTTCAGCACACAAGTGAGAAGGGAAAACCTAATTTTCTGTGGCCAATGCATAATAATTTCAGAATGCCATCAAAGGAGCCATTTGAAAAGGGGCAACACTTAAAGTTCAGTTGAATTGTTTAGCTCAAATAAAGGAACTCAAGGTACGGAAACAAATGAAGCATCAATTAAGGGAAGAACAAAACAAGCCAAACACTTAACATTCCTTTGCTCAACCACCACAGTTTCGACTTCCATTCGAACAATTTAGCAGCAAATAATCTTCCAGTTTTCTTAATTATACCTCAAGAATTGAAAATTCAGCTCATTTAGCTAAACTAGCAGAAACCCAATTATCAAACATATAAATTGTCAAGATGGTACATTTATAAACTCATAAACACCAATCTAACACAACAAATTACACAGATAAATCTTCCAAGCAGACTAGGTTCCAATTAAGTAGCTCAAAAACTCAATAAAAGTGATACCTTTAAACTTGATTAAATCAATAACCAAAACATAAAAATGGTACCTTTATACTTATCATCAAGATCCAGATCCCTTAGATCTTTATTCTTGAAAAATGGCAACAAGAAGATAACTGAAAACAAGACTCCAACACCAAGAAGCAATACAAACACACATTTAAAACTCAACAACCCCTTTAATCTACAGCACCTAAAATCATCTACATTTTGTTCATCCAATGAATTGGGTATTGGTTCTTGTTCCTCTACCTTCCCCATTGGAAACAATTATAGCAATGCACCTAGTTTTCATTTCTACACAAAGACTCCATTCTTGCACAAAATAGTGATAAAAATTCTTTCTTTTTGGTAAGACTAAAGGGTTGTAATAATAATTTTAATTTTCTTGGTAAGTAGGAAGAGTAAAGTGAGTTACTGTCAGATAAACCAACTGTTGTTAGTGAGATGACAAAAGCAGACAGCTTTTGTTGTTTTGCTAAAATGGCAAGTTGTTTTGGATGCTGTAGTAATAAAATTGTCACGTAAAAATAGAAAGGTTAATATTACTACTAAAACTATATATTTTGTCGGTTCGAATTAAGCTAGCGGATTCGGTCGAGTCTGTCTAGCCTGGCAATGCTGTTTACTCTTCTTTCCAAAAGAAATATGCTACATAATTACTAGTATATCTTAAACTTCTAAGTATTATAAATTTTTGTGAAAATATAAAATTGCATAATCAACCAATCCATACTACTCCCTTCGTTCCATAATAGTAGATCATATGTTTTGGATATTTATCTTTAATATAATATTTTTATATATTTTTAAATTATTAATTATTGTGAATATTTATTTATTTTATTATCTACCTTTCACCTTAGGTGACACTTACATTAATTCAATATTGAAGAGGACTATCAACCAACCTAGGACTCTTCCTTGAGTTTGATAGATGGCCCAACTTATTTTTAGGTGAACCAATAAATTAGAAAAGAATATACTGTTTATAGAAGCTAAAATACGTAATAAATATAATGGTTTAATTCATCTAATCTTTGATTAAATTAAAGGAGAAGAATAACCAACCACGTGTAAAAGCATTGGAATAGTAGTTAAACAAAAAGACAATTGTAATAAATTAATGGAAGCATGGAACAAAATAGGTGCAATCCACAAGTCGTTTACAATTTGATATGCATTTTTACTATGATAAATGAAGAAGAATTATCTAGAAAAAGTTCCTTCGAATTTTATAAGCATGCTTAAAATTACGTCACCTTATAATTGTGATTATAGTGTAATTAGAAACGTATTGTTTGGTTGCACTAGCGTAATCGCCTGAATATTTTTAAATTTTTAGAATAAAAGTAAAATATCAAGAACTAAAAAGTATTTTTGTCGAATTAAGTAAATAGACATAAACAGATAATATGTGCTCCTTGTAAAACTAATCTCATAGCAACCGTTATATGAATCTTTCTTTTGGCCCGATACTTAAGTATTTAATTAATTTCTTAATCATGATATGCATAATGTTCAAAGAAAATAAACTTAATACAAAATTTAGCATACTTTCAAAAATCGAATAAAACAGATTTGTTCATTATAAATATAAATAGACACACACACGTAATTTTAATATATATAGTATATATTTTTTGTGCATATAAAATTATTCATTCGGTTCGATACGGTATTACCTAACTTGTTTATTGGTATGGTTATGACTTTACATCAAAACTTAGAATTTTATTGAAAAGCTCCTAAAAATCAATTCGATATGATTCGGTTCGGTTCAAAAAAGGAAAAAAGTACCATATAACCAAACAATTCGGGTCGGGCTTAGGAAGGTGACATAAATTATCAGAGTAGGGTTTAAGGACCTCTGTCTTCTCACATCAATCAAGAACCTTATTTCTCTCTTGCATCACTCAACCATGACTGCTCAATCCCAAGAAGAGATCCTAGCTGCTCATCTCGAACAGCAAAAGATTCAAGTAATTCTCTTACACCCCCTTTCCTTTTCTTTCATACACATGTTAAGGCACCTCATTTAGCTACTCTATGTTTGAGATTTCAATTGATTTTATTGTTTAATTATGTCTATTGAATATTGGGTATTCTTTGAATACTTCCCTTAGCTGTTCTGAAATGCTTATGAATAAACTATTGGGATCTGGTCACTTGTTTACTGTGGGGTTGGTTTTTATAGCTAAAAATTGAATCTTTTTATGTTTTTATAGCAAAAGTCTGAATCTTTTAATGTGGTTATGGCTAAAGTTTGGATCTTTAGGTGCTATTATGGCTAAAGTTTGAATCTTTGGATGGTGTTATGGCAGAAGCTTGAATCTTTTCTCTGAAAAAGACTAACTTGTTCACTCTGGGTCTGCGATACGTTAACAGTACTTTTTTAAGTGAAAGATTGAATTTTGTGAGACTATGAATAGAGTGGCTGCCTGGTGTTTTCTATTGCAATTTACCTTTGTTTTTGCGTTACCTTGATGGTTATGCAACCGTCCTCCCCTGGTGTATTTATCACTTGTTCGTTCAGTTGTAATTCTCATCTGTACAATAGGATTACTATCTAGATAAAATTGAAAAGCTGATGTTATTAAATGATACTAGAGCAGCTAAATTTCTGTATTTGTTATCCTTGCTGCACTAAAATTTCGTAGAAATGAGAAATTTCATAACGTTATTTTATACTTCAATGTTCAGGTTGCTGTTAGATTTTAACGCATATTCTGGTTGGTTTTTCATTAATCATCAATAAGTAGAAATGTTTCTGTCTTGTTTTCTGTAATATAACATTTACCCTGCTATGATATTGTACAATTTTGGTTGGGAAGGATATATATTTGTATATGCGGCCCAAGAGAACAACAGACTTGAAAGGTCTTCTAGATTGAATATGTAATGTCTAACTACTTCATTGGTTCACCAATAAATGGTAGAAGTAGTGAACTGTTATCATTTCTTGGTGTTCAATGTCAGTTTTTGTCAAGTGGACACTGTGTTGGTCTTCACATATATTCTTTCTGTTTTTTAACAAAGTATCATCTTCTTTTGTAGTCTGAGGAGCCGATTATTGAGGATGACGATGAAGATGATGATGACGATGACGAAGATGATGATGATGCTGAAGGCAAGTATAAAAGCATAGCTTGAATTCTCCTAATTTATGTGTCATTTTAAATCTTTATGTTGTAAATATGTGATGAACTGTGGATGAATGTTAAATCTATTCTGCTGTCCCTATCGTACTGGAGTTATCAAATTACGACTTGCAAATCCAAAAGATTCAAAGTCAACTCATGTAACGGGATGCTAAGATAAGTCTGATTATTATTCTTGGACATTTTTCAATGATGTATATTCTTGGACATTGATTGGTAAAGTTGCTACCCCACTTTTACATGTGAACTGTTATATGGTTATAGTTCTAAATTACTAATTTACATCTCCATGCTAAGTAAATTGGAATAGCTGTAGTGCTCGTTTGAATTTGGATGACTACAATATGCTGCCTCGAACTGGTTAGGTCGAATGGTTGAGTACAAAGGCTCGTGATGGTTGTTATGTTGGGCCTTGTTATCTGTTTTTGTGTTATTCTAATATGCTTGTCATTACGGGCAGAGCACGGAGATGCTAGTGGCAGGTCAAAGCAGAGTAGGAGCGAGAAGAAGAGTCGAAAAGCTATGATAAAGCTTGGAATGAAGCCAATCCCGGGTGTTAGCCGTGTCACTGTCAAGAAGAGCAAGAATGTTAGTTAAACATTGTTCTTGCTTTTATTTTTCCATGTGTTCTGTTTTGGTGCTTACATTCTAGTTATTAGGATTCTCCTTATGTTGTCGTCTATTTTTTTTTTTTCAGATTCTATTTGTCATCTCGAAACCAGATGTTTTCAAGAGCCCTGCATCGGACACATATGTTATATTTGGTGAGGCAAAGATTGAGGATTTGAGCTCACAATTGCAGACTCAAGCTGCTGAGCAGTTCAAGGCTCCTAACTTGAGCAATGTTGTATCAAAACCAGAACCATCAACAGTGGCTCAGGATGATGAGGATGTAGACGAGACTGGCGTAGAACCCAAGGATATCGAGCTGGTGATGACTCAAGCAGGCGTTTCCAGAGCAAAAGCTGTCAAAGCTCTCAAAGCTGCAGATGGTGATATCGTCTCTGCCATTATGGAGCTTACAAACTAGGAAGTCTCTACTATGTAGTTTTGTTGCTTCACTTCCTATTCAGTCACTGTTTTGCTTACTTTCTGTCATTGTATACCAGACATGCAGAGTATGCAAACAAAAATTTTCAAGTTATGCTGCAGTTTTTCTTACTAAATCTAGTCTAAATTATACTTTTGGGACGGTGGATTACTCAAATGAGCAGCGACTTAAAGAAGCAGAAATGGCGTGCTTGATCCTATCAAGCCTTTATTTTGTTTTTCTTTTTACCTTGATAGTGTAAACTAACAAAATATTTTCCCCCTGTGCTGGCAAAGCAGACCTTCCCCTTCTGAATGGAATTGCTTCTTTTCCCTAATTGGTCGTTCGTATGTATTTACTAGTCATTTGGAGGAAAAATTTGAATGAAAGCCATATTTGGAATGAATTGTAGATCATTCACCTCAATTAAGAGATAACAACCCTTGTTTATGCCTAAAGATTGCTCAATAAGATAAACAGATAAATTATAAATGGGGTTACAGGCAATAAAGTAAATACTAGATGAGGCTATTTGCAGGATGAGAGGGATAGAGCAATTGCGCTTGACGAGATCCCAATTGAATTTTGGAAGAGCGCTACAAGAACATGTATGGAGTGATTGTATGGTTTGCTTAATGTTATCTTAGAGTCAGCAATGATGCCTGAGGAATGAAGGTGGAGTACCATAATTCCATTGTACAAGAACAGGAGTGACATACAAAATTGCAATAACTACAGGGGTATTAAACTGCTAAGCCACACTATGAAAGTCTAGGAGAGGATGGTAGAGAAGAGGATGAGAAGAGAGGTAACTATTTCTAGGAACCAATTTGTATTCATGCCTGGGCGATCGACTGCGGAAGCTATTCATCTTTTGAGGAGGTTGGTGGAGCAATACAGGGACAAGAAGAGGGACTTACACATGTGTTCATTGATTTAGAGAAGGCTTATGATAGAGTCCCAAATGAGGTTTTGTGGAGATGCTTGGAGTCTAAAGAAGTACATGTGGCTTATTTTTGAGTGATCAAGGACATGTACGATAGAGCCAAGACCCGAGTGAGATTAGTTGGAGGAGACTCAGATCACTTTCTAGTCGAAATGGGGGTGCACCAGGGGTCTGTGCTTAGCCCATTTTTATTTGCTCTAGTGATGGATAAATTGACTCAGCATATCCAAGGTGAAGCACCATGATGTATGTTATTTGAGGATGACATAGTCTTGGTTGACGAGACACATGGTGGAGTCAAAGAGAAGTCGGAGGTTTGGAGACAAACTCTAGAGTTTAAAGGTTTCAGGTTGTGCAGGACGAAGACATAGTATATGGAGTTCAGGTTTAGTGATGCACTGCACGCGTCGGATGTGGAAGTGACGCTTGATAAGCAAGTCATCCCTAAGAAAGGAAGCTTTAGGTATCATGGGTCAATACTCCAAGAGAATGGGGAAATCGACGAGGGCGTCACACATCGTATAGGAGCAGGATGGTTGAAATCGAGGCTAGCTTCCAAAATTCTATGCGATAAGAAAGTGCCTCCTAAACTTAAGGGTAAGTTCTATAGAGTGGTCGTTAGACCAGCTATGTTATATTGAGGGGAGTGTTAGCCAGTCAAGACTATGCACATTCAGAAGGTGAGCATAGCGGAAATAAAAATGCTTAGATGGATGTGTGAACATACTAGGATGGAGAGGATTATGAATGAAAGGGTGAAATATATGTAGATCTTACCCTACCTCGAGTGTTATCTCATTTAATTATTGAAACATGGAATTTCTGTAAACACAAAAGTTAAGAGCGTAAAAACTTGAATTTACTCTGCACATACTATATCATAATCTCTAATATGGTCAACAAAAGACTATTAACTCTCTTACTCTAAACATTTTAGTATGGTCATTGGTCAGGTCTACAAAGTCCAAAGAAATCTAAAATTTAATTCCAACTCATCTTCAATAGTGAATTGTTTTTGCTATTTTTTTTCCATAAATGGCTTCATCTAGTTTTACCAGTCATTTAAGGAAGACAATTAAAAGGATCGATGAGACGATAGATACAAAGGATTCTTGCTTAAGAAATTTACATGTGTGATAATTCGTAACATACCATAATGGTTACTTCCAAGAATTTAATTATTTTCCAAAAAGTAAGATTTGATGACCAAAATCAATATTAACACAATCTTCTCCTTCAATGCATAATTCTATAAGAATAACTCATCATGACTCAAAAAAATATACCAACACAAGATGAATTCCATGAGAACATTACTACTGATTTTGTTTATCTTTCTCTCTTCTGTGTCCTATTCCTCTGGTGATTTGATAGAAGATGTTTGCAAAAAGTCTAGTGACTATAAATTATGTGTCAAATCTCTTAGACATGATCCTAAAGGCTCTTCTGCTAATAAGAAAGGTCTGGCACGTATTATGGTTCTACTTTCATTAGCTAAGGCTAACAAAATTTATAATCAAACTCTAAATGAATTGAACAGAACCACAGAACCTGTTCTCAAGCAATGCCTTGAGATCTGTCGGGATAATTACGATCAATCTGTACGTCATCTTACAGATTCGATTATACGATTAGATGCAGATGACTTTTCTACGGCGAATATTGATATATCTGGTGCCGGCACTTGTTCTGTCACATGTGAAGAGTCATTTACTCAACTTCGACGCAAGTCCCCGTTAAAACCTATGAGTACAGATCTTTTTCATTTTGTTGAGGTAACATTGAGTTTGTTAGTCCTTCTCTAAGATTTATGGACCCATTATTTTTGCATGGTGGTAATGAAACAAAGAAGTATTAGAAAAGTAAACAAGTGTTTGGGTTGATTTTGTTTGGATAAATGAATTGGATAATTAAATAGATGAGTTTAATTTCTTTATTAAATTTAGAAGAAAATGTCACGCCAATATATTTCACGGAAATAACAAGTTTTCCAACAAGAATGACTATTTAAGTCAATTATGCAATGCTGAGTGACCATTTAGAAACAATACAAAGAAGAATGACTTTGTTAGTTTTTTTCCAACAATTAGAGTGACCATTTGGTAATAGACTCGAATAAGATTACTTCATGGAGATGAAATTCTTGGTGAATCAGTGAAAATACTGTTAGTCATGTGTTGACACCCAATTTCGTCCCGAAATTTTAATTAATTAAATAAAAATCAATTATTAAAATTAAAATTTACTAAAGTAAATTAATAAATTTTTGGAAGAAAAGGGTTAAATTACATTGTTTACTTTAAAAATCAGCTTATAAATGTAATTAGTTTAACTAAAAAAAAAGAGAGGGCTAAATGTGCAAGCTCCATCCGATTAGCCTACTTCCGCAAACATATATATAATACACACCACACACAAAACACGTATGTTATCTCAGTTTCCTTCAACCCGTTGAACACCTTCGCGACCCGTTTTCATTCAAGCGTGACCCGCGACAAAATCCAACAGGTTGTCTTCTCCGTACATATCAACATGCTGGACAAATAATCTTGTTCCAGCTGGTATCCCTGGTCTCTCTCACTAGTACAAAGCTTCACCAATCTCGTCCGTGCATTTTGAGTGAGCTTTTGATCCGAGCCGTCAAAGGCATTCTAACGTTAATTTCCCTCAGGATAAAGATGAAATGGTACGATCCCTAAAGGGATTAGACTATTTCATCCTTGTCTTAAAAGGAAACGGCAGAAAATCAGGGGTCGATTTGGGAAATTGAGAAAATCCGAAACCCTAAGGCGAGGTATATATATGCTTTATTCTTTCATTTTTGGAAAAGGAGGGGGTTTCGAAATTTAAAAATGAGGCAGGGCAATAAAATAGAAATAGTTTCAGTTTCAGTTTTTTTATTTCCATATAGTCCTTGTTTTTGTTCAAGCTTTAGACAATAGATTTGTTCGTGTCGTGGCTACATTATACTAGTCGTCGACCTTGCTCGCGTCGCTTAGTCGAGTGGCGTTTTCTTCGAATCCTCGCTCAGTTCACTGCCCTAAAGCAGGTGACACTCTTTCCTTTTACATTTGTTTTCAGTTTTTTTTTTTTTTTAAATTTGATTTGCCTATGGTTCTGTTAGAAATCTTTCATTGCAATGACTTGTTTGTGTTTGATGCCTTTGATCGCTGAAAGTAGTTCAGAGTCAATATTCTTTGAATATAATTTACATCGTCGATTTGTGTGTATAGTAGTATTTGGCTCTGTTTTGGTTCTGAATTTGAAAGGAGGATGCTGGTAGTTCAGGGTCTGTTTCAGGGGTGTATATGCAGGTGTGTATATGCAGGTGTGTATAGGGGGGCTGGTTCTGTCCAGTTTGTAAGTTGTTTGGAGAAGGAGTCAGGGATGTATGTTTGGTTCCTGGTGTATAGGTTGCATTAGTGGTGTTAGGAGAAGTCCTGGTAGGTGTGCAGCTTCTTTCCTGGGGGTTTGAAAGGTGTTTTGGGAGGCTGTGATGATGCAGTTTGTAGGAGTTTAGGGTGAGTTGAGTTTTGTGTAGCTCTAGGGTGCTAGTTGATGAGATCTGTTCTCTGGATGTTCTGTAAGTGTTAGAGGGTGCTGAGGTTTGGGAAGTATTTCAGGTGGCTTGATGGTTGAGTATGAGAGTTTGTGAATGTAGCAGAGTTTGTTATTGTTTCCAGATTGGTAAGTTGAGGATTCAGGTAGGGTGTTCAGGTCCTGAGGAGGAAGTAGGGGTCTGCTAGGAGTTGCTGCAGGGGTTGGTTTGTGAGTTTATTGTCTAATTAGTATAGTTGTTCTGTTAGGTAGATTGTTTCTGTGAGAGTTTTCAATGATGGAGTTAGGAGATGTTTTGAAGGAGCTTAGAGGTGTTGTTCAGTTAGTTGTTAGGAGCATAGGGAGCCTGGTGGAGTGGCTTATAGGCAGTGTGAGAGTGTGTAGTGTTTGTAGAGCTGTTCCTGGTTTCAGGAGGTTTGTTTGGTGCTCAGAGGGTTTTTGGTATGGTTGTTCTTTAGAGAGGATGTAAAGGGATCTTGGTTCTTTATTTCTGTCTCAGTCTTCTGCTGGTTCATGGTTTAAGGGTTTGCCTCTGTCAGCTTGAATGTTTATCATCAACCTTAGGTCTTTCCAGTTTGTGTCCTAATAGTCTGTTAGATTTGATCATACGTCCATGAAATCCCTTTGGTTTAGCCTGTGAAAGTTTTCTCTAGTATCTCCTCTCCAGTTTCATAGTCATGTTTCTTTGAAGTTTTTGGTTCAAGTGTCTTGGTTTAAGTCTTGAAAAATGAAACATTAAAGGGAATAGATTTGTATGCTAACCATCTTTTGCCTAGATCTAATTACATATAGAATCCTGGATCTTTGAAAATTAATGAACTTTTATGTTCAAAGAGTAAAGCTTTTACTATCTTAATTAATCTGTTAAGTTTTAGATTCCTTTGGCAAAATGCGGGCTGTTTCTATTGTTTGTCCCGTGTATCATTAAGTTTATTTGGGATCCTTGGTCTAAAATGTGTTGCTATCTTTCTTTTAGAATGTCTGGAGCTTCAGTATATTAAAATACTTAAGTTGTTGGAATCTCAGGTTTCTGCCTGGTGCTAAAATCTATCATGATAAAATGAGTTTCATTGACATTACAGCAACCTCCATGAAACGCTTTGCTTTACTTTCATGTTATTGTATTCTTTAGTCTTGTTTGGTCCTGTTTTAAGCTTAAGTATTAACAAAATATTTGGTCTGTGCTAGTCAAGTATTGATTATCATGGCAACTTTAGGATATAGTCTTCAAATTTTGGTCTGTACTAGTTCCTAGTTCATTAAGTATGATGAATTATTCGTTACATGTTTTAAGGTGGTAGCCCAACTTGAAATTGCCTAATATATCCATGCAAAGTTTGTTGTAAAGAAGTTATGGACAATTACTTTCTTAGTTGGTGTGATTTTCTCGTCAAATACTGATTTTGTAAAGGTTTGTCTTTTGACAACACCTTAAAGGAGGGCAATCTTATTATGTTTAGTGTTGTGGCTTGAGTTCTTTATGTCTGGATTTGAGTTCTTAACCTAGCATAAATGATGATGTGCAGTAAGCCATTCAAATAAAGCTTGTTCTGTGCTAGTTAATTAGCCGTTTCTTGGCATATTTTATTAGGCTCTAAAGATCACTTGTTTATTCACATTAATCTTTGTGTGGACCGCATTTATTTACACATATACTAATCCTTACCCTTGTTTTCTTTTGCATAAATACACTCGGGAACGAGTTTGGTCTAAACTCACAAATTGAGATGGCGTGCATTGGGAAGTTAGTTGATCCGCTCCACATTTTCGGGACTTGATATCCCCGGAAATGTAAAAGAAAGAAAAAATGAAAATCACAAAGTCCAAGGCTCAATGATTGAGTTTGCGTTTTCGGGTTCTACTTTCTTTACCCTTCTTTTCCGCTTCTATAGAAATTCATGTATAGGATTCTCGTAGACCGGGCTAGGAGCCCTGTAGGATAGAAATTGCATCGAATTATGGTTAATTAATGTGAATTATTATAAATTGCTTTATGCATACTTTGTATCCTTTTCTTTGCGAATCGCCAATTAATCAATTAATTTGTGGATCTTAAGAACTATTGGTCAATTAATGAGTGCAAATCAAAACCATTCAATTAAAATTGTCCCTTTTTATCATTATTTATATTCAAATTATTTATTTATTTATTTACTTAATTTTATTTATTTTATTTATTTACTTAATCCTTTTAATTAATTAATTGGTTAGCTATAACTCTCCATTTATTAAATTAATCCATTTTAGTTAACCAAATTATTTCATTTATTTAATTAATCAATTATTGCTATTTATTTATTTTATTTAATTAATCCTCTAATCATTTATTACCTATTATTTATCTATCATTGGTTATTTATTATCCTTATTTAATTTCAATTAATCATTTATTTAATCAATTAAGTATTTATTCATTTAATTAATCGATTATTATTCATTTACTCCTTTATTTAATTAAAATTGATAAGTAATCATTTATTTAATTAAGTTATTTATTTGTTTATTTATTTATTTATCTATTTATTCAATCAATTAATTAATCCTTTATTATTATCCAATTATTTATCTAGTTTGTTTTTATTTAAATATCTAACTTCATTTAACCTTTACTTAATTAATTAATTAATTAATTGATTGATTATTATTTCATTATCTATTTTATTAATCCTAAATTGGATCATTTATTTATCTAAGTATCGGCATAATTAAAATCTTATCTTATTTATATTATTCATATTATCCTTATAAAATTAGCTTTATATACTTGTTATCCTTAAACAATTCGTGAAAATCGCCGGATTAACCGCATTTAGCGGATTTTCGAAAGTGCTTCCGCGAGGGACCTTCTTTCGGAAATAAAAGAACCACTTACCTAAGAATCTCTGATTTTTAATTTAATTTCGTTTAATTAAAAAAATAAAACTGCACTCTTTAGTTAACTTAGGTTCCTAATAATCCTTAAATTAGGTGGCGACTCCAAAGAAAACCCTTTGGAGTCCCATTTTGTTGAAATACACCTGAAACTTGTCTTTTCTTAAGAAAGGGTAATTTTTGGGGTTCAACAGCGTGGCGACTCCGCTGGGGATACGCAAATGGTTCTAACCAAAAGATTTTCACGAATTTGCTTTCTTTATATGTGTGTTGATTGTATGTATGCGTAGCTTAACTATTTATTTGTTTGCATGCGTAGAATTAATTGTTGGAAATGAATGTATTGAAGCATGTTTTATTTGTGCATAGTCTGCATTCCGTTCATATTTCCTCCCTCATGGAGCCTGTCAATTCTCTTTCACCTCCTCGATTTCATCACGGGGTACCCGCTTGACGGGTAGTTATGCAGGAAGGGCATTGCCCTTCCTGGGTCTCTGAATTTCTTTCGTGTCACCAAAGTTAGTTGGGGTATGGTTTGCCTGGTTTTGTCATGGCCGGTTTTACTGGTTTATGGGGCCAGGTTTATCCCGCATAGGTCTGGATCAGCCTCAACCGTTAGCCCACTCTTAGAAGGAGATTAGGTCATGCATGCATATACACTTTAGTTTGGACCCGGTCCTTGATACCGTTTCCAGGAATTAAGAAACCGCCCTTTTGTCAACGGGTTCTTGAACCCAACGACAATGCATATTATGTGCTGTGTGATAACGAATCCTCAGTCCTAACCATGTTTTGAGCAAAATCAGATTTAGAATTTTGTCTCCTATGTTGTCTTTTAGGTCAGAAAATGGAAGAATTTAGCAGAATTGAGATCATAATGCAGATTTTTTGTGAACAAGGTAGAATTGTAAGCGGGGGGGAAAGTTAGGCGGATTTGGTTGGATTGTGTTTTGAAGATGGCCTGGTGTAGTGAGATCTAAGAGGCGAAGCCCCTGGTGTCTTTAAAAGGATCAGTGGGGTCCCTCTCGTGAATGGCTTTGCGTGTGTGCAGGCCTATGTTGATTATCCAGCTGCAACTTTATAAAAATTGAAGTATGCTTGTCGCATACTAGGAGAGCGAAGCCCCTGTGTCTTTGAATGACCAGTGGGGTCCCTCCTTGAAGACCAGTGCGGTCTTGGCTACCTAGGAAACTGAGAGGTTTGTTCAAAGCCGAGGACCAGTGAGGAGCCCTATGAACAAGGTCTGTGAGCCTTGCAAAACCTAGGAAGCTGAGAGGCTTGACTAAAGCCGAGGACCAGTGAGGTTTTATTTTTTGAAAGGCCAATTGGCGTCTTTCATGATTTGCAGTCTGGTATTGTGAAGGCAATTGGAAATCTCATCCCTGGATGTTGTGAAATAATTGGAAGTTGTGCTTGGTGGAGCGTTGATGTTTGCGAAAGGTATAGAGGTTTGTTTCAGGTTTTAGGCATTTGGGTTCAGAAATTTGGTGCAGATGTTGTGGAGAGCATGAGTAGTGTTAGAATTTCGAGTTGACACTAGCTTTTTGGAAGTTAGTTGGGATAATGGAATTGCAATGTTGAGGCGGATAGCCGATTGTTATCAATTATTGTTACTATTTATCACTTACTCTAAATCTGAATTGCTCAAAACTGGCATGAACTATTTTTCGTTACCACTTGTTTGCGCGTCTTAGGCCCACCTCTGGCACAAAGAGGCACCTTACAGGTTAGGAAGCGTTCGCATTTTTTTATTTACGCCCAATTACTTGTGGTTGCCACATGTCAAATTATCTGTCCAATATGCGATTACTTGCTAAATATGTGCTGCTTGCTTGAAATTTGTTGGCACTGATTGCGCTGTGATTGAATTTGTTCGGTGGTATGGTAAGATTAACGTTATGTTATTTCAACCTATCTTTTGTAAAATTTAACCGCTTTATGAACACATTTATCTATCATCAGAATTCATGCATACCATTATTTTAAAACGCCTTTTAAATGTTATTTTAACCCCAGCCTTCTCATTTTGCAAAAGTATTTATCGTCATATTTTAAAGTATTTGCAAGTGTGTCTTCCTTTTGAAAATAACTTCAGAGTTAAACAAGCATTTTCGCATCTGGTTTGCTTCAACGAAATGAGTGTCTTTCCTAAAATTTTGGGTCTCTTCAGTACGGTCTCGATTTTTTCCATTTTGGAATAAGTTGATCCGTCAGTTTCAGCTTTAACAAATTTTATTAAATTCGGTATGCGTTGCTAAAGGGTTAATTATTTTGAACATCAAGATCAGGACCTATGGCTCGCCAAACTGTTGTGATTGATTTGACCGAAAGTGATGAACTCCACCAAGACAAGGTTAACAAGCTTGAAGCAACCGTAGCAAGTTTGGAGAAGAGACTTGATAGTCTTACTGAATTGGTTGTCGCACTCATGGATGCTCGCAACCCAGTGCGAAACGTGCCAAGCCCAGGACCAAGCGCTCCTGTTGCTCCTATTTATACTGTTGCACCTCCTACAATGCAAGTAGCTCCAGCATTTAAATGTGATGCTCAACAGTTCCCTAACTTGCATGCATTCCTGTTGGAAAAGGAATTTGGTGGCTCCTCAAAGATGAGCAATGAGAAAAGCAACGGGAAAGGGCTTCCCAATGCTAAAGATAGCAATGGCACAATGATAGATGAGAATGCTCTACTATCACAAGTAAGCTTAGGGGAGGCAGAAAGTGAACATGTGGATGTTTTTGACTCAGCTGATCCACCAATGTATGACGGGACAGGAAATCCTCGTGATCACTTGAAAGCCTACCTTGGCTGGGTCGTAAGGTATGGACCAAGCAATGAAACCAAGTTGATGATGTTTGCTAGGACACTTAAGGAACCAGCTTTGACATGGTTTGCCGTACGAGGTCCTTGGAAATTGGACAATTGGGATAAACTAGCCCGGGACTTTGTCGCGCATTATGAATTCTCGAACCCGATTCTGGCAAAGGGCAGTCCATTGAAAAGAAAATCTGCAGAGCTTCAAGTGGAGCCGGTTGCAATAACTGACAAGAGAATGTGTGGCTTAGTTGAGGCGCAATCTAAAGACAAAGGAAAAGCTGTTATGCCAAGCCCTTTGCCACCCATAGCAGAAAAACCTTATAACATCGAGAAAGTGGTTGTTAATCCAGGTTTTCAGTCAAGCAGCCACAAAGCATCTGCTGTTGCATTCACACCAATACCAGGATCTTATGCAAACCTGTTTGAAAGGCTTCTGAAGGTCGGTTTGGTATATCTTGCAAAACCAAAGCCGTGTTGGTCACGTAAGCCTGAAAATTTGAGAAAATTTTGTACTTACCATTCAGGGATGGAGGGGCACAATATTGAAGAATGCACTTTATTTAAGAAGAAAGTTGAAAGCTTGATCAAATCTGGCCATGTCAAAATTCTACCCACAAACGGCATTGGCGAACCTTTTGTCTTAATCTTACCATATGCAAAGGAAAATCCCTCGAAGAAGGGCATTTAGGCGTTTATCAAGTTCCAGAAAAACAGTAGAGTTGCAAGAAGTAGAAGTTAGTTTATTCGCATTATTAGGAAGTAATTATTGTAATTTCCTTTTGTTAGCTTGTTGAAAGAAAAGAAAAGAAAGAATATCAAATTATGAATGTTAACTCTATTTTTATGTAAGCAAACTACGGTAACCGGTTTCCCAAGGCGGGAAACGTAGGCAACTCATATCGAGTTTCGGTTACACCAGCATTTGAAAATTCTCTTCTATGTAAGCAGAACTACGCACGGTCTGATTCCCAAGGAGGGATACGTAGGCGCTCTCAACGGGCTCGACTCTATAATATTAAAATTTCCAGTCTCCCCTAAGGCAAGCAACTGGGGCAATTTTGCAAGATAACTTGAAGATTTGAAAGATATCAACTGGGAGCAAATTTTGCAAAGCAAGTAGAAGACGTGGGAGATTGCAACCGGGGCAGCTTTTGATAAGTAGTTTGAAGTTTTGAAAGTAATAACTGGGGCAATTTTTGCAATGTTGAAATCACAACTGGGGCAACTTTTGCAAAACAAGTTGAAATGTTGAAGTTATAACTGGGGCAAAATTGTGTGAAGGAAAATTGAAGACATTGATGTTGATTTCATAGTTATCAGAAGCGGTTTTTTTTCTATGAATTGGTACAGATTGTTATGCGACAAACAAGAATCGATAGTCGAGCAAAGCATTGATGTCCAAAATAAGCCGACCATTTTAGCAATTTGTGTCAAAATGGTCTAGCACGCATACTAATTTAGTAAAAACTTTCTTGTTTTCCTCAATTCGCATCTTGAAAAATCAAATTTTGTTGATCATTGAGTTTCAAACTCTTAAATATTTTACTCATGTGTTGAGTCGGGATTTTGGTCCCATCCATTCGGCCTAATGGCCTATTTTACATTTGAAATTTTATGCATGCATTATCATTTTACGTATTAACTTGCTTTTGTTCAATGTGTAGAATTCATTTGTTAAAGGTTGGCTAGCATTGAACACTGAAATGGCTGAGAATCTGCATCAAGGACAAAACAACATGGCAAAGCAGCTTCGGCCAGCCAGTTCTGGTATGGGTATCTTGCAAGCGCAGAATGATGATGTTGAAGAACATGTGGTCCAAAGGAATAGGATTGCCAACTTTGTCAATACTAGCAAACCTTTGCCCAATACAAGTTTTACCTTTAATCCACCTCACTCAACAATGCCTCATTACCCAATGCCTATATATACCGTATATCCACAAAACTCACAAGAATATCTTACCAATCCAAATGCTTGGTCAGCTGCAACTTTATGCCAACCACCTTTTAGCACTATGCCTGCTGTCGGGAGTCAATCAAATCAAGTGATAGTGCGCCCACGAGAATTGCCTAGAAAAGAAGTTGAGACAACTGATTTACATAGCATGCAGAGACAAATCCGAAATTTGCACAAGGTCATTAAAGATGAGTTGCGCTCTAGGAACATTCAGAGTTTATGCTATGAAGACTTATGCATTCACCCAGACATTGAGCTTCCACATGGGTATCAGATACCAAAATTCAACACTTTCGATGGAAAGGAGAATCCCTATGCTCATTTGAAAGATTATTGCAGCAGATTGATTGGAATTGGCAAGAATGAAGCTTTGCGGATGAGATTTTTCATTCAGAGTTTATCAGGAATGGCACTTGCATGGTATACCAAACAAGATTTTTCCAAATGGCACACATGGGAGGATATGGCTCATGACTTTGTGGAACAATACAAGTTCAACATAGTAGAAGATCCCGATGTATTTGATATGCGCAACATTAAGAGGATGTCTCATGAGTCTTTTGAAGAATATGCTATGAGGTGGAGGCTAGAGGCTTCTAAGATGCATCCTCCCTTGTCTGAAAAGAAGTTAATAGCAGCTTTCATTGACATGCAGGAAGGCATATACTATGCCAAAATGGTTGTCAATAATGCAAGCACTTTCTCTGAATTGATCCAACTGGGAAAAATGATAGAAGAAGGCATAGCAACAGAAAAAATCCCTTCTGGTTTATTTGGGTACACCACTCAATCAGAGAAACCCTCAAATTTGCAAGGCTCTCAAAGTCAATTTCAACAATCATATTCCGACGACCCGGTGTCAAAGAAGAGGAAGTCGAATACATTCACTCCTCTAGAAGAGTCTGTGACGAGCATATTTGAAAAGTTGCAAGCTGAAGGACTTTTGCAACCAAGGAAAGGAACAATTCCTAAGTACTTGCCTCCACACTTTGATCCGTCAAAGCATTGTGCTTATCATTCAAATATCCAAGATCATGATACCGAAGAATGCAGTGGCTTGAGATACAAAATCCAAAGCTTGATTGATAATGGCAAAATAATAGTGCAAGAAGATCCATTAAGTGGTTATTGCAGCATCCCTCCCGCAGGCACAATTTTTGTTAAAGGCGAGGCATCAGCCCCAAGATATTCAAAGAAGAGGCGGTTTGCAAGCTAAGAAGACTGCGAAGACCGCGTTTTTGCAGCTTGAAATGGCATTTTATTGCCCAACTATCTTATGTTTGAACTACTCTGTTGCAATTTTATTCATCCTAGTTGTAATGAACTACGTTATGTTTTGCTACCTTTATTGGGCTTAGTCCCAAAAAATCAATGAAATTTCGTTTATTCCCAAATAACCCAAGCCAAAGCAGTTATAGATGGTTTATCTTGTGCAAAGAGAAGAGTTTCAAGAATGTCAGATTTTCGCAACAACAACATATTTGATCGCCATGCAAGATAAATGCAGATTCGAAACCAAATTAGGTGTTCAATCAAGTCAACCGTTATTTGATCAAAAACTAACAATTGTTCTTTGATTAAACAGGGGCAATTTTGCATTTATCGCAAAGTTCAGCATCAAGATGGAAGGAGCAATGCAAAGTGTCTCAACTTCCCAGAAATTTTATAGTACTTACAATTTTTCTTTGAATGCAGAAATCTCAAGCAGCAAAACGACAAGAACTCGCAACTATTAGTTCCTCGAGGAACATTTGCCTTATCGCATATGCAGAACAACTCTATTTTAGCTTTTGATCGATTATCGCATCTCCAGCACAGGCCAGACGATTTCAGATTTTGCGAGATACATGGTTTATCCACCCACAAATAGGATATCTCGGGTCTTTCCACCCACAAATAGGATACTTTGGGTCCTTCCACCCACAAATAGGATATCTGGGTCCTTCCACCCACAAATAGGATACTTTGGGTCCTTCCACCCACAAATAGGATATCAGGGTCCTTCCACCCACAAATAGAATATCTCGGGTCCTTCCACCCACAAATAGGATACTTCGGGTCCTTCCACCCACGAATAGGATATATCGGGTCCTTCCACCCACAAATAGGATATATCAGGTCTTTCCACCCACAAATAGGATACTTTGGGTCCTTCCACCCACAAATAGGATATCAGGGTTTATCCACCCACAAATAGGATACTTTGGGTCCTTCCACCCACAAATAGGATATTCGGGTCCTTCCACCCACGAATAGGATATTTGGGTCTTTCCACCCACAAATAGGATATCTCGGGTCCTTCCACCCACGAATAGGATATCTCGGGTCCTTCCACCCACGAATAGGATATTTGGGTCTTTCCACCCACAAATAGGATATCTCGGGTCCTTCCACCCACGAATAGGATATTTGGGTCTTTCCACCCACAAATAGGATATCTCGGGTCCTTCCACCCACAAATAGGATGTGCAGGTTTCTTTCAAGTAGATGATAGTCTAAGACAAGTAGGCTGAAGCACCGCTTTCGGAGTGTTTCGCGACGTCGGTTGTCATGCAATATTGAATAATGATCAGCTTAGAGGTTCTCCGGGCGGAGCATCTCGTCAGTTGGCCGAAGGAAGAACTTATTGATGATATCGCAACCCGCATTTATAATTTTATGTTATCACTCTTTTATTTCTTATTCCAATTATTACAGTCTATTAGCAGTTGCTCGCTTACCGTTTGTTAAGTCTTTACAGAATTTTGGCAGTACCGCAACAGCATTTGGAGCATTTGGAGCATAACGCGGAACTTTTTCTTAGCAGTGAACCGGGGCAATCGTTGATATGAGCTAGACTCGTCAACAAGGATCTGAAGAATCGCACTCGAACAAGCAAATTCTATCCTAATCTTTCATTTCGGGTTAGGGCGTCAGTTTAAATTCTTCCTATTCGTGCGTCATTTTCTGTCAATCGTGCGAGTTTTCGCGTCTAAGTGTCGTCGAACTACATATGGCCTGATTCTCTTTCAGCCCGAGATATGTAGGCAACTCAGAAACCGGAGTTCGGCCATCCATAAGCCTCGCACTTTGATCCTTAGAATCGAAGTTCTTGGCTTTATCGTGACAAAATTGGTTTCCCGTCAACTTCTTTACCCTGAAAACTCTTTCATCCTTTTCGGGTAAAGAGGGGCAGCTGTTGACACCCAATTTCGTCCCGAAATTTTAATTAATTAAATAAAAATCAATTATTAAAATTAAAATTTACTAAAGTAAATTAATAAATTTTTGGAAGAAAAGGGTTAAATTACATTGTTTACTTTAAAAATCAGCTTATAAATGTAATTAGTTTAACTAAAAAAAAAGAGAGGGCTAAATGTGCAAGCTCCATCCGATTAGCCTACTTCCGCAAACATATATATAATACACACCACACACAAAACACGTATGTTATCTCAGTTTCCTTCAACCCGTTGAACACCTTCGCGACCCGTTTTCATTCAAGCGTGACCCGCGACAAAATCCAACAGGTTGTCTTCTCCGTACATATCAACATGCTGGACAAATAATCTTGTTCCAGCTGGTATCCCTGGTCTCTCTCACTAGTACAAAGCTTCACCAATCTCGTCCGTGCATTTTGAGTGAGCTTTTGATCCGAGCCGTCAAAGGCATTCTAACGTTAATTTCCCTCAGGATAAAGATGAAATGGTACGATCCCTAAAGGGATTAGACTATTTCATCCTTGTCTTAAAAGGAAACGGCAGAAAATCAGGGGTCGATTTGGGAAATTGAGAAAATCCGAAACCCTAAGGCGAGGTATATATATGCTTTATTCTTTCATTTTTGGAAAAGGAGGGGGTTTCGAAATTTAAAAATGAGGCAGGGCAATAAAATAGAAATAGTTTCAGTTTCAGTTTTTTTATTTCCATATAGTCCTTGTTTTTGTTCAAGCTTTAGACAATAGATTTGTTCGTGTCGTGGCTACATTATACTAGTCGTCGACCTTGCTCGCGTCGCTTAGTCGAGTGGCGTTTTCTTCGAATCCTCGCTCAGTTCACTGCCCTAAAGCAGGTGACACTCTTTCCTTTTACATTTGTTTTCAGTTTTTTTTTTTTTTAAATTTGATTTGCCTATGGTTCTGTTAGAAATCTTTCATTGCAATGACTTGTTTGTGTTTGATGCCTTTGATCGCTGAAAGTAGTTCAGAGTCAATATTCTTTGAATATAATTTACATCGTCGATTTGTGTGTATAGTAGTATTTGGCTCTGTTTTGGTTCTGAATTTGAAAGGAGGATGCTGGTAGTTCAGGGTCTGTTTCAGGGGTGTATATGCAGGTGTGTATATGCAGGTGTGTATAGGGGGCTGGTTCTGTCCAGTTTGTAAGTTGTTTGGAGAAGGAGTCAGGGATGTATGTTTGGTTCCTGGTGTATAGGTTGCATTAGTGGTGTTAGGAGAAGTCCTGGTAGGTGTGCAGCTTCTTTCCTGGGGGTTTGAAAGGTGTTTTGGGAGGCTGTGATGATGCAGTTTGTAGGAGTTTAGGGTGAGTTGAGTTTTGTGTAGCTCTAGGGTGCTAGTTGATGAGATCTGTTCTCTGGATGTTCTGTAAGTGTTAGAGGGTGCTGAGGTTTGGGAAGTATTTCAGGTGGCTTGATGGTTGAGTATGAGAGTTTGTGAATGTAGCAGAGTTTGTTATTGTTTCCAGATTGGTAAGTTGAGGATTCAGGTAGGGTGTTCAGGTCCTGAGGAGGAAGTAGGGGTCTGCTAGGAGTTGCTGCAGGGGTTGGTTTGTGAGTTTATTGTCTAATTAGTATAGTTGTTCTGTTAGGTAGATTGTTTCTGTGAGAGTTTTCAATGATGGAGTTAGGAGATGTTTTGAAGGAGCTTAGAGGTGTTGTTCAGTTAGTTGTTAGGAGCATAGGGAGCCTGGTGGAGTGGCTTATAGGCAGTGTGAGAGTGTGTAGTGTTTGTAGAGCTGTTCCTGGTTTCAGGAGGTTTGTTTGGTGCTCAGAGGGTTTTTGGTATGGTTGTTCTTTAGAGAGGATGTAAAGGGATCTTGGTTCTTTATTTCTGTCTCAGTCTTCTGCTGGTTCATGGTTTAAGGGTTTGCCTCTGTCAGCTTGAATGTTTATCATCAACCTTAGGTCTTTCCAGTTTGTGTCCTAATAGTCTGTTAGATTTGATCATACGTCCATGAAATCCCTTTGGTTTAGCCTGTGAAAGTTTTCTCTAGTATCTCCTCTCCAGTTTCATAGTCATGTTTCTTTGAAGTTTTTGGTTCAAGTGTCTTGGTTTAAGTCTTGAAAAATGAAACATTAAAGGGAATAGATTTGTATGCTAACCATCTTTTGCCTAGATCTAATTACATATAGAATCCTGGATCTTTGAAAATTAATGAACTTTTATGTTCAAAGAGTAAAGCTTTTACTATCTTAATTAATCTGTTAAGTTTTAGATTCCTTTGGCAAAATGCGGGCTGTTTCTATTGTTTGTCCCGTGTATCATTAAGTTTATTTGGGATCCTTGGTCTAAAATGTGTTGCTATCTTTCTTTTAGAATGTCTGGAGCTTCAGTATATTAAAATACTTAAGTTGTTGGAATCTCAGGTTTCTGCCTGGTGCTAAAATCTATCATGATAAAATGAGTTTCATTGACATTACAGCAACCTCCATGAAACGCTTTGCTTTACTTTCATGTTATTGTATTCTTTAGTCTTGTTTGGTCCTGTTTTAAGCTTAAGTATTAACAAAATATTTGGTCTGTGCTAGTCAAGTATTGATTATCATGGCAACTTTAGGATATAGTCTTCAAATTTTGGTCTGTACTAGTTCCTAGTTCATTAAGTATGATGAATTATTCGTTACATGTTTTAAGGTGGTAGCCCAACTTGAAATTGCCTAATATATCCATGCAAAGTTTGTTGTAAAGAAGTTATGGACAATTACTTTCTTAGTTGGTGTGATTTTCTCGTCAAATACTGATTTTGTAAAGGTTTGTCTTTTGACAACACCTTAAAGGAGGGCAATCTTATTATGTTTAGTGTTGTGGCTTGAGTTCTTTATGTCTGGATTTGAGTTCTTAACCTAGCATAAATGATGATGTGCAGTAAGCCATTCAAATAAAGCTTGTTCTGTGCTAGTTAATTAGCCGTTTCTTGGCATATTTTATTAGGCTCTAAAGATCACTTGTTTATTCACATTAATCTTTGTGTGGACCGCATTTATTTACACATATACTAATCCTTACCCTTGTTTTCTTTTGCATAAATACACTCGGGAACGAGTTTGGTCTAAACTCACAAATTGAGATGGCGTGCATTGGGAAGTTAGTTGATCCGCTCCACATTTTCGGGACTTGATATCCCCGGAAATGTAAAAGAAAGAAAAAGTGAAAATCACAAAGTCCAAGGCTCAATGATTGAGTTTGCGTTTTCGGGTTCTACTTTCTTTACCCTTCTTTTCCGCTTCTATAGAAATTCATGTATAGGATTCTCGTAGACCGGGCTAGGAGCCCTGTAGGATAGAAATTGCATCGAATTATGGTTAATTAATGTGAATTATTATAAATTGCTTTATGCATACTTTGTATCCTTTTCTTTGCGAATCGCCAATTAATCAATTAATTTGTGGATCTTAAGAACTATTGGTCAATTAATGAGTGCAAATCAAAACCATTCAATTAAAATTGTCCCTTTTTATCATTATTTATATTCAAATTATTTATTTATTTATTTACTTAATTTTATTTATTTTATTTATTTACTTAATCCTTTTAATTAATTAATTGGTTAGCTATAACTCTCCATTTATTAAATTAATCCATTTTAGTTAACCAAATTATTTCATTTATTTAATTAATCAATTATTGCTATTTATTTATTTTATTTAATTAATCCTCTAATCATTTATTACCTATTATTTATCTATCATTGGTTATTTATTATCCTTATTTAATTTCAATTAATCATTTATTTAATCAATTAAGTATTTATTCATTTAATTAATCGATTATTATTCATTTACTCCTTTATTTAATTAAAATTGATAAGTAATCATTTATTTAATTAAGTTATTTATTTGTTTATTTATTTATTTATCTATTTATTCAATCAATTAATTAATCCTTTATTATTATCCAATTATTTATCTAGTTTGTTTTTATTTAAATATCTAACTTCATTTAACCTTTACTTAATTAATTAATTAATTAATTGATTGATTATTATTTCATTATCTATTTTATTAATCCTAAATTGGATCATTTATTTATCTAAGTATCGGCATAATTAAAATCTTATCTTATTTATATTATTCATATTATCCTTATAAAATTAGCTTTATATACTTGTTATCCTTAAACAATTCGTGAAAATCGCCGGATTAACCGCATTTAGCGGATTTTCGAAAGTGCTTCCGCGAGGGACCTTCTTTCGGAAATAAAAGAACCACTTACCTAAGAATCTCTGATTTTTAATTTAATTTCGTTTAATTAAAAAAATAAAACTGCACTCTTTAGTTAACTTAGGTTCCTAATAATCCTTAAATTAGGTGGCGACTCCAAAGAAAACCCTTTGGAGTCCCATTTTGTTGAAATACACCTGAAACTTGTCTTTTCTTAAGAAAGGGTAATTTTTGGGGTTCAACATCATGTCAGCGTGACATATATATCTTTATCAATTAAGGTGTCTATATGATAGATAGTTATCAAGTTTGAGAATCAAACCCTCACTTCTAGTGAGAGAAAGTAACTCGCAGAGAGAGAAAGCTGAGAGATGGAAAATATCTGAAAATGTATTAACTGAATCAGTTATACTACAACTAACATATATATACTTTGTGTAAACTAACTACTCGTACTTTCCAGAATACAATAATTCAACCTATACTTCTAACTAGTTACACTTCAGGCCCTAACTATATATATATATATATATATATATATATATATATATATATATACACAATTCAATACTCCCCCTCAAGCTGGAGGGTGAAGAATATTGAACAATCCTAGCTTGCCAAGTAAGTAGGAATGTCGTGCAGAACCCAATCCTTTGGTAAACAAATCAGCATGCTGGTCACCAGTGCTAACATACTGAGTCCTTAAGCTTCATTCCTTCAACTTCTCTCTTACAAAATGGCAATCAGTCTCAATGTGTTTAGTTCGTTCATGGAACACAGGGTTGACAGCAATTTGTAGTGCTGCCTTGTTGTCACAAAACAGAACAGCTGGTCTGTCTAACTTCATTCCCAGTTCAGTAAACAAGCCCATCAACCATACAAGCTCAGCTGTTGTGGATGCCATGCTCCTGTACTCTGCTTCAGCACTGCTTCTAGACACTGTATTCTGCTTCTTGGACTTCCAGGAAACCAGTGAATCACCAAGCTTGATCACATACCCACTAACTGATCTCCTAGTGAATAGGCAAGCTGCCCAATCTGAATCACAGTACCCTATCAGCTTGTCAGCTTGATTCATTCTTAATCGTACTCTCATGCCAGGTGCTGATTTGATATATTTCACCACTCTCAAAGCTGCATCCATGTGTGATCTCTTTGGTTCTTGAAGAAATCGGCTCAAACTCTGCACAGTATAGCTGGTTTATGAGGCTATCTATGTATTTCAACCTCTAAAATCACTGGTTTATGAGGCTATCTATGTATTTCAACCTCTAAAATCACTGAAAAGTGCTGTATGAAAGGAGTTGTTGTTGCATGTAAAAAAAAAGACAAAAAAAAAAAAAAAGAAATTGTGGCCTCCAATCAAACAATTTTGGAACACAGCAGCTGCGTTTCCACAGATGAAATCTATGGTGCCCAAGATTTCACAATCTGTATACAACTGTGGTCCGAATTCTGTGTATAGGGTATCTTAGATAACCCTCAAACCGACATCTGTAGAAGGTTAGTAGATTAGCATTTGCCCTTAAAGCTACTGCATATTTCATCTTAGCTCCAGCAGTGTTTTGAAAAGTAATATCTTGCGCTATGAAGCCTTTCCCACTCACCCCTTAAAAGACAATAAAAATAATAAGAATACTATTGAAGCTAGCTAGTATTGCAATAATAGAGAATATTTGCATAGAGTAAAGTATTGCACAATATATTGACTTACCCACTATGGCCGTATAATATGTTCCGATTCCACCTACATAGCTTGTACTCCCCGGTGATTATGGTTTTGTCCATTCCTTCACCAATGAAAACAATGTTCGTTTGATCTGGATGTATATATTCATTGTAGGTTCCTTGCTTTATTTTGATGTAGTAATACACAAGGCTGTTGTTTGGAGCTGCCGTCCATTATTGTTGTATAATTTCCTGAACCATCTAATGAAACTATAAATGGCATTAGGGAGGTTGTGTTAATTTTTTGCATTTTCCGGAGCATAAAATGGATAGCCAAATCACGACAATAGTAGTACTGAACTTCATTGATGTAGGTAATAATATTTTAAATGTAGAATATAAAAAGGAGATGACTGGAGTATGGCGCAGGACAATAAGAATGATAAAAAGGTTAGTAGATTAGCATTTGTCCTTAAAGCTACTGCATGTTTCATCTTAGCTCCAGCAGTATTTTGAAAAGTAATGTCTTGCGCTATGAAGCCTTGTCCATTCACCCCTTAAAAGACAATAAAAAGGTACAGTTAGACCAAGGATACCATCGAAGCTAGCTAGTATTGTAATAACAGAGAATATTTGCACGGAGAAAAGTACTATCTAGTATTATACATAACATGTGCAACATATGTACACAAAAACTAATACTAAACACTATAACCCGTGCAACACACGTGCACAAAAATTAATCTTAAATACTATAACGCGTGCAACATGCGTGCACAAAAATTAATCCTAAATACTATAACACTTGCAACACACGTGCACAAAAATTAATCTTAAACACTATAACGCGTGCAACATTCGTGCACAAAAATTAATCCTAAATACAATAACACTTGCATCACATGTGCACAAACATTGATCCTAAATACAATAACAAGTGCAACACACGTGCATTAATAATTGGGTAATATCTTATATGAATTTCATCCTATTATCAACGTGTCTTTGATACTTATTCTTATTTAGTATATGGAGGAATTGAGTTATCAATATTATTCTTTATGTTTGTATTAAGAGGTTGTATATTCTGTTGGATCCTCCACAACATAAATTGCAAATGAAAGTCAAGCCAACACACTATAATTTACTTTACTTAAGAGTTGAAATTGTGAAGAATGTTTTGGACTACAAAATAAAAATTTACTTTAAAATTATTGTAAGGCAATTGCTTACTAGCGACTAAGAGTATAAGCTAATAATATATAATACTGTAAATATCTATATATATATATATCTATACTATTATAAAAGCACGAAGGACTTAATGAATAACATATATACAACTCTTTGACAACAAGCAATGAACTTAGTCTACAACATAAATAAGAAAAAAGCTCGATATTAAGATACAGTGAAATGTATAATAGAACTCACAGGAGATCTAAATAATACGGAACTGTGTGTGGTATCCATTTGTCACCGCCTATGCAGTGCCTGTCAGTGAAATCTAATGCAAGCTTTCGATCAGTAGTAACGAATTCCCACTTGTCACGTCCCTTTGTGTCTGAACCAACTCCGATATTCCCCTATTCCATATAGAATGTGCGAAGTAGAGGCTCTTTCTCAAACTCTATCCATCATCTTGGATTAATCAAAAGGTCAATATGACATTACATAATCACAGTACTTGAAAAGTTACCCCACTGCCGACCTGAATACATAATCACATTACCCGTATCTGAGGTTACTTTTAAGTAAAGTTTTTCAACACTAGTCATGTTCGTTCATACTCTATATTTCTCAGTTGTGCCGTGATAGTAATGTATTGGCCAGGTAGCGGCCGACGTACTTCAATGAAACAATTTTGGAACACAGCAGCTGCGTTGCCACAGATGAAATCTATGGTGCCCAAAATTTCATTGCCCGAATTGTGTGTACAGGATATCTTGATAACCCTCAAACCAACATCTGTAGAAGGTTAGTCGATCAGCATTTTTCCTTAAAGTTACTGCCTGTTTCATCTTAGCTCCAACAATGTTTTGAAAAGTAATGTCTTGTGCTATAAAGCCTTGGCCATTCACCCCTTGAAAGACAATAAATAAGGTATAGCTAGCTAGTATCGTAATATGTTTTACCCACAAAAGGAGCTACTGAAATCCCAAATGTTTATGTAGACTCCCATCTTTGAAAGTATTTGTATGTTAAAAAGTGGACTGAATACAAATAATTTTCAGGTGGTCGTTATACTTACAAATTTTAGTTAAGATTAATTTTGTATTTGAATAGGTTAACTTATATCTTGATGTTTGTTATCTCATTAATTATATTTTCAAAAGAAAAGTAGATCTAAAAAATAAGTACTGTAATATGTTTTCTTTAGCTGTTGTATTACTTTAAGTAGAAATTATAATAAGAGAATTTACAACGACATAGCTTAGTCGTTATACTGACGGCTGTTACTTTTGTCCGTTAAATAGTTAGAATAAAACATACAACAAAACGTTACTGCAAAGTGTGTTTATACTAGTTTGGTTACTTTTTAAAAGTTTCTATTAGTTTTGTAAATTCTTTTAATATGTATATTAATTTGCACGGAATAAAGTACTGTACAACATATTGACTTACCCATTGTGGCCGTATAATATGTTCCGAGTCCACCAACATAGCTTTTATTTCCAGTGATTGTGGTTTTGTCCATTCCTTCACCAATGAAAACAATGTTCGTTTTCCAGCTTTCGATTTGGACATATTCATTGTAGGTTCCTTGTTTTATTTTGATGTAATAATACGCAATGCTGTTGTTTGGAGCTGCCGAGACAGCAGCCATTATTGTTGTATAATCTCTTGAACCATCTAATGCAACTATATATGACATTAGGAGGTTGTGTTATTTTTTTGCATTTTCCGGAGCATAAAATGTCTAGCCAAATCACGACGATAGTAGTACTGAACTTCATTGATGTAGGTAATAATATTTCAAATGTAGAATATAAAAAGGAGGTGACTGGAATATGGCGCACGACAAAAAGAATGATAAATTGGTGTGGTGCGGAGTGTGATTTGCTCCTATATACAAACTATGGTTTAGTTGTTAACCTATTATATAAGATTTACACTTCTACTCCCAATGTCTTGCTTTACTATATAAGATATTCTTGTTTTCTGGTGTCGGTATATATACATGTGAACACTTCTACTCCTAGTTTTTCGACAAGTGCATTGCACGTGTATATCGAGTTTTATAGTACAATCTTGAAAATAGTCGTGTCTTTGATATGTGTATGGTCTTACTGAGCCTCTTTAAATGATTAATACTTCTATCACATAGTAGGGTATATTTTTGTAACTTATTAATATGCACACATTGTTTTGCTAATTTTACTTTGATTGCTATTTAAAACTGAAGTTGAGAGGGTTAGGTGTATACAACAAAAATAGTACAACTGAAAAAATATAAGATATTACATACTGTTGTAATTTCTATTATGATTAACATTATTGTATAACAGGGGAAAATCTCTAAGAATTTAACGTCTTTCTTTTAGTAAAATGTATAAAAGCTAAGTATTTCCAATTCTGTAAGCATGTAATCCAAATATCCAAGTATATATTATTAGAAGAGTGCACAAGGAACTTTTTTGGATGCAATATCAAATCTGTAAGGAAAACTAAGAGTAGCAATTTTCAAATAGGTGTTTGTTCGAAACAATTAGTGATCCCAAACACAATATAACACGTGCAACATACGTGCACAAAAACTAATCCTAAACATTATAACACGTGCTATACACGTGCACTAATAATTGGTCGATATTTTACATGAATTTCTTCCGTTTGTCAACATATCTTTGATGTCTATTCTTATTTAGTACTATATGGAGTGATTGAGTTATCAATATTATTCTTTACACTTGTATTAAAGGGCTATATAATCTGTCGTCGTCCTCCATAACATAAATTAAAAATGAAAGTCAAAAATCAAGTAAAAAAGTTCAAGTAGTTATTCTACACTTATAATTCAGGAATTTATTAATTCATGGAATACCCATTTTGTACCAGATGATCCCTAATTATACTAAGCACAGACAACCAAGAGCTACAAAGTAACATCATGCAGTGATAAGCTTGACATCATAGGCTAATTATGAATTGATAAAAATGATACAATTAATAATTGGATTTCGTCACTGCTATGCTCATAGACTGACTCACTTTAGGGCTTCAAAGTCATAGGTCAACAACTCCTCCCACTTCTCATTGCTTTTCCAAAGGATAAATGATTCTTTAATCTTTACATTTTACTTAATAATAGTACTAATTTCATTCTATTTTACATTATGGTATTTCATTGAATATGATGTTTTAGATATATCTTGAATTTGATTTTTATATTTGTAATATAGAAGAGTTAAAGCAGTAGGCACGTCACAAGTTTGTAATGCTTTATCATGCCGTAAACATAATATTTATCCTACTACAGACAAAGTTTGATATTTAAATAAAGAAAAATAAAGCGACAACCCCATTGTTGATTGACATTTGAGTTGCGCAACATTAAAGAATTTCTCAATTATCAGAAAAAAATACTAGATTAGTATTCAAGTATCAACACTCGTATTTAATTTGAAGATGTCAAAAACACTTCATGCGTATGTCACTTCTATAGTATTTCTTGGTGTGACTAAAGAATATCTATGACCAAGTCTAACAGTTCTAGACAATATACTCGAATTTCAACTGAAAATACTATATAAAATCAGTAAATATTAATCTAATCAAAGATATAGTAACTCAAAGAAGAGACCCAAGTCAACCAATGCAGAGACTTAACCTGTCACAGTATTATTATTATTGTCTATCAGTAACCTTTTGACTTGGGTAAGCATTTCCACCAATATTTCTTTCTTAATTATTAATTAAGATCTACCCCTCTTGATATTTATACCAGATTATTTCTCTATGGGAAAATGCAAACAAATGAATTTCAAGATCATCAGATGGGGTTAACGCGTTTTGTTGTCTGCATGTAAACTGCTTTTATCATGGATTATAGTAGTAGTAAAACTTAGCTGGGACAACCTTAGTGTAGGACCTTTACTACATTTGCATTAAAATAATAAGATTCCTTTTATGTTTCAAGAATTTAGAAACAATTATTCAGTGGAATAATACATTAGTTTGAATTCTAACAATATATTCGATATAATTTTACAAATATATATGATTTTGGAAGGGTGTACTCTATGCATCGCTTGCCGGCTTACCCTACCTCGAACGAAATAGAGGGGCAAATAAAATGAAGTCACAACAATAATTCTGCCTACACGATCCTTGACATTCATTTTTCTATTCTTCAAACCTTACCTCCTCCCACACATTGCACAAAATCCTATCTTCCAATATACTCATGACCAATGGACTTTGCTATGGTAAACCATTGCTACTTCAAATGCTACTTTCCAAAACTTGACAATATCATCAATCAACAAGTCTTTAAATTCATAACTAAAGACTTGTCTTATTACTACTTTAAAATAAAAGAAAACTTAGTTAAATATCTTGAAATAGATTAAGATCAAAGAGATTGACATTGAACCATGAAAATGAAAGAATGTGACATGCATTATGATGTAAACATCATACAAAAACACCTCATATGATTCTTTCACATTTTACCACATTATCCCTTCATCTCCTTAGCCTAAAAAAGCCCAAAAAAAAAAAAACAAAAAGCAGCTAAAACTATGAACATGTTTCATTTTCCCATTTTAACCTTCACCAAGCTACTACATTACACTAGATTGCTTTCCATGACTCAAGGGTAGGAAAGCCAGAAAAAGAGCTAAAATCAAAGCCACCACATGAGCTACCACCACCAACCACCATATCAGGTGGCGGAGTTGAAGTAGGGCCCACCATCTGCTGCTGCTGAGCAGCCACGTGGTCCAATATAAAAGCTGACGTGTCAAGAGTTGGCAAACAACAGTTAACCGGTTGTAACCGGTTCACAACAGCACGTTGAGGTTCAGGCTTCAACAAAGGAGGAGCAAACGCCACGTGTCCGTTACCGCCAGTCACCTGCTGCACCATGTGCCGGAAATTATCCACGTCAGCAGTTATATACGTCGTCGTATTCTTCCTTGAAGCACGCGACTTCTTCTTCTTTGTTATTTTTCCTTTAACTCCAACAACTTTACTATTAGTACTAATAATACTCCCCCGGTTCGAACCGGTTGTCTCGTTCTCTGAACATGCTGAACCGGTTCGCCCTGACCCGGTCGAAGTCTGAACCGGAGGGGATAGAGATTTTTGAAACATGATGTCGGAAAACCAAGAATCAGAAAAAGTAGAACGGAAAGTACATGGTTCCATCATGGTCATTAAATTGTCAGATGTAGCCATTTTTTGTATCTAGATTTTAAAAGTTAACCACACTGAAAAAAGAGCTAAGTATGAAAGGAGGAGCTACGAAGCAATGGGGGTATATATGGAGTAGGAGTAGTATTATGTAAGGGATGGGGTAGCAAGGAAGGAACCGCGTTTTTTGGGGACACGTGTCAACATATGTGTACGGATAGTATTGACTCTAAAGATGATCTTTGGATTATCATTTTATAATAATTTGACTGTAGAGTCATAAATATAGAATTTATAGAGGAAAATATTTTAGTAAGTATATATATTGTTCCATTTGACATTTTAAGTTGATTAAATGGTTTTTGATGAGAATGCTTAGATAGATGTGTGACCATATGAGGATGGATAAGATTAGGAATGAGGATATTCGTGAAAAGGTGGGAGTGACGGACAAAATGCGAGATGTAAGATTATGATGGTTCGGCCATGTGGGAAGAAGGAACACAAATGCTCTAGTGAGAAATGTTGGCAGTTCTAGGTCTACGGAAGGGTAGAGGTAGACCAAAGAAGAATTAGAGTGGGGTGATTCATCAGGACATGGCCCACCTCCATATAAGGGTGTATCGGAAACAGCCTCTTAATCCTGGTGGGGTAAGGTCTGCATACATCACACCCCCTCCAAATCTCACTTATAAAATTACACTGGGTATGTTGTTGTAAATAATTTTGATACTATTTTACGCATCTTTAAAATTAAAATTGTCTTTATCTGATGAACTTTGATTTATGAATATATAAGGAATTCATATATATGATACTATGAAAATTATGTATAACATTCCAAAGAGAAATAGTTACTCCTATATGAGTAGAATACATCGTGACTGATTAAGACTGATAACAATAACATGGAATAATGTTGACTTATTAAAAATAAAAATAATAACATGTAGTATATGTTTTGATGGTCACAATGGAAGGGAACATACAAGAAGATTAGGTAACAAAGTCAAATAATCAAATATATATGTATACCTGTTGAAATATGAAAGTGACAAGTAATGAATCCGATGAGTTAAAGTGAAAAAGATCAAAAAGATATCCCATCATAGTAGACTAGATAGATTTAATAATAGGGCCAAAGGTGACTTCTAAAGGCTAAAATTTCATATGTGAAACTTTATGAAACAAATTAACAAAAACATTTACAAAGGTCCCGTTGATGACATCATTTAGAGGGGGTGATTGCGTTTGAATGGCGTCATGTAAAATAATTCCGAATTATAGATAGCCGTCCAATTAATGAAACATTTTGTCAGCTTTGAACAGTTGCCGTCTAATAGAAAAGCCAATTCGAAATGAATATTCAGATCTAAGAACTGTTAGATTTTGTGAATACATAAAGTCAAATCAAAATGTGTGCACTTTAATTCACCTGAACAAAGATAATTAAGACACAAAGTTAGATGTTCAGTACATTGTTGGCAAAGTTCAGCTTTTATGTGCTTGTAGATTATATTGGAATAAAGTTTATTGATCTCCCTTTAGTTGTTATCAGAACCAAAGAGGAGAAGAGTCGCCGTCATGACTTGCTTGAAAATTCATCAAGGATTCGAGCGTATTGGTGGTGATAGACAAGTTTGGCGAAACTGAAACACATTCAATTCATTAACATCAGTGGCGGATCCATGATTTGAATGTCGTGGGTGTTCACTTCACTTGTTGTAAGAAAAAAATATTCATCGCTACATGGATTCAAACTTAGGACCTTGAGGATGTGGACGCTCAAGCTCTAGCACCCATAGCTCAGCCAAAGCACCAATTGAACCTTTTATTTTATGGGTGCTCCTTATATACATACATACGTTTTCTATATACTGTCTATGTATATATGAATATTTCACATCGAATTCAATTGGTGCTCGAGCACCGTAAGCTAGCATGTGAGTCCGCCCCTGCTTCACATAATGGTATTCATAACAGTGTGCTGCATTTAACTTATAGACAGTACATAAGCTAGGAATCTCCAAAAAAACTGCACAGGTGACGCTCAAAGTTCATTCCCTGATTCCACTGAGTAACCAATAATTCAAAGAGAGCACTACAACTTGCATGAGCTTTAACTGGATACAGTGTTAAGTAAGTATATTGGTTAAGATTAAAAATTGTTGCTTTGCTGTCTATTTTTCATCAACAACACTAGTGCTGTCATCATAACGTATTGACGATCGATACTTCTATTTTATAGTATAGTTCAATCGACTAATAGTATACTTCTTTAAGGGATCAAATTATGTGCATTGTAATTTAAAAAAATACAAGAAAAATTATCAAGTCACTTTATTAGTTATGACTATACGTGAGGAATGTAAATACGAACAAAAGGTTAAAACAAATAAAGGGAGAATTTGGTACCTTAAATGTTTGATCTTTTGGCAGATTGTAATCACCTTTCCATATAACGGTACTAATTAAACTTTTCTTCATTACTTATTTGATAAAAAAACTAGTAAAAAAAGAATTATTTGCATGCTTCTTTTCCCTTTTGCAATATAAATCTATTTCAATTTGTGTAGGTAACGCTAGATTTTTATTTAACTTACTATATAGTATGATGCATGTATTTAATGCTTTCAACCTACTTAATCATGGAACACTACTATATATAGCAATCAAAACTTAAGGCTTGAGTTTCATATACAGTACTATATACTTAAGGTAATTGATTACTATGGCAAGTAGTAGAACACTATATTTACCATAAAGTAAGTGGTAAAACAATACAAAAGGAAATGCTACTATCAAAGAAAGTGTATCCATCTCAAAAGGAAAAAGAAGCATGCAAATAATTCTTATTTCCTTGTAGGTATGCTTGGTGCATAAATTAAACACATTCCATACGAGGAACCATGCATGTTGAAGAACTTTAAATACAAGCACCATTCACCCTAAATTCTGCATAGCAAAAACTTCAACAAACAAAAGTTAACAATGGAAAACCACAAAGTAACCTATGAAATTTTGATGTTTCCATGGTTGGGTTATGGGCATATCTCTCCATTCTTAGAGTTGGCGAAAAAACTGAGCCAAAGAAATTTCATTGTCCACTTGTGTTCTACACCAGCAGCCCTAAGCCCCGTCAGGGAAAAACTGAGTGTTGAATTTTCAGGATCGATCAAGTTGTTGGAACTCCATCTGAAAAACACCGATCTTCCTCCTTGTCAACACACCACCAATGGCCTCCCACCTCATCTCATGGACACTCTCAAAAAAGCTTTTGACTCATCTAGCGCTGAATTTACCAAAATCTTGAAAACCCTTAAGCCTGATTTGCTGATTTATGATTTCCTCCAGCCATGGGCTCCGGTTGCTGCTGCTGAACTCAAAATCCCTGCTGTTGAGTTTATCAGTAGCAGCTCTACCATGACTGCTTATATGTGGCATGACTTCTTGCAGCAGCCAGCAGGTATTGAATTTCCCTTCTCTTCTACTATTTATTACCGTGATTATGAGATGGCTCATATCGAAAAACTGAAAGCGGCTATACCTGTTGAAAAGATTGAGGAAGATAAGAACCGAGTTGGACAAAGCTTTAACCTTTCCAACAATATAGTTTTGATAAAAGGTTTTAACGAGATTGAGATGAAGTTTAGTGATTATATCACTAGTTTAACTGGAAAAAAAATTGTACCTGTCGGGCCTTTAGTTCAAGAACCTACACTTGAAGATGGAAATTCAGATCTAATAACATGGTTGAATGAAAAAGATAAGAAATCTACAATTTTTGTATCTTTCGGAAGTGAATACTTCTTGTCTAATGAAGATCTGACAGAGATTGCCTACGGATTGGAAATTAGCAAGGTTAACTTCATATGGCCTATAAGATTCGAAAAAGAAGGGGTTGAAGTTGAAGAGGCATTACCAGAAGGGTTTTTCAATAGGGTAGGGAATAGAGGGAGAGTTTTCAAGGGATGGGCACCACAGGCTAAAATCTTGTCACATTCAAGTGTTGGTGGCTTTGTGAGTCACTGTGGATGGAGTTCTGTTATGGAAAGCATGAAATATGGCGTTCCAATTATCGCCATGCCCATGCATCTTGATCAACCGATGAATTCTAGGCTTATTGTTGAAGAGGTTGGCATGGCTAAGGAAGTTCTGAGGGATAGCAACGGAAAACTTCATCGAGAACAAGTTGCTGCCGTGATCAATCAAGTGGTGCTGGAGAAGGATGGTGAACTTGTAAGGAAAAAGGCAAGTGATGTGAAGGAAATGCTTCGTTCCAAAGGAGATGAAGAGATTAATCAAGTTGCCAAGGAGTTGGAAAATGTCATTCTTTCATTTAAGTGATATTGCTTAGTTAGTGTCTTTAATTTTATGTTGCTTTATCTATCAACTAGGATTATTTTGTCTTAAAATTTCAGTTCTTGTTTTGATCTTACTCTCTATATCAGATGTTGGACGGCGTCCTATATAAGTAGACTTATATTTTCAATTATCCTTTGTTTGGTGCATCTTACATTCGTGCTATAGCTAGTTGGTGTCATTTTTGCTCTTAGTAATCATAGAATTTCAGTTGCTTATATCGTGCTTTTTTCCCCATAATTTCCCACTCATGAGTTTTTTTTTTTTTTTTTTTTTTGAATGGTAATTTCCCACTCATGAATTTGGTCTACAGAAATCACATTATTTTCGCTACATACATCTAACAATATTAACAGAACTTTTTGAGCACCAAAAAAGAAAATCTTTCGTGAGCTTATTCAGGGAGTTGACAATTTTCTAGGTTACAACTGAAGTTTAATCAACAACAAAGTTTCTAGAATAACAATTTATACAGAACACAAACACCTAAATCTGGCAGAAGTGATGCAGCAAAATGCACTTATCAGATATGAACACAGTTGGTAAACTAAGAACTACAATGCTAGAAATTCTACATAATGGAAACAAGGACACATATTTGAGCATAAAGAGCAGCAACTGACACAACACAGGTTCACATAAGTGGCTTTTGTAGATTGAAAAAAGAAAATACAAAAATGTTCACACCTTAGATTTAGCCTGCATTCTCTTTTTAACCTGCTCTTCTCTTATATCTAGGGGATTCAAAATCTAGATTTGAACAAAAGAAAGTGCTTTTACCTGCAGTAAAGCTTCCCGACAAATTGAATCCACTTCATTGCATATGGCTCTGCTACTGGTTCTGAATCTTGACCACATGCAAAATGTGAGATTAATGTATCTCTTTAGCACAAACAGCAGCAACTGAAAAAACAAAGTTAACAAACTTTCTAGAAAGGCCAGCAGAGAACCACAAATATAACTGCGTAACCATTTGCAACTAACATGAAATGCCCTTTCACCAATTGTCAGCTTGAAGAAGATTCCAGCTTACAACACCTAGATCCTCTTGACAGATTTCCATCACGGAAAGCCCAATCAACTCTGCCTCAGATAAGTAACCATCCTAGTTCAAATCATTATCGTTTTCATGATCAGTAAAACTCTCCAGGATTGGAATGACAAAGTCACCCTCTCTGCTTTCCCATCCATTCTCATCGTCCGTCATGTCTTCAGTTTCATCCTTCACTTCCCTTTCCATTCTCAACTCTCTCGTATGACGGTTTCCCAACAAGAGAAGTTCCAACATCTTTCTTCTCAAATCATAAATTGGGTTGGGTTCAATCAAACACCCTTTACTATATGCTTCTCTAAGAAAAACAATCTCAGTTTTCCCTTTAGTGGATATGTAAAATATCCCCGGATGCTTCAACAACACCTCACGAATATTAACTTCAATTCCAAGATCTTTCTTAAAATGTGCCAACCTCTCGAGGGGCATCAACTTCTCAACAGTCAAGCTCAAAATTTCATGAATAATCGCCACAGCTCGCTTTTCATACCGCTCAACCCCTCCAAAACAACGTTTTCCAACACCCTTTAACCTCGAGAATTCAGCTGTTTCCCAATGCTCATAAGGCTTAACATAATTCAGCCTTTGCCAGTTCTTCAATTTCTCCTTAAAACCTGGTTCTTTAACAAAACCAGTTGGAAAATGCATAGGAAATGCATATTTCACCTCGAATTCACTCAACCATTTCTCCGAATACTCGTTTTTCCTCCAAGATTCAACCTTTGCAACCCGAAAACTCTCATCAGTACCATTTCCATCAATTAATTCAACAACTTCTAAATCAACCATCCTAAAAACATGATCATACTTATTTATAATCAAGTCCCTGAAGTTTTGAGGCAAACCCAATTCAGTCCTCAACAATCTAAGTGCATGCAAATGAATAGTCCCATTAACAGACATCATCAAAATCTTCTTTAATCTCATCACATTCTCATCTTCATTTTGTAATACAAAATCTTGTTCTTGATTTATAAAAATCACAAATTTATCCCTAAACTTACAGCATAAGTTGCGTTTAACAGTAAATACCTCAAAAATGTGAGGGTATTTTCGGAGAAGGTCACCGGCGGTGATGGTGTTAATTCCGGCATGTGGGGCCCACTTGGAAAGTAACTGAACTGAGACGAAAGGCCCGCGCTTTTTGGATGATACGAGGTCGTGGAGGTTGAGGATGAGGTGAAGTCTCCGGTATTGGGCTGTGAGTTTGTCTAAATACGGGTCTCGGGTCCGGTTTTGGATCCGGGTTTGAGCTGTGTTGGCGGGTTTTTTCCAACGGATTTGGGTTGTGGAGTTGAAAGGACCGAATGAAAGTGGAGCTGTGTGATTGTTCCACCTGAGTTGCAGAACTCTCATTTTTTCGTTACCGAGACTTGAAAGGTCCTTTTGCCTCTTTTATATCAAAAAATATTGTGGTTATGTTAAAATTAAGTGTATTTGTACATGTCAAACATAAGCAAAAACATATTTATTAAAACTTTAAAATATTAAAAATAGTACTAGTAGTAACATAGATAATAATGTCAGTATTAATATTTTGTATTCTTGAATGGTCTTATTCTATATGTTTATTAATTCCTCTATGCTGGTTTTTGTTTATGGTTGAGCTTATTTTGAGATTCTAAATTCTTGGTATTTCTTCTGCTTGCATTTGTTTTATGTTGTGCTGGAGTTTGCAACTACTTTCTTGAGGTTTTGAATTGGGAAATGTGGTTCTTCATGTTCTTTTGTTTGAAATTTTGTTGTTTACTTGTAAAGTTTGTAACTTTGGAATGAACTTTACTTGAATGCTAATGAGTTGGCCTTTTTGTTATTCTCCGTCATTGTCTTTTTCGATTTTAAGTCAGTAGATGGTAGTGGCGGAACTAGGAATTCTTACAATGGGATTCAAATAAATGCGAAAAGATCACACCTTGGATATAAACTTGCACTTCTCTTGTATCATATGATGCACTATCATAAGAGGTTCTTAACTTTGTGATCTCCTGCTGTATCAGTTTGCAGGTTTTGCAACAAAAATCATGTCTATTACTGTACTCGAGCACCTTTTACTATCAAAGAGATCTAGAAGTGTCTTGATTGCTAAGGCAGCTTCTGATATTGACAACATGGTTTCCGATAATTCAGAGAGTGATGAGGAAGATGTGCCTGTTGATAACCTGCCATTGGAGTCTAAGCTTCAGCTGAAACTTGAGCAGAAGATGAAAATGAAACTGGCAAAGAAGATCAGATTAAGAAGGAAGAAACTTGTTAGGAAGCGCCGCCTAAGGAAGAAGGGGCGATGGCCACTATTTTAAAGAAGTTGCATAACAAACACCTTAAAAGTGCAACATAAAAGCTACTGAAATGGAAATATCAAGAACTAAAGACCACATGAAAATTCAATGAAAGTGATGTTATTCATTATTGGCATTTTCATAAATGATTCATAGTCTTAGAATGAAGATTCAAGGGCAGAAGAAGTTGTTACAGTCCTAATGCTTATGGATTTTGTTAACAAATCAAATGAATTGATAGAATGAGGTGAGAGTTCAACATCCATGTCCTCGCTAACTTTTTTGAGCATCGCTCTAACTGGTGCCACCTGCATAAAATAAAAGAATAAGAGTTCATGGAATGCAATCACCAAACCAGAGGAATAAAACTTTGTTCGGGGAATTGAAATGGAGAAAGTCGTTTAGGATGAAGATCAGATAAAAGGTTGGCTATACCTTCTTAGGATCCGTAAAAGAATTCTCATCCATCACATTGTCAGATGTTAATGTAGTTTTTGTTGCCCCAAAGGACTGCAATGAGTTCTGCTCCAATCCACTGATAGAGATTGTAAGATTAACTGTGCTGCTCCCAAAATTCACGACCTGGAAATGTTTATCTTCGACAAATAAGTTATGTGTGTAAAAAAGAATCGAAGACAAATGAGTCATGGTATAACATAGGGAGACTAAGTTGTGTATCTGCGAAATGAGCAAACTATGACTTATTCAACATATGTAGAAGCACGATATATCCACCATATATTTACTGTTGCATCCATCTGAAACACACGCTAACTGAAACTTCAAGGTTAAACTAGAGTAGTTATAAAGAAGGTTCTGCATTCTTCTGTGCACACAGCAAAAGAGAAAGGATGCTGTACAAATAATAGGCTTGCTTTGAGTAGCTGAGGCAAGTCGCTCGGGGCTCAAAAGGGTGAGGAGTGAGGACATAACCTTCCTCATGACTCATGAGAGATGTCTTCTGAAAGATAACAACATGACGATGAAACCAAAGTGGCTCTTGATTGTAGCAAGTAGGAACGTAGGCTGAACACCATATAAATCTGGTAACTAGTAACAATTTTAAAAGAAAAATCCTCACTAACTTGGCCTAGTATGACATTAGCTTTCCGAGGTGACCTATAAAACAAGAGTACTCTTACTTTGTTGGTCCATCAAGTTTCACAGATTCTAGGTAGTTTGAATTTAGATAATGCAAGTCTTGACACTTGAGAAATGCTCATGATAATCGTCTTCTGTATGAAATTACATATAGTGTATTTTTAGCTGTTTAAGGTAAGAAATTGTCCAAACCGTTAAATCTTTATCAATAATATCAAAGAAATCCTCACCTTTATTCTTAAGTACTCGTTGTTATCAATCACATTTCGCCAGGTGATGGCAGATGCTATAAGTGAATTTGAAGAATTATCATGGAGTGTTGAATTTAGAAGAGTTGCACCATTTGACTCTTTGAAGAGGTGCTGCATCCAATAACTAGGTGTTCCATACGCTTCTGAAGAAGAGAAAACAATCGCATCTGGTGCCCACCTAAACAAAAAACCATTATTTTGCAGAGAGGATCCAATTTTGAGAAGAAAAAAAGAAGAAGAGTAAGAGCAGAAGAAATCAGATATACTTCCAGTCTTGGTGGTTGACGAATAGGGGTGCGTAACTTGCCATTTCAATTGCATCACTGCATGAGGATAAATAGCAGGTTATCGCCAAGCAAAGATATCATATTGGGAGCAACAAGTTATATATCATAGAAATTCAGTAGTTCACATATATACCCAAATATCACAGGTACCTGTTCTTTTCTACCCCAATAAGGAACCCAGCTTCACCTAATGCTGCCAAAAGAGAACCGTTTCCAGCATCATTTCCACGCACAGCATATTCACTGATAAAAGCCTGCAGAAAGAAACATTATGCACAAGCACCATTTAAAACAAAGTGCATTAATGATCAATTGATTATTTAATCCACCTTTGGTCCATTGCGTGGCGCACCATCGAAATGGTAAGCATTAGAAAACACAGTACTTGCACTCTCATAAATCTAACCATAGAAACATCACAAAGTTAAATGCTCATTCGAAGACATAAGGTAAACAAAGTTAAAGCTCTTTTGATGTACATATAATATAGACTTTGAATAGCATCAAAATCTTACATGAAAATCATATAAATCAGCTGGGTGATCCAATGATTTGGAAGAACCATCACAGTTGGAGATAATCTTAATATCTGGGTATGCACCTTTGATTGCTGAATAGAACTTGAGGTAATTTCCTGAATTGTAAGAAGTAGAAATGTCACTGACAAGGCAACCTTCTCCCAGACAAATGGAGTTTTGCCTTTATCTATCCAGATAAAAAATCCGATACCTTTGAGGGCTCATTGGAGCCTCAGGTATTAATTGGCAAGGGCTCAAGCTTTCAAGAATGTTCGCCGTTTTTCTTTTTTCATTATCAAACACTTAAAGAGCTCTGAGACGAGTATCTTTACAAAAACCGGTAATAGGAAACAAAATGCTTGAACTTGAGAGTGGAGAGCTTGTAAATATCTTAAATCTGCATATGAAGTATCTACTTCCTTTTGGGATTTAAGAAGCTCAAATGTCTCTTATAGGTTAAGAATTATGGCTCACCCCCAAGCCCATCTAAAAAGAAGTGAGAAAAGATACTCCAAGCCAATCATAATTCTAGGATTGCAGATCTTGACTCAAGCCTCAAAATTCTTGGGAAGCTATGAAACCTATGAGACTAAAAGAGAGAAAGTAAATGGATGGCCAGGTACCAAGTTATGCAACATGTTATTCTTTATGCTTAAAATAAATTATGACCCAACGAAACAAAGAACAAAATGTGATAAGTGAAATATAATGTCTGCATACCATGGTACTGTGACTTTGGACAATCCTCATTCCCAATAGCAACATATCTCAGATCAAAGGGCTCTGGATGTCCCATTGCAGCTCGAATCGAACCCCATGTTGAGTTAGGAGCACCTCTCGCAAATTCAAGACCATCTAGGATTTCCTGGACAATGACAAAAATGCTTATAAAACATAAGAAGAGTGCCTATCCACAGTTAACTTACTCTCCTAAAATATGTGGGTCACAAGAGAAAAATGAGTTTAACATCTGCTATTTGCTTCCAGAACTCTTAAGGTTTAAACTGGCATCCGTTACAGCCAACAAAACCCTGAAGGTTTACTTGCATCTGTTACATAAAATGTTCATAAAACACAGGCCAAATAAGGTTCCATCCGAGGTTTATAGTCATGAAAAGTGAGGTGAGATTATATCTAAAGGATAGGTGGTCTAAAATTTGGTAAAAAATAAAGTTGGACACCTAGGTAAGGTCTATGTGGTATGCAGGGAAAAACCGAGAAACCTACTTGCACGAAAGGTAAGATGCTAGAAGTGTCAACTTGATCATTGTGGCTGACTCCTGAAAATAAGAGAAGTATAGAGGAAAAAAAATAATCCATTACGTGAGGAAAGCACAGAATAAGCATACTGCATCTTAGAACGTGGAGGACATACCATTGTTAAAAACCCAGACTGGCAGTGCACCCAAGTCCTCTGCAAGCTGCAGCCAAAAAGGACTCGAGTTATGCACATCTATAAGCATTTCTCTTTTCTTTTTTTCCCTCTTGGATAAGTTAGGCATAAACATAGAATAGTCATGTTAAGTCCATTTTGCATCAAATTCAGGAGAGCATGGAATGATACTTGAAGAAACTCAAAATGACCAAGCCCATCATCAGTCCAGTAATTCCACACATCACCAAAATGCCCAGGCCTCTCTTCCCATGGTCCAATGGTTTCTTTCCACCGAAATGCATTTCTTAACCATTCACCTTCGACAAAACAGCCCCCTACAGACATAAATGATGATAAATGTATTCACATTGAACAAGATTATCAAATATGTTCAAATGAAAGGTTATCCATACATATAGATAAGGGAGAAATCCACAGAAGCGCATGAGCACTCTGAAACCTTGTAAAATAAGACATACAGCATAATCTTGGAAAAGTAAGTGGTCCAATTGATGGAGAACTTTTCTGAAATTTGTCTAGCATGTATCTCATATCTCCAGCAATGCACTAATACCTTTTAAACCAGTTGATTAAAGTTCTAAAAGTACTTCAAAAGAAGTTGGTAACAGATTAGTAGAGTGGCTTTGATACTTCCAAAAGGCAGAACAACCAAAAATAAAGAGAAGAGAAAAATGAAGTTCAAGTTTCCCGCTTCTAGTTACTTGCATTACCACATTAGATAGAACTTGAACCAGAAATATGATATAAACTCTGAACAGCTTCAGAAACCAATCCTTTATCTAACAGTTGCCCCCTATACGCGAACTCATTGTGAACTTAGATAAAATCTGATTCTACTACAAACCATATAATCCCCTGGTTCATCAGCTGGTAAGGTTACACGATCCAAATAACAGGTTGATTTTAAGAATACCTGGAAATCTGATGAATGCTGGCTTCAAATCTTTAAGCATTTCAAAAAGGTCTTTCCGGAAGCCATGCCCCTATACCAAGAAATTTTCCAAATCACATATATGACACAAGTACATCAACAGAACGCCAATTCAGAAATGAAAAAACAAGAAAGCAAATAACTGTAGCACATCATGCTCATTGACACAGAAGGATCAATCAATGGTATCTATCACCGTCAACAAGGGCAACCAATAGTTGCAATAGTTTATGATTTATTAAGGTTAAGTAGACAAGCACCATATGTTCTTGGTTAAATGGTCATCAAGCCTTCCAATTTTCTTAAATTAAACTGAATAAAGTTCAATTCCTTATTAAAGTTAAGTCCTTTTCTGAATAATAGTTACAAATAAGTTTGAAATATACATACATTGTATGTGTCCAGAGGCAGCAGTGATACTTGATCAAGCCATATGACACCCTTTGTAGTTGATCTCAGTTCCAGTCTTGACTTGGGATCTGTTCCTTCAGCTTCCAACAAAACCTCCACCTTTGTCCAGTTTGACACATTAGCAGCTCTGCGAGAACAATAATGAATGAACTGTAAGCAAGACTGTACAAATATTCGTGAGAAAAATTGGGAAACATAGATACCTACAAATGTAGCATATGATACTTACACAACGTCAGTGGTAGCCAGCTTCTTTAATCCATTTGAACCAGTTAAACCTACTGATAAATTAATTGATTCTTGTGAACGCACATAAAACACCAGTTTGTATCTCTTGCCCTGTTCAATGTTCTGCAGAAGGCATAAAAATAAGGACAACAATTAACAAGGACACAACAAACTCATGAATGTATAAACATAGAACTGCTAGCTTGTAATGGTATTGGTAATTACTTGGTTTTGCCTTATGGATCATAATCTAAACAAACCACCAAAACGTGAAAAGCAAAGTAGCAATACAACACCAAAACTAATTTATGATATTATTTTATTGGAAATCAAATGAGATTTGGAAAACATATGAAGTCTAATGTGTTTTTGCTATTGCCAGAACAGTGAACATTATTTTGTGATGAATCTCTGCAAGAGGAACATAGAGACCAGAAAGAATATTAAGTTAGATTAAAAGAAAGTGGATAAGATACCATGCCCCAGAATCCAGGGTTGTAGACACCAACTCCTCCATCTGGACAGATATTGGCACCTGTATTGTCACAAAGCACCTGTACCCTCAATGCAACTTTATTCTGATCAAAGCATGACGAGCGATCAGTTGATACAAAGACAGAACACTCATCCCCAATGATAGACCAAGGATCAATGTTAGATGGCGTAATTATGCCTCCAGATTCAAAACCTGAAAGTGGTTTTTCAAGAAAGTTACAATTAAAATCAAATCCAAGAATATTTAAGAGGCACAGCATATGACATACATGACTGAAAATCAATTTGAAATTTTAAGGGCCTTAATGGTATACTCACCAAAGTCTTGTTATCAATCAAAAACCGTAACTGTAGAACCATAGAACCACACTAGAACACATAAACTCTCTAATTTAAGTTTTCATGCAAGGATATATTTCAAGCAAAAAGCAATTGTGACAACTAAAGAGAGGACAAAATCATATACGAATGTATCTAAGATTGAGCAGCAGGAATGTCATTGTTTTCATACTTTCCACCTATACATTTGCTCTACGCTTCTTGTCCTTTTCTTACCAGATATAGCTACGTTAGTATCATCCACAGTCAAAAGCATGCATTTATTCTCTTTTCAGGCTTTTCCTTTTCTAAATAAACCTAAATGTTGACGCTCACCTCTGTTGCTAACAAGTTCAGCCCACAATCCACCTGCACCAGCATGATTGATCTCCTGAAACAAAACACAAAAGGTGCTATAATTTATTCAATTGACTTTATCATGGGAAAATGCGTCCCATTTTATTTTCTAATATTCTGGCCGTAGTTTCCAACTTATGCCCATAAAATAAAATAGGTAGGACTTCCAGCCAGATATTTGGAGAAATGGAATGCCATCACTACATTAGGTATTAACAGCACTTGTCGAATGTCCAATACTGTATGATGTTATATACAGGCCTTAGTTGCTTTTTGTTCTTTTTCTTTCCGTAGTTCAAGATAGTTCAAAAGGAATTCTTAAAGAGTTAAAATGGTAGTAGCTTGACGCAATGCACGGAACAATTTTGCTTACTTCGTACAATTTCACTTACTTAGTACAATTTCACTTACATGGAATGCTATATTCTACAGTTCATTTATGCACCATTATTAGTAAGCTGATAAAGAAAAAATTTGCGTAAGACTGAAGAAAAGAAAGGACAGACCGACACCTTAAACAGAAACAATTATATACAGAAACCCAAGGTGAAAGTTCTCATTTTCACTAGAACTAAAACACCTAAATGATTAAACTCACCTCAAAGAATATGCCAAACAAAGTATCTGGTATTTTCCTTGCTGATGCTTCAGATGCATTTACCAACAGTAGCGCTGTCTGGTTTGCATCAATCCCACTTGCAGAACATTGAGATCGGATGGATAGCCCAAACAGAACTAAAAGGAGAATGCAACTAAGGGAGCGGCTTGTATCCATATCCTTCTCACACCATTCAACGTTCCCGCAGCCTATTTAAGCTTAACGTAGATGCTATTTCCATTAGATTTTGATCAATCAAAAGAAGAAAGTAATAAAGCTGCTAACTTTTAACAACAACCTAATCTCATCAAGAATACAATTGAAAAGATCACAAATACAGATAAGAAAAAGAGAAGATTTTTTTAGTGTGGCTCAAGTACTAATTCATCCAGTCAATGAAAAGAGAAAAGCTTTAAATTTTCTTGTTTTTGTCATTTCTAGTAAAGCCAAACAAAACAAAACTACTTTTCCTTCCTTTTCTCCTCCATTTTCGCTTTCTATCTCTTCATTTAAAAAGTTTAGAAGCTGAAATTACTAGGAAACACAGGAAAAAATGTTAGTAGCATTTTGAGTAGCCACAATCTAATAAAACAAATGAATAGACTAGGAGCAACTACAAGATACCTTCTAACAATCAATTGAACAAGAATTGCTGAACACATTTGAGAAAGTAACAAAATTATAAATGTGGAAATTCAAACCAATACCAAACAGAAATGAAAAATCAGTAGTTAATCCATTTATCACCTGGAAATGCCCAACCCCACAAAGCACCCTTGTGGATTTTGTAGTTAGATAGATGACACAATGTAGAATGAGTTAGTAATACAGTGATCTCACAGTACTCTACTGCAAGAGTCTTGTTAGAAATTATATATGTGGTTAATCAAGAATTCTGCATACAATGCTTGTATATATATATAGAGAGTGGGGCATAACATAGAGTATGTATGTGAGTGTGGGAAAGCAGAAGAAGAAACATAGAGTACTACTCCAGCTAAATTCTTGGCATTACCTTTGCTTTCACGTAAGCATTTTTTAGGGACTAATCCCTTGAAACATCCACGTGTCCCCATGCAAATTGCTGCTTATAGTGTTTGAATTTACATCTAAAAGTTTTACATTGAGATAAAATGTTACTTATCAAATGCAACTTTTTTTTTACTTTGCTACTGCCTACATATAGTTATAAAAAATTAGACTAGTAAAATTCAATTAAGTTCTTTTTAATTATTTAGGCGATCGATATTTAGAGTATATTAAATCGAGTAATTTATGTAGATTAATGATGAAGATATTCCGACCATCCGGTCATAACTATCGATGGTAACTACACTTTAATTTCATATAAGTTAAAATCAGTTATTAGTATCTTTTAATTCCAAATTGGTATATAATGATTATTTGAATAATATGTTCTCATGCTTTGATTAGATCAGCAAATCTAAAATGACCAAACAAACTCATAACAAACTTTAGTGACTGAGTGAAGAAAAATACTAAGATTGCAATGCATGAAGTAACATGACTACCACTAATTATTAAAGTAGGGCCATTTTATGTTTGTTTTAAGAATATGAAGAAAATCAAGAATGTTATGAAACCAGTATCTATTTGTGGAAAATAACTTGAGTGCATTTTTTATGTTGGAAAATATTATTGAGATTTAAATGGAACATATAGAAATACTTTTGCATCTAAGAGTTGTTGCTTCTCAACATATTAATCTTATATATTTAGGCCTTCTTTCATTTGCAATAGATAATTAGATTACTCCATATTATTCAACATTTATTCTTTAAGAATCATCACATAGTTTTCTCTCTATTAATAAAATAAAATCCAGTTATTGATCAAGGAATATGATATTAATTGACAAATTACATTTTGACATGAGTGACTATAGAAGTTATTAAAAGAAAGATTAATTGTTACAAAGATAAACTTATGATGGGGCTTTCAAATTCTTTTTAATCAAAAAGAGAAAAAGAAGAACCGCAATGTTTTTCTTTTGTTTAATTTTGACTCCAACCAAAACAAATCCAAACTAATAACTTCAAAATGTTATCACTTCAAAATTCATTCTTTTCGTAATTAAGTTCTAAAACCTATTTTTCCTCCCCTCCTTACTTTGTTAATATAATTTGTTTGTTATTTATCTCATTTAAGCTACATTTTTATGTGAAATGTTATATACTATTATAAATTTTACTTTTATTTTCATATTGATAATAGAAAACAAAAAAGAACATTTCTTAAAAACTGGCCATTTGGCACGTGACAAAGATACTGTAGAAAACACAATACTTTCTCTGTTTTCAAATCCACTAACACATAACACACTGTACTTATAAACAATAACAAAGCTGTCAACTTCATAACACACTATACTCCAATTTTCTTGAAAACTTGTTTGTGTCCCTTTGCTTCAACATTGTTTCTTTCGAATTTGGCAGGTACTTTTCATGTTCAAGATCGTTTCTTTTTCACTCAAATGCTTGAATTTCTGATCCATTTGAGACTTATTTAGCTTGTGGCAATTTTCCATTAATTCTTTTCATGTTTATATTGTCATTTTACCATGTCTGTTATTATGAAGGTTTCTTTTACAATTCTTGAGCTGGGTTTATCTTATTTTGTGCTTTTGCATGTTGGTTTTTTCTAAATCTTGCTGGATTTTTTTACTGGGGTTTGTAGGGTAACTCCAATTTTAGAGCTTGTTCCTGTTCATTTCCTTAAAGTTTGAGTCTTTATTGTCTTTACATTATAAGGGAAACCATTCTTGAGTAAAAAGTTTGGACCTTTGTAGGTTAAATGAGAGTTTTTAGCATTTATTTTGGTGCATGATGTCCTTTGAATGGTTTTCTTGACAGTTCTATATTTTTCTTGCTGTAGTATTGGAGATTGTGCAGAGGTTTGTAGTTGGGTTATTTATGTGAGCGAAAGTGGTGATCTTGTTGTTGTAGCTGTCAGTTTGTTTGAATTATGGAGCAAGGCTTTGGTTCAGACTCTGTTCCACCAGGCCCAGCAGGGTTCATTGACAAGTCTAAGGTTTTGGATGTGAAGCCTTTGAGGTGTCTTGTTCCTGTATTTCCATCCCCAAGTGGAATGTCATCTGTTTCAACTCCTCAACCGTCGCCTTTTGTTTGTGTTCCTCCAAGTGGTCCTTTCCCACCCGGGGTTTCTCCATTTTATCCATTTTTGGCCCCGAATGAGACCGGGAAATCAGGTGAAAATCAGGATGCTTTTGGTTTTGGTACACCTATATCCCCTGTTCCGTTGAATTCGTTCAGAACTCCAACTGCTAATGGAGATACTGGGATGTCAAGGGGGGCTGGCAGAAGTCGTGCTGCAAATGGCTTAGTTGCCGAAGATGATGGTGTCAGTGATTCTGTGAATCACAGTGACCAATTTGCAAGTGGCTATAGTGTACACAGTAATGATGTAGAAGGCACAAGTACAGGGAAAAAAAGGGGGAGACCGAGAAAGACGGGGATACGTCAGCCTGGGATAAGTCAGCCAGCTAGCTCCCCAATTGAAATAGATGTTGATCCAATATTAAGTCAGCTGCTCACGTCCTTTAAACTTATTGAATTCGATCAGGTTAAGAAAGCAGATGGTGACAAGGAGCTAGTTGGGCGAATACTATTGGTTTATGATTTGTTTCGTAGAAGAATGACCCAGATTGACGAGAGAAGGGGAGACACTCCAGGTTCTGCAAGAAGGCCGGACCTAAAGGCTGGAAATTTGATTATGACAAGGGGAGTTCGGACAAATCAAACAAAAAGGGTTGGAAATGTACCTGGTATTGAAGTTGGTGACATCTTCTTCTTCAGGATGGAATTGTGCCTTGTTGGTCTGCATGCACCTAGTATGGCTGGGATAGATTATATGAGTGTCAGACTTACAGGGGATGAAGAACCAATTGCTGTTAGCATAGTGTCCTCTGGAGGATATGATGATGACGGGGATGATGGGGATGTGCTTATTTATACTGGGCAGGGTGGAGTCCAGAGGAGGGACGGCCAAATGTTTGATCAGAAACTTGAGAGGGGAAATCTTGCTTTGGAAAAGAGTATGCATCGCGGCAATGAGGTGAGAGTAATTAGGGGAGTTGTAGATGTTACATATCCAAGGGGGAAGATTTATATGTATGATGGCCTTTATAAGATCCAGGAATCATGGGCGGAGAAAAGCAAATTAGGCTGCAGCATTTTCAGGTACAAATTGCTTAGAGTACCTGGGCAGCCTGAAGCATTTACATTGTGGAAATCTATTCAGCAATGGAGGGGTGGAACGGTGACACGGGTTGGAGTTATCCTACCCGACCTAACATCTGGTGCAGAGAGCCAACCTGTTTGTCTTGTAAATGATGTTGATGATGAGAAAGGACCTGCATATTTCACATATATCCCGACCCTGAAGTACTCAAAACCTTTCATGAAGCCTAATCCCTCTATGGGCTGTCAGTGTCTTGGTGGATGCCAACCTGGTGGGTCCAGTTGCCCTTGCATTCAGAAAAACGGAGGTTTTTTTCCCTTTAGTCCAGTTGGAGTTCTTCAGAGTTACAAAACGTTGATACATGAGTGTGGTTCTGCCTGTTCATGCCCTCCAAATTGCCGAAATCGAATGTCTCAAGCAGGTCCTAAAGCGTGTGTGGAGGTCTTCAAAACAAAGAATAGAGGTTGGGGACTTAGGTCTTGGGATCCCATACGTGGAGGTGGCTTTATTTGTGAATATGCCGGAGAAGTCATTGAAGAGTCTAGGGTCGGTGAGTTTGGAAATGATGCTTACGATGATTATATATTTGATGCTACCCGCATGTATGAACCATTGGAAGCTGTGCGTGATTATAATGACGAATCCAAAAAAGTCCCATATCCCCTTGTAATAAGTGCAAAAAAGGGTGGCAATGTTGCTCGCTTTATGAACCACAGTTGCTCACCAAATGTTTTCTGGCAGCTTGTTGTACGTGAAAGTAACAATGAGACGTTCTACCACATTGTCTTTTTTGCCATTCGGCATATTCCTCCCATGCAAGAATTGACTTTTGATTATGGCATGGTACCACCAGACAAAGCAGATCGGAGGAGGAAGAAGTGCTTATGTGGGTCATTGAACTGTAGAGGGTATTTTTACTAATCGTCATGGTCTGACGACAGACGTGGTGATTCACTAGTCACCACCTAATCAAGGTTCGGTTTCCTTTCAGAATTTAAAAATATCTTTTTTCTTCATTTTATTGCTCGTTGTGAGTTTTAATCCATGGTCGCTAGTCATCATATGAACCAAGTCTGTATAGAATGTGAGAGATTTCCTCATAGTTTCCTGCTTCTCCATCAATTTTACAGCCATTTAACCATCTTCAAAGCAGATAATGAAAGTCTTCATAACCAATATTAAGAAATGAAGGATCACCTTGCCTTAATCCCCCCCTAGGGTCGATGAAACCTTATTGAGTGCCTTTAATCAGGATAGGGAGCTTCTGTTGATATACAAGTCTTCAACCACAAGATTCACTTATCCCCAAAATGTATTTGTTTTTTGGTTGATAAAGTAGTTTTTAGTACTATTACTGTTTACTGCTCGTTATTTGTTTCATCATTATGATTACGAGAAAAAACCAATTTACCTGATCTTAGGCTTTTTCTAAGTACGATTTGCACGATAAAGCTCTTCTTCCTTTCTCAACATGTCTAAACGTTCATTTGCTGTGTCAAGGCAGCATCCACAATTTGCCTTCCCTTAATAAAAGCCTTCTGATTTCCAGCGATCAATTTATCCTTCACCGTCTTTACCCTCTCAGTCCACACTTTTGCTTTTACCTTTTCTTTGTTGTCCTTGCAAAAAAAAAAGTCCACCTTTTGCTAAAGGCATGCCTTTGCTAAAACTTGTATAAATGCTTCCCAATAGACTTATAGGTCTACAAACCTTCATTTCACAGATCTTATCATTTTAGGAATCAGGGCTACATACATGGATTTAAGCTCTTTTCGAGTCTTCCCTCACTGTGGAAAACGCTAATTAGCTGCATGATATCATTCCCCAATTACCTATTAAAAAAGGACAATGTGAAGCATGGGGCCTAGGTGTTTTATCCCCCTTAATCACAGCTTCCACTTCCTCTTCGGAAAAATGGCCTTTCTCATGATATTTCTCCATGCTTCATTCTTATTGAAAAGGCCTTCGTAGAATTTTAATCTGTGCTTCTTTGCAGCCTCTGAATCCTCCCAGCAATTTTCCTTCTATTTTCATTTTGTTTATGTGATTGTATGTCTTGCGTGCATTGACCATTCTATGAAAAGACTTTGAGCCCGTTTGGGTAAGCTTAAAAAGTTACTTTAAAGTATATTTGTACCTTTAAGTAAAAAGTGGGTGTTTGGTAACTAAAAAAATAAAGTACTTATAAGCACTTTTGTGCTTAAAAGAAGCCAAAAGTAAGAAGTTAGGATTTCCTAACTTCTTAAAAACACTACTACTTAAAATAAGCCCACCCAAACGGGGCCTTTGTTTATCCCTCATTGAAGCCATAAGTGCACAGCTTTAACAACATCTTCCGGCTCATGTAAGAGATTTTCAAACAGCTGCATCATTCTCATTTCATGCTCTTGTCTCTCTTTGTTTATCCAAATCCTTTAGGCTTTTGAGAATTGTAGTTTTCTTTTCCTCCATATACCTTGTTATTCCTTAATTGAAGTAATTCTTAAGAAGTTTTAAGTTAATAGCTATTTAATTTGTAAAATTCCAACATGTGTCAATCAAATCTGTAAGGCATTCAACATCCACTGACATGTTCTCAAAACTAAAATTTGTCCATTCACCACCATCCGCCCCTTTTTCCCCATATGTGCTTCACCGTAGAAATTGTGAAAGATTTCTATCTTTGTTTTTGTAAGCAGTACAGATGAGTTTGCCAGTCCTGGCTTTACATACAAGGGTCTGCCCTTATTATGGGGAAAAAGGAGATATATGTTTCACCAACTTCTGTGCTAGTGTCTCAACGTTTTGAAGTTTGTTCATAGCTGTTAATCTGTAGCCCAGCATTTAGACTTGTTATTTTTGTCTATGTTGCCACTGTCATTTCTTTACCTTTAGAAATTAGAAAGTAAGGGCTGGTGGTGGAATCCGGCTTATCTTAACATAGATTCAGGATGAATATAGTTATTCTTACTATTCTGGTCCTATAAAATAATATCTAGTCAAAGCATTATTTTGTTTGAATTTTTGACCATGTTATACTTAGTAATGGTTGTAGTTAGTAATTAGTAGTTTTGATAAAGGGAAGGATTCTACTGATTAAAAAAAATGATATGATTTCCAGACTAAAGAAGCTATTAGTTGCTTGGTGGTTAGACACAGGACTCATGTACTAAAGTTTGTTTCCGGCTTGATACTCTTTGGCTTGTAAATGCATCTGTGTATATTGTTGATAGTCCATCTTAGTCTTGCGGCTTTTGCTTTAGTTACTTCTGTAAGGGTAGACTATCCAATGTGTGTGAGAGGATAGATATAATGATTTTCCTCCATGATGATTTATTCAACGCAGGGATGATCACAGGTCAAACAAAATGAGACGGAATTGCATTTTGAATCAACTATTTTTTTTTACTCAAATTTCTGTCTGAATTGCTCCTTTTATCCCTTTTCAGTTTTCTCTAATTCATTCGCCTTCCCATCCAATCTCTCTTTTCCTCTGCTCTTTATAGGCATTATATATTATATATTCATAGACACATAACATTAAACATGTTGGTTTTCCTCTTGCAGATGCTCAGTAGTTGACAACTGGAGCAATGTTTTGGCCTTTTGGTACACCCTCAAAATGGATAGCCTTTCAAATCTAGTAGTAAGGCAATTGGAAGACACAACAAGGATATTGTAGCTTATTGCTTGCACCAACTCTCTAAACCTTTTGTAGCTTTTATGTATTAAAACAAAGGTTATTATTGGCATGGTTAGAACTAAATGAAGGCAGGGTTCTCGCTCTTCATGATTTTTCCCATCTTCGGCTGGTAGATGTTATTGTACTATGCCTATCAATGTATTTAACTCTGGTATTCTTTTGTTGCTGCTGCTGCTTCCGTTCAATTATTTAGAATGTTGTCTAAATCTTGGTGGACAGAGTTACCTAGTATCGTTCTAGTAGAAAGTAGACAGCCTACATATATAAGTGAAATAGTCGAGATGTGGCTAGCTGATTAGAACTCTCCACTTATATTTTGGCTCAGACATCCTTGAGCCTAGTAGTTTCTTTATTCAGCTTATTGTTGATTTCCAATCGGTAAATGAATTCCAATGATAAAAATTATCTTATCTCATTAATATTAAATAAAACATGAACTCTGAGCAAAACCATAGAAGAGAACCTGCATAAGATCTTTTTTAGTTGTAATTAAATGACTAATTATGAGATATAACTTTTAATGTTGAAACACCATTTTCTTTCGCTCATAAGTTACATCAATCTGATTATTATGAATATTTTTCTGGTCGACAAATGAGTTCCAATGGTTTAATTATCCTATAGTACTAGTTGTAAGAATATAAGACACTGACCAAACTCATGCAAACGTAAATATAGAGTTAGAGCTTGGTGGCTTGATTAATTTGGATTTGGTCAAATAAGCTCATAAAGGAGTGTATGCAACGATAAATTTTTTCATTCTCAAGACTTGAACTCGGCATCTCTAATCACGTAGAAGGATATCAATAGCCCGTTGCACCTCAGAGAAACTAGTGAACGTGTGTGAGAATATAGAGTTAGAGCTGTTTCCATAAATAAACATGCAAAGATGGATCCGCGCGAAATGTTCGGTTGAATATGAGATATCCTCCAACTAATTAACGGTAATGAGAGAAAAAAGAAAAAAGAAACATTTCTCATTGTTGGTTTGAGTTTTGTTGGCAGCATGTAGAGCTGGGGAAAAAGCTGGTTTTGATCAAGAGAGGGAGAGAGAGAAAAATAGGGGGCACTTTGAGAGAGAGAGAGATAGAAATCCTGCTTCTTGTTTCTTCTTCTTTCTCCTCTCCAAGTTTTTTTTAACTTTGTACCAGCACCCCTCAATATAGAATCTTGATTTTTTTTTATCTCCTTTAAGTTATGGGAATTGTTTTACGTCTATAATATAAAATAAAGCTAGCTATTTTTAAATTTAAAGCTTCAGCTTTTGTATTTACAGTGATGGAAGGTGGGATCACAAATCAAGATTTGGCTCTTTCTTCCAAATCTATGGACCCTCCTAAATTGAAGAAAAGACTTTATCAAGTTTGGAAGGGTCGCAATGTAAGCTTTTTTCCCTTTTTTCCTTGATGGGATTTCTTGATTTGGATATTTCAAGAAATTTATTGCATTAAAAAAGCAATGTGTTTAAATTTGTAGAATGAACCTTGTGCAAAATCAACATATATAATGCAACTAATTTGTTTGATAGAACTATTTCAGAAATATAACCTTCATGAGCTATTGCTAACATGTTTTACTTTCTGTCGACAATTTGAGGTTCAATTTCCTTATCTCATGTCCAGGATACTAGATTAGTTTAGTGGTAATTGGCCCTTTACCATGATTTTCGATTAATTGTCTGGTGGAAGAGATCTGTGCCCATGATGGTGGCATTGCTGTTGCTAATGTATGAACTAAATACAGATGCTTTATGATCACTATGGATAGAAAGTTTTCATGTGGAAGAAATTGACTTCGCTTACTTATAATCTCGGTTATCATTAGGGTGCAGAGAGCATCTGCTAGATGTATTAGGGGCTTTTACAAATTCATATTGGCTTATCGTATGCTAATGCAAGCAGCCAATTATCTATCCTTTTTTATCCAAAATTGCTCAATCACAAAAGAATGGTTTAATGTTTCAGAAATTTCTCTGTGGGGGGAGATTGATCTTTGGTCCTGATGCAGCATCACTGTACTTATCAACGTTTCTGATAGGGGCTCCTGCAATTACTTTTTGCATAAAGATGATTTTCTTGATACCAGAAGTCAGTCCATTATATGGACATGTTGTACTAACTATGGGGCTCATCATCACAGTTTTGGTATGCAACTACTTGCTTAGCTTGCAGATAGAATTGCATAAACTTGATGCGAAGAATGCTATAGCCTAATTGATTGATTTTAATGCAGGCCTTGAGTTTTCTCTTCATGACATCTTCAAGCAATCCAGGAATAGTTCCTAGGAATTCTCGACCACCTGACTTGGATGAAATATTAAATACAAGTACAGCATCTATGGAGTGGGTAAACAATGCAGCTCCTGATCTGAAGTTACCAAGAACAAAAGATGTGTTTATCAATGGCCATTCAGTTAAAGTCAAGTTTTGTGACACATGTTTGCTATATCGTCCACCACGTGCTTCCCATTGCTCAATTTGCAACAACTGTGTTCAGCGATTCGATCACCACTGTCCATGGGTGGGTCAGTGTATTGGAGTTGTGAGTCATCTGTTCAACTCTTACTATGGTTTTACTATCGCACTTCTGTGATATTTCAAAAACTGGTTCTTCATTTTTGATATTTGAAAATAGAACATAAAGGCCATTATCACAGTGATGACTTTTTAGGCATCAAACATTTTCGCACTTTGAATAGATCAAGTTTATGTTCATTCTGATTCAGGCATAATTTTGTAGAGCAAAATTAGAACTTTGTACTTTCGACAGAAGTTGATTCAATTTTTTCTTCTGGTCATCTCTGTCATTTACTGATCAGGAAAGAAGCTGAATTATTGTCTGTAAAAGTTTTTCTGTTCTAAAAGAAAGTTCCCCTCTTTCACCTCATTAAAGTTAACTTATGCGTGTTCGTTTTGTTGCTTTGGTTGCAGAGGAACTATCGGTGCTTTATCCTGTTCATATCATCAACAACAACATTGTGCATATATGTCTTCACATTTTCACTGCTGAACCTCCTTGGACAACCAGGAAGCTTTTTGCATGCCATGTCAAAGGATGTTGTATCTGTGGTTTTGATAGTATATTGCTTCATAGCTGTCTGGTTTGTCGGAGGGCTAAGTGTCTTCCACTTTTACCTAATGTCGACCAACCAGGTTACCTTCTCGTCCATGTTAGTTTCATATATCTAGAACATAATGGTCCATACTCATGTTCTTTTGGTGCAACATCTATGGTTATATGGATTCTTCTATGGTTGCAAAAGAGGAATAATTTTCTGCTACTGTCTGTACATTTATGTTATCCAGATATTTTTGTTCTTTTCTTTGAGAAAATTACGTGTGGCATCTTATTTGTAGTGCACATTGCAGACAACATATGAAAACTTTCGATATCGTTATGAAAAGAAAGAGAATCCATACAGCCGTGGCATCTTGAGGAATCTCAAGGAAATCTTATGCTCTAAGACGCCACCTTCATTGGTCAACTTCCGCGATTGGGTAACTGAAGTAGATGATTCAAGTGTGAGATCTCTCTCCATGAGTCATAAATTTGGTTCAATCAACTCTAAAGGGAAGTTTGATTTAGAGATGGGAGGCATACTTGGAAAAGATGGTACTTTGCAGAATATGGATTATAGTGGTGTTGATGACACTTTGAAGAAGGCCAAAAGCAACAATGCAAATTTTGATCCTCTTTTCTTTCCTGATGATCAAGATACGAATGATGCAGAGTCGACGCATTCAAATGAACAAAGAACAATGGAAGATGACAGAACTGAGGAAGAAAGCAACAGGAGATCTTCATAGCAGTTCTTCATAGATTAAGGTAGTTTTTTCTTATATATAAAAATGCTACTATAGAATTTCATAAGCATTTTTTTTATCTGGTTGATTATCTTCAAGAAACATATCCAAACAAAAGTACCAACTGTTGTACATTCTCCATCAAAGATTTTGGCTACTCAAGTTGTATCTTTGAGCCAATCCACTAGTGAAATTTGCAATATGCATAAGATCTCTTTTGGTTAATCAGTTACTGGCCATACATATATTGAAGTGATTGTATAACATGTTATTCAATGCATCTGAAAGTTTACTCTGAGGGGAGTATTTGCTATTGGCAAGTCCTGATTTCTATGAATTTGGCTACTTTTACAAAGTACTGCAGGTTTTTACTTTAGATCAGTATGGCACTTTACTGATGAAATACACTAGATACTCTGCATTTTTAGACATGCCAATGACTGAATATGCAATATTTTCACAGGTCGAGCAAATGAATGATGCTTTTCGACATACATTATGATGGAACATCATCAGATGACCTATTTGAATGCAGAGATGGTGACTTTGCCAAGGCTGAAACAGAATAGAGTTGCTTCTTTTATTCATTCATGTCTTCAAAATATGGAAATTACAGCAAGAAACTCTTTTGGAAAGTCTCTGGTACATAAAAATGAAACACAAGAGTGGGAAATGGAGCTACATGAGAGTACTCACTTGTACAGTATTATTGTATAATTTATGTTCTTCTCAATTTGTCTTGTTCATTTCATTTTCTCAGTTTTGTTTTAACTAGATTAACACTTTCGCTTTATCAATCTATCTATCTAATTATTTATCTAGCTATCTATCTTTCAGCTCATTTTTTCACAACGAGAGACTAAATTTTAAGCATGACACATATTAATATGTTGATGAGCGACATAAGTGAATTAAGTATGTATGCAAATTAAATTGAGATGGTTAACTTTTCAGACGCGATTTCAAATTTACATTATATATTACGTCCGTTAAAACATGTAAAAAATAATCAAAGTCACGAGAAAGATTGTTAAACTAATCAACTTAAAATAATTACTATATCATAGTTGAGCGGTGGGATACATGACTATCAAAATCTCAAGAATAACAAAACTTAAAAGATACTGCCACATACATACACCTACCTACAAATAGGAAGACCAAAACAAAGGATGTGATAGCTAATTCATAGGCAAATGTTTCTTGTGCTGTGCCTGCACGTTTTGTCTAAACAACAAGCACCAGACTGTACAATATTGTAAGAGAAAAACATTGTCTATTTCATTATTAATAACAAAAGAGAAAAGAAGGTGAAATAGTATTTAAATCCTTCATGAGCTTAAATAATATTTTCAGGCAGTCCCTATGTAGAGAAGAATATCTGTCACGACTTACTTTACATAAGTAATTATTTGTCTGTCTCTGTCTGCGTTTGCAGTTTGTATGCTATTCATGAATACAAAATATTTTTACAGTACATATATGTTTTGATCCAGTACTGTAGCTTCATATTATATGTTGCCATAACAAAGCTTATAAATCGAATAGTGATTAGATGAATGGCGATTAGATTATTATATTTGCATAATTTGAGTGATGCAAGTGGAGAAAGAAATGTTTACTATTCATAGATAATAGAAAGCTGCGTAGTACTACTATAGTAATTACTAATTACTAACCATCAAAGATTGTAGCGTATTGAATAAGGTCTCTCCATTTTTAATCAGAAGCCTCGAATTTGAGTCATGAAAATGAGAAAAAACCTATTAAAAATACTTCTTGTAGAAATATGCCTTGTAATCTTTAAAATGAATGCACGACATGTTTGTGCAAATGAACTTTCTTCTTGCTTAACCACAGTAATGTGCCATGTTTTCTTAAATTGTCGTAGAAAAATATTTTATTTGATGTAAACACGACTAGTATTTTTGGTTATTAACCATGCGACAAAATAAAGAATAAACCTTATTTTATTTAACTTTGAGTAACAAAATTGTGTGCCAGCAGAGAGAGAGTAAAACAAAAGTTGGTTACTTATTTTGAGCTGAAACCCAAAATTAATTTAAACATTTATTAATTCATTAAAAATGTTAATGAAATTAAATAAATAAAGAAAAGCATATGGATTAGACATTGTTGGAGAGAGGGAGAGGGAACCCAACAAACAATCCCTTCTTGGGTAATTCCGTATGTGAAATAAACAACAAAAGAGCAGCTGTTTCTTGATTTCTCTTTCTCTCTCTTTTGTATCCAAACCCCATTTCTTGTAACCCCTTCTTAAGACTTTGAATTCCTCATATTTCCAAATTTTCTTGATATAAAGTACAACCTTTTCTGAATTTTGATATGTTTTGTTTACATGGGTTATTGCAAACTGATTGGATAAGACAAGGAGTTTGATTCTTATTTGGAACTACCAATCCATAAAGTTTACATTTTTTTGGTTCAATTTTGAAGTTATTATTATGGTTCGTGATAAACATAAACCTCTGAGGCTTTATCAGGCTTGGAAGGGAAGCAATGTAAGTGTATTAAAATATGCAACTTAAGTACTTAAGTCATGTTCAATAATTAATATCTGTGTTTTTTCTAGTGCCTATACTGTATGAAGTGGCTAATTGCACAATTTTCTTGTTTTCCAACTATTTGATCAGTTTCTGTCTGTTCTAAGAATAATGATCATTTGGTAAAAGTTGAGGTGTTGATATCTATGATTAAGGTATACATAAGTGATATTTATCACTAAAGCTGTGGACTTTATTTGAATTGTTTATGTTTGAACTTGAAGGTGTTACTTTTATCTCCTTATGTTCTTAAACTGCTTGTTTAATATGACAATTTCATTTAAAGTCAGCTTTCATCCAGCTGAAATTTTCGGAAACTAAGATGGAAATGGTTTTTGTATTCTTATATTGATTGCTTCATATGGTCATATTCTTCTTAGTTTCATGTAATAACATCTTTGGAGATAGAGTCTGCTTTCCAGTGAATTATTCAGATATTTCTGTACCATGTTTTTTACCTTATAGTTTGTGCTTTTAAATGTCCCAGAAATTCTTATGTGGAGGAAGATTGATCTTCGGTCCGGATGTGGCATCTTTGTTTCTATCGACACTTCTGATTGCAGGCCCTGCACTTGCTTTTTGTATAAAAGTCTATTGTATAATCAGACATCATATCAAGGAGCACAAACATGCTGGTCCTTGGTATCCTGTACTTGCAATTGGAGCACTTCTTACTATTATGGTAACAAGTTTCGTGATGATCCTTGAAATTAGTAGTTGCTGGCGATTCTTCATTCTGATTTATCCCTTTTTGGAAAACCTAATATTTTTCTTTTGGCTGTTAAATAAGATGATGGCTTAATGTGAAAGGTATTAGTATGATGAATGATGGTAGGATTTCATTACCATGAAAAAGTGAGAGACTTGTGTATAAGATCTGCTTTGGCAAATTAAATACCTTATTTAGTCATAGAATTGGCTAAGATATGATCAGGGGCTCTTAATCACCAAAAGAGGGGTTGGGAGAGGGAAGAAACAAAGGAAGAAGGAAATGTTTTGCTCCTATGGTAGTTATTAACTTCTAATGTTTTTTCCTGTCGTATGCATATTTTTTAAAGTCAGTTGTCTTCTAAATTTCTTTTCTTCTCTTTCTCATTTCCCAAATAAGTATCCAAATTCAGTTTATCAAAAGTTAATTAAATAATCACCTGGCTAGCTGAAGCCTTATGACTTTCTAGTGTTAATTTTGAGTAAATTTGTTATATGTAGCAGGCTGTTGTGACTTGAATGTTGAAGCTGCTAAGCAGTTCATTAATATCTTGTGCAGGATATAATTTTCCTCTTTATGACATCTAGTAGAGATCCTGGAATTGTCCCAAGAAACACAACACCTCCTGAATCTGATGAAACATTTGATATAAATACCCCTTCCATGGAGTGGGTCAATGGTAGAACTCCTCATTTGAAACTTCCACGAACAAAGGATGTTATCGTGAATGGGCACACCGTGAAAGTCAAGTACTGTGATACATGTTTGCTCTATAGGCCTCCTCGTTCATCTCATTGCTCTATCTGCAACAATTGTGTTCAAAGATTTGATCATCACTGCCCCTGGGTTGGTCAATGCATTGGACTTGTACGTATGGCTGACTATGTGTTTCTTCTAGCAAACTTGTACTAGATTTGGGTTGTTTCTTGTTACCGATGATAAACAGTCCAATTGTGTGTGCAAGATGATGGTTATATGTCTATGTTTAAATAATAATGGCATCGTGAGAGGAGTAAATTTCCATCACTTCATAGCACTAGCCAATGTTAACATAGCTTTTGCTCACCATTCAGCTATAGGGTATTTTTTCAAGAGCCTATCGTAGATTTTCAGGGAAAACCATTATATTGACAAATAAGTGGAGCTCACTCGTATTGTTGTTTGGCATGGGATGCTAATTAGCCCTATGACTTGATATAATTGTTTGGTATGAGATGCACCAGCAGTATGAATTATGATTTTACTGTTATTCATCACATAAAATTTTGCTGGATGAGAAAGAACAAGTTCATTGATGGAGATGAATATTTGCAGACTAATGATTATAATGCCTGACAAATTAGAAATTCTTTTGCTAGAGTATGAGTCGTACAAAGGAGAGGTTAAAGAATTGGAAAAAGAATGAGGAGGGTCCAATGCAGCTCTTTTTGCCCTTAACTTCAGATATTTAATATCAATGTATTTCCTTTCAGTTCATGTTAAAATGATCTATGGATAACATAAACAAAAAAGAAGATTCCTCTTTTTGCGACTCTATCACTTGGAAGTTACTCCTGTTACTCAAGATATTGGTTTAGTAGGATATCAGATATCGCTTTAAATGAGATATTATGACATCATTCCCCCGTTGTATAATTTTCTGAAATTCTTCTCTATTCCTTATTTGGTTGCAGCGTAATTACAGATTCTTCTACTTGTTCATATCAACGTCAACCATATTATGCATATATGTCTTCGTGATATCTTTGGCCAATATTCTTCGGCATGGTAGCAACATATGGAAAGCTATTTCACAAGATATTTTGTCAGACGTTCTTATTGTATACTGCTTCATTGCCGTTTGGTTCGTGGGTGGCCTTACCATTTTCCATTTTTATCTGATTAGCACTAACCAGGTGACCTTTCTCACTTTGATGTATGTATGCTAGCAAATTATTTATGGTTCTTCTGCAATGTTACCTGCAATATGAATTGTCTTCAGATGAATTGGCACCTTTAGGAACTTCAACTTAAAATTACATATTTCTATGGTGAATCATGTCTTGCCATTTAGTTAGAGTATATGGCGTGTCTGCCTGGTCAAAGTTAAAATATCTCCTGCTGTAATCTATTAATACTGACCCCTTAACTTTATTTTTATTTTAACGTTTATATTACATCAAGTGAAGGAGTAAAGGGAAAGGGGATGCTACATTATTGATGGGCTTTGAACCCTCCACCTACAATGTGGAAAGCAGGGTGCTCGCCAACTGACCTGGACCTCACCCCAACCCCTTACGTTTATTTGATGTGTGATTGGAAACAGTGTTTCCTCTCAACTTTCTTACTCCTATTGTTCTTCATAGTGCCGTTGCTTTGAATTCTGACTCCAAGGATTAAGTTCTTAAAATATTGGGCTATGAGATAGATCTACTGTACTTACAGAATTTATTAAGTAAACCCTCTGGCAGCCACATCCAATAAGGTTAGGGAACTTTACAATAAGGATCCACTTCCATAATTTCTGTTACTCTGCAGACAAGAATCTACAATGTATTGAAACTTTTGAGAATTTCCAGTATAGTTGTGATAATACTCTCAGTGATGTATAGAACAAACTGCATTTGGACTTAGTTAAGTAGTTCCATGGACTAATTTCTCACTTCACTCATTAATAATGTGCCATCTGCTTCCTGGTCATATTTTCCTGAAAAGCCAATTAAGATTCATGATGGCCTTTAACAGCTGAAGTTCAAATCTCACTTATCCTTTAGGTTTAGTGGTCAGAGAATTCCGACATATATGTAAAGCATGTTAGTGAAATTATAAAGACAATAGATCATGGATTTTTTCTTCCCCGCTTTTGATTCCTCTACCCCCCCATTTCCCTACGTAGATGCATTAACGTCTGCACTTACAACTAAATTTTTGCTTACAGTAATCCATATTTGCCACCTGATGATCATAAATCTGATGTGTTGCTTCATATTTTAGAAGACCCATTTTTCTTTCGTTTTTTTTCCCTCTTTTTGCAGACCACTTATGAGAACTTCAGGTATCGATATGATAAGAAGGAGAATCCCTATAATAGGGGGATGCTTGAAAACATCAGAGAAGTTTTCTTTTCCAGGATCCCACCTTCTTTAAATCATTTTCGAGCGACCGTTAAAGAAAGTGACATTGTAATGATTGAGCCAGCAACTTCCAACTTTGTTGGAAACATCGGTAGCTCAAAAGAGAAGATAGATATTGAGATGGGAACAATGTTTCCAGAGGATAGTGGACTTACACTTCCTGAAATTTTGCGGAATTTAGAATATGAGGAGATAGAGGATACTTTAAAAAGCAGGGAAGGGACTGGAGATGCTTATTCCGATTATGGTGATCATATGCGAAGCATCACCAGTTTAACGGAGAAGACTGATAGTGAGGTTGGAGATAACTCTGCAGAAGATAAAGGAGTTGCCCAGCCGGAAATTTCACAGGATATGAATGACGATAACATGGAGAAAAGCTTCAGAAACAAAATTAAAGATGGGAGAACTGATTATGAGCCTTTTTGGTTTTCTGTTGAACGAGAAAAAGAAAGTGTAAAGAGCTCCACTCTAGGAAGTGGATCTAATGTAGAAGACAACTCGGAAGAAGTAACTAGCTCGGCTCAATATATGACACCATTGAATGACCGTAGTCCAAAGGTATCATTTTTCATTTTCTTTCACTACTTATTTTCTTTAAGTTGATCACTTCTCCAGTGTTTATTCACTGTAAACTAGGACCATGTACATTAATCTCCCTTGAATGGCTGATAGGACAAACCACAGTACAATTAGACACATGAACCAAGCACATGTTCAGTCCATAACCACGGTTTATGCCTCATTGATGTTATACTTCAAGATGTGCACAACCACAAGGTTTAGGCTGAGCTCATTTTCCTGGTTTCTTTAATAGGAAAGTGTGGTTTATAGCTACTCTGGTTACATATGCAAGGGGAACTAGAAGAGAGCAGCACTACTACTGTAATGTACTTGAGCATGTTAGAAAGATAATGGGCTTTTAGGATTTAGTATGTTGCTGGCATTTTTCAGCTGTCTAAATGATTTTTCACCCCCTTTAGTTATATAAAGTTTAATGCATTATTGTGCTATGATCTCCTCTTCCTTGACACAGTGTTAGGTTCTTCATCTGTTCAAGCTTTGTGGGGGTTTAATCGAAATGACATTACCATTTCGTTTCAGGTCTAGCATACAGCATAAGGAACTCCCCTTTGAGTCTTGACGTCTTGTGCACAAGCTGAGAAATCTGCTTTCTTCAAGGAAAGCATTTGGCAGCTTGACAAAGATCGCGACTTTTCAGATTGTCACGTACTAAATCAGCATCACATTGAAGAATTGAGTTTGAATAATGCAGGGTCTTGCTTGAAATGAGAGAGCAGATCTTGTTGGGATTCAAATTTGTAGATAGATTGATGAATAGCTCCTTTCTTTTTATAATTGTTCATCCTTTAGTCCCACTCCATCCAAATCTCTTTTTATTCTTTTAAAATATCAGTGTGCAGTGTTTTTTACATGTTGTGAAGCTATTGGGTGACAGAAAATTATTGGAGAACATGTAGATAGATTTGTGTAAATTTGATTTTGCAGTTTCTTATCCCACATTTGTTTGCTATTGGAATGTCTTGATTAATTTTCTTTTGAGTCTCTGTCTCATGATAAATACCAAAGAAATTTCCAGCTGAACTAGTGTTTCCCCTTCTGTTTTTGGTAAAACCTTGGATCCATAAGACTAGTTTAACTATGGTACAAAAGCAAAAATAAGAACAAACAATAAAGTCAGAAAGTTACTACAAGAGAAAGAAAAACTGCAAATTAACTGGACTCATACAAATTAGTAAAACAAGAAATCTATATTAGCTAACATCTACTCTTTCATTTGATTGTTCATACTGAGTTTTATCTTCCAAGAAGCTCTCTTTCCAATTTTCCATTACTATAAATCAACAATAAAAAGAAAATGGTCTCTCTCATAAACTACCAAACACAGGAGTGAATAATAACCAATCAAAAAGACCACATGAAATGAAACTCATTCACACAGATTAAAAACCAAAAGAAAAAATTCAACCATTAATTAAGTGAATATCTTGAGAAATCTACATGGAGAAACACAGACCACAACTACATTTGATACAAGTAAAGCTACCATGTAATCAAGCTGGCCCATCATAACATGCCACGTGTCAAAAACCCACTTAATCCACTAGATTTCATTGGATGAGATTAGATTCCATCACTTTCATCTAAATTCATATATCCCCTTAGCTTCACTTCTTTCAAAGTACCAAACTTTCTAACTGAAAAATATGGCAGCTGAAATGGCTTTAGTAAAACCAATTACCAAGTTTAACACCACCACTACTCCACGGCTGAGCAACCGTGGACTGCCGTTTGCAGTGAGAATGTCAGCCACTACCACCCCACCAACTAAACAACCAATCAAGAAAATTCAGAAACAGAATATTAAAGAAACACTATTGACACCAAGGTTTTACACCACTGATTTTGATGAAATGGAAACACTTTTCAACACTGAGATAAACAAGAACTTGAATGAAGCTGAGTTTGAGGCCCTCTTGCAGGAATTCAAGACTGATTATAATCAGACTCATTTTGTTAGGAACAAGGAGTTTAAAGAAGCTGCTGATAAAATTCAAGGACCACTTAGGCAAATATTTGTTGAATTCTTGGAGAGGTCTTGTACTGCTGAGTTCTCTGGTTTTCTTCTTTACAAGGAACTTGGAAGGAGGCTCAAGGTATGTCTTTTCTTGTTTTTCTGTTTACTGTAGTAATAGATACTTATTGTGCTATTCAATAGGATTCTTGTTCTGGAATCAGCATAATTAATTAAGCTGTTTGATCAATTAGCTCATTGAGTGTGCTACTAAACTTTGTTACTAGATTTTGTGTTTTGTTTATTTGAGCTAAGCTTGTCTATAGTACTTTTTAGATTCTTGTTAAAGTGAAATTTGTATAATTTCCTTGTTTTATTCTCTTTCCTTTTTATAATTAGTAGATTATAGTGCCTTGAACAAATGTTATTTCCAAGTTAGAGTTTATTATAGAAGAATGAATAATCAAGTGGTAGAGGATTATCAACCATAAAGTAAACCCCCCCCCCCCCCCCCACAAACAAAAAGAAAAAGAAAAAAGGAACACAAGTTTGTGCTTGTTACTCTACTAGTAAGGTATACTTCTATAGTGCTATGTTCAATCTTCACAATGGAATCATGATTACAGAATTATAGAAGTAGGTAGTTCATAACCGATATTTGATAGCTCCACTTCTGCTCTTAAAACCTGCTAATGCTTGAATTATTTATGCAGAAAACCAATCCGGTTGTTGCTGAGATTTTCTCCCTCATGTCCAGGGATGAAGCTCGCCATGCTGGGTAAGCTCATATCTTACTGTCTTTGGATATGGTTGATCGGAAATATTAAGCTCACTTGTAGAAAATCACATGGGATTTATGAGTAATGAGAAGGTTTGGCTTGTTGGGATTTTGCAGGTTCTTGAACAAGGGTTTATCTGATTTTAACTTGGCATTGGATTTGGGTTTCTTGACTAAAGCGAGAAAATACACTTTCTTCAAGCCAAAGTTCATCTTCTATGCAACTTACTTGTCTGAGAAAATTGGATACTGGAGGTACATTACCATATACAGGCATCTCAAGGCCAATCCTGAGTACATTAGCTATCCAATTTTCAAGTACTTTGAGAACTGGTGCCAGGACGAGAACCGCCATGGTGATTTCTTCTCTGCTTTGATGAAAGCGCAGCCTCAGTTCCTCAATGACTGGAAGGCCAAGTTGTGGTCTCGCTTCTTCTGCCTTTCGGTAACCACCTGCATTTTAAATATTCGTTCATTGTGATCAGCCAACTGAAAGGCTTTTGCATTGCCTTCTACATAGTGATTGTTTCACTTCTTGACAATCAGTCTTACTAATGCTTTTACTGCCAAAACGCAGGTTTATGTCACAATGTACTTGAATGACACCCAAAGAACAGATTTCTATGAAGGCATCGGACTTGACACGAAAGAATTTGACATGCATGTCATCATTGAGGTGATCAATCTTACTCTTCCGTTATCTTTGCTTGATTGGCATGCTGTAGTTATTTTTCCAATTCTATATGTTCTATTTCTGTTACCATTGCTGGGCTAGAAATATATGACGTTCAATCACATTTTATTGAAACAAAATTGAATGAGACTCTTCCCATTTTATTAGCGTCCCTAGCTTCTGAAGTGCGATAAAACTTTTGAGGTAGTATATGTTATAAGCGTGAGATTATGTCAATGAACAGATACTCCTAAAGAAATTTGATTTATGAAAATCCCTTTTCACCTCATGGAGACGATCCTAAATATCTGCACATGTTATTTAAGATTTTTTCCCGTTTGTATTGTTGCCTTTGTCCACTTTATGTAGTATCTCTGTTGTTTGTACCTCATTATACCTTGCATTTGTTGTATGCAATTAAATTTTTAAACGTTTGTTCTTGATATACATATATTTACATTATCTTTTCCTTTTTGGACGATGGTATTGGATATTCAGTAACCTTTCCAAAAATCTTATTTTTTGCAGACAAACCGTACAACAGCAAGGATTTTCCCTGCTGTCCTTGATGTAGAGAACCCAGAATTCAAGAGGAAGTTGGACAGGATGGCGGATATTAATTCAAAACTGATTGCTGTTGGGGAGAGTGATGACATTCCACTGGTGAAGAATTTCAAGAAGATCCCTCTCATTGCAGCTCTGGCTTCTGAGCTATTGGCTGCATATCTCATGAAACCCATTGAGTCAGGTTCAGTTGATCTTGCAGAGTTTGAACCGCAGCTTGTCTACTAAATTCCCTTTTCCCTCGTGTGACGTTTGAGAAAAACCGAAAGCTCAGTTTTTTGTCACAAAGAGGTGCATGTTCATTGTTGTAAGGTATATAGTGTATTCAAGAAACGCTCTCCTGCATAGAGGAAACTCCCTTGTACTATCTTGATTGATAATGCAGAATGAATTCTTACGAGTACATTGCAAGTTCATCTTGATTTGCCCAGTTACTAGGCTACCACATGCTAGATACTTCTGCAATGCCATCTTTATCAACATTTTAATTGAACGTCCGTAATTGCAAACAAAATTTATGTTCTCCTTGGTTATACATATATGGTCCCTCTGATAATAGGCCTTCCTACAAAATGTATGAACTCAATCTCTACTTTACAATCTGGTTGAAATTTTTTACTTCATAAAACTCATGGTTTAGAGCAGTATGGAAAGCTGAATTCATGCAAACTGTTAGAGATCAGAGACAAGAATTCGAAAAGACTGGATATCCGAGTAGTATGAGCACCCAAAACGAATTTGGCTTAGCCCTATGGAAATGGTTTCAGATGCAAATGACAACAGTCCCTATCGTCTCACTAGCCGACCTTGTCATATCTACTAGTATTCAGGTGTTTATATAACTTAGCATAGATGAAAAAGAGGGAGTAAGTTTCATTTGTATATCTTGGCATATCTTTCTATTGTGTTTGCAAAAGAATAATAATTCAAAAGGTTGTTTAAAATTCTCTTTTTATTCTCCATTTGCGAATTTTCTCCATTATTAAAAAAAATATCAATCAATACACAACCTTAATTCCAATATAACCGGTCAACTATGTACAAAGGTTAACATTGTAACATCTAATTGGCGCAAAACGTGTATCCAAAAGGACCCAACAACAGTCTCGGAAAATGCCATATCAAAAATGGCGAACAAGATAGATGAATTCTTGGTGAATTTGGGAAATCTAGACTGCCGCATATTTTATTATCGAAGAGACAACATTCACACCGCGCGTAACAGCCATTTATTAGCTGACAAGTATGAGAAATTTTATGCAGCTAAGTTCCAACAATACGAAAGGAGGTAATATCCCTATTATTATGAACATTTGATGTGGTATAATACTATGTAATGTGAACAATATATGCAGCGCTCCTTTTCAAGGCGTGGATGTGGGTGATGTGAAATGCTTGAGCCATGCTTTCCTAGAGAAGACCACTGATAATTTCTCTGATGTCATCCTTGATGTTAGACATGGCAAATTGTTCCGGGGGTTTATAGAGGAGGGTGGAATAAAGCGGGAGGTTACTGTCAAAACATGGAATGTTATCTTTCTTGAAGGGATTGAAAACTATGTCGACTATCCACGAAAATTGCGTGTGAGTAAATATTCTATTTCACTGTTCGATCATCCTGTCACCTTGTCATGCATGTCACTAATTTGTGATTTTGCAACAGGATGAAATTGTTTTACTCGCACACTCAGAAATGAAGGCACATCCTTTCTTGCCCAACTTGTATGGCTTCTGTTTTGACAAGAAGCTGGCTGTGGTTTATGATATGGAATATAACACAAACTTGTGGAAAAAGACAATGTCTTCTGGTATTTACTTACTTGAGCTTTGTGAGTGAAGAATTTGTTCTTTCTTGCACTTTTTAACTCTGTGTTTTACACTTTTAGCTGAATTTGGTTGGAAGGAGCGAATGAAGGTGGCAACTGACTTTGCACTGCTCCGGAAAACATTAAGCGAGAAAAAGTTTGATGTTGGCTGTTTTCACACTCCAGATATAATGATTGATAAGGTCTGAAATGCTATTAAAGTGTTTTAACTCATATCCCCAAATTCCTCCTTGATAAATTTTCCTACAGTTGACTGGTTATTTTTCTATGCAGGGATATACCATTAAATTGGTGGACTTTGATGTCTTTGCATTTCCACAGAGCCTTAAGATTTACAATTCTGGCACTGAGCCAGGTATTTGAAGGAAGCGTCTTCTCTATAACTTGTATTTGAATATTTTCTCCCATGAGGTCACATGTGCTAGTGATTTTGATCTTAGCATATACATTTCTTTGTCCAAAAGATGTCTAATGCTTTACCTCATACTAGTTAGTCGACTTCTTAGCTTCTGTAGTTGTCTCTTATTAGATTTTTTCCACTTCTATTCTTGAATAACTTTTTACACTACCACAATTCTTATGGTTGAAGTTCTATTCCTTTAGAGGCAGCAAACTTCTTTTTATTTTGTTGGTTGGGGGTGGAGGTGGGGGGTTATATTGCGGATATTTTCATGTCATAATGTTTTTACAAGCATCACACATGAGAACGATTGGAACCTATGTAAAGGGACTGCAGAGAGTCATTGTCATTGGGAAATTGAAGCCCACAGAAGGGAGGGGGGAGGGGGGTTATTTCCAAGGGTGGACAAGGAAGGAGTGAATGTCCCTGTGAAGGCGTTTAAGTTAGGGTTCGATCCTGGCAATAACTTGTTGGACAGAAGATGCCATAGGGAGGCCAGAAGTGATCTCGATAAAGTGCAACTCGGTGCACAAAGCATCCCGCATTCACGCATGGTCTGGGGAGGCCAAAAGTGATCTCCATGTTGAAGTTAAAACTTACATTCTTCAAATATTATTTGATGTTTAAGGTTCACAACCATCTCTTTATATGTACGTCATCTATTTTGTATTTTAGGTCCAGCCGTAATAATGTCATAGTTCCCATTGCAGTGAAATAAGAACAAGTGTTATTTTATTATTTTTTTATTTTTTTTTGCAGATCAGGCTATCACCGCTGAAAAAAGAGCTCTGTATGAGCTTGGTCTTCTACTTATTGGGTTGGTAACTAAAGTTGAGTGCATAGTGGGGGAGGTTGATTGTCTTTCTGATGATTGTCTTGCAGAGTTGAAGAAAAACTCCATTGTTGATGAGAGCTTTGAGATAGATGCTGACACTGGCATTGAAATTACACAACTCATTGAATCATGTGTGCAAACTAAGTGCGTCCAACGTCAATCTATGGACACTATCTTTGAGAAATTGGTAAAGATAGCTAGGTATCGTCCAGCTGTGCGTCATTCATCTACATGGTTGCAGTCCCCCGGGAAAAGACCATCCAGTTCTATGGCTTAACCTGATGGCATGATGCTTAGACTGGTAAAGATGGTTGAATGCACCATCTCTCTATAACTGTATCTCGAAGTATGTCGGTACAAGAACCTTCCCCATCGAACATTAATTGTGTTTTAAAGTGCGTTAGAACAAACACTTTTTCCAATTCGTAGCTAGCTAGCTATATCATGTGTTTGCATTATGAACTCTTATGCTGATAAGGCAGATGTTTGTGTTTAGTGCTAATATAAACGAAGTATTTGCTCATCAAGTATTTGCTCATCAGCAACTCCTTCTGTGATAAGGTCAGAGGTCTGGACTTACTAGAAAATTGGAGCACCAGGTTTTAGATTGTGTGAAATCCTTTACTGCAGCTGGTTTGGAGTAACATAATTTTATATCCTATAGATGAAGCTGCTTTTAACAATTAAACCAAGATCACAAGCATGATGCATTTTTTTTTTTTAAAAACAATAACATGATGAATTTTGATGATGGTAGTATAACTTAGGTAATATAAAGCTACTTCAAAAGTTAGTTTTTGGCATAATAAAGAAATGTAAAGTAGTACTCCATCCGTTACTTTGACTAATCAAATTAGCTCAAATATATTTTTTTATCAATAGATGATCTTAATACTTCTTTGAGATAGCGTCTGTAGAAAGAAGTTCAGAATTTTGAAGCATTTTCACAAAATGGATGAAGAATTTTTCCACTACTTTAGATAAAAAGTTCGTAGCAAAATTCTAACCATATGATCTCATTTGCCTGAATTTTATATATAAATTTATAATCTACATCCAATTATATCCGGTTCCTTTTTCCTTTCTAAAACATACCTATATGGGTGTTCAAAGCGAACCATAAAATCGAATCAACCTGAAAAATCGAATCGAACAGATTAAATAAACCGACTAATGGTTTGGTTTAGTTAGGTTTGATTTTATATTTTCAAAAATCGACTTTATTTGATTTGGTTTTGGTTTTGAATGAAAAAAAAATCAAACCAAACCGACAAATATAATATAATGTTTTCTCACTACAGTCAAAGCGCAAGATCAATAGACAAATACTCATCACTTATTTTTACTTTTGTGATGAATGCCATAGACAAATACTCATCACTATTTTCGGAGATCCTCAAAGACCTCTTGCCCCAGAACCAAAAGCAGATCAATCTCACATCGAAAAAGATGAGGAGAGATGTAATATACACTTCTGAGTGATGTTGCTACTGATGAACAGAATGTATCTACACTAGTCATTTCTGATAAAGAGGATATAATAGATTAAGCTTTGGCCACCTGCAATCTGCAGCCAAATGACCTACCACAGTAGTTCCTTCCTAGCTCTGTGAATAATACGAAACATCGATTAGCTTGAAGGAAATAGTTATAGGAAAGATCAGTTTTAGCACAAATATATGTAGGCTCAGATTTATTTATTACAAGATCACAGCAATAACCATCGTGATCGAACACCTAGACATAAGATGAGTCTTATTTATGAGCCTACTCTCATACAAGAAAGGCCCAAAAACTCATAGTTTTGTAGAAATAGTATCTACATGTGCGTGTCCTGAATTTCCCTGAGTGCGAATGAGACTTCGTAGGCGCGCATTCGGTCTTTCTTCCTTTTAGCCATGCACTGAAGCACCACATTCAGTAATTAGCGAGCTCTAACATAGTTGCATCCGGTATTCCTAATTTTTGCTCGCATCATCTCATGGAGGGTATCATCTTCTCGCATTTTCTCTTCTACTCTCTCATAAATATTTAATCCAGCACCACTTTCAGTTGTTATAAGTTCTACGATAAGATATCCAAGGAAAAGTTATCCAGAGATTGTACATAGCAGTATGTCTTCAGTCTACTCGTATAAGCTGCAAGAGAACAATCTTAACGGTTTTTGTATTTTGGATGGTAGTCATTCATTAGAATTCCAAAATGTTCCCCAGTATCAACATTGTTCCCAGGTCACAAATGCTTGCTCTACCTCTCTAAAGTTGAAAGGTTAACCTTAATTAGTTTTTCTGAAGGTGAAGGTGAAGGTGAAGGTGCTTTTAGCAAATAAACCAAGATCATTAGCATGATGCAATTTCTTTTTTGCTACTTCAAAAGTTAGCTTTTTGCATAATAAATAAATGTAAAGTAGTACTCCCTCCGTTACTTTGATTAATCAAATTAGCTCAAATATATTTTTTATCAATAGATGATCTTAATACTTCTTTACATTTTTCTTCGAAGAGAGATAGCGACTGTAGAAAGAAGTTTAGAATTTTGAAGCATTTCCACAAGATGGATGAAGGATTTTTCCATTACTTTAGATAAAAAGTTCATGGCAAAATTCTAACCATATGATCTCATTTGCCTAAATTTTATATATAAATTTATAATCTACATCCTATTATATCTAGTTACTTTTCCTTTCTAAAACTTACCTATAGGAGTGTTCAAACCGAACCGTAAAATCGAATCAAACCGATTAAATAAACCGACTAATGGTTTGGTTTAGTTAGGTTTGATTTTATATTTTCAAAAATCAACTTTATTTGATTTGGTTTTGGTTTTGAATTAAAAAAAGTCAAACCAAACCAAAACCAAACCGACAAATATAATAGAATATAATATTTTCTCACTACAGTCCAAGCGCAAGATCAATAAATAATGATAATTTTCTCTTAAATAATCCTCATATTAGTTCTCTTTTTAGCCCAATAAGATATAGTTAGAATTATATATTTAGATATATAAAAAATAAAACATTATTATAAAAAAAATTCGCGGCTTAATATGAAGTTGAAAAGGAGGTAAAGCAAGTATGAAAATCAGTTATACATAAAGAAAGTTGGATACAACAAAAGGAAGATCAAATGTAATTTCTTAATCTATTGCTTTATGAAGTTTAATGGGTCTAGTTCATATCATAATGTGTTACTATATGAATTATGATAGTCCTTTGTTGGTGTCTTTAAATTCTATCCACTAAGTAGTAATATCTAGGCCATGAAGAAATGTAACGATAATTTGCTTCATACTTCCCTAGGCTTGCATTTTTGATATCTTTGATAGAAAAATATGTCTTTGTTCTAAATTTTTCTTTCTATTTAAATTTTGGTCTTTCGCACTTTTAGTTCTTTATTATTCCATTTGTTATTATTGATATAGGAAAGTCGAATTTATCTCTTTTGCATTTTATCCCACTCATTTTTATTGATATATGATTTTGTTTCGTTTCAAGCAAAACTCTTCTTATCTTTAGTTTTTTGGTAGATTTGTACTATAAGTAGAAACAAAATAACCGTAAAAACCAAACCGACTAAACCAAAACTGATAAATTTTATGCTATATTAATTTGGTTTGGTTTAAATATTAACAAAACCGACTTTATAGGTTTGACTTTCTTTTAAACAAAAATCGAGTCAAACCGACTCACGAACACCCCTACTTACTTATATTTCATTTTAAATAATGGAGCACTCTAGTTTGTCTTGAGACCAAAGAAAACTCCTCTAGTATATTTATAGCTGAAAAGCACAAAGCTTTGAGCTTAACTGAATCAGTAGAATGGCAAGCATAGGAACAGGATATGACTTATCGGTGACGACTTTCTCACCGGACGGCAGAGTTTTTCAGATCGAATACGCCGCCAAAGCTGTCGATAACAGCGGTACTGTTATCGGTATCAAATGCAAAGACGGCATCGTCTTGGTACTATGAATTCAGGGCTTTTCTTCTTATACTTTAAGGGTTTTATATTTTTCTTAATTGAATTAATTGGTTGCTTGCAGGGAGTGGAGAAGCTAATAGCTTCCAAGATGATGCTCCCCGGATCCAATCGTCGTATTCACTCCGTTCACCGCCACTCCGGCATGGTATGAATATATTATCTTTCTTTTGGATTAGGTTTTCAATCATGTCTATATTCAACTACATGCCTTGAAGCTTCAGCACAAGAAAGTTTGTACCTTTCAAGTTCCTGACGTTATTATAGTGAATTTTAATCCTCATGTGCGCCCATTGGTGCTCCAGCAGATAAAAATAACTTTGGAGCTTTCAAGTAACTGAGTTGCAGCTTCAGAAAAAGAAAGTTTAAAGCTTTAAAGTAACTAATGTTATGGAAGCTGAATGAAATAGCTACTAAAACCAACACCAACTATAGTGAATGAGAGAATTTTGGAGCTAAGTTGAGAGATAACTAAAATGGATCAAAGGGGATCTCTTCTTTTTCCTGCCGAATTCTTGCTGCTATTTTAAAGCGCTAGTCAACCCCTTCACCCTTTGTCTAGAAGTGACGTCAAAATTATCATTCTTAAGTTTTTGTCATTACTAGGCTTGTTAGTTGTAGCTGTTGAAATGGTTAGACATCTCGAGCTAGTAACATACTCTATAAGCGGTACTATGAGTTTCTACTTGAATTCTCCGACTTTTTTGCATCTGACAGTTTCATCTAGCTGCAAAGCTTTTCTTTTGGATACTCATGTGTTCCTTCCTTGACACTAGCTCATCGTTTTGGGAGGTTGATTTCACTCTCTTGTTAACAGTTTATTCTTTACATTTTCAGGCTGTTGCAGGTTTGGCTGCAGATGGGAGGCAAATTGTTGCCCGGGCTAAGTCTGAAGCAACCAACTTTGAGAGGTTTGCTTCTAGCCACCATGTGTGAAAACAATATATCTATGTTTGAATTTTGTTTTACCCTCAGGTTCTCCTGCAATATAACGTTCATGCGGGTACTCACATATTTTGAAATAACGTTCTATGATTCTATCAACAGAATGTAAAGAAATTTTAGGTTTACTTCCAGCTCATAAATAAATATTTGAATGGAATTATGTTAGTGTATCACTAGAAACATATATAAACTTACGCATGAAACTAGTTGATGCGTGTATGGTATCTCAATAGTTTTAGGCACGGTGTACATCCGATATGCGTCAAATAGATAACACCTAATGAAGTGACTCTGGATTGGGTGATGGCTTTGGAGGGCAAAGGTCACTTCTTGGGAAAGCTTTTTGCAATTTGTTCTTTTGCTAAGAACATAAATGGGAAATGTAACTCTTATTCGTAGCTAGCCCTGTGATTTTTGGGCCTGGGAATATTACATAGTATTGCAGAAACAGTAGCCAGCTACTTGAGACAGAAATCAATAGCAGCAAAAGTTCAACTCTGGTTGTAAGAGACTACTTCTGCAATACTTTGAGATACAGTGGTCTTTAAGATGGTATTAAGTCACTTGTCCCCAAGGTGATGGTTGAGTGGTTTATGCATAGAAGGTAGGAATAACATATGGAGATCTTCGTATCCCAAGTATAACACTCAGCATGAGCCCATTTGCTTATCCCTGTTTAGCACATTTAACTGGAAACTGTTGGTGGGCTATAGCTGGTAATCGGGTGGATTAGTCGAGGTGCGTTCAGAGCTGGCACGTCACCACTCTTCTATAAAAGAGATAGTATTCAGTATCTCCTGTTTCCATGATTGCTGGAAAAAAGAGGCACCACTTGACTACGCCTTTTTCTCTTTTCATTTTCTAGCAAAAACTTACATCATCCTGAGCAGATCGTAGAGTTATAATAGCATAGACTAACTCTCTGTAAAGCAATAGCCATCATGAATGTGATCTTTACTTTTAGGAGATGCCCTTTTTTCCTTTCTTATTAAATGACTTTCAAGTTTTAGTTTAGAATACTGAACTGTGTTGAAACAATTTTTTCTGGTGATTCTTGTCACTGTCACGAGTGTCACCCCTAATTTTCTCTCTTGTTGGCTGCTTTTGCAATTTGCAGTGTATATGGTGAACCAATTCCAGTGAAAGAACTTGCAGAACGTGTCGCTAGTTATGTGCATTTATGCACACTATATTGGTGGCTCAGGTTTGTGGGAATGTCTACAGCCGTTTATATATTGACGAATATTTTCCTGTTCAATTGCATTCTTCATCTGAAACTTATCAAGGAAAAATATAAAAGGAAAAAATGCTATATTTGTGAAACTTTTGGAATTCAACTTGCTACAGGCCTTTCGGTTGCGGGGTGATTCTTGGAGGGTATGATAGAGATGGACCTCAACTATACCTGGTCGAGCCTTCTGGTGTCTCGTATGTGAGTTGCCTCATTCTATAGAGATATTTTCACCAGTGTCCTCTGCTCTTCAATTCCATACCAGTTATGCTTCTTTTCCTGCTGTGATCCGGTCCTATTTCATATGAGTAATTTAAAATTTGAATGTGTTTTGGCATTTGTTGTAGAGGTACTTCGGTGCTGCTATTGGAAAGGGCAGGCAAGCTGCTAAAACGTAAGTGTGTAGTTCTCTGCTTGATATCCTTAATTCTAGATCTAAATGGTTATGCATGCCTTGCGAGGAGAGTGAATAATGATATCTGTATAGGCTTTCAATTAACAAAATCAAGTAATGAGACTGATAAAAAAACAAATTACTAATAATAAGTCAAAAATTCTAAGTAAAATGATATTCCTACACTTCCAACACGAAATACTTGAGTACTAGACATTTTTCTTCCAATGCAATTATGAGAAGTGGTAAGTATATAAAAAGTAAAATCACCAAGGAGGTATCAATAGTAATTACAATCTACCGAAGGATACTTTTGTTAGGTTGTTCCGTTGCGGTTTATTAACTTAGCCAGTCGCCAAAGTTAGGAACATTAATCCTTCATGTTGTGTTTTTTTCTTTTTTCGCTCTTTACTCCATTCGACTTTGACAGTAGGTCGGTAATTTTAAGGGTTTTCACAGGAAAATTATGAAAGTAGCATATTAATGTCAATGACTTGCAAATTCAAGCTATTCAAGTGTATCGATAAGAAAATTTTCGGTTAAAAAATTTGTGAATATGTCATTTTCTTGTTATTGTTCTCTTTGACATGAAAGTTTGAGATAATCGTTTGCCTCCAACATGTTTGGTGTGGTGCCATAAGTTTTCACCGAGTTGCTTTTCTTCTTTGTCCAAACAAGATTAGAAGTATTTGTCTGCATAAAAAGACAATAATGATTAGTGTCCAAGGGGATAGCTTGGTGGTTTAGGCATGGAGTAACACATGAGATCTCAAGTTCAATCCTAGGCACACCAAGTGCATCATTTGGTGTGTGTACATCTACTTTAGCCGTGGTGATCCTGATTTTTTCGCAACTTGTTCTTTTGTGGACGGGATAGAATGCTCGGTGGATTAGTCTAGGTGTGCACAAGTTGACCTGGACACGTCCCATAAATGTGTAAAGAAGACATTGCAAGACCACCTTGAAAGGATGCACTTTTGCTATAAAATTTTTGGAGGTATCCGGTTTTATTAGGTCTGTAAATTTCCCATGAATGTTCTTCATCAAGATTAGATCGGGGGTCCCTGTTATCTTGATATCAATCTTATATTTAGTTTGAGTACATCTAGTCCTCTTTTTTGAATAAAATTTTCTTATCTTTGTCTGTATACTAGCCTGTTGAATTGAAGCCTGATGCCGTATTCCAGCCCCTCCTTTTTATTTGATGGAAATTTGTGATGAGCATGTCTAGACTGTGTAGTTGTTGTTCAATGTAAGCCAACATAGTCCTTTTGTCTATATCAAATATCAGTATTTTAGTGGGCATTATGTTGAAGATGTTATCTTGACTTGCATTTTATTTAGTTCTGGTGGAAGAGAATTTAAAGTGATGGTTGAAAAGTGAGTTTGAAGGAGAAGACATCACATGAGTTTGAATATTATGAAAGTTGTGTTGGAATGGAATGATGTCAAACATTAAAAAGGAAAATACGTCTTAGATTGGGACAAAGGGTGTACTACATTATTTAGTTCGGGTAAAAAAAAAAAAAAATTGTATGCTCATGCAGAAGGCAAATGGTGATGAGGGTGGGTTTTCGTTGAATTAAGTGTTTCCTTATTTGTAATGTAGTATTTAATTTGTAATTTTTTTTGGATATCTTTCTCAGTCTTTTGGCTAAGCATCAAGTTTAGTGTCTGTTCTTACCAATTTAATATTTTTTGGCTTGCTTTGCATTAAATTTTCTTTATGCTGATATGACATACTAATGTGCAGAGAAATTGAAAAGTTGAAGTTATCTGAAATGACTTGTCGTCAAGGGGTTATAGAAGTAGCCAAAATGTAAGTAATTGTTCCAATTGAGCGCTTAACATTCATACCATTATTGTATTAACCAACAAGAACTGATTGTCAACAGATGATTCTTTCTTTTGACATCGAGAACTGCTGCAAATCTAGTAGCCTAAGCATGTCTTTTATGCTTTGAGATTGGAGTATTTGTACATGTTTCTTGCAGTTCAACCACTTTTAGCTTTAATGTCAAAACGTTTTGTTGTGATATGTGAATTTGATATATGCAAGGTAGTCTTAATTCTGCCTGAAATGGTATTAAGTAATAACAATCCTCATCGTTGTCTGAAAGGCTGTTCTTAGTTTTCCATCGAAGTGGTATTCTGTGGTTCTTTATCTTTTTAAAGAAATAAGGTATCAATTATGCTTTCAGCGTGTTTCTCTCAATTGTCTTGTTATACAGTAATAGTTTGAAGTACTGTAGTCCAAATGAGAGTTATCCTTTGAGATGTTCCACCATTCTATAAGTTTTCCAGTGTCCAGTGGAATCTAACTCTTCAGTACCTCAGACAAAATTTCTTTTTTTTTTTCCGAAAAAAAGCTATACTGGTATAAATTTTCTCCTTCAGTGCTTTGACAATATGTTCTGTTTGCAAGCAGAATTTATGGAGTACATGATGAGGCAAAGGACAAGGCATTTGAACTTGAAATGAGTTGGATATGTGACGAGTCTAACCGCCAACATCAGAAGGTAACTCAGGATACTTCTAAAAGTGTGTGTTTAATATAGACTTTTGTCATGTTTAATTTTAGTTTTGACCAACCTCATTTCTCATTTCGCTTGGAACTTTGGCCCAAACTAAAAACAAAATGTAAAATAAGTTGTCCCGAGGTAATTTAAGCTGCAACGTAATCATTATAATTCAACTTACCATTACCCAGCACATGAATAGAGTGAACATATTTAGATGCAGACGACATTTAATTTTTCCAAGCATTTTGGTGGAGTATGACATATGTTGTGGGGTCCTTATGGTAAAGTTATCTATATTTGAAGCCATATATAAAGTTTATCGCAAGTATTGCTTCATCAGTATTTTGCTTACTGTTTGTTTCATCAATTTCATAGTCCCTGCAGCCTGTGACTAGTAGTTTCACAACAATCAAGTATTGACATGATCCTTGCTCAGCTTGAGGTTATTAACTGGTGCCTTGTTTGTAGGTTCCTGATGATCTTTTAGAAGAAGCTAAGACTGCAGCTAAAGCTGCACTTGAAGAGATGGATGCAGATTAATGGTGCAAATAGGCTTAGTTCTTTCTTTCTTCATCCATCTGTTTTTCATCTACTTATTGAATGATCTACCTTTGCCATGTTAACTGGATCTTTGCCTTTGTGCAATGAGTAATGTTGGTGATGAAAGCGATCAGAAGTTCTAACTTTGAAACTTTACAGCTCAAGTTCAAAAAATCTAGAGTATATTTTGCATGTTAGAACAATGAAAGTCTGTTATTTGGTAGGTTTTGTTGTTGTAAACGCTCTTTGGTTTATAAAACAGGTTAAATGCTTTATATTTTGTCGGGTGGAATATATTTTTTCCCTCTTCTAATATTGCAGGAGTTGGATACTAAATCAAAAAGAAAAAAAAAATCTACTAGGGATCATTTAGCTTTTATACCTTCCGTCTATTAGAAGTTTATGTCCAAGAAACAAGAAATCTTCCCAACTGCATAGTACGAATCAACACTTGTGTTTCCAAATTAACTTTATTTAATGTGAAGGTGTAGAGTACACATCTATCTACTCACAGTTTTGCTTTGTTTGATTGAAAAGGAATAAAATGAAATCGACTTCCCTTTTTTCTTCCTAGTTAGTGATTGAGATGTTGAATAAATTTAACTAGATGATCCAAACAAATTCTTCCATTTTTATAGAATTCATGTTAAACAAATTGCAAACATAGTTCTGACTAGAATTAAGAAGACGAGAAGTGATGTTAAACAAAGAAACAGTTTATTTAAAACCTTATAAATTCTTCTTTCTTGTCATCTTGATTTGAGAACTAATAGTACAAAGGTCGTAAATCATTGGAATTTATTGAGGACAAACCACTTGACATGTTGTTAGTGTTTGAGGTTGGTGCATGTAAACTTCTCGCAGTTGTGGACGCATCTGTCAACCTTTTCTACATCTGCAACACGTACGAAAACATGCATGAGTATATTTCATTTTGGTTTATATATTGTTATCTAGACCTACAAAATACTCTATATAAAGAAACATAGATAGAAGGTAGAGAAATTAACCAACATAATTTTAATTATACACACCAGCTCCAAATTTTGCACAACGATGAATAGAACAACCAAAGTTGCAATAATGGAGTGAGTCTGGTTGAGTAATTCTGAGAATAGCACATTTGAGCAAGCACTTAGTAGTACACTCAATTTTTGCCTCTTCGTCAAGACACTCCACTTCACACTCTCCAAAACAACTCTTGAAAGAATCTGAAGCTTCTACTATGTTTACTTGGCTTGAAAAAAACAGCACCATAACCAATAATACTATAATGATTGCTTTAGCTCCATTAATTCTCTTTCCTTCCATTTTTTGCCTCATTTTCTTCTAGTTTCTAATGATCCGCTCTCTTTATATATAGTCAAAATTTTATAACTTTTTCATAATAATTAAACAGAATTAAATATGTACACCAACCCATTTTCCATCACACTAAATAAAGGTGATTTTACTTGCCTTGGCAATCGGGATCAGAAGCATTATATTATGCTTGTCAGATTGCATTGCATTGCCTCTTATCTGTGTTTCCCACTCCCACATTTTATTAAGTTGAGGAACACTAATTACTTTCAGAAATTGTCATTGTTAGATTTATAGCAGAAATAGTATCTATAAATTGAAATTTTGTATTTGGCTAGATTTTGTTAACTAAAAATTTATATTTGTCTAACAAAGTAGCCAATACAAATGATGATAGAAGAACCAACATTGTCTCCCATACTCTGGAAGTGACTCTTAAAAATATTGATTGACCTTTATATATACCCCATTCCTTAGACTAGCCTGTCACATGCACACTTCCCAAGAGGGTGTCCTGCCAATTTGCATGAATATGTGTTTTTTAAACGGAAAATGATAGTACAATATTTTCCCTTTAACTATGCGTTAGTAATATATTTTCCGCTACAAGTTCTGCTTAGGTCTGCCCTCGACGTTACTTCTAAGGGTTATATATACCCTTCTTTTGACAGAAATCACTAATCTGATAATTAAAAAATCAAAATTTATAATTAGAACTAGGTGGTGCCACGAATGCGCTGTTATCTTTCCAGAACCTTTGCCCTCTAACATGCTGCATTTTGTGCTTGTTAATCGGTGAATATGACAGCCACAAAATTGTTAGTGAAAACCAGTATTTTCACTTTAATTGAATATGCACATTAAGATTAGTATTTCAATTCATATACTGAAGTTCAGTATTAAGTAATTAACATATTCCTACGACGTAATATGTTTTCTGAAATAACTGAGTAAATAAATCTATTAGACGTTTTTTATTTTGTTCTAACTACTACCATATGATAAGTTGAGTTGTGTAAACATGTTTACATGCATTCACCGAGTCTATTAATTCACACAACTCATCTAGGTGTGTTTTAAACGCACGTACGTACGTACATGTATTGAAATTGAGCTTTGAGACAATTGAGTACTTAAGGCAATTCTTCCCAGGGACCCTACTTTCAGTCATGTACGTATAAGAATCAACAAAGTTTTAATAGTAAAATCTAGAATTTTGCATGAAAATATGTTTTATAAATGGAAAATGATAGTAATAGTTTTACAAGTTCCGTTTAGGCATGCGCCGATCAGAACTATATATTGAGAAGAAGACCAAGGATTAAACAACCGTATAGAATCGGGAACTATAATTGGGATGGCCATACAGAAACGTATGTTTTATCTTACTCAGTTGATAATTCAGTGTTAAGGTTAAATATGCTATACACCTCAATGATTTCTAAAGTTTGAATCTAGTGATGCAGTAAACTAAATCAATTGTTTTCTTATAGTCATGTCCAACAAGGATTATATATTACGTAGGAGCATGCATTATTATTATTAAATCGTATCTCTTGCAGGAAATGAGGGTATGGGGGGATCATATCATAAGAGTACGGCACATGGAAAACTATACTATTATTGTTCATTGGAATGCTGCATATATTCGTGAGAGTCTGAGATTGTCCTGGTTTTAAGCAACTGAATTGACGTTCAAATTGATCTCCAAGTATATGATACTACTACAAAATTAGCATTGTTCATTCTGGACCTCTTTCAGTAACAAATGAAGAGGGAAAAAAACCAAAAAGTTTGTTTCTGAAAATAAGGGTATGGTATAGAAGATCTCTCGTATAAAATAGAATTCAGTTTCTTTTTATATTGCTCGACTCATTATCCATCCCACAAATTACTCTCAACTCAATTGATTCAGCTATTTTATTTTCAAGGAAATAAAAGAGTGCAAGCCCTATAAATAGGGTTGTCTTGTAACCAAATTAACACAGCTACCACCTTAAGCAACAACTCAAAGAAAACCTCAATGGCATACAAGTTAGCTGCCCTTTTCCTACTTGCTATTTTCCTGATGGGCGCAAGTGCTCCATTAGCCCAAGGAGTTCTTATAGGTGGCCAAAGTGTGATTGGACTAAGGATTCGTGGCCTAGTGACTTGTTCAGCAACAGGGAATCCACCTGGCCCTGGCATTGCTGGTGTTAACGTTAAAATTTCATGCAATGGTGGTTCAACAAGCCTAGTCCAAGTCTTAACTGATGCTAATGGTTTCTTTCAAACTATACTTACTACTTTGGATGGTATTGTATTTGATCAAAGTGCAACACCATGTCAAGTCATAGTGGATACTCCAATTGCTAGTTGTGCGGCTTTGGCACCAACTGGAACACTAAGAGCTCCTATCACCCTTGTTGGTACCCTTATTCAAACTTTGCTTGGTCTTGTTGCTGACACTACTGTTGGAGCTTTTCAGCTCATTCATATCTAATTCTCGAAATCGTGATCTTGTTACCTACGTACTGTGGTCTTGTTCCAAAAGGACAAAAAGGCCTATTATGTAATGTTGTGTCTTGTGTAGTTTTTAAGTTCCGAATAATGGTCCTATCTAACTAGCGCCTTTCTATTGGGGTGCGCCCTGAAGTTTAGGTTATACCTAAGCTTCTATTATAAATGTAACATTAATTAAGGCAAATTTGATGATGTTTCTTATATATGGTGTTCTCTTTTTGCTTTACTAATGTTGTGTTCAATGACATCCATGTTATCTTAAAGTTGTATGTCTTGCGTATACGTAGCTCATCAGCCTTGGACATGCATCCGTAGTTAAGTATTAAACGAGGGGAGACAGTGATCGTGGCATAGCAACAAGTCCAGTAGAGGCAGATGAATAACTTGATCGAGCTTGAATTGAAGGACAAGAGCATGCATCACCAACAACAAAAACAAAAATAATAACGATTGCGCACAAGCTCATGTAAAAATCTTAGATAGGAGAAATTACTCGAGAAAGCAAAAATCATCGATTACACCAGCAGGGTTTGTAAAGCATCGAAATTGATACTCCATGTACAGATGTAGGATAATATCCTAACCGGTGTCCTACTCCTAAAAGTTTTTAAAGTAAACAATCACACTTCACTCGGGGCAATCTCAAGAGTTTGCTGTCTTTACAAGAAATAATCACATTTGACAGGAAAAAAACATCTCTGTAACAACTATTCATAAATGCAAAAGCTGATGGCTCCGAGGTTCCTGGTTCTAATGAACTGCATATATAAGCAGTAGCAGCTGCAGCAGAATTATGCAAGGACTATAATTTACCAACGATTCTCACTTTATAATTCACCATGAGGCTGGTCCGACCATAGTAACCATTAACTGATAAACTTTGACTATCACAAAGATGCAGGGTTTACTGTTCAAGTCTGAAAACGCCAACATATATTCCTTGCCAATGAACTTGATTCTTATTGAAGGACTCTGATCCATTTTCTAGTTCCTAGAGAGCCTGATAGTCCATCCCAGAGCCACAAAGTATAGAAGCTTCTGTAGCTGAAAGCCAAAGTCTCTAACTTGAGGTATCGATTTGCTTTCCATGATCTTCCGCCGGAATATGTCTCTTTAACCTTGTAAGCCAGATTTCATAATTCATAGGATATGGTGTTCCACAGAGGCTGTCAACATAATCTGCCAAAGCTTTCAACACTGCAGAAATATCTCCGAGTTTTTGTTGGATTAACCTTTTTGACCAGGAGGTTTCCCTCCACTGAAGTGCCCCTTCAACTGAATCCAAATTGGGCAAGTGACCTCCAGAGGAGAAGTAAAGCATGTATACCAAACTCTCTGCATCGGAAGCTGAACACAGTTTACCTTCTTGAAGAGCATAAGTAGAGGAGAAATGTAAATTCATTGCAGGACGATCCCTCTCTTCTAAAATAGCATGTCCCCAACCAATGAGAACAAAATATGGCTGCCTCACACCAGAACTAACAAAAATAATATTCTCAGGCCTGATATCACCATGCCGAATGCCAGCTGAGGCAGCTGCTGAAAGGGCAGATAAGCAGTCATGACAACACCTAATAGCCTCATCAGAACCAAATTGGCCAAGTCTCACCATATCAGCAACTGTATTGCCCACAGGACTAGTCACTAAAACAGGGGTCCCACACCATGGGTGATCACAGTTACCACCAGAGCTAGGTCTCCTGCATTGGCCAGGGTGAATTATCCGGCCAGATGCATTTAATTGAGGCAGATACTTGCTAGACAACCCCTTCTGCTTCATAACACCCAACACTTTTGTCTGCCTCTGAACTTGATACCATAGCTTCATATCTTCCCATGCTGGTTCCAGCTGAGAAGGATGTGAGCCAACATACAAAAATACAGCCGTACCTGGATCTTCTACAGAAGATGCAAGATAATATTGGATCTCTCCATCGGTTAGAACTTCATTTACCTGATAATCCTTCTGCCAGTTTGAATCTTCTATCAGTATAATAGAACCGACTTCCAGCTTCATGGACTTGTCAGATTCTATCCTGAAAGATTCTTCATGCACTTCAACAATTTCAGGTGAGGCACTGTGCTGCTGGAAGCGAAATAAACCATTTCCATTCACCCTGCTATCCCCCAATTGTCTTTCAATTCTTCTTGCCTGAAGACGAGCACTGTGGTCGGCAGCCAAATCTTCAACTGAATTATTTGACATTCCAGCATATTGTGTGATCGAGTGGAAGGTCGCATAAAGTGCCTGCAAAGCGCCAATATCCCCCCAATTAGCATTTCCAAGCTTGTTCCAAATCCTATCAATGGGGGAAATGGTAATTAAAGCATTATTCATTATCCATTCAGCAGCACAACCATATACATCATTCAAATCCATTTCCAACTTGCTTATATCTCCTTCAACTTTCAGGACCCCACCATATTGAGTGTCAACTAAAAGAACAAACACTGAATTTAAACTGAGAGGAATATTGGATCTGCTGATGCTTCTCGCAAGCAACACTCTTAACGCAAAGAATAAAGCTTCACCTAGAATTGAGAGAGAAGGCTTAGAGTCGTTCTCTTCAGTAGCAACCTTTCCAATATCAGGCCTTAGAATAGCCAGTTCCAGAATATCATCCCACTTCCCTTGGGGATGCCTTGGGTTCTTTAGCATTACAGCTGTGGCACAAAGACCTCCAAGTCTCCCTTTTGTAATGGCTTTCTCAGCCTGATAGAATCTCAGGTTTGAATTATAGATGCAAGACACATAGAAAGGCATAGATTCATCCTGACCCCAAAATGCCTCCCACAAACCTTTCACACTTGCATGTAAAAAATCTTCCAGAGCAAGATAAGAAGTTGCTTCTGCAGCGCCAGAGGTTGAGGCATAAATAGCGCTAGGCATACGAATCAACTGCTGAAAAGGAACTCCTTCCAAAGCATAATCAAACTTTTGAATATCTATCAACTCAAAAGGGGCATCAAACGAGGGTTCACTGCGACCTGAATTTTCTGCTGTTTCTTCATACCATGTTTTGAGGTTTTCGGTCAGGCTTTCACTATCTACAAACCTATGGAGAAACTCTTTGCGATCTTGGACCCGGCCACCTGAAGATATACTGGACTTTTTTGCCCCAGATTCCACAGATTCGCGGTCTGGAGATGCACCTGTTAAATTTAGTGCCAGATAGAGGAGAGATGCTCATTAGATGTGTTCCAGGAATCCCTACCTATGTGCTCTTTTTTACAAACTCAAAAAAGAACTGTCGTTAGGATATTAAGCCACAGATTGGAAAATCCGAGGACTTTAAGAATTTTTAAGGCCCTTGCTATGCTATGAATACTAGCAGCATCTAAAGAGGAATATCAATGGCCCCTAGTCCCTAGGACAATCATTGCTATTAGTTTCTTTACCAACTAAAGATGTTATGTCAAATTCAGCAATTCATTTACTATTGCTGCAAGAAACATATTAAGAACGCTAAAAGTCAGTTGTTATTGCTACAGCCACTCAAATCAGTATTTTACTTGCTATTCTGCCAAGCCAAGCTAGGATGGGCATTCTCAAAAGGAAACTCAGGCAAATTGTCAACCAGTACCAGCTAAGAACTAAACAAGATTCGATGAAACTGCACCAACTCCCCTTGAGTGCACACTTCCTATTTCCAGCGCATGATGTGTGGGTTAAGGCTCACATCACGGGTTCGAACCCTTCTGCTGACAAAAGCTTGGTATTTAAATGGCAAGGTCATAGGAGCAGGGCCATTATCCACCGAGTTTCAACTCATGCGTTAATGGCTCTCGCGGATAAAGACTAAAGAGTGCACACTTTCTATGTTCACATATCTGTATTCAGCTCTAATTTCTGCTCTAGGGATATGGACATATGTTGAAGAAGAAAATGATGGTAGTATTTAACACTCTTTTTTGTGAAAGATTTAAATTAATCTTCAAATTGGTCAGGGAATTATACATGCAATGTAGAAAAATTACGGTTATAAACAAGGATATTAGCCTACCAATTCCCTTGGAATCATATAACCAAGGGCTACTTCCCTTTGTATTCCATCTCAGGAAACTTGATCCATATCCATGATAAGAAATAAGCTAGTCGTTTTTCCAATTTTTTCATCCATAATCTATTTAGGCATTACACCAGAACTACTACATAAAATCAAAAACAGAGTGTGAGACTCTAGGTTCAAAGGGAAGGATGGGAGATTCATGTTGCAGCCTCTTAGCATCAACTAATCAACTAAGATAATCTAAAATAGCAATCTAATCAATGTCACTCAGTAAATTTGCGCTATTGACTGAATTAATTAACACCTATCCTCGCCTAAGAAACCAAGTTGATGACAAGATTCACTCTTAGGAAAGGGGAAGAAGGGCACACTGGTTATGCATGTGGAGGTGCAATTGACCTTAGCAAAGAGACCAAGAAAGTATATTTATTACTTGAAGAGGGGAACAGTAACTATACTTAAATTATAGTAATTCTTTCAATTCCTTTGTCCATATAATTGTGTCTGAATTTATAGTTATCATTCTTGAATTGCATACATTTATTTTATCTTTTCAGTCCGTGTCCAACAAATCTCTTCTGCTTTCGCCTTTGATAACACTAAGTAAGAGCTAACACTCATCTTCTGGCTTATGTTGACAATTACTACTGCTTTCTGATGGCACTCGGGAAGGATGGGAGGAAAGAAAGCTTCAAGCCTTGGATTTCCAATAGAAAGGCATCAAAAAGATGCAACGTTACAAAGAAAAGAGCAAGAAGCATTGTTAGCCCCATTAGAATGAGTGAATCTAAATCTAGGGAGCAAACAAAGTCCACAAAACGAGTTAAGTTAGTCGGATAAAAGAGATTAAGTAAACATGAAGCCTAAATGTTGAACCAAATTTACCATTTACAGATGCTAAGAATTAGTTTCATCACCTTAGTTGGTAATTAGTTTCAAAGCTTGTCCTTTTTCATTTCTTTCTGTTCCAGTTATGAAGCAATTCAATATGAAAGCAAAAAGAGTGGCCTCATGTTTTCATAAGATTAGAACAAGGTAAAAGCTGCAAACTTTGAAAATAAAGACAGCAACTTTGAGGCATGGATCAGACAAAATCCAAGAATTGAGCAACCCATTAACCAAAACAAGATTCAGGAAAACCCCAATTTGAGAAATCAGCTACTATATTCAGTAAAAGTCAAAAGCAGCTACATACATACAGAAAAGATAAAGATTTATACCTTCCATATTATAACGGAGACTGAATTTTCCTTCAGATCCTCAGCAAGACTCTCTCTCTCTAAAAACTTAATAAACCAACACGCGCTTGCACTCTCTTGCTATTAATTGTCTCTGACCATGATATATGTAATTCTATTTCATTTATTATATTTTGAAATTAAAATTCTATGTAGCAGCAAGCCGGCAGCTCATTTTTACTGTTTTTGACTAATTATGACTCTATTGTATGGGTTAAGCTTCTTACTTTAAAGTCAAAAGTTAAATAAAAATATTTTCCTTTTTTTTTTTACTCAGGTAAAGTATCTCCTTTAAAAATAGGTAAAATATTGCAATAAGTTATTTGGACAATATTTGAGTTGACTAGAACAAATATTTGAAATAAGTTTGTGAAAATTGAAATTGTTGCATTTGGACATATACGTTATACTATTGAAAATGTTGGTCAAAGTTCTAATTGCTTTTTATGTGCTAAAGGAAATCGAATCCGCAGTTGTTGTATAGGAGACTTTCACCCATATCACTAACTTATATATATCTACGATCAATGTTGGTATATTTCACCTAAATTTCAATACTCATAGTCAAATTAGTATAAGACTCGTTGATAGTCCAAAATCGAACTCATCAAACTACAAAATAAAACATCTAACTAAACCAATGAAGTGCTTGTTCTTGCGGTACACTTGCCTGTAGCTATCCTGATTACTTATTTATGAAGAAAGACTTGTGGTAACTTCTAATATCAACAAGACTAAAATCTGCAAATCCAAGTCATCCAACATATATAACAGCTACCAAAAACTGCAATCTTTATATAAATAACAAAGGTAAAGCATAAGGCAACCACAAATTCCTTGGACAACAAAGTAAACGACAGCAAAAGATTCTGCATTTCCAGCATCAAAAAGATTGCATATGTTTCCAGCCTCACAAATGACAAGGTATAAGAAGCTGTTAAAACTGCATTCATCAATAAATAATTAAAAGGTTACAGTCTCCGTATACGAAAACCCCAAAGGCGCGAGAAGACATCACCGACAACCAAACAAGAGAAAGAAAATGATTCAACCATTGCAACAATAGAGCATTACATTCATCCAAGGTACAACCTATCCGGATAAAATTGTAAAAATAAACCATTATCCTAAGTTGTGATCCAGTCTGATGAATGTTTGGTCTTTCTTCACAGTTTAAAAAGGTAAAACTTAAGAAGAGGGAAATCACTTGGCCATCATGACCTTAACAAACTCCTCATAGTTAATTTGACCATCACCATCGACATCAGCCTCCCTAATCATTTCATCAACTTCTTCATCAGTTAGCTTCTCACCAAGGTTGGTCATCACGTGACGGAGCTCAGCAGCAGAGATGAAACCATTCTGGTCCTTGTCAAAAACTCTGAATGCCTCCTTCAGCTCCTCCTCAGAGTCTGTATCCTTCATCTTCCTGGCCATGAGGTTCAAAAACTCCGGGAAGTCGATGGTTCCATTACCATCAGCATCCACTTCATTTATCATGTCCTGGAGCTCAGCTTCAGTTGGGTTCTGTCCCAACGACCTCATCACAGTCCCAAGCTCCTTAGTTGTAATGCAACCTATTCAAAATTCACTATTAGCGTACTAGACATGAAGGGTCAAACTAGAACTTCTAACTGCATTTTTCTTATCAGTTCATACATGACACATATATAAGGAGCCGAAATGTAAAGCCAACTACATGAGATAACTCAGAAAGCAAAACTCAGGGAGGGGAAAAGAGGAACTAAGCAGAAATGCAACTACACATATCAATGTACCAAGGGACTTTCTATTATGCCAAAGTCTAAAAGATAATCCCATGCTATTGCTATCTCCCAGAATCTACAGGAAACAAACTGATAAAGTGCGTTTTTATTGGCCAAACAATCAAATAAAGTTTTTTATTCCAAAGTCCAAACGCAGGAAGAAGTGCCACAGTAGAAATACCAAACGAAATAAATGAATCGTCACAGATATTTGCATCCTCCTGCTACACATCGTTAGGAAACATTTCCATAGTAACATTACTTATACATCCACAGCAAGAACTACAAAAGTCAAGCAAAGCCAGTATTCAAGTGGTAACTGATGTTTAAAGTAAAAAAAAAAATACAAGAGTCAATAGATGTAACAGCTGGAACTCCAAAAAGAAAAATAAAACAGCCTTTAGCTCTTCCTCCAACCAAAATATTCTCCAAACAGGCAGCTCCTCCCAACCATCCCACAAATAAAAAATAAGATTAAAACACAAACAGCACATATTTGGTAACATTACAAAACAAACTTGTTTAAATTTCAGATTAATGTAAGCGTGCCGCGTCAAGATCAGTTTATAAGACCATTATTGGCAACATCGCATTTCTGATAGATAAGTTCTCCAAACCAATGAACCTTGGATTGAACTCAACCACAAAAGTTAGCTCACGAGGTCAAGACTGTCTAAGACCATGTAATTACCAATAACAGCAAGTTGAAATCACAACCAGAAAGGTTTGAGCAACATCCAAAACAAGCAACAAGCGCAATACAAGGTCAAAGATTGAGCCTTTTTTGATAAATAAGGCCAAAGATTAATTTTTTATTGAATACTCCAAAAATAATCCTCAGATTTGCAAAATTTGAACATCTTAAATACCAACATACGCAATAGTTGTCAGCTCAAAAATTGTAAATCTTGTAGTAACTTCCATTTTGTCACATTCAACAAATGCATAAAAACATCATTTAGCAAATCTAATTGTTGCATCAAATATCAAAAACCAATGAAAGATTAAAACTTTAAAGACAAGAAAGGAAGACAGATCTGGAAATGTATAGCAAAAGAAGAGAAGGTTCACCATCTCCATCCTTGTCGAATAGGCTGAAAGCTTCCTTGAACTCAGAGATCTGATCATCTGTCAGCTGATCCGCCATTGAAAGTTGTTCAATTTAGAGATGATATGGGAGTTTATGAAAACTTGTCACCTCTCCGATTTCTCAACAACAAAATGGAGTTTTTATATATACAAATTAAGACTTTTCAATGGCCAAATTATTTTATCCGACTTTCCCGCTTTACCCTTCCCTTCAATATCACTAATAATAATACCTCTCCATTTTATGATAATCAAATAATTTTATATGTGAAAATTAAGCCCACTTCTTTGGTTATTCTACACGGTGTAGCTTTGCAAGTTGGCAAAAATATGATTGTCTTTTTTGCTCTTATGTATATGCTTATTTTGCCGATATATTATCATGTTTGATTTGATACGATATTTCAATCATCAAAATTAATTAATTATCTCAAATGCGCTATGACATTAAATTGGTGCCGTCAAATGTTTGAAACTAAAATACTCTAGTTTTCTTGATCTAGATTAACTTCCCCTAACTTAATGAATACAATATAGTTGTCCACAATCTTAATAGAGAGGCATGCATGTGCTTGCTTTGGTGTTTTGATTCACAGGACGGCTATATGTATTTTATTAAGGAATGCTTGTTTATTCAATACAGCAGTACAAACTTAGAGAACACAGATTTAGAGGTAAGTGGATTTAAATATGTATAGATAATTGTGTGACATTATGGTGTGCATGCATGTGTGTCTGTTTGCTGGTTCAGAATATGACAGCCACTTTTAAATAATTTTCTACCTGGAGCTTGATGGTCCATAGGGCAAGGGTAAATCATGCAAATGACAGGGCAAGAGGCTACCATTGTTAGAGTGTCCCACATTGGTCGTTGACTGAATCCTAACAATCCTTAGATGCTGCTGGTGGAGGCAATGTTCAACTATCAAAGACACTTAATGGAGTGCTGATGTCTTATCCTGTATAATATAACATGCATTCATAACCAAAACAAGAGGAAAAAGGGGAAACAAAAAGAGGAAAGAAAGGAACTCTGTTGCGCTATTATTTTCCATAGTAACACTTCACAGTAAATTTTAGATGCCATAAATATACATTGTTTATCTGTAACAAGTAATAGACCCTTTTTTCTACAACTAATCTTCAAAGCTGCTCATAAAAAATACTTCAAGAAAACAAATAGAAACTTATTCCTGAAGGAGAAGCATTTGACATGTCACTCTGATCAATGCACCACCTAAAAGAAAATCCTAACTACCCATAACCTAAACACAAAGGAAACCATCTTGAATATCTGTGCATCCAATTCACTAACAAAGAAAAAGGGATATAGAAGTTTCAGATAAACAAATCCAGAGGGTTCCTCTCTTCCTCAATTTTCTAGCTATCCTCATTCTCTATTGGAGTCACTCCGAACTCGAACTTGAGCCTGACTAGTGGGGTTTTTCTTTGTTGCCTTTAACATCTCCTGTTGCCTCACCTGTCTGTTGAGGCAACTCAACTGCATGATCTGGCTTTCCAGTGGCCGTTGCCTTATCTTCTTGTGTTGCAACTTTATGATCTACTTTTCCAGCATCAGCTTCACTCTTTTCAGATACAACAACTTCTTTAGCACTTAATCCTGAATCCATGGATGAGCTGGCTTCACTTGGTCTGGTTCCTGATTCTTGTTGAAAGCTTGTGTTTGGTTTATCTATACGGTTTTGCAAGAGTTGTTTCGTAGCTGAGTCAGACCCGACATTCTGTAAATTTACAGAAGCTCCTTTGTCGTTGGATTCTCTGGCATGAGTATTACCATCAGTTGAATCATGAAGTACGTGTCTGTCAGCATTCCCTTCAGGGATATGCTTATGATTAGAATCAACATCTGCAGTTGGTCCTGGTTCATCATGGTCTTTCAAACTTGAAACTTTATGCCCTGGTCCATTTTTCAAACTCTCAGATTCTTCAGTTGCCACCTTCGCATTAGGTCGACCAAGAACACACTCGGGATTCCTGGAAGAGTTGATAATAGGAGGAACTTCCCGGATTTTTGACACATTCAAGCTCTCTATAGTGCTTGCATCTTCAATTGACACAACCAGTGAAGCAGATGGCTCCTGTATATCAGAATTGGATTCACTTAGACTGCAAGTGGAAACCAGGAGCATTCAAACAAGGACAAGAAGAAGAAGGTAGCAGTAAACTAGCATCAACTCTGTAATCACATAAAGTGGGACAGTAGTTCGTACTGTTCTTTCTCCATCCCCATGCAGAAACTCTGGACTTACAATAAAAACAACAAAAGAGAAAAACCGATACACTAGATTCTATAGTGTAGCAGCTTATTTCTAGAGGTTAGGCTTTGTGCAGAAATATGTTTCATCACAATTAATTTTTGCCACATGTATAATTATAATTCTCAGATTCTAAAGTCAAAGGATATCAAAAGCAGTGGTCCAACTCTTGCATTTAAGATCAAGCTAGCTTTTTGCTGTTAATGTGAAGACACAGCACAAGTAGAACTATATGCCTATTAATTATCATGCCTTTTCAGTAAAAGAATATATTGGTCGCTGGAACCAAGTTTAGCTTAGCATCTACACATTGAAGCATGTCCTTTCAGCGTGTTCAACACTCCTACAGTATTGCTCAAACCAGAACAGCAATTCTGAACTTCTTAATTTAATATAAGTTCCAAAACTTCATGCCAACACAAAGGAATGCACTTCTTGTTCTATGAAAATGTCAATAGGATATGTCACACTTTTAGTAAAGTTCTCTCTTCGTTCCTTTATATATTAAAAAAAGGTAAAGTTCACTCTCGTTATAACACTCATAGTGATGCACCTTCAAAAATTGACCTCATTTTGGTAGCTTTGAACCAATTTTTTTCACTCAAAAAGAACTGAGATTGCAAAATAATTTCTTTCCAAGTAAATGATCAGAATTTAAGCCACTAGAGTAAAGCGGGACACTACCTTTTTCCAAGATGTTAAAAATTATTGTAAGTAACATAAGAACTTCTCCGTAGAGGAACAAACGAGAAAGCTTTCATGTCCAATGCCAATAAACCGAAACAACTGATTATGAACATGCAAATATGGAGATACATAACTTCACATTTAATTTCTAGAGAAACCATTTTGAACATGCAAATATGGAGATACATTTTTTCCCAGCCAGCAATCTGATTACGAGGCCAGAGAGAAAATGAAGTTAAGCTTAACAGTAACTGATAGTTTTCCATTATTCCATAATCGGATGCACCAGAGAACAGGTTACAAGGGTATACAAGAGAGGGGTGGGGGGAGACTAAATTTTCAGAGACCAGAGAGAAACCCAATAAACCATGTAATTCCTAGCACAATTCTTATGTTGCTCCTTTGATAATACATCCTATTTCGAATAAAAATCATAGAGGCTTATCCAAGGCTCTGTAATCCAGCTTTGTCAGAAAAACTAGTTTTGTATGTTAAATTTCCCGAAAAAAGAGGTACATATGTGCTAGAAGAAGACACACGAGAAACAGAAAATTATCAAAGAACATCGTAAAAACAAGACTGATATCACTGTTTCAGTTTCCATGGACTAAAAACAGAACACTGGAAAAGAATTTTCCACTCATTCGTACTGTCAAATAATAGATTCAAACTAGGCTAACTAGGGCTGGAGAAGGGGGAGTTATAAGGAGACAACAATACATTTGCTCTACCAATGAGGGACACTTCAACAAAAACAACAACTAAGCCTCAATCCCAAACAAGCTGGGGCAATGAGGGACACTTAACAACTTAAAATCCAACTTCGTATTTGGTTTTATTATCATATATAAATAAAAATTAGATAAGATTTATAATTATCACTTTTCACGTCTCTCAAATAAAGAACAACTTTTAAAGAACATGCACCACAACTCTCTTCGTCAGAGTTGATACCTCAAACTTTTGTAATTCATAAACTGAACTGTGAATTATACTAATTACTTACTTTTTTGGATGATTTTGAGTCAATAGATGCCTGACTATCTAGTAGAGGCTCCGGAGGAGCACTTGCACTGCCAAAGACTTCATCATCTTTGCATGTCTCCGGCTTTGCAACATCACGCTCATCTGTGTCCACAGCCACCTCCCTCAACCGCAATTCTTGGGAATCTAGTGATGAACAAATCCGCTCATTAGTCGGAATGGACTTCTCACTGTCTTGCTTATTTTCAACAGGTTCCGGCTGAATAGAAGAAACTGTAGTTTTAACCAATTCAGGGGCCAGGGCCACTTCAGAGTCTGGAAGCAGATCCGAAGCAATTGAGGAAGAAGACATGTTTTTCCTGATGGAAGGAGGACTGGCATCATAAATAGGTTCCAAATGTGAATTCTCGTCCACTGAACTGCTTGTGATGTTCAAATCTGACCCGTTCGGTGAAAGTTGCCCAGAGATGGTTTCAACAGGGCATGCTGCTTCCTCTGAACTCAATCTCACAACTTCTTTGTCAGCAAAGATCCTTTCACTTACTTCTGACGCTGACGAGGAGCTTGAATGACTACTGCATTTTTGTTCAGAAGTTCCTCCATGGAACAAAATCGGTCCCACTTCATGATGATTTTCCGCATTCTGCAGTTTGACGTCAGTGGCATCGAGTTCAATATCTCTCTTATCAGCTGCACCTAGGACCAGACACTCTACTTCTTCAGAAGATTGGCTTCCATGTCCGACATCCTCAGAAGGCTCTATCTTCGATATCAGCTCTGGCTCCTTGAAGACATGTTCATCTGTTAGGTTTTTGCCTTTCAGTTCTTCATTGAGGTTATTGTCTTCTACATCTTCATCAGTAGGACTCTTGTCTTCCAGATCTCCAATTGAACCCTGTGACTCTGTTTCAAGCACAGAACTTACCTTGGAATCACTGAGATCGCTAGGTTGCCTTTGAAATGGTGAATAACTTGTTCCTTCAGAAGCCATCAGATCCGGAACAAAATAAGGTTTCCAACGGATATCTTTCTTGTCTTGCTTGTTCAGCCCAAAGATTGAGGGTCCAACATTAAAACTTTCATGCCTCCTAAAAAATGGCTCTTTTGGTTGAGGTGCAATAAACTCTTGTTGGAAAGTTTCTCCTGTAAGATCAGGTTTCTCTTCACTTGGGTCATAGGGAAGATCAAATGGATTCCGCCTGGGTAATAAAATAGATGGAGCGGAGCCAGGGATAGGAGGCAGTCCAATGTCATAGTTATCATTAGGAAGATCAAAAGGGTTGTTTCTTGCAGTGGAAATGGGAGGGATGTTTAGTGCAGTATCAGAAGTTACCAAGTCTATTAAATTTTTTTCATCTATCATACTCATGTTCTTCCGTGATCTTCTCCTTGCAATAAGACTCTCCAATCGTTTGTTCCTTTCTAGCTCGGAGCTACCCAAGTCCATCAAATTTTTCTGATCCTCCGCAGTCCATGTAATAGCAGACTTTGGATCTTCTTCATCCTGTGCTTCTTCTTCGTCTTCTCCATCTTCGTTCTCATCATCTCCAACTTCTAGTTCTTCCTGGTCTTCAGAACCATCATCAGACTCATCATCACTCTCACTGGACTTGCTAGAACTCTCTGAAGCAACATGAGAAACATCATGTGACAAACTGACAGGTTGAGGAGTGTCTTCATCTAAAAGCGGATGGAGCTCATCAAGCATAGGCATAATATCAGCTATTGAAGCATCTGGAGAAGAGCTCTCTGCTCGATCAGACCCTGAATCTAAGGCCTCATCGTACTCCTCCTCCCTTTGTTTCCAAGGTGAACCAGGAGGAGAATCAAGATTAACCCTTCTTGAATCAAAGGAATCAACTGATTTGTCAATATCAAAATCAACGCTCTCATCATCAACCTTGGAAGTAGGAGAGTACTGATTCGCAACACCATTTTTCTCTTCATTCTTCTGCTCATAAAGTTCCCTTGCCACTTCCCCAGAAGCTGCAGCAACTAGAGGAGAATGACCGCCAAATCTTTGACCCCTATGAACCTCACTAAGCTTATTAACCTCCATTCTAGGTTTATCAATTGACTGATCTTCTGTATCCCTCTCTTGATCAGTACTTGATAACCCATCTTTCAAAGGCACAATATCATCATCAGTTATACTTTCTTCCCTTTCAAACTGGGGTATGTTAGGGTGACCATAACTTAGCAAAGTTCCAAGCAGAAGAGCAGTGCAAACAAGAACAGGGGAGACATACACCAAGAGAGAAAACACAAAAGGAAATGATGTGTACAAAAATGCCAAGAAACACAGCATAACCACAAGGAATGGATGATAGCAAACTGTCCTATAACATACTGTAATGGGAAAGACTACAACTTTCCTCACTTGAACTCCAATCTCTAACAATCCAAAACCCATCTTAGGATCTGTCTTTCTTCAGAGTGAAGTGGGATCAATTCCCTTTGGATCAAACAAACTGCATCAAATAAAAATCCCACCTTTGACAAATCAATTCAAACACAATTGAATATTTCTTGGTAAAAAGGAGGAAAGAAAGTCCACATTGAAATAACAAGAAACGATAAAACAAGGAGAATTATCAAAACAAAATACATACCACCTTTTGAAATAGAGATCAAGCTCGATAGTGCTGCTTCTTTTCACCTAAGCTAAAGCCTTTTCATTTTGATTAACTAATGGGTCATTCAAAAGTGTAAATTTGGTTCCTTTCATTTTCTTACAAGTGTAAATTTGTTGTGTATTTTTTATACATAAAATATAATTATGATTTGAATAAGGAATCAAGGGCTGAATCCAACAGCCAAAATGGGATTTGTTTAATAATGGAGCTTTTGATTTGATTGAGGTTTGATCATCACTCGTTTGAGATTTAGTATGGTAGGACACCACTTTGCATCTTATACTTAGCTTGTTTTTGCTTATATTTTAGAATTTTCTAATTTCTTATTTTTAGTTTATTTTAAGCACAAAAGTGCTTGACATTTATATAAAAGAAGTACCAATTAAAGTTTATCAAAAAAAGAAAATGTTTTCTATAGTTTTGTGATTCATTTTACAGTTTGCAAAATTATGAATTCTCCCCTTTATGTAACAAATAAGGCTTGGATTTATCTTTGAGAATAGGAGTTTGATGTTAGGAAAATGTATTTATTTGTTACATTTATTTACATTTAAAAAAAAATATGATCATATTAAATTAAGGTACTATTTGATTAGGTGCAATACAGTGTATGCTAAATGCTAGAAATAATAACAGCCTAGAATCTAAATATAAAACTATGATGATGATTAGAAACTAGAGTGGTAACATAGTAACATTAAAAGATTACTTTTCAAACATTGTTTGTAATAATTTACAAAAAGACAAAAAAGTTGTTGTACTTTATGGATAGTTTTTTTTAATAGGACCAAGACTGCCCTCCAATCTGAATTTGTTTGGCTGATCTGCAGAAAGTTTATGTTTTTTTATCATACAGTAGTTAGGAGTAAAATTATCATACGTTTTTTAATGGTGCTTAGAGGATCTGAACATACTGAGTTGGATTTGCAACAAATGACTACTATATCTACCTTTGTATGTAAAATTAATGTTGTTCATTAAATTATTTCTGCCGAAAAATATTATACTTGATCTACAATAAAAAATTATGATTTACAAATATATATGTATTGATATTATCCTCTAAATGCCATGCATTTCCAAGCACGTAATGGAGAATGAATTGCAGAGTAAACATCTGCTCGATCGACAAAAAGCTCTTGCAATACCTTTCTTAACAAGCTAATATCTGATTATTTGTTGCTTTCGAAACTCTAATATATATCTTTATAATCTTTCTATACAAAAGCTATCTGCTAATTCTATCGGTCTTTGAATAATGTATTGTCAATATACAATTCATGGGAGAAGTGGTTAGCTGTGATACAATTGCATATTGTTGCAATAGTTTGCAGATTAAGTTCCTAACATGCAGAATAGTGAAAGAGCAAATTAAAGGAAAAACAACTAGCTGCTTCTTATGTCTAGTCGCTTATTTTTATGTCTTTAACAGCATTTGGATCAACTTTGATCTCATCTTTACAACTCATCTGTAAATCTTCAGTCTCATCTGAACTTTCCAAGTTTGATGTTGCTTCATCAGTAGATGATACACCATCTTCAGATAACTCGAGACTATGCACAGATGATTCTTGTGTCGTCTCAGTTGTTATATATTGGTCAGAGGGCAATGGAGCACCTGAATTAACAAATTCAGACATCTTCTTGTCCCCTTCTCTCATCTGTTGGGAGTAAGCCACATAGTCAAACCCTTGTGTGCATTTCCCCCCAAAGGAGGATTCAAGCTTGCCTATATCGAACAGATCTTCCATTACTTTCTGAGTATGTACATCATTTGGGTAGACAAACTTCACTTTCTTGTATGTCCTCTTCTCAAGAAATGGTTTTACCAACTGCAAAATGCATACCAAACAAATGAAAAGCGAGATAAGAAAGGAAAGATTAAGAAAATGTGAGAGCTCGAACAGATTCCCAATTAAAAAGTAATGGTAGATATTAAATGAATAAACAGCTGAGTATCTTAGATAATGAGGATGTACACTGAAAGCCTTCACTCACTTGTAGGCATATAGAAAATTCTCAAGTTGGCTTCTAAAACGGTACATTCCAAAACCTACTTTGCTCCAACCAGGCTCTAGAGACAGATTTTGAGTAACTAAACATTTCGGAACGTCTTATAATAACAAGCTAAACTACCATTTAAATAGATTCATTCGGGTCACTAAGCTGCACAATTCAAGGTGTAAAGGAAAAAAAACTGTAAATGGGAATACTTATCAAGTTAGAGGCACCTACCAGCCAGAAGGACTCGAAAACTTTTGGTGGATTATAAAGGATTGCAAGACCTAGCCTTTCTGGATAGTGATCTTGCAATACGCGTGCTGTTTCACGGGTCACCTTCACAGATATGCTTGACATGTTCCACCCTTCAAAATCAATTAACCAAACCATTCGCTCTTGACCTGCTTTTAGATCTAGTATGGCATTCTCCATGCAGTAGACTAAATATCTCATTTGCCTATCTACTGAGAAATTGTTCTGAAAGAGCAGGAGATACAAAGATATCAAGAAGGAACAAAAAGTTATATCACAGTGAGCAGAAGCTCATTTTGGGAACTGCTTCTCAATATTTATTTACCTGTATTCCAGGCCTCATGACAAGCACAGTCCTTCCATACTTGTCAAAGTAGTTGGCTTTGTAAACTTTTCCAGTTTCTGCTGGTTGAGCAATATCATCCTAATTAGAGATAAACTATTGATCAAAATATTTAATATAAAAGGCAAGCATATGAACACTATAGAACATTAAATATTGTAATGGAACATTCAAAACAAGTTTCCTATGAATGAATATGCAACACAAGTCCATACAAGCTTCCCTACCTTTAAACGGTAGGAATTTCTTATATATAATGATCAAGGAGTGGGCATTTTTACTTCTTATTGTATCCTTTAGCTACAGAAAGACCTTTAGTACTTTGTAATGTTATGGAGAAGGGAAAGGACCAAACTGAAATTTACTATCTTCCCCATGTTGTTTTCCATAATCCTGCATGAAGAAAGATGAGGTACATGCTCGATACTAATTAAGAAAGGGCCAGAGTCATACCCAGCGGATCATCTCTGGTTTGTATTCAAGTCTCCATATCAGGGTTTCTTTTAGCATCTTGGCTGCCCTTTTTGTATGCCAATTCCGTGCCCTGAGAAACCTTAGAATTGATGGGTCCGAACACATTGCTGGAAACTTGTCTACAGCAGGACCAATCAATTTTTTAACCTCATTGATCTGGATAACAAAGAAATGGATTAGTAGGCATTTAACATATCAAGCAGCATAAACAAATTATGTTTCTGCATGATGTATGCCTTTTTTGTCATATCAGATTCTCATTGCAATAGTGGCTCGTGGATCATGGATAATTAATAATCAATCTCGATATGATCCTACAATACTAAAGAAAATCTTGCACTTGAAGTGGTACCTTAGCTTGCTGCTCTGCAGATGACAAAGCCATTTCAACTCCTTGCAACTTTTTGGATGACATATTTACTGAGTCTTAACAAAGGTAGAAAAGGCGGAAGTGGATTGACAAAAGCGCTGCACAGTCTCAAAACATATTAACATTTAGAAGGAGCACAATCGTCTGAAAATATAATTCTTCCAATAGGAAGAGAATGAGAGTAATAGCCATGTAGCATAGTGTACACTAAGAAGTTAAATAGAGCTAACAATAATAAATCAGGCAAGAAACTGATAGAGCATTTTACTAGGCACTCGTTGCCATTAGTATATAAACCTTATTTCACATCAATATTTTATTGATTACATGTTGAACATAGAGAAAGTGGCCCGTAATGTATCATTAGGAATCTATCACTTGACAACAACTTCAAACTTTCCATCAACTGCAACTTTTCTCCTTGCTTTTTAACGTCACATTGTGCCTTTTACATGATGCAACGACCAATATAACAAGAATATTAACCAAAACGAAAACTTGTCTCCTTATATTCTATGCTTCTAGTTATTGACTTCACTCTAGTTTGTCTGTTAACAAAACTAAGGCTATCTTTCTCAGATTAAGAACAAATAATTAGCATAACAGTTCTAACTCTAAGATGAAGGAATTCAAACAATGTTAATGTTGGACCATTTTCATCAAGTCGCAACTTATATTACAAAATAAAGAAAACAAAACATGCCCCTATAAAGAAACATAATTCATTGGAAATAGCTCTTTCCAATAACATAAAGAAAATAAGACATAACAAACACAAACACAGAAAGTAAAAAACCACAACATTTGCAATTCAAAATCAACATGGATATCATATAATTATCGACTACACAGACACATTGCCAAAATCAAAACTTGAAGGATAGTAATGCATTACCCAGACGTTGAGAATTGAAAGAAAGAAGAAAACACATAAGCAAGAAATGTAATGTGAACCGTTTAGCAGAAATTGTAGGGAAATTTGATAATAATTTTGTGAAAAAATTGAAGAAAATGTTTGAATCATGAAAATCTCCGATGTTTCAGAGAGCATACGGTTATACGGACACATTAAAGGACACCCCTTCAAGATTCAACTACTTTTTGACTACTACTAATAAACACGCACGTTGGTTATTCCATGCACGTAAATATAATAAATATTATTAGAAGTTTATGTTGTGAGTTGTAATATGAATATTATAGGATACTAGTGTAAGTTTCTAATCATAATGAATATTGACCATAATTAGTTAAATCAGCAAGAGACAGAAATCCTAACTCACATAAGTCGGCATTAGGTTTAGAATCATGAACTTAAATTTGTTGACAGCTTGTATTCTATTACCTTTGCACTACTATGAAGAAACTATACCAAGCATCTTGAAAGTCATTAGCTTATTTTTGTAATGATAAAAAGAGGATAATAGAATTGTTACACAGAAAATCAAAAGAGAAAATCCAAGTGTAATGTCGTAAACCACAAAAGTCCAGTCCGGTTCTTGGGGCCGGTCGAGCCTCTTTGAAATTACATAAAGTCAAATCTAGGATGAGGTTTCTATAATGAGTTTAACTTATATGCATTGACGGTGTAAACTTTTTTTTATATTGCCGGCTAATTAAAAGCCTATTACAACTAAATTTTCAAGTATTCTTGTTTGTTTTATATTCTCAAGTCTAATATTTCATTTAAACAGCTAATCTAGCTTTGAAAATTGACCAATGGTTGAACACAATGGAAAAATTGACCTTTAAGAATCAAAATGATAAAAACTAGTTAAACAAGAATACTTGAAATTTTAGTTGTAATAGACTTTTAATAATCGACGGTGTAAAAAAGAAAGTTTACACTGTCAGTGCATACTAGTTAAACTCTTCTATAATTCCCAATATTTAGAATCCTCCATGTCTAATTCTATAGTGTTTCAAAAATAATCTTAATTATTGTTGTTAACTAAAGACAATGACTTGTAATACTTTTTATGTTGTTTCCATATAAGTTAAGGGTTATTCGGAAAAAGAATAAGGATCGAATGGTGTCATTTTTTTTTTGTTGGGGGTAAATAAGACAGTTATTAAAAACTCCTAACTATTAGAACAAGATTGGACCGACCTTGGCAACATAGTACCCAGATTGTCCTGCTCGGAAGCATTCATGAAATTAAAATTACTGACTGATCTAGGCAACACAATGCCTAGATTGTCTTGTTCTAAAATAGAAATTACATATAAAAGAGGAACTTGATATGTTTTTAAGCCACTGATTCTTCACCATTTGATCTACAGCTCTATTAGCTTCCATGTTTGAGGTAATAGGCACCTGCAATCATTTAACATATTTAAGTATCGCCCATCATTTTTAGATAACATATTATTAGTTCTTTGCAATCTGTTTCAATGACTAAAGGAACCAAATTATTTTCCTGGTCTAGTTTCATTCCATAGCATTATGCAAGCATTTCTGCATAGATGTTTGTTGAGAAGGATATGGCTTTATTGAATCCTACAATTCAATTTCCATTCATGACTCTAAAGACTCCTAATCCTCCCTTTCCAGTAAAATGGCAATCCTTTTAGTTGAACAAAGGCAGTAATAACATAACCAAACAAAATAGGATACATGAATATTTTACTTTTGCAACTAAAACTCATTGTGGAACCATAGATGTTTTTTATGGGAATTTTTATGTTAGGTGAAAGTTGAATCCTGTTAATGTGTTAGATGACAAATTCGAGCTGATTGATACCTTGCACATGTAACACGGGTCTGTTAGATGACATATTCGAGCTGATTGATACCTTGAACATGTAACACGGGTCAGTCTAATCCATTGATGTTGTCAGCTAAAATACTATTCTCTCCGTTCCACTTTATGTGTCATAGTTTGACTAGGCACAAAGTTTAAGATATAAAAAAGACTTTTGAAACTTATGGTGTAAAATAAGACAAAGATATTTGTGTGGTTGTGAATCATTTCAGTAATAGCAAAACTGTAATTTTGAAGTTAAATTGTTACCAAATTTAGAATGATGTCATTCTTTTTGGAACAGACGAATAAGGAAATGTTGTCACATAAATTGAAACGGAGGGAGTAATAGTCAAAGAAACCGATAAAGATGCTCGCAAGACATTTCAGCCAGAAATACTGAATATCAAATCAACAATAGGGCTATAGTATCAAACACACCATAGGGCTCTACATGAAAGAAAGCACCACTTACCTGCCTCTTAATTTTGAGAATTTACTGCATAATTGTCTCACTTTAACAAAATACAAACATGACCAAAGCATGAAATACATAGGAATCTAAGTTGAAAGAATAATCTAGCTGATCCCACAACTAGTTGAATACACTAATACAGTCCCTATGCAAATGGATTTCCACCAATAGGAGCAACGGGCCCGTGTGTTGACACATTCCTGCAGAATGAACAATTTCAGTTCGACAAAATGAAGGTCGAAAACACTTCAAGATGCTTGAAAATATATTGAACATGCACATGTACGAGAACCATACTCTTGGCTAAGATGAAAGCCGAAGTTGCCTTGTGGCCACACCAGCATATGATTTTTATGATTTATCATCAGTATAAGTCTACTTAGTGCCTCCATCCTAACAAGAAATTCTAAAGAAGACAACGGACCACCTTGTCTAATTCCCCTCGAACTCCGAGAAAGCTTCAAAATTCCAAGCAGAAGGAATGAATAATCAAGAATGCCTTCTGAAGCAACAATACCAGTACCCTAAGACCTTCATAATTCGGCATCAAGAGTACAAGACTCGCTCAACATCTAACAATCACCATCCACTTCTTGTAAATTAACTATTCTCCTGTTTATCAGAAATATAACAGCACCAGCATTCTAGTGGAGTGAAGAAACAAAATTTACACCACTGCAGATATCAGCTAATCCACACGACTAGGGGTGGGCACTAACTAATTCGGTATTTCGGTTCAGTTCGGTCCAAGAAATTTTGAAATTTCAGTTTTTCGGTTCGGTTTTCGGTTTCGGGCAATCCGGAATTTCGGATCCCGAAATACCGAAAAAACCGAAGTTTTTTTAATTTTTATTTTTTCATTTTTTATTTTTTTATACACACATGCCATATATTTCCTAAATCCCTAAGTTACCCATTGTCAGTAACTTATGTACAAAGATATGTACAATGGACTAATGCATAGGAACATGCTTATCGTAGTTAACTCCATCAGGGAGTTCAATCATGCATAGGCTAGAATAGGCGCCTATGATTTAAGCCATGTAGCTTGTAAGAGTTTTTGAGTAATTTCTTTAGTCTTTTTGCCATATGAGTTGCCAATGTACCCAAATATTAATAAAGCAGGCACCAAACTTTTCAATCATGTTAAGATGCACAAAACATGAACAATGGACTTGTCTTCCAAGCCAAATATGTCTAGCCGTCTGACAAGTAAAGGCATGGCACCAGCACCAAAGCAGATCTATATTATAGCACTTAGCTTGATCAGATTAAGCCAGGAGAAATTAACTTGGTTTCATGCTCACAAGTCGCAACAACAACATTTACAGCACAAACTTGAGTCTTTTCGATACCATAGGGCGGAGAAACTGATTCACCCGCCACGATGAACTTGGCCGTATTTGCAGGATCTGAGGTGGTTGCTTGTGCCGCCATGCTGGCAGCCTCATGTGGTGCCCTGAAATCTTTCCAAGAAAGCTTGAGGAATTGCTCGTAAGTCTACCACCAAATTTTCTTATTCGGGCTTTTTTTTTTTCGCCATAAACTTTGGTTTAAACCGAAACACCGATGTACCGAACCGAAGTACCGAACTAAAAAACCGAACCGAACCGAATTATAAAAATTACGGGTTTTTCTTCACTTCAAACCGAACCGAAAACCGAAATACCGAACCGAAGTACCGAACGCCCACCCCTACACACGACTACTTGAGATGAGAACAAAATAGAAATAAAGTGGAAAACTTGTCAACAAACACGTAAACATCTTCATAGTAAAGGACTCTTGCATTAAGTTATCTTTTAGCAAGTAAAGAACTAATATTCCTAATAAAAATAAGATCTCACGAGGATAATTTTGCAGATGTTTACAACAGAACAATGGAAAAGTAGAATAACTCACGATATTTGATTGGCAGCTGGTTGTGCAGAAACGAATAATGTCCCTGCAGAGAGAGGATGTGTTTTGAGACGTTGAAAACTTGTAAGAATAAAGGATTCATCGAATAGTAAACATTGGATACCTTGTTGTCCAGCGGGAACATAAGCTGTTGCCGGGTTCTGGGCAAACCAAGATTCGGTGACACCACCAACAAAGGAAGTTGGCATCTCGCCACTTGGCAATGCAGCTTGTAATGAGCTCATGTCCCAGTACTGAGGCTGGCACAAGTCACTATTACATTAGAATGTACCAAAGCAATGAACTTTTAGGAAGTCAAGTTCAGTATATATTCATGTGTGTTAGAATCACACATTTCTATTTATACGGTCTTGGAAAATTATCTGAGCTAATTTTAGGGGTTAAGTTAGGTTCAATGTCTATTTTCTTTACTATCAAAGGGAGGCTTCTCTTAACATAGATGAATTTGGAGGACCAAAAACAAAACGTCGAATTTCTAATATATTTTTTCAGAAAAACAAGATAATGAAACATGTGATATACCATATTGTTGCATTCCATGTCAGCATCGTAAGGAAGATCAAACGGGTTGCTGGATTTCGGCTCATTTGTATGTGAATCCAGTCTTGTCTGTTAACAAGAACCTTCTATGAAATAAGAAGCAGGAAACAATATATTGATGTAGATGTTTAAAAAGAGAGGCCACAGAGGACATGCCAGGTGAGTAAATTAACTGACCGCTACAGAAAGAGTGGACAATCCAGAGGATGAAACACTGTCGTATGATGACAAACTAGGAATATGATATCCACCATCTAGCACAGCTTTTTGACTTTGACCTGTAGCTACACTCTGCAGAATAGAAGTCTTTAAACGAAAAGAAAAAGGCATACACATACATTAACCATAATATGAAGATAGTTACCTCTACTCCTCTTAAGCCCATATACTGATCATCAACTAAATCATGGTTCATTACAACTTTTTCCTTACTACTAGTAACACTCTCGAGAGCTAAGTGGTCACTAGAAACTTCAAAGGCACTCCACAACTGCCAAAGATAAGCAAATATTATCGGACCTCACAAATTAAAGGATTTCATATAATAAAATTAAGTTTAGCAGTCACCAAGAAATGATTTTAACTGAAACATTCTTTACGCCATTTTCCAAACTCAAAGGACTACACTTACATCAGTGCTTCTGCCGCTTGGAGTTGCTTCAACATTCTGCATACCTCCATGAAATGGAGAAGGCATTGACAAATTTGGTGCACAAGCAGCAGAGTCTCTAACGGCTAGTCCATGAGGAGCAGATTCCACCAGTGATGGCCATTGCATGACAGAGAAGCTTGGGTCCAAACTTGGTTGAGGATTACCCTCCAATTGAATCTTGTTGGAGGTAAAGTTCATGTGCTGAGGCACATCAAATGTCGCCCATCCATCATTTCTCTCTGGGACCACATCCAAAGACGTCTGGGTGGATGTTACACTTGATTGATGCTGTGTCTTTTCAGGTAAAAAGTCAAAAGAATTATGACCATAAGCAGGTGCTGCTGCCAAGGTGAACTGTTTGATGCCTGTTGTTGCTGCGTGCTGTGGCATATCAAATGTTGCCCACCCGCCATTTTTGGAAGTGACTTCATATGATGCTTTTTCATCAGCATTTGCAGCTGATGGCAGGTTTGGTACCTCCGAGAATATGTCCAAAGATGAAGATGGGACAGTGAGGGATGGTTGATGGGAATTAGCAATTGGACCGGTAGAAATAGATGGCTTAAATAAATCCACAGAGGCACTCGGTAATGACACTGGCAAATGAGACTTTGTTGAAACGGTAGGAGGAGCAGTTTGAGGAAAAGAGGGGGCATTGAACAGATCCAGTGCATCTGAATTCCCAGATGTCGATGACCGCGGAAAAGATGATAAAGTTGACAATTTACCAGAGTGGATTTCATTTGTTGGCTTGGGTTCTGAAGTAACATCCACGATACCAACAGAATTTACTGATTTGAATGACAAGGAATTGCTGTCAAATGATTCAAAACTTCCAGAAGATGCAGTCCTCTGGATTTAACAAATATCATCATGTCAGTTTCACAAGAAGATACTATAGTAAAAAGGACAAGGAGCCTTTTCTATAAGTCAAATAGAAAGCATGATCACTGTATCTTTAAACTATGTCAGCATCCTTCTTTTAGCTTTATTTGCACATAATATGGTTTCATTTTATTTTCTCATAACCTCTAGCTCCAATTCCAGTTAGAAATCAATCTAGTTATAATATACTGAGAGAGTAATTATAGAAACGCTAAAACCCACTGCATCCTGCCCACATGCTTTGCCAAGTTTCATGGGTTGTTCATCACAAAGGAGGGGTCTTCATATCTAACTTGGAAAACATGTTATCATGCCCAGTAATGACATGCAAGAAGTCAGGTGAATAAATTCCTTATCAGCATATTCTGATTAATAAGGATCCTATAACCAGGAACTCAACCAGAAAGAGGAAGAATTACTCGACAGCATATTAGAAGCACCTTTAAACAGGAACAGAACATGCCCCACCAATGAATAACCGAGAAATTTGAAGTTTAACAGAGGTAAATTAGTAATAGATACATGACCTGTGCTCGTGACATTCTTCCAGCATCTTTCTTGGCATGATGTACATCTTCGTACGAAATATCCCTTGAGGTGTCACTATAGGGACTTCCCATGCCTCTCTGAAAATTAGGGGACTGCGCTTCAGACCTAAATGGATCACCTCCACTAGACACAGAGTAATCTGAAGCTCTGGGGTTAGATCCTTCATTAGCAAACCTATCCTCGTACATATGATCACTTAAACGACTAGGACTCAAGAAACTCGACACCTTTCCTTCATAAAGCCCTCGATCTGATCCAGGCTTTCTAGAGAGCACTGGTGCATGTTTCCCGTAACGCCGTTCTTCATACTGAAAGTCATATGGTGGACTTTGAGAATAGGAATGATAAGAGCTTGCTCTTCTCTCGTCTTCGTGGTTCTTCAAGTTCTGCTTACTCGAAGAGTATTGGACACATTAGTTTGGACCCGAGGCTGATTTGAATATAATGACTAAATCAAAGCGAGATGTTTCAAGAGACATTCTAGTCTAAAGTAAAGACAACAATTCTCCTGGTGTAGTACCTGAGTATCTCTAGGGGGTCTGTCAGAGGACTGTGCCACAGCATATCTTTTCTCAACATAGACAGTCTTAATAAAGTCCCTAACTTTATCAACATTGCTGACGAGAAAACAAAGTTAGGATTTTGTATCATGAATTTGTACATCCAGCTGGCATATAGTAGTCTACTAACAGTAAATAGAAATCCTGTACCTGTTATTAGGAAGAAACTGTCTTTGCGGGTCCCAATTCTTCAAATATATCTCTCTTGCACGCTAAAAAAAGTAAAGACAGACTGAAACAATTCTGACTTCGAATTGAATAAACAAAAAAAAATTGACCTGACTTGTTTTTTGATTGGTAAAGAGTAGAAAAATTTAACCTGATTACCACCATTTTGGAGAGCTTCCACTTCTTGGGAAGTAAACTTAGCCATGGAAACTGACTTGACACGGTGAGTAAATTCACGACTGCAAAACGAATAGGATGAATATGTTTGACCTTCATGTCCTGATGTTCAGTAATTGAAGCATAGGAACATCAATAAAGAACATCACTGACATAACGGGAGCTTATAATTTAATTTACCACAGCGTTCTAACAATAATTATACAATGTTCAGTGATAGCGAAAAATTCAGATGCACTATGAAGCTTCATATAACTTGTTGTTCACTGATAGCCAAAATGCTAAAACAAATTTTGTTAGGCGCATGTGGGCAGCAGGAAAAGCCTAGTAATTAAGTGGAAAAGGGTAGAGAGGCAGGCCTATTATGGACCGGGCTACAAATTGTGCAGTGGCTCTTAGGGATTTCTCGTTTATCAATAAAAAACCCCTCTTGAAAACAAACCAAACCCCTCTTGAATAACCCCCAGCAACAAGTATTCCCCTTTTGTTATTCATTAGAAATAAAAGAGAAACTTACTGTATGCCACTGCAAGTCATGCAGACAAAAGTCCAAAAGTTAGTGCAAACATACTGGGGACCCTGCATCATTAATCACGTCCATTAATACTAAAAAGTTTGTAATTTGAGATGATAAAAAAGAAAAGGGACGGACCAAGGAGTTGCAGTTAATGCATCGGCGATTGGGAGGGAGCTTGAGAAGGCCTCTTATTATCTTCTCGTTCCTCTCTTCTTCTCTTCTGCTGCTACTCATCATTGATTGATTTATTCAATTGATTTGGATTCCCCCACCCCCACCAAATAGGGTTTTAGGCTTTTTTTGAATTTAGAGAGAGAGAGAATTGAATCAGCAGCTCGCACAATCTCTCTCTCTCTCTCTCTCTCTCTCTCCGCCTTCTGTCTTCAATTTGAGGCTCTTCTTCTTTTTTCAACTTTGCTAATCATTTGTCTTCGTTACCTTTTTCAAATTTTATCTTCTCACCATATTTATTTCTTTCTTTAATTTAAATATTTTACTATTTAATTTCCGAAGAGTTGCACTTCAAGTCGTGGAAACATCTACTAATATAAATTATGTATATCACACTGCACGAACGCGGAATGTTTTGTAAAAAGGCCACTCCAGCCGCTGAGAAGGGGAGACAGTGCCAGAAGATGTGATGTACGCAGCTTAATCTAATAACGTTTCTACGGCTTTAACCCGTGACTCATAGTCCACGAGCACAATTTTACCGATTTCTCCAAGACTTACAAAGTAGAAATTAAGTGGTCAGAAAAAGTTAGGAGGTGTGGTTGAGTGTTATTCCTCAAAAAAAGAAAATTATAAAATATATAAAAGATGCCACGAAATCATAGGTCGTCATTATTCATAATAATAATAATAATTAAAAAAGAAACATAGCAGCTAGTTAGCAAATCCAAAGAAGTAGGCAAAGTGGAGTGGATGGTAGCTGATTGAAGAATAACCCAAAACAGAGAGATGGCAAATCCAAGGAGGACATCATTGGGTAACCAGCACCAACTTCCAATCTCCAACACCTTTCAGAATCAGAGCCACAGCCACATGATGTCAAGTTTAATATCCTTTTTAAAGAAACCCCATGCTTTCCCTTTCCTGCTTTCCCTTTTCCTTTTCCTCACTTGGGTTTCCCTCAGATTCTCCTCATCTCCCCATCACCGTCAAGATTGGCATCATGTTAAGATTGAATCATCTGATGAAAAAGCTAATCTTGTGAGGTTCCCAGCTTCCTCTTCTACTATTGCCAAAGATAAACGTGGCTGGTTGCTCAACCCCATCTCCCTTGCCCTTCAATCTGGCTTTTCAGGTCTCTTCTTTCTCTTTAATTTGTATACTTATAATGTTAGATATAATGGAATTTGAGTAAAGATGAATTGTGTGTACTTCTTAATATGTGGCATCTCGAGGTCCTTTGATGGGCTTAAAGAGATTGTCCATTGTAGGACAAGAGTTGTGTAAAAGGTGACTAGTTTCATTATACCCTGCAGCTGCTTTATTCTCTCCCTGCCCGAAAAGAGAGAGTTGGCACCAAAGTTTTGTTTTTTACTGCTAAAATGTACATAGCTTCTTTTGCCAGCGCAATGGGTATTAAGGATTTATCTAGCCTAGCCTGACTACTTTTTCATTAAATCTTAGTTAGATAATTGATTGATTGATGTGTAATATATAATAGAATGTTATCTAAGAAAATATGCAATTCAAGAGGCTAGTCTTATGAGGTTCTAAGCTTCCTCTTCCATTGTTGCCAAAGATAAGTGTGATTTGTCGCTCAACCTGATTTCTCTTCCCCTTCATTCAGGCATCTTTGATATTGATGCACAAAAGACCTACAATCTCCCGAATTCCGTACGAACTTAGCAAAGAAATGAATGCATTAAAAGCAAAGTAGAATCTGCCAACCTACAATCTCCCGATTCCATACTAACTTAGCAAAGAATAGGATGTAATACAAGCAAGGGATGTGTGCAGACGTAACCAACCTACAATCTCCCGAATCCTTAGAACTTAGCGATGAAATGGATATAACAGAAGCAAAGGATGCATACAAAGGATACCAACTAGTTTGTGATCAAGCTTTACTTGTTTTTGGTATATTTGTTTTGAGGTCCAATTTTTTCCAGGATCATTTGGTTTGGTTAGAAAATTTGTAAGTTGGTATCTTGATAAGTGGTAGATTTAGAGAATCTTAAGTTTCTTCTTGACAACCCAGAAATCCTTGAGAGCTTGTGATGCAAGATCTGAAAATCACTGGATAATGAGCACGCCCCTTCACCTTTTTCCACTTAAATACTAGTCTTTCGTTTGTAGCAGGATTTGAACCGTGGTACGTGCCTAGCTCACATGTCATGCGTTGCGCTCTTACCACTAGACCAAAGCCCTGGGGCAAGAGTCTTAAGTTTTAGTGAACCCCTAATTTATCTTAAAGGAGAATTGCTTAATGGTGGAGGATACTAAGGATTCGTATAGGCGACTCTAACTAGTTCAGGATTAATGTGTAGCAGTTGTTATTGTTGTGCTTTTGGAAAATCAAGAAAATGAGCAAGTTCTGTATTAGAGTACAGCGGAAAATAGATGGTATCCTTTCCCCTTTTTCTTGATTCAGTAATTACTTAACCACAAGTAATTTAAATTATTCTGTTTGTCATCTTTTATTTTAAGATTGCCTACATTGATTCTGCCAATGACAAAGGGAGGTTATTCTTGCTGCAGGTGGGGCAGCAGGCTGTGCTTCAGTGCACTTGGGTGAGATTAGATCTGGTGGTGTTAGGGGAAACCACAGACACCACACATGTAATGAGACATTTGTTATTTGGGGAGCGAAGACAGTATTCCGGGTATGTTTCTTCCTCTGCATTGTCAAAGCTAAAAGCGTTCACATCTCCACATATCGCAATCCGTCTTTAGAACTTCTGAAGTTTACTTGTTCCAAAATGGTTGTATGCTCCTTGATATATCATTTGCTCACTGAAATCACAATTATCAGTACCAAAAATATGTTTTGAAGACCTTGAATTGTTGGCGACTGGTTTTATCATCTCGAATCCCTCCTTCACTCTTTTGCGTTTCCTTCGTCCACTTTTCTTCTTAGTAGTTCTCTACATTTCTTTTCTTTAACCTACATTTCTCTAGAATGCTTTGTAGTTCTCAACATTTCTTATTATTTCAATCTAGTCTCTCTTTACTCACCATTGAAGCAGGCATTCTGCAGTTAGCTCCTCCGAAACACCCGAATCATGATTTGCTGCTTATTTTTTATTTCTAAATTGATAAAAAGGGAAGTGAAGATTAAATGACCAATTATAGCTATTAAATCATCTCCTACATTACATTTCCGATAGATTGTATTTATGAATGAATAGTCATGCTTCCCTTTCTTTTGGGCCGGGGTTGCTTGTTGGTTTTATACTAAGTCCTTGCTGTTGATTCACCAACCTTTTACAGCTGGAAAATAATGCAGTGAAAAAAGGTTATGCCGAAGTAATAATTGGTGCAGATGAAGTTGCTGTTGCAGTCAGTCCCCATGGAACTGCTCATGCTCTAGTAAATGTTGATCCTATGCGAAGTACATACTTCATGGGGTGCCAGGATAGCATAGTCAACTATAATGGCTCAACGACGGACTTTAATGTATGGAAAGATCTTTAGTTTTCAATGTCAAATTACCATGGTTGCTCCTATAAGGAGATTGAAGGTTAATGTGGCATTGGGTTAGTTCTTTTCTTGCCAGGCTTTCCAGTGTGAGAGTTTTGAAAATGTGAAACTAGTTTAGCAAGTTTAGATCAGGAAACTTTGTACATATGGCATAACGCTATTCATTGGCATCCAATGAAGGTCCCCATAGTGTTTTTAATTTGATTACATCAGCTTGTGTTCTCTTTGTTTACTTTGTTTTTGACAAAGGGAGCTATGCTCAGACATACCTCTACAAGATATGGCTTGCGAATCATACTCCCATACACATATGAAAGCAGCTTTTTTGAGAGTTTAGTGAATGTGCATGACCGAATGTGTTTCTGCAAACCCCTGTATGCGCCTTAGAGGATGTTCGTGGTTCTGATATTTAAAGACCTTAAACCCTGTAAACTAATTCAATATGCTGCCGCAACTTATGTAGTCAAGCAACATACATTATTAGGGAAACTCTGTTTATATACAAAAGCAGACAGCATCTTTCAACTCAGGAAACATTCAAAATGCCCATTTTAAGAAAGGTCTCATATTTTATTTGTCCATTGAAAGGTAAACTACAACAAAAGGAAACTTCAATAATTCAAGTTTAGTATGGCGGTATGGCCACTCCCGACCAATTTACTATTGTGCCCAAAAGATGACTTTAAGTTTCAGATCATGCATTCAGCTACCAGAATCACCAGTAAATAAGTAAAACAAGACTGGAGAATGGCCATATAAAAATCTTAGAATCTAAAAGTTCAAGAGTCATGCCTAACTATTTCAAAATTTGTCAAGCAAAGCAGTGGCACAGTCGAGCATTTTCAGTTAAAGGAAGAATTAAAAGGAGTTCAAAGCACAAAAGGAAAATATACAAGTCACTTGATTCTTCAACACAGAGTGAATCCAGGTTGTTCTGTGGCCTTTGTATCTACTAAATGATGACCTAAACTATATTTGTCCTCACTTTGTAGACACATCCCTAACTGTAAAAGCGCAGATACTACATATAAACTAACAAAGCCATGTCCTTAATGTCAAACTACTACATTTTACATATAGGGACTCATTACCTATCAGGGGGAGTAGACACAGCCAAGGGAATCACATCGACTAGGAATCATTAGAAGATGTTCCAAAGGCAGTCTCCTGAACAAGGATGTTGAGCAAGGAGAGGTGAAAGAAGCACTACTACTTGATGAAATTTTCAATGACATTAGAAACACCATTCATCTATATGAAGTTAGATATCAGATAGGGGCTGAACTTGTCCGGCGAAGTTGATACTTGGGCTCTGGAGGTGGAACACTTGGTAAAATCTTCTCGATCTCCTGCAGATAAAACCATAGTTAATCAGGTAATTTGTGAGAGTAATGACCCTCATAGGGACTGAACGGAGGGGACTAATTTTGAAAATAGTCAAGAAACAACTCATTATAGGGACAGAAGGGAGGGGACTAATTTCTGATTCTCCCGACCCATTATATGTTTTGTTAAACTGAGAAGTAGGCTAAAGCCTCATCAACAACAACAAAATAAATCATATGAGAAACAGAAAATGGGAATGAGAAGTGTATTGCAGAGAAGAAAAAGATACTGTTGAGGACCTTCTGAATTCTTACTCCTATTTTCACCCACAATGATATCTATGCTACCTAGTATTGTCATAATGTCAACCAATTTCATTCTTTTAACTAATTGAGGAAGAATTCAAAAATTGATAAAACCTGGTGGGCAAATTTTCCATCTTCATGGAAAATGTGCCGATCTGCTGTGAGAAATAGCCTTGCTATCATTTCTAAGAGCTAATGGGCAATTCAATAAAATGATTCTAGATTATGAAATATAATAAGACCAATTAAATTTATTGTAAGTTTGACAAAGAACTTTTCTCACACCTCCAAATACTTTACTTTTATAGCAAGATGAAAAATCACTTGTTAATATAAACGCTATGCCGATTGATTAACCATCCTAAGGTTAAAAAAGAAAAGGAACCAAAAGGAAAAGGCATGAATCATCAACTGTTCCTTCTGATTGCATAAATGATTCAGAACATTTTGTCTGTGAAGGAATATATCAGGTCGAATTAAAGAATTAGCAAATGAATTTAGAGAAGTAAGAGGTTCACAATGTGAAATATCAATAGACCAAATCCAATGAGAGATTCTACCATAGATAAAGATTCATTAGCACAAACAATATGGAATCCTAGAGAATCTGTAATTTTATGAAGAAAATGATATTGCACTGAAATTTTTTTCTTATATGTTTTCTCATGTGTTAAGATTGTGACATAGCGCGCACAGCCGTTGCAACATCATACTAATGACATTAAGGAAGTGACTAAGACATACCTTGAAAATCACTCGCAAATGAATACAGAATTCGTGCAAGAATTATTGATTTGCAAACCATACCTTCTGTCTCTTAAGTCTTTCATTCTCCTCTTCAAGCCGTGAAACCTTGTTCTCCAGTTCATGGGTGTAAGCCTGTTAATCAGAAGAGTAAAATTTCACTGGAGCAGAGATGATAAACTATATCCCAAAAAGCTGCAAAATAAGTCAAAAAACCTGCTTCCTTGCTCTTGATCGAGCTGCAGATTCCCTATTTTTTATCATCCTCTTCTGCCTCCTTTCGACAACCCTTTCAATCACATCATCTGGAGCAACTCGCTTTCTTCCAGATGTTTGTGAGTCTGATAATGTTCCCATTAGATGTGCTGGAGATACTGTCATCTGTGTTTCAGGATAAGTTGCATCCATTATTGGGTTAGGCTGTTGAACTGGATGGCCTGGCATAAAAACTGGTAGAATGTTCTGCTGTTGTTGTTGATGCTGCTGCAGCTCTGGTGCCTGATCCAATGCAGGGATTTGATAATGGGGCCACTGAGCTTGCTGTGTTAATGATATTGAATCAACACCTAAAACTAAACCCGAAATTCTCTTGCCTTGGGTCGACTCTGCGATCACTCCAGCCTTGACCAAGAAATCCTCCAGAGTTATCTCACCTAAAGTAAGTTGCCTCTCCTGGCGTATCTTATCAATAGTATCCCTTTTCTGGCCCTGCTGAATATCCTGCCACACCTCATCAACAGTCTTCTTGCTGAGATCCCTCGACATTGTAATGCTCGATTGTTGTCGATGTAGAGAAGTCTCGTGCTGCACTGTTCCGTAATCATTTCCCCCCAATTCTTGATTAGCTTCAATAGTCCAAACAGTTTTAACAAGTTCATCAAGATTCATGGTGTTTAGCGGTTTCCCAAAATTGCCCAACTGACTCTGAACTTGGTCAAGAGTGAGGCTGTAGAGTGATCCTTGCCTAGCCAAAGCAGCATTTGGCTTTGCTTCTTTTTCACCACCAACAGCTTCCCCATGAGATCCCATTCACCACTATCTATCCCACCCACTCAACTGATTAATCCACAAAAACCCCTCTATTCTGTGAATCTTGAAATGTAGAAAAGTGTTAATCTTGAAATGTGGAAAAGCCGAATGAGTCTCAACCAATCCAGAAATCAATTTGAAAAACACAGCAAGAGGTAAAGTCCTAATCTTGAAATGATGGACAAGGAAGGACATATGATCATAAAAGGCATGCAACAGAGAAGAAGAAAACAGATGAAATCATACCTCAGAAGACATTGGGTTGCATGCAAAACCCCAGAAACTATGCTGCTGTGGTCAATCTAAAAGATGAGTCCTTGGTTTTATCTAAAGACTATTACTATTATGGAGTAGTACTGTTTAAGAGAGCTGAGCATGCATCCTTTTCTTAAAACCCAATCACTGATTACTAGCTACTAAATCTCCAGTTGAGCACATCTTTCCCCTTTCATTAATTACTAATATGAGTAGTAGTAAATACTACTGGCACTATACTTAATGTACTTTTGGAGTATGAGCTGATGATTTAGTATTGTTAAGAGAGTATTTGGATTGGCTTATTTTAAGTATTTTGGGCCAAAATAGCTCCAAAATAGCTCTTAAGCTCTTTTTCTATTTTTTTGTTGTATTTGGCAAATGTAAACGCCCTTCTAACTACTTACTTTTAAGCCAAAAAAATAAAAAGTAATACAAAAATAGGCTAAAAATTGGGTAAAAGTATAAACATAAGTTAAAAGCCTGTTTGGCCAAGCTGACAAAATCAGCTTATTTTGATAAGTGATTTTTATTAAAAGTGTTTTTCAAATAAGTGTTTTGCAAAATTAGCAGTTTGAGTTTGGCCAAACTTTAGAAAAGTGCTTTTGTTATTAATTTGTGTTTGACTAATATTTGAAAAAATTTGATATGAGTATTCTTGTCCCAAATAATCACACTTTTTTTTTAGAAGCTACTTTTTCAGCTTCTTTTCCACAGCTGAAAAACAGTTTCTGCTGCCATTCAAAAACACTTATTTTTTCCTATAAGCTTGGTCAAACACCTCAACTTTTTAAAATAAGCACTTTTTAGAAGAAAGAAAAAAATCACTTTCAGCTCCCCAAAAGCTTGCCAAACAAGCTCTAAATTCTAAAAGTTAGATATCCCCAACTTATGACTTTTTATTTTTAGTTTATAAGCTAATGTGGAAAAAGCTCGAATCCAAACACCTACATAAAAAAGAATGATCTCGAATGAACCCATAGTGTTGCATCCGCTTTGTACTAAAGGGAAATTAAATTGTGCAGCTAAGCACATTTAATTGATTGTGAGTCTAGAATAAATATAGAAAATTCATTTAACTAACAAAGAATAATTTATATATTACTACTAATTTGTACATTGCTAATTGATGTATATAATTTTTGTATAACTTGTCTTCGTACCACACGACCCCTAAGTAATCAATATTGTGTTGGTTATGTTTTCCAGGTATTTGGCAAAAATATTTTCTTGAATTCGAGCTAGGTGCATAAGAAAAATTTAAATAACTAATAAATTAACTCATGATAATGTGGATAGTATTTACTTTCATGTGATTAGTGAAGTCAAGGATTATCCAAGACCAATAAAATGAAACCATAAATGTAGTTTGACTAATTATGATAATGAAATAAAGTCTCTTTTAGAATATTGCATGTATTGATGAGTCAAGCATATTGAAGTATGTGACTGCAACATGTTTGTTTCTATTCTATAACTTTAAATAGGGGTTACTTTAGATAGGACAATCACATTTTCTTAACAAAAAAGTGAGAAATGTTTGTCGTACAAGAAGACACATCAAATCAATAGTTAAAAATTCAAGATTTCAGTTTTATGATCATTTTGCTCAAGAAGATTTATCAAGATCAACTCTTAAATGTTGAGTACTAGAGGATATTTTCTTCGTCATTTTAGATAATATTCTAAATATTATAACCCCCACTTGAAGTATAAATATATATTTTGAGAATGATTTTAGGAAACAAATACTATTCTTTAGTCTTTCACACTATTTTATAAAATGACGTTTCACATTGTGCATTAAATTTTGAATATATATATAGTTTGATGCTTTTAATTATTAATTAAAAGTTAGTATTAAAGTTGTATAGAAATAGAATAGTATACATCTCGTCATGTCTTAAAACGAATAAAATGCTACTTATGTTGAGATGGATGGATGCAGCATTTTGATCACAGATTCTTATTGATTTCAAAAATATTGGTTTAATTATAGAAGTGTGTAAACAAAGCATCTGTAACTACACATCGATCTTCTATTTAAAAGACATTAATATATCGTAAAACGAACAATTACCTAATTAACATGACGAGGCAAACCAAACAAAAATCGTACTTGTACATAGGTATCCAAATTCCCCTCTCCGTTAACATCTGCTTTCTCTCTTTCCTGAGGTGTATGACATCTTCTAAATTATCTAACTAAACATGAAATTCCATTTTTTAGGAAACAATTCGGTTCCATTTCTAAGTTATAAGTCAGTTTGTCGTGTCCTTTCTTTTTTCATATAGTAGTTATTATATGCATGTGTGTGCATGGATCTAGCATATAAGTTGCGGGTGCATGTGTATATGTATTAGCGTGTCTTTATGAATGCATGCAACAATTCTTAAAAGAATTGTGTGGATTTATGTTTGTGAAAGATGTTTAGAATATTACAATGTTTTGCATGCAGGAATATAATGTGCTTGTGATTGTGGAAAGGGCAAATCCAACCAAGGGATACGTCAATATATTTGAACTTTGAAGAGGGATCAGAGGAATTCGGATTTAGGACAAACAGAGGCAAACTCAGGATTAGAATATAATTAGTGGATATCATCTGTATTATCTATACGTTTTTAAAGCCTTCTGTTTTCTCCTTATGTCCATGTGCATGGTCCGAGCCAAAAGCAATGGGATTCGATCATGAACCCATTGCTACCACTAGACTATACGCCTTAGTGACTTTCATTATTTGTTTTACTGCAAGTTTGTAGGTTGATGGATTCTGAAAATTCTCCCTTGTGCAATAGCCTAGTCAAATGTCATGATCGCAATTGTAGTTGTTCTAGATCCTTTTCGGGGACATGGCTCCGGTCCGTGAAGAGAAAGTATGATGAATGTGCTGAAAGTGATGAGCAAAAATTTTTCATCCCAGGATTCATCTTACCTCAAACAGCTCGTGTTGAGTTTGAAAACGAATGTGCAGCACTTAGGGAAATGGTCAGTAGCCAACAACAGACAATTAAGGATTTAAGTAGTGAGTTGGAGGAAGAAAGAAATGCAGCCTCCTCAGCAGCCAAAGAGGCAATGTCAATGATTCTGAGGGTACAAAGAGAAAAAGCAGAAGCTCAAATGGAAATCAGACAGTTCAAGAGATTAACTGAGGAGGAAAAGGCACATAACCTGCAAGAGATGATGGCATTAGAGGATTTATTATACAAGAGGGAGCAAACAATTCAGTCTTTGACTTGTGAGGTACAAATGTATAAGCATAGAATGATGAGTTATGGGCTCACAGAATCTGAGGTAGAGGGTAGTCATGAGGATGAGAAAGCTAAAAACGGCTGTTTTAGCCGAAACAATAGTACTATAGCTGATACTACTGATGAGCATTTTGAAATTCCTACATATGATCATTACCCTCCCTTGAAATGTAACATAAATGAGAATCAACTATTCTCAGAGGATGATAATGAGGTTGTAGATATTGAAAAATATGCATTTGGAGAGACCCCACGTTCGCATGATCAATTGCGAGATTTGCAGGAGAGGATCAATCAGTTGGAGAAAACACCAAGAAGCACTGCTGACGGGGAGTTATTTAAGAACAATATACATGAAACAGTTATAGTTAATAACTCCCCAAGGAGGATGAGACATTTAAGGAAATACTCAACTGATAGCTTAGCTTCTCCTTTTGCAAAAACTAAAGAAATAAGTTCAGATTATATTAGAAAAGAAGAGTCACAACCGGAGGAGGATAATTCATCACAAGTTAGAGATGACATGAGTGACAGAGTGTACACAATTGATTCTATACACCAGGAGCCTAGATATAATGAGCCCAAAACTCCGATTGGAATAGGTGATGATACAGTGACCCCGAGGAGGTCATTGAATCATACAGATTTTGGAGATCCTGAGGTCACGAAAATGTACCTTAGGCTTCAGGCACTGGAGGCTGATCGTGAGTCAATGAGGCAAGCTATTATTTCTATGCGTACTGATAAAGCACAACTGGTATTGCTTAAGGAAATTGCTCAGCAGTTGTGCAAAGAGAAGTCACCAGTAGAGAGGACACGAGTGAAGAAGCTATCTGTAATTGGGAGCTTCTCATTTTTGTCAGTTTTCAAGGTACGCTATGAATTATGATTGACGTGTCCTGTTTCCTAGTAAATTGTCATTTTCATATCCAAAACATAATGCATATGCATGATCTATGTCCTATGTTAAAGCACCTGTCCTCATTAGTCTAAAATAAAGTGTTTATTAAGAATCAGTCAAAATTGCTTATTTCCTTGTGACATGAAAACTTGCGACCTTTGCTCCATCATGGTTTTGTTTTCTTAGTCCTCTTGTGTCATGTTTTCGGGTTTACTACAGCTCACATATATATTTTCTCTATTTATTCAGTGGATAACATCCCTTGTTCTATGGAGAAGAAAAGCACGGCGATGCAAGTGAGTTGATCTATTTTTTGAAATGAGCAAGCTAAGTTTGGAATGTCAAATAACTAATTATGACAAACTTGTATAGGTACATGTTTGGAATGTCAACCAAGAATGCAGGCTTGCGAATGCTTTTAGACAAGGGACCTCGAGTGGGACGTTGGAGATGTATCTCCAGTACACAGGTTTACTAAGCTAAGATCTAAATATTAAGTTTATTCTTGCTTGTTGGCAAGTGCAAAATTTTAATCTAAAATGATAGAAATCGTATCTTTGCTACCTGTTGTGAGCTGTTATTGCTGTGTTTTAGATAAACATCAGTTTTTTGGGTACCTCTTTCATTACATTTTTTTAAATGTGGCAGGTACCCTCTCTTATGTATAAGGACCGATGGCTTGGGTTAGAGAACTTGAAGGACTTGTAGTATGAACTTGAAGAACTTGGCAATATTTGTTTACACGTAATTATGTTTGGGCCGCCTAGAATTATATTAAATGTTACATTCAGCCATACGATTGTATATGTCATTTGGTAATTATAGCTCATGTTCTATATATTGAAAAGAAAAATAGTGATTCTTAAACCATATTTTTCATATATCAAGTGCTGTTTCATTTTTTTCTTCAATTTACAACCATCTAGAGTGCCAGCATGATGTAAGGGACACTACACATGTTTGGCGATTTCAGAAGTTCATTTATCAAATTCTATAACATCTTTCTTCTTTTTAATTGTGAATCAAGGCCTACTTAATACTAGTAAAAACTAAGACTTAAAATAGTCAAAGCTCATAAGTTCAACATGATAATCAATTTTACAACTCCATCTCAGGACTTCCTTACCCAACTATCGTGCTTGGACATAAGTAACTAGCGACTGGCTAGTACACCAACTCAAAAAGTACTTAACGGAGTCACAAGAGCATAAATTATTGTCAAAGTTTACAAGTGCATAAGAATGTACTATTAATAACGTCAATACCAGAACATGGACAACAACAAATTTAATTTATAGTTTCAGAGTTAAATTTCACATCATGATCATCAGCCTTAAACTTCTTCTAGTATGTGAAAAACAAATTCAGCAGATTAGGGACAGTGGTAGCCTAAGTACAAGTAGTTCATGAAGATTAGGGTGGCTGACCACTAATTGTGTTGTTAGTTTCCTTGCATGTGTAGAAATCAGGGTGTCAAACAGGTGAAAGGAAAGCAGTATAAGCAGGGGCGGGTCTAGAAGCCTAACAGAATACAGTAACTTTGGCCTTAACCTTGTATTTGTATTAAAAATTTCACTTAATATGTATAAATAATCTATCCAAAACCCAGTAAGCAAGAAACCATAAACTTAAAATCTCGGATCCGCGATTGAGTATAAGAATTGTTGCAATACGTCAAGCTTTGAAACAAAAGCTATCCTTGTCTAAGGCTTCAGTTGCTGCAACCTGTGGATCAGGATATTCCTCAAAGATGTTGAGACCGAAACAGAAGTTGGCCTTGAGACCAAAATGCAAGTCATGAGGGCTCCAACTACCAAAGCGACTAAATATCTATTTGAAACTAAACTAGTGATGTTATAATGATTCAGCCATTGAGTGACCATGAAAATATATAACTATGAAAATGTGTCCAATCAGCTCATGAATAGCTATCTAAGGTCTTATATTAAAGCATCTTGTCTACTTTTGGGCAAGTTTCTCAAGCTCAACCAAAGATTTGTTTTAAACCACAAATTTCTAAGATTTGTTTTAAACCATCAAAAATCTTCCTTTCATTCTTAAACTCCGTCTTCATCCAACCACCTCCACATAAATTCGAAATACCGTTTCCATGCCATGACAATTTCACCATCTTTAAATTCGAAATATGCTACTAACAACAAGAACGCTTTTAATATTATTATTGTTTAAATAAATAGAAAATTGGAAAAAGGTAGGTATGAATAAACTGATTATTCCAGATGGCTGGCACCAGAGCAATAACTTAGTATTACGGATGAACTTCCAAAATTAAGCTTTGCCAAAAACTGATATTTATCCACTTTCAGGGAGGAATTGAGGAGAATGGAGAAGAAACAATAATATCAGACGATGTATCAGCAGTTACAAAGAAAATAAGCCACAATTCACTATTGTAACAAAGAGAAACAAGTCAAGACTCTCCAAAATGGAACAAAAAACCAAAAGAAAGAATGTTACATAAATTAACAAAAAAGAAAAGAAAAGAATGTACTTAGTATACATCAAAATCATCTATGCTGGTAAAACAAGACTGGCATTATGATTTATGACTACCCCTAAAGGTAAAGAAAGAAAAACATTAGCCTTCCACGTACAATTATGTGCATAATTCTGCTGAAAATGCTGCATTTTTTATCCAATGTAAATAACATTGGATATCCAATGGAATCTCAAAGTTCTAATCTGCTTCCGCAATATCGGTACTAGTCTTGTGACCAAGTGCTCGAGCAAGCCTAAAATCAAAATTGGTAGAATCATAAATTGAAACAAGTAGATGAATTAAGAATGAAACCAAAGAATTAGCCTCCAATCTCCAAAGCCTGAGTAATCTTTATAACATAATGTAATGATGAGTTTGGAAATAGAAAAGTAGCCGATGTGATAGAGTTGGTATCAAGTTTTTACCAGGTTCTAAGGCCTCTGAGAATCCAAAGCTTACAGTCTTCTGTTGCCATTCTTGCCAAAACCTGTATCTTGTTGCATCATTGCTACAAATTCATTGTAATCAATGCGCCCGTCCTGAAGAAAAGTAAGTGTATGAAACTAATTAGTTGGAAATATAATCATTCTTCATTCTCAATACTCTAATCACGCTCTTATCTATGTTCCTACGTCTACTCATGCATATTGTGTATTAGCATGGTATTAGAAATAAAATTCTGATGATAAGACCACGAGTATACATTATCTTGATCAACTTCACGCATAAGTTCTTCCATAGGAATATTGCTCAAACCGAACTTCTCACAAGCCTGTTGGAGCTCTTCCTGTGTGATATATCCACTACCATCTTGATCAAAATATGAAAAAGCAGCATACATGTGATCCTCCTTCTGGGCTTTGTTTAGATGGAGCATAGCAGCGATAAACTCGCCATAGTCAATGGTACCACTATTATCCATATCTGCCTGCATTTTTCCCCAAAGAAGGTTAAATAAGGATCAGACTTGACGATCTATCGTTAAGCAGATATGAATGCTTGCAGAAGTAAAGATGTTCGACATTTTCTTAAGCAATGTATTATATTGAAGATAAAATTTGTCAGTAATATATTCTATAAGGTGTGGTCATAGGCGGACCTAGGTAGCATGAAGGGGTATCAATTGATACCCCTTCGTCTGAAAATTACATTGTACAAGTAGGTAAAAAAATTATTTTTATGTAGATATATCATATATTGAGTACCCTTAGTTTTATTTATATGTTCAATTATTTAATTTTGATACCCCTTAGTGAAAATCCTGGTTCCGCCATTGGGTGTGGTTGAAACAGGCAATGATTGGCCTTCAATCTGATGAACTGATAAATATGTAGTGAACTAGAGACTCTTAACACAGGACTATCTTGGATTAGACCACATCTGGATTTGGTTTGGGTATGTCTTGAAAAAATAGGTATTTTTGTTGTCTTTGAACAAGATGTCATTGAGTCCCTAAAAAAAAATTAGGCTTTCGTATGAATGACGAACAGAACAAGTATGAATAATGAAACTATTGAACTCGGCAAACAAACACAGAGCCAAAAATAAAAAGGAAAGAACTTTCACGTACCGCTTGCATTAAACTATTTATTTCTGAATCCTTAAGATTGGCACCCACTTTTTCTAAACCCTTTTTCAATTCCTCTAGCGTAATATGTCCACTATTATCTGTGTCTATCATTTTGAACATTTGCTTCAGTCCTGCAATTTCCTCTCCAGACAGACTTTCAGCAATAACCTAAAGAAAACAACAGTACTGGTCAGTGTCAAGCATAACAAAATGCTTAGTTCTTACGTTTGTTTCTACTAAAAATTCTCTATTGTCAAAATGTGGAATACCGCAACTATAGTAAGATCGGTGATCAAAGGTGCTAAGACTTATAAGAACTTACTCTGATTGCTATCTTCTTTAATTTATTCATTGCAGAAAATTGATTGAGACGAGTAAGAACAGCAGAATCAAGAGGCTTATCTGGAGCAACCCCACCCACACGGACCCATGGGTGACCTGAAATATATAATAAAAAGATATTTCATTCAAGTCAAAGAACATCTGAATGAACTCCTAACCAGATATAAAGACAGACAAATGGACAAGAACATTTTGCAACTGAGCGGATTATGTAATAAGAAAAAGCTACTAAGCCCCAGCTGCCACCAAGCTCCAGGATTTATACATTTTTGGTATGTTCAGTTTCTGTCATTAAAACTTTGTCCATCTAGCTTTAGACTTCTACCCTAAAGATGATTTCAGAAGCATGCCAAAATCCGTTTCAGCTGCCAAGTTATTGCAGAGTGCATTATCATATAAAGCGAACTATAAAGGATGAGAAGTATCAGTGCCAAATACTCTTAAAAAGAGAGAGAGAGAGAGAGAGAGAGAGAGAGAGAGAGAGAGAGAGAGAGAGAGAGAGAGAGAGAGATGCCGAGAGAATATAGGATTGGACTAGTTAAAACTACATCTTACATAGAACTTCATGAGCTGTCAACCGCTTTTTGGGATCTCTCACAAGCATTTTTCTGACTAGATCTTTTGCACTTTCCGAAATAGTTGGCCAAGGTTCTGATACTAAGTCAAGTTCCCCTTTCACAATCTGTTCAAATATTCCTTGCTCCGTTTCTGATGAAAACATCAATATGCATGGGCAACACGATCAATATCATGTTAGCTTATAGTCAAATTGTGAAGAACGAAAATAATAAACTCTCACCATCCCAAAATGGAGGCACGCCACTAAGAAGTATATATATAATGACTCCAGCACTCCATATATCACATTCTGGACCATAACGCTTCCGCAAGACTTCTGGGGCCACATAATAAGGGCTTCCAACGACATCGGTGAAGGTTTCACCTGGATACAGAAGATTTCTATTCATGGTTAGGCATTAGAAACTAAGAGACAGGTGCTAGAAGAAACAAAAGACAACAACAATAAGATTAACTTGCTCTTATGTGAATCTTAAAAGAAACAAAAGACAACAACAATAAGATTAACTTGTTCTTATGTGAATCTTAATTAGTCCGGGGATGAGATTAACTTGTGGCCCTGGAAGCATATCTGAAAAGTTAAAATTTCATATAAGGTGGCTTGCTTCATCTGGTTGGTCACTAAAGAGGCTGGCCTAACCCAAGAAAATCTAAAGAAAAGGGGAATCCATCTCTATTCTAGATGTTTTTATGTCGAAAAGAGCAGGAAACAATCAGTCATCTATTTTGCATTGTGAAGTAACTACACAGCTATGGAATCTATTTCTCAATATGAAGAACATAAGATGGTCTAAGCCAGGCAAAACAGCAGATCTTTTGGCATGTTAGAGCAGCAGTGGAGGACTTTGTAGGGGGGAAAATGGATGGGAAGTTATACCAGCGTATACCAGCATGCATCTGGTGGATTATCCGGAAGGAGCGAAATATAAGGTGTTTTGAAGACAAGTACAGCTCAATTCAAACAATCAAGATAAAGTGTTTTTTTTAATTGCATTTTTGGTGTAAACAGGAATTAGTGAAAGATATAGATTCAATGATAGATGTGCTAGAATCCTTGTAAGTAGAACAGGGACAGAATTGCTTCTTTTGCTATTATATACATGGCTGGAGCACAGCCTTTGTGCTTATGATATATAAAATGTTACCTTCTTCAAAAAAAAAAAAGTAAATAGATAAAGTTTTTTTTAAAAAAAAAACAATAAGATCCTACAATTACGTTTAATCTGAAATGAAAGATAAACCATGCTTTTGCAAAGAAAATTGGATACTCTTCCTGACACTCTCAACATACATTAACAAAAACTCAACAGAAATTTGTGAAAATGGAGGTAACAAAGAAAGGTCCACAAATGTACTATCAGGTTCATTTAACGTGGAAAGAAGATGATTGACAAACATCCTTAACCAAAACTCTAAGAAAAAAAAATAACAAGAATAACAAAGCATGATATGCAGGTTAATATCTTCTTGGAAGCATGAAATTCCAGTAGTTCCTAATTAATGACAGATCAAGGGGCAAGTATTGAGAAAACTTAATTTGTTTAAGCGGAATATATACCTGGTTTAAAGAACACAGATAACCCAAAGTCAATGGTCTTTAGTGGCGACTCCTCTTGCTCATTGACAAAAAGGAAGTTCTCAGGTTTGAGGTCCCTGTGCATAACACCCAAGGAATGGCATGCTTCTACAACACTTACAATAACTCTTGCAAGTTCAGCAGCCTTCTTCTCTGTATAATGCCCCCTCTTTATAATCCTATCGAAAAGCTCTCCACCCGCACAAAGCTCCATTACAACATGAACAGCAACAGCATCCTCATAAGCCCCCACAATTTGTACAACACTAGGGTGCCCTGCCAGGTGGTGCATTATCTGAATCTCCCTCCTTACATCCTCCACATCCTCTTCAGTTGTCAACTTCCTTTTAGCAATCGACTTGCATGCAAATTCCTTTCCTTGGGCCTTGTCCACACACAAAAATGTTGTCCCAAATTGGCCTTGTCCTAGTTTCCTTCCTAAACTATAAACATCCTTCAAATTGCCTGTTTTTCGTCCCAAAACAGATTCAACTTGAAGCCCTGCACTCAATACTCGCTTAAGATTACTAGACTTGTTTCTTTTCACATCTTCCACTGCCTTCGCATCCTCTACTTTGACACCCTTTTGGGAATTATTTCTTGATTTGTCATCCTGAGGCTGTTCTCCCGGTATCTGAAGATGGGGAGGAGGGGTGTTCTGGACATCAGAGCGGTTTGAGTCAGAACCTCCTTTTGCATCTGTCTTTGATGAATCTGCCGAATCTTTGTTCAAGTTGGGTCCTGAGCATGTATTCCCCATTGAACATATATATAATATACTGCTCAAAATAAAAAACTCAATCTTGACATTGTTGATACGAACAGATTTATGGAAAAATCTTAATCTTCAATTTTCCCTTGAAATGCAAGAATTAAACAAAAAGGAAAAGAGGTACGTGGACATGCAAAGAGAGAATGATTCAATCTTCAGACTGGCCCAAGAAACCAAGCCAGCCGATGATTGTAAGAATTGGAAAAGATAGAGGGAGATGTTTTTTTTCTTTCTTTTGGAGGAGTGAGAAAACGGATGGATGAATTGGATGGTTTAAAATGTCAATCGACAATTTCGTTACGTTATACCTTTTGCATGCATGCACACTTATGTGAGTTTGTGTTATATAATAAAATTTACAAAGTCACAAAATGTAGATAGAATAACATTCTTGTATTTATAGTTTGATTGTAATTCATTTTTGTTACACTTACACTGTTGAAAATGTTATCGATATTGTTATGCATAATAGGTCGCTGTCAATATATATGACCAGTGCATGCATCCTTCCTAAGTGCTTTCTTTTGGCTATTTGTTAACCATCTATGATCTATTACTTGCTAACTACTTCTCTGTCACTACTTTTTTTGGCTATTTGATGACCGTCTGCTTAAAATTTATAGTTGTGATAATACGTTTTATTAATAATATTTATTTCTTTTAGATATAAGAAGGTGATCTTGAGTAAATATTTTCATATTCAAACGATAAATTCAGAATTATGTATTTGACGTGAATGAAGTGATTGGACACTGATTTTACCCAATTATCTCTACGACTCTAAAGGGTCATTTGTTTTTATTAAGATGAAGAGGTCTGAATCTGCATACACATCTGAATATTAAGATGAGGTATTAAAAACTGAACACTGAATGATTAAGACAATTTATTTTTTCAATATATGAATGTTTATAATCTATCTTATTAATATTATATCCACGAGTTATTAGATTGTTTTGTGGTGGTAGTGACTAGCAGTGTTGGCGCTGGTAGGTAATGGTGACGGTCGTGGTGCTTGGTAGTGAAGGAAATTGTATTTGTGGAGGTAGTTGGTATTAGTGGTTGGCAACGGTGGTGGTGGTGGTGATCATAGTTGCTAATGATGATGGTAATGGTGGTGATAGATAGTGGTGGTGGTGGTGGTTGTGATGGTAGAGGTGGTCGGTGGTTCTAGTGGTGATTGACTATTGTAGTTGGTGGAAGGTAGTGGTTGTTAAGGAGTTGTGGCGGCAAAGTGGCGGTGGTTGATAGAGATAATCGTAGTTGTAATGGAGGTGGTTAGTGTGGTAGTGATAGTTAGTGGTAAGTAGTGGCAGCAATGGGTTATGATGGAATAGGTAGTTAGTGGTTGTGGTTGGTGGTTAGTGGTGGCTAGTTGTGGTGGCTGACAATGGTGGTGGTGTACTGATAATGGGGGTAGTGGTTGGCAACAGTGGTGATGGTGGTGGTTACCGATTGTAGTAGTGCAGTTGTTGGTTGTCATAATATATGCAGAGGTGATGAACCTCTTAATAATATTAAGACTTTATTCAAAATCTGAATGATACAGAGCTATTAAGAGTCATTAAGTGGTTAAATCTTAACAAAAATAAATGCCATTAATTCAGACCTTCATTAAGTGCAAACAAATGAGGCCTAAAAATCCCACAAACCGGTCGAAGCAAAGGGTTAAAGAGCCCATGGAAGAAAGGCCGCATAATATTTTTTAATATGGCCGGTAACTTGAAATTACTGAACAGTAATATGTTTAATTAAAGGTTAAAAATGCTGAATGTTAAGCAAAACCTGACCCTTGGGGAACATCCCATAAAATAGAAGCATCAAAATCAGAAATGTCTTTAGATTTACGCTCAAAGATTGGTTTTTGTTTCCTTCTGATAAAATTCGGCATCACCAAGAAAGAGATGAATGACAATACAACCTCCTAACCTATCGTGGCTTGAAAGGCTTACAAACTAAAAGAATTACACAACCTCGTTTCACCACACCACTCCACTCCACAATGTAAGATGGGTAAGAAACAAACCAATGAAAAGAATTACATCACAAATGAAAACTCGCTTGAATTTGGCACACACGATATGCATTCACCAGGTCCTATTTTCTAGGCAACTATAGAAGGATCCTGCAAACAGAAACTTTAGTTTCAGTGTTTAAGTAATACTACACTCAATCTAAATCCTGCAGTATACAAACAAAAAGGAATAAAGGGGAAAAAGCCATCTATACTTTTACGAGTGCCCCTTGTGACTATACAATTTGAATATGTTACGCTTATGCTAGAGATTCTTACCAAGCAGAAGCATTTACGGTAACATCTGTGTTCTCCACTAACTGTTTTGAGTTTAAATGTTCTGTCATTTTTCATCCTAGTTACGTGAAAGAGGCATGTAGCAGCCAAGTGACCTATTTCCAGTACTCTGATTTGCTTTGGTTAGTCTTTGCCTTTCTATTGTTAGCCAGGATAATATATTATAAAAAGAATATGACCAGTGACTTCTCTAAATCTTTTACGGACTAGTAATCAAAGAGAATATATGTAGCATTGGATGGCAAAGTGCGACTTCTAAACATCAAATACAGAAATGAAACAAAAAGCAACTGAATCAAGAAATGAGTCAAGTTAAAAGATGGAAATAGAGAGTGCACTGGTCGCATGGCTACAATTATATTGGACGAAGAACTGACAGCAACTGTGACTAATGCCACAAATTTAAAACAAGCAGACTGGTAGGTTTTACAATCCGAAGTGGATGTCATATAAACATGGTCTTCCAGTTAGCGACGACAGTCTACAGAAACCTTAGTTTTATTCTAGTTTTCAAAACTACAGAGAATTACATTCAAATCTGCAGCAGCTGATGAATTTAACAGAGCTGAAGTAAATGTCATGTCAAATTTGTCTTCCAGTTAGAGACTTGAATGCAGTGCAACAGTTTGCAAAAGAGTGATTTTCGTTTTTCCTTTTTGAGGTTCCTAAATTTACTAGAGTTGAGTACTAGATACAACCTTGTAACTGCAAGAATGATGAGAAACACAATTTACAGTTCACAGAAATACTTGTAAAACAAGTGGAAGATGGCGATGACCTAACTGATGCTGGAGAAAAAGTTATTTTATAATATCTAATATCCATATTGCTGGTGAAACTAGCTGGAGCTTTGAGGATTAAACTTCAAGGAAAAATACCTTTGCTGTCAAATTTGACAATGCGAAAGTCCATTTTTCTCTTGTTTTTGTACTAGCAATTTGCCCAGCCTTAGCTACTTTAGTAAAAGCCCCATTCAGCCAGGCAGCTCCAGCATTAACATACCTGATCAGCTCCAAAATAATGGAAATGTGGAGCATTAGTAATACAGTAGTAACAACATTATATGCTTCCGTGCTAGAGTACTAGTGCAACTAGTAGAGAAAAAAAATGTCCACTTAATGATAGAGAAGATTCTCACATCTTTCTGGACGTCAAATGCAGATAAGTTCAAGAAGCTGTTGCGAGCTTCCTACTAGATAATGCATAAAATGTAGCTTGTAGACTGTAAGGAAACTAGAAAGTTTTCACACAATGCTTCAGTGCCCAATGCTCTCTCAGATGTCAAATCAACAAGCATTTCCATTCAAAATGAAGATATAACAATCAAACGCTGCTGCTCAATGAGAAAAGATATAAATCCAACTACAGAAGATAAATGGTTTTTTTAGCTGAGGTAAAAAAAACTATAGAAGGTATATGATAAGAGGCAAATCAGTGAAAGCGAAACTATTCTCTTTCGTTTTCTTTGCTTCAAAAGGAAAGCTGCAAGGAAAGAAAAATATATGATGCCCTTCTCTCGATTTAGAAGAGATGGGTCAAGGGGGTAAACTGGTCGCCCTTATGTTTGCTTTTTCCTCTTTTAACATATCAAACAAGAATAGAGAATTTTGAGACTTTCCCTTTCTTTCTTTTCCTTTCTATAGTTCAAAATATAGGATAATTCAGCTCAAATTGCCACTAACAGCACCCAAGATTCTCAAATAGAAGCGAGCAAAGAAACAAAAGATTGCAGGTGATTTCTAGAAACCCAAAAGAATCAAAGCAGCAACAAGAAATACAGAACAGTTTGGCATTGATAAAACAACCGACTTGAATCACATAAACATTTTAAGGAATCCAGACCTGCTTGATTTGACCGCTGATCCTGTGTCATTCAGTTTTCGTTCTGCTGCCATAACTGCAGCCATTGTTTTATCTGACACTTGAAGCCTTTGATCCACAGATTTAACCTTCTCATTTACAACAGAAATTCCCACCGTAAGCTTTTCTGTTAACCCGACTCTTCGGTCAAGAGAAATGACCTTGGCAGATGCAGTGGCTCTTAACTGGTGTTTCTCATCGAATGCCTTGGCTTTATTCATTGCATCTTGTCCGATAGCTGAACCTTTTGCCAACATATTTGAGACAACATCTTGTGCTTTACTGATATATACTTTCCCATTCACCCTTTCATTGCTAGGAGAAGTAGGTCTGGCCTGCTAACAGAGACAGGGGATCAAGAGATGACACAACTAATAAGTATACAGTCAAAGAAAAAGATATGCCTCCAAAATTCCAAGTGCAAATCATAATAGTATGAATCCCACACCATAAAATACTTGCAATGGTTTTTGCAAATCTAGAAGTTCTCTAGAGAGACGGTAGTTTCTTAGATTTGTGGATAAAAGAGAGCCAAGTTTTACGTATTTGAAAAAAAAAAATTATCCATCTTTAATAACTAGATTACCTCAGGAAGCGGTGAAGAACTTTCTCCAGCCACATTCACAGCATTACCAACTGTTCTTAATTCCTGGAAGCATTGAGTAGACTACATAAATTGGCAATAGAAATTTCTAAATGTTACGGTTTGAGTAAATCATTCAGTTGAGTTACCAGAGTGTGAGATGGAGGAGAATAGTTGTGTGCGAGAGTAATATGTACAATCTGATCCACTATGGTTGCTCCCTGCAAAATGAGTAGAATTGGAGACAAACAATTCGTTGAATGATTAATTGCAACAAATAGTAAAGGTGGAAAATTACCGACAAGAGCAAGGCAATTTCAAGGGCTTTGGGGTCTTTAAAGGTAACAAAGGCAGTGTTAGATTGTCCTTGTTCACCTCTGCAAATTAAATAAAACAAGTCACATAACAAATACTCACAATTCAGAAACAAGAAAAGAAAAGAAAAGAAAAGGACAGACCCCTTTGGGAGAATGTGAATGTGGTCAATCTGGCCGGAAAAGGAGAAGAACTCGGCAACTTCTCTCTCGCTCGCCAGATCTGATAAATTCCCTACTCGTACTGTTCTTGTCACCTCCTATCAAATAGCGGCGGGCGCGTTAACACTGATTCAACCAAAACAACAATAATTCAAATACTCACCTGCATTTCTCTTAATCAGCTCAACAACAATCAAGGAACATAGATTATGTATTCCACTTTGCAAATTATTCAAGATTCCCTCTCTAGTTGTCGGCTGCCATACAATGTGGTCAATGTTTGACTCTATTCTGCAACTCTTCTTTACCAACTATTTACTTAATCACTTTTTCCCTCTCTTACTTTCGCCTTGTTTATATCAAGTACAAATACAAAATATGTGTACTATATACATTCATTTACTTACTTAATTATGATTACATGATACGAATATAACACCAGGTAAAAAGGTCTGATTTGCCCCTTTACTAGTATTTTTTATTATATCGACTTATCCTCCGTTATACTATTTAGCCTTTGGTGCCCTTACCGTCCATGTTTGGCTCACAATTGCCCCTAAATTTGACGGAGGGACACGTGGCGCCTAATTAAAGGCAAACCTATTCCACCCCGTACCAAATTAAAATCCCCAACCCATATCCCTTATAACCCGAAACCCGCTCCTAACTAATCTTGACCTAACCCAAATTAACTCCTCCTAACCACCAAATAAACTTAGAGCAAAGGTCCCCAACTACCCATTATATCATCTTCAAAAGTCAGTTCTCCATCAAAATTTAGGGTCCAGCCATGTCCGCAAACAGTTGCTCGTCTCAGAGGAGGTGCCATTGTGAAGAGCTCGCAAGGAGCTTCACTTCAGGAACTTCAATGAACTCCAGTCGAAGGTTCTTTAAGTGTCCTAAATCCGAAATAAGTTTTTTATTTAATGTGTTTGTACAATCTTAATTCTCATATATTTTGTTCTTAAGTTTAACTTGGGTTAGGTCAGGATTAGTTAGGAGCGGGTTTCGGGTTATAAGGGATATGGGTTGGGAATTTTAATTTGGTATGGGGTAGAATGGGTTTGCCTTTAATTAGGCGTCACGTGTCCCTCCGTCAAATTTAGGGGCAATTGTGAGCCAAACATGGACGGTAAGGGCACCAGAGGCTAAATAGTATAACGGAAGGTAAGTCGATACAATAAAAAATAGTAGATGGGCAAATCAGACCCTTTTTCGAAATATTTATGTGCTTGTCCTATGCTACTATTAGCTTTTTGCCACAACATTGTTCTCTTCGAATCCGGATTTGTTTCATTAGATATCAATACACTTAGGGGTCGTTCGGTTAAGTGTATTAATATTTAATACATACACAAAATTCAGCGTTAACTTAGCGCAGCGTTCGGTTGATTTTTGTAAAATTTTAATACCCGCATAAAATTAGTGCAACGTTTGGTTGCGTTCTTGTATATTCCGTATTATTAATGCGGGAATCTATATATTATTTTATGCGGGGTGGAAGGTGGTATTAATAATGTGGGTATTAATGCAGGTAAAAAAATTTAAAATGACAAAATTAACCCTCATAATAATAAGGATATTTTAAAATTTTATTTAAGGAGTAAATAAATATTTTAAATAATAATATTTTTTGTTAATTTATAATATATCAGTGATTCAAAAAATAATACCTACGTTATAATATATGCATGGATAATTCCTATATTATTAAATCCCGCGCTAACTAATACCCACATTATTAATACACATATTACTAATACCCACATTACTAATACCCGCATTAATAATTAATACCCGCATTAAATAAGTGAGTAATCGAACGACCCCTTAAATTAATGCCATGTGGACTTATATATTTCAATTTTTTTTATTGCATGTTTCACCTAAAAAGATATGCAGTTGAAATAATAGCATTGCACTTAAAAGGAAATACATAGAATGAACTTCATTATTTGACTAAAAAAATTTAAATACTAAAAATTGTGTCGGTTAATTTAGAAGCTAATTTGCTTTGCCAAGTCAATGTCTGGAGGGATAAATGTTATATAGTAGTCAAGTTCAATGAAATAATTAGGACTATAAATAATTTAGATGTACACGTATATAGTTTAAACATCGAATATGCAAAAAAATGTAAGATAGAGGAGAGTATTTGTTTAGTAGGAGTAGGAGTATATACTTTAATAATGAGGATAAAGCAGGCCTAAATCTTCTTCCAATTTACCAAATTGATTCATTTCTTGTTTTTGTGGATGTGTAATGTCCTCCAGACACGACAAGACCTGAGTTGGACTATGGGTCTCTTTGTTGTCCCCCTTCGCTTTCCTTTACCCCCGCGTGCCATGAGTTGGCTCAGCCCAAAATTGTTTTAGGGGTCAATTTGGTCGGCAGGACTAAAAATAAGGGATATTCCATAAATGTGGAATTAAATTTATTTCGGGATTAACAATTCCACACATTCTATGGGATAAGATAGTACTACATTTGTGGTATAAAATCTATTCTGGGTTAGTTAATCCCACTAACCAAACGTGGGATAACTGTAATTCCAAAATTAATCCCAAGATTGTTAATCCAATCCCGCTAACCAAACTACCCCTTAAATGTCCTAGTATCATACTCCCACCATTCCGATTTATTTTAAAATATTTTTTTCTTTTAATTTCTAAAAGATATCACAGTTTTTTAAATTTAAAATTAATTTAATTTAATTTAAATTAATTTTATCTTTATATAAAGTGTTTATAGCCACACGATATTATAGGTATATTTAACGTCAAAGATTTACAAGTCTTTCTTTATTTATTAAATTTTATGTATATTCAATTGTACCATGTGTATGGTCTAAGAGCAGAGGCGGAAGGAGGATTTCAAGAGGATAGATTCACTATTGTCAGGGATGGAGTTACTGCATCCCAAAAGTGGCTGTGAACTACCTTCGTCAAAAAATTATATTGTGCATTTAGGCTAAATACTAGTAGTATTTTGTATTATCATATATTAAGAGGAAAAAAAGTTTAAGAGCAGAGACGGAGTCAGAATTTCAAGAGGATAGGTTCACCATTGTTAGGGATGAAGTTACTGCGTCCCAAAAGCAGTCGTGATCTACCTTCGTCAAAAATATATTGTGCATTTAGGCTAAATACTAGTAGTATTTTATATGATCCTATATTAAGATGAAAAAAATATTGAAGAGTATTCAAATAGGATCGATCCTACTCCTCAGTTTAAGTGAATATTTGTTTGATCAAGTGAACCATTTAAACTTTTAGAGCATGGTTCCCGAACATTATTTTAGACAAATTTTAAAAAATACAAATATAATATACCTAATTTCGTAGGAAGAGCATGAGTTCATGTGAACCGCAAAAACTATAGTAAATCTGCCAGTGTCTAAGAGCTTAGCATTTGTGCTTCATTTTCACGATGAACTAAAGAGATTTCCTCGTACGAAGGCCTAGATCTAAAATTTAAAAAAACAATGCGAATTTTTAAAATTTGTAATTTGTAATATTTGTGTGGCTATAAATCATCTCAATAAAAGATAAATAGTAACTTTAAAATTAAATTATTTTCAAATATGATATTTTTTTACTGCGCTAATAAATAAATTATGACTTAACAATTGGAGTATTTTTTACCGTGATTTTCTCGAATGTCTCGTGTTTCATAAAGTTTAACCAGGTTGTGAATCGTGGTTTCTTTTACTGTATCTAGTTTTGAAATATCATACAATTTATATATTAAAAGAAGAGTCAAATTACCATTCACATATCTTGTAGGACTAAAAGGAATAATAACAAGGAAAAATACAATGGAAAAGTTTGTTGTGGAAATGGTTACTTGTATTCTGTTTGCTCAAATAATGATGCATATATAAGCAATTAAAACTAGTCTTCAATTATTGTAGACTTATAAATATAGAAAGCAAATCCAGAGAGAGCAGAAACTACAAGGACTATTGCTGCAACACCCGTGGCCACCTTTGTGAATTTCCTGAATAATTTCTTATTCCCTACTTCCATGGATGTTGTTGCCTTAAGGCTTCCATTAGTTTTCTTAACGTTCTTTGGCAGTGTAATTTTGAGAACACCTTTCTCAAATTTTGCCTTTATCTTATCTGTGTTATAGTCCTTCCATACTGGGATTTCTTTGAAGAACCTCATTCTCCTTTGGTTCGGCACTTGTCGATCTCCTGAGATCTTTAGAACTCCAAAATTGCTAACTTGTACCTTCAGCCCTTCTTTATCCTTGAATTCTTGAATGCAAGTAAATGTAATCAGACAATCAGTACATACTAGCAAGAAAGTTTTGGTACAATAAATTAAGCAACTAAGTTATAATTGCTTACCTGGGAGATGGACCAAGAGAACATCACATCCTTCGGCCTCATGTTGCCACTCGTACGATGGCTCGAAATGACCTTCCGCTGCTCCACTTTCAGTTTCCATTAAACCAAACAAGTAGTTGTATCTTAATGCTTCTAACCAATGGCTAAAGTTTATTTACTTATATATGGCAAAGATCAAGGGGGGGAATGATGATTCTTTTTTTCTTTCTGATGGTTTTTGTATTGAGTTACTTTGTGGTTACCTTAGATTCCACATGACGATTTCCTTTGTTGCAAGGCAATGCAAAACTCCGTATGCTACTCCACTTGCTTTAACCTTAGGGTTGTTTGGGGTGCAATCTAAGTAAATGACGTGAGAATTGAGAAGCTAAAAGTCACCGTAAAAAGGGAAGAGTGATAGTAATTTTTTTTAGCAGTTACTCCCTCCGGTCCATTTTATTTGATGTTTTTCACTTTTCGAGAGTCAAGTTGACCAATTTTCGGATTCAAATTGAACTAGATTTAATCAATATTTTAAAATTATAATTTAGATATTAAAAAACTACACGAAAAGTACTACAAGTTGCAATTCTTGTCATATTAATATGGTGAAGAAATATAACTCAAAATGTTGGTCAAAATTTACATTATTTGATTTTTAAAAAAGGAAAGTGATCAAATAAAATGGACCGGAGGGAGTAGTAATTAGCATTTTTTGGGAATGAACAGAGTCCTATTGAAGATAGAATACGAAGAGTCCTTCCCAATATATTACTCCATCCGGTCCATTTTATTTGATCTGTTTCACTTTTCGAGAGTCAAGTTGACCAATTTTTGGATTTAAATTGAACTAAATTTAGTCAATATTTTAAAATTATAATTTAGATATTAAAAAACTACACGAAAAGTACTACAAGTTGCAATTTTTGTTATATTTAATATGGTAAAGAAATATATCTCAAAATATTGGTCAAAGTTTATATTGTTTGACTTTTAAAAAAGGAAAATGATCAAATAAAATGGACCGGAGGGAGTAAATAATACTCTCTGTTTGGAACACCAATCAAAATACTCTCAACTGATCCGTATATGCAATTCTACCATAGCAATTAACTAAACAACACATTCAGTGCTACCTCACAAGGAACTAAGGTGGAGAGGTTGTTTCCAATAATCATAGCAATTGACTAATAGAAAGAAAATATACCCTCATATTTAAGTACTCGAATACACCCAAAACCGCACCATGCAATTCTCTGGTTAAGCTGATGGCCGACTAATTCTGAACTTGGAAAATAACAATTTGGGGAAATTCATGGCATTTGATAATATTTGTTGACAAATGACAATTTCATTTCCTTGACAAATCCAAATAGAATCCTAGTCAGCCCTAGGAATCAATCATACTCAGTCGATACTTTAAGAGACAAATTGCCAAAATTTGCAGAGAATACACCAATGGCCCGGAGGGGTAAGCCGGTAGGAGGGGTTAGCATACAGAGTGTCATCCCACAAGTAAGGTCTGGGGAGGGTGAGATGTAGGCAGACCTTACCGCACCAAGGTGGAGAAGCAAGCTTGCAAATAACTTAACAAGATTATTGATATAATAGTTTTACAATTCAACACTTCCACATGGATTACAAATAATTTGTCAATAAAACACATCTTGCTGGAAACACCAGTTCGGCAGCACCCCCACATCACTCCTTCAATCTGTAGAAACCAACGAAGAACGGAAATAAGGCGTAGCATTAAAAACATTTCAATAAAGATTCATAAGCCAAAGCAAAAAGAGAAGGAAGACATGCAGGAACAGAAGCCAACATTTGAGGCCCTTCCCTTATGACTAATGTAGTCGGGATTCATATACATAGCGTCTAAGCACTAGGAGACTGTTTTCAAAGCACTAGGAGACTGATTTCATTTGAGGCCCTTATGACTACATTAGTCAGGATTCATATACATAGCATCCAAGCACTAGGAGACTGATTTCAAAGAACCAATCAAGCTAAAAAGATGGAATCAAATGAGATAGCTCAAAGAAACATTTCAAAAGCCAAAAAAGATACCAAAAGAAGTTTACTCACATCTACGATATACGCTACTATATCCACCATAAGAGCCGTGTTCCTGGGACTGCAACACAAACAGAAACAACAATCAGAAACTGTATGCTGAGCTAAACTCAGAAAATGCCAGTCTCTAACATCTCAATCTTCAGTTGATGTTCAAAAAGAGAAAAAATTCTATAAATGCAACTTAGAAAGGAGATAAACAAATAGGCTGGAAGTCTTGATCATAATTGATACCATATACTACCTCCATCCCTATATAAGTGTTCAATATTCTCATTTCATATCCATTAAGAAAATATTAAATACCACGTATACTTTACAAAAATGTCCTTATTTAACACCCTCGATACCCAAACTTAAGTACAACTAACCATCTCTTACCTCTTTAATTGCAAGGGTAAGATTGGAAAAAGATCATTCTATAGGGACACTTAATTTGGGACAAATAAAAGGGGAAAAGGGACACTTATTAAGGGACAGAGGTAGTATAAGGTAATTATTAATTACATCTAGAACACTCTTATTCTTTGGTGACAAAGCTCAATGGCTAGAGCTTTTCATCCTTTTCTAAATAAAACAAAGAAATTTGAACTTGATTAGCACAGGCAAGTATTCAATAGGTCTCATCAACACGTACTTCCCTGAGGACTGAAGAGTTCTCCTGAACTTAAGAATAATCATCATAATCAGGTTGGTGATTGCAGGTGAATAATCACCATAAAACTATTGTACTTATTAGGAACAACCTTTCCATTTATTAACTGGTAGCATCATAAAAATCCTAGGCCATTGAGCAGAATGGAGTTAACAGATTATTTTGAGTTGGTCTGTTACATGCATCTTCCGGAAGGAAAACTACTCCATGCCACAAAGAAAACCTCCTTTATTTTTTCTTTTTCCTTTTTTCAAAGGGCTTAGAAATCGTCCACAGTTCACTTTTATATAAAAAGATGCATCTGCTCCACAAGGTTTGCTTTCAGAACAGTGAGGTACACTACTATCCACTTGCAGCATCAAGCATGGAGTCATGGACTATCCAAAAAAGACGTGCAGTTCACAGGCCATTAAATTGAAAAATATGGAATTTACAACTAGCATAAATTAGAGCACAACTTTTAAGACCGCCAGATGTTTATACTATATAGTAGAAGTGCAATGGAAACAACTGGGGCTTCCAAATAAACAACAGAATGTTTGCCATGCAAAACTTTGAACAATAACAATGACCACAGATCATTCCATTCTATACCTGAAAAGAACTCGGAAAGCTTCCGACCCCATAAACTGAACCTGAAAGACAGAAAAGCAGACAACTTAACCACTAAGACATACTCAATAAGGAAGAAACTATCGTGAGTCAAAGGTTATCTCAAGAACTATCTAATTTCAGCATTAACTTGCCTGATGGATGGCCACCCCCTAGCTGGCGATAATAGGCAATAGATGGCATACCAAGAGGTCCAAGACTATGTGACAACATACTGAATAAAAGAAAGCACAAAGTCATAAATTACTGAGGTAAAGTATCTGCCAGATATTATTCTACTTATATGCTGCAAAAAATGTCCATTAGCAAAGATGATGTATGAACCTTTGGCTTGCAGTTGGAAAAGAGCTTTCTAACTGCACTCGAGAAACTCCTCCGGAATCGATACGATGTGGATTATCTGCCTGCATAGACAGAAAGAGTGTGCCTGAAAGATTAGCAAAGATGTAGGCAAGAAGTGGCAGGAACATACAGCAAAAAAGCAGCATAAATGCAACCAATTCGCCACTTACTACAGCTGAAAATGGCCGCTTGCTTCCAGATAACGGGTACTGATGATCAATACCTGAGCCTTCTTGAACAAGGAAAATAAAAGACAAATATCAATTATATACAATGGGAGGGGGCACCTAAAGAGCAGGGGTCTGGGAATGTTTGCAATGAATAAGCATTAAACATACAACATAACTATGAAATGGTAAATACACTATCTTTTTTCTCTTAAAAACACTATCTTTTTTCTCTTAAAAAGTAACGCACCCCACAACTCCCCTACCCACGAGTGCGCCTTTGTCCTTTCATCTGTTATTCCCTTGGTGACACTAACTCCGAACCTCTAGGTTGAAAGTGGAGTGTCTTGCCACTAGGACATGCTCACTTGTCCAAGTCCATCTTGTTAATATCCATCTGGATCATCCCCACCCTCACATTCTCTTCTCTCTGTTAGTCCCAAGCATACTTGGGACAGCAAATATCTTTTTATCTTCTTCTGATATGTACTACACTACTACAACAACAACAACAACAACAACAACAAGTGTGGTCCCACTACATGTACTACATTACGCTTATAATTTCATTGGGAAAAGAAAAGAACCATAATTGCTGGGCGAGTTGTGCTATGGGATTATCATAACTAGAAATTAGCAATATGAAGTCTAGTACAAGTAATTATCTAGCTCAAGAAGATTAAGATTTAAGACTGTTTAAGAACACAAAAAGAATTGCATGAAATCTAATCACAACACCAAGAATAGACGAGATAAAAGAATATTTTGGTGGAATGGTCAATATGCTGGCAATCTGGGACTAACACCAACACTTTGTCCTGAAGACGAGCACTAAAAGTACAATCACGCTTTGCAATTTTCTACTTAATACTATCAGATACAATTTTATTTACATTCGGCTAATTTTTTTCTTTTTTTGATAAACTAATAAATTTTATTGATGAAAGGACTACTAGAGTCCGCATACCAGAGGTACACTAAAAGAGCCGGCAAAAATATTCTTTTAACTAAATGTTAATTTCCTATTTCTAATCACTAGCATGTTCATCCATACATCTTCTTATTTAGGCCCTACCCAATATAACCTGATAAATGTTCTCGGAATAACTAGAGTTACAATCAACCTCCTTTACTTCTATATAAATACATCGACATTGAAGGCTTGAAGCTTGGATTTGGATAACTATTGTATGTCATCTTGCGACCTTGAGCTTGATTTTGCAACTTCAATTTGGAAGACCTCTTCTTAGTCTGTAAAGAATTTTCTTGTGATGAATAGCCTGCAAACAAATATATCACTTCGACGGTATATTTACTAATCAGATCACTTCAAGCTAAAGCCACTGTCCCCAGAACTAACCTAATTTTATTGAAAAGAAAAATTACCTTGGCTAGGTCAACGGAGGCACATGCCTAACTGCGCAATGCACATTGGGTGAGGTAGCGTGGCAAAGCTTACAACATATGTTATGTTATGCTATGCTTCTAGGCTTATAATGCAGTCGAAGCATGCTTTTGACAACAGTGATGCTGGGGAAGCAATTCAGTGAAGGTGCTTACCCAAAGTCCGACAAGGCACCAATCTTGTATCGTGCATCTTTAGCACTTAAGTTGCATCTCGCGACAAATGCCTCGGATCCTCTCCTAGGCACTTAGACGTTACTTTCAGCATCCTGTTTTCTTCTTTCTTTCTTTTTAAAAAGGAAAACAAGGCCAAAGTCCTTTTTTTATCACCTAAGGGTGTGACCAAGTGATCAATAAAGCAGGTGAATCCATGGGAGACTTGAGCTCAAATCCTAGCAAAGACAGAGAAAGCTAGGAATTTCTCTCTATCTTCCTATGCCTAGGTTGGCAAGTGTTACACGGCAACTGTGCTGCTAAAAGTAAGCATGCACACAATCAAATAGCTGAGGTGTGCGTAAACCGACCCGGATAACGCTATTATAAAAGGGCCCGCCTTTTAGAGTTCTTTCCTTTATCATTTCATACTTCTAGAGTAACTATAAACATCTGACCCTCTTCGCAAAAGTGTCTTTCCAACAACTAAAAATGGATTAACCAATATCACTAAACAAATCTCAAAAGGGACAAATAAGAAAGGAGGCTAAAGTGTAATAAATCTTATCGTACTATGTAGATTGGATAGGCACATCAAGCCCAGAGGCCTTTATTTAGGAATATAGTTCCATGTTCATTAGATGTCTAGGAACTGAGGTAGAACATGATCCCTTGCCAATGACATATTCTGGATCTCCATGCCCTTCAGGCTTTTTTTATATAACCGAGATACCTCCTAAGGCTAGAGGTGCACGGTCCGAAACTCAGTGGATAATGGGTCGGCTCTTCATGCGTTTCAAACAATGTTTTTATAATAGAGTTATTCTGGAGAGCTAGTGATGCCCCTCCCCCCCCCCCAATGCAGCCCGAACACGTGCTGATCAAGTGTTCGATCCACCGAGGAGACTGATGACACGAAGTCAAGCCAAGCTGCTGCACGATGTGCACATTCACTTAGCCTGGCCGAAGGAACACAATTGCTCCGAAGCTGAGTGGCCGGGCTCAAGAACCGAAGGCGTTATCTTCATATTTGAGCCCGAAGGCAAAGTGACCGAGGACAATGAGCTCGAAGACAAGTGACCGCCCGAGGACAATGAGTTCGAGCAAGCAACCACGCACCGAAGTCAAGGCTGCCGAACACACATTTAGCTCAGCCCTGCGTGGCTTGTTTTTATTAGTCACTTGTGACTATTTACTGTTTTATCCTTAGTATAGCCTATAAATAGTCCATTTTCATTTCATTGTAAGTATCCAGTTTTTGAGTTTATGAAAACATAGCAAGTGCTATTGTGAGTCTCCGATGGAGCCGAACCCCGACGTGGGCTTTTTAAAGAACTTGTGTTAACCGGTGTTATTCGATTGAATAATTTCTTCTTGATCATTCAATTTGCAAGAAGCGGGTCTTTCTTGAGGATTGTTGCATAGTATAGGTGCGTCTTGATTTCCCTTCAATCGAGCTTTGAGACAGGTTCCTCGCTGTTCTTTTGAATCGAAGCAAGATTTGTCTTGCTTCTACCTTTTACTTTCTTGTTGTTTTACTTCCGCGTTCGTGTTTAGCATTTCCTTCGGGTTTGCTTGCACCATCTTGGTATCAGAGCAAGGTTTGAGTTTGTTCTTACAACCTCAAATCCTGTTCACTTAAATCGTGCTTTTGTCTTCAGTTTCAGCTTTCTTCCGTGTGTTTGATTGTTGTTGCTAAGCGTCTACAAAAAAAAAAAAAAAAAAAGAAGTAGAAAAACAAAAAAAATCAAAAGTTGTGTTTGATTGTTGGTTGTTTGGATTAAACAACCATTGATTCTTGTTCACCATCGATTCCTGATTCCAACAAGTACCCGACGTACCATTTTCGTGACTAAGGTTTCTTGGTGAAATTTGGACTGTTTTGGAGTTTGTTGGTGACTGGAACTCGAACCCCATCGTGTTTGGTTGAAATCGATGAAGATTGGTGGTTCTTGAGTGATTTGGGTCTGTTTTGTGCTTAAAATTCGAAGTTCAGTGTTTGGTTCGTTGTCCGTGCGCCGGAAAATTGTTACCAAAATCGTAACAGTGTACGGCACGAAGGAGCTGAAATCGCAGCTCAAGAACTTTGTTTGATTTCCTCCGTTGTAGTTTGAAACCAGAGTTGAAAAGGCAACCCAGATTCTGTTAAGTTCGTGGTCAGTGAACCGAAGTTAATTTGTCTGTACGCCGGAGCAAGGCTTCACTGTCCCATTGAAGAAGACAGGGGTAAAGTGTAAACATCAAAACCCCAGGTGAAAATTTGTCGGCTGAAAAGGGGAAGTGGATAAGGTAAAACCCTATCCGTACCAAGGAGGGACCACTCTTGTACGGACAAGAGTTGGTGTGTTCGAAAAAGATTCCAAAAGGGAATCAAAGGGTAGATTCTCCTAGGTTTTCACTTTTCTTCTGTCCAAAAATTCTAGTTAGTGGATCTTTTGAGTAATTCTTCCTACTCGAGGTCGTACTAACTCATTTGAGCTAATAGGAACGCATGGGTGACCGAAGTCCAACTTCGTAGAAATTCTTTTGACTTCCCAAGCGCAAGAGTAAATAGCTGTCCGTTCCGATCGAGTCAAATCAACTCACTCTTCCCGAAGTAAGACATTGCAACTTGTCGAATTCGAAGAAATTGAGAGAAATTGATCAGCAGAGGAAGCCATTGGCTACAAGTTCTTGAGTGACCAAAAACCGAACCCATAAATTGAGTGGACCCGAGTGCCACCCATCAAAGGTGAGGGAGTGTGTGAGGTGATTTCTAACCCTAACATTTGTTTGGTCTTTGATTCGTGCAGGTACCATGGCTGGGAATGGAGGCGATGGCAAAGGCATTGAGAAGCCCGAAGTGTCGTTAGCCGATCTCATGGCGGCGATACAAGGCATCAGTGCCGAAGTAAGAGGAGTGAGTGCTCGAGTAGCTAACCTCGAGCAAGGAAGTGTGTCCGTGGCCATGTATGGGCCCGGCGCTGGAACGAGTAGCTCCACTCCGATGAAACCTGAGCTGTATGCTGAGCTTGTACGACAACATCAGTTGACAAGTGAAGCAATTCGAAGAGAACTCAACTTGGGCAATCCCAAGCACAGCAAAACTTGGGCAATCCCCAAGCTGGCTGCCAAAACTTGGGCATTCCCTGAGGAGAAAGGATACCACTAACAAAGGCCCGAAGAGATCTTGGTACCGTTGTCGAAGAGGTTGATGAAGAGGAATTTCCCGAGGACGAATATGAGCATGAGCCGCCATTCGCTCAACGAAGGCAAGCTCACCGAGGTCGTGGAAATTTCCGAGGTCGATGCTGAGGCGCAAATGTTGAACGACATATTGAGCGTGAGGCTGATGATCGCTATGATGAGTATCCCGAACAGGTTCGTGGTGTTCGAGACTCAAACTTGAACAGTGTCAAGATCACTATTCCACCCTTTAAAGGAACGAGTGATCCAGATGAATATTTTGAATGGAAGCTTAAAATGAAGCGCATCTTTGAAACCAATGAGATTACCGATGAGAGAAGAGCTGCCCATGCAATTGCTTCGTTCGAAGCTTATGCATCTACGTGGCGGGAAGCTGATAAAAGGCATAGACGAAGGAATGCCTATCCCGAAGTCAATACTTGGCCACAGTTGATGAGAGCAATGGACGCTAAGTATTTGAATGCTAAGTACAGGCAAACTCAAATGCAAAAGCTCTATGAGTTAAAGCAAGGGTCCAAAGTCAGTTCAAGAGTATTATGATGAGTTCGAAAAAGTTCGATTGAATCTTGATCTGACCGAAGACGAAGAACAAGCCATTATCCGATTCAAAAATGGCTTGGTTCGGGATGTGTCATCTCAATTGAGGCTACACGTGTACCACACGTTGGAAGATCTGTTCGAAGCTGCTACCGAAGCTGAGAAATTGGTAAAGGAAGATAAGGCAAACCGGTATCGAGGAGTCACTACGTCTACTCCTTTGAACCGAGGTAAAGAATGGAAGAATCCTAACCAAACAAGTGCCAACACTGTTCGAGATTCGAAGAGACCCTTCAAGAGGGGTGTGACCGTTAACCAACCAAGAGAAGTGGGAGGTAAAGTTCAACTCAACTCTCCTAGTGCATCAAATATACTGTCACAAATGCAAGGGTTATGGTCACATGGCAAAGGAGTGTCCAACTCGCAAAGTTATGCTTCTGCTCGAAGATGGAACCGTCCATGAGCAAGCGAGTGACACCGAGGAGGAATTTATAGAGGAGACTGACCGAGCTGAAGGTGGTGATGATCATGAAGCTGCCGAAGCTGATCATCCGGAAATGTTTCTTGTGGTTCGAAGGAATTTGAGCTGCATGACTCTTGAAGAAGAGGACAACCAAAGAGAAAATCTCTTTCATGCCCGATGTCGAGTGAGGGGAAAGGTGTGTTCGATGATCATTGACTCTGGTAGTTGTGCAAATGTGGTGAGCCAAACCTTGGTTTCACAAATGGGACTATCTACAATGAAGCATCCCCACCCTTACAAATTACAATGGCTGAATGAGTGTGGAGAATTGAGGGTTGTCAAACAAGTGTGGATCAAGTTTAGAATTGGTGAGTATCAAGATGAAATGATATTCGATGTGGTGCCGATGCAAGCTTGTCATTTGCTATTGGGAAGACCATGGCAGTATGACCGGTCAGTTATTCACAAGGGAAGATCCAACACTTACACTGTAAAGCTCGAAGGGAAGAGTTTCATACTCAAACCCTTGTCTCCAAAGCAAGTCGCCGAGGACTATAGACGGATGAAAGAATTGAAAGAAGCGGCCAAAGCTAAGCTTCCGATGGGAGCAAAATTGGGGGCCGAAGACACAAACTTACTGCCGAAGTAAAAGGAATCTGTGCAATCATGCAACCGGGTGAGTTTCTACGAGGCAACGACAACGATCAGATGATGATCTGCCTCGTGCACAAGGGTATCTTTCTAAACTCTAATGATGATTTTTCTAACGATAACCCTTTGCCTAGTGTTGTACAAAGTGTTTTGCAGGACTTCAGAGATATGTTTCCCGAGGAAATGCCAGGTGGATTACCTCCGTTGAGAGGAATCGAGCACCAAATTGACTTCGTACCGGGGTCTCAAATCCCCAACAAACCTGCATACCGGTGTAATCCCGAAGACACCATAGAGCTCCAAAGGCAGGTTGATGAGCTGCTGAACAAGGGCCTCGTTCGAGAGAGCTTGAGTCCTTGCGCCGTTCCAGTTATTCTTGTCCCGAAGAAGGATGGAACGTGGCGAATGTGCGTTGATTGCCGAGCAGTCAACAAAATAACGGTAAAGTATCGTCATCCTATCCCTCGATTAGATGACATGCTAGACGAGTTAAGTGGTTCTTCATGCTTTACGAAGATAGACCTCAGGTCCGGTTACCACCAAATCCGAATGAAACCCGGATACAGGTGAAAAACCGCATTCAAGACTAAATTCGGTCTCTATGAATGGTTGGTGATGCCTTTTGGCTTATCCAATGCACCGAGCACATTCATGCGACTGATGAACCATGTGCTCAAACCGTTCATAAATAAGTTTGTTGTCGTTTACTTCGATGACATACTTGTTTATAGTAAATCCGTGGATGAACATGTTGAACACCTAAGGCTAGTGCTTGACAAGCTAAGGGAAGAGAAGTTATACGCTAACTTCAAGAAATGTGCATTTTGTGTCGAATGTGTAGTCTTTCTTGGATTCGTTGTCAGTGCTAATGGTGTCGAAGTCGGCGAGTCAAAAGTCGAAGCCATCAAAGATTGGCCAACTCCAACCTCGGTATCACAAGTTCGTAGCTTCCATGGCTTAGCTAGCTTTTACCGAAGGTTTGTTCGTGACTTTAGCACCGTGGCAGCTCCTTTAACCGAGCTGGTTAAGAAAGACCATCCATTTGTGTGGGGAGAGTCCCAAGAAAGGGCTTTCCAAGAGTTAAAACGGAGGCTTTGCTCTGCCCCGTTGTTGCAACTTCCTAACTTCGGCAAAGCATTCGAAGTCGAGTGTGATGCATCTGGAGTCGGGATCGGAGGAGTGCTGATGCAAGAATCGAAGCCAATCGCTTACTTTAGCGAAAAGCTTAAGGGTGCAACCTTGAACTACTCTATATATGACAAGGAGTTGCATGCCCTCATTCGAGCACTCGCCCATTGGCAGCATTATTTGTGGCCTCGAGAATTTGTGATCAAAAGTGATCACGAGTCCTTAAAGCATCTCCGAGGACAGGAGAAATTGAACCGAAGGCATGCCAAGTGGGTAGAATTCATTGAAAGCTTTCCCTATGTAATTCATTACAAAAGGGATAAAGATAATGTCGTGGCCGATGCGCTATCAAGGAAATTTTCCTTAGCGACCACTCTCGCCTCAAGGCTCATGGGATTCGAAAGCATCAAATCGATGTACGAAGACGATCCCAGGCTAAAATGCGTTCGTGACGCAATCTTGAGTGGCCGAAGGGTTGAGAAATATCGGTGGCACGATGGCTACCGCTTCAAGAATGGGAGGGTTTGTGTGCCAGTGTCATCGTGGAGAGCTCTTAGTTCGAGAAGCTCACTCCGGAGGTCTGATGGGACACTTCGGTGTAGACAAAACTCTTGGTATCTTAACCGAGCAGTTCCATTGGCCCAAAATGCGACGAGATGTGGAAAAACTTTGCAACGCTTGTCTCGTCTGCAAGAAAGCTAAATCGAAGTCCAACCCTCATGGTTTGTATACCCCGTTGCCTATACCTGATCGACCTTGGGTTGATATATCCATGGACTTTGTCTTAGGGTTACCGAGGTCGGGGGGAGGACATGATAGCATCTTTTTTGTAGTTGACCGTTTTTCAAAAATGGCTCACTTTATTCCTTGCAAAAAGTGTGATGGTGCACAACATGTAGCTACCTTATTTGTTTCTAATGTGTTGAAATTGCATGGCGTGCCTCGTACTATTGTGAGTGATCGAGACTCAAAATTCTTGAGTCATTTTTGGAAGTGTTTGTGGGGTGCCCTCGGCACCAAGTTACTATTCTCGACGTCTCACCATCCTCAGACTGATGGACAGACCAAGGTCGTTAACCGAACCTTGGGATCTTTGCTTCGAGCAATGACCAAAGGTAAGGTTGGAAACTGGGCTGATCATTTGCCCATGATGGAGTTTGCATACAATCGAACGGTGCATAGAATGATCAACATGACCCCGTTTGAATGTGTGTGTGGTTTTAATCCTTTGATTCCACTTGATTTAACCCCATTGCCTCGAGATTTTGTTCTTGATTTTGAAGGTACTCGACGAGCAGCTGCGTTGATCGAATTGCATGCAAAGGTGAAGAAGAACCTCGAGGAAGCTTATGCAAAGGTTGCCTTGAAGAAAAACAAGGAGCGTAAAAAGTTGGAATTAAAGAAGGGGGATTGGGTTTGGGTTCACTTTCGAAAAGAACGCTTCCCGAACCAAAGGAAAGGAAAGTTGGCTCCTTGAGGGGATGGTCCATTTCAAGTGTTGACCAAGATCAACAACAATGCTTACGAGATCGACCTCCCTGGTGAGTATAACGTATCCAACACCTTTAATGTTGCTGACTTAGTTCCTTGTGTAGGTCAAACTTCGGAGGACGAGGAGGGCTCGATTTCAAGGACGAAATCTTCTCAAGAAGGGGAGGATGATGCAGCCCGAACACGTGCTGATCAAGTGTTCGATCCACCGAGGAGACTGATGACACGAAGTCAAGCCAAGCTGTTGCACGATGTGCACATTCACTTAGCCTGGCCGAAGGAAAGCAATTGCTCCGAAGCTGAGTGGTCGGGCTCAAGAACCGAAGGCGTTAATCTTCATATTTGAGCCCGAAGGCAAAGTGACCGAGGACAATGAGCTCGAAGACAAGTGAGCGCCCGAGGACAATGAGTTCGAGCAAGCAACCACGCACCGAAGTCAAGGCTGCCGAACACACATTTAGCTCAGCCCTGCGTGGCTTGTTTTTATTAGTCACTTGTGACTATTTACTGTTTTATCCTTAGTATAGCCTATAAATGGTCCATTTTCATTTCATTGTAAGTATCCAGTTTTTGAGTATATGAAAACATAGCAAGTGCTATTGTGAGTCTCCGATGGAGCCGAACCCCGACGTGGGCTTTTTAAAGAACTTGTGTCAACCGGTGTTATTCGATTGAACAATTTCTTCTTGATCATTCAATTTGCAAGAAGCGGGCATTTCTTGAGGATTGTTGCATAGTATAGGTGCGTCTTGATTTCCCTTCAATCGAGCTTTGAGACAGGTTCCTCACTGTTATTTTTAATCGAAGCAAGATTTGTCTTGCTTCTACCTTTTACTTTCTTGTTGTTTTACTTCGTGTTTAGCATTTCCTTCGGGTTTGCTTGCACCACCTCCCCCCATTTTCTTGCTTCTACCTTTTACTTTCTTGTTGTTTTACTTCGTGTTTAGCATTTCCTTCGGGTTTGCTTGCACCACCTCCCCCCCCCCCCCCCAACACCCCACACGCACAATATGCTTCTCCATTTAAATACCAAGATTCTGTTTGTGGCAGGGTTCGAACCAGTGTGCTCCAAATCCACACATCACGAACTAAGCTCTCTTACCAGTAGACCAAAACCCTAGGGGCAGCCTTCAAACTATATTAAACATAAGTATAAGTAGTTAAATTAATAGAAAAAAACAGACATTATGCGTTTGTAATAACTTCTACCCACAAAGGCATTCTATTTTCCGAACACGACGTTCTACTCTAGGTAGCTCTTTACTTGATTATCAAAACACAATGAGTTTAGGAGGATGCTATTATGTACAGTTCATGAACAAGTAGTTGCACTAGCAGAACAATTAAAATGGAAAAATGAAGGGACAAAAGTAGAAGTGAAAAATACAAAATTACCTATCCTCAAACCTGAATGAATCTGGCCACCTGACGCTTGTTGTCTCAAGAGGTGCAAAAGTTCATTGGTTGTAGAAGATCCTCCATCGACTCTACGGCCCTCATTATATCTTCTCATGTAATTGACCTTATTGCTGGATTCATGCCTCTTTGAGATGGCTATAACCACAAGAAAAATATTAACTTAGAGACAAGAACTCAGAGCTTCTATCAAGACAGAATATGCTGTACTCCATAGATATCATGTCTTTTTTAAAGAAGCACCTCTTACAGTAAAAAAAATTGACACAAGCTACACAGACATTTAAACAAAACGTTGAGAGAAGATCCCAGCTTTCTGGCGAATTTGCTAATATTACAGTATCAAATCAATTTCATCTTAACACAAACAATAAAGGAAATTGGCGTGCAATTTGGAATTTGACTATATTCATGCGACCAGCAGAACCTTAAATATAGGTGTTTATATTTTTCGCATAACATTTTAAATTACTCTCTGTTTCAATTTTGTGACAGAGTTTGACTGGGAGCGGAATTTAAGATGTCAGCTTGACTTATAATACATTACTGAGGATGGGAGAGAATATTAAAGTAAGGGTTGAACAGGGGAACACGTCACATCAAAATTAAAGTGTGAATAGTTTAATGAACTTAAAATTTTCAAAGTTGTGAAAGCTGTAGAGAAACAGAAGTCAAAACATTTCGGAATGCCCTATAATCAAAATAGCTTCATATCAATTGGGACGGGGGAGTATGCGATATTGACACCATGATGTAGTTCCTTGGTTCCATTAATTGTATAGAGAACTAAGTTTTTGTTATGCACATACTTCAGCACCATCTGTTTTTTATCATTCATATTTCAGCACCATCTGACTGCGGTTATCATGAATATATAATCCTTACTTAACAAAGAAAAACATCTACACCTTGTGCATATAAAAGGATTTAGAATGGCAGTAATCATCTAAGTATGAAAATGGACGATGTATTTCCTTATCGGGTTATTCGTAAACATTATTTAATTTCCGACATACTTGAGGGAATATTGAATAATCAAACAATTCATTCCCAACAATCTCTTCTTTCTCTTTCCTTTACGAAATAAGGGCCATTGAAGGTTCGAAGGCGCAAAGCAAATAGTTCTATATAAAAATGTCATCAGATTGACAATTATAAGGGTTTCAAGACACTCACACTGGTTCTGTACTTTCTTCTCCTCACGAGGTTGCCTTTTAGAAGGAACAGTTGCACGTTTAGTTTGCCTACTCTTAGGCATGGGTTTTGCAAGAGACACTTTCATGTTAACCTAAAATAATAAAGATTGAAAATAATCATAAGCAAATCAATTTTCGAAATAACTTAAAAGCTGATTACTGTAACAATGTCAAACCTTGGATCCACTGTCGTTGACTGGTTCATGACTGAGTGCCTCAATGCACGCAAGAGCAGACTCACGGCCTATGTAATTGACAAAGGCAAAATCTTTTCTCTTTGAGGAAGGAAGATCTTTCGCAAGAGCGATACTCTCAATTTCACCAAATTTGCCAAAGTACTCTCTCACTTTTTCTTCATTCCATGAGGAAGGTAAATATTCAGCATAAACCGATTTAACCTTGAAAAGGGAAAGCAATTTCAATTCAAGTATTTTAATCAAATAAAAATATGTTTTTTGATGGAGAATGTTATTCTGCTTGGACGAGGAAACAGAAAGAAAAAGAAGAAAAATAGAACAAACTGAGGCTGCTTCTTTCATGCACCATTAGCATTTATTTCAGGTAAACAACTCGATCAGCATCAAGATATTAATTCCAAAATGTTCCACCAAAACTGACCTTTAGCATTTCTTCTTCATTTGGCTCAATTAAAGGTTGTGCCCATGCAACTTTTACCTTCTTGTGTTTCCCAAAAACATCCTTCTTTTGGAGTTTATTGAAAGCAATCTGAGCTTCTTTACTTGTTTCAAGTTCAACAAATGCAAACCCTCGGTTCTGCTCGATGTTAGTAGGATCAGTCATAACTGTGACCTTATCGATATTTTCAATTCCAGCCTTCTTCAGCAGATCAATCACCTATCCAGAAATAAAACTCTTTTGAGTAACTTTAACCCAGAGGAATTACAATGATCAGCAGCGAACAATAAAGCTTACGTCTTCAGTCTTCCATTTCTTGTCAATATTACCAAGGTATATAGTGTCATTACCCTCGACAAGGGATACACCACATTGCTTTCCAGATATCTAGGTTTCAAGAACAAACAAATATGTTAGTCCATTGCATACAGCAGTTTAGTGCAGAAACTGTGATATCTTTCCAACAGGATTGCACAAGTAAACATAGCTAAAACATAATTTTTCCTCTACGCCGTAAATTTTTTGGTGGAAGATGAACATTGAATAAAATAATCACCACAAATCACAAGAATTGACACCCCATATTCTTTTAAATCATCTAGATTCCTTTAGATAAACTTTATCATACCATCCCACTCTAAAAACACATTGGAATGACATTACCGATAAACTAACCATCACACAGAGAATAACATATAATGAACTCCCAACTTGACATCATTTCAAGCAGTACACTGAATATTATCAAAATCATGGGTGCAGCTTCCGACGAGTAGCAAGATCAAGTGGATGCAATAATATGACAAAAGTAGGACCCTAGTTTTCTGCCGAAAGAAAATAAAAACATGCAGCAATGAGTAAAAGTCCCATGCTGGGCATAGTAAAGAGAAGTAGAAATTAGTTTAATTAAGCAAGCTTGACATATTCTATAGGATCTAAGAAATTGATAGTTTGATCCAAAAATCGATACGGATCTTGCCACCTATTTGACTTATTAGTTGTATGTATAGGCAAAACAGCCGACCAACTGCATTACTCAAACAAACTTGTGCTCTACCTAGAAGACTACACATAGCAATTCATTACCTCAACTTTGGAGTATCTTTCTACAGCCTTTTTTGCATCAGCAGCAGAAGCATATCGCAGGAAAGCAAACCCCTTGTTCTTTCCTGTTTCACGATTTATCAACAATGTTACATCCACAACCTGACCAAGCTCCTCAAAGATTCTCCTGATATCACTTTCCTTTGTCTCCTTGTCTAATCCCCCAATGAAAATCTGTGTCCTTCGCCTCTTCTTCCGCTCTAATGCCTCCATTTCCCCACTCAATACAATTCCTTGATTCAACCTCAGACCAGTATCCATGGCTTCTTTTGGGCTCTGAGTGAACCCTTCCTCTCCCAACTGACCCACATTATGATCCACATTATCACTAGTAGAAACATCAAGATTGCGTTTCTTTGTATCAAGAAGTAGAGTTTGTGTTTCAAGGGAAGCCATGTTATCTGTACATCCCAACATAGGAGGTTCTAATGTAGTTTGAGTTTCACAAAACTCACTGACACTAGTAGCTGAAACTTCGTTAGGAGGCTCTAGATTTTCAGTTTTAGGAGGTGCAACGCTAGAGTTTTCAAGAGCTAGTGAGCCCCCATTTTTGCTTAGTTCCTGGTTCATTCTAGTAGCAAGTTTAGGAACTTTCTTCTTCACAATCCTTTTGACAATCTTTACTGAACGACGAGGAGTGCGAGGCTCTTTAACCTCAGTGCAAGGCTCGGGTTCAATAGGGTTAGCTAAAACAGTATCTTTCTTCTTCTTCACAATCTTCTTCACAATCTTTTTCACCACTTTTACTTTCTGTGTTTCAGCAACTTGGGATTGCGATTCATCTACAGGGGATTTGGGAGGAGTTACCTTCGGAACTGATTTTCTGGCCGTCGTTATGGTGTTGCGCCACCGCGGCACGGACGAACCTTTCGGCGGCATTCTTTTTACCACCAGTAGTTGTTAAATTTGCAAGACTGGAGAGGAATATGAAGGTATTGCCAAAAAGAAAAGAATAGGAGTAGTAAGTAATTGAAAAGCTTTTCCAGAAAAAATAAATACTAAATAAAAATAATTGAAAATCTTTACACAGTTACACATTTCAATTTTACAGTCATCCTTTCTCAAAAATTGATAACTAGTCAATTTTGGACGTTATACGTGAATTTTATCCATTATTTTAAAAATTAATTGAGAAATAGTCAAATTACTCCCGCACATTTACTGTCTTTTGGCGTTAAACAACATCCAGACTAGCCACAATAGAAACTCCAGTAAAAAATCCGGAGTTTTGTTCAAAGTTTCAAAAAAATCTCGGAGTTTTGTTCAAAATTTGAAAAAAGTCTCGAAGTTTCATATTCAAAGTTTCAAAAAAATCTCGGAGTTTCGTGCCAACTTATATCTTGGCAGGGATCCTCTATAACCCTGTCAAATTGTAAGTTGGCAGGGATTCGCGCTTTTCGTGCCAACTTATATCTTGGCAAAAATCCGCGATAACCGTGCCAAGTTATAAGTTGGCACGGATACGCGTTTTTTGTGCGAACTTATATGTTGGCAGGGATCCACGATAACCGTGCCAAGTTATAAGTTGGTACGGATACGCGCTTTTCGTGCCAACTTATATCTTGCCAGATATCCGCAGTAACTGTGCCAAGTTATAAGTTGGCAGGGATTCGCGCTTTTCGTGCGAACTAATATCTTGGCAGGGATCCGCGATAACCCTAACAAGTTATAAGTTGGCAGGGATTCGGGCTTTTCGTGCCAACTTATATCTTGGCAGGAATCCGCGATAACCTTGCCAAGTTATAAGTTGGCACGGATACGTGTTTTTCATGCCAACTTATATGTTGGCAGGGTTCCACGATAAACATGCACTGTTATAAATTGGCACGGATACACGCTTTTTGTGCCAACTTATATGTTGGTAGAGATCCGCGATAACCCTGCCAAGTTATAAGTGGGCAGAGATACGCGCTTTTCGTGCCAACTTATATCTAGGTAGGGTAAGGATACGCGCTTTTTGTGCCAACTTATATGTTGGCAGGGATCCGCGATAACCGTGCAAAGTTATAAGTTGGCAGGGATGTGCGCTTTTTGTGCCAACTTATATCTTGGCAGGAATCCGCGATAACCGTGCCAAGTTATAAGTTGGCAAGGATACGCGCTTTTCGTGCCAATTTATATCTTGGCAGGGATCCGAGATAACTGTGTCAAGTTATAAGTTGGTACAGATACGCGCTTTTTGTACCAACTTATATGTTGGCAGGGATCCGTGATATACGTGCCAAGTTATAAGTCGGCACGGATACGCGCTTTTTTTGCCAACTTATATGTTGGCAAGGATCCGCGATAACCGTGCCAAGTTATAATTGGCACGGATACGCGTTTTTTGAGCCAACATATATGTTGGCAGGGATCCGCGATAACCGTGCCAAGTTATAAGTTAGCAAAGATTCTCGCTTTTCGTTCCAACTTATATCTTGGCAGGGATCCGCGATAAACCTGCCAAGTTATAAGTTGGCAGTGATTCGCGCTTTTCGTGCCAACTTATATCTTTGCAGGGTACCCTGCCAAGTTATAAGGTTGCAGGGATTCGCGCTTTTCGTGCCAACATATATCTTGGCAGTAATCCGCGATAACCGTACCAAGTTATAAGTTGGCACGGATATGCGCTTTTCGTGCCAACTTATATCTTGGCTGGGATCCGCGATAACCCTGCCAAGTTATAAGTTGGTAGAGATACACGCTTTTCGTGCCAACTTATATCTTGGCAGGGATCCGTGATAACCCTGCCAAGTTATAAGTTGGAAGGGATTCGCGCTTTTCGTGCCAATATATATCTTGGCAGGAATCCGCAAAAAAAATGCCAAGTTATAAGTTGGCACGTCTACGCGCTTTTTGTGCCAACTTATATGTTGGCAGGGATCCGCGATAACCCTGCCAAGTTATAAATTTGCAGAGATACGCACTTTTCGTGCCAACTTAAATCTTAACAGGGTAAGGATACGCGCTTTTCGTGCCAACTTATATCTTGGCAGAGATCCGCGATAACTGTACCGAGTTATAAGGTGGTAGGGATTTGCTCTTTTCGTGCCAACTTATATCTTGGCAGGGATCTGCGATAACACTGCCAAGTTATATGTTGGCAGGAATACGCGCTTCTCGTGCCAACTTATATCTTGGGAGGGATCCGTGATAAACCTGCCAAGTTATAAGCTGGCAGGGATTCGGGCTTTTCGTGCCAACTTATATCTTGGCAGAAATCCGCAATAACCGTGCCAAGTTATAAGTTGGCACGGATACGCACTTTTTGTGCGAACTTATATGTTGGCAGGGATCCACGATAACCATGCCAAGTTATAAGTTGGCACGGATATGCGCTTTTCGTGCCAACTTATATCCTGGCAGATATCCGCGATAACCCTGCCAAGTTATAAGTTGGCAAGGATTCGCGCTTTTCGTGCCAACTTATATCTTGGAAGGAATCCGCGATAACCCTGCCAAGTTATAAGTTGACACGGATACGTGTTTTTCGTGCCAATTTATATGTTGGCAGGGTTCCGCGATAACCATGCCAAGTTATAAGTTTGCACGGATACGCGCTTTTTGTGCAAAGTTAGTTGGCACAGATACACGCTTTTTGTGCCAACTTATATGTTGGCAGGGATCCGCGATAACCCTGCCAAGTTATAAGTTGGCAGAGATACGCGCTTTTCGTGCCAACTTATATCTTGGTAGGGTAAGGATACGCGCTTTTCCTGCCAACTTATATCTTGGCAGGGATCCGCGATAATCGTGCCAAGTTATAAGTTGGCAGGGATTTGCACCTTTCGTGTCAACTTATATCTTGGCAGGGATCCGCAATAACCGTGTCATGTTATAAGGTGGAAGGGATTCGCTCTTTACGTGTCAACTTATATATTGGCAGGGATCTGCGATAACCGTGCCAAGTTACAAGTTGGCAGGGATTCGCGCTTTTCGTGCCAACTTATATCTTGGCAGGGATCCGAGATAACTGTGTCATGTTATAAGTTGGCACGGATACGCGCTTTTTGTGCCTACTTATATGTTGGTAGGGTTCCGCGATAACCCTGCCAAGTTATAAGTTGGTACGGATACGCGCTTTTCGTGCCAACTTATATCTTGGCAGATATCCGCAGTAACCGTGCCAAGTTATAAGTTGGCAGGGATTGGCGCTTTTCGTGCGAACTAATATCTTGGCAGGGATCCGCGATAACCCTACCAAATTATAAGTTGGCAGGGATTCGGGTTTTTCGTGCCAACTTATATCTTGGCAGGAATCCGCGATAACCTTGCCAAGTCATAAGTTGGCACAGATACGTGTTTTTCGTGCCAACTTATATGTTGGCAGGGTTCCGCGATAACCATGCACAGTTATAAATTGGCACGGATACACGCTTTTCGTGCCAACTTATATGTTGGTAGAGATCTGCGATAACCCTGCCAAGTTATAAGTTGGCAGAGATACGCGCTTTTCGTGCCAACTTATATCTTGGCAAGAATCCGCGATAACCCTGCCAAGTTATAAGTTGACACGAATGCGTGTTTTTCGTGTCAACTTATATTTTGGCAGGGTTCCGCGATAACCATGCACAGTTATAAATTGGCACGGATAAGCGCTTTTTTTGGCAACTTATATGTTAGCAGGGATCCGCGATAACCCTGCCAAGTTATAAGTTGGCAGAGATACGCGCTATTTGTGCCAACTTATATCTTGGTAGGGTAAGGATACGCGCTTTTTGTGCCAACTTATATGTTGGCAGGGATCCGCGATAACCGTACCAAGTTATAAGTTGGTAGGGATTCACGCTTTTCGTGCCAACATATATCTTGGCAGGAATCCGGAAAAACAATAACCATGTTATAAGTTGGCACGTCTACCCGCTTTTTGTGCCAACTTATATGTTGGTAGGAATCCGCAATAACCCTGCCAAGTTATAAGTTATAAGTTGGCACGTCTAACCGCTTTTTCATATGTTCGCTATAGAAAGTGCAAACTATCCCTTTTTATAGCATTTCTTGACAAAATTTTGAATTTTCATTTTTTGAACAGTTCGCAACTTCAGAAAGTGCGAACTACCAGATTTTTCAAAAAACTGAGTACTAGCCCATTTTTCTTTACAACGCCTACCTCTTTTTTATATGTTCGCTATAGAAAGTGCAAACTATCCCTTTTTATAGCATTTCTTGACAAAATTTTGAATTTTCATTTTTTGAACAGTCCGCAGCTTCATAAAGCACGAACTACCAGATTTTTCAAAAAACTGAGAACTACTCCATTTTTCTATAAAACGCCTACGTCTTTTTCATATGTTCGGTATAGAAAGTGTAAATTATCCCTTTTTATAGCATTTCTTGACAAAATTTTGAATTTTCATTTTTTGAACAGTCCTCAGCTTCATAAAGTGCGAACTACTAGATTTTTCAAAAAACTGAGTACTAGCCCATTTTTCTTTACAACGCCTACCTCTTTTTTATATGTTCGCTATAGAAAGTGCAAACTATCCCTTTTTTATAGCATTTCTTGACAAAATTTTGAATTTTCATTTTTTGAACAGTCCGCACCTTCAGAAAGCACGAAATACCAGATTTTTCAAAATACTGAGTACTTGCCCATTTTGTTTTACAACGCCTACCTCTTTTTCATATGTTCGCTATAGAAAGTGCAAACTATTCCTTTTTATAGCATTTCTTGACAAAATTTTAAATTTTCATTTTTTGAATAGTTCGCAACTTCAGAAAGTGCGAACTACCAGATTTTTCAAAAAACTGAGAACTACTCCATTTTTCTTTACAACGCCTACGTCTTTTTCATATGTTCGCTATAGAAAGTGCAAACTATCCCTTTTTATAGCATTTCTTGACAAAATTTTGAATTTTCATTTTTTGAACAGTTCGCAACTTTAGAAAATGCGAACTACCAGATTTTTCAAAAAACTGAGTACTAGCCCATTTTTCTTTACAACGCCTACCTCTTTTTTATATGTTCACTATAGAAAGTGCAAACTATCCCTTTTTATAGCATTTCTTGACAAAATTTTAAATTTTCATTTTTTGAACAGTTCGCAACTTCAGAAAGTGCGAACTACCAGATTTTTCAAAAAACTGAGAACTACTCCATTTTTCTTTACAACGCCTACCTCTTTTTCATATGTTCGCTATAGAAAGTGCAAACTATCACTTTTTATAGCATTTCTTAACAAAATTTTGAATTTTCATTTTTTGAACAGTTCGCAACTTCAGAAAATGCGAACTACCAGATTTTTCAAAAAAGCTGAGTACTATCCCATTTTTCTTTACAACGCCTACCTCTTTTTCATATGTTCGCTATAGAAAGTGCAAACTATCACTTTTTATAGCATTTCTTAACAAAATTTTGAATTTTCATTTTTTGAACAGTTCGCAACTTCAGAAAATGCGAACTACCAGATTTTTCAAAAAAGCTGAGTACTAGCCCATTTTTCTTTACAACGCCTACCTCTTTTTCATATGTTCGCTATATAAAGTGCAAACTATCCCTTTTTATAGCATTTCTTGACAAAATTTAGAATTTTCATTTTTTGAACAGTTCGCAACTTCAGAAAATGCGAACTACCAGATTTTTCAAAAAAGCTGAGTACTAGCCCATTTTTCTTTACAACGCCTACCTCTTTTTTATATGTTCGCTATAGAAAGTGCAAACTATCCCTTTTTATAGCATTTCTTGACAAAATTTTGAATTTTCATTTTTTGAACAGTTCGCAAATTCAGAAAGTGCGAACTACCAGATTTTTCAAAAAACTGAGAACTACTCCATTTTTCTTTACAACGCCTACGTCTTTTTCATATGTTCGCTATAGAAAGTGCAAACTATCCCTTTTTATAGCATTTCTTGACAAAATTTTGAATTTTCATTTTTTGAACAGTTCGCAACTTCAGAAAGTGCGAACTACCAGATTTTTCAAAAAACTGAGTACTAGCCCATTTTTCTTTACAACGCCTACCTCTTTTTTATATGTTCGCTATCGAAAGTGCAAACTATCCCTTTTTATAGCATTTCTTGACAAAATTTTGAATTTTCATTTTTTGAACAGTTCGCAAATTCAGAAAGTGCGAACTACCAGATTTTTCAAAAAACTGAGTACTAACCCATTTTTCTTTACAACGCCTACCTCTTTTTTGTATGTTCGCTATAGAAAGTGCAAACTATCCCTTTTTATAGCATTTCTTGACAAAATTTTGAATTTTCATTTTTTGAACAGTCCGCACCTTCAGAAAGCACGAAATACCAGATTTTTCAAAAAACTGAGTACTATCCCATTTTTCTTTACAACCCCTACCTCTTTTTTATATATTCGCTATCGAAAGTGCAAACTATCCCTTTTTATAGCATTTCTTGACAAAATTTTGAATTTTCATTTTTTGAACAGTCCGCACCTTCAGAAAGCACGAAATACCAGATTTTTCAAAAACTGAGTACTATCCCATTTTTCTTTACAACCCCTACCTCTTTTTCATATGTTCGCTATAGAAACTGCAAACTATCCCTTTTTATAGCATTTCTTGACAAAATTTTGAATTTTCATTTTTTGAACAGTCCGCACCTTCAGAAAGCACGAAATACCAGATTTTTCAAAAAACTGAGTACTATCCCATTTTTCTTTACAACCCCTACCTCTTTTTCATATGTTCGCTATAGAAACTGCAAACTATCCCTTTTTATAGCATTTCTTGACAAAATTTTGAATTTTCATTTTTTGAACAGTTCGCAACTTCAGAAAGTGCGAACTATCAGATTTTTCAAAAAACTGAGTACTATCCCATTTTTCTTTACAACATCTACCTCTTTTTAATATGTTCGCTATAGAAAGTGCAAACTATCCCTTTTTATAGCATTTCTTGACAAAATTTTGAATTTTCGTTTTTTGAACAGTTCGCAACTTCAAAAAGTGCGAACTACCAGTTTTTTCAAAAACTGAGAACTACTCCATTTTTCTTTACAACGCCTACGTCTTTTTCATATGTTCGCTATAGAAAGTGCAAACTATCCCTTTTTATAGCATTTCTTGACAAAATTTTGAATTTTCATTTTTTGAACAGTTCGCAACTTCAGAAAGTGCGAACTATCAGATTTTTCAAAAAACTGAGTACTATCCCATTTTTCTTTACAACCTCTACCTCTTTTTTATATGTTCGCTATAGAAAGTGCAAATTATCCCTTTTTATAGCATTTCTTGACAAAATTTTGAATTTTCGTTTTTTGAACAGTTCGCAACTTCAGAAAGTGCGAACTACCAGATTTTTCAAAAAACTGAGAACTACTCCATTTTTCTTTACAACGCCTACCTCTTTTTCATATGTTCATTATAGAAAGTGCAAACTATACCTTTTTATAGAATTTCTTGACAAAATTTTGAATTTTCATTTTTTGAACAGTTCGCAACTTCAGAAAGTGCGAACTATCATATTTTTCAAAAAACTGAGTATTATCCCATTTTTCTTTACAACCTCTACCTCTTTTTTATATGTTCGCTATAGAAAGTGCAAACTATCCCTTTTTATAGCATTTCTTGACTAAATTTTGAATTTTCGTTTTTTGAACAGTTCGCAACTTCAGAAAGTGCGAACTACCAGATTTTTCAAAAAACTGAGAACTACTCCATTTTTCTTTACAACGCCTACCTCTTTTTCATATGTTCATTATAGAAAGTGCAAACTATACCTTTTTATAGAATTTCTTGACAAAATTTTGAATTTTCATTTTTTGAACAGTTCGCAACTTCAGAAAGTGCGAACTACCAGATTTTTCAAAAAACTGAGAACTACTCCATTTTTCTTTACAGCGCCTACCTCTTTTTCATATGTTCGCTATAGAAAGTGCAAACTATACCTTTTTATAGCATTTCTTGACAAAATTTTGAATTTTCATTTTTTGAACAGTTCGCAACTTCAGAAAGTGCGAACTATCATATTTTTCAAAAAACTAAGTATTATCCCATTTTTCTTTACAACCTCTACCTCTTTTTTATATGTTCGCTATAGAAAGTGCAAACTATCCCTTTTTATAGCATTTCTTGACTAAATTTTGAATTTTCGTTTTTTGAACAGTTCGCAACTTCAGAAAGTGCGAACTACCAGATTTTTCAAAAAACTGAGAACTACTCCATTTTTCTTTACAACGCCTACGTCTTTTTCATATGTTCGCTATAGAAAGTGCAAACTATCCCTTTTTATAGCATTTCTTGACAAAATTTTGAATTTTCGTTTTTTGAACAGTTCGCAACTTTAGAAAGTGCGAACTACCAGATTTTTCAAAAAACTGAGAACTACTCCATTTTTCTTTACAACGCCTACCTCTTTTTCATATGTTCGCTATAGAAAGTGCAAACTATACCTTTTTATAGCATTTCTTGACAAAATTTTGAATATTCATTTTTTGAACAGTTCGCAACTTTAGAAAGTGCGAACTACCAGATTTTTCAAAAAACTGAGAACTACTCCATTTTTCTTTACAACGCCTACCTCTTTTTCATATGTTCGCTATAGAAAGTGAAAACTATACCTTTTTATAGCATTTCTTGACAAAATTTTGAATTTTCATTTTTTGAACAGTCCGCAGCTTCATAAAGTGCGAACTACTAGATTTTTCAAAAAACTGAGTACTAGCCCATTTTTCTTTACAACGCCTACCTCTTTTTTATATGTTCGCTATAGAAAGTGCAAACTATCCCTTTTTATAGTATTTCTTGACAAAATTTTGAATTTTCATTTTTTGAACAGTCCGCAGCTTCATAAAGCACGAACTACCAGATTTTTCAAAAAACTGAGAACTACTCCATTTTTCTATAAAACGCCTACGTCTTTTTCATATGTTCGGTATAGAAAGTGTAAATTATCCCTTTTTATAGCATTTCTTGACAAAATTTTGAATTTTCATTTTTTGAACAGTCCGCAGCTTCATAAAGTGCGAACTACTAGATTTTTCAAAAAACTGAGTACTAGCCCATTTTTCTTTACAACGCCTACCTCTTTTTTATATGTTCGCTATAGAAAGTGCAAACTATCCCTTTTTATAGCATTTCTTGACAAAATTTTGAATTTTCATTTTTTGAACAGTCCGCACCTTCAGAAAGCACGAAATACCAGATTTTTCAAAATACTGAGTACTTGCCCATTTTGTTTTACAACGCCTACCTCTTTTTCATATATTCGCTATAGAAAGTGCAAACTATTCCTTTTTATAGCATTTCTTGACAAAATTTTAAATTTTCATTTTTTGAATAGTTCGCAACTTCAGAAAGTGCGAACTACCAGATTTTTCAAAAAACTGAGAACTACTCCATTTTTCTTTACAACGCCTACGTCTTTTTCATATGTTCGCTATAGAAAGTGCAAACTATCCCTTTTTATAGCATTTCTTGACAAAATTTTGAATTTTCATTTTTTGAACAGTTCGCAACTTTAGAAAATGCGAACTACCAGATTTTTCAAAAAACTGAGTAGTAGCCCATTTTTCTTTACAACGCCTTCCTCTTTTTTATATGTTCCCTATAGAAAGTGCAAACTATCCCTTTTTATAGCATTTCTTGACAAAATTTTAAATTTTCATTTTTTGAACAGTTCGCAACTTCAGAAAGTGCGAACTACCAGATTTTTCAAAAAACTGAGAACTACTCCATTTTTCTTTACAACGCCTACCTCTTTTTTATATGTTCACTATAGAAAGTGCAAACTATCCCTTTTTATAGCATTTCTTGACAAAATTTTAAATTTTCATTTTTTGAACAGTTCGCAACTTCAGAAAGTGCGAACTACCAGATTTTTCAAAAAACTGAGAACTACTCCATTTTTCTTTACAACGCCTACCTCTTTTTCATATGTTCGCTATAGAAAGTGCAAACTATCACTTTTTATAGCATTTCTTAACAAAATTTTGAATTTTCATTTTTTGAACAGTCCGCAGCTTCATAAAGTGCGAACTACTAGATTTTTCAAAAAACTGAGTACTAGCCCATTTTTCTTTACAACGCCTACCTCTTTTTTATATGTTCGCTATAGAAAGTGCAAACTATCCCTTTTTATAGCATTTCTTGACAAAATTTTGAATTTTCGTTTTTTGAACAGTTCGCAACTTTAGAAAGTGCGAACTACCAGATTTTTCAAAAAACTGAGAACTACTCCATTTTTCTTTACAACGCCTACCTCTTTTTCATATGTTCGCTATAGAAAGTGCAAACTATACCTTTTTATAGCATTTCTTGACAAAATTTTGAATTTTCATTTTTTGAACAGTTCGCAACTTTAGAAAGTGCGAACTACCAGATTTTTCAAAAAACTGAGAACTACTCCATTTTTCTTTACAACGCCTACCTCTTTTTCATATGTTCGCTATAGAAAGTGAAAACTATACCTTTTTATAGCATTTCTTGACAAAATTTTGAATTTTCATTTTTTGAACAGTCCGCAGCTTCATAAAGTGCGAACTACTAGATTTTTCAAAAAACTGAGTACTAGCCCATTTTTCTTTACAACGCCTACCTCTTTTTTATATGTTCGCTATAGAAAGTGCAAACTATCCCTTTTTATAGCATTTCTTGACAAAATTTTGAATTTTCATTTTTTGAACAGTCCGCAGCTTCATAAAGCACGAACTACCAGATTTTTCAAAAAACTGAGAACTACTCCATTTTTCTATAAAACGCCTACGTCTTTTTCATATGTTCGGTATAGAAAGTGTAAATTATCCCTTTTTATAGCATTTCTTGACAAAATTTTGAATTTTCATTTTTTGAACAGTCCGCATCTTCATAAAGTGCGAACTACTAGATTTTTCAAAAAACTGAGTACTAGCCCATTTTTCTTTACAACGCCTACCTCTTTTTTATATGTTCGCTATAGAAAGTGCAAACTATCCCTTTTTATAGCATTTCTTGACAAAATTTTGAATTTTCATTTTTTGAACAGTCCGCACCTTCAGAAAGCACGAAATACCAGATTTTTTAAAATACTGAGTACTTGCCCATTTTGTTTTACAACGCCTACCTCTTTTTCATATATTCGCTATAGAAAGTGCAAACTATTCCTTTTTATAGCATTTCTTGACAAAATTTTAAATTTTCATTTTTTGAATAGTTCGCAACTTCAGAAAGTGCGAACTACCAGATTTTTCAAAAAACTGAGAACTACTCCATTTTTCTTTACAACGCCTACGTCTTTTTCATATGTTCGCTATAGAAAGTGCAAACTATCCCTTTTTATAGCATTTCTTGACAAAATTTTGAATTTTCATTTTTTGAACATTTCGCAACTTTAGAAAATGCGAACTACCAGATTTTTCAAAAAACTGAGTACTAGCCCATTTTTCTTTACAACGACTTCCTCTTTTTTATATGTTCCCTATAGAAAGTGCAAACTATCCCTTTTTATAGCATTTCTTGACAAAATTTTAAATTTTCATTTTTTGAACAGTTCGCAACTTCAGAAAGTGCGAACTACCAGATTTTTCAAAAAACTGAGAACTACTCCATTTTTCTTTACAACGCCTACCTCTTTTTCATATGTTCGCTATAGAAAGTGCAAACTATCACTTTTTATAGCATTTCTTAACAAAATTTTGAATTTTCATTTTTTGAACAGTCCGCAGCTTCATAAAGCACGAACTACCAGATTTTTCAAAAAACTGAGAACTACTCCATTTTTCTATAAAACGCCTACGTCTTTTTCATATGTTCGGTATAGAAAGTGTAAATTATCCCTTTTTATAGCATTTCTTGACAAAATTTTGAATTTTCATTTTCTGAACAGTCCGCAGCTTCATAAAGTGCGCACTACTAGATTTTTCAAAAAACTGAGTACTAGCCCATTTTTCTTTACAACGCCTACCTCTTTTTTATATGTTCGCTATAGAAAGTGCAAACTATCCCTTTTTATAGCATTTCTTGACAAAATTTTGAATTTTCATTTTTTGAACAGTCCGCACCTTTAGAAAGCACGAAATACCAGATTTTTCAAAATACTGAGTACTTGCCCATTTTGTTTTACAACGCCTACCTCTTTTTCATATATTCGCTATAGAAAGTGCAAACTATTCCTTTTTATAGCATTTCTTGACAAAATTTTAAATTTTCATTTTTTGAATAGTTCGCAACTTCAGAAAGTGCGAACTACCAGATTTTTCAAAAAACTGAGAACTACTCCATTTTTCTTTACAACGCCTACGTCTTTTTCATATGTTCGCTATAGAAAGTGCAAACTATCCCTTTTTATAGCATTTCTTGACAAAATTTTGAATTTTCATTTTTTGAACAGTTCGCAACTTTAGAAAATGCGAACTACCAGATTTTTCAAAAAACTGAGTACTAGCCCATTTTTCTTTACAACGCCTACCTCTTTTTTATATGTTCACTATAGAAAGTGCAAACTATCCCTTTTTATAGCATTTCTTGACAAAATTTTAAATTTTCATTTTTTGAACAGTTCGCAACTTCAGAAAGTGCGAACTACCAGATTTTTCAAAAAACTGAGAACTACTCCATTTTTCTTTACAACGCCTACCTCTTTTTCATATGTTCGCTATAGAAAGTGCAAACTATCACTTTTTATAGCATTTCTTAACAAAATTTTGAATTTTCATTTTTTGAACAGTTCGCAACTTCAGAAAATGCGAACTACCAGATTTTTCAAAAAAGCTGAGTACTAGCCCATTTTTCTTTACAACGCCTACCTCTTTTTCATATGTTCGCTATATAAAGTGCAAACTATCCCTTTTTATAGCATTTCTTGACAAAATTTAGAATTTTCATTTTTTGAACAGTTCGCAACTTCAGAAAATGCGAACTACCAGATTTTTCAAAAAAGCTGAGTACTAGCTCATTTTTCTTTACAACGCCTACCTCTTTTTTATATGTTCGCTATAGAAAGTGCAAACTATCCCTTTTTATAGCATTTCTTGACAAAATTTTGAATTTTCATTTTTTGAACAGTTCGCAAATTCAGAAAGTGCGAACTACCAGATTTTTCAAAAAACTGAGAACTACTCCATTTTTCTTTACAACGCCTACCTCTTTTTCATATGTTCGCTATAGAAAGTGCAAACTATCACTTTTTATAGCATTTCTTAACAAAATTTTGAATTTTCATTTTTTGAACAGTTCGCAACTTCAGAAAATGCGAACTACCAGATTTTTCAAAAAAGCTGAGTACTAGCCCATTTTTCTTTACAACGCCTACCTCTTTTTCATATGTTCGCTATATAAAGTGCAAACTATCCCTTTTTATAGCATTTCTTGACAAAATTTAGAATTTTCATTTTTTGAACAGTTCGCAACTTCAGAAAATGCGAACTACCAGATTTTTCAAAAAAGCTGAGTACTAGCCCATTTTTCTTTACAACGCCTACCTCTTTTTTATATGTTCGCTATAGAAAGTGCAAACTATCCCTTTTTATAGCATTTCTTGACAAAATTTTGAATTTTCATTTTTTGAACAGTTCGCAAATTCAGAAAGTGCGAACTACCAGATTTTTCAAAAAACTGAGAACTACTCCATTTTTCTTTACAACGCCTACGTCTTTTTCATATGTTCGCTATAGAAAGTGCAAACTATCCCTTTTTATAGCATTTCTTGACAAAATTTTGAATTTTCATTTTTTGAACAGTCCGCACCTTCAGAAAGTACGAAATACCAGATTTTTCAAAAAACTGAGTACTTGCCCATTTTTCTTTACAACGCCTACCTCTTTTTTATATGTTCGCTATCGAAAGTGCAAACTATCCCTTTTTATAGCATTTCTTGACAAAATTTTGAATTTTCATTTATTGAACAGTCCGCACCTTCAGAAAGCACGAAATACCAGATTTTTCAAAAAACTGAGTACTATCCCATTTTTCTTTACAACCCCTACCTCTTTTTTATATGTTCGCTATCGAAAGTGCAAACTATCCCTTTTTATAGCATTTCTTGACAAAATTTTGAATTTTCATTTTTTGAACAGTCCGCACCTTCAGAAAGCACGAAATACCAGATTTTTCAAAAAACTGAGTACTATCCCATTTTTCTTTACAACCCCTACCTCTTTTTCATATGTTCGCTATAGAAACTGCAAACTATCCCTTTTTATAGCATTTCTTGACAAAATTTTGAATTTTCGTTTTTTGAACAGTTCGCAACTTCAGAAAGTGCGAACTACCAGATTTTTCAAAAAACTTAGAACTACTCCATTTTATTTACAACGCCTACGTCGTTTTCATATGTTCGCTATAGAAAGTGCAAACTTTCCCTTTTTATAGCATTTCTTGACAAAATTTTGAATTTTCATTTTTTGAACAGTTCGCAACTTCAGAAAGTGCGAACTATCAGATTTTTCAAAAAACTGAGTACTATCCCATTTTTCTTTACAACATCTACCTCTTTTTAATATGTTCGCTATAGAAAGTGCAAACTATCCCATTTTATAGCATTTCTTGACAAAATTTTGAATTTTCGTTTTTTGAACAGTTCGCAACTTCAAAAAGTGCGAACTACCAGTTTTTTCAAAAACTGAGAACTACTCCATTTTTCTTTACAACGCCTACGTCTTTTTCATATGTTCGCTATAGAAAGTGCAAACTATCCCTTTTTATAGCATTTCTTGACAAAATTTTGAATTTTCATTTTTTGAACAGTTCGCAACTTCAGAAAGTGCGAACTATCAGATTTTTCAAAAAACTGAGTACTATCCCATTTTTCTTTACAACCTCTACCTCTTTTTTATATGTTCGCTATAGAAAGTGCAAATTATCCCTTTTTATAGCATTTCTTGACAAAATTTTTAATTTTCGTTTTTTGAACAGTTCGCAACTTCAAAAAGTGCGAACTACCAGTTTTTTCAAAAACTGAGAACTACTCCATTTTTCTTTACAACGCCTACGTCTTTTTCATATGTTCGCTATAGAAAGTGCAAACTATCCCTTTTTATAGCATTTCTTGACAAAATTTTGAATTTTCATTTTTTGAACAGTTCGCAACTTCAGAAAGTGCGAACTATCAGATTTTTCAAAAAACTGAGTACTATCCCATTTTTCTTTACAACCTCTACCTCTTTTTTATATGTTCGCTATAGAAAGTGCAAATTATCCCTTTTTATAGCATTTCTTTACAAAATTTTGAATTTTCGTTTTTTGAACAGTTCGCAACTTCAGAAAGTGCGAACTAATAGATTTTTCAAAAAACTGAGAACTACTCCATTTTTCTTTACAACGCCTACCTCTTTTTCATATGTTCGTTATAGAAAGTGCAAACTATACCTTTTTATAGCATTTCTTGACAAAATTTTGAATTTTCATTTTTTGAACAGTTCGCAACTTCAGAAAGTGCGAACTATCATATTTTTCAAAAAACTGAGTACTATCCCATTTTTCTTTACAACCTCTACCTCTTTTTTATATGTTCGCTATAGAAAGTGCAAACTATCCCTTTTTATAGCATTTCTTGACTAAATTTTGAATTTTCGTTTTTTGAACAGTTCGCAACTTCAGAAAGTGCGAACTACCAGATTTTTCAAAAAACTGAGAACTACTCCATTTTTCTTTACAACGCCTACGTCTTTTTCATATGTTCGCTATAGAAAGTGCAAACTATCCCTTTTTATAGCATTTCTTGACAAAATTTTGAATTTTCATTTTTTGAACAGTTCGCAACTTCAGAAAGTGCCAACTATCAGATTTTTCAAAAAACTGAGTACTATCCCATTTTTCTTTACAACGTCTACCTCTTTTTTATATGTTCGCTATAGAAAGTGCAAACTATCCCTTTTTATAGCATTTCCTGACAAAATTTTGAATTTTAGTTTTTTGAACAGTTCGCAACTTCAGAAAGTGCGAACTACTAGATTTTTCAAAAAACTGAGTACTATCCCATTTTTCTTTACAACGCCTACCTCTTTTTCATATGTTCGCTATAGAAAGTGCAAACTATACCTTTTTATAGCATTTCTTGACAAAATTTTGAATTTTCATTTTTTGAACAGTTCGCAACTTCAGAAAATGCGAACTACTAGATTTTTCAAAAAACTGAGTTCTAGCCCATTTTTCTTTACAACGCCTACTTCTTTTTTATATGTTCGCTATAGAAAGTGCAAACTATCCCTTTTTATAGCATTTCTTGACAAAATTTTGAATTTTCATTTTTTGAACAGTTCGCAACTTCAGAAAGTGCGAACTACCAGATTTTTCAAAAAACTGAGAACTACTCCATTTTTCTTTACAACGCCTACGTCTTTTTCATATGTTCGCTATAGAAAGTGCAAACTATCCCTTTTTATAGCATTTCTTGACAAAATTTTGAATTTTCATTTTTTGAACAGTTCGCAACTTCAGAAAGTGCCAACTATCAGATTTTTCAAAAAACTGAGTACTATCCCATTTTTCTTTACAACGTCTACCTCTTTTTTATATGTTCGCTATAGAAAGTGCAAACTATCCCTTTTTATAGCATTTCCTGACAAAATTTTGAATTTTAGTTTTTTGAACAGTTCGCAACTTCAGAAAGTGCGAACTACTAGATTTTTCAAAAAACTGAGTACTATCCCATTTTTCTTTACAACGCCTACCTCTTTTTCATATGTTCGCTATAGAAAGTGCAAACTATACCTTTTTATAGCATTTCTTGACAAAATTTTGAATTTTCATTTTTTGAACAGTTCGCAACTTCAGAAAATGCGAACTACTAGATTTTTCAAAAAACTGAGTTCTAGCCCATTTTTCTTTACAACGCCTACTTCTTTTTTATATGTTCGCTATAGAAAGTGCAAACTATCCCTTTTTATAGCATTTCTTGACAAAATTTTGAATTTTCATTTTTTGAACAGTTCGCAACTTCAGAAAGTGCGAACTATCAGATTTTTCAAAAAACTGAGTACTATCCCATTTTTCTTTACAACATCTACCTCTTTTTAATATGTTCGCTATAGAAAGTGCAAACTATCCCTTTTTATTGCATTTCTTGACAAAATTTTGAATTTTCGTTTTTTGAACAGTTCGCAACTTCAAAAAGTGCGAACTACCAGTTTTTTCAAAAACTGAGAACTACTCCATTTTTCTTTACAACGCCTACGTCTTTTTCATATGTTCGCTATAGAAAGTGCAAACTATCCCTTTTTATAGCATTTCTTGACAAAATTTTGAATTTTCATTTTTTGAACAGTTCGCAACTTCAGAAAGTGCGAACTATCAGATTTTTCAAAAAACTGAGTACTATCCCATTTTTCTTTACAACCTCTACCTCTTTTTTATATGTTCGCTATAGAAAGTGCAAATTATCCCTTTTTATAGCATTTCTTGACAAAATTTTGAATTTTCGTTTTTTGAACAGTTCGCAACTTCAGAAAGTGCGAACTACCAGATTTTTCAAAAAACTGAGAACTACTCCATTTTTCTTTACAACGCCTACCTCTTTTTCATATGTTCGTTATAGAAAGTGCAAACTATACCTTTTTATAGCATTTCTTGACAAAATTTTGAATTTTCATTTTTTGAACAGTTCGCAACTTCAGAAAGTGCGAACTATCATATTTTTCAAAAAACTAAGTATTATCCCATTTTTCTTTACAACCTCTACCTCTTTTTTATATGTTCGCTATAGAAAGTGCAAACTATCCCTTTTTATAGCATTTCTTGACTAAATTTTTAATTTTCGTTTTTTGAACAGTTCGCAACTTCAGAAAGTGCGAACTACCAGATTTTTCAAAAAACTGAGAACTACTCCATTTTTCTTTACAACGCCTACGTCTTTTTCATATGTTCGCTATAGAAAGTGCAAACTATCCCTTTTTATAGCATTTCTTGACAAAATTTTGAATTTTCATTTTTTGAACAGTTCGCAACTTCAGAAAGTGCGAACTATCAGATTTTTAAAAAAACTGAGTACTATCCCATTTTTCTTTACAACGTCTACCTCTTTTTTATATGTTCGCTATAGAAAGTGCAAACTATCCCTTTTTATAGCATTTCTTGACAAAATTTTGAATTTTCGTTTTTTGAACAGTTCGCAACTTCAGAAAGTGCGAACTACCAGATTTTTCAAAAAACTGAGAACTACTCCATTTTTCTTTACAACGCCTACCTCTTTTTCATATGTTCGCTATAGAAAGTGCAAACTATACCTTTTTATAGCATTTCTTGACAAAATTTTGAATTTTCATTTTTTGAACAGTTCGCAACTTCAGAAAATGCGAACTACTAGATTTTTCAAAAAACTGAGTTCTAGCCCATTTTTCTTTACAACGCCTACCTCTTTTTCATATGTTCGCTATAGAAAGTGCAAACTATCCCTTTTTATAGCATTTCTTGACAAAATTTTGAATTTTCATTTTTTGAACAGTTCGCAACTTCAGAAAGTGCGAACTACCAGATTTTTCAAAAAACTGAGAACTACTCCATTTTTCTTTACAGCGCCTACCTCTTTTTCATATGTTCGCTATAGAAAGTGCAAACTATACCTTTTTATAGCATTTCTTGACAAAATTTTGAATTTTCATTTTTTGAACAGTTCGCAACTTCAGAAAGTGCGAACTATCATATTTTTCAAAAAACTAAGTATTATCCCATTTTTCTTTACAACCTCTACCTCTTTTTTATATGTTCGCTATAGAAAGTGCAAACTATCCCTTTTTATAGCATTTCTTGACAAAATTTTGAATTTTCATTTTTTGAACAGTTCGCAACTTCAGAAAGTGCGAACTATCATATTTTTCAAAAAACTGAGTACTATCCCATTTTTCTTTACAACCTCTACCTCTTTTTTATATGTTCGCTATAGAAAGTGCAAACTATCCCTTTTTATAGCATTTCTTGACTAAATTTTGAATTTTCATTTTTTGAACAGTTCGCAACTTCAGAAAGTGCGAACTATCAGATTTTTCAAAAAACTGAGTACTATCCCATTTTTCTTTACAACCTCTACCTCTTTTTTATATGTTCGCTATAGAAAGTGCAAATTATCCCTTTTTATAGCATTTCTTTACAAAATTTTGAATTTTCGTTTTTTGAACAGTTCGCAACTTCAGAAAGTGCGAACTAATAGATTTTTCAAAAAACTGAGAACTACTCCATTTTTCTTTACAACGCCTACCTCTTTTTCATATGTTCGTTATAGAAAGTGCAAACTATACCTTTTTATAGCATTTCTTGACAAAATTTTGAATTTTCATTTTTTGAACAGTTCGCAACTTCAGAAAGTGCGAACTATCATATTTTTCAAAAAACTGAGTACTATCCCATTTTTCTTTACAACCTCTACCTCTTTTTTATATGTTCGCTATAGAAAGTGCAAACTATCCCTTTTTATAGCATTTCTTGACTAAATTTTGAATTTTCGTTTTTTGAACAGTTCGCAACTTCAGAAAGTGCGAACTACCAGATTTTTCAAAAAACTGAGAACTACTCCATTTTTCTTTACAACGCCTACGTCTTTTTCATATGTTCGCTATAGAAAGTGCAAACTATCCCTTTTTATAGCATTTCTTGACAAAATTTTGAATTTTCATTTTTTGAACAGTTCGCAACTTCAGAAAGTGCCAACTATCAGATTTTTCAAAAAACTGAGTACTATCCCATTTTTCTTTACAACGTCTACCTCTTTTTTATATGTTCGCTATAGAAAGTGCAAACTATCCCTTTTTATAGCATTTCCTGACAAAATTTTGAATTTTAGTTTTTTGAACAGTTCGCAACTTCAGAAAGTGCGAACTACTAGATTTTTCAAAAAACTGAGTACTATCCCATTTTTCTTTACAACGCCTACCTCTTTTTCATATGTTCGCTATAGAAAGTGCAAACTATACCTTTTTATAGCATTTCTTGACAAAATTTTGAATTTTCATTTTTTGAACAGTTCGCAACTTCAGAAAATGCGAACTACTAGATTTTTCAAAAAACTGAGTTCTAGCCCATTTTTCTTTACAACGCCTACTTCTTTTTTATATGTTCGCTATAGAAAGTGCAAACTATCCCTTTTTATAGCATTTCTTGACAAAATTTTGAATTTTCATTTTTTGAACAGTTCGCAACTTCAGAAAGTGCGAACTATCAGATTTTTCAAAAAACTGAGTACTATCCCATTTTTCTTTACAACATCTACCTCTTTTTAATATGTTCGCTATAGAAAGTGCAAACTATCCCTTTTTATTGCATTTCTTGACAAAATTTTGAATTTTCGTTTTTTGAACAGTTCGCAACTTCAAAAAGTGCGAACTACCAGTTTTTTCAAAAACTGAGAACTACTCCATTTTTCTTTACAACGCCTACGTCTTTTTCATATGTTCGCTATAGAAAGTGCAAACTATCCCTTTTTATAGCATTTCTTGACAAAATTTTGAATTTTCATTTTTTGAACAGTTCGCAACTTCAGAAAGTGCGAACTATCAGATTTTTCAAAAAACTGAGTACTATCCCATTTTTCTTTACAACCTCTACCTCTTTTTTATATGTTCGCTATAGAAAGTGCAAATTATCCCTTTTTATAGCATTTCTTGACAAAATTTTGAATTTTCGTTTTTTGAACAGTTCGTAACTTCAGAAAGTGCGAACTACCAGATTTTTCAAAAAACTGAGAACTACTCCATTTTTCTTTACAACGCCTACCTCTTTTTCATATGTTCGTTATAGAAAGTGCAAACTATACCTTTTTATAGCATTTCTTGACAAAATTTTGAATTTTCATTTTTTGAACAGTTCGCAACTTCAGAAAGTGCGAACTATCATATTTTTCAAAAAACTAAGTATTATCCCATTTTTCTTTACAACCTCTACCTCTTTTTTATATGTTCGCTATAGAAAGTGCAAACTATCCCTTTTTATAGCATTTCTTGACTAAATTTTTAATTTTCGTTTTTTGAACAGTTCGCAACTTCAGAAAGTGCGAACTACCAGATTTTTCAAAAAACTGAGAACTACTCCATTTTTCTTTACAACGCCTACGTCTTTTTCATATGTTCGCTATAGAAAGTGCAAACTATCCCTTTTTATAGCATTTCTTGACAAAATTTTGAATTTTCATTTTTTGAACAGTTCGCAACTTCAGAAAGTGCGAACTATCAGATTTTTAAAAAAACTGAGTACTATCCCATTTTTCTTTACAACGTCTACCTCTTTTTTATATGTTCGCTATAGAAAGTGCAAACTATCCCTTTTTATAGCATTTCTTGACAAAATTTTGAATTTTCGTTTTTTGAACAGTTCGCAACTTCAGAAAGTGCGAACTACCAGATTTTTCAAAAAACTGAGAACTACTCCATTTTTCTTTACAACGCCTACCTCTTTTTCATATGTTCGCTATAGAAAGTGCAAACTATACCTTTTTATAGCATTTCTTGACAAAATTTTGAATTTTCATTTTTTGAACAGTTCGCAACTTCAGAAAATGCGAACTACTAGATTTTTCAAAAAACTGAGTTCTAGCCCATTTTTCTTTACAACGCCTACCTCTTTTTCATATGTTCGCTATAGAAAGTGCAAACTATCCCTTTTTATAGCATTTCTTGACAAAATTTTGAATTTTCATTTTTTGAACAGTTCGCAACTTCAGAAAGTGCGAACTACCAGATTTTTCAAAAAACTGAGAACTACTCCATTTTTCTTTACAGCGCCTACCTCTTTTTCATATGTTCGCTATAGAAAGTGCAAACTATACCTTTTTATAGCATTTCTTGACAAAATTTTGAATTTTCATTTTTTGAACAGTTCGCAACTTCAGAAAGTGCGAACTATCATATTTTTCAAAAAACTAAGTATTATCCCATTTTTCTTTACAACCTCTACCTCTTTTTTATATGTTCGCTATAGAAAGTGCAAACTATCCCTTTTTATAGCATTTCTTGACAAAATTTTGAATTTTCATTTTTTGAACAGTTCGCAACTTCAGAAAGTGCGAACTATCATATTTTTCAAAAAACTGAGTACTATCCCATTTTTCTTTACAACCTCTACCTCTTTTTTATATGTTCGCTATAGAAAGTGCAAACTATCCCTTTTTATAGCATTTCTTGACTAAATTTTGAATTTTCATTTTTTGAACAGTTCGCAACTTCAGAAAGTGCGAACTATCAGATTTTTCAAAAAACTGAGTACTATCCCATTTTTCTTTACAACCTCTACCTCTTTTTTATATGTTCGCTATAGAAAGTGCAAATTATCCCTTTTTATAGCATTTCTTTACAAAATTTTGAATTTTCGTTTTTTGAACAGTTCGCAACTTCAGAAAGTGCGAACTAATAGATTTTTCAAAAAACTGAGAACTACTCCATTTTTCTTTACAACGCCTACCTCTTTTTCATATGTTCGTTATAGAAAGTGCAAACTATACCTTTTTATAGCATTTCTTGACAAAATTTTGAATTTTCATTTTTTGAACAGTTCGCAACTTCAGAAAGTGCGAACTATCATATTTTTCAAAAAACTGAGTACTATCCCATTTTTCTTTACAACCTCTACCTCTTTTTTATATGTTCGCTATAGAAAGTGCAAACTATCCCTTTTTATAGCATTTCTTGACTAAATTTTGAATTTTCGTTTTTTGAACAGTTCGCAACTTCAGAAAGTGCGAACTACCAGATTTTTCAAAAAACTGAGAACTACTCCATTTTTCTTTACAACGCCTACGTCTTTTTCATATGTTCGCTATAGAAAGTGCAAACTATCCCTTTTTATAGCATTTCTTGACAAAATTTTGAATTTTCATTTTTTGAACAGTTCGCAACTTCAGAAAGTGCCAACTATCAGATTTTTCAAAAAACTGAGTACTATCCCATTTTTCTTTACAACGTCTACCTCTTTTTTATATGTTCGCTATAGAAAGTGCAAACTATCCCTTTTTATAGCATTTCCTGACAAAATTTTGAATTTTAGTTTTTTGAACAGTTCGCAACTTCAGAAAGTGCGAACTACTAGATTTTTCAAAAAACTGAGTACTATCCCATTTTTCTTTACAACGCCTACCTCTTTTTCATATTTTCGCTATAGAAAGTGCAAACTATACCTTTTTATAGCATTTCTTGACAAAATTTTGAATTTTCATTTTTTGAACAGTTCGCAACTTCAGAAAATGCGAACTACTAGATTTTTCAAAAAACTGAGTTCTAGCCCATTTTTCTTTACAACGCCTACTTCTTTTTTATATGTTCGCTATAGAAAGTGCAAACTATCCCTTTTTATAGCATTTCTTGACAAAATTTTGAATTTTCATTTTTTGAACAGTTCGCAACTTCAGAAAGTGCGAACTATCAGATTTTTCAAAAAACTGAGTACTATCCCATTTTTCTTTACAACATCTACCTCTTTTTAATATGTTCGCTATAGAAAGTGCAAACTATCCCTTTTTATTGCATTTCTTGACAAAATTTTGAATTTTCGTTTTTTGAACAGTTCGCAACTTCAAAAAGTGCGAACTACCAGTTTTTTCAAAAACTGAGAACTACTCCATTTTTCTTTACAACGCCTACGTCTTTTTCATATGTTCGCTATAGAAAGTGCAAACTATCCCTTTTTATAGCATTTCTTGACAAAATTTTGAATTTTCATTTTTTGAACAGTTCGCAACTTCAGAAAGTGCGAACTATCAGATTTTTCAAAAAACTGAGTACTATCCCATTTTTCTTTACAACCTCTACCTCTTTTTTATATGTTCGCTATAGAAAGTGCAAATTATCCCTTTTTATAGCATTTCTTGACAAAATTTTGAATTTTCGTTTTTTGAACAGTTCGCAACTTCAGAAAGTGCGAACTACCAGATTTTTCAAAAAACTGAGAACTACTCCATTTTTCTTTACAACGCCTACCTCTTTTTCATATGTTCGTTATAGAAAGTGCAAACTATACCTTTTTATAGCATTTCTTGACAAAATTTTGAATTTTCATTTTTTGAACAGTTCGCAACTTCAGAAAGTGCGAACTATCATATTTTTCAAAAAACTAAGTATTATCCCATTTTTCTTTACAACCTCTACCTCTTTTTTATATGTTCGCTATAGAAAGTGCAAACTATCCCTTTTTATAGCATTTCTTGACTAAATTTTTAATTTTCGTTTTTTGAACAGTTCGCAACTTCAGAAAGTGCGAACTACCAGATTTTTCAAAAAACTGAGAACTACTCCATTTTTCTTTACAACGCCTACCTCTTTTTCATATGTTCGCTATAGAAAGTGCAAACTATACCTTTTTATAGCATTTCTTGACAAAATTTTGAATTTTCATTTTTTGAACAGTTCGCAACTTCAGAAAGTGCGAACTATCATATTTTTCAAAAAACTAAGTATTATCCCATTTTTCTTTACAACCTCTACCTCTTTTTTATATGTTCGCTATAGAAAGTGCAAACTATCCCTTTTTATAGCATTTCTTGACAAAATTTTGAATTTTCATTTTTTGAACAGTTCGCAACTTCAGAAAGTGCGAACTATCATATTTTTCAAAAAACTGAGTACTATCCCATTTTTCTTTACAACCTCTACCTCTTTTTTATATGTTCGCTATAGAAAGTGCAAACTATCCCTTTTTATAGCATTTCTTGACTAAATTTTGAATTTTCATTTTTTGAACAGTTCGCAACTTCAGAAAGTGCGAACTATCAGATTTTTCAAAAAACTGAGTACTATCCCATTTTTCTTTACAACCTCTACCTCTTTTTTATATGTTCGCTATAGAAAGTGCAAATTATCCCTTTTTATAGCATTTCTTTACAAAATTTTGAATTTTCGTTTTTTGAACAGTTCGCAACTTCAGAAAGTGCGAACTAATAGATTTTTCAAAAAACTGAGAACTACTCCATTTTTCTTTACAACGCCTACCTCTTTTTCATATGTTCGTTATAGAAAGTGCAAACTATACCTTTTTATAGCATTTCTTGACAAAATTTTGAATTTTCATTTTTTGAACAGTTCGCAACTTCAGAAAGTGCGAACTATCATATTTTTCAAAAAACTGAGTACTATCCCATTTTTCTTTACAACCTCTACCTCTTTTTTATATGTTCGCTATAGAAAGTGCAAACTATCCCTTTTTATAGCATTTCTTGACTAAATTTTGAATTTTCGTTTTTTGAACAGTTCGCAACTTCAGAAAGTGCGAACTACCAGATTTTTCAAAAAACTGAGAACTACTCCATTTTTCTTTACAACGCCTACGTCTTTTTCATATGTTCGCTATAGAAAGTGCAAACTATCCCTTTTTATAGCATTTCTTGACAAAATTTTGAATTTTCATTTTTTGAACAGTTCGCAACTTCAGAAAGTGCCAACTATCAGATTTTTCAAAAAACTGAGTACTATCCCATTTTTCTTTACAACGTCTACCTCTTTTTTATATGTTCGCTATAGAAAGTGCAAACTATCCCTTTTTATAGCATTTCCTGACAAAATTTTGAATTTTAGTTTTTTGAACAGTTCGCAACTTCAGAAAGTGCGAACTACTAGATTTTTCAAAAAACTGAGTACTATCCCATTTTTCTTTACAACGCCTACCTCTTTTTCATATGTTCGCTATAGAAAGTGCAAACTATACCTTTTTATAGCATTTCTTGACAAAATTTTGAATTTTCATTTTTTGAACAGTTCGCAACTTCAGAAAATGCGAACTACTAGATTTTTCAAAAAACTGAGTTCTAGCCCATTTTTCTTTACAACGCCTACTTCTTTTTTATATGTTCGCTATAGAAAGTGCAAACTATCCCTTTTTATAGCATTTCTTGACAAAATTTTGAATTTTCATTTTTTGAACAGTTCGCAACTTCAGAAAGTGCGAACTATCAGATTTTTCAAAAAACTGAGTACTATCCCATTTTTCTTTACAACATCTACCTCTTTTTAATATGTTCGCTATAGAAAGTGCAAACTATCCCTTTTTATTGCATTTCTTGACAAAATTTTGAATTTTCGTTTTTTGAACAGTTCGCAACTTCAAAAAGTGCGAACTACCAGTTTTTTCAAAAACTGAGAACTACTCCATTTTTCTTTACAACGCCTACGTCTTTTTCATATGTTCGCTATAGAAAGTGCAAACTATCCCTTTTTATAGCATTTCTTGACAAAATTTTGAATTTTCATTTTTTGAACAGTTCGCAACTTCAGAAAGTGCGAACTATCAGATTTTTCAAAAAACTGAGTACTATCCCATTTTTCTTTACAACCTCTACCTCTTTTTTATATGTTCGCTATAGAAAGTGCAAATTATCCCTTTTTATAGCATTTCTTGACAAAATTTTGAATTTTCGTTTTTTGAACAGTTCGCAACTTCAGAAAGTGCGAACTACCAGATTTTTCAAAAAACTGAGAACTACTCCATTTTTCTTTACAACGCCTACCTCTTTTTCATATGTTCGTTATAGAAAGTGCAAACTATACCTTTTTATAGCATTTCTTGACAAAATTTTGAATTTTCATTTTTTGAACAGTTCGCAACTTCAGAAAGTGCGAACTATCATATTTTTCAAAAAACTAAGTATTATCCCATTTTTCTTTACAACCTCTACCTCTTTTTTATATGTTCGCTATAGAAAGTGCAAACTATCCCTTTTTATAGCATTTCTTGACTAAATTTTTAATTTTCGTTTTTTGAACAGTTCGCAACTTCAGAAAGTGCGAACTACCAGATTTTTCAAAAAACTGAGAACTACTCCATTTTTCTTTACAACGCCTACGTCTTTTTCATATGTTCGCTATAGAAAGTGCAAACTATCCCTTTTTATAGCATTTCTTGACAAAATTTTGAATTTTCATTTTTTGAACAGTTCGCAACTTCAGAAAGTGCGAACTATCAGATTTTTAAAAAAACTGAGTACTATCCCATTTTTCTTTACAACGTCTACCTCTTTTTTATATGTTCGCTATAGAAAGTGCAAACTATCCCTTTTTATAGCATTTCTTGACAAAATTTTGAATTTTCGTTTTTTGAACAGTTCGCAACTTCAGAAAGTGCGAACTACCAGATTTTTCAAAAAACTGAGAACTACTCCATTTTTCTTTACAACGCCTACCTCTTTTTCATATGTTCGCTATAGAAAGTGCAAACTATACCTTTTTATAGCATTTCTTGACAAAATTTTGAATTTTCATTTTTTGAACAGTTCGCAACTTCAGAAAATGCGAACTACTAGATTTTTCAAAAAACTGAGTTCTAGCCCATTTTTCTTTACAACGCCTACCTCTTTTTCATATGTTCGCTATAGAAAGTGCAAACTATCCCTTTTTATAGCATTTCTTGACAAAATTTTGAATTTTCATTTTTTGAACAGTTCGCAACTTCAGAAAGTGCGAACTACCAGATTTTTCAAAAAACTGAGAACTACTCCATTTTTCTTTACAGCGCCTACCTCTTTTTCATATGTTCGCTATAGAAAGTGCAAACTATACCTTTTTATAGCATTTCTTGACAAAATTTTGAATTTTCATTTTTTGAACAGTTCGCAACTTCAGAAAGTGCGAACTATCATATTTTTCAAAAAACTAAGTATTATCCCATTTTTCTTTACAACCTCTACCTCTTTTTTATATGTTCGCTATAGAAAGTGCAAACTATCCCTTTTTATAGCATTTCTTGACAAAATTTTGAATTTTCATTTTTTGAACAGTTCGCAACTTCAGAAAGTGCGAACTATCATATTTTTCAAAAAACTGAGTACTATCCCATTTTTCTTTACAACCTCTACCTCTTTTTTATATGTTCGCTATAGAAAGTGCAAACTATCCCTTTTTATAGCATTTCTTGACTAAATTTTGAATTTTCATTTTTTGAACAGTTCGCAACTTCAGAAAGTGCGAACTATCAGATTTTTCAAAAAACTGAGTACTATCCCATTTTTCTTTACAACCTCTACCTCTTTTTTATATGTTCGCTATAGAAAGTGCAAATTATCCCTTTTTATAGCATTTCTTTACAAAATTTTGAATTTTCGTTTTTTGAACAGTTCGCAACTTCAGAAAGTGCGAACTAATAGATTTTTCAAAAAACTGAGAACTACTCCATTTTTCTTTACAACGCCTACCTCTTTTTCATATGTTCGTTATAGAAAGTGCAAACTATACCTTTTTATAGCATTTCTTGACAAAATTTTGAATTTTCATTTTTTGAACAGTTCGCAACTTCAGAAAGTGCGAACTATCATATTTTTCAAAAAACTGAGTACTATCCCATTTTTCTTTACAACCTCTACCTCTTTTTTATATGTTCGCTATAGAAAGTGCAAACTATCCCTTTTTATAGCATTTCTTGACTAAATTTTGAATTTTCGTTTTTTGAACAGTTCGCAACTTCAGAAAGTGCGAACTACCAGATTTTTCAAAAAACTGAGAACTACTCCATTTTTCTTTACAACGCCTACGTCTTTTTCATATGTTCGCTATAGAAAGTGCAAACTATCCCTTTTTATAGCATTTCTTGACAAAATTTTGAATTTTCATTTTTTGAACAGTTCGCAACTTCAGAAAGTGCCAACTATCAGATTTTTCAAAAAACTGAGTACTATCCCATTTTTCTTTACAACGTCTACCTCTTTTTTATATGTTCGCTATAGAAAGTGCAAACTATCCCTTTTTATAGCATTTCCTGACAAAATTTTGAATTTTAGTTTTTTGAACAGTTCGCAACTTCAGAAAGTGCGAACTACTAGATTTTTCAAAAAACTGAGTACTATCCCATTTTTCTTTACAACGCCTACCTCTTTTTCATATGTTCGCTATAGAAAGTGCAAACTATACCTTTTTATAGCATTTCTTGACAAAATTTTGAATTTTCATTTTTTGAACAGTTCGCAACTTCAGAAAATGCGAACTACTAGATTTTTCAAAAAACTGAGTTCTAGCCCATTTTTCTTTACAACGCCTACTTCTTTTTTATATGTTCGCTATAGAAAGTGCAAACTATCCCTTTTTATAGCATTTCTTGACAAAATTTTGAATTTTCATTTTTTGAACAGTTCGCAACTTCAGAAAGTGCGAACTATCAGATTTTTCAAAAAACTGAGTACTATCCCATTTTTCTTTACAACATCTACCTCTTTTTAATATGTTCGCTATAGAAAGTGCAAACTATCCCTTTTTATTGCATTTCTTGACAAAATTTTGAATTTTCGTTTTTTGAACAGTTCGCAACTTCAAAAAGTGCGAACTACCAGTTTTTTCAAAAACTGAGAACTACTCCATTTTTCTTTACAACGCCTACGTCTTTTTCATATGTTCGCTATAGAAAGTGCAAACTATCCCTTTTTATAGCATTTCTTGACAAAATTTTGAATTTTCATTTTTTGAACAGTTCGCAACTTCAGAAAGTGCGAACTATCAGATTTTTAAAAAAACTGAGTACTATCCCATTTTTCTTTACAACGTCTACCTCTTTTTTATATGTTCGCTATAGAAAGTGCAAACTATCCCTTTTTATAGCATTTCTTGACAAAATTTTGAATTTTCGTTTTTTGAACAGTTCGCAACTTCAAAAAGTGCGAACTACCAGTTTTTTCAAAAACTGAGAACTACTCCATTTTTCTTTACAACGCCTACGTCTTTTTCATATGTTCGCTATAGAAAGTGCAAACTATCCCTTTTTATAGCATTTCTTGACAAAATTTTGAATTTTCATTTTTTGAACAGTTCGCAACTTCAGAAAGTGCGAACTATCAGATTTTTCAAAAAACTGAGTACTATCCCATTTTTCTTTACAACCTCTACCTCTTTTTTATATGTTCGCTATAGAAAGTGCAAATTATCCCTTTTTATAGCATTTCTTGACAAAATTTTGAATTTTCGTTTTTTGAACAGTTCGCAACTTCAGAAAGTGCGAACTACCAGATTTTTCAAAAAACTGAGAACTACTCCATTTTTCTTTACAACGCCTACCTCTTTTTCATATGTTCGTTATAGAAAGTGCAAACTATACCTTTTTATAGCATTTCTTGACAAAATTTTGAATTTTCATTTTTTGAACAGTTCGCAACTTCAGAAAGTGCGAACTATCATATTTTTCAAAAAACTAAGTATTATCCCATTTTTCTTTACAACCTCTACCTCTTTTTTATATGTTCGCTATAGAAAGTGCAAACTATCCCTTTTTATAGCATTTCTTGACTAAATTTTTAATTTTCGTTTTTTGAACAGTTCGCAACTTCAGAAAGTGCGAACTACCAGATTTTTCAAAAAACTGAGAACTACTCCATTTTTCTTTACAACGCCTACGTCTTTTTCATATGTTCGCTATAGAAAGTGCAAACTATCCCTTTTTATAGCATTTCTTGACAAAATTTTGAATTTTCATTTTTTGAACAGTTCGCAACTTCAGAAAGTGCGAACTATCAGATTTTTAAAAAAACTGAGTACTATCCCATTTTTCTTTACAACGTCTACCTCTTTTTTATATGTTCGCTATAGAAAGTGCAAACTATCCCTTTTTATAGCATTTCTTGACAAAATTTTGAATTTTCGTTTTTTGAACAGTTCGCAACTTCAGAAAGTGCGAACTACCAGATTTTTCAAAAAACTGAGAACTACTCCATTTTTCTTTACAACGCCTACCTCTTTTTCATATGTTCGCTATAGAAAGTGCAAACTATACCTTTTTATAGCATTTCTTGACAAAATTTTGAATTTTCATTTTTTGAACAGTTCGCAACTTCAGAAAATGCGAACTACTAGATTTTTCAAAAAACTGAGTTCTAGCCCATTTTTCTTTACAACGCCTACCTCTTTTTCATATGTTCGCTATAGAAAGTGCAAACTATCCCTTTTTATAGCATTTCTTGACAAAATTTTGAATTTTCATTTTTTGAACAGTTCGCAACTTCAGAAAGTGCGAACTACCAGATTTTTCAAAAAACTGAGAACTACTCCATTTTTCTTTACAGCGCCTACCTCTTTTTCATATGTTCGCTATAGAAAGTGCAAACTATACCTTTTTATAGCATTTCTTGACAAAATTTTGAATTTTCATTTTTTGAACAGTTCGCAACTTCAGAAAGTGCGAACTATCATATTTTTCAAAAAACTAAGTATTATCCCATTTTTCTTTACAACCTCTACCTCTTTTTTATATGTTCGCTATAGAAAGTGCAAACTATCCCTTTTTATAGCATTTCTTGACTAAATTTTGAATTTTCGTTTTTTGAACAGTTCGCAACTTCAGAAAGTGCGAACTACCAGATTTTTCAAAAAACTGAGAACTACTCCATTTTTCTTTACAACGCCTACGTCTTTTTCATATGTTCGCTATAGAAAGTGCAAACTATCCCTTTTTATAGCATTTCTTGACAAAATTTTGAATTTTCATTTTTTGAACAGTTCGCAACTTCAGAAAGTGCGAACTATCATATTTTTCAAAAAACTGAGTATTATCCCATTTTTCTTTACAACCTCTACCTCTTTTTTATATGTTCGCTATAGAAAGTGCAAACTATCCCTTTTTATAGCATTTCTTGACTAAATTTTGAATTTTCGTTTTTTGAACAGTTCGCAACTTCAGAAAGTGCGAACTACCAGATTTTTCAAAAAACTGAGAACTACTCCATTTTTCTTTACAACGCCTACGTCTTTTTCATATGTTCGCTATAGAAAGTGCAAACTATCCCTTTTTATAGCATTTCTTGACAAAATTTTGAATTTTCATTTCTTGAACAGTTCGCAACTTCAGAAAGTGCGAACTATCAGATTTTTCAAAAAACTGAGTACTATCCCATTTTTCTTTACAACGTCTAACTCTTTTTTATATGTTCGCTATAGAAAGTGCAAACTATCCCTTTTTATAGCATTTCTTGACAAAATTTTGAATTTTCGTTTTTTGAACAGTTCGCAACTTCAGAAAGTGCGAACTACCAGATTTTTCAAAAAACTGAGAACTACTCCATTTTTCTTTACAACGCCTACCTCTTTTTCATATGTTCGCTATAGAAAGTGCAAACTATACCTTTTTATAGCATTTCTTGACAAAATTTTGAATTTTCATTTTTTGAACAGTTCGCAACTTCAGAAAATGCGAACTACTAGATTTTTCAAAAAACTTAGTTCTAGCCCATTTTTCTTTACAACGCCTACTTCTTTTTTATATGTTCGCTATAGAAAGTGCAAACTATACCTTTTTATAGCATTTCTTGACAAAATTTGAATTTTCATTTTTTGAACAGTTCGCAACTTCAGAAAGTGCGAACTACCAGATTTTTCAAAAAACTGAGAACTACTCCATTTTTCTTTACAACGCCTACCTCTTTTTCATATGTTCGCTATAGAAAGTGCAAACCATCCCTTTTTATAGCATTTCTTGACAAAATTTTGAATTTACATTTTTTGAACAGATCGCAACTTCAGAAAGTGCGAACTATCAGATTTTTCAAAAAACTGAGTACTATCCCATTTTTCTTTACAACCTCTACCTCTTTTTTATATGTTCGCTATAGAAAGTGCAAAGTATCCCTTTTTATAGCATTTCTTGACAAAATTTTGAATTTTCGTTTTTTGAACAGTTCGCAACTTCAGAAAGTGCGAACTACCAGATTTTTTAAAAAACTGAGAACTACTCCATTTTTCTTTACAACGCCTACGTCTTTTTCATATGTTCGCTATAGAAAGTGCAAACTATACCTTTTTATAGCATTTCTTGACAAAATTTTGAATTTTCATTTTTTGAACAGTCCGCACCTTCAGAAAGCACGAAATACCAGATTTTTCAAAAAACTGAGTACTTGCCCATTTTTCTTTACAACGCCTACCTCTTTTTCATATGTTCGCTATAGAAAGTGCAAACTATACCTTTTTATAGCATTTCTTGACAAAATTTTGAAGTTTCATTTTTTGAACAGTTCGCAACTTCAGAAAGTGCGAACTACCAGATTTTTCAAAAAACTGAGAACTACACTATTTTTCTTTACAACGCCTACGTCTTTTTCATATGTTCGCTATAGAAAGTGCAAACTATCCCTTTTTATAGCATTTCTTGACAAAATTTTGAATTTTCATTTTTTGTACAGTTCGCAACTTCAGAAAGTGCGAACTACCAGATTTTTCAAAAAACTGAGTACTATCCCATTTTTCTTTACAACCTCTACCTCTTTTTCATATGTTCGCTATAGAAAGTGCAAACTATCCCTTTTTATAGCATTTCTTGACAAAATTTTGAATTTTCGTTTTTTGAACAGTTCGCAACTTCAGAAAGTGCGAACTATCAGATTTTTCAAAAAACTGAGTACTATCCCATTTTTCTTTACAACCTCTACCTCTTTTTTATATGTTCGCTATAGAAAGTGCAAACTATCCCTTTTTATAGCATTTCTTGACAAAATTTTGAATTTTCATTTTTTGAACAGTCCGCACCTTCAGAAAGTACGAAATACCAAATTTTTCAAAAAACTGAGTACTTGCCCATTTTTCTTTACAACGCCTACCTCTTTTTCATATGTTCGCTATATAAAGTGCAAACTATACCTTTTTATAGCATTTCTGTACAAAATTTTGAATTTTCATTTTTTGAACAGTCCGCACCTTCAGAAAGCACGAAATACCAGATTTTTCAAAAAACTGAGTACTAGCCCATTTTTCTTTACAACGCCTACCTCTTTTTCATATGTTCGCTATAGAAAGTGCAAATTATACCTTTTTATAGCATTTCTTGACAAAATTTTGAATTTTAATTTTTTGAACAGTTCGCAACTTCAGAAAATGCGAACTACCAGATTTTTCAAAAAACTGAGTACTAGCCCAATTTTCTTTACAACGCCTACCTCTTTTTCATATGTTCGCTATAGAAAGTGCAAACTATACCTTTTTATAGCATTTCTTGACAAAATTTTGAATTTTCATTTTTTGAACAGTTCGCAACTTCAGAAAGTGCGAACTACCAGATTTTTCAAAAAACTGAGAACTACTCCATTTTTCTTTACAACGCCTACCTCTTTTTCATATGTTCGCTATAGAAAGTGCAAACTATACCTTTTTATAGCATTTCTTGACAAAATTTTGAATTTTCATTTTTTGAACAGTCCGCACCTTCAGAAAGCACGAAATACCAGATTTTTCAAAAAACTGAGTACTTGCCCATTTTTCTTTACAACGCCTACCTCTTTTTCATATGTTCGCTATAGAAAGTGCAAACTATACCTTTTTATAGCATTTCTTGACAAAATTTTGAATTTTCATTTTTTGAACAGTTCGCAACTTCAGAAAGTGCGAACTACCAGATTTTTCAAAAAACTGAGAACTACTCCATTTTTCTTTACAACGCCTACGTCTTTTTCATATGTTCGCTATAGAAAGTGCAAACTATACCTTTTTATAGCATTTCTTGACAAAATTTTGAATTTTCATTTTTTGTACAGTTCGCAACTTCAGAAAGTGCGAACTACCAGATTTTTCAAAAAACTGAGTACTATCCCATTTTTCTTTACAACCTCTACCTCTTTTTCATATGTTCGCTATAGAAAGTGCAAACTATCCCTTTTTATAGCATTTCTTGACAAAATTTTGAATTTTCGTTTTTTGAACAGTTCGCAACTTCAGAAAGTGCGAACTATCAGATTTTTCAAAAAACTGAGTACTATCCCATTTTTCTTTACAACCTCTACCTCTTTTTTATATGTTCGCTATAGAAAGTGCAAACTATCCCTTTTTATAGCATTTCTTGACAAAATTTTGAATTTTCATTTTTTGAACAGTCCGCACCTTCAGAAAGTACGAAATACCAAATTTTTCAAAAAACTGAGTACTTGCCCATTTTTCTTTACAACGTCTACCTCTTTTTCATATGTTCGCTATATAAAGTGCAAACTATACCTTTTTATAGCATTTCTCTACAAAATTTTGAATTTTCATTTTTTGAACAGTCCGCACCTTCAGAAAGCACGAAATACCAGATTTTTCAAAAAACTGAGTACTAGCCCATTTTTCTTTAAAACGCCTACCTCTTTTTCATATGTTCGCTATAGAAAGTGCAAATTATACCTTTTTATAGCATTTCTTGACAAAATTTTGAATTTTCATTTTTTGAACAGTTCGCAACTTCAGAAAGTGCGAACTACCAGATTTTTCAAAAAACTGAGAACTACTCCATTTTTCTTTACAACGCCTACCTCTTTTTCATATGTTCGCTATAGAAAGTGCAAACTATACCTTTTTATAGCATTTCTTGACAAAATTTTGAATTTTCATTTTTTGAACAGTTCGCAACTTCAGAAAGTGCGAACTATCAGATTTTTCGAAAAACTGAGTACTAGCCCAATTTTCTTTACAACGCCTACCTCTTTTTTATATGTTCGCTATAGAAAGTGCAAACTATCCCTTTTTATAGCATTTCTTGACAAAATTTTGAATTTTCATTTTTTGAACAGTTCGCAACTTCAGAAAGTGCGAACTACCAGATTTTTCAAAAAACTGAGTACTACTCCATTTTTCTTTACAATGCCTACGTCTTTTTCATATGTTCGCTATAGAAAGTGCAAACTATCCCTTTTTATAGCATTTCTTGACAAAATTTTGAATTTTTATTTTTGAACAGTTCGCAACTTCAGAAAGTGCGAACTACCAGATTTTTCAAAAAACTGAGTACTAACCCATTTTTCTTTACAACGCCTGCGTCTTTTTTATATGTTCGCTATAGAAAGTGCAAACTATCCCTTTTTATAGCATTTCTTGACAAAATTTTGAATTTTCATTTTTTGAACAGTCCGCACCTTCAGAAAGCACGAAATACCAGATTTTTCAAAAAACTGAGTACTATCCCATTTTTCTTTACAACCCCTACCTCTTTTTTATATGTTCGCTATCGAAAGTGCAAACTATCCCTTTTTATAGCATTTCTTGACAAAATTTTTAATTTTCATTTTTTGAACAGTCCGCACCTTCAGAAAGCACGAAATACCAGATTTTTAAAAAAACTGAGTACTATCCCATTTTTCTTTACAACCCCTACCACTTTTTCATATGTTCGCTATAGAAACTGCAAACTATCCCTTTTTATAGCATTTCTTGACAAAATTTTGAATTTTCATTTTTTGAACAGTTCGCAACTTCAGAAAGTGCGAACTACCAAATTTTTCAAAAAACTGAGAACTACTCCATTTTTCTTTACAATGCCTACGTCTTTTTCATATGTTCGCTATAGAAAGTGCAAACTATCCCTTTTTATAGCATTTCTTGACAAAATTTTGAAGTTTCATTTTTTGAACAGTTCGCAACTTCAGAAAGTGCGAACTACCAGATTTTTCAAAAAACTGAGAACTACACTATTTTTCTTTACAACGCCTACGTCTTTTTCATATGTTCGCTATAGAAAGTGCAAACTATCCCTTTTTATAGCATTTCTTGACAAAATTTTGAATTTTCATTTTTTGTACAGTTCGCAACTTCAGAAAGTGCGAACTACCAGATTTTTCAAAAAACTGAGTACTATCCCATTTTTCTTTACAACCTCTACCTCTTTTTCATATGTTCGCTATAGAAAGTGCAAACTATCCCTTTTTATAGCATTTCTTGACAAAATTTGAATTTTCGTTTTTTGAACAGTTCGCAACTTCAGAAAGTGCGAACTATCAGATTTTTCAAAAAACTGAGTACTATCCCATTTTTCTTTACAACCTCTACCTCTTTTTTATATGTTCGCTATAGAAAGTGCAAACTATCCCTTTTTATAGCATTTCTTGACAAAATTTTGAATTTTCATTTTTTGAACAGTCCGCACCTTCAGAAAGTACGAAATACCAAATTTTTCAAAAAACTGAGTACTTGCCCATTTTTCTTTACAACGCCTACCTCTTTTTCATATGTTCGCTATATAAAGTGCAAACTATACCTTTTTATAGCATTTCTGTACAAAATTTTGATTTTCATTTTTGAACAGTCCGCACCTTCAGAAAGCACGAAATACCAGATTTTCAAAAACTGAGTACTAGCCCATTTTTCTTTACAACGCCTACCTCTTTTTCATATGTTCGCTATAGAAAGTGCAAATTATACCTTTTTATAGCATTTCTTGACAAAATTTTGAATTTTAATTTTTTGAACAGTTCGCAACTTCAGAAAATGCGAACTACCAGATTTTTCAAAAAACTGAGTACTAGCCCAATTTTCTTTACAACGCCTACCTCTTTTTCATATGTTCGCTATAGAAAGTGCAAACTATACCTTTTTATAGCATTTCTTGACAAAATTTTGAATTTTCATTTTTTGAACAGTTCGCAACTTCAGAAAGTGCGAACTACCAGATTTTCAAAAAACTGAGAACTACTCCATTTTTCTTTACAACGCCTACCTCTTTTTCATATGTTCGCTATAGAAAGTGCAAACTATACCTTTTTATAGCATTTCTTGACAAAATTTTGAATTTTCATTTTTGAACAGTCCGCACCTTCAGAAAGCACGAAATACCAGATTTTTCAAAAAACTGAGTACTTGCCCATTTTTCTTTACAACGCCTACCTCTTTTTCATATGTTCGCTATAGAAAGTGCAAACTATACCTTTTTATAGCATTTCTTGACAAAATTTTGAATTTTCATTTTTTGAACAGTTCGCAACTTCAGAAAGTGCGAACTACCAGATTTTTCAAAAAACTGAGAACTACTCCATTTTTCTTTACAACGCCTACGTCTTTTTCATATGTTCGCTATAGAAAGTGCAAACTATCCCTTTTTATAGCATTTCTTGACAAAATTTTGAATTTTCATTTTTTGTACAGTTCGCAACTTCAGAAAGTGCGAACTACCAGATTTTTCAAAAAACTGAGTACTATCCCATTTTTCTTTACAACCTCTACCTCTTTTTCATATGTTCGCTATAGAAAGTGCAAACTATCCCTTTTTATAGCATTTCTTGACAAAATTTTGAATTTTCGTTTTTGAACAGTTCGCAACTTCAGAAA